>OV884057.1:157654348-160477767 GCA_930367215.1 Pollenia angustigena | reverse complement strand
TTATTAATCAATGCATTTCAAAAATGTATCTTATGTTCGTATTAAACAAATCTTTTATAAACAATTGTAACAGCTGTTTTCTTTTTAAATCAAACGTTAAACAATTTTCATGAAATGTTGGTTAAGTTAATCAGAGCCATTCAGATTACATTTGAGATGATTTAGATGACAGATGATAAAGAAAAAAAAATGCAACAAACAAATGATCAGAACATCCTTTTAAACATATTAATTATGGAATTGTGAAAATTTGCGAATTATTTAAAGTCAAATAAAAACATTAGGAAGAAATCATGGTCAGTTGTACACGCGAGGGGTACTTACATGCACGCAGAGAAAAAATATGGTTGGGCATGGTTACGGCAACAACACTGTGTCTAATGTAACAATATATTGCTGTCGTACACAAATAATTGATATTTTTTATTAAATATCAACAATATTATAGTTACTGTAAACATATACATGTTGATCGCAATTATAAATTTGAGTATTGTTGATCGAAAAATAATTATTTTCCTAACAACTAAATTATGATAACTTTCAAAACATATTATATTACTCACAATCACATCATGATATCTAATAGCCATAACATGATAACTTTCTATACATTAATCATATTATGTTTAAGATGCAATCAAACTATTTTTACTCTAATAATATTATGTTAGCGCCATTTTAAAATAATTTGGAATCAGTTGTGTCGTTTATTTTGTATGTGAGCGGTTTAATAATTTAAAGATAAATTCCTATAAAAAATAAGTTTAAAGAAACTAAAAAAATTAAAATATTAGCGGAGTTCATTCAGTATTAGTGATTTAATAGTGTTAATGCAAAATGTCGTCGTTATTTGTAAAATCCAACAACAAAACACACAGAGATTTCGTTATATTTTATAAAAGTGATACGATATTTCTGTGGTTTTCATGGGCAACCGCGTGTCTTAAAACAAATTTTTCAGGAGAGCCTAAAAACCATTCTAGATCAAACTATGGGCTAGTTATTCCACTTTTTAAACTTTGTCACTACGTTAAAAAATCGGAATTGATCCATCTTTTTTCAAACATTTTTAGAAAAATGTAAAGAGCGTTTAAAATTATGCAATATCTCAAAATCGGAAAGGACATACGCGGTGGCCCATGAAAACCACAGATTTTGCATTTGTTCTTTTGCAAGCCTTATATTGAACTCCGCTTTTTAATTTACATAAAGAAAAATTATAAAAAGCCACAAAATAAAAAATCGATCAAAAATTTTTTTATTTATTTTATATTTTTTTGACAGTTTGATTGCTTCTTAATTTATTATGATTAACCTGATGATAATCTTCCCACTGAAATACAACTCACCCGCAACGCATTAAAATTCAAAAAATTGTTAATAACTCACTTTGCTAATAACCAGAACATTTAGGACCTAGATATTACTTTGTTTTAAATTTTGTGTTTGATTATTTTTATTTCTTAAATCATAAATAACTTAAATGTTAAATGTTTATTTATAATATTAAATGCTAAGTTTAAAAATTGTTTATGCAAACCATGCCCTATAACGTATCTGATTCTAATGCTGTAATTTAGAAGATATTGTATCTTGTTGTGTTAGAAAAGCAAATAATAAATACAAATACAAATACAAATAATATGATTACTTCTTAGCTTATTATGATTAACATGACAATAATATGGTTCATTTCTTAACTTATTATGATTAACATCCCAGTAAAAAATGGTGCTTACTGGTAAGCAGGTTTGTAAGGGAGAGAAGCACAATTCCCCCTTACAAACCTGCTTACAAGAGGCATGATTTTTATATGGCGAATTCCCACTTGGAAGCACTACTTTTTTGTAAAATCACTGCGTTTTTCATGGCTTACATTATTCCGTGAAGGAATAGCTTCCAAAAACCGAAGCTTTCATACCTTTGATTAATTGCTTCTATACTGTATACAAGAAGCGCAACACAAAAACTTATGCAAAAGAACAAAAAGCAAAATAAACACAGTTAATATGTAATTTTTAAAATAGAACGAAACTGTACGCAAATTAAAAAGAAAACAACAACAAATCTAGTAATTGACCACACAAAAATTTGCTTGCGTCCTCTCTGCTCAAAAACAATTTGCTGACTGATTGCGTAATAAAAAATAAGTAATTTTAAGCATCTCTTGTTTTCGATTACATGTCGGGAATAATCGTAAACACATTTTGAAATCATTGCAATACACCGTGCTTCCATGTAAGGGATTAACAGAAGCACTTTGAACTTTGGTCGTAAATTTTTTCTTTTAAATAATCATTTCAACTACTCCGGGTGCGTTCGTAAATGCATCACTGCGCTGCATCAGTGATTTCAAGTGGTAATATATTTATTAGTGAAGTAAATGTGGACCGATAAATTTTGAAATACTCCATAAAAATAATAGTCACACAATAATATAAGTTATTATTATTCTTTTATCGCCATTAAAAAAAGTTTGCTTTTCTGATGCAGCGCAGTGATGCATTTACGAACGTACCCTCCCTTACAACCATAATTATAAGGGATTATGCAAAGCTATTAAATAATTTTCATTTGCTTATATTAAAAATTGACTTCAATGGTTTTCGCTTCCCTGTTGCTTCTAAGTAGTATGTAATAGCCAGCGCATATATCAGCGCTCTTGTACTTTTCTTGCTTCCCAAAACCTTAAAATTTTTTACTGGGATGATAATAACATGATTGCTTCATAACTTATTATGATTAACATGACAATAATTTGATTACTTCTTAACTTAGTATGATTAACAGAATAATAATATGATTAAGGGAAAAATATTATGATGTCATATTACGAGTATATTTAGTCATAATTTGATTCAATAATAACCTTAATATGGTGACTACAATCATGAATCTTATCATAATATGTTGCTCTTAGAATATGTTTACCACAACCATGTTTTTTTCTTTGCGTGTGGTGACCGATTCTATATTATACTCAGTTTGAGGTATCTTCAGAGGATTCGATGTGGTAAATGAAGTGATTAAGTTGTAATCATGTCAATTTGAAGTGATTAACAAATAACTTCAATATATGGTTATTCATCTCGATTTTGATGTGATTAGAGCTTAATCACGCTCGAGTTGCTTAAACGCGTTTAAAGTTTGAACATAGCATAAGTGTCACAATATTACAATAGAAAACGATGTAGTAGAAGATAATCCGACTGCATCAAAATATGCCGAACTTCTTCCAATGGAAAAATACATACAGAGAGACAGCGGTTGTTTTAAAGAAGAAGTTGTACGCAGAAGTTTGGCTGAAGATGGAAGGTCTGCAAACGCTTTTCGAAAATCTTAAGTTGTATCGGATTATTTAAGAATTAAGGATTTTACGATTCCTTTAAGTAATACAACGATATGGAGCTTAGATGAAAAGTTGTACGCATCAAAAAAAAGAAGTCATAGTGGATTTGAGGAAAAATAAAGAAGAAAATGGAAGATTTTCCATAGTTGTAAATTAACGGACGGATGTATCTTATTTAAAATATGTAACTTTTTTTATTCGTTATTCTCATCGGTTAATGGAATAATTTTTCAGATTTAATCGTTAGGTCGAACGAACAAAAACAATTATTTGAATTATTCGAATAAAGCTGAAAGGCGAATAATTGACAACTCTAGCTCCTAATAACTCATACTGCATTCTGTTGCAAATATTGATTTTGGTTGTATTCACTACAGAAAAAAGCTAGTTCAACAGAAGTAACGCTAGTTGGTACAAAAAGCATATTTAAAACTTTTTCAACAAGTTCTTGAAATAGTTTTAAACCACAAAAAAGACTAAAATTTGTACCCACCAAAAATCTCCAGCGAAAAAAGTGCTTTGCACCAAAAAAATCCCCAATTTGGGGATAAATTCCCAAAACTGGGAACACTGTTTGAGACTAAAAAAATAATTACCCAGCTAGCATTTTTTGAAATTTTTAATCATATTCGAGTCTTTTTTGACTCTTCAGCGCGATTGAAATACCAGAATATGCGCTCATTTTCTGATCATAAATGATACTTTTGTCGGGAGTAAATGGAAAGATTCGTTTTTTTAATTAGTTTAGAGACATTTTCGACTCTTTTTTAATAGTTTTTGTTATTGAATTTTAGTTTTTGTTGTTGAATTCTAAATCAAACACTTTTAAATCATAAGCGCGAGTCATTTATGTATCGATTTTTTAGCGTGCAAGTGATTAATCAGTTTTTAATCACTAAAAGGACTCAAACAAGTTTTATACCAACGAATTTTGAAAAAACGATCTTCCAAATGCTAGCAGTGCTAAAAACACAAAAAATACATTATAATACTACAACAAATCAAAAACTTTTTTCATCGGTTAATGGACTGAAATTAACCGGTTTTATCATTTATCGAAAATGGCCAGTTTTAAATTAATTGATCAGTTAATCGGGTGGTTATTAATCGGTTAACCGAATGAATTCCCTATAACGTTTCAATAATCAGCCTTATTCCAGTTGTCGTTGTCGTAATCGATCAAGTCGTTTTTTGTAATAGATTTAATAGCACTGGTTGTGTGTTACTTTAAACTCTTACAAAAACAGACTTAATCGATTACGACAACGATAACCGGATTAGGGCTGATAAAGTGAATTCAATTTGTTATGGCTGCTTAAAAATCCATGACTGTTTAAACGTCGGTTTAGTTGAACTAAAGTTAAATTTTTATGTAGTTTTAATTTAATTACTGTAAATCAGTGCCCCATTTTAATATCTTGTGCAAAAAATAATAATGTGGCAGCACTAAGATCAATTTTGTCAAATTCATATGGTTTGTATTGGAAGTTTAAACGCCCTATTTTATGCGTTTAGAGATGGTTTAAATGTTTACTGAATTATAGATTTGCTGGTTTAAACACATTTCAAACCAAAAAAAGAGTTTAACTTGCACTGATTTATTTGCCCTTAGCCTGCGGCCTCACGGTCAATTTGTTCTTGATAGTCTTTTACATATACTGCTTGTCAAAATTTACATAATTTAAAAGCTATGACGTAGGCTGCATTCAAGTTTTGAGCAATTTACTTCCAAGATGTCATCAAGAAAACAATTTATAAAGATAAACGAAAATGTTTTTCACTAACCTTGAAATCAGCTGTTTTCTTGAACGTAACATAGCGTTTACATTTGCCAGTACTGGCAAGACAGTAGCAATTCATTCAAACTTTTTCACTAATACATAAACACTTTTACAGCTATTTTGTTTTTGCATTGTTTTGGCAACTAATATGTATATGCTTACTGTCTTGCCAGTACTGGCAAATGTAAACGCTGTGTAAATTGAAACACTCACTGGCAAGAGAATTTTAAAGGCAAGTTCGTATCAATTTTTAAAAGTATGAGTATATTGGTAAAAAAGTGTGAGTGTATTAAAACTTGATAGGCAAAACTTGTTCGTGTAGCCCTCAAGTTAGTAGTGTTGTTGTACAGGTGATAATTGTGTGTATTGATGATTTGTTGTTAATGAATTCAGTTCTTGTTTATTTCTAGTTCAGTTCATTTCAATTCAGTTTTAGTTCAGTTCAATTAACTAGTTCCGGTACTTATAAACTTTCGTGTTCAGTTCTAGTTTAGCATTTCCTTAATCTTGCAACATTTCTTTGCAGATGTAACTTCAAGTTCTGTAAAAGTTTGACAGGAAGGTGAAAACATCACAAATGTTTGTGTTAAGCTAAAATAGTTATTTCCATAACCTCCTGCCTATTCCCCTGTCTACTTAACAAAATTCCCAAAAGAGCAGCGAGATAAAAAAAATGTTTAGTCCTTAATCTTTGAAAAGTTACATCATCAAAAGACATTATGAAATGTGTGAAATATAAAACCATAAAAATATAATAAAACATTAAGCAAAAAAAAAAAAAAAATTAAATAAATGTGTAGTATAAAATGTATAAATTTGCTGTTTAATGGCCAAAGAATCTTTCTATATTTGTCTGCCGTTCCAAATGGACTTCAATAAAAATGACAGAGAAACTCTTAAGATTTAAGTTGAAATGTTAACAGCGTTTACAGAGCTGACATTTTCCATTAAAAGCAGACGTTTTTTATGGGGTTTAATAATAAAAGACATCAGAATGAAGAAATTTGTTTTCAACTTCTGGGTATTTTGATTTAAGTTTTGTGGTTTCTATAATTGTGGCCATCATTAGCATTAGAGTCAGTCATTATAATCAGCTGTTGAAATATAGAGAGGGAAAAGTTTTTTTTTTATGGAACAGAGGGGTGGGGGCGGGTTTACAAACATTGTGCTAAAAGGTTTTTAGTTTTAGTTTTTTTTGTAGTGTCCAATTTGATGTTTATAAGTTATGTTTTAAAAATGTTTATATACATATATTAAACCAATTTTTGATTTGTTTCCTTTTCTCTTTCCAGGTAACTTTGAAATTATAAACATGCTCGAAAGCCGTAAGTTAAAAACTCCGCCCTTTTCCAAATTTATTTCCAAACCTTATTATATTTATATCTTAGTATATTTGAAAAATCTTAAAACTCTATCACGCAAATTTCAAATCCATTTAACTTGTGTTACAGAATTTATTATTTGTTACTTTATTACAATATTTTTTTTTTTTTCATTCGAAGTCCTTTATATCCTTCGAACAAGTATGTTTGTCTAGCTGTTTCTTACAGTAAATACATGTTGTTTGGTCTACGTGATGTTTATCAACAGAAGTCAAAATCGTTAAAAAAAATTATTTTGTTGAGTCTTCCGTTAAAAAAATAAACAAAACAAATAAGAAAAAGCGCTCCAAAAAAAAAAAGAGAAAAACACTAAGTGCAAATATGCGCCATATTGCAGTAAAATAAAGTTTTTTTCTTTATTATTTTCACGAAAAAAGGGAGACTTTTTTATCTTTTAAAAGAATTTTAACTTAAATTTAGGGTTACTTTGAAGAGGTTTCTTTATGATTGTTCTGCTTCTGATCAGCAAATAAGAACAAAAAAATTTTCTTTAAACAAAAAGCCATAAAAGACAAACATTAAATGTATTAATAAGCGAAAAATTCGTGGTTGTAAAATAAATAAACATTAAAGAGTCGTAATAAAAGGTAATTTAATACAGTACTGTCCTTTAAAAAATGTATTCAATTTTTTAAGAACTTAATTAAAATAAGATTGAATATCGTTGATACCCTCCATCGACATTTAGAATATTTCAGGAGTGGGCCCTCAATGGGGTCTATAAATTAATTACACTGGTTTACAGCCAGAAATACCAAGAACGCCACATGCCTAGATAAGTTAATTGGGACCTCCTGAACACGAAAAATGCTGTATTTTTTCCCTAAGTACCGTTTTTTAGATAACGGTACTTTTGTGTTTTTCGGTGTATGGTCCCACTCAAACCCTTGTGGAGCCCAACCGAAAAGTCCGATGGAAACAAGTGGCACATTGTTGGAAAGGTAATTTAATGCCATTTCCGTCGATATGAAACGGAATTTTTTATGAGAGGAAAATATTGTCGTTCCACAAAATCCTTAATAAAAACTTTATTTTTCATCCGATTTTTTTCAAATTACGCTTAAAATGTTGGTAATTAAATATACTATTTGTTTAAAAAATAAAACATTCTAGATATTTAATATAACGTAGAAAATAAAACGAAATAAAAATGAAAAATTTTGAAAAAAACGTAAAAAATAGGCAAATTTTGAATTTTGAGGTGCCATAACTCAGCCATTTCTTATCAGATAGAAATTTTCAGCCTATCGACGCAAAGGCCTTCAATTACCTTTCCAACAATGTGCCACTTGTTTCAATCGGACTTTTCGGTTGGGCTCCACAAGGGTTTAAGTGGGACCATACACCGAAAAACACAAAAGTACCGTTATCTAAAAAACGGTACTTAGGAAAAAAATACAGCGTTTTTCGTGTTCAGGAGGTTCCAATTAACTTATCTAGACATGTGGCGTTCTTGGTACTTTTCCAAAATTAAAATTTGTAAAGCAGTGTTATTAATCTTTAAAAAAACAGGCGTCAGTATTCAAAATTCAACGTTTTTTAATTATTGACCGACAATCAGAAAGGTTAATGCTTTAATTTCTAGTCATATAAAACTTAATTTGAGCAAATAAAATATCATGATTCGTTACAGTTTTAGCAAAACTAAAATTATTTTCGAGAGGCGAATACATATTGCACCCATGGTAAATTATGGACCATTCATCATAAAATGCTGGTATTAAAAAGCCTAAATTTAAACAAATTTCGATATAGTAGTGACATTTGTTAAAGCGTTTTATAGTTTAAAAGTGATTTCCAGAAGGCTGCTTAGTATGAGACTAAGGTAAATTATAGACAGCTAAATTGGACCGAATTTCGTTTCTATATTATTGGACCGAATTTCGTTTCTATATTATACATATATGTATATATATATATCTGCTACGGTTTAAGACTTATTTGAATAATTCCCCAGAGTGGGCATTATAAGGGGAATATGGTAAATTATGAACCGATTTTCACGACATTTTCTATTATGATTTGAAGCCTTGTGAAAACTATAAAAGACCAAGTTCCGCTACAAAAACATTCAGCCTTATTCCGGTTGTCGTTTTCGTAATCGATCAAGTCGTTTTTTGTAAGATATTAAAGTAACACACAACCAGTGTTCTTTAATCGCTTGCAAAACACGTCTTGATCGATTACGACAAAAACAATCGGAATAAGCCTGATTATAAGTTGCGGTTTTAGGCGTACTTAACTAAGTTCTGAGAAAAGGCTTTATGGTCAATTGTGGATCGATCTCTACGAAATTTAACAGTACGATTTCTAGTCATATAGAACGAATTTGTGCAAAATCTTTTATCAATTTGTGTATTATATCACCATTTATGTGTGTTTTTGTAACAAAATTATAGCAAAAATATTTAAAACAAGTTAGAGTGCTATATTCGGCTGTGCCGAATCTTTGATACCCTCCACCGACAGTTCGAATGTTTAAAGAGTAATATCTGTATGATGTTATTATTATCTTTAACTGTGACGATTTGTTATTAATTATGGATTTAGGCGACTAAACTGTTTTCCGGTAGTAGGGTTTATATGGGGCCTAGGGTAAATTATGGACCGATCTTCACGAAATAACACAATTTTATTTCTTGTCCAATAAAACTTTGATGTACCAAATTTTGTTATGATAGCATTATTTTTTACGGATTTAGGCGTACTAAACTGTTTTCCGGGAGTAAGGTTTATATGGGGCCCAGGGTAAGTTATGGACCGATCTTCACGAAATAACACAATTTTATTTCTTGTCCAATAAAACTTTGATGTACCAAATTTTGTTATGATAGCATTATTTTTAACGTTTTTAGGCGTACTAAGTTGTTTTCCGGGAGTAGGGCTTATATGGGGCCTAGGGTAAATTATTGACGGATCTTCACGAAATTTCACAGCGTGATTTCCAGTTGAATAAAACGAATTGTTGCGAAATCTTATATCATTCTGTGCATTTTTCCACCATTTATGTTAGTTTTTGTAACAAAATTATCAATTTTTTTTTAGGTGGTGGTTCCACATTTTGATTCATAGCTCAGATCCTATTAAACCGATTTTGCTGAATTTCAATCCCAAACTGCTTAGGATAACTACAAGCAATTTGACACCAAGTTTGTTGATTTCTTTTGAGTTTTTCGAAAGTGAGCGTGTTTTCAACAGACGGACAGACGGACAGACGGACAGACAGACGGACATGGCTAAATCGACTTAAAATTACTCAAGGACCCAGAATATATATACTTTATAGGGTCTGAGATGAATAGTAAAAAAGTTTCACACGGAATGACAAACTGAATATACCCTCTTCACAACTAATTGTGGTGGAGGGTATAAAAATTATACAGTTATAAATTCAGCATCACATTTTATCAGAAATTTATTGGAAAATATTCTGATTGTGTTGCCGTTTTACTATCCACAGCCATTCGTTGGTTATGATTGAAACTAGAGTGTTGCCAATTAGCAGTTAATAGAACATTTGCGAGATTTTTAACAGTTTCAATGCCTGGAGATAGGATAATTAGCTTTATACATGATATCGTTTTCCTGTGAAACGCCTACATTAATTCAAGTATTCCAGTATGTGATGGAAAACGAATTTGAAAACAAAACGATTCGAATATCGTTTGCAGTATTTTTAAATAATTTATTTATAATACATTTTTTTCACGCCACAAATTGGATCTGGTGGGGAATGAGATGGCGACGAACTCAGCAATTTGTCTCAAATATACCCAACGACATTCTTTAAACGGAAGATTGATCACACCTCCCCATTCTGGGTTCACTATCGCTTAAGTTCGCTCATACCAAGCCGAAATGTGTGGGGAAGCGTTCCTTCAGGTAGGTGGAGAAGCGTGAACTTATACACGGATAGCTCTAAGACACGAGAAGAAGTGGGACTCGGAGTACACTCAAGGTAGCTCAATCTTTATTTATGGCGAAGACTTCCGGATGTAGTGTTTTCCAGGCGGAGATACTTGCGGTCAAGAAAGCTGCAGACAGGCTCAGACTATATTTCATGCCCACGACTGCTGTGGATAGCAGTGATGAGAGCTGTTCTCCCCTCAACTGCCACTCATCTCTTAATTATGATGGTTGGGCAGATTGATATCAGGATCATATGGATCCCAGGGCAGCGGGATATATTGGCGCACGTTAGGGCAGATAAGCTTGCTAGAATTGACACTACTTCACGGTTTCCAATGGATCTGGAAGGCGTTGGGGTACCTCTGCTGTCCTGCAAACTTAAACCTTGGCAATCATTTACCCATATTAAAAACTACAGATGGTTCCAGGATTGCAGGAAACCATATCTCTATTATCGATGACCAAGAGTGACGTATCACTTTTGGTATATGTTATATCGGTACACTGCCTTATAAGTAGTCATGCACAGCGTCTAGAATCTAGACACTATGATAACTTCCGCAGATGAGATTACGAAAGTGAGGAGGAGAACGTAGAAAACCTTCTCTGGTGAGAAGACAACTGCCGAAATAGGATCCCCCACCTTTGACGGATTGTGCGTTATCTCTGGCGCAGATCTGGAGCGCATTTAAAACTTCGTTAGAAGTTCCGGAGGATTTCGCGGTGCTTTTTTTCAATGTGCAATAACATAAAAACTTAAGTTTTCTTCCGATCTGTGAAGTAAGGTGCATTTAAGTAACAACACTTTAAAAAAAACTATAACTAAAGAGAAGTGGTGATTTTACAAGAATAAAAATATATTTTCAAAAATAACCTTTAAAGCTTAAAATTGTTTTCCTGCAAAACTAAAAAAATGGACTTAAATACTTTTTCCTTATTGCCACAGATATTTTGGTCACACCCAACTTAATTCTTTTCTAGGTAAACGATAACTGAACTTTTTTTTACTTTTTCTTGTTCATCTTCCAAATGTTCGTATTGTACATATTTTCTACACATCAAAAGCCCTTTATAATCCGTTAACAAACAAACCTTTTAAAAACACAAAAAATTATAAGCTTTTCTACATTATTTTCATTTATTAGAACTGAATTTCTCTAAGTCGTAAACATGCTTTTTACCTATTAACGAAACATTGATTTCTATTATAGAAATTACAATTTTTGTGTTGGAAAAATCCATTTTTAAATTCCCCTTGAAATTGAATGAACATTGGAAAACTAAACAAATCTGTTTTCATCTTTGATGCTCATGATCCCTGACTATAAAATACTTGAAACGAGAAAATGTTTTTCGGAAAATCGGAAACAAAAAATGTGAATATAAATCCCACAACAAGAAGGCAGAAATATAAAAGAAAAACAACACGAATGCTGATAACAATCATTTGATAAGGATGTAAAACATTTAGACATGCAACATGGTTGCATAAATGCACTTACTCACATACACCGAGGTGTGGGACAACAATGTTGTTTGTTATTTATCGTAACAAATGCTTGTGGGTGTGTGTGTGTGTGTCGAAGTGGTACATATAAAATGTGTACTAGCTGTACAATTGTAACATTCGCCACATTTTATGTGCCACATACTTTTTACAAAATCTAAAAAAAAAGAAATGAAGAACACAATTTGAAACAAATCGGTTTGTTCTGAGCTCTGAGAATCAAAAAAGAAGCAGAAAAACTCTCATATGAAGTATGATCCCCCAATGAAATGATGCATATATGTATGTGGATGCCACACAAACAAAAAAAAAAACCATTGTGTTGGCATACATCTCCATTAAGATATTTCTAGTTGTTTGCTTTTTGTGGGAATTCAATAGTTTTTTTTTTCTAAAATTCTTAAAAAAATGAAAATTGTTGCATTTAGATTTTGTTTGCCACAAACATATTTTACCCAACAAACAGTAAGTAAAGTTTTAGCTTAACAAAAAAAGAAAACATCGTTCGTAATGCAACAGCAATCGTATGCACATACATACATTCTTTCAAAGGCAGACAGCCAGGCACGCCGTCTAAACCCATAAGCCAAAATTTAAGTTGTAGGTTGCATTTACTCCGCTTACTTACTGCCCCTGCCTCAGTCGCAAACTCTCTTTCTACCGAAAACTACATGCCTGATAAATGTTCACCAAAGAATTACAAAAAAAGGATTCTTTTTCGTTTTGTTCGGTGTATAAATGGTTTGTGGATGAATGTATTAATGTAAAAGTTCATGGACCGTGAAATGAGGTTATATTGCAACAACATGTTTTTTTTGGATTTTTTTTTGTTGTCGGGTGATTTATGAAGAGCAATTTTAATGACATTTTCTGTTCAAATCTTCTGTTCAGTTCCATTCTTTTGTGGCTGCTGTTGTGGCTTTTGCCACAATTTGCAAAGCGTAACACATTAAAAGGAATGCGTTGCTAAACTTTGGCATTTTTTCAATGTTTTTCTGTTTTATTTCTTTTTTTTGTATACTTACTTTTCGTCAAAAAAAAAGGTGATCAGAATATGTTTCCTTTTTGGTTGAACATTAGTTGGTCGTTTGCTCATCACGCCTTGGGATTAATAAGGGAGGTGATGTTGTGTTTTTAGAGTATTGAAAACGCATTAGTGCTTAGAGAGCTTTAAAGAATTAACCCTAAAGAGTTAACAATTAAGACATTTAAACAGTTCGCTAGTTGTTTAAGAATCTATTTAAGACATTTTACGCCTTTTTTTGACTGCCTTGCCACTTTTAATGCCCCTTTATTTAAAATCCCCTTTTGTATCATTTTGTTTATTTTTGTGCCCCTTTTGCCCCTTTTTGAACTAAACATTTTTATATTGGCAATCAATGAACGCAGATGAGCATTTCAGCTTTTATATGTTTGTATATTTTTATTTAACCACATAGTAGTACATCCGCTGAACGGATTTTTTTCTAAATAAACATTATAAAATGATAGATTGTCCAATAGACTGAAAGTAGATACCTGGCAGTCCATGTTGAACTTAAAAATTAATTTATATGAATATTTTCAAGAAAATACAAGTAACAACTAAAAAAACAACATAACACTGCAATGCATAAACAATTTGACCTGTTCTTATTGTTATCCTCCTAAGAATTAAACACTCAGTTCAATCAAAACTTTTATATGCTTTTTCCTTAAACATTAACATTCACCCCTATCGTGAATAACAAGTGGAATTTTTATTCCCATGAAATTTTCATTCCCCTCGAAGGGAAAAAAGCAATCGTGAATCTCATGTGAAAAATTGTTCATGCTATCAGTTCCAGTGAATGAAAAAAAAGAAGAAAGATTAAAAAAATTAAAAATCAATGAAATTTTTGTTCAAAAATATTCAAGTATATATTTTAAAGAAAAGTTAAAATAATAAAGCAAAATATTTAGTATTGGAGGGATAGTTTGATTACAACGTTAGTTTTTTGCACTTTTTAAATTTAATGTAGTAAAAAATTTTCCAAAATTCTGTTACCAGGTCAAACGAAAGTTTCACAAATCCGCAGGCAATCTACCTGTTGCTTTGCATTTTGTTGAGCCATATATCGGTTTGTGCCTTTTTAACTTTATTAACCCTTAATATTCGATTTATAGGAGGAGCTACTTACATACATGTTCTGTTCCCTAGCAAAAATAAAGTGAGCAAATCTAAGGGAAATGTGAACAAATTACGAGGGAAAAAGTTTTTCACGATAAGGGGAAATTTTAACCGTGAACATTTTTTTACGTTATTATTCTCCTTTGAATTACATTTTTTCATGGGAGTTGTTCATGATCGCAAATATGTGAAAAGGGGAAAAATTACGAATGAACAATTTTTCACGATAGGGGTGATTAAAATTTTTTTTTTTTTTTTTTTTGAAAAATAAAAACTGGGAATTATTTCCTTTCGAAGGTAACATTTAAAAGTCAAACCATATTAATTATTTTTTCTTTTTATTAGTAATGTTAAACTATTTCTTTTAAGCTTGTCTAATAACAAGAATTCAGTAACTGCCATACCTAAACAAAGCGGAAAGCGTTTTCTAGCTTTCAAAAATGATAATGCCCATACAATTTGTATGAAGCATCCCTAAATAGCGCGGCGTCAACGCTTTACAATTGGAAAATCCGATTTTGACAGCGCGTTTAATAGTGAAGCTGTCCGCTATTATTAATAAATCCACTACTAACTTCTCCAAATAAGAAATATCTGATCTTAATTTGTTTCACCTATCGCTCATTATATAGGCGTTATTGTGCTAAAACCCTTATTTTGGGAAGAATAAGGTTAGGTTAGGTTAGAGTGGCCGGTCACAAAGACCCCGCATAGACCAAATAGGTCCCTAGCGTTACCACATTGTACGATAACCCGCAGAAGAAAGTCAGTAAAAAGGTCAGTCAGATGTGATGGTATCCAGAGTACCCCACACTCTCTTGACGAATGCCAGGAGTCTTATTAACCCAATTCCAGACATTTCCCCGAGATCTTGGAGATAATGATCTCCCAGACAGTTCGCCCTGGAGCGCAAGAGTGCCGAACAGTAGCATAGCAAGTGCTCTACCGTCTCCTTTTCCCCTGGTACCCCACAAAATCTACAATTGTCACTATTCAACCGCCCCGCCCTACGGGCGTATACCGCACTCCTACAATGACCCGTCATAAAACCTATCAGAAGTCTACAGTCCTTTATTGTGAATTGGAGCCGGGATGGCCATTATCCTATCGTGTGGTAAACGGGCGCCCCGTTTCGCTAATTCGTCCACCTCTTCGTTGTCCTTAATGCCATGGTGACCGCGAACCAAGTAGATATGCACTCTTCTATTGGCACAGAGTCTATCTATCGAGTCCCTACACTCCTGGACGACAGAGGAGTATGAGTATTCAGCGGTTATAGCCTTGATCGCCGCCTGACTGCCAATGAAAAAGTTTACTTGCGAGTTCTCAGTGCCGGAAACACGTGCCAAAGCAGCAGCAAGAATAAGGTTCTTATAAGACTATTTATTTCTTAGTCAATTAGTTATTGATTTTGTTAATTTTCACTATTCCACCAAAGTTTATTTAAGGTGAAACTAAAAAATAAAGTTTATTGAGCATGTTCTGGAAATAGAAATCACGTTTATAAAAATATTTCCTTTTATATACCTCATACTTTGAGGACCACTTTGCTCTACCTATACTTCTTTTGAAATCATTTATACAAATCATGAAAGCTAAGTTAATTTATACAAAATTCAATTGAAAAACATCATCGATTTCAATTTCAGGTGATTTCGATTACCAGAACATGTCCATATAAGTTTTAGTAAGACATCAATAAACACAGGTTTATGGGTTTAGATCAGTGACGTCCAAAATTTAAATTGTGGTTGTATTGCTTTTTATTAGTATTAGTGAATAAAGAGACAAATATTCTTAATAAAAATACAAAAAATATGTAAGCATCTGCCGCATGTGCACTCGTCGCTTGGTAATCGACGACTGAATTGTGTACTCTCGTGGACTAAATGAAAGAGCGTAAGAATGTGTGTGAATTTATTTCCACAATTGTGGTATGGGCTGGACTACAGTGGTTTAGATGCAGTCGTGGGTTTTTGCTCATATTTCAGCCATCTTGTTGAATTTCAACAGAAAACTATTTCAGGCTATATTTTATATATATTTATAACAATCATTTCTGAGGTCTTTGAAAAATAAATTTCAACATACACATGGACAGACAAACCTACAGACGATTGTCATCCAGTCAGGACGTTGCATATACAATTTTTAATATCTACGTCCAATATAAACGAAATTAAAAAAGTACCAGTTTAGAACAAAAAAAGTACCAAAAAGCTCCACCTTACAGATTCTTGTCTACTCAGGACCACGCTTGTTTAGTTTTATATTCTTAGGTACAATATTAACAAAAGTTCAAATAGTACCAGTTGAAGAACAAAAAAGTACAGTAATTTTTCACTCACATTCACTCAGGACCCTGCACTAATAACTTTTGTTTCTTAGTTCATTTTTATAGACAACTCAAAAATTGCCACATGAAGCACGGGAAAGTAAAGAAAAGTAATTTAATTTCCCGTATATCCCCTTTTTGATACTTTTTTCTCCCCATTGAAGTATCCAAAATTTCAGTATTGCAGTGTGAGCGATTTATTTAATAGGTAAAATAGGTAAAATTTTAACCCTTTAAAAGATCGAATTTTATCGATAGATGAAAAAAAATGTTTTGAAAAAAAGTAACACAATAAGATACAATTTTCACCCCTTAAACGTTCAAGTTTCAAAAAAGTACTAAATTTACACTTGTATTTTTAAAATGAGTTACGAATGTTAGATAATTTTTATTCTATGTTTATTGGTTTAAAAGTTGGAAGGGGTGACAAACATGTTCCAAAATACAGGTATTAACCGTTTAATTCCTAAAAGAGCCGATTTTCAAAAACGTGCCAGACACCTTTCCGCTTTTCATTATCTTGGTGTGGGTTTAAAAACTAATACGTGTTTACAATTGGCAGTTCTAATTTGCGCCACCCTGTAAAATTACCTTTAAAAATAAACTGAAGACATTATAACACCTCTTTATGACTTGTAAGAGTTGGTTTATTTTTGGCCCCTTTCATCATTCCGAGGTTTAAACTTATTTTTATTCTGCAACTTAACTTTTAACATTTATTTAACTTTCTCATGCCCTTGCTTTGGCTTGTTCGATATAAAACTTTGTATATTTTCGATTTTGTAATCCGTGTTTTTTCCGCAACACTTTTTTTTCTTTTCCTAAAATACAAAATTTCAATGAAGTGTTCGGATTCTTGTTAAAGTTTTAAGTCAATTCTTTCTTGCATTTCTTTTTTATTTTAAAATAAAAACGAGTAAAATTCCTTTTTTTTTTTTTTTGAGCAGCGTTTAATCATGTCATGGTGAGTAACGACCTAAAGAAGCATACCAAATCTATTTTTTCATATTACAATAGACAAAACGACCGCACCTTTTTCGTTCCTGTTTAAAAGTTCTCACTGCATTTGTTAGTTTACATGGTTTAGCAATGTTTGAGCTTTAATTTTACAAAGTACTTGTGAAAATCTTATTTTTTTCTTGTTTCATAATTGTTCGATTAAATGCACTTTTTGATTTTTGCAAACAATTTGCTAAATAATTGAAAAAATATTGATTTTTTTTTTGTATAATTTTTAGATTTTCTTTTTAGTTTCTTTAGATTGTTGGTTTTGGAAATTTTGCAAAGTCATTAGTTGGTGCAGGATTTTTTTTTATATTCGCTGGAAAAAGGAAATAAATTTGTTGAGAAATGTTATGATTTGCAGTTTTTTACTTGACTTTCTTTATTGTAGAGAAGAGTTCTTCTTGCAACTGTTATTTGTGTTTTTAGATATTAGAAAACGAAGGTCCTTTTCAAAAATTAAAAAAAGCACTTAAAATCTTAAAGTCCTAAATCCAAAAAAATAAAAAAATTTCAAGATTTTACTGAAAAATAAGTTTTTGCATACATTTCAATAATAAAAAAAATCTTTATTTGCCTATAATATCAGCATATGGCTAGCTTAACACTATTATACTTTGAATTAATTCATACAAACACTTCAGTAATATTTAAAAGTTTGATAGTGTGAGTGCAATAAAAATTACAAGTTCAATTACAAAAAAAATATGAAATCGCAAACGACTTTATCGTTTTTTGAAATTATTCTAAGCAATAATACTTTTTATTTGATCAGGGTTGCATTTATACAAAACCATGTTCATGAGTGATAGTGTGAATACAAACTGTAATGGTTAATTAGATTTTTTGACAGTCGCAACCAGGGTTGTCAGATTGATTTTGACCTTTTTCGCCAAATTCAATGTCAAAAATCGCCAAAATCGCCAAAGCCTTTATTTTCAAGTTTTTGGCAGTAAAATACATATTTTTCAATTTATTACAAATATTCTTTATAAATTCTAAAAAAATTAATTTGTTCCGTATCGCTAAAATACGCCAAAAATTAAAAAAGTCGCCATGGTATAAATTTTGCTTAATTTTTATTAAGAAAAAAGTAAAAATAGCTAGTGAACACAAAAATGGTACGATGTTTACTACAAGTTTTTTTGGGGCTAGTATTAAACAAATATTGGATATATTAACATGTTTATATATGTATATAGTTGCAGTTTTATTATATATCTATAACGCTTCACCGGCAAAGCTACCTATTTGTCTTCTTTTTTGGAATACATTGTAAGGGTTTTTCATTTATTCAACGATGGTACAAAAGAAGTGCAACTTATAACTCGTAACAACGCGTCTAGAAGTTCGTATTGCATTCTACTTCAAAGGCGAGTTGTAGTGGAGTTCATAGCTTGAACACAGGCATTACTTATAATAATTAAAAGAACTTATAAAGAACAGTCAAAGTAAGTTCCTTGAAATTGTACGTACCTGCCGTTTCGTTGCAGCTTTAAAGTTTTGGCATAAACTTATTTATCTTTGCAATTAACCAACGCTAATTTTTTCATTGGGTTTCAAAACTGTCCAAAGGTATGTAAGAGTTCATAAAAATCTTTAAAATATCACTGACAACAACGTATTGTATCTGGGATAAAAAATTGCCACATACATATAATGAAAAAATGTTCATAGACTTTAAATATATTTATGCTAATTTCTATTTATTGAGTCTTTCAAGAGCACTTTTAAATATGAAAAACTATTTTCTCGAAGATATTCATTATCTTCATCAGCCATTTGAACTTTCAAATACTGACCATACATATGAATGCCTCAAACTTCATACATAAAAATAATATAAGTATAATAAAATTAATATTATTTCTCAGTATTGAATTTAACGATTTTCAAAATTTCATCAAAAATCGCCAACTTTTTTGTTAAATCGCCAAAAAATCGCCATGTCGCCAAATCAAAAATTAGGTCGCCAAACAAGTTTCAAAATCGCCACGTTTGGCTAGAAATCGCCACATCTGACAACCCTGGTCGCAACCCGCGTTGCCAGAAGATTTGGAAGGAAAATCTTCTTCTGGCGAAAAAAAAATCTTATTTTGCAAAGAAAAATCTGGAAATTTTTTATAACAAGTGCAAAAAAGTAAAAATTATTAGTTTTTAAAAGAAACTTCTTTTTATTATGGATAATTATATATATACAAAATTAGATTGTAGGTTTAAAATTGTGTTTTTAGTTATATTTTCCAAAAAAATACATTTGAAATGCATTTAATTTCTAATTAATAAGAACATAAAAAAGTCCGTTTATATAAAGAATTTTCATCGAAAGTTATTAATTTCTAATAATAGAGATTTATAAATTTTGGGCAAACAAAATTTAAGTTTGGGAGCTATGAAGCTCATACACCATATGAAATCGAATATGTAGTCTTTAATTTTGAACATTGCTTTTTCGCATTTACCATACATTTGATTCAAACTTGATTCATTCAATTCAGAACATTTCTGCACAAAATCATATATACAAAGGAACCATCTTATTTATATAATCGCATAGTATTTGCAAGATCCAATAGAGGCAACAAACTTATTCCATGTAGTCATCGTAGCCTTGTCTCTGAGTACCAATTTTTTGTATATTCTATCCGTCTTTGGAACTCACTTCCTAATTCTCTTCATTATGAAATAACTCCCAAAAGTTGGGGTTTGTTTCATTTAAGACTTGGAAGTTATTTCATTTTTTTGGGATTTATTTAATTTTTCCAGCTTGGGAGTTATTTCATTTCTTTTGGGATTTAATTCATTGGGAGTTATTGCACTGGGACTTATTGCACCTGGGAGTTATTGCACGGAGCCATAATTTAAGGTAATTTTCTAGAAAGGCTTGTGGTTTTCTGCTCTTTATGCTCGAAAACACAAATTATTTTCAAAATACCGTACAACAAATTTGAAGACTACTCCTATTGAAGTTTTCCTGATATTGGATAAATTTTTTTTTTTATATAAGGTACCTCTCTCACCATTCAGTCCCTTAAGTTTTCTGCCCATATCCGACGAGGGAGAAGAAGAAATAAGATCACTTTATAAAAAATATAAATATTTACAAAATCACCTATGAAACTCACCAAAATTTATTTATCGGAAATTTTGAGTAGAGTGTATTTCCCGAAGAAGTCGAAAAATCGGTGCATATTCAAAACATTATAAAATGTTTACTGTATTAACAATATTGACAAATGTAACATCTCCACATGTTGGGGAAGTACTAAACCCCCTTTAAGAAACATCTGTTAAAATTTTCTGTTGCCGTTGTAATATATTATGAAATAAATTCAAAACAAATTTATAGTAAAAAAGATGTCCTTACGGATATTAGAACAATTTCTTTAAGAACTTAGTAAAGGATTTTTTATTAAATTTAAATTTTAACTTTAAAACAAAGTATGTGTTAGCTATCTTTCAAGTTTTAAAGAAAAATCTAACGAGGAGATTATGTCTGCAATATACATCTTGTAAATGCCGTCACGGCTTTGCTGTGTGGTGCGCATCCGTAGTAAGGAATTTTCCATGACTTTGGCTCATAAAACAGGCTAAATTTAACCGATTGCATGGGTTATGTTGAGTTTGAGGGTCGCCGTGGTTTATGGCTTATTCATATAGACCAGCAACTTTTGAAAACGTTACACCAAAAGTTAAAAGGGCTTAAATCGCAAAATATCGGTAACCAAATCACATAGCCTCCCCTTGAGTTGGCCATGCCCTCAAATCACTCGTGCAGAACATCCAATGTGTCATAAGCTGTGTGGTGTTATTAAAACCAGATGTCTTTGGTGTCCATATCATGCAATTCAGCTCAAACAAAAAGTTGTTGATCATCGATCAACAGAGCTCGCTGTGTTGACGATGGGCTTCGTTCTTTAGGAAATGTGGACCGATGACTCCGCGAGCCTCAAATCCATAACAAACTGTAATTTTTGTAATGCATTGTTATCGTTCCAAATTCGACCATTATTTTTTTGTTGACGTACCCATTCGTTTTTCAATAAGGATAAGGGTCAGAACAGCACACCCCAATTTAATAAAACAACTTTTTCATTTGCACGTGTTTAAGACAGCCAATTTGACAGATCCAGCTTTAACAATGTGGTCACTATAAACGCTTAAAGTTTGTAACTCCCCTTTGGGTAGATCCTTTATATACATACTAGTCAAATTTGGAGACAACATTTCGCTAAATTGTTGACCAGAATTAATGGTGTCCGATAATATTCTTCCAGCAAATTCCTAAGCAAAACTTTAAGAAAGTTTTTTTGATAGCCGCGTTCTCAACATTTTCTTTCTCCTTAATTTTTCACCATCACTCATCACAAAAACTAATATATATTTTTTTTTTTGTTATTAAATTGACTCATGAAATAACTTATTGATTACTATCATTAAAACCTAAAGTTTGTGACTTTTTCTACAACATGACACCAAAAAAACTTATTCCCTTCACGTTTTTCTAGAAAAAAAAGAGAAAAAACAATTTAAACAAATGCTAAAGATAAATTAACACTAATTCCCAGAGTAAACAATTGAAATTGAGATAAAGAAGTCAACAGGAATAATGACAGCAACAAAAACAGCAGATCACATATTAATGAAACTCTGAAAGAGAAAAATGCTAAAAAGGACTAAAACTAATGTCATACACGTTTCTGTTAAAGCAATTATTTGCACAAGAAACTTAAAAAGATAATGAAAAATAAATTCTCATGTCCTTTTTGTATATTCTCATGTTAATACATACACATAAAGTATACATACATATGTATATGTATGTGACTGACTTACACAAAAACTTTGAAATAAATTAAGAGTAAACATTAATCCTGATGATAAAACAACAATATCAACATCAAGAAAAATGTCAAATTGAGGAATAAATAAATAGCACGATTTCAAAGGAGGACAGACAAAACAAAAAAAAAAAAAAAAAAAAAAAACAATGTCATTTATTTTGGGGAGGTTTTTTCATTTAATTTCTTTTTTTTTAGGCAACAATTTGGTAGGAAAATTATAAAAGAAATTTATTTCCTTTTTTTCTATATTGAGTTGAATAAAATTTTGTGTTAATACTCATTCCATCATTTGGGGAAAGTAGAGGGAGTAAGGACTTGCAACAAATCCTTTAAATTACTTTTTAATTCAAATTCAATATTCCTAAATTTTTTTTTTATATTTTAGCTAAATAACTTAATTATTTTGTGAGAAAAATATTTAAATTTATTTTGAATTTTCAAGGAAACACTTTACACAAGGAAAATTTGTAAACGTTCAAAATGTCCTTAGGGACAAAAATGATTTATAGCACAATAAAAAATGTTCTTGTTTTGCGAAGTACACATAGTAAATTTTAATAAAAAGTAAGCGCACATTTATGCGCTACGCAATAAGACATACAGAGATGCAGTAAGTGGACGAATTCCTTTCAAGTTAAAAAACAATATACAGTCAAATCCCGATAATTCATACCCCGATAAATCGCAATTTCCGATAATTCGTAATAAACTGTCGGTCCCTTGAAAAATCTCGTTAATTCGTAAAATTTCAATACATTTTGGTTCCCTCGCTAATTCATATTTTTTTTCAAATAAAATCTTCTTTACCTCTTATAAATCGTAATTGTTTGCTAACTACCACTTATAATTCGTAATAAAAACAACAGAAACATGGAAAGAACGATATTTTGTTTACCGCTTTCTTTTTATTTTCTTAAGATCCGTTTGTTTCATGCATAATTTTTCACCCCTATCGTGAATAATTTCTCCCTCGTAATTTTTCCCCTTTTCACATATTTGCGATCATGAACAACTCCCATGAAAAATTGTAATTCAAAGGAGAATAATAACGTGAAAAATTGTTCACGGGAAAAATTCCCCTTATCGTGAAAAATTTTTTCCCTCGTAATTTGTTCACATTTCCCTTAGATTTTTATATATTAAGGGTTAATAAGTTAATTAGACATAAACCGATATATTGCTCAACAAAATGCAAAACAACAGGTCGATTGCCTGCGGATTTGTGAAGCTTTCAATTGACTTGGTGGCAGAATTTTGGAAAATATTTTACTACAGAAAATTTAAAATGTGCAAAAAACTAACGTTGTAATTAAACTATCCCTCCAGTACTTAATATTTTGCTTAATTATTTTAACTTTTCTTTAAAATATATACTTGTATATTTTTGAACAAAAATTTCATGGATTTTCAATGTTTTTTAATCTTTCTTCTTTTTTTACATTCACTGGAACTGATAGCGTGAACAATTTTTCACACGAGATTCACGATTGCTTTTTTCCCTTCGAGGGGAATGAAAATTTCATGGGAACAAAAATTCCACTTGTTATTCACGATAGGGGTGTTTATATATATTTTATTTTTAACAATTTTTTTTAGGTTTTTTTTTATCGTTTTAGTAAGTAAATTGAAAAACCCCGTTAATTCGTATTTATTTTATTTTAACCCCGTTAAATCGAAATCCCGCTAAATCAAAAACCCCTATAATTCGTAAGAAATGGCCGGTCCCTTGCGATTATGAATTAACGGGATTCTACTGTATAACATTTGAAGAGCAACGTCATTCCCTTATTACGAAGCAGGTTTGTAAGAGAGCATATTACAGAATAACGGTAACAACAAACATTTTATTGTGTTAAGTTAATCCTTACATTCACCAATTTATATGCGCTGAATAAAGCGCTTTCTGTGTCAAAATTATATTGCTTCAAAGTGCGAAGTCGCCAAATAAAATTCATGTCTTCCTTTATGTGTGTGAAGATAAATTCGAATTTATAAACCCAACATTGCACTGTTACATACTTAACAGAGCTATGGTAACATTAAAGAAATTGTAAAAATTAAAAAAATACAGCAAATTTATTAAAATATCACTATCCCACTACATGGAATCGATGGGCAGGAAAACGGTCGAATTAGGGTAGCGGTAGTTCTCAAATAATTTCAGAAATTTTATAAAAAAAAAAATTTTTAATTAAAATTTTTTACGTTTTTATAAGGGATGAGTGGTCACTATGGAGTCCTGGGAAATACTACCACTATCCCACTATATGGAATCGATGGGCAGGAAAACGATCGATAGAGTAGTATTTCCCTGGACTCCATAGTGAACACTCATCCCTCATAAAAACTTGAAAAATTAAAATTTTAAATTTTTTTTTTTTTTAATTTCTTAAGTTCTGAAATTATTTGAGAACTACCGCTACCCTCATTCGACCGTTTTCCTGCCCATCGATTCCATATACTGGGATAGAGGTAGTATATCCCTGGCCTCCATCCATAGTGACCACTCATAAAAAAGTAAAAAATTTAAATTTTAATTTTTTTTTGTAAAATTTCTAAAGTTCTGAAATTATTTGAGAACTTGCGCTACCTTAATTCGATAGACCGTTTTCCTGCCAATCGATTCCATGAAGTGGGATAGTGATATTTTATTAAATTTGCTGTAGTTTTTAATGTTTACTATTTCTTTAATGTTAACATAGCTCTGTTAAGTATGTAACAGTGCAATGTTAGCTTTCAAATCATTGTATGTTAAAGACGTTGGTTTGTGTCTTGGGTTTATAACGAATTTATCTTCACACACATTCTTCCTTTAGCGGTATGGTAAGCGAAACTTTAAAGTTTCTCGCTTACAAACCTGTTGCGTCGAAAGTTCCGTTTTTTTTTGGTAAGCAAATTAATTTCTTTAAAATTTCTGTTCTTAAAGAATCGGAATCAATTTGTGAAACAAACATAATTTTTTTTACATATTCTTACGGTCTGTATATTAAATATTTTTTAATTTGTAACCGTTTGTGTGTTGACTTTAATTAGCTTTCTTACTTACAAAATTGAAAAAATATCTAGTTCATAAGGATGACAAACACTTTTAGAACAAAACTTTTTTTGTTTTTTTTTTATGTATTCTTATACTAATCTATGTATTAACGTTACATTAGTGTTAAAGTGCTACTTTTTTCTTAGATAACATGACACAACACTTTGGAGCAAATTTCCTTAAGCTACTTTGGAAAGCTATTTGTTAAATAAATCAAGAAATGAAAATAACTTATATCTAAAACTTTTTTTAAATTGTTTCCAATCAAGGCGAATTCATGTAATTAAAGTATTTTAACATATTCAACAAGCAAAACACTATGATCAGCTGATCATTTGAAACAACCTTATATTTGAATTCGCCTTGTTTCCAGTTGTGTAGAATTGCCATAAAGCAGTGGTAGACAAAACAAATACTGCGATATATTCGAATCTATTTTATGTACGGGAAAACATTGGAAAATCCAGCCTCTTTCAACCATTCGATTAATTTCTTTACTGTGGGGTATTCCACCACTTAAACATCATTGAGCCACAAATTATCTCCAATTATAAACTCTGTTTTAATTTCTTGGTACATTCATCATCTCCATCTCCCGATGGCATAAATTGGTTGACCTTTTGTTGTGTGATTGTTTGTTTTGTCATTAGAATTTAAAAAAACGTGTACACATTTGGCTTCTTTGAGAGTAGCAGATGGATTTTTCAAAATGTAATTGAAGGTGATGCATAAAACGTCGATTGAAAAGCGAAATTATTGATCTCTGTTTTAAGAAATATACTTCGTATTTCCATGACAAAGTCGAATCTATAAATTCAATATTGTATCTATAGTCTCAGTTGCGAAACTCTCAATTTCAGTGTAAAATTTCCTTATCTTTGAAAGGTGTTAAGACTTATTTCTTTCTGCAAATTGGGCCTAATGCAGACGTTATTAAGTTTTGAAAATCTAAACATTTTTTGTTTGCGCTCATTAAGTTAAAAATTGTAGTACAACGAAGTTCTTAACATATTTGTTTATCGGTTTACACTGGAAAGTTTTCAAAATACTACCAAAATTTTCAAAGTGCCTCATTAATTTTCCCAAAATTTTAATTCTTAGCCCAATGTGCATTAATTTCCTGCTATTCTCTATTAAAGAAAATACTTTCTCTACATTATTTTTCAGTTTTGCTTATTTCTATTTATTTCGGCCTCATAAAGACATTCAGCCCAATAAAACAATTTCATTTAGCGTCATTGAATTCACAAAATTTTATAGGAATTTAAAAAGGCATCAGGAAAAAAGTCTCCAAGTAATTTCCGTTTATAGACAAAATCGAATAATTTTCTCTAGTTTTTAATAATCGTAAAACCAAAAAGCGAAATACTAAAAAAAAAAATTAAAAATGGGAGTCTGAGTGTTTAAAAGGAATATGCAAAAAAACATACCATTTGATTTTTTTCTCATATAATATTTTTTTTTGCTTTTGTTTACGTCCATTAAGACTTCAGGCTTAAAAGTGCCACGTTAAAAAATAAACGTTTTTTTCCCAACTTCATTCCAAAGTATTTTAATGTGAGAGAGCGACAGGATGTTTAGTAAGGATTTTTTTATATTTTTTTCCAGATGGGAGTAAAAGAGAATGTGTGCTTTTTTCAAATAGATATGGCAACATATTTTTTAATGTTTATAGCAAAAAAAAAAAAAAAAATTTTTGTTTGTTGTTTTTGATGTTATTAAAAGGCCTAAGGAAATTTTTCAATAACATTTACACAAAAAAAAGAGAGCAGAAAACTTTTGTAAATACACAATTTCATGATAATTTAATATTGAAAAGTTTAAGCAAACACGTTAAAATAAATAAACATTTAGGGGAATATTTATGAAACAGGTAAATAATTGTGCCTTTTTAATTTTTTTTAATAAATAAAGAAATGCTAGGGTTTGCTAGCTTTTTGTTGGAAAGTGAAAAGTAAAAAATTATTCGACGGAAGGGAAATTACATTTCATTTGATAAATCTCATTCGGTCTTTTAAAATTCTATTGGCCATTTTCTCAATGTATCGACAAACTGTCTGTTACTTAATGTCAACATAAATTTATTGGACCGATAAACTGTCCGTTAACGATTTTGGGTTTCTCAATACACCGACAAAAAACATTGTTTTCAGCTAACAACGCCACTCAAAATACATGTAAAAGTTGGGAGTCAGCTGATTGAATTTATCTGTACGGCAAATAAAAGGAAAATAAATAATTGGCAGATGAGTGCCGGTTAGCTTTGCGATAAAATCGAAGCAAATGAGACATTGAGAAAACCAAATTTCTTTAATGTGCAGTTTTTCGTTGGGAAAAAAGATAATCGCCTAATGAGAAAATGGCCATATGTGTGTAATTGCTAACTCAAAGCGTAAAAGCGTACATCACAACGTATTTGTGGATAAAGACTCAGTTAGCCGGGAGTAACAGTAATAGTAACCTTACCGTATAAAATTAAGACCAATCTATTTCTTGCAGTTTGAGACGTAACATCTTACTGCTAACTATAATCGTTCTAATTGCTTTACATACAAAAACATGAAGCAACTGATTTGCAACGTTACTGTAACTCCCGGCTAACTGAGCCTTTAGGGTCACCAAACAAGCTTGAGTTGCCATAACTACTGAATAGACATCTTTGCCTTGACAGCTACAGGTGCTAGTTGTCCAAGAGGGTCGAATAATTTTACCAGGTCTGAGGTTGCTGTGAGGTTGTTTAGAGACCGTATGAAGATGATTATATGATATGTCTTAGATAGCTATTATAATCCTAACGTTTTTATTGTATTGGCGTTGTTGTTGTTAAAATCTTGATCCACCTATTGATCACCGATTGGAATATTGTCACTGTACTCATAGCATAGATGACGCATAAAATATGACAAAGTATTATGATGACGTTCGTCATTGGATTGATGTCACTTTTTGCCTCATTGATACCATTTGTAATAACATTGATGTCCATGCAACTGAATGTTGTTGTGGGGTGCTTTGTCCTGATGAGTTTTTTATTTTTTTTGATAAGCGAAGCCACGTATTGTGTTTCTTCGCACATTTTTTGCAGCTACCTGAATTGTAAGACTTAGAAACGTCATCCCTCCCGAAGCAGTTGACACATAGTTATTTTGTATTGCACAACTTGCTGTTATTGTTGAATGTTATTATATGAGTGGGTGAGTTGCAAAACTCGTTCGTTACAAAATTAAAAATATGAAATGAAAATTTATTCTTACTGTTCTTGTGGCGCTTTTTGAGAAGAAGTATACTTATTGTGTCAATGTATGTCCTCGTCCATGTTTTTCCAAGGACATCCATTAATACAATCCGCATATTTCTTCTCATAAAGCACCAAAAGAACTGTGAGAACCATTTGTCATTTCAAACTTTTAATTTTGTAACGAACGAGTTTTGAAACTCACCTACTCATATGTTGTTGAAACTGTTGTCGGCCTTTCCTTCAGAGCAATTGCCTCCACTGATTGGAATTGATTTTCCAGGAATGATAAGAATTCAGATATAGTTGGTTAATCCCTTGGCTTAGTCAGTGATTGCATGTACATGATATGTTATACTATGTGCACACCTGGTTTTTAAACGCGTTTAAGCAAAATATTTATTTAGCTAATTGAAGCCTTTCACATTACATTTCAGATGATTAAGATGACAGTTGATTAAGAAAAAAAACCATAAACGAATTTATAATTCTTTAAAGTATTAAAAATGGATCATGCAATGACTTTAATAAAGTCATCAGGATATTATTTTAAACAAATTAATGATGACATTGTAAAAATAAATGGAAATAAAAACATTAAGAAGAAATCTTCGTTGGTTATACACGTGAGAGGTACGTTTATTAAAGAATATTGTAAACATATTATGTTTAATATAACCATATTATTGCCACATACAACCATAATGAATTTTTCCTCCATCAAGAACCCTCAACCATATTATGGTTGCCTCTAAACATGTAATGGCTTAGTATGACAATTATTTGTTTTAAAATTAAATTTTCCAAGAGCAACATGCTATGGTTGAAAACCAACCATGCTATTATACATAAGTGTTAAACATGTTTTAGTTATTTTTAACCATATCATGTTCGAAGGCAACGATAATATGGTTGTGGCTTCTTGATTGAGCACTAATTCAATTATAATATGGTTGTCAGAGCCAATAATATTGTTAAATGAATCATATTATGTTAAAAATTTTCTTTAGCAATAGTTTTATTGGAGGTGACCATATTTCGACATGTTTTTTCTTTGAGCGTACTCAGTTTGAGGCATGTTTAGAGTATTCTATGTGATTATTGAAATGATTTAGTTTTAATCATGTCAATTTATAGTGATTAACAAATCACTTCAATGTATGGATAATAATCTCGATTTTGATGTGATTAGAGCTTAATCACGATAGAGGTGCTTAAACGCGCTTTTAAAACCAAGTGTGAACATAGTGTAAGTTCCCATCAAGTTTTTTAGTGAATAACTTTATGAGTAGTAAACATTCCCTGGTAGAATCATGCAAGTCTTTAATAGATTTTGCAGATGCGGTAACGGATTGTTGTTTGAGTATTTTATGAAGTTAGCCACTAGAATTCTTTTATTATTGTACCGGTCCTGTAATATGTTTTTCAAGCGGCCATATATTTTGTATCGGGTAGAGATAATTAACTGATAAGTTGTAGTGCTTCTCCTGAAAAATTAATCTTTAAGTAAATTCCACATTGTTTGAATAGCTGGAATCGGCAGTTTATCCGTCATCTTAGAGAATAATAGATGGAACAGTCTGCATTTAGGAAAACCGCCATCAAATTTTAGTTTCGGTTTCGCTAGATGTAATGAACTAATAGTGCTCATGGCTGGTACTACAACTCCAGTTAATGTCTCAAGTTTTCAGCTTTAACAAAAAGATTGATCACATTTTGCTGCCATTGGCCACTGAATTTGTAAGATGATCATGAGCTTCGACATGCAGCGTCTCAATTGGATTTAATAACCTCTTAATTGTGTTTATATTTATCTCGAAATATTGTAGAGGTTGATTTTCTGTAATTGCTAATCCATTTAATAGCCGGCTGAAAGCTGTTATTCGAGCTTCGAACCTTCGTATAATCCCAGCGGTATTGTTCAAAGCTTGACTTGAAGATATATTTTGCTGCTTTGGGTATCCAGTCATTGAAAGCTTCGGAGCTTCCGCGATTTTTAACTGATCTAAGTTTTGTTTTCTGATGCGAGTAACTTCATTGAAAAACATTTCAATGTAATCGGAGACTACCTCTGTGAATTGGCCGTAGTAAAATATTCAAATTGCACCCAAATCCACTTACTCTAGACTTATCCGATTACAAGAGTACTAAACACCAAACAAATGTTAGGGGGGTGCTTTAAAACCTTGTGAGATAAGGCAATGATGGCTTTATTGCTCAATTTAATGGGAGATAAAGCCATCATGGAAAAAACCCCTAAGCACGGCCGCAGGCCGCCACACAGAAAACTTTAGTATACGAAGCCAGAACTGAAATGAGACATAAAGCCGTTTTCTAATATTGCTAATGTGAGCTAAGACCATGATAGCTTTATCTCCCATTCTAATAAAAAAAGGCTTTATCTTTCTATTGAATGAGAGGTAAAGCCATCATGGCCTTATCTTTAATACCATGTGAGATAAGACCATGATGGCTTTATCTAAAGTTAAGTATTGAAATCTGGCTTCGCATACTGAAGTTTTTCTGCGTGGCTTAGGGGTTTTTCCCTCCAGTATGACGCGGCAGGTGGCTTCGCTGAATAAAGTTTTCCTGCGTGCGTCACAAGAATAAAAAAATGTTTTTCAATGATAAATAAGGATTTTCCCTTTTACAGAATGTTTACACCATGCATAACAATATTCTGAAAAATATGGCTTATCTCTCATTTGCGAAAAAAATATGGCTATATCTCTCATTTCGTAAAATTTTAAATATGACCTTACCTCTCAATGATTGGGCAATAAGGCCATTATGGCTTTATCTCTCATTCAATTGAGCAATAAAGCCATCATAGCCTTATCTCACATGGTTTTAAAGAACCCCTTCTGAACATCAAATAACGTAGTAGAATAAGATTTGATTACGTATTGTTAGTTCGTATTTAATATTTGAAGATCCAATAAATAAATAATTAAAAAAAAAAAAAAAATAAATCAAGTTCATCGATGGTACTCGTAGGAAGGAAGTATCAGTGTTCCTTGAACGAGATCACAATTTTTTTGGATATCTTGTAATGAATATTTTTGCTCTTATGTTGTTTGTAATGTTTTTAAGTTAATGTCTATAGTTTAAGTTTAAAAAATCTTAACTTCTCTTTGGGAGCTCACAAAGCCATTTCGGAAGAATTTGTAAAATCCATCATCAACACCTAAACTTGGACAAATTTTTTTTCAAGTGAGATATTAAATCCGCTGCTAAAAAATAATTTAGTTCCCAAATACATTTTTCTGCAATACTTCACCTTGGACCGCTCCTAAAAAGCCAATGCATTATATTACAAAGCTTGAAGTAAGATCAACTTTCACTTTTGCCATGTTATATTTCATTACAGAACAGCTTTTAAGAAATGACAGATTAGTATTCCGAATTTCCTAATTTTACTTCAGTTTCTTAAGAAATTAATACAAAAAATAAAAAAAAAAAAAAATTACTTTAAGAAAAGGTCCTTGAAATATCACCAAATACTTCTTTAAATTCCTTAAAAATAACTCTCCTCCAACACAATATTTTTCATTTTCCAAATTAGATTTCCTTCAAAAAACAACAATAACAACCAACTTCTACTACTCCTATTTGTCTCAATGAACATCTTAGCATTTTGTCAATATAATTTATTGATTGAACCAACCGCAATTTATGTGGAGACAATGGCAACAGAATAACAACAAAAGGCAACCACTAATAGTGAATGTCTGTGTAACCAACTAAAGAGGTATTAGTGTATGTACTTGTAAACTCACACAAGTATGAAGAAAGAACTGCAAAATGTTGCTGGTTGGGTTGGCTTTAATATCCGTTTCCGTTTTGTAAATTTACTGTCATTTATTTCCTTCTGTTATATATATTTTTGTATGTTTGTGTATATATGTTTAAGTATCTGTTTGAGTATAAAACTGAGTAGTCATTTTGTCAGTCTACCAACGTTTATACAACATTTCTGACTGTATAAATAAATATTTATGCTGTTTTCCAATACAATTTGTTTATCAAGTTTTTTTCTTTGCTTTTTGTTTGTATGTGATTCCAATGTTTTTGTATTCATTTATTTTCTATTGCATGAGTATTGTGGTTTTTGTTACACAATAAAGAACGGAGCTCTTGACTGTAAAACTGTGTTTTGTGGCAACATCTGTTACGCTATTATGGAGACAAGTTTTGTTAAAATAAAATGATTTTTTATTTTACTTTAGTTGTTATTTAAGTTTTTTTTTTTTTTTCGTTAAACACCCAGAGACAAAGATAAATTGTTTAACATTGAATGGTTGGTTATTTATTTTGTTTTAACGTTTCATGTTGCCTCTACTGCTTTTTGTCCTTTTTTTCGTAGTATTTAATATATTTTTGTTGTTTATGCTGTAAACAAGGATCACGAGCATTAAGACTTGCAGCAAAATAACATTTAAAATTTGACATTTTATTAAAAAACTACCCAAAAGCACAAACACACATTTGAGTTGGAACGATTAAAAAAACAAGTTATCCCCAGCAGTGCTAGCCACTGTACTAGCTACTTTGGACTTGTTATATGATAACTTATATCTACTTCTATTGAAGAATTTTTAAGTGTGTGTTCAGTCAGAAGGAACCCAATGACACATACAGCTTCAAATGCTGCAGTTATATTAGGGTAAAATGTTCGCTTACCAGCTCGCTTATTAAGACATGAATTTTATATCGTGGGTTCCAATTATGATGCAATAGCTTTAAGCACTTTGTTCAATGCATATAAAAAATTGGTAAGTGTAACGGTCAGCACTGCGCATTGGAATTTTTGTTGTTATAGTTATTCTTAAAAGGCCCAAATACACTGGTCAAATTCCCATCCAGCGTTAAGGTTGTATTAGTGAAAATAAGTTTGAATGTGTGACACCGACGATGCTTGATGGAAAATCAAAAAATTTAGATATTTAACATGCTTGACGAGTGATTTTGATGAATGTATTGGCGTTACTCCTCAAGCAAAAACACACTTTAAACGTGATTTCAAACCGAACACACGCTAAAAATGTCGGATGAACAAAAAAAGTGCTTTTTTATTTAATAATTTTCTCCTTATTTTCTTCAATTTTTTTTATTTTATTTATTAAAAAGCAACACAGTTAAAAGTATGTAATCACAATTAAACACTTTTTATCTATATTTAAATATTTTTTGCTCCTGCTGATGTCACTTTAAAATAAAATGCAAAATGAATGCTTGGCAGCTGATCCAACAAACGTATGTTCTAATTTCCAGCATACGTACACGAGCTTGATGTCAAGCATTTGACAAGTGTATTTGGGCCTTAATATTCCCCCTGACACAGAACAAATTAAAAATTGATTTCAATTAAAAAAATGTGTGATATTAATTAAAAAATTATTTAAATTTGCACCATTAAAAAAATAATTAGGATCAATTAAACGTTTAATTTACTTGATTAAACATTTAATTCACTTGATTACATATTTAATTCACTTTACTAAATATTTAATTCACTTGATTACACATTTAATTCACTTGATTAAACATTTAATTCACTTGATTACATTTTTAATTAAAACTGATTTTACTTTTGTTTAACGCATTAGTTGGTGAACAGTTTTGGAGAATTTTTTTCTGTGCATAAACCTGCTTCATAATAAAGAAATGCCATGGCCGTTTTGAATGTTGCCTTTATTATTTTTAAAATTTTTTTAATAATTCCTTTAATCTCCTTACTGTAACTCTGTCTTATTGCGTAGCGCTTAAATGTGCACTATGTTTTCAAAATGCACCATTGGCATAAGTTGCGGGACTCTTGTATTACAAAGGAAAACATTGTTTATATTTTAAGAAATGCGTGTAAAACTTCACCCAAAACCCTTGCATCATTGTGCATTACTAATTCGAAAAAATTTCATCCTTTTTCCATTTCATCATGTTCAAAGGTCACGTAAGTCCATGACTTTTTTAATGTCTCTCCTCGTAACTGAAAGGCTTACATTCCTCCTCTCAACAGACGTCTTAAAATTGACTCCTGTCAAAATTTTACTAGACTGTGTCGCTAAGTTTGTGTTTGACAGAAATTGATAGCAGAAAACCTCGTGGTTTGAAAAGAAAATGAGAAAAAGAGGATTTTGTGTGCTCATTAAGCATAATATGGCAAAAGTCCAAGCATTAGGCTACAAATTGCTCCCTCATTCGTCCTATTCTTCGGATTTAACTCCGAGTGACTATTTCTTGTTGTTTCGAAACCTGAAAAGAATGTTTCGGCGGGAAGAGATTTGACTCCCACGATGAAATCATCGCACAAGAATTTTTTTTTTTTTTTTGTTAGGGATTAAGAACTATAAAAAGATCCGTTGCACAAAGTGTTTAGAGCTCAAAGTAGACTACGTTGATAAATAAAGTGATATTTTATCCAAAAGCCTTATGATTCATTAAAAGATTCAAGGAATTTATGCTCCGCCCTTGTAATATTATAAAAGAGTCAAGTAGCAATATATAATAGTCTGAAATTTTAATTGGCCTATTTCAATGATTCCCTGGCAGTTTAGCATGGTATAATAAATTATCTTAGGTTGGGTTCTTGAGATCTAAGTTACACTAGGGTTAGTTAATCTGAAAGCAGATTTGTGCCGCCATTACAAAACTTTTGTACAAAATTTTGATTAAATTGTTGGTATTTAATGAAATAAAATAAAAACATATTTCACCGGAAAATTCAGAGTTTCAGACTTAGTTAAACTTAGTTTAAACTAAGTCCCCCAACTCAAAACGCGACCTTACTCGTCTCCAAAGCGGTAAAAAACAAAGGAATGATATTATAGATTATTCCTTTGTTTTTTATTACTTAAGACAAAAAGCGTAAGAGCCGTCCATTCTTGTCCTTGCAATGTCGCCCTCTTTTCCAAAATGTATCCATGATCCTTTTAAAGATTTTTGGATTTTTCTCTCAAATTTTTTCTTGAATATTTTGTATTCTCTTTTAGCTAAGGTATGCGAAGGGTCTTATATCTGCACCCGAATAAGATAAATTCTACCAAATAATGAATTGCAAGCTGTTAAATCTGGAAAACTCGGTTCAGGCAATTCAAATCTCTTGAAATAATGATTAAATCGAAAACGTCTTGTAATTGTTGTTTCCTTGATTAATGGGCCATGGCTTCATTCTGTTACAAATAAATCTGTGTATGTTTTTATTGCTGTCATTAAGCGTTTCTTTCAACATGCTACGGAGTTAAACTGCTGATATAAATATAAATGAATAATTCTTCGGATAATACTCCACACTAAATTTTCACGTTAAAATTTGAATCTGCCTCTTATAAATTACCTACCCTAGAATTTCCTGTCGCCCATATTTTGCAATTTTGTTTATTGGACAATCCATTTAATTTAAATCAATCTACGTCAGTCATTGCTAAATTGTATATAAAGTCATGATATTCACAAATTTAATTATTTTAGTTCGTTATTCAATAGCAAACTTTTCGATTTTGATTTTTCCAAGTTTTCTTCCATCTGAAAAAATAATGAAGTGTTGAACTACTTAAACTTTTAACTTTTTCGCAACCTCGTCTTTTCAAGAAACATATTTTTATTTTAGTCTCTTTGTCATTCAGAGTAATCTCTTGTAGCCAAACTGTTAAATTCAGAAAGCAATTTTCTCCTTTTTTGTTTCCGGTTAAAAAAAACTAGTGTTATACATTTATACTTGCCCATTACATTGCAAGGTAATTCACAATGAATAACCCGAATCTTTCTTTAAAATGATTTCATTGCTACTTTCAAAAATGCTGTGAACTTTAAAAATATAATATATGTTTTTTTCGATCACAATATAGCTATCGAGTAAATATTAAGAACTCCTTTTTGCCTTGCTAAGGACACAGAAAAATGATCTGGGGGTAATTTTAAGCTAATGTTGGCGCCCTATGCTCCAGTGCGAGTTAAAGGAATATATAATAATTTAAGTCTATTGCCTAAAATTCATGTATTTGATACATTTTCAGAACTGACGGGCATTAGCAATTATAAAATCTTGCTAACAAAAACAGCTATTTATAACTCATCTATTCTCTCACAAAAACCATCACTTCTCCAAAAATTTTGTCTGCAATTTCTGTCATGGCAAGATAGTGAACAAATGTAGAAAATTCTTGTAAAAAACAAAACTAATATAAATGAAATGTGTCAGGGCAATATTTTGCACTAAAACAAACAAACAAACAAACAAACAAACAAACAAACAACAACAATTCAAGTTTTAATTGACAAAATAAAAGAACAATTAACAACACAAAACTTTTGTTTTATTTAAAGGTAAAAAATAATAAAAACAATGCGACAATAAATATTTAGACAGCAGATTGTGCTTAAATGAAAATTGATTACGATAAATTTACAGTGTCAAAGAAAATAAAATAAAACACCAGCAAAGAAAACAACAACACAAAAAATTACCTAAAGAAAGTATTCAACTTATAAATATTTGCAGTCAACTTCAATTTATTTTCAAAAATAAGTTCACAGTTTGTTTTGCCTAAAAAAAAGAGATAGAAAGCAAAAGAGAAGATTTTCACTTTCGCATGTTCTGCAACTCTCGCATCGAGAAAGTTTTCGTTCGAAATGTGTGAAATTAAACAAAAATGCCACATATTGAAACAAACAGCTGTTTTTCTTACTAAACTGTGCCTCTTACTTTGCCAATACTAGCTGTTACGTAAGCTCGGCTTTACACGTGAAAGTACTTTCTTGCAAGTAGAGTATACATATTATCAACGAAAAATCGAAGAAACAGTCGATTGGCTGAAAGTACCAAAACTATGTGTGTGATAGTGGGAAAGTGTAAGTGTATTGCGACTTTCAAGAAATTTACTTTCACGTATAAATGCTAGGTAAGGAAATTACTCTCCAATTTACAGAAAGAGTGTTTCTGTAATAATTTTGTGAGAAAAGTTGCCGTTTGAACTGTCAAATAAACTCACGAATAAAAATGGGGCGATAAACAATTTTAACACTAATAAACAATAAAAAATGCAAAATAAAAAGCATAATAACATTTTTATCTTTTTATTATTTTCCTTTTAACATTTTTATAAAATATACGAATGTTTTTAAAGATCGTTTGCAAACAACACACATTAAAGTCGCATTTTACATTATTTGGTATAGCCGACGGTTGTATTTATTCGCCGTCCTGAAAATTTTTCAAATTTAGAAATTGATATGTGTGACTGGCGCTCTCAACGTCTGCAATTTCTCATCGGCTTCGAGCGCAATATTTTGATACTTATAACGTAACGACGTAATCTCTTTTGATAGTTTTCGACATGGGTTACAGACACACTTTTTTCCAACTTTTCGAGAAACGATGGAATATTTTGTTTCACATCTTTTCGATGCGAAAAGCTCTCACTATAGTTCCAGAACATGGGTACAAGATTAGATTATAGCTTTTGCTATTCCATTTTGTTCATACACCCAAAGAAATTAACATTTTGTATCTCTTATTTGTTTCATTATTTATTTATTGAATCTTCATATATTATTTTTTCTAAGAAAGCCACAATCATATAATTATTGTCATCGATCATGTTATGGTTTTTAATATTATTTATATGTTTCCCACAAATAATTGTAGATGCATGTACAATAGTCAAGTACATCAAGCAGTAAATCTGTACTTTTTTTCTAATTAAATCTTAAAATGTTTACTTTTACTATGCAGATTAAAACTGTAGAGTGAATGAGAATTACAAACACTCAAGACTTATTTGCATCAGTATCAAAGCTTAAACAAGATACCAACAATAAAAAGTAAGTTTATCTTTTTTCACATTTATATATTTTTTTTTTAATAAAATGATCTTTGACCTTACGTTTTGACCTTTGGCTAGGTTAGAGTTTGACCAAATTTTAGGAATATTGTTCTTTTAGTGTGTGTCATAGACCTTTAAATAGCAATTATTTGGAACGTTATAAAAAAAGATGAATTATTGATACAATTTGTGCAAAATAAGCATTTTCCTCGAAATTCGTAAAATCAAAATGTTACCCTGCCATATTTAATTAAGTGTACCGAGGATATTTTAAAAATTTTCTATTTGCATTCTATATAAGATGCTTTTGAACAAGTTCCTGGAGCGCAAATCACAATTTTTTCGATTTAGTTGACAGCTTAAACGCCACCAAAAAAAAAAAAAACTTTTTCCATGTTTCAAGACTTTAAGGGCCTTATTATTTCATTGAAAGCAAAAACAAATTCAAAAATATTTGATAATTTTGTTGTTGCTTGCTATAGAAATTCATATTTTGTTTAAAAATTTTCAATGTGTTTTATATGTTTATGGTTGTTATAGTCATAAATAAATTCCTTTTATTCCTATAAGAAGCTTAGAGTATAAACAAGTGAATTCCACTATTTTTTGTCTGCTGCAAGTTTCATATTTTCAGCTGTCGGTAGGAAGTGTGGCTTGGACGTACCATCCGTCGACTGTCTTGGGGATTCCAGTCAATAGCATTTCTGCTTATGAGTCTGAACAGAATGTAACGATAATTTATTGCGGTGCGGTTTTTCATACGATTTTAAAGTAAAAAAAAAAAACGCAGTGCGGAACGACTTAAAATTAAAATCTATTTTATTTTCATTGCGGACTTTCTTTCTCTCTCAATTTGTGATACTCATTCTCTTTCTGATGTTGCCATAGTTTTTGAATAATTGGCTATGTTCACAACATTATTGTAAACAAAAACATTAATAAAAATGTTAGCAAACAATAACAACAATTGCCGTAGCCGTCTTCCGTTGTATTATGTTTATTTTTTTCTCCTGCTACGAGAAATCGCACCGCACCGCAAACATTGTGTTTAGACTCTATGTCGGTTTGTGGTCTGAGCAGAGCATGCTCGCTCCATCATATCATAGCAGCAAAAAGGATCGAATTTGGCTTGGATTTTTCTTAAATTTTTTAATATTTTTAATTAGGCTAAAGTTCATCAAATTTAGTTTTCATTAAATTATTTTTATGAAGAAAGGAATTTTACAACATGAAATTAATTAAAATTTATTGATAATTTTTCATTCTTGACTGAAGCTGGGCTCGAACTCAGGCGTTTTACGGACAGGTTACCCTTACATGTTTCGATTGCAACCACTCAATCTCTTCAGAGGGCTTGCCGTTTAACACTCGCAGCCATCGACGACTGCTGACGTCAATAGTCAAACATCAATCCTTAAACCATATTGTATTTAACCTTTGGTAGATCGAAATTTGCTTTGAATGATTATCTATTTTTAATTTATTTTACATGTTTTTCCTTACTTCTGTTTTTTCGTACTTTTTGTCAAGAATTCTTCTTGAAGTTCAAAGTACATTTTTTGTTTTTCATTTTTATGTCTTTCTTTTCTTGTTGAGCTTTTTCAGCACAACTTGAAGGACAAATGAATAAATACGTAGTACTAAATGTTAAAAATGAGCTACGTCGGTCCATTTTTTCACCTTGTCCGTTAACAAGTATCCTACCGAATTTGTTGTTTTCGTACGATAGGACCCATATAAAACCAATCCAGGTGAATAAAATTGGCAGGCCGGGAGCCAAGATTTTCTCCTCTATGCTATAAAAACTAAGGCTTCAGTGCAAAGCAGGAAAAACCATATTCTGACTCCATTGAGAATAAGGCCAAATGGTTTCATTGCCTATGGCTTTATAACACGGCACCATTTAACAGTCCTCTGGTTTTTTTCTTAAATACGAATTACGATCTTAAAGTTTTTATTAATAGACGTCTTATAACTTCTTTAAATTTCATTACCTGCCGCTAACTTCAGTCTATTTTCAAACGTTGATTGCTTCAGCCAACTTCAAACTTTTAACCATTAAAAGCTACTACAGCTAACTGTTTGTATACCCTTCACCGAAGGTAACATGGCTAAGATATGAGCAAAAAACCACGACCGCCATTTGTTTTACCCAAAAATCCCTTGTTGTTGTTTTTTAATTTTATTTTAATGTAAGTACATCTGGAGAACGGCAGGAGCCAACGTTTCCAAAATAGGTACAAGCATCTTGGCGACCCAAACACAACTTAACTTCGGACAAAATTTAGGCGGGATCGGACAAGTGGGTATGTCACTTCCTTTACAAAGACATTATAGTTTTCTATATATCTGGAGAACGGCAACAGCCACAGTGTTTAAATTAGGTACAAGAATCTTACTTATCCATACACAACATCCGATGAAATTAAGGCGAGATTAGAAAAGTGGGCGTGATGCTTCCCATACAAACTTATTATTGAATTCTGTATATATGGAGAACGTTAAGAGCCAAAGTACCCAAATTAGGTAGAAACGTCTTGGCTATCAGTACACAAAATTTGGGCGAGATTGGACAAGTGGGCGTGGCACTTCACATACAAAGACATTAAAGATTTCTGTATATCTCTAGCACGGCAAGAGCTTAAGTTTCAAATTAGGTATTAGCATCATGGTTATTAGTTCACAACATCCGACAAAATTTGGGCGAGATTGGACAAGTGGGCGTGGCACTTAACATACAGAGACATTTAAGATTTCTGTATATCTGGAGAACGGCAAGAGCCAAAGTTTCCAGATAAGGTATTAGCATCTTGGTTATCAGTTCACAATCTCCGATAAAATGTGGGCCGGATTGGACTAGTGGGCATGGCACTTCCCATACAAACCGATTAAAGATTTCTGTCTATCTGGAGAACGGCAAGAGAGAAAGTTTCCATATGAGGTCCAAGCATCTTGGTTATAAAGATTCGACAAAATGTGCAAGGGATTGGACAGCTTGGCACAAAGTTGAACTATTTATATTTAAAGAACGGTATTTATATAACTTTCTGTTATTTTTGCACCATGGCGATGGCATAGCCCAATAAAGCACTTTACTTGATACATTTAGTTTTAATTTAAATAACAAAAAACTCTTTATTCCATTTTTTTATTTATAAATTATTGTTTTTTTTAAGTGCCAAGATCTCCTAAAAAAATATATTCAATATTTTACATACATAAATCATTTTGTTTTTTTTTTTAATTTATTTGAAAATTTCCCCTTTTCTTGTATTTTGCTACAAAGAATTATCGGTCAAGTGTAAGAAATTCTTTCACACCCTTTTTAATAATAGAAATTATTAAAAAAATAAATATTAAAAAAAAAAATACAAATTACAACTGCATGCAACATTTTGCTCTTGCACTTTAATTGATTAATTAGCTTTGTACGAGATTGTGTTCACACTCAAAGGAATTTTTGTTTTATCAATTCCATTTAAATTAATTGCATTTTTTTTAGGGGGATATAAATCTTAAAAAAAAGAACAAAACCAACCAAATTTATTTAATGGCTTCAATGAGGAAAAATACATAAAAATCATTTAACCCATTGTGGTGATATATAACTGGTAGATATTGATGGATGGATGGGTTAAGGGCTTTAGAAATGGGGTTAATTGTTTTTAAGTAATTTAAAATTTTCTTAATAAAATTTTTAATTTATAGAGTGATAAAAGTTTGAGAAAATATAAAAATATGTGAAAAGCATATTTTGCTGACATTCTAGAACTAAAATATTTAAACGATTTTCAAACCAAAATTTCAGCCAAAATTCTTGTGAATTTTATAGCTTTAAAAAAATTAAAATTGTTTAAGATCTTTTCTTTTTTTCTTTTATTAAGAAAAAAAAACTTCCTTTAAAGATAAAATAATATTGTTGCTTTTTAAATAAACTTCCAATTTTAAAAGTAAATTACCCTTATTCTTTTTTCATTCAGCTCTATTTTCTTTATACCATCTTTAATAATTTAAAAAGCACTTTATAATCTGAAAAGAGCATAATATATGACTTTCAATATTTTTCAATGTGACGCGAAACTTATTCACTACAGCCAAAAATGCTTATTATAAAACCAGGGACAGATGAACTAACAAAAAAAAAAAAAAACTCCATATAAAGACCAACGGTTTTACAAAAGACTTCCTTTTCAATAACACCAACGATGGCAACCACCCCTCTCTGCTTGTTGCCCAGCACAGACTCCTTTAAAACTACAAAGAATAACAGGAAAATCAATGACGCCTTTACTTTAGGAGGAAAAATCTTTAAAGGAGAATATATTGAAGAAACTGTTTAAGGAAACGGAAGTAAATTTAAGATAAAATTGTGCTTCTTTTTGTAGACCAAAAAATTTTAAAGACGTAAAGAGAGGAAGGAGTTCAGGGTAAAAGTTATTAAAAAGCACTATAACAAATAACTTGAATTAAATTGTTTACTGTTAAATGAAAAGAACCAACGAATAATAATTATTAAAGGGAAGGAAAATAAGTTTTAGACGATCTGAAGGAAAAAAAAATTATGACCTTTAAAGTGTCTACTGAAACCCTACGGACCAGGAGTAAAATTTATTAAAATCGTTGAACCTTTGAAAAACACTCGAGATGGGCAACTTAAGCTTTTATTAAATGCTTTCTAACCAACTTTGATTTGTTAACTAACATCATTACCATCTTTAATAACATGCAAATTAGAGTTAAGTGAAGTTAGCTGCAGTTTTTTTTCTTCATTTTAAAGAGCAAGAGTTTTCTAATTGTCCAATGCCAATTTATTTTTAGAATTATAAGAAAACCAGTGTTCTTAAGGCTAAAAAAATATATTGGTCTTAAAACTGTCAGATTTTCTTCTTGAAACGACTAGATCAAAGAGTGCAAGGCCTATTCACTTAAGGTGGCGGCGAAATCCTACGTTATTTGACACTTCGAACCAATTTGTTTTGGCTTTAGAATGTTTATAATTTAAATTTAAAACAATAGTAAACACTAACAATGCAATACAAAACACCCCTGTTGTTTTTGGATTGTTTTGTAGTATTGCCGCCACCTGTAGTGAATTCGCCTCGATAGAGCGCAACAGATTTAAAGTTATCTATTATTCAACTCATTATTTAAAACCAAAGTTATTATTAAATCGTTAAAAATGCTTGGCAAATTTACTCAGCTTGCAGCCATCTTTACTTTGTTTACAAACATCGTATGCGGTTTGTAAATTTCAGCCAACTACACTTAAAAATTTATAATTTATATTTATACAGCATTCATTCGACTTGGAAATGCAATTTAATAACAAGTATTTCTATTTTAAACTTTCCATTAAACATTTTCTGCCAATTTTTATTTAATTTCAAATGGTTCTGCCTTATTATAACTGCTTGCAGCTAATGCTGTGTACACACTTGCTGTTTTAAACGCGGTTAAGCACCTCGAACGTGATTAAGTTCTAATTTCATCAAAATCAAGATGATTAGCCATACATTGCAGTGATTTTTTAATCAATACAAATTTACAATGAATCCTGTCAACACTCCTCTAACTGAGTATGCTGCAGCATCGGCCACAATGAACGTTCCCCTCACGTGTAAAACCGACCACGATTTCTTTTTAATGTGTTTATTTTGTCCTTGAATAATCCATAATTTTTCACAATTTCATAATTAATATGTTAAACTAATCTTCTGAAAAACTTTATTAAAGGTTTTTTATCAATTACTAACCTTCTATATTCTATATACAATATGAAATAGGATGTGTGTATGTATGTAACGTATGGACTCCAAAACCGCTAGGCAGGTGACACTGTGAAGTCTGATTTTCGGTCTGCGGGCGGAGGGGCGTGGCAAAATCCAATTTTTATATTGCACCACCAATGACTTCTGAATAATTTGGACCATTTTTTCTTTAAAATGATCGCCATGATTAGATTTATACGAAATGAAAAGTTTGCCCCGCCCACTTTTTTCGAATCACCTAAAATCAGAAAACGGCTCCATCGATTTGACAAATGTTTCTTTCAAATGTTCGTATTCATCCATTTTAAGTTTTCATTGAATGAAAATTTACCACGCCTACTTTCACGCCCACTTTTTCTATTAAGCCCATAACTTGAGAACGGCTTGAGCGATTTGGACGCTTTTTTCTTAAAAATGATTGCCATGGTCCAGCTTAGGTTTTTACGGAAAGAAAATTTTGCCCCGCCCACTTTTTTCGATTTACCTAAAACCAAAAAACGGATCCATCGATTTGACTAATTTTTCTTTTAAATGTTCGTATTAATCCATTTTACGATTTCATCGAAAGAAAAATGTACCACGCCCACTTTTTCTATTGAGCGCATAACTTGAGAATGGCTTGACCGATTTGGACGAGGTTTTCTTTAAAATCATCGCCATGGTCCATCTTAGGTTTTTACGGAAAGAAAATTTTCCATCCATCGATTTGACTAATTTTTCTTTCAAATATTCGTATCTTTTTAACGGATTTTAAAAATCGAACGCAAACATTTTCCTAATTTGGACAGGACAACGTCTGTCGGGTCAGCTAGTAAAGAAATACATTTTTTTTTTTTTTTGCTTTAATTTATAAATCAACTGTCATCTTAATCATCTTAAATGTTAGGTGAACGACTTTGATGAACTTAATCAACATTTTGCTTAAACGCGTTTTAAAACTTATGTGTGAACATTGCATAACTTCACTTCATACAAAAAAGCCAACTTCGTTTCGTTTACGAAATGCAGACAACTTTACCAGTTCTAACTCTCCATCAAAAATCTGTTGTGTATTAGAAGAATCTCCAGCAGTTTAAATTATCAGTGGCTGTTAAAAGAGTTTAGCGGAAGCTTTTCTCAGACTAATTATCTTTTCAATTCAATTAATATCTAAAGTTTTCTAGGAAATGCCAAAAATGAGACAGAGACCACAGCGGTTTATTTGGTCTGCATTTGCAGATGTGTTTATATAATTTTAAATTATAGATCCACCTGGAGTGTTATAAGTCCTTGTCCCTATTAAAAAATAGTTGCTGCTAAAATTCTCTTTTTAACAGCATTTGTGTTAGTGCTGGCATATGACTCAATAATACTCAATACACTTAATTTTTCAACAGCTTTTCTTTCAAGCAACGTTTTAAAGCGAAATACTGCTTTTTCATTAATTTTAATATCTTTTGAAGTATTCGAAAAAAAGCATTAAATATCGTTCCTTATAGCCATTTACACTGATCAACATTTCCATAAGAAATACAAAGGGCTAAAAACCAACAACTTTAAAAGATGTTGCTATCTCATTTTATTCCATTCTACTTCTTTCGATAATTTTAGTGTCATCACTAGAAAAGTGGTAATCAGTTCTATTATTATTGCTGTTTCACTGACAAAAATAAGTTTGTTTTGAAAGCAGCGTTACCATTTGTCACGTTTTCTCTTTTATTGCAATGTTTTTTGTTAAGTTTTTTTTTATATTTTTAAACAAATTTAACTTGAAATACATTTTTGTGTTTTCTTTTTAAATATTGGCACTTTTGTAGAAAAAAACATTTTTTTCAACAATGGTGACATTTTTGTTTTATGGTAGATGTTTGATGTGAGCAATGTAAACTAGTGTTTCACATTTTCTAAATTTTTGTGAGATGTTGATCAGTGTAAAAAGCGTATTAGTGTTCGGTTCGGTAGATTTGTAGAAAACACAAAAATAACGTTTCTCTGTTTGTGATCTTCGAACACAAAATTAATACTGCGCTTTCTCCAACTCAACAAAAAGATGAGAACTTTTAATTGCGTTTAGTTTTGAAACTTCGTTGCGTATAGTTTAGCTCATTAATGTTCGTTTGTTTGAGTTGCACTTAGCACTCTTTTGGCTGGTAAAAGAAACCAAAAATTTGTTACAAAAATAAAATACATATACGAAAAAAAACAAAGAGCCAGCGAAAAAAATTTTACACAACTAGAACATGTTCACAATACACACACAATCTATTCGTGCCGTGGTCATTGCTAAAGTTTTTTGTTTGCTCATTTCTTTATCAATGTAAAATGGAAACACTTTGGAACATTAAAATATAATGTATGCCTACAGAACCACTACAACTATTCTGTTTTATAACGGAGAACAGAACATAACACTATAAAATGACCGTTTCTTTCTTAAGAATAGCTACGTACACTGTTTAGGGTTGAGTTTGTATACAGAAACACTAAAAAATAGATATCGTCTTTGTGCATGTGAGCCGTACGCTAAATAATGTTCTGTTTTTTTAATAGCTTATATATAGCTAACGTCATCTAATTTATCTGATACTTTAAACTCCGTTTTATTAACAACAGCTACACTACACACCATGTGTAATATGAACAATATTTTATTTCCTTAACTTTCTTCAAAACTGCCCATCCTACAGCCATAAAATATTAAAATCTTAATACATATTTAATATGAAAAAAGACTTAAAAAAATAATGAAATATTTCTGTACTCTTATTTATTTACATCATCAAAAACGAAAAGGAAAAATATTAACGTAGAGCATGATATAAATAAAAGGATATAAATTGCAAAAAGCTAATCATGTTTAACTTACTAAAGTAATAAATCATTTGATACTTGGTGTTTTCTTTATCCATTTATTCCATCTTTACCCAAATGCTTTGCCTCCCTCTCCTTCCTTGCAAGCCACCAATAATAAAGAATAGTAAAAAAAACAAATTGTTTAGCTATAAAAAAAAATTTGCATACAATTTATTTTTTTCAAAATTTCTTTGAGGAGCCAGCAGGGCTGGGGGTGGTGTTCTCAGTAAGAGTCAACAAAAGAAATAAAATTTAAAAAGAATCTGTGTTTAACAAACAGAGAGAGTCTATTATGACCAAACAAACCCTTGTTAACATTAACTGGCAATGAAAAGAAAAGAGGGAAAAATTAAACTACAAAATAAAGAGAAGAAATGGAAAATAAATCTGTAAAATGATTGAAAAATTAATGATGATCCTTTTCTTTGGTTTTATGTACATTTCTTTGTGTTGGCAATGCTTTGTGGAGCAGGATTTTGAAGGAGGTAGGTTTAAGGAAGGGAATGCTTCCTTGAATGGAAAAATGGCCTGCAAAGAAAACTAAAAAAAAAATAATTGAAATGTTTTAAATACTAAATTTAACAATAATTTTCGTTCATTTCGTTCCGCAACTTTCAAAATCTCTAAATTCCTTTTTTCAAATAAGTGCAAAATCAGACTCCTTATTCGCATTAACAAAACCAAATGAATCGCTTATTTGTCTCTCTATTCAAATGCATTCTTAATACAACCCACCTTAGTGGTTGTTTTGCTTCGAGCAGACAGTGGTGCGAAAGATTAACGTAAGTACCTGCCGTATTGTTCTAACCTCAAAGCGGTCTTAGCAACGGATGACAAATAAAGTGATTACCACACAGATTACCGCTTGATAGCTTGAGGTCTCTTACCTTTGGTGCGGTTTGAAGCAAACAGCATCTGTTGAATGGCAACAGCAACTAGGGAGATCCAAACCTGCCCTTAGGCTGAAAAGCCGACTATTTAAGATCTCTCTTCCCGCGAATTTAAGTTGCAATCACAAACACCATGTGATCCCCAAAGGGCCTCAACTAGACTGGAAACGAGGGTCGAACGGAATCAGTACAAGTGGTACTAGATGATTTCCCTGGTCAGTAACGATCTCAAGACTTCCTTAAATTTGGAACTCTGCCGAATTCAAGCTATTAAATGCGCATAATTTTCTCGGAGGTTGTAACACCTAAAAGGAAATATCCTTAGGATATCGGCCAACGAACCGCCAGGGGGTATCGAGCGGATAGCCATATTTAAGACTGTGATGTATCCTTTTGCTTTTAAGAGCAGGTGAAAAGAAAGTGTGTTAAAGCATGATCTTTGATGGATGATGGAGCGGCGATACATGGGCATCGTTCGTTCAATAGTGCGAGTTTTTTACGACATTTATGTTAAAGATCTACGCAGCCAGAATGTGTAAAGAGGCCTAATAGAACCTCTTATTAAGCAGACACAATACCTCCTCGCCACACTATATGTATAACTATTTATTTTTTACACAGGTTGTCTTTTAATAAAAACTTCGTTTCCTTCCCTAAGAAGGGTGTAAGGAAGTCTCGGGAAAAAGAGGACAACTTTCTCCCTTCTTTAAGAAGGGAGTAGCGAATGTATGCTGAATATTTTGGAAGATCTTTCAAAAAGAAAGTTATACCTTCTATAAGGAATATTTCTGAAGGCAGAATATCGTACGAAGCGAATTTTTTAGAAAGGAGGCCTGCCACTTGCGGTTCCTTCAATATTTACCGCTGGGTAACTTTAGCTTCGACTTTTCCTTGACATACACGTCAGAAAAAGTTAAAATTAATTGATGTTTTGCAAGCATTACTCCAACGTATTATAAAGTCCTTTAGAATTTTCCTACACAGAAAAAATAACAACAGTTATTAAGTAATGAATGAAAATTTTTTAAAGTTTTTCAAATATATTTAACAATTTTCTTAATTAACATGTTTGTAAATTGTCATATTAACAATTCTGAACAAATTTAAAAATAAATACATACAATAAAATTTATTTTGTGTCAAAAAAAAAAAAAAATTAAATCAATATGAAAATGTTTTTAACATTTTGGACTTTAATAAATAAAAGGCGAAAGATAGGCAGAATATTGAAAAACTGAATCAATCTTTGGGGTAAGTAAAGTTTTTTTTGAACAATTAAGAGATATTAACGGGTCTTTCGTTTATTTAAGTTTTCAAATACCAGTCGATAATTGTGTCAAGATTCCCTTTTGTGCAGATGTTAAAACATTTTATTGTGCGTCCAGTTCTCAGTCTGAATAAGTATGCTAAAATAATTGTTTTTGGTGTTTGTGATGTAGTTTTTAATATATATTTCAATAAAAATGAATCAAATAAATAATTTAAATGCATTTCTTTCATTCAAAAGGCAATAAGCTAGTTCTTAACAAAATATTTTATTAATATGACAAGTTCGTAATTAAAATTTGTATATAATTGTTAACCATTATTATATTCAATATAACAATTCCGATGTTAAAAATATTTGTGGAATATCAACAATTTGAATTAACAAAAGTATTTTTTATATTTACAAATTCGGTTGTTGGTGCCTTTTCAATTAAAAAATTAATTGTATTGACGAATTTGGTATTCAATTTGACAATTGATTTGTCGTAATTTTTTTCTGGGTATTAAATTTTTGAGCTTCGCACGGAGTTATCAGACATTTCGGCAAAGATTTTAATCAAGAATTGCGCATTCTTGTCAACCACTCATATGATTTTTGGCACATGTTCTGACCGATCGAAATTTGAACATTGATGTGTCCTTTTTTGTATCGAATGTTTTTTTTACATCGACGCTTATCGTAGGAAACATCGATATTTTCAAATTCGATGCTTTTAAGAACAATATTGCTTCCCCTAATTGTAGTTCACTTGGGCTACACATATCTTCCTCAGACGTTAAGAAACAGGTACTACCTCAGTCAATACTTCATATATATACCCATTCCTCAGATTTCTCGAAAAGGAAACGATTTCTCTAAATGAGAGCGCTTTAAAAAATTTAAATAGTGAAAATCCAATTGATCAATTCTTTTTGAATAACACGCTTCAAGTTATACCACAAAATTTCAGATACCTCATATTATTAACAAGTTTCCTTAATTCGTTTCTCACTGCTCGCAATCCTTCCCCTTTCAGTAGTCAATTTAAATAAAATTAAATGTCTAAGAAGCTGAAATTTAAGCAAAAACTATACAAAATAACACTTTAGTTGGTTAAATGTAAAAATGTTCATGTTTTTTAATATCAACTGATGTGTGTGTGTTTGGAAAGTAAAAAATGAAACTCATTTGGAATTCTTTAATCAATAGAAATCAACTTGCATTGATACACACTAATCTGATTAGGTTTCATTTAAATTGTTTACTGTAGTTTACTGCCTGTCTCTTCTATGCCTTAAAGCTTATTCTTTATTCAGTCGAGGAAGTTATTAGGCTGTCGGTGGGACCCTGTAGTTCCTACATTTCGGTACAGTTTAAGATAACTATTGCTAAAAACAACTTTTTTTGGTGAAGGGATATTTTAAGCTTATAATTACTAGAGATGCGATTTCCATTCAAATCCATGTTTTTTGTCGATAGTCTAAGAACGATGTTGACCAATTATTTTTCCGAATCATTAAATTTGCGTAAAAATGGCATCGATTCGTTTTGCATATTGTTACATATTTTGTTGAAAATGCTTATTTTTGCATATTTAGGTTTTAAATGCATATTTTTGCATATTTTGAAATTTTTGATTGATTTTTTTTTAAATTTCCATATTATAAAAAAGTTCTTAAAAATATAATAAATACACAAAAAATCTTAAAATCAATAAATAAATTCTTTTGGAGCTTTGATATATATACAAGATTTTCAAGATTTCGACAAAAGTTCCTTCTATTTTAAACCTATGCAGCAGCTTCTATGGTTACGGCTTCCAATGAGTTTTAAATATTTTATTCAAAACTGTTACAAGTTACTTGCTTGGCACTTAGGTTATACCGCGATGCAGAGGAAATTAGAAGCCAATAAGATAATATTGCAATTTTTAATGAAATGTATGCCTTGATTCCCCTTCCACTACAGTCAGCAGTGACAAGATGGGGGCCTGGCTAGATGCTTCAGAATTCTATTCAAAAATCTTTGAGTTATTTAAGAATGTTAGAAAAGCTTGTTGATACCGATGATTACTTATGCAATAAAAAAGTTAAATAAATATTAAACTTAGATAGCATCAGATGTCAATTAGCATTTGTATTTTCCAATTACGGATATATTGGTAAAACAATAACTAAGTACACTGAAAAAATTTTCTTCACAGATCCAATAAAATTTACATTAAAATTCAACCTATGTAACCTTTCATTGGATTAATGAAGGATTAATAAAATCAATGACAAAATTTTCATTGATTTTATGAATCCTCATTGAAAAAATGGATAAAATAAACGTTTGTCATTAAACCAATGCAAAATTTTCATTGATTTTATGAAACATTTCATTAATCTAATGAAAGGTTACATAGGTTGAATTTTAATGTAAATTTCATTGGATCTGTGAAGAAATTTTTTTCAGTGTAATTAGGGGGGATTTAAGTCACTTAATACTCAAGTCAAATTATTTGATATTGCAGAAAGTAAAACTAACAATGTCGAATAATAGAACGACAAATAAAAAAAATCCAAAATAGTTTGCAAAAAAATTAAGAATTTCAACAAATAAAATAAATTTCCAATATTTTTGATCTGATCTGGAATCAAAGTGGGATCTGACAATAAATTTTTTCAAAATGCATTGACATTTTTCAAGTACAAGAGAAAGTTTTCCCAGTACTTATTTATTTAAACAAACAAATATTTAAGCAACTTATTTAAGTTTTTTAACGATACTGGAATAACAACACCCAGGGAAAATACATGCTAGAATATGGTCACCTCAAAAAAAGCTATTTTTAAAGACAATTTTAAAGTTATTATCTTTAATTTAAACATATTATTGTCACATTAAACCATATTATGGTTTAATTAGTCCTCCATCAAAAAGCCACAACCATTTTATGGTTGCCTCCGAACATGTGTTAATAACATGGTTGTTTTTCAACCAAAACATGTTGCTCTTAGAAAAGAGAATAATACTATTGTTAATTTAAAAACAAATTATTGTCATATTTAACCATAACATGTATAGGGACAACTCTAATATGGTTATGGCATCTTGAAGGAGGACGAATTTAACCATAATATGGTTGTAGGTGACAATAGTATGGTTAAACTAAACATAATATGTTTAAATTTGTCTTCAATAATGGTTTTGTCTTAGGTGATCATATTTTAACATGTTTTTCTCTGCGTGAGTCAAATGAATTTCTTATTTTTTTCTTTTCAGTAAAATTAAAAAACGATTTTTATGGAAATTTTTTAAGTTTTTGGTGCATATTTGGAATTTTTTTAGTGCAAATTTTAAGCGATTTTTTAGTTTATGAAAATCTTATCCCTATTAATTACTCATTAATGATTTTTGCTACTGTTTCCCAAAATAGTAATTTCACTACCGAATGGGTGCAGAAGGTGCAGTTTTCTTTTATTCCTCACAGAGTTTTTTTATCTTCAAAAATTGACGAGCATTAAGTTACTCGTAGTTCGCAATTCAGTTCCCTTCAAATATAATGAATGAGCCAATTAGCATATTTGTCCCGCTGGCGTTAAGAATATGATGGGAAAACTTGATTTTCTATAATTTCTCTCATCATTTTCTTAACTTCTTGTCTCTGAAACACACTTTACTCATAAAAACTGCTTTAGGGTAAATGGTTACCTTACGTATGACACAAAACATCCCAGCGGACGAGCTTGTGGTGGCACAGCCATAATTGTGCACAAACACATCAGACACTTACCATTGCCAGAGTTCGAAGAAGATTGTATCCAGGCCACATCTATAAATCTGACTGATTTCAAACTAACGTTAACATCCGTTTATTGTCCCCCGAGGCACAAAATTCTACACGATAAATTTCTCAACTTCTTCTCCACATTGGGCCAGAAATTCATTGCTGCTGGCGACTACAACGCTAAACATACATATTGGGGCTCCAGACTTATTAGTCCTAGAGGTAATCAGCTATATAATACCGTAACTGCAAATAACTTTGATGTGGTATCGAGTGGTGAGCCTACCTATTGGCCAACCGACTTCAACAAGCTACCAGACCTTATTGACTTTGCTGTAATCAAAAACATCAAGCGCGATCAGGTACTAGTTAGTTCCTCCTATGATCTTTCGTCTGATCATTCACCTTCAATCCTCATTTTAAAATGTAACTCTGACGCCGCAGCTGCAAACTGGTTTTCCTATCCAAACAGAAACACAAATTGGTTAAAGTATAAAATGTATGTGAGCTCTCACCTATCACAGTGCATTCCCCTAAAAAATTCATCTGACATCCAAATAGCTGTCGACCGATTTACAGAAGTCTTGGATGCTGCAGCAAGAAATGCAACCCCAATCAAGCGGACAATTAAACGTGCTCCTTACAATACATCGACGGATATAGAGACCCTTATCAGAGAAAAAAGGAAGTTAAGAAGACAATGGCAAAACAGTCGTTCCCCAACCACTAAGGCCCAACTACAATTATGCCTGACAACTCTTCGCAACAAATTGAGACAGAACCACGAGTCTGCAATAGAAGGCTATCTAAACAGCCTAGATGCCACAAAAAACTCCAATTATAGCTTATGGAAGGCTGTACGGCATATGAAATGCCCTATAACCCAAGAATCTCCATTAAGACTGGAAAACCGCACTTGGGCGAAAAACACAGATGAAAAATTAAACGCTTTCGCGGGCCATCTTGAGAAAGTTTTCACGCCACATGATACACATACTTGTTCCTGTCGTCCAACCATTCCTGATAAGGTAAACCATCCATTAAAATTTAACATTACTCAAGTAAAATCTGCAATAGAAAAAGTGAATATTAGAAAATCTCCCGGACTTGACCATATCACAGGGTCAATGATAAGAAACTTACCTTCGTCTGCTTCCAGAATCTTGCTGTTCATTTTTAACGCTATATTAAGAGTCGGATACTTCCCATCCTCATGGAAGAAGTCTATAATTGTTATGATTCCCAAGCCAGGAAAAGATGCTAGCCAGGTTGCGTCGTACAGACCGATAAGCTTATTATCAATCCTATCAAAGCTTTTCGAAAAAATATTCATTTTAAGTATAACTCCTCATCTAAATGAACACGACATCATCCCGGATCACCAGTTCGGATTCAGAGCGAAACATGGTACAATAGAGCAAGTGCATAGAATTGTCACCCTTATTAGATCGGCGTTTGAGAAAAAGCAATACTGCTCAGCCCTGTTTATAGACATTTCCCAAGCATTTGACAAAGTTTGGCATGATGGGCTACTCATCAAAATAACACGAATGCTTCCTCAAAACACTCACAAGCTTCTGGAGAGCTATCTAACAGGCAGAACATTCATAGTAAGGTCGCAAGATAAATACTCCCCCCTCAAGAAAATTACTGCTGGTGTTCCCCAAGGCAGCATATTAGGACCGCTTCTATATATAATATACACAGCGGATATGCCAACAAACCTGAGCACGCATACCTCTACATTTGCAGACGACACAGCATTTATTAGCGTTAACCATGACCCAAAAGTCGCATCGCAAAATCTGCAGTCCCACATCAATGAACTAGAGGCATGGCTAGAAAAATGGAGAATAAAGGTTAACCCGGCTAAATGTGCTCACTTAACTTTCACGCTCAGAAGACAAACGTGCCCAGCAGTAAAAATAAATAACATCACTGTTCCGGTAGCAAACCATGTAAAGTACTTGGGAGTTCATATAGATAGACGGTTGACCTGGTCTCGTCATATCGAAGCGAAAATAACGGCTATGAAACTTAAAGCAGCTCAACTACATTCGCTTCTCGGTAGAAACTCAAACTTGTCTTTAGACAACAAAGTTCTTCTATACAAGTCCATCATAAAACCAATATGGACATATGGCATCCAATTATGGGGTACTGCATGCGCATCTAACATCCAAAAGCTTCAAAGAAGACAGTCTAGAATATTACGACAAATTGTCTGCGCCCCATGGTATATACGTAATGATATTATCCACAGAGATCTCAACGTCCCCACTATCCAGGAGGAAATTAAAAAATATTCAATAAGCTACATCGATAAACTAATGGTTCACCCTAACTACCTCGCTCGGGGTTTGCTTCAGTTCGAAGGTCACCAGAGGCTAAAAAGAACCGATACTTTGAGCCTTACTAGAAGACAGTCTTAAAAATTTGAATACAGCAGTTAGTGGTTACATAGGTAACAACTAATAAACAACAAGTAGAATTAAGATTTGAATACATATTGTAAATTTCGATAAGAAAGATTCAATAATAAAAATAAATTATTAAAAAAAAAAAAATAAAAAAAAAAAAAAAAATTTTCTTAACGCCAACGTGAAAAATATGATTATTCGCTCATTCATTTCTTGTAGGGTTATCTTTGCTTTACCGGAAGTAAAATATGTTAATACAGAAAGAGAAAAATAGTGTTCTGTACAAATTAGAAAATAGCTGATAAATTTACCAGTGCTTAAAATTCTACAATGCTACCTACAACTCCTGGTTTCTAAAATATTATGTAGTAGTAGCAATAGCATCAAAATATTTTGGAGTTATATAAATATTATTACTGTTGCTAAATATTGAAAAATCAAAGAGTTAATGAAACAATATAAATTAAACATGAACTACCTTTAAAACAGTAGTCTAAAAATCAAATTAATGGCTACTTATTCATTGGTAGCTCGTTTTTTTTTTTTTAGTTTATCAATTTTATTTACAAATGGTAAAAAGGTAAGAGTTCAGGTAGCAAAAATAGTACTTTTTGATGTAGCAGTCGTGATTCAACGTAAAATAATTTTAGTTTTTGTTTTTCAACTCGACTTTCAAATTTAAAAAAGTGTCTAACTTTCAGACGTACGTAAAATAATCGAATTTTCTTATACGATTGCAATTGAAATAAGTTTTTTGTTTGTTTGTTGCTCTATCATATGCTACTTTGTTACTACATGTTATGCACTTTAATGTAACTTCTACTGCTTGATTACATTCTACTTTATTGTTGCATCTTTTTCTATTTCTGCTGCTGTTTATATTAGCTTCATGCTTTTATTTCTAGATTATTGCATTACCTACTGCGTCGTTATTGTATGTAAAGCAAAGCAAACGAAGTTAAGAAATTCGGCTACTTTTAAAATTTTTTTTCTATAACTACAGCTTTTGCTAGGAAAACTGTAAAGGTAGCAGTAGCGGTAGTAAAAATATTTGTTCAAGTTCTTTATATTTTCTAGCAAGATTTTTTCATAAATATGCGCTGCTACGAATACATACAGGTGAACGCATCAGAGAGAGATAGTTTCGCTAGCTGTCCCTTTTTTGTACGCAGTTATATGTATTCTAAATGTCAAACACAAATTGCCAGCCAGCATAACTGTCCCTGCAGTCACTCTGGTGAAAGTTTCATCAGAAAAATATTATTCAAATTTGTTGGACACAAGTTTTTGTTGTTTAAATCTTCACTGTTGGGTATTCCACCACTGAAACTTCATTGAGCCACAAATTATTTGCAATTATAAACTCTGTTTTAATTTCACAATTAAATGGTTGTGAACATCCGTTTCATCTGAGAGATCAAGACCGCCGTAGTTTTGTTAGATTTAAATGAACGCAAGAACTAGTTCCAGGGATTTTAGGAACCACTTAAATTTATACGAACTGCTGGGCATTAATTTTTCTATTCTTTTTTCTATTTTCTTTCCATCAATTTGAATTTAAATGGCAGCTCTAAAAAAGGATAATTTTTTTTCCTTTTATATTTAACTTTTAAAATAGATTTATTTAGTTGGCATTATTTGCTTTTAATTTTAAGCCTTATAAATGTCTAGAAAAGCTTATTTTTTTATTATGATTCAACAAAAAAAAAAAAATGATATTTCAATAGAAACTTTTGCCTGAAACTAAATTTTGTCTGTAATGTTGTGTGTTTCAATGATTATTTGATTTGATAAGTGAGGGAATATTTTAATAACATTTACATTAAGAAAGATTTAAATAAATAAAAAAAAGAACTTTCGTATAGATGTGTAATTTATATTTAGAAGTTTACAAATAATTTCCAATAGATTTCCCCTTAAATTTTAATCTCTGTGCTTTTAAAATACATGACTTGGACAAATACAACAAATGTGCTTTTCACAAGATGTTACAATGACAAAATTTTCCTTTAATTCTAAAAATTTTTTTTGATAAATGACTTTTCCAACTTTGGCAAAAGGTCAGAGTTACAAGTTACAGTTAAAAAAAAAAGCTTTTGAATGTAAGTAATTCTTTTTCGTTTTAAGTAGCTAAACGGTAAAAAAAATAGCTTTATGTTTAACTTTTAATACTGAAATATTCAAAATTTCCATTTTTGGTAACCGCAGCAGATGTGAGATCTTAAATAAGGAATCATGACAATTTTCATTTTTAAATGTCAGCATTTGTCTACTCATTTTTTTCTTAAATATTTATAATACAATTTGCTATATTCATAAATTGCTGCGAATTTATGTTGTATGAAATAAATATAAATTTAAGCACACACATCACGTATTTTAGCATTTGGGGTTTGGAGCTACTTTTTTTCGGTAGTTGGTTAGAGAAAATGAAATTAGTTATGGCAAGATTGTAAAGGGGGTTTGTTTTCCTAGAGAAAATTGACAACAATTAAAATATATTAATAAAATGTCTTAAGGTTTCTTAAAGGCTTTAGCCTTTAACATGAAATTTCTAATAAAATTTTGATTTCAAAAAAAGGAAATTTCAAAGGTAAAAAATTGGGCGGTATATTTTTAAACACAGAGTTATGACAAAAAAGAAATGGCATACAATTATTAGTAAAAACGAATTTAGAAAGTAATTTATACGATTTTGAAATCAAAATTTTCCATCCCTGAATGTTTAGCAAACGAAACTCGATAATTAGTTTTGGACTTTTGCTACGAGTTATTTGGTAGTTCCTAAAAAATTCCTCAAGAACTGTAAGAACATGTCTAACTAATAAATTTGCCGATTCATTTTTGAGTTTAAACTCAAACTGTCTAGAAAAACATCACATCGTATGGCTTATAAATCAGTGAGTGAATGTTTAAACGCAGGCTAAGTCGGACTAAACTTAAATTTATATGTAGCTTTAACTCAACAGCTTGTAAATTAGTCCACATATCTGATATGTAGCTTAAAAAATAATGTTACGACAGCACAACGTATATATGGCATATACTGGAGGGTTAAACGCCCAATTTTATGCGCTTGAGATGGTTTATTCGTTCGCTGATTTAAACATAGTTTAACTGGCTCTGATTTATTAGCCCTTAGAAATTATTATATTAAATTTGTATGCTAAGAAAATACTTTAAGGAAATGTACTTGTTTTCTTAAAGTTTTTTTTTTTATTTTTATAAAGGATTCCAAGTTAAAATACCCTTTTCTTTAACTGTAGAGAACCTATTTTAAACGCATACATATTAACAAAAAACAATCGTCTTTGTAGAGATACGACCCAGGCTTTAAACATCTTCTAAAGTTTTGTCTTTGTCCAGACTTGCAATTTTTTAAAATTCTACTTTAAAATTGTATAAGTGTTCACATTATGAAATTCTAGTTTAGATATTGTTGTATCTTCATGTCGTCTTTCCTCTTACTTCTTATTATTATTATATTTTATATATGTAAATAAAACATCGAGTACAGCTGCAGGCAACTTTAAGTTGTAATGGGCGAATTCAAAAACAAAATTTTTTGAATAAATGAAAGGCTGACTTCCAAATGCTTTGTATATGAACAAAGTATAATGTTTCATTACGCCGCAGTACAATATATATGCAATGCAAACCCTTCCAAAACATCAATGGTTAATATTAGTAACGCAGCAAAAACGAAATCAGAGCATCGGTTTTAAAGTTGATGCTTTGTGATATTTGACATTTTATTTGCAAGCAATACAGATTTATATTAATATTATGCATTTACATTAAATAAATAGAAAACATAGTTGCATTGTTTCGGTACTTTGTACATGTGCATGGTTAAAGTTCAGTAGTTAAACTGTATACAAACTTTGTATTAGTACGTTTTGGAAGTCAGCCAAACTGTATGCGTGTCCCTAATCCTGTTAGAATTCTCTCAAAAATCCAGTGTAGACGAGTGCTTACTCACTAATACGTCCGTATTATTTATTTGAGCATTAACATATGAGTGGTTCAGTGGATAAAGGGAATGAGTCCATTTTTGGCGTTTTTGAGATTTATCGTGGATACACTTCCTTTTATGACTAACAATGTATGGTAAAAATTTTGTTTTCAAATTTCAACGGAAACCCCCTTTTTAAGACAAAACATTTTTTTGTATGAAACACAAAATTTAAATTTTCAGTGGAAAAAGGGAATAAGTTCACGCTTGCATTTATATTGCATTAATCAATTGTTTACTTTGCTTTAAATCACTCTTATTTGTTTCTATTTCTTGCCACTTTTCTAGCTTTCGCTACTTGACAATTTTTTGTGTTCTTTTAATTGTTGTTGTACTTAGTTCATTGCTGCATGAGAGCAGCAATCAGAAGCGTAACTGCAATCCAACTTTATGCTTTATTATGCTGGGTACACACAATGCAACCAACATGCAAGCTGTTTCAATGCAACCTCAAAATATCAAAGCGTTTTGATGTTGATGCAATCTAGAATGAATGAAAATCAATTTAATTCACTAGATTGCGTAAACGCGTTGCATAGTGTGTACCCAGCATTACATATGAATTCGACCTTTTATCGATGTTATAATATCGCTGTGGTTAGAAGAGTTTCTAATTTAGTAAGTGCAGTGAGTGCAGATTTCGTAAAAATATTTTAATTGTTTGACCTGCGCATATTAAGAAAGTAAAGTTGCTAGAGACATGTTTGTTTGGGCAGAAACTGAGGGATCAAGAGGCTCGCAAGAAATCGCATCTTTTTTGGTCAAAAACATAAAAATGTTTGCTGATACGCACGATTGTTTTGTGGTTTGACTCATGTCTTGGACAATATAGAAATATCAAGACTGTCTTAAGTTTACTCAAATTAGTTCAAAGTACTGATATAAAAGCTAAGTCGATTGAAATGAAATTTTTAGTGAGCGGACATACCTACTTACCAAATGACGCCGATTTTGGCATTATTGAGTCTAACGCAAAAAAAAATCAGCACATTTATTCGCTAAATGATTGGATATATATAATCGCAACATGCAAAAGAAAGGAAAAGGTTCGAGAGGTTAAAATGACCCATTTTGATTTTTTCTCTACAAAATCTTTGGAAAATAACGTTTGCAATCGCAAAACCAATACCGCGGGAGAACCGGTAAACTGGCTCCAAATGAGGTGTATCAAAGTAGAGAGATCGAAACCATGGGTAATACAATATAAAAATAATTTTAATGAACATTTTGGATTTGAGAATATAAACATAAGAAAGCAATGTAAAGTAATTCTATTGAATAAGAAAAGTAAAGAAAACGTTTGTGATTGATTTATTTAAATATATCCCTCCCGTGTACCATACTTTCTATAAAAACTTAAAAACAGTATCAAGTCAGAAAGATTATTCTGAAGAAGACATATTATTTTGTTAAATTTGTTATACTTACGATTCATTTAAAAAGAAGAAATTTTTTTTTGTTATTTTTTTTTAAAAGAAGAAATGTTTTATGTTACTTTTTTAAGTTTATTAAAAATAAAACTGTGCGAATGCACTGAACTAAAAAACGAATTATCTGCAGCCCTTTTCTTGCAAAATTATAAAAAATGTACTCTTTCTAAAATATACTAATTCAATCAAAACACTACGCGAGGTAAGCCAATATTTAGATGGATATTTTTATTTACGAACGAATGCTCAAAGTCAAAACATAATTAATTTGCATTTTTACGCTATCGATTTTAAGAACAAAAAATTTGGTGGACTTATTCCTTTTTTCCACAGAAACTGTTATCAATAAAAACGTATTTGTATCATATTAACAGGTTTTGTGAACATATACACTTTATCATTTTCCTCTCTTCAAATAACAACATAGAAAAACGAATTTATTTTTTTTAAGTCGTAAAAATATTAGTGGCATTGATTAGGGACTAATTAAACCACATTGCGGTTGCCCCCACAATAATATCATTAAAATTGTTTTGTTGGAGTTGATCATATTGAAAATGTGTTTCCTTTACGTGTAGCGAACTGTGCTACGTACGCATACGATCTGTCGACTAAATAGCGAGAAAGTACCTATTGAAATGGTGTAATTTACACCTGCGCACAACAATTACGTTTGCGGGATAATTTAAAAATTTAAGTAAAGTTTTTTCTGGTTATTCTAAGTAACATTATGGTCAAAAATTATTTTTTTTTTAGATTGGATATCAACTAGCACCTACATAATACTTGATCTCCAAAAACTTATCTCTAAAGCCAAGTGGCATTATTCCATACTACCATTTAACCTTGTTATGATTAATTGTATTTATATTTTATCCAATAACTCAAACAATTAATTTACCCTGAAATTTTTAAGAAAAAAATAATAAAAAAAACTCCAAAACATTTTCTATCATCTATTCATGTACACCATTTACCACTCTACAATTAGCATTGATTTCCTGATTAACTTCCTAAAGTAAAAACTGCCAGAGTCTATTAAAATGACATTTATAAATGCATCATAAATCTCATTATTTAGAAAAAAATAAAAAAAAAAAATATATTAAATGAAAATCTTACAAATCAAATTTAAACAATCTGCTTCGTAACAAACTTCAACAAAATACTTAAAGCAAAATTTAATTGAATTTTCATATCGTTGCGTCAAGATGAAGGAACTACACGTAATGTTGCAAACAAAATTTTTGAATAGATCATTAGTCATCTTAAATAAACCATATTTAGTGTTTTTTCCATTTTGCTATATAAAGAAATGGTTACACTCAGTTCATGCTACATGCTGCATAGAAAGCATATATATTTAGCTGTGTCGAATTCTTGATACCCTCCGCTAAGAATTTAATTTTTTCGGAAGTTGACTCTATACGGGATTTGTGATTTTGTATGCTATTTTCTAGTATTTTGACGCGTAAGTAAATGAAGTCAAGGTGTTTATGTTGTAGGGCTCAATTAAGTGTATTGTACTAATTTTCTTTGTGGCCGGAATATTTATAAATTACTAGCTTTTACCCGCCAATTCGCTTTCATGGAAATTTTATTTAGTATTTTATATTATTCTAAAAGGTTGATTTTTTATGAATTGAGTTTTTTTGTGTCCAAACTACATCTGAGAAAGTGAAAAGTGTTCAGTATACTCTGCGGTGTCATCATTGAGAAACTCATGACTGCAAATTGTTGAAATTTATTATCAAAATTCGTGCTCTGTGAGAAATGTTGTATCGAAAAATTGTGTTCAGCGATGAGGCTCATTTCTGGCTAAATGGATACGTAAAAAAGCAAAGCTGGGGTGAAGAACAGCCACATGCCGTACAAGAGTTACCGATGCATCCCGAAACAAACGACAGTTTGGTGTGGTTTATGGGCTGGTGGCATCATCGGTCCATTTTTCTTCAAAGACGACCGTGGAAGAAACGTTACTGTCAGCGGCGAACGATATCGAGCCATGATACGCGACTTTTTTTGCCCAAATTGGCGGAGTTGGACTTGGGTAATATGTGGTTTTAACAAGACGGTGCCACATGCCACACAGCTCGTGCAACAATGGGCAGTTTGAAGGATGAATTCGGTGAGCAGGAGGCTTATTCTGAATTGCGATGCGAAAATCAATGCGATGGGAAAATGCATAAATGCGAACAATTGCTATTCTGTATTGCGATATTCGCAAAGTTTTTTTTTAATCACATTTCAAATGCGAAAAGGTGACAAGTCGGTATTCTACATTGCGAAAACAAATGTCAAATTCGCAAAATTTATTCGACAACAAAATAGCATTCGCAAAGTACAAACATGTTAGTGAAAGATAATATTTTATTTATTTATTCATCATATATATATTATTTAATTCAGGGAAGCAAGCCATAACACCACCAAACCGCGTCAATTTGATATAATGATAGAATATATGAATAAGCACAGCCAAATGCTCATCAGTCGGCAAATACTTTGTGGCAAATGTTAACTGAAGAACTTAATATCAATGGACCACCTATTAGAGAATCTGCAGGATGGAAAAAGTATGAAATATATAAACCAGTTCAAAAATGTTTGACTTTAACTTAAATTTTAATAGGATTGGGCCGATTTTAAAGTACACACAAAACATTTTCATTTTCTTCGTCGTCGAACCACAGTGCCACAAAATTCATTTTTATTATTTTTTTTTATTATAGAATGTCCTAAATAAATTATTTAAACAATTTTCACAGCGAAACACAAACAATTTATTTATTTTTAATTTCTGTGGCATTTTGACAAAACATCTTAAGTCGAGATAAGATAGCAAAAAAGTTTTTTAAAAAAACTCGGTGAAAAAATCATTTTTATTAAATAATAAAATAAATCAAAATTAAAGAAAAATTTCGTTTATAATACAAAATTTTAAAAACTTAAACAAAAATGTTTTTTGAATGAAAATTCGCATGATTAACAAAATTTTTTTCAACTTTTTAAATTCGAGTTAAGATGTTTTGTCAAAATGCCACAGATTTGATGTTTATTGACACTGACATACATTTGAGCAGCGTTGCCACGATTTTAAATAAATAACGAATGCGATTGCGAAAGTCTTACAGAATACCAATTTTCTTTCGCATCGCATTTCATTAGCGCATCGCATTGATTTCCGCATCGCAATTCAGTATAACCCTCCAGTTTATCTCGCGAAATGGCCCTGTGAGTTGGCCGCCAAGATCATGTGATTTGACGCCTCTTGACTAGTTCTTGAGGGGTTATGTGAAGTCGTTGGTCTATGTGGACAATCCAAACACGATTGAAGCTTTAGAGTATAACATAACACGTGTTATTCATGGAATACAGGCCAAAATGCTCAAAAAAAGTGGAACAAAATTGGACCTTACGAATGGACCATTTGAACCGGAGCCGCGGGAAATATTTACATGTAGTTATTTTTGAAAAGTAAATGGCAAAGACGAATTTATCGATTCCAATAAAAATTTTGAATATATGATGCAAATTTGAGTGTTTTATTAGATTTAAAATAAAACTACGCTTAAAAAATCACCCTTTACATCTATAATATTAAGGTAAAATATTAACATTAAGGTAAAATATTTCTTTTAACAACAATTTACGCTATATTATTTTCCGGCGAAACGTTTAAGTTTTGAGCACTCCATACTCTTGAGCAAACGATAAAAAGCTGTCCATGTGAAAAGCAAGAGTTGTCTAAATATGTTCTGGACACTGGATCATTTGCAGTTCGTATACCAAATTTAAAAAAAGAGAAGAATATTTTTTCCCCGTTTTTTGCCTCTTAAAAAGTAATCGCTCATTTGCTGCAAGACCGGCATAACTCAAAAAATGATATTTTGGAGTTAGAGATGTTGAATTGTTCGCTTTGTTTTTCTTTATATTGTGTTTTAAATTCATCTTTATATCTTTTATACTTTCCCAGTTTGAAGAGAATGTGTCCTCTTTTTTTCTAAGTAGTTAGAGCAAATTAAAAACTTTAAATGCGTTTATCTCGAAATGGATTTTTTTGAGTTAAGCCGGTTTTGCAGCAAATGAGCGATATGGGCCATATTAAAATATAGAGTACGTTTTAAGAGGCAAAAACGGGGAAAAAATATTCTTCTCTTTTTTTAAATTTGGTACATTTTTGCTTCAAAGCTTTCTCTGCATCCAAACTCCTGCCGCTGCCGCTGCCAGTTACCTAAACCTCAATCTTTCTTCTCCATGTATGGGCTGGGCGTCCCCTTCGTCTACTCCGCTAGGTATTTCCTTTTATGGCTGTTCTAGTGATGTCGTCCAATTGCCTTCTAACACACATACTTAAATAATGGCGGCACGCGTTTTATAATTGTCAGGACCATACAGTTTGTATGAAGCATCTTTAAAAGTGAAGTTGACCGCTATTATTAATAAATAATGGCAATTGAATTATTTTTTCGTGAATCTAGCAATTTTAGTTCCATTTTTTATTTCTATTACGTGGGTTGTATAAAATAAAAAATTTAACACTACTGTTTGTGATATAAAGTTGACGCTCTTGCTTAGGTATGGCACTTCAGCGTAAAAAGTAAGTGGAAGAAAACGCACCGCCTTCCGCTCTTATTCAGGTAAGGCTGTATGATTGTGGGTGGTCCATTGCCACTTGCGTCTGGTTCTTTCAATCGAAAAGACCTGTTTACCTGTTCTTTGCAAAAGTTTTCATACGGTTTATACGAAACAAACCTTTAAAACGCGATTTCTACACCACCCGGCTGGAAATTTTTATTTAATAGATCGCTGTGTCGGTTTATTATATTAAAATGTATTGGACATATAACTTTCATGTTTGCCGCTCTTGTTGTGTTCCACACGGAATGACAAACCAACTATGCTCCAAGTACATCTCGGAGTGGTAGATGGTACAAAAATCATAATGTTGCAAGTATGAAGCGAAACAACACATGGCTGAATGGTTGAATGGCTGGTTTGATGTTACTACTGCTGTTGCTTGCTGGTGGAGTTTCCCCTGAAAAGTGTTTGTATTCTTAATAAAAGAAAGAAATAAAAAAACGAAACGAATAATAATTTTTATAAATGATGTTTTCGGAAAAAAAGATATAAATGATTTTTCTAAACTTCCAAGAGAATCACCACACACACTGCAAACCATTTAGTTAAATTAAGAATGAAATCATATTTAATTATTTTGACAGCATATTTTGATGAGATTTTCCTGTGTGTCTCTGATGTTTATTTAATTGGGAGGGGTTGGTTCAAAACGTTTTCTGACAAACCAAACGACCAGAACCAACCATTCATTCATTTTCTTTGTGAACAGTTATCATTTCAATATCAAGAATTATTTTATTCATTTTAAATGAAATCTTTTTAAAAAAAGTAACAATTAAAATACAATTCCAGCTGTGTGCTAGAAAACTCTATTTATTTAGCTTTAAATACTTTTTTTTGATGCATTTTGACTTTTCTTGCCATGATTTATTATAAAACATCCACACAATCATATTTTCTTTTTTATTAGGCAAGCAAATGTCTATCATTAGCTGTTTGTTTGTCTAACTGCCTCGTTTTCGTGCACATGTGGTGACTTTGTTACTGTGCCCCTATATGCGCAACATAATAAGTGTGCGACTTTTGAAGTGTTATAATACCGAGTGTAAGTTCTTAAGAGAGATTTTTTAAGGTTCTTAAAATTTTGTTACGCTTGTCGCCTCAATGATTGACGAAATTGAGAAGAGGGGGCTACTGTTTGGAGATTGAGTATAATTGTGAGACAGTAGCAACTTTTTTCGTTTTGATGTGCTTGACTGATTGGCCTAATAAAATTTTTATTGTTCTTGGAAAAGATTTTAAGTGCTTGAGATTTAATGTCTTAAATTAAATACTTAGTGGATATTAAGTTAAAACAGCGGCTTAAGTTAAGTATTTGTAAAATTCTTAAGAGTTTTGTTGCATTGTAGAACAGGGAAATGTGAGGCGTTCCATAACAAAACGTTGTAAGTTTACTTTTTAAGTTTTTCTTCAATTCACTTTAATGTATGTAACCTTTTTATTCAATAACATAATAAACGTCAATAATTTTGCAGTAATTTCAATAATATTGGTTTTAAACTCAAAAGTGCATGATTTGTGAGATTAGTTAGTTTTTTGAGTCGAACTACGAATCAAGCTTATTGCAAGCCTATTTTGAAGTGAAGCTAATTTCAGTAACAGCGTTCTGTATCGATTGAAATCAATGTTAGGCGGGTTTGGCTAAACTTTCCAACCATTATTTTTTAAATAGTTTTTAACTAGTCTCGAAACATGTCGCCAAACACTGCCATGATGGATTATTACGAACCCATAGCTGGCAGATTGATTTCGGCAAATTATCACTTCTATTGAGTCAATTGTATAAGGTTTTTTTTTAGTTCGGGCTGTCGTTATGGATCCAGGCCGGGCCTTTTGGGGAGTAAACGGGTAACACCTGTTTTGGAAATAATTGTATTTTTCACACAGACACGGTCGGCAATTCACATGTATACAACAACTTTGTTCGGGCCACTCCATAGTCTCGCGAGGCAGTCAATAATCGTATTTTTTACACAGACACGGTCGGCAATTCATATGTATACAACAACTTTGTTTGTTGCTTGGTTATCACTGTTTTAAACCAATAACCATAATATTTATACTTTTGTATACATATTAGTCTTATATTTATATAAAAAAAATTATATCATATTTGTAACTTATCTAAAAAATACAAATATTAATTTGGTACTTTTTTTGAAATTCGAACGTTAAGGGGCTGAAAATCGTACGTATTTTTGGTACTATTTTTTACAAAATATTTTGCTCTATTCACTTACATAAACGTATTAAATTATGGACTCCAACTACAAAATTAAAATTTTTCGAAAAAAGTATCAAAAAGGGGAAATACGGGAAATTAAATTTCTATCTTTTACTTCTCCGTTATACATGTGGTACGTTTTAAATTTTCTATAAAATTGAACTTAGAAACATTAAATTATAGGAGAATGGTAGGCGAGGGCCCTCAGTGAATAAGAACCTATAAGATGATAAATTTTGGTACTTTTTTGTTAAATCCTATATCCACGATAAAAAAGGGAGACGCTAACGAAGTAGCGGGTTAAATAATGCTTGTAAATAAAAATATTGAATTAAAAAAATTATTCAAGTGGTGTTGTACTGTTTTGTAATGGAAGTTCTCATATACAAGTTTTTAGTAAAGGCGGTTGTTATTATAAAATTTTCAATTGACATTTTCCTTTTTATAAAAGAATGTAGAGACAAATCTAAACTTATTAAGTAAAGTTGTGGTTGGACTTTATCATATATGTTTTTAACACCCCTTAAGCTTGTGCATATGATTGTTAAGTAGTACCTATATTTGGGATATTAAGGTGCAGCCAATAAATCAGAATTTTTAGGGCTTAAAATTGCCGGATCTTCAATAGATTGCTGTTGACCACCAGCCGTATTCTGTAATTTGCTTAGGTAAATCTAAATATCGATCGCTAAAATGCTTAAGAGAATACAAAATTTAAACATTTTAGTGATGACATTAAAAGCTTAAATTAGCAATTCCTCTGGATGCTGATTGTTGTTTAGGACTCTTCAGTTTTCATGTCGCGTCTGTGGTCAGGGTTTAAAAAACTGCAGTCGAAACCAAACACTTTCGAACAAAAAACGAAAATTTGTGTACAACTTTTCAATTTTTGAGTTGGTTTGACATCGACTGTTTACATTTAATGAATCCGCAGTAAAAGCAACTGTTTTTTTCTTTTTTGGCCAATGACAAATGAAGTAGTGAAAGAAATTACAGTTTTTTTTACTTTGACTGCAGTTTTTTAAACGCTGGATTTACTTCTATTCGCGGCTAGATAACTCTAAGAGTATTGGATTGTTTCTAATACACACAGTTCTTTTTATTTCTGTGAAAACTCTTAAGAACTTATGGGATGCCTAAAGAGAAAGAAACTGGGTAAGGAAATCTCCCCGATGTTTCCATTCAGACGCTTCAAGTTTGTGTCGTCAACTCTTGGGATTCTGGAAGAAAGAGGTCTGAAAGAGCACGAAACATACTTTAACGCTTGGTGACCAAGTTCAATTAACATCTAGTCCTTACCACCTGTACAGCAGAGTACGCTGTAGGTCTAGAACCGTTTTAGAATTTCTTTTAGAGCGCCTAGTGCTCCAGTGGGAGTTAAATGACCACATATAAGTTTCTAAACAATCAAAGTAATTTTTGGGAATACAAAATTTTAATTTAAAAGATTTTGTTTTTCGTGCTTAATTTCCAATTTTTATTCTTGATAAAAACACTGAAATTTATTTTTGATGGGATAAGCTATTCCGCATTTCACTGGTTGCTTAGGCCAGATCGTCAGGAAACTTCATCCAAAAAGATTTTAGAAAAACTAAAGATATTACACCAAAATAAAACTGTTAAGCGTATAAGAATTATAAGCAGCAGTTCTACTTGTAACAATATCAAAGTTTAAAGAAAAACATCAAAAATAAACAATGAGTTTATCTCTTCTTACATTCCCCACTACAATTAAAAAGCGTCATTTTTGATCGCAGAAGTGTAAAATTTTGTCAAAACATGTAATGAAATGGCATTCATAATAATCAAACAAAAACTCTATTTTGAATATTTTGTTAGTTACGCCTTTTCGCATTTTAGCTAACGATATACATACATACATTCAGTCATATAAATCTTAGACAATTTTTAATTACATTTTCATAATTTTGTAAATATAACGATCCCCATTTTCGAATTTTTCAATACTTGAATTACAAATTTTATTCTGTAATAACATTTTTACTTTGTAACTCTCATTTTTTTATTTATTACTGAAATTTCTTTTGGAAAACATCCATTTTAATTTATGTCTGCCATAATTAGAACACACGACTTTCTTCATTTAAGCTCTTTAACTTCTTTTTCTAAAAATTATGAATATTAAACAGTCATAAATTTTCCCCCCAACAAATCTAATGCAATTTCTATGGCTTTTTAACAGTTTTTTCTTGAAATTTTATGACAAAAATAAATTTAAAAACTTTTACTTGTAAATGAAAATAAACATTATTTCAAATAAAAAATGCTAAAAAAAAGAAAACACCCAATTTTTTGTGTTTCCAATGACAAACGATAATTACCATTTTTTGTTTTTAATGTGTTGATGTTATTAAGAGCTGGACAAAGACGAACAAAAAAAAAAAAAAAAAAAAAAATTAACATTTATTTGAAAAACTTATGAGTACAATTTTCAAATCTAACTTTATCTGGCCAGTAGCATTATAAACTCATAAATATTTCTTATAACAAATAGAACAAAAACATGAAAAAGAATACGAGTGTTTTTAAACGACAAAAAAACAAAACAAAATGTTTGAAATAATAAAAATACTACTTAATAGTTGTTACACTTAACATTAACAAAGAAAAAAAGTCATGAACAGAAAACAAAAAATTGGACAGTCATCATCATGTACAAACGTACATACATACGTACATATTTATAAATTTATGTCATAAACTGGCAAACAATTTTGTATGCGATTTAAGAGACACATAATGTCAAGGCTTGTTAAACAAGTGGCTCACTTTTGAGGTTCAAACGACTGGGAAGAATTAAATTATATTTTGATTACTTTTTATTAAAAATAAAATAAACAGTTGATCTAATCCTCACGTTCAGTTATTTTATTTATTTTCGTGTATCTCGTTTGTTTTTATGGAGCCATTTCACAAAAAACTCGGTTTTGGGACAACATTTTAATGAAAAAAATAATTCACTTTTTTAATTAACAAGTAATTTATGGCCCTATGCTCATTGTTGAAACTACAGAAACTTATTGTTTTGAAATCAAGTCAAAAACAAGAAGAACTTATTTACATTTTAAATTCAATTATTTAACTCTTCAGCACATGTGGAAAGGGAACATACATATAAGTTTGTAATTTCGTTTGTTATTTCTACCATATTGATCTTAGACCATATAAAGTATACATATTGCGGGTCCTTATGAGAACCGAAGTTGATTAACCGCTGTACGTGCGTACGTTAAAATAGGATGGGGACTAGGTTGTTTAACACTTATAGTCCGGCATTTTTGCTATCGAAATTCAGCCATATCGGTCTGCAACGGGCTGAAATATGAGCAAAAAAACACGACGGCCTCTAATTTTTACCCATAAATCTCAAATGTTTCGCCTTATGCCTTAACTTTTCTCTGTCCGTTTATAATTAATGAACTTAATTTTTTCTTTTTAATCTTAAACAAACTTAGTAAAATACTGGCAGTGAAAATTAATAAAATCGGTCCATAATAGACCTAGTTATATACAAATAAAAGCTAAGGCATGAGCTCTATGTTAACATTTATCCTTCAAGTTGTGCTAAAAAAGAAAGACAGACAAATTAAAAACAAAAAATGTACTTGGGACTTCGAGAAGAATTCTTGAGAAAAAGTACGAAATACCGAAGTAAGGAAGAACATGTAAATCCATTGAAATAGATAACACAGCCCGACAAAATTAAAAAATATTTTTGCTTCTTTGAATTTAACTGATTCTAGTTAATTTGGGTGCGCTGAATTCAAAACTGTAATCAGTTTGTCTCTATCAGCTCTAGTTTTCATGATATAACTTTTTATACCCTCCACTTATGACCTTCAATAACACCAATTACCTAAATTTTTTTTCCAAAATTTTTTTTTTTTATCAAAATTTTTTTATTTACTGTTATAGTTATTGCCAAAAAATTTTTGCCAAATTTTTTTAAGTATTTAGAAAGTAAAACTTTTCCATAGGAATTTAAAAAAATAAAAAGAAGTAAAACTGTTTCATACAGATTTATTAAAATAAAAAAAAAAATACTTAAAAAAATTTGGAAGTTTTTTTTTTTGGCAATAACTATAACAGTAAATAAAAAATGTTGATAAAAAAAAAAATTTTTGAAAAAAAATTTGGGTAATTGGTGTAATTGGAGGTCATAAGTGGAGGGTATATAAAGTTATATCATGAAAACTAGAGCTGATAAAGACAAACTGATTACAGTTTTGAATTCAGCGCACCCAAATTAACTAGAATCAGTTGATAAATTCAAAGAAGCAAATTGAATGTTGGCCTGTGTAATCATTCAAAGCAAATTTCCATCTGCCAAATGTTAAATACAGTTTGGTTTAAAAATTGATGTTTGACTTTTGACTGCCAGCGGTCGTCAATGGCTGTGAATGTTAAACTTCAAAACTCCCTGAATAGATTGAGTGGTTATAATTGAAACATGTTAGGACCCCCCACAGGGGTTGTAAGGTTTTTAATTTCTGTTTTTTATATATAAAAATTTCAAATGGAATACTTGTATTGGACTCTGTACTGATGGTGCACAAGCAATGTCAGGACTCAAATTAGGACTTTAAGCATTGGTAAAAAATAAATCACCTTGACTTATATGGACGCCTAGCATGCTCCATAAAGAAGCTCTTGTATCAAAATATATGAGGTAGGAATTTAATAACATGTAAACTTTATCAAAAACAGTCCTTTGAAAGCGAGATTATTTGAAAGTTGTGCGAAGATATGGGATCTGAATATTGTGAATACTATCTCGTTCAAAATTTATTCAAAGAGTGTTCGCATTTAAAGACGAAATTACGACCTTTCTTGCTGAAAATCCCTGAGACATCTTCCTTTCGCAATGATATCTTTATTCTTAAACTTGCTTATTTATTTTTAAAAAATTAAGCGCTTTAAATAAATAAATACAAGGGAAGCCAATGCATGCTCTTATACAAAAATTCATTAAAAAATTGGAGCTTTGGATATCCAATTTAGAAAAGGATTTATATGACACGTTTCCCATTTTAAATGACGCCGGTACCAAAAAGAACAACTGATTGATACTTTATTGCGATACTTTATTGCAACAGGAATTTAATAGTAAAACTTTAATTTAGTTTTTGGTGGAACAAAAAAAGATTATATAACGTTGTCGGACAGATTTATAATAGTGTTGTTACCAGATTTCATATTTATGCGAAACCGCATTTTCTGCTTAAGCAGCCATGAAAAACCCACAGCACAATAATGGAGTACAGTTTTTCAAAAATAGGACCACAAGGGGAGGTAGGGGCAATTTCTGCCTCTCACAAACTTTCAAACCAATTTTAATGAAGTTTATAAACATACACTCACAATATTATTACAGTAACGGACTGTAGTTTATTTAAGAAATATTCCGTTCAGTCATTTTTAAATAAATAAACATTTAAAATTCCAAGCAAATTTATTTTTAACTGATTCTAACAGTTATTCAAAAAACTTAGTGCATATTAATACTGATTTTCAGTTGCAGTTAATATTGTCCGTTGATTGAGTTAAATTCTTCTTTATGATAAATTAAATAAAAATGTAATTTAAAGCAACGAAAAGTTCATTTAATTTTTACTGTCAAAAATTCAACCACGAATTCCGTAAAACCAAATGAATTTTCAGTTATCTTATAAAAATTAATTGTCAAAAAATTAACTACATATTCCGTAAATACAAATAAATATGCAGTTATTTTATAAAATTTTACTGTCAAAAATTCAACACCATATTCAGTAAAAACAATTAAATATTCAGTTGTTTTATATAATTTTACTACCAAAAATTAATTTTTACTTATTTATAAAAAATTAATTGCTTGTTTTGTGTAAGCAATTCCCATTTTCTATTTGTTAAAATAATTTAGTTAATAATTTAAGCTAGCGAGTGCCCCGGTAGCCTAGATGCTAATGAGCTAGGTTATCAACGCCGGGGTTGTGGGTTCGATTCCCGCCAGAGACTCTGGTTTCATTCCTGCAGACAAGCGCAGAGCTTCGCGGGGTTTAACTTAGGGAATTAAAAAAATAAAAAAAATACATTAAATTTTAAAAGTAAAATAATTGCGAAGCCATATCGGGCATGCTGCTGGTGTCTTATAATTGAGAGTTCTTCTGTTAACAACGTGGTCAGTACAACAAAAGTAAAACAAACTTGTGTATCAGGGTAAGTAAATAATAATATTCTCCCTCTCTCGCTTATAAGAAAAACAAGCGGACAGGTGTCTGTCTGGTATTTTTTAGAAATTCGGCTCTTTTGTGGAGTAACCGAAAATTTAATGAAATAACTGAATATTTTGTTGTTTTTACTGAATATGGGGTCAATTTTTTGACAGTAAAATTTTACAAAATAACTGAATATTTATTTGTTATTACGGAATATGGTGTTGAATTTTTGACAGTAAAAATTAAATGAACTTTTTGTTAAAAATAAATGAAAAATAAGTAGACCGGTTTTTAATTGAAGTTTTATTTATTTTTTATTACAATTTCAGTTAATTTTACGTACAGAATATTGTGAGTGTAGATAAATCAATATTTAAATGCACACATAAGCATGCTGTGTTTTTAAATACTGTGGTGTAGGGTATCATATGGTCGGGCTTGACCGACTATACATTCTTACTTGTTTTTTTATATAATTTTTTATTTTATCTGATGTGGGTCACAGTATCAGAAAGTTTGGAAACCGTTGTGTTAGGGTAACCTGTCCGCGAAAGCCTGGAATCGAGCCCCGCGGCAGTCAAGAATGAAAATTTATCAATTAATTTTAATTTATTTTATGTTGTAAAATTCCTTTCTGCATAAGAATAATTTAATGAAAATTAAATTTGATGAACTTTAGCCTAATTAAAAATATCAAATAACTACCTTTTTAACCACATTTCTGCAATTAAACTTGTTCTTGGTCAGTCTAAACCTTCTGATTTGTTTATTGCCCTTGGTGACTTCAACCTTCCAAATATAGTTTGGAGTAATCCTGTGGAAACAAACCATCTAATTCCCTTACAACTGAATGAATTTATTCAGTCTATGCTGTCTTGTGGACTTTCTCAGAAAAACTACGTCTCGAATGCATTTGGGAAACTCCTTGATCTTGCTTTTGTTAACCAGCCATCAGACATACATGTTAGAAGCTATTTCTCAACCTGAAGATTGTTACCATCCTACGATACAGCTTGATATTTTCCTTGCTGCAAAAGTCTCTTCCCAGGAACCAAAAGTAAATTTAAATAATAAGGCCTTCTGTTTTTCCCGTACGGACTACACAAAACTGAACTCTTTATTATCGAACGTTGATTGGGATACTATTATTTCAGGAGATAATCTGGATAACGTCGTATCAAATTTTTATGCTGCGTTACATCACTGCATGTTGGAAACTGTTCCTAAACAAATTATTCGCAATAATAATGGCCCTCCATGGAATAATCGTTATTTGTCTAAATTGAAAAATAGAAAAAACAAGCTTTTTAAAAAATACAAAATATCCGGCTCATCTATTGATTTTACGAATTATTGTATTATACGATCTAATTACAATATGGCTAGTAAACTAGTATATAAAAGTTATTTAAGTCATATGAGAATTAAACTGAAAACCAACCCTAGATCGTTCTACAATTTTATCAACAGTAAGCGTCGTGCAAGTGCTTATCCTAATTATTTGAAACTGGGATCTCGGAGTGCTGATGATGATGTTTCTATTAGCAACTTATTTGCTGATTTTTTTGCAACCACGTATTCAAAGAAGTCATTCGATAATCAAACTTGTTATCCCTATAATATATCTCATTCTTCAGGTATCAACTTTACATTTATTGACACTGAAACGGTACTATCCAATTTGAAGTCTCTGCAGTACTCTATTAGTCCCGGTCCGGATGGTATACCTAACTGTATTTTAAAAAATTGTGCAGAATACTTATGTATTCCTCTTACGACTATCTTTAATAAATCTATTGAGCTCGGCCACTTACCGCCTGAATGGAAAAAATCATATATTACTCCGTTGTTTAAAAGCGGAAGTAAACTGGAAATATCGAATTATAGAGGAATTGCAAAGCTGAATGCGATTCCCAAACTTTTAGAAAAGATATTGACTGATAGTTTATATCATCAAATATCTTCCCTTTTATCACCTTGTCAACATGGTTTCAGGAAATCACGTTCCACTGTTACTAATATTTTACAATTAACAACTATTCTAAATGAAGGTTTTATTAATAATAAACAAACCGACGTTATTTACACGGATTTTAGTAAAGCTTTTGGTAAAGTAAACCACGATATTTTACTTTACAAGTTATCATGTATGGGATTTAGCAACAACGCAATACGCTGGCTTAAATCTTATCTTTTAGATAGAACCCAACAAGTAAAATTTAAGAATGCTACCTCAAAATGTATCAATGTTTCCTCTGGTGTGCCACAAGGAAGTCATCTTGGTCCCGTTTTATTCACATTATTTATTAATGATCTGTCATCCGTTGTTCAGCACTCCAACATACTCATGTATGCTGATGATGTAAAAATTTTTAACTCGTTTAACAATATTATTGAGCAATCCTCTTTGAGGGCTGACATTGAACTTTTCTCTCAGTGGTGTAATTACAACTTATTGGATCTAAACTTGAAAAAATGTAAACACATGTCATTTTTCCGCTTATTAAAACTTGATACTAGTTATTATCTAAATGGAACATTACTGGATAAAGTTTACAATATTAATGATCTCGGTATTCTATTAGATCATAAACTAAAATTCTGTGATCACATTTCAATGATGGTAAATAAAGCTAATGGAGTACTTGGCTTTATGAAACGTTGGTCGAAAGAATTTTCTGACCCTTATATCACTAAACATCTATATACGTCTCTGGTTCGCCCTATTCTGGAATATGGATCAATTGTATGGGATCCTTACTTTAATACATATATCAACAGCATTGAATCTGTACAGAAACAGTTCCTTTTATTTTGTTTAAGAAGTCTTGGATGGAATTCGCTTGTATTACCTTCATATGAAAGCAGACTTGGTCTTATTAAGTTACCGACGTTAAAAAGTCGAAGGACAATGCTTAGTATTTTGTTTTTAATGGGTCTTATACGCGGTGATGTCGATTCCGATTTCTTGTTGAGTAAAATAAGCTTAAATGTTCCAGCTAGACCTACACGAAACTTTCAACTGTTAAGTATAAGGTACTATCGTTCTGTTTATGCTAACAACGACTCCTTTCGTCGAATTTGCGTTAAATTTAATAGTCTATATCATCTAATTGACTTTTCTGATAGTAACGATGTTTTAAAGAGAAAAATTATTGTTTATTTAAATTAATTAATAAAATAATTCTTTATTTATTGTACTTTTATTTTAGCACTTATGTCTGTAAGGATTTTTAATCTATAGACTGAAATAAATAAATAAAATAAAATAAAAAAAAAAAATAATAACCAAGTTAATAAATTAACAAGTGCGAAAGTACAGCCGGTTAAGCTCGACTATTTGATGCCCTACACCAACGTATGTAAATAAAAGTTTTCACCTATGGATTCTTAACCATGGGCAATCATAGACACTTCAGAACAAATTAATTTTATGAGGTTAATATTAATTTTAAAGTTCTTTGTGCCAAATATTATTTACATATCTTAATCTATATGACATTTTATTGCCTTATAATGATTTTAGGAAGGGGTCTTATATGGGACCTGTTCTTAATATTGGCCCTACCAGCACAAGTTTTTTTCATAACATAACAGCTACGTAAAAGTTTCGTAAATTTTTTTTGTAAATACCAAGACTTAAAAGGAAGTTATGACATTAGGGAGTAGTACAGTACAGTAGACGATCGGTTATATGAATACCCAGTTATATGAACATCCAGAATAGTGAACAACAAAATTTTCACACATGAGGTTCTAAAGTGTGAACGCAACCTATCTCAATTATGTAAACTACTTGTAACCGTTGATTTTTTTTTGTAACTTTTTGTTGTAAAGGGTGTTTTTTGGAGTATCACAAATTTGAGTTGGCATCACTGCTATATTTGAGCACCCATTTAACAGCTGATAGTTGCTTTTTGTTTAGTTTGCTTTGAAATTTCATTATGAATCGACTTATCGAGCAACGCGCAAATATTTGAAATTTTTAATCAAAATAATTCGGTGAATTTATTTTGAATTTCCACTCAAAATTTGAATAGGTACGTAAATAAGCAGAATTGTCGCATTTGGGGTGAGAAGAATCCACAAGATTTTGTCAAAACACCATTACATCCACAAAAAATTACTGTTTGGAGCGCTTAATGGACTGGCGGAGTCATTGGCCCATATGTCTTCAAAAACGATGATGGTCAGAATGCAAAAAGTTGTTGAAAATTGGCGCCTTTTACACGCCAGCCTTGGCGGCCACATTGCAGAAATCATATTTAGATTTCATAAAATTTTCTTTCCAATAAAGCCTGTTTCATTGATATTAAAAATATATTTCCTTGTTTTATTATGATTTAAACTTGTGTCACTCTATAAAAAACACCCTGTACTATAAATCTGTTCTTCCCCGAAATAACCTAGTAAATGTGTTTATACGAATGCAAAGGAAAGTTTATAACATAGTTGGTATTTTTAAAGTTATTGCTTGGAGTAAAAATAATATATCTGATAATGATATTTGGCATTGCGAAAATGCAGGGACAAGGCATTACAGAAATCCCATAATGCAAAAATATATGCTTAAAAAAACAATAAGAACTGCATCTTTAGATTTTCGATATCGTTAAAAAGGTTCCGCGTCATATGCAATTAAGTTTGGGATTAATAATAATGCATTTACACCTACACCATAAACAGTTTATAAGTTGTTTATGGTGATAAACAATTCTTGCAATTCCAGCTTACATACTTATTCCAAAATATCGTAGCAAATTATATGCAATGTGCGAATTTATATGTGGCCCTTGGTACAACATTTGGTTTTCAGAACATTGTTACAATAAAAATGACCTCGAAGCCTTAAACAAATCATTATCGGGCTTTACTAATACTCAGAAATGCTTTCTAAGACATTGGGTGAAAGATGAATCAAGAATTTCAAAAAACACAACGCAGCAACATTTGTGCGGAACGCACCATCAAAGTCGCACAAGATATTTTCCCCCAATGCAAATCAACACGAACTCTTAATCTTAAGTTAATTTTACTTAACAAAGATAGTTTTTAGATTGTGATTATAATTACATAAAGAAATGTTAATCGTTACATAATTATAAAATAAAAAATTTTGAAAAAATACAACATTTTGAAAAAATAAAAAATAAATCTTAAAGGGCTTTCAGAAATCGGCTTCGACGCGGAACGTTTTTGTTCCGAAATGACCTGAGGAAACATTTTTCGGTTTCAGCACAACATCGGCTACAGCGTGGTGATAGGGCCTTATTTTGGTTGTACCCCTAATGTACATATATTATTAACAAATTAGTTTAAAGTAAAGACTTAATATACGTTATGTATGTACATAAGAGCGACTCAAGTTGTATGGAAGCAAAATTCGTCCTCGATGTACCCTCCTAAAAATTAACCTTGGACTTTTTTAAGATGACATTTTAAATATTTCGGCTCCAACTTTGACCTCTCGTGAGCTGGACCAGTTTGTAAAAGGGTCTATTTTTGCATGTTTTGTTAATTTGAGAATCTGTTTCCTTACCAATATATGCAAATTAGGTATCTTAAGAAAGGTTTTTAAGGCGCGTCCAACTGTATTTACAATTTGTATATGGATACCATGTCCTTTTTTGTTTAGGATTTTCTGTAAAAAAACGGGTTCTGAATTTTTTGTTCGGGGTTGTTTGTAATAAAAGTGCCAAATTAACATATTTTAATCTTTAGTCGATTTAATTAAATCCGTGTCTCAGCTTTTTTTGAAACTCGTGCTAGTTCGCGTTTTGGCAAAAATGCAATGGGATGGTTATCCTTCGTTTTAAATAGGGCAATATGGGTATCAAATTTTATCTTTTGGCAAGTATATCATCTTTGTTTTTCTTTTGATACCCAATTGGTATATGTTGGTAACGAAACAGATTCTCAAAATAACAAAACATGCAAAAATATTCCCCTCTTCAAACTGGTCCAGGTCACGAGAGGTCAAAGCTGGAGCCGAAATATTTAAAATGTCATCTTCAAAAAGTCCAAGGTTCATTTTTAGGAGGGTACATCGAGCACTTTTTTTTGGTGAGTCGGTCTAATGTACATATATTAAAAATGATATGAAATACTTATTTTTTGTTGTCTCGCTTATGTGAACTTTTCCATTTAGTGAACAGGCTCTATCTGAATTAGTTTTTTTAAGCGAGCTCCTTCTGTATTTGCATGGGAACTATGTAGAAACGCCTCATAACTTGTAGCCTTTGTTTTTAACTAGTTCATTCTTAAAGCAATCACCCAATGAGTTATTTTGGTATTAGTATTTTTGCTTTATCTTCATAGGATTATTCACCCATATTGTAGTTGGCGAATTTAAAATACGCCTGCGAATGTTTGGTAATAGATTAAAGAGAACATGAACTTATTTCTTTTAATCTCTTACCAAACTGTCGCAGGCGTATTTTAAATTCGCCAACCACGATAAGGGTGATTATTTTAGTGACCGTGAACTTGTTCTTTATTTAATTTGTTTGCTTAACCTCAAAATAATTTGCACTAAAATTGGTTTGCTTCCTATATTATGCATTGCCATCTTGTCAAACTAATTCTCTTTTGAAATATTTCGCATTCGAACTACATAGTTCGCTGCTAATCTTTTTAAATCGTCATTTTACAGCTTTATATGCATATTACCGAAAATATGTATGTATGTACATACATATGTTCGCAATTGAATTAATTCGTTTTTCAACTAGTTTTCTTCTCTTCATTGCTACTTTGTGCTCTTGTCTCAAAAATTTTTGCTGGGCTATTCTTTGTCTAGCGCTACTTTAATGTTATTCATACAAATCTTTTGCTGGTTTTAATACGAATTTATTTCACCAACAAACCTTCTGAAAAAAAAAACAGCTAACAGCCAGGCTCTTTTATGTTGGTGTTAAATTTTAATAGAAAATTCTGTAATTAGCTAAAATGTCACGTACTTGTTGTTAGATTTGGCTTCTATTTTGTTAATGTTTAAAGTGTTTTTGTGTTTTGGGCATTTGTTTGTTCAAAAGTTTTTAATGTTTTGGACTCATAAATATTAAAATAATCATAATAATGTATTTTTTTTTTTAATAGTTTTGAAAATTAATGTCAAACTTTTTTTATTGTTTCTTTGCAGGTACATACATACACACACCCATATGTAAAAAATTTATAAAGTTCTTTGTCAAATAAGTTTTAAGTAGGTAAGTGTTTTTGTAACAATAAAAGAAAAATCAATGTCAGCTTGCTTCTTGAAGCGAAAAATTAAACATTTTAGCTTTTCAGAAAAGTTGAAACTGTATTTGTGTAACAATGAGCAGCAGACGGTGTTAATAAATTTAACCCTTCAATGCCTGAAGTCTGAAATTCTAAACCGGACTTTAAATCGAATTATGCACTTGTAATCATTAAATTTTAAATTGTATCAAAATAAACAAATATTAATAGTAACAAAAATATATAAAAAATGAATTTTATTATTTGATTGTTTTTCTCTTTATCTGGTGAATAAAATAAACACATTGATATTTTTTTTTTAAATTAATTTTGGAAAGTCAGGCATTTAAGGGTTAATAGTCGTCCTAGATTTTCAAAACAGTTAAATTAAAGCTTGAAACCAGTGATGCCAACTTTTTGAGAGCAAAAAGCACTTTAAAATTTAAAAAAAGCACTAAAAAGCACTATTTCGAACAAAAAAAAAAACGTAAAAAAGCACAATTGATTTAAACATAAAACAAGTTGCAAGGCGATGGCGTTGATGGGGCACCATTTTCATTTAAAACGAAATAATAAATATATGTATTTACATTTGTATATAAATCTTTTAAATGTATTATTATTACCTTCAATAAAAATAATATCATCCAAATCATTTGGATCAACATAAGCTGAGTTTGAATTGGCCATAAAACAATTTTAAAGTAATACAGCTCGAAAAAATCTGGCTTGTTGCAATTACCGAAAATTTGCAATGATAGACCATTGTTTATAAAATTTAATGACAGCCCATATTTGAATAAAAACCTTTTATTTGATCTTTTAAATAAATCTTAATTAAAATCGTGCAAAGTTTAATTAAACAATTGGCGTATGATATTATCCAATTATTTTAACCTATGTACGCGTCTGAATAAAGAACACATAAGGTGTAAAATAGAAAAAACATGTATGTTTGTACTCTGATATATTTGACGGCTAGTGTCGGGCGTTTGAATACACAGAAAAAATTATTTTTCCAATTCAAACAAAAAATTTTTAGAATCAAACAATTTTTTGTCTAAAATCGGTCCTACAAACAAATTCGCATATTCAAACAATTTATTTGCATTTTGTTTATTGAAAAAAAACGCCGATTTTTTCAAACAAATAATTTTACAGAATCAAACAAAAAGTTTACTGAAATTCATATAAATTTCAAACAAATAATTTTGCTGAATCAAACAAAAAAGTTTAGGCACAAGCAATGACGCGCACACAAGCAAGCACTGTTGGCGAAGATGAAGCAGAGCAGAGCGGCCGGCTGGCTTTGAGACACATTTTTTTGTTGGAATAATTTTTGAACGAAGTCATATTTATACTCACAGTGTTTTTCTTTATCACTCACTGTTGCTTTATCCTTTCCTTTGCTAATGAAGAAGAAATGTAACCAAAAACGGCAGCAGACCGACTCGATATTTTTTTCGTCATCATTCTATTTTTGTATTTGATGTATTTAACCAAACAGTTTTAAAAAATTGAATATTCTCTTCATGAAATTTTTTATTGAATTAAAGAAAAGAAATTTAAAAAATTGATTCAGTTCACTTATGAAGCATAATTCCTTCAGTGCCTCGAAAAGTCCCACCAAAAAGTATTTGTTTTGTTACCAAAAAGGCATTCAACTAATATTGCCTCTTTTTTTATTTATATAAAAAAAATTAACAACACAAAACATGGGTAAATAAGTAAATTTATTGATGAAAATTAACATGTCATTCAGGCACAACATAATTTTAAATAATAATTATCATAAAAATTGTCACTACAGGGTTTCTGATCATGAACCAAAAATACTTATAATCAATTTTGTTGGGGCATAATGAACTTCAGTGTTTAACTCCTTCCGCACTAATAGACATACAATATACTTCATTGCTGTCCAAAGGAAAGCTAAGGTAAAATGTAACAAGGAAATACAGTAGCGGTATTCACACCGATCTTGTTAATTTGTTACTCGGTAGTTTGTTAATTTGTTAAAGTTACCAACTGTGAACGACCCCCTTTTTAAAACTTTGTTAGTTTTGTAACTTCGTAGTAATTTATTTATTGTTTATTGTTCTGACACAATTTTTTATTTTGGAAAAAATAAAACATGCCACGAGAAAGTGTTAAAAAGACAATTGCAAACCAATTAATTAATCATGCTTTGACACAAATAACGTTTGCTGACGGTAAGTAGACAAGATTTATCGAAATTTAATAGTTTAATTACAAATAATTTATTAATGCAAAAATTTTCCACGATGATAAAGATGAAACCGAAAATGTACTGGATGAGCTGTATGAAGATTTACATGCTGTCATGAAGTGTCGCAGAGGAGTTGTGCATGAAGTTCCAAAATCAATTCATTGGCGCTAAGATGTTTTGTCTTCAATGGATGAAAATCGTTTCTGCTAGATGTTACGCGTGAATCGCAAGCAATTTGCTCATCTACTATCACTCATATGTAGCGACAAAGTTTTTACCAAATGTACCGGCAAGCAGTTTCCAATAGACTTACAAGTCGACTATTAAAAGGCAGGTTTAATAGTCTTAAAGAACTACGAATGCGAATTAATAACGAGGAAAGCCAAACATTTTGCAACGATTGGCTTAGTGTGCTGCATCCTCCACAATATTCTCGTTGATAGTACTGCCATAGATCAATTTAAAGAGGTGCCACAGAACCAAAGTGCAGTTGAAGAGAAATTGGAAGAGTCAAGTAGAACTAGCTTTGAAATGAAAAGACAAATGTTATACCATCTTATGTTTCCAGGCATAGTTTGAAAATAAAACTAAATCATTTATTCATAAAATATAGTAATAATTTTATCACAAATACGTTGTGTACTTACTTTAATAGATTTTAGTTTCGTTTTATAAAAAAATTAATAAATTCATCACAAATACGTTGCGTACTTATTTTAAGAGATCAGGTAAACATTTTAGTTTCGTTTTATAAAAAAAAATTAATAAATTCATCACAAATACGTTGCGTACTTATTTTAAGAGATCAGGTAAACATTTTAGTTTCGTTTTATAAAAAAAAAAATTAATAAATTCATCACAAATACGTTGCTTGCTTATTTAAATAATTAAGGTAATAATTTTGGTTCGTCATTCTTGGTTGTATTTTAATTCCAGTTCCATTATTGCAAGTCTCTCGTTGTGCTCCAGTTCCAATTTTCTAATTCAAACTCTTGTTCCGTTCCACTTTTTTCCAAATCAACTTTTTGTTGCTCAATGCAAAGCCGTTTTTTATAAAATGCATCCCTATTTTTTTGTATTTCGGCCAGTTGGCTTAAGCCGCTTTTCGGCATGCGCGTTTTAAATTTTTGGCCTAGTGACCAATTAATAACACAGGCCAACACTCAATTTGCTTCTTTGAATTTATCAACTGATTCTAGTTAATTTGGGTGCGCTGAATTCAAAACTGTAATCAGTTTGTCTCTATCAGCTCTAGTTTTCATGATATAGCTTTTTTATACCCTCCACTTATGACCAAATGTTTTATTGCAGGCGACATTAGATTATTTTAATATGAACATTTTGAGCCCAACAAGACATAGATTGGTAAACAAATGACAAAGTTACAGAAGATTAATTGAATTAACCCACAACAAATAAATATACAAAGCTAAATTTTTATTAACAAAAATTGCTTGAAATTATTGCATTTCTATGTGTGTTAATTTACTAAATCTTCTGTAGCTTTGTCATTTTTTTACCAATCTTATCTTGTTGGGCTATTCATATTAAAATAATCTAATGTCGCCTGCAATAAAACATTTGGATATTTAAATCATTGGTTTAAAAAAAATAACTTGAAAAGAGCAAAATTTAACAAAATCATAAAATGTTCAATGAAGCTTAAAATTTTGTCCCCTGTAACTCTGTCATTTCTTGACTAATCTTCAAAAGCAATCCATGGTTATTTTAGAAATTTTATTACCTTTCACTTAAAATAAAGAAATACATAATCCGTTTAAAATTTTTGAAGATATTTGCATTTCAATCACATCATCTTTTTTAAAAACACAAATAACGTTTATTTTGGAATATCTCAAAAACTGTTTTACTTTTGACATTTCTGACTTCATATTCGGATTTAGCGGACAATTTTACATAAAGATTAGCTGTCAGATTTATTTGGTCACGACTTTGTTGAAATTTTGTCACGTAGTGTAATTGGTAATTGGAGGTCATAAGTGAAGGGTATAAAAAAAGCTATATCATGAAAACTAGAGCTGCTAGAGACAAACTGATTACAGTTTTGAATTCAGCGCACCCAAATTAACTAGAATCATACAAAGATGCAAAAATCTTTTTTAATTTTGTCGGGCTGTGTAATTGGAGTTGATGTAGATGCTGGTGTCTGTGGCATGGGTTTAAATGACACCGATTGAGCCGATTGTTCCTCTGAATGGGAAAATGTGTCTGTAAATGTGGAATCTTGAAGTATCACATCTCCATCTTCCTCTATTGTATCTGCCACATTGATATCTATATGGAATGTTGAAGATTCCGTAACTACATTTGAGTTAGTTTTATTGTAAAAAAGTTCCGCCAGGCGATCATAATACGGGCACATTTTTCGTAGTTTGTCTGCAAATCGTTAAAAAAAAAAAATGGTGAGAAAAGCAAAATTATTATAATCAAACGAATTACCCTTTATAGTGCTACAGTCATCATTTACAACAATTCCAGCACCAGTTGACTTTCGCCACTCTTCAGCTTTATTAAATGTAGCTTTCCAGTATCGAACTTTGCATCGCAGCATTTCGCATGTTGCGTCAATTTTGGTCTGGTCCAAACATTTTTGATAGTAGATTGTACTAGTTGGTTTCTGAAAATACATAGTTACATATATGTCGTTGGCATAACCTTATAAACATATACAAAATAGTGCTACATTACTTCAATGTCCACATTTTCCAACACAAAATCCAACAGCAATTTGTGCTCCACTTCACTCCACTTTTTTTTGCATTTTTGTTCGAATGCGCTTTTTCTTTTGGTTATCCACTATAAGAACAGTTTATGATTTATTAAAATAAAATAAAAAATCATTTAATTAACATACTGACTCTCAATGTACATGAAAATTGCCAAAACACAAATATTTTTTTAGAAATGTATCACAAATTACTTGTTTATTATATTTATTTAGAAACTGCAACAGCTGATTGTGAGTTACCAACTAACAACTATTTTACCAGGGGTGCCGTGTCGTTAATTTGTTAAATGTTAATCCGGTAGCGCGTTAAATATACAAAAACAAAATGCGTATAAAATAGTAACGATTAACGACTAACAAACTAACAAGCTCGGTGTGAATTCCACTAATATAATAGTCTGGTAGTGTATAAAGTCATTTCTGAAAAATTGAAGGAATAGGACTACTACTCATAGAATAAATTCGAAAAATAAAAAATGTTGAATATATTTTAAAGCAGTGAAGGGCACACACATACTATCACATTTATGCTTGTGTTGACGAAATAACAACAAAGCAACAGCCGTACGTACATTGTCACAGACACACAAAGAAGTTTTTAGTTGCCATTTTGGTGCCTTTCGGGTATTTTTTGGTGCTTTTTTGTTTATGCAATACCCGAAATTTTGTTAAGCACCCGTTTTTGAAAAGCGGGTATTTATAGTGCTTTTAACAATTTCTCACAGCGCTTTTAAGTGCCTTTTTAAAAGAATGAAACGTTGCACTTTTTAGCGTTGACAACATACATATTTAGTAATAATAATAACAATAATGTATTTTGGTAAAAATTTTTTGAAAGATGTAGATACTGTTTCAAAAGTAGAAAATGGCTTAGAAAATTTAAGGAATTGTTTAAAACAATGCAGTCGGGAACCGTACAAAAATACGAAAAGACTTTAAAAACAAAAAAAGAGCAAAGTGTTAAATAAATTAAAAACAGCTGACAGTAATTGCTTTTATAACGAACGTTGTGTAACCTGCCATTTTTCATGCGCTTTTGTATTACTTTAAAACTGTTTTATGGCCAATTCAAACTCAGCTGATGATGATCCAAATGCTTTCGATGATATTATTTGTATTAAAGATTTAAAAATATTTATATACAAATGTAAATATATTTATGATTTAATCTTAAATGAAAATGGTCCACATCAACGCCGTCGCCTTTGTTTTAAATTTTGGAGTTATATAATATTCGGCACAGCGGAATGCAACTGGTTATGTGTTTAATCAAATTGTAAAAATAGCTTAGTGCTTTTTACACTTTTTTTTGCTCGAAATAGTGCTTTTTAGTGCTTTTTTTAAATTTTAAAGTGCTTTTTGCTCTCAAAAAGTTGGCATCACTGTTTATAGTGTACATGTGTCGACGTCGCACTAGTGCTGGGAAACTATCGATAGACTATCGATATTATCGGTTCGCGCTGAATTACAGCAATGAATACAAACAATAATGCTTTAAACACATCCGAGACAGCAAGCTACCGACTTCAATATGACAAAATAGAATACATGTGTGTATATGGCAATGTTTATTTTCACGACGTCACGGCTACATGGCTGCAGGTTGTTGTCTGTGCTTATTTTGTCGTTGTAGTCAAATTAAACTAATTTCTATTTTTGTGCACTACAAAACAGAAGAAGTGTTGCTAATAAAAAAAAAAATATTTAAAGAATGAGTGCTTAAATTAATTTTTTTTTTTTAACAGAAAAGAATCGGCTTGAAAAAAGAATATTAACTCGGCTCAGCACCAAACTGGTATTTATATAATTTTTTAGTATTCTTAAAGAAGTTCTATAGGAACATGTTGTTCGCGCCAACGCTCCTAGTTAAGGAGTTATAGGTCGTAAAAATTGCAAAATACTTTATCCATATTTATTTAGGTAAAAAATTAATAATTAGTATTGTGGTTATTTTGTTGAACTATTTATGGTTTTTAATCCAAATTTTTAATATTTTTAATTAGGCTTAAGTTCATGAAATTTCATTTTTATTAAATTATTTTTATGTAAAAAATTAATCTATAAAATATGGGAATCATTGGAAAATGCTTCAAATGTGTTTTACATGGAGTTTAAAGCATACAGATTTACCAATTAGGAGGTAATATTATATATTTATACTCCGTGGCCGACATTTATAAAAAATTGGCTTTATATTTAAATTATGTCGATATTTAATTATTTAACCCTAGATATTTGCTTAATAAACTTTCTTTATTGCGAGTTTTCGACCTTGCGGAACACTTAAGTAATTATGTACATATTACAATAATTAAATATGTTACATAATAAATTCAATTGTTTTTAAGTTATAAAATGTATTATAAAGGAGTATTTATATATTTATAATCTTAAATTAAGTTTGCATAAAAGTCTGCAATTATGCATGTTTTTCATTTTATAAAAGTAAAAAAAGTGATAGCGGCACCATTGAAATATAAACAGACAGTAAAAAACAGCTGTTTATAATTTTTCAATTGTAGCTGCCGTCTTCAACATAATTCAGTAGCTGACTACACGACTATAATTGCACCCAGCAGCATTTGTAGTCTTGTGTTCGTGTATCCTGCTGTGGTGAATGTGTTTAATGCATAAGAATGACAAGTGGTATGGATTGCTTAGCAGTGCTTTTTACTGCTAATTAAAGGACTTTAAGTCGAAATTTTTACATGTTTTTGTAGGGACTGAAATGTCAAATATTTTTGTAATGTTGTAAAAAAATGCAATTGCAAGCATAAGACAAAACTATGAACGACCATTAGAGGATAAGTCAGATTGATTACCTTTTTTGGTTTAGAATTTAGAAAATTTTTTAAAGTTGCAATGGAATATCTTATAGTCCCTGTTACTTTGGTTCCTTAAGAAAGGTATTTATCAATTTTTAAAAAACTGCCATCTAAAATAACGTGCGTATATACATAAGTCTTATGCATTCAATAAAGTGATAAAAACAATGAACTGTAGCCTTATAAAAAAATAACTAAAGTTTTCCTGCACAAGTACAAACGTTCAGTCGATAGTAATATCGATATATCGATAGTGAAATCTGAACTATCGATAAACATCGATAGTTGAAAATATCGATAGTATCCCAGCACTACGTCGCACAAGCAGCATTTTTATTCCTATGCACGCGCACATTTGATTTGCAAATGTGCCCGTCACTGTTTTAAAGATACCTATTTTATTAAACCGATACCTGGTGTAGAAGATAAAACTGCAGCTTCCTTATGTAAAATAAATAGCAACGCATAAGGGAAAATGAAACCTGTTTTAAAATACCTAACTTTAACGGTTTTGAACAATTCCTTTTCTTAATAATAAAAAAAACACAAAATATCAAAACTAAAGCAAAATATAAAAGTGATAACCTACGCAGAAAAATAATTTAAATAAACCTATAGATTTTCAAACAATCACAATTCAGTATTTGATACAAAAGGTCTTGCGAAAGAGCATTTGTATTCGAAAATTATTAAGTCATACTTTGAGGCTTAGAGGGTCTTATTGGGGGTTTTCTTCAGCAACTATAAAAAAAAACGTTTTAAAATGTCTGGAAATATGTTACGAAATATGGTTAAACTGGCAAAAATAAAGAAGTTGTTATTTAAGAAACAGTTATTTCATTATGTTTTGATTGTAAAGTACTGTAGCATTTTTTTTTAAATTGTCAACAGTTCAATAAATGGAAAGCACTCTTTCAACATCGCAAGATGTAACTGGAGCATTTTTGATCGTTAAAAGTTCACCACTAAGCATAATTCTCATTGGCTTTACAGTTTTATTTGTATAATATCAATAGTTTATCCAAAGTCTTTGGAAAAAGGTTTTCTGATAATCTGGCCTATGCAACCAGCGAAATGCTCATATCCGTTTAGTTTATTGAAATTACTCAAAAACCGAAATTCCGCAATTAAATTACCTTTAACCGTACGATGCATTCCCAACTTTTTCTACGAGAACACACACCCGAGATACGTTTGAACCTACTAGCTTATTTTGGCTTTTTCTTATGTTTAAATGGTCCAATTTAATTTAAATTTTTTTTAAAGCGTAAATAAATAATAATATAAATATTTTAAAAATGCTTTATTGTTATTTCATGCAAATATTCTACATGGTTCAAAAGATATAAGTAAAAGAATGCATGCAGGCATCTATTATTCAAGTGATAAACAAGTATTTGTAGTATTTGGATATTCTAATGGTTGCTTTTTGATGTTGTTGTGCATTCGCCATTATTTAGCTGATCACCAATACCGAGTGCACAATATGTAACAATAATTCATAATTTTCATTTTTCAAATAAAATAATATAATTTAAACACACTATAAAATGGTTTGTTGCTTTTTATTTTGATATGAACTGGTGTGGCACAAACGTATCCCGGGTGTGTGTTAACGTAGGTGTCGACTTTGGAAGCTCGTAGCTCCTGAACCACTGATCCCTCAAATAACCTTTTAACAATTATAAATTACTTATGTTTACTAGATCCGAAATCTCTATTCCTTAAGTTAAGCCGGTCCTGTGTTACAGCACTGCAAAGTTGCAAGTGGATATAGTTGTACCCGAGAGTGTGTTCTAGGGTTAAGAAAAGTTTAACCCCCATATTCATAAAAAATATTTTTATTTTATTGGAGGTTTATTGAACACATTTTCATAGGAAATTCGTTCAATAAACCTCCAATAAAATAAAAATATTTTTTATGAATATGGGGGTAAGTCTTTTTTTTAATATGCGCAGTCATTTAAGAAACAGAATTTTTTTTCTTGAAATATTTGTTTGTTAAAAATTTATAAAAAAAATTGGAAAATACAGCTATGCTTCTAATTTTTTTCATTTTTTAAGAAGTGGTGATAAAGGCGCCCGTACACGACATTTGTCATCTGACATGTCAAATTTTCAAGTCACATGTAACTGTTCATGTCTGTCAAAATTGCTGTTTTACATAAGGTTTATAATATTCGGTCACAAACGTACATGTAATTTGCTTCTGACATTGTCTCTGTTTTTTTCGCATTGTTATTGCAGAAACCAAAGTAGTTCTCGGTTTCAAAATAGCTTGCTGCCGCCACGAAAATATTTATTTGCGCCGTAAAATAATTTAGCCATCTTAACATTTTTTTCTTTTATTTTGAAGATAGCAATTTAGAATTATATAATGAAACGGTTTTTATGTATATATTTACATAAACTCTATTCAATGGTGAGATGAGCATACATTAATTGGTATTGTAAAATATTAACTTCAGCCGGCTAATGATTCCGTCAATAGTTGACGCCGCTGCCAGTTTCTTCCCGGCATAGATTTCTGATGTCAGATGGTTTGTCAGAAGAAAATAGAGCACGCTCTAATTGAAATTTTGTCAGATGACTTTGCGTCTGACTTTTACAGAAGCAAAGTTAAAAAGGTAACACACGACATGTATGTGTTTTGCAGTGGTAAATTTGACATGTCAGATGACAAAAACATGTCGTCTATACGCTCCTTAAGGGGCAAATATGTCTTGAGCAAATTTTATCCCACTAGGGGCGACTCCTGAGCAGTTATGGGACTTGTTTTTCAATATATTTTTAGTCTGTATTGAACATTTTGTATGGGAGCCCCCTTAAGCAATGGCGACAGCGGGTAGGTATGTTATAAATAAATGATGGAGATGAAAAATTAAGTGGGGTTGGTCACACATTTGACCTATCTAGAAGCATTCTACGTGCGCCGGGGACAAATTTAAATATTTCAACCATACAAGTACAAGTATGGCGGTTTAATAAAATTCATTAATTTGGCCCCCGCTCCTATGACCAACCCAACTTCGTTATTTATTGCGGAATGAAGAAGAAATGTAACCAAAAACGGCGGCTGACCGACTCGATATGTTTTCCGCCATCATTCTATTTTTGTATTTGATGTATTTAAAAAAACTATTTGATAAAATTGAATACGGGATTTTGTTTTTTTTTACCAACTTTGAAACCAACCAAAAATTTATTTTGTTTCCTATTATGTGTTTTTTCTGTTGTTTAAAAAAATGAAACGTTTTTTTTACCTGCTATTTTTTTGTTGTTTTTTTACTACAGCCTCGTCACGCTATTTTATCATTTTTCTTATTGCTGTACTTTTTTGAAGCGTCCAAAAATAGACTGCATGTGTTTTTTGTTGTAGTTCTTATATTTCACATAAAGAAGTGTTGCTTACAATCAATAAAAAAAAATGCAAAAAGACGACAACATTAAAGAGCGTTAAATATTTCATACAAAATTATGAAAACTTCAAACCAACAGCGCGCTTATTAAATTTTTGAAGAATTGTCCACATTTTTGTTGGTTAAATAAAAATCAAACAAAAATATTGATTGAATCAGTAAAACAATTTGTAGAAATCAAAAAAATTTTCAAACAAGCGTTTGTTTGAAAATAATTCGGCAATAATTGTTTCTGTGTACTAAAGCGCATAAAAAATGGCAGGATACACAACGCTCGTTATAAAAGCATTTTCTGTCAGGTGTTTTTAATTTATTGAACACTTTGCTTATACCAAGTTACTGCTATTTTTTTGTATTTAAGTCCGCGTTCTTTTGGTCGGGATCCGACTGCATGTTTTTTAACATTTCAATACGTTTTTCCTACATGGCTCAAAATCGTTGTTTATTTTTCCATTCACAATTCCAAATCTTTTCAAAGCAATTTTCTATTTTTGAAACAGTGTCTACATCTTTAAACAAAATGTTTATCGAAAAAAGTACATCTTTTTTATTACGATTACTGATTATATTATCAACGCTGAAAAAGGCAACGTTTTGTAAAATTTCCAAATTGCTAGGAAGCTCTAACCTCGTTAATAAAGTTTTTGGTGAAAAAAATTCAAGTTTCTTTTATCACTTTTTTTTATCCTTTGAAATCATAAAATCTTTACAGGGCTTCTCAAAATTGAACTCCAAATAGCAAATCTCATCTTAATCACCCTCTATATAACAGAAGTTTTGAAAAATGGAAGAAAAAATAAAAATTGTAAAAAGCACTAAAGGCACTAACGAAAAATTAAAAAAGCACCAAGTTAGTGCTTTTTCTTAGTTTGGCACGAAGGATACAATTTTGGCGTTTTGAGGCATTAAAAAACACCATAAATAGTGCCAAAAGCACTAAGTTGGCATCACTGCTTGAAACTTGAATGCTTAAAACAATTTTTAGAACAAATTCCTTTGTTAGTGATGAGTCTAGTGCAAGAAAAGTTCTGTTTCGGAACTAATGCCAAGATTAAGTAAATAAACCGTTGTTAGCAATTTGCTTAAAAAGCAGTTAAAGAGCTAAGTAGTTCTTTTATCAATGATTTTTGTTTGAAGATGTCAAGTCAAGAACGTTTGATTCATTTCTTAAAACAATTTTATAATTTTCTTTTCAACTAAACCGAATAAAGATTTCGATTATTACCCAAATAAAGTTTGGGGAGCATGTTTAACTATGCTTTGTAAATTATCTGAGAACTTGTTCTTTTGTTTGTTATAGATACATTTTTGCAACAATAATACAGTTCTTGTGACCAGTATAGAACTAATTCGCATTTAAAAATCAAAATATTCCCTATTCAACTTGATTCGTGTTAAAATATTTTGATGTTTAATAAGTTTCAAAACCTTTAAAATAAACTTCGATAATCCCTTTTAGTTATCCATTACAATTCATTTGCAAGTATGTCTCTACTACATTCACGACTGCAGTCGTATAAATTTTTTTAGAAATAGTCGATAGCTCTTAGCTCTATTTAGCGGTGTTATAATTGCCCAAAGTTTAGATTTCTCAAGAATCTTTTCCCCAAGTAATGTTAATAAAAGTTGATCTAACTCTCGGCTTTTCATTTTCGGGAAGTGTTCACTTGAAATTCGATTGCTTTCCAAGAGCTCCCTGCAAGTCAATTATTTAGCGCGAGTCTTAAGGACTAGCGCATTTGCGGATTGACTCGTGAATTAACCTGTTCCTTAGCGAGGGCTTAAGGGCCTGGTTTTGATTAACGGAGCACATGCTCTCGACTGAGGTTCAATAGGGAACAGCTCAGGCACTGTCCGTTAGGGACTCATGCGAATACAATGGGTATGGAATCCAATGAATACTCATGCTGAAGTTATCATGAGAAGCAGGATAAGGAAACTATGTTTAATTTTCTGGGTCAATCTACAGCAATTCGAGACCTAAGGAAGAGATATTTGGGAAAGCCAGTGTTTGTCAGTTTGGGTGATCTATCTAATAAGGGACTAAGGTTGGATCGCCTTTTTAACAGTTAAACGAATTGTTTAAATTCTGGATCTAAATTACGGCGTTCGATGTCGATCAAAGTTTTCAGTTAAATTGTATTGTAATTTCGATCGATATTGAATGCAGTAATATGGCTTAACGTCGCGAACAAAATATTGTAATTAAAAATTGAATTTTATTTACATTGAAGAAATTTAGGCCCTCTAGCTAGACAAAAATAATATTCATAAATTCATCACTCTGGCCAAAGAAACAACTACAACAATAAAAACTATGTTAATTTTTTCGGATTGTTAAGAAAGTTTACGCAGGTATAGGGTTGAAGTTTGAAAACAACCATTTAATATTACGGAAGTTTTAAAAAATATACACCTGATATTTGTATATATTCCTATACGTATCACTTAAATGCTATTTTGGAATTTTTCCACTGCTTTAGATTTAAAAATTTTCCTACGGCTTACAATTCAGCGCTGTTCAAGAAATTTGCTTTCCTGCGTGAGGTTTTTTGCGCAAAACGACGGGAGACAGGTGTTTTCATTACGAAAACATTCTTGGCCACTCCGTCGTACTATGCCAATAATTTGGTTATAGCCCTAGTATACATATTAGTACTCAAACTTCTACATTGTAGTTTTTGAATTCGTTGGGGTGTATTTTCTCTAAGTGTCGTTTAATATTGGCGGTGTTTTGTTTGCTTGGCAATGAACTCCCCATTGACATTTGTTTGGTGCAACATTTGCATTTAGCGCTTACTCAATTTCTTTCAAAAAAAAAAACTCCAAAATGGATTGGATGACATTTTTATATGGAAATATGTATACCATAAAGTTTGGTTTGTGGTTCTCCTAAAACTATAGATTATCTTACCATTCGCAGAATATAAATACAAAAAGAGTATTTTTTAACCGTTTTTTTTTTGTTGTATTTTTTACCGTCTTCTAAAAATTACACATAAGTATAGACATTTTAATACACTTTAGCATTTTATTTAGTCATCGCTGTATTTTTTCAAACTAATTTCGTAATTTCGTTTTCGTTTTCGTTTTATTTTTATTACCAATGATGAAAAATTATAATAAATAAAAAGTTCGGTGTTCGGTAAGGTTCGGTAAAAATTTCGCCGAACACCGAACTTTGATCGAACATCAGTTTTTGCCGAACTCCGTAACCGAACCCGAACGTTCGGTCGGACACTAATTGTTGTTGGTTATTGAATTAAAACTATAAAAAATATAATGATTGTAATATAGCTTTGTGTTTTCGTTTTTTGTACTTGGTGGCCTTTTTATTTTTTTTTTTTTTTTTTTGAATTCCCTAAGCTAATCTCGCGAAGCTTTACGCTTGTCTGCGGAAAAGAAACCAGAGACTCAGGCGGGAATCGAACCCTCAATCCCGGCACTAATAGACTTGCTCGCTACTAGCTAGCCTGCCGGGGCACTCTGTTTTTAATAATTTTAAATCTGGCTACCCTACTCACAACCTTCGGAAAAAGCTCGGCCTATAAGTGTGTGTCCCTATTTGGTATTGCAGACAATAAAAGCTGCTTTGCAGAGGACATCAAAAAACGTAAATCAAAATTAAAAGGTGACTTGAATATTGCCATGGTCAAATGTCCTTTGCATAAAAATTTTTACTTGAGGGCAAATGCATGACTTTGAGTTAATGTAAGCAAATAATATAGAAAAGGTTATTTACAGCATTCGTATACACAAAATCAAACTCATGCCTGTTCTGTCAACCAATAATTTCATAAACAAAATCAAGTCATAAAAACATTTATTAACTAAACATACAGGCTGTCAAAGATGGCTTATACATATCTAAAAAGATTTTAACGCAAACCAAAGTTTTTTCTTCAAAGCTTAAACGATTTACATCATTATGCGGAAGTTTTGTTAAGAAAAGTTTTCTTTTAGTACATTCCAAATGATTTTCGAAATTCATGTTCCTTTTACAAAATCAAAGTTTAAACTTTTCATTTAAAACTGAAAACAATCACAAAAACAAAGCAACTTAAATTTAAAAGGTCTCCTTCACACTATGAAACCAAAAAGATACTCTCGTTTAAAAAAGAGAAAATCATCAATGAATAGTGTTAAAACAATGTGTCACTAAAAATATCATCGACACTTTTTCTGAATACAAAAACTTTAGGCACAATAGCACTTTGGGTCGTGTTGAAAAAATCAAACTGAAGAAAAACACAATATATGAAACAAAAGCTAAACCTTAAGCAATTAGTGTCAGTGCGGTTGATGCACTTTAAAAAAAACGAACAAAACGAAAAAAAATCTTTTTATACCCTACACTCTCAGACTTAAGTTGTTCGTTTACTGAATAAACTTTATAAAAATGTTGGGCAAAATTACTCTTTGCTTAACATTTCTTTTGTTTAACTTTTTTTTTAGCTTGTTAAGCCAAATCGAGAACAGATTTGTACTATCAATTAAATTAAAAGAAATAACTTTTTTCCCTACTAGATTCATCTCTATACTGGTATAGATAATCTCACGGTCGGCCTCGACCGACTGTACCTTTTTTAACTTGATATTTTTTCATTTGAAACTGCACTCGGATTCAAATGATCACAAACAGAACCCTGCAAATAAAATTGGACCACCTGACCCATTTTGATAAAATGGACTACTCCATGGACTAGTCCGATGTAATGCAAGCATGGACCATGCCATTGTTAAAAAGTGTTTGTAGTGAGACGACATGGCTTCGTTTTTTAACGACATGCTTTCGTGTTTAAACGACTTCAAAACTAATCCTCTTGAGTATACCATGGAGTAGTTTTAAAACTACTCCTTACTGGTCCAAAGGTGGGTTATATACCATGGAGTAGTTTTAAAACTACTCCTTAGTGGTCCAAAGGTGGGTTATATGGTCCTCTCCTAGGACATCGTAATGTTAAATAGACCAGGTTTTTTCCATACGTTTGGGTTACTTGTGGACTAGTCCTGGTCCCTTGTGGACTACTCTTTACACGCGTGTTTGGACTGGTCCTATTATTTGCAGGGAAATGACACACAAACGCATGTACACAACCTGAATGAAACAAAGAAAACAAATGAATTCACAGACCGGAAACCTTTAAAAGGAAATAAAAGCTTAAAACAAGGATTTTTTAATTTTGATATTTTTTACGATTGGATTTCTTTTTTAAGTACCACAGTTTGTTTAACTCGGTAAAGGTATTCAAAAAAAGAAAAAAGAAAAAAAAAAGGGAATGGTGAGAAAAAATGATAAAAATCAATTGAAGTTAAAACTAAAGATTGGTTAACTAAACAACGAAAAAGGGATAGAAGAGGTGATTACTATAAAAAAATATTTTGCAGATTTTCAACTAGAAACTAAAAGGATATGACAGTTGTAAATCCTTTTGTAATCACAGTTTTATTGATTTTTACTTTAAACAATTTTTTCTTTAGTGTTTTTTTACAAATCATTTACATGAACCGAATTTTTTGAAAAGTCTTTTAGTGGTTTAAAGTTTTCTATTATTTTTCCTATTTTATTTTGGTATATTGACATTTTATAGTGGTTAAATCTGCCAATGGTTTCAACAACAAAACCAAAATAAAAACTAAATAAAATGACTTCAAAATATTACAAAAAAAAAAAAAAATGTCTTTTTCATTTACAGATTTTTATTTTATAATTGATTGCTATGAAAGTGATTGATGATGGGGTTTTGTCTAAACAAGATCATATAGAAGAGTGGCAAACGAGTGCAAATGTTGTTTATATTTTTACAATTTTATTATGTTTTGTCTTGCCAATTTATTTATTTAATAAAAATATAAACAGTTTTCTATAGCACAACAACTCCTTTTTGGTACATGACATGACAAATTACTGCAGGAAAACTATATCGACTTGTATAATAAAATAATGGAAGGAAATTGCTAAATGAGTCAGTGTTAGAATTTAAAGGGTTTCTTAGTCAAATTCTTATTGAAATATAAACAACATTTTTTAGAATATATTGAAAATATTTGGTGCAGAAGCAAAAAGCTATATTTTATATATTATCATAACTAGCTAAGTGATGTGCAGGGAAACCAAAAATATGCAATTGCATGTTATTCCTTGTGGGACCAATGAAGGCAGAAACGATATATTTATCCGTTTTAGAGCTTTTTATGAATTTTGGCATCGATTTGTTAGTTTTAACCGTTTGGAGCATGCAAAAAATAATTTGGTTGAAAGAGCCTTTTTGCAGCAGTTTTTAAGTTTTAGGAGCATATTTTACCTTTTTGAGGCATATTTTAATACATGTTAATTTTTAAGATGCCTACAAGAGCTTTCGCAACATATAAAAATTGTTTTTTTTTTTGTTTTTGTAATATTTTGGCTTTTCCGTTCGAAAATTGTAAGACAAAGCAGGTTGTCGTTAATGACACTGTGCTAATTGCAAAATTAGACAAGCCCGGCACACGGCACATTTTCGAAATAGCGATATATCTCGAAAACAAGAGCTAACCTAAAAAAAAGGGTGGGCACCATTGGATTCAACGTACCCGAATTATGCTAAAACGCCATGTGCCCAGCTTGTCTAAAAAAAAGTGTCAATTTCGAGCACAGTGTGATTAATGCTATTTTAAACTTAAAAATTGTATATATAAGAAAAAATTAAGGAAAAAGCAATTACGTACATAATAATTTGACGATGTGTGTAATACATATAAATCTGGACAAATCTTCTAGTATATCGACTCAGAATCACTTTTTAAAGTGATATAACCATGTCCATCCGTCCGTCTAGCCAGTTGTCTGTCCATGGTAACCTTGTGCACAAAGTGCAATTGCAATCTTGTAGATAATTTGATCAAATTTGATTAATACATTTTTTAATTGTACCGAGGACGAAGTCTATGTAAATGTTGAGAATCGGTCAACAATTTCACATATTCCCCTTAAAACTTTTTTGCAAATTAGACTCTTTGTGTCCATAAACCATTTAATTAAAATATTTTGCTGCAAATTAAATTCTTTTAGAATTGGCTCACAATTTGCCCAAAGCACCCATATATAAATAGCTTTAACTTCCTAAAATCCCGTTTAGACAAAAAATCTCATATGTATGTTAATATCTGGATAATATTCGGCACAAATAACTCTTATATGAATTAACATAACTCTGTTTTTGTGAGCCGATGACGGCGCATCGTTTCCAAATAGGGTAAAATCTCGAAAATTCGTCTGTATATACTATGGAGTTAAGGCTTTACCGATTATAATTTTAGGATTGTTTTTTAATTAATGGAACTGTTATTAAATTGTTGAATATTTTGTTTTTAAATGAGCAATTTTTTAATGTTTTGGGGCATATTTTCAGGGCATATTTTCAAGTTTTGACTGCATATTTAATGCGCATAAAACGTGTTTTTTAGAGCATATTTCTGGTTTCCCTGGTGATGTGTTATGATAAGGGGCGGATTTATATGCAAATACATGTTTTGCACATTTCACAGTCTTTGACATTTATTGGTGAAATTTGCACACTTTATTAGTGTTTGCGAAAAATCATATTTAAGAGTTTGTGGTAAATAATAAATTTATGATTTTACTGAAAGCAAACACTAAACACTAAAAAAGAAATAATTTTGAAAAATGTTAGTGAATAAAAGGCTTTTACTATATTTATAAGGAATTTCAAGAAATTTATATGAGAATTTCCAAGAAATCTCTTTTTGAAGCCATTCAAATTGAAATCCAATGGCGTTTTGAGTGCTGAAGATGACTTCGGCCATCTTCTGTAAAACAAAAAAAAAAAAAATTAAATCACCTCGAAAAGCTATATTTTTTACAATATTTAATTAATTTTGCATTGTCTTGTATTGTAGGTTCCACTCCCACTTCTCTTAACCATCCCACCTTTTCACAGATATTTTGTATAGTTAACCAAACTATTTGTTCCAAATCAAACAAATTTTGCTAAATTTGTTGTCCAGATAAAACAAAAATTTGCCGGTCTTTGTATAAGAGGTGCTATGTCCATTTCTTAACTCTAGCCCACTTTTTCACAGAAGTTTTGCTTAAATAACAAAACTACATAGAACAAAATAAAAATTGATTTCAAATAAAAAATTTGTTAATTTTATTAAAAATTTAATTTAATTTGCCCTAGTAAACAAATTAGTAGTATCAAATAAACGTTATTTAAAACTCATTTTATTTTCGATTAATGCTTTAATTGGGGAACAATGTTGGACAATTTTTCTGTGTACTTGTTCCAAATTTGAAAAGCTTCACTAGATTACTGTAATTTATATCGTTTTGTATGCGAGGTGCCACGCACACATTTCCAATTGAGCCCAGTTAAACAGACAGATGTTGTTTCTTAATATCCGAGCTATCTGTACAAAGTTTGAACTCTTTTACTGTAACCATTATCCAGAAAAACCTGTATGAGAAGAGCCACTCCTTCCTACTCCTCTAACCTCTTTCACTTGCTGGCAGCTGTTTTGTATTGATAACCAAAATGTTTTTTTTTTACTTAATTTGGACATTTTCGCTGAAACCCTTCTCCGAAAATACAGAAATATATATTGTCTTTATATGGGTGGTGCCACGCCCATTTCTCTAATCCAGCCCACTCTTTCGCATCAAGAAGAGGGTATACTTAGTTTGTCATTCCGTGTGGAACGTTTTTTAATATTCATCTAAGAGACTACACAGAAAGAAAAACCCTCGGGATAAATCAAGTTTTTTGTGATTACTTTAAGTACGAGTCGTACTCAAAACTTCAAGTACGAGTCGTACTCAAAACTTCAAGTACGAATAACAGTAATACGTACTCAAAACAATCCTGAATGGGATTAATTTCTAAAATCAATCCCAGAATTTCTTGAAACACGTATAAAATTCTTAAATCAATTAAAAAAAGATTAAACTTTTCGCTGTGTTTAACCCTTCGACTTACGCATGTTTTGATTTTCTATACACATTGAAAAAAAGTTTGGCCAGACTCATGTGTACCACGAAGGGTTAAAAAGTAAATTTGAACTCTTGCTTCTCATTTAGTTTATATTTTTGGTTAAATATGTACATAAGATTTCTAAAGTAAAAACCATATCGGGCATGATGTTGGTGTTTAATCATTCTGTAAGGTGCAAAATCGATAAGTAAATCAATCATAACAATTTTTTCCTTCTAATTTTTTTTTTGCATTTTTCAAGCACGAATTCGGAATAAAATTAACTTTATAATTCTGGAATCAAGCGCATTTGAGATTAGTTGAATCAATCTCATTTTCGGATTATCTCATGTACGAAATCGGGATTGAAGATGGATAAGTTAAGTATTTTGCGACTGAAAATCCATACTTGAATCAAACTTTCTGTACTTGATTCAAGAAAATCCGTACTCACCGTACTATTAATACCGGTTGGGATTGATTTGAGAACGGATGGATTAATTTTCTTTTGAGTGTATAAATATTCATATTCCAGGTCCTTGAGTATTTCTAAGTCGATTTAGCCTTGTCCGTCTGTCTGTCCGACTATTGAAAACACGCTAATTTAAAAAAAAAAAAACTTAGAAAAATAAAAACAATATCGGCGTCAAATTGTTTCTAGTTATTCTAAGCAGTTGGGGATCGAAATAAAGCAAAATCGGTTCAGTAGGATGAGAGTCTTGAATCTGAATGTGGAACAACCACCCAAAAAAATTGATAGATTTGTTACAGAAACTAACATAAATAGTGGCAGAATGCACAAATTGAGTCCTTCGTAAAGATCGGTCCATAATACATCATAGACCCGATATAAAGCCCCATCTCCAAAAACACTTTAGAACGTCTAAACCCGTAACGAACAATAATATTTTAATAAAATGTGGTATGCCACTGCTTTATATGTTTATATGACTAGAAATCACACTGTCAGCTTTCGTTAATATCGGTCCATAAATTTTCATAGACCCCATATAACGTCCACTCTTGGAAAAAATCGTAATGAATACTGCTATTGTAAAATATTTTGGTCTGTCACAGATTTATATAACAAAAAATCATACTGTCAAATTTCGTTAAGACCGATTCACAATTTAGCAAAGGCCTCACATAAAGCCCACTCCTGAAATAGTCTAACTGTCAGTGAAATATAGCGCTCTAACTTGTTTGTTTTAAATTCAGAAAGTAATTCATAATATTTATGTATGAGATGTGCCGCGCCTTTTCAAACTTTTCTTTCCATAGAAGCCATTTTCGGAATATGGCAAATAATAAAGAGCCGCTCTCTAGTGACGCACATCATATAATTTTTATTTATACAGAGATAAAATACAAATATTTCAACACCCACCGTCATATATTTTTATGTTAAAACGATTACCCAATTCACAAAGTGCTCCGCTGTGTCATTTTGTCATATTTTATGAATGTAACATTTAATAAAAAAAATAAAACAAATACAACTAATACGACACAATAGAACACCTTGTGAATTGATTGGATAGTTAAAAAACATCCATTATCATAAATCTCTTTTTTCGTTATTAAAATTAAACAATAATTTTTATATTAAGTTCTTATTTTTGAATAACAAAAACACGGTGAGTAAAAGTGTAAAATATTATCAAATTTTGTTAGGCATATTAAATTTCAAAAACTGTCATCTCTTATTATAAAATAATTTTTAAGTTTGAGAAATGAGGAATACCTGAGAAAGAATATTCAACGTTTGTGATTAATTAATTAAACTTCACTTTTCCGTTGTAATATAATTTTCTTAGAAATTTTCTTCTTACAACTATCTCCCTTAAAAAAATACAACAATATTAAGAAATTTAATTTCAAATTAATTTTCCCCAAAAGAATTTTCTTTATTTATGATCACACGCTTCGTTAGTCAAACCATAACAAATAAAGAAATTCTTTAAATAATTCCTTACCAAAAAATAAAAAAATGCATCTTCCAAGAAACCTACTTGAAAACCCTCCGTACTCGTCCTTTTTGAACTGTTAATAAAACACTTTAAACAGTCCCATAACAAGATCGTACTGATCAAAGCAGAAAGAGAAAAATAATTTTTAAAAGTGCTAACGAAGCAAAAAATATTTCTACTAATTATGTGGAACAATATTTTCAGAAATTATTTGAAGTTTTACAAAAAAAATACATCCCCTATTTCCGGATTCACAACACACCTTATTTCTACAATGATCTATATCCCCAGGGATTAAAGTGCATTAAATGTTGCATGTGTTTGTTGGAAATAAGGCGCCTGAAAAGTGTTGGAAAATATTTGTATTTTTACTCTCTGCCATTGTTAACGATTATCATAATGATGCACTCAAATACGCATATTCTTTTGTGTCCTTAAACAGGACAGATGTTCTATGTTTTGTTTTTTTTTTCAGAAACAATAATTTCTATTGATTACTGATGAAAGAACATTTTATATTCTTACAGTAGTGAGTATGAAAGAACAGCTTGTTAGCAATATGCAACCCTCGTTTTTTAATATAATAGGGGAAAGTATATGTATGTGTATGTAAAGTCTCTTGCAAGCTCGTTTAAAAAGTTCGAAGTGTTTAAAAACTGGCTTCAATAATGTTTCACATCATAAAACCGCCGTATGACAGGCAATATCCTCCTCCCCTTACACACAACCTGAACTGTATGAAATAGTTTTTATGCGATTATTTCTTTTTCGTTTATATTGTTTATTTTTTGTTTGAATTCATGTGTCGATTTACTGATTTAAATTGCTTACAGTTTTATTGTATTTAAACAATGGTAATCTACCGATCCTGGCCCAACTTTTCCTGCTGCTGTTGCTATTGTCCTTTTTTTTGTTTTGTTTTTTTTTTTGCAGGGGGTTGCTTCAATGCATTCGAGAAGTGGTGATATTTTTGTTTTTCCCTAAAATCCATCAAAAATTCTCATGGATTAGAATGTGTAAATGGTCTTGTTGGATTGTTCATTTTATGGTTTGCAAATAATTTCAAATATTTATTACGTATATTTTTTTTAGTGATACAAAACTGTTAGATAATAAATCCAATAAAGAAAATATAAGTTTTTGTTAATTGAAATAAACTGTTTACTTTTTAAAATGGATTAACTCGGGAGGTTGGAATAAAGGTTAAAGTTTAACATAAATGAATTTAAGAACTATTATCCCAATAAAAAATTTTATAATTTTGCGAAGCACTAATGGTAAATTTAAAACAAATAAGCGCACAAATATGCGCTACGCAATAAGACATACAGAATCCAGTAAAGTAAGTGAAAGAACTCTCAACAGCTTTTATAAAAAAATAACATTTCAAGTGCCACGGCATTCCATTACTACGAAGCAGGTTTGTAAGAGAGAATACTAAAAAATAACTGTTTCAAAACATTTAGTGTGTAAAGCTGATCGTTATAAATATATGAATAGTGCGCTTTATGTCTCAAAAATGTATTGATTCAAAGTGGGAACTCGCCGTATAAAATTCATGTCTTCCGTAAATGCAATGGTAAGCGAAACTCTTATGTTTCTCGCTTACAAACCTTCTTCGTTGGAAGGCAAACCTTTTAGACTTTGTAAGTGATCATTTTAACTTCTGTTATTAATAATAGTTAAAATACCAACAAAAAATCTACACTGATAGGAAAGGCGTCATAACGCTGATGTATTCTGACATCAGTACTATGACAAGTGTCTTCGGTTTTGACCACATGACACTTTTCATCATGGTGATGTCAACCTTAACATCACTTGGCCAAAGTGTCATCAGGGTCAAAATGAAATTATGTCATCAATGGAATGACACATCTGGATCACAGAAACGACGAACATGTCGTTAGTGCGATGACGCAGTAACATCGGAGAAAGGACACACTAGCATCAATTTAATGACTGTTTGTCATTAAGTCAAAGTCATTTTATTTATTTTACATGTCCACGACTTGAGATACCTCGGACATTGCATTTCTCGCGGAAAGGAGCCATTGTTTCGTTGGCTGTGTGGCAAGTGGCACCATCATGTTGGAACCACATACCGTCCATTTCCATATCCTCAATTTCTAAATCCGTAATCATCTCGCAATAGCGAATACCATTCACGGTTACTGATTGGCCCCCTCATTTTCGAAGAAGTACGGCCCTATGACGCAGAACGAACTGTGAGAGCATGCACAGGTGTTAATTAAAAAATTAACATCTAGCATTATGGTTGGCCCACCCATTATTAGAAACTTAGAAAGAGTTAAAATTCTCTGGAAAGCCAATCGGTACAAAGGGTGTCACTTATATAAAACTTTACACGATGACTTTTCAAAAAAACCGTAAAAATATACTGAAATTGAGATTGATTTCAGCCAAAAAATATTGTTAGGCTTTAAAAAACTGCAGTCCAAACCAAAAACTGTCGAACAAAAAACCAAAATTCGTGAACAACTTTTCGCTTTTTGAGTTGTTTTGACAGTGACTGTTTACATTTAATAAATCAGAAGTTAAAGCAACAGTTTCTTTTTTGCCAATGAAAAATTAAGATCAAAGTTTTTCTTGTTATTCAAAAAATTAATTAACAAGGTTTCGTTTAAATGTGCGAAATTCCCATTTCATACTGTTGATAAACTGAAATTTATTGTTGATGGGATAAGCTATTCCTATGTACATTTCACTGGTTGCCAGATCGCCAAGAAACTTCATCCAAAGATTTAAGAAAAACTAAAGATATAACGCAAATAAAACTGTTAAGCGAATAAGAATTATAAGCAACAGTTTAACTTGTAACAATATCAAAGCTTAAACAAAAACCACAACAATAAATAGTGAGTTTATCTCTTCTTACATTCCCCACTTCAATTGATTGGATTTTTTCCATTATTCTTTTCTTGCAGTCCCGACTACAATTTGTTGATTTTTGATCAACTCTAAATTAAGAATTGGAAGAGATGGCAGTTTTTCTTCTTTGACTGCAGTTTTTTAAACGCTGATTGTATTGCAACTCAACTCAACTTACCAAATGCAACTCAACTCAACTTACCAAATTCTAGTAAAAACTTTATAACATAAGTCTTACATATTTTTATTTATTTATTTATTTATTTACTTGAGTTTTTTAAGCCCTTAGGGGCCAATAAACCAGAAAAATATAACAAGTGGCATATATATATATAACATAAATTTAAAATTATCATATTACATATTCCATTTTGGATAACAAAAAAAGTATCTGAAAAGAAGGAAAAGAAGTATTCAATATGTAAAACCCCCCATTGCACAAAAGTTGAAAGCAATTAAAAATAACAATTAATGGGGAAACCGATTGACAACAAAATAACAGAATTATACAACATAAAGGAAATTTTACAACTGCTTTAAAATCAAATGCTTAAACTTCTTACAGGAATATGAGAATTTCCGCTCAGAATAAGGAATTAAAGAGTTCCATAAACTAATAGACTTAACCACAAACGATCTTTTCATTATAAGTGTATCATATCGTGGAGAAACAAGAACTTGAGTTCTAGTAGAGGTACCGAATAAGTACCTACGTCTCAGATATGGTGGACAATCAGTCCTAATTACCTTGTACAACATAAGTAAAATTCTCATGTTAATAAAACATGGAAAGTTACAGCCAAGAAGAGATATTATGTATGATGTTATATGGGTTCTATATTTAAGCCCATATACATATCTTACCATCCTTCTAAAACAATGCTCTAGTCTATCCAGGTTGTGCTGCGAAGTACCGGTATATATTTCCATTCCATAAAGGAAAACAGGCATGCAGACAGAAAAAACCAATTTTTTCTTGACACTAACCGGTAGATAACAACCTAATGCATATAAGCGTCTCAGTGAAAAAGATATCGAAGCAATGATATGACTTATATGAACATCAAAATTTAAATAATTATCAAGGTATATGCCAAGCGACTTAACATATGATACAAACTCAATGGGGACTCCTGCCAAGATAAGGTTAATATTAGCACGTGAGTTATTAGAAAATAACACTGCTCTTGTTTTTACCGGGTTGAGATTCAAAAAATTTAGCTCAGACCAATGCAGAATACGTTGTAAATCTTTATTAACATTCACAGATAAATAATTATCACCATTTCCTTTATCAGATGCAACTAACTGTATATCATCGGCGTAAGCAAAACATGTACAAAAATGTAATTGAGAAAAAATATCATTAACATACATCATAAAAAGTAGCGGACCAAGTATTGAGCCCTGCGGTACGCCCCTATGCGTTTGTAAAGTAGATGATCTTATACCCTGGACTTCGGTAAATTGACTACGGGGTGAAAGAAAAGAATTTATAAGCTTACAAGACGTGTATCCAAACTGAAATACATTCAACAACTTTTGCGTTAACATTTTATGGCTTATAGAGTCAAAAGCCTTGGAATAATCTAAAAAAATTGCCACCGATTCAAATTTTTTATCCATATTATTCCTTAAAATTTCCACCGCCTCTAACGTTAAACCTGTAGTGTTATAATTACGTCTAAAACCCGATTGAAATTCACAAAATAACTTTTTTACCCGCAAATAATCTTGAATCTGATTACGTAGTAACACTTCCAACATTTTCGAACTGCATGATAATATACTAATAGGCCGAAAATCAGTTAGCAATCGAGGTGATCGTATCTTCGGAACTGGTACTATTCTACCTACTTTCCACAAATCAGGAAATTTTGATGTTGTTATTATGTTATTAAAAATAAAAGTCAATGGCCGCGATATTGCAGGAAAAACAAGTTTCAAAAATTTTATTGGAATTCCATCACACCCCACAGCGTTAGATTTAATACACAACATGGCGTTATATACCTCCAATTCGTCTACAGCTCTAAAGGAGAAGCCTCCATTTAAAGGAGTGAGATTATCTACATCTGGTTCGTTTTGTATAGGAGGCATTATAACAGTTTTATTAAATTCCTCTACACTAAACGAAAAATACTCAGGCCGCCTATCAATCGCCCCTTCATATTTCAATCTCCTCCACAATTCCGTATTATTGCAGTTAGAGAAAAAATTTACATTTGCCCTTTTCCTATGCTTTCTAATAATACTCTTTAATTTATTCCTATTTATCCGATACATATTAAGATTATATTCACAATAATTCTCGTTAAGTGCACGAAAAGCCAAATTACGTTTTATTCTAGCATTTACTATTTCCGGATTGAACATCCATTTATCGTATCTAGGTTTTACCATACTTCTCACTGGAACATATTTGTCAAAAATTTCAAATACAATAGAATTAAAAAAAACAACTTGATTATCAACTGAATTATTCGCGTATATGTAAGAGAAATCTATCAATTGTAACTCATGCAAACACTGTTCCAAATTTAAAGACCTATAATCTCGATAAAAGAATCCCGAAGACACTCTTTCAACCTTCACATCATAAGACATGGATATAAAAGCATGGCCAGAATTTAAGACCGGCATTTGATACTGAGTTGTTTCACGAACTAAGTCAGGCTCAGAAACCATGAAATAGTCTATTAAAGTGGCACACGAAAGATGTTCAGTAAAGTGTGTAGGCAATGAACTGTGAATGACGGATAAATGAGATCTTTTACAAAAGTCCCTTACCAATTGTGATTTTTCAAATTCAAATAAGTTAGTGTTAAAATCTCCCATTAAAATTAAATTTGGAAAACGGGTAGCAACATCAGCTAAAAAATTTTCAGAAGACCTAAAATTACCATGCGGCAAATATATTATGCCTATTACGATACTACTAGTGTTATTAAGACTTACTTCAACAAACAAACTTTCAATAACAGCATCTTCTATAAAATCGCAAACAACCCTTGCCTTAAATTTGTCTGAAACGTAAATACATACACCACCACCCCGTGCCCAAAGTCTATCATTCCTAAAGATTTTATACCCATCTAATGACACTGCATAATCAGATATATAATCCTTGTACCATGTTTCACTTATTCCGATGACGTCGTATAAACTATGCTCTAACAAATGCTTAACTTCCACAAATTTAACCGAGTTAGTTCTAGGAACTAAACTTTGAGCATTAAAATGGCACAAATTTAAATAGTCATTAGACAAATTATTTCCAACACAGGTGCTGTCAATCAGTGGTCCCAAATTATTCATCATAATAATTATAAATAATTACCTCCAACAAATGTGCAATAAATTTCTCATATATCCCCAAAATACATTGTAAAAAAATTCCAATTAAGTACATAACATTGAAAATTGTTTAACTATGTGAACTTAATATAAAATACTAAAAGAAAAGTAAAAATAAAATCTGAATAAGGAAATTAAAACTAATAATACATTATCATGTCTTTCTATTCAATAAAATAAAAATGGTTAACAAAAATTAGAAACAAAAGTAATATGTATGGTAACTCAAAATGAATATTGAAAAATTTAAAACCATGGTAAAATAAACAAGGTATTATCATTAGGGAGAGTATTCAATAGCCACTCATGGAAATTCGAACAACAAAGTTTTACTTCACTGCAATAAGTTAAATTTTAAGATATTTTGCACATTTCCCCTTTTAATTAGAACTGTACTTACATCAACATATTCTATATTTGAAAATGATTTTTAATTTTTTTTATTTCATTTGTAAAATTTAAGTTATTATTATTATTTCTTCTTTTTTAATGAAGCTACCTTCAACTTATTGTACCATGGTGTAACAAAAAGAAAAAAAAATAAAAAAGTAGAACAAAATTAAGAAAAGAAAATAAAAAACAAAAACAAAATATTGGATGTACTCAAAAATGTAATATAAAAATAATAATGTTAATAACATTGTTGCAATAACAAGGCGAATTCATTAAAGACGGTCTTAAAAGCACTGCTGATAATTTTCTTTTTTTTCTTAGCTTTATAGCAAGGCGAATTTGCTTTATAGATAGTTGGTGGATGTCAAAATTTTGTTAATCATCTTTGTACCTCTTTTGTTTTGTTTCGATTTTAGACATTGTACAATGAATTTACAAAAACAAAATTACTTGTGGCATAAGTAGTAGTTGTATTTGTAGTAGTTCCCAGATTACTGTAATGAATTCGCTCTGTGCAATAATGTTGAAATGAAATACAAAACATAAAGTTAAAAAAAAAATAAAAAATTAAGTAAATAATAAGTACAAGTTAAATAAAATTCAAGCTTATTACCATGTTAACTTGCTTCTTAAAACTTTATAAATTGAATTAAGAACAGAACAAAAAAAAAAAAGAGTTGAAAGGTGAAATAAAAATACCTATTAGTTTATAATCTCCAATTTCTAATGTTGTAGCTCATCAGCAATATCAGCAGTATTTTTATCTGCTCTAGGGCCTCCAGTAAAAAGTTTGATGACATATTCTAGGTCACCCTCTTCCACTTTGCCATCATGATGATAAACTCTAGCTCGCGGTATATCCCAATTTAACATCTCAAAACGTTGAACTACTTTATCCTTAATAAGTTTACGGCAATAATATCTAAATTTGGAGACAAGTGGGGTGTGGTGGTCGTTAATGTAGATTCTGGAATGTTCTTTCATCATTGGTATAACTTCATTTAGCTTCAAGTCATATTTGTTCCTATAGCTTTTCATCAACAAATCTCTGTTAAGTATGCTGTTAAACTTTACCAAAACTGCAGATTTTTTCCCGATCCATGAACAAAAATGCAAATCAGTTGGTGAAATTTCTAAGTTAAGAACTTTTGCTAAGTCAACGATTGTAGGATATAAGTTTTCATTAGATATATTTGGAGGCAACCCAGTAACTATGATGTCTGCGCGATTCATTTGACGTCTAAGCGTATTGTTTTCCGCTTCAAGTTTTTTAAGCTTCGAATTGACAATTTTTTCATATCCATCACTGCGGTTTATACTTTGAGTTAGATCTTTTTTTATTTCCATTAGCTGCTCAGCAATATCGCGCATACATTTCTCCAAATTATCAAGTTTGGTATTTAAAACATCAGATTTACTACCATTAGCCTTGAGACATGTGTTACACTTGTACGTCAGACTGCCAGCCGTTTTCTTAACAGCATCCAGAGCAGTCTTTGTAAGGGATGGTGTAAGTTCCGTAGCACACTCATAATGAAAAGTGAAATCACAAAAATCGCATTTTACCCGACTATCACCTTTATTTAGGTTTTTATTACAATGATCACACTTTTGTGTCATTTTTTAGGTTATGTAGAAAGTCTATTTTATGTTTTAAAAAGTTATTGTTTTTTATCAATAATTAAACTGTAATTTAAATTGTTGTTCCACTGATTGATTAAGATTGTAAAATAAATTTTATAAAGACTTATTCAGATTTTATTAATTTTAATTATAAAAGGAAATCACACAGCGTACAAAGAAAAATCTACTCCGCAGCCATAGAGTTGCCAGAATTTTTTTTTTTTTTTTTTTTTTTTTTTTTTTTTTTTTTTATTTATCTTAAGGAAAATACAACCCTGTCAAGATAAGTTGTTATTGTTTTTTGAAAATTTTCAAGCAATAATTAGATCAGGGAAGTATATTCGTCAATGTATGAACAAATTTTTGTATTCAAAAAAATACCGCTATCAGGTTCCATATTAAGTCGAACCTTAACAGAAATATGCAAAGTTAGTCTGTGTTCATACGGCTCATGTCTTATTGACAAGATTGCTACTTTATAGGCGAGAGGGACGAGGGGAAAAGAAACGAGTACACAGATGCATGTTCTGTCTTTACGTTTTGCTTTCTTATTAGTTGTTTAATTTTGTTTTTGTTTTCAATATCAAATAAAACAAAATAAAATACATGTCGTCAACATGACATGATTCATTTGAACGCCAATTCATGTTCAAAGAAGAAAAAGGAAGAATCTTGTCAATAAGACATGATCCGTATGAACTCAGGCTTATGTTGCATACAAAAGTGTTGGCTCGAATACAGTGTTCCAGGGATGTAAAAGTTTGTTCTTTTTTGGTACATTTTGACCTTCTAAAGTACCGTGGTACTACCGAGACTCATTTGGCATAATTTAAAATTTGTCATAATTCCCCCTTATTGAATTTTAATGGCCATTTTCTCATTAGGCGATTATCTTTTTTCCCAACGAAAAACTGCACATTAAAGAAATTTGGTTTTCTCAATGTCTCATTTGCTTCGATTTTATCGCAAAGCTAACCGGCACTCATCTGCCAATTATTTATTTTCCTTTTATTTGCCGTACAGATAAATTCAATCAGCTGACTCCCAACTTTTACATGTATTTTGAGTGGCGTTGCCAGCTGAAAACAATGTTTTTTGTCGGTATATTGTGAAACCCAAAATCGTTAACGGACAGTTTATCGGTCCAATAAATTTATGTTGACATTAAGTAACAGACAGTTTGTCGATACGTTGAGAAAATGGCCATAAGTATATCACACAAATTATTGAGTCCTTTTTATTGCATTTATGTTGTACAACAAATTGTTAATCTAATGTGCACTTAAATATGCGATTAGCGCTATGTCCCCTTTTAAAAAGTGACAAGTGAAAGTCAGACAGAAAATGCAAAACAATTTTATATAAAATTTTGTGAAGTTTTGAGCTCCAAAGTCAACTTTAATAACGAAGTTTTAATGTGGTTCCTTAAATTTACTCCTGAAAATGTTATTTCAGGTAAAACAAGAAGTATTGTACCTCTTCTAATAAAAATGTTAACGAATGAAATTGCATATTTTGATTTAATCAATTATTAATTCAGAGCTTTAGCTGTGGGTAGCAACTGCAGTCGTTAAAACCTGAAAACATTTGTAGTTTTTAGTCGGCAGTAGCTAATTTACAAAAAGAACTGAATGTCCACATGTTTCCTGAAATTTCTATAGCCGTTGCTGGAATCTTATCCATTCCACATTCGTCTGCAAAATTAATCTCATATATTTATAAGACTTTTATATACCTAATTTTATTCGTACATATGTATAATGATGTAAATGGTATTTTTTTTTTTTTTTTTTTTTGTAAACATTTGAATTGCTATGTACTTTTTTGTTGTTTTTAGAAATTAAAAGAAAATGGTACCGTGAAGGTCCAAAAATAATTTTTTTTGCAGTGTTATAATCCAACCTTATTAAAAACCGCTTCGCTTTAGTACAATATTAAGAAAAATAGTTTTGAATCATAATAATAGAAAAACAACTCGCAGATTTTTCTTAAACTTCTTACTTAAAATATCAGAAAAACAAGGTTTATGTTCTTTAAAACTTCTTTTATGCTGAAATTACTTTTATTATACCTTCACCACAGGTGGAAAAGGGCTATATAAGTTCTGGGTCCTTATGAGCAGAGAAGTTGATTTAACGATGTTCGTCCGTCTGTCCGTTTTACGTTTGATATTTGTTTTCCGGAGACTCCAGACATGATAACGACTAGGTTGTTTTACATGTCACATATAGTCTTCAATGTCTTGCTATTAAAATTCAGCAAGATCGGTTTACAAATGGCTGAAATATGACCACGACTACCTCTGTGGTACTACGTGGTACCTCCCAAACAAAAAATATCAAAAATTTTATAAAAACCTGAGTTTTTTGACTGTAATATGACCTATGGTTACGCCTTATAAATCAGATCAGATTTTTAGTAGAAAATATTTTCTGAAAAACTCGGGAAAATCGGTTTAGATACGAAAAAGTTATGACCAAAATATAAATTTTTTTTTTTTAAATACCCATTTTCGGGAACCATAGATCTTCTTGAGTTCAAGTTTTATAAACAAAATAACTGGGAAATTTCTCTTTAACACGTCGGTATATAAATCTTTGAAATCAGTTAAGATAGCTGACCAAAATACTGAAATCCAAAAAAATTACTCTTTTTTATTTTATTATTAAGTTTGTTTTTTATACCCTTCACCGAAGGTAAAAGTGTATATATAACTTTGTCATTCCGTTTGTAATTTCTACAATATTGATCCTACACCCTATAAAGTATATATTAGTCCTTATGAAAAGCGAAGTTCAAATACGGTTGTCGTGTGAGTTGTGAACAGTAAACGGTCCATATTTCATTTTAATGATATTAAAACAACGTTCCTTCATGGTTCAGTTGTCTAGGGGGTGTGCTAAGTTAGAAACTGTGAGTTCCCTGGTTCGAATCTTGGTTTTTTAAAAAGATATTTTTTTTAATATTTTTATGTTCTAAAAACGATTTAAAAAAAAATATTTACCAGTTTTCGCTTTTTAAATTTTATTTACAGTAGAATCCCGATAATTCGTAATCGCAAGCGACCGGCCATTTCTTACGAATTATAGGGGTTTTCGATTTAGCGGGGTTTCAATTTAACGGGGTTTAAATAAAATAAATACGAATAAACGGGGGTTTTCAATTTATTTACTAAAACGACAAAAAAAAAAAAAACATAAAAAACAATTGTTAAAAATAAAATATATAAAAATTATATATAAAAATAAAAATTATTCATGTTACAAACTGATCTTAAGAAAATAAACACAAACACAAGCAAAAGCCCACGCAAAAAATAGCGATAAACAAAAAATAATTCTTTCCATATTTTGTTGTTTTTATTACGAATTATAAGTGGTAGTTAGCAAACAATTACGATTTATAAAAGGTAAAGAAGATTTTATTTGAAAAAATACGAATTAGCGAGGGGACCAAAATGTACGGAAATTTTACAAATTAACGAGGTTTTTTCAAGGGACCGATAGTTTATTACGAATTATCGGGAATTACGATTTATCGGGGTACGAATTATCGGGATTTTACTGTATAATGAAGTTTTAAGTATTGTAAATATGTACGTATAAGTAAAAATTATTTATTATTTATTCAGTATTCTGCTCGCACAATATTGAAGGGTATATAAGTCCCAATTCACACGCTGCAAGTCTTATTGATCAGCTTGCTACTTTTTAACGAGAGTGAAGAGAGGAAAATAAACGTTTCTCTCTCACTCTCTCTCGCCTATAAGGTAGCAAGCTGATCAATAAGACTTGCAACGTGTGAATTGGCACTAAGATTCGGCAGAGCCGAATATAGCACTCTTACTTGTTTTTAATACAGTCAAGTCCCGATAATTCGTACCCCGCTAAATCGTAATTCCCGGTAATTCGTAATAAACTGTCGGTCCCTTGAAAAAACCTCGTTAATTTGTAAAATTTCCATACATTTTGGTCCCCTCGCTAATTCGTATTTTTTCAAATAAAATCTTTACCTTTTATAAATCGTAATTGTTTGCTAACTACCACTTATAATTCGTAATAAAAACAACAAAATATGGAAAGAATTAATTTTTGTTCATCGCTATTTTTTTTTGCGTGGGCTTTTGCTTGTGTTTGTGTTTATTTTCTTAAGATCAGTTTGTTACATGAATAATTTTTATTTTTATATATAATTTTTATATATTTTATTTTTAACAATTGGTTTTTATGTTTTTTTATCGTTTAAGTAAATAAGTTTAAAAACCCCGTTAACTCATATTTATTTTATTTTAACCCCGTTAAATCGAAACCCCCTATAATTCGTAAGAAATGGCCTTGCGATTACGAAGTATCGGGATTTTGCTGTACTATAAAGTGTTTTAAAATCATCAAATTTTAATTACATGTAGAAATTCCTTAAAAACCTTTCTTTTTAAAATAAACATACCCGTTTTTCTCAATTGTAATCACAGCTGTCCATAACAGCGAAAAAAATAATAAAATCTGCCCTAAACCACAACAATATTAAAATTAAAAAAAAAGAAACAAAACTTCATCATAACCCCACCCTAATTTTTAAAATTTTGGAAACATCTTTCAATCTTCCCTTCCAAGAAAAAAAATCACAAACACACATCTGCAGCAATGTGCAACACAGCAAGATGACGACAGTAATAAAGCATAATTACAATATTTCTTTTTCCCCTTGTTATTGTTGTTGTTGTTAATGCACAATACATAATGATGTATCATACCTGGCAGATTAAACCTAAATGTGCAACACAGCACAAAAAAAGTAAAGTAGAACGAACATGCAGCACGTGCGTCTTGGTGACAACACAGAATATTTTCTTTGTTAAATTGTTTGTTTATATTTTTTCCTTCAGAGCTTGGATGATTAAGCAACAATTCTCATTAAGGAATTGGAAATGAGGGCTTGTTGAGAGCAGTGTTGCCAGATGGGGAGAGAATCATCTCCACATGATGAAGTAAAGCATTTCTTTAGGGACAGATTTTTGCATGAAGGATTTAGAAATTTTATGTTGTTTGTAAAAAGTAAATGTTGTGGTATCCTAAATTTTCTGGAAATTCTAGGAATTGGCAGTTTTCTTGCCCTCTGCTCAATAGCAGAAGATTGCAGGAAGAATTGCAAACAACATTTTATAATTTGCTCAAATACTTATTGGAGTCTTTTTTGACAAATAAATCCAAGACTTGATAGCGGCGTGTTGTAGTGGTTAACGTGCTTGCCTACAAACCAAGCAGCAGAACATGTTCGATCCCTGGCATAGGATGGAAAATTTTTCGTTATGATTTTCGAATTTGAGAAATTAAGTGGCTTTAATCCCCCTCTAAACAATCCATTCATAAGCCCCCTGCCCAGCGTTGCCGTTTTGGTTACTTTTAACCAAAATTTGTTGTTTTTTTCCAATGTGTACTTTTTTTCAACACAAAAACAAACAATTTTTTGTTTTGGAACAATATTTACCAGCTCCTCTTATTTTACCCTTAAAAGTGGTGTGTGGAATTTGTGCATCCAAAACCAATACACTTTTTATCTACTTAAAAATTATTTTTTTAAGAGCTTAAACTTTAACAGACCATCAAATAACCATACAAGGTAGAAACTTTGAATTGTAGACGTCCATTATCTGCTACTTTTAATGCTTCATATGTCTAACTGAAATGCTTTTCTAGATAAACGATAAGGTGAAAGGCACTTCCGATCCTATCCGCTCTAATATGATTATATTTCCATCGGGAAAAAGTATCTTTATACATATAAAAAATCTACCGTATAGTTACCAAAATATACGTTGGGCCTTGTTTCTAGGCAACGACAGATGTCAGCCCCATTATCCTATTACAGCAGTATAATCATTTACTTAGCTGAAACAACAACCGATTAACAAAACTGATAGAAGGCAAAATAACAATAATGAATGGATTTTTACTCCAAGAACAACGACAGTTAAATCTTACATGGGTGGAGACGAAAACAATTAACACAAATCGTGAGGTGCTTTGTTGAAGAGATTTGCTTCAAAAAGGAGTAATGGAGAAAAAAATAATCCAGACTTGAGTTTTGTCTCTTATTTAAAGACTACTTAACTAAAACAGTATAACGAGACGTAAAAAGCAAACGGCCATTTTTAAAAATTTTACAAGAGAAGCAAAAAAAAAATAGTTTGACATCAATACCTACCAGCTGTTTTGGCAATGTTGCAAACGGTTAGTTTGCTCTTATAGTGTTTATCATATAATCACTTTTGTAAATAGAGCCGTTTGTTTTTTGTTAATAAAATTTTGGTAGAAAGATTCCAATTTTTGGGGCATTTGTGTTGATATACTAAATCAGAATGAATAAAAAAGTAGTGGTAATTCTGGGCTGTTTACGTCTTAGGTAAAAATATATACATATGTTTTATAGAATTATCTTTACGGTCATAAATGTTGCCTTTATTTCTGGCCCTGCTCTTTGTTCAGTTCTAAATGCAATGTATTATTGTAAGCACATAACGTGATCTTTTCTTGTAATGTTGCCCAACAAAACAATTAATATGTTACATGTTTCACCCTCAATTTTGTCCAAGAGTTGGAAATGCTGCCTTATAAAAACATTTGTTCTTGTTTTTGTTTGAGTTCTTCAAATTTTTTTTTATTAAAATATCAAAGTCGAATTAGTTAAAAGAAAATTTATTTGTAATCTTTTGTAAAAATTATAAATCACTTTTATTGCAAGATTTTCGTTTTGCAAAATCGATTTTATATGAGAAGACAATTTGTTTTAGAACAAAGAGTGGTCAGCTGTTTTTATCGCCCAGTCAAAAATGTTTCGAAGCATTTGTCCAATTCACATGATCGCATTACGTCGTATTCGTTGTCTAATCGTTTAATGTTAAAGTGTTGTATTTTTGTTGTAACCACATAATTTTTGTGAAAATTATTCGCTAAAAAATGCGCTTTACATTTGCTGAACATTAGGCAGCGAAAAAATTAAAAAAACTTTTTTTTTGAAATGTGAAGAAACTTCGTACTAATCACAACGTCTTAATTTAAATCTGCGATCGGTAACCTATACTATTATATTTTGCGATTGCCCGGTGGGGTTTATGAGCGACATTGTCATTATGACATTTTCATCGATGAATAATCGCACCACAGACAGTAACAAGTTGATATTTAGGGAGTTATGCATGACAACGGCTTTGCAATGTCACTGTTCCCCTAAAAGGAAAAACTTAGCGGCATTGTCTGTTATGAATAGATCACGAAGTGAGCGCTGCAGGACTTTGTCTGCTTCATGTCTCCGTCAATGAATAAATCAGAAAATAACGGACCGTTTCTTTTTTCTGTTTGTTCTGTTCCATTTATTACTTGAGTTTATTCTGTGTTTTCCTTGTCACTCTACCTGAAAAAATTGACTAATGAAACATATGGACGCCTACAAGACAAAATCAACATTGGTCATCTATGACAGTTTGGACAAATACTTTAAAAATTCATATATGACACCAAAGTAAAATCAACACTTGTCATCGATGATTTAATATTGTCAGCGTTTGTCACGCTGAATCATTATGTCGTTCGCCACCGGGTGGATGCGTTGTATGAATTTTACATATGTGTTGTTAATGATGTTTAATTCTCTGCAATGTGTGTGCACATGTACATAATAAAAGAGTATACAAGAGAATAAAAGAGAAAACGCGGCGCCCTTATTTTGTCTATAGCAGATTTAAATGCTCCCTCCCAAAAATTTTCAATAATTTGATCTTTCCATCAAACATGTTTCAAATATTAAAATAGTGTTGCCCACACCGCTCATTATCAGCTTCTTGATTATCACTTCAATCTACTACATAGCACAATAGCACATAATAAGGAAATACTCAATTGGTTAACTTTTATGACCCTGAAAGTTGCTAAAACTTCAACGTATTTAAGAAAGTCGTTGTCACACTCAAAGTTTTTTAAAAGACCATTACAACGTTCAACGTAAAGATCTTGACAATCAACTCTGAAGTCCATTTCATTATCGTCAAATAACTTATATGAAGTGCTTAATATACTAAAGCACATAGAAACCATACTAGAGAGCTTGTGAGTTGGACAATATTAATTTTACTAATATCACATATTGATAAACTTAGTTTAAAGCTTAAGCAAAAGCGTTCTTTTAATACCTTATTTATATGTAAAACAAATATCAGCATTATATCTCAAACTTAACCGAAGTATATCAAAAACAATTTTATTAAATCTGTATATCGTCACCTAAAATGCAAAAGGCCGTAACTACACTTTATGGTTTTTTGCAGGAGAAGGAATAAACGTTATAAATTAAAGACTACTTAAAACTTAATATCCAAATTTTAGATTAGCTTAGAAAACAAAGACGGATTTGTTTCTAAAAAGGAAATTAATGGAAAAAAGTACTTTTTAAGAAATGTTAGTTACGGCCTTTTATACTCTATTTTTCTGAAACCAAAAAGCCGTAACTACAAGAATAAAATTGTGCATAAAATAAAACAAATGGTTAAGATAAGAAAATACTGCTTTAAGGACGTAACTAAAAAAGTTTTTAGGCAAGTGATGTCTTTTTGTATCTATTTATTGTAAGTAATTAGTATTGTGGTTATTTTTGTTGAACTATTTATGGTTTTTAATCCAAATTTTTAATAATGTTAGAATACAATTTGTTTTAAGGATTGATGTTTGACTTTTGACGTCAGCAGTCGTCGATGGCTTCGAGTGTAAGACGGCAAATCCATCTGAGGAGATTGAGTGGTTGCAATCGAAACATGTCATGGTAACCTGCCGGCCGGGGTTCGAGCTCCAGCCACGTCAAGAATGAAAGATTATCAATAACAATTTTAATTAATTTTCATGTTGTAAAATTCCTTTCTTCATAAAAATAATTTAATGAAAAATTAAATTTCATGAACTTAAGCCGAATTAAAAATATTAAAAATATTTATTGTAAGTATTTTAAAACAAAACACAAAATTCCTCATAACTATTCAAAAAATTTATTTAATTTATAATTTAAATTAAAGTGGTTAAGAAAAATAATAACGCAATAACACACATTGAAAGAGAATCAAAGGCAACTTTGTTTTGATTTTTTTCTTGTTTTTTTTTGTTTTGGAAAACTGTAGTTACGGCTTTTTGGTTTATGAAATTGTTAACGTTGCAGTTACGGCCTTTTGTTTTTCGGAAATAAAGTCGTTATTTTTGGACGTATTCATGTAAGATTTTCTGTGTAGATGTGTTTCGGTTAAGTACGTCATAATCAATCAAAAAGTCAAATTTGAATTTTTGAGTAGTTACGGCCTTTTGCATTTTAGGTGACGATATAAAGGTACATTTTGAAAACTTTATTCGCATTTCGCCAAGTTTGATCCGTTTTTTGGGATTAATTGTACCAAAATATTTTCAAAGATAATTTATAATTTATACAAGCGTGAATATTTTTTTACCGTTTTATGAAAATTTTCCAGCTCTCTCCGGAACGGATATTTTCCTCGAGGACTTCAAGAGTTTGAGAACTTTAAGAAACGTCATAAAAATCAATATCAATATTTTCCAAAAATGTCTTCGTGATGGACTAATAGCGCAGATGATTTTTATGAACTTTTTTTGTTTTCCTCTTACGATAACCATTTTATTTTTTTATCCATATTTTTCTGATTTTATTTTCAATATTTCCTGTAGTTCCCTAAAGACAAGCTTTCAAGGTTTTTTTCTATTATTCTAACTTAAATAAAACACAAATGATCCCATTCCTCTCATTCGTTGGGGTTTTACAACTTCCTCATGGATTGATTTTCATTTTCTGTCCGTTTACAATATCCTTAAAATTATATCAGAGCTTTGTATTTGTAAAGTTGGACAACACAACACAAAACTGCTCTTCATCATCTTTTAAGTTTCAATTTTTCTAGCCAGAACAAATCACTAAAACGAGAGATTAGGCGTCTCGGAAATGCAGCCACCATGATTTCCGATGTAGTTCGTGTAGTATGCATGGTTGCTCCTTCCAGTTGGAACCATTTGTTTTCCAGTCACAATTCATCCACTTGAGTTTCGAAAAATAAGGCCAGATGACGCCTCAAGTGTAAAAACTTCACCATACAGTGTCTCTGAGCGGTTGTAATGGATCTTTGTGTATTGTACGCGGATTTTCGGTGGCACAGTGGGGATATTTTTACTTATTCACGTATTCTTAGAGATGGAAATGGGCCTCGTCATGATGATGATTTTCGATGAAAAGGTGTATATTGGGCCTTTACTTATCGATGTGTACTTGAAAAATGTCAAAGCAAAACTGACTTTACTGCCATTTGAATCGACGGCAAAGGACTTTTGTGTCACCTTTTATATGTATGTATGTCTCTATTTCCTTGCCTAAAATATTTTAAGTTTTTTAGCTATATTAATCATATCTAAGAGAATAGAGCAAATACGATTCTAGCCCTTTTCCAACTCTAACAACTCATAGTCCGGCTTAAATTTAAGCTTTAATTTCTAATCTCTTGCATTAAATATAAACATAATTCCATTTATTCAACTCTCCAGGACTATTTTACTAATTTTTAAAAATTCTTTATAGCATGAAAAAAACACAAAAAAACCTATTCCTTTAATCTGTGGCTTATAATGTCCACAAAAACCTTCACTGAAAAAATAATTATAACCATAAATTAAAAAAAAAAAATGTATTAAATAAACACTTGTTTTTACTTACAACTTCAACGTGCAACATAAAGGTCCAACCATACAAATTTACCACACCCACCGTTCGAAATGGAAATATTAAACCGTATTGCTGCTGTAGTTACATCAAGGAATATTTCGCTTTTCGTTAATGATTGTGGTGGCATATCAGTTTTAATACGATAATTACATTTTTTTGTTTGTTTTTTTTTTGCATTCTGTTTGTCCATAATCCTTTCAAACCAAAGTATCCAGCATTATATTCCGTACTTCAGTTTATAATGAATTTTTAATAAATGTTTAAACAGAATATAAACGACAGTTTTTTGTTATAAAGAAAAACAATTTTTTTTATTGTTTCAGGTAAACAATTAAGGTGTGTATGTTTTACAAAGTTTCTTTAATTTCTTTTTTGCCAGACACGTGTTGAAATTCTCAAAATATATAAAAATCCATATGATGCTGTTTTGATGTAAAACGGTTTTGGAAAAAAAAAAAACGTTTGTGCATGTTGACCCAGCAAACAACTAGAATTAATTGCAGTAATGCCAACTTGGCCCTTTTCGGGCAAGATTTAGTATTTTATAGGAACCTAAAACGCAAAAAAAATGTTTAGGCCTAAACAAAAAAACGCGCAAATTCGGCCCTTTCTGTAATTTTTGGCCACTTTTTACTTTTAGTTCGGTACGGTTATATTGTCTGTTTTCTTGGCAAAATCCAGCTGTAAAAACTGTCTTAAAAATAGATTATCATTGGAAGAAGGGATAAATTAAAAAAACTATAAAAATGCAATTAGTAAAAAATCCATTTATTAAACTTTCTAGTTTTGCTATAAATATATTTGGGGGATTCACATGGTGTCATAAAGTCATATGTCTTAGAATAATAACGTGAAAAAATACGACGGTTGTGAACAACCCCTCATAACTTAGTGTGCTATTTTGAATTTAGATCGGCAGATTGAAAAAAAAAATAAAAAAAATAAATATTTACCTAAAATCAAAATATATTTTAATTCTTATCCATGAATTAATTAATAAATTAAATTAGATCTTTTTTGGCTATTTTCCATTTTTCAGACGCAAACCACAAACAAATTTTTTTTGTTTGCTTACCAAACATCGAGTCGTGAGCGGATCTAATTTGACGCCGCAAGTGTTTTGTTGCAAAAATTGCTAGCCGCCAGTTAAATTCGGATTTTTGCCGGATAAAACTACAACATCTACGGCGACGGCTACAAAATTATAGCCGATTGGCTCAGCCGCTCAGCGCAGGTCTTTTCTGATTAATTACGACAGCACAATAAACATAGCAAGCAAAGTTTAATTAATTTAAGACACTTTTTGTTAGCAAAGCAACAACAATATTTTTAAACCATTGTAAAATGTTAGAACATTATGACAATACAACAAGATAGCACACCTTGTGAATACCCCAATTGATTTATTATCAAAAAGTAATTTCAATTTTTGGGAATACAGAACTTTAATTTCAAAAGGTTTTGTTATTCGTGCTTAATTCCCAGTTTTTATTCTTGATAAAAACACTTGAAATTTATTGTTGATGGGATAAGCTTTTCCTATGCGAATTTCACTGGTTGCTTAGGCCAGATCATCAGGAAACTTCATCCATAAAGATTTTAGAAAAACTAAAGATATTAAACCAAATAAAACTGTTAAACGTATAAGACTTATAAGCAACAGTTCTACTTGTAACAATATCAAAGTTTAAACAAAACACATGAGATAAACCCACTGTTTATTGTTGATGTGTTTTGTTTAAACTTTGATATTGTTACAAGTAGAACTGTTTTTTATAAGTCTTATACATTGAACAGTTTTATTTGGTTTAATATCTTTAGTTTTTGTAAAATCTTTATGGATGAAGTTTTCTGATGATCTGGCCTAAGCAACCAGTGAAATGCGCATAGGAATAGCTTATCCCATTAACAATAAATTTCAAGTGTTTTTATCAAGAATAAAAACTGGGAATTAAGCACGAATAACAAAACCTTTTGAAATATATTGATTTATAATATTTTTTAATATTTTTAATTAGGCTCAAGTTCATGAAATTTAATTTTAATTTATTTAAAAATAAAATCATATTATCACATAAGTAGACAGTGGTTTATGGAATGACGTTGGCCAGATTGCCGTTGACGACATCGTCGTCAATGATGTATGAACGACTTGTCTCCGGTTGTTTAGGTTTTCTAGAAGACAATTTACAGAAAATCTTCGGGCACGACAGTTTGAGCGACGTTGTCTGTAAGTTGTCTTCTATTTAGCTTTATATTGGACAGTATGAGTGACTTTGTCTTATAAGTTTTCCTCTATTAAACTCTATGTGGGACAGTATAAGCGACACTGTCTTAAGTCAAAGTTATCTTGAATGCTATTCAATCACTTGCTTGGTTTTCTTAAAATTCTCACATTCTTTTTTTTTTAATTGTTGATTAAAATACCTACAAAAAATTTACAAATTAGCTCTAAACAGTAAAACCAAAATGGATAACATGCAGTTAGTACTTCACTGTCAACTTTAGGATTGCTTATAGGAGTCGAATATAAAACATATAACAGAAATTTAAATTCCAACTATACTAAAAAACTGTCTGAATTAGATAACCATATTATAGTTTTTATTGTGGACGTCGAAATAGACGACATTGCCATGCAGGTAGTCGTTAATGATAAAGTAGGCGACATTGTCTTTCTTTGTGTCGTGCACAATTTTCGCGACACTTGTTCGAAAATGTCATTGACGATTTGTTCCCGCTGTCCCTCACATGTCGAGCAGGAATTAACATTGTCGTGCATCCGTCTTCGAGGATGTCTTAAAGACTTGGCCAACTGGGCAAGACTAATAAGTATTATCAGATCAGTGTTGCCAGTGGATTTTTCGAAAAAATACCTACACATGCTAAAAAAAATCCGATTTTTCCCTACACGTTAAAAAAATTTCCCCTGCAAAAATCCCTACATTAGTAATAAAAAATAAATTTTGTTCAAATATGCATGGTAAAACTTTGACAAAAAATAAGTACAAAAATTAAAAAAGCACGTTGGTATATAAATCTGCCAAATCGGTAAAAATGGTTAAGTTATGAGCAAAATACTCAAAAAGCACTAAAAAAACATTACAATTTTTATTATAAAAACTTAAATTTTAGAGCAGTAATATGACCTATTCATACGTTTTAAATATCGGAAATCTTTAGAACATATTTGCTGAAAAACTCGGAAAATCGGTAAAAAAAAATTTATGTCAAATATATAGTTTTTTTTTAAATACCTATTTTTGGGAACCATAGAACTTCCCGACTCAAAGTTTTATCACCAAAGTTAATGCTAATTTTATACTTTAAGATGTCGGTATAAAAATCTGTCAAAACGGTTGCAAAATGGCCGAGTTGTGACCAAATACTGAAATTCGATCAAAACTAAACTTGCTATATATTAATTAAACTTTTAATATATTTAATAGCACGCAAACATGTGCAAATAATTAAATATAATATATATAAACTTCTGTTCTTTCCAAACCATGGTGAAGTGTATATAAGATTCGGCATAGCCGAATATAGCACTCTTACTTGTTAAACCATAAACTAGTCTGGAAATATATTTTTAAGCGATTTTAGTGAAAAAAAAAAATAAAATTCCAACCGTTTTGGACAAGAAAATATCACTAACAAACCGTGTTTTCTGTATTTACTTTATAAATAATGCGATATGACGAAAAATCCCTACATTTTGCTGATAATATAAAATCTGTCCGATTTTCCCTACGCTTCTCTTTGAGTGTCAAAAATAACTACATGTAGGGATTTTTCCATACTTCTGGCAACACTGTATGAGATTAAAACCCTCATTTTGCAATTTTACTCTCAGAGTGTCTCTATCAACGAAAAGATTAATCTTTTTTGTACTTGATTTAAGAATTTTATACTTATTTCAAGAAATTCCGAGATTGATTCCTGAAAGTGATCCCATTTAAGATTGTTTTGATTACGTTTTAGTGTTATTCGTACTTGAATTTTTGAGTACGATTAGTGATGAAATAAGTATAAAAAGATTAATTTATCCCCAGTGTTTTTCTTTCTGTGCAATAAAAACTTGTAGCAAAAGGGTTAGCAAAAATTTTTTTTGCTAAAATCAAACCTGATTTTGTCTTAATAAATTTATATATTTTTTTTCTCTTAAATTAAAAATATTTTAAAGATTCTTTTAAATAGTGAAATTTATACCCCCAAAATCCATAAAATTAAAAAATTCATCTTAATATACATAAATTAAAAAAATAAAATCTTTATATCACTTTTGTTGACACTAAAAGATTTGAATAATAATTTAGAAAAATTGATGTTTTTGTTCATCATTTTAATGTTTTGTCTTCAACAAGACACATGCTACCAAAAGAAACATACACATACAATTGGTGCATCCAGTTTTTTTTCTTATATTTTACACTCCATCAATTTATTTATCACTGTAAACACAAGCAAACCCCTGTGTTGCAAGTGAAAGGAAGATGTGTTTTTTGTTTTGTGTACAAATTTTAGTTGTGGCATGTGTGTAGAGAAGAAGTATCTACAAGTTAGTCTCTGATGTGGCTAGACACATTTTTCATAATAATTCTTCTTCACTCTTCTTTTTTTTCTGACTTGCATTTATTTCTCCTCGTCTTAATTTTTTTTTTTTTTTTTGCTTTCGAATTGAAATTGTAAAAATACAATTTATTTTTATCAAAAACAAAAAATCTAAATAATGGAAACAATATTTTGTTATAAACATTTTGTTTATATGAAATCGCATTTAGAGATTCGATTAACTTTATTGCATTTTATGCAGAATTATTATTTTTAGATAAGAAATAGAGGGGGAAGTGGGCCCAAGACTTGGGGAGGGAGGTGAGAGGTTTAAATGTACAATTGTAAAAGTCATAATAAGATATTATTTTGTGGCATGGCTTGACATTGGCGTCGTTTCTATTATAAATTAGAGTTTTAATACTCTATGTAGGGGTATTTTGGTTGGTTTTTTATCTTTTTCGTATTTGAAGGCAATAAAAACCTACCACAAAGTTTTTTTTTTTTAATTTTGGATACAAACAAACAAGATCTTTTATGTGGTTGTGGTTTTTCAAGATTGGCAGGCTAAGATTGTGGTGGCTAAAACAAGAATTCTTAAAAATTTAATTTTAATTTTGGTATTCACTCGTAAACAAATTTAAAACAAATAAAATTAACGAAAAAACAAGAAGGATAGTTAGTCGATCAAGCCAAGCCAAATGATACCCTACACCACAAAATTAAGAGCAAAACTTTCAAGAGTGTTACCTATTTGGGATCCGTTGACAATCATGGACCAGCCAGAACAAAATTATGTTTTAAGGTAAAATTCATGTAAAAGTTCTTTGTGCAGAATATTCACAAATCTTTATCGTTAGGAGATTTGTTTGAATTTAAGTGATTAAAGGAAGGGGGTTTATATGGGATCTACCAGCACAACATTTTGTCGTGACATGGTGGCTATCCCTAAAGTTATTATCGCCAATTTTTATATCAGTAATTACATTTATAAGGAAGTTTGGGCATTAAACTCTATTTTAGGGTGTAGTATTTGTATGAGAGCTATGGTCAAATTTGTTAAGATAATCAATCTAGATTGCTATAAAATAATTTAAGTGCAAATCTAATCTAAATAACAACATAATAAGATCACAAAGACTCTATTCCGGAAAAAAGCTTGTATGTGAAGTTATGAATCTATTGTCACCATTTTGAATATCCTTTGTTCTTATAACCATTGAAACATGTACCAAATTTCTTTAAATTATCATCGAAATTTCGCCCTGTAGCCAGCTGGACGGACTGACATCCTTGAATGGACTCAAAAAGTGACCGAGTCGACGGGTTACTAAAACGTGGTCGCAGAAACAATACTTAAAGGGGTTACCAACACTAGCACAAACGCATAATACCCTCTGCATTATTGTGTTGTGATTATAAAAGTTAAAGAGATCAAAGTTTTTCATAAATAAAATTTAAGCCTTTTGATCAATTTTAATAGAAGTTTTATGGCCAGGGGCCGCATTTTTATGCCTTTTTTTTAAATTGTGTTTTTACAGGTTTTGTAAAAAAAACTATTCAAAGAACAAACAAAAATCCGTATTTGTAGAAGATTTTACTTTTAAGTAATTCTGGTGAAATTTAATCTATTTTGGGTTTAGTTCATTTATTATCCTATCAACATTTTGAAAATTTTATAGGAGAAGCAAAATACCATGTAAAATGATAAATTGATAAACTGCCTTTAACAGTATATTTGTCTTCTATTTTTCTTGTTAAACTTGCCAGTTGTTTTGACAATTGAAGCACAGCCGCGAATAACGTTGTAAGTTACAAAATAATATTAATAATAACAAAACGTTTTGAAAAAGCAGGACTGCTTATTTTAAAATTTTTCTTAGAGTATCAAAATTTATTATCAAAATAATTTTTGGGAATACAAAATTTTAATTTAAAAAGATTTTATTATTCGTGCTTAATTAAAATCTAAAAATTATTTTGATAATAAACTGGCAGTGCACGACCTGAAAAAAACTTAATTGGCAATCATGTATTTGAAATTTGTTTTTGTTTTCATTTTGTTTTACTTAAACCTACTTACAACTACAATTAATGTTGGGAGAATTCCAATCAATTGTAGTGGGATATGTAAGATGAGAAAAACTCACTGTTTATTGTTGATGTTTTTGTTTAAACTTTGATATTGTTACAAGTAGAACTGTTGCTTATAAGTCTTATACGTTTAACAATTTTATTTGGTTTAATATCTTTAGTTTTTCTAAAATCTTTATGGATGAAGCGTCCTGATGATCTGGCCTAAGCAACCAGTGAAATGCGCATAGGAATAGCTTATCCCATCAACAATAAATTTCAAGTGTTTTTATCGATTATCAAAATTAATGAAAATAAAAACTTTTATGCAAAATATCAAGAAACTTTAATTTTAAATAACATACATATTAACAGTTTAAAACTTTTTTTTAGTGGAAAAACGTTTTATATCCACAATCGCGATATCATTTAAAACGTTTTTCCAATACGCAAGCGGCTTTTAAAACGTTATTCCAAATTACAAAACCATTAGTTTGTGTCGTTTTTTTTAATTTTACTTACAACGTTCTTTCTCTGGCTGACTCTTTGTCTTGTATTTTGAAGAGGTTAAGGTACATAATTTTTGATGTTTAAACAATGTAAGAGAGTAATGTTAACGATAATTTTCAAAAAAAAAAAATAGATTTTGCAAAAAGTGGTTTTTTGTTGGTCGAATATTTTTGCAGACATTTTAGTTGATGCAATTAGGGATGAACCGATACCTCTAAGGTATCGATACTTTTACTCGATGTGGTATCGCTCGTAAAGTATCGATACCTACTTAGTATCGAAAAAAAAGTATCGATACTTACTTGTATCGGTACTTGTATCGGTTTGTAGAATAAAATAATAGAAAGCAGCATTAAAAACGTTCTTATTAGTGTTTTAGTGCTATACAATCAGTGTTGCCACTTTGTGGGTAATTACCCGAATTTGGTATAATTTTTACTGTCGTGGGTAGAGCTTGGGTAATTTCTTATAGGTGTTATTCAGGTGTTATTTGAAATTCCTACAAATAAAATCAGGATTCGATTTCAGTGATGAAATTTATTTCTTTTTAAAGTCTTCTGATCCAAAGTCTCGGTTTCTTTTAAGGATGATTAAATATAAATTTTCAAAAGTTTGGTAATAAATGTCGTAAGATAGGCTCTTAAATTTGGATAAATATGACTATCATAGTGATTAAGAACTTGAAGTTTATTGAAAAAAGTTATTTAAACTACAATCTAGCCTGTGGGTTGAAATGTTTCGAATATTCCAACATATAATTTATTTTATGTGTGTCTGGAAACTTTCAAATGCTTTAGTTTGAAGAATATGTAGCGCCCTTAACCGTTGTACAACTCCCTGCAGGCATTTTGTTTTCTAAATAAGGTATAAGGGGTAAAATGTGAGACAATACAAAAAAATTAATTTTAATCGCAGTTTAATACACGGCATTTCCAATTGAAACTGACTTTAAACAAATAGGCACCGCACCTGTCCTTGACGAAATGCAGTGCAGACGTCCAATTTTTTTCCTCTTTTCCGAGCATTTCTGTTGACCTCCAAGACGTCCAATGTTGCTAATTTATCAGCACAAACCAGTGACTTCACAACCCTACGGAAAACAATCAAGAGGTGTCATATCGCACGGCTTTGAAGTCTAACTAACACGTTATTTTCTCTAAATCAACACATCGCCTTCATTTGTGAAATAATAAGTTACGATCGATCGCATGAAAAAGTGAGAGCAGTATGACAGTTCGTTTGACAGCTAACCTTTCGTTAGTTCTTTCGGGCTAAAAAAACACCCATCATAAAGGAATGGCAATGATCATTTTTTCTTTGTAAATGTCTTTTATTAAATAAAACTTCAATTTTTATCAGGTGTGGTTTTATTTAAATCGAGTAATTGTGCTTCATCTCAAGTGTAATTTAGAAATTTGCTGGTGGTAACACTGTATACAATACAATAAGAACTACGACTTGGGTCGCCAGATATCAAAAGTCAAATAACAGGACAATAGAAGAAATTCACCTGGATTTTAAAAAAATAACAGGACAATTTGAAAAAGTACTTAACTATAAGAAAAAATAAAATTTTACTTCAGATTTTATTATTTATTATAGAAATTTATTATTTTACATAAACAGCCATGTTACGAATCGAGTGAAATTAAAATCAATAGAGATTTCCAGTTAAATTTTTGTTTATATTACCGTCGTTTTTTTATTTTGATCGTTTTGGACTGGATCGTTTTTAAAGTTTGTTCGATTTTGATTTCATTCGAATTCAATTTTTTTTTTTTTATTGTTATTTAAAGAATTTAATAACTCTATTACTTTAGTTGTAAGCAAAAAATGTTTGAAACATTTTGCAACTTTCATCAAAATTTTGTATTATTAAAATTGTAGCCTTTATTCGGTCATATGAATGGATTCTTGTGAACAATTAATAACTCAAGTGAATGCACAAAAAGTATTGCTAGATGGCATGCCTAACAAACGAGATCAATTTATATAAGTTTGTACGTTTTTTTTATCGCATTTTTGAAAATGTGATTTAAATGTTTGTCGACAAAATAGAAATTGTTTCTTTACATTTTTTTCTTAGTATATGATTTTGTTCTAAACAATAATAAAAATAAATAAAAAAGTTATTTTTCAAAATTAAATAAAGTTTTTTAACTGGACAAATGGTCAATCCAGGCCGTCTGGCAACCCTAACTACGACCCATTATAATTTTTGTGCAAAAGACAAAGTGTAAAGTTTGAGACCCCTTTAATTTACCACCAAGTATCAGTTTCCTTTCGAAAAATCTTGTTTATCTAAGGAAACAAAATTTTATAGAACGTTCAGGATAACAACCTTCATTCACCTTTTATTCCAGATATCAACAATGTCACTATGAATTTATTTTCAATGTAAATATGTATTTTATTTTTAAATTGATAAATATCTAATAAAGGGTGGTTAAACCATAATCCACGATAATTGTTTCTTTGTTTCAGTATTTAAGAACTTCTATCATTGAGAAGTACACAATTGAGCAGCTCGTTAAGATTGTTAAAGCCTTTTTCGAAAATGGGCGTTCATTAAAAATGCATTTCGTGCACATCGTGATTTTTCTGGTCAGCATAATCAACTAAATGTTTCCACAATCAGGAGAATTGTGCGCAAATTTCAGCAAACCGGGTCTGTAGGTAATGGGAAAACACATGTGCATGCTCGCCCACTTAGTTCTGCGGCTGGCAGTGTTATCGGGCGGTACTTCTTCGAACATGAGGTCGGCCAAGCAATTACTGTGAATTGTGTTCGCTATCGCGACATGATAACGGACTTCCTATAGCCAGAAATTGAGGAAATGGACCTAGACGACACGTGGTTTATAGGTGTTTAGTGGTCAAACGGTTTCTTGATACCGTTACTGGTGCAAAAATTTAAGATTAATGTCAATACCAAAGTGAAACGATTACTTTTGACCGATACCGAGTATTTTTTTACCGATACTACTTGGTAGTCGGTTGCTAAGTATCGATTACAAAAATACTTGGTACTTATATAAAAGTATCGAATATGTACTTGTATTTACTCGTATCGTTTCATCCCTAGATGCAATACATTAGAAGCCATGAAGAACTCGACTTTTAATTTTTGGTTAGTTAAGGCCTTTTCCGTTTAAGGTAACAATGTTAACCTACTCTATAATTGCTTTCAACATTTTCAACAATTGTAATTTTAATGCGAATGACAAATAGTTTTGGAAAAAAGCTAAAAATTTTCAGGCATAACATGATTGAGATCTTTACCAAACACAAGAATTTCAAAATCAACTCGATGAGTAAAAAACCTGGGGGCAAATCGCGACATTCGATATCGATCGAAATTGCAATACAATTTACATGGGAATTTCGATCGATATTGAATGTCGCGATTTTCCCCCTGGTGTTTTGATGATTGACAACGAATTTGCGCTTCTGAAAATATTCAACGGTATTTCCTTGAAATATTTTCTCGAAAATATGAAAAAAGTAATAAAATAAAAAAATATAATTTTTTTTCAGTGAAAGTTCACAAAATCTTAACGACATATCGCACTTGTTCATAAATTAAAAATAATTGACGCGTAGTATCAAAATCTACCTGCTGTAAAAATATATCGTGCTACATATTTTGTTAATTTTTTGTTAAGTCTAGGTTTACACTATAAAAGTTTTCTTGCAGAAAGTCTGAGTTTATTTGTGAGAGTGGAAGAACACATATTATTATTCTCTCATATGCCTTTTATGTTAAATAAGCAAATCAATGCCATTTTAAGAAAACAATTTTATTCAAATTAATTGCAATACATCTTTATATTTAAACACTTGAAAGAAACCGTGTATTTGCATAAAAATCTGCAACTGATTTTGTCATTTTTTACATTTTACATGAAAAGATTTTAAATGTTTGTGTATAGATACTTAAATGCATTTACTTTATTAATCTGTAAACATAAATTAATTTATTTTTCTATCTGCTTAATAGTCAAATTCTAAATTTAAATGTATTTGCATTCCATATTTGCTTAAACAAATATTAAGTTATTTAAAATGTTAACTAATAAATATCATTTAAATATTAATTTGTGTTATTTGCCATTTCTGATTCGTTGAAATGTAAAATATTGTATGTCTGTTTGTATGTCTACTTATAGTTATGTTAAATTACTCAAGTGTCAACAATTAAATAGCAACTCAGTGTGAACAGATGCAAAGAATTTGTTTAAGTGTTAAATGTAATTAATATTTATTTAAATTGGCATATAAATATTGCATTACAATTAATTAAAATGTTAATAAAATTGTTGTCGTTTAAATTTGTAGTTTTAGTTAAAATACAAAATATGTAGTCCGAATACAAGACAACGAGAATTCTGCTCTTTTTTAATTAAAATGCTTTTTGTTTAAAGTTTTTTCCGAAAAGCTTGATACAATTTCAAAATAGTTTTTGTGAAGACTTAAGTCCTCGTCACTCTTACGTAAACGTATATGTGGCGGTTACGCTGTTTCGTTTTTCTTACAACGCTTATGTATTAATAGTTTGTCTTAAGTAAACTGATACGGCAGGTGTGGGACAACTTCCTCGCTTTTTCTACGGATCCTCTTATCTGGAAATGATCATTTCCTTGTGTTTGCCAGATATTACATTGGCCATCGAACTCTTCTAAAAATTGGATTCGTTCGCTCTTTCGGAGGGTATAAACCCACGATCACATGATATTCAGCCATGTTCTAGAAATCGAATTCGAGTGAAATTTAAATCGAATTGAAATTTAAACTTCAAAACAATATTTTCTTTTATACACCTCATACTTAAGGAACCATTTATCTTTACCAGAACTAATTTTGTTATCAGGATAGTGATAGACAGTTGGATTAACATTAAAAGTTGAATTGAGCGTAAAAACCCAAAATAAATTGATCTGGAAAAACTGAGATATATGTAAATTTTTTTAAGCTATATTTTCAGAATCTGGTATATATATATGTACCATTAAAGCTTCACTTTACCGTGGTTCAATAGCTAAACACACATTAAATTGAATGTATTTGTTGCTCTATTTAACCTAAAGCGTGATAGTTTTCGGAGATTTACAAACAGATATATTAATTGCTAAATGATGGGTACAAAAATTTATGGCTAAAATATAAATGACGTTATATAAATTAAAATTCTTTAATAGTTTTCATTTCAAAGATTACATATTATCTTCTGTGGGAAAATTTCTATATGTTCTTGTTTATTTAGTCAATTTGTATGTCTCTATTAGAAAAAAAAACACTACAAAACATTTTTATGTATATTTTGCATATAAAAACATGGCAGTAATGTTTTCCTAACAAAAATGCAGAAGAAATTTACATGTACGTACATCACCAGAAAGAAGTACCAACAAAAAATTAAAGCCCACACAAAAACATGATACTAAAATCTAAAAAAAAAATCAAAAATTAAATGCAACAAAATATTTGTTGTAGGTATTTAAAAGTGCAAAAGTTTTTAATATTGGGGGTAAAAAAAATCTTTTGGTTATAGGAAAAGTGTTTAATTTTTTTTGTATAAGAATGTAACACATATTTGAAATTACTTTTATAGCTTTTCTTACACCTGATATACCACTAACAAATTACTTAAAATTATTTAAAACCAATTGGAAATTTCTACAAAAAAGAAAATCATGTTAGTTTTAAGTTTATACACGCAGAGTATGAACAAACCAAAAAATCTCACATCGGCATGCGCGCATACGTACCAAACTCTTAATAAGTATAAGAAAATATTGGATTTCTTTTAAAGCTGCAACTCTTTGCCAGCTAAGTCTAGAGATACCCACATAAGCTCTTAGTCTAAATATGACAATGCATAGGGTAATAAACATATTTATCCCTTGAGCTTCGTGCAGACGGTGGTCAGCAGCCGTATTCTGTAATTCGCTAAAAGTTTATTGCTAAAAATCAAAAAACTTAATTACTGATTTTTGGCTACGAGTAAAATTCTGTAACGTGCATTGCTAAATTTAGCAATGCCATAAAAATTTAAATCATCTTAATTTCAACTTTCAATGCCAACTCTAAAATTTTTAAATTTTCTATTCTCTATGGCATTTTAGCGATTGAGATTTTGCTTTAGCTAAGAGAATAACCATTCAATTTAATTGGCAGACATCTGTCTGACAATAAATTAAACTGCTTACAAAAATTTTAAGTTCTCTCCGTTGTCAGATAACTGCATGGCAAGAATTGCCAGATCTGTTTTAAGACATTGTCAGAAATTTTAAATTAAGAGTATTTTTAAAATTTAACAAGTAAGAAAGTATAGTCGTTCAAGCCCGACCATATGATACCCTAAAACACATCATGCTAATATGTCCATATAAATATGGATTTATCTATGTTTATAAACTTCATTAAAATCGGTTTAAAAGTTTGTGAGAGGCACAAATTGCCCCCTACCTCTCCTTGTGGTCCTATTTTTTAAAAACTGTATAGCTTATGTGTTCATATAGATATGGATCTATCTATGTTTTAAATTTCAATAAAATCGGTTTGATAGTTTCTGAGAGGAAGAATTTTCCCTTTATCCTCCCTAGTGATCCCACGATTTGGCCCATTTTCAGTAGGCTTGGTCGTCGTGCCAATTAAAACCTATGTCCCAAATTTTATAAAATTATGCTAATAATTGCGACCTGTACTTTGCGCACAAGGTTACTTGGACAGCCAGCCAGCCAGCCGGACGGACATCGTTAGTTCGACTCAGAAAGTGATTCTGAGCCGATCGGTATACTTTAAGGTGGGTCTAGGACCAATATTTTAAGGCGTTACGCACATCAGCACAAATGCATAATGCCCTCTCCACTATTGTGGTGTGGGTATAAAAATGGGAAATATTGTTATTGAAGGTAAAAAGCATTATCAAGGATTTTTATTTTTTTAAAAAGTTTCAATGATTTTTAGTCTAGGTTCACACTATGAAACTTATCTTTCAGATAGTCTAAGTTTATTGGTGAGAGGGAAAGAGAACATGCTTTTCTTCTCTCCTCTCCCACCCATAAACTCAGACTTTCTGAAGGAAATCTTTCATCGTGTGAACCCAGACTTATTAAAATTAGTTTTAATTTTGCAAAATTAAACATTTTTTGTTGTTTCTTTTCACTCGTGAATATCAGGGATGAAAATTATGGTGCGTTGTTCTCATTTTTGATACATTGGTCTATCTTTAAATAATTTATAAAAAGTAACCATACAAAACAGCTGTTTAAACCACCTAATAAGCAACACTGTATTAGATTATAGGTGATTTACGATAACGCCATAACTATAGCCATACCAACCAATTGAATTTTTGTTTCTATGGCTTTGGTTAATGATTCTTTTGGCATTGTGGTTTTGTTGTGCCTAATTGAACTTTTTACAAGAAGGACACACAACAAAGAGTGTGAGCTGTTAGCATTTCCAGTAAACACACGAGGCTGGAATTTAAAGTCTGCTGTCGCCTTTGGATTCGGATTTAAACGGTCACGAGTTTTTTTTATTTGTGGAGGTTTTTTAACAAAAACTGTGTAAGTGAAAAAAAAAATATTTCTAATGAAGTTGCAATGATAGAAAGAGGACGACTGTGGGAAGCTAAAAATAGGCAGCACGTGCTCTACGTTTTTTCACGTTAAATCGTAGAAACACAATTGTCTCGTATGACCGTAGTAACATACGACGTAGATGTTTTGTTAAATTTAAACGTATAATATTTTATACAAATAATAACACTCCGATAAATTTGGAATTTCTTAATATTATATTTAAGAAAAAAACAAAATACGTTAACGATGGAATTGTGAGTATATGGAGCGTGTTTTTAGAAATTTACGGATTTACGTTCTCATTTTTGCAATGTTCCTAGCATAAATTAGCTAAATTTCCCATTCATTAGTAAAGAGTTATAAGAAAAATTAAATGGTCTTTTAAATAAGAAAGTGAAAACAGTCTGTTTTACCTCTTCGTTCCTCTTAAGACACCCTGACTCTTAAAGTTGTACACACTTTCTACTTGTTTTTTACGATTTTACAGGCTAATTTTTCAAACAAAGACTCAAATATCCCATCCTTGTTTCCAGATTTTTGGAAAATTAAGACGTTTTTCTTTGGGCCAAAATTTAATTTAATTGGAAAGAAGAATTTAATGTCACATAACCCTTAGTTCAAAGCGAGAAATTCCCTAGTTTCCCCTATTAAAAATTTTTTCCGGGAATTTTATTGGCGAATAGAAACAACAGACATCACGGTGGAATGGAGGAAAATATACGTATGTTTTATAAATCGCAACGGATGACATTAACCAAAATTTGTTGGATCAGTTTTTGTTCCGTTATCGTTACGTTTACATAAGTGCAACAATCAAATATTTTTTTGGGCAAAAATTACTTTAAATTTCGCACTAGGTCGCTTAAATGCAATTTACAGAAAAAAAAAAATTAAAAAACTTTCTGATGTGTTTTACATCCAGTGTTGATGTCTGCTTGTCACTACAATTGTCACCAACTTACAACACAAGCAGCAAATTCCATAAAACAATTTCTGTTGCCTGTAACTACGCACGAGCAACAGTTCACACACGTACTAACATGCAACAACTTGATTTAGTATCTTTAACTCTGTGTGTGTATCTTTCATGTCGGTGGTAGCCTTCCATGCTGCTCCACCCAGAATAGCAGGAAAGAGCATTGCCTGCAGAAGAAGATGTATGACACACACGGTGGTTGCGAGTCAGTCATTGTCATTTGTAGTCAAACAGTGTTGGCACAAGAAAAAAAACGAATCTCAAAATTTATGTTTTTTTTGTTATTTTTTGTAACCATAAAAATAATTTGCATACGCGTTAAATATTACAAGCAAATAAATGTCGTATTTAAATGCAATTAAAAGACTGTATGTAAATTACACATTTCATTTTACATGCACTTACATACTCAGTCGCACAGTCAGTCACACACTTTCAGTTCAAGACTAAAATCGTTTTTGTGTCTTTTAAGTATTAAAGTAGTTTGTTTTACTTGTACTCTTGTGTAAATTAAATTTCTTGTTAAGAGTTTTTTAAAGTCTAGTAACAGACACACACGAAGGTGTCATAATATTGTGGTTGGCTGTTGTAAGCTCAAGTCACCTGAATTTGTAAGCAGATCTGTAAATTGGATAATTGGTTTTTCTTCTTAATTTTGGGGAAAATTCTTTTTTTAATTGATACAAAATATCTGTATATTGTAACCACTACAATTTTAAAAGGGAATGTGATTCATACAGTTGATGTTATATTTAAAACTCACAAGTGGCAAAAAATAAGCCACGATCGGGTCATAAACAACAATGGCGGCGCTATATATAAAAACAAAAGGTGCTGTTTTTTGGGGCGTGGCACAATATTATTTCTCCTGACTTTGAAACTTCATTAAAATTTCCTTCCTACACTGATAGAAAAGGCGTCATAGTGCTGATGTAATTTGACATCAGTACTATGACAAATGTCTTCGTTATTGACGCCATGACACTTTTTATCATGGTAACATTACTTGGCCAAATTGTCATCAATGGGATGACATATCGGCATCACAGAAATGACGAACATGTCCTCAGTGCGATGACGGAGTAACATCGGAGAAAGGACACATAAGCATCAATTAAATGACAGTTTGTCATTAAGTCAAAGTCATTGGAATTATGAAAATAACGTTAATAATATACAAAAGTGGCATCGAATTAATATCACTATAGTCATTAAATAGATGACACGTAAAAAATAACAAAAATAAACGAAGAAGCTAGTCATTGGATTGATGTTACTTTTTGCATCATTGATGCCATTTGTAGTAACATTGATGTCACAATTATGATGTTGGGGCATCATCAATATGTATCAGTGTAGGGGATGATTAAAACAACTTTTTTTCGATAAAAATAAAAATATGAATTTAGCTTAAAAATAAAACTCATGTTTTAACCAGAAAAAAAAACTTTGCAACAAAATAAAAAATGATATATATGCACACAGTTTTATAGCATTTCAACTTTAAACATCTGTTAACAACTTCAAATTATTTTCATAAATTTAAAAAAGAAAAACTCATAAAAAAACTTTTCAACATTTAAAACACACAAAACCGTCCATAAACCATTTTTCACTTGCGTTAAACAACTGCTGAAGTAAAAACACCTAAAAAACATTTTTCTTTAATATTTTCTACGTGATGTCTTCATTTTCATAATATCCGAAAAGGTGCCAGGGTAATTTAAAGAAGAAGAAACAAAAACTTATGCCAGGTAAACTAACACAAGGCAAAGACGAGACAACTAAAAAAGCATTTAAAAACTCCAAGACATTGTCCAACTATAACCAACATTTCATATGAACCACCTGTTCCCCAAGAAAGAAACTTACGTACATTTATTTTTTTAAACTAACTAAACATTTCCTTTTTAAACAAAAGAAATCAATAAAATATTTATTAAGTTATAATAAAAAAAAAATAAATAAATTATATAAAATATATGGAAAAAATTAAAATTTGGCATAATATAAACATTAGTCTTCTTAAGCATATGGTGATTTTTTTATTTTGCTTTGAGAAAAAATAGTAATTTTAGCATTTAAAAAAAATAATATTCAACTTCTAAAGGGTGTCCAGAAAATGACGAATCTTTTTAATTTTATTTAAAAAAGTGATTTCTTTTTGTGAGATATAAAAATATTTTCATTTCTGTTTATTACAAATAGGTTCCGATTAAAAATTATGTCGGTCAAGTGACCCACCCTTACTAGCTCGGCAGGCTTCCAATCTTTTACCAAAATTCTCAACCACGTTTTTCAATAAACTGTTGTCAATTGTTGATATCTTGAACTGTTGTGGGATTATTGCTGAACACTTTCGATTTCAAAACCCACAAAAAGATTTGTTGGTTTAAATACATTTTAAACCAAAAAGAGAGTTTAACTAGTTTTGATTTATAAACCCCTAAATTGTCAAATCGTAGCCAATTCTCCCCTCCTCTACGAGAAATAATGCGATTTTCGAACTTTTCTTTCGAAAGGTCCATGTTTATCTTGCTGTGCGGCAAGTGGCACCATCCTGTTGAAACCAAATATTCTCTACATATAAGTCATCAATTATCCGCCACAAAAAGCATCGGATCAGCTCCCTGTGGCGTTTCCATTGACCAACGATACCTCAAATTTGGACACCCTTTATTATAGGCAAATAATTTTATTTATTGTTTGGTTTTTCTTAAGATACACAAAAAAACCTTTTCAATAAATATTTATTTTTACAATATTTTTTATTTTTGTTAATATTTACAAAGAAACTTAAAATTTTCCATGATACCTAAATCAGGGTTCACACTACGAAGGTTTTTTTTGTTTTAGAAAATCTGAGTTTATTATTAAGAGAGGGCAGAATAAAAGCATGTTCTCTTCCCCTCTCCCCAACAAACTCAGACTTTTTAAAAGAAAACTTCCAAAGTGTGATCCCTGACTAAGCTAGGGAAAGATCACACAAAAGTTAAGTCATGTAGGCCTATTTTTTTTTTAATTTCCTAAGCTAATCCCGCGAAGCTCTATGCTTGTCTGCAGGAAAGAAACCAGAGTCTCTGGCGGGAATCAAACCCGCAGCCTCGGCGCTTATAAACTGGCTCGCTACCAGCAAGCCTACCGGGGCACTCAAAGCTTATTGTCTAACACATCAAAGCTATTTGAGAAACTCTTAGTTTCTAGATTTATCCCAATACTGGAATATAATAAAAGTTTTCCAATCATCAATTTGGATTTAGAAGAAAACACAGTACAGCAACTATTAACCGTCATTAATTCAAAAATTTCAAGGCCGCCATTTCGAAAATCCGTTATACATACATTGCACGAACTTATGGTCTTAAAAGATTCCTAGTGAAATTTGATGCAGAAAATATTCGTAGAACATTTTAGCACTCTAAAGTGCCGTTTTAGTGTGGAAGTTCAAAAAAGGACAAAAATGAGAAATAACTTAAAATGAGTGTTAGAGGGTTAATATATTCTAAGATAAGAATTGATATACAATTCCTCTGAAGACCTCTGAAATAGTCTATTAGTTCAGAAGTACATTTAGTATATTTTTTTGACTTGTACCAAACGCCTTTAAAATAAATTAAAAAATTTCAATGCCCGAAATTTCGAAAATCCTTAAGCTGGGATCACACGATTGCCGCAATGCACCAATTTTCAAACTTTTTAATACCCCAATCGTGTGACTACACAACCAAATGGCACATGTACCAATCGAGGACAATATTGTGCTTATTTTTATCAATCAAATGCAACCCTGGTGCGGCAATCGTGTGACTGTTTGCTATGCAACCACGCGTCAATAAAAATAATAAAAATGCACCAATATTTATTGTGTTCTTGTGCGGCACTCAAAGAACACAATATTTTTAATAAATTTACTTTTTTGTGTTTCTTTTTGTAGGTAATGAAGATAAAATGTATGTATTTATTTATTATGCATTGAATTTTTTTTTTAATTACTGCTACATATTAACAAAATATGTATGTATGTTCGCAAGCATATTTAGCTGTTCATTGCGAATATTTTTATTAAAGATATTTCTATGCGAACCGTATCATACAAAATTGTTGAACAGACTGTTAATTTTTGGAATTTCTTAAAAAATTTAAATACAACTATTCAATAAAAATTTGTTTGTGTATATGATACAAATTTAATTTTTTAATAAACAAACCAACAAGAACTTTCAAACAAATAAAAAAGCTAACACAACAGCTGTTTTCGCATTTCTCAAGTAAGAACAATCGTGTGACTGTGCTGCGGCAATTGTTGTACCCATTTCGCTTTGTACCAACTAGCGGCAATTAAATTCGTATAAAACAGGGCAATCGTGTGATTTCAGAATATTTGATTGGTGAAATTTCTTTATTGTGCGTCAATAAAGCACAATCAAAATTGTGCCACATTGGTGCATTTGCGGCAATCGTGTGATCCCAGCTTTACATACATTGCAAGGTTTTTCGTCTTAGAAGACCCCTAGGAAAGTTTGATGCAGAAAATAATCGTGGGACATTTTAACCCTCAGAAGTGCCGTTTTAGAATACTTTTGTGGGGAAGTTAAAAAAAAGAACAAAAATTACCCCTTAAAATGAGTGTTAGAGGGTCAATATATGCTAAGAAAAGAATCGCCATACAATTCTACTGAAGAAATCGGAAATTATTTTTTAGCTCAGAAGTACATTTAGTATATTTTTTTTTGACTTATACCAAACGCCTTTTCAAAAAATCCAAAAATTTTAGCGGCCCATATTTCGGGGACCCGAGCTAACTCTTCAAACCCCTTTGGCAGATTTGCTCTACTAGTACTAGTCTACTTTCACTTCGCGTTGCAAGTGTTGAGGCTGGCGGCGTTGACCCGAATTTTGTTGCACAGTGTAATTGAATCAATTATTTTTTGTTGAAATATTAATATTAATTAAATAACAAAAAATCTTAATCGATTTTTTCGTTTAAAATAAAATAATTTAAACTTGTAGAATTGTCAAATCCTGCAGTCTTATTCCGTAATTCGCTAAAGCTAAATCTCTATCGCTAAAGATCTATAAAGTTGATTTAGCGATTTTTGGCTACGAATGCAATTCTTTTACGTGCATTGCTAAATTTTAATTCGCCGCAATTTTAGCTTTTAATGTCATCAGCGATCGAGATTTAGCTTTAGCTAAGCGAATTACAGAATACGGCTGCTGACCTATATTTTTTAGTCTATTAACACATTGCTTGAAACGGCTAAGTTTTTTTTAATTAAAACTAAAAATATCATTTAAACAAAAAATATTAAAAATTTTTAATTTTTAGTAATCTATATAATCATTTTGGTAATAGGTGCAAAATCAACAAATTGTTTGCTTGATTATATGAATTTGGTGATTAGGGACTATTTTTAATTTTTTCTGTGTATGCAGTAGGGTATTCATTCGGTTAACCGTCAATCGGTTAACCGATTAATTACTACCCGATTAACTGATCGGTTAATTTCAAATTGACTTTTTGCGATTAACGATTAAACCGGTTAATTTCAGTCGATTAACCGATTAACCGATGTAAAAAAATTTTCAATATTTTGTAGATTATAACATATTTTTTTGTGTTTTTTATTATTTGTTTTGTCTCATATACAAAATGTATGTTTTTAGAAAATATTTTTTTATACAAACATACCATTTTCCGCCGATCGGTGACTAAAATTACAACGTTTTTCAATTTTTTTTTATCTTCATCATCGATCAGCAGGAATGTTGCGAAAAATGGATTAAATGTTTGATTGACAACACCTTTTTTTGTTTCAAGCTTCTCATACATATCTTCTCATATCAGTCTTTTAACAGAATTAACGAAACAATTAGAAGTGTTAAAAATTTTAAAAACTCTAATGTCATAATGGAGTATTTTATTTGTTTAGAGAAATCGTGGAAAAGGACTGAGCACTTTGATCTTCGATAAGTAAAAGAATTTTTTCCAAGTCAAATTTTGTCAAAACTAAAGAAAAGAATCGCTTTAATTCTAACCATTTAAACCAAATTACATATTTGGATGATTCACAAGGAAGTCATAAAGTCTTATGTCTTAATATAATTACAAGAAATATATATCGTCGGCTTAATATGCAAACCGGCTAAATATGCAAACGATTTGACTGATGTGGGCTACCGCTTATAATTTTGATTTCTACTGTACAGTTATGACGAATCAATGAACTCAGCATTAACATTTTTATTTTTATTTATTTTACACAATTGTAGAATATTATTAGGATATTATGACGATATGACTTGATAGCACAGCACACCTTGTGTATTAATTGAAAAAATGCATATTACATACATATTTATGAATTGTTTTTTTTGTTTGCTCGTTTTAGTTCAAGAATTGTAATGTTTGGTATGTTATTGTTTTATTTTACTTATAAACTCCAAATCATAAACAATTAATGCATTTTTATATATGGAAATTACTTAATTTATAAAAAAACTTGATTAATCGTTTAACCGATCAAAAACAAAATTAACCGATTATTAACCGATTAAACCAAAACCTCGGTTAATTAATCGAGCGATTAACCGATTAACGCAAAAGGTCGATCAAATGAATACCCTATTATGCAGTGTAACATCATGGTTTAGTACATAAATTAAAGGTTAACATACCCATTAACATTCACAAGCTGTTGGAAGCCTTTTTCGTTGGTCGAGAAGTTGCTTTTCAAGAAGAAAATTTGTTAAGTTCCGCTTAATCGATTAATTGATGACTTATTTTACCCTTCAAAATTATTTTCTTGGAAACAGCGGTTTGAAAACCAAATTTCAAGCCATATACTTCACAAATAAAATCACATATAGGCTCTAATTTGGAAGGAGAATACAGGACATAATAGCAAATATCTCTATTGAATTGCTCGCATTTCTTACAACTCTTATTGTGCTTATCTTATGGCTCATTTTTACTATTGTACCAACTTTATTTTCATTTAACTGCAAGTCATGTAACAAAGTGACAAATTATTTTCACATAATTGTTATATGATTTCAGTAAAAAAATCCATGTTGATTAAAAACTTCAAAGAGTTTGGCGCGTGTACTTTTTGAATAATAGCGAAAAAACTAAAAATGCAGTATTTCATATTTTCTATGCCCTACACGATTTTACTTTGGGAGAACGGTTTCTGTGCATTAATAAACTTGCCCGGGTTATAACAACACAAACTTGTTAACCATGTATATTTTGTTAATTTAAAGTCATTAATATTTGTTTTAATTATTTATTTATTCAAGTAAAAAAAAATTGGAATTTTGTCATTAAATTTTTATATTTACACTAATGGTGTTTTTTTTCAATAATAATGCATTATAATTGTGTAATATATTTATCAGGTTACACGCACCCATACAAAGTGATACAGTTTTCTAAATTACAATAGAACAAAATAATTGCTACGTTTTATACTCTATACAAATGTGTATTTAAAGTGCATGTAGACGACATGTTTTTTACATCTGACTTGTCAACTTTTCAAGTCACATGTAATTGTGCATGTCTGTCAAAATGGCTGTTTTACAGAAGGTTTATAATATTCGGTCACAAACGTACATGTAATTTGCTTCTGACATTGTCTCTGTTTTTTTTTCGCATAGTTATTGCAAAAACCAAAATAAAAATGCCGCCACGAAAATTTGTTTTTACGCCGTAAAATAATTTAGCCATCTTAACATATTTTTCTTTTAATTCAAAGATACCAATTTAGGATATTTTAATGAAACGGTTTTTATATATATATTTACAGTAATTCTATTTAATAGTGGGATGATCATACATATTTCGGTATTGTAAAATATTAACTTCAGCCGGCTAATGATTCCGTCAATAGTAAACGCCGCTGCCGGTTTCTTCTCGGCATAGATTTCTGATGTCAGATGGTTTGTCAGAAGAAAATAGAGCACGCTCTAATTGATATTTTGTCAGATGACTTTGCATCTGACTTTTACAGAAGCAAAGTTTAAAAGGTAACACACGACATGTATGTATTTTGCAGTGGGAAATTTGACATGTCAGATGACAAAATCATGTCGTGTACGGTCGCCTTTAGCGTGTAAAAGATTGAATCCAAAGTTGGTAATAATAAGCTACATTTACCACGGATGTAGCGATTTTCAATATTAAATTTTAATTGAATTCCAATAAGCATTAACAACACTGATTTTCAATAATTAAAGCCAACTATTGTTAAAAATGTTGCGCCAAAAATTTGTTATTAAAAAAAAGTTAATCAAACAAAAAGTTTTTATATCCATCACATTATAAACAAAAATCACAATACAACACAAATTGTTCGAAAGCACAAGAAAAAAGTTAATAAAAAAAAAATAATTACGTGCATAAAAAAGTACTTTACGCAGATGCAAAAAGGGTTATCTCACACTTAATTTAAACTGGGGGTAAGAAATGGAAGAAATTTGTCATTTATTTTTGCAACATATTTAGAATAGAAAACAACAACTTCACACATTTTTGCATATATTTTAAGAATAGAACAAAAAACCGCTCGATTGATAGCATGCATGAAACATTATTGTCAGAAAAGAAAACACCATAATTTATCATATCATAATAAACCAGGTTGTTCACCACAATGCTATTTAGACTAAAATAGTTCATTATAACTTAGCACTTTAGACCACTTTGAGAACTGGTCAACTATTTTTAGTCAAACCAAATTGGATTAAATAAATCGGTTATCTCCCATATATTTACTAACGCAATTGCACTGTTTATTGCCGTTATATATATATATATATGTTCCTTTAACTCCCACTGGAGCATAGGGCGCCAAAAATAGTCGTTCTCCACCGTACTCGCTTTTGGGCTACATTTCTAGCTTCGTTCCATGTTAAACCCACAGATCTCATTTCGGCTTCGGTGGAACGTCTCCAAGTAATTTTGGGCCTTCCAACTCTTCGTCCTGCTTGATGAAACGGGTTCCAACGTAACGCATGCTTGGCGAAATTCTCATCTGGATGTCGAAGTGTGTGACCAATCCATTGCCATTTTCGTTTTCGAATCTCAGTAGCCACATCTATCTGATTTGATTTACGAAGTAGCTCACTATTCGATATAACATTTGGCCAAAAGATTCGAAGTATTCGTCTGAGGCAGCGATTGACGAAAGTTTGCAAACGACTTGTAATTAAACTGGTCACCTTCCATGTTGTGCATCCGTACAAAAGAACTGATTTTACATTGGATTCAAAAATTCGCAGTTTTGTTCGAAGACTAATGTTGTTGTTTTGCCATATTGGTGCTAGAATTCCAAATGCTGCTCTAGCTCTACTGATTTTTGCCTCCACGTCAATCTCAGTACCTCCATCAGCGGTAATCATGCTACCAAAATAACAAAATTCGTTGACAATGGCATAGTTGTTATCACCTACATTAATAGATGCCGGAGATTTATCTTGTATGGAGAGACCTTTTGTTTTTATTGTGTTTATTTTTAGACTTGTACCGTCCAACTTTGACTGGAGGTCAACCATCGACATCTCCAGGTCACGAACTCTATGCGAAAGAAGGCATATGTCATCTGCATATGCAAGGTAGTTTAAAAAGGAGTTATCTATACGCCATTGAACACCCCTACGCTGAAATGAGGTTGATGTCAATACGTCCTCAATGACAAGCAAGAACAGAAGTGGTGATAGTATGCATCCTTGCCGCACTCCACTTAGTACCTGGAAAGGTTCAGACAACTTCCCCTTATGTAACACATAGCAGTTAGCATCATTATAGCTCTCCTTTATTAATGCTATTAGTTTTGACGGGATACCTCTCTTACGAAGAGCGTTCCAAATGCAATTACGATTGATGCTGTCGAACGCTTTTTCAAAATCAATGAAAAGTAGATTAAGAGTTGAATTATGTTCGACACACTGTTCAATGATAATTCGAATGGTGTTTATGTGATCTGCGCACGAGAAACCACTACGAAAGCCGGCTTGGGCCGAGGTAATTGTGTTTTCAAGGTGTTCCTTTATGCGATTGAGTATTATTTTTGCTATAATCTTTGAAATTGCTGGTAAAACACATATGCCCCGCCAATTGTTGCAATCTTTCAAATTTCCTTTTTTCGCAATCTTCACCATTATGCCGTCCTTCCATTCGCTCGGAAAATACTCCTGCTCCCACACCTGGGTGATCGATGGAAAAAGAATTTCAGCACTAAGAGTAGAATCGGCCTTTTATATTTCAGATGGAATACCATCGCTTCCGGCAGCTTTCCCATTACGTAGCTGTTTGATAGTAGCGCTTATTTCTGAGATGCTTGGTGTTGATGTTCGGATTCTAGCATTTTCCGGGTGGTTTTGTAGATGATCTTGATGTTGTGTGGGGGATCAATCACGGTATTAAGCAGATCCGAGAAGTGTTGCCTCCATCGGGCCAACTGTCGTTTATTTTCAATTAATATATAGCACATATCCCTCATTTGCTGCAAAATAATCAAACTAAAAAAACAGTAGACTTACAGAATAAGACTTGAGTTTCTGTAATTCTCATTCATTCTGCAGTTTTATATGCATAATATTTGTTGGTTTTTTTTTAAAGACTTCGGTAAAAGGTTTCCTGATGATCTGGCCTAAGCAACCAGTGAAATGAGCATAGGAAATTGCTTATCCTCTAACAATAAATTTTAGTGTTTTTATCGAAAATTAAATTTGGGAATTTGGCACAACAAACAAAATTTTAATTATTTACACACAACATAAAGGCAACAAAAAAATTGTATGATTCTCTCAGGAGTGAAGTCTTCAATATAGCATATAACACCTGATATACTATGCATTATTGATATTAAATAAAAATTATTATATTTTATGATGTTGTTGCAGCAAAAGGGCGATATAAACATTTAAACTATATTTTCAATAATTGCATTGCGTACGCAATTAAGAGTGAATTCTGTTAAATGCGTAAGTGACGCATTTAATGCGTATCTCGCTTGAAAGCGTTTGTTTTTTGGGTATTTTTAACAAACGCATTTAACCACGAATTTTACTGTTAATAATCTTTCAAATAAACTTTAGCACGTTTGGGTGCCTGTTACGGATCCTATAATTTAAAAACTACTCTCATAGTTACTTGTTTAGAAAAGCCCTCCGAATTGTATAAAATTTTACAATTTATTAGATTATTTTAAAGTATATTCAATTTTAAGTTTTTATTAGAAAGTTGTATTTTATATATGTATATAGATAAAAAATTGGTACTAACCTTACAACATTTTTTTTTCTCATTTCAGGTATGTAAAATTTATGCATCAAACTCATCCCAATTAATCATGAACCAAGGAAAAGTTCTCATTTTAACAAGTTGTGGTGTACAAAATCTGTTTCGAATCTTGAAGTCCAAAAATCAAATGAAAACTTATCTAAAAAAAGGAAAATATCGTTATATGGTAGTGGAGTCAATCAGTAATGTTATACGTAGGAAAAAATTCCTATTCTTAGGGATTTTCTTCTAAAAAATGGCCGTAGGGAAAAGAAGGACACATTTTTTTTAAATCATTAAAATGTAGACACTTTTCAAAAATGTGATAAAACTATAAATATTTGGCAATCTTTTTCGATTTGTAAAAACTAGGCATTTTTTCACGCTGTGTAGGGGCATTTCCAAAAAATATATGACATCACTGGCGCCAATAAACGAAGACAAATCATTAAAAACTCTATAGCTTTATTCCATGGCTCAAATAACTTATAAGTTGCAAAAGTATGGTATATAAAATAATCTGAACATTTTAAAATGGCTGTTTTCGTGAAATTTTAAACAACATTTAAGGCTCAGTTAGCCGGGAGTAACAGTAACGTTGAAAATCAGCTGATTCATTTTGTTGTATGTAAAGCAATTAGAACGATTACAGTTAGCAGTAAGATATTACGTCTCAATCTGTAAGAAAATGATTGGTGTTACTTTTTTACAGTAAGGTTACTATTACTCCCGGCTAACTGAGCCTTTATTTGACTTATACTTAGCATACCAGTGTATAGTATAGTTCATTTCACACAGATAGATTAACCCGTTCCTGCAAATGGGTATTAAAATACAAAAAAAAAAAAACAGCGAAACAATTTCAGCAAAGCCCATATAAGAGAAATTTGCTGCGGTCATATTTTTATTTAACATTAGACATTGATCAACCTGGAAAAAACTTAAACAGTAAAATTTAATGGTTTTTGCATTTAGTTATCATTAGGGATGATATTTTCATGCAACAAAAAATCGAAAATATGCGCATAATATATGCACTAAAAAATCCAATATATGCACTAAAAAAATAGAAAATATGCATTAAAAACTTAAAAAAATTCCATAAAAACTCGTTTTTGAATTTTACTAAAATATATAAAATTCAATCTTTTGTTATTCAAATATCTATAAAAACTTAAATAACTAATTTTAATTTTTGTTTGTTTAAATAAATAAGTACTGTCGAAGTTATTTTCAGGAATACAAAGTTTATTATTAATACCGTACGACGTGCTAAATTCCCAGTTTTTCACATTTGATAAATACACTGAAATTAATTGTTGAGGGAAAGCTAGCTTCTATGCGCATTTCACCGGTTGCTTAGACCAGCTCATCAGGAAACCTTTTCCAAAGATTTTAGAAAAGCCAAAAATATTAAACAAATAAAACCCTAAAGCGAATAAGAATTATAAACATTCTAAGTCTTACTTGTAACAATATCAAAGCTTGAACAAAACACCAACAATAAACAGCGAGTTTATCTTTTCTTTCATCCTCCTACAATTGGTTGGGTTCTTTCCGACTCGAATTGTAGTTGTAAGTGGGTTAAAAGAAAAAGCTTAACTTTGTCATGTTCTTAAAGAATGCCAATCCATTTTGGAAAACTTTGTTTGCAGATCCCACTTTGATTCCAGATCAGATCAAAAATATTTGAAATTTTTTTTATTTTTTGAAATCCATAATTTTTTTTTCTGCAAAACGTTTGGGATTTTTTTTTAATTTGTCGGGCTATTCTTCCTTCCACATTGTTAATTTTAAATTTTGCAATATCAATTAATTTGACTTGAGTATTTAGTGAACTAAATACCTCATAATTAGTTATGGTTTCACCAATACATCCGTAATTGAAAAATACAAATGCTAATTGACTTCTGATCTTATTTAAATTTAATATTTATTTTCCTTTTTTCAATTGCTCAATCATTGGCACCAAAAGACTCTTCAAACATTCTTAAATTACTCGAAGTTTTTTTGAATAGAATTCTGAAGCGTCTAGCCAGGCCCCTATTTTGATAATACTGGCTGTGGTGGAAGGTGAATTAAGGGATACATTTAATTAAAAATTGCAATATTACCGAATTGGCTTCTAAATTCTCTGCAACGCGGTATAACCTGTGTACCAAGCAAGTAATTTGTAACCCATTGGAAGCCTTAACGATGTAATGATGAATCGGTTAAAAATATAAGCATCTTTGGTCCAAATCTTGAAAATCAATCACGTATTCAAAGCAAAGCTCCAAAAGAATTTATTTATTATATAAAAATGTTTTTGGAAAATTTTTTTTTGTGTATTTCAAAATTATTTTTCAGAACTTTTTTATAATATGGAAATTAAAAAATCCCTCAAAAATTTCAAAATATGCAAAAATATGCATTTAAAACCTAAATATGCAAAAATATGCATTTTCACTAAAATATGCAACAATATGCAAAAACAAATCGATGTCATTTTAACGCAAATTTAATGATTCGGAAAGATATATGGTCGACATCTTTCTTAGACTATCGACAAAAAACATGCATTTGCATGGAAATCGCATCCCTAGTAATTAGATAAGGATAAGTAAAAAGTATTAGGTCAAATTTGTCATATCTCGACTTTAGCTGTTAACGGCACAGAAAGATATCGATACCTCAATGCCAGAGAGCCACAACACAGGATTTGTCAATTTTGAGTTAGTAAAAACTTGTTTAAAATCTTAAATTTTTGTTGATTTGCTAAATTGAATATGTTCATAAGGCTTTTGTTTAAATAACTCTAAAGAAAACAAGTTAGAGTGCTATATTCGGCTGTGCCGAATCTTTGATACCCTCCACCGACAGTTCGAATGTTTAAGGAGTTATATCTGTATGATGTTATTATCTTTAACTGTGACGGTAGTAGGGTTTATATGGGGCCTAGGGTAAATTATGGACCGATCATCACGAAATTTCACAGCGTCATTTCTAGTCCTGTAAAACTGTGACGTACCAATTTCTGTTATGATAGCATTATTAATTATGGTTTTAAGTGTACTAAACAGTTTTCCGGGAGTAGGGTTTCTATGGGGCCTAGGGTAAATTATGTACCGATCTTCACGAAATTTCACAGTATCATTTATAGTCATATAAAACTGTGACGAGCCAACATTTGTTATGATTGCATTATTTTTCACAGTTTTAGGCGTACTAAACTGTTTTCCGGTAGTAGGGTTTATATAGGGGCCTAAGTAAATTATGGACCGATCGTCACGAAATTTCACAGTGTTATTTCTAGTCCTAAAAACTGTAACGTACTAAATTTTGTTACGCTACCGTTATTTTTTACGGTTTTAGGCTTACTAAAATGTTTCCGGGAGTAGTGTTTATATGGGGCTTAGGGTAAATTATGGACGGATCTTCACGAAATTTAACAGCGCGATTTCCAGTTAAATAAAACAAATTTTTGCAAAATCTTATCTCATTCCGTGCCTTGTTTCTTTTTTGTAACAAAATTATCAATTTTTTTAGGTGGTGGTTCCACATTTTGATTCATAGCTCAGATCCTATTGAACCGATTTTGCTGGATTTCAATCCCAAACTGCTTAGGATAACTACAAGCAATTTGACACCAAGTTTGTTTATTTCTTTTGAGTTTTTCGAAAGTGAGCGTGTTTTCAACAGACGGACATGGCTAAGTCGACTTAGAATTACTTAAGGACCCAGAATATATATACTTTATGGGGTCTGAGATGAATAATAAAAAAGTTTCACACGGAATGGCAAACTTAATATACCCTCTTCACAACTAATTGTGGTGGAGGGTATAAAAAGAGAGAAAAAAGCAAATGAAAACGTAATTTGGGGTTTCACCTTTTCTGCAATGTCACTCTATTGCATTGAGGTATCGATATAGTTCGGAATTGTTTGATAGTGAAATTCAGCCTGATCGATCCACAAATGGCGGAGATATGAGCAAAAACCATGACTACCTCTCATTACCCACAAATTCCTTATAGTTGTTTTATTTTTGTTTTTTCATGTTAATCTAGAGAACAACAAGAGCCAAAAAAAAGGAACAAGCATCTTAGTTATCAATACACAACATCCGACAAAATTCCCTAAGCTAAACACGCAAAGTTCTACGCTTGTCTGCAGGAAAAAAACCCGGCTCTGGTGGGAATATTTATTTATATAACTTTTTGTTCTTATCGCGCTTTGTTAAAGGTTTAAAAAGCTACGGTACAGCGTCATAAAGCAATCTTAGAGTAACTTCAGATATTGTGGACTATGCGTGCAATGTGGATCAGTGTCTTTTTTCAGAAACTATTGAAGGCATGGTGACACTGCTTTGTCGTAGGATTTACCGTTTCTTGATCACCTTGGATAAGGTTACGTGGGCGGTTAATACTTTTGGGTCGTACAAATTAGCAGGACCAAATGGTAACTTTCCGGCTATGCCACAGAATATCCAGGGATCATCACTCCTATTGCTGTTTGCTAAAGGGCTAAATTCCTAGAGGGTGAAGAGAGTTCAGGGTCACTCTAAACCCATGGTTTCAGACCAAACAGCCTATCGTTTTTTCTTTTGAAGACATTAGAAAGACTGATTGATCTACATTTGAGGACGAAGATTGACGCCAGCATCCTCAGCGGTGCTCAAAATGCCTATCTTAGGAGAACGCTTCATGATGTAGTGGGTTATATAGAGCCGGGATTGCAAAACAACGAATACACCTTTACCCCATTCTTGGATATAGAGGGAGCTTTTAATAACTTGAAGATAGAGGCTATAAGGCAGGCACTCAGTGATTAAGAGGTACCGTTATTCTTGGTCAGTTGGATACCTCTGATGTTTAGCAGCAGAGTTCGGACTGGGGAAACGAGCGGTTAAGGAAACTTGTGACTAGGGGGACCCCTCAGGGGTAGTTCTCTCTCCCTTATTGTAACTCTTGGCTGTCAATGTCGTTCTAGGTATTTTTAACAGGTTAGGTCAGTAGGTCGTCTACTAGCTAGCTTCTATGCGCATTTCACCGGTTGCTTAGACCAGCTCATCAGGAAACCTTTTCCAAAGATTTTAGAAAAGCCAAAAATATTAAACAAATAAAACCCTAAAGCGAATAAGAATTATAAACATTCTAAGTCTTACTTGTAACAATATCAAAGCTTAAACAAAACACCAACAATAAACAGCGAGTTTATCTTTTCTTTCATCCTCCTATAATTGGTTGGGTTCTTTCCGACTCGAATTGTAGTTGTAAGTGGGTTAAAAGAAAAAGCTTAACTTTGTCATGTTCTTAAAGAATGCCAATGCATTTTGGAAAACTTTGTTTGCAGATCCCACTTTGATTCCAGATCAGATCAAAAATATTTGAAATTTTTTTTATTTTTTGAAATCCATAATTTTTTTTTCTGCAAAACGTTTGGGATTTTTTTTTAATTTGTCGGGCTATTCTTCCTTCCACATTGTTAATTTTAAATTTTGCAATATCAATTAATTTGACTTGAGTATTTAGTGAACTAAATACCTCATAATTAGTTATGGTTTCACCAATACATCCGTAATTGAAAAATACAAATGCTAATTGACTTCTGATCTTATTTAAATTTAATATTTATTTTCCTTTTTTCAATTGCTCAATCATTGGCACCAAAAGACTCTTCAAACATTCTTAAATTACTCGAAGTTTTTTTGAATAGAATTCTGAAGCGTCTAGCCAGGCCCCTATTTTGATAATACTGGCTGTGGTGGAAGCTGAATTAAGGGATACATTTAATTAAAAATTGCAATATTACCGAATTGGCTTCTAAATTCTCTGCAACGCGGTATAACCTGTGTACCAAGCAAGTAATTTGTAACCCATTGGAAGCCTTAACGATGTAATGATGAATCGGTTAAAAATATAAGCATCTTTGGTCCAAATCTTGAAAATCAATCACGTATTCAAAGCAAAGCTCCAAAAGAATTTATTTATTATATAAAAATGTTTTTGGAAAATTTTTTTTTGTGTATTTCAAAATTATTTTTCAGAACTTTTTTATAATATGGAAATTAAAAAATCCCTCAAAAATTTCAAAATATGCAAAAATATGCATTTAAAACCTAAATATGCAAAAATATGCATTTTCACTAAAATATGCAACAATATGCAAAAACAAATCGATGTCATTTTAACGCAAATTTAATGATTCGGAAAGATATATGGTCGACATCTTTCTTAGACTATCGACAAAAAACATGCATTTGCATGGAAATCGCATCCCTAGTTATCATATAGGTAAAATTAAGGGGTTTTTCTATGTCAGAAAATGCTTTAAGAAAGTGTTCACTAATAAAGCATAAGCCGATAAACAAAATATGCGCACCTGTTCTATATAGTCTTATGCGTCCCCTTAGCAATGTAAAAGCACTTAAAGCAATTTGTTAACGCACTCCCTGCAAACAATAAGACCAGTCAAAACATGCGTGTAAAATGTAGCCACAAGGGACTAGGACCAGGTTTGTGAACTATTTCTAATCAAAAAGCGCTGTGCCCCCAATCAAAAAGCGCTAAATAAAATTTAAATAACGAAAAACTTAATGAAATGTTTAAGAACCAAGTTTTATTTATTACACTGGCCGTCAAAAAAAAATCGTTTTAAATAGAAATATATCAAATACAAAGATTTTACAGCGCTAACCTCTTATATCACAACTCCAGGTATATTATGAATAAAATAAGACATGAAATCATGAAGATCAGTAAACAAAATGTTAACTAGACGTGGTTGAATAAACTATTTGGATTCAGCACGCTAAAGTCAATTTGTTTCTTGATGCAAGAAATTCTATTCTGTTTAAAAATCAAAAAAATCAGACTTATATTAAATAAATGCTGCTTGATTTCAGAAATATCTTTCTTGTTTTTGATAAAACTAAGCTACTTTTGTATTTCTTGTTTTAAGAAATTTTTGATCATACACCAAAAACGTGAATTTTTCGATCATGAGAAAATGTTTTTTTATTTCAGAAAGTTTTACTTAATACGAACAAAAAAAATTAAAACCAGGAAATTATTTTTGAATTTTTTTGTTTTAAGAAACGAAATAGATTTCTTTAGAAAATAATAAACTTCTTTCCTTGTATAGTATGCATTTCAGAGTACTATACATCAAAAGAATTTAAAAAACGGAAACAAATTTTGTTTTAATGCGTCTTGATTTAAATGTATGCAAATAAAAGTACAAAAATGTTGGGTATCTAAAAAAGCGCTAATTTAGCGCACTTTTAAAAAAAGAGCTAAGGAAGAAATATGCGCCTTTTCGACAATTAAAAAGCGCTAAATCTAGCGCCAAAGGCAAATAATATTGGGCCACCAATGTAATGCTAGCTGGACCATGTCATTGTTAAAAAGTGTTTGAAGTGAGACGACATGTCTTCGTTTTTTAACGACATGCTTTCGTTTTTCAACGACTTCAAAACTAATCCTCTTGAGCATACCATGGAGTAGTTTTAAAACTACTCCTTTGTAATCCAAAGCAGGGTTATATGGTCCTGCCCTAGGACATTGTAATGTTAAATAGCCCATGTTTTTTCCAAACGTTTGGGCTACTTTTGGATAAGTCCTAGCTTCTTGTGGGCTACATTTTACACGCGTGTTTGGGCTGGTCCTATTATTTGCAGGGTAAATCAATAAAAATAGTTCTATAGAGACTTTATATTGAATTAAGTTTTTTACTGCCATTAATATAATACTTCCCTTTAGTACTTTATATAGACTTAAATCTTAAATAAACTTAAATCCTGTTTATATTTAAGTCTTATACAGACATAAGTGTTATAAAGACATAAGTCTTTTACGGAAATAAGTCTTATACAGTATAAGTCTTATGCAGACATGAGTCTTTTCCAGACAGAAATCGTATACGGACCTAAGTTTAATATATCATATGTCTTCTTCATACAAAAGACCTATAGAACCCTTAGAACTTATTTTTCAACTTGCAATTAATTAAAGATAGAATTTTGTCGGACTTATAAAAACTTAATTATTATTTCGACTTTATCTTAAACTACCCGGTAAGATGAACTTGCCCAGGCAAAAAAAGACAATCAGCACGACGCTGTGCCGACGTTGCAGGGGGTACTATCAACATCAATACAACGCACTGTTTACCAAATTTACAATGTTGTCACAATATTAAAATGATAACGCCAAATTTGCGTCTTCCAACTCTTCTTTTTAGTGTTGTCACAGTACTGTAAATTGAAATTTGCAATGTTGGATTCACGAATTTACAACGTAGTCACAACCATCTTCCGACTCTTATTTTCAATATTGTTACATATATAAATTCGCTAATAAATAAGCAAAAATTTGTTTATTTTCTAACCTAAAATAGTTTTTGTGTTTTCATTTTAATACGACTCTATAAATTAATAAGACTTACTATTTGTATATACAGCGTTGTAGCGGTATAGAAATATTATAAACACGGCATTAGAAAATTAAGGTTTAATTCTTGTATATACAGTAGGGTGGCCGTTATTTTCTTTTTTTCGATTTCTTATATTCTCCCCCCCCCCCCAAATCGGTTCAGATTTATGTAAAAAAAATTACAAAAAAATTTCGTAGCGATAAGTTGTGTTTTAGGGGGGGCGTCCGCCCCTCAAAGTTTGCCATCAAGCCATTTATTCCAATGTAATTTGTTTGCATATGACTATCTCTTAAAAACAACATTTTACAAGAATATAATATATGGCAATATTTTAGCCCTTCTAGTCAACAACATTACCTTCCAAGAAAGTTTTTTGCTAAAATTAATATTTAAGAAAATAATTAAGAAAATAACAACAAAATTCCAAACACTTTATATACGTTTTATATATAACGGGTGGTTAAATTGTAAGGGCCGATGTTGAATGTGAACCACACCTAAACGCCAAGTTTTTTTCCGAATTTTATTTGACATTTCTCTATTTCAGACTTACTCAATTTGAACCATGGATACACAATCCAACAACGTGTTAAAGTTATCCAGACTTATTATGAAAATGGGCGTTCAAATCATTTTCAGTGATGAGGCACATTTTCACCTCAGTGGATTCGTCAATAAACAGAATTGCCGCATTTGGGCGAATGAGAATCCAAGAGTGATTGTCGAAAAACCAATGCACCCACAAAGAGTGACTGTTTGGTGCGGTTTATTGGCTGGCGGCATCATCGGGCCGTATTTTTTCCAAAATGAGGCCGGTCAGGCAGTTACTGTGAATGGTGTTCGCTATCGTGAGATGATAACGAACTTTTTATGGCCCGAATTGGAAGATATGGATGTGGACGATATGTGGTTTCAGCAGGACGGTGCCACTTGCCACACAGCTAACGAAACAATGGCTCTTTTGCGCAACAAATTCCATGGCCGTGTTATCTCACGTAATGGCGATGTCAATTGGCCGCCAAGATCATGTGATTTGACACCGTTAGACTTTTTTCTTTAGGGTTATTTGAAAGAAAAGGTGTACGTCGATAAGCCAGCAACAATTCAAGAGCTAAAGGATGAGATAATTCGGCACATTAACGGCATAGAACCTCCATTATGCCTCAGGGTCATCGAAAATTTGGACCATCGGATAGAGGTGTGCCGCCGTGGTCGCGGCGCCCATTTGGCCGATATTTTGTTCCATGCATAATTGAGTAATACCAATATATCATAATAAAATAAAATTACAATAATTTCCTAAATAGTTTGTGTTTTATTCAAAATCAACATCGGCCCTTGAAATTTAACCACCCTTTATAAAAGGGGGATTAAATGTCAAGTGACCAAATTTTGAAATCGATGTCTTTCGATTTGGATGAAATTAACACATGGTTAGTCCTATTGGATAGTAGCTTAGACACAAATTTTCAACAAGATAGGTCAAAAAAGTTTCTGAGTTAGGGGGGGTCAAAGTTTGAAATTTTGGCCATACAGGTGTTCTTTCACATCCATGTAACTTAGTACCAATTGGTGTTAGCAAAATTTGTCCCAAGCAGCTTAGATAGCTATTTGATCAATCTTTTTAAAAACAAATTTTTTTGTTTTTTTTTTTTTATTTTTTAAAATTTTTTTTAACAGTTTAACAGTTTTATTTGGTTTAATATCTTTAGTTTGTCTAAAATCTTTATGGATAAAGTTTCCTGATGATCTGGCCTAAGCAACCAGTGAAATGCATAGGAATAGCTTATACCATCAACAATAAATTTCAAGTGTTTTTATCAATAATAAAAACTGGGAATTAAGCACGAATAACAAAATCTTTTGAAATTAAAATTTTTTTTTAAATTTAAAACTTGGCAAAAAAAAATAAAAAAAAGTTTTAAATTTAAAAAAAAAAATTTTTAAAAATTTTTTAAAAAAACAAAAAAAATTTTTTAAAAAGATTGATTAAATAGCTATCTTAGCTACTTGGGATAAATTTTGCTAACACCAATTGGTACTAAGTTACATGGATGAGAAAGAACACCTGTATGGCAAACCTTGACTTCTCTAACTCTGAAACTTTTTGACCGATCTTGTTGAAAATTTGTGTCTAAACTAATATTCAATAGGACTAACGTTGGTGCAAGTTTCATCCAAATCGAAAGACATCGATTTCAAAATTAGTTCACTTGACATTAAATCCCCCTTTTGTATATATAAAACGTATATTAAATGTTTGGTTTTTTGTTGTTGTTTTCTTAATTATTGTCTTAATTATTAATTTTAGCAAAAAACTTTCTTCGAGGCTAATGTTGTTAACTAGATGAGCTAAAATATTGCCATATATCATATTCTTGTAAAATGTTGTTTTTAAGAGATAGTCATATGCAAACAAATTACATTTGAATAAATGGCTTGATGGCAAACTTTGAGGGGCGGACGCCCCCCCCTAAAACACAACTTATCGCTACGAAATTTTTTTGTAGTTTTTTTTACATAAATCTGAACCGATTTGTGGGGGGAGAATATAAGAAATCAAAAAAAAAAGTACTCCATACAACTAACGGCCACGCTAATATACAGTGTTGTAGCGGTATAGTTTTATGGTAAATACGACTTTAAAAAACTAAAGACGTATATTTGTAATTAGGGTGTTGTACCGGTGTTGAATCTTATTTAAAAACGGTATTAACAAACTAAGGTTGTAATTTTGTATCTACAGTGTTGTGATGGTACCATATTTTTGGTAGAGTCACAATGTTGTATTTACAGGGTTGTGGCGGTACATAATATTCAGAAGAGTCGTAATTTCTGCCTGGGTGCCTTTAACATATTGCTCTCTTAAGTTTAAAACAAAGTTGTAAGAGTAAAAAACTTTTAATACGTGGCACAGAATTTATAATGGTCTTAAGACTCAATCATATACATTAAACAATTTGCATAACCTTTTATTAATAATCAACGATATTTATTTTATCAATATTATTCGTCTATTTTATTTTTTTTAAATTTTTATAAAACGTTTTAATTTTTTTTTTTAACAGTTTTTGTTTTGTTTTATTTTTTAAATGTCATTTTTTCTTGTGCAGGGAAGTATTTTTTAATTCTATATTGAAAAAACCATAGTTGCATCATTAAATACTACTAGATTTTGAGTAGATTTCGTCGAAATCTAGTCAAGAAGTAGATTTTGTTTTGTATGGGATATCTAGTCAAAAACAACTAGATTTGGCTCGAAATCTCGTAAGTACTAGATTTTGCGTAGGTGTAAATGTAGTATTAAACCAATATAAATATTACACATACTGAATGAAGTCTTGTAAAAACATAATTCTAACATCAACTAAAACTTATGCAAAACAGAGACTTACATGTATTACGAACTTGGACAGACTCCATCATTTAACGTTTTGTTTTACCTTCCAAATTATATCGGTCTATTTATATTATGTGCAGATAAATGTTATACATCTACCTACTTTTTCCATATCTGTTACAATCCTTTAAAACTGTGTATTAAAATTAAAACAATTATAGCTTTTTAAATACATAAATGTATAGTTTTTCAACTGTATCTACTTGTTACTTGAATCCACTTGTAAATGTAACCCAAATGAATGTGTTATATGGTCGGTCATACAAATGAAAATGAATTTGAAACTATTCGAAATACAAAAGAAAAATAGAACCGAAATTGTAGTTGAGACCTGTAACAAGTAACAGAGCGACCAACCAGCCTACATTTTTTTTATGTATTCAATGTTAACACATTTTTATTATTTTTTGTGTTTTGTTTGTAGTTTTTATTATCATATACATGATCATATTTCTGTGAACAAGTAGCAACTGACTGACCGACTGACTGACAACTAACTACACTCACTTCACGTGCTGAGATCATTTGAATGCATCTCATATTACTGCAATTATTTTATGTAGGTATATGGAGTGTAATAAAAACAACTAAAACAAATCATTTTACATACTTTTTTTGTTTGGTTGTAGCAAAAAAATGACATTTATTTTTCTGAATTTAACAGACTCTTGCATTAAAATTGTGTTCAAAAAGTATTTAAGTGGTTAGTTTTCAAGAGTCTAGAATTTGTTGGCCCGCATTATGAATGGGTTAGTGTATTTTCGTATGTGTGTGTGTGTGTGTGGCATTTGTTACAATTTGATATTCAAATACCATTTTCAAATGTAATTTATAATACAAAATCCTATTATCCCACTTTGCATTATGTTGCACATTTACGGTTCACATTTTTCTACTCATTTTGTTAAATTTTAGATTTAATTTTTTTTTGTTTATTTGGTTGGTTGTGCAAATGACACTTGGCATAAGAGTTTGTAATGTGTTCTTTTTGAATTTTTGGCACAATTTTTTTTTGCACTTTATTTCATTTTTACCTTTTTTGTTTAGGTCTGTCTGCTGACTGACCTTTTTCTTTTATAATTTTTTATTCGTGTGTCGTTAATGTTATGAAAATGTTACAAGTTTAAAGTAAAATTTCGTATTATTTCGTTAAGGTTTAAATTGTTGCTATATTTTTCTAAATGTCAAATAAACACATTAAATGTTTATAATTTTGAGATGAAGGAAATGAACAAATGAATATGAAAAATGACTCAAACCGAAGTGATTCATGAAATGTTATAAATATTAAAAAAGGTGTTATGAGGTAAAGATAAAAGTGAGTCAGGAAATTTAAGACAATTAGATTTTACTCGAAATCTCGTAAGTAATAGATTTCGTTGTGGTGTAAACAGGCTATCACTACAACAAAATCTATTACTTACGAGATTTCGAGTAAAATCTAGTTGTTTTTCCATACAAAACAAATTCTACTTCGTGACTAGATTTTGGCGAAATCCACTCAAAATCTAGTTGTGTTTTCTAATGCACCTATGGTTTTTTACAAATTGTATTCAAAAATTCTTCCCTGTACAAGAAGAAAATGACATTAAAACAGTGTTCGAATTTAAACAGAACATTATTTAGCGTTTGGCTGACACACTCAAGAACGATATCTATTTTTTTTTTTTTTTTGTGATTGTGTAGACGAACACAACCATTGATACCGTTCGTAACTATTTTCAAAAAAACCGATCAGTATATGGTCTTCTGGCCGTCATTAAAAAACAGAACAATTGAAGTGATACTCTAGACAAACATTATACATTTACATTGTTAAAGAAATGAACAAACAAAAACTTTAAACAACGGCCGCAGCACGAACAGCTTGTGCGTGTATTGTGTATACATACCCTTCAAATAAAATTGGACCAAATGATCCATTTTGATAAAATGGACTACTCCATGGACTGGTCCGATGTAATGCAAGCATGGACCATCTCATTGTTAAAAAGTGTTTGTAGTGAGACGACATGTCTTCTTTTTTAACGACATGCTTTCGTTTTTAAACGACTTCAAAACTAATCCTCTTGTGTACACCATGGAGTAGTTTTAAAACTACTCCTTAGTGGTCCAAAGGTGGTTATATGGTCCTCTCCTAGGACATCGTAATGTTAAATAGACCAGGTTTTTTTCATACGTTTGGGCTAGTTTTGGACTAGTCCTGGTCCCTTGTGGACTACTCTTTACACGCGTGTTTGGACTGGTCCTATTATATACAGGGTATATTTTGTTTATGTAAAATTATTCTGCTGGCTTTTTGTTTTTTTTTCGTGTGTGTAATTTGTTTTTGTAAAAAATGTTTGTTTTTTCTAGCCAAAAGGGATGAACATTAATGAGCCGAACCGAACACAATGAAGTTTGTGTTTTTTTTTAACCGAACGGAATTAAACGTTCTCATCACTTGTTGAGTTGGATATAAACAGTATTATTTTTGTGTTCGAAAGATGATAAATAGGAAAACGTTATTTTTTTAATGATTTTCTACACAAACACTATTAGCGTTTGTGTTTTCCACAAATCTACCGAACCATACACTAAGGAGCGATATTAAGTGTTTATTTTTGAACTATGCATTAAAAACAAAAAAGGTTGGTTTGTCAAACTGTTAAAAAAACTCGAAAATTAAAAAAAAAAAAATATAAAAAGAAAGAGATAAACATTTTTAAAATATTTTTCATATTATTCGAATGTGTATTCTATGTCAAATACAATCCTCAAAAGCTTTTATACTTTAATAGACTCATTCCTTCAATATTTCACAGGAATATTTTCTATGCACTATCAGAATTTTTGTTTTGTATATTTCTGTTACGAAGCTTACCTTAGCTATCCTTTGGTTAGCAATGAAGTAAATTGTAAAGAAAATTTATACAACTATTAGATACCAGCAGAATGTAATGCATTTTCTGGCCCGCATTCTTTGTATCTTATTACTGGATAGTGCCTATTGTAAATTTTTATGTATTTAACTTAATTATTTTAACAAATAGAATCTGGGAATTTATTTCTCATGGTGAGTTACATTTATTATTTAAATTTTTCATATTATTCGAATGTGTATTCTATGTCAAATACAATCCTCAAAAGCTTTTATACTTTAATAGACTCATTCCTTCAATATTTCACAGGAATATTTTCTATGCACTATCAGAATTTTTGTTTTGTATATTTCTGTTACGAAGCTTACCTTAGCTATCCTTTGGTTAGCAATGAAGTAAATTGTAAAGAAAATTTATACAACTATTAGATACCAGCAGAATGTAATGCATTTTCTGGCCCGCTACGGCCTTCGTCAGCATTCTTTGTATCTTATTACTGGATAGTGCCTATTGTAAATTTTTATGTATTTAACTTAATTATTTTAACAAATAGAATCTGGGAATTTATTTCTCATGGTGAGTTACATTTATTATTTAAATTTTTCATATTATTCGAATGTGTATTCTATGTCAAATACAATCCTCAAAAGCTTTTATACTTTAATAGACTCATTCCTTCAATATTTCACAGGAATATTTTCTATGCACTATCAGAATTTTTGTTTTGTATATTTCTGTTACGAAGCTTACCTTAGCTATCCTTTGGTTAGCAATGAAGTAAATTGTAAAGAAAATTTATACAACTATTAGATACCAGCAGAATGTAATGCATTTTCTGGCCCGCTACGGCCTTCGTCAGCATTCTTTGTATCTTATTACTGGATAGTGCCTATTGTAAATTTTTATGTATTTAACTTAATTATTTTAACAAATAGAATCTGGGAATTTATTTCTCATGGTGAGTTACATTTATTATTTAAATTTTTCATATTATTCGAATGTGTATTCTATGTCAAATACAATCCTCAAAAGCTTTTATACTTTAATAGACTCATTCCTTCAATATTTCACAGGAATATTTTCTATGCACTATCAGAATTTTTGTTTTGTATATTTCTGTTACGAAGCTTACCTTAGCTATCCTTTGGTTAGCAATGAAGTAAATTGTAAAGAAAATTTATACAACTATTAGATACCAGCAGAATGTAATGTAAAAAATTTTCTTTACAATTTACTTCATTGCTAACCAAAGGATAGCTAAGGTAAGCTTCGTAACAGAAATATACAAAACAAAAATTCTGATAGTGCATAGAAAATATTCCTGTGAAATATTGAAGGAATGAGTCTATTAAAGTATAAAAGCTTTTGAGGATTGTATTTGACATAGAATACACATTCGAATAATATGAAAAATTTAAATAATAAATGTAACTCACCATGAGAAATAAATTCCCAGATTCTATTTGTTAAAATAATTAAGTTAAATACATAAAAATTTACAATAGGCACTATCCAGTAATAAGATACAAAGAATGCTGACGAAGGCCGTAGCGGGCCAGAAAATGCATTACATTCTGCTGGTATCTAATAGTTGTATAAATTTTCTTTACAATTTACTTCATTGCTAACCAAAGGATAGCTAAGGTAAGCTTCGTAACAGAAATATACAAAACAAAAATTCTGATAGTGCATAGAAAATATTCCTGTGAAATATTGAAGGAATGAGTCTATTAAAGTATAAAAGCTTTTGAGGATTGTATTTGACATAGAATACACATTCGAATAATATGAAAAATTTAAATAATAAATGTAACTCACCATGAGAAATAAATTCCCAGATTCTATTTGTTAAAATAATTAAGTTAAATACATAAAAATTTACAATAGGCACTATCCAGTAATAAGATACAAAGAATGCTGACGAAGGCCGTAGCGGGCCAGAAAATGCATTGCATTCTGCTGGTATCTAATAGTTGTATAAATTTTCTTTACAATTTACTTCATTGCTAACCAAAGGATAGCTAAGGTAAGCTTCGTAACAGAAATATACAAAACAAAAATTCTGATAGTGCATAGAAAATATTCCTGTGAAATATTGAAGGAATGAGTCTATTAAAGTATAAAAGCTTTTGAGGATTGTATTTGACATAGAATACACATTCGAATAATATGAAAAATTTAAATAATAAATGTAACTCACCATGAGAAATAAATTCCCAGATTCTATTTGTTAAAATAATTAAGTTAAATACATAAAAATTTACAATAGGCACTATCCAGTAATAAGATACAAAGAATGCTGACGAAGGCCGTAGCGGGCCAGAAAATGCATTACATTCTGCTGGTATCTAATAGTTGTATAAATTTTCTTTACAATTTACTTCATTGCTAACCAAAGGATAGCTAAGGTAAGCTTCGTAACAGAAATATACAAAACAAAAATTCTGATAGTGCATAGAAAATATTCCTGTGAAATATTGAAGGAATGAGTCTATTAAAGTATAAAAGCTTTTGAGGATTGTATTTGACATAGAATACACATTCGAATAATATGAAAAATTAAAATAATAAATGTAACTCACCATGAGAAATAAATTCCCAGATTCTATTTGTTAAAATAATTAAGTTAAATACATAAAAATTTACAATAGGCACTATCCAGTAATAAGATACAAAGAATGCTGACGAAGGCCGTAGCGGGCCAGAAAATCCATTACATTCTGCTGGTATCTAATAGTTGTATAAATTTTCTTTACAATTTACTTCATTGCTAACCAAAGGATAGCTAAGGTAAGCTTCGTAACAGAAATATACAAAACAAAAATTCTGATAGTGCATAGAAAATATTCCTGTGAAATATTGAAGGAATGAGTCTATTAAAGTATAAAAGCTTTTGAGGATTGTATTTGACATAGAATACACATTCGAATAATATGAAAAATTTAAATAATAAATGTAACTCACCATGAGAAATAAATTCCCAGATTCTATTTGTTAAAATAATTAAGTTAAATACATAAAAATTTACAATAGGCACTATCCAGTAATAAGATACAAAGAATGCTGACGAAGGCCGTAGCGGGCCAGAAAATGCATTACATTCTGCTGGTATCTAATAGTTGTATAAATTTTCTTTACAATTTACTTCATTGCTAACCAAAGGATAGCTAAGGTAAGCTTCGTAACAGAAATATACAAAACAAAAATTCTGATAGTGCATAGAAAATATTCCTGTGAAATATTGAAGGAATGAGTCTATTAAAGTATAAAAGCTTTTGAGGATTGTATTTGACATAGAATACACATTCGAATAATATGAAAAATTTAAATAATAAATGTAACTCACCATGAGAAATAAATTCCCAGATTCTATTTGTTAAAATAATTAAGTTAAATACATAAAAATTTACAATAGGCACTATCCAGTAATAAGATACAAAGAATGCTGACGAAGGCCGTAGCGGGCCAGAAAATGCATTACATTCTGCTGGTATCTAATAGTTGTATAAATTTTCTTTACAATTTACTTCATTGCTAACCAAAGGATAGCTAAGGTAAGCTTCGTAACAGAAATATACAAAACAAAAATTCTGATAGTGCATAGAAAATATTCCTGTGAAATATTGAAGGAATGAGTCTATTAAAGTATAAAAGCTTTTGAGGATTGTATTTGACATAGAATACACATTCGAATAATATGAAAAATTTAAATAATAAATGTAACTCACCATGAGAAATAAATTCCCAGATTCTATTTGTTAAAATAATTAAGTTAAATACATAAAAATTTACAATAGGCACTATCCAGTAATAAGATACAAAGAATACTGACGAAGGCCGTAGCGGGCCAGAAAATGCATTACATTCTGCTGGTATCTAATAGTTGTATAAATTTTCTTTACAATTTACTTCATTGCTAACCAAAGGATAGCTAAGGTAAGCTTCGTAACAGAAATATACAAAACAAAAATTCTGATAGTGCATAGAAAATATTCCTGTGAAATATTGAAGGAATGAGTCTATTAAAGTATAAAAGCTTTTGAGGATTGTATTTGACATAGAATACACATTCGAATAATATGAAAAATTTAAATAATAAATGTAACTCACCATGAGAAATAAATTCCCAGATTCTATTTGTTAAAATAATTAAGTTAAATACATAAAAATTTACAATAGGCACTATCCAGTAATAAGATACAAAGAATGCTGACGAAGGCCGTAGCGGGCCAGAAAATGCATTACATTCTGCTGGTATCTAATAGTTGTATAAATTTTCTTTACAATTTACTTCATTGCTAACCAAAGGATAGCTAAGGTAAGCTTCGTAACAGAAATATACAAAACAAAAATTCTGATAGTGCATAGAAAATATTCCTGTGAAATATTGAAGGAATGAGTCTATTAAAGTATAAAAGCTTTTGAGGATTGTATTTGACATAGAATACACATTCGAATAATATGAAAAATTTAAATAATAAATGTAACTCACCATGAGAAATAAATTCCCAGATTCTATTTGTTAAAATAATTAAGTTAAATACATAAAAATTTACAATAGGCACTATCCAGTAATAAGATACAAAGAATGCTGACGAAGGCCGTAGCGGGCCAGAAAATGCATTACATTCTGCTGGTATCTAATAGTTGTATAAATTTTCTTTACAATTTACTTCATTGCTAACCAAAGGATAGCTAAGGTAAGCTTCGTAACAGAAATATACAAAACAAAAATTCTGATAGTGCATAGAAAATATTCCTGTGAAATATTGAAGGAATGAGTCTATTAAAGTATAAAAGCTTTTGAGGATTGTATTTGACATAGAATACACATTCGAATAATATGAAAAATTTAAATAATAAATGTAACTCACCATGAGAAATAAATTCCCAGATTCTATTTGTTAAAATAATTAAGTTAAATACATAAAAATTTACAATAGGCACTATCCAGTAATAAGATACAAAGAATGCTGACGAAGGCCGTAGCGGGCCAGAAAATGCATTACATTCTGCTGGTATCTAATAGTTGTATAAATTTTCTTTACAATTTACTTCATTGCTAACCAAAGGATAGCTAAGGTAAGCTTCGTAACAGAAATATACAAAACAAAAATTCTGATAGTGCATAGAAAATATTCCTGTGAAATATTGAAGGAATGAGTCTATTAAAGTATAAAAGCTTTTGAGGATTGTATTTGACATAGAATACACATTCGAATAATATGAAAAATTTAAATAATAAATGTAACTCACCATGAGAAATAAATTCCCAGATTCTATTTGTTAAAATAATTAAGTTAAATACATAAAAATTTACAATAGGCACTATCCAGTAATAAGATACAAAGAATGCTGACGAAGGCCGTAGCGGGCCAGAAAATGCATTACATTCTGCTGGTATCTAATAGTTGTATAAATTTTCTTTACAATTTACTTCATTGCTAACCAAAGGATAGCTAAGGTAAGCTTCGTAACAGAAATATACAAAACAAAAATTCTGATAGTGCATAGAAAATATTCCTGTGAAATATTGAAGGAATGAGTCTATTAAAGTATAAAAGCTTTTGAGGATTGTATTTGACATAGAATACACATTCGAATAATATGAAAAATTTAAATAATAAATGTAACTCACCATGAGAAATAAATTCCCAGATTCTATTTGTTAAAATAATTAAGTTAAATACATAAAAATTTACAATAGGCACTATCCAGTAATAAGATACAAAGAATGCTGACGAAGGCCGTAGCGGGCCAGAAAATGCATTACATTCTGCTGGTATCTAATAGTTGTATAAATTTTCTTTACAATTTACTTCATTGCTAACCAAAGGATAGCTAAGGTAAGCTTCGTAACAGAAATATACAAAACAAAAATTCTGATAGTGCATAGAAAATATTCCTGTGAAATATTGAAGGAATGAGTCTATTAAAGTATAAAAGCTTTTGAGGATTGTATTTGACATAGAATACACATTCGAATAATATGAAAAATTTAAATAATAAATGTAACTCACCATGAGAAATAAATTCCCAGATTCTATTTGTTAAAATAATTAAGTTAAATACATAAAAATTTACAATAGGCACTATCCAGTAATAAGATACAAAGAATGCTGACGAAGGCCGTAGCGGGCCAGAAAATGCATTACATTCTGCTGGTATCTAATAGTTGTATAAATTTTCTTTACAATTTACTTCATTGCTAACCAAAGGATAGCTAAGGTAAGCTTCGTAACAGAAATATACAAAACAAAAATTCTGATAGTGCATAGAAAATATTCCTGTGAAATATTGAAGGAATGAGTCTATTAAAGTATAAAAGCTTTTGAGGATTGTATTTGACATAGAATACACATTCGAATAATATGAAAAATTTAAATAATAAATGTAACTCACCATGAGAAATAAATTCCCAGATTCTATTTGTTAAAATAATTAAGTTAAATACATAAAAATTTACAATAGGCACTATCCAGTAATAAGATACAAAGAATGCTGACGAAGGCCGTAGCGGGCCAGAAAATGCATTACATTCTGCTGGTATCTAATAGTTGTATAAATTTTCTTTACAATTTACTTCATTGCTAACCAAAGGATAGCTAAGGTAAGCTTCGTAACAGAAATATACAAAACAAAAATTCTGATAGTGCATAGAAAATATTCCTGTGAAATATTGAAGGAATGAGTCTATTAAAGTATAAAAGCTTTTGAGGATTGTATTTGACATAGAATACACATTCGAATAATATGAAAAATTTAAATAATAAATGTAACTCACCATGAGAAATAAATTCCCAGATTCTATTTGTTAAAATAATTAAGTTAAATACATAAAAATTTACAATAGGCACTATCCAGTAATAAGATACAAAGAATGCTGACGAAGGCCGTAGCGGGCCAGCAAATGCATTACATTCTGCTGGTATCTAATAGTTGTATAAATTTTCTTTACAATTTACTTCATTGCTAACCAAAGGATAGCTAAGGTAAGCTTCGTAACAGAAATATACAAAACAAAAATTCTGATAGTGCATAGAAAATATTCCTGTGAAATATTGAAGGAATGAGTCTATTAAAGTATAAAAGCTTTTGAGGATTGTATTTGACATAGAATACACATTCGAATAATATGAAAAATTTAAATAATAAATGTAACTCACCATGAGAAATAAATTCCCAGATTCCATTTTTAAAATATTTAAAAAATAAAATGTTAACAAAATTTTTAACAAAAGAAATTGTTTTTCTTAAACTTTTATTATTTGTGGTTATTGTCGTAAAAGTAACGAGAAACGATTTTTATGTTTATGATTCATAGCACTTCACATTTGCGAGATAACGGTACGTTTATGTTTTTCGATGTATGTATACCTCTATTTTAGGTGCCACCCAGAGTAAATTGCTGGTTCGATTGAAATAATTTAAATATTGTTTGAAAGGCTACTACATTACACGTCGAATTGTTTAGAATATTATAAAACTATGGACAATATAAAAATGGCGTCTGAAAAAGTATAATTCATCGAAAAAGACAAATGCACCGTTATCTCGCAATTGTAACGTAGCGTTTGTGGAGCAGCGTTTGCAGTAGCAATAAAATAGCATTTAATGTAACAAGAGAACAGTATACGTTGTAAATTAACCTAAAAATAATAAATTTTTAAATAATTTGATCAGCAGTAGCATCAATTACACAGTGCAACACGAAAAATATAACCATATACGGGTGCCACTACGTGATAAAAGACCAAAAAAAAAGACACGTGTCCCCCAGTTTTGCCCATAGTCATGAACTTTTTTTTACGGGCCCTCAAAGATCTGGGGCCGCGGTGTCATTTATGCAAAAAAATGATCATTTTCTCAGGCTCATATCTTGCAAACCGTTTGGACTTTTGATTTAATCTCTGGGGCAAAGTTGTAGCTCTTGTGATAAAGAAAAAAATCAAAAAAAAAACTTAATCTTCAAGATCAAAATCGCAAAAAAACTTTACAAAATTCGATTTTTTTTTACCTTTTTTCCGTGTTTAGGTCCATAGGTAGCAAATCGTTCAAAATTCAAGGAAATAATCAACTACAAAAATGTACCTAAGGTCTCACTCAATTAACAACTTTCCTGATATTTTCATAGTAATTTCCTGATTACCCGGCGACTTACATAGGCTATAAATTGTGAGTTCTTATATAATCCAAATTTTTGTGGTTGTTTATATAAGCCAATCTTTATTACATATAATCCTTTACTTTATTCCAAAGTTTGTTTTAACCTGGCGATTTATATAACCGAAACTTTGTTATAATCGCGGAGATATATAAATTTTAAACTTTTTTCATCGAAGATCTTTATATCGAGCCCAAACCACGAAAATAACCTAAGCGACATCATTTTATAATTTTAGTTTTTTTAATAAATGACTTTATTGGCAACACTTGCATCTCCGAAAATATCGTGGTCACATAAGGTACCGTTACGATTTTATAGCAAGAATAATTTTGGATTAATATTTTGTATTCCTGGATCAAATTATATTATTGAGTTTTTATATTGTACTGCCTCTTCTAATCCAATGGAATAAAAAACTTTATTGTAATTTGTTATAAATTAGATCAATATATTTCGAACATCTTCAGTTCATCTTCAGGATCTATACAATTTTAAATAACATTTTTTTGAAAAAAAAAATAGAAAAAAACTCTTTCCTGTAAAGTTTGATTTTTGGTGCTTACGTTATTTTTGCGGTAAGGGGTCGATATAGTCCAAACTGTTCTTCAATCTTGGAGTTTTACATACATTTTAATTGTTTTACTGGTAGGGACCAAACTTTATCTTTCTTGGGGGCCATCAAGTTTTGCATTTCCTTTCGATTTGCAATAAACTAAAACTTTTTTATTAACACACGCACACTTTTTTTATTGATCGCTTTCGAATTGACCTTTATATTTGTTTGGCAATTTTACGTATATTTTAAGACCTCCTTTTTTTAAATATATTTGTGTGCAGCCTGTGCCACATCTGTCAATTCAAATGTGTTTTGACAAGTAGTTTTTGTGAACTTCAAAGTGATTGACTTAACGTTGGGCTTTAGGGTTAATCTAGGATCCTTAAATTAGGGATGTAACGAAACGCGTTTTGCAGACACGATACCAATACTCAAAAAGAAGTATCGGCGATACCGATACCGATACCGATACCGATATGAATATAAAATTTGAATTCAAGGTAAAATTGAAAAAAAAAATAATTTTTTTATTATACAAAATTATAGTGTAGGAGATTATTTATATTTAAAATTGATATTAATATGATTTAAAAATCAATGGATTTGATTTTATAGAAATAATAAGTTTTTTATAGAAAAAAATAGTGTAATAGAGAATATTTAAAATTGAAATTAATAAGATTTTTGTTAAAAATACAAAATATTCCCACTTTTTATATTAATATTCTCAACTTTTGCGGATATCGCAAATCCGTTCGAACTAGACCAGCAGTGAAAAACATTTCTCACACTGATAGAAAAGGCGTCACAACGCTGATGTATTTTGACATCAGTACTATAACAAGTGTTTTCGTTTTTGACCCCATGACACTTTTCATCATGGTGATGTCAACCCTAACATCACTTGGCCAAAGTGTCATCAGGGTCAAAATGAAATTATGTCATCAATGGGATGACACATCGTAGAAATGACGAACATGTCCTCAGTGCGATGACGCAGTAACATCGGAGAAAGGACACATTAGCATCAATTAAATGACAGTTTGTTATTAAGTCAAAGTCATTGGCTTAAGTCAAAGTGAGAGAATATTATTATTTACTTACCCGTTACATATGTTTGTTTCACGTTTGTTGAATTATGACCTTTGCTTACAGCAGAACTTTCACTAATAAGACACCAGCACCATGCCCCATATGGTTTTCGTAATCATTCTTCTTTAAAAATTTGATGTATTTAACTTAATAATTGAAAAAAATCATATATATAGGAATTTTTACTTTTTTTAATACATTGTAATCATGAAAATAAGGTTAATAATATACAAAATGTGGCATGGAATTGATGTGACTATAGTCATAAAATAGATGACACGTAAAAAATGACAAAATTGTACGAAGACGTTAGTCATTGGATTGATGTTATTTTTTGCATCATTGATGCCATTTGTAGTAACATTGATGTCACAATTCTGATGTTAGGGCATCATCAATACGAATATGCATTTTTCTATCAGTGCAGATGCGTATTTATACATTAAGTGGACCTGCGTCTCTAGAAATATTAGGAGATCTAAGGCATATCTCGATTTCTTCTTAAGCAGAACCATAGCTTAGGATGGACAGAGGCCCATTCTCTTAAGGAAACGGTATTCGTTAGATCTCTGATTTCAATAATTTTAAAATTATGGGTTTTTTACAAATACATATTTTGGCTCTGAAAAATATGTTTTCTTTGCGTGCATACAATGTAAAATGACTTATATGGAACATTGTACACATTTCAAAAGATGAAAAAACACTTAATTTAATTTCGTTTGAGGCAAAATAAAATTTGAGTTTTTGCAATTTATAACTGATTAAAAAAAGATAAATCTTCATCATTTCAATATTATTGCAAAAAGTTATTGACATTTTTTTTAATTTTAATTTAATAGCCAATAATAAAACTTGTCTATTAATTTTTAATACATATAATTAAAAATGTTTACCTATGCTTTTTTATACTTTTTTGACTTGATTGTCAGTATCATTTTCAAGCGAGACCAGTTTTTTTTTCATAAACTGCCAACTGCAAAAGCTTTAACTATAAATCTTTTGATTTTGTTAAAATATTTTCCATAAGCTGTTTTGACACCTGTAATTATTAAAGAGATATAAACTCACATAAATATATAATTGTAGGTATGTGTTGATTAAGTTGTATGTATAGTTATCAAATCTGCCGCCACCCGTTCTTCTTTCTTTTGCGTATTTTTAATTAAAACATTAATTAGTGTTCACATTATTAAGCCTCTCAGTCATGCCTCAAATTCCAACAGTAACTGAAACTCTTCTATACATGTGTCACCAGCATTCATCATTTGCAGCAACTTTAACAAACAAAGAAAAAATTGTTAAATTCAACTTGACAACACTCACAAAAAAAGAAAAAAAAATTCAATTACCTACAATTTTACAAAAAAAGTTAAAAATACAAATACGATTAAAAATAAATAAATACATAAATTTCTTTGTGTAGGTATTAAATTTTGAAATGTTTATCATTATTACTCGGTTTGCGTTTAAAACCAATCGATTCATTCATTCAGTCATTCATTCCTTTTCACTCATTGATATGCATAACTGGCAAATTATTGTTGTCTTTTTTTCAAAAGGAGTTTTTCCGTTTTTTTTTTATTAACTCCAAATCCAATTCATCCGTTATCACATGTGTGTGTAAATCTTAAAAACTAAAAAGCCGCCTTGGTAGTTTGCGGAGAGAAAACATCGTCAGTGAAAAAAGAGGAATAACAGAAAATAAACACAACAGATGATGAGGAAGAGATGCCGCGCTGCTTGTCGCCTTAAACAAATAATCCAATTTAAAATAATCATGCATGGCGTCTGCCTGCCATTCAACTCTTCGCATCCATAATACTGGTGGTACCTACATCATCTCTTCCTTTTTTTTTTTTTTGTTGGGTGCTTAAATATTTCTGCTGCTGTATTTTATGATGATTTCTTGCTAAGCTTATAAAACCAGCTCATCATATTATTTTTTGTTTTCAATATATAGATTTGTTTCTTCAAAGTCAACTGTAAAATTTACTTTCAGAGGATTTTTTTTTTTTTTTGAAAGAATGAAATCATAAACATTTTAATGTTTTCTAAAGAGATGTTTTGAAGACTTTATAAAGACTTCACTTAAGTATATTCCATAAGGCAAGCCTTATCGGTAATAAAGTTAAATGTGCTGTTTCCAGGTGACAGGCAATTGATTGTGTAGAAAATTGTATATGAAAATCATTCAGTTTTTTGAGTGCTTTTCATAAAAATTTTACTACACAATCAATTGTTTGTCTCCTGGAAACAACACATAAGTCTTCATAAAGTCCAAATTTTTAATCGCTGTTTCGTATAGTCCATTTAGCTTCATTAGTCCAATTCATACGTTACAAGTCGAATTGAATTCTCTTCTTTGAATCAGCATCGGAGTTCACACAATGCTTGTCTTATCGCTGAAATATTACTTTTTTTATGTATGAAGTACACACAAATTTATGTGTGTGATTTTTACATTACGAATGAGAAAACAAAACGTATATGACGAGTACATTAAGCTGATTACTCGTTTCTTTTCCCCTCGGCCCTTTCGACAATAATGTAGCAAGCTGATCAATTAGACTTGCATTGTATGAATTGGGACTTAAGTCCAATATAAGCTCTTTCTATTTTTATATAACCAAGTTAAGTTTTTAATGTACGCTGCGAAGCTTTAGTTGAAGCATTTTTTCTGCACGGTTTGGCCCTTAACGAAGCACTTTTTAGCCCAATTACTTTGACTAAATAGTGGATCATTTTATAGTTTAAATTAATTTTAGAAATCGTAATGGAATACAGCTGTTTTAAAAAGTTTTAAAATCTTTGTTATGATCTTGAGTCTTAATATAATTCTGAACTTGTGAGTTTATAAAGTTCAGAACTGGTTTCAGTCTTCGTTAATTTGTAGTCCAAACTTATTTAAATTTAGGTTCATTTTATTAATTTTTGTTTTAATTGTGGTTTAAATTTAGTCAAAATAGTTGGTATTTATATAGACAAGACTTTGTTTTTATTGTGGGTCCTTGAATAATTTATGTCGGTATTCTTTGAAATATTTTAAATTTAATAAAGGTTAACAAAAGAAATTATCTTCGACAACTTTCCTTGATAACTTAAATTAAAAAATCGTTTTTGAATACCGGGGATCAACTTTGTTTTATAAATACTTTAACTTCCACTGGCAAAAAGGGTGCCGATCTCCATTGTACTCGATTTAGGGCAATATTTTTAAGTTCGTTCAATGTTAGGGACCTCATTTGTGAGAATTAAAAGGAGTACACAAGCGATGTGCTCGTGATTCTTTTTGTTCACCCATTCGTTGTATCATTGTTATCTCATATGTAATGTAATGTAAACGCAAAAGCAATTCTTAAGAAGAACCGTCAAAAATTGCAGCGACAAAAATCGTTTAATGTAAATGGTCACTAAGGATGGAGTGCATTGGTTTTTAATACTCTAATGAGATGTGCGCTGGTAGTCTTTTCCCTTTAGTTTGGGGATCACATGGTAGCTGTAGCTTATACCATAAATCGCGGGCAGGGAGAATCCCACATAGAACACTGGGTTATAACCCTTGTGAGAAAGTTCAACTTGTGGTGGTTCCCCCTGAATGATGTTGCTACTCAACTGATGTGGCTTGCATTTTTTCAAAAGCAGCGGAGGTTACATATCTCCAGCCCCTAAACAAGGGGCGACTATATAATTTGCCGGATTATAAATTCAAATTGGTACCTGGGCGGGACGGTGTCTCTCACACTCACAGGAGTTTGGTAAACGCAGAGTTCGTCACCCAGATCTACAATGAAATTACATCAAATAACAGATGCTTTTGTTAATCTATTTTCACATATGTAATCGTGATACAATCCATATTTCTTAAATTAATTAGAGATATATTCGATCTTTCGTAGACCAGGGGGCAAATCGCGACATTCGATATCGATCGAAATTGCAATACAATTTACATGGGAATTTCGATCGATATCGAATGTCGCCATTTGCCCCCAGGGTTGTCTTCAGTTATCGTAGTACTTTTGCTGAACACATTTAAATCCCAATCTTAGGGTTTTGTGTTCTCCCGATAATACTTTAAGTGCATTTTGGTTTTTGTAGTGCTATTTAAGTTTTAATTGTTACCTGGCCTTTACACATGCAAGTGCAAGTTCGAAAAAGTCAATACACAGACACTTTTTTACTAACACCGTCACAGTTTTCGTACAAGATATTCCTAAAGACAGTTATTTTTGGAAACTTGCAGCAAGTTAATGTCAAAAACATTAACAGTGTTACCAAATTGACTTGATTGAGGAAATAATAATTATAGTTTTAACTCTTTTTAAAGTATATATAAAAATATTTCTTTTTTTTACAAATATAAAAAAGAACACAACTGCTTTAAATTTTAAAACATTAATCTCATTAGAAAAAGTAATAATAATGATTAATGACAATTACTTATTTAAAAATTATGCTCCAGTTTGCACTTGGTAACTCTGATTTACAAGGAACTCCTACTAGACTATGTATACTTTCATGCAACTTGTATGACATTCGACTATTTCGTCGACATGTTCGATGTTAATAAGTATACTCTACCTGCAAGCAATTACGCGCATGTGTAAAAGCAGGGTTAATATTTAGTCTCGATTATTAAGCCTTTATAAAGGCTTTTTAATATTTCTGTTTTTAAAGAAGCCATATATTTAATACCCTGCATTTAGCCTTACATACATACTTATTCGCACATTGCAATAAACCAAAATAAAAAAAAAAAATCTCTCCATGGTATTTTTTCATCCTCAGCAAGAAGCTACAAACAATTGGAGTGAGTTGTGTTGATGGTAAAGTACCCGTATTGTATTATTGTATTTCACTGATTGTTGGGGTGTAACGAAATTTATAGAATTCGTTAAAACAAAAAATGTTCATATAAAGAAATTTAAAGTAAAGAAACCGAAATAAGTACGTGTTGTTTTCATATGGCGCATCATCGTCTTCGAATTGCCATAAATCAGACACAACAATTCCTTTTAAATTCATACGTTGTCATATCGTTAGTTTTTTCCTTTCTTACAAGAATGGGAAATTTTTATATTCTTATTTATGTGTATATGAATGACTGGGCTGGCTGGAAGGTTGGCTGACTGACTGCGTCTCAGTTATCTAATCGAAGGAGTTAAAGCTTTTAACTCCTGTAGCGTTTTGGCACAACGTGTGTTCACTACTACTTTTCAGTGTGCGTGTGTTGTTGTTGTTGTCTTACTAGCAGAAAGTTCGTTTTTAAACGTTTCTTAAATGTCAATTGTTGACGTGCTGCCAAGAAGTGTTTGGACGTCATTGTCAAACAACAAGTTGCAGCTATGGACTGACTGGTTGGTTTGTTGTTTAAATGACTGGATGACTAGCTGTATGTCAATGTTTATTTTAAGGATCATCATCATAATAATCATTATAAATGATTTAGGACAACAACCAGGGAATTACAAAAAAGTTATATTTTTTTAAAATTAAGTGTGGGAAAAATTTCTGTAAGTCAGTTTATAATATTGGTAGTAAGGAATTAAGAAGATGAAGGATAACTTGCAAAACTAAGTGTTTTGTGCGATAAAACTTATTCATATATTAAAATTTAAATAATCTGTCAAACAAAACCATTTCTGAGAACTTCTTTAACTTTTTGCAAAAATAAGTCGAATAAACAACTATTTTTATATATTTTTATTTCTAAATATTAATGCCAGTATTCATAAAAAAAATTTTAAATTTAATAAAGGTTTACAAAACAAATTTTCTATGAAAATTTTGTTTAATAAACGTTTGTTAAATTTAATAATTGTTTATAAATACGGGGGTAATTGTTTTCCACATACCTCTCCCGATTTCTTTTAACTCCTTAATTTTAATTAAATTCACTTCCGAGATTTTCTTTTATAATTATTTTGTTGTTAGTCATGTCTCTAATTAACAATGTTTTTTGTTCTATTTATTATGTTGTGTTTCATGTCAGCGAAATCTAATTATTTTTAATTTCTACAATACGAAAGTACATAAAAATTCTGTTGTCATTAATATCAATTCTTTTAAGAAAAAAGAAAAAATAATACAGACAAAAAGAACAATTTACGACCACCATGTGTTTGTAAAACTTACATTTAATCTTTTTCTTTTGTACTCTACAGTCGATAAGAAAGGTTGTGGTTTAAAAGTGTTATAATAATTTAAATAAGATGGAAGTATATAAATATTGTTAACTTATTTAGCTTGATCGTACAACTTTATACATTTAATTCAAACTTCAGTAAAGCCTTGGAGTATCTCCTAAATATAGGTAAAATTTAACCATTGCTTTATAGGTAGATAGATAGATATAAAGGTCCAAAGCCTCTTGTAAAGAGTTTGATAAACAGCGTAGTTCATTCTCAGCTTGTATATACGGCATTGGTGTCCAGCCCATACCACAATTGTGGAAATAAATTCACACACATTCTTCACACGCATTCTTACGCTCTTTCATTTAGTTCACGAGAGTACACAATTCAGTCGTCGATTACCAAGCGACGAGTGCACATGCCGCGGATGCTTACATATTTTTTGTATTTTTATCAAGAATATTTGTCTCTTTATTCACTAATACTAATAAAAAGCAATACAACCACAATTTAAATTTTGGACGTCACTGATACACGGCCACAACCATCACAAGGAATACAGAAACCTGAGAGAGTAAGTGCTCTCATATCTGCGCATTGTTTCGAACCCACAAGCACAGCATTCGTGCTTGTAGGACTATCGCCGATTGATGCATTAACACGGGAAAGAGAGGTAACTTACACGGAGGTCAAGAAAATATATTGAGAAGAAAACAACCCAATAGAGCGAGGGAGACAGGTCCTAGAAGAAAAAAGAATCGCTATGAAATGAATTAAAACGGTTTGGCAGAAATGGAATCGAGAACAGACAGGGAGATGTACCTATGTACCCAATGACCCAATGACCCAGGTATGACTTAACAAGTACCTGAAAAGATTTAAAATAAAGCATGAAAGCAGCTGTGACAAATGCGGAGCACTGGAGAAAACGCAAAGCACCTTTAACTTGAAAGCGATAATTGGATGCAAGAGAGACGAATTTTAAACGGCAGGTTGAGCGTAAACCTAACACACGAAAATATATTGCATCAGATGCTATGATCGGAGAGGTCATTGAAATGGTGTGAGCAGTACATTTATAAAATAATGAATGATAGATTATCAGAAGTTCCGAGCTTCCTGTCTTAGGAGAAAATAGGAGGACGTAGGAACGGAACGAATAAAAACTACCCGTCCTTATGAAATGCTAAAATGGTTCTGGAGTGGTGCGAGTGAATATATCGTGGGGCCACTAGAGGCAATTAGTACCGTTCAGCCACGATATTCACAATGACAGATCTAGGCTACGTATAAAACCAGTTATTTTGCCATGTTAGGCCCAGAACAGACGGTAAAACGCAACTGCAACGAAACCCTTTAGAAATTATTGTTTTGAAACCAGTTTTAATCGTTTTCCACATACCCTGCAACCTAAATTGTACCAGAATGTAATGAAATTATCACGATCATTTCGATTTTATATGAGAACAGATGAAACGCAAACACGAGTTTCCTGCACGCCGGCTTCAATGCAACTGATTTCCAATGCATTTCAAACCGGTCGCGTCATGTGTGGTCTCTCAAAGGGGTCAATGGCATAAACTCAAATGAAACTCGAAAATAACTAGAAGTTGCAGTTTCGTTGCAGTTGCGTTTCACCGTCTGTTCTGGGCCTTAGAGAGCATAAATTTCGGTTGCATGTATAAAGGGTACCCCAAGAAACTTCTGTCTATAAGTCCCGAAGGCTCGACAGTGCTCTAAACCGAAAATAAAGCTTTTATTGAGGAGCTTAATTGGGTCTTAATTTTTCATAATTTTGGTATTTTACACAACAAATTAACGTCCCACCGGGGCATTGTGGGGAAATTAGAACTGCACCATGCCTGGGATTCGGCAAAAATCATAAATCGACAGCTCTCAAGAGTTCATCACTATTAGTTGAGGCCTCCGTTAAAATGATTCTTGCAGGATATGCTTTCTGTAACAGAAAGATTGTCGTTGGTGAAGTTTCTTAAATTTTAGATCTTTGAATAGTTTCAATTTAGCGAGCCATTATGTAGCGCAAGTAAAGCTAAATTGTCGGGTTTTATTTAGTCCTAATTGATGTTTATATTTCCCAAAATTAATAATAATGGTCAATCTTTAAACAGTTGACCTATAAAACGTTGACTTGTATGTTGTAACATTTGCATGATATATCTTTTTTATTATTTACATATAGTCTTATCTTTTACAAATCTACACAGAAAGAAAAACACTCGGGATAAATGAAGTTTTTTATTTTTACCTTAAGTACGAGTCGTACTCAAAACTTCAAGTACGAATAACACTAATGTGTAGTTTATAGAACACGAGCGCCTTACTCGTCCGTTCAACTTACATTTAAAACAAAAACAAATTTCGTAATATCAACCTAGTCCACAGCATTTCTGGGGTTTTCGGAAAAACCATTTCAACATACACACGGACAGACGGACAACCGGATTTGAACTTTGCTTTTCATAAGGACTCAGAATATATATACTTTATAGGGTGTAGGATCAATATTGTAGAAATTACAAACGGAATGACAAACTTATATATACCCTTTTCTTCCTGAGGTGAAGGGTATAAAAAGAGTAATTTTTGGGATTTCAGTATTTTGATTATAACTCAGCCATTTTTTAACCGATTTGACCGACGTGTTTAAGAAGAAATTTACCATTTACTTGTGTTATAAAGCTTGGACTCGAGGAGACCTATGGTTCCCGAAAGTGGGTATTAAAAAAAAAATTAATTTTGGTCATAATTTGTTTGTATCTGAACCGATTTTCCCGAGTTTTTTATAAAATATGTTCTACTAAAAATTTCCAATATTTTGGTATATAAGTCATATCCATAGGACATATGACAGCCCTAAAATTTTTATACAATTTTTAATTTTTTTTATACGGGAGGTACCACGCCCACTTCTCCAATCCCGCCCACATTTTGTAGGGTGGTGTGTATTGACAACCTTAATGTGTGTACCTAATTAGGAAATTTGGCTCTTGCCGTTCTCCAGATATACAGAAAAAAGCAATAAAAATACAACAACAAGGGATTTTTGGAAAAAATTAGAGGCAGTCGTGGTTTTTTGATCATATCTCAGCCATTTGTAGATCTTGCTGAATTTTAATAGCACGAAATGGTGGACTATACGTGACATAAATGTAAAACAACCTAGCCGCTATCATGTCTGGAGTCTCCGGAAAACACATATCAAACGTAAGACGGACAGACGAACGGACATGGTTAAATCAAGTTCTCTCCTCATAAGGACCCAGAATATATATACTTTATAGGGTCTTAGATCAATATTGCAGAAATTACAAACGGAATGACAAACTTATATATACCCTTTTCCACCTGAGGTGAAGGGTATAAAAAGTTTGAATCAAAGTAAATACAGTATTTTTAGAACAAATGGAAAAGCATTTGTAATTCTAATTCGCTTTACAGTTTTATTTGTATAATATATTTAGTTTTGCCAAAGTTTTTGGAAAAAGGTTTCCTGATGATCTGGTCTAAGCAACCAGCAAAATGCAAATAGGAAATAGCTTATCCCCCAAAATAAATTTAAGTGTACTTATCTAAAAATTTAAAATTGGGAATTAAGGACATCATCATTAATAAATAAACATTCGATAAACATTTTGTTTCATCTATTCAACATTTCCAACAATTTATTATAACAAATCACGAAAAAATTTTGTTAAAAAACAAAAATTTTTTTTATTGACTCAATAAACTGGGTTGTTGACAAAAATTCAATAACTATACCTACAAACTTGTTTATCAGTACCGCAAAAATCGTCATCGCAGAAAATTCAAATGTTCATCAAATATGCGATTTTCGTATTAAAATATGAAAATTTTTTTTTTCTGTGGATTTATATTAATATATCTTAAATCATTATATCCAAAAAATCTCTTCATTTCCAGCTTTGCCACTGAATCCCTTTATTTTTAATATACGCCGTTGCTTACTTTCCTTGCTATCTTGGCTCCACTTAATCTCAAATCAGCTGTTTGTCGCTGAAAATGCAAGCGAGTAACACCGGTCGACGTCGTGGGCCAGGCTTTTGGGTGCGTTCGTGAATGCATCACTGCGCTGCATCAGAAAAATTATGAAAAATTTTTTCATAATTTTGTTATCGTTTTTTGTTATTATTAAAAGTTGTTAATTTCCTGACGATGCTAACCAAAGGTTAGCGAAATATTGAAGAAAATAAATATAATTTTTTATAAAAAAAGACCTCAAGCTTAAATAATTAAAAGTAATTAATTTTTATAAAGCCGATAAAAATAATTATAATTTTTTTTTATTGTATTTCTATTATTTTTGTGGAGTATTTCACAATTTTTTGGTCCACATTTACTTCACTGATAAATATATAACGATTTGAAATCACTGATGCAGCGCAGTGGTGCATTTACGAACGCACCCTATCTTTTCTAGTGCAGTAAAATAAAGTCGATTATTAGTTCTTATCGTGGGTCTTTATAACTAGAGTTCAAACCAAGATTTAATCTTGAAGGTTGGCATAGTCTTAAACTAGCTTAAATATAGTCGAAATTTAATTTCGATTGAAGGTATTTCTAAAGTTAAAATTTGTTTTTAATTATGGGTATTTTAGTAGTCCAAATCAGATTTTCGATTTGTTAAAGTGCATTCAATATTTTTTGAAGAAAACCTGCCATATTTTTTATTCCCTTTAACATCGAAAACTATTACCGTATTATTTTGAAGAAATATATTCTTTTATTATTTAAGGGCTTATTGGAACTATTATCACTTTGTAAATACGAGTAGTACTTTAGTTAGAAAAAAATTAACTTTAGAGAAAAAGAAACGTAATTTCTATAACCATTATTGTCTCGATGTCATTACAACCCAGCGGGGAAAAGAAGGAGTACGGAGGCCTTCTATAAGGCCTTTGTACCCCTTCTTTTGGATAAACAAGGCCTTCTCGCTCTATTCCATACTCATATATTTTTTACACGCGTTGTCATTGTGGAGAAGGCCTTCCGCTTTCCTTTCTTTCGCCAGAGGTTCTTAAAGGCATTCAAATAAATGGCTCTCAGAAGGCTTTCCAGAGAATGACTGTCAAAAGGCCTTAGAAAAAAGGTTATATTGAAGGGTTTTTGAGAAAGGTATGTTAAAAGGCCTTTCAATTAATGGCTCTTAAAAGGCCTTTCAGACCATCCTTCTACAAATGCCTTTGATTAAAGGTCATATTGAAGGGCTATCAGTCTAAAACATAAAGGAATATTTTCTTACAAATGAAATTAGAAGACTGAATAGGTTTCATGTACATACATATTAGATTTCCAATATAGAAACAACACTTAACTTTTTATACCTTTATACCTATTTTACAAACGTATGTTTATATATTTTATTAAACTTATTGTAGTTTAATAACACATGTGATATTTTTTTATTGAAATAGTCAAATTTGCTAAATTTTGTGAAATAGATTGTAAATAAAAGTAAATAATAAAAAAACAACTTGTAAGCACAAGTACCTATCTTCCTTAATGGACAAAACTCAACTAAAATGATTTACATTATTGTTTTTATTGTATATTTTAATATGTACCTACATAGGTACTTTGTTTTTATAACGGGATCTGAATTCTTTAGCTTTGGCGATAAAAACAAAACAAAAAATTTTACTCTTTCTCTTTTCAACTTCAACTAAAGTGATTTACAACATATCGTCCCCTTAATATAACAATAGCGTATGTGCTCATACGCTATTATTTTTTTTATTGCATATTTAGAATCTCCATCATTGATTTTATGTCGGGTCAAAATTTCGTCAAATTCTACTTCCAAAAAGTGGGTCAAAATGTCGTTGGAAAAAATAGTGTATAATTTCTTGTTCAAAAATTTCCTTCAATAAGTGTGTAAGCTCATATGCGCTATTTTACTTGAATTGTCACTCCAAAGTTGTTAAAAGAATAATAGTGTATACGCATTATACTCCATTTTAGCCTGTATAAAAAAAATACAATTTATGAAAACTTTAACTCATAAAATAGCTTATAATAATATACACTATTGTTTGAGAAATAGTTTTATTCCGACCATCGAAAACTGCATGATCTCCAAAATTTGTGCAAGACAAATGTAATTCCTCGTCATCCCAGTCATTTTTCTTTAACTTACAAGGTGGAAAGAAGCGGAATGGTTTAGATGAGCCAGATGTAGCAGAGGAAGAGAAAGAAGACGAATGAACTTTTAGTTATTTTTGATTTACGCAATGTTTATCTTAATTTGTCATAATTTTTTGTTTATAATAACCCAAATTGGAAAGTAATGAATATGTGCCACTGAATTAACAAAACTATGAATTAATCAATGTTTTATAATGTTACAAATTGATATTTTTGAGATCAAATGTTTTAATAAAACTACCGTAAAATTATTTAATAAAACAGCGTATACCATACAAAATAAAATAGTGTATCAGATACATCATACGAATTCCTTAAAAAATAAAATAGCCTACATGGAGGAATTGCACTTTGAATGACATAATAATGGTCTTAAAGGATGCGTAGAATAAAGAAAATCGGTCAATTTAAAGACAAGAAACGGTATTATGTATTCGTCGAAAAATCCAATATGAAGAATTTTTATTTACCGCGATATTGAGGTTTTAATAGACATCCGATTTGACAAAAACTTTAAACACGATTTTCTCAAAACCACAAAAGAATTATACGCTAGTGTTATATTGAGGGGACAATATGTTACTTTGTTTTTGTAAAGGGATCTAACTCTTTTGCTTTTGCTTGTGCAAAGAAAAACAAAACAAAAAATGTTACTCCTTCTTTTCTCGCTTCTTTTATACCAACCCAATAAAAAATGTTATCATTTTGCGAAGCACTAAAGGTACATTTAAAAAACTAAGCGCACAATTATGCGCCACGCAATAAGACTTACAGAAATGCAGTAAAGTAAGTGAAAGAACTCTCAACAAATTTTATAAAAAAAAAGACATTTCAAATGCTACGGCATTCCCTTACTACGAAGCAGGTTTGTAAGGGAAAATACTAAAAAATAACTGTATCAAAACATTCAGTGTGTAAATATGATCGTTACATCCAACAATGTTTATGTGCGCTGAACAATGCGCTTTATGTATCAAAAATGTATTGCTTCAAAGTGGGAACTCGCCATAAAAAATTCATGTCTTCCGTAAGCGCAATGGTAAGCGAAACCCTTATGTTTCTCCCTTACAAACCTGCTTCGTTGGAAGCTCCATTTTTTATTGGGAAAGAGCCGAGGCCTTCTATAAGGCATTCTTTAGCAGTTACGTAAGAATAGTAATTAAATCAAAAAAATATTTAATCAGGCTTTTAAAAAGGCCTGAAGTAAGAAAGTCTTCTGAGTTTTCCCGCTGGGAAACATTACACAAACACATACATCTGTCTGCCTGACCATTTGTCTGTCCTGCCACTTATTGCAGAAAATGTTTTTTTTTGCGTTATTGTAAAAGTTTTATTCTTTTTTTGCTTCCTAAATCATTAGTCTGGCTCCTATTGCATTTCGAAGAGATACTTTTACATGGATGTATTTATTTGTGTAATAATGTAAGAAGGGAATAAATATTTTGTATGCGTCTTGTTGCTTGTATTCCCATCTATTCTCATTAATGTGTCACTGCGTATCTTTAAGTTTTCAATACACAACTTCTGTGTGTCTTTTGGATTTCTCAATTCTTGTTTCGTGGTCATTCCATAGAAGAAGAACAATAATCTAAATTGTATTATTGTTGTTTTTACAACTTCCAGTTTTTATAGACTTCAATTGTTATTGTAACTTTTAACAGATTTCCTAAGGATGTTTTAAGGTTGAGGTGCAATTTTTTTTTCTTTCTTTCTTCTTGTAGATTTTCAATTTCTTTCGTTGTATTTTTAATATTGTGTTAAATGGCGCCTCTATATTTTATTAGAATTTACGGTAATTTAAGCAAAAAAAAAAAAAAAAAAATATTAATGTTGGTTTTTTTTATTCATCTTTGCATTTGTCAATAATTGCTGGCAAAATAAAACTGTACAGCTTGTGTTTTCAGATAGTTTCTGTTTTATTTTTTTTTTATTTAGAGTAAGTGCCTTCGTATCTTTATTAAAGCCACACTAATTTCCCATCGATTCACAAGTCATTAACGCTGTAATGACAGGTAATATTTAAAAAAAAATTTCTACATTAAGGAAATGGAAATCTCATAAAACTGAATTGAAGTTTTAGAGAAAAGAAAACTACTGAAATTAAACAAGTTGTGAAATAAAAAAGTATTTTTTGCTTTTAAAATACTATAATTTTAATGACAGATTTTGTTCGCATTATGAAAATATGTCAATTATTGTACCAGAAAGTAATTTCCTTTAGAAAGTCGGTTATGTTTTTAAATACTAAAGAAATTATTATTTTTCAAGTTTTTTAGAGATCAAAGAAATTTAGTCGGCAAAATTGCATTTAACACATAGAAGGCAGATGTGGAAAAGATTCACATTAATACCTAAAAAGCCTACTCCATGATGGGTCATAACGACTGGGTTAGAGAAACAATTTGAGTTCATAATCCGACAAGATTATGCACTTGCCTTTTGTTTAGGATCTGCTTTTCAGCGACATTGTTTCCAGCAACGATCCCGATCTTTCTGAAAGATATAAAGCATTATTTCAGGTCAGGTTCTCTTTAGATCTGGCAATTTTTACCTTAACCTTATGACTGCTCCTGATTTCCGCTGAGAATGAAATATCAAAAGGTTAAATAAATATCATTCAAATAATCCCTACAAAGCTACAGGGGGAATCATAGATGAAAGCAGGCAACTTTATAATAATTTCTCTTTTTGTAAGCTAGAAAACAGAAATGGTGTTGTCAATATACATGTTCATGCATGTTCTGACAATCGCAAAACGCTTAGCTTTTACGATTTTGACTTGAAACCGCATTATAGGCGATTGCATATTGCAAAAGTATGTTCAAGGGAACTAGAATATTTTAAAAAAACTATGGCAGATCGCAGGCAAAACGCACGAGTATCAGAAGATCATAAAATAAATCTGGCGGTTTTTATTTCAAATCTTAATGGGTGATTTTTTAGCTATTATCTTTTTGGCAACACTGGTTTAAACAGCTGACGCTCGTTTCGTGTTTTGTTTCACTGTCAAACATCTTCAGTTTGGTCCATAATTTAACCATGAATCGTCTTACAAACGAACAACGCTTGCTAATTATTGAATTTTATTATCAAAATGCGTGCCCTGTTAGAAAGTTCATCGCGCGCTCATTCAGCGTGTTCAGCGACGAAGCTCATTTTTGGCTCAATGGGTACGTTAATAAGCAGAATTGTCGATTTTAGAGTGAAGATCAGCCATAAGCATTGCAAGAGCTACCAGAAAAAGTCACAGTTTGGTGCGGTTTATGGGCTGGTGGCATCATTGGACCGTACTTCTTCAAAGATGATGCGAATGGTAACGTAACTGTGAATAGTGAGCGCTACCATGAGATGATAACCAACTTTTTTTTGTCCAAAATGCAAGAGCTTGACTTGCATGACATGTGGTTTCACGTTCGGGACCGGTCAATTGGCCACCTAGATCGTGCGATTTAACGCCTTTAGATTATTTTTTGTGGGGCTATGTTAAAGCTCATGTCTATACACACATGCCCGCTTCAATTGACGCATTGGAAGACAACAGTGAAGCATTTATTCATGAGATACCGACCGAAATGTTGGAAAGAGTATGCCAAAATTGGACTAATTGTATGGACCAATTGAGGCGCAGTCAGGGTCAACATTTGCATGAAATAATCTTCAAACATTAAATTATATGGACCGTACTATCGATTCAAATAAAGATTTCATGAATTTTCTGAATTTTATGTGTTTTTTTTTAAACTTTCCTATAGCTCTTAAAAAATTACGCTGTAGTTTAGAAGTTGTATGTCATAAAAGTTTTAGAAAACTTAAGTTATACACTGGAATCTTTAAAATGCCTGTCATATCCTGTATACTAATTTGTTAATCCATTTAGAGCAGTGAAGGGCACATTTGCAAATCCTATGTACGCGTGCATAGGAATAAAAATGCTGCTTGTGTGACGTCGACACATGTACTCTATAAACTTCTTTGTGATGTCTGTGACAATGTACGTTCGGCTATTGTTTTGTTGTTATTTCGTCAACACGAGCATAAATGTAATAGTATGTGTGTGCCCTTCACTGATTTAGACTCTAAATTTTAGAGCCAGTTTCAAAAAGCGATATTTCTTGACTGAATTTGTTTTACAAAACTGCCTTTATGCTAGACTTGCCAGATCGAAATTAAAAAAAAACCTTGACATTAAAAAGAAAAAGCTTGATTTTTCTTGACAGCTTAAAATTCTGTTAACTGAACAAACAAATTTATATTGTTGTTCAGTTTGTTGTTTTTACAATACTGATATTATACGTAGCGGAGCTGATTTCACGATGTCCGTCTATCCGTCCGTTGGTTTGTCTGGCCGTGTGTATGTTGAAATGGGCTTTCTAAAGATGATATTTATATCGCACATAGTACGGAATTGAAATTCGGCCACAAATAGCTATCAGCAATAAATTATGAATTCCTCTTTCTTTTTTTTTTTGACTTGCGGGAATCGAACCCACAACCTCGGCAACGACAGACTAGCTCACTACCAATTAGTCTACCGGGACACTCATTTCTACACATAAATCTTTATTTTTTCTGGTTATAACTTCAGAATTTTATTTTTCAACTTTCGCATAAAAAGTTTAAAGTAGGATACTGGTAGTGAAAATAACAAAATCGTGCTATGAATGAACTAGTTATAGACAAATAACTGCCCATTCCATGTGAGATTGGAGAACTTAATTTTACTCAGATATTTCGTATTATATATCAAAATCCAAATTGCTTTCTAAGGCTTATATGAATACATGAAATGAATGGATTATGTTACAAATGAAATACAAATAAGACTCTGATAGTCTTTCTGCTATACATTATTCAATAGCTTTACGATAGAATTTGTTTAATGCTTAATTTCATATATTTGCAAAAATCAATTATGAGATGCAAACGCCTAATATTATCCACAGTGCCTTGCCACGCTTGACTATATGTTGTTTTAATCGATGCAGAATGCTCACTCTGGAACACGCTTAACTCAAAAACAGGGTATTTGATATTGGCCTTATACGTTATTGGCCTCAAACAATTTTCAGTTCTTATGTCGCGGAATAAATATGTCCCCAAAAGAAAAAGGGTCAAAGACAACTTTGGTCAATAATAAAAAAAATATGAATTTCACAATAAACGTTTAAATGCGTTGTTATGTTACAAACCCAACAGATTATTGGCCGAAACTTTTTTATTATTCGACTGTAGTAAATATCTCAGATTCACTACGACCTTTTTATTTTTTTTTTCCTGCAATAAATATATTGTATTACTTGAATCCTTTTTTAATGTTACTTTTAAATGGATTTGAAAAACACATGTAATCCCTTTAATAGTATCTACTATTACCTCCTACTATTAACTTAAATCAAAAACTTATAAGCATTCTGCACTTTTTTTGTAAAGCAAATAAAATACATTTTATAAATAAATAATCATAAACTTATGAAAGGCTTAAAACTATATCCCAAAGTAAATATTGTACATCTCTAAGCTGGAGCATAATAAAAAAAGGTAATACAATAATGAAAACAGACTTAAAATAAACTTAATGTCTTAGTAAAACATTCCCATATTGTCAGTCAGTCCACCGACCAACATTCTTTACAAAGTTGATCATTATTTGTGCATAAATTAGGATTAAATGTCCCCACTGACCAAAATAATATATTTCTTATTTTTCTTTTTTATCATAAAAATAAAAGAAAATAAAAAAAGTATGTTACAATTTTATGCCTGTTTTTGGTCAATAATAATGAGTTTAAAATGACAAAAGTATTGCAGTCATCATCATACAAACTTTTCTTGACTGTACGTTAAATCCAGGAGTTCCCTACCAGGGAAGCAGTAGTTGTCAGTCAGGGAGACAGTGAAAAGGATATACAAAGTTTAATGTTTGAAATTTATTTTGATGATTTCGCATTTCGTAAACGAATTTTTAAAAATATAAATTTCGACTTAATTTTAAGGTCTGTTAATCTTCAAAGTCCATAACAGATTTAAAAAATTTTGAAAAATTAATCTTTATCTGGGACTGAAAAGGTCTTCAATTTACGATACAAATATTTCTAGGCAAGTTCCAAAAAAGTATTATACAGGCGCAATTGTGTACAACTTGGAAGGTAACTAGTGACATAACAACACATCAACAAACTTTCATTAACCGCTACCTAATAGAGAGTTTTACGTATAATTTGCCCACCAACCATTTCTTAACCGAGCTACTTGCTGTTACGAACCAAATACCGGTAGCAACTCAGACACACCCTCTGTTGCAGTGACGACAATTTATCTAAACATCCCTGCAAATAAAATTGGACCACCTGATCCATTTTGATAAAATGGACTACTCCATGGACTGGTCCGATGTAATGCAAGCAAGATGTAAAAAGTGCTTGTAGTAAAACGACATGTCTTCGGTTTTTAACGACGTGCTTTCGTTTTTAAACGCCTTCAAAACTAATCCTCTTGCGTATACCATGGAGTAGTTTTAAAACTACTCCTTAGTAGTCCAAAGGTGGGTTATATGGTCCTCCCCTAGGAAATCGTAATGTTAATGTTTTTTCCATACGTTTGGGTTACTTTTCGAGTAGTCCTGGTCCCTTGTGGTCCTTTGCAGGGCTGTGCTTAGATGGAACTCATTTCATTCAAGTGGCCGAGAATGCGATAGGCCACGTTTAACATGGAGGCGTTCAATACGATCCTAAATGAACCAACTAGGACTATCTTGAAATGCATTGAGGTATATCTCTCAAAATCTAGTGGGAGTTAGAGGAATGTATATATATAGTTATGTACCTTATTTTTACTTTAGTTTAAGAAATAGATTCCATGACATGGACATCACGAGAATCAAAATGAAATAGTCTTTTACCGCCACTAAAAAAAGGGGAAATTAGGAATTCTAGTTCCAACACTAATATGTTAAGTTGGCTAAAGAGCTCTCCGGAATGTGCGATAACTCTTCCTCCCCCCGGGGGTATGCTGAGCGCCTTAAGTAAGCCACAACCTTTTGGCGTAGCACTCACGGCCGCATAGCTACTACCAAAGAATTTCAGCACGACAACGTTCGAAATTGGAAGATGTTTGATCACGGATGTACAGAGGGCAGCAGTTCTCGTTAGGGAACCAGCAGTACTTAAGTCCTGGACTGGATCCTAAGGCAATAACACATTTCCCTACATGCTTATCCACAGAAGCTATTGTACTTAGGCTGTAGAGGTTAGATAACTCCACGCGCTTAAATTTCCACATGTGTGTGATGCTGTTGTCATTACAATGGGGCGTCATTGAATGCATTATGTTCATTGAGTATTTTTGAGCACTTTGATGTAGAAAAACACAGCACGTAGCCTTAAAGCTCAGTTAGCCGGGAGTAACAGTAACGTTGCAAATCAGCTGTTTAATTTTGTTGTATGTAAAGGAATTAGAACGTTATAGTTAGCAGTAAGATGTAACGACTTTTTAACGGTAAGGTTAAGTTACTGTTACTCCCGGCTAACTGAGCCTTTAATCCTTAATATTTTATTGTAACATAGTTATGAATTTATAACAATAAAATTCGGTAAAGTAGGTTTTCTATAAATTTTATCCAAAAGAAGTAAAGTTTGTTCACATTTTTGTGTGATTATGGTGGATTTAAGAAATTGTTGCAAAGTTAATTCTATTTTTAAAAAGATTGTTCTATTACAAGCTTTTAAAAAATTTTGGCTGTTTGAAGAATTATTGGCAAAAGTGTGTTGTATGGAATTTTTTTCAGCAGTAATTATTGTGTGTGTAAAAGTTGTTTATGTCAAATAGTGTGTCGATTCTACAACTTTAATAGGATCTCTGTTGCATAGAGCCAGTTTCGAATTGGTTCAATTTTTAAATAGCACCTTGACAATTTCGTAGTTTTGATTTAAGTGTATTTAAAGTACTTTTATGGAAAAAGTACCATTTCCAAGGTTAATGGTAATAGAAGAATTGTTATTCAAGTACCATACAGCCAAACATCAAAAGATATTATACATACATACGGTCAGAGAAGAATATTTAAACCACACTGTGTAATATAATACCAGCAACACATCTACATGTGAGCTGCATGACTAACTTACCGAAAAAAGAAGAATGGGATGAGGTAAATATGTATATCACGGCCCAATCCGAGAATCGATCTATATACGGAAGGGACAAAGTTTGGCGAACAAACAGGAGTAGGCTCCTATGATAACAGCCGAAACATGGGTAAATACTTCCGCCTCGCAGTTCACAATACCATTTTCCAGGCTGAGATCAGGGAAATTAATAACAAAACTCCAAATCGTATTTTTACGGATAATCAACGAGTCATCAAAATTCTGGAAAACAACAAAGTAAAATCTGGAGCCTTAACGAGATTCGAGGAGAAATTCAACTCTTATTGTGATTTCATGGGTTTGTAATAATATGGACCGCGATAATTGAAACTCGATAGCTGTACTGATTCTTGGAGTAGTGTATCTATAACCACCCATATTTTAGTTTAAAGGTGCACACCACGGCTCAAAAAAGCAAGAACATTGTGAATCCCATTTTTTTGATGCAGTCAGTTACAATATTTTGAGCATTTGCCGCCTCTATGTGATGAGCTAGCTCAGCTTACAAACTGCATTTGGTATATTTTTTTTTTTTGGTCTTAAACATTTTTAGCCTTATAAGGTTAAAGGTATGAGTAAGTATTACCAAAAACAATAACAACAAGAAGACATCGTTAACGATAAATTTTATTTTTTTACCTTGATGTTGTTTAAAAAAATACAACAAAACTAAACCAAAGAAATAAGTTAATTGTGTATCTCAAAAGGAAGGAGTCCGTTTCTCAATGTGCGTTTGTTTTCATTATGACTTAAATACATCATTATTTTTGTTGCGGTTGAGTTTCATGTTGAATGCTTATACTCGTAGTATGTTGCATGATTAAGTAAGTGGAGAGTTAGTTGTGTGTGGAATGTTTTTTTGTGGTTTTCAGGAAATAATGAATAATTAAAATTTATTGTTTTTTCATAATTGATGACAATTTATTTGACACTTTTATGTCAGAAAAATTTTGTTAAACTGTCATAAGTTTTTTTCCTTATACTTTTTTCGTTTTATAAATTAGTAAAAACGGAAACAAAATGACATGAAAAATTACTTTGTATTTGTCAACAATAAAAAAAATTTCTTTTATAAGGGAAAATCAAGTTGCGGTCAAGAGTTGAGAAACAAGATGTTGCAAGATTACAAACGGAAAAATTGTGATAAATATTTAATTAATTAAACAAACTTTTATTTCAATGGTCACTTTACATTTAAAAAATTGTTGTCCAGCAGAAGTTAAGCTTAACATTTTTCTATGGTAGTCAGTATTTGCAAAGGAAACTCAGATAGTTTTTTTTTTTTTTGCCAAAATATTCTTGTTATAAACAAGCAGGAATGCTCAACCCTATCGTGCCAAAACCCTAAACCTGATCCACTTGTAGGAAGTTGTTTTTAAGAGAGAAATGTTTTGCTAAATATATTGTTTAGTACTATATCTAACACGTACTTAATGCGAAGTTGAGAACATTTTGTGTAACATCAACCGTAGAATACATAATCAAATAAATCACGCAAACACATAGCCAGGGTAACCGTACAACTTTCGTTATATAACGTCAATAATAAATAACTTTAATTTTTTAGATCCAAAGTTTTAATATTCTATATTCTTATATTTGAACAAAACTTGTGATGGGGAAGATTATAATCCGGCTTTTGAAGGACAAAAATTCAAAAATTAGTTTGTCATTCCATGTAAAACTTTTTAATGACCCCCTCAGAATTATCATTAAGCCATGTCCGTCTGGACGTCTGTTGAAAACACGCTCACTTTCGAACAACTTAAAAAAATAAAAATATTTTTGTCACACTTTATCCAGTTTTCGCATCCAGGAAAATCGATTCGATCCTAAAAAATTGATAAACCTGCTACACAAACAAGCATAAATTGTTGCAGAAACTCATTTTATATGAACAAAAACCACGGTGCTAAAATTCGTGAAAATAATTTACTATACCCCTATATAAAGCCCACTCTCGGAAAACACTTTTAGACGCCCAAAGCCGTAACGATTAATGCTGCTTTGGTGAGTTTTGGTCTGCCATAGTTCCAAAAGACTGGAAATCAAACTAATAAATTTAGGGAAGATCAGTCTATCAATTCCGAAAAACACCTTAAAACGCAAAAAAACTTGTACTGATGTATTAAAATTTGACACAAACAAGTTTTTATTAAACCTGAAAACTCTACTGCATTTTACAGTCCATAATTTTCGCCTAAAATCAAAACGAATGTTGATATTTTATTGATGTTAGGTTCAATTAAATTTGATATGAATAGAAATAAAATCATTAGTTTTTCTATTGACCAGCCCTAATCTTCTATCTATCTTCTTCTTCTTCTTCTATCTATCTATCTATCTATCTATACTCTGCAGAAAATGTCATTAGTAAATCTGTACTGATTCACTATTAACTAGTGCTGGGATACTATCGATATTTTCTTCTATCGATATTTATCGATAGTTCAGCTTTCACTATCGATATATCGATATTACTATCGACTGAATGTTTGTAATTGTGCAGGAAAACTTTAATTTTATTTTTTATAAGGCTACAGTTCGTTGTTTTTATCACTTTATCGAATGTATGAGACGTATGTTTATACGCACGTTATTTTAGATGGCGGTTTCTTAAAAATTGATAAGTACCTTTCTGAAGGAACCGAAGTAACAGGGACTATAAGATATTCCATTGCAACTTTAAAAAATTTTCTAAATTCTAAACCCAAAAAGGTAATGAATCGGACTTATCCTCTAATGGTCGTTCATTGTTTTGTCGTATGCATTTGGATTTGCATTGTTTTTACAACATTACAAAAATATTTGACATTTCAGTCCCTATATAAACATGTACAAATTTCGACTTAAAGGCCTTAAATTAGCAGTAACAAGCACTGCTTAGCAATCCATACCACTTGCCATTCTTGTTGTTTGTATTCATTGCTGTAATTCAGCGCGAATTAATAATAGCATGTAAAAATTTGCGGCAAAAAAACTGTGTGTGTATAGTCTTCATAGTAGGGAATGGTAAGTGGACTCCAAAATCGATTTTCGATTGACTTTTTTTATTAAGGCTTTTGAAATCGATTAATCGAACCTCTAAATCGATTTTAAAATCGATTTCAAAATCGTTTAAGATTAATTTGCAAACTTATAAATTATATCACAAAGGCAAACTACTACTACTACTAAAGAAATTGAAATTAGATTTTTACAGTGGGTAGATATGACTACTTTTTAAAATTCTCCTGTAAAAAGTGAAAATGTGTAAATTTTGAGATGGCCTTTAGAGGAAAAAGTGCATATACATTTCACATATTAAAATTGTATACTTGTGTAGTCAATCAGGCCTGCCACATAAATTAATTCCGATCGAAAATTGAAGTGATTTTGAATCTTGCTTTACATTAAACGAAATCACTTTTGACCCGAATTGATTTCTGCGCCAAGCCTGAATGTATGGATAGTATTTCAAAGGATTATGACAATAGTTCCTGATCGGTGGCGACTGTTTCTTTGCTAAGTTAGTTTTAGAAAACAAACGTTTGCATGTCATTGTTTTCAGAAAGATGCAGAGATATTTCGTATTTGATAGGATATAAATTACATACTTTTGGTTTTTTCACTCTGCTTAAAAATACACTGGTTGGTTTAAACTTTAAATATTAGCGTATTTCCAGGAATGTCATTGTTTAATTCACCTGTTGTGTTTCTATAATATGTTGATTTTCACGAATCTGACTTTCAGTGTTTGGTTCGGTACGATATGTTTAGGACTGTTTTGTTTACTGTCCGTTGATGACTTTAATTTCTGAAGAGCAAGAGCCCTTATATTAAAGTTGGAAGTTGGCATACTTCTAATAAATAAATACGTAAAACTACAACTTCAGACTTGGGAAACTGCATAAGCATACCTATAGACGCACAAAAAAATAAGTTTTATTGTGCATGCCCATAATTTATCGATTTAGTTAAGATTAAAATTAAAAATTGCCAAAATTTTGATAAAAATAGAAAATCGATTTTAAAAGCCCAATAAACGATTTCAGTACAAAATCTCATACGTAAATTAGATTGCAAAAAATCGATTTTTTTACAACAAAATCGATTTTCGATTGGAATCGAAATCGATTTACCATTCCCTACTTCATAGCTGTATTTTAAATAAAAAATATCGATATTTATATTTTTCCTGTCGATATTTTCGATATTTTAAGACTATCGATAATATCGATAGTCTATCGATAGTTTCCCAGCCCTACTATTAACACAGTTACCAGTACTACTGACTAGGTACTGACTAGGTAGTTCCTTTGGGAACATATGTAGACATTGGAACCAGAGAATCGCTAGTACATTTTAGTAAAAGTAGTCTACACTTTTTGTAAGAATACGAAATCATAGCAATCTTTTATTATTATTTCTTCAACTTTTATAGGAATTGTACTTCTCAGTTGTTATTGCTAAACTCTTTTTTGTATTTAATCAAAATATAGTGGCAAATGTGATGTAGTATAGACATTTCGTTGATAATGTCACCAATATAGTCGACAAAACTGGTGACTTGGAGACACTTGCACCCAGGTTTCCTTCAGGGTATATATAAAACAGGATGTGTGTGCATGTATGTAACGTATGGACTCCAAAACGGCTGCACCGATTTTGATGAAATTTTCAGGGAATCTTCAGAATATTCAGGCGGGTAAAAATGTAAAGTCTGATTTTTGATTTTCGGTCTGTGGGCGGAGGGGCGTGGCAAACTCCAATTTTCATATTCCACCACCAATGACATCTATATAGTTTGGACGATTTTTTCTTTAAAATGATCGCAATGGTCCAACTTAGATTTATACGAAAAGAAAATTTTGCCTCGCCCACTTTTTTCGAATTACCTAAAATCAGAAAACGGCTCCATCGATTTGAATAATTTTACTTTCAAATGTTCGTATTAATCCATTTTATGTTTTCATCGAATGAAAAATTTACCACGCCTACTTTTACGCCCGCTTTTAAGCGCATAACTTGAGAACGTCTTGACCGATTGGACGTTTTTTCTTTAAAATCATGGTCCAACTTAGATTTTTACGGAAATAAAATTTTGCCCCGCCCACTTTAACGCCCACTTTTTTCGATTTACCAAAAATCAGAAAACGGCTCCATCGATTTGACTAATTTTTCTGTCAAATGTTCGTATCTTTTTAACGGATTTTAAAAATCGAACGCAAACATTTTTCCTAATTTGGACAGGACAACGTCTGTCGGGTCAGCTAGTTTTATATAAAGGTGGTCCAAATGTTCATTGTGAGTCACACTTTAACGTCAAGTTTTTTGCCCAACATTATTTGACATTTCTTTGTTTCAGTGTTTGACAAATTCAATCATGGAGGGGTACACAGCGCGTTAAGATTGTTGGAGCCTTTTACGAAAATGGGCATTCGAATTAAAGTGCATTTCGTGCACTTTGTGATTTGTTTGGTAAGCGTAATTGACCTAATATTTCCGCAACCGTGACAATGCATGCTCTCTCAGTTCGTTCTGCGTCATCATCGGGTCATTCTTCTTCAAAAATGAGGTTGGCAAAGCAGTTACCGTGAACGGTGTTCGCTATCTCGAGATGATAACGGACTTCTTGGTTCAACCATTGGGGATATGGACATTGACGATACGGTTTCAACAGGATAGTGGCAATGGTTCTTTTCCGTGAGAAATTAAATGGCCATCTTCTCTCACGTCGATCATGTGATTTGACACCGTTGGCCTTCTTTCTTTGGGGATATTTAAAATAAAAAGTGTACGTCTGTAAGCCAGTAAGAACCATTCAAGAGCTAAAGCATGAGATAATTAGGCACATTAACGACTTTGAACCTCAATAATGTCTCAAAGTCATTGAAAATACGCACCATCTGATAGAGCTATGGCATCGAAGCCGTGGCGAGCATTTGGCCGATATTTTGTTTCATACATAATTTTCACAGATCCTTCTATAATAATAAAATTCTCTGAAAGTTTATTGTTTTATTTACAATAAACATCGTGCATTATGCATTATGAATCATTAACCTTTCATTTCTTAACAGTAAAATTAATTTAAGCAATATAGCAATAATTCCATCAAAAACTCTCTACATATAAAACGAAAAATGTTAAAATAACTCTCTCTCTCTCTTTTTTGTAACATGCCTAATACACTTTGTACACGCACAAAAAGATAGCGCCAGATTTTTTTTACATGTTTTATGTTACATACGATATTATAACGCATTAAATTTTTCGCAAAAGCGGATAGTCAACAAAATGGCTTCATAATATCTCATAAACCATAAGAGATAGAGACCTTAGGATTGCCAGAGGAATCGGTCTTATCTTATTTTTTTTTTTTTTTTTTTTATTTTGTGATATACAACAAGATAATTCCGGCACGACGATATGTTCCCGGAATAAAAATTTGGACAACCGTATCACGTGATCGCAGTATAAAACGAAAAATGTTAAAATAACTCTCTCTCTCTCTTTTTTGTAACATGCCTAATACACTTTGTACACGCACAAAAAGATAGCGCCAGATTTTTTTTACATGTTTTATGTTACATACGATATTATAACGCATTAAATTTTTCGCAAAAGCGGATGGTCAACAAAATGGCTTCATAATATCTCATAAACCATAAGAGATAGAGACCTGAGGATTGCCAGAGGAATCGGTCTTATCTTATTTTTTTTTTTTTTTTTTTATTTTGTGATATACAACAAGATAATTCCGGCACGACGATATGTTCCCGGAATAAAAATTTGGACAACCGTATCACGTGATCGCAGTAACAATTGGTTTTTTCATACCATAATAAAGCGTATAGAATATTCGGCACAGCTAAATATAAAACTTTTACTTGGTTCAATTATAGTTCTAGATAAAACTGACCTTTTGCAATAATGTTGCTTTTTATTTAAAACGATTTTTATTCGCAGAATTTTTGTTAAGTCTTTAAAAATAAAAAAGTGTTTTTTGTAAACATTTTAATATAAATTAACATATTCTATTTTCATTAAATACAAATTTTTGTCTGCTTACTTTAATAATTAGAAAGTGTACTCTTACATTTATTTCATCCTGTTTTAATTTTAATCCCTTTAAAATATGTTTTTTAGTGTTGGATCTGTTGATTACATTCATTAACCAGCCAAACAAACTCTTTTAAGTTTTTGGCACTTTTTTTATTTAAAAAAAAAAAATAAAAATAGAAAGCAACAGATTTATATATGAGCAAAATATGTTTTTGGTTAAAGCTTAAACAAAAAGTAGAAGGTAATATTTTATAAAAAAAAAAAATCAAAGCTGTTGAAATTTAATCCCTTAAGGGATGTCCTTTATGAGCCAAACACAAAGGCTGACTGTCAGAACGACCAACAAATGAAACTAAAAAGAGAATTAAAAAAAATGTAGGATATACTTTTTAACGCATTTATCAAAATTCTGAACTTCTCATTTTCACAAATTGTATTCATTAGAATATTTTTTTTTTTGGGGAATATTGTATTCAGTGGATATTGTTTGGCAAAAAAGTTAAAATAAATGAAAGAGTGGTTGGTGATTTAAATGCTGAAAGTCTGTTTTAAATTGATAAGGCAAAAAGTTAAAGTAAGCGCAATTTTTTTTCTCTTCTTCATTTTGCTCTTTTTGAGAACTTTTGGGTAAATTTGTTGTTTGTTGCCTATAAATAATTGTTTGAATGAGTGAATGCATAAATAAAAAGGTATAGAAATTTTTTTTTTTGAATAATACAAATTTTGAAAAAGAGTGAACCCCTGATAGAAAAAAAATGGTAAAGGAGGACACTATCTGTTAAAAATGTAACTAGAAATTAAAAATTTGCTTAAATTCCAGAATGTGTTATTTTCTAGGCAATTTTGTAACAGTTCCTTTAAGAATTAGTTTTGTTGCAATTACTACTTGTGAACATCAAAAACCTATAAAGGCAAAATGTTTGTATCTAAGTACTTTATTGTGTCACTTTTAGCCAGACACATAAACCATTTTTGTTTGTTAAGCTAAAAATACATAAAAAGATAAAAACCTCAAGAATATACACGATATGATGCCATAAATTACAGCAAAGAAACAAAAATAAGTGAAAAAAACAATAAGAAAATATAAAATAAAAGTTGCAAATCTCTACTTTTAAGACACACAAAGCAAAGTGATACTTAAACAACATATGTTTGTGTATGCGTAAGCAGAGTTTTGTCTTCTTTTACAGTTTTCATATTAAATATTGCAAAAGAACAATGAAATGTTTTTTCTCTGGATTTCTTGCAACATGGCAAAAAGTTGTTAAAAACAAACAAACAAACAACCAACTTGAAGTAGTAGAGAATAAGTTTATTATTATATTGTTGAAAATGTAATCATAATTTTCATTAAACAAAAAAAACAAATTAAATTAAATTAAAAGAAAAATGCAATAAACAAGTAATAAAATGAAAGAAAAGAAAACAATAAAGAAAAAGAGAATAGAGACAGGCAAAATTAAATGGGAGAATGTCACCAAAGCAATTTTATTTTCAAACAGGAGAAGAGGACACCGAGACAGAAGATTAAAAATTATCAGCATAATTCTCATTTATTTTTATACAAAAAAAGCTCAAATAATCTCTATTTGTCTTCTTAATTATGTACGAATAAAAATAAAATTTATCTTAAACTAAGATCACACTATCGGCGCAATGTAACTAATTTCGTTGCTTTTCATGTGTCGCTAATGTGAACCCACGTAATGTTTTTAATATACGACAATCTGCGCTGAAATCATACTTTCTTATGACAATTAAAAGCAATCCAGTACCAATGTTCTGTAACTTTAGTGAGAACTTCTTGCATCGAAAAGATGTGAAACAAAATATTCCATCATTTCTCGAAAAGTGAGAAAAATGTGTGTCTGTAACCCATGTCGAAAACTATTAAAAGAGATTACGTCGTTACGTTATAAAAGTCATAATATTGCACTCGAAGCCGATGTGACATTGCATACGTTCAGAACGCCAGTAACACATATCGTTGACGGCGACCAAAATTTACTAAAATTGAAAATTTTTCAACGACGGCGGCGAAAATCCAACCGTCGGCTATACCAAATTGTGTAAAGAGCGACTTTAGTGTTTGTTATTTGCAAACGAGCTTTGAAGACATTCGTATATTTTATAAAAATGTTAAAAGAAAAATAATAATAAAACAATGAAAAATGTGCCAAGAACAAAATGTTATTATTATTATTCTTTGCATTTTGCGTTTTTTGTTGTTTTTTAGTGTTAAAATTTTTTCTCGCCCCATTTTTATTCGTGAGTTTATTTGAAAGTTCAAAGCGGGAACTTTTCTCATCAAAATATTACAGACACACTTTTTCTGTAAATTGGCGAGTAGTTTCCTTACGTGACAGCTTGTACTCGCCAAAAAAAGTTACAGACACAGTTAAGTGAGAAAAACAGCTGATTGTTTCAATTTATGGCATTTTTGTTTCATTTCACACATTTCAATCGAAAACTTTCTCGACGCGAGAGTTACAGAACATGAGCACAGTACACTTAAAAGAAAAATCATTCCATCCGTACTTAAAAAAATACGAAGCGGTATTAATAGTACAGTGAGTACGGATTTTCTTGAATCAAGTTCAGAAAGATTGATTCAATTACGGATTTTCAATCGCAAAATACTTAAATTATCTATATTCAATCCCGAATTCGTACTTGAAATAACGGGAAAAGGAGATTGAAGTAAAACTAATATTAAATCAAACTCAAAATGCGCTTGACTCAAGTATTATAAAGTTGATTTTATCCCGAATTTGAAAGGAAATATTATGATTGATTTACTTTCTCATATTACAACTTACAGAATGATTAAATACCAACATCATGCCCGATATGGTTTTAACTTTAGAAATCTTATGTACATATTTAAGCAAAAATATAAACTAAATGAGAAGCAAGAGATAAAATTTACTTTTTAACCTTTCGTGGTACACATGAAATCAAAACATGCGTAAGCCGGAGGAACGAAAAGTTTAATCTTTTTTTGATTTAAGAATATAATACGTATTTCAAAAAATTCCGGGATTGATTTTCGAAAGTAATACCATTTAGGATTGTTTTGAGTACGTTTTAGTGTTATTCAAGTATGAAGAATTTTTGAGTACGACTTGTACTTAAAGTAGTCATAAAAAACTTGATTTATCCCGAGTGTTTTTATTTCTAAGTACACCTTTGTTTTATTTTAGAGAGTGTAAATATTTTAAGCCCCAAATTTAATTTTAATATAATAAAGATTCTCTTTCGAAAATAAGTTTGTACAGGTTTATGTAAAAATCTAGACCCCTTTTTTAAAATGTTCAATGACTTTTGGAACCGATAAACCAAATTGTATAAAAAGATCTCCAAAATTGCGCACAATGTCTAAATTGACGACCGGACAGACGGGCATTGTTTGATTGATTCAGAAAGGTATGAAAGTCAATCGGTATAATGAAAGATGTAGAACCAATATTTAGCTCAAACGGTACATATCCGTCCACCTGTGATGATGTGGGCATAAAAATAGTCTAGCATTTACAGACAGATACATTTTTAATTTAAAAATGTTATAAATATTTTTTTCAAATTTCAAATAAGCAGGGCTTTGCCAAGCTTAGCAATTCTGATATTTTTTAGTGTTTTTTTTTAAGTCTAAGCGTTAATAAACCAACTGAAAAAAAAATGGTCGGACAAATGACATCACGCGAATTGCATTCATTTTGGCTTAAATTTTCAAACAGGCAAACTTAAGACAGTTGTTATTTTAATCGTGTGGCTTTCATTTATTATAAATTGCTTAAATATCTTAAACAAATTTGGTGAGTCTTAGGAACTTGCCACGGGCAAACTACGTCATTTAACGGAAAATCGTGCGCATGGCTTAATATTGTATTGAATGCATCTTGAATGAAATGACGAAACGATTTTAAAAAATGCCTTCAAAAGATATTTAACTGAATTTTTTATGTCTGGATTTTCATTATGACTCTTTGCATTTCAACATTTTGAATATATAAATTCAAGGTCACTCTTGTTTCTCTAAAAAAAATGAAGCGGAAATCGAATCGATGATGCCCTGTGCCGAAAGCTTGATAATTCGTTTATATTTGAAAAAAAACAATTACTAGATTTATATTAATCTCCTTACTTAATATATATTTTTTTTTTTTTTGCTATTTTCTAAGGAAATATCGATTTAATTGGACATTAATTTTGACACCAATAATTAGGTTTGTAAAATCGTTTTTCTTTTTGTTCTAAAAATTTTCGCTGGAATAAATCAAAGGCAGAAGATCCTCTAACCCAAGAAATATTTAAAAGTTTACACTTATTTCTAGCAAAAACTAAAAATACCCGTTTAACATCCGGGCTTAATTTTCGCAAAATGAGCTAAATCGCTAAGAACATAATTTTTTAAGGTTAGAAATTAACATTTTTGTCGCTGCAATTGACTTCTTTGTCTTGCACTTCAAAAAATAACAAAAGTTTTACCAACTTTCGTTACAAAAACAACAACATTTTAATTGAGTTATCAAACACTTGTTTAGTTACACTGTCTTAAATGTCGCTTTAACATACACTTTCCATCTCAACAGAAATGACATTTTCTAATACATTTTCCATACACTTGCACACTGGCATCAAGTCACGTTTAATTTTACACATGTCTTATGACGACAACAGAAATGTCTGAAATGTCAAGTGACAAGACATTTTTTAATGTTCAGACAAATAAAATTGACAGCGTATGAGTAGAAGAAGATTATTGAATAAATTAAAAAAAATGTGTATAAAGAATGGAAAGTTTTTGCAATGAAACTAGTCATCAAAAGTTAATAGAAAAACATTTTCATTTTGAAAGTTTTAAGAGGAAACTTAAATTAAATAAAAAGACCTTTCTTTAATCAATGTTCAAAATATTTCTAAGAAACATGAATGCATACATATTAATATTCTTATACAAAAACAAAACACTTATTCTGTTTTATTATTTAAAATTACATCTTACTAAATAATCAAATTAAGTTTAAACTTCTTAATAACTTTTATAAATTCCTTAATGTTTACCGCTTTTGGATAGAGAAAATTTTAAGAATAAAAAATAAATGTCAAGAACTATAAAATTCTCCAGAAATTGTTACCGCTTAATTTAACTTTGCAATTAAGAAATTAACTCTGTAAAGCAGATCATCTGCAGCAGCAACAGTAGCAACACTTTGCCATCTATAAATTAGTTTCATTTATTCCGTAGACACCCCTCTCTACAGCACTAACCCCACCTCTACAAACATTTTCTTTATGAATAGTTGATGTCTTTTCCAGCTACTCTGCTGGCTTTTACATTTACTGATGAAAATTATAGCATCATTATAAACAATGACAATATCTCTTCATCAGCACAAAATGTTGCACACAAAAAATAACATATTCTTGTTTTATGACTTTGTCTTAAGATCTGATAGAAATTTGCAAGAAAAAAGAACAAAAAAAAAAAAAAAAAAAACTGCCAACAAATTAAAACAATATGCAACATAAAAGTTTTATTTTTCGTAAATATGTATCTTTAACAGTTTTTTGCGCAACCAAAAACTATTAATACGGAATGCCAACCTTCAAAATTATTATTGTGCAGCAGCAACAGCTTCACAAACTCTGGGCAACTAAAGCAATGAAAGCTTGAACTAGACTTGTTGCAGAGGGGAAATCTTCATTTAGGCTTTTGCACAACAATGCACAGCATATCACATGTAAACATCTAAGTCGTTAATGTATAAGTGGGAATATGGACTGCACCCTGCAGTGCGAAAAACTATGTTTTTAATTCTTATTTATAGTCAGTAATTACCGAATTTTCCTCGAGCAATGGAACCGTATCATATGGGTGTCGGGCCATTCGCGGATAGTCGGCAATGAAAGGGCAAATATACTCGCTATCGGTAGAAGAGGACTCGAAGTTGTTTACCTGCCGAATGCGAGGCCGTTTGGGGCAACGAAAGTGGAATTGATGGCGTGGGCTGGGAAAGTCCACACGGCCAGAACTTTCGACATCGATAACTATGGTTGGACAGCTGAGAAGGTCAAACTGTGTTGCTATTTCTGTTCAGAAAGGTTCGGCGAATCATAATTAATCGTTTTACACTAGAACAAGGATTCTATATTGTGGAATTTTACTTTGTAAAAAGTAAGTCTGACCACCAAGTTCATAGAGCACTTCGTTTATTTTACGAAGTTCATTTCTGGTTAGATTGTTTGTTACATGAATACCTTATTTGCAAGGAAGACATTTTTTAAGCCGTTAATGGACCCCCATTAAAATTTACTATTAAAATTAATCAGCTAAACCTCAGAGACATTTGGTTCCAACAAGATGGCGCAACTTGCCGTACATCGCGCTTAGCAATGGATTAATTGCAAAACTAGTTTGGTGAAAACTTTATTTCCGGAAATGGCCTAGTTCACTGGCCCCCACGTTTGTGCAATTCAACGCCTCTGGATAACATTTATGGGGCAAAGTTATTGGTTCATGCCGACAAACCAGCAAATCTTGAAGAATTGGAAGACAAAATTCAAGCCACTATTGACGCCATACGGGCAGGAAAAAGTTGTCGAAAACTTGGACTGATAGATTATACCACGTAACTTGTAGGCTCAGCGGACATATGTATGTTGAAAATCATATTTAAAAAAATAAATGTCATGAAGCTTCTACCAGAATAAAATAAAAAAAAATTCATTTTGACAATATTTCTGTCATGTATAAGCATTTTAAGTTCTCATGCAGCTAAAAAAAACACCCTATATTACCAAAGATCTGGGAAGTTACCCCATATTCCGATTTGTAAAAAAAATAAATAAATAAATAACCCCCCAGTGTAGCAACTTATTTAAAACGATAAATTGATTACTTTTTCCCATCTTGATCCATTTAAAGCAGTGCAAACAGGCACGTATGAATTACAACAAAGCTCAGAACTAACTGCCTGTTTAACGATATCGAACGTCATCGTTCGCATAGAAAATTACATTCAAAACAAAAACAAATTTCGGACATTGTTCGAAGTTTGTTTTTGTTTTTAATGTAATTTTCTATGCGAACGAAGACGTTCGAAATCCATGAACTGGCTGTAATTTTTTGAATTGCTCAATTGATAACACAAGGGAACAAATTTGAAATTTTTTTGAGCGCTCTGAAATTTGGTTGCAAATTTTTAATAATTTGAGGTCGCTGATTTCAAATCTAATCTCAATTTTTCTCTATTATGTCCAAAATTAAGGCACTTTCACTACATATATTGGAATAGCTTGAAAACGGTGTACCATATTCAGTCAAAAAAAAAATCCGAAACTCGGTCTAAAAACATTTAGCTTAGCATAATTTCAAGTGAAATGAGGGTTGTTTCATTGAAATCGGTGCACAACTTTTGATTTGATTCACAATTTACTGAGAAATCTTCTTCAATCTTAATACAATTTAAGTTAAAAATCAAGTTAAAGAAATACTTTTTGGTTATTCTTTGAAGAAAGATCAGATTGTTAATCAATTGAAAGTAACCGATTTTTACTCTTTTCTCTCTTAGGGAATAAAAAATTAGTTTTCTTAATCACTCTTTTATTTACAAAAATCAGTTAAAAGTAGTAAATGGATTGCCCAGATCTTTCCCGGGTAATCTACTGTAAAATTTATAGACTGCCTGTCCTTTACAAAAAAAAGATACTAAAGGCCTTTTACAAAAGGTTTAATGAAATAGAAGGCAAATTACAATATTCGATATAAATCGAAATTTTCATTTGAATTGTATAGGGAATTTGATGCATTCGATGCCGTAATTTGGTTTAATAAACCTTTTACAAACCTGTTATATTATATTTATAAATAAGAGAATTAAAATTGATGAACTTCAGTTGCCCAAGTAACAGAACAGAATAGTTGTGATCATCGTTTACCCCTTTCACACTACTGGGCATCACTAGATACAATGCAATCTGCATATTCATACAGTTGGTGCCATTGTGTCTGCGATTATTATCTTATTTTCCTCATGAAACTTTGCCTTTTACTCTAGTCAATCCTCTGTGCCTATATTTAATTGTATGCAGCTCTAAACTATTAGATGTAGTAGATACATCTAAGAATGTTAAGTGAGAGTGTTGCACAAGTTTCAGGAACTTGTATGTTTGTTCTTGAAATATAAGAAACTAATGAAATTAAAAATAAAAGCAAAAGTTTATTTGTTTTTCTTCTTGGTGGTTTTTTTTTATAATTCCTTTAGAATTATGTAGACTTCATAGTTGCCAGATAAAACTTGTCAAAAGTCGTTAAATTTTGAGGGAAAAATCGTCAAATTGACTTACTTATGTATATCGTCATAGTAAAATAACACTTAATTTAGTAAATTTTTAGCTTTTTTCGATTTAATTTACATAATTGAAATAAATAAAGTTAAATATTTCAAATCTCGCTCCCATTAACTATGTATGCAAGTTTTGACTTCTTTTACTGGCCAACACAAATAAACGCGGCAAGCGTTAATTAAATACATATGTACGTTAGACCCGCTCAAAAAAAAAAAAAAGTTGTTGATGGTACCTCCTCAATACTAACTTTGACATAATTTATGAAGATTCTTAAAACAGTTTGGCTCTAGCGATAATCTCCAGTGAGCTAAACCGCGTGAAAAAAGGGTCCAAAAATGGTATTTTTCATAATTAAAAAATTCGGTAAATTTTTTTTGTCCAATGAATGACCAAGTATGAAGCATGAAAACATTTTAAAAATCTCACCACCGAATCGAGATAGCGAGATGTTTTTGTCAGATTTTTGATGCTTTTCAGTTTGATTTTTATATTAATTTAAACAACTTAACCATTTGCATCGTTTGAGATTTAAGTCGAAAATTAACCCTTAACTGCCTGCCTACCTTATTTGTTGTATAGCACTCATTCGACATCACTAAAACCCATTTTAAAAACTACAAAAATTATCAGCCTGTTCAACGAATTCGAAGTTACGTTCGCATAGAAAATAACACTTAAAACGAAAACAAATTTTAGAATTTTGTATAGGAAACATGTTTTATAAAATATAGTTTTGGTATTTTTTTGGTAACCTAATTACATTTTTAAGGAATAAAACTAGAAATAAAATATAAATTGTGTTCTCCTCTTCTTCAGAAGCTCTGTAATGTTATTAAAACAATAATTTTATATGAGTCCATGTTATGCTAGAAACACAACTGCCACGAACGACGAATTATTCGCAACGAATATTCGTCGTCTGAAAAAGAACACATAAGTGTATATGAAAATACACACAATCATTGCGTAGACCAAAATTCGTCGTGCGTAACGAACTCTGCGAATAAATTGTAACAGGCTGACCGCTTTTTATTAGGGGTTCTTAAGTGTTTTAGTAAATAATGTTGTTTGCCTCAAAAAACTGATTATATATACCATATACATTTAATTAACCCTTTTTTAATTATATTTATATATATATTTTATATTGTTTTTAATTTTTTTTTAGCTAATATTTATTTCTTTTTTTATTAGCTACTTTTTTTTTTGAAATATGGTCACACTATGATTTGATAAATGTAAACAAACAAATAAGAAAAATTCATTTACAAATAGAAGAAGAATAGAAGAAAATGGATACATATCAGTGATAAAATTAAAAAAGATGATAAGGAAAAGAATGCTTACATACCAAGGTATTTTTTTATATGTCGCTCTTTAGTGTTCGGTTCGGTTGATTTGTGGAAAACACAAACGCTAATAGTGTTTATGTAGTAAATCATTAAAAAAATAATATTTCCCTGTTTATCATCTTTATAACCCTTTTTAACAAAAACAAAATACGCATACGTAACAAACAAAAAGCCAGAAAAATAATTTTACACAATACACATACAAGCCGTTCATGCTGCGGTCGTTGCTAAAATTTTTTGTTTGTTCATTTCTTAATCAATGTAAAAAATTAAACATTATAGAACAGTAAAATATAATTTTTGTCTACAGTATCACCACAGTTGTTCTGTTTTTTAATGAAGAACAGAACCCTATATAATGTTCGGCTCTTTCTTGAAAAAAATTACGAACGGTATTAAGGGTTGGGTCTACACAAACACTATAAAAATATATACCGTTCCTGGGTGTGTGAGTCTTGTTTATGGTCTGGTATTATATTATAACCATATGTTATCATATTTTTGTATTTTTTTGCTCAGGTAGTAAAAAAATAAGGGACGTCAAAATTACTATAAATCGTTATATCTGGCAACCGTGGCAGAGTTTGTTTTCTATGTATCTTAAAAGAAAACCAGGAATGTTAAAAAATAACTATATAATCTTTTAAGGAGTACACAAAGTTTAACTGGAAAATAACTATTTCCCGATGCCTTTTGAAAAGTGACGTGGAGGCAGATTATCGTGTGTGTGATAAGTACGCTCTTTTATTTGGATGAACGTAATCCATTTTATAGGTCTGTGTCTCTTGATAGATTGAGAAATTTTGTAAACAGTGGCTATTTCTTATAAAAATCACAAATGCCATATGTAGCTGTACCATAGCGCTACTAACCACAGGTAACCCCTTTATACCACGTGACTTATACAAAACGGATTCGATCTAGCATGGTTAAAGAATTGCGCATAATTTAATTTTGCCGGTACTTATACAATACGGACTCATAGGAACCAAGAAATACATAAAGTTTCTTAAATAAAAACAAGTTAGAGTGCTATATTCGGCTATGCCGAATCTTTGATACCCTCCACCGACACTTCGAATGTTTTAGGAGTAATATCTGTATCATGTCTATTTATTATTATAATCTTTGTAAAAACAGACATCTGCATTAAAATTTGTTGCGGTTTAGACCTATATAAAATTATTGACCGACAATTAGAATCAATTTTAAAAAGCTTGAGTAGAATATCAGCTTAAACTGAACTGTAATAATTTTCAGGAGAACAAATTATATAAAAGCCATGGTAAGCTATGAACCAATCATCCCAAAATCTGCAGAAAGATTTCTGGTATTAAAAAACATAAATTTCAAAACTGCGGTGCAATTAGTTTAAGCGTTTGCAGTGAATTTCAGAAGGCTGCTAAAATAGAATCTAAGGTAAATTATGGACCGTATATCACAAAATTGTATAACATTTTTTCTGGCCATATGAAGCTAAGTTGGATGAAAGTTTACCGCGTATTTAATTATTTTACCAGAGTGGGCTTTAAATGAGGCCTATGGTAAGTTATGCACCGATCTTCACCAAATTTCACAGTGTCATTTCTAGTTCTATAAAACTGTGATGCACCTAATTTTGTTATGATAGCATTATTTTTTACGGATTTAGGCGTACTAAGCAGTTTTCCGGGAGTAAGGTTTATATGGGGACTAGGGTAAATTATGAGCTGATCATCATATAAAACTGTGACGAACCAAATTTTGTTATGATAAAATTATTAATTATGGTCTTAGGTATACTAAACTGTGTTCCGGGAGTAGGGTTTATATGGGGCCTAGGGTAAATTGTGGAGTGATCTTCACGAAATTTATCAGCATGATTTCCAGCTGATTTAGACGAATTCTTGCAAAATCTTATGTCATTCTGCGCATTATTCCACCATTTGTTTTTGTAACAAAATTATCAATTTTTTTAGGTAGTGGTTCCACATTTTGATTCATAGCTCAGAGCCTATTGAACCGATTTTGCTGGATTTCAATCCCAAACTGCTTAGGATAACTACAAGCAATTTGACACCAAGTTTGTTTATTTCTTTTGAGTTTTTCGAAAGTGAGCGTGTTTTCAACAGACGGACAGACAGACGGACATGGCTAAATCGACTTAAAATTACTCAAGGACCCAGAATATATATACTTTATAGGGTCTGAGATGAATAATAAAAAAGTTTCACACGGAATCACTTAATATACCCTCTTCACAACTAATTGTGGTGGAAGGTATAAAAACAATGTAAAACAGCTGCATATTTAAAAAACCTTAAGCATAACCATTGTTTTGGATCCAACTCCGTTTTTTTTTTTTTTTGTATCAGGTCTGTGTTTCGTATATAACGGTGGTCCGATTTTTGGAACCATGCTGCTAACTTTGTAACAGATATTTGGTTCGCACAAGTGAACCGCATTTCAGACCATTTACACTTTAAAAAAATCTAGTATATACGAGAATAAAACACAAACAACCGTTAAAAATACCTTAAAATTTTGAGAAAATAGTGAAAAATGGAAAAGACAAATAATTGTATAATATAAAAGTCTTTGGAAGAACTTTTTCATGATGATCTGGCCTAAGCAACCGGTGAAATGCACATTGGAACAAGTTAAACCCCCAACAATAAATGTCGGTGTATTTATCAAATGAAAATTGGGAATTTAGCACATCATTTGAATAAAAGACAAATAATATTGCTAAAATAAATGGAGTTGATTATAAATAAAAGGCAATGCAAAATCGGGTGCTCCGGTAGGCTAGTTGGTAGGTAGTGCTCTAGTCTATCAGTGCGAGGGTTGCGGTTTCGATTCCCGCCAGAGACTCTGGTCTCCTGCAGACAAGCATAGAGCTGCGCGGTATTAAAATAAGAAAAAATGCCTATTTCTTTAAATGTAAGTATAAGTTGCACAAAAATCATTCAGTCAGTTGTTTTTGTTATGCAAACGATATCTCGCTAATGTGAAAAATATACAGTGCAAACGCACAACATTTTAAGGTTGCAAATTTAAAACCTTTGTAAATTAATTATTTAAAATCTAATTTACTTTCAAATCATATTCAAATTGAACATTAGATTAATTTAAAAAATAACGAAATTTAATACTTTTCTATACTCATCCACAAATCCTCATTCATTGTTGAAACAAACCCACACCTCAAGTTTAGATTTTGTTGTAGTCATTAGCTAAACAACATGTTTTTCTAAGGATTTACATCCTTAAGCAATGCTTATTATTATTAGAGAAATGCTATTTTTCAATTACCATTATTCTAACATTACACAACTCATTCTGAACCAACTCTTCAGCATCACCCCTCAACTCAACCACTCCCACCAGCTGTCATATTCATGGCAAGAAAACGTTTGTGGATGCTACATTTCCTTATGTATTCATAGGCTAATACCTTCCTGCTTTCCTTTAGAACTGTTTATGTCCATTTAAATTATTATGTTGTTGTTGCTGCTGTTGCTTGCTTGCTTGCTTGTTTGCTATTCTAGACAATACGTGGTGGCAACAAATAAACCAGCTAACAAACAACTAAATAAACAAGGCAACATTGAGTCATGTACACAGTAGCAACAACAACAACATCAATTCAAACAGCCTCAAGTGCAACAACATCTTTTTCTCTCAAACATCTATCCAATTCATCCTTTACTTTCCTTTCTAACCTTGTACTTGAATTTTGTGAACAACAAATATTTGGTGTGTATGAAAATAAATCCTTCGTTGGAATAGTGGGACTGTGAATGTGGGCATTTTAAATATGTATTCTATTAAAAGAGGGCGTGTGTATTGTCTTTAACAGGACAAAGAGAAGACAGCATTAGAGTGTGTATGTTTGGCATTAAGTAGACTAGATGATAAAGAAAAGTGTTGCTAACAACATGAATTGTTTAATTACAATAATAATGTTTGGCCCGCAGCATTTGTTGCTAAACACATACACACTCGCACGTATATATACGTACACTTGCACTTACATTTACGCTAACGAGATGAATAAGTGTATATGTTGTCTAAGTACTAATGCCTATTTTATTCCTTTTCCTGAGTTTTTTTTTTTCTCTTTTAAGAAGGGGCGGAAAGTTAAAGATTTTTAAAAGTCCATTCTTTTATTCTATGTTTAAATTTTTGAACTGCTTGAATTTTTGCATTTTGGATCTAAAAATCCCAAACTATTATGTTTACCGGGAAAAGAAAAAAAAATTACTATGCCTAGGAAAAGAGAAAAAATACTCACGTAACACTGCCATTAACATTTGTAAAGTAAATAATAGGCTGATGTTCTGGTTTTTGAAATCCTTTATATAGTCTATCCTAAAGTCTATACACAAATCCAATTTTAAATCCAGTTTAAAGTATAAAGGCCTAACCATAATATGCATAGCCATGTTTAACCTACTGTCAAAAAATAACAAAAATTCGCATGTATTTTACTAAAAGTTTTTTTTTTCAAGACAATTAATTAAAAAAGAAAGAAAATATGGATGCAAAGCTGTTACCGGTTGTGCTATTTAAATGTTAAGTGTCTTTTTTAATATTAAGTTTTTACTTTTGCTTCAAATTCTACGCGAAATAAGTGCAGCTAATATTGTTTCGCAGTTGTAAAAAAATGTTACCAAAAACATTGCGGAACTTTTTCACAAAATGAACAGAGTACAACTCTATTTAAATTATTTAAAAGATATTCCGTACAAATTTTTTTCATATCGCTCCTTTATTGCAACATAGTCATATCTCCAAAAAAAATTAACTTGGCAAAATGCGATTAAAGTTGTCAAAATTTACCAATCTATACAGATTTAGTAAAATATATTTTGCTATAACTTCGGTTCAGTTTGAGACATATTACTGATTTTCTTTTTACATATAAAGAAGGTATAAGGGAACACTTTTGCTAAAGTAACTTCAAACTTTTGATTTTTTGAGATATGACTTATTGCAGTAAAGGAGCGATATGCGTTTTGACAGCATTTCACATGAAACATAGTACTAGTCTTAACTCAATATGTTTAGATATGTAATAAATGAGAGATCGTTTCTTAAAAGTTTGATATACTTCGGACGATTTTAAAAATTTCTTAATTATAGTCTTAATGTCGTGCGTTTGATAGTTTAGCTTTAGCTTGTTAATTGGTCTTTTTATATCTTGATTGAAATTGTTTGGCTTATTTTCGATATTTCGAGCAAATCTGAAGAAGATAATTAATTCCAGTCATTTAGCAACTTATCTTCAACAGCTATAAAGCAGGGCTGTGGAGTCGGAATTGTAGAGTCTGCGCTCTCTTTATATATAAAGAGTTCTAAGCAAATATAATCAATCTGCTCGAGTTTGGCATAGAGACTCTTCTAAATTCCTGTTTACAATATAAACAAAAATTTTGACATAATTCAGGTAAAAGATTTATTTGTTTTGGAGAATCCATCAATCTATATATGTTTACATGTACTACATATATATACCTTAACTCAAGACCCGCTGAACCGATTGACATTAATCTTGGACAATCAGGCCTGTCACAGAAATCAATTCCGATCGAAAGTGGAAGTGATTTCGTATCTTGCTTCACATAAAACGAAATAACTTTTGATCGAAATTGAATTATGTGACAAGCCCGAATAAATTAGCTTAGTCTGGAACCAGATTTCTCTTAATTTTAATCTAGAAAGGTGGCGTTGTTGTCGTGATATTTAAATTTTGTTTAATTTATGGTACGAGTTGGCTGAAATATTCAAAATAAGATAAGTTTCCTGATAAAATTTTAGCGTTGGGGTTAAATTATATATTTTGGAATTTAACTTCATTATGATAAATCTTTTAGTTCCGCTTTATCTGCGGAACTATAAGAGCTGACGAGTTGTTTCTTTCTGGTCAATAAACGTTAGGTTTTTGTTTTAGTTTTGACCCAGTTAGTCACCACCAAATGAGCAATAAGTGACCTGTACTTTGCGCAAATTTTTACATGGACAGACAACCATCCAGCGGGAGTTGGACTGACGGGCAAAGTTAGATCTTCTCAGAAACTAATTCTGTGTCTATTGGTGTATAAGAAGCACAATACCCTCCTTACTATTGTGGTCTGGGCATAATAAAACATTTGCCGGGGTTATTATGGTAATCTATATAGGGATCTTTAAGTTATATAGTGAAAGCAGCAAATATTGGTTTTCGGGTTTAAATCATTTCGATTTCTATCACATACGTAAAAGTCTAAAGAATGGTGTAAGCTCTGCCGTCAGTCTACACTGTAGACTCTACAGTCAGTGAAATGGCACATTAAACATCAAGTCTAATCTACAGCTCTGACATAAGCCTAGTCTTACGTCTATTGTAAAGCGATTCATACACTCGCAATATAAATGTTAAATTTTTCGTATTGTACAATTTTATCGCAAATGTGTATGTGATATTCGAAGGTGGCAAAATATATTGGCTAGAATCAAAAGACTTTTGATATTTATTTTACAACGAAGAGAATTGCAATATACTCTGAAATGTGTTGGCAACATTGTACCATGCGGTTTTTTTAAAGGCTATGTTTTTTTTAATAAAAGTTGCGCCATATTTTATTTGAAACCATTGCGCCACTTATTAAATATAACACTGGTTTACAGCCAAAAATTACCAAGAACGCCACGTGCCTAGATAAGTTAACTTTGACCTCCTGAACACGAAAAACGCTGTAATTTTTTTTTCATTAGTTAAGTTTTTTAGATAACGGTACTTTTGTGTTTTTCGTTGTATGGTCCCACTCAAACCCTTTTCATCCCATATAAATTTCTGCCTTTTTTTTAACCATCAGTTTTAACGTATTTAAAAAAAACGGAATTTTATATGAGATGAAAAATATTGTCGTTCGACAAAATCCTTAATAAAAACTTTATTTTTCATCCGATTTTTTTCAAATTGCGCTTAAAACGTTGGTAATCAAATATACTAATTGGATAAAACATAAAATATTCCAGATATTTACTATAACGTAGAAAAAACAAACGAAATAAAAATGAAAAATTTTGAAAAAAACGTAAAAAATAGGCAAATTTCGAACTTTGAGGTGCCATCACTCAGCCAATTCTTATCAGATAAAAATTTTTAGCATATCGACGGAAAAGGCATTCAGTTGCCTTTCCAAATATATGCCATTTATCTCGATCGGACTTTTCGGTTGGGCTCCACAAGGGTTTGAGTGGGACCATACACCGAAAAACACAAAAGTACCGTTATCTAAAAAACTTAACTAATGAAAAAAAAATTACAGCGTTTTTCGTGTTCAGGAGGTCAAAGTTAACTTATCTAGGCACGTGGCGTTTTGTAAAGCAGTGTTATAAAAACATATACATACAATAATATTTGGGCGCTTTAAAGGCAAACACAAAATTAAGTATAAAAGCATCTAATGAGTGAATATGCTCTGAGCTCTATTTTAGGATTTAGTTTTAAAACAATTCTTAAAACAGTCTAGCCTAATACATTTTCATTTAAATTGTAAGAATCGATAGTTCCCATACCTGACACTTTTAAAAATTTTGGCTAATTGTACTTGTGAGAGATTCTGTGTTTCAGAGATTTGTTTTCAAATAGAACATTTCCTATCATGTTAAAGATTTGTTGCAGAGTCCTTTTTAGAGCCTGCTTTAATACTCTTTTAAATTTCCCTAACTAACTGTGGTTTGGGGTCATAAGGGCGCTCGGCTGTACCTCATCTGACGAATTTATTTAGTACTTTTTCAAACCTTTTAAGTTTTGCATGTTTTGGACAACACAGTGTTTTTGTTCTTGCTAGTTTATTTATACAAACAAATTTATTTATCTATTTTGCACTAAAAAGTTAGTAAATATGTATGTAAATAATAAAATGACTTTATTTAAATTAAATCTTTAGGCAGTGGTTTGGGTTTTTTGTTAAAGACATTTTCTTAATTAAGTTTTCTATTTTGTTTGTTTTTTGTTTTGGACAACAGCAAATTTAAAGTGGAAAGTTTTTGACAAATGGAATTTGTTTGGAAAATTGTGGCGATTTTTTATCTATAATTTTATTTTTAAATTCCAAATAAATTGAAATAATTTAATATAAAAAATTTATTTATTGTCAAATTTTCTGACTTCTTAATTGTGAAGATAAATTTTATTTTTTTTTTCAGAGTTTCACAAAAGTTGTCCATTTATTTAACTTGACAACTTTTAGAATTTTCATTTAAATTTATTTTTATTTTTTATAGTTTCCGGCAAACGTTTTTTTCTTTTGTTTTAATTTGTCAACAATTGCGTTCTCACTACCAAAAAAAAAATTAAAAGTTTTTATTTCACGCCTTGCATTGTTCTTATTTAAAGCTTTTGCTAAGCTTTTTTGTGGACTTTAAAATGTCTGCATGGTAGTAGAAAATATTATTGTTATGACTCCGGGCTTTTGTGGTTACTTTTATTATAATTTTTTATTATAATAATAATTTGTTGAGGCGATAAAATAGCATGGAAGCCGTGACTCAAATAAAAACCAACAAAAAAAAAAAAAAAAAAAGGAAGGAAGGAAGGAAATTTGCAAACGGATACAAAAACAAAAAAATAAATCCAACAAGCAAAAGATGAACAGATTGGAAAATATTTTAACACTTCTTGAAAAAAAATTATAACAAATAAACAAAAAATTTTAAAAACGCATTAAGAAAGAATCTTTCATTACAAGTTTTTAATAAAATATAAAACAGATATTAATAATTTATGAAACAAATAATCTGAAATATTATAAAAAAAAAAATATTCTTATTTCTTTCTCTTTACAGACGGAACTTTCACACAATCTGCAACAATTGTCAGAGAAGGCTCGTTCAACAACAGAATTCATTCAACGGCTAAAGGGCATGAGCGATAAAGTGACGGTAAGTTTAACTTTCTGTAAGAGAAACAAATATGAAGGCTTTGTTCGACTATGACGACTCATTGATACCCTCCAACAAGAGTTCGAATATTTAGTTTTAGGAGTCGGCTTTTTCGAAATCTGACGGACCAAATTTTATTACAAAAGCATTATTCGTTACAGTTTTATGTGTACTATAGTGTTTTCAAGCATGCTTCATTTGGGTCAATGATGAACTATGAACCGATCATCAAAAACTTTACAGTATTATTTCTAGTCATGTAAATCAAATTTTTTTCAGTCCCTGCATGCTGCCAGCATTTTTGCTAGTTCTTGTATCAAAAATTATCTATATTTTAGGTAGGTTGTTCTAGATTTGGACTTGTAACTCTTTTTTTACTGAACTCATTGAGCTGGATCCTAATTTTGCTTAGGAGAACTAGGAGTGTAAGCGGGATTTCAACTGGTTGTCAGATATACACACATTGCTGTGTCGACTTAGAATTACTAAGGTACCCAGAATATATATACTTTATATATGTATACTTAGACTTCTATTAAAAAATTTCACAAGGAATGACAAACTTAGTATAACCTCATTTTCCACTAGTGGCGGAGGGTATAAAAACACAAAAGAAAATTTCTTCTAAATCTTCTAAAAGTAATAAAATAAAAAGCCAACCCTTTAGGCCCTCCAACAACAACAGCGTCAAAACAAATGTTTTTACTAACATAAAAAAATCAAAACTTTAGTAAAATGTTCATCATTAATTTACAATGTTTTTTCAAAAGAACTAAACTAAAAGCGTAAGCACTAGGAAAGCAAGTGAAAACACTTTTAAATTATAATTTCTTAATTAAGTAAATGTATATTCTACAGTTTGTTTTTTAATGAAAATATGGCTGGTTTTTTTTAATTGAAATTAAGAAAAACAGTTGTTAATTTTTTCTCTCTCTGCGTCTTTAGTTTAATTTCTGCGAAAATATTTACATCTTATTTTAATGACTCTTAAGATATCAGGAGCAAAATAAAACACAATTGAGACAAAGTTAGCTTTTAACATACACAGTGGGCTTTGTAAGATAACACTGTTTAACAAAATTCGGGTCATCGCCGCCAGCCTTAACACATGCAACGCGAAATGAAAGTAGACTACTAAGTGAGCAAATCTGCCAAAAGGTTTTGAAAAGTAAGCTCGGGCTTCCGAAATATGGGCCCCTAAAGTTTTTGAATTTTTTCGAAAAGGCGTTTGGTATAAGTCCAAAAAATATACTTAATGTACTTCTGAGCTAAAAAATAATTTCAGATATCTGCAATACAATCGTATGGCGATTCTTTTCCTAGGATTTATTAACCCTCTAACTCTAATTTTAAGGGGTCACGTTTGTAATTTTTTCCAACTCTTACACAAAAGTATACTAAAACGGCACGTTAGAGGGTTAAAACTTTCCACGAATATTTTCTGCATCAAATTTTACTAGGGGTCTTCTAAGACCAAAAAATCGTGCAATGTATGTAAAACGGGTTTTCGAAATTCCGGGCCTTAAATTTTTTTAATTTTTCGAAGACCCGTTTGACATACATTGCACGATGTTTTCTACGATTCTACTAAAGAGATCTGAAATTATATTTTAGCTCAGAAGTACATTTAGTATATTTTTTTTTGCTTATACCAAACGCCTTTTCAAAAAATTCAAAAACTTTAGGGGCCCATATTTCGGGAGCCCAAGCTAACTTTTCAAACCCCTTTGGCAGATTTGCTCTACTAGTAGTCTACTTTCATTTCGCGTTGCAAGTGTTAAGGCTGGTTTTTTTTGTTGCACAGTGTAATAAATGCAAAAAAATGAATATTATTCCAGTGTAAAACTCAACAGTGTGTTAAATTCCTAGAGGGAAGCAAACTGACACCAAAGTAGTCCCGTGATAGGTCTTTGGTGGAAGGGACCGGTGCTAGATTTAACACTTTCTATGAATAAGACCTATCACTTTTACATGGGGTTGTCATTGGAGGGGGTCAATTGACACCATTTGACCAGTCACACGCCTATTCTCAATGAACGTGTTTAGTGACCGTTACTACAATGTAGTATTATTTCAATAAAACCAGTCCTAGAATTAAATTCAAGAACCAAATTTTAGAAAGTCCCAAAAAATGTGTCACACCACCAGTGAATTCATTACTTTTTCTACCTTTTTGTTCTTCATAAACCAGTTACATGATTGGTTCTCCTTTCACTGGTCATGAGTTCTTTCTTTTTGTACGTGTTATATTTTCACAACTCCCAGGACCAGTCTGTTGGACCAATTGACACAAATGTCCCGCAGGGAACTATTATAAAATCTCGACTTAAGGTTGGTGCTTAGCATAATAAAGATAATGGCCCATACTTTAAATGGATGTGAAAACCATTGTTCTAAAGTATATTTTGGAAAATGTCCGCTTTATTTTTGACCTGAATAAGCCAATGTGTTGACAAAAGTCTTATTTTGAGTCTTTGTTTATGTCTGATTTAATATCTGGTTTAAGACTTTTAAATGGCTTATTTTTAACTTCGTATTCAAATGCGTATTTAGATAATTTTAATCGAAAGTTTTTCACAAAACAGCTGTTTAACCAAAATAAGATCACTTGTGAACGACGCACTGTGGACCATACATTGAGAAGGCGGCAAAAAATAATTTTTTTATGATTGCCGATTTTAAAATAATACCAATGATCCAAAATAGACTTACTATTTATGTTTCTAAAAAAAAAACATTTCTTTGTAAATTTTAATTTTAAATGACTATAACTTGTTTGCTTAAAAGATTTTAAAGCTAAATAAACTTTGTTTAGTTATGAAAGATAGAAGCTATAAGTGCTAAAAAAAAAGGTTTTTAGAAATTTGAAAAACTTAATAATTCTTAATAAGAGAGCAAAACTCATTCCCGTCAAAACCAGCCATGGAAATCTTGCACTATTGTGTACAACCCAATACCACCCGATTACAGCTCTAAACTACATTATGTATTCACTCGGCTCCGCCCGTGTGAACCAGAATAATATTTTTGACCCAATGTCAGATATTTTGTATAGGAGATAGCGGGTAGGTAAGAAATTGTTCCTTTTTGCCTTAACTTTTAGCGCGATGAGTATATACTTCCCTTCGTTTTATCCCCCTTTTTGCTTCATGCATTTTTTCCAAACCTTATAAAATAAAGCAATCTTTAGTTTTGAATCGAAAAGTCGTGTGCTATCCCATACCTAAAGTGGAGAGATTTTGTTCGTTACTCAATAAACTATATCTCTATCAGACCATGATGCATCGATAGTGCGGGGGGTTTCGGTCACAATATTTTCGCTTCTATTTGGCCAATGTCAAATAAACCAGCAAGCATCGATTGCGCTAATTGTTCTTTATATTTATGTCTCGCATTATTCCGCAGTTCGCTTCACCGTTACTTGAGTTATTGCGAAATTATTGCTCACATTTCAATTTTGTCAAAATGAACCGCAGAAGTAAGTGGTGTTTTTAGTTTCAAATTTTTTTTATTGATATTTTAATTAAAAAAAATATGATAAATTTTAATGTTTCAAATTAATTGATGTAACTTTATGCAATAAAATTGAGTTTTAGCTTAACATTTTAACGAGATGCATCAATTGTGCTTGTCCTGAAGAATTTAGAAATGGTCAAACCTAAATATTCATTATATTTTCATACCATATGGAGACAATAAATTCCAAAAATTAGGAAAAATTTCTGAAACTCTGATTTTTCCGGTGAAATGTAATTTTTTCTTTATTATTTTATAAATACTGATATTTTAAGCAAAACTAAGCTGTTAATTTTGTATACAAACTTGGTAAAGGCGGCACGAATTTGTTTCTATATTAACTATACCCAGTTTAACTGAGATCTCAAAAACCCAGCCTTAGTCTATGCACTGTTAAGACATGAGTCTATACTTTAAAAAAAATTTACATCAACATTTGGAAATCCGACAGACATGTCAAAACATCTGTAACTCAGTTGCAGTTATTAAGGCCGCCTTGTCAAGAACATACTCCGTGGCAACTTAAATAGACTTTATTTACTTATAATTAACCCAGATCTTGAACTTAAGTTATGTGTTTTGCTAAAGGCACAAAGTCTTTTAAGTATTTTTCAAAAATGCTTCACTGATCTAATTATTCTTTGAACATTTTCAAAAAAAATAAAAACTTATCATGGCAGGGTTGCATTTTCGTAAATTACTAAGGACTTTGTGGGATAGTGTATTAAGGGCTTTAGCCACTTTACTGTTCTACTGTAATGCCTTAAGCTAAGATCCCACTATCGGCGCAATGTACCAATTTTTGGCGTATTTCATGTGCCGATAGTGTGAACGGTCAAAATGTTTTAATATGCGACAATCTGTGCCGAAATTGTGCTGACTAGGCTGTTGCAAAAGTACAAAAAACAAATACTTAAACACATTCCCTTTTTTTCGTGTATTTGTTTTATTGTACCTTCTCTTTAGAGAGACAATTGCTGTTCTCTTTTATAAGAAACAAACATTGTGTTTATTGTTTTTGAAAAAAATAAATAAAGCAAGTCTTAAGCATGGTAAGAATATAAGCAAAATAAAAACAAGAACATGCACATGTTTGGACTTAAGACAAGAAGTTCTTAAACCATTTACTCAAATACTTGAGTATTTTTGTAAGTTTTATTTTGTTTGTACGAAATTTCGCTTTTGTTTAATTTGATGTTATGATCAAATTATCAACATAGCAATAGTTATATAGGTATACCTAGATACGTATGTACATACATATGTATATTCCATAAAATTAACTGCTAAATTAATGCTAAAAATAAAAACCAAGAGAATTTCCGTAAAAATATTTACCTACATATCGTCATTTAAATTTACAAAAGCCATAAGTTGCGTTGGAAAAATTTTACAGGAGAAGACAAAGACTTAAATCAAAACTAGAAAAATTTTTATTTTTATTTTATACTGTATTAAAACTATAAAAATTACCAAAAGAGACAAAATATAAATAACGGTAACACAAAGTAATAGTTTTTATTTTAATAATTAGTAATAATCTGCAAATAAGACAAATTAAAAAGCAATAACCATTGCTTGCATTTAATGCTTAAAATACCCACATTGTAAAATAAGAATCTTGCAAAGTACTTACAGAACATTAGCAAAAAAAATGTTTACTGTAATTTATTTATAGTGAGTAAGAATGAGTAAATACAAGAACTCTGAGCGTATAAAGAGAATAATTTCTTTTATTTGTTTTTTTTTTGTTTTGAATTTATTTGCTTTGATTCCCTTTTGTACTTAGCTTTACTCTGAGAATTTTTAAAAAAGCAAATGTTTTTGAATTTAAATGTACTTAGTGCAAAAGCCTAGTGCTGACTGTGGACAATCAAAATTAACCTAGATGCGCCGATAATGTGAACACTATTTTGCACAATGTGGAGCAATCAAATTGTTTAATATGTACCGATTTTTATCGGCCACTTGTGTGCCGATCACAGTCGCCAATCAGCGCCGATACAAGGGATGGCAAAACGAAATTTTTAAATTGCACAAACTGGCTACTAAAATTTTACTTTTTTGAGCTTAATTGTACCAAAATTACATTTGTTTTATCTATTATTTATGTATTGAAACGTTAAATAGTACATTTGTACTACTATATGAAAGAAAACAATTCGCTTTAAACAAAACATTGCAGTTGTATCGATGTTGCCATCCCTGGTTTGTATACATCTGTTTACAAAACAACAATTACAAAAAAAAAAAAAAGAACAACTGCAGTAAGTTTAAATGAAATTGAATATATTTTTTATTATACATATATTAACATATTATTTAAAATTGTTAGGAAACATAATTTGATATTCGGACGGAGAATTTTGCGAATTTCTAAAGTAAAATTATGTCTGCCAACAAGTAAATAAACAAAAACAGTTCATTTAATTTGCCCAAATAGCACGATAGTGTGACCGCATTGTACCGATTATTGTCGCAATTGAGTTTTGGCCGATATGAACCGAACAAAATTGTCACAATGTGCGACGATAATGGGACCACCTAAGAAAAAATTGTGCAAAGTTTTTTAATGTGTGCCGATATAGCACGATAAAAATCGTCACAGATTGTGCTATTTGAGCCGATAGTGGGATCTTAGCTTTAGAAATTAACAATTTAATTTTAATTTAACAAAAAAGCTCTGGCTACACTGTTTGTTTAAGCTTTTCAGTTAAGTAGTAAAATAGGAATGAAAGAACTTTGCATTTGTTTACCAAAAGTCTTTGCAACATTTTAGTCAGTGCTTAACTTTTGTTTCTTTAGCATTATCTTTAAGTCCTTTTTTATTTTTGAAGTACACCTTTTCTTTAAAGCTAAGCAATTACTTTTGATTTAGCTGTAAAAAATGCATAGAAAAAAACGGCGTTATGGTTGTGTTACAAATGAGAAATTTCTGCTTACAACTTGTTTGTTTAGTATTTTCTTTGACTTTTTTGTTCCTTTTTGAATTTGTAAAAGCAAAGAAAAAACTCAGCAGGATAATAAAATACGCAATATTTTAATTAAATCTTGTTAGTCCCTTTTCCTTTTCAGCTTCTCTAGACATTGTGTTTACTTTTTTGCATAAACATTTCATTTTTTATTTTTATTCCTTTTTTCTTTTCGTACTTTTTTTCATTTTGTTCACTTCATTAGGAATCCTGCATAGAATTTGAAAGACTGGTGGCCGCACAATGTGAAGCCCTAATACAAGCCATACATGATAGACGTGAATATTTACTAGAAGCAATACGCATGGATAAAGATACAAAAATACGAATATTAAAGGTATTTTATAAATTCACTTCAATCTTAAGTTTATATTTTAATTATATTGATGAAATTTCTGTAAAGGATCAACAATCAAATTGTACTGGCAAATTACAACAAACAACTGGCCTAATACAATTTTGTATTGAGGCGTTAAAAGAGACTGATAGTGCTGCATTTTTACAGGTAAGTTACATGCTGAGAAAATATATGTAAGATATCGAACCCTAACCGCAAAAATAACGTAATCAAATCAAATTTCACAGATACATTGTGTATGAAGTTTGTTGCTTGCGATAAAATTGTTTTGTGACCATGACATTTTAGGAGATGATGCAAGTGTTGACAATAAAGTCATTTTTTAAAAGCAACGAAAATTGAAAATGATGTCGCTAACGTTATTTTCGCGGTAAGGGCTCGGTATAAAATACTCATACCTTAAACTCATTCATTATGGATGCAGAAAATTTAAAAATATAACGGCCACTTGAATCTTTATATTAAACATAACCATATTATGATTAAATTAGTTTTCCATATGTTTTCATAAGCATTTATGGCTGCCCAAAACCATTTATCTTTACTATATTTCAAAAAAATCATGTTATTTGTGCTAGACATGTAAATAGCTATAACAGACATAAACAGCCTTTTGTATGGAACAAAATATCGGCCAAATGGCCGACGCGACTTCGGTGGCACAGCTCCTTCCGATGGTCCAAATTTTCAAAGACGATGAGGCATAATTGAGGTTCTATGCCTTAAATGTGCCGAATTATCTGATCCTTTAGCTTCTGAATTGTTGGTGGCTTATCGGCCTACACCTTTTTTTCAAATAACCCCAAAGAAAGAAGTCCAACGGCGGCCAATTGACATCGCCACCACATGAGATAACACGGCCATTAAATTTGTCGCGCAAAAGAGCCATTGTTTCGTTAGCTGTGTGACAAGCAGCACCGTCCTGTTAAAACCACATATCGTCCACATTTATATCTTACAATTCGGGTCATAAAAAGATCGTTTTCTTCTTACGGTAGCGAACACCATTCACACACAGAAAAAATTATTTTTCCAATTCAAACAAAAAATTTGTAGAATCAAACAATTTTTTGTCTGAAATCGGTCCTATAAACAAATTTGTATATTCAAACAATTTATTTGCATTTTGTTTACTGAAAAAAAACACTGATTTTTTCAAACAAATAATTTAACTGAATCAAACAAAAAGTTTACTGAAATTTCAAAATCAAAAAAAAAAAAAAAAAAAAATATTTTGCACAAGCAATGGCGCGCACACAAGTAAGCACTGTATGAGCAGATGAAGGCAGAGCAGAGCCGCCGGCTGGCTTTGAGACCAGTGATGCCAACTTTTTGAGAGCAAAAAGCACTTTAAAATTTAAAAAAGCACTAAAAAGCACTATTTCGAACAAAAAAAAGCGTTTAAAAACACTAAGCCATTTTTACAATTTAATTAAACACAAAACAAGTTGCATTCGGCTGTGTGAGGGATTTTCATTTAAAATTTGATAAGAAAAAAAATATATTTACATTCGTATATAAACATTTTTAAATGTATTATTATTATCTTCAATAAAGCTTTCATCCAAATCACTTGTATCGCCATCAGCTAAGTTTGAATTGGCCATAAAACAGTTTTAAAGTAATACAGTGCGAGCTCGAAAAAATCGTACCTGTTGCAATTACCGAAAATTTGCAATGACCGACCATTCTGCGCATGAAAAAATGGCATGTTAAACAACGCTCGTTACAAAAGCATTTTCTGTCAGCTGTTTTTAATTTATTAAACACTTTGCTTATATCAAGTTACGGCTCTTTTTTGTTTTTAAAGTCTTTCCTTTTTCTATTTTCTGTGTCTACATCTTTAAAAAAATGTTTACTGAAAACAAATACATCATTTTTATTACGATTGCTTAATATGTTGTCAACGCTAAACAGTGTGACGTTTTGTAAAATTTCCAAATTGCTAGGAAGCCTATCATTTGAAATCTTAAAATCTTTACAGTCCTTCTTAAAATTGTATCCCAAATAGCAAATCTCATCTAAGTCATCCTCTTTATAATCAAAGTTTTAAAAAATTATAGAACAAAATAAAAATTGCAAAAAGCACTAAAGGCACTAACGAAAAATTGATAAAGCACCAAGTTAGTGCTTTTTCTTAGTTTGGCACTAGGGATAATATTTTGGCGTTTTGAGGCATCAAAAAGCACCATAAATAGTGCCAAAAGCACTAAGTTGGCATCGCTGTTTGAGACACATTTATATATTTTTGTATTTGATGTATTTAACCAAACAGTTTTAAAAAATTGAATACGGGATTATGTTTCTTGTAATGTTGTTTAAAAAGAGTGAAACGTTTTTTACCTGCTATTGATTTTTTATAGTTGCACTTTTTTAAAGCGTCCAAAATAGACTGTGTGTTTTTTGTTGTTATTCTTATATTTAACATAAAGAAGTGTTGCTTACGATCAAATAAAAAAATGCATAAAGACGACAACATCAAAGAACGTTAAATATTTCATACAAACTTATGAAAACTTGACACCAATAACGCCTTTATTATATTTTTGAAGAGTTGTCCACATTTTTGTTGGTTAAATCAAAATCAAACAAAAATGTTGATTGAATCAGTAAAAAAATTTATAGAAATTAAAAAAATTTTCAAACAAGCGTTTGTTTGAAAATAATTCGGCAATAATTTTTTCTGTGCAGTAACTGGCAGACCGTCCTCATTTGGAAAAAATACGGCCCGATGATGCCGCCAGCCCATAAACCGCACCAAACAGTCGCTTTTTGTGGGTGCATTGGGTTTTTGACAATCACGTGGATTGTCATTCCCCCAAATGCGGCAATTCTGCTTATTGACGAATCCACTGAGGTAAAAATTAGCCTCATCACTGAAGATGATTTTCTTCGAAAATTGAGCATCCACTGTTGCCATTTCTTGCCACCATTCTGGCCATTGACGACGTTTGGAATGATCAAGAGGCTTAAGTTCTTGAGTCAGTTGCACCTTGTAAGCGTGTAAATGCAAGTCTTTATGCATAATGTTCATCAACAACGAGTGTGAGGGTTGCCATTGTGGGGCACGACGACGAGTTTAGGTGGACGGCTCTTCAGCCACACTATCGCGAACAGCAGCAATATTTTCTGTAGTACGAGATGTACGAGCATGCACTGGTGTTTTCACGTCTCCTACAGATCCGGTTTGCTCAAAGTTTTGCACGATTTTTCCGATTGTACGCATATTTGGACGATTAAATTTACCGAAAAAATCACGAAATGCACGATATGCATTTTGCTTTCAACGCCCATTTTCATAATAAGCCTGAATAACTTTAAGGCGTTGCTCGACTGTGTATCTTTCCATGGTTCAAATTGAGTTGGTCTGAAATTGAGAAATGTCAAATGAAAACTTGACGTTTAGGTATGGTGCACATTCAACATCGGCCCTTAAAGAAATAATTTCGTTTGATATTGCAACGAAATGCCTCTGTCGACAACCACGACACAAGTACTTGATTTTAACATTTTTGGCCGCATAAAATTCCAAAGTGGGACACAAATTTGTTTGAAACCTGGTTACATTATCTCTCGCTTGCATAGTCGATCGGCTTCCGTATTGAACATTTTAATAGTTGCGCCCCATCAGCTGTTTGTCTTTAAAAATGCAAGTGAGCGATAGCGCTCATCCTTGTGGTTTGTGTAAACCCATAATATGGCGAAATAGAAAACAGATTATTTCATAATGAAGTTGTAGTAGTGCAACAACCATAATATGTTTAATTAGTTTACTTTAACCGTGAACATAAAGAAACTACTTTTTCTCCGCGTGTAGAACAAATTTTAATTTTTTAACAATTAACAACCTTATTTATAAAACAAATTTTGGTTTTATTAAAGGTTTATTACATACATTTTAATTGAAAATATAAATTTTTTTCTGATATAGAGTTAAAATCAAAAAATTTCGCATTTTTGGATTGGATTTTTTTTCTTGCAAAATCAAAATCAAGTGAATTAGAGATCGAAAGTATATTTATGTTCTTTATATTTCTTTTTTTTATCGCAGGTTGGTTCTATGCTAATAAATCGTGTTGCCAATACCGATATGACCTGGCACCAGGAAGTAACAAATGCTGCACCCCGTGTTTCACCAATTGTTGATTTAACCCTCGATGATGCTTCCGTTTTACGAGCAATAGATAATTTAAATTTTATACAAATGAAACGTAAGTTTTAACAAAAACTTTATCTTAAATTTTCCATGAATTGAAAAAGCTGAAAGGTCCCAGTAATAATAGAATTTTATTCAATACCATAAATTTTTTAAAAATTAATTTTTAGCTCTTATTGCACACAAACGTATGTTTTAAAAGTAGTTTTAACGTTCACCCTCTAATTTAGGGTTGTTTAAATAGGAATTAAATAAAATACTAAAATAAATTTTTTGGGTTAAAGTCAAAACCAATTCGATATACACACACTCACTTACACATTCTCTAAGATTTCACACAGAATTTTAAAATTTATGTGATCCAATTAAAATCACATCATTGATTGTAATTAGTCACTGGTTTCTTACAAAAAGATAAAGAGAGAAACCTTTCCATTTTTATATACTTTTTGTGTAATTCAGGAGGAGAAGAAAATTAAAGTGAGTGTTTGTGTAATTTTAAAAATAGAAAGACCCTTTAAAAACCACTTAAAACACATATGCACACTTTTTTTTACACAGCTGTGACAAATCACTTTCTCCATTTAGACACACAATTTACAACTTGATACAAATTTAAAAAATGTTTGTTTTTAATATAAACATTTTCCCCCGTATTCATAAAAATTTAAAATGGATTTGAAATGCATTTTAAGAAAAATTTTTATGAAAATTTTGGCTTAAAACACATTTTAAACTTATTTTATTTTTTAGTTCGGTTTGTGCTTTGTTGTGATACAGACGTGTATTTAAGCCCCGCATACAATTTAAACTATTAATTAATCACATTTGATTTTGTAATCTAAGCAGCGAATTAACGCTTAAAAAAAAAACAAAATAATATATTTTGTTAATTAAATTATTTAACATAATAGTGAACAATTTAAAACGATCAAATTAAATAAAATAAATCAGTAAAAATATATATGTACGTATGAATGTTCATACATGTGTATACATATTCTGAAAAAAAAACATTTAAATTCTGGTTTTTCTTTTGTTGTTGTAAAATACAATAAATAATAAAAATATTAAAGCAAAGCAAAACGGTGAAAAACAAAAACAACTCTTTGCATGAGTACAAACAGTGAAACAACACTAAGACAAAATGAAAGAAACGTTTACGTTTTAGTTAATGCAAATGAAAATAATGCAGAAATAAATAAAACAAAACAAAACAATATTAACTACCTAACGGCTAAGCCAATTACTCGAACACGTTCCCTCTCACCCTCGGTATTTACACAAACGGTGGATAGTGACTCATTAAAAAAACTACAACAAGATTTGGTGACAAGTGTTGCCAGGCCAGCAAGTATTGCCGTGACGTCAAAAACAAATTTAGTGGGCAATGATACCATGAACTTAAACACAAATGCAATGGAAAACCCCCCTGTAAAAAGTTGTCAAAAGCCTACAGTACAAGTTGGTATGGACAGGTACATAACAGTGCTTAAACGGGGACGCAGCCCTACCTCTGCAGCAGTTGCTTCGGCCTCAAAAGTACCATCTTTTGATAAAATAAATACACAAAATCGTTTCGCGATTCTGGAGGATGAATCCTCTGAAGCACCAAACGTCATTAAATCGTCTAAGCCACCCCCGATATACCTTAGAGAGCAAAACTCTAATGAGTTAATAAAAAGTTTAATTTCGGTGATTGGTGAAAATTCCTTTTATGTAGCTGCAATAAAGCGCGGTATCATTAACGAGACTAAAATACAGGTTAATCATGAGGATGATTTTCGAAAGGTAATTACAAGATTTGAGACTCTGAATAAAAACTTTTATACGTATCAACTGAAGAGCAGTAAAGGTCTTCAGGTAGTAATCAAGGGCATAGACTCATGCGTAGACCCAGGGGAAATTAAAGCTTTTTTGGAAGAGAAGGGCTTTAAAATCAAAAACGTAACAAATATCAAAAATAGGGATAAAAATCCCCAACCACTATTTCGAGTGGAGCTTGAACCCGGCGACGTTAAGCTCAAAAAAAATGAAACGCATCCAATTTATAATTTGAAATATATTCTGTACAGAAGGGTAACTATTGAGGAGCCGCACAAAAGAAATGGTCCTGTTCAATGTCTAAACTGCCAGGAATTTGGCCATACTAAGGCATACTGCTACTTACCCCCTGTTTGCGTAGTATGTGGTGAATTACATGGAACAGTTCTTTGCGACAAGTCTAAAACCGACCCCAACGTAAAAAAATGTAGCAACTGTGGCGGTAATCACACTGCCAATTATAGAGGATGCCCTGTATATACTATCGTCAAGCAGTCGGTCGGACCGAAAACTAATCCCCCTCAAATGCAGGTAACAAATCAGGTTAACACAAATGCAATTCACGCCCCCCAGCCTAGTAATAACAGAACCTCTTACGCTAACGTCCTAAAATCAAACCATGAGCCAATGCAAGGTGCCTCGCCAAGTAATGATGAAACTCAATTTTCTAATTTAAGTCGTTTAGAAAAAACCATGGAAACATTAGTGCAAACAGTAAATAATTTTACGAACACAATGGGTAATATGATGCAGGAAATGCTTAGAATGCAATCGATGTTATTGCAAGCTGTAATTAACAAACCATGAACTGTTTAAAAATTTGTTTTTGGAACGCAAACGGCATCCGCCAACATAAAAATGAATTAGAATACTTTCTTAAAAATAAACAAATTGATGTCATGATGATTTCTGAAACTCATTTGACCTCAAGAAGTACGTTTAAAATAAATGGTTATATACTATATGATACCAAGGACCCTCGAGATAGAGCTTGTGGAGGTTCTGCCATTTTAATAAAGGCCCGAGTCAAACACTACCTAATGTGTGATCATCGTGAAGATTATCTCCAGGCAACGAACATTTGCGTTGAGGAATTAAATAGAAACCTAATAATTTCATCGTTATACTCCCCGCCTAGATTTTCAATATCGGAGGACCAATATTGTAAATATTTTAAATCATTAGGACCGTGTTTCCTAGCCGCTGGCGATTATAACGCTAAACATACCCTCTGGGGGTCGCGACTTATAACACCAAAGGGTCGTGTTTTATTTAACATAATTTCTAAAATGGATTTAAATGTGGTAGCGAGCGGACAACCAACATATTGGCCCACTGATCTTCAAAAAATTCCAGATGTCATAGATTTCGGCGTGGTTAAAAACATTCCCATAGAAACGATTCAAGTTGAAGCCTCCCTAGATTTATCTTCCGACCACACACCTACAATCGTTACTATAATGAACCCCAATAGAATTGTTCCTCCGACGACAGCTACGCAAATTAATTGGTTGAAATATAAAAAATATCTCAGTACCCATTGCACAGAAAATATTCCGCTCAGTACACCGGATTATGTAGATCGCTCTATTGACAATTTTGACAGTTTTCTGAAACTAGCTGTTCAACATTCCAATATTGCCCCCAAAAAAACAAAAACTATTAAAATATATTCCACAGATGTCGAGCATCTTTTGTCTGAAAAAAGGAGGGCTCGAAGAGAGTGGCAATTGCACAGATCCCCTCAACTTAAGAACTTACTTAAAGAGTGTACAAAAAGACTAAGAAAGTTACTGCAGACTAAGAAAACGGCTTCTCTGGAAAAATATCTTAAGGAACTTGATGCAACCCCACAATCAGACTACTCATTATGGCGTGCAGCTAGAAATCTCAAAAGGCCAGTTGTCTCTAAACCACCATTAAGAAACTTGAATGGAAGTTGGGCAAGAAATGATGTTGAAAAAGGAAATCTGTTTGTCAATCATTTAAAAAACGTATTTACCCCAAATATATCTCACGATATTGCGGTCGAGTTACCACCTGTTGCTGCTAGAGCAGCTGTTCCGCTAAGATTTGAGATAAGAGAAATCGAAAAGGCTATTTGTGATTTAAACCCCAAGAAGGCTCCTGGGTTTGACAAGATCAGCAACAAAATGCTTTTGGAGCTACCCAGCATAGCAAAGAAAATTATTCTTTTAATTTTTAATGCTATTTTACGCCTTGGAAGGTCTCCTTAGTCACCATGATACCTAAACCTGGAAAGGATCACACAAAAGTTGAGTCATATAGGCCTATAAGCTTACTTTCTAATATATCAAAGCTGTTTGAGAAGCTGTTAGCGTCAAAATTAACCCCAATTTTAAATGAAAATAGATGTATTCCTAACCACCAATTCGGCTTTAGAAGAGAACACAGCACAATTGAGCAAACCTATCGTATAGTAAACGCAATAAGAAAAGCCTTTGAAGAAAAAAAATATTGTTCCGCTCTCTTCATCGATGTTTCTCAAGCTTTCGATAAAGTCTGGCATGAAGGCTTATTACATAAATTGCAGCTAAACTTACCAGTAAACATACACAAGCTGTTAGAAAGCTACTTAGTCGGTCGAAAGTTTATTATTAAAGAAGGTGATTATTTAAGCTCTCCTCAGCAAATTGACGCTGGAGTCCCTCAGGGAAGCATCCTGGGCCCACTTTTATACTTAATATATACCTCGGATATGCCAACAAACAACTACACACAAACTTCAACATTTGCTGATGATACAGCTTTTTTGAGCGTGCACGAAAACAGTCAAGAAGCATCTCGATACCTACAGGATCATATATTTCAACTCGAACTATGGTTAAAGCAATGGAGGATAGAGGTCAATGAGCAAAAATGCGTACATATAACATTCACCTTGCGTCGGGAATCATGCCCCCCTATTAAAATCAATAATCAAATAATACCTCAAAATTCGCATGTAAAATACCTCGGTATTCATCTAGATCGCCGTTTAACGTGGAAAAGCCATATAGAGGCAAAATTAACTCAAATGAAACTAAAAGCCATCCAAATTCATTGGCTTATTGGAAGAAACTCTGTCCTTAGTCTCGACTGCAAACTTCTTCTTTACAACTCCATCTTAAAGCCAATCTGGTGCTATGGCATTCAGTTATGGGGCACTGCCTCGGCCTCTAATATCGAAAAAATTCAAAGGCGCCAAAATAAACTACTTCGAATAATCACAGCTGCCCCTTGGTATGTTAAAAACTCAAATATTCACAAGGATCTCAATGTTCCATTAGTTAAAACTATGATTACGAAATATGCAGTAAAATACTTAAAAAGGCTCGAATTGCACCCGAACCCACTAGCACGAAATATTTTAAATGATAGCGGCCACACTCGCTTAAGAAGAAGAGACACTGCGGCACTTGTCCAATTAGATGAGCGATAAGCACCTATAAAAGTGAACAGAACCCGCGATGAACAAAATTTTTGTCTGGCACTGGCAGGACAAAAAATAATATTAGGTTAAGATTTGATTAATTATTGTTAGTTCATATTTAATATATGAAGATTCAATAAATAAATAATGAAGAAAAAAAAAAAAAAAAAAAAAAATTTTTTATGAATACGGTTTTTGTATTAAAATATGAGAATATTAAAAAGTTAAAACAAAAAAAAAAAAAAAAATATTAAATTTATTTATATCAACACAGTTTTCTTAACTCAAATTTCATTACCAAAACTACACTGTTTCCAAAGTGCCTTCCAGCTTATGAGCAAATACCCCAACAACAAATAAATAGTTGCACTTTTCTGTTCTGAATTAATTAAAATGAGAAATGAGAGTTACCACAGAATTAAAAATACTATTTTTCATTAAAGGTTTTGATATTTTTATTTAAAATATAAATTTTATTAAATTATTTTATTTTGAAGGAAGGAATTAACCACATGAAATGAATTAAAAAATTTTGATAATTTTATTCTTGACTGAACACGGGATTGAACTCGTGTCGAATTTAACAGTTTCGAGAACAACTACAATCTCATCATTAGCATTCTTTGCCGTTCTACCGTTTATACTACTGCGGCCTGTCTATAGTAAAAATTTTTAATTTATTTCATGTTGTTAATTCCTTTCTTTACTAAAAATAATTGAATGATAGCCTAATTTAAATATTAAATACTTCAATTAAAAACCAACAGTTCAACGAAAAATCAGAATTTTTATTACTATTTTTACTTAAAATAAAAATGTATCGTTACCTTCAGTTGTAAAGGAGCCTAGTCCAAGTTTTTCGAAAATTCAGTTTTTGATGAAGTACAACAGAATCAACAAAAATACATAGTTTGCAAAAACAAAAAAACTATATTCCTATTCACAATCTTGTGCATCTGAAATTGCAAATTTATGAATATTAGCAAAGTAAAATTAACAGAGTGTCAGATGACGGTTTGCAATGAAGCGTTGCATACGTCGAGTAAATATCAACTTATGGATTAAAGTGTTGTACCAAAGAGTTGCAATTGCATTGCTGTATATTTTGCTGGTCTAAAGTAAAAATATACAAGCGGTGTTCAGTGTTTGGCGCGTTTTAGGTTGCAACGGTTTGTTATTGCAATAATTTTGTCATTGACAGTAAGCGGAATATTAAGCAACTTTCCGTAGCTAGATGCAAATTAGGTAAATTTACTGAATTATTAGTGGTGAAAATTAACAAAAATGTATTTTTTTATTATGTGAAATGGCTTTCAAATACTACGAAAGAGTGCAAACAAAACATTATCGAAGCATTAGGTTTGTTGGATGATTCTAAACATTTGCTGCAAAAACTCTCCACAATTCTCTTTTGAAGCTGCATTCGTGTCCATATAATGAAACTTTTATTTACAGCATTTATGTATTTGGTACGCCTTCTCTCCTTCTTCTTCTTTCTTTCAATAATAAAATTACAAATACTGCTTGCACACGAATAGTTCAAAACACTTTACCCCGCGGAGGCAGAGAAACAGAGGATATAATTATTTATTTTCCTGTTATACATGTTTCACTTTTTTTTTATTCCCTTTTGTTAGCAGAATAGCCCGATATGGGTTTCATCATCATTCAACTTTGAAAATTTGATGTAATTTATGACTAAATAATTTAAACAAAAAGAAAATGGGAATTGTTCTTTTTTTTAGATTATTTTAAGCATGAAAATAAAAAAAAAAATATGTTTTTCTGTTCATAGTGTTGTTGTTTTTTCTATAAAAAAACTCGGCGTTAATTGCATAGGCTAAATGCGGTACATGTTAATTTAACATTGATATTTTTTCTGAGTGTACGTCTTTTGCTTTTCACTATCAAACTTAAATGTTTCGCAGCTAACATTTCATAATATGGATGGGGACTTACAAATGTCAGCTGTTTGAGTATCAGGGGTGCAAACGCATTATACCTAGCAAAAAAAGCTATACAGTACCCATGTTCTGTAACTTGAGTGAGAACTTCTTGCATCGAAAAGATGTGAAACAAAATATTCCATCGTTTCTCGAAAGGTGAGAAAAATGTGTGTCTGTAACTCATGTCGAAAACTATCAAAAGAGATTACGTCGTTACGTTATAAATGTCATAATATTGCACTCGAAGCCGATGTGACATTGCAGACGTTCAGAACGCCAGTAACACATATCGTTGACGGCGACCAAAATTTACTTAAATTGAAAATTTATTAACGACGGCGGCGAAAACACATCCGTCGGCTATACCAAATCGTGTAAAGAGCGACTTTAATGTTTGTTGTTTGCAAACGAGCTTTGAAGACATTCGTATATTTTATAAAAATGTTAAAAGCAAAATAATAAAACAATGAAAAATGTGCCAAGAATAAAATATTATTATTATTATTCTTTGCATTTTGCATTTTTAATTGTTTTTTAGTGTTAACATTTTTTCTCGCCCCATTTTTATTCGTGAGTTTATTTGACAGTTCAAAGCCGGAACTTTTCTCATCAAAATGTTACAAACACACTTTTTCTGTAAATTGGCTAGTAATTTCCTTACGTGACAGCTTGTACTCGCCAAAAAAAAGTTACAGACACAGTTAAGTGAGAAAAACAGCTGTTTGTTTCAATTTATGGCATTTTTGTTTAATTTCACACATTTCAATCGAAAATTTTCTCGGCGCGAGAGTTACAGAACATAGGCACAGTTTTAGAATTCAACAAAAGCAGTAATGTGGCAATTACAATTCTGTGTATTTTTTTTTTTTTTTTGTTCTATTGCAAATAAAAGAAACAACATTTGTACTTCCGTAAGACCATTTACATCAAACATCCGCTGCTATACCATTTAGCAAAAGCTTCGACGCATAACTATTTGCACAAGATTGTGAGCAGGGCTTTTGTTTCATTTGTTGTTTTGCAGTGGCACGTAAAAGTGCTAAGTTCATTGTTGTCAAAGAAAATATAAAAGTTTAAAACAAACTGTTAACAGCCGTTGGTTGTAAAGTATATAAGTTCCCGTAGTTCCTACATGGAGCATTGGGCTATAAAAGATTTTAAGAGGTAAAATAAAATTAATCAAAATAAAACATAACTGCAATTACAGATTTAAAATTTACTGATAATTGATCCTGTAAAATTTATTACATTGGACTAAGCTTTTTTACGAGTAAAGGAAAAGATATCTAAAATTCAAAAGCTTCAAGTGTTAAAAGAATTAACACGTAACTAATTATTGAACTTTTAAAATGATTTAGGAAGCTCTTAAACTTGTTTTTTATTCGGTTTCCGTAAAAACTTTTACTAAGATTTAATTCCAGAACTTTTTGAAAACAATCACTATTAAAAACATGCATTTAAAGTTTTGTATGGTATTTACTAAAAGGCTTCGTAAGAACTCTTAGTAAAGTAAAACGTTTTAAAGAAAAAAGTTAACCAAAATTATTTAAGCTTTAAATGTTGATTTAAACGTATTATTTTAAGCACTATAAGCGCTATAAATCGTTGAATAAGAAGTTTTATTAAAAAAATTGTTAAATTAACTTTTAAAATGCCTAATGCTTTTATACATAAAATGTAAAACTTATTGACTAATAAGCTTGAACAGACTTAAGATTTAAATAGAAATAAAAACGTAGTTGAATAAAAACATTTACGAGGCTAATTTTCTTTCTGAAACAGTTTGTATTAAACAAATTAAATTAGGAATTTGGCTAAATAATTTTCTTGTAATGGAAAGCTTTTGTTTAACCTTTAAATTATATAAATTAGTTTAAAATTATTATAAATTTAATTCATGATAAGCAAAAGCTAAAAAACTGTTATATTATTATTATGTTTTATATTATGAAAAATCCTCTTAAAAAGGTTTGATAAAAAGCTTTAAATATTGATTATTTAAAGGAAAGACAAATCAACATTTTTTATTTTTCGAATTTGTTCTATGAGCGAAGGCCCATTGAAAAGGTCTGCGCAAGAAGCCTGATGATCATTGTTTATGTTCTTTTTAGTTGTCAAAAGTTGGTTACATTTTGCTTACATGTGCATGTATACGTTTGTTTACCTTTATGGTATGCCACACATACACGTTTTTTCCTTTTGCTTTGTATATGTGGTAGTAAATTTTTGACAACTAAAAAGAATCGTTTTTGTTTTTGTACAAGTAAGCAGACCGGATAGATGGACCTTGCTATGAGCTAAATTTCAGTTATGTATTTTATAAAGCTTTTTTGTAATAGGACTATTCCGTCAATTTTTCAGAAATGACTTTATACACTACCAGACTATTATATTGTATTTTCTTGTTACATTTTACCTTAGCTTTCCTTTGGGCAGCAATGAGGTATATTGAATGTACAGAAAAATTTACAATTATTAGACACCAGCAGAATGTAATGCATTTTCTGGCCCGCTACGGCCTTCGTCAGCATTCTCTGTGTCACACTGGATAGTGATACTTGTAAAATGTAACAAGAAAATACAACATAATAGTCTGGTAGTGTATAAAGTCATTTCTGAAAAATTGAAGGAATAGGACTATTACAAAAAATAAATTCGAATAATAAAAAATGTTGAATATAATATAATAAAGTAACCTTCGAAAGGAAATAATTCCCAGTTTCCATTTGGAAAAACAAATCTTTAAATTTTGTTTTTATTTCGCAACAAGATTTTGTAATGGTTCCTTTTGAAAGTTGACATTTAAAGAGGTTTTAAGTTGCTAGATCAGAAGCTTATACAGCTGTAACGAGGAGTTATTTACAATCTTTTTAATGTCTGTTTCTATCTCTCTCTCGCTATTAAAACTCAATCTGTGCACAAACAGCGTTGCCAAATGTGCAGATTTTCGCAGTTTTTGAAGTGCAAAGCAGTCTTGCAAATTTGTACTAAAAAACGGTTTTTTAAACCACTGCCGTTTTTGCAATAAAATTAAGTCATAAAAAAAGTACAAAAAATCTTTAAATTTTTCTTTAGGAAATGGTGTATATTAACAACCATACTCATAAATAACAAAACCACAATAAAGTTTGCTATTGTAAAGAAATATTCTCGTTTTTAGTAACACATTTTTTTCTCAAAAAATTTAAATATACTACTATACTTATGAAATAAGTAACCACATATTTTGTAACTATTTTTAACCTAAATAATTTATAACAATTATACAAAAAAAATATTCAAAATATTTGTTCTTCTTTCTCTCATTTTCTTTATCACAATTTTACATGCTGCTTTAAAAAAATATCTTACCAAACATTCAACATCATTTATCACAAAATTTTGGCTTATGCATTTTTAAAATTTAACAAAAAAAAAATTTAATGTATGATAAACGAAATGAAATAATTTTTTGTAAAATAAATACGCTTTTGTAGCTGCTAAAGATGGCGATGAAAGATTACCAGCAGGTGAGATGCTAGATGATCATTTAATCAGCAATACAACATTTACCACATCCATACTATCCACCAATACAGTCATCAATACCTCATTATTAGACAATACAATTGCAACAACACCAACAGCAAATCTAATGACAACAACAACGTCAATACCATCAATGCCAACCAGCTTATTGTCCTACAATTTTAATGAAAATAATAAAACCTCAACACTACGCTCCACCAAATCCAATAAATCATCATCATCTTCCTCCTCAACATCAATATCCCTGAAAATGAATGCATTTAGAAAATTAATTAACTACGATGAATCCATATCATGTATGCATTATTTTCTTATATTTTCGTCTTTTTTCTTTAATTTTTTTAAAAACATTTTTTAAATAATTATGTTTTGTGTTTTTTTGGATCACCATTTATTTTATTTTGTTACATGTTATTTTTTTAATGTCATTCACTCCGATGTGTGTTCATTCTTGTGTCTTATTATTAACATGATTCCTATGTTTATCTTACTTGATTTGTTATTGCTTTTTACTCGAATTCATATCATTATTTTGCCATGTTTTCGTTTGTGATCGGTTGTGTATTTGTCCCAAATTCTAAAAATTTATTGCACTTAGATATATTAAGTACCTAAAGTATTTTGGATGTGGGTTTTTATTTGTACTACTATTTTATACTACTCCTACTATATTTTTTAGTTTAAAATTTTGTTAACCGAACTGAACTAGAACTGACCTAAACAAGAACTAACATAGAACTGAGCTAGAGCTAGAACTAAACTACCACTGAATAGAACTGAACTAGAACTAAACAAGAGCTAAACTAGAACTGAACTAGAGCTAAATTAGAACTGTACTAGAACTAAACTAGAACTGAACAAGAGCTAAACTGGAGCTAAACTAGAGCTAAAGTAGAACTGAACTAAACTAGCACTGAACTAGAACTGAACTAGAATTTAACTAGAACTAAACAAGATCTAAACTAGAACTGAACCAAAACTGAACTAGAACTGAGGTATATCGTACCCAGAACTGAACTACGACTAAACGAATGTAGAACTAGTAATGAAACTGAACTAGAACTAGAAAAAATGCTGATTTCCAACTGAGCTAAATTATAAACTAGAACCATTCTATAACAACAGTAGAACCTGCACTCTTAACTCAATAAGAGTCTGAGCTTAAACCTAACCTTGAAACGGAAATAAAACCTGAACAATTTAACTAGTGCTCAGTAAATTTTTACTGATTACATTGTTACTGAAATTTTTTCGGTAAGCAGTAAAACGTTACTAATTACTGCAATACATAATGCAGTATGCCAAAAAAAAAAAAAAAACTGGAACATGAACTTACTTAACCAGAACTGAAGCAGAACCTAAGCAATAACCTGAACAAGAAGCTGTACAATATTGTGGAGTTAAACCTCGACTATAACCTGAATTAGATCTATACCAGAATTGGACTAAAACTTAACTAGAACTTTACTTGAAATAAAAACTAAAGTTAGATCTGAACGAGTACCTGATCCAAAATTCAAACCAAAACCTTAACTTCGAACTGAACTATAGAATCGGATTGCGTATAAGAAATACCAAAGTTCATAAATAGAAAATCCACTGATATTTCATTTCCAAAGGAAAGAAATGTGTTAGTTTATTTCCATTATTTTCTTAAAAGTAATCTAGTTTAATTTATCTACTATCATACCCATTCTTTTATTTTCATATTCTTACAAAAGTTTCATTTTGTTACTAACATTTTAAGTTAATAATTATGTTTTATTGTCCCAAGCATATTTTAACCACTTTCTTTACAACTTCTTTCTAAACACACCCCAAATAGATTAAAATTTATTTGTTTTATATGACATTTACACTATAAAAGTGTAATTATTATTTGGCAAAAGAAACAAACCAAATGGCAAAAGGTTGGCTGGTGTTCGTTTTCCGGTTTCCGGTTACTTTAGTAATTTCTATTACCTGCTACTGAATTAAGTGAAAACTCATACTTGAGCCATAAAGGATCCAGCTGAGTTAATGTTATTTTTTTACAGTTACTGTTTTCTTTTATGTTCATTCCATATTACTTTATACAACCAAGTTCCGTTTCCTATTATTAAAAGGTTTCTTAAGTTCATTTTGTAATTCTCATTTTTCTCCAGGTATTTTTAAACAAATATTTTTCTTATGCATTTCTCTATGGTTTGGTTTTACTTTTTTTGTAGCTTTAGCATTATAAATAATGTTTTTTTATTTTATTATAATAATAATTTCTTATTTATTATACCCTTAAGTCATAATAATTAAACTGTATCATTGTAGTGAAAATGTTAAATACTTGAATTTACTAATATTTACATACCAAGGAAAAACCTTAACTTACACTTCAACACACTAACAACATACACTTTGCTACTTACAATTTACAAAACGAACAACAACAAAAACAACAAATTTTCTATAATTTATTATAAAATTTACATTTATGCTAAACAATTTTATTTTTGTTTATTTTCTTCTATTTCCTTTACGTGTATGCGAACAAAACTCTCTCGACTACTCAATGGAAACGTTATAAACACAAAATTGGAATATTTCCACTTGGAACTACTGAATTCATATATTAAAAAAAAAATAGCACCACAACCTCCTGCAATAATACCCGAAGATTGTTCAGCGGAAAATAATTCTGTAACTGTGGCGTGGCAGGCGCCAAATCATTCTTTTGTTGAGGGTTACGTTTTAGAATTAGACGATGGCAGCGGTGGAGAGTTTAGGGTAAGTACACAGGAATCTAGAGTGTATAATAAATTATGTTGTTTATAAAACATAAATTTAAAGAATTGAACTTAATACAGTGCATTTGTAAGTATGGCTGAGGAATTTAAATTTCTCAGTTGTTTTTTATAAGAAAATTTGTATAAAAAATTTTCACATGAAACAATTACGATTCCCTAGGATTCTGGTTTTAATGAACATACAAATTTAAAGATTAAAGTATCGATTATGATTTGCAACCTAACTTAAGTTGCGTTGCTAGTTGAAAATGCAATGAAGTACAAAATTTATATCTGACTTTGTTCAGCTGTATTTTGACAGATCGGCAACGAAAAAATGTTAAATAAAATTTGGCAAGCAAATGCAAAGAAGTAAAATTACAAAGAACAAGTAAAAGTTGTTTATTCGGCTGTACACACAAGTGCTGGGATACTATCGATATTTATCGATAGTTCAGATTTTACTATCGATATATCGATATTACTATCGACTGAATGTTTATACTCAAGTAGGAAAACCTTAACTAGTTTTTTATCAGGCTAAGCTCGTCGTTTTTATCACTTTATTGAACGTATGAGACGTATGCATGTAAGCACGTTATTTTAGATGACAGTTATAAAAAATTGTGATGCTGATAAGCACCTTTTTATTGCAACTTTAGATAATGTGCTAAATTGGATTTGATTCTCAACTCAAAAGGAAATCCATCTAGCGGACTTTTCCTCTAATGGTAGTTCATTGTTTTATCCTATGCTCGCAATTGCATTTTTATTTTACAACATCATAAAACTATCTGACATTTTTGTCCCTATGTAAACATATAAAAATTTCGGCATAAAGGCCTTAAGTTAGTAGTTAAAAAAGCATAGCTAAGCAATTCATAACAGCTGTCATTCTTGTTGTTTGTATTCATTGCTGTAATTCTGCGCGAAAACTGTGTGTGTATAACAGCTCTTACATGGTTCATAGCTATATTTTAAATAATAATATTATCGATATTGTTATTTTTCCTATCGATATTTTCGATAGTTTTAGAATATCGATATTTTCACAGCACTAGTACACAAACAAAATTCTTGCCAATTTTTTTTCAATTAAAACATTAATCAAAAATAAAATCAGTTTTAATTGAAAATTTAATCATGTGAATTTAACGTTTACTTATTTATATCAACAACATTACCGCAGAAAATCTTGTTTATATCAAAAAATATTTAATTGATTCCATTAATTTATTTACTGTTGCAAATTTAATTAATTATTTAATTAGTATCAAAATTTTTTTATTGAAATTAATTTTTTCTGTGTATATACTCCTTTTATATACCCTTCCCTAGATCTTATGGTATGGGCGCCATTGTGTCAAAATCCTTATTTCGGAAGCATATTCGTATAGCTCAATTTGCTTGTTTTGAATAGCTCCAGTTCTTGCAAAACTCTTTATTCGGAAGGACTCTTGTATGGGAACCAGGTGAAAAAAGGCCTGGATTGGATTATCTTTATAGTTAAGACGGACGTTGTTAAATCAACTTCGCTACTCAAAGGGATCCAGAATAAACAAACTTTAAACGGTCTAAAATCAATATTGTTAAATTGACAAACTTTTATTAAAAACGAACTTATAAAGGGTGTCTCAAAATTAACGCAAGATTTGAATTTACGCCAGTTGTGCAGTAAAGTGTTGGCAACCCTAAACAAATGCAACAGCTGCAGTTTAGGTAAATTGTAATCATAATTTATTGACCGTATATGCGAATAGACATGAAGCATTTATATTCCATCATGATCGGCCGCATGTTGCAAGCAAACTTACGGACTATTTAGAAAATAATAGTCAAAACATTGCTCTGTTTGATTACCATTTGCCCCGATTATTGCAGAATGCTCTCACTGGAATATGCACTACCTCAGAACATGGTATCCATAAGCAGAGAAAAACATGTTTAAATATGGTCACCTCCAAAAATACTATTTTTAAAGAAAATGTTAAACATATCATCTTTAATTTAACTATATTTTTGTCAACGACAACCATATTATGGTTGAATTAGTCCTCCATCAAGAAGTCACAACCATATAATGGTTAAAGCTTCGTTCACAATCAAAAAAACAATTTCGTTTTTTCTTCCCAAAGTATTTCATATATTTTCCTTTCATTTTTAAACAAAAATGTTACTAAAATTTTTTTAAAAATGTAACTTAAGTTGAAGTTTAAAATAATTTTATTTAGTTTTGAATGAAAATTTTAACAAACTGTTTACAAAAATAAAAATAAATGCATAATATTGTTGTGGCTAAAATTTGCAAACGGTTTCTTGATGCAAAATGTGTGTACCCAGGCAGAAAAAGACAATCACCGCGACGCTGTGCCGACGTTGCAGGGGGTACTATCAACATCAATACAACGTACTGTTTACCAAATGTACAATGTTGTCGCAATATTAAAATGATAACGCCAAATGTGCGTCTTCCGACTCTTCTTTTTAGTGTTGTGACAGTACTGTAAATCTAAATTTACAATGTTGGATTCACGAATTTACAACGTAGTCACAACCGTCTTCCGACTCTTATTTTCAATATTGTTACAAATACAAATTCGCTAAATAAACAAGCAAAAATTTGTATACTTTCTAACCTAAAATAGTTTTTGGGTTTTCTCTTTAATACGACACTATTAAATTAATAAGACTAAATTTTTGTATATATAGCGTTGTAGCGGTATAGAATTAATATAAGCACGGTATTAGGAAATAAAATTTTAATTCTTTTATGTACAGTGTTGTAGCGGTATAGTTTTATGGTAAATACGACTTTAAAAAACCGGTGTTGAATCTTATTTAAAAACGGTATTAAAAAACTAAGGTTGTAATTTTGTATCTACAGTGTTGTGATGGTACAATTTTTTTGGTAGAGTCACAATTGTGTATTTACAGCAGTGAAGGGCACACACATACTATCACATTTATGCTTGTGTTGACGAAAAAACAACAAAGCAACGGCCGAACGTACATTGTCACAGACACACAAAGAAGTTTATAGTGTACTTACATGTGTTGACGTCGCACAAGCAGCATTTTTATTCCTATGCACGCGTACATAGGATTTGCAAATGTGCCCGTCACTGATTTACAGGGTTCTGGAGGTACATAATATTTTAAAGAGTCGTAATTTCTGCCTGGGTAGTTACAAAAGAAATTATTGCTCTATTATGAACACCAAGTGAAAATGTTTTTTTGATTATGAACGCAGCTTAAATCTGACAATAATTTGAGGAGGTCCATAACAAAACGCAATAATTACATTTTTCAAGTTTTTTGATTTTTTGATTGAATCCCATTCTACACATTGAAATCTATATTACCTTCATTATAAAGCATTCCAAAACTCAATAACTACACTGCAGATCAATATCAAATATGCTGGTTTAGAGCAAAATGCAATAATTACACATCTTTGCAATAAATCTTCACAAGAAATTTTAAAAAAGTCAACTTGATAAATAAATTATGCCCTGGTGGTAACTCTGAGATAACTGTAAAACGTAAGGAATTTTTGTTTAGTTGATATCTTTTGCTTTTGTTATGTTGATTGTGAGTAATATTTTCGTACAATTCATAGCAAAATGAAATAAATACTATGGATTCGGACCAAAACGCAATAATTCCAAATTTGTTATCTAAATAACTTTAAAACAAACTGTCAGATAAAATAATTAATTTGTGATTAATATTATTTTTTGTAGACAATAATACTTCAATAATAGTTTTTTAAAAAAATTATGCGCTACTTGCTTAAATTACATTTTGTCGTTTATCCAAAAAAATGTTATGGTGTAATTATTGCGTTTTGTTATGGACCTCCTCATTTGTTTTTAAATTAACAATAACATTTTCCTTTTTCCAAGAGCAAGTGTTAAACATATTTTAGTTATGATTAACCATAGTATGTTCGAAAGGCAACCACACAGAAAAAATTAAAAATTTTCTCTAATCACCAATTTTATACCAAATTCATAGAATCAAGCAATCCATTCGTTGATTTTGCACCTATTACCAAAATGATTATATTGATTACTAAAAATTGTAAAAATTTTATGTTTTGAAGATTTTTTTTTTCAATAAATGATATTTTTAATTTTAATTAAAAAATGATCAAAAAAACTTTGCCGTTTCAAACAATGTATTGATTGATTTTGACAATTCCAACAACAATTACACAAGTTAAAATTATTTTATTTTAAATGAAATAATTTTTTGATATTTGATTATTATTTTAATTCAAAATTAATTTCAAAACAACTAAAATGTTAATTAAATCAAAATTATATTTTTAATATTCGTTCAACAAAACAAAATAATTGATTCAATGATTACAATAATTAAGTTTAAATACTTTTTAAATAATTTTTTTAATTGATAAAAAATTACTAATAATTTTTTCTGTGCATAATATGATTGTGACTAATTTAACCAGAATATGGTTGTCGGTGATAATTAAATGGTTAAATTAAAAAAAATATGTTTAAAATTTTCTTTAAAAATTGATTTGTTTGAGGTGACCATATATAAACATGTTTTTTCTTTGGGTGCCCAATTGGCTTGATTCGTTCTTGGTCTCAAACAGTTAACAGTTTGTTGGTACGGAATCTATATGTTGCCACACAGATAAAAAAGAAAGTTCACAACTAAAGCTACGGTCACACTTATTAAATATTTTACCAAATAAGCGTAACCCCTAGTTTTGTTAATTGTTATTGAGATTTAACATGGTCTTAATATCACAAAATAAATTAACTATGCTACTAGACATAAAAAAAATTGTTTTTTGTAAGATGTGGTATTATAATCTAAATATGTATTGAAATTGAAGGAAATGATTATTAAGTTTGCTTGTTGGTCCCGTTTCTTCATCAAATATTTAATAAGTGTGACCGTAGCTTAACAATGGTCAATACTTCGAACATATTTTAACTGCCTGTTCATCTATTTGCAAACGAAGACTTTGATCGCTTAAATTACATTTCAAGCAAAAACAAATAGTTATTTATTGTTTTTGTTTTACATGTAAGTTAAGCGAACGAAGTTTTCGTTCGAAATCGATGAATTGTCCATAAGTGTACCAATACTTCACAGTAAGCGATAAAAATGTGCAAATTTTAAGTTATGTATCCATTAAAATTAGGGGGAAAATTATGACATTCGATGTCGATAACGAATGCCGTAATTTGCCTCATATTTTTTCTCTGCATGCATACACTTAGACGGGGAAGGTAACAAACTGATTAAATTGCCTCAATTTAATTTTGTAATGCACTGTATTATAAAAAGCTTAAAGCATTTGGCATTATTTTTAATGCAATTATACAAACTATTCCATTTTTTTGCAATTATTTTTTTTACATTTTTACCTTTCATTTTATGCCTTTTTTATAGGAAGTTTATTGTGGCAAAGAAACAATATGCACCGTTGATGGTTTACATTTTAATTCAATGTACAATGCTCGTGTCAAGGCTTTCAATAGTGCTGGAGAAGGTGAATACTCTGAACTTATTGGATTACAAACGGCTGAAGGTAAGTTCATAAAGTTCAAAGCTCTCTTAGGTGTACGATTTAACCGGCATTTGTTGGAATTTCAACGAATATTCGCTACATTTCATTAGAATTTAAATCCAACTAAATAAACAAATAAAAAATATACAAAAGCTAAAATTTTTTAATGCTAGTTTGAATACAAAGTGGCTTGTACTTTAAACTGCAATCTAAAACTTTTCGATTAAATTCTCTAGTTAAGCGTTAAATATGTTTGTAAATTGCAACATGTAAAAAATTTTTAATTTCTTGTTGTAATTTTCTTATACTATAAAATATTCCTTTGTGGAACTCTTACAGTTCCTTTTCAAACTATGTCTTTTTCTTGTTATTTTGTTTAAGTTTCTTTGTCCACTTACAAGTACAAATTCCCTGCTAAGGAGCTGTGTAATTTTGCCTGTTACTAATTCACTCATGCGTGAGTGTCAGTTGTGTAAATTGTCTTTTACAGTAATTTTTAATCTCTGCTTTAGCTTCTCCAATGTCTGAACTGGCAAGTTTTTTTTTTTTTTGTAAAAAATTTTACTTCAACTCCTTCGTTCCTAAAACTCCTTCATTTAACTTTGATTGATGTTTTCCGTTTGCTGTTCCTTTGCCAACTTGCTGTTTGTGTGGCTGCTACTTGAGAAAGATTTATTAGATGTTTGCCTGAAAACGGGAGTGTTGATTTCATTAAACGCGAAATTTTATTTAATTTTCATTTAAATTTTATTTTATTCTTTAGGCCGTCCGCCATTGCCGCCATTAGACATAAGACCTTTAACTGAGAGAGAGAGAGAGAGAGAGGGAGAGAGAGCGAAATAGAGAGCTAGTTAAGTCTAGTCATAAAACGCCTTAAGGGATTTTAAATAGAAAATTGATTAGTCCTTAATATTTAATTACTTAATGTAAAAGTGTGTAAATGACAAGGATATAAATTTGATGCTGAGGTGAGTTATGAAGAAGACAGCATTTAAATTATTTCAAAATGCTTGTTAATAGAGGCATTAATGCGAAAGCTGTAGGAAATAGAAAGGTTATAGATTTTTTTAAGAATTAAAATGGTGGCAGTTGTTTTTGGCGATTTTTTTTTTAATTCCATTTTAGAGTAAAGCCTAGTACTCTGTTCAACATTTCACGTGAAATGCTATCAAAACGCATATGAAAAAAACTTGTGCGGAATATCTATGAAATAACGTTGATAGAGTTGTACTCTGTTCATTTTGTGAAAAAGTTCCGAAATGTTTCAGGCAACATTTTTTTTACTACTGCGAAATAAAGTAAGCTGCACTTATTTCACGTGGAATTTTAAGCAAAAGCAAAAAAGAATGAACTGATTATTTAATAAGAAATAAAAAATTAATATAACACAACCGGTAACAGTTTTTTATCCATATTTACTTTCTTTTTTATTAAATTTTTTATTAAAAAAAATTATTTTTTAGTAAAATACATGTGGGGTTTGTTTACATACGCAAAACAATGTCGCATACTTTGCAGGAATAAAATCGGCAAATTGTACAAACTCGCATGATAGGTAACATCGATACATCTCAAAATTTTCGTGTGAAATAATAAATGTTGCTCAACATTTTTCACAAATTTGAACAGAGTACTAGGCTTAAGATAAAAAGTTCTGAAATAATCTGTATGAAATAATGATTTCTTTCTTTGAAAATGTCTATTTAAAGGCCGTTATACACTATCCCACAAAGTCTTAAGTATTTTACGTCAATGCTTTCCTGATATAATTACACTGTGCTGGTTGCAAAATTAGACAAGAAATTTTATTGCGGAATTTCGGTTTTTTTAAAGTAATTTCAATAAACTAAACCATTTTTGAGTTACGCGAATATTTGTGGTTCAACCTCTCCATTTGTGAAATAACGGTAAATCTCGAAAACAAGAGCTAACATAAAAAAAAAACGGTGGGCACCATTGGATTAAGCATACCCGGCTTGTCTAAAAAAAGTGTTAATTAAGAGCACAGTGTTATTGTTTAAAAATGTTCAAAAACAATAACCACTTACCATTACAGGGTTGTATTTTCCTAAAAATACGTAAGACTTGTGTGACAGTGTAGACTACTCTTTAATAATATTTGTACCTTATTTAACCTCCGAGTTTTGTTTAAATATAAAGTTTTTCACTTTGGACGTAAAGGGTCTACACACGTTCAAAATGCTTGCCGACAAGCTCTTTCTTAATATCTAAATTGTTTTGGTTTTCCATACAGAATCATAAGTATTACACACACCGAACATTGTATGTAGCATTTTTTGTTACGGCTTAAGCGTTCAGCGTGTTTTGCGAGAGAAGGCGTTATTAATAAGAGGCCTATGGTAAATCATGGACCCATCTCCACGAAATTAAGTGGTGTAAATTTTAGTCATATAAAACGAATTTGTATATAATTTAATGAAAATTAATGCATTCTGCCGTCAATTAATAAAAAGTGTTTGTGACAGTAATATCAGTTTTGTGGGAGTTTGACCACATTTGGGTCTATAACACTGTTCCTACTGAAGCGATTGATAAGGATTTAATTCCAAAACTGCTTAGGATAACTAGAAGAAATTTGACACCAAAAGTGTTCTTTTGCAAAGTCCTTCGGAAGCGTGTTTACAACAGAGAGAATTTTTTTATATCGTCTTTTAAAGGAAACAAGGGACTTCTTCAAAAATCTTATAATCGGACCAATATTTTTCATTTATTTCTCTGACAATTTTTTTTTTTAATTAAATAATAATATGTACAATATACGGCGCTGCTGTCACTCAATTTATACTCACAAATATCTTTAGTACGTTTAAGTCTAAATATCGGGACTATCATTACACGCTTTCTTTGTAGATGAGTTAGGATGACTGGGTGTGGTGACATGCGCTTATGCGCTTTAATGCCGCTGTGGCTTATTTAAATAGAACTGCGACTAAAAAACCCTACACGGAAAATTCTAACGACGGCAAATCGGGCCAACTGTGTGGCCGATGAAACGATTACGCCGCCAGTCTAATATCCACACCAAACAGTGTTTTTCTCGGGATGTATTGATAGCTCTTAAATCTCGCGTAGATTGGTGTCACCCAAACTTGAACTAAAATTTTTACGACTGAATATGTTTTAACAATATTTATGTTAACAAATGAGTTTTTTCTACGTGACGATGAATTTTTTTTCATGCAAAAGTTACGGAATATTGATACAAATCATAAAAATTTAATACTAACTTTGTTTAATATACTATACTTCTTTTGTTTACATTTATATTTTAAAATTTTTTTACTCAAAATGGATTTTATTTGTTTTCCTTAACATTCTTCTGGCATGATGTTAAAAAGGTAGTACTTTTGTCGGACAGCTAATAATAAACAGTCAATAACTAACAAATTAAAACTGTATAAGCAACTTAACAAAAACCACAACAAGAAACGGAAATGAAAAAATACAAAAAGAAAAACCAAACAGGGAAGGAAAGAAGACTTTATTCTCTTAAATTTTCAGATAAAACAGGTAGAAGGAAAACATTATGTTGTCTAGCCTGCAAGTAGTGAAATTTTTATTGCACTATAACGTATCGCTATTGGGCAAACAAACATCTATTAAGTGCTTCAGTAACATCTTAATGGGTTTCGAAGATAACATAAAATTCTGTGTGTAACCCATATATAAAATTGGGGTATTCACAAGGTATCCTATCATGTTATATTGTCAAAATGTTCTAACATTTTACAATGGTTTAAAAATATTGTTGTTGCTTTGTAAACAAAAAGTGTCTTAAAGAAATAGAACTTTGCTTCCTAAGTTTATTGTGTTGTCGTAATTAATTAAAGAAACCTGCGCTGAGCGGCTGAAGCGATCCGCGGTAGTTTTTGTAGCCGTCGCCGTTGATGGTATAGCGGCTAGCAATTTTTGCAACAAAACACTTGCAGCGTCAAATTATATCGGCTTAGGACTCTGATGTTTGGTAAAGCCTAGATTACACTATCTCACAAGTCTTACGTATTCCATAATACTTTGTGAGATAGAAATCTAATAAGTTTTGATGCGACTGTCAAAAAATCTAATGTAACATGACAGTTTGTGTTCACACCATCACACAAAGTATAAACACTTATGCTGGGTACACACAGTGCAATCTACATGCAATAAGTTTCAATGCAACCTCAAAATATCAAAGCGTTTTGATGTTGATGCAATCTGGAATGAATGAAAATGAATTTAATTCACTAGATTGCGTAAATGCGTTGCATAGTGTGTACCCAGCATAACACATGAAATTAAATGCAACCCTGATCCAATGAAAAGTATTATTGTTTAGATATTTTTCAAAAAACGATGAAGTCGTATGGGATGTCAAACTTTTTTCATAATAATTGTCATTTTCGTGACACATTGCATTCACACTATCACACTTTGTCATATCCCTGCAAATAATAGGACCAGTCCAAACACGCGTGTAAAGAGTAGTCCATAAGGGACCAGGACTAGTCCAAAAGTAACCCAAACGTATAGAAAAAACCTGGTCTATTTAACATTACGATGTCCTAGGAGAGGACCATATAACCCACCTTTGGACCAATAAGGAGTAGTTTTAAAACTACTCCATGGTATACACAAGAGGATTAGTTTTTAAATCGTTTAAAAACGAAAGCACGTCGTTAAAAAAGGAAGACTTGTAGTCTCACTACAAACACTTTTTAACAACGACATGGTCCATGCTTGCATTACATCGGACCAGTCCATGGAGTAGTCCATTTTATCAAAATGGATCAGGTGGTCCAATTTTATTTGCAGGGATTACTTGAGTTTTTGACATGTATTAATACAAAGTATAATAGTGTAATCTAGCCTTAAACAAACAAAATAAAATTTATTTGTGATTTGCGTCTAAAATATGGAAAATAGTCAAGTAAGATCTAATAAATATTTTTTATTTATATTTATTTTTTATATTTTTTTAAATCTACTGATTTAAATTCAAAATAGCGCACTAAATTATGAGGGGTTGTTCACAACAGTCGTATTTTTCATGTTATTATTTTAAGACTTATGACTTTATGACACCTTGTGAATCCCCCAAATATGCCTAAAGCAAATGCTGGTTAAGAGTTGGAGCAGATTATATAAGATAAAGTTATTTACACCTCCACTGTATTCTCTACTTGATTCTATCTGTGGCTTGGTGCTGAAAGGGCCAATGTCAATACTTTGCTGTTTTGAGTTAATCGTTTCATTATGTGTATTATTTAAGTCTCTTTTATTTTTTTATATCAGCCAATGTCTAAAAAACCTTATTAAACTGTTCTGGGTTAACTTAGACATTGGTTTGATAAAGAGAAATAAATGAGAGTTAACTAATAGACATAATGAAATGATTAACTAAAAACAGCAATATATTGGCATTGGCCCTTTTAGCACCAAGCCACAGATATTATTTACATGAGGTAGGCTAGACCAATATATCCATAAATAGACAACAATCTGGACTATATATTCTTTAATAATAACGATCACGTTCAGTTTAATCCGACCTGTTGATGCAAAATACGATAATATCCGTAATAAATGCAACGAGGTATATTTTAAGTAGCGTCACACCTATACTATAGTTGGGAATTGATGAGCTAAAGAGAGAGAGTCTAAAATTTCTACAAAATATTGAGCGCAAATTAGGGGTCTCCAAAGTCCTTTTAAGTTTTTCTTAAAGACCACACACCGCGGCCTATTTTGAGAAAATGAAAACAATAAAAATTATTGAAAACAAAAACTAATTTTCGATTTTTTTTCACTAAAATTCCTCACACGAAATTTTGTTTTTACTTTCTAGAAACAGGCAGTATATCCGATTTTTTTTTTTTTGCAAAACTTTAGTCAGTGAACCCGTGAATCAGTGATACTATGATGAAAAAAATAAAATATCTAAAAAGGATAATATAAATCAGTTATATCGGTCTCCTGAAATTCTGTAAAAAAAACACATAGAGTAACTTGCAGGCAAGACAATGAATTATTTGCATTAGTCTTTTGAAATGTGTGTAAGCAGATAGTTAATTATTTTTATTTAAGTTGATATATGTATATATATTTAAATTTTATGGCGATAAGACCACAAGTGTCTAAAAAGTTCATATCATCAGCTCACTAGTGTTTTCACCCAGCCAGTTTCACGAAATTTTTTATGGTTTCAGAGGTGTTTAGCTATAATTTTGCTCCATGTCAACTAAGTATTGTTTTGCTCTACACGCCACTGTTTGGCGAGTGCTGCAAATTCCTCTTTTTTACAAAGCACAAAGTTAATTTCGCTCTGGTTTTTTTCATTTCCGTAGAAAAAAAATTATTTAAAGCAAAAGCAAAATGAAATGTCAAAAACTTAATACACAGCAAAAAGTATGCGTATGCAGCACAATAAGCTTTTTAAACATGAATTTAGAAAAGTGGCGTATGCGGCATAAATTATTATGTTAACTTGCAATAAAACACTATTTAGTTCTAATGTCGTTCATAAACGTTTACAAAAATGTTAATATTCCTTCAATACATATGCTGGAAGCAGTGTTGAAAAATGCGAATAATCAAATTAGTGTATTTTCTTGTTTTTAGCGTTTGTTTTGATTTATTTTTTTAACACAGTTATTGACATTGTCAATATCAAATACTCCATTAAAAAAATTAGACAAATATTACAGAATGCGAGTACGAATGAAAATAGCATAAATATCCGAACAGTTCGCAAATGCGAAACCTAATATTCGATCAACCCTTATATAGATATTGGTACCGCAAACATTATTTTCAAGTAACCTTCCAGCATACTAGAACATCTTGTAAGATGTGGTCCATAAATCAACTAAAAACTTTAGATTTGTTTTCAATGTATAGTCTCTATGTTTTTGTAAATGGTGTAGGGTTCTCTCCTTATAATATACATGTTATTTTTGTGGAATTTAATTAAATAAAAAAAAAAAAACAAACAAAGGCTTTTAAATGGAGAAACTCTCATTATTTTTCATTGCAAATAAACTATCTCTAATATTATTAATTTTGTAGCCTTGCTAAAAAGCCCTGATAGAAATCAATCTGTGCAAGTAGCTTCAAAGAGCGCAAAATCACCACACATTTCTACTAGAATATTTGACATTTTCCATCTCCAACGCATTAAAAACTATGACGTTTTTAAAAACAATCCATTATATGATGTTGCCAGATGAATATTAGAAACATTCCGACACTTTAACCCTAAACTACCCACAAGTGTCTCGCGGACACATTTTTGAATTCCATTGCTCATAATAGCTAAAGTATTTATTTTTGAGAAACCCTGTTTTACCTATTCTACCCCGATGGTCTTGAGAATAGAAATGCGCAATAAAAATATTTGTAGCATAAATAGTTTATTATTTGTGACCAATAAACTAAAATAGTAGCGCCTCAACCCACAAGTGTCCAATAGACACATTAATATATTGTTTATTATTATATAAGGAGCTGGTCAACCATCTGAACCTGATTCAAAACGAAAGAAACGTTGTCCCATTTCCCACTCAAAAATATCTAGAACTTCCAAACAGTGCTGCGGGAAATGCAAACGGTATGTCTGATCTGAACACTCTGTAAAAAACAAATATTGTAATCAAAACTTGATTTATATTTACATTGAAGAAACTTAGGCAATATTACCCAGCAAAAACTTTACTTACAATCCTACTTTTAATGACTTCAAGAATTCATTACTTTGTAGGTTTATTCGCCACTTTTTGGATTATTAGTTATATATTAAATAATAACTTTATTATTATATCATAAATATACAGAAAAATTTATATTTTCATTATGACAATAAAAATGTCATTATACACTGAAAGAAAAATGCTTCATATACTTAATGAATCATTTTCATAAAAAAACTTTCCTTAGGTAAATGAAAATGTTCATTGTCTAAATGGAATTTCATAGTTATAATGAAGTATTTTCGTTAAAATCGCTTCATTGGATTTCGTAATTACGTTAAAAATTTTCATTAGATAGATGAAAACTTAAGTTTGTCCAAGTTAAAAAAAAAATTTAATTGGGAACATAAAAAAACAATATACAAACATAACTATATTCATAAATTAATACAAAATAATAGTTTCCTTAAAAAAATGTTTAATTGTAAATTAAAAAATGTAAGATTTAATAATTTCATACATCGAATGTTACATGTATGCCATTAAATTTATGAAATCAGAAAAATTTTTTATAAAAGCAACATATTTCAATAATTGCCTTCATAAATTTAAATTTTCATTGTGACAATAAAAATGTCATTATAGTAATGAAACAAAAACTTTCAATCCACTTTCAATCAACGTTGTTATTGTTATTATTGACAATCTAATCTCATATTTACGCTCTTAATTGAGTAAAAAACATAGTTTTTAATACAAAAACTACACTGCCCCGGTAGACTAGCTGGTAGCGAGGTAGTCTAACAGCACCGAGGTTGACTGATCAAATCCCGCCAGAGACAGAAAAAAAATTAAAAATAAAATAAAAAATAGAAAAGATAAAAAAAAAAATAATTAAAAAAATTAAAAAAAAATAAAAAAAAAAAAATAATTAAAAAAAAATAAAAAAAAATTTTTACTTTATTTAAAGTATTCATCCAATGAATAATATTCATAGATCTAATGTAATGTTTCATAAAATCCTTTTAATGAAACAGGTTTCATCGATCCAACGAAGCGCTGCATAGGTTCCTTTTTAATGCAATTTTTCATGGGATTAATGTCAAAATTCATTGGTATTGCGAAGAAAATTCTTTCAGTGTAGTCAAAAAACATAGATTTTAATACAAAAACTACACTGCCCCGGTAGACTAGCTGGTAGAGAGCTAGTCTATCAGCACCGAGGTTGCGGGATCAAATCCCGCCAGAGACAGAAAAAAAAATAAAATAAAGTAAAATAGAATAAGAAAAAATAAAAATTAAATAATTAAAAAAAAAAAAAAAAAATTAAAAAACAAAAATTTTTACTTTATTGACTTTGTGTAACTATATATTTTTATAAAAAATTTTAGTATAAAAAAAACATATTTTTTTTTAGATTATAATAGGCTAAATTATACAGGATTACTTTTGGGACATCTCGAACAAAAATAAGTACTTTTTCTAGTAGAAAAGTAAGTAGACGGCTCGTCAAATTCTCATTATTTTTCTGCTTTTTTGTAAGCAAAGTTTTTGCTGGGTAGCTTGACAAAAATAACACTCATTATTTGTAATGTTTGTTTAAAAAATAACTAATTAAGGTTAAATAAACAAAATACCTAAGTATATAATGTAAATAAAACTTTTCTAAGGTACTACTTCTTTGTTTTTTCTTTAAGTATCATTAATTGCTTTAATGAGTCCGATGGACACAACTGGTCAGTTAAGTCACAAAAGCATACTGGGTAGTTAAGGGTTAAAAAAATCGCAAGCAAGAACTGAAAAGCAATAAGGTACAAATCCCAAACTACAAAGCTAAGGCCCTAATTGTGTAAAACTTAACGCAACGCCAAAAATTACATTAGCAGAGTTCAACATTAGGCTTGCAAAAAAAAAGCAAATGCAAAATATCGTTGCAATTTAATGAAATTTAACGTTAAAAATATCTTACAATTTTGTTGGCGCTTTCTACAGAAATTTATATTGTGTTTTAAAATTTTCAATGCCACCAGAATGCAGCTTTTGGAATTTTAAAATCCAATATGAATTTCTAAAGAAAGCAACAACAAAATTGTACAATATTTTTAAAGCTGTTGTTGCTTTCAATAGCGGATTTCAGTATTAAGGCCCAACCAGCATGTGCATAAACAAACTTAAGCTACTGTCAAAAATAAACGAAAAAGCCTCTCAAATACATTTAAAAAACCAAAAACAAAACAAAAAACATTTGATTCCGTACGGAATGTGCGATTAGTTTCGCACTTTGCTTAAGCAAATTACAGTTTCATAAAATTTAACAAAAAGTACCCTTAAGTTCAACATGGTTTTACACATATGATTTACACGCATTCGCTCAGTTGCTTAATCAACGTTATTCACATTCTGGTTAGGCCTTTAGGCTTGCAAAAGTGCAAATACAAAACATCGTACCTCTTTTGTAAAATCCAACAACAAAATACACAGAGTTTCCGTTAATTAATTTGCAACGATATTTTGCATTTGCTTTTTATACCCTCCACCACAATTAGTTGTGAAGAGGGTATATTAAGTTTGTCATTCCGTGTGAAACTTTTTTATTATTCATCTCAGACCCCATAAAGTATACATATTCTGGGTCCTTGAGTAATTCTTAGTCGATTTAGCCATGTCCGTCTGTCTGTCCGTCTGTTGAAAACACGCCCACTTTCGAACAACTCAAAAGAAATGAACAAACTAGGTGCCAAATTGCTTGTAGTTATCCTAAGCAGTTTGGGATTGAAATCCAGCAAAATCGGTTCAGTAGGATCAGAGCTATGAATCAAAATGTGGAACCACCACCTAAAAAAATTGATAATTTTGTTACAAAAAATAACATAAATGCTGGAACAAGGCACGGAATGAGATAAGATTTTGCAAAAATTTGTTTTATTTGACTGGAAATCACGCTGTTAAATTTCGTGATGATCCGTCCATAATTTACCTTAGGCCCCATATAAACCCTACTACCGGAAAACAGTTTAGTACGCCTAAAACCGTAAAAAATAATGCAATCATAGCAAATTTTGGCTCGTCACAGTTGTATAGGACTATAAATGATACTGTGAAATTTTTTGAAGATCGGTTCATAATTTACCCAAGGCCCCATAGAAACCCTACTCCCGGAAAACAGTTTAGTACACCTAAAACCCGAATTAATAATGCTAACATAACAGAAATTGGTACGTCACAGTTTTAAAGGACTAGAAATGACGCTGTGATGATCGGTCCATAATTTACCCTAGGCCCCATATAAACCCTACTACCGGAAAACACTTTAGTCGCCTAAAACCATAATTAATAACAAATTGTCACAGTTTAAGATAATAATAACATCATACAGATATTACTCCTTAAACATTCGAACTGTCGGTGGAGGGTATCAAAGATTCGGCAAATAAATTTTATTTTGGCACTCTCCATTTCAGCATCTCAGGATTGCGAAAACCTTAAAATATGCATTCATTTGTTCTGCTATCCCATTAAATCAAAAATTCTTGTAATAAGTGATCCTTAGGCTTAACTGATGGCTGGTGAAAAAAAATCTCTATATAGCATTAACTCCTTCTTAATATGTATACAAATTAAATGAAGTCTCCTCTTCCCTTTTTCCCTTCGAAGAAAACCTCATTTTACAAAACCTTAAGCATACTTTGCGGTGCAGACAATAACATCATAACAACAACCCACATACAAATACATTAACATAAAAACTGTGCAGAAAACACTAGATAAAACTACATACATCCAGAAATAAAACTAACAGAGAACAAAAAAAAAAATGGAAAACATGAAGAATATTACAAAACATAACAAGGAAATGCAATCGAATTGAATTTCCTCCATATTGGCTAAACAAAGCTTATTTGTCTGTCCTTCCGGTGTCTGTCTAAAGGTTTTTTTCCGCCATAACAACTTGTGGTTTATAGAGTTTATTTTTTATATTTTTTAAAAAAGTTATTTAAGGATATTTAGTTTTTCCTAGAACAAGAAATTCTTTTACACATTTTCATATTTTTTTTTTTTTTCTTTTTTACAATTTACAGTTGCCTGGTTTACATTTGATCCTGCTTTAAGCGGTGGCCCTGGTTCTGGTCTCATCTTTAGCAATAATAACTCAACCGTTTCTGTGGAAGGCTGGGAGCATCGTGTAGCATTGGGTTCTGTTGGTTTTTCACGTGGTATACACTATTGGGAATTCACCATTGACAATTATACAGCAGATACAGATCCAGCCTTTGGTGTGGCACGCATTGATGTTAATCGCAATAAAATGTTAGGTAAGTACCTTCTAACTTCCATTCATGGCGATTTAATTTTATTATTGGTAAAATGATAGGGAAATTGTAGGAATTCTAATAAACGTTTAAGAGATTTGTTTTTTTTTTAATAGTTAAAAGGAGAAGACGGAAAAAAGGATATTCATTACATAACAATTTATGGTTTGTGGCCTGGCATTGCAATATAATTTTTCTTCTATTTATTTATTGGTTCGTAGTAGTCTTTAGTGGAAGTGGATGGTTGAAAAGATTTATCTTCGAGATTTATATAAAATTGGTTGTCAAATTTCATAAATAATCTATTGCAAGAGTTAAGGTTATAGAAATTTTTAATGGGAAAATTGTATAAACAAATGCTAGTAGAAGTTTAATAACCTCAGTAATGGGTTAAAATTGAGTTTATGTATAATCTCGGCATTTTCTATGACCTATTTCTATCCAGGAAAACTTCTGAAATTTTCAAATAAAAAACTTAACACTTTCTACGCGAAACTATCGACTTAAATTTTAGTTTTTTGATCCCAAACCGTAAGTTCATAGGTCTCGAAATTCCAGTTTTTTTTTTTTTAATAATATAACGATTCTTTGTCTAATTTGTAAAGGTTAATTATCTGCTAGACAAAATTTGTTCTAGTTTCTTAGTAGTTTTTTAAACTGCAAACAAAATAATTAGTATTGTGGTTATTTTGCTGAACTATTTATGGTTTTTAATCCAAATTTTTAATATTTTCAATTAGGCTTAAGTTCATGAAATTTAATTTTTATTAAATTATTTTTATGAAGAAAGGAATTTTACAACATGAAAATTAATTAAAATTGTTATTGATAATATTTCATTCTTGACGTGGCTCGGGCTCGAACCCTGGCCGGCAGGTTACCATGACATGTTTCGATCGCAACCACTCGATCTCCTCAGATGGATTTGCCGTCTTACACTCGCAGCCATCGACGACTGCTGACGTCACTAGTCAAACATCAATCCTTAAACCAAATTGTATTTTAACATTTGGTAGATCGAAATTTGCTTTCCTGAATGATTATCCATCTTAATTGATTTTACATGTTTTTTCCTTTACTTCTGTTTTTTCGTACTTTCGTCAAGAATTTTTCTTGAAGTCCAAGTACATTTTTTGTTTTTTCACTTTCATAGCATGTTCATAGCAATATTTTGTTAAAATATTTTCTACTGAATAGAAAATACTATCGTATCTATCAAAGGCTTTAAAAAAACTACTTCATGCTCAAATATTTTAACCTGCTTGCATCGAAACAATCTGAATTTCATGCGAACAAGATCTCAGAAAAGAGCTAGATGATGACAAAACATTTTCTGAAATAAATTTTGGACTAAGAAGTAGCTCAAAGTAGCTAGAGTGCTACGGTGCAAAGCAAAAAAGCTAAAACTAGAGGTCTACTCCACAATTGAATGCTTTAATGCGTTTATGCATCTGTTAAAAAAGTAGAATAAGTGTTAAATTTTACTGACAACCCGGCAAATAAAGCGACTAGTCCATGTAGCCCAATAAGGGACTAGGACTAGTCCAAAGGTAACCCCAATGTATGGAAAAAACATGGTCTATTTAACATTACGATGTCCTAGGGCAGGACCATATAACACAGCTTTGCATTACAAAGGAGTAGTCTTAAAACTACTTCATGGTATACTGCGGAGGATTAGTTTTGAAATCGTTTAAAAACGAAAACATGTCGTTAAAAAACTAAGACATGTCGTTTCACTACAAATTCTTTTTAACAATGACATTGGACCAGTTCAGAGAATAGTCCATTTGATCAAAATGGTTCAGGTAGTGCAATATTATTTGCAGGGAAGCTACACAGCAAACGCGTTTAATGCACATGTATACGTATCGAACGCATGAAGGAGAATTACTTTCTACTTTTGCATGTGGCGCATAGAACGCGTGGTTTGGACATCTAGTTTAAGAACCACAACATACAGTTTAATATTATGAGAATGTAATTGAAAATGAAATTATTTGTGCAAAAACACTAGAGTTTGCTAAAAACCGTAAAAATGTGAAACCGCGGTTTCGTCTTTAAAATGATTAAAACCGGTCGGTTTCGGTTTTAAAAATATCAAAGTTAAACTTCATACATAAACATATATATTTTTTTATTTGTTTTAATGCAGGTACTTTTATTAATGTGCTGTTTACACAACACAAGTGACTAAACGTGTAGTAAAATTGTTATGAAAAACACTCAAAAACCTGAGTGCTTTTCATATAAATTTTACTACACGTTCAGTCACTTGTCTTGGGAAAACAGCACATAACCCTTGTATACCTGGGCCTGGCCAGGCATTATTTTTAACTTTTTCCAGTTTTTTTTTATATAATTATTAAGAATATTAGAACGAAACATTATGTATTCCTCAATCAAAGTGTTTTTTACAAGAAAATGAGAAAAAAGTGTCATCACCGTGGGCGTTTGGCAATTGGCCAAATGAAAATTTTGTGTATATTGTATCCACCTGGGCCTGGCTAGGCCCTTCCCTATTATGTATGTACTGCAGAAAATGAAACTTAACAAAAAGCATTGGCAACACATAAGAATCCTTTCTTTACTGTTTTTTCGAAGAATTATTCCATTTTCCCACAAAATGTTCCTGTTATAGCCATAAAACTCCATACAAATAAAAGTAGTCCCAGCCTTGCACAGGGGTTCGCTAGTGTGAGTTTTTTCAATACCCTGTAGTTCATGTTATTATACTAGCCCCTTTATGACACAACCAGTCCGAATGCTAGCCATGTGACTGGCCACTTTAACAAGGGGATGTCCTACAAGGGGGTAAATTGTCACTAAGACGCCACAAAAAGACAGTTCATAAGCCGGTTCTTCTTGGCTTACCCTTCGCTGTCTCCTTTCTGCTTTTCTGATTGTGTTGACATCAGGGGTGCCAGATAATTTTGATAAAAAATATGCATATTTAAAAAAAAAAATCGGCATTATCGGCACTTTAATATAAAAAAATCGTAAAAAAAATCGGCAAATTAAAAATACCTATTTTAAATACAATAAAACCTATTCTTACTTACAAATAAGAACAATTCAGAATTATCTAATGTTTATAACTTATGAAATTTCAAAAGAATCAATCAAAATAAACGTTTTACAAAGAAATTGTAGTTAAATATAAAGTTTTTTTTAACTTTCTTATATATATATATATATGTGTTCCTCTAACTCCCATTGGAGCATAGGGCGCATTTCTTATAATTAAGTATATTCCATATACAAATATTTGAGTTTGACATTTTTATTAAATCCGTTTTAATATTAATAGCAAAACAGTTTAAATTATTAATTTTTTAATCCAAATTTTTAATATTTTTAATTAGGCTTAAGTTCATTAAATTTAATTTTCATTAAACTATTAAATAATAATTTAAACTTTAAAAAACGAATAACTTGCAAAGATAAATTTTCCAGTGAACATCAAAACTCTGTTACATTAAAAAATTCTTTCCACATTTGCGGAAGAATGTGGAAAGGACCAAAAATTGTACCAAATGCTGCCATTAAATGTTCACGTTATAAATCTGAAATTTTTTGCCAAAAAGTTTTTCAAATTTATTTAATTTTCCTTACATAAGAATTGACTTTTTAATTTATGTACTAATTTCGTCCTCAATTCGTTATAATCTTAAAAAAAAAAAATTATTTAATTATCAAAGTAATTATTATTTAAATTATATTCATTGATAGTGAATATAAATTTATATTACCTTTATTCTTTTGTAAGTATTTATCTATCCATTTTCAAACACAAATTTAACGTGTTTTATATTTTCTTAATAGAAAAAGAAATTTTAACTGAATTATTTTAGGATTAAAAATTATTTCTTTTTTAACTTTGGTCTTTAATTCTTCATGGTGGAATATTTTTCAAAAAATAATGTATTAACCCAACACACATTACAAACACTGCATTTAATATTGAATAAAACTAACCCCTTTTCCTTTAGTAGAAGCGCTGACTTAATAACAGTTGTCTCTTTTCAATGTTACAACTGTTTCAGTATCGCTTAAAGTTAGTGTACAATTATCAAACAAACAAAAAGTAATCGACATTTACGTGTTAGTCAAAAAATCGGCATTTTTGGAGCAAAAATCGGCAAATCGGCACTTTGATAATTTAGAGGCAAAAAATCGGCAAAATGCCGATAAATCGGCAAAAATGGCAGGCCTGGTTGACATACGCTCTGTTTCTCTCTCTCTCTCTCTCTCTCTCTCTCTCATAAAATAAACAAAATGCTCAATGACTCACATTTTTTATTATCCACCATCTGCGACACAAAAAGACAGCTAAGTGCCAGCACCAAGTGACAGTCAAAATTTTCCACAGTTTTAGAACCAGTCTTCCGAATAAAGGATCAATGTGGATAGTTTAATAGCCAGTGTATATCGTATAGAACTGTAACTTTTGGGGTTAATTGTCACGAGAAAACTATAGGGTAGCCCCAAAAACTCCATACAAAATACTGATGGTTCCAGCCTGGCCTTGGTGGTAGTTTGTGCCACACAAATTAGTTGTCTACTTAAGAGTCAAAAAGATAACATTTGTTCTTCTTAGTACTTACATATTTTGAATTTTAAGAATTTTGAAATACCTTGACATTGTTGCAAGCTGTTATGTATAAAGTTTTTGTATATGAAATTCCAGTATTCTGTATAATTTGCAATTTCTTTAAGCATAAATATATTGTTAAAGTAAATCCTAAAACCGAGGTTTTTTTTATCGGTTTCTGTTTTTAGGCATTTAAGACCGCGGTTTCAATTTCGGTTAAAATCGAACAGCAATCCCTAAAAAAAAACTATAGTAAAAGTATTCTCGTATGGGCAGTAAAATGTCGCCGATTCCAATATGTCGATAGGTAACATCCCTTGTTTAAACCTTTTTCGGTTCCCAAATTAATTTGGGTCTCTGCAAAAAGTATAAAATTTCAATCAAATATATTTCCATACAATATTTTCAAGTTTGCCCTCTACAATAGCCCCTAAAATTCATTGAAAAACAATTCTGATGTTAAAATTATTTTGTATTAAAAAAAAATTTAGCTTTATATGACAATATACATAAATAACTAAAACAAAAACTAAACACAATAAAACTGTTTAAAATGTAACAAAATAACAACAAAGTATCATTAAGTTTATTCCTAAAACTTAGTGCGGTAGTGTCTTAGACTTAGTATCGTCGAATAATAAACTTTTGAAAAAGTGCGAGTGAATATAAGTGGCAGCAGTAAACAAAATGAAGTATGAGCAGATAACTGAACATTATCTGGTAAAACTTTTATTTGAAGTTAAACATGATGGCAAAAAAAAATACTAATACAACTAGTACTTTTGAAACAATGTTTGTACGTATAACTTGAAAAATGTAAGACTTTAAACAGTGACGACACAACATGCAATATGAACATGGTTGGTTTGCAACATTTATGCACAAACTTTAAAATAAACGACAGGAAAAGCGAAAAAGTTTTTTGTTCGAAGCAGAAATTTTTAAACAAGTTTGTGTAGAACAATAACGCGAAACACGTAACAGGGCACCAAAAAATGAGGAAATAAAACGTATAAGTGGAATAAGCCAAAATAAAAAGTCATCACGTCCACAATGTCTTAGAAGTTGGATAATTCAGGAGAAAGTGGGATGAGAGAGAGATGCCTAACAAAGCATATTAAAAAGTTAAATAACAAATGTTTTTTTTGTTAATAAAACACAAGTAAGATTTTTAATCCATAGTGGGATGGAGTCCCAACTTTGATTAGCTTGTAAAAAAAAGTTCTAGGAAAAATCTTGTATCTAGCATTGGCTTTATAAGCGATGATTTGTGGTTTTATAGAATGAACATACTTTGATGAACATTTTGCTAAAAACGTAAAAAGAGTAATAAAGGGATAAACATTTCCTGGGGTCTAATTACCGCATATGATATCGAGCAAAATTGATCGAAATTTTTTATTTTGGTATTATGACTCTCGATATCGCATGAAATGTATCGTAATTTGAGATGATAGCATCCGATATCGAGTAACCAAAGATATTTCTTCTCTCTAGTTTTCATTCGATACGTCAGAGTCTATCGTATGCAGAAAAATACGATAGTTTACTCGATACGATAGCTTACTCGATGTCGAATGCGGTAATTAGGCCCCTGCACTTTTTTCCATTCCTGGAAAAGAATATGAGCTGGGGGAATAGGCTTGACTTGAAATTTTGTAGTCGAAAAACGCGACCAGTCCTAATTTACCCTGCATGCCTTTTTACAATCTGCTCCAACTTAAATTCCCCCAAGTAAAAAAGTCGTTATAAAAATCTAGTCTAAGCAATTAAATTCGTCAAAACAAGAAAACAAAATATGTTTAATCTCCGAAGAATTCTCTCCCACCCATGTTGTTAACTTTTAATATTAAGTAGCAAACGTAAAACTTTTCAACATTTTAGTGTCAGTGTCAGTTACGTGGGTGGGGTAAAAAAGTTAGAGACAGACAATCAGCAAAACACACCACACAACTCTTAAATACCAGCAGCACGGGAACAATATAAACAAAGTTTTGTATTTTAACTGCAGTGTCTTATGAAATTTTAATTTAAAAACTTGTGATGGAGCTTCTTTAACACGTGTCAAATGGAGCTGAAATTTTATACAGGAAAAGTTTTTTCTTTCATAAGGGAAAAATATGTTAATTTTTTTTTTTTAAATATTTCGTATGTGTGTAAAAGTTTTTATTTTATGCTTAAAGTATGTAAAATATTGTGGAAAGTAAATTGGAAATAATTACATTGTTTACAAATGCTAAAGGGATTTGAGAAAAATTTTAATCCGTTTTAAGCAATTCAACGAAATTTTATACTAAATCATTTAATGTTGTTGTGTTTAATTTGCTAAATTGGTTAAACGAACGGCTGATTACAGAATTTTACAGTACATTTCGTTCCGAAAAAATTTTAGACGTCGCGAAGTTCTCTGAAAATATAGATTTTCAATGAAATGGGTGATTTTCTAAGAGCTATTGGAAAGTTAAAAAAAAAAACACATAAAATTCAAATCTTTATTTGAATCGATAGTACGGTCCATATTATTTAATGTCTGAAGATTATTTCAAGCAAATATTAACCGTGACTGCGCCTCATACTCTTTCCAACATTTCGGCCGGTATCTGATGAATAAATGCTTCAATGTTGTCTTCCAATGCGTCAATTAAAGCGTGCATGTGTGTTAAGACATGAGCTTTAACATAGCACCACAAAAAATAGTCTAAAGGCGTTAAATCGCACGATCTAGGCGGCCAATTGACCGAACTCGCCTCTCAATAACTCCATTGTTAAGCGTGCTGTGTGGCATGTGGCACCGTCTTGTTGAAATCACATATCATGCAAGTCAAGCTCTTGCATTTTGGGCAAAAAAAAGTTGGATATCATCTCACGGTAGCGCTCACCATTCGCAGTTACGTTACAATCCGCATCATCTTTGAAGAAATACGGTCCAATGATGCCACCAGCCCATAAGCCGCACCAAACTGTGACTTTTTCTGGATGCATTGGTAGCTCTTGCAATGCTTCTGGCTGATCTTCACTCCAAAATCGACAATTCTGCATTTTGATAATAAAATTCAATAATTTGCAAGCGTTGTTCGTTTGTAAGACGATTCATTGTTAAATTATAGACCAAACTGAAGATGTTTGACAGTGAAACAAAACACGAAACGAGCGTCAGCTGTTTAAACCTGTGTTGTCAAAAAGATAATAGCTAAAAAAATCCCCCGTTATAATTAGAATTTTTTTTTCCAGCTCTAGTTTCCACGATAAAATGTTTTTTCATAAATACTTATACTTATAACCATAATCAGTCAAATAAAAACTACAGACTTCTAAATCTGCACAGTAGTTTCAGAGATAAAGTAAAAGTTTGATCCAAAAAAAAAAAAATAATTTTTTATAAAATTATTTAACATTTTCTACTTTAAGAATTCGTAAAAAAAACCACAACAACGAGCCATTTTTTGCCCAGTATCATGTAGCTAATATATTCCAAAGGAATTGGCTTTCCTTCATATATAATTTCGAACGTCTTTTTTTTTGCGTATCTGTGATCATTATGCCGCAAAAAAATTTTATATTTCATATTTGCTGATTGAAAGGAAAACCAAAAATATAGTTGGTTTTACAGTGTAAAATTTACACTCTTCAGGACTTAAATTGAAAAAAAGCTACATGCTAGTCGACGAGGCGTATCTGTCTCTACCACACAGCAGTTAGCAGTTTGCATGTTAATCTGACGATACGTAGACCATTCATAGTTTATGCAGAGCTACTCAAAACTTAAAAAAATATACTTTAAATGGCGGGTACTTTAGTGCGTATTCAAAGGTGATAATAATAAATTGGCCGTTTGGACCCCTTCTATGTTTTTTTTTTTTACATTCTTGTTTGGTTAAATATAAATTGTCCAACCGATCAACCTTTACTGCTTTAAATGTTTCTCTACCGGTATACCGATACCGACATAATAAAAATACCGGATACCGAAAAAATAAATAGTTCAATACCGAAAGATGTATGTATTATATCTTAACACCGATACCGAAATTCTTTTCGCTTGCCAGCCTGGATTGATAACCAAGATACTTGTACCAAGATCTAATACTTTTACTGTTTCCGTTCTCCAGATATGCAGAAATCTGTATTGTTGTCGTAAGGAAGATGCCAAACCCACTTCTCTAATCTAACTCACATTTTGGCAGATGATTTGTATTGACAACATCATCTGCCAAAATGTGAGTTGAACTAGAGAAATGGGCTTGGCACATTTTATCCGATGACAATACAGATTTCGGCATATCTAGAGAACGGTAGCAGTAAAAGTGTTTATTAAGAAACTTAATTAAGAAAACTTGAACTTTAACCGTTCTCAAGAAAAATAGTAACTATAACGTATTTGTAACTATAACGTATTTGTATGTACGCTTGAGTTTCGATGCAGTAGTTAAGGAGTCTTTAGGGAAACTCTTTTTTAATTAAACATATGTGACAGCGCATAGAGAAAGGGACCAGTAAGGTAAAGGGAACAGTAAAAACCAACTACACAAAACAAGAGGTAGGGAAGACCTACGCGCGTTTTCAAGGTTGACCAACAAGGTTGAGATGTGCTGCTTTGAAATGAGACCAATACAAACACGCTCAGTGATGGTACACCAAAGATACAAAGATAAAATCACTCTCCTGAACAGAACCCTTAGGTCCCCTAGGGTCCTTAATGTTTTGTAAATGATAAACATTTTATTTGGAATTTCGAAACAACAAAATAAATTTAAAATCTTACAGATTTAACATGTAAACAGATACCAAGTCAAGTTTACAATTGATTCTCATTTATCTTTGAATTAAACATAGGTTAGGTTCATTGAATCGACAACGCAAGGACGAAACCGTGTACCCTTAGCGGTCACTTTGTGATAATCTGAAGCAGCGACCAGTGCTAAAACTTGATTACTTTCTAGGTTTCACTGCAACCTCCAACTGTTTGGATTCCTTGCTGAAAAGAAGGATTGATCTAAGTCTTATCGTAGATAGAACTTTCAAACAGGGCACTTGTTGTCTGCCAAAATGCTTTAATTTAATATCCCAAAGACCAGGGCATTCATTCTCACAGCTCCTACCGCAGTCATTGTTTTTTAGGCTCAGTCTCATTGCCAGTAATCCGTCGTTATTTATATATATAAATCTTTATTATATTTAAAAGTGTTGGCTTTTAACAACTGTGAGAAGCATAGGGCCTTTACTGTCCTAATTTGATCCCAACTTAACCTGAATAGCCGTATTGATTGAGCCTTCCAGTACTATTCAATTTTAGCATGACTACTGCGGCAAGCTATTATAATTGTTCAGGACCATCTCGTCGAAGAAACAATTCGCTTCGACTAGGAATCGTGGAACTTAATTATATTTCAAAAGTTTATTATTTTAAATTGCAACCTGAGTTTTTCCTCAGAGTTAGGTTTTTCACTCTACAGATGTTCCAAACATTTTGTCAAAGCATTTCCCTGATTAACTACATTCTTAAAGTTCCTTTGCCATTGTCTATGACACATAATATTAGCTGTATTTGCTAGTATGTGTGTGTATTTGAGTATGCTTCCTTTTCTCAGGAAAAAACTTCCGTTTCCGTTGTTGCTTTTTATTTAACAATGTTGTTCAATTGGCAATTTTATCTCTCAAACACACTCCAAATTATTTACTCTTCCAACACATAAAAGCGCAACAGTTCAGTTTCAGCTTCAACTTATTTTTATTTTTTGTTTGTTATCACAAATAGCGAAAGTTTTTCTCATATATTTTTAGCTCAATATTGCCAATATTTCATTATTTTGCTATTTTATTGTTTTTCTTCGCTTTTCAATTTTCATTTGTTAACAATGTTCTGTGATCAGTTGCTAAACTTAAGATTTCGTTTATTTTATTTCTATTTTTTTCATTGGTTCTGTTGTTGTTATTGTTTGTTTAATACAAAAGTTTTTGTTTTAAAAGTGTTTGCTTGTTGTCACGCCTTTTTGGTTTTTGTAAATCGAAATCGAATTGCATCTATTTTTACGTTTAGTCTCTTATCTCTTTGGGAGTGTGAAAAGGTTTTTATTGTCACAAACTTAAGTTTGCCATGGAAACAAAAGTTTTTTTCTTCGCAGAGATGGGCAAATTGAGGAATTGAGTTGCTGCCAACTTCTACAGAATTTTTGCAAAATGTCAATCTTAGTAAAAAGTTATTCCCTATAGCATGCTTTTAGAATATTATTCTTTTGAAAAGCTTCTGCAGCTTTCATAATTTTGTAGCCCTATTTTTAAAAGTTCAAAAGTTTCGCAATAAAAAACTGGTGTAAAAAACCTTCCAAGTATGTTTTGCAATGAGTAAAGTTTAACTTGGAAACAATTTATCTTAAAAACTTTTGAGATGGATATAAAATATACTTACAAAAATCCTTGAGAAAAAGTTGTCTCTGAAGCCAAACCTGAAAATACATTTAAGTTAAAACTTTTAGTGCAAATAACTTTTTGTTAAAAATGTATTTAGAAAAACTTTAAAGCTCTTACGAAAAACAACTTTAATGTTTTTTTTTTACTTTTTTATTTTTAATGGATGTATTTTCTACAAATGTTTCATTAAAATTTTTCTCCAAAATATGTTAAACCTAAGTTACATATTAAAATAGGTAAGGCCGGGCTTTTGAGACGAAGACGTTTCATGACACTAGAATTATTTTTGGCAAAATGTGATTTTTTTTATTTTTTCATTTAAGGCCAACATTTTAAACAAAACTTAACTGTTCCGTCAAAATTGTGTATACCGAATTGTTAATGGCGCCACAAATCTATTTTCAGATTAACCAAACTTAGTTTAACTGAGATCTCAAAAACAAAGCCTAAGCAATTAAAAACTTTGTTTTCTTCGAAGCTTTAAAGTCAACAGAAATAAAACAAAAACGTTACTTTAACTTCTGAAAATATTATATAATCATTTATAACACTGCTTTACAAATTTTTAATTTGGAAAAATACCAAGAACACCACATGCCTAGATAAGTTAATTGGGACCTCCTGAACACGAAAATCGCTGTAATTTTTTTTTCCAAGTACCGTTTTTTAGATAACGGTACTTTTGTGTTTTTCGGTGTATGGTCCCACTCAAACCCTTGTGGACCCCAACCAAAATCGAAATATATGGCATATCGTTGGAAAGGTAATTGAATGCCTTTTCTGTCGATATGCTGAAGTTTTCTATCCGATAAGAAATGGCTGAGTACTGGAACCTCAAAGTTCAAAATTTGCCTATTTTTTACGTTTTTTTTTCAAGATTTTTCATTTTTATTTCGTTTTTTTACTACGTTATATTAAATATCTGGAATGTTTTATTTTTTAATCAAATAGTTTATTTAATAGCAAACATTTTAAGCGTAATTTGAAAAAAAATCGGATGAAAAATAAAGTTTTTATTAAGGATTTTGTGGAACGACAATTTTTTTCATCTCATATAAAATTCCGTTTTTTTTTAAATCCATCAGTTTAAACGTATTTAAAAAACACGGAAATTTATATGAGATGAAATTACGTTTAAAATATTGGTAAGTAAATATACTATTTGGTTAAGAAATAAAACATTCCAGATATTTAATATAACGTAGTAAAAAAACGAAATGAAAATGAAAAATTTTGAAAAAAAACGTAAAAAATTAACATTTTTTGAACTTTGAGGTGCCATTACTCAGCAATTTCTTATCAGATTGTAGCATATCGATGGAAAAGGCATTCGATTACCTTTCCAACGATATGCCTTTTATTTCGATCGGAATTTTTGGTTGGGCCCAACAAGGGTTTGAGTGGGACCATACACCGAAAACACACAAAAGTACTGTTATCTAAAAAACGGTACTTAGGAAAAAAAAATAACAGCGATTTTCGTGTTCAGGAGGTTCCAATTAACTAATCTAGGCATGTGGTGTTCTTGGTATTTTTGGGCTGTAAACCAGTGTAATTACTTTTCACGCATGGGAGAAAGCTATAAATTAACTTCTGCAAAAGGAATGTAAAATTTTAAGACATTGTTGTATTATTTATAATTTCTTGAAAAAAAAACAACCTTCTTGGAATTGTAGAAACAATTATTTTAAAAAGTTAATCAAATTTTATTAATTCTTTTTAAAAAACTTTAACAATAAATAAAATTTTCAAAAAATTTCTTTAAAATTTTAAATATTTCATTAAACACTGTCGTCGTTCTTCCTGATTTTAAAAATTTAACAACACTTTTTGGCTTAAGTCCAGTTGACCAACGTAGCTCAAAATAAAAAAAAAGTACATAGGGTTATAGAAAATTGAAAAATAATATAAACAAGTAAGAGTGCTATATTCGACTGTGACGAATCTTATATACCCTTCACTATTGTGCGAGCAGAATACAGAGCAACTAGACAAAAACTAAATAATTGTTACATATACATACATATTTACAATACTTAAAACTTCATTATAAATAAAATTTTAAAAGCGAAAACTGGTAAATATTTTTTTCAAATAGTTTTTAGAACATAAAAAAAATAAAAATATTAAAAATCATCGTTAAATCAAGTTCTCTCCTCATAAGGACCCAGAATATATATACTTTATAGGGTCTTAGATCAATAGTGTAGAAATTACAAACGGAATGACATACTTATATATACCGTTTTCCACCTGAGGTGAAGGGTATAAAAAGTAATTTTTGGGATTTCAGTATTTTGATTATGACTCAGCCATTTTTTTAACCGATTTGACAGGTTTATATAACGACGTGTTTAAGAAGAAATTTGCCAGTTAGTTGGGTTATAAAACTTGGACTCGGCAAGATCTATGGTTCCCGAAAAAGGGTATTTTTCAAAAAAAATTAATATTTTGGTCATAACTTTTTCGTATCTGAACCGATTTTCTCTAAAAATTTCCGATCTTTTGATATATAAGGCGTAACCATAGATCATATTACAGTCAAAAAATTCAGGTTATTATACAATTTTTGAAATTTTTTGTATGGGGGGTAACACGCCCAATACTCCAACCCCGCCCACATTTTGTGTGTTGGTGTGTATGTATAACTTGAATGTTTGCACCTAATTTGGAAACTTTGGCACTTGCCGTTTCCAGATATACAAAAAAAAGCAACAAACAAGGGATTTTTGGAAAAAATTAGAGGCAGAGAGGTTTTTTGGTCATAGGTCAGCCATTTGTGGACCGATCTTGCTGAATGTAAAACAACCTAGCCGCTATCATGTCTGGAGTCTCCGGAAAACACATATCAAACGTAAGACGGACAGACGGACGGACATCGTTAAATCAAGTTCTCTTCTCATAAGGACCCAGAATATATATACTTTATAAAGTCTTAGATCAATACTGTAGAAATTACAAACGGAATGACAAACTCATATATACCCTTTCCCACCTGAGGTGAAGGGTATACAAATATGGACCTCTGAAGTTTTCATATAAATTTGCGATTTCCCACTACATTTTTGAACGTATATAGCCAAAATTGGTATCAGTAAAAAGCTTTTAAATAAATTTTTCTAGATATAAATATTTTATTTAAAAATTATTAATCCATTAAGGATTAAGGAGCAGGGTTTGCGGAAGAGCTTTATTTAGCGAAGCCGGTGTTTGTTATACCATAGAGGATAAAATCCTTGCGCCCGGCCAAAGGCCGGCTATGCAGAGCAGCTTTATTTAAGGACGCTGGGGTTTATTTGATTACATTTTTATTACCTAGTGCACTTCCGTTACATTTTGATATACATTTTGTATTTTTTATTGTTGATGTGTTTTGTTTAAACTTTGATATTGTTACAAGTAGAACTGTTGCTTATAAGTCTTATACGTCTAACAGTTTTATTTGGTTTAATATCTTTAGTTTTTCTAAAATCTTTATGGATGAAGTTTCCTGATGATCTGGCCTAAGCAACCAGTGAAATGCGCATAGGAATAGCTTATCCCATCAACAATAAATTTCAAGTGTTTTAATCAAGAATAAAAACTGGGAATTAAGCACGAATAACAAAATCTTTTGAAATTAAAATTTTGTATTCCCAAAAATTTAAATTACTTTTTGATAATTTTGTAAAAACTGTATAAGAAGCTAATGAGTTAAAAAGTTTTAAATCAATTTTGCATTTCCAGAAAGATCTGTTCAAATGCTTTCAAATAATACCAATATTGGCCATATACGTTCAGAAATGTAGAGGGATATCACAAATTTATATGAAAAGTTCAGAGGTCCATAACTCGGAAACTATGCGTTTCCGAGAATTTTGCCATTTAATTTTTTCTTTTTCTTTTTCGATTTTCTATTACACTATGAACTTTTTTTTATTTGGAGCTGCATTGGTAAACTGGACTTGTTCCCACTTTTTTAATTGTTCAAGTCAGGTAAACAATGGTATATTTTGTGGTGAAAGTTCTTTTTTAGTTTTTTAATTAAAAACAAATTTTAAAAAATAAAATAAAGATAATAAGAAATTTGTTAAGAGCCTAAGAGGTTCTTCAAATATGGCTTTGATAAATTTCAAAATTAAGAAATATTTTTTGTTCGCTTTTTAAATTTTACAAAAATGTTTGTTCAATCATTCAAAATTTGCCCTTGAATCAAGGTTCTTGAAAAGCTTTCAAAAAACATTTTTTCGGAAATCTTAAATCTTAAACCTAAGTTTCAAGCTGAAAAACAGGGTTTTCATATTGTTACGGATAAGCAAAAAATATTTATAAAATAAGCCTTTTATATAATATCTTTTTTTTAATTTTGGAAAATGTTTTAACATTTATCTATGTATGTTTAAAATAAAAACAACTATCGTTATAGAAAAGCTTAAAAATGTTTAGAAAATAAATATTTTAAAAATAAAAGCTTTTTGCAGAAACCATAAAAATTAGCTTGAAGTTACGAATTTGATTTATTTTTTTCACAAACAGAGCACATATGACGACTTTAAAGGCTCACGCGAGAAGGACGTCACGGTATGATTTAAAATAAATATATACACTTCATAATTATAAAAAAGACCGCGAATGATTTAGCACGTAACTTTGAAAAATGGTGCAAAAATCATTCCTTTTTTAAATCTTGTGTGCTTTCTTGTTAAGAAGCTCTGCTTTCCAGCAAGTTTATTAAACTTGTGAGAAAGTTTCTTTAAGCTTTTTAAAAAGGTTCTTAAAGAAAGTCCTAAAAAGCTTTTTTAAGTACTTAAAGTTAGTTACCAATTCTTAGGTTTCTCTTCTCAGCAATTCAAATTTTCCAATAAATGGCATTATTTAATTTTTTTTTTAATTTTCTTCTTTCACTTTAATGTATTTCAAAGAAAGACAATATAAAACAATAAGTTTTTTTTTACAAAAAAGTAGAAAGCTAAGTAGGTGCCATCACGTTATTGCAACCATTTTAAAAAGATTTTGTTCTTCCTTTATTGATACTTGAACAAAGCGAGTAAAAAGTTTTTTGTTTTTTTTTTGTACTAGATATGCCCTACACAACGACAGGTGGGCAGGGTATTATGGGTTTTGGCTAAGTGTGAAATATTGACTCTAGACATGAGCCCGGCAAGCTCATACATTGAAATATTTTAGTAGTTATAGTGAGTGAAGAAATCATTGTAAGAATTGTTGCTGAAAGGCTTTTATGATAACACATAGAAATTTTTCAAAATACTATTCTTAAATTTGCAAATTGAAAAATGTTTCTTATAAACAAATTTTTTTTTTTTTTTAATTTTATTATCAGCCCAATTATGAATAAAAATTCCCCGGGAGTTTTCTCCCTTCACCCAATTTTCCTATGTTAATTCAATTGGAAAAAGGGAAAAAACTCCCGGGGAATTTTTATTCATAATTGGGCTGTATATATTTTATGTATTGGAGCATTTTTTAGATTTATTTAAAAAAAAAACATGAAAATATACTGAAATGGTAATATTGATGAGTGTAATACCGTGTTCAGATATGCACCTTAATTGAGTTTTACGCAATAAATGCCATTATTGAGCTCAATTTTCCATACAAAATTGCAATTTAGTTATTGCTCAATTAATACGAAATTGTTATAAATATTGAGTAAAATTAAAATGCGACACTGTAACAAGTGTGTTTATTAAGCAAAACACAACTTACTAAACAGTGTTTTGACATTTGGCAATTGAAATTACAACAAGCTGATGTGACGTCACAAAAATATGTACAAAAATAAAGAACCTGCGCAATGCACTATCTTGTTTTCTTTGAACCATGATAACACACTTGTCTTGTATGAAGCTCAAGCAAGACTGATTGCTTTTATTCATGATATGACTGCATGTTATTGTAAGATCAAAATAGAAAAAAGCAAGGTATAATTACTTTGTCAAGGTCTGCTCTAGAGAATAGACTCTAGAGTCTAGACTCACCTTTAAGTATAGTTACTTGCAATTTAAAGTCACATTCTAAAATGATGTAACAATATCCGCCCGTCTGAATTAATTACTGGCTGGCTGGGTGGCTGGGTGGCTGGTTATTGGTCAATGTAAACCATGTGCGCAAGGTACAGGCGAAATTTCTCGAAATCATTTTCTAAAATTTGGTACATAAGCTATTATTGTCATATGGAAGAATCTTTTATAAATGGTAAAAATATACTTTATTACTTCTAGCCTCTAAACGAATGTCCAATGATGTTATATAAATCAAATTCAGGTGAAGAATGTTTTGGTACAATTTAATAAAATTTGGTACATAAGCTTTGACTATCATATGGAAGAAGCTTTAAAAATGTTAAAAATATACGAATGTCAAAGGATGTTGTTATAAAACTTTAAGAATGTTTAAGTACAACCTTTATTGGTCCAACTTTGACTATAGCCTACATAACAATAAATCTGCAAAAAAATTACTATATCTATATAAAATCGCTATAAAATGAATAAATCTTTTTCATCTAAATACTCTTAGTGCTGGTTCACACACGTCAAGTTTGACTCTTCAAGTCTTGAGTTTTTGGGAGAGAGGGGAGAAGAAATGGCATTCTCTTTTCCCTTCTCTCCTAAAAACTCAAGACTTGAAGAGTCAAACTTGACGTGTGTGAACCAGCACTTATTTAAATAAGGGCTTGCAAGCCGAAGAAATCGTACAAAAATGCCGGGGATTACGATTAAAGACTCAAACTAAAATGTAAGAAAAGATAAACTCACTGTTTATTGTTGGTGTTTTGTTAAAGCTTTGATATTGGTACAAGTAAGACTTATTCGCTTTTAGGGTTTTATTTGTATAATATTTTTGGCTTTTCTTAAATCTTCGGAAAAGATTTCCTGATGAGCTGGCCCAAGCAACCAGTGAAATGCGCACAGAAGCTAGCTTTCCCTCAACAATAAATCTCAGTGTATTTATCAAATATGTATATGTTCCTATGCGCATTTCACTGGTTGCTTAGGCCAGATCATAAGTTATTAGATATGCAAATAAAACTGCAGAGGGAATGAGAATTACAAGGACGCAAAAAAGTCTTATTTGCAACGATATCAAAGCTAAAACAAAATGCCAACAATTAACAGTGAGTTTTTCTTTTCTTACATTCCCCACTACAATTGATTGGATATTCCCAAAATTAATTGTTGTCGTAAGTGGGTTTAGAAAAAATCCAAATAAAAAACAAATTGCTTTATTTTTTCGCAAGAAAATCAAAATAAAAAGAGTATTCATTTCAGTTTTTTTATTTGTTGGAAAAATGGAAAAGTGGAAAAATGTAATTTTTGTTACAACAAACACAAGAAACCCCTTTTCCACCGAAAGTTGCATTTTAAACAAGCTTTATCCAAGTGTAAAAAAATCAGATTGGAAAATTACAATTTTGCAATTTTTAAAGAGTTGGCAATTCACAAACGTCCAATTAAGTGTGGTTGCCACCATATTAAAAATATTGTTATTTTTCACAAAAAGCACTAAAATGTACATCTCTTTTTAAGATAATCAACTATGATTCTTTAAACTCCATTTTTATTAAATCAAATTTTACTTTTTTAAAACGTCGTTTTTCGAAACTAAATTAAAAATGAATTCTATACAAAAAAAATATTAAAAAAGAACTTAAAAATGACGTGACAATTAAATAATCAATTAATTCAATTTTAGCTCTTTTATTTGGCATCTTGAAAAATATCAATTACTTCCAAGAATTATATGACACATTTTTGTTTTTGACAGATTTGTACCTTTAACTAAAAAAAAATACCCTTCACGTCAATTAGGTGTAATGTTCCTTTTTTCCATTTTTCCAACCAAAAAAATTTTGAAATGAATACCCTTAAAGGAATTTGCAAGTTAATTTTTTTATTGCACGTGCACTTGCAAATGTTTTATTAAAGTTATCTTTGGGACTACATAATTTTTCATTAATAATCTTCTGTTTGTTGTGCTTAATTCCTAATTTTAATTCTAGAATAAAATTAACCACCCCCTTAGGCCCGTTTTCACAACTTATTAAAAGTTCATCGGCCGTATTAAAAGTGTTCCATTATTACAACATAACTTTATCTTAAAATGAGCAACACTTTTAAAATCCCACCTTAAGTTATCAGTAAGTCGTGAAAACTTGCCTTAAACTGTATTTCACCTTTGAGCAAGCCAAGTTTATTTTTGATAAATTGTGTGTTCTTTTGTTGTTGTTTCTGAAATTTAACATGCAACCAAACACAACAATGTTTGAACGAAACACAAAGAACAAAAAAACGTTGCAGGTACATCAAAGTCGGTACCTTTTCCAGTACTCCTCTTCCTTGAATTTGAAGAAGTAAAGACTCTTTTAGAAAGATTTTTGAGAAAATTAATATATTTTAAGTTGAAGTTCCAGGTTTGAAAGGACTGTTTGTAAGACAATGCTGGGGTATATGGGCATTTCCATTTTGACGTGTCGTGATATTCGTACCACAAAATGGAAAAAAAATTAAATGAATAAGTCAAATTTGAAAAAAGGGTTTTTATATATATAATGTTATGAAGTAGCACTATATTTAGAAAAAAAATTATAGCAATCGACGGTAAGGATTTGCAGATGTAAGCAAAAATATGCGCTGGCGGCACGTTAAAAAAACGGAAGTGTATTTTGACTTGCACTACATAATTTAATAAGACTGCGAATTGAGCATAACGTTTTGAATAAAACCTTTTTAGTAAGCTTTGGACTTATATAGATTAATTTTTCAAGCTATTAGAAATAAAACTATTTGCTCGTTTAAAGGCACATATAGGCACTTTGAGCGAAAAGTCTACTTTTTTTAATGTAACGCCAGAATGCAAATAAGGTTGTATTTTCGGAGCATGTTGTTCAACCGTTATCCCTTTTGTTACTAAATGTAGAGCTAATTGTGCTTTACACCACAATACAAAAAAGTAAACTATACATATACAATTTTTTGAGAAATAAATAAAATTATTTCTGGCGTTACGTTACAGAAAGTAGACTTTTCGCTGGAATTGCCCATATTCAGCTTTAATAAATTTCTACGTGTTAAATAACGGAAAAGGTCGTTAAGAGTAAAAGATTTTGCTAAATGCTTAATAAATAAATAAATGATCCTTCTTTTGTCAATATTATTTTTATACCCTCCACCACAATTAGTTGTGAAGAGGGTATATTAAGTTTATCATTCCGTGTGAAACTTTTTTATTATTCATCTCAGACCCCATAAAGTATATATATTCTGGGTCCTTGAGTAATTCTAAGTCGATTTAGCCATGTCCGTCTGTCCGTCTATAGAAAACACACTCACTTTCGAACAACTCAAAAGGAATGAACAAACTGGGTACCAAATTGCTTGTAGTTATCCTAAGCAGTTTGGGATTGAAATCCAGCAAAATCGGTTCAGTAGGACCAGAGCTATCAATCAAAATGTGGAACAACCACCTAAAAAAAAATGATAATTTTGTTACAAAAAATAACATAAATGCTGGAACAAGGCACGGAATGAGATAAGATTTTGCAAAAATTTGTTTTATTTGACCGGAAATCACGCTATTAAATTTCGTGAAGATCCGTCCATAATTTACCCTAAGCCCCATATAAAAAAAATTTGGTACGTCACAGTTTTTTAGGACTAGAAATAACACTGTGAAATTTCGTGACGATCGGTCCATAATTTACCTTAGGCCCCATAAACCGTAAAAAATAATGCAATCATAACAAATTTTGGCTCGTCACAGTTTTATAGGACATAATTTACACTAGGCCCCATAGAAACCCTACTCCCGGAAAACAGTTTAGTACACCTAAAACCATAATTACTAACAAATCGTCACAGTTTAAGATAATTATAATAAATAGACATCATACAGATATTACTCCTTAAACATTCGAACTGTCGGTGGAGGGTATCAAAGATTCGGCACAGCCGAATATAGCACTCTAACTTGTTACAATTATAATTGAAATTAAATGTTCAAAGTAACGAGTTCGTAAAATTTGGTATCACTGCAAATGTCAGTTGTGCGAAAATACAAAACAAAAGCGGATGATGTTAAAGGAAATCTAAAACAGGCATTACAAAAATGTCTGATGTATATTTTATTAAAAAATGTTAGCAAAATGCGCAGAAAACACAAGCGTCGGCATCAGCCGATTTACATGAACTTCGCAAACAAATCACAGATACGCATCAGATGCGGCGCACTTCCGCACAGGCCTTTTGCAATTAAAAGCAAACACCTATCCTATTCTCATTATACAATTTATTGTTGCTAGGTCCAAAGTGCGGGTGCCCCGGTAGGCTAGCTGGTAGTGAGCTAGTCTATCAGTGCGGGGATTGCGAATTAGATTCATGCAGATAAGCGTGGAGCTTTTCGGGATTATGATAAGAAAAAAATTGTCTCGCGGTTCAAATAAGAATCCACTTTTGAAAATCATTTTGAAGGGTATCCTTTGTTCGGGCTTGCCCGACTATACTATCTTACTTGTTTAAGTATTTCTTTACTGAAAATCCATTAACAAAAATATAAAGAAGATGCAAAAAAAATTTCAAACTTTTTTTTCTCTTTTCCTTAAATTAAAAGCTTTTAACCATAAAGCTTTTTTGTTTAAATAGCCACTTTGCTTTACTTTGCTTTACTGCAACAGATTCATTTATTTTTTATGAAAAAAAAATACAAAAAAAAATAAACTGAAAACAAAAAATTAATTCCTTTTTTCTATTCTCTTCTTCAGGTAAAGATGAGAAATCATTTGCAATGTACATTGATCGTCAACGTTCTTGGTTCCAACATAATTCTGTGCACGAACGACGTGTTGAGGGTGGCATTAGCACCGGCAGCACAATCGGTGTTTTACTTAATTTAGAAAGACACACATTAAGTTTCTTGGTGAATGGCATGCCACAAGGTTCTATAGCGTTTCGTGATTTATATGGCGTTTTCTACCCAGCTGTTAGTATTAATCGTGGTGTTACACTTACTATGCACTCAGCTTTAGATGCGCCACAAATGGATTATTTTTAAGAAAACAAAACAAAAAAAAAAAGGTAAAGGAATCATAAATTTGACTTAAATAAAAAACATGTACATATATAAAGATTTTAAAATTGTGTATGTAAATTGAAATTTAATTGGTTATTATTTAACTTTTATATTTGGCTAAGATATTTAAATGTTTATTAAATTAGTTGTAGTAGTTACATATCCATAACATCAAAATATATACAAACTATATTTTTGAAAGTTTCAAAATTTGCCTAAAATTGCATCAGAGATTAGAAATAAAAAAAAAAACTAAATTTGAATAAAACAAAAAAATTGGAAATTTTAAATATGATATTAAGCTACTAACAGAATAAAGTAATCTGAAATCAAAGTTTAGCATAAATTTAAGTGTTAGATGAGAAAATATATTAATAAACGTTCTAAACGTAATGAAATTATTAAGAGAAATATGGTAGATGTGCAAATACCTTTTAAAGCTTTTATGGAAAAGTTAGTAAAGCGTTTGAATTGCTTATTTTTTAAAACTTATCTTTGATTTATAAGATATTTCGTAGCTCACAAAATTTCATGGAATTTAATGCTTAAAAATACTGTCTGGCATATGGCCTCTGCGACTGCGTCTTATGAACGCCATCATTTCGGTCCAATGTTGCACCACTCTTTCGAGCATGACCGGCTTTATTTCAACAATAGTGTGTTGAATGACCAATCGTTGCTGGTTTATTAGTATAGACATACCCCTACAAAAAGAAATCCTAAGGTATTAAGTCGGGCGAACGAGGTGGCCAATTCACAAGTCCAATTATTTCGGTTACGAGACGTTTGGCTCAAAATGCTGCTGTCTTGTTGGAACAATTTCTCCGCCAAATGATGTGCAATGACATGAGGAATAAAAAAACCCAAATCATTTGCCTGTAGCGGTCTCGATTCACGGTATTATTGGCACAGATTGCAGATTTAAAGATAAATAGACCGGCATGTAAACCGCACCAAACGTGGATTTTTCCAGGATGTAAAGGTGCCCCAAGAGTCTCGTGTCGATTGTGCTTCCCAAAAATGAACATTCTGCACGAAGAGAAAGAACATGTTTAAATATGGTCACCTCCTATCAAACTATTTTTAAATGAAAATTTTAAACATATTATGGTTTATATAACCATATTATTGTCAGCGGTAACCATATTATGGTTAAATTAGTCCTCCATCAACAACCCACAGCCATATAATGGTTGCCTCTAAAAATGTTATGGTTAAATATGAAAATAATTTGTTTTTAAACTAACAATAGTATTTTCCTCTTTTTCAAGAGCAACATACTATGGTTGAAAACCAACCATGCTATTGTAAGTGATTAACAAATTTTAGTTATTATTCATCATAACATGTTTGCAGGCAACAATAATATGGTTGGGGCTTCTTGATGGAGGCCTAATTTAACCATAATATGGTTAACGCTGACAATAATATGCTTATATTAAATTTAAAATTTTCTATAAAAATAGTTTGGTTGGAGGTGACCATGTTTAAACATGATTTTTATCTGGGTGTGCTTGTTTACATAACCGTTTAGTCAGAAATGAGCCTCATCGCTGATGATGAAATTTTTATAAGTTCTAGTCATCGAACACACGACGTAGCTGATGGTCGATCTAAATTTTACGTGATTTCGATTTAAAGTTTACGTTTTTAAAACTTTTTAAATTTCCTTTAAAAACAGCTTTATTGAAAATGCTAAAGTAATCTTTTTAGAGGGGTTTTTTTGTTTTTAATTATTCACTTTCAAATAGATACTTAAGTTAGCGTTCTTCCTGAAACGAAGTTTCTTAATATTTTTCTCAAAACTTAGTAAGCTTTTAGAATTTTTACTCGAAAGACATTTTACGAAATCGTTTTAAAGCTTTTCTTTTAAATAAGTAATTTTTAAACAAACATTTTTTAAAAATTTGTTGGTGTCCCGATATGAAAAAAAATCTTAAACAAAAATGTCATAAGATTTTAAAGCTTTTAGGCCCATTTTCACAACTTACCAATAGTTAAAGGTAGGATTTAATCGAACGTACAACAAGTGTTCCATTATTACAACTTTTTTTGAACCTGTAGCGAACAATATGTTAAAGTTGTAATAATGGAATACTTTTTATACAATCGATAAAGTCTGACCTAAAAGCTATCAGTAAGTTGTTAAAACGGGCGTTAGTTATGTTCAGCTTTTTTCTTTTGAGAAAGCTTTTTAAGGAAATAATAAAAAGCTTTCCAAGGTATTTTTACACAAGGTAAACTCGTTGGCCCATATGTTTGTCAGCTGTTTGCACCTAGTTGGAACCCAAACGTCAAATTTCGTGTATATAAACCAAAATTTGTACATGTGTGCGTTAAATTATTATTATTTTATATGAAGACAATTTTGACAATTTGGTACTTTTTATAGAGCAGCATGTCTACACTCCCAAATGAGTCTACCTTGTGTAAATATACCTTGAAGCTTTCCATCAAAAATTTAAAAATCTGTACAAAGTTTTTAAAAGCTTTTTCGGAAAAGTTATAAAAAGCTTTTTTTTAGATTTTTTAATAAATTAAAAAAAAAACTCTCAATAACTTGTACAAAGAGTATTAAGGAGTTGAATATGTTTCAATTTAAAAAGATCTTATTAACCCTTAAATGCCCAACCATAATATGCATAGCCTTGCTTAGCCTACTGTCAAAATTAACAAAAAGTCTCTCAAGTGTCTAAAGAAAAACAAAAACAATATCAAAAAACATTTGATTGTGTATGGAATGCGCGATCAGTTTCGCACTTTGCTTAAGCAAATGACAGTTTCATAAAACTTAACAAAAAGTTTCCTTAAGTTCAATATGGTTTTCCTCATATGATTTACGTGTATTGCTTAAGCCAACTTAAGCACATTATGGTTGGGCCTTTAATTATTAAAATGAACTATGTGCCACTAAATTGTGACTAAACTTGTGCTTAATTTGCAATTTTTTTATATAAACTTATTTTGATTTTTAAGGCCTTACTATACTTTTCCATTACGGCTTTATTAAGTATCTGCATTTCTATCAGATTTACCACTGAATAGTCACTAATTTTAAATGTGTAATTGCTTAATAGATAAAAGAGATCGCTTGAATTTATAATTAAATAGAGAAACTATTGTGAAAAGAAATACTAGATATTAAAAAGAAGAAACACCCTGCACTAAAGCCAAAAAAAAAGAAATATAAATATTTAAACGAAACTATTTTAAAAATACATACATTTAAAAAAAAACCAAAAAAATCACGGAAATGTAATCAAGTGTGTGAAAAAGGAATTAAAAAAAAAGAAAATGAAATTAAACAGACGTATCTCATTGCATTTAAAATAAATAAAAAAAAAAAAAAATAGAAAAAAAACTTAAAAGCTAGAAAATCTTTCAAAAGCTTAAAACTAAATTCTTTAAACTTAAATCAAAATTTTATAAAAAAAAAAATGTAAATAAAAATATAAAATTTATTCTTATTTATTTTCAATAAATCTTCAGAAAATCTCGATGTATTTCTTAAAAAATTATCTTTTTTTTATAAACAAAATAAAAAGCTTAAGTTTCAAATTTTATTTTAGAAACTGCCAAAAAGTTCAAATTTTTAGCTCATCAGAAAAAATAAGAAATTTCAATTATTTTTAAGCCAATTTTTTTTTAATTATTTTCTTTGCCATTTTGTTTTTAATACCTTTATTTTTTTTAATTTTATTTGACAAAAAACTTACTAAATTCTTTAAAACTTTTAGAAAAAATTTCTCAAAAAAAAGTTTAAATTCCAAAGCAAAACAAACAAACCAATAAAATAACTATTAATTAGTATTTATTAATAATTATTAATTTTAATTGAATTATCCTTTTTTCCTTAAAATTAAGTGTTAAATATAATGAAATAAAACTGTGTAAATAAATTCATTTAATTTCTATTTATTCTCTTTTATATAAATTATTATTTATAATTTTGAATAATTACAAAAAAAAAAAAACAAAATGATATGAAAAACATAAAGGCATTTTTTATAGTTGTATTTATATAAATTGTATTATTTTTTTTTACATGACAACAAAACAAATAGCAACAAAAACAAATAAAAAAAAGTTATGAAATATATTTAATATAATTAAGTGCAAATATCTAATTAATTAACTAAGTTTATTAAAAAAAAAAATTCAAATATACACTCACACATTTAAACAAACATAAAACAAAATCCCCCATAACAAACAATATTAATATAAAATATTAAAGTTAATTGAAATATGAATTAAATGTAATGAAATAATTAAATAATAATTAAAATACAAACAACACAATTATTATTATTCCAAAAATAAAACAATTATAAAAACCAATAAAAAAGAAAACAATTGAGTTTCTATTTAAATATGTTTACAAATTTGTTGCATAAAAAAAGGGGCGTGGATAAAAAAACTTATTCACATCAAGTTTTCAAATGTATTATTCAGTTCTCAAGTTATTTTACAATCGTGCTGGACCAAATGATAGCCTACGCCACATTTGAGTATAAACATTACAAATTTGCGTGATGGACCCTATTTGTGACCTATGGGCCTGACAGAATTAAATTATGCTGAATTGTATCTAGATATCTTTATGAGATTTATTTATTACACAGCCCGACAAAATTAAAAAATATTTTTGCTTCTTTGAATTTATCAACTGATTCTAGTTAATTTGGGTGCGCTGAATTCAAAACTGTTATCAGTTTGTCTCTATAAGGTCTAACCAGAATGTGCATAAACAAACTTAAACTACTGTCAAAAATAAAACAAAAAGCCTCTCAACGGCATTTAAAATAACAAAAACAAAATAAAAAAACATTGATTCCATACGGAATGAGCGATTAGTTTCGAACCTTTCTTAAGCAAATGACAGTTTTATAAAACTAAACATAAAGTTTCCTTAATTTCAATTTGGTTCGACACATATGATTTACATGTATTTGCTCAGTAGCTTAAGCCACGCCATTCACATTCTGGTTGGGCCTCTAGTTGGTATGTTCATTAAAAACGAAAAATTTTTTCATTAGGTACTATACTATACAATTTTTTGTTGAATAGTTTTATTTGAAATATTTTAAGAAAAATTTGTGAAAATCCAAAAATTAACAAATTAAATAATACTTAGTTTCATTAAAGATATTTAGTAAAATATTCGCACTTAACAGCTACATAGTATAGCAAAAATTAAAATGCATTATAAATAAATACATATTTATCTTCATTACTTACTAAAGAAAACACAAAAACGTAAAATTAATTAAAAAAAAGGCAAATATTGGCGCGTATTGTGTTGTTTGATTGCCGCACAAGAAGACAATTAATATTGGTGCATTTTTGTTATTTTTATTGACGCGTGGTTGCAAAGCAAACAGTCACACGATTGCCGCACCAGGGTTGCATTTGATTGGTAAAAGTAAGCACAATATTGTCCTCGATTGGTACAAGAGCCAATTGGTTGTGCAGTCACACGATTGGTGTATCAAAAAGTGTGAAAATTGGTGCATTGCGGCAATCGTGTGATCCCAGCTTAAGGTTTGATGCCGTGGAATTATAATATTATGGTTCGTTTGAGATTGAAAAAAACGTATCCTCTCAAATAAATATTTGGGGGTTTTACTGTTTATCACTCTGTGTAAAAAAATATGTGTTCGGATTTTCAAAAGATTTTCGAAAGAGACTCCATACAGACTGTTTGAAACGGATGAAACACGATCGAAACGTCTTAGGCTGTACACATATCTCAAAATATTGTTGAATAAAGTATTTAATTTTCTTTTGCTACTTAATTGAATCACAGTTTGCAAACAGTTCACATCCATAAATTAAACTAGGAATCAGATATGTCTGGGCAAGTAAAAGTCTTATCCTCAATGGGGTAAAGTATTGTGTCAACCATAGGGCCCGTAACTTAATATAGGACTGACCAACTAAAGAGTTCACATGACCGTTCCAAGTGAGACTATTGTTAAAAAAATGATTCCAAATTTTTGGCTGCCTTCTCAATCTCAATCTTCTCACCATTTATGACAATGTTATCAGCAATGGTGGGAACAATGGTATGAGCAATACTTTTTCTACATATAACAATGCACTTAGATTTCCGAGGATTCAAAAAGAGCCCGTTTGCAGAAGCCCACAGGTATATTTTGTTCATTTCACTATTTACAGATGATATACCCAAAGCAATACTATTCACAGGGCTACTTAAATAAAGTTGCACATCATCCGCATACAAGTGGACTTTGCAATTGGATAATTGTCCAGGTAAGTCATTTACATATATCAAAAAAAAAAAAGAAGTGGCCCCAAAATAGAGCCCTGTGGCACTCCTTTAATTAGAGATAAAGAGTTTGACCAAGAGTCGTTCAAAAATACCGATTTTGTACGCGCCGAAAGGTCTCAGTTTACTAATAAGCATCTGATGATCCACTGTGTCAAGTGCCTTCGAATGATCAAGAAGCACCAACAAGTTAATGTCCCCATTATCAAGTCTCTGTCGTATATTCTCACATACCTCCGTAAGAGATGTAATAAAGCTATGACCCCGGCGAAAACCAGATTCCATATTAGAAAGCAAATTATGTTCATTAATATATCCCAACATTTGACTATGCAATAGTTTTGCCAAAACTTTAGATAGATAGCTCAAGATGGCTATTGGTCGATATTCACCATTTGACTTAGGTAATGGAATAACTTTCGCATGTTTCCATCTTAACGGATACGTACTAGAGATAATAATAGTATTAAGCAAATGATTAATATAAGGTAAAATCAAAGGCAAAATTATCTTTACAAATTTTTTGTGCATATTATCAAATCCCACTGCGTTGGACTTCATCAACTGGATGGTCGAGATAACATCACATTGAGAAACATAGGAAAACGGGTTATCAATATTAATATTCGACGAATGTGAAGAAAATTTGTGACACAGTGCAATCATGCAATCGATTTTTCGTGATGACTGTTTCATTATTTATCGTAGTTCAATATAAATCCCCTCTGTAGTGTATCCACACATTTGAGTAATGCAAACATTCATAAATAAAAGTAAACAAACCACAATATTGAGATAGGTCAGCAACAAAACAAATTCTCGACACGTTTTCGCAATTATAAGTTATTTTAAGTAATTTTATATTTTAAATAAACAACGGTCAACGTTCGCTTGCCAATGTCGAAAAGTAGTTCAATGTACGTTGCTACATAAGGCATACTTTAAGGCGTTACCATAATTTTAGATAACTTAATAACGATCATTCGAGTATTTACAGTGGGGTTGAAGTACAATTATGCACAACAATTTTAACATTACATCTGTACATTGATTTTTACACTAGAAGTCTGCATAACTTATACAATAACAATTTTAACTAATAAAATAACTAACAAATACTTAATAACTAATCAATACAAGATAACTAATAAATTAATCTAATTCTTAGCCAAAGTTCTTTTCGTAACAATTTTATTTTTATATATTTTATTTTAACAATTGTTTATTATGTTTTTTTTTATCGTTTTGGTAAATAAATTTAAATTAAATCGAAACCCCGCTTAATCGAAATCCCCTATAATTCGTAAGAAATTGCCGGTCCTTTGCGATTACGAATTATCGGGATTCTACTGTATTATGGTTTATAACTTTGATATGTTGCGGTAAAGAAAAACATTACCAAAATTACAACTGATAACAACCAGTTAAGTTGTAAACCGTAATAGGGGCGTTACAAAGATTCGGCTTATTATTTAATACAAGAGGTTTTTTTAAATTCTAATAATTGGTTCTTGTGCTCTTAAGTTTTTATCTTCCTTTGTTCTACATTAATTATGACTTGACATTTACATTAAGAAGGCTTAGAATACAAACTAGTGGGAGTTTGTTTAAGAATTATAAATGTTAAGTTGGAACTTTTGTTTTTGACCATATAAGTCAAGGAATAATGAATTTTTATTTATATACGTATCGGTGAACCGAAATTATCTTGACGTTGGAAAATTTTTGTTTTACAATATAAAACTTCTGCAAGGGAAGATCAATTAAAAACATCAACTACAAAAAACAAGCCAGAAAGGGAGTTCCATAAGCGATAGTGACCTGAGGATTAGTGGTCTGAAATAATCGATAGCAATATCGGTAATATCGATGGTTTTAGACTATCGTGTCACCCTAAAGAATTTTTATTACTATCGATAGTTTGTGATAGTTTTTGTTTTTCTTACAATTGCTTTATGATAAACTTTATCGGTTTACAACGTTTGAGAGCAAGTTATCATGATATAAATTGCCTCTCGGTACGCCAAAAAAATTAGAACCAATAAAAGAAACATTACAATTTAATAGGCTTATCTAAAGTAACTGACGATTTTTTCAAAAATCTTTTACTGAATCTGTGGAGATCTTTTGTGTGTGTTTTTATTTTTAAATTGTAAGTTTAAAAGACTTTCGAAAACTATCAATTGTTATCGATGCATTCTATCAATAGGGACGTATAACTGGGGTTTGCTAAGTTCGACAGATTTGTTATCTATATATCAAGATAATAACTTCGGCACGACGCACACTGAGTCCAAAACCTCATTTTTCGCGCATCAATTCATATCTCCTCAGCTAAAGTTAAGCTACAATAGTGATGCACACTGAATTTAACCTGAGTAAATCTTAGAAAAAACTGTATATTCCAAAAAACAATATTGGAGGTATAGATCGTATAGAAGGGTGATAATTTAAAAAACGTGATATTTTTATTCAAGCATTTTTCCGCTGAACTGCCTGCCATTGAATGAGTTGGGATACAAATTGCAAAAAAAAAAATTGATTTTTTAACAAATCTAAGAAATTTTGTTCGTGAGTGCTCAATTTTCATTATAATGTATTAATTTAACCAAAAGACATTTGCACAGCTCTAATAAAAATCACAACAAACAGTTATAGGTAAACTCAACGCGTGTTCGAGCATAACTTCTAAAATAAGTGCCTGTTTTTAGAAAACGTAAACAAGTGAGTGAGTGAGAAATTACATTGAAAAAAACAATAAAAAACGAAAATTTCTTTTTGTTTTCTATATAATTTCTCACTCACTCGCTAGTTTACGTTTTCTAAAAACAGGCAGTAAGGTTTGTTCGATCTTTAAAATAACTTTATTCCACTTAAACTGAGAAAATCCAATTTTTTTTTTGCATTTCTCATATAAACTTAAAAAATGAAAGCACTTCCAAAAATATTTTTTTTTTACAAATTTAAGCAAAAAACAAGTATACCTGAACTTGATGGTTACATGGCTAGATGTATTACTTTTTCAAATCTCAATTTAATTACTCAATGTTTTTAGTTTTTAGTTTTTCTTTTTTCCTATTTTTCACTTTTCTCTCACAATTTTGAATTTCAACGTTACATATTTGACATTTATTTGTTTACCTAATAATGAAATTTATGCACTTTAAGCGGTTGAACTTTTTTTTAAAATTAATTCGCCTTTATAAAAGCGTTTGTATAATTAATGTATCCGCCTGCTTAATATTAATTTTTAATTTGAAAATTTTTCGGAAAGTTCCACATTAAATCTTAAGGTTTGTTTCTGAAAAACTATCAAAAAATGTGCAGTATCATGTGAGAAAAGAGAGTGTAGTGTGCGAGCCCATATTATGTCCAACATCACGAGATTGGATAGTGTGTATTTGCCTAAGAATATATTTCACCTGACAGCTAAGGCAGGGCTTCGGTAGAGAAGGTGAATATTGTTTCTTCTTTTCCCCTAAATTTACGTTAAAAGGTAGTCTGAGCCTTCTTGCACGATTACTTAGTATCCAATGACCCGTTAATACTGCTAGTCCCCTTTATATATCCCTTCTATCGCGGGTTAAAAGTTGCACAGTGCATTTCTAACTGCCCGTCTACAACTGACATGATTTGCTGTTATAACTTGAAGTTATAAAAGCATTGCTAAAACATTTGCATTAACAACCGTGTTATAACATGAGAAAACTTCTAACATGATGAGTCTATACTTAACACTAACATCATATAATCGTTAAAGTTAAGCATTGCATGTCAGTTGTAGACTGCATGTAAAGAAAGAGGATCTTCTTAACTTGGCCTACGTACAAATGTGGTATAGAGAGTATAAAGAACAATGTGCTGGACCCTTTTCCTTAAAAAAATATAAATAACAAAGTAAATATTTGAATAGCAAACATCTTTCAACAGAAATGCTTGCCAAGTTGCATTTGAATACATCCCATTGAATTATTGAGTACAAACATTTAACTTGTAAAAGTAAATATTATAAATATGGCATTCAAATGCTTTGAAGACTTTAAACATAAGCACAGAAATTAGCACAAGTAAGGTACTTATAGCATTATTCTCTAAAATAGTAAGTACCATGCTACAAATGTATGTGTGTATTTATGTATTTAAACTAAATATTTGTTTTAAACAACACGACACAAGAACATTTATTTACATTAATAAAAGTTACAATTCTCCAGGTAACTGAATACTAAATACTTGATATTTATATTTATTCTACGAAAAAAAATATAAATATGAATATTTTGAAACTACAAAATGTCATGCACTTATGTCCATCTTATTTCAACGTTGGCAAGCAAATAGAAAATATTCAAAGATGTATTTTAAGTATATTGTATATTAATATTTAAATAAGACCACTTAAGGCACTTTACAATCACAGTAATGGAAATTTAAGAAAAAGTTCTTGAAAATACCAAATTTACTACAAAAAAGAACTTGGTAGCAGTCAAATTTTCATCGTTTCTATACTGAATTAAAAAAAATCTTTGATTCTAAATGATTTCTGCTAAACATTTTCAGAATTTTAAATACTGCTTTTTATTTTGCGCCTAACCGAATATTCTTAACTGTATTCAATAATGGTACTCATAATGCTGTATTACATTGGAAAATAAGAAGATAAGAAGATGTAATAATAATTCTTACATTTACTTTACGACTGCCAAACAACTAGAGAAAGATTAAATGTAATTAGGAACTTATTTATATAGGAGTTTACAAGTTAAAAGCAATTATTATTCAAAATAATTGCAACTTAATTATATTCACCACATAATGATTAAACGTAATTAATAAAGGTAATTTTTAAAATGTATGTATGTTCATGCCAACGGTCATAAGCAGGGGAACCACAAATATGCTCTTTAAAAAATAGAATAAAACGCATTAAATATGCAGTAAAAACTTGAAAATATGCCCTGAACATTTTTAAAAATATGCCACAAAAAATTCAAAAATTGCTAATTAGAAAACAAAACATTCAGCAATTTATTTAAAGTGCCATTTTATAAAAACAGTCCTTAAATTTAGGCCGTCAGCGCAAATGTGGTGCAAGCCACATTACATTTATTTAATATTTGTACAACTTAAGGCCCAACCACAATGTGCTTAAGTTGGCTTAAGCGAATGAACGAATACATGTAAGTTATATGAGGCAAACCATATTTTTTAATGAGACTGTCATTTGCTTAAGCAAGGTGCGAATCTAATCTAATCTTTTTGTTAATTTTTGACAGTAGATTAAGCAAGGCTATGCATATTATGGTTGAGCCTTTAGGGCTACTTATGTATTATTAGCAGAGCAAAAATAAAATCTTTTGCAAAGCTCTCTGTTAATGATTAGTGAAACAAGAGATAAACTAGTTCCGGATTAAATTTAAGCAAGTTTTAATTAATTTGGCGTAGAAAAGTCAGGATATGAAACATTAAAGCTTACACCACTTTTGCACTGACCGCCTTAATTATAATCGGTAAAGTCCAAACACCATAGTATTACAAGAAGAATTTTTGAGATTTTGGATTTGGAAAGTTATGTTAACAATTTAAAATTCATCTAAGAGTTATTTGTGCCGAATATTATCTAAATAGATATTAACTTTCATATGAGATTTTTTGTCTTAAAGGTTTTTAGGGACGGTTTCTAAATTGTTTATTAATGCTACCATTTAAAAGGTTGTTAAAGAAATTTGTAGATGAGAGCTTTGGGAAAATTTGAACCGATTCGCAAAGAAATTAATTTGCAGTAAAATATTTTTGGGGCGAATTTAATCTATATACCAACATAATTAGATGGTTCAAGGACACAAAGAGTCTAATTTGGAAAGAAGTTTTTATAGGAATTATGTGAAATTATAGACCGATTCTACCCATTAACATAGACTTTTTTCATAGTACAATTAAAATATATTTACCAAATTTGATCAAATTATCTACAAGATTGCAATTTGTACTTGGCGCACATGTTAACATTGACAAACAACTAGCCAGTCGGTTGGATGGATATTATTAGATCACTTAAAAAATTGATTCTGAGTCGATCGGTATATTAAAAGATTGGTCCCGATTTCTATGTATTACACACATCGCCAAAAACGTATGCAATCGCTTTTACCTTAATTTTTGCTAATATGTATATACAATTTTAAAATAAAAGTAACATTTAATTTAAATGGAAACCTGCTTTGTCCTTGAATTTTCGAGTAAAAATTAAATGTAGATAACGAACAGATACATATACATATTTAAAACAGACTAAATGGACAGACCAAAAGGTATGGAACGCCCAACTTCCGACATATTACTCTGAAAAACAGCGAGATGAATGAACAGAATGTTAAGCAGCAAGTTTTGTCTTTCTGCAAAACAGCTATTGGCAAATAGTGGGCATTAAGCCTAGAAAAAATACAGTGGATGTATACGACCATAGATAGTTCTTCCAATCCTTATATTCAGCATATTCGTGTGGTTGCCAATCTTAAATAGGAGGACCCACTTCGGAAGACTAAGGAAGGTGCAGATAATGGACTCGAATTGGACCTGGTGGGGAAAGCGGTGATGATTAATTCGGAAATTGCTGCGGATATTGAAGGATTATAAAAACGATCATCTTGAACTGAAGAGTTAATCACCCCAGTTTTGGTTCTCTATTGAGGTTACAGAACGTTGATACAAAGCCGAAATGTGTGGAAAAACTGTGTTGCATGCAGGAGAAAAAGCGTCAACTTCTACACAGTATTTCAGACTTCAGAGTATACTTAAGGGATCCCAATCTTAAATTATCTTGAAGACTTCAGGATCACTTTAGCGTTTCCAGGCGGAGACTGGCTATACTATCTGCTGTGTCGGCGATTGCCATTAATATTTACACTGACAGTCGTGCCGCTCAAAAATATTCACACAAATTGATATTTTAAATGAAGTTTCGATCTCGAATGAAGCGTATTTCCATTTAATTGGTTTTGTCAATAAGCAGTAATTTTTATTATAATGTGGCTGTGAAAATCCATGGGCAACACACATTAAGATGCACTGTTTGGTACTGTGTTATGACCGGATAACTTATCGGCCCATATTTCTTAGAGAATCGGGATGAAAAATCACGAACGGCTTTCTGGGGCTTGTTCAAGAACAATGGTCGTAAAATTTTCGCGGCCAATTAAAGAGCAATATCCTAATTTGAGGCTCCATCGTGTTGGGCAAACTATGGACCTTTCGTGGTTCTTATTTTGGCCACCATGAATTTCTTTAATAATATTTTGAACTGACTATTTTTCTATGGTTTTATTTTAGCAAATGGCTTAACAAAAAGCTTGTTTACCCTTTTGGGCTCAAAATAAAACCATTTTGGGTTATGAAAAGTTGACAGCACTGGTAAAAAGTTGCTGCTATTGTGTCTTTTTGCCGCATAATTAAATGTTTCTATGATTGTTTTTTTCCGAGGTTGGCAACCGATACTGATATCAATATCGGTATTGATACCGATACCGAAATTAGTTTTTGCATAAAATACCGGTATACGTATACCGTTTTTCGTTTCGTTTCGTTTTCTAGACGTTAGATTTTTAATAAATTAACTTCTATTCGAAAATAAATTTAAGATGAACTGTGTAAAATGTACTGTATTCTTTGTGATCTATTTTTTCATTATTATTTATTTATTTATTTGATTTCCAACACAACAAGATACAAATCTTATAATTATAGTATTGGATTTTTGTATTGTAATTACATTGTTGAGTAAAAAATGATATATTATTATGAAAAATAATTTAATAATTTCTGGAAATAAACAAAATTAGAGTCCAACAGTACGTTCAATAGTTTTAATCACAATTTACTTAAAAAATTCTTAATATCTTTCTCAAGTTTGCGCCAGTTTTTGTGCAGCCAATATCTAGTTGGTTCTCGCCTCATGGTTTTTGACTAGGGACCGTAACGTTTATGAGTTTTATTTTAAAAATTACTATTTAATCATTATTTTGGAATATTATTTTTGGTTTAGAAGGTAAAAGTAGTTTGATCCGTTTAATTTATTCCTCAGAAATAAAAATTAATTTTTGAGTTTTAATTTTTACTTAGAAAATAAAAATTATTTTTTGAAATTTAATTTTTCAATTGTATTTTTTTGCTTACAAAATATAAAGTAACTTTTTGCGCTAAAATGAATTTCAAAAGATTTGAGGGCGAATTTTTCCCCAGAGTCCGCGCGAAAACTCTTATTTGGTTAATAAAATTAACTTTTTTTATACTTTGTTCCATTGAAAAATTACTTTTTTGTAAGCAAAAATAAAACTTAAAATACAATTTTTATTTCAGAGGAATAAATGAGACTTAAAAAATAATTTTGTATACATTGTTGGGTTATCCTCTTAAAATATGGACCGCACAGAAAAAATAAGAATAGATTTCAATTAAAAAATTTGTGATATTAATAAAAAATTAATTAAATTAGCACAAGTAAACAAAGTGATGGTATCAATTAGACGTTTAATTCATTTGATTAAACGTTTTATTCACTTGATTAAAAGTTTAATTCACTGGATTAAATTTTTGATTAAAACTGGTTTTATTTTTGACTAATGCTTTAATCAGTGAAAAGTTTTGGTAATTTCTTTCTGTGCGGATTGAAGAAGTGGGCGTAGCACCTTCCATACAAAGACATTATAGATTTTTGTTTATCTTGAGAAAGGCAAGAGATAAAGTTTCCAAATTTTGTACAAGCATCTTGGTTATCAATACACAACATCCGACAAAAAGTGGGCGTGGCACAAAACTGATTGTATAATATCTAAATATCGGTATTTATATTACTTTCTGTTCTTAAGATTTGGCATATCCCAATTTAGCACTCTTTCTTGTTTTAGTTTAAATTGGAAAAATAATCGTTGTTTGCAGTCCTTCCTTTGACTTCAGGAAAACTTTTAATGAATATTATAAAATGATGGCTGAAAACTGCAAAAACTCTTTTCAAAAATCATTTCAATCAAACATTTGAAAAACAAAGTTCTTTTATAAGCATTTTAAAAACTTCTTTTTAAAAAGTCAATAATTAAAAAAAATTTACCCAAATTCTGAAATATTAAATATTATTCCTAGAACCAAATTAGAAAACAATGCATTGTATTGATTGAATACAAATCACTTTAAATATTAAATAATTTCTGTATCACCAGCTACATTTAATTTGATTTCATTATTACGAAAAAGTAATTTAAGACAAATTAAAAAATCGGGTTGAGATTTTTAATCTGCAATATTTTTATAAAAAATATGTATGTATGAACATTTTTATTTTTTTTTTAAATTTTTATCAAATATTTAAAGTTAGTTAACAGAAAATGTCAATTGTGTTAAATATTTGTACCCACCAGCTCACACATCAGACCACATGTCACGCACAAACACTCATACGATTAACAAATTGACATATTGACATAAAACCATGCGAACAAAAAAAAAAAAAAAAAAAGAATAATAGCATTGGTAAAAATTACAAAAACAATTAAAATAAAAAAAAAAAAAATATTGAGAAATGTTGTGAAAAATTGATGCACAATTTCGAACATGTGGTGACAACAACGAATTAAGTTATTTGTCAATGTCCTTTTTTAACATGTTTTTTCTCGCATATGTATACTATCATACAAACATACATACATACCCAGCGGTAAATATTTTAGGGACTTCAAGTGGCAGGCATTTTTAAGGCCTCCATCAGTGATGCCAACTTAGTGCTTTTGGCACTATTTATGGTGCTTTTTGATGCCTCAAAACGCCAAAATTTTATTCATAGTGCCAAACTAAGAAAAAGCACTAACGTGGTGCTTTTTTAATTTTTCGTTAGTGCCTTTAGTGCCTTTAGTGCTTTTTACAATTTTATTTTTTTATTTGGGGTACGATTTTGAGAAGGCTTGTAAAGATTTTAAGATTTCAATTGAAAAGAAAGAAAGCCGTAGCTTGGTATAAGCAAAGTGTTAAATAACCTAAAAACAGTTGACAGAAAATACTTTTATAACGAGCGTTGTGTAACCAGTCATTTTTCATGCGCTTTAGTTTTCCACGTGTTGTGCACTTCTACCTCTAGTGCTATTGAAAAATGGTTTGACTAAGTGTCAGAATGCAAACATACATGTTTTTTCTATTTTACACCTTATGTACAGTGTTGCCAATTTAGCCATTTAGTGGCTAGATTTAGCCATTTTTTCACCCTGTTTAGCCATTAAAAAATGAGTTTGGCCATTAGCCATTTTTTCAACTTGTTTAGCCATAAAATTTTTTTTTGGCGTTTTTCTTTTAAAAGAATAATTTTTATTTTATTATAAAAATGTATAAAAGTAAAATAAACATTTTCAACAATTAAAACGCCTTTAATTTAAATCACAACTTTTACAAATGTTGAAAATCGCTATAAACTTTGACGCTAAAACATTTTTCAAAATAAAGGAACAGTATTCCACTATTAAATTTATAAAATGGATCAACACTAACATCGCTGTTTCTTTTTGGTTGGAAGTATTTCAATAAAAGGATGCAGGCGGTAACAAAATTATTTTAGAAACTATAAAGTTTCTCTCACTTCCATGGTCTAATGCTGAAGTTGAGAGGGTGTTTAGCCAATTAAACATCGTTAAAAGTAATTTGAGAAATAGGTTACACTAAGCAACCCTTAACTCGATTTTATCAATAAGGTAAATATTTTTACCATAACAATACAATATTTTTACCACCACCACAATAGTGGGGAGGGTACTATGCGTTGGTGCTGATGTCTGTAACATCTCAAAATATTGGTCCTTAGCCCACCTAAAGGTTCTAATGTGGAGTAGAGTATCATAAAGTCGGGTTTAACCGACTATACTTTCTTACTTGTTTTTTATTGTAGATCTGGACTCAAAAGGTTGGATTAATGTTGTGGTGATTATGATTTACCTTCAAATTATTTAAAGCTTATGATTATTTGAAACTAATGAGTGATTCCTATGAGATGAACAATAACGACATCGAATTTTTCAATGATTTAATTTTTTAATATTGATTTATTTTAATATTAATTTACGTTATTCTTAATTAACAAATTGATCTTAACTCACAATTTTATCGTAAACAACTTTAAATGAATTATTTCTGTTTTGCTATTGAATTTTAGTGTTTTTATTTAAAAAAGCTTTAAGCTATTTTTTAGTAAATTTTTAGCCATTTTTTCCGTAAATTTAGGCATTTTTGGTCACCAAGTTCTGGCAGCACTCGAGCACCAGTACTGTATTATTTTATAGTACGTTTCCACTCACTTGTTTTGGGCCATAAAACTAGTTTTGCAGCAAAACAAGTGTTTTGCTACTTGTTTTCTTATACATTTTTCATGCTCGAAAACTCAAACAAAAACTAGTTTTTCTCCAAAACATGTCGAAAATTGGTGATTGATAATTTCGAAAAAAGTGACATATTTACCAAAATATCAAGACTTATTAAATAAGGTTTATGCAATTCTCAAGCTGATTTATTTGTTTGCAGCGTAAAAATAATAAAATAATAAAGTAAGCATATATGTATATCTGTGTGTTAAAAAACAAACAAGAAAATTTCATGTTAAAGAAAAATATTTTTTTTTTCAACAATAATTTTTTTGGCTTTCATATTTGTTTACAACATAAATGTCAAATTGATTTCGAAAATTCGAAAACCAAAACCATAATGGAAACACTTTGACATGTTTTGCTCAAAACAAGTTGTTTTGCTCATAGTGGAAACATAGTATTACTGTTTTATTACCAATTTAAACGCAGCTGATTATGATACAAATGATTTGGATGATATTATTATTATTGAAGATAATAATAATACATTTAAAAATGTTTGTATGTGACAGTTTCAGTAAAAAGGGACCTATGGATTAAAAAATCGATTTTTACTTTTTTGGTGATTCTTAAAATGGACAATACGATCTTTCAAATGCAGGAAACCGCAGTTTTCTAGCTTCATTGCTGTTGTCATAAGTAAGCTTAAAAATACACCTTTGATAAGAAAAGAAAATTAACTTCCCAGTAAAAACTTCGCTTACTTTTTCAAAATGAATAGCTTCCTTCACTAATTATTAAGTAGTTTTCTTCTTTAACTACTTCTATAACAACTTCTATAACTACTTTTTCTGGATGATTGCAGGTAAAAAAAATAATGACTTACATTTTAATGCGTTCATTTTGGGACATCCCTTGTAAAATTCATTGGTTCTTTCAGTAAAATTGTAAGTAGTGCTTTTAGATTTTTCTGATTACTAAACACATTATTTTGTAAGCGAAGTTTTTACTGGGTTGTTAACTGCAAAACCGTTTTTCTCCAAAACTAATTTTTTGCCCATATGCCCCTTTTAACTGAAACGGTATATTATACAAATATTTATTTATTATTTAATCTTAAATGAAAATGGTCCCCATCAACGCCGTCGCCTTTTTTTGAATTTTGGAGGTATATAATATTCAGCACAGCCTAATGCAACTTGTTTTGTGTTTATTTAAATATTAAAAATGCCTTGGTGCTTTTTTACGCTTTTTTCTTGTTCGAAATAGTGCCTTTTAGTGCAAATTTTAAAGTGCCTTATGCTCTCAAAAAGTTGACATCACTGGCCTCCATACTCTTTTCTAAAATATGCGTTTCTTATTAAATCCTTCCAGCTTTTAGAAATATGCCTTTCTTTGAGAAAGAACTTCCAAAATATTCTTTACAAATTCGCTACGGTCTTCTTTAATAAGGGAGACACGAAGCTTTTTAGTTTTAATTTCTTGTTCAATTTTTATATTTTGTTTGGTCTCGTTAATCTTACGTTAACGTATACGTGCCACATCAGCTGTTCCGTTTTCCTTACAAAGCTTATGTATAAATATGTACCCTAACGACAACGTGACGTGAACCTGTGTACCCATGTTCTGTAACTTTAGTGAGAACTTTTCGCATCGAAAAGATCCGAAACAAAATATTCCATCGTTTCTCGAAAAGTGAGGAAAAAGTGTGTCTGTAACTCATGACGAAAACTATCAAGAGAGATTACGTCGTTACGTAATTAATGCCATAACATTGCACTCAAAGCCGCTGTGACATTGCCGACGTTGATTACGCCAGTCCAAAACAAAAATTGAAAAATTTCTATCGACGGCGCACAGTGGCTGAAAATCGTTTTTCATCGGCCAAAAATCTGTAACTTTTGAACCGATAGAGATAATTTTTTTTTCAATTTTTTTTTGCAGGAGAGAAGACTTCTTGAACTTTTTTACCGTTTTAATTTTGTTAAAATCGGTTCAGTAGTTGTTGAGAAATTTAAGGTCAAAGTTGAACTTTTGATGTTTTTTAGCATTTAGTATGAAAATGCTAATGATTGAGATTGAGAACTTTGGTATTTTTTTATTAAAAAAGTGGGATTTTTTTTAGCCCACTGTTTTAAGAACTTTTTAATCTACATAACTGCCGATTTTCGTTAGCATATCTTTGTTCATGTCAGATTTATAGAATGTCAAACCTTAAAAATATTATTTTTTTACTTTTTATTCATTAACACTATATTTTAATAATTTTAATGTTTGACATTCTATAAATCTAACATGAATAAAGGTATCATAATGAATTTTGGCAGTTATGTAGATTAAGAAGTTCTTAAAACAGTGGACTGAAAAACATCCCCATTTTTTATAAAAAAATACCCAAATTCCCAATCCCGGAAAACGGCTTTCAATTTTTTTTTGTTCAATAAAGGCAATATAATTTACCATTCGATATTGCTCAGAATTTTCTAGAAAATAATGGACATATTAGAAAACATTACTGTTCTAAACGTATAAAACTCGGTGTGCTGAATTCTTAGAATTTTTTACTCAAATAATTTTTTTTTTTTTTTGTTTGAAAAATTTGATTTGGAATAGGGCATATGGGAGTAAAAATGTCAAACTGACTATAAATTGCTTCTACAAGCATACACTTAATGTTTTCTTTTGAAAAATATAATAAAAATATATATATATATATATATATATATATATATATATATATATATATATATATATATATATATATTTCTGGACAAATTCGTATTCATATTACCTTTATATGCATATACATTCGCCTCGTATATGCCACTATACCTTTAAAAAAAATGTGTAAATTTAAAAATTTTTTTTTTCTATTTTTATTTAAATAACAATAAGGACAAAAACATATTTTTTGCTTAAATAACAATAAAATTTATTATATCTCCTATTGATTCGGTTGGAAAATTGCCTCCAAATATTCCATATTTGGTTTTGTTTTATCTTTGTCCTGTAGCAACCCTTTTGCTTCTTCATCTAAGTCCCGATGTTCTACTTTCCATTGACTTCGAATGCTAGATATGAGCGGATCTGACGTTGCCAACAATATATTAAACAGATCTTCGTTCGTAAAATCTCGTGACATTTTTCTGGTATTGTGCTCCCTATAAAATCTGTAATCTTTATTCCTTTTTTCCTGGGCTTCTTCTGACAGATCTCCTAGTGGTACTAAATGATGCCTAATGACATCCTCTGCATGATAAAGGATTTTATTAACCGTTGGAGACATATTTCTCCATGGATATTTGATAGTATATATTCTAGCTGTTTCTTTGGCATAATTCCCAAATTTTCTATAATCAATTTGTTCATTGCATGCAAGTACATCAATGATTGTTTTAAATCTTGATATAAGACTTATATCAACACCTGTTATTTCAGATGCTTTTTTGGGATCAGAAAAGAACCTTCTTACTGTATTCCCATCATTCGTATTGCCTGATCCTTGTTTTGGTTGGTCTATAATCAAGCCACATTTGCGAAATTCATCCTGAACATGCTTCTTTTTTATACTTCTTAAATCCTTGTTGGTTTCATTGTTTCTTATTGATCCTGATGGTCCAAAATCCAAATCATAACTGATTTTTAGTATGTGCTCCATAATTCGTATTCTTGTATGTAGCGGCGATAATCCAAATTCATATGCATTAGTATTATCTAATGATTTTTCCGGGACTTGGTTTAATTTGCTTGATGTGGTTTGGCATATAATGCAGCTGGATGAAGCCTTTGTGTCAGTCAAAGCCTGGCCTACTTTTCCGTCTATCATCGTTAGCACTAATTGATAGTTAACTTCAATTATATGGCCATCTATTTCTAATTCCAATGGCCGTAGTGTTGCATTTTGGGCTCTTATATAACTGGTTTCATTTTTAATGGTAACAGCAGTTTCCTTTTTAAATTCAAATTTAATTGGTCTGCAGTATTTTGTAGAAGATGGTGTGAGATTTTTCCAAATATCCTTTGTTTGCATCGTACTGGTCGAAGGCTCCGAGTGCTCCAAATTCTTTACCAATCGCAATGGAACAAATGATACCATGAACATATCTGTATCTGAAGTATTTTCACATATAGATTGCTTGTATTGTTTCTGTCCAGAAGAACCATCACATCCCCATTTGCAAAAGAGAGTTAACTTGCAGTTCCCATATTTTTTCAAATCATCTCCTCTAAGTGATTGTAGTAAACGCTGAGCTGTATGATTAAGTAGACCTTGAAGTTTTACCTCTGCCGAAATTGGTGTGATTTTAATAGTGTCCCTTGGTGGCAAACATTCCTTCTTAGCAGCAGTTATGTGATGATAAGCAGGATACAGATTTGAACCTTTTTCAATTGCACGCACTCTGAGCCGAATATATTGCTCTTTTGTTAACTTCAAATCTAAAAATAATGCTAGTGCCTCTTCATTTGAAAACTGTTTTTCATCGCTTGGCGTTGGAATACTCTTAATAATCCGTTTTGTTCTCTTGTGACTAGCGATAAAAACTTTTTCAATAATATCGACTTTTGTGAGTTCTTTTTGTGATCGCAGTTGATATAGCAAAGCTTCTTGAATACTTGTATCTCCGATTGCTTCGTTGATATCCTTAAGCTTCCGCCTTTTAGATCTATCGCTACAGTTCTCAAGTGATTTCTTTGGCCTCCCAAGGTTATTTTCATTTGTACCTTCTGAAGATATCTGGACACTGAGTTCGCCATCTAACCAGTTTGCAAAACTGTTGTAAAATCTAGGTTTACTCCATCCAACTTGTTTGAACCGCTTTTTTAAGTTTTTGACGAAATCGATTATTTTATTTTGCAGTTCCGATCGTTTTTCAGTGCTGCAGGAATATAAATTGAGTTTTCCTTCAATGTAACTTAAAACATCTTCCTCCTTTTTATTTTTAAAATACTCTTCGGATAATTCTTTATAGCTGAAGCTCTCCATTTTTATAGACATTTAAAAATTAGATTGTAATTGCTTAGATATATTTTAACAACTGAGATTTTTTTCGAATACCACTGGCTTTTATACATAGCATGCGTTATACTGTGTTCCTAGGTAGCGTAATAAGGTAGAATTAAAAACTAAATTGGGCTAAAGTAGGATACGCTTAAAATCCCACAGGTATTGGTAATTATATAATATAAAATACCCAGCACAAATTGGCTTGGTACATTTATATTCCAGTCACATGAATAGGTAAAATAAAAAGAGCAAAATAAATAATGCGAATAATTTTACACAAACTAAAAAAGTGTTCTATAGGCTGGTCCAAGCAGGTACAAAAGTGCATTTGGGTTTAAAGTAGATACTTTCACCTTTCTACAGCTAGTAAAATCTCTCTAACCCCTTTTGACCCTCATAAATTCTATACTTCTGAATTTCAATTTGACTGCAATATAGAACCTGAAAAAATATTTAATAACACAGCAGGTATAATCGGTACAGTAATACAACATAACATTGTTTGAAGACTGCTTTACTACCAACATAAAAAATGTTGAACCCACTATTGATAAGAGTTTGACATAAAACATAATCCATCCGATTAAAAAACTAGAAAAATCGTTATAAAATCAAGCCAAAAATTCCGTTTTATCCGAATATCTCCAAAGGCAAAGGAGATAACCTAAAAATTTAAGTATATTTTTTGTAGCACACCTTAAATTTATTTTTTTTGAAATCCATAAAATATTTTTGGTGAATTTTTTAAAAGTTTGAATTTCCGAGGTTACCAATTTTAGAGGTCCGCAAGTCACACTCCCGACCCTCCATTATTTCAATTCAGCTCAAAAGCTATCCGGCTATGACAGTTTAAAATTTCATTCAAATATGTTTAGCCGTTCATAAGAAGCAAAATAATTTTTCAAAACAAAACGTTCGTAAACCCTTGTGTTATATTTCAGTCACATGAGCAGCTTAAACAAAAATAGCAAAAAAAAAAAAATGTTGCGAGTAATTTCATTAAAATGAAAAAAGTGTTCAATAGACAGTTCCAAACAGTTGAACAAGTATATATGGGGTTAAAGAGGACACTTTCAGCTTTCTGATGGTACTAAAATCTCTTTAACCCCTTTTGACCCTAACAAGTTCTACTCCTCTAAAATTCGGATTTAACAAAAATATTGAACCTGTGGAAACATTTAATAACACATCAGGTATAAATGATACAGTTATGTAATGAACCATTTCTTAAAGAATACAATCCCACTAACATAACTAAAAAAATTTCGACCAATTATTGATAACGGTTTGCGAGAAATCATAATATAGTTCTGATCAAATTTACAAAAATTAATTTTTTTCTAAAACAACAAAAAATATTTGTTTCCAGCAGCATGCCACAGCCACAATTACCAATATTTTAATCTAGTTTTTTGGATACCTTAGTTCTTATATGTTTGCTATCGAATGGCATTTACATTTTTGAAATCGGCGATGACAAAAAATTGGACTTTTGGCCGATGAAATTCAATTTTCAGCCACAGTGCGGCGGCGAAAATACAACTGCCGCGGCTATACCAAATAATGTAAAGTGTGACTTTAATGTGTGTTGTTTGCAAAAGAGCTTTGAAGACATTCGTATTATTAAACAATAAAAAAAATGTGCCAAGAACAAAATATTATTAATATTATTTTCTGTATTTTGCATTTTTAATATATTTTTTAGTGTTAAAATTTTTTTTCTCGCCCCGTTTTTATTATGATTTTATTTGACAGTTCAAAGCCGGAACTTTGTTACAAAAATATTACAGACTCACTTTTTCTGTAAATTGGTGAGTAATTTCCTTATGTGACAGCTTTTACTCGCCAAAAATGTTACAGACGCATTTACATAAGGGAGAAAAACAGTTGTTTTTTTCATTTTATGGCATTTTAGTTTCATTTCTCACATTGCAGTCGAAAAGTTTCTCGACGCGAGAGTTACAGAACATGGCCACTGATAAAAATTAATATTTTCGTCAGTATTTTTTGCGTATCAGCTGTTAAAGAATTTTGTGTTTGTTTATGTTTATTGACAAAGCGAACATTATATCGACACATACGACGTTTTTTAAATTTTTATGCAAATCGTACAAATAACAGTTGCTGTCTTTTAGCTTCATATTCCCTTTTTAAAGCAGGGGCCGTAACAGTTATTCATTTTTTCATAAAAGTCAGATGAAAACAAAAATTTTTTTTGTTTTGAACAATTTTAGCAGTTACTTTCTGATTTTTATTATTTTTTTGAGCAAAAATAAAAGTATATACTTTAGAGCGACTCACCAAAAAAAGTGCTCGATGTACCCTCCTAAAAATGAACCTTGGACTTTTTTAAGATGACATTTTAAATATTTAGGCTCCAGCTTTGACCTTTCGTGAGCTGGACCTATTTGGGTCTATTTTTGCATGTTTTGTTAATTTAAGAATCTGCTTCCTTACCAACATATACAAGTTGGGTATAGTAAGAAAGGGTTTTTAAGGCGCGTCCAACTGTATATAAAATTTGTCCAAGGACGATCATCCATGTCCTTTTTTTTAAGGATTTTCTGTAAAAAAACGGTTTTTGAATTTTTTGTTCGGGGTTGTTTGTAATAAAAGTGTCAAATTAACATATTTTAATCTTAAGTCGATTTAATTAAATACGTGTCTCAGCTTTTTTTGAAATTCGTGCTATTCGCGTTTTGACAAAAATGCAATGATCATATCTTTTTTTCTTTCTTGAGTCCTATTTTCATCCATACATGATCTAGAAACTAAATCCGCTATCATATTAGAGTTACTACAAAATTGCATTTATATAAATTCCAGAGCACCGTGTAAAATGCATCTAATTTGCACAAATCAAAATTATTTACTTACAAAGATGATATAATTGGCAAAAGATAAAATTTGATACCCATATTGCCCTTTTTGTCAAAACGCGAACTAGCACGAATTTCAAAAAAAGCTGAGACACGTATTTAATTAAATCGACGTAAGATTAAAATATGTTAATTTGACACTTTTATTACAAACAACCCCGAACAAAAAATTCAAAAAACTTTTTTTTTACAAAAAATTCTTAAAAAAAAGGACATGGATGATCGTCCTTGGACAAATTTTATATACAGTTGGACGCGCCTTAAAAAAACCTTTCTTACGATACCCAACTCGTCTATGTTGGTAAGGAAACAGATTCGTAAAGTAACAAAACATGGAAAAATATACCCTTTTTCAAACTTGTCCAACTCACGAGAGGTCAACCCTGGAGCCGAAATATTTAAAATGTCATCTTAAAAAAGTCCAAGGTTCATTTTTAGGAGGGTACATCGAGCACGAATTTTGCTTCCATACAGTGATGTTAACTTTTATTTTTTCATTACCTTGCGGACCTCTTAAAATTACCTTTTTTGAGAAGAAATTACTGTACGAAAATATGTTTTTTATCAAAACATTAATATGCTGTTTCCAAATGACAGGCGATTGATTGTGTAGTAAAATTTATATTAAAAGCAATAGGTCCATCTCCTGTTAAATGTGTTTTTAGAAAAATTTCAATGGAAAGTTTTGTGTTAAAATACATTTTCAACAAGAATTTTATTTTTTATGAATAAGGAAGTAAAATAATTTTAAATAAAATAGGTTCATATATGGGTAAATCCAAATGACAGCCGAACGCATCAAAAATGCAATAAAATTTTAAACAAAAAATATTTTTACGTTCTCTTAACCCTTAAATTATATGCTAAAGTTTATGGAGGGCGCGATTTTAGGTCAAAGATAATGACAAAAAAGTAGCGGTTCGAACGTGAAAAAAAATAGAAGTAGTTTTTGTGGCCATGTATAAAAAAGCGTACTTCAGCGAAACCTTGCACAATTGTTTAGTCAAACTACTTTGAGACTTTTACGTAGCAATGTAACATTAAAATGTCTTTGATTTGATTCAAAAATCTTCTGTATTTTCTGACATTTGAACGTGAAATTCCATAATAATTGAACTGAATAATGATTAAAACAAAATAAAAATTTACCGTTAATCCGAATAGCATATTGCTCTTTGAACTCTTCCTTAGATTACAGACCATGTAAGAAATTTTTTTTGGAATAATTTTTATCAAATATCACCTCTTTTCAGGAAGATAATAGTAAAGAAAACATACAATAAAACATTCTCAAAAATAAGAAATTACGTTTGCACAACTTTGCAGTCTGATTGTTCATCTAAGTGAAAAAAATTGTGGGTAAATTTATAAAATTAGTAAAATCTAAATATTTCTCTATAATAATATCGTAAAATAATCAGCTTTTAATAACTTTTAAATTTTCGGACACGGTGGACCTTTTGACGGATATCCCCATATGTATATTCATTCAACTGAAAATATTTTTATTTAATACGCTTAGCGTACATATTGCACTTGTTGCTCTAAGGAGAGTCAGCTCAAATTTTTCAATTGTTACTTTTTGCAAGAAATCGATAAACAGTGGTCATATCTACGCACGGTAAAAATCTGATATCAAAAAATAAAATACTATTTCATATGTTAAAGAATTGTTGATTTTTAATATAAAATTAATAATAAACAAGAGTAATTTCATTTTCTTATTTTGCACTTATCGGTTTTACGAAAAAATTTGCAGAAACATAATTAAAGTTGTTAATTTTTTGTTATAAAATTTATCTATTTTTAAAAGATAAAATTATTAAACCTACTTATGTTAGTATATGTATACCAAAAATCCAAATTTCTTTAAATTACCGTATTTTAAAAAAAAATACCTTGCTACCTTTTGCGGCCCAAAATTACTCTAAAAAAGGGTAATTACCGTACGGTTAACATCACTGCTTCCATACAACTTGAGTCGCTCTAATGTACTTACGTGTTTTCATGATTTAGTTGACTTTAAACATAAGTTTTAATGCCCATAAGAAATCTCAATGATGACTACTACCGATATTTATCGATAGTTTACAGTTCACTATCGATATATCGATATTACTATCGACTTAATGTTTGTACTTAAGTAGGAAAACTGTAACTAGTTTTTTATCAGGCTACAGTTCGTTGTTTTTATCACTTTATTGAACCTATGAGACGTATGTATGTAGTACTATGTACGCACGTTATTTTAGATGATACTTTTTAAAAGTTGTGATGCTGATAAGCAGCTTTCAGAAGGAACCAAAGTAACAGCGATTACAAGATATTTTATTGCAACTTTAGATAATGCTCTAAATTGGATTTGATTCTCAACACAAAAGGTAATCAATCTCGCGGACTGTTCCTACAATGGTCGCTCATTGTTTTACCCTATGCTCGCAATTGCAATTGCATTTTTATTTGATTTTTTTTTTTTTAAATTATAAAAATATCTGACATTTCAGTCCCTATGTAAGCATATAAAAATTTCGGCATAAAGGCCTTAAGTTAGCAGTAAAAGAAGCACATCTAAGCAATCCGTACCACCTGCCATTCTCGTTGTTTGTATTCATTGCTGTAATTCTGCGTGAATTAATAATAGCAAGTAAAAACTTGCGGCAAAAACTGTGTGTGTATAGATGCTGTCACATGTCTTCACAGCTGTATTTCAAATAATAATATTATCGATATTGATATTTTTCCTATCGATATTTTCAATAGTTTAAGACTATCGATAGTACAATCGATAGTACTATCGATAGTTTCCCAGCACTACTACACATTAAAATAAACATTAGAAGTCAACTAAATTCCTATAACACGTACAATTTTTTAGAGAATAACTTTTATTTTTGTTAAAAAAAAATAAAAATCATAAAATAACCGTATTTTAGTTCAAAAAAATATAAATAAAAAATAGCTGTTGTTATTTTAGTTCAAAAAAATAAAAATCAAAAAATAACTTATTTTTATTAAAAAAAAAACAAAAATCATAAAATATGTAACTGTTATATCAGTTCAAAAAAAAAAAATAAAAATAAGAAAATAACTGCTAATTTTGATCGAAAAAATAAAAATAAATATATTTTATCAAAGACAAGTAAGGATCAATATGGTATACTTTAATCTATATGGGGTTTTTTTTTTAAATTCCAATATAACTGTTACTTTCGGTCCATGTTTTAAACTCCTTCAACTGAAAGCCTTTAAGAATGCCCGTAAAAAGAAGGGAGTGCTCCTAATGGCAACCTACTAAAGAAATAAACAAGTAGGGAATGTGGCGAGGAGTGTTTGTGTCTGCTAAAAAAGGCCTTTTATTCGGCCGCTTTATTCAATCTTTTTTCCGCTGGGTATTTATTTCTTTTTGTGTTTGGCCTACGCACATAGAAACATACACTTGTCTGCATTATTTGTAGATGATGTTGACACTAAAGCCCTGCACGAATGCATTTGAAAGCCGTTTCGAATCATTCGTTTGTTTTTCAACTCGTGATTGTCGATTGCATTTTGCTAACGAATCAAACTCTGTATTGTGAAAAACACATAAAGCACGAAAAGAATATAAACACACAAATGCAAATGAATTTAAATTTGTGTGTTATAAACGACCAAATACGAAGTGTAAAGAGCACGAAATTTACTCCATGAAACAACGAATCAAACGAATAACACAAACTACACCAACTCAAACGAATCGCACGAATCAAACGAATCAAACGATTCAAACCAAACAACAGTTACAAAATAGATGATAAGAATTATCTTTTTTTTATTATTAGGTATGACTAGTAAATTTGTATTGAGCAAAAAAAAACAAATGAAGATGCAAGATATTTTTATACAATGTTTAAGTTTTTATTTTAAATTATTTTATTCAAAAGTTACAAAAATATATTTTGAAATATTTTATTAAAAGTAAAAAAGAAATGAAAAGCTAAATTCAATTAATTGCAAAATTAAGATAAAAATAATATAATGAGCAAAATGGTTTAAAATATATATTAATTTGTACAGTTTAAAAGTTCATTTTGTATTTCAGTTGCTTCTATATTTGAATGAAGAAACATTATGGCATTTATAGAATCACCGTTTGAAGCAATGCTGCATCTTTTTTCAGAAATCAAATTCCGAGCTACTGAAAAAACTCTCTCTGAAGCTGCACTACTAGCAGGTGTTGCTAATATTTTACAGCTCACTTTGTAGAGAAGTGGAAATTCATTTTGATGTAAGTTCCACCATTGCAAAATGTTGAAATCTTCATTAATACTAACATTTAAGCTTTCATACATTAGCAATTCATTGGATACTGCATCAAGTTGTGTAGTATTTTCAGTCGGTGGTAAAAAATCAGAATATAATTCTATGAGATGGCTAGATATTGCTGTTTCACTTTCAAATCGATTTTCTGATTCATGTTGCTCTTGAAAGTGTTTTCTCATAATGTGCATGCATTTGTCTTTAATCGTGAATTTTTCTTCTTCACTAAATTGAACTAATTTGTTTAATGGAGGGAAAAGAAAAACAGCAATTTTATGGTAAATAGTTAGATTCCGAATTACTATGGAATCTATCAAAATTGCTAATTTTTCTTTAAACTCTTTAGTAATTTCTAAGTCGTTGATATCAGCATTGCATTTTTTCTTTAAGCGATGGATATAAATATAAACAAGGTGTATTGTCGGATACTTTTCCCCTTCTAACTTTTTTAAAGTTTCTTCGAAAGGTTCCAAAACTTTAATCAAAGCTGTTATATGGTTCAAATGAATATTATTCATTCTATTGAGCTCGTTTTTTTGTTGCAAAAGTTTAACTATTTCGGACCAATTTTTTTCAACAGAAACAAATAAATAGTAAATTGAATTCCAGCGGGTGGGTGAAAAGCTTTTAAGGGTTGTTTGTAAATTTACATTAAGACCAGAAATTTTAAAATATTTTACGAGTTTAGTACATAAACTACATAATTCTGAAACAGCAGCTACTTCTTTCATAGCTTTTTGAATAGTATTGTGCAGTAAATGGTCAATGCAAAATATGTGGTTATTGTTCCGAAAGGCAGCGACCATGTTTGCTCCTCGATCTGTGACAATAATGGCTTTGTCATCCAGATCTAAATCGAACTCATTAAGTATTTTTATTACCTTTCGACTGATATTATCATCTAAACATATATATATATCAAAGTTTATAATAAACCTATTTATAAATATATATTATCAAATAAATAAATATTACTTGTACATTGTTCACCATCCATAGAATTAATGCCAAGAAGTCTACTAAACATATGTCCATCTTTTATGTAGTGAATGGTCACAGCTATATATGTTCTTCTAATAAAGTTATCGGTCCAAAGGTCTGATGTAAGACCAAAACCAACACTCTTCACAGAATTAATGTCAGTCTTTATTTTTTCAAAATGTTTATTGTAAACATTCATTATATTTCGGGAAATTGTTGTTGAATGTGGCAAAAGACTTCGAACATCTACATGTTCGCCGAAATTTGCGCCAACCGATAGAAGAAACTTTGCAACTTTGTGAAAGCCAGTATCTTCTACTAGTTGGAATGGTCTGCAGTTCTCCACAATCCATTCTGTAAATATCAGAGTTCCATTTTGTTTTGTCCCTGCATTTACTTCTACTTTTTTGATGTTCTTATTATTAGATGTCAAATAACATTTATGTCGAACTAAATTAGATGTAGTTGCTCCATTATATTTATAAACATTTAAACATTTTCTGCAAGCAACAACGTCCTTTATTTCTTCCTCTGACATATTTTCAACTTTTCCGAATACTTCCCACACCTTACTTCTTCCTCTTTTTGAGCTTATTTTTAACTCGCCTCTTACAATTGAATTTCTAATAACAGGCGTACTTAATGAAGTATTTGAGATACTTGGGGAAGGATTTGAATTAAATGAATCGTTTGCTGACATCTATTTTAAATATGTTTGTATACATATGTATGTATGTACATAAATATAAAGAAAAATAAACGAATTAATAAAACTAGGTAGATAAATGTAGACAAAAAATTTAAAAAAATTAAATTTAAATAAGCCAAATATTTTTAACACTAAAAAAGTATTACGTATGGAGGTATGGATGTATATTAAATTACCTTTTCCTAATTTCTTTTTCCACTTTTGTGCATAGAAATGCATTTCCCTGGTCTATTTATTCAAAAAAAAAATAATCTAAATGAGAATTATAACGTGAAAAAGTTATTTTAGTAAACAGTTAGGATATTCATAGTGATAAGTAAAATAGTAATGGTATTCACGGTGTTGGGTTACTTATACTTCAAACATCTATGCATACATTTTAATTATATCATAACATTTTACAAAATACCAAATGCGCACCTGAGTTTGCCTGCAAAAATGTATAAAGTCATTATAACAGGTCAAAGTTTCGTTAAATAGTTACCATAAATAGGTAAGGTTAACTCTTTGGGCTCGGTCATATAATTGTAGCATAAAAAGTATGCAGTAAAAATAGTGCGAAACAATAAAGTTTCATTAATACATCAATGAAACACATCTTTCTACCCAAACATGTTACCTACTGTCACATTTGCTATTATGTATATAGGTTATTTACACTTAAATTGTAGCAAAACAATCCTTTTTTTAACTTGTTTTTTTTTACTTACTTAAGAAAAGTGTTTTCTAAGAAAAAATAGCCGAACCGACGCGATTGGTACAGAAACCAAAATATTTTTACAAGCACAAAATACCAACAAATTCTTGTGGCTATTTTTTTCTTAATAATTTCTGTATTTAGGTACGTCTTTTTATCGTAGGAAAAAGGAACCCTTTTACAGGTATCAAAGAATTTTTTTTTTGTCATCATAAAGTTTTTTTCTGTCAAGATGAAGCAAAATAACATAGCATCCGCTAGACATGTAACTTGTCGAAGTCACATCGACGACTGAATTGATGATCATAAAAATATGTGTTAGTAGTGGTACGCACAACTGGGCAAAGAAATGGAATTCCCTGTTATAGAGTCTATAGACTCACAATTGTTGTGTGTTATGTTTTGTTTCACATCGAATCATACATTGAGTTGATTTGTTTTTTAAAATCAAACTACTGCTTAACAACGAGTTGTTTGAAACGAGCTACTGTTAAAAGTTGATTCGGTTTTTCATTGTGTATCATTCGAATTGATTTTAAAAAAAGAACTCAGTATTTGACACAACAATGAGTTGGTGTGGAGAAATGTGAAAAAGAAACGAATGCATTCGTGCAGGGCTTTAGTTGACACTCTACACCTGTTTAAGTTGAGTTTTAAATGCAATGATTTATTGTGCTTGGTCATTTTATTTGAAGTGAGAGGAGGTTATTAAAGTGGATACTTAATTAAAGTGTCTTATTTTTGGTTAAAGTTTCTTTGGGAAAATTATAACGTAATTTACCAGTACTACGCAAATAAGGAAAATCCGAGATTATATAGATTAAAGATTATATTAACTTTCTGTGATTTTTTTAATTTGATGTATTTAAAGTCGCTATATTCTCTTTTAAAACATGCTAAAAGTCACAATTTCTTAATTTTATCGAAACTTACTGAGTAAAAAAACCTTAGAAAACATTATAAAATATGCAAAGAAAAGCAAGAACATTAGAGTGGAGCGAAATTTTTTCGATGAAGGCGTCCAGTACATTTGAAATGCTCATAAAATTCGAATGTAAAAAGCTGAATAACCCATGACATCGACAGACCAAAATCCATACCAATAAGTCACTAGTTCGGGATGTATTGTAAGCTCTTGGTTCTCATGTGGATTCGTATCGTCCGAAATTTGATAATTTTGTTTGTTGACCTAATAATTTATTTATTAAGAAAAATTTTCGGTAAAATTGTGAGTCAGTTTTAATTTTATTATTTGCACGTACTGGTAAACATTATATCCGTTCATTGTAATTTGGCAAAGCAGACTGAATAAATGACTTCCAATTAGACTGATGTAGCCTCAACAATATGGCCACTATTAATTGTCAATGTTCCCATTTCCTATTGAAATACCCTTTACAAACCATTACCACATTATAATTGATCAAAAGGGTTAAGAATAACAAATTATTTTTATACCAATAAATAAACTTGTTACAAATGATAAAACAGAATTTGGAAAAAATAACCTTCATATAATAACTGTCATATAAAACTAAAGTTTACCTCAATATTTTATTAAGAAAGACCAATTTTGGCCATGGTTTTCATATTTGAAAATTCCAATACCAAAAATCTCATAAACTCAAACAAGTCTGTATTTTGGATCCATTTTTGTGACGTGATATTTTAGCTCCTTTCATAGTACTCAAAGTACTTTTAAGTAAGTATTTTTGTTATACTTCTATGTTTGGATCCAACTTTACTTTGTGTTCTGCCAAATGAATGTACGTTAGTAATTTTAAGATCACATTTTTCTCGGAAAAAGGTGCAGCCAACACCTTGTCTGTATCTTGAAATTTACGTTCATGTGAATATCGCAGCTGACCAGGGATCTTACAAATGCTTAAGGGGTGACCTCTACGGGGATCACGGATGGGGTGTGTAAAACTCATATCCCGGAGACGAAGGATTGCAACAGAATAAATAAAGATTTCTTCAAAATGGTAAAAATTATATTGCAATATTTTCTTCTTCTCAAATTGTAAACACAACAAAAGTAAGATATATTTGTCCCAAGATAGCAAACATGAAGATATCGGATTAAAAATAGAAATCAGTGGGGTAACCGCATATCGCGATTCGAAAGAAATAATTTACGAGTTCGAGCAATTTGTACTGTTTACCAGGATTTCCGTATTCGTTCGAAACGATGGTAGATTTGTTTAAATAAACACATGGATAATTATATGTAAATTTATTGTTCAAAATGAAGCTCGCTTGCCAAACGCACTGTCTTCAGCACTACCCGTACTTTTTTACATTTTTACTGTTTTCTGCAAAACTATTAAAGAAGTACGCAATTATAATTTTTTGGTTTCCGGAATTCTTTTTGTTCTTTTTTTACAACAATAAAATGCTATATAATGGTGGTCCAACAATAATGCACGATGTTAATTGTGATTTACACCTTAACGTTAAGCTTTTTGTCCATTTTAATTTGACATTTCTTTGTTCAGTGTTTGACAAATTCAACAGATTGTTGAAGCTTTTAACGAAAATGGGAGTTCAAGTCAACAAGCATTTCGTGCACACTATTACCTCAGTAGATTCGTTAACAATCCGAATTGCCGCATTTGATCAAATGAGAATCCACAGGTGATTGTTGAAAAGACGATGCATCCACAAATAGTGACTGTTTGGTGCGGAAGTACGGTACACACTCTCAAAAAGAGAGACACTTAAAAAAAGAGAAGTTTTATTTTTCCCGTCATAAAATATAACTCTTTTAAGGAACTCAATAAAACTCATTTTGCTTGTTTCTTCTATTTTAATGACGATTTATTCCTTACGCAGCCCAAAAATATCTCAATTTTTCCCTACGCGTTAAAGAAATTGTCGCTACAAAAATCCCTAAAACTTTTAAATGATAATATATCAAAACAAATATGGGTAATTCCAAAGTGTTGAACGTGACAGTCGTACGCATCAAAAATGCAATAAGATTTTACCAAAAAATATTTTTACGTTTTCTTAACCCTTAAATAATAGCACTAAGAGAGCACTGTTATCTATGCAAAAGTTTATGGAGGGCTCGATTCTAGGTCAAAGATAATGGCAAAAGAAGAAGCGGTTCGAACGTGAAAAAAACAGAAGTAGTTTTTTTGGCCATGTATAAAAAGGCGTAATTCAGCGAAACCTGGCACTATTTTTTATTCAAACTACTTTCAGAATTTTAGGTAACAAAGTAACATTAAAATGTCTTGCTTTGATTCCAAAATCTTCTGTATTTTCTTTTTTTAAGCCAAAATCTGGGTCGATACGTGACATTTCGAACGTGAAATTTTTTCCATAATAATTTAACTGAATAATGATTAAAATAAAATAAAAATTTACCGTTAATCCGAATAACATATTGCTCTTTGAGCTCTTCCTTAGATTACAGACCGTGTAAGAACATTTTTGTGGAATAATATTTATCAAATATCACCTCTTTTAAGAAAGATAAATATTAAAGAAAACATACAATAAAACATTCTCACATATAAGAAATTACGTTTGCACAACTTTGCAGTCTGATTGTTCATTTAAGTGAACAAATTTATGAGTTAATTTATAAAATTAGTAAAATCTAAATATTTTTCTATAACAATATCGTAAAATAATCGGCTTTTAATAACTTTTAAATTTTCGGTCACGGTGGACCTTTTGACGGAAATGCCCATATACAGTATTATATACTGATTACAATGCAAGCTGATTACATTACACTGATTTACAAATTATTTTATGTCAATTTACATAAAATAAGGTTTTATTGAATGACGGGAAAAATGAAACTCCTGAAGTGAGTCTTATTTTTTGACGGCTTAATTAAAACTTTTTTTTAAAGACCTTAATTTAAACTTTTAATTTTTAGTTGAAAAATAACTGTTTTGGATGGATTTTTCTTTTTAATTCACAATATAACTGTTATAAAAGAACTGTGTTGATACTACTTAAAACTGTTATGGTCCCTGCAAAAAAGTTGTAAATATCTGTAATTTTTTAAATTTACATTAATTGAGTTATTAAATTAGAATAATTAAATTGTTAAGCTAACACTCGATAATGTACGGATAATTAATTTGCTATGTTCAAAAATAAAAATTAACAAAGCTTTTTTTGTTTTAAAAATTAAATTTTAAACAGCTGACTTATTCATACACGGAAAAAAGTTTATTTTCTACAGTAATCAAATTCGTTTCTTAAAACAAGAATATGCAAAAGAAAGATTTTGCTTAAACCAAGTCACGCATATTTTAAGAATAAGGGTGTTTCATAAGTAACGGTCGTTACCGATTTTCGGAGATTTTTTAAATAAAATTCCAACCTACCCAAATATGCCACAAGCATTGCTCCATTTTGGACTTACGAAAGTTCAAGCAACGGTAGCAACCGAAAGAATTCATAAAAAAATGTAATTTCAATCCTTTTTAACGGTCGTTACTTTATAAATGTGCTGTTTTTAAACGTCGGAAACAAACATCATGTATTGTAAAATCTTGCACAGGATTGTCAAGTTAAATATCTGATAATTTCTTTGAAATGTTTTGTTTAAGGAATGGATTTATTTTCAAACCAAAGAAATGAGTTACCAGAAAAAGATTTTTTTTTTTAAAGAAACGGTCGTTACATTATAAAAAGTTAAAAGTTTTTTGTGTTTGAATTCATTAATTATGGGTAAAAAAAAAAAAAAAAAAAAAACAATTGCGTAAAGGTTTTTCATAATTTAATTCGCCTTCAGATGAACAATAAACGTCAAAATGTAAGCGTTTAAGGCTGTTAATTTTTAAAGTTTTTCTTTTCGTTTTTTTCTGTATTAATGCATCTTGGTAAGTTTCTCCATGATTTTTCAGCTAAAATCAGTAAGAATTAATTAAAGTAAGAAGAAACCCGTTCAAATGCAAAGCGACAAAAAAAGGTAACGGTCGTTACATCTTAAAAAAATGTTAAAAAAATCAAAATGGGCTTTTGATGCTTATTTGGCCTTACAAAATTCTTCATCTTATTTACCTTCTTATTTTCTGCTACTTAAAATAAAATCGTTTGATTGAATTACGAAAAAAACAAACTTTTGTGCTTTTAGGGTAACGGTCGTTGCATTCGGTGAGGTTGTTTTGAACTATTCAAAAAACATTAAATTTTACCTTGTCGCCTTTAAAATTGTAGCTCAGCATGAAGAAAATTTTCAGCTTTCAGCTTGCATTTGTTTTGTTCTTAAACCACCGTTAGAACAATGTTACCAAAGGGTTTAAACAAATACAAGTACGAAAATCGTATTACAAAATAAAAGTTTTTCGAACTGGTAAATTATTTCTTTCGAATCAAAATACGCGGTAACCCTCTTCTTCCGCTACTTAAATTTTGATTTTTAATCCATTAAAAACTAAATAAATAAAAAATAATTCTAAAAGTGTTACTATAAAAGATTTCCAAATGCTCGATTTTGGAAGTTACAAACGTTATCTGCAACAAATATTATCCAAATACTTACAAACATTCAGTCTAATAAAAGCCTAGAAGCAAAAAAAAAAAGAAAAAGATCGCTACCAGAACAATTTACACATCCACCCATCCACAGTTATTTCCTGGGGAGCAATACAGGAACAGGGCCGAATAGCGTGTGTAACTGTCACTTCTGTCATTGTTAAGAAAGAAAAAATTAACCTACAACAAATAGAACATTTAAACGAAAGTCTTCTCTTCTGGCTACAAAAAACTTAAAAAAAAAAAAAAAAATTAAAAACAAATAGAAGATTGAGTACATGTAGTGTATAAAAGAAAATAAACGAAATCCAAACCAATTCACAATTGTAAAATTCAATTTTTGCAATCATTTGTAAAACGTTTCATTTCATTTCACTTGCTACACGGACTTTAGACCATGGAAGAAATGTTTTACATCCGTATCCCAAAAACAAATCCAAGCACAAATACTCGTGGTACACCAATCGTCCCAAAATAATAAAAACTACAGTTATAACAAACGCGTTTGTATTAAATTGAATGGGATGTTGATTGTACGAATGTATGCAGTTGTCGCATTTGTCAAACCAGGCAAGGAACTTATTCGCACACACACACATCCACAAAGAGCTTCATTTACAGACTAACAAAAATTCCCTTAACAGGCTGTCATCAATATTTGTTTTTTGAAATCAACTTTTTGTTATTTTGAATTTACCAAAGCTTGGAAATGTTTGAAAATAGAATCAAGTTGGTGTTCAAAATAAAAACTAAAAAAAAAAGAATTTTTATTATGTCAATATTAAAAAATATTGTACTCGAACTCGCATTTGGCCCTTAAAGTTTGGTTGCCAACTGTTTTAGTTCGACTGCACACATCATCAGTCATCGAGTTAGTTGCAGACATTTAGTTTTATTGGTTGCTGTCATCAATAGTCTGTGATTTGACAAGAACCAAATTGCTTTATTTTGCTATGTGTGTGTGTGTGTCTGTGTGTGTAGAAATTAAAGAAAAACAAGGTAAGAATATTCTAAAACAACTAAACAAATCCATGGAATTGAAATCAAACAAAACTATGGACTTTTTGATTTGCATAGAAAGTAAAACTGGAAAATAGAAGAGAGTGCTTTGTTATTAACAGTTTGAAATATTTGCATACAAGTGCATATTTTTAATGGAAATTGTTTGGTTTTCATTGAAATGCCTGAATGGGTTTTGTTTGCTATTTTACATACAGGCAATCAAAAGAGTTGGCATAAGCCTTAATTTTTTTAATTAAACAGACTGGAAGTAATATTTATATGGTTTTGATTTTAATAAATTAGATTTTATATTTGAAAAGCTTTGGCCGATACCCTTAGGTACCTCTGCATTAAGGCGCTTCGAATAATGGCCCAAAAAGTATATGAAAATTTACCCCAAATTTATGGCTATAATTCATAATGCAATATGACGTAATTTTTATACCCTTCACCACAGGTGGAAAAGGGTATATATAAGTTTGTCATTCCGTTTGTAATTTCTACAATATTGATCTTAGACCCTATAAAGTATATATATTCTGGGTCCTTATGAGGAGAGAAGTTGATTTAACGATATCCGTCCGTCCGTCTGTCCGTCTTACGTTTGATATGTGTTTTCCGGAGACTCCAGACATGATAGCGGCTACGTTGTTTTACATTTATATCACATATAGTCCACCATTTCTTGCTATTGAAATTCAGCCAGATCGGTCCAACAATGGCTGAGATATGACCAAAAAACCACGACTGCCTCTAATTTTTCCAAAAAATCCCTTGTGGTTGTTGTATTTGTATTACTTTTTTCTGTATATCTGGAGAACGGCAAGAGCCAAAGCTTGAACATTAAGTACAAACATTTAGGTTATAAATATACACCATTCTACAAAATGTGGGCGGGATTGGAGATGTAGGCGTGGTACCTCTCATACAAAAAGTATTAAAAATTGTATAAAAACCTGAATTTGTTGACTGTAATATGTCCTATGGTTACGCCTTATATATCAGAAGATCGGAAATTTTTAATAGAACATATTTCAGATACGGGAAAATCGGTTCAGATACGAAAAAGTTATGACCAAAATATTAATTTTTTTTTAAAAATACCCATTTTCAGGAACCATATTTCTTCCCGAGTCCGCGTTTTATAGCTAAAATAACTGGCAAATTTCTTCTTTAACACGTCGGTATATAAATCTGTCAAATCGGTTAAGAAATAGCAGAGTTATGACCAAAATACTGAAATCCCAAAAATTACTCTTTTTTTATAATTAAGATTGTTTTTTATACCCTTCACCGAAGGTCCTACTCCCTATAAAGTGTATATATTCTGGGTCCTTATGCAAAGCGAAGTTCAAATCCGGTTCGTCTCTTCTTCCTATCCCCTCACCCCCCCTTCGTATTTGTTTACATATACTAGCATAATGCCCAATATGATTTTCGTTATCACCCTTCTTTATTATTTCATAATAAAAAATATTTACCAGTTATCGCTTTTAAAATTTCATTTATAATGAAGTTGTAAGTATTGTAAATATGTATGTATATGTATATGTAAAAATTATTTAGTTGCTCTCTATTCTACTCGCACAATGGTGAAGGGTATATAAGATTCGGCACAGCGGAATATAGCACTCTTACTTGTTTTGTAATAAAATGTCACAAAAATAAAAAAAAATAAACTAAAAAAAGATCTAAAAATTAAAAAAATATGACCCGTAATTTGGGTAACTCTTTCATCATGAAAAATCACCTTAAATTTTATAATGAATTTGTACACCAAAAAAGCTAAAAATAAAAAAAACAGGGACTGCTGTCGAGAAAAATCAAACTTAAGGGTGGTCCAATCATAATGAACGATGTTAGTTGTGAGTCACACCTTATAGGCTTTTTACACTTCGTCACATCTTATATCGTTCATCTTATTGCAAAGAAGTTAACATATTCCCATAAGAATTGTACAGGGCTAAAAATAAACATATTTCTTCATCTTTAAAAGATGTTCCTATCTATTGTTGTTTCATTCAACATCGTTCGATTGTGTGAATGTCGTCAATAGTAAAAACAAATTATTTGTTAAAAAGAGCAGGACAGCAATTATTTAGTTTTTAAATATAAATATTTTTATGATGACAAATGAAAGATCTTGCAAATGTGAACATGTTTATTATTAATAAGATTTCCGTATGACGTGCTTAATTCCCAATTTTTCATATTTGATAAATACACGGAAATTTATTGTTGAGGGAAAGCTAGCTTCTATGCGCATATCACCGGTTGCTAAGGCCAGCTCATCAGGAAACCTTTTCCAAAGATTTTAGAAAAGCCAAAAATATTAAACAAATAAAACCCTAAAGCGAATAAGAATTATAAGCACTCTAAGTCTTAGTTGTAACAATATCAAAGCTTAAACAACAAATTAAAAAACAAACTGCTTCATCCTATTATCTTCGTTAGAAAACAACAAAAATCAGTTTGCCAATTCATGTTTTTTTTAATTTTTAACATCTTCCACGCATTCCTCCAAGATGTGTTTCAGGCTTTTAACGTCAAGTTTTTTTCCCAACTTAATTTAACATTTTTTTGTTTCTGTGATTGACATATTCAACCATGGAGAGGTACACAATTGAGCAGCGCGTTAAGGTTGTTTCTTTTTTGTGCGATTATTTTGGTCAGCTTAATCGACCAAATGTTTCCACAATCTGTAGGAAATGCGAAAACACCCATGCATTCTCGCCCAGTTCGTTGGTGAGGTTTATGGGCTGGCTGCCTCATAGGGCCGTACTTTTTCGAAAATGAGGTCGGCCCAGCAGTTACCGTGAATACTGTTCGCTATTGCGAGATGATAACGAAATGTTTGCGGCTAGAAATTGAGGATATGACCTTGGACGATATGTGGTTCCAACGGGATGATGCCACTTTCCACACAACCAACGAAACAATGGCTCTTTTGCACGAGAAATTCAATAACTGTGTTAGCTCACGTCGTGGTGATGTTAATTGGTCGCATGATCATGTGATTTGACACCGTTGGACTTCTTTCTTTGGGAATATTTAAATGAAATAGTGTACGTCAATAAGCCAAGAACAATTCAAGAGCTAAAGAATGGGATATTTCGGCACATTAACGACATTGAACCTCAGTTATGTCTCAGAGTCGTTGAAAATATGGACCATCTGATCGAGGCATGCCAACGAAGCCGTGGCGAGCATTTGACCAATATTATGTTTAACACATAATTATCATTGATCCTTTTATAATAATATTAAGATAATTCTCTGGAAAGTGAAAATTTGGAATAAATGGGAATTTTGGGTTACTTTTTCATCAACCCTATTTAAACTGCAAAATTTAAAAAGAGCTTTTGTGTTTACGCTTAAAAAGATCACCACAGACATAAATAGATTTGAAAAATTTTATCAAAGAATTTCTTGGAAGTCAAAAAATTTCATTAATAAAATTTAGTTTTAATGTGCTAAATTCCCAATTCTTACTATTGATAAACTGAAATTTATTGTTCACTATTTCACTGGTTGCTAAGGCCAGATCATCAGGAAACTTCATCCAAAGATTTTAAAAAAGATAAAGATATTACGCAAATGAAACTGTTAAGCGAACAGGAATTATAAACACTAAAAAGTCTTACCCGTTATAATATCAAAGCTTAAAAAAAACACCAACAACAAACAAACAAAGTTTTAACTTAAATGGGCAAAACAGAGCAAAAATTCATAATTTTGGAAGTTTTTGTAAACAACTTTTTTAACATAATTTTGCGATCATAAATTAAAAAGAACTGGGTTATCATGACACAACATCCGTCAAAAACTGCGTGAGATTAGATAAGTGGGCGTGGTACAAAATAAAATTCTTTATTTCTGAAGATCGGTAAGTGTTTAATTGTCTTAATTTGGTATTAATAAAATGGATATCAATACACAGTATCTGGATAAATGGGCGTGGCACAAACAAGAATTCTGTATATCTAGAGAACGGCAACAGCTACAGCTAACAAATTTGGCAAGAATAGCTTGGTTATAAATTTACAGCATCTATCAGTAATTGGACGCGGTTAGATAAGTGGGCGTGGCACAAAATATAATTCTGTATATGTATCAAGAGAAATGCAATAGCTAATGTTTCCAAATTTAGTACAAATAATTTGGTTATAAATACGCAACATCATTTAAAAAGTGAGCGGAATTTAATAAGTGGGCGTGGCTCAAAATATAACTATGTACGTCTGAGGAGCTGTAAGTATAAATTTGTATAAATTTGATACAAAAAGAATGGTTATCAATATACAGCATCTGTCAAAAATGGATGGGATTGGAGCAGGGCTGTGGAGTCGTCCAGAAAAAAGTCTAACTCCGACTCTATCTGCTAAAATTTTTAAAGAACGAGTCCGACTCTGACTCCAACTTCCACTCATACTCTAACCTTGATGCTTAATGTATATGAGACTGGTCTTTATTGGACTTAAAACTTCTTTGTCGATGCAGTTCCTTATAAATGTTCAAATATAGTAAGAAATGGTGCTGTAAAAATTACAAATCGATATTTTTTTTATTCTAACCTGTGCCGCAAACTCGTTCGTTAGACTTTTGAATTTGAATTTTGGGAAAATGCTAGAAACATATAGCGCCCGATTAAGTGGACCAAACTAGTTGAACTTTTTTGATTCTGAAGTGTTATGCCATTCTTGATTTACAACTCAACAGTTGTAAAATTTAAACCAGCTTTTAACTAACTATTAAATTATGCCAACAGCGCTAAAAAATTGTAACAACAGTTCTCTAGGGAAGAAATAAACTACATCAATTTACATATTTTTATACCCACACCACAATAGTGGAGAGGGTATTATGCATTTGTTCTGATGTGTTTAACGCCTTAAAATATTGGTCCTAGACCCACCTTAAAGTATACCGATCGACTTAGAAACACTTTCTGAGTCGAACTAACGATGTCCGTCCGGCTGGCTGGCAGGCTGGCTGGCTGTCCATGTAACCTTGTGCGCAAAGTACAGGTCGCAATTTTGAAGATAATTTGAAAAAATTTGGGACATAGGTTCTTATTGGCACAAGGACCTATTGAAAATGGGCCAAATCGTAGGACCACGAGGGAAGATTCTTCCTCTCAGAAACTATCAAACCGATTTTAATGAAATTTAAAACATAGATAGATCCATATCTATTTGGACACATAAGCTTTACAGTTTTTCAAAAATAGGTCCACAAGGGGAGGTAGGGAGCAATTTCTGCCTCTCACAAACTTTCAAACTGATTTTAATGAAGTTTATAAACATAGATAAATCTATATTTATATGGACATATAAGCATGATGTGTTTTTAAATACTGTGGTGTAGGGTATCATATGGTCGGGCTTGACCGACAATACTTTCTTACTTGTTCAAAATATGTTTTTATACCGTTGGAATCAGAATTTTTCCTCTATCGATGTTCGAATTCACATAAGTTCTATCTAATGTAGTTTTCGAGATAGAAAAGTGGAAAACAACACCAACTTGATTAGACGTAAAGGGCATTAAGTGTACTTAGTGTTGCTTACCACTGAATATGTAGGCAACAAGGAGAATGTGCTTAGAGGTAAGAACATCAAGAGTCCATTTTAGTAAATTGTGAAGTGAGGTCGTTTGTTTTAAGTAAAGATCAATTTAAATACTGATATTTTATTCATTTAGTCAAATATTTCGACCAACATTGTTAATCATTCTCTGGAAAATAAAATATATTTTTACTTAAACTTGCAGATGCGCCTTCAGTTGTCAGTTGTATAATTTGTATAACACATTTTGAAGAGCAAAGTAAGGTAAAAAAAAATTATTTAAGCCTATTATTATTTCAGGTGCTGTTTATCTCAAGGGATTGAACTGTACCAATTCCATTATGGGAGGTAAAGAGTACTTAACAATTTAATAAGTTAAGGTACTTTATTTTATTACGAATATCATCGATCCAAAAAAAAAAACATATTAGAGATCGGATTTCCAGTCATATATATACGAATATTGCTACAAAAACATTTTTCAATATATGATTTATATAAAACAAATATTTCAAAGCGAGCTTGTTAACAAATTTGCATTCGGCTGAATTGCATCACCGAACCAGCGAGTTTTGTTACATAAAATGCAGAGATAGTTTTGAAAATGTCTGGTAAGTGGAATGAATCAGTTTTCTAGCCAAATGCAATTTGAGGTCACATAAATTCATAGAAAAGGACATGCTTCGATATAATCTATACATTTCTACTCATAAATAAGAGATCTGTCAAAATCAATTGTTATTTCCGTTTTTTAATTTTTGACACGAACGATTTTTGCAATTCACATACTCATATGTAAAGTAGACTGATTCTTATTTTCTTTTTAAAATTTTTTAAAATTTTTCCATTTTGAAAAATATTAGAAACATTTTTATTCCGAAAAAATCTTGTGGGTACTTCGACTCCGGTACAAAAACATTCAACTCCGACTCCACAGCCCTGGATTGGAATGACACAAAACTAGAATTTTGTATATCTAGAGAGCGGCGATAGCCACAGTTTACAAATTTGGCATTAATAACTTGTTTATAAATGCACTACAGCGATAAGTCTTAATACATATTTTGTACATAGAGAAAAATAATTTTCATGTTTGAATACGAAAATCGCATATTTGATTAAAAAATTTTCTGCGATGACGATTTTTGCGGTATTGATAAAAAAGTTTGTAGGTATAGTTATTGAATTTCTAGTTAACAGCCAAGCTTACTGAGTCAATAAAAAAGTTGCTGCCCAAAATTATTTTTTTCAACAATATATGTATTTACGTGATTTTTTAAAATAATATGTTGGAAATATCGAATAAATTAAGCAAAATGTTGAAAGAATCTTTATTTATTTGTTTATCAATTCCGGTGTACTAAATAAAACTGTACAGCGAATGAGAATTACAAACATTTAAGTCTTAATTGCCACGATATCAATGCTATTAAAAAAATGGACAAGAGTTGTAAAAATACTGTATTTACTTTGATTCAAATATTTTTTTTATTAAATATGAAGAGAATATTAATTATTTTATTATTAAATATGTTTTATTGAGGCTATTTTGCACAGTGTAATTTTGATAATTTTTTTCATTGAATCAAATAAAATGTTGGTTGACCTAAAATTTTATTTTTAACAAACTGTGTTGTTTAAAATTTTCTTGAGATATTTTTTTCTGTGTATGTGGCGAATGGTTACAGTAAAAGTTCTTCAGCTTGGATCAAATAATTCGGTCATACGCTAATGGCCAACATATGTATCCGACTGTGCGCCGTGTAATCTATAGTCTTGCTGTCTGTTTAACCATTTCGAACGTGAACGCTCGCTTAGAAAATTCTAATATAAACACTCGTTTTTTAAATATATTTTAAACTAAATTCTTTTCGAATTTTTACGTTGGAAAATTTCTTGCTGGCGTAACGTGACAAAAAGAAGACTCTTCTGTGGACATCCCCACTTGATCAGCAAAAATTGGAAAAAATTGACACGTAATATGCATATCTACTCGCTGTAAAAATATCGTGCTATTTTATCTGCTTTTTGGTAGTGAAGCGGTTGGTTTAAAAATTATTTTTCATTGTGAAGGGTATATAGATGATTTGGCATAGCCAAATATAGCACTCTTTCTTGCTTAAATTTTGTCTTTGCTTAACCCTAGAACACACACCCGGGTACAAATGTATCCACTTGCAACTTTGCAGTGCTGTAACTCAGGAACGGCTTAATTTAAGGAATAGATATTTCGGATCTAGGAAACATAAGTAATTTCTAATTGTTTAAAGGTTATTTGATGAATCAGTGGTTCAGGAGCTACGAGCTTCCAAGGTCGACACCTACGTAAACACACACCTGGGATACGTTTGTGCCACACCAGTTTATATCAAAATAAAAGGCAACAAACCATTTTATAGTGTGTTTAAATTATATTATTTTATTTGAAAAATGAAAATTATGAATTATTGTTCATATTGTGCACTCGGTATTGGTGATCAGCTTAATAATGGCGGATGCACAACAACATCAAAAAGCAACCGTTAGAATATCCAAATACTACAAACACTTGTTTATCACTTGAATAATGGTTGCCTGCATTCACTCTTTTGCTTATATCTTTTGAACCATGTAGAATATTTGCATGAAACAAAACTAAAACATTTTTAAAATATTTTTTTACTCTTTAAAAAAAATAAGAATTAAATTGGACCATTTAAACATAAGAAAAAGCCAAAATAAGCTAGTAGGTACAAACTTATCCCGGGAGTGTGTTCTCGTAGAAAAAGTTGGGTATGCATCGTACGGTTAAATGATAGAAAAAATAAACAATATGCCAGCTTGTACTGTTCTTTTACTTTTTATTGAACTTCATTAACCGGCCCATGTTTGCCGGTCAATTTAAGGCTATTATGGCCGTTATGATAAATAATAAAAATAATTTGTGAACAATTAACCATTTTTCCTTTCATATAATTTTGTTGGTGGTGAACATATCGAAAAACTTGTTTTCTTGACGTGTATTTGCGATGCCAGTTTCATAAATCAATTAATTAGAATTAATAATTGCTTTATTATTGTCCAAATTAAGGCATTATAATGACATTTGTAAAAAGTGTTTTAATTTTATCTTAAGCAAAAATCAGAATTCAACAATATTTTTCATGAAAAACTGTAATGAAAAATACTATTTATAGCTTTGAAACACAAGCTAATAATTGTCACGATTAAAGCTGAATTTTAAAATAACAAACGGTCGAAAATTGTTATTAAAAATATTGTCAATGTTTTAATATGTATAATAAAAATTACATCGTATATATTTCCATTATTTTTATATGGACTTCTGTTCAGTGTGGTTATTTGGAAAATAATTTTCCGCAGAGTGTTATAGAGGATGCCAATTTGGATACAGTAAGTAAAAATTTAAAATTATACATTTAACTTAATTTGTATACCCTACAACACAGGTGGTTATATAAGTTTGTCATTCAGTTTGCAATTTCAATCATATTGATGTTAGACCCTATAAAGTATATATAATATATATTCTGGGTGCTTATAAGTAGCGCAGCTGATTTAAAGATGCCGTCTGGCCATTGCAATGGGTTTTCCGAAGATAACAGATATAATGCGGGCTAGGCTGTTATACATTTATGTCACATATAGTCCGCCATTGTTTGCTATTGAAATTTAGCCAGATCGGGATATAAATGGATGAGATATGAGCAAAAACCCACGACTGCCTCTAATTTTTCCCATAAAATCTTTTATTGTTGCTTTTTTATGTCCATCATCGAAAATTACAGTTGGTAAGATTAAGTACAGGGATTGTAAGAAAAGATAAACTCACTGTTTATTGTTGTTGTTTTTGTTTTAGCTTTAATATTGTTGCAAGTAAAACTAGGGCTTATAATTCTTATTCACTTAACAGTTTTATTTGGTTTAATATCTTTAGTTTTTCTAGAATCTTTGGATGAAGTTTCCTGACGATCTGGCCTAAGCAACCAGTGAAATGCGCAGAGAAATGTTGAGGGGATACAACAATAAACTTCAGTTTGTCAATAGTATGAAATGGGAATTTAGCACGTTATAACGAAACCTTGATAATTAATTTTTGTTTAGACTGTTTTTGCGTTTTATTACACATTACAATACATACAAGTACAGCACAGTGGATTTAACGAGGTCCGTCTGGCTGTTCGTCTGTTTTTTTTTTCTTCCGACCGCGCTGGAGATTGGGTAGACCAAAAGTTTCCAAATTATGCACACAACATCCGAAAAAATGTGGGCGGTATTGGAGAAGTGTACGTGGTCCAAAATAGATTAATTTATATTTTATTTAAAACGGTATTTACATAATTTTCTGTTCTTATTGCACCATGGTGAAGGGTATATAAAATTCAGCATAGCCGAATTTAGCACTCTAACTTGTTTTTTTTTTTGTATTTTTATTAGGCCCAACTGATACATAAATATAAATATCCGGTAGAAACCCATTATGTTACCACAGAAGATAAGTATATTTTAGGAGTGCATCGCATACCCAAACCCAATGCTCCACCAGTGTTACTGATGCATGGTCTGGAAGATAGTTCAGCGACATGGATTTTAATGGGGCCCCAAAAGGCACCAGGTAAATTATTGAGTGTAAATAAGCAGTTATGTTCATTTAACGAGTATCTTGACATATTGTAGGTTACTACCTTTCCGACAATGGTTACGATGTTTGGTTGGGTAATGCCCGGGGCAATCGTTATTCTCGTAACCATACCACTTTACATCCAGATACAGATAGAGAATTTTGGCAATTTTCTTGGCATGAAATTGGTTTCTACGATTTACCTGCAATGATAGACTACGTTTTAGAACAAACAGGTTTTCAGAAAACGGGTTATTTTGGGCATTCTCAGGGCACCACCTCGTTTTGGGTTTTATGCTCTATGCGTCCCGAATACAACAAGAAAATAACTATGATGCATGCTTTGGCCCCAGTGGCATTTATGAAGCATATTAAGACGCCTTTGTTGGGAACAGCCAGGAATTTTGTTAAGGCCTCTAAGCGAATTTTAACGGAGTTTTCACCCCACAACGATATGTCGTATAAAATGTGTTTGGCTTCAAAAATTTCGGAGGATCTATGTGTGGATGTACTGTTCAATATTTTGGGAAAAGATGTTGGGCAGACAAATATGGTAAGTAAGCATCATAGAAAAAAATCATTTAAAGAGAAAAAACGTAACACTTTGGATTTAAGTTATAGCAACTAATAATTAAATTGTTTAATTTGCAACATATTCAGTTGCCATAACATTACTTTAATTTTCAGACCATGTTGCCAGTAATTTTTGGGCATTTGCCAGCCGGTTGCAGCATCAGACAAGTAAGTCACTATTTGCAATTGGTGGAAAACGATCGTTTTTGTCGTTATGATGATGGCTACCTAGGGAATAAAAAACACTATGGTCAATCCTCACCCCCGGAATATCCGCTAAGAAATATCACCGCACCTGTGGGTCTGTATTATACCTATAATGATTATCTCTCAAGTGAGGAAGATGTTGAGAGATTAGCTCGAATTCTACCAAATGTCGTGGAGAACACCCTATATCCCCATAAGAAATGGAATCATATTACTATGCTGTGGGGCATAGATGCCAGAGAGCTGGCTCATAAAAGAATGTTGGAAGTGATGAAAAATTATGCGTATTAATAAAGTTAATAAAACTAATATTTTGTCGTTTAAAATCGGTAAAAAACAAATAAAAAAAATATGTTAACAAAATTTTTTGACGCCAGAGATATCACCAAAACAGCACTCTTTCTACACACGACTATAGGGTTTACAGTCTTCTTTAATGATTCAAAATAAAAAAATAAAATCGCTTAAGTTTTGCCTGTACCAGAGGTCTTGCAAGCTGTCTTTATAACAGAGATCTGCAATAAATCGTTATTTCGCAACTCGTAGTCACTCATGAAATTTAATATATTTAGACATCATTAAAATTCAATTACTCTGACGACTAACATAAACTTACAAAAACGTTCATTTATAAGTATGAGTTCAAAAAATATGATTACCACGTTTAAACGGCCCTTTGTTCCAACTTGGAACCATAGGAATCAATATATATATATATATATATATATATATATATATATATATATATATATAATTTTAAATAGTTTTAATATTAACATCCGAAACAAGAGCGGAAAGCGGAACGTTTTCTTTCGCTTACCTATTAGGCTGATATGACATACCCAGTAAAAACTTCGCTTACTTTTTTAAAATGAATAGATTCTTTAACTCATTATCTAGTAGCATTCTGCTATAACTAATCCTATAACAACTTCTATAACTACTTTTTTTCTAGATGTATGTAGGTAAAATAAATAATGCCTTTTAAATGCGTTAGTTTTGGGACATCCCTGGAAAAATTCATTGGTTCTTTCAATAGAATTATAAGTAGTGCCTTTATGTTTTTCTGATTACTCAACACATTATTTTGCGGGCGAAGTTTTTACTGGGAAACTAAACAAGAGCGTCAACGTTGGGTCACATACAGTAGTGCTAGCTTTCTTATTAATAAAATCCACATAATAGAAATAAATAATTGAGATAGATCCGCTAAATTGACCTTAAACAAACTTTTTTCCTTTTTGTCAGAGAATTTGGTAAAGTAAAAACCTACATAAAGGCATTTTTCCCAAACTTCTGGCAATACTTCTGTAAACAGTGCTCGATGGTCGCCACAATTTTTGTGTCTATTGATTTCACTGTGTTTGAGTCTCCACTATAAATCGTGCTATTTTTTATACCATATATTTCTAAAACTAAGCAATTTGAACTCGCAGATATAAATAAATATTTTGTGCTTAAATTCTAAGAACTCATGAAATAAAATTTTCTCCAAAAGTAATAAAAAAAACCATTTTACAAAATTCTATGATCATAATAAAAAAAATATTATACTAAAATCTGCACCTGCATTAAAAGAAAATTGTGATTTCCAAATGAATTACGTCATTAATAGACCATGTGTTAGTAAAGTTTTAGAGACTTAATTTAATGGCTATCAAATAACGATTAATGGTTTTAATGTTTTTTGTTAAAGTGATCATTCGGGCAGAAAAAATGCTAGATAATGTTGAAAACCATTTTATGTTATTCAAAGCCAGACTGATTCATATCTTTTTTGATATAAATTCTAGAAATTATTATGTATGTATATTTATTTACAGTTGTCAAAACCGATTTCTGAAGTATTCGAAAAATCGATTTTTTTCTATTTTTCCGGTTTTGTAATACCGGTTTTTTTTAAAGGCCGGTTTTCGAAGTAATCGAGAGACCGGGTTTTTGGTCTCGAATAATTGACCTTTTCTTAAATTTATTTTTTCCATTATCTTGCATTGGATGACATTTTGTAGTAAATACTTTCGCAATTGAAAACAGTATCTTAATTGATGTCATCATACATAACGTATTCGTCACAGTACCAAGCTATTGAATTTGCAGAGAAATTCTTTTTTATAATTCCCAGCAGTATGAGTTAAGCGACAGTTCTGACTTTGGCTTTGATTTTTGGTTTACAGCTCAACTCAGTTGAGATTGGATTAAAAAAACGAATAGTGATGAGTTGTACATTTTTGATGTTTTTGTAAGCCGCACTAAAAAATAATTATAAATCATAATACAACAACTGCAAAATTTCAACTGAATAAGAGTTGAGTTGTAAACCGAATTAGAAGAACCGCTTAAGGCTTTTTAAAAAAAAATGCAAAACCTAGCTAAACTGTCAAAAACGGTTAATAACAGTGACTTCAATGAAGATTTTGACTACTGAGGTATATTTTCTAAAAGATTTTTCAATTAAAATCTGCTTTACATGGCTTTACTGACAATTAATTTTTGAGATGATTGATGTTGCAATAAAATATTTTTGAGTCAATATTAATCTCATTACAAACATAATTAGATATGTAATTTATGGGCATAAAGACTATTTCGAAGAGAAGTTTGTATAGGGACTTTATCAAATTATAGACCGATTATCACCATTTTCGATAGATTCGTCATTGTGACAATTGAATAGTATGTATTAAATTTCATCAAAATTCTGACCTGTTTTTTACATGGACAGACAATCAGCCGATCGGCATACTAAGAGGTGGGTCTAGGACCAATATTATTTAGAGTAACACACATCAGCACTAATAATTTTTTTGTTATTTAACCATGGTTTAAAAAACTGCAGTCGAAACCAAAAACTGTCAAACAAAAAAAGAAAATTTATGTACAACTTTTCGCTTTTCGAGTTGGTTTGACATCCACTGTTTACATTTAATAAATCAGAAGTAAAAACAACAGTTTTTTTGAGCAATGTCAAATGAAGAAATGGAAGAAATGGCAGTTATTCTGCTTTCACTGCAGTTTTTTAAACGCTGAATTAAACTGATCTCTTTTTACATCTAACCTTCATTTTATCTAGTAATATACGTTACATGTATTGGTTTAAGTTCTGAAGTACATATGTACAAATTGCTTGTTTTGTTATACTTTTTTATTAAAAAGAACATTTAAAAAAAACCGAAAAACCGATTATTCGAAACCGGGTTTTTGTTACAAAACCGATTATTCGAAACCGGGTTTTTGTTACAAAACCGATTTTTTCAGAAGTCGGTTTTTCGGTTTTTGAAATATACGAATATTTGACAACTCTAATATTTATTCGAAAGAAAAACTAATAAAGTTAACTTTTGTCATAAACAAATTTAAAAATGTTAGCAGGAGTATATGGCTGTCATATGTTTTTGTATTTTTGTATCATATGAGAAAGTAAAAGTTTTCTATTCGGCAGCATTAAAATTTGTGAACCCTCGATAACAAAATTGTTGGCAGATTAAGGTAAAATAAAGCTAAAAATAATTTTCTTTTATGTTAAAGACATTTTATTGAAATAATCAAAAACTCTGTTATTTTTATAAGACTTATTCTAAAAAAATAGTTTTTTCCTTGATAAATAAAAGATTTGAATGAAAATATTGTTTAATCAACACTATAAATTGTTTTTAGCCATCGTATTCGTTTTGCCGATTAAGACGGTATAAAAACTTTTTTGAAAACGACTAAACAACAATTGAACAGTCACGTATAATCTAAATATTTAGGACAAACAACTTAAAGTGTTATATTCGGCTATACCGAATATTTAATACCCTCCACCGAGAGAAGGTTTTTTATGAGATTTATAAATTTAAGACCAATCTTTATAAAAACCAAAGTGTACTATACTGAGGTGAAAAAAGTGATGTGTGAAAAAGGCTCAAATCAGTTGCGAAGGCAGCCTTCGAAGAATATGACAAATAGAGTTTTTTGATAATAAAGTGTCAATGTGTAAAAACGGGCCGCTATAACACTGTTCAGCAAAAAAAACCAGCCTCAACACTTGCAACGCGATATGAAAGTATACACAGAGAAACGGATTCGTGATCACAACCGAATTTGGCGCCAATCGAATTTCGTCGGTTGCATGTACTATCACACAATTCGGTTACAATTACTGAAAATTTCGTTGCTTAGATTAATATTTTTGATAGCAACATTTGAATTTTAGTACACTATCAGTTATAACAACTGATATTGTTAGTTGTTAGTATGATTATTAGAAACAAAATTATGCTTATACCCGTATATATGGTAGATGCAACTAACACATAATTAGTGATCGTAACAAAAGTTTTGATTGCATTTATCAATACTTTTTTTCAACCGCTTGCATAAAGCATTTACCCGATTTTTATATAGGAAATCAAATCAACATAATTGTAATAAAATCTATTTTTTATTTTAATTTTTTTATTTTTATCATTTCTACATTGTTTAACTTTATGCAAACACATGCATATGTATGTATGTGTTTGTATGTATTACATTTTTAAGTCAGTTAATTTTAATAACTTACAAATTTATATATGTATGCAAAAATTTTGAGCTTAATGTAAAAGATAAATTTTAAATATTACATAACACAATAACACATTACAAATAATAACCAATCCCATATAATAAATTCGTCTTTTTCGTCCAATTTCTGATAACTTTTTGCGTTAATTGTTGTGAGGATCATAAAGTTTTCCTTAAGCTTACTGACCATTTTCGGCAGGAGAAGAGTAAAGTTCAACAAGCTCACTTGGCAAAACTTTATTAACAATCTAAAACAATAAAAATCCGTTTTATAATAAAGTTTTTTATGCATATATTCATACATATATACATACATATACACTGTTAGTAAAATTTTCACTTCGAAATGACACAGAAGAACGCTGAAATTACTTTAGCTTTTGTTTCTTAATCGAAATAAAACTAAAACATCATCATAAGATGGCCTTCCACTTTCCGGCTAGCACAATTAATTTATTTTTAATGTGTAGTATTTTTTAATCCAATTTTATATATGCATATAATTGATAAATTTATACTAAATAGTGGCATAGAGTGAAAATAATAAAATTGTGTCCACCGGAAAATAGACGGCTATCATTGTTATGGCCATTTTCTCATTAGGCGATTATCTTTTTTCCCAACGAAAAACTGCACATTAAAGAAATTTGGTTTTCTCAATGGCTCATTTGCTTTGTTTTAATCGCAAAGCTAAAGGGGCATATAGACGACATGTTTTTGTCATCTGACATGTCAAATTTCCCACTGCAAAACACATACATGTCGTGTGTTACCTTTTTAACTTTGCTTCTGTAAAAGTCAGACGCAAAGTCATCTGACAAAATTTCAATTAGAGCGTGCTCTATTTTCTTCTGACAAACCATCTGACATCAGAAATCTATGCCGGGAAGAAACTGGCAGCGGCGTCAACTATTGAAGGAATCATTAGCCGGCTGAAGTTAATATTTTACAATAGCAAGATATGTATGCTCATCTCACCATTGTATAGAATTTATGTAAATATATACATAAAAACCGTTTAATTATAAAATTCTGAATTATTATCTTTAAAATAAAAGAAAAAAATTTAAGATGGCTAAATTATTTTACGGCGCAAATAAATATTTTCGTGGCGGCAGCAATCTATTTTAAAACCGAGAACTACTTTGGTTTCTGCAATAACAATGCGAAAAAAAGAGAGACAATGTCAGAAGCAAATTACATGTACATACGTTTGTGACCGAATATTATAAACCTTATGTAAAACAGCAATTTTGACAGACATGAACAATTACATGTGACTTGAAAATTTGACATGTCAGATGACAAATACATGTCGTGTACGGGCGCCTTAACCGGCACTCATCTGCCAATTATTTATTTTCCTTTTATTTGCCGTACAGATACATTCAATCAGCTGACTCCCATCTTTTACATGTATTTTGAGTGGCGTTGCCAGCTGAAAACTTTGTTTTTTGTCGGTATATTGAGAAACCCAAAATCGTTAACGGACAGTTTATCGGTCCAATAAATTTATGTTGACATTAAGTAACAGACAGTTTGTCGATACATTGAGAAAATGGCCATGAGAGTTTAGCATCGCAAAGCAAATAATTAATAATGTTATTTCAAATGTTATTTCGAAGCCTTTTTCCATATATTTATGTGTAGTATAAATATAACTTGCGAGACAATACAAACTTTTAAATGGAATATCTCTTGATTTGACCTTATCTTTTAAAATGGAGAATACCACTGTATTCTAGGGATTTAAATTAAGTGGGGATGTCTCGGCGTTTTTCTGTGTCATTTTGACGTACATACTAACTAATGGCGTTTTCTTTTCTACAAAAAAGTGTGACATTTTATTTCAAAAAAATGCAATTTGGTGTCTGTTTCATAAAAAATTTTGCTTCCAAAAAAGGGTGAGTTTTTTAAAATAAAACAAGCCACCCTTTTCGGGAGCAAAATTTTTAAGAAACAGACTCCATATTGCATTTTTTTAAATAAAATGTCACATTTTTTGTAGAAAAGAAAACACCATTAATGCGATCACTATTTTTTAAAAAGTTCGTGGAAACTACTTACCCCTTTTAAATAAGCACAGTTTCCGACCACAAACATATTTTTTAGCTATTAAATTAAAATTTATTTTTTTATTTACATATTTTTTTATTCACAAATTTGTTTGTAAATTTTGACAGAAATTTCAGTTGTATATCAAAATAATTAATTTAGTACTCACAGTAAACAATTGTGCCTTGTAACCGAATTGAAACTATACTAACAATCAATAATTAGCTGCAATAAATGAATATACATTTATATAACAAAATTTATTGACAGAAGCAAATTTTTCGTTGTAACGACCAATATTCAGTATTGCACTGTATTATATTTGGTTGTGATTGCAATTTTTCGTACTTATTTTTAGTATTAAATGAAATTAGTTTTCATAACTAATAAATGAATTGAAAGAATCATATTTCAGTTAAAATTACGTTTTAGTGTTCATTAGTATTAAAAATCAGTTATAGTTACACATTTTTAATAGTAGCAATAATCTATAATCTATATACATACATCTATATATATATATATATGAAAAATGTTTGTATGTTTGTTTGTTTGTTTGTCGCCTTATAGACTCCGAAACTACTGAACCGATTTTGCTGAAATTTTTACAGTAACATCACGTGAGCCCTAAAATAAAATTGGCTACTTATTTTTTCGATAGGAGCAGGGGAATTGGTACCCCCCATTGGATGCCAATATTAAATATAGCATATCTTAAGAGCCGCTGCACGCATTTTGTTGAACTTTTGGTAGTAGGATCTTCTAAGCCCCAAAATTTAAATTAAATTGCAGCGGGGGAAGTTGTTCCCCCCATAGGACGCCAATGTTTAATATAGCATATCTTAAGAACTGTTATAGTGAGAATGTTCAAACTTTGTAGAAGTCACTCTTATGGTATACTACTCTATTAAGAATAAAAATAAAGCGGTAGGCGCAGGGGGGAAATACCTCCCATAGGATGCATATATTAAATATCGCTCAACTGAAGAACTATTAAAGGGACAGTCTTCAACCGTGGTTAAAGCTACTATTATGGTAAAATATAAATTTCAATATAAAAATGGGCGGGGTTGACAGGGGAGGAGCAGTACCCCTCATAGATAGAAATATAATTAAGAGCCGCTGCACGCATTTTGTTGAACTTTTGGTAGAAGGATCTTCAGAGCCCCAAAATTGAAATAAAATAGCAGCGGGGGAAGTGGTACCCACCATAGGACGCCAATGGTTAATAGCGCATATCTTAAGAACTTTTATAGTGAGAATGTTCAAACTTTGCAGAAGTCTCTCTTATGGTATACTACACTTTTGAAAATAAAAATAAAGCGGGTAGGCGCAAGGGGGGAAATACCTTCCATAGGATGCATAAATTAAATATCGCTCAACAGAAGAACTATTAAAGGTAGAGTCTTCAAACGTGGTTACAGCTACTACTATGGTAAACTATAAATTTTAATATAAAAATGGAGGGAGTAGACAGAGGAGGAGCAGTACCCCTCATATATAGAAATATTAAATACCATATATCTGAACACAAAAGTTATCGACCATTAATGGACAACTCTCAAAACAAAAAAAAGGGGGGTAGGTGCAGGGGGAGCAATACATTTTTAAAAAAGCATCCTGTGAACCCCAAAAATAAAATAAACTACTTATTTTGTCGATAAAGGCAGGGAAGCAGTACCGCCATATGCCACAAATATTGAATCAAATTTATAATTTAGTCAAGTCACTGATTCGTCATTTATCATAGGTGTCCCATACTTTTATTGTTTTTTACTTTTTTGGAAGTAAAATAGTTGAAAACCTGTAATATTGTATCCCACATAATGTGTATATATTTTCACTAGGGGTCTTCTAAGACCAAAAAATCTTGCAATGTATGTAAAACGGGTTTTCGAAAAATATAAAAAATTTCAAGGCCCGGAATTTCGAAAATCCGTTTGACTTACATCACACAAACTTTTGGTCTTAGAAGACCCCTAGTGAAATTTGTTGCACTGTATAATTAACACAAATTGCGTGATCAAAATAAAAATAACAAAACACAAACCACTTTAAACAAAAAAAAAAAAATGTAGTAATATTGTTTTGTTTACGATGTTATTTACTTACTTAAATATTATTTACTGGTAAACTTAAAAATTAATTTTTACAACAGTTTTGCAAATAAATGTCAACTAAATAAATTTGTGTTCATTTTAAAGGTGATTAAGTTCTGGTCCAAATTTTCGATGATGCTGAGGCATAATTGAGGTTCTATGCCGTTAATGTGCCAAATTATCTCCTCCTTTAGCCCTTGAATTGTAGCTGGATTATCGACGTACACCATTTTTTTCAAATAACCCCATAGAATGAAGTCAATCGATGTCAAATCACATGATCTTGGCGGCCAATTGACATCGCCACCACGTGAGATAACACATCCATTGAATTTGTCGCGCAAAAGAGGCATAGTTTCGTTAGATGTGTGGCAAGTGGCACCTTCCTGTAAGATATGCGATATTAAACATTGGCGTCCTATGGGGGAAACCATTTCCACAGGTGCTATTTTATTTCAATTTTGGGGCTCAGAAGATCCTACTACCAAAAGTTCAACAAAATGCGTGCAGTGGCTCTTATTAATATTTCTATCTATGAGGGGTACTGCTCCCCCCCCCTGTCTACCCCGCCCATTTTTATATTGAAATTTATAGTTTACCATAAATGTATCTTTAACCACGTTTTGAAGACTCTCCCTTTAATAGTTACTCAGTTGAGCGATATTTAATATATGCATCATATGGGAGGTATTCCCCTCCCCCGCGTAGGCGCGCTTTATTCTTATTTTCAAAAGTGTAGACTTCTACAAAGTTTGAACATTCTCACTATAACAGTTCTTAAGATATGCCATATTAAACATTGGCGTCCTATGGGGGGTACCATTTCCACAGGTGCTATTTTATTTAAATTTTTGAATACCTTCTACCAAAAGTTCAACAAAATGCGCGCAGCGGCTCTAAAGATATGCGATATTTAATACTGGCATCCAATGAGGGTACCAAATCCCTTGCCCCTATCGAAAAAAGAAGTAGCCTATTTAATTTTTAGGGCTCACGTGATGTTACTGTAAAAATTTCAGGAAAATCGGTTAAGTAGTTTAGGAGTCTATAAGCCAACAAACAAACAAACATACAAACATTTTTCAGTTTTATATATATAGATAGATGCACAGAGAAATGCAAAAATAGACATAATAGAACGCAATATCTTCCGTTTCGTGACACCACGTATAGTAATTTGTGATAAAACACCAGTGATGCCAGCGGAAATTTCAAAAAATATCTACGTGTATTAAAAAATATCCCTTTTTTCCCTACAATCAAAGAAATTGTTACTACATTTTTCCCTATATTAAAATCAAATTAGGCACATAATTAAATGTTTTGTTAACATTTTGTAAATATTTTAATTAAAGAACTTATAATAAAAGCATTAATTAACAACATGAAGAAAAGACACTTAAAACATTCAGTTTCAAAAATAACACTGTGTGACAAATTTAATTTTTTATTTAATTAAAAATTGAATTTTATTTACATTGAAGAAATTTAAGCCCTATTAGCTTGACAAAAATAACACTCATAAATTCATCACTCTGGCCAAAGGAATAACTACAACTAAAAGTTGTTTTCCTTTTGATTTTTCATTCTCTCATCTTGTCCTTTTGAAAGAGCTTAATATTTTTCAAGAATACTTATTTGAAGCAATTTTTTAATATAAATATCCAAAAATTCTTAGCAAAATTTTTGAAAATTTCGAATTTGTATATTTTATTTTTTCTTAGCTTAGAAGGTGTGATTGTTTTATTACAAATTATTTCTGTGTAGAAATTTAATTCGTAAGATATTCGCTTTAATATTTACATAACTTAAAGCGAATGTGAGTGCGAATGCAAATAGCAAAAATAAAAGAATAGTTCGCAGAGGCGACCGAATATTCCGGTACATAGTTTAGACGATTGTTTAAGATTGCCTGGCTATTGATACTTATAGTATAGGCTTTCTGTTAAAAATAATACTACATTTGTACTTAAATGCTATTGTTTACAAAAATTTTAATTTTTAAATAGAAATAAGACGAATATTAACTTATTTTGAGACAATATATATTGAAAATTCCCTACATTTGCCGTAAATCAAATATCTGTATTTTTGCCAACTCTTGAAATTTTCCGAAAATCCCTACAAATGGGGAAAATTCCCTACTATTGGCATCACTGTCTCACAATATAATTAATCGTGGCGGCTGTAGGTTAAGTAAAATGCATTTTAAAAGCTTAATAAAATATTTTAATTAGAAGTGACCTTCTGAAATCTGGTGTAAGGGTTTTCAATGTTTCTCCTCTGGATATGGTGAATATCATATGGACCAAAAAAGGCCTTACCCTGAAGTCCATAACGTCACTTTAAAAAAAATATTTTATTAAGCTTTTGTGAACCGCTTAAGAATGAAAAATATATGCAGAACAAAGCAAAATATCTTCAGAAATGTCATAACTTACTTAAAAATTTTGATATTATCATAAATAAATTGGCGATAGTAATTTCAACGATAGCTACTATGTCATGACAAAATGTTGTCCTGGTTGGTCCAAAATTAACTTTAGGTCCCAAAAAAAGCCCCAATCCAGCAATTTCATATAGATGAAGATATCTAAAAAATATTCGTCACAAAAAACTTTTACATGAATCTTAACCTTATTACATAATTTCCTATAGTCCAATAGTGTACACTTGCAAAATTGGTTATTACATACTGTGAGGTAGGGAACCATGTAGGCGGGTTTGACCGACTATACTTTCTCAATTATTTTTTATCTTTGTTCCCCGTACTTATAGTAACATTTTTGTTCAGATCAATTAAAAGAAAAACTGAGAGAGTGGAGAACGCAATTTGTTTCATTGTGAATGAAGCTTTAAAGAAAATACTTTTTACCTTAGATTTTTTTTTTAAATAAGTGGTAGAAATAAGAAGCATAAGGTCTTCCGACTGCTGAAATACAAGAAAAATTATTTTAAAATTCACTTTTATTTTGTTCTAAAGGGTATTTTTTATAGAGTGACACAAGTTTAAATCATGATAAAACAAGGAAATATATTTTTAATATCAATGAAACGGGCGTTATTGGAAAGAACATTTTATGAAATTAATGTTATGGTGTTTCGACAAAAGCTTGTGGATTCCTCTCACTCTAAATGCGATAATTCTGCTTATTTACGTACCCATTAAACCAGAAATGGGCTGCATCGGAAAATAAAATTTTGAATGGAAATTCTAAAATCAATGTCAATTTGTGCTTCGCCAAATTATTTTTAAATAGGTCTTGAAAATTCAAAAATTTTTCTAATATTTTTCCCAAAATTGCTGCTAGAAAACTGAATACCCAAAAATATTTCAACATCAGATCCCCAAAAACACAGTTCCTTGGGATACTCTAATGTCAACATTAAGATATACTTGAAAAAAAGAGGTTGATGCAACTTAACTGAAGCTAAAAGTAGGAAACACTCTTGTGTCATATTGTTAAAAGCAAAATTAAAAAAAAAAACACACAGAAAATAACACGCTGATTTTGTCGCTAAAACAAAAAGCACCTTACTTCCGCCAATGTGGAAATGGAAGCCAACAACACAACTGCAAAAACATTGTATATTTACTACGAACAAAAAAAATGAAAAGCACGTTAATATTACTATGCATTTTCGCTACTTAACTAAATACAAAAAAATATATGTATGTATATGAACAATATACATAAGTATATTTCAAAAGAAATACACACATGCAGTCCACTGTTTATATATACAGGGTAGCTGTAAAGGATGATTTTTTTGCTATTTGGTTTTTTAGTGTGATATTTCTCTATTAAACAGAATTTTATATAAAAAAAAAACTATAAAAATTAGATTAAAAGTGTATTTAAACAACTTCCAAATTCTTGCGTTTTTCGTTTTCGTTTTCAATTTCCAGAACACCCCTGAATAACATGTAGAAATTATAAAACATGTATTTCTTTCATATTTATGAATATTTCTTGTTTGCTCGTTTAAGTTCAAGAATAGTTTTGTTTGTTTTGTTATTGTTATTGTTTTTGTTTTACTAATAAACACCAGTTACTAAATAATTTTTGCATTTTTATTTATTGAAATTACTTAATTTAAAGCAAAACTTTATTAATCGGTTAACCGATTATTAACCGAATAAACCAAAACCTCGGAATTAATCGAGCGATTAACCGATTAAAGTTAAAAGTTCGATTATATGAATACCCTAGTGGAGAGGGTATTATGCATTTGGGCTGATTTTGTAACACCTAAAAAAAATTTGTCCTAGACCCCTCTAAGCATTTCGATCACTTTCTGAGTTGAATTAACGCTGTCTGTCCGGCTGGTTGTCTGGCTGGCTGTCCATGCTAACCTTATGCTTAAAGAACAGGTCGATATTTTGGAAATAATTTGAAAAAAATTGGTACATAGGTTCTAATTGGCACAAGAACCAAGCCTATTTAAAATGGGGTAAATCTTTGTGCACATAAACCATTTTACTATGTTGGTATTTAGATTAAATCTGGCGTAGCAGCGGGCAACATTTCCACGAAGTAATCTTTAAAACGTAAATGGCTGGAAATCATTCACTTTTGAAAATTTTCTATGTTTTTCTTTAATTTTTTTTTTAACTTAATTATAATAAAACGATTTTTTAATTATCTCAGATCATTTTCAAGAAGAGCCTGGGAACAAAAAAAAATTATAAAAATAGGATGTTTAACAACAATTAATTGAAGAAATCTTGATTTGATACACAATCCGAAAATGAGCAAATAACAGTTATATTGGAATTTCAAAACAAAAAAAGCACATAGAAGTAAATGTCGAAAAACTTATTCAAGTATACCATATTGTTCCTTATGCACTTGTCAATGATAAAATATATTGATTTTTATAATTTTGATTTTTATATAAAAATCAAACAATAACAGTTATTTTTTGATTTTTATTTTTTTGAACAAATTTAACAGTTATTTTTTGATTTTTATTTTTTCGAGCAAAAATAAAAATCAAAAAATAACTGTTATTTTTGTTCAAAAAAATAAAAATCAAAAAATAGCTGTTATTTTTGCTCAAAAAAATAAAAATCAAAAAATAACTGTTTTCATCTGACTTTTATGAAAAAAGGCATAAGTTACGGTCCCTGAAATTTTCAGTTAAAATGCTTCGGCAATAAGTAAAACAACACAACATAAGATCCTTGAAAAATTAAATAATTCATCTATATGTGACAGCGCATAGAGAAAGGGACCAGTAAGGTAAAGGGAACAGTAAAAACTAACTGCACAGTAAAAACCAACTACACAAAACAAGAGGTAGGGACGACCTACGCGCGTTTCCAAGGTTAACCAACAAATTTTAGATGTGTCGCTTTCAAATGAGACCAATACCAACACGCTCAGTGGTGGTACAACAAAGATACACGTATTTAAATCTTTAAAATGGCAAAACCCTTAGGTCCCTTAGTATTCCGTTCGACTCAGAATCTCTTTTGTAAGTGATCTAACGATATCCATCCGTCCGTCTGGCTGCTTGTCTGTCCATATTAGTCTTGTACGCAAAGTAAAAGTTCAAATTTTGTACATAATTTGATCAAATATGGACGAAGTCTATGCAAATGGTGAGAATCGGTCTATAATTTCACATCCAAACTAGACTCTTTGTGTGCGCAAGCTATCTAATTATGATGGTATTTAAATTTAGTTCGTCCCAAAAATATTTAAATTATTTTCGAATCGGTTCACATTTGCGCAAAGCTCCCATCCTTAAATAGCTTTAACTTCCTTTTAAATGTTAACATTTGTTAACAATTTAGCGACCGTACCTATAATCCCTTTAAAACCCATATGGATGTCAATATCTAGATGATATTCGGCGCAAACATCACTTATATGAATTTTAACCTAATATGGGCTTAAGCGATAATATTTTTAGGTATTTTTTTTTTAAATTTTGATATTCAATTGTTGAATATTGTATCTTCATATGAGAAATTTTTAATTTTTAGGGCATATTTTCAAAATTTTTTCAGGGCATATTTTCGGAATTTTACTGCATATTTAATGTGCATAAAACGCGTTTTTTTGAGAATATTTCTGGTTTCCCTGACTATAAACTTTAAAATAATGGCGCCCAAAATTTGTTACATTCGTTAAACAAATTTTTTGAAAAGCTATTCATACTAATCTGTTTCTTTTTGTGCTACCCTATATTTATGCTTTTAAATAAAAGGATTTTTCTTTTAAGCCCTGGTATTTTTAAAAAAAAAAATCTGTTAATACCACCACACACATATTTCTCAAATGCAACTTTAAAATGCATATTCAAGCATTAAAATAAATCTTTTCAACATTTCACATTTAAATAGAGTGTAAAAATTAGGAAGAAAATAAAACATTTCTGTTGAAAGGAAACATATTTGTTTGTCATCTACTTGTAGAAACATATTTATTTGTATGCAAAAAAAGTTTGTGTGTAACAAACATCAACAACCACATAAGATTGGCTTGACTTTATTGTTTTTTGGTTGGCTGTGCCATTTGCCTACAATAAAACACAAAAGTTTATTTAAAATTCTATATAGTTACAGACGTATGTACATATGTATGTATAAGAATTAGTACACATAATTATACATAAGTATGTATGTGTTTATAGGTACCCTGCAGGAAACATAGGATCAACACGGAAAGAAGTTTATTTTCTAAGGTCATCAATTTCGTTTCTTTAAACAAGAAAATCCAAAATCTAAAAATAGTTTTCTTGAGTTTAACTTATTCGTTCCCATTTAGTAAAATTTTATTGAATTAAGAAACATTTAGCTTAAACCAAACATTACAAATTTTTAGAATAAGGAATTTTTGGCTTGGAAGAAAATCATGGAAAATTTTTTTGGTGCAAGCCATATTTAGTAAAAATTCTTTCCGTGAAGTGTCTCCACGTCATAGTTTTGTCGATTGTTGTCAAACACTTTTATCTGCTTTTAACCCTTATGTGAATGGCAAGGCACCCGGGTACCTTTGGCGTTTTCAGATTTTATAGAAGGAGATGATCCACATAGCTGAAACTTTTTGACAACTCCTAACTATTAATAAATTTTATTTTATCATTATTTTTTAGCTAAAAAATCATTTTGGAAGGGCTTGGTGTACTAATTTTCATATAACACCCTTAACGGTATGGCAAGGTACCCGGGTACCTTCATATATTATGTATCAAAAAACGATTATTGCAGTATATTTTTAGTGAAGCGTTATCAAAATAATATTTAAAGAAGTCTTAGTTAATCCCAGTTGGCCATGTCTTCAAGACAACGTCGAGGACGCGTACAAGACCCATAGTAAATCCCTGACGACATGTTGGCGACAACCCATGCAAATCGTCGACGACTTTTTCGAACAAAGGGCACTTAAGTCGTAAACGACAATGTGAGCGACATTATTATGCATATTGTCGTTAATGATCATATTGGTAACAGTGTGGTTAAAGTTGTCACTGGCGACTATATAAACGACATTTTTATCATAACGTCGTTAATGCCCGTTTAGCGACATTACTTTAATAGTGTCGTTGATGACAATATTGTTGGCACTATCTACGATTTAGTCGCCGATAGGTAAGTGACAATTAGGGATTTAACGAACACCGATACTGATATATTGGCGATACTTTAGATTTGCCGATATATTCAGAATAAGGGGAAGGGGTAAATGGGTATGCCTCGAGGATATATTTACTAAAATCTCTTAGGGTCTTGATGGGCTCTGAATTCCAAACTAATCAAATGGCCGATGAGCTTGAGAGACTGGGCTCGAAAATAGTGGATAGGCATGGGTTATGAACTAAACATATCGTCGACATAATATGCAAACCTATTAACTTTCAATAACTTTTAATGGAAACAACAAACTTTTCATATTTCATATGCGCAGCTTGAGAGAAAACCTAAAAATAAAGTTGGTTTAACACACTTTAAGACTCAATTTGAAGAAAAACCAGCATGTAGTCAACGAGGTGTATCTTTCTCTTCCACACGGCATTTAAATCTCAATTTACTTAAAAAGTGGATTTAGCAGGTTTGCATATTGAGCCTACGGTATGGCAATGTTGTCAGCAGCAACATTTATTTTTGTGTTTCTTGTCCTATCAATTCACGTAATCCAATTGCACAATTGAAACACAGCCGCGAATAACGTTATCAGTTACAAAATAATTATATTAAACAGGCAGGATTATTTATTTTTTTTATTTTTTTTGTTATCAAAAATATTGATAATAAAAGCAAAACATCAAGATATATTAATTTCAAATTACATACAATTTCAAAGTTTTGAATTTTTAATTTCAAAAGATTTTGTTATTCGTGCTTAATTCCCAGTTTTTATTCTTGATAAAAACACTTGAAATTTATTGTTAATGGGATAAGCTATTCCTATGCGCATTTCACTGGTTGCTTAGGCCAGATCATCAGGAAACTTCATCCACAAAGATTTTAGAAAAACCAAAAATATTAAGCCAAATAAAACTGTTAAACGTATAAGACTTATAGCAACAGTTCTATTTGTAATAATATCAAAGTTTAAACAAAACACATCAACAATAAACAGTGGGTTTATCTCATCTTACATTCCCCACTACAATTAGTTGAAATTCTCTCAACATTAATTGTAGTTGTAAGTAGGTTAAGAAAAACAAAATAAAAACAACAACAATTTACAAAAGATGTTGTCAATTAAGTGTTTTTTTAGGCCGTACACTTGCCTGTTTATTATCAAAAAGTAATTTCAATTTTTGGGAATACAAAATTTTAATTTCAAAAGATTTTGTTATTCGTGCTTAATTCCCAGTTTTTATTCTTGATAAAAACACTTGAAATTTATTGTTGAGAGAATTTCAACTAATTGTAGTGGGGAATGTAAGATGAGATAATATAAAAAATAAAAAGAAATGAACACTTAGCTACAAATAAAATTTCATTGATAGCTTCGCGAACGATTTGTGCGTATTGGACAGTTTGTTGAATTGAATGCTCATTTCAAATTAGATTGGGATATTTAGTGCAAGCTTTGCTTGTTTTTATTTGCTTCATACGTAGTTGAGAGCACACGTGACAAGTCCCTACTACGGGAGTACGTTCGCTTTTATTATTTATTTTCGAACCGAAAATGTTTGACGTGGATACATTTAAATCTTTCCCCAGCAAATTCGGTATTGCAGATTTGACTGAGATAACTTTTGGGTTAATGATGCGTTGTTCAATATTTTACTAACACACTTCAAAGCTGACTCCTTTCAAAAATTGTCTAAGACAGTCTATGGAATGCAATTGTGAATGGTTTTCCATACGTATGATATAAGATATATCGAGCCTTTGGTGCAATACCGTAGTAATTCAAAAAATCGTGAACTGAGAAAAATGCATTTGAAGTTTTCAGCCATCTTTTTAATAGTAGTTCCGTTTACTTAAGTTATTTTTTTACAAGTTTTTTAATAAAGAGGAATGTTTTGTAATTAAAAAAAGGTGAAAAATTATTAATAATATTAAATATTTTTTTTATATTAATATAAATATGGTTGAAAATAGCTAGAGGCAATAAAAACATTTTTAGCTGTAAAATCTGAACAGTTAGAGATAGAACCATAATCTTTTTTTCTTTAGATAGATATTTTCCCAAAGATCATTTCTCCATACCCAGCTCAAAAAATTCAAATTTTGAGTTACTACGATCTTGCACCAAAGGCTCGATATATAAAGAAAACGAATGATGCCATCGTAAGAGTGCTTCTCAATTTAACCAAAAACAATGGACAGAAATCTTGAAAATTTTGTTCGTTGAATTTTCCTTAAGAACAAAGATTTAAATCTTTAAGGAATTAAGTATATTAGACTTAAGGCTCTCTTAGATTATTGGCGCCCATTTAACCGAATGAATTTTACGCAAAAGGTGATTTATAGTATACGTAGCAAAAAACGATCCTTGTTGGTTCGAATTATAAAATGAGATGATTGCAGCCGAACTTAATTTGTATTATAAAGGAGTGTTTTTCAGGGCTTAGTTCAGCTGATCACAAGCGTTAATTGGGAATGCGATTACAGCCAAACAAAGAACGAAGGGAATTTTAATAAAAAAATATATGTATGTTTAACGCAGATGTACAAAAGCAAAACATTCCGATATTCCTCAAAAACGCTTTAGATGGTTTTAAAAATATCCAAGGTCTCCTTGTTGATAAAATGCAATTATTACGTTCAAAGAAAGTTACCACTACTGCGACTAAAATATTATTTATATTTATTTACTGTAGAAGCCTTTTCAATCGGTGTAACTAGTAAGATTTTTATGTTTTTGTTCTTTTTTAATTTTCCCAAATTTGATACTGTGTTCATAAACTTCCGGTATTTTTTCCGTTTTTTTGCGCCAGCAAATTATATTGTTGGTTCTTTTGCTTTAAGAGTTTATAAAACATTTTTAATTTTTTTTGCACATTTTTTTTTTTTTTTTTTGTAGAGAACACCAAATAATTCACATGCCATAAATCATAAAGTTTTCACAACTTAACATGCTGGTGCAACAGTGGTGTTAATTTTTTTTTTTTTTTATAGAAAAATTAAATTTTTCATAGAATTTCAGTAAATAATTTAGGTAGAAAAAGCATGTGATTTTAAAGAAAATTTAAGATAAACAATTAAAAAGAAATTACTTAAATAATATATGTATCTGGTTGAAACTTAATGCGTGATTTTAGAAATATTAAATAACGAATAGAAATTTTTTGTACTCATTGTAAAAATAACAGAATAAGACCTGGAAATGTTGTCCAAATTAAGAAAATATTAAAAAAATTTCACGTTGCAGTTATTAAAGCTTTTTATTTTTATGTGCGCTTCATTTTAAAACGTTTGCTTGCAGGCAGCCAATCATATCAGAATTAATTGGGTCTGCTTAAATCACTCTCCAAGCGAAATAACATATACCTGTTTCATACTATGCGACATAACTCAACAACAATATTCTTATTTTCTTTTGGTGTCCCTTTGTTGCAAGCTACAATTTGACGTTGATCTATTAAATTCAAATATTAAATTTCAAAAATTTAAACGAAACAGGAAACGAAAGAGTTACATGAAATTGTTGCTTAATTTCGCTTTTCGTACTACATGGACTACCCCGCAATCCTCTCTATACCCATCGTCACCCATTTTCTGTGCATCATATCGCATAGTGTGAAAGAGGTTGAATTATGAAACATATGCTGCAAAACATTTGATTTGAAGCAGTGTTTATGAGTTTGTTATTGATTCTTTGGACACGAATGAAATTTCAAAAGAGAATTGAAGAAAGTTTTTGCGGCAAATGTTTCATAATACGGAAGACGACTAATAGCCAAATCAAGAAGATGTTTTGATATTCATACAAGTTTATCGTTCTAATATCGTTGTTTAACCCATTACATCCTAAATTTCTTTTAAATAACGTTTTTCTATTAAATCGAGCTGATTTCAGTTAAGGAAAAAAATTAAAAAAATTTAAAAAAAATTTGAAGGGTGTTTTTTGACCTGTACTCGTACGAGTACAATGGGACAATGGGGTGTATAAAAAATTAGATCTCAAAGATCACAACATTTTGGACAGCGGTCTACTTTTCGCTATTCTATCACTCAAATCCAATCGAGAGGAAACGATTTTTAGACATGTTATTGGAAATAAATGGTAAGTGCGTATCCTCGTCGAACTGCCAATACATGCGCTCTATTGGTAAGGAGTGATAGCCGCTGTAGAGAAGAATGCCAATAAATACCTTTAGCTCTTCCGGAGTAATGTTAAACTTATGCATGTTGTGTTGTGAAGCGTATTTCATAATTTTGTCAATGATTAGATGCACAACATCATTATCAACAACTGTTTCAAATACTTCTACAGGAGATTTGCATTCAAGTGCAGTGTTCATATTACTCCTAAAAGTTTCAAAAGAGCTCGGCATATCTTTATTCATGGGGCTCTTCCTCCATTTTATTGCTGATGGCCCTAACATCGATTTCCTTAACTGTGAGAGTGGAACATCATTATCATCACTGTCGCTATCTCCAAGCAGTTCTAACTCCCCTGGAATGTGGAAAATCTTTACGTACTAAATGTCCTTCGTCAATTTCTTCTTCATCTGTTTCGTGATTGGCATTTGGAGGAATTATGGTAAAGCCAAAATTCGTGTGACCATTAATTCAGCATAATCAAATGCAGCAGCAATATTTTCAAATTTTTTTTAACATAAAACATGTTAACGTACATCGCAAAATAACTACAATTATTATATGAAATTTATAACATGCATTATCCCATTGTACTCATACGAGTACAGCAATTATAATGCTTACCAAAAAACACTTTTAACCACTTTTCCAACAAATTTTAATAATTATACTTAAATTTAGTTAGATTAGCTTTAAATTTCAAGCGATCTTCTCCGGGTCAAGCTCAACACTAGCAAAATATAAAAAAAATAGCAATGACAAGTGCAATATACTGAAAAACGGGGAATCACCTTTTTAAGAAAATAAGTTCACTCTTACACATGTTTTGTTTCTTTTGATACAGATTTACACTCTACACTCTAAAGTAATATTTTAAGCGAACAGCTCTTCAAAAAAGATAATAACGATATTGTTACGTGGGCATAAAATTCGGCAATTTTCTGTACTCAAGCGAGTACAGTGGGATCTAATGGATTAACACACATTCCATCAACACCATAAATGAAGCTTTAAGCCTATAGAGTTACGGACATTGGTAGGAGAAGTGTCGTGCAGTCCTCTTCACCCCCTGTTTTTTGTAAACTTTTGATAGTTTCATTAAAACCAATATTTCGTTGTTTAAAATATACAATAATAATACAAACATTATGTTCCCTTAAGAATAGTTCTCCTGCAACTATGCCAGATGGCTTTAAAAGACAACTTTCACAGTAGTCATTCTGAAAAAAAAAAATGAAAAATGGAAAATGGAAAAATGGCAAATGGAAAAATGGAATTAGGAAAATAGGTTACGGGAAGGAGGATAGAAGAAATAGGGCTTGGAAACATTCAACTTGAACTTATTCATGTTGAAAGAGAGAGGGAAGACTACAGCAGGTTATTCCGCATACGAACAGTCCGGCCAAAAACAAATTTTACCTGTAATACGCTGCACGATGAAAACGTGTATTACAACAAACGTACGGGTTTTGGGAACCAAATCCCTAATGTCATCAAAACACATTATATTGTAGTAACGACAAAACAGACAAAAACAACCCAATTTGAGGCGGTGCTCAAGGAAGTCAATAAAATTGGATACCCTACAATCACCAATGGCAACCTTCACCCTTTCTAGAACGCTGTCGAAAAGCTCCAAAACAGTATTTGAAGGTGGTATACGTAGTAAGGAGATCAGATTGAGTGAAGTACATCCTACTCCGTTAAAAAAATCGAGGCACTTGAATGCTTCTTTCGCCACCTTGAATATATGTTTTGTCCATCGTATTCCACATTGTATCTTTATGCTCAAGACATCCAGAGATTCTGATTCCTCAACAGGCGCGGACCCAGTTCGAGCCTTAGGGGGGGGGGGGGGAATTTTGTATGATACAAAAAGTAAAAAATTTGTTTTTAAAAGTTTATTAAAAACAATATGTGTATATTACCCTGGCTTACAGCCAAAAAATACCAAGAACGTCACACGCCTAAAAGTCCGATCGAAATAAATGGCATATCGTTGGAAAGATAATTGAATGCTTTTTCCGTCGATATGCTGAAAATTTCTATCTGATCAGAAATGGCTGAGTAATGGCACCTCAAAGCATCTGGAATGTTTTGTTTTTTAACCAAATAGTATATTTAATTACCAACATTTTAAACGTGATTTAAAAAAAAAATCGGATGATAAATAAAGTTTTTATTAAGGATTTTGTGGAACGACAATAAAACATTCCAGATATTTAATATAACGTAGAAAAAAACGGAATAAAAATGAAAAATTTTGAAAAAAAAAAACTTAAAAATGTAGCAATTTTTGAGGTGCCATTACTCAGATAGAAATTTTCAGCATATCGACGGAAAAGGCATTCAATTATCTTTCTAACGATATACCATTTATTTCGATCGGACATTTTGGTTGGGCTCCACAAGGGTTTGAGTGGGACCATACACCGAAAAACACAAAAGTACCGTTATCTAAAAAACGTTTTTCGTGTTCAGGAGGTCTCAATTAACTTGTCTAGGCATGTGGCGTTCTTGGTACTTTTCCAAACTAAAAATTTGTAAAGCAGTGTTATATAAGAAAAACAAAACAATAGGGTTAAATAAAATATAAGATCCGATCAGTATAAATTAAAATAAATGAATCTTTTTGAATAAGCAATTTATGATTTCCTTGTGAGGCAAATTTAGATAGTACAGTAGGGGGGCCGTTATTTTTTTCATATTTTCACTTGGCAAACCCCTTAGAATGATTCCAAATTTGAAAAAAATATATATATATAACATTTTAGATCGTTGGCATAGTTATTAGAGCCCACAAATTTTGCTAAAATGCTATTTTTCTCACTATTCAATAAATCTTCTGTACTATGTAATTTTTGCACCGATCTGGAACATATTGGGCAGAAAATGTTCGTACTGAAATAAGCTAATGTCGTAAGTTATAAAACTTAAAAAAGTTTTATTTTTTGGTTTAAAAACAATAACTTGGAAAGAGCAAAATTGAACAAAATCATAAAATTTATAATGAAGTTTGAAGTTTTGTCCACTATAACTCTGTCATTTAATGACTCATCTCTTCAAACGACCCATGGTTATTTAATAAATTTTATAACCTCTCAATAAAAAGAAAGAAGAATATCTCAAAAACTGTTATACTTTTGACAATTCTGACTTCATATTCGGATTCAGGGGAAGTTTTACATAAAGATTAGCTGTCAGAATCATTTGGTCAGGAGTTTGTTGAAAAGTTGTCACGTAGTGTAATCACCAGGCAAAGAATGCGAAGATATGTGAAAATTTCGGAGTTATTTTTTAATTTGGTTTTTTCTGGATAAAATATTCATGTTAAAGAAAACTAATACAGAGCAACATTGTTCATAAGTTATAGCGCTAGAATATTTGTAAATAAGGTTTTTCTCTAAAATAAATATTGTGGAAGTTATCAACAATTAAAACGACCCATAGTGCGAAAAATAGCATTTTAGCAAACTTTGTGGGCTCAAGGCACGGCTAATAACTATGCAAACGATCTAAAATTTTATATATATCTATTTTTTCTAATTTGGAATCATTCTAAGGGGTTTGCCAAGTGAAAATACGAAAAAAATAATTGCCCATATAACTTGCGGTCACACTATAGTACAGTCTATCTTCGGTCATTGTTGATCTGAGCCATGTTTTTATTCGACGAAGGGTAGGACATAACCTCTCGCTCTTACCATTACTGACGAGCATTGAAACGAAAAATTTAAATATTTTTCTTAGATTTGGGTAGAAATCTTCATCACAGTTTATTAAAACATCTACAACGTTATCTGTATAATATCTCATCACAATATAAATTTCGTTAAAAAAAAGATTGATATTCATTCACACATTCATTAATGATCACAAATTAGTTTATATATATAATTTGTTTTGTTAAAATAAATAAAATTGGGTTTGTTATATACTACTGAAAAACTGTAGCGTGCGTTTTAAGGCGTGTGTCACAAAGGTTCACGGCTTTTATCAAAAAATTACAACATTTTTAAGCTACGAATAAGTGATTTTAGAGTTCTCTTATGTTCATCTTTCTTTTAGGAATTAGACTTTGTATACCTTATCATGCCAAATTCGCTAAAAATTAGGAAAACGCACTTTAACCTTTGAAGTTACTTTCACTTTTTGTGGCGTACTTGCTAAGAAATTATGATGTATGTCATTCGTACGTACATATTAATGTCACTAAATATATATAAGTTGAAGCTATCTCTTTTGAAAAGCCAAAACAAGTTTATATATCAATCAGAAAACACGTGCGAATGTAGCGTTCGTTACGCAGGATTTGTCCATATGACTTGATTACACTTTGAGGTAGAAGTTTAAGTATGTTCAATACATTTAGGATATCTATTGGGAATGGTGTTTTGAAATCTTCTAAAATAAATTCAATAAGAGGAATTGTACCTTCAACTCGGTAGTAATCTTCAACATTTTGGATGTGATTATTTCGTTCAAATCTTGTCTTTTCGATCGGAACCTCGATTTGACCGCAAACAACTTTAACTTTATCAAAAATCGCTTTAAATTGTTCTTCAGCTTTATATCATTTCTCTTCAAGGCACATGATTAAAGTTTTTATAAGGCTTGATTCTTTTTGAAGATCTTTATCGTGCTTTTGTAAAATGATACTAAGCGGCTGTGTTAAAATAAGTATCACACTGAATATGTATATTCCGCAAATAACTTCAAAAGTACTAAGGAGTTCCTTAATGTAAAGGTAAAGATACTACCTTTTCACTCAGATATTTTTTCCAAAGCTTCTACTAAATGATGTACACTTGTTGCAATGTGTAAATGTAGATGGTTTGGCTCAAAATACTTTGATAAAACTACGTTTCGCTTGGGATAATTATATTTAAAAAGTTTGTCGTTTTTTTAACAAATGGTACAACTTTTTGTATTAATGGCACTTTATTGCTTTTAGAAATTGAGTTGTTTGATTTATGGGAATAGCATGGCGTTTGTTTCGCATTTGTCGCGGTTTCCAGGATTTTTTAACAACTTCATTTTCTGCTGACATCATAGGACACCCATTTGTTTCAACTCCTACACAATGTTTTAGGTCAAGACCAAAATTTATCAAAGCTTTAAGAAGTATTGATGATAGTGCCTTCGAAACACTTGACACATCAACGTCATCAATATCCTTTGAAGCCTCTTCAAATGCGTTTACAACAAAGGCAATAAATTCTTCCCTAACAACTTTTGTTGTATATTGAAATATCTTAAAGAAAGGGAAATCTGGCTTTTTCCCCAACAAATCCGTGCTTACGTCAAAAATTATCGTGTAGTATTTTGATTCATATAACACATACATACATAATTATTGCAAATACTAAGGCTTTTTAATAATTCAACCGCACGCATTATCAAGTCAAACGTTTAGTCTTTGGATATAGATGGCACATGTTGGGATTGAATGTAGAATAAAAAGTATTTGAATACGGTAAACTAGATGTTTCATTGGAAATATCTAATAAATAACTATTAGATTAAGATTTGGATACTAATTGAAAATTTCGTTAGAGATTCAATAAAAAAACAAAAAACCTGGCTGGGATTTCCAAAAATTTTGTACTTTAAAGAAAAATATTATTATTGGGAATGCTTGTATTATCGAAATAAACAAAACATATTTTTATAATTTAGGGGGGGGGGGGGTAATTTCCTTGTATCCCCCCTGAATCCGCGCCTGTTCCTCAATAATTATATATGGGTAAATCCAAAGTGTTGAACGTGACAGTCGTACGCATCAAAAATTCAAAAACATTTTAAACAACAAATATTTTAACGTTCTCTTAACCCTTAAATTATAGCACTAAGGAAGCATTGTTATCTATGCTATCATTTAAATTTTTTATTTTTTTTATTCCAAAATCTTCTGTATTTTTTTTTTAAGACAAAATCTGGGTCGATACGTGACATTTCGAACGTGAAATTTTTTCCATAATAATTTAACTGAATAATGATTAAAACAAAATAAAAATTTACCGTTAGTCCGAACAACATATTTCTCTTTGAAGTCTTCCTTAGATTACAGACCATGTAAGGAAATTTTTTTGGAACAATTTTTTATCAAATATCACCTCTTTTAAAGAAGATAATATTAAAGAAAACATACAATAACACATTCTCACAAATAAGAAATTACGTTTGCATAACTTTTCAGTCTCATTGTTCATCTAAGGGCCATTATTACAACTTGAAGTTAGCTAAAGTTAAGATTAAATTGACAGGTAATAATGTGTTATCTGTCAAAAAGCGTCTGTTAACTGTCGGATAACAGCTAACGCCACGTTATAATAATGGCCCTAAGTGAACAAATTTATGGGTAAATTTATAAAATAAGTAAAATCTAAATAATTCTCTATAACAATATCGTAAAATAATCAGCTTTTAATTACTTTTAAATTTTCGTTCACGGTGGACATTTTGACGGAAATGCCCATATACGGATGAGGCACCTTGGTCCGTCGCGCGTTTATGCGTCGGCACGCAACATTGTGCCTTTCGGGTATTAAATCGACCAAGTTCGCACGAAATCATTCCCAGATTATGTCAAGGTATCTGCCAAGCGTATTATTCATGTTCTACCTCATAGCGCGAACATCGAATACGCATGGTCTAAAACAAATGAAAACGAATTACAAAGATTGCTGTCATCTGACAAAGAGTACATAAGGTTGGAAGTTTGAAATAGGAGGTAATTTGGAAAAATAAAAAATGGAGTAGGGCTTTTCGGTCCCAATAACTAAAGTTTAGGAACAAAGATACCTCGAGATAGGGCAAGTCGTCATAGAAAACCATATGACCTTAGATGACCTAATCAAACCATTTTGAATTAGTGTCTTTGCGGGAAATTTGTGTCCATTGTTCCCAAAGACTGGTGCTGGGACTTGTGAAAAAATAACAACTACCAAAAGAAAGAACTCATGACCAGTGAAAGGAGAACCAAACATTTGACTGGTATATGAAGAACAAAACGGTAAAAAAATAATGAATTAAAGTATAGTCTTCACTGGTGGTGTGATACATTTTTTTGTGACTCTTAAATTTATTCCTAGGACCTGTATTATTGAAATAGTTCTACATTGTATCGAAATATTACTACATTAAAGTAACTAACACTAAGCACGTTCATTGAGTGAGAACAGATGTGTGACTGGTCAAATGGTTTCAATTGACCCCCTCCAACGACAAGCCCATGTAAAAGTGATAAGTCTTATTCATATAAAGTGTTAGAACTAGAACCGGTCTCTACCACCAAAGACCTATCACGGGACTACTTCGGTGTCAGTAAGCTTCCCTCTAGGGGTATTACAGTATCAAAGAGGAATACCAACATCTTGGGCACTCCAAATCTAGCTTGCCTTTACATTTTAAGAGATATATGACATAACGGTACTCAAATTATGCTTGAATGCCCCAGTTCCCAGTTAAAAATATCTCTTCGTCTTGCTTAGCGATCTCCGATAAAAACAAAATTACTTAAATGTTGTTTTAACATCTAAGTGATGCGTTAGAGCATTTTAAAAGCCATTATGCCAACTTAACCAAATATCTGCTGTTTTAGTAGCCAAGATCTCAACCTGAGGAATGGCGCATTTGCTAACAAACTAATTTTCATAAATATACAATTAAAAATTTGCTTATTTCCACTCACATTTATATTCTTATTTTTCAGACTATTTTGCAACCAACCAATCGTCACCACCAACTAAGCATCGTTATATTGCTTCATTTAAACGTGTTTAACAAATTGAAAATTGTTAACAATTCGTTAATTTTACACGAAAAAATGGAAACAAAAAAATTTTAAAGCAAACATTTGAAAACAAAAGGCAAAAGTTACTGCGGCAATGACAACAACATTTGCGACACCAACTTCTTTTTCCCTTTTGTTTGCAAAATCGATTCTTGAAATCTTAAAACACGAAAAAATAATGCAAAATACACACACACTCCATAAATGGTACAAATAATGGAGTAAATCATGCTCTAGACTTGATTTTAAAGACTACACATTTCATTGCCTCTTTGACAAAGTCGGGCTGCTTGTTACAATTTTAAACAACACAATTGATTTTATTTGTATTAAGAAAACGAAACACAAAAAAAAAAAAATTTTCACCAAACTAAATGTCACATAAAGTACGAAAACTTGCACTACTTTTCAAACGCTACAAGAAATAAGAATACAGCAAACAAAAGTGTTATTATTGCAACAACTCCAGGTTGATAAAGGAGGAATTGTTTAAAGGAATGCATTTTTTTATTTCCATTTTACATAAAAAAAATTTTTTTTTTTATTTTGGATGATTTGGATATTCAATTGTTTTTTCGTTTAGAAACCCATTATTATGTAAATAGCTACAATTGTATACTTTATTTAATAGCAATAGTCAACGTGTGTGGGTTGGGGAGTATTAAAGATATCCCCTTAATTTGAAGCTGGTGCTATCTAACGTCCACGACAGAATCAGCTTTGGCAAACCAGTACATTCGCCAGCAGTCTGAACTACTCCCTAAGTTACCAGCAAAAACCAGATCCTAAGACGAAATTTTTAAGCCGTCCCTTGGCGCGATTTACATGTGTTTTACCATTACATAGCCACCGTATGATCTCAAAAAGTATCTGTCCCACAATTAACCAGTCCTTGAGCTGTCTTAACCGCGTGAGCTTCAAGCTCCCATTGCATCATATTAAGTTAAGGTAATCTGGTATCTTAATAAAAGATATTCTAATTCCAGGTGCTTCTCAAAAGTCTTACGTACAAGCCCTAAAAGGGCGATCGACTTCATATACAACAGACTTGATTTATTAGTATTGTGGTTATTTTATTGAACTATTTATGGTTTTTAATCCAAATTTTTAATATGTTTAATTAGGCTTAAGTTCATTAAATTTAATTTTCATTAAATTATTTTTATGAAGAAAGGAATTTTACAACATGAAAATTAATTAAAATTTATTGATAATTTTTCATTCTTGACTCAATCTGGGCTCGAACCCAGGTGTTTACGGACAGGTTACCCTGATATGTTTCGATTGCAACCACTCAATCTCCTCAGAGGGCTTGCCGTTTAACACTCGCAGCCATCGACGACTGCTGACGTCATTAGTCAAACATCAATCCTTAAACCAAACTGTATTCAACCTTTGGTAGATCGAAATTTGCTTTGAATGATTATCTATTTTAATTCATTTTAACATGTTATTCCTTTACTTCTGTTTTTTCGTACTTTTGTCAAGAATTCTTCTTGAAGTTCAAAGTACATATTTTTTGTTTTTCATTTTTTGTCTTTCTTATTCTTGTTGACCTTTTCAGCACAACTTGAAGGACAAATGCAAACATAGAGCTCGTGCCTTAGCTTTAACAATTATTAGTATTGTGGTTATTTTATTGAACTATTTATGGTTTTTAATCCAAATTTTTAATATTTTTAATTAGGCTTAAGTTCATTAAATTTAATTTTCATTAAATTATTTTTATGAAGAGATTTATGTTGCCGATCTCAAGGTGGGCGCTGAAGCTGATAGTAAAAAGATTATTAACTACATAGTGCTGTATGAGGCTTTGTTAAAGCGTAAAATTAAGTACCAGGATAACTATCTTCCAAATTCTGGACTGCCTTAGAAATAGTCACTACATTTAGGAACTTAACAAGTTCTTTATTTAATTTATTTCTCGAAAAAGACTCGCTCTTTGGAGTGTTTCTGCCACTTATGGCAGAAAACTTCTTCTTCTGATTTGCTTAACTCCTTGTGTAGCATATGGCAGCAGAATGTTTCTAAGAACTGTCCAAACATGAACTATTCCCTCCTACACACGGAACCGGAAGCATATTAAAGGCGCCTCTGACATGTTTTTTGTGTAACATTTTTGCAAGGGTTCCCTTAATGTATTTAAGGACAAAGAAGTGCTTATAGGTGCCTAACACTCCTTGTTTGGCTACGCACAGGCGTAAACTTCATGGATGCTAATTGGTGCACGCAAAAGAAAAATCAATCCATCCGTACTCAAATCAATCCGAAGCGGTATTAATAGTACGGCGAGTACGGATTTTCTTGAATCAAGTACAGAAAGATTTATTCAAGTACGGATTGTCCATATTCAATCCCGAATTCGTAATTGAAATAATCCGAAAATGAGATTGATTTAAGTAAAACTAAGATTGATTCAATCTCAAAATGGGCTTGATTCTAGTATTATAAAGTGGATTTTATACCGAATTAGAAAGAAAAAAATCGTTATGATTGATTTACTTACCCGTATTACATCTTACAGAATGATAAAACACCAACATCATGACCGATATGGTTTTTACTTTAGAAATCCTATGTACATATTTAACCAAAAATATAAACTAAATGAGAATCATGAGTTCAAATTTAGTTTTTAACCCTTCGTGGTACACAGGAGTCTAGCCAGAACTTTTGTCAAAGTGTTTAGAAAATCAAAACATGCGTAAGCCGGAGGGTTAAACACAACGAAAAGTTTAATTTTTTTGTTCTTGGTTTAAGAATTTTATACTTATTTCAATAAATTCCGGGATTGATTTTCGAAAGTAATCCCATTTAGGATTGTTCCTGCCATAAAAGCGCAATAAGCTATCTGACCCTATTTCCCAAATAAGTCGAGTTGGCTCAACAACAGATGTGTCATTGCTCACACTAGCTAATATCATAATGGCTGTTATATCTAATATTATTTAACGGTGTTCAGCTGCACCGAAGGTCGGATGGATGTCGTGAGTCTTCTTAGTTTGTAAAAACGGCAAGGATGGGTGCTGGGCTTTACCAAGTTAGCTCGTTCCGTTACCTTGCGCGTAAAAGCCTGAACACTAAAGATCATTCATTTTCTAACAACAGTAACAAATCAAACCCTTTTGAAATCGGCTAAATATTTTCGTTGGCATAAATTTGTTTTGGCTGTCCCGATAAGAGCATCCAAATGACAAACACCTTAAGTAGAGATAAGACGGCAAAAAAATGTTCAAAAAAAAAAAAACTAGGTGTTATCAAACAATAAAATGAACCAAAATTAAAAAAAATTTATTTTAAAATACAAAATTTTAAAAACGTAAATAAAAATGTTCTTTTAATGAAAATTCGTATGATGAACAACATTTTTTTCTACTTTTTAATTTTGACTTAAAATGTTTTGTCAAAATGCCACAGATACATATGTACATTAGCGTGGCCGTTAGTTGTATGGAGAACTTTTTTTTTTGATTTCTTACATTCTCCCCCCTCGATTCGGTTCAGTTTTTTGTAAAAAAAATACAAAAAAATTTCGTAGCGATTTTTCAAATGTAATTTGTTTGCATATGACTATCTCTTAAAAACAACATTTAACAAGAATATGATATATGGCAATATTTTAGCTCTTCTAGTCAACAACATTTGCATTGAAGAAAGTTTTTTGCTTAAATTAATATTTTAGAAAATAATTAAGAAAATAACAACAAAATACTAAACTTTTTATATATGTTTTATACGAGCCCTAACCACTATTAATTCGTACACAAAGCATTTTTCATCAATGTGCTATTAAAATATGTATATTTTCGGAACTATAATGACTACACGTTTCTTAAAGATCATTTTATTCTCTGTAGATATACAATAAAAAAGTTGTATATTAAAAAAATGACGTTTTAAAAATCAAACAAAAACGAAAATTATTATTTTAAACAAAAATATTGTGACCAGTATTAATTTGTACAGTCGCCAATTTTCATAGTTAGAATTGTGTAACGCATCCTTTGTTTTTTAAAACGGTCTCGACCCGCTTTGGCATGGTACTGACTAGTTTTTGGCAGTCTTCTGGGGTTATCGAGTCCCAAATTTCCTGAATTTTGGACTTTAACCCGTCAACAGTCCGTTCGGGTTCATTTCGAAGTTTTCTTTTCATAATAGCCCACAAATTTTCTATGGGATTTAGGTCTGGACTAGAAGATGGCCAATCCAGGACCTCGACTCCACTTTCTTTAAGCCACTTTTTCGTTTTTTTTTGCAGTATGGGAAGAAGCACCATCCTGTTGAAATGTGTATTCCCCGCAGTCTGCTAGTTTCGATACCGATGGTATCAGATTTTCCTCCAGGATTTTTATATATTTTTCTGCATTTACGATTCCATCTATGAAATGGAGCTGACCGACATCTTTTGAGGACATACATCCCCATACCATGACTCTAGCTGGAAACTTAACTATACGTTTTAAGCAGTCTTTGTTGTATGCCTTGGTGCTTTTACGTATTACCCTTTTTCTTGCATCACCAACACATACATCAAACTTAGATTCATCGCTAAAGATAATGCTGTCCCATTGCCGTTGTACCCATGAGCGTCTCTCTTTAGTCCATAATAGGCGTTTTTTCATTTAAAGTTACATGGATGAGAAAAAATACCTATATGGCCAAAATTTCGAAATTTGACCCTCTAACTCTGAAAATTTTTGACCGATCTTGTTGAAAATTTGTGTCTAAACTACTATCCAATAGGACTAACCTTGGTGCAAATTTCATCCAAATCGGAAGACATCGCTTTAAAAATTGGGTCACTTGACATTAAATTCCCCTTTTATATACATATATAAAACGTATATAAAAAGTTTGGTATTTTGTTGTTATTTTCTTATTTATTTTCTAAAATATTAATTTTAGCAAAAAACTTTTTTTAAGGCTAATGTTGTTGACTAGAAGAGCTAAAATATTGCAATATATCATATTCTTGTAAAATGTTGTTTTTAAGAGATAGTCATATGCAAACAAATTACATTTGAATAAATGGCTTGATGGCAAACTTTGAGCGGCGGGCGCCCCCCCTAAAACACAACTTATCGCTACGAAATTTTTTTGTGTTCTTTTTTTACATAAAACTGAACCGATTTGAGGGGCGAGAATATAAGAAATCAAAAAAAAAGTAAATAACGGCCACCCTAAGGTACATGCCATTAAAAAATTGTATCCTTGTATCCGTTTAAAATAATGAGTTTTTCCTTAAGAATTTAATACCTTTAAACTCTTTGAAAATATAAAATTTTATGGTGGAGATTTTAATGTTATGCCTTAACGATACCCCTCTTGTACTACTTTTATAGTTTTAAGTTAAACAATCAATTTGTTGCACATTCCTTTGTTAATTTAGACAGACAACAAAGTGTTGCAATACTCGACGACAATGCCAATAACAGCATCACCTTTTAACATCATCATGGGCTCTTTGCTTATAATAATGGGGAGGTGAATTGGTTTTTTCTCTCTTAAATTTATTTACGCCAAAAGTGTATCAGGGCATGAGGTACAAAGTGCAATTGTCGTTTTTTATTTTTTAAGGTTTGTCTTTAAGCATTGAGAACTTATCACAAATCCTTGCTTAAGTGGGATATCCCTACAATAATAATACAAAGCGCTGAGAGTGAATACTTTGTAGCGAATGAGCAAGTTGGATGTTAAAGTATTGCTGTAAAATCTATACGGAGTTTACGCAACAGGAATTGTTAGGAGGAATTAAATGAACCCTACACTTTACTAAAGTGTTTGCTATACTTTATAAAATTATACAATAATGTTTCCTTGTAAGAAATATAATCAAAACGGATTGTATCTATTTCCGGCAAAAACAAAAGATTATTAGTAAAATGTTACTAACTATTTTACTACTCCGTTTCCAATTACAAACTTTATGTTAAACTTAACATATTCTTTTTATATTCAAGATTCTTAAACTTTGAACAAAATTCACTCCTGCTGTGTTTGTTTTTTTTTTTCTCCAGTTTTTAAGCACTTAAACTGTAGTTTCAGTTACATGTTAAAAATCATGTTATTACATTTTGCAATACAACTAACAATTGCTTTTATAGTTCCTGCTGTTGCAGTTGCTTGTAGCAACTACTACTAACTACCATTTAATAGGCTAAAAAGCCAATTTTCATGCTTTGTCAACAATGTGCCCTAAAAGCAGAAAAAACGAAAAGTTTTTTTTACTCTTTTGGTCTAAATTAAAGGTTTCCTTGCAAAAGGACGACATTGTATGAGAATGAAAGCAAAGTGTATCGAGGGAAACGCGTTAAGATTATGATCATTTTAGTTGCAATAACAAACAAAACAAAAACAATAATAACTGCAGCAACAACAACAATCACACCAAAGCTATATTAGCAGTTCAAAGTTTTCCTTTGTATGAAACATATTGTCAGTGAAACTATTTGCTATTTTACATTGCAGAAGTGGCAATTTGCAGCATACAGTGTTTGAGCACACGTAAGTACCCCATGACCATTTTTTACCGACAATTGTCAGCTTTTATACCTACAGTCTGAATGCCTATTTCGCTAACAAATATCAAGTATTCGGAACTGTTCTCTAAGGGAATTCGGTAAAATTTGCAGATATGTCGTTCGGAATTTAACACGAATTCTGCTAAAATCTCGCACAGAATTTCTAAAGGAGTTTCGATATGTTAAAATCTGATATTTCGGTCATTTATAAACCGACTGTGCTCATTTTTATTACAAGTATTCTACTGAGTTTATTAAATTGGACGGTTATGGTTAAAAATATTGAGCAGTAGTGGTTTATGGTTCATGCTTCAGCCGCTTGTGAACTGATCTGGCTTAATTAGAATAGTAATTTTTTTGCGGACTAATTGGGATAGAAACATATAAGAACCAAGTCCACGTCATATCTGGGGTGTTCGATAATCCTATTTCAACACACACAACCAGACACACGGTCAAATGAACAACGTTAAATCTTCTTCACTACACATTAGAAGCCAGATCAATATTTTACCTATGGTAAAGGGTCTAAAAAATGTACTTCATATGTAGTTAAATAACTTACTTACTTGTTTCTAGTTTAAAGAATCACCCGCAGCAACGTCTAGAAATAAAAAGAAAAACATTAAATTTTGTTATTTAAACCAAAAACTTAATAAAAAAAATAAAATAATAAATTTTTCATTGTGCTATTAATTTTAAGTATAACCGAAACAAAGATATTCTGGTACCCTTTTTTATAAAGTTCCAGACTGTATCTGACAAAGAATGGTCTACTGGGTATATTTTTGTGGGCTTGTGTGTGTGTTTTCTGAGTGCATGCTGGCAATATTTGTTCTCATTTTCCACTATTGCCATCATTTGTTACGTTTGTCATCGTTATCGCTCTTCTATTTAGTTTTTTCTTTTTAGTTTTATTTTATAAGACAGAAGTTTACCGATTTAATAAGTGGCTTATTGTGTGCCCAAATTAGTTAAGCGCGTTAAACATAAAAAACAATGAGAAACTTCACTCTCAAGAAGAAACGTTTAGTTAAAGCCGATAAAACTTATTTGCTCTTGTTTGTTTTTGAGTTTCGCAAAGGCGAAATAACTTTAAATAACAGTGGGTCAAAACAATTGCAAAGTATTTTTACCCAAGACCGCAGGGCTGTGGAGTCGTCAGAAATAAGTTTCAACTCCGACAGCTTAAATTATTAAAGTCAGACTCCGACTTCGATCAATATAAAATTTAATTTTAAAATTTTTATTATTAATTAGTATTGTGGTTATTTTGTTGAACTATTTATGGTTTTTAATCCAAATTTTTAATATTTTTAATTAGGCTTAAGTTCATGAAAATTTAATTTTTATTAAATTATTTTTGTGAAGAAAGGAATTTTACAACATGAAAATTAATTAAAATTGTTATTGATAATCTTTCATTCTTGACGTGGCTCGGGCTCGAACCCTGGCCGGCAGGTTACCATGACATGTTTCGATCGCAACCACTCGATCTCCTCAGATGGATTTGCCGTCTTACACTCGCAGCCATCGACGACTGCTGACGTCACTAGTCAAACATCAATCCTTAAACCAAATTGTATTTTAACATTTGGTAGATCGAAATTTGCTTTCCTGAATGATTATCCATTTTAATTGATTTTACATGTTTTTTCCTTTACTTCTGTTTTTTCGTACTTTCGTCAAGAATTTTTCTTGAAGTCCAAGTACAGAATGAAAGATTATCAATAACAATTTTAATTAATTTTCATGTTGTAAAATTCCTTTCTTCACAAAAATAATTTAATAAAAATTAAATTTTCATGAACTTAAGCCTAATTAAAAATATTAAAAATTTGGATTAAAAACCATAAATAGTTCAACAAAATAACCACAATACTAATTATTGTTAAAGCTAAGGCACGAGCTCTATGTGTACATTTGTCCTTCAAGTTGTGCTGAAAAAGGTCAACAGAAAAGAGAAAGACAAAGTGAAAAAACAAAAAATGTACTTGGACTTCAAGAAAAATTCTGGACGAAAGTACGAAAAAACAGAAGTAAAGGAAAAAACATGTAAAATCAATTAAAATGGATAATCATTCAGGAAAGCAAATTTCGATCTACCAAATGTTAAAATACAATTTGGTTTAAGGATTGATGTTTGACTAGTGACGTCAGCAGTCGTCGATGGCTGCGAGTGTAAGACGGCAAATCCATCTGAGGAGATCGAGTGGTTGCGATCGAAACATGTCATGGTAACCTGCCGGCCAGGGTTCGAGCCCGAGCCACGTCAAGAATGAAAGATTATCAATAACAATTTTAATTAATTTTCATGTTGTAAAATTCCTTTCTTCACAAAAATAATTTAATAAAAATTAAATTTTCATGAACTTAAGCCTAATTAAAAATATTAAAAATTTGGATTAAAAACCATAAATAGTTCAACAAAATAACCACAATACTAATTATTGTTAAAGCTAAGGCACGAGCTCTATGTGTACATTTGTCCTTCAAGTTGTGCTGAAAAAGGTCAACAGAAAAGAGAAAGACAAAGTGAAAAAACAAAAAATGTACTTGGACTTCAAGAAAAATTCTTGACGAAAGTACGAAAAAACAGAAGTAAAGGAAAAAGCATGTAAAATCAATTAAAATGGATAATCATTCAGGAAAGCAAATTTCGATCTACCAAATGTTAAAATACAATTTGGTTTAAGGATTGATGTTTGACTAGTGACGTCAGCAGTCGGCGATGGCTGCGAGTGTAAGACGGCAAATCTATCTGAGGAGATCGAGTGGTTGCGATCGAAACATGTCATGGTAACCTGCCGGCCAGGGTTCGAGCCCGAGCCCGAGCCACGTCAAGAATGAAAGATTATCAATAACAATTTTAATTAATTTTCATGTTGTAAAATTCCTTTCTTCACAAAAATAATTTAATAAAAATTAAATTTTCATGAACTTAAGCCTAATTAAAAATATTAAAAATTTATATTATTTTAATAACAAACAAAAAACCGTATTCATAAAAATACTTTTTATTTAACGAAGGTCTGGGAGCCTAAGATGTCAGGTTGATGTGCCTCACAAGCCATCAGATCGGCATCAAGTGCCTATGCTCCTCCTCCACGTGGCGGCTCCTGGTAACAGCTGTACATTTCCAGTTGGCTAAGGAACAGGGTTAAAATATTATGAAACTATACTATTCTTCTCAGGAAGGGTAAACAAATACTTAGAGGATTGCATTTTACCTCTTTGTTATAATAGCGAATATTTAGATTAATATGGTCCAGGACTGGGTTCATATATTAAGAAGGATCCCCTTTTAGTGATAACGTGGTGCATGGACGATAATCAAGCAAATTGTCACGCCTGGGTTCCGCAAGGAGCCAAAAGGTGAGTCTGGGGTCTGCACCAAACCACCTTCCAATTTGTTATTTTGGAGCCACGGGAAGTCATACAGCCCCCACTCCTTAACAACCTGGAATGACTGTAAGGTGAGGACTTTGCTTGCAGGATACACGTGGTGGTTGTCGGTATGCTTGATCCTAGGATCGTTGTTAACTCTCTTTTTTTAAACTGATTGGATTAATCTATACAGTGGAGATCTAGATAGCTCCAACTCCTAAACAAGGAGAGGTACCAAGATTCTTGGTCTCGTACCTGAACTGCAACCTATGTGTGATTGAATGGTCCTACACATGCAGGGGCACTTGGTAAATGTTTAAATGAATCACCACCGTGAGATTGAACTTAAAGTGGTACTCACGTAAATCTTAACCATATTAACGAAGGTTTTATTCGTTCGTTAAATTTTATAATCGTTTATGAATACAGGGCAAGACTTTAAATTAATTAACAAATCTTCAAATAGCAAATCTAAAATCAAAAATTGCTCTGCATTTGCCCTTAAGATAACGATAGCCTCATAATGTATGGCTTTATTGATGCTCTCACATCGGTTCTGATCATTATGAGGGCATAATGTAATTGTTCTACGGAGACTTGTAACGGTGACAAAGCCATGGCTATGAGAGAAACATTCTGGATATTCTCACGGTACCATGAAGTTGCATATTTTATAGTTGAACTTAAATAACGGTATATTTAAGTACTTTAGCAGCACTAATTTTACACAATTGGGGTATTCACAAGCGGTGCTATCATGTTATATTGTCATAATGTTCTTACATTTTACAATGGTTTAAAAATATTGGTGTTGCTCTGTAAACAAAAAGTGTCTTAAATTAATAGAACTTTGCTTGCTTTGTTTATTGTGCTATCGTTATTAATCAGAAGAGACCTGCGCTGAGCGGCTGAGCTGAGCCGCATTACTTTTTGTAGCTGTCGCCGACGATTGTATAGTTTTATCCGGCTAGTAACCGAATTTAACCTGCGGCTATTTTTGAACCAAAACACTTGCGGCGTCAAATTATATCGGCTTAGGACTCTGATGTTTGGTATACAAACAAAATAATATTTATTTGTGATTTGCGTCAGGTAGGATCTGATTTAATTTACCAATTCATGGATTAGAATTAAAAAATATTTTGATGTCAATGAAATATTTATTTTTTAAATTTGTTTTAAATCAGCTGATTTAAATTAAAAATAGCACACTAAATTATGAGGAGTTGTTCATAACAGTCGTATTTTTTCATGTTATTATTTTAAGACATATGACTTTATGACACCTTGTGAATAACCCAAATGTAAAACATATTTAAGTGTTAACGGTTAAAAAATTTTAATTTTTAAGTTAGCCGGAATTCCTGTCATTAACTAATTTTACAACAAGCAAATAACTGCAATTTCTGCAATTCAGCCGAGCGTGTTAAATTAACCACCGACCTTTAAAAGACTACTCACCTTTTTTACAACTATGTATATGAATTACGGAGTATAAATTCTGCCAATTAAATTTAGACTCCTGCCCGCACTTGCAAATAAAATACAAAAATAACTTAAATTACCATAAACTTTTATGTTATATTGAATAGTTGCATCACTAAGTGCTACTAGATTTTAATTAGATTTCGGCGAAATCTAGTCACGGAGTAGATTTTGTTTTCTAGTCAAAAACAACAAGATTTTGCTTGAAATCTCGTAAGTAAAGGGTGATTAAATTTTAAGGGCCGATGTTGATTTTTAATGAAACACAAACTGCGGCACACCTCCATTCGATGGTCCAAATTTTCGATGACGCTGATGCATAATTCAGGTTCGATGCCGTTTATGTACGGAATAATCTCATCCTTTAGCTTTTGAATTGTTGCTGGCTTATCGACGTACACCGTTTCTTTCAAATGACCTCAAAGAAATAAGTCCAATGGCCCATTGACATCGCCGCCACGTGAGATAACACGGCCATTGAATTTATCGCCCAAAAGTGCCATTGTTTCGTTAGCTGTGTGGCAAGTGGCACTGTCCTGTTGAAACCACATGTCGTCCACATCCATATCTTCCAATTTGGGCCACACAAAGTTCGTTATCATCTCACGATAGCAAACACTATTCACAGTAACTGCCTGACCGGCCTCATTTTGGAAAAAATACGGCCCGATGATGCCGCCAGCTCATAAACCGCACCAAACAGTTACTCTCTTTGGGTGCATTGGTTTTTCAACAACCACTCTTGGATTATCGTTCGCCCAAATGCGTCAATTCTGGTTATTGACGAATCCACTAAGGTGAAAATGTGCCTCATCGCTGAAGATAATTTTCTTCGAAAATTGATCATCCACTGTTGCCATTTCTTGCCACCATTCTGACCATTGGCGAAGTTTGGAATGGTCAAGAGGCTTTAGTTCTTGAGTCAATTTCACCCTGTAAGCGTGTTAGAGCAAGTCTTTACGCATAATGTTCATCAACGACGAGCGTGAGAGGTGTAATTTTTTGGCACGACGGCGAGATGAGGTGGAGGGCTCTTCCTTCAGCCACACTATCGCGAACAGCAGCCAAATATTCTGCAGTACAAGCTGTACGAGCATGCACTGGTTTTTTCACATCTACTGCAGACCGGGTTTGCTAAAAATTTTTGCACGATTTTTCTGACTGTACGCACATTTGGACGATTAAACAGACCGAAAAAATCACGAAGTGTACGATATGTATTTTGATTTGAAAGCCCATTTTCATAATAAGCCTGAAAAACTTTAACGCGTTGCTCGGTTGTGTATCTTTCCATGGTTCAAACTGAGTTGGTCTGAAATTGAGAAATGTCAAATGAAATGCAGAAAAAACTTTACGCTTAGGTGTGGTTTACATTCAACATCGGCCCTTTAAATTTAACCACCCTTTACTATATTTCGTTGTAGTGTAAATTGGCTACAAGGCAAATCTCGTTTCCATACTTTCACTTCAAGTTTGTAATATTAATTACTTTGTTTGGGGAAAACTATTATCCAAAATTCCACATTCCGGGAAGACTATGATGGTATGTTTTTAAAATGAAAGCGGATTCCCATTCTTTTTAAATATTTATTTTTATAGTTTATTACTGTCACAGCAATACATAAATCAGTTTGTCTTCTTAAGAAACACAGATTAAGTATTCCTGCACCATGGACGTCGTTGATTGACCTCTGCAAGTTAATCAGTTGTTGCCTTTAAAGCTCTTAAGTCTGTAATCTTAAATCACTTATTATCATACGAAACAAATATTATTGGCTTTTTTGTTGATTTTACTCATTGGACACGACAAATGTTTTCCGAATTGGGGTTTAGTAATACAAAACCCGACCACAACTGAAGTTTCTTGCGCGAAAATTTGACTCAATGTTTACTCTACTTTATGTTTATATATAGATATGTAACTTTATTCACTAGTTTTCTTTTATATTAATGTAAGGTCTTGTTTCATTTTTAAAAAAGCAATTTTATCATTCTGAAAAAGTTTTCATCTATGGGTTAAGGTTCATTTTGGTTCGGGGGTTTTAGTATTTTTAGGGATTTGTTTGTTTTAAAATTTGGGATTTAACTCATAAGGAACTAATTCCCTAATTTAAAAGACTTAGTTCATGTTGGTTTTCAAGACTTAATTCAATAGGAACTAAGTTCGTAGCGTTATCAATACTCCTACTTCATTATCTACCTGAGCTTTCTATATCTCCACTACGAGCCCTAACCACTATTAATTCGTACACAATGCATTTTTCATCAATGTGCTATTAAAGTATGTATGTTTTCGGAACTATAATGACTACACAAAAAAAATTATACGTTTCTTAAAATTCATTTTATTCTCTGTAGATATACATTAAAAAAGTTAAATATTAAAAAAAGAAGTTTTTAAAAATCAAACAAAAACGAAAGTTCATTATTTTAAACAAAAATATTGTGACCACTATTAATTCGTACAGTCGCCAATTTTCATAGTTAGAATTGTGTAACGCATCCTTTGTTTTTTAAAACGGTCTCGACCAGCTTTGGCATGGTACTGACTAGTTTTTGGTAGTCTTCTGGGGTTATCGAGTCCCAAATTTCCTGAATTTTGGACCTTAACCCGTCAACAGTCCGTTGGGGTTCATTTCGAAGTTTTCTTTTCATAATATCCCACAAATTTTCTATGGGATTAAGGTCTGGACTAGAAGATGGCCAATCCAGGACCTTGATTCCATTTTCTTCAAGCCACTTTTTCGTTTTTTTTGCAGTATGGGAAGAAGCACCATCCTGTTGAAATATGTATTCCCCGCAGTCTGCTAGTTTCGATACCGATGGTATCAGATTTTCCTCCAGGACTTTAATATATTTTTCTGCATTTACGATTCCATCTATGAAATGGAGCTGACCGACACCTTTTGAGGACATACATCCCCATACCATGACGCTAGCTGGAAACTTAACTGTATGTTTTAAGCAGTCTTTGTTGTATGCCTCGGTGCTTTTACGTATTACCCTTTTTCTTGCACCAACACATACATCAAACTTGGATTCATCGCTAAAGATAATGCTGTTCCATTGCCGTTGTACCCATGAGCGTCTCTCTTTAGTCCATAATAGGCGTTTTTTCATTTGAAGCGCGGTAAGCAACGGATTTTCCTTGGCCTAAAAAATTATATTAATTATAAAAAATACCTGGTGTACGAATTTATAGTGGTTAGGGCTCGTATTTCATTAATTAGTTTTAGAGAGAATGATAGTGTAAAGTACACTTTAGTAATGCTGCTGATCTTGGGCTCAGTGAATATACCAATAAGAAAAATTGCCGCATCTGTAAGAAAATTCGAGAACAATTTAGGAAATTTTATGCGACTTTTACTTGTGCAGAAATAGATCTTAAACCTTAAAATATGTGCTATTTGTATTGTGTCTCGTTCCACTGTCTTCCATTTTAATCATGCCTCCATAATGAGGCGCTACGCACGTGACTGTTAATCACGACTATGACGTTTTCTATAAAAGGCCATTGTTTTAACTTAGTTAAACGTTTTTGCTAAAATAATAGAAAAGCTACGAAAAATTAAATTTCTTTAACTAATAACTTGAACTGAGATAATTTAAAAATGAGTTTTATACTTGGAATAATTAATGAAACAGCGAACAGTTTTCGTTTAATTTAAAATAAACAACAAAAAATCTTAAGCTCTAATTACATCGTTGTTATGCTGAATAAGCAGTTGATTAAGAAAACAAAAATTGATGTATGAATTTCTTGCTATTTAAATCCAAAATAACAAGCGAATTTGTTAAATAATTTTAATGATTTTATTAAGGGAGTTTTTATATGTTTTTCATTATTTTGTTTAGAAAAGCTGCTAAAACAGTTGTCATCATACATAGAAAAAGTTCATAGTTTCTTAAAAAAAAGTTCGTTAAATAAATTAAAAATTTGCTTAATATATGTACGAATGTGTATCAGACAAGCTTTTTGTTTTACAATCTTAAATAACTCTTAATTTAACTGATGGTAAAAAATAACAATTAAACAGGAAAATAAATGAAGCACAGCCGCGAATAACGTTTTAAGTTACAAAATAATAATTTTCCAGGAGAGCAAAAAAACGTTTTTTGACAGGCAGATGTATTAAAATTTTTTTTTCTATTGTTAAATATAATGGTAATAAAAACTTTAATGCAAAAGGCTTTTAAAACATTATTCTGCACTGCAAATCGGTTTCATCGTTTTGTTAGTAACTTGCAATGTTCTTCCACTAGCTGACACTTTGTACGACATTTTGAAGGCGTTAAGGTGCTAGTTTTGGTTGATTTGATGTTTAAACTGTGTAAGAGAGTAAGGTTAACGGTTATCTGCAAAAAAAAAAACAGTTTTTAAAAATGTGGCGTTTACAACGTTATTCGCGGCTGTGCTTTAAATGAAGTTACAATTTGGCGATAATTAATAAAAACTTTTTTTACATAATAAGATAATTTTTTTCAACCGCAGCAGAAATAAAAAAAACTCGTACTAAATTTAAGTTTTTTCTACTTCCTTTTAGTGTAAGTGGTACCTAAACAGTTTGGTACGAATTTTACCAAAAAGTACTTATGTATGTATATAGCTTCGTCCACAATAGGCAGCAACATTTTCGCTGGTGTTCACAATAGAGCAACACTTTTTTTTAGCGACCACACACATTTTAAATAAAAAAACCGCTTCCAAATTTTGCTTAGAACAATATTACGTATTTATTATTTGTTGGAACATTGTGTTAAAATTTTCATTCAAAATTAAATAAAATTATTATAAACGTCAGAAACAAATTCAAACAAAATGTTTCTGAAGTAGAAATTGACTCAACTTTAAAAAAAAACTTTAGTTACATTTTTGTTTAAAAAATGAAAGGAAAATATATGAAATACTTTGGGAAGAAATAAGATAGAAGAAAAATCGAAATTGTTGCTCTTAAATAATGGGCGTGTTTTTCTAAAATTTTGTTGCAAGAACAACAACACTACAAAATTAGGTAAACAACGATTTTCTTGTTTTGTGTAGAATCAACAACAACACTAAAAGAAGAATAACATACACTATTTTAATTTTATAAGAGTAAAATAAGAAGAAAAAATTCCCGAATACTATTTGTCAAAATTATTAAGTTAAATAAATAAAATTTTCAAAGTAGAATGATAAAGAAAATCATTTTGGGCATGCTGCATGTGTCTTATAATTACGATCTCTTCTGTAAACAATGTGGTGAATGCAAAATATGTGTAAACGAGTATAAAAATAATATTCTCTACCTCTCATTCCCTCTCTCTGGGGCATGTGTTTGGGTTAGAGTTAAAATATCACTTTAACTTAAGTCAATCTCGATTTCGGACAATTTTAAGCACGGTACACTTAAATAATCCGTACTTGAATCGAGCACTATTAACTTGATTTAAGAAAATCCTTACTTACAGTACTATTGACACCGATTCGGCTTGATTAAAGTATTGTTTTTTTTCAGTGTGGGAACACATTGTCAAATTAAAACGCATAAAATGTTGTACAAAGGAACACAATAGCTGGCTTAAACGTAAAAGCGTATCTACGTTGACTGAGATCTTCTTCTATTTCATACGCCGGTTGCGACCGTATTGTCAAAGAAACGGAAAAATTTTAAATATAAGATGATATTATTTTTAATGAGAGAGAAATAATTAACAATTTAAATAAATTTGGATTTTTGTAACACTATTTTCAAAAGAAAACAAAATAGGCAGCCAAAACCACCCAAATACGTACGCGCTTAAAACCAAGTTCTACGGAAGAAGGGGTTTGCTTAAAAATTCCTGTTCATGTCTAAATTTTCCCACAAAATTTGTTATATAGGCACAGTTACCTTTTAGCATTGAATTTAGTTCGTTTCATATATTTCCAATATAACGGCTATAAGACGACTTGAGACGTAAGCGTCACTTCATGGTAAAACAAAATAAATGTAAACAAATTAAGAATTGTTCATACGTCTTATTTATTTTTACTTTAGAATCATAACGGTACACTTTAGATTTATAATATTTTTTTTAAAATCATATTAAAAACTAGAGATTTAAAAAAAAACTAAAATAGATAATCATGACGCTTACGTCTTTTTGCCGGTTAAGTAGAGCGTCTTCTTAGAAATTTACGGCTTTACGTCCTACGTTTTTCAACGTAAAAATAAGTTAACGGTGGAATAAGGAGTAAATTCAGCGCTTAAAAAAATTAAAGTCATTCGTTATAGAGACCCAATCTGGCATAAAACATAAAAAGTTTCTAAGTGTTTACAAACAAATTTACTACGCACGAAATCGTTAATTTTGTAAAAGCGCAAACTTTTTTATTTTATGTGCGCAACTTTAAAAATAATAAATAGAAATAAAGAAGCTACAAAAGCTTCTTACGTAAAATGTAGCAAATATTTTTGTCGTGTTGATTAATATTAAAAATTATAATTATTGCGATTGTTTTTTTTTATAGTTAATATTCGGTGAAAGTATGATATGAGAGTTTGATTGCATTTTATTTAAAAATTTTCTTTTGCACGTATTCTGAAATAAGCTGTTCATTAAGCTAAATAATATTTATAAAAGCAATTGAAAATTTTTTGATATTTTCTAATTAGGCTAAAGTTCATCAAATTTAATTTTCATTAAATTATTCTTATAAATAGATAATCATTCAAAGCAAATTTCGATCTACCAAAGGTTAAATATAATTTGGTTCAAAGATTGATGTTTGACTATTGACGTCAGCAGTCGTCGATGGCTGCGAGTATTAAACGGCAAGGCCTTTGAGGAGATTGAGTGGTTGCAATCGAAACATGTAAGTGTAACCTGTCCGTAAAAACGCCTGGGTTCGAGCCCAGCTTCAGTCAAGAATGAAAAATTATCAATAAATTTTAATTAATTTCATGTTGTAAACTTCGTTTCTTCATAAGAATAATTTAATGAAAATTAAATTTGATGAACTTTAGCCTAATTAGAAAATATCAAAAAGTTTGGATTAAAAACCATAAATAGTTCAACAAAATAACCACAATAATGATTATTGCAATTGAAAATTTTAAAAATATTCATTTGTCTTCATTTCTAATTGAGTAATAAATAAATTTTAAGACTCGTGTTTTATTTTAGTAATTGAACAATTCTCTCCAATATACCCAGTAAAAACTTCGCCTTCTTTTTCAAAATGAATAGCTTCTTTAACTCATTATTTTGTAGCTTTGTTCTATAACTACATCTATAACAGCTTCTATAACTACTTTTTTCTGGATGTATGCAGGTAAAAAAAAAATAATGACTTACTTTTTAATGCGTTCATTTTGGGACATCCTTTGTAAAATTCCTTGGTTCTTTCAGTAGAATTGTAAGTAGTGCTCTTATGTTTTGCTGATTTCTCAATAGATTTTTTTGTAGGCGAAGTTTTTACTGGGTAGTTTCATTAAACATTTTATTTAATCGTGTATCTATAATCAAATCGAATGTTTAATTAGAAACCTTATCAAATATGTCTCATGAATTGTTACCACCCTAATTTTATTTATCAGATGTGCGACTAGAAAATTTTAAATATTTCGGCAGTTACTTATCTTTTATTTCCTTTTTGCCTTTAATTTTTTTTTCTATTTTGGGTTTCAAGTGCGTCTGGAAGTTATGATTACTCTACGAAACAAGTAGAGACGTTTTTGTAATTACGTTTGTTAACCTTTTTATATTATTTATTTCTTTTTTTTTCTTGAACATTCGGTCTTTATATTATTTTTATTTGCAAATGAACCATGACGTCTTGCAATGTAAAATTTAGTGTTAAAGCTACAAAAAAAAAAAACAATAAAACACCAAATGAAAAACGAAATTCTTGGCACGAATTGAACTGAACATCACATCACCCTTAAAAAAATTACATGAACAAGAATTTTAACAAAACATGAACATGATGGTTTTGGCAGACTTTTGTTTGAAATTCGTTGCAGACAAAAATTTGGCACAACGTTTGGAATGGTAGAGAGCGAGAGCCGCCTTTAAAATTAATATTTTCCTCTAATCCAATACAAGTTAGAACAACTTGTTTTCCTAAAAAGGGCATAAATGAAAATTTAACATTCGGTACATAAAACAAATAGAAAACGGGAAATAAACATGAACTAAGTCTATGTTTTATTGCAGAATGTTTAACACAGCAAAACATTTTAAACAAAAAGTACTTTCTGAAAAAGTACAATACTTTTTCTTAAAACCAGCAGCTTAAAAAAGTAACTGTACTTTTAAGACAACTTTTAGAAAGTACTCCTTTTATAATTTATCTGTTTTTACAATTCCCTCGTCAGCAAACATTTCACTTGGCTTCCTTGTTCAAACAAAGTATTTAAGCCAACAAGTTCAGGGTCAAAACACAGATATAAATGATGATGTATAAGGACCACCCAGTAAGTTAAAACCAACAGCGACAGGCTAAAAAGTTTAAAAGACCATACCAAAAACAAAGTGCGGAAAATTATAATTAAACGAATGTAAAAGAAAACTATTCGCGTACAAATGTTGGAAAGTGATGTTCAGTCATGTCGTAACAACACAAGTGTTAGATATTGCACATAGTAAAAAACCATACAAGAGTTTTAATTGAAAAATTTTAATTTCTTAGTTGTTTTACATATTTTGCTTTGAAGTTGGTTTAAGTAATCTTTTTTAAGGTTAATCCAAGTTTTACACTTGTTGGAAATTTTAAAGTTTAAAGGAAATTTCTTAAGTTACGAAACAAGAAATTATTACAGCAACATGAATTATTTTATGAATTAGTAGTACACAGCCTATTGTGTTTTGGTAATGTGCATCGCAGTTGGCTTCACATTTTGAAACTCTCGATTTCAATAATTTTTTTAAGAATTTCAGACCTGTAGGTGAACACATGACGGGTTCGAAAAAGTTATTGATTTTACTTTATTTCAGAGAAAACAATTAGGAGTTACTAAATAAACCTTAGGGTACAATTGATAGTTGAATGCGTTTAGAAAGCATGTTAAAGATTAACATTTTATCCAATTGTCATCCTAAAGAATTAATGAAAGGATGCACAAGCGGAAGGGATAGAAATTCCACTCCCGATCAGAGAATATTGATAACCCAGCTACATATTATGTAACAAATTTCGAAAATTTTTCTGATACCATTCTCTACACAGAAAAAAAATAGTTTTCATATTTGAATTACGATTACGATTTTTGCGGTATTGATAAAAAAGTTTATAGGTTTAGTTATTGAATATTTAGTCAACAACAAAGTTTTCTAAGTTAGTAAAAAAAGTTGATGCCCAAAATAAAATTTTTCAAGAAGAAGTTAACGTGATTTGTTAAAATAAATTGTTAAACAAAATTCTATCGAATCTTCATTTATTTATTTATTAATTGGGTAATTCCATGTCAAACCGACCAAGAGTGGGACCCCCCGACACCTTTCGATTTCAATGAAATTTTGTGAGATGGTTCTTTTTATCCTAAAAAATTTTAAAAATAAAAATTTTTTTTTTGTCATATTCAAAATGTCATATTTTCGCCGAATAAGCCGAATGTGTTGAGTTTATTTCTTCAATATCCCGACAACTACATTACATACGTCGCTGATCTTTTTGTAATTTTAAAGAGAATAGTTGGGGCTACTAACAATATATTGAAAATTTTTATTTTAAATAAGTTATATCACAGTAAAAACTTCGCCTACTTTTTCAAAATGAATAACTTCTTTAACTCATTATTTTGTAGCTTTCTTTTATAACTACATCTATAACACGTTTATAACTACTTTTTTCTTGATGTATGCAGGTAAAAACAAGTTAGAGTGCTATATTCGGCTGTTCCGAATCTTTGATACCCTCCACCGATAGTTCGAATGTTCAAGGAGTAATATCTGCATGATGTTATTATTATCTTCAACTGTGACGATTTTAGGCGACTAAACTGTTTTCCGGTAGTAGGGTTTATATGGGGCCTAGGGTAAATTATGGACCGATCATCACGAAATTTCACAGCGTCATATCTAGTCCTTTAAAACTGTGACGTACCAATTTCTGTTATGATAGCATTAATACATAATTATGGTTTTAGGTGAACTAAACTGTTTTCAGGGAGTAGGGTTTATATGGGGCCTAAGGTAAATTATGGACTGATCGTCACGAAATTTCACAGTGTTATTTCTAGTCCTAAAAAACTGTGACGTACGAAATTTTGTTACACTAGCGTTATTTTTTACGGTTTAAGGCGTACTAAACTGTTTTCCGGGAGTAGTGTTTATATGGGGCTTAGGGTAAATTATGGACGGATCTTCACGAAATTTAACAGCGTGATTTCCAGTCATTCCGTCCCTAGTTCCAGCATTTATGTTATTTTTTGTAACAATATAATCAATTTTTTAGGTGGTGGTTCCACATTTTGATTCATAGCTCTGGTCCTACTGAACCGATTTGGCTGGATTTCAATCCAAAACTGCTTAGGATAACAACAAGCAATTTGGCACCAAGTTTGTTCATTTGAGTTGTTCGAAAGTGAGCGTGTTTTCAACAGACGGACAGACGGGCAGACATGGCTAAATCGACTTAGAATTTCTCAAGGACCCAGAATATATATACTTTATGGGGTCTGAGATGAATAATAAAAAAGTTTCACACGGAATGGCAAACTTAATATACCCTCTGCACAACTAATAGTGGTGGAGGGTATAAAAATAATTACTTACTTTTGAATGCGTTAATTTTGGGACATACCTTGTACAATTCATTGGTTCTTTCAGTAGAATTGTAAGTAGTGCTCTTATATTTTTCTGATTACTCAACACTTATTTTTTAATTTGGCTGATTTTTTTATAGAATATCTAATACTGTGTTCTTTAAAAATCCTAAAACTTTGAGGGAGGTGTTTTTTTTTCATTTTTAACATATTTTTTTTTTTCTTTCGCAACCTTTAAAAAATAATCTTAAAATAGAACTTTAATATTGTAATTTTGAGCAATAAGTACACTGTGCTAGTTGAAAAAAAAACAGAAAAGCCAGGCACCTGGCATTTTAAAATACTTCGGGCACGCTGAATCCAGGGGTGCTCTTGTTTTCGAAACAACATAAATTCTCGTAATTCAAAAAGGGTTTAGTTTATTGAAGTTACTACAAAAATCGAAATTCCGCAATAACTAACGAAGTTGGGTTGGTCATAGGAGCAGGGGCCAAATTAATGAATTTTATTAAACCGCCATACTTGTACTTGTATGGTTGAAATTCTTAAATTTGTCCCCGGCGCACGTAGAATGCTTCTAGATAGGTCAAATGTTTCACCAACCCCACTTAATTTTTCATCTCCATCATTTATTTATAACATACCTACCCGCTATCTCCATTGCTTAAGGGGGCTCCCATACAAAATGTTCAATACAGACTAAAAATATATTGAAAAACAAGTCCCATAACTGCCCAGGAGTCGCCCCTAGTGGGATATAATGTATGACCAACCTCAATTAGTTTCTTGTACTTAAAATTTGCTCAAGACATATCTGCCCCTTATCACCACTTCTTAGGTGGGCTCCCATAAAAATAAAAATGAAAAAAATTAGAAGCATAGCTATATTTTCCAATTTTTTTTATAAATTTTTAACAAACAAATATTTCAAAATGTTGTCAAAAAAAAATTCTGTTTCTTAAATGACTGCGCATATTAAAAAAAAGACTTAAACTTTTCTTAACCCTAGAACACACACTCGGGTACAACTATATCCACTTGCAACTTTGCAGTGCTGTAACTCAGGAACGGCGTAACTTAAGGAATAGAGATTTCGGATCTAGGAAACATAAGTAATTTATAATTGAAGCACAGCCGCGAATAACGTTTTAAGTTACAAAATAACTTTTCAGGAGAGCAAAAAGACGTTTTTAACAGGCAAGATTATTAATTTTTTATTTTTTTTTTTTGGATTATTAAAAATAATAATAATAAAAATTTGTATGCAAAATATCAACAAATTTAAAACTTAAATTACATGCAAATTTACAGTTTATAACTTTTTTTTTTGTGGAAAAACGTTTTATATGTACATCCACGATGTCATTTAAAACGTTCTTCTACTGCGCAAAGCATCATGACTGATAGCTTTTAAAACGTTATTCCACGTTTAAAACCATTTACTTTGTATCATATTTAAGTAACTTACAACGTTCTTCCTTTAGCTGACTCTTTGTATGTCCCTTTTAAAGGCTTTAAGGTGCATAATTGTGGGTGGTTTGAGGTTTAAACAGTGTACGAGAGTAATTTTAACGGTTTTCTGCAAAAAAACAGTTTTTGCAAAAAGTGGCTTTTACAACGTTATTCGCGGCTGTGCTTCAATTGTTAAAAGGTTATTTGATGGATCAGTGGTTCAGGAGCTACGAGCTTCCAAAGTCGACACCTATGTTAACACACACCCGGGATACGTTTGTGCCACACCAGTTCATATCAAAATAAAAGGCAACAAACCATTTTATAGTGTGTTTAAATTATATTATTTTATTTGAAAAATGAAAATTATAAATTATTGTTCATATTGTGCACTCGGTATTGGTGATCAGCTAAATAATGGCGAATGCACAAAAACATCAAAAAGCAACCGTTAGAATATCCAAATACTGCAAATACTTGTTTATCACTTGAATTATAGATGCCTGCATGCATTCTTTTACTTATATCATTTGAACCATGTAGAATATTTGCATGAAATTACACTAAAGCATTTTTAAAATATTTATATTATTATTTATTTACGCTTTAAAAAAAATTTAAATTAAATTGGACCATTTAAACACAAGAAAAAGCCAAAATAAGCTAGTAGGTACAAACGTATCTCGGGTGTGTGTTCTCGTATAAAAAGTTGGGAATGCACCGTAAGGTTAAAGGTAATTTAATTGCGGAATTTCGGTTTTTGAGTAATTTCAATAAACTAAACGGCTATGAGCATTTCGCTGGTTGCATAGGCCAGATTATCAGAAAACCTTTTTCCAAAGACTTTGGATAAACTATTGATATTATACAAATAAAACTGTAAAGCCAATGAGAATTATGCTTAGTGGTGAACTTTTAACGATCAAAAATGCTCCAGTTACATCTTGCGATGTTGAAAGAGTGCTTTCCATTTATTGAACTGTTGACAATTTAAAAAAAAATGCTACAGTACTTTACAATCAAAACATAATGAAATAACTGTTTCTTAAATAACAACTTCTTTATTTTTGCCAGTTTAACCATATTTCGTAACATATTTCCAGACATTTTAAAACGTTTTTTTTTATAGTTGCTGAAGAAAACCCCCAATAAGACCCTCTAAGCCTCAAAGTATGACTTAATAATTTTCGAATACAAATGCTCTTTCGCAAGACCTTTTGTATCAAATACTGAATTGTGATTGTTTGAAAATCTATAGGTTTATTTAAATTATTTTTCTGCGTAGGTTATCACTTTTATATTTTGCTTTAGTTTTGATATTTTGTGTTTTTTTTTTATTATTAAGAAAAGGAATTGTTCAAAACCGTTAAAGTTAGGTATTTTAAAACAGGTTTCATTTTCCCTTATGCGTTGCTATTTATTTTACATAAGGAAGCTGCAGTTTTATCTTCTACACCAGGTATCGGTTTAATAAAATAGGTATCTTTAAAACAGTGACGGGCACATTTGCAAATCAAATGTGCGCGTGCATAGGAATAAAAATGCTGCTTGTGCGACGTAGTGCTGGGATACTATCGATATTTTCAACTATCGATGTTTATCGATAGTTAAGATTTCACTATCGATATATCGATATTACTATCGACTGAACGTTTGTACTTGTGCAGGAAAACTTTAGTTATTTTTTTATAAGGCTACAGTTCATTGTTTTTATCACTTTATTGAATGCATAAGACTTATGTATATACGCACGTTATTTTAGATGGCAGTTTTTTAAAAATTGATAAATACCTTTCTTAAGGAAGCAAAGTAACAGGGACTATAAGATATTCCATTTCAACTTTAAAAAATTTTCTAAATTCTAAACCAAAAAAGGTAATCAATCTGACTTATCCTCTAATGGTCGTTCATAGTTTTGTCTTATGCTTGCAATTGCATTTTTTTACAACATTACAAAAATATTTGACATTTCAGTCCCTACAAAAACATGTAAAAATTTCGACTTAAAGTCCTTTAATTAGCAGTAAAAAGCACTGCTAAGCAATCCATACCACTTGTCATTCTTATGCATTAAACACATTCACCACAGCAGGATACACGAACACAAGACTACAAATGCTGCTGGGTGCAATTATAGTCGTGTAGTCAGCTACTGAATTATTTTGAAGACGGCAGCTACAATTGAAAAATTATAAACAGCTGTTTTTTACTGTCTGTTTATATTTCAATGGTGCCACTATCACTTTTTTTTACTTTTATAAAATGAAAAACATGCATAATTGCAGACTTTTATGCAAACTTAATTTAAGATTATAAATATATAAATACTCCTTTATAATACATTTTATAACTTAAAAACAATTGAATTTATTATGTAACATATTTAATTATTGTAATATGTACATAATTACTTAAGTGTTCCGCAAGGTCGAAAACTCGCAATAAAGAAAGTTTATTAAGCAAATATCTAGGGTTAAATAATTAAATATCGACATAATTTAAATATAAAGCCAATTTTTTATAAATGTCGGCCACGGAGTATAAATATATAATATTACCTCCTAATTGGTAAATCTGTATGCTTTAAACTCCATGTAAAACACATTTGAAGCATTTTCCAATGATTCCCATATTTTATAGATTAATTTTTTACCTAAATAAATATGGATAAAGTATTTTGCAATTTTTACGACCTATAACTCCTTAACTAGGAGCGTTGGCGCGAACAACATGTTCCTATAGAACTTTTCTTTTCTGTTAAAAAAAAAAAATTAATTTAAGCACTCATTCTTTAAATATTTTTTTTTTTATTAGCAACACTTCTTCTGTTTTGTAGTGCACAAAAATAGAAATTAGTTTAATTTGACTACAACGACAAAATAAGCACAGACAACAACCTGCAGCCATGTAGCCGTGACGTCGTGAAAATAATCATTGCCATATACACACATGTATTCTATTTTGTCATATTGAAGTCGGTAGCTTGCTGTCTCGGATGTGTTTAAAGCATTATTGTTTGTATTCATTGCTGTAATTCAGCGCGAACCGATAATATCGATAGTCTATCGATAGTTTCCCAGCACTAGTGCGACGTCGACACATGTACACTATAAACAGTGATGCCAACTTTTTGAGAGCAAAAAGCACTTTAAAATTTAAAAAAAGCACTATTTCGAGCAAAAAAAAGTGTAAAAAGCACTAAGCTATTTTTAAAATTTAATTAAACACATAACAAGTTGCATTCCGCTGTGCCGAATATTATATAACTCCAAAATTTAAAACAAAGGCGACGGCGTTGATGTGGACCATTTTCATTTAAGATTAAATCATAAATATATTTACATTTGTATGTATATAAATATTTTTAAATCTTTAATACAAATAATATCATCGAAAGCATTTGGATCATCATCAGCTGAGTTTGAATTGGCTATAAAACAGTTTTAAAGTAATACAAAAGCGCATGAAAAATGGCAGGTTACACAACGTTCGTTATAAAAGCAATTACTGTCAGCTGTTTTTAATTTATTTAACACTTTGCTCTTTTTTTGGTTTTAAAGTCTTTTCGTATTTTTGTACGGTTCCCGACTGCATTGTTTTAAACAATTCCTTAAATTTTCTAAGCCATTTTCTACTTTTGAAACAGTATCTACATCTTTCAAAAAATTTTTACCAAAATACATTATTGTTATTATTATTACTAAATATGTATGTTGTCAACGCTAAAAAGTGCAACGTTTCATTCTTTTAAAAAGGCACTTAAAAGCGCTGTGAGAAATTGTTAAAAGCACTATAAATACCCGCTTTTCAAAAACGGGTGCTTAACAAAATTTCGGGTATTGCATAAACAAAAAAGCACCAAAAAATACCCGAAAGGCACCAAAATGGCAACTAAAAACTTCTTTGTGTGTCTGTGACAATGTACGTACGGCTGTTGCTTTGTTGTTATTTCGTCAACACAAGCATAAATGTGATAGTATGTGTGTGCCCTTCACTGCTTTAAAATATATTCAACATTTTTTATTTTTCGAATTTATTCTATGAGTAGTAGTCCTATTCCTTCAATTTTTCAGAAATGACTTTATACACTACCAGACTATTATATTAGTGGAATTCACACCGAGCTTGTTAGTTTGTTAGTCGTTAATCGTTACTTTTTTATACGCATTTTGTTTTTGTATATTTAACGCGCTACCGGATTAACATTTAAAAAATTAACGATACGGCACCCCTGGTAAAATAGTTGTTAGTTGGTAACTCACAATCAGCTGTTGCAGTTTCTAAATAAATATAATAAACAAGTAATTTGTGATACATTTCTAAAAAAATATTTGTGTTTTGGCAATTTTCATGTACATTGAGAGTCAGTATGTTAATTAAATGATTTTTTATTTTATTTTAATAAATCATAAACTGTTCTTATAGTGGATAACCAAAAGAAAAAGCGCATTCGAACAAAAATGCAAAAAAAGTGGAGTGAAGTGGAGCACAAATTGCTGTTGGATTTTGTGTTGGAAAATGTGGACATTGAAGTAATGTAGCACTATTTTGTATATGTTTATAAGGTTATGCCAATGACATATATGTAACTATGTATTTTCAGAAACCAACTAGTACAATCTACTATCAAAAATTGGTCCAGACCAAAATTGACGCAACATGCGAAATGCTGCGATGCAAAGTTCGATACTGGAAAGCTACATTTAATAAAGCTGAAGAGTGGCGAAAGTCAACTGGTGCTGGAATTGTTGTAAATGATGACTGTAGCACTATAAAGGGTAATTCGTTTGATTATAATAATTTTGCTTTTCTCACCATTTTTTTTTTAACGATTTGCAGACAAACTACGAAAAATGTGCCCGTATTATGATCGCCTGGCGGAACTTTTTTACAATAAAACTAACTCAAATGTAGTTACGGAATCTTCAACATTCCATATAGATATCAATGTGGCAGATACAATAGAGGAAGATGGAGATGTGATACTTCAAGATTCCACATTTACAGACACATTTTCCCATTCAGAGGAACAATCGGCTCAATCGGTGTCATTTAAACCCATGCCACAGACACCAGCATCTACATCAACTCCAATTACACAGCCCGACAAAATTAAAAAAGATTTTTGCATCTTTGTATTTATCAACTGATTCTAGTTAATTTGGGTGCGCTGAATTCAAAACTGTAATCAGTTTGTCTCTAGCAGCTCTAGTTTTCATGATATAGCTTTTTTATACCCTTCACTTATGACCTCCAATTACCAATTACACTACGTGACAAAATTTCAACAAAGTCGTGACCAAATAAATCTGACAGCTAATCTTTATGTAAAATTGTCCGCTAAATCCGAATATGAAGTCAGAATTGTCAAAAGTAAAACAGTTTTTGAGATATTCCAAAATAAACGTTATTTGTGTTTTTAAAAAAGATGATGTGATTGAAATGCAAATATCTTCAAAAATTTTAAACGGATTATGTATTTCTTTATTTTAAGTGAAAGGTAATAAAATTTCTAAAATAACCATGGATTGCTTTTGAAGATTAGTCAAGAAATGACAGAGTTACAGGGGACAAAATTTTAAGCTTCATTGAACATTTTATGATTTTGTTAAATTTTGCTCTTTTCAAGTTATTTTTTTTAAACCAATGATTTAAATATCCAAATGTTTTATTGCAGGCGACATTAGATTATTTTAATATGAATAGCCCAACAAGATAAGATTGGTAAAAAAATGACAAAGCTACAGAAGATTTAGTAAATTAACACACATAGAAATGCAATAATTTCAAGCAATTTTTGTTAATAAAAATTTAGCTTTGTATATTTATTTGTTGTGGGTTAATTCAATTAATCATCTGTAACTTTGTCATTTTTTTACCAATCTATGTCTTGTTGGGCTCAAAATGTTCATATTAAAATAATCTAATGTCGCCTGCAATAAAACATTTGGTCATAAGTGGAGGGTATAAAAAAGCTATATCATGAAAACTAGAGCTGATAGAGACAAACTGATTACAGTTTTGAATTCAGCGCACCCAAATTAACTAGAATCAGTTGATAAATTCAAAGAAGCAAATTGAGTGTTGGCCTGTGTTATTAATTGGTCACTAGGCCAAAAATTTAAAACGCGCATGCCGAAAAGCGGCTTAAGCCAACTGGCCGAAATACAAAAAAATAGGGATGCATTTTATAAAAAACGGCTTTGCATTGAGCAACAAAAAGTTGATTTGGAAAAAAGTGGAACGGAACAAGAGTTTGAATTAGAAAATTGGAACTGGAGCACAACGAGAGACTTGCAATAATGGAACTGGAATTAAAATACAACCAAGAATGACAAACCAAAATTATTACCTTAATTATTTAAATAAGCAAGCAACGTATTTGTGATGAATTTATTAATTTTTTTTTTATAAAACGAAACTAAAATGTTAACCTGATCTCTTAAAATAAGTACGCAACGTATTTGTGATGAATTTATTAATTTTTTTTTATAAAACGAAACTAAAATGTTAACCTGATCTCTTAAAATAAGTACGCAACGTATTTGTGATGAATTTATTAATTTTTTTATAAAACGAAACTAAAATCTATTAAAATAAGTACGCAACGTATTTGTGATAAAATTATTACTATATTTTATGAATAAATGATTTAGTTTTATTTTCAAACTATGCCTGGAAACATAAGATGGTATAACATTTGTCTTTTCATTTCAAAGCTAGCTCTACTTGACTCTTCCAATTTCTCTTCAACTGCACTTTGGTTCTGTGGCACCTCTTTAAATTGATCTATGGCAGTACTATCAACGAGAATATTGTGGAGGATGCAGCACACTAAGCCAATCGTTGCAAAATGTTTGGCTTTCCTCGTTATTAATTCGCATTCGTAGTTCTTTAAGACTATTAAACCTGCCTTTTAATAGTCGAGTTGTAAGTCTATTGGAAACTGCTTGCCGGTACATTTGGTAAAAACTTTGTCGCTACATATGAGTGATAGTAGATGAGCAAATTGCTTGCGATTCACGCGTAACATCTAGCAGAAACGATTTTCATCCATTGAAGACAAAACATCTTCGCGCCAATGAATTGATTTTGGAACTTCATGCACAACTCCTCTGCGACACTTCATGACAGCATGTAAATCTTCATACAGCTCATCCAGTACATTTTCGGTTTCATCTTCATCATCGTGGAAAATTTTTGCATTAATAAATTATTTGTAATTAAACTATTAAATTTCGATAAATCTTGTCTACTTACCGTCAGCAAACGTTATTTGTGTCAAAGCATGATTAATTAATTGGTTTGCAATTGTTTTTTTAACACTTTCTCGTGGCATGTTTTATTTTTTCCAGAATAATAAATTGTGTCAGAACAATAAATCAGCTGTTTTACTACGAAGTTACAAAACTAACAAAGTTTTAAAAAGGGGGTCGTTCACAGTTGGTAACTTTAACAAATTAACAAACTACCGAGTAACAAATTAACAAGATCGGTGTGAATACCGCTACTGTATTTCCTTGTTACATTTTACCTTAGCTTTCCTTTGGACAGCAATGAAGTATATTGTATGTCTATTAGTGCGGAAGGAGTTAAACACTGAAGTTCATTATGCCCCAACAAAATTGTGTTTTTGGTTCATGATCAGAAACCCTGTAGTGACAATTTTTATGATAATTATTATTTAAAATTATGTTGTGCCTGAATGACATGTTAATTTTCATCAATAAATTTACTTATTTACCCATGTTTTGTGTTGTTAATTTTTTTTATATAAATAAAAAAAGAGGCAATATTAGTTGAATGCCTTTTTGGTAACAAAACAAATACTTTTTGGTGGGACTTTTCGAGGCACTGAAGGAATTATGCTTCATAAGTGAACTGAATCAATTTTTTAAATTTCTTTTCTTTAAGACGGCATTTACATCTGTGCAATTAACGCCGAGTTTTTTTTCTATTTTCTTTTAAAATAGTTTCTACGAAACTCTTTTCACATTTACATTTACATTTTTTTCAAGCATTTTTTCAACTTTTTCAACCCAGTTTTCTTCTCTACACCTCTTGCTAACAAACAAAAAGTTGCAAGCGAAAATTGCGGCAAAATGCGGCGTTAATTGCATAATGTAAATATGGTCTAATTCAATAAAAAAATTCATGAAGGGAATATTCAATTTTTTAAAACTGTTTGGTTAAATACATCAAATACAAAAATAGAAAGACGGTCTGCTGCCGTTTTTGGTTACATTTCTTCTTCATTAGCAAAGGAAAGATAAAGCAACAGTGAGTGATAAAGAAAAACACTGTGAGTATAAATATGACTTCGTTCAAAAATTATTCCAACAAAAAAATGTGTCTCAAAGCCAGCCGGCCGCTCTGCTCTGCTTCATCTTCGCCAACAGTGCTTGCTTGTGTGCGCGTCATTGCTTGTCATTTCATGAAGGGAATATTCAATTTTTTAAAACTGTTTGGTTAAATACATCAAATACAAAAATAGAATGATGACGAAAAACATATCGAGTCGGTCTGCTGCCGTTTTTGGTTACATTTCTTCTTCATTAGCAAAGGAAAGATAAAGCAACAGTCAGTGATAAAGAAAAACACTGTGAGTATAAATATGACTTCGTTCAAAAATTATTCCAACAAAAAAATGTGTATCAAAGCCAGCCGGCCGCTCTGCTCTGCTTCATCTTCGCCAACAGTGCTTGCTTGTGTGCGCGTCATTGCTTGTGCCAAAACTTTCTTGTTTGATTCAGCAAAATTATTTGTTTGAAATTTATATGAATTTCAGTAAACTTTTTGTTTGATTCTGTAAAATTATTTGTTTGAAAAAATCGGCGTTTTTTTTTCAGTAAACAAAATGCAAATAAATTGTTTGAATATGCGAATTTGTTTGAAGGACCGATTTTAGACAAAAAAAATTGAATTGGAAAAATAATTTTTTCTGTGAAGAATTTTATGACAAATAATTCTCTATTAAACAGAATTCTATAAGAAAAGTATACAAAATGGATTAAGAGAGTATTAAAAAGAGCTTGAAAGTTCTTGAGTTTTTTTTTAATATAAACATACATACATATGTATGTTAAAAATATATGTTACAAAAACAAAACTTTTACAGGCACCGCGAAGAAAACAACGATTTCTAAAAGTGAATCCTAATGTTGTACTTCCACCGTCTCCGAGTTGGGCATCGTTGGGGTACATGGAGTATTCTGTGGTCTGTAGTTTTGACTTAGCTGCACAATCTCCTTTGCACGATTTTTTGTGCAGGTAAATCAAAAATGCAGTTATCTTAAATGCATTTACCTGTCTTAATGTGCAGGTACACAATTGTGGTTTCCTGCACAAAAGTGCAGCTAAAGTAAAGTGTTGGATTTAAAAGTAGAATAAAGAAATTATTTTATTATTTCAACCCAGCTCCCATTTTCAATCGTCTAGGAGTCTACTGGGAATCTCTCAAAGAGTGTTTTTGATCGACGAGCTCATTTTTTAATTGTAGACAGTTCTTCGCTCGGGAAAAACTGTTACACGTGCTGATTCCCATGAGAGATTCTTCCATAACGCAGCGAAAAACGCTTATATTAATCGTAAAGGGAATCGTTTATGATGTATGTAGAGATTATCTAACGAGTCTTTCAAAGTTTCAAGAGTCGTATGAGACTCATATATGTAGGTATTATTTAAGATTTCGTGAAATGCTCAGCCGTACGACTGAGCTACCTAAATAAGGGCATCAAGCGTATGTTTCATGCCAAAACTTCTAATTTTCATACAATTTCTATAAAACAAACCTTAAGGTCTCGAAATCAACACCATCCTGTCGGAAAATCATTTTTAACAGATCCTTAGGCCGGTTTGTTTTAATAAAATTGTATTGGCAATAGCATTTTCATAAACGGTCTTATTTAGGTAGCCCAGTAATTGTTATACGACTCTTACAGAGAATCCCAAAATGTTCATTCCAAGATTTAAAAATGATCGTGTCAAAAAATAAATAATAAATTAGAAAGAGATTTAGATGTTTTTGTAACTCGTCAGATAATCATCAGAAGATTCTTTTAGGAGTTGTAAGTATATTAAACATAATCGTCTAACAAACAGCCTATGCTTGCTGGGAAATAACAGATCATTTTATACATGTATGTATGTATGTATGTATGTTTATTTAATATAAAAGAAATATTAACAAAAACAATGAAAATTAACAAAGAACATACAAAGTGATGGAAAAAAAAACAAAATAATTGCGATTTATATTTTTATAAACAGCTTAAATTGGATATTTATGTGAAAAAGTGGCCACCATATATTTTTATGTGTGCAGCTAACTTTGATGTTTTGTATGGAAATATTTGAAAGCTGCCCAAAAATATGAAAACTGTGCAGGTATATAAAATGCACGTAAACAAGTATTTTGAAGAATAATTCCAGAAAATATGTATGTTGGGCAGTTAAGTCAAAGTGCAGCTAACTTTGATTTTTTGTATGAAAATAATTTTAAAATGCCAAAAATTTTGTGCATTTATCTTAAATGTGCAGGTATAGAAAGTGCACTTAAAAAAGGAATTTGTATAGAATTATAAAGAATAATTCCAAAAATTATCAATTTTGTGCAGTTAAGTCAAAAGTGCACGTAAACAAAAGGCAGTTAAGTCAAAACTACTGTACATGGTTAGAAGCGGCAATGTACTACGCTAAACATCTTGAAGAAGTTAAAGCCGTTGTTTTAGAACTTGACAGTCAAGGTGCCGTCTCAATTGTGCAATCCAAAAAATATTTGAAAACTCCGAACTAAGTTCTCAACTTGAATTTCTAAAATAAAAATTTGTAAACATTTTGGTTGCTATAAAAAAATTGCAAACTTCGGGTTTATTTATTTCAGATTTTATCGACAGTTTTTGTGACGGACTATGCAAGATCGAGGAACAACAATATAATAAGAAATTTGAGAAAACATTAAAAAGAAATCCCTGATATCAGCAGTTTTTGGAAATAAAATATATTTTAGAGTCTGGTACTGTTCCAAATGATGAATATGTAAAAAGTTTGTCCTCTAATGAAATTCTCAAATGTAAATATGCACCGTCAACCTCCGTTGATGTAGAAAGAAGCTTCTCTTTATACAAAACGCTTTTAACAGATCGACGTAGAAAATTAAAATTTGAAAACATAAAAGCCCACATGATAGTTTATTGTAATAATTTTGATGATGTGGAAGAATTAGAATAAAACATTTTTTAGTGCTTTTTTTTGCTGTTTTATCAATTTTTGTTGCTTTTTTTATAATTACTTTTTGCTGTAAAAGTATTAAATATTGCTTTTTTTGTCTTCTCTGGTTATAACAATGGAAACTTAAGTTGAACTTAAATGTACCAGCTTGGTGAAAAAAGTTTCATTTAAGTTCTTAGTGAAGAACAGACTTTTGTATTTAAAACGATTTGAAATGTAATTGCGATATAGTATCCTAAAAATTGGCCATAGGTGTGTTTTTTTCAGGAATTTTTTTAATTCTTAAAATTGTAGAGTACTTTGATTTTAGCTTTGCAATATAAAGCATTTTATTCTTCAACTTTTTCCACTTATTTTTTATCCATTAATTTTATCATTAAATGCATGTGAGCAGGCATTTAAGTCATCAATGGACTTATGCAGAACGTGTTTACCAACGCATATGGAAATTTAAATAAAAATTGACTGAATAAACATTATCAACAATATTAAAAGATAAACTGTATTGGAATGTGTCATCGTACAGCCGACGACCCACAAAATAAAATTAAAGTGAAAAAACGGAAATTATAAATCCAACCTGCAAAATGTTTCAACCACAAAGTTCAAGATAAATGTATTTTTAATGCATAATTGCTTTTATTTGATGATGCTGATGTGAACGAACACCATGACGATAATGATGACGAGGATGTTGCTGTTTCTGATGCTGATATTGATCGAGTTGACGATTGTGTGTTGAAGGTGGAGTTGCAAAACAAAAAAATTATGGCTGGATTTTCGAAACACAATTAATTACCTTAAAAATTAACAATAATACGTTTTTAATGAGAATATACAAACAGAAATGATAGTATGGCTCAGTTGAAATTTCATTTTGTGTATTTTGTATTGATTGTGCAAAAGTACAGCAAATAAACGAAAAACTGAGTTAAATGTAGACAATAAATTAAACTGACTTAAAGATAAAAGAAGTTATGTTGATAAATTTTTGTTGAATACAGTATAAATGTCAGAATGTGAATATGTACTTAAAATTTTCACCTAATTAACGAAATTTATTTAATAAAACAAGACTAAGGATTAGGGATGCGATTTCCATGCAAATGCATGTTTTTTGTCGATAGTATAAGATCAATGTTGACCAATTACAAAAGGCAACAACATCGAAAAAATTTTAAAGGCTTGAAAAACCACAATACAATTTTGATGTATTGTGGTTCCAGTCCAACAAATATGGTCAGAATTTTATATTCCATGGATGAGTTTTTATTAGTAAAAATTGAGATTTTTAAAAAGTCTGCTCCCTACATCTTATCGTAACTTTGGAACGACGTACTCGATTTTGTAATGCAATCCGTCAATACATTTTAAATTACGCCAGATTTAAGCCTCTCTAATATCATTTTTTAATTTAGCCTTTATTTTTGGAGTTATTGAGGCCGAAGTGGCAAACAAATATTGTTTTTTTATAATATGTTTGAATTTAAAAAATTCATAAAAAATTGATATCAACAAGTAGGTACTTACCAGTTTTAATACTTAAGCTCAAAGCTGCATGTATTAGAAGTAAAATAAAAATCCATAGACAAATTCCTGTTTTATTTCCAATTCAAACAAAAAATTTGAAGAATCAAACAATTTTTTGTCTAAAATCGGTCCTACAAATAAATTCGCATATTCAAACAATTTATTTGCATTTTGTTTATTGAAAACGCCGATTTTTTCAAACAAATAATTTTACTGAATCAAACAAAAAGTTTACTGAAATTCATATAAATTTCAAACAAATAATTTTGCTGAATCAAACAAAAAAGTTTTGGCACAAGCAAGCACTGTTGGCGAAGATGAAGCAGAGCAGAGCGGCCGGCTGGCTTTGAGACACATTTTTTTGTTGGAATAATTTTTGCACGAAGTCATATTTATACTCACAGTGTTTTTCTTCATCACACACTTTTGCTTTATCCTTTCCTTTGCTAATGAGTCGGCAGACCGACTCGATATGTTTTCCGCCATCATTCTATTTTTGTATTTGATGTATTTAAACAAACTGTCTGAAAAAATTTAATACGGGATTTTGTTTTTTTTTTACCAACTTTGAAACCAACCAAAAATTTATTTTGTTTCTGATAGTGTGTTTTTTCTGTTGTTTAAAACAAATTAAAAGTTTTTTTTTACCTGCTATTGTTTTTGTTGTTTTTTTTTTACTACGAACCTCGTCACGCTATTTTATCATTTTTCTTATTGCTGTACTTTTTTAAAGCGTTCAAAAATAGACTGCATGTGTTTTTTGTTGTAGTTCTTATATTTCACATAAAGAAGTGTTGCTTACAATCAATAAAAAAAATGCAAAAAGACGACAACATTAAAGAGCGTTAAATATTTCATACAAAATTATGAAAATTTCAAACCAATAGCGCGCTTATTTAATTTTTGAAGAGTTGTCCACATTTTTGTTGGTTAAATAAAAATCAAACAAAAATATTGATTGAATCAGTAAAAAAATTTGTAGAAATCAAAAAAATTTTCAAACAAGCGTTTGTTTGAAAATAATTCGGCAATAATTTTTTCTGTGTAGTGTTTTAATTGAATTAGTATATTTTGGAAAGCGTACATTTTTTATAATTTTGCAAAAAAAAGGCTGCAGATAATTTGGTTTTTATTTCAGTGCATTCGCACAGTTTTATTTTTAATGAACTTAAAAAATTAACATAAAACATTTCTTCTTTTTAAAACAAAAAATAACTAAACAAATTTCTTCTTCAGAATAATCTTTCTGACTTGATACTGTTTTCTTGTTTTTATAGAAAGTATCGAAATTATTTTTATATTGTATTACCTATGGTTTCGATCTCTCTAGTTTCATCAACCTCATTTGGAGCCAGTTTACCGGTTTTCCCGCGGTATTGGTTTTGCGATTGCAAACGTTATTTTCCAAAGATTTTGTAGAGAAAAAATCTTAATGGGTCATTTTTATATTTGCGAAATCTTCTTCAAATGCTTTTTAGCAGGAAGGTTGTAACTTACGTCTTAGGTTACGACCGATCTGCACTCACTGCACTTACTAAATTAGAAACTCTTCTAACCACAGCGATATTATAACCAGCGAATTGATATGTAATAAAGCATAAAGTTGGATTGCAGTTACGCTTCCGATTGCTGCTCTCATACAGCAATGAACTAAGTAAAACAACAATTTAAAGAACACAAAAAATTGGCAGGTAGCGAAAGGTAGAAGAGAGGCAAGAAATGAAACAAATAAGAGTGATTAAAAGCAAAGTTAACAAGTGGTTAATGTAATATAAATGCAAGAGTGGACTTATTCCCTTTTTCCACTGAAAATAAAAATTTTCTGTTTCGTACAAAAAAATGTTTTGTCTTTAAATGGTGTTTTCCGTTGAAATTTGAAAACAACATTTTTACCATAGATTGTTAGTCATAAAAGGAAGTGTATCCACGCTAAATCTCAAAACCGCCAAAAATGGACTCATTCCCTTTATCCACTGAACGACTCATATAATAGAAATAAAATAAATTTTGTTTCATGAAACTCCATGAATAAATTCTTTTTTTATTCACGATTATGTGAAAGTTTTGACATTTTTTTATCGCAAATTTGTGTCGAGCAACGTGTTGCTAACATAAAATAAACAAATGGCAAATGTGCTTACATCGCTAAATGGACTTTAACGTTAATAATTTATATTGAATTAACTTATAGCGGCAAAATAAACAGATACAATGGACTATATCGCTAATGTGACTATAAGCGGTAGTGACTATAAACGAAAAGTAGGCTGACTTCCAAAACGTACTAATACAAAGTTTATATACACTTTTACTACTGTATTTTTACCATGCACATGTACAAAGTACCGAAACAATGCAACTATGTATGTGTTTAATATTATATTAAATCTGTATTGCTTGCAAATTAACCCTTCAAACATTTTTGAAATTTTTTGGCGATTGCTTGTTTGGCGATGATTCCGCGATCCTTCTCAGGGAATACGAATCGCTAACCATCGCCTATGGCGATGAATATGCGAGCGCACACAAGTAGCGGCAATCATCAGTGTTTTTTTATAACTTTCGAAAGAATTTTTTTTCTCTTGTTGTTTTTTTAAGGTAACGGGAAAATAAATATTTGGTTTCAAGGGCAATTAGCAAAATTGTCATTCCAGTTGAGCAAGTGATTTGTGAAGGGTGTGTTATTTAATATATCTCTGAAAGCAATTTTCATCGCCGAATCATCGCCCGCGAATCGCCGGCAAATTGTCTAACATCGCAGCGATGCATCGCGTGGAAGCTAAGTGCGATCCTCTGGCGAATCGGCAAAACGTTCGCATGTGTCAACCACGTGAATCGCGGTACACGATGTTCACGCGAATCGCGGTACACGATGTTCACGCGAATCGCGGTACGCGATGTTTACGCGAATCGCGGTACGCGATGTTCAAGAGAATCGCGATACGCGATTCGCGCGGTTGACACATGCGAACGTTTTCGCGATTCGCATTAAGCTTCCACGCGATGCATCGCGGCGATGTTAGACAACTTGCCGGCGATTCGCGGGCGATGATTCGGCGATGGAAATTGTTTGCAGGGAAATGTCAGATATCACAAAGCATCATTTAAAACCGATGCTCTGATTGCTTTTTTGCTGCGTTACTAAAGGCCCAAAAAAATTGATCAAAATACTCATTAAGCATTGTGGTAGTATTAGTGAAAATATGTTTGTATGTGTCACACCGACGATGCTGGATGGAAAATCAAAAGGTCCAAATACATTGATCAAAATACTCATCAAGCATTGTGGTAGTATTAGTGGAAATATGTTTGTATGTGTCACACCGACGATGCTGGATGGAAAATCAAAACATTTAGATATGACGGCGAATATTACGTCAAGCACACGTACACGATGAATTCGCCGGCTGGACAAGCATTTGCCAAGTGTATTTGGGCCTTAATACTAACCATTGATGTTTTGGAAGGGTTCGCATTGCATATGTATTGTACTGCGGCGTAATGAAACATTATACTTTGTTCTTATACAAAGCATTTGGAGTTTTGGAAGTCAGCCGTACTGTACATATTACTTGCTTGGCACATGAGTTACATCGAGTTGCAGAGGAAATAAGAATCTTTTTCGATAATACTAATTTATTAGTTTCACGCAAAGAAAAAACATGGTTGTGGTAAACATATTCTAAGAGCATTGTATTAAGATAAGATTCACGATTATTATTATTGGATAATATTACATCATAATATTTTTCCCTTAATCATATTATTATTATGTTCATCATATTAACGACCCCTAACCGCTTTTTTATTTTACTTCATATTAATTTTGTATGAAATTTGTAGCTTACAATAAAATTGTATTTGCTATAAAATCGTAACGGTACATTCTGTGACCATGACATTTTAGGAGATGATGCAAGTGTTGCCAATAAAGTCATTTATTAAAAAAAAAACGAAAATTGCAAATCATGTCGCTTACGTTATTTTCGCGGTTTGGGCTCGTTAAGTTGAAAAGTAATCATATTATTGTCATGTTAATCATAATAAGTTAAGAAGTTATTGTCATGTGAATCATAACAAATTTAGATGTAATCATATTATGAAACAGTGGTACACAACAATAAAAATTAAATTTTTTGCATCGATTTTTTTTTTAGCAAACTTATGTTTTGTTTTTGTTTTTCATGCCCAATATTGCCATACCTTATTTGTAATCAGAGATTGTATAATGTTTGGGAATAAAAAAAATGGTTCGGAATCCGAAAAATATAAAACCAAACCGATCGGCATTGCAAATACAGGATGAAAATTGACTTAGAATTATTCAAGGACCCGGAATATATATATACATATATCTATATCTTATGGAGATTTAGATGGATATTAAAAAATTCACACCTGGTTGTGGAGGGTAAAAATGTCTTGTCGGGACAGGCCCGATAATACCCTTTAACACCAGTAATCTATATTGGACCTATAGATGCACACAAAAATAATTTGATACACATTTTTAGCGAGATACACATTTTCAGCATTAAAAGTTTATTTTGGAATTTGGCCTTATACGGTCAAGTATGGACCTACAGCACAACAGTTTATACAAGTGTACCAATTTTAAAAAGGTGATTTCCTGAAGTCGGTTTTATCAAGTTGCATATAACCTTAATTTACTTTGCGCAAGCTACTATCGATCGCAAAGATGCACCCTGTCGCCGCGGTAAAACTAAAAAGCAAATGGACTAAGAGGGCACATACTCCCCAGAAAAGTATATGACATTGCGAGGAATGCCCTATAATGGAATCCCAGAGGCTAGTGTTGACCCGGTCCTCCACGTAACATCTGGCAACGGTGATCCATTAAAAAAGGTCAAAATACAAACAAAATTTAGAAGCAAATCAAAACACTTAATTATCTTACAAGTTTTGTAAAAATTTAAATAAAAAATAAGTGGCGCTATTCTTAACTTCACGTAAACGTTTTCTATGACATTTTGTAATATTTTTTGAGCTGTTGCTTGAACTTTTCTCGAATACTATTTTTAGTTGGGAAATGATAATAAAATAAGAACATTTAAAAAAAAAGTTTTTAAGAAACGTTTTTCTTAAAAAAGAACCTTTAAAAAAATTTTGCCCCCCCCCCCCCGAAATTTTATCCTGGCTACGCCCATGTATTCGTGTATTGTCATCGGGAATGTGTATGCCTGTAAAGTTTGCATTGAGTAAAAGGCGGTCAAAAAAGCATTTTACCAAAAAAAAAAAATTGTTGCCCCCCTTGATTTTAGCCTGGCTAAGCAAATGTATTCGTGTATTGTCATCGGGAATATAAATGCCTGCAAAGTTTAATCCATTTGCATTGAGTATAAGGTGGTTAAATTAACGTTACAAGATTTGATTTTCCGAATTGAAGCTAAAGAAAAGGTTTTAAAAAAAATTTTGCCCCCCCCCCCTCTAGATTTTATCCTGACTACGCCCATGCATTCGTGTATTGTCATCGGGAATATGCATGCCTGCAAAGTTTCAGCCATTTGCATTGAGTAAAAGGCGGTCAAAAAAGAATTTTACCAAAAAAAATGTTTGCCCCCCCCCCCCTAGATTTTATCCCGGCTACGCCCATGTATTCGTGGATTGTCATCGGAAATATGTATGCCTGCAAAGTTTCATCCATTTGCATTAACGTTACAAGATTTGATTTTCCGAAGTGAAGCTAAAGAAAAGGTTTTACAAAAAATGGTCGGTTCCAAATCATTATCCGATTTCTTAAAGTTTTTCCCGAAAAACGCAAGTGGCAGCTAGTAAGTTAGTTTATAACAACCTAAAAATTAAAAATAAAACATCATATTTAACATCTTAAGCCCCTCGGTTTCTTTTTTGGCCACGCTGTATTTTTTTCAGAAATATTTTCTGAGCCCATTTGTTATTAATTTACATTAATAAATAACGATAACGTGTCAATAAAACGCAAAGGTATTAAAATAATCATAATTTCCTTAATATGACCAAACACTAGAGGAAAATAATCATTAAGAATCTTTTGTATTTATCTAGGATTATTTAAAACAATATTAAGTGGTAGGTAAAAAGCCCCTGAAAAATTATACTCATATAAAAGAAACGTTGCTTTTATATTCCTTTTATATTAATATACATTTGCTGGAATAAATACTTTGGATAATATAAATGAGTCTAAGATGAAAACAAAGGATCATCATTAATGGCAGGAAAAAAACACTTTAATGGTATTACTAGAAAGACATACAGGACACTCGCTCTTACACAGTTCAACAACTGGTACACAAACACGTTAAATTAAAACATGCACCAATAAAAAGGCAAATTTGTGTGCGTGCAAAAATAATGAACAGGAAATGAAAATACAATACCACTGTCCAACATGTGTGTGTTATCTAGTGGCTAAGTGTATTAGTAATACAACCGCACATGGATAATGGCTTAGTTGCCTGATATTTCGTATAACCTGATATGTAGTTGATAGCAATATAAAACTATACGAATTTTCGTTAAGCTTTTTTCTTAATGGCCCCATGCAACAAATATGTAACTGTAATCAATTTCAAAATAATTCTTTTTGATTTTGCGGTGTTTTTATTTATTTTCGTAAAATTCTATAAATTAATGTACGAATAACCATTTGAAGATTAATTTACAAACAGAATATTTGTTTTATTCTCTTTTTTTAGCACGAAATATTTTATAGGATTAAAGCAGTAACGAGTAGAATTGAGTGGTAATATTAAAAGTATGCACACTAGGGTGGAGTGAAAGTTATTTTTAAGTCTACTGTGTTATTTATCAATGATCCTATAAAAAACCTTTATTCATGCCAAATTATAAAGCAATACGACTTTATTTGGAGGTAACACATCAAGGATGAGGTTTGTAAAATATTAGTTTTTTTTTCAAGTGCTTTTAAAGCCAAAATGTACTTTGTATAGTTAAGTTATAGTTCTAGTTCGATAATCTGGAATCACTTATGTATATATATATATATATGCGCGTAAAACGAAGTTGGGGATTCCCCTTGTGCTAATAATATTATTTTGGAACATTTATAAGTGCTTCATGTAAAACAAAAATTTGTAAAAACAAAGGAAAAGTTAAGTCAACGATTAATTGTTAATGGTATGTATATCTAATTAGCTTAAAATAATAAAAGTTAAAAGGTGAATGCTAAAAAAAATTGAAAATGTCTAAAACTCGGAAGAATTTGCTTTGCTCTGCATTTAGCAAACCGCTAACATTAATTGTTAATGTGTTACCAACGCATTGTTTAATTATTAAATAAAAGAAAAGATCCTTTAAACAAATCCACATGTAAAAAACCCACTGGTATCGAACAAATTTGAAATTAGGCATCGATTGCAATAATAAGTTATCAACAAATTATAGCACGATTGATTTCGTATTTCGAAAAGTTAAACAACAAGAAGCAAACATTTTTTAAAGAGTCTCAACAAAAAGTTATTTGACATCGCAACATACATCCTGCGGAGAAAAACTTTTTAAGGACCAACAAGATAAGCGAATGTATGTATATTGGTAGTATGGATACTAGAGTTGTCAACCGATTAAGAATAATTCGATTAATCGATCAAACAAAACCAAACTCTTGTTCGAATAATTTCAAAACGCCGATTTTCGAAAAACGAATAAATCGATTAATTAATCTCGATTAATCGAACAACCTTTTTTTATTCAAAAATAAATTAAATAAAAGCTTAGAATTTGATTTATTCTCATAAGTTTTTAGTGATTTTATACAAAATGTAGGAAAGTTAAAAAATATTGTTGCTATAGCCCTGGTTGTAATTAATCGCAGTTTTTAGTAAGCAAAAACCGTGTTGAGTACCCATTGTATATCAAAAATGTATTTTATGTTTTTATTTAACAAATCTTATCAAAAAATTGAGTAGGTGAGTTGCAAAACTCGTTCGTTACAAAATTTAAAATACGAAATGAAATGATATGCTAATTGTATCAATGCATGTCCTCTTCCATGTTTTTAGCACGGACATGCAATCAGAATATTTCGTCTAATAAAGCGCCAAAAGAACTGTAAGAATCATTTGCCATCTCGTATTTTTAATTTTGCAACGAACGAGTTTTGTATCTCATCTTCTCAATTGTATCAGCTGTTTTGTTTTTAAGTCAAACGTTAAAAAATTTTGAAGAATGGGATTTTTCAATTTCGGGTGAAAAATTTAGAAATAAACAAAAAGCTTAAAAATAAAGAATTAATTTATAAAAATCATATATTGAAAGTAAAAATTGTTGTTATTGTATTATTATACAATTTTTCTAAATTAAATACATATGTATATCAGTACAATTTGTAAGTGCCACAATACTACCATTGAAAACGATGTACTGGAAGATAATCCAACGACATCAAGAAATGCCAAACTTGGTCCAATGAAAAAATACATTAAGACAGCGGCTGTCGATAGAAGAAATTGTAGACATAAGTTTGGCTGAAGATGGTAGGTCTTTCAACGCCTTTCGAAAATCCAGAGTAATATCGGGTTATTAAGCAATTAAGGGTTTTATGATGCCTTAAAGTAATACAACGATGTGGAGTTAAGATAAAAAATTGTATGCATCAAAAAAAAGAAGAAGAAATTTAGCGGATGGAATGGAAGATTTTCCATAGTAATTTTTTTGTTAAAATAACTTTTTTATTCGTTATTCTCATCGATTAATCGAATAATTTTTTAGATTTAATCGTTTGATCGAACGAACAAAAACAATTATTTGAATTATTCGAACAAAGTTGAAAGGCGAATAATTGACAACTCTAATGGATACGCTGAAAACAAAATCTATTCGACGTGAAGAAGTAAGAAAACGAAAGTTTTTCTTTTTCGTCTAGGTCAGTATCACATTTATCATACAGCAGTTGTCAAGTGAGACATCAAAATCGGAGCGAGATTATTTTTGCCTAAATGAAAGAACAAGAAACCTCAAAAGGAAAAAAACAGGAGGGAAATAAGAAGATGAGGCAAAAGTAGTAGATAAAGCCTTGCTACAGTATGTGACTGGACCGGATTCCTCTCTGCCGCATTTTATTGTTAATTCAGTAAGGCTTGATTTAGATGTTATAGGTGTCATCAAGCGTAATAGATTGAATTAAAAAAGAAAGAAACAAATTGGGCAAAGAATTGAACTTAACTAGCAATCGAAAACCTTTGACTCGTATTTATTTTGATGGTCGTAAAGACAAAACGGAAGTCTATTAAAGAAAAACACATCTCAGTGATATCTATGCCAGATTCTTAATATATTGAACATTTCTCGGTACATTCAGAAAAAGTAGCTCATATTGTGAAGAATTTTTGTGCTTTTAGGAAAGTATGAATGAACATAACTTGCTTTTGGTAGAGTTAGGATGTGCTGTCAATATAAAAATGGAGTTAATGCTTTATTAGAAAAATACTTAAAACGTCATTTAAAATGGCTCAATGTCTATTAAATTAAAAAAATTCCAATACTTAAATTTCAAAGTCGATTCATTCGGAAAATAATGTTCTTTAATTGTAGAAGTTTCCTTTTCCTACCCAAGCAGTGAAAAGGTAAAAATTAAGCTTCATTGAATGTATGTGGACTAAAAGCAAGAGATGGTTTCATCCGCTCTAGAATTATTTCATTGATTTTTAAAATAAATTTTAAATCTTTCAATTCAGTTGATGAAGTGTGTGGCCAAGCATCAATTCTGTTGAACTCAGTTGACAATTGAATTGGACGTATTAGACTAAATCTCAATTTTATTAAAAACAAGACTCTTTATAACTGGCAAAAATGTGATTTTGGTTTTCGTTTTAAATACAATTTTATATTAAATATGTTTTATGTGTAAATAAAACACTGCAACAATTTGTATTGTTTAATGCTAGAAACACAACTGGGACGAACGACGAATTATTCGCAACGAATATTCGTCACCAGAAATAAAACACATTGGTGTAATTGAAAGTACACACAATCATTGCGTAGACCGAAATTCGTCGTGCGTAACGAACTCCGCGATAGGTTTATTTCTATTTCTTACGCAGACGAACGACGAATAAATTAGGAAAGGGACAGCGCAGCATGATAGCAAAGTTCAAAATTTATTAAAAATCGTGAAATATTATGAATTACAGGGACAATTCGCTTCTATTGCGAACTTGGCTAAAATTCGCGAAAAAATTGAGAAATTTTAAACAAACACTTAAATTTATTAGAAATCGCTAAATGAGTGAAAAAAACGAAAGAAAATGTCGGAAAATAACAAAAAAAAAAAAAAATATGCAAAAATTGCTAAAATTCGCAAAAAATTTTTATTTTTCAAAAAAGCCATAAAATTGATAAAAAGTTCCTAAAACTATAAGGAATCGCAAAAATTCGGTAAAAATTGCAAAATTAGCGGAAATTCGCAAAAATTTGCTAACAGCGGCATGATACCAAAGTCTTCTATTTATTATAAATCGTAAAAGCTGTAAAGAATCACAAAGACAAATTATTATAAATCGTAAAAGCTGTAAAGAATCACAAAGACAAATTGCTTCTTTTTCGAATTTGGCTAAAATTCGCGAAAAATTGCAAACTTTTAAATAAACACTAAAATTTATTTGAAATCGCAAAATGGGTGAAAAAAACAAAATGTCGGAAAATGGCAAAAAAAAATTTGCAAAAATGGCGAAAAATTGCGAAAATTTTTAATATTTCAAACCAGCCATAAAATTGATTAAAAGTCCCTAAAACTATAAGGAATGGCTAAAATTCGGTAAAAATTGCTAAATTAGCGGAAAGTCGCAAAAATTTGCTAACAGCGGCATGATACTAAAGTCTAATATTTATTATAAATCGTGAAAGCGGTAAAGAATTAAAAAACTTACAGGAACAAATCGCGAACATGGCTGAAATTCGCGAAAAATTGCAAAATTTTAAACAAACCCAAAAACTAATTTGAGATCGCAAAATCGAAATGCAGAAAACCTTAAATGCTGAAGAAATTAATTTCGAGTGGATACGGATTTTAGGATATATCCGATTAAAAATTAAAAAAAATTTTAGGTTCACGCACTTATTGTGTCTCATTTGACGAATTTACGCAACGAACTCTTGCCGACGAATTCGTCGTACTATGCGAAGTTCGTCGTTCGTCCCAGTTGTGTTTCTAGCATAAACATTGAAATATTTTAAACCAAAAATTGTTTATATACATTGCACGTGTAATATAGTTTAACAAATTAAAATGCTTTGCGCCACCTCAAGACCTTGACCTAGGAAGCTTAGATTTTGTCTTAATATACTTCAGTCTATAGAGCATTAATTAATTCATAATACTGGACAATCAAAATTCAAAATTTACATAAAGGGACCCTTTATCAACATTAGTGTCTGTTTTTATATTTCTGTAAAAATTTCATTCTTAAGCCTAGTACTCTGTTCGAACCTGCGAAAAATGTAGAGCAACATTGATTATTTCACACGAAAATTTTGTCATGTATCAGTATTATCTATCCTGCGGTTTTTAAAAACTTACCGTTTTTATTAGTTACAAGTATGCAACATTATTTTTGAAGGTAAGCAAAAACCATAGATGGGGGTGGTACAATAAATGTTGACCTAAATCAACATTGCACTCTCACTAAATAAAACTGCAGTAAATTAGTTTTTACAAATTTGTACCACCTTTAGTGATGATTGGTATTTTTTTCACTAGCACTAAAAAAATAAATTGGTATTGTAAATTTTTCCACTATCGCTAACTGTGATTGTCTGCATAAAATCTGCACTCAATCCAAGTTTGTAGTTCAAAATTTGAACTTGCAATCAAAAAGCTGTACGAAAGCATAATATCACTAAAATTTAAAAAAATTTAATTTTTTACTTGCATGGTTTATGATTTTTCCGATGATATGCCTAATCATAGAAAATTAAACTGAATGGAATTCTGTCAATTACGGAATAATTCTTGGATTTAATCATGCAAACACAAGTTTTGTATTTTAAATTGTGTGCAAAATTTTTAGTCAAATAAGTGAAGCAAAAAAAATTGCAATAAACTGATGATTGCTTGATTTTAAATCAATTTATTTTTTTTTAGCACAAAATGGCTTAACATTATAGTCACTTATGTGTAGTAAGATTGAAAGTTTTCAGTTCATCACTTAACATTAACCAAATTATTACAATAATTTTTAACAAGTCCACTACCCCCATCTATGACAAAACCATGTGTTTTGAAAAATGTCATTAAAAAAAGTAAAACAATTTTATTTTAATTATTTTCTATAGTAAAAACCAAAAAAATTTCATTTGATTGTTAATTTTTGCACTTTTCTACATTTTTATTTCTGAAACGCTTGTTATAAACTCAACTTTACAAAAACAAAATAAAAAATTACAAAAAATGATTAGTTATTGCTTAAAATTCCGTTCGAAATAAAAGGAGCTGCACTTGTTTCGCACGAAAATAAAAATGTTGCTAGAAACATTTCGCATGATTTTCGTATATAAACAGAGAACAACTCTATCAACATTTTTTCGTTTGTATTTCACAGAAATTTTTTTTATATTGAAAACATTTCGAACGAAATACTGAACAGAGTACCAGTCTTTAGCGATTAAACTAATGAATGATCCTAAAGAATGAATTTGAATTCGGTCCATTTAAGTTTGAAAAATCTAGAAATTATAATGATCCGTCCATAATTTGCCATAGGCTGTATATAAAGCCCACTCTCGAAAAACACTTTAGTACTAATATAACCGTAACTACTAACGATATCGTTATGAAATTTGATACAATATTTTTCAATAAGTTATATTTTGTGATGATCGATCCGAAGCCCACTAATGAAAAATTCTAAATATTAGTGGAAAGTAGAGTTTCTACGCGGGAAAGAATTCCCGGGAATCCCGGGACATTATTTTTAAATTAATCCCGGGAATTTTCGGGAATTTCAAATAAAATTTTTTGAAGTTTTAATTTGTTAGCATCGTTAAAATCAAAAACGTGCAATAAAAATATATTCTTTACAAAAATAACTAAAAACTACCAACAAATCGAACTAATTTTCCTACGCCAATAAATCAACTGTCTTTTAAATTGCTGATGAAATGGCTAAAAAGCTTCTTGAAGTAGAAAATACAAAAGCCAGTAAATATCTTAAAAAAGAATCATTGTTTATTCAAATAATCCCGGGATTCCCGGGAATGAGTTTTTTTTGTTTCGTTTCCCAGGAATAGAAAAAGTCCGGGAAATTAGAATCCCTACTGGAAAGTATTAAAAATTCGAAACTGCCGAATAAAGGATTTCAGCTTATTTTAGCTTAGTATTTTCCAATCAAAAGCTGTTTTGTTGTTCGCAAACTTAAAAAAATAGTGAATTATGAAACTCTGAATATATTCTTTTTATAGCTTTGGTCATTAGTTGATTACTAGCAACGCATTTAAACTGCATCTCCACCTTGTTTCTAAATGAAAAAACTCCACTTAATTGTGAGTAATTTCTATAAACACTTCACGGTTTATGGCGTGTAAAACGGTGATTTTGAAACATTCCTTTTGCTCATTTAAGTCTATTTAGTTTAATGTATGCATGTATGTAAGTGCAACATTTATATTAACTTTATCATTAAACATACATACAATACTAATGTTCCGAACTATTAGCAATTTAGCAATAACTTAGTTGTACGGGGTCATTTAGTTTTGACTCCGACATTTGCTGATGCAGCCAAACCACATGATTAACACGGTTTTAAGTAACTGCGTAAAGGTTTTCAATGCAAGTTGGCGAATAAATATTCACTACATTTCGAGACTACCTAAAACGCTTAACTGTATAACGATTATAAAGTTATTTAGTTAAGTGATAAAGGTGGGGAAAAGAGGGAGGAAAATAGGTGGTAGATTGAGAGAAAGAGTGTTTAAAGATATTAATGGGTTTGCGTGCATGTGTATATGATTAGGTTTAAGCTGATTAGAAGGCGTATAAAGTTCATTTGCAGTTTTAACAAATAAAATGGCAACAACAGTCAGAACCAAAACAATGACAATGTGAGTAAAGGGCGAAGAAGGGGAGGTAAGTAAAAAAAAGAATTGCATGAGCTTAATAAAGGCCTGACTGCATGCACGACTTATCAAATATTTACGATTATTTAAGTATGTGGGAGTGTAAGTACACTGAACCAAATTTTTAATAATATAAGTTTCATTAAATTAGCAAAAAAATTCAGTAAAAAGGAAATTTTAGTTCGTTGAAACAATTAAAGAAAATTCTTCAATTCAACAAAAGAAAACTTAAAAAAAATTACACTGGTCTACAAATTTGGAAAAAGAATTAACTGCAGAAACGAAGAATGTTTTTAAACTAATCTGGGTGCGCTGAATTCTCATCTGGCATACAAATTTGGCTTTGCCGTCTTGTTCATTTTGTATCGCATGCTGGCAATACTGTCAATCAGTCAATACAGACACTTGAATTTCGCATTTATTTATTTGACAGAAGCCCACATTCATTTCTAATCTTCATAAAAGTAACGTTTAACAATGTTCTGGGAGATCGTGTGTTACTGATTCAAGCTATTTTTGCTTTGTGTGTGGTGATATTTGGTTGGAATAAAAGGATATACAATATCAAAATCATTAAAATATGCATATTTACGAACAAGGGGAGCGTGCTCAGCAAGATTTAATTAAAATTTAAAGAAATGATCAAGGATTTTGGGACAAAAGTATGCTGGAAGACTATTGCTGGACTCTCATACGTGAAACCGAACCGACAAAAAACAAACGACTTTTAAATAACGCCATTCACTTTTAAAAATTCATTGATTTTTAAATTAACTAGTGATTTTTTAGGTAAAAAACGAATTAAATAATTTTTTTGCTATTTTGATAGAGAAAAACCAGATTCGAATTAAGCCACCACAATATTACACTAGGAAATATATTTGGTTGCTCCAGTCCAAAACCTTGTTGGCAAGTGTTATTTTACGCAACAAATTTGCAAAGATTTATATTTTTTTATTTAAATTAATAAGATTTTGTTTGTCGTGCTTAATTCCAAATTTTTATTCTTGGTTGCAACCAGTGAAATGCGTACAGGAATATCTTAACCCATCAACAATAAATTTCAGTGTTTTTATCAAGAATAAAAATTGGGAATTAAGCACGACAAACAAAATCTTGTTTATTGAAAATTTTGTATTCCCAAAGATTACTTTGATAATAAACTGGAAAGTACACGACTTAAAAAAAATTAAACCGGAAACATATTTTATTTTTTGCGAAAACAACAAAGAATGTTGTTTTTATTTTTTCTTAACCTACTTAGTAGTACTTACAACTACAATTAAAATTGGGTGCATTTCAACCAATTGTAGTGGGGAATGTAAGAAAAGGCTGTAGGAAATATCGCCCAAAGAAAAATGGCCAAAAAAAAAAAAAAATTAAAAATCGCCCAAATGAAGAATCGCCCAAAAGAACCTGAAAAAGTACCCAAAAAGTTAAATATGAAATTTTTCCCAAATGAAACGAAAAAGGGCCCAAAATAAAAATGAAAAATTACCCAAAAAAAAAAAAATTAAAAATTACCCAATTTGCAAAACAGTGTTTATTATTCATATAAATTTAGTAACATACAAATTTAAGTTTTATGTAAAAAATTACATTGTATCTTCAACAGCTGCGCGGCAGTATGGACAGAAATACTTTTTTGAGCCCTACGCCAAACTTTGTGCACTATTCAATAGTTAAATATTAATTAATCACTGCATAGTTATAATCAATTACTCAAAGCGGAATATAGCTTTTTGCAAGGTAGCATGTCTTAAAGTCCACTGTCGTAATGTGCATGGACACTGTGACACTTGTGAAAATGTCATAACGTCCGTGGGCATTAAGACACTTAGCAAATTGACATTGTCATTTTTAAAAATGTCATAAGTAGGGATGAGATTTTCATGCACTCGAAAATATGCGCATAAAATATGCACTAAAAAGTCCAAAATAAGCATTAAAAAATAAAAAATATGCACTTAAAACTTAAACATTTTCAATAAAAATGCTTTTTTTTATTTATTTAAAAGGTACAAAATTTTTAAAAACTTAATTTTAATTACTAATTTAAACATACACAAATAAATACTTTTTTATATTATCAAAAGTTAACCTATTCGGACAAAAAAAACTTTGACACATGAAAAATAAACCGATGTTATAGGAGCATACTTGAAGGATGCTAATTCATTTATAGAATGTACATATATTTTCTAATTCAGATCCCATATTTGATTCCAGATCTAAAATGCTTGAAATTTGTTTTTATTTTTTGAAAAAAACGTTTTGGATTTTTTGTTTAATTTGCTGGGATATTCTTCCTTCCAGATTGTTAATTTTACTTCCTGCAATATCAATTAATTTGAGCTGTCTATTTAGTGAACTGAATTCCTCCTATTTAGTGAACTAAATTCCTCCAATTTAGTTATTGTTTCACCAACATATCCGTAGTTGAAAAATACAAATGCTAATTGATCTTTTACTTTTTTAGTTGCATAAGCATAGGTAGCAACAAGTTCTTTTATAACATTTTTAAATTGCTCAAAGTTTTTTGAATATTACTCTACAGCATCAAACCAGGTTCCCCATCTTGTTAATACTGGCTGCGGTGGTCACAGTACAAAAGATAAATTTCATTAAAAAAAAAAAATTATTTATTGATTTGAAAATTTTTATCGAAGATTTTTTTGTTTACATGGATATTTTTTGTAGAAATATAATATGTAAATTAAAAAAATATATCACTCAAAAATGATAAAATATGCAAAAATATGCATTTAAAACCAAAATATGCAAAAATATGAATTTTAACCAAAATATGCAACAATATGCAAAAACAAATCGATGCCATTTTAACCCAAATTTAATGATTCGGAAAGATAATTGGTCAACATCGATCTTGGACTATCGACAAAAAACATGCATTTGCATGGAAATCGCATCCCTAGTCATAAGGTTTATAATTACTTAAGATGTTAAATACAAAAAAAAGATCTACATACAGGCAGAGAAAAACACGTTTTATTATGGTCACAACCAACAAAACTATTTTTAAAGAAACTTATTTTACCATAATATGGTTGTCGGTGACAATGATTTGGTCAAATTAAACATAATATGGTCAACATTTTTTTAAAAATGGTTTTGTTGTTTTTTCTCTGGGTGCATATACTATTAAACATATAACGAAAACACTTTTGGGCGCAAGGATTTTCTCCCCTATGGTGTAACAAATACACCATAGGGCATAGCCGGCCTTTGGCCGGGCGCAAGGATTTTCTACTATATAGTATAACAAAAACCGGCTTCGCTAGCTTAAGCTTCTCTGCATAGCCGGCCTTTGGCCGGGCGCAAGGATTTTCTCCTCTATGATATAACAAAGACCGGCTTCGCTAACTAAAGCTTATCTGCGCAGACAGCCTTTGGGCGGGCGCAAGGATTTTTTCCTTTATGGTATAAAAAGGACCGGTTGCGCTAAGTAAAGCTTCTAAAATCTGCCTTGTTTCCTTTTCGCATTATGTCCCGTTATTTTTATAAATAACACTTAGGATTCGACGTATAGTAATAATGAATGATTTAGAGAAATAGTATGTAAGATTTTGACGAAATTTTACAAATGAAAAATGGCCCGAAAAAATGGGCTGTTTTTCATATAATATTTTTGGTAGATTTTTTATAATGAAAAATCACCAAATTTAAAAAACGAAAAATCACCCAATAATAACGAAAAATAGCCCAAAAATTTTGGTTCACTTTTCATATGAATTTAGGCCCAATTTTACATGGAATTTTTTTGGGCGATTTTTCATTTATTTTTTTGGGTCATTTTTCTTTGGGCGATTTTTCCTACAGCCGTAAGAAAAGATAAACCCACTGTTTATTGTTGTTGTTGTTGTTATTTAAGCTTTGACACTGTTACAAGTAGAACTGTTGCTTATAATTCTTATCCGCTTAACAGTTTTATTTGTTTTATATCTTTGGTTTTTCTAAAATCTTTGGATGAAGTTTCCTGATGATCTAGCCTAAGCAACCAGTGAAATGCACATAGAAATATCTTATCCCATGAACAATAAATTTCAATGTTTTTATCAAGAATAAAAATTGGGAATTAAGCACGACAAAAAAAAACCTTGTTACTTGAAAATTTTGTATTCCCAAAAATTTCTTTGATAATATTTTTACTTAAATTTTTTTTTAATAAATTTAGTTTAAATATAAACAAAGTCTATAAAAGTTTCAAATTTATAATTAAAATGTATTTTCAATTAAATAAAAATATATTTTTCTATCAATTTTTGTGTCAGTGTATGTCTAAGTGCAAATGCAATTCTAACAATAATAAAGGTTTGATAATCAATAACAACCAGCCAAGCGGCCAACAAACCAGCCGACCATCCAACCAACCAAACTTTCTTGTGGTAAATGGTCATCTAATGACATTTTCCTATCAAACGATATAAGTGTTTGTAGTTGTGGATTAATTACCATAAATGTGAATTATGAATGAAATTTTAAAATACTTATAGACCTCTTACTATTTATTATAGTTTCGACTCACAGAAAAGTTAATTATTTCAAAATTAACTGCAACTTTGAAGTGCTAAACTGATAAAAATACAATTATATTTTAAATTGTTAGAGAATGGAGTAGAATATAATTATGGTGATTTGAGAAAAGTTAAATTGTAATTAAATTTTAAATAGAGCTAACATTCATTTAAATGTTAATATAAAAAATTAACATGTACATGAGGCTATCTCACGCTTCAATTGTGTATGAGTGTGAGTTTGATTTTCGCTTTCGTCTTTTGTTGCTGAGAAAGTCTTTTAATGGTATACAAAAAGAACTGTTAGGAAGTGATGACTAATCGATAAATAAGTTGTTCTGCTTTGTGATTAAACGGAAATGCAATTAGTGTGTGAGTTTTTATACATGTGCATATCCAAAAGAAGAGGGTGTAGCAGCAACAGTTACACAATATTGAAAATAGTGAAGATGACTTGGGTCCGAGAGCCAGTGTTGAGACGAATATTTCTGAGCTTCGATGAACTAAAATAATGCTCAGTTTGTCCTGTTGTAAACCAGAAAGTTACTTCTACTTGGGAAAGGGAAACTAAGGATACTTTTTAAAGGGTTTTTAATCCTAATTTTTATTTTTTATTTGTGTTACTTTTAAATACATGTTAATGGCCTAATGCTTAAGATATAATTGTTTTAAAAATAATGTCAAATCTAATAAAAATACTTGTAGGCTCTAAAAATGTAAACTGAAAAAAGGAAATCATAATAAAAACAAAACTAATGATAGTAATTGGAAAATTCACTGTGCATTGTGGGCTCAGATACTATCAGTTTTTATTGAATAATGTCACTTTATCATCAATTGTAGGTAGATCCTTTTACATACAATTGTGTTCGTACATTTCTAGTCTATTAAAATTTTTCTAAAAGTTTTTGTTGCAACATTGTTATTCGTTGCGATTTTAAATACTTTTTTTTTGGGCTATGGACTTTATGTTGGACATGTGGTCAAGTATAGACCGATTTTAAACGTTTTAGTATTATAATTTCAAGTTTTATAAAACATATTGTGCAAAATTTCATGACTCGTCTCTCACTACAATTTTTGAAGTATTAAAGTGCGTTTCGGCATTCGGAGTTGACCTGGCGAACGTTGTTTTGCCGTATAACTTATTTTTTTCAGATGTTGCAGTATCTTCATGCCAAATTTTTAAAAAACCGGTTGAGTAGTTAAGAAGATATAGAGATGGGGAGCTTTTATCCCTCTTGCCCTATTTCACAGCCTATTTCCTTTCTGATTTTACAGTGTCTGTATGTCAAATTTTGAGAAAACCGGTTGATTAGCTAAGAATATATAAGGAGGGGGAGGTTTTACCCTTCTTGGCCTATTTCACTCCCTATTCCCTATTTACTTTTAGATGTTACAGTGTCTGCGTGCCAAATTTTAAGAAAACCGGTTGATTAGTTAAAAAGATATAGGGAGAGGGAGATTTTACCCCTCTTGCCATATTTTTTTTCAGGCCGTAATTTTAAAGCTAATTTAATTCGGCTTAAGAACAGATCATATTGAAATTCAAGAAAATCGGTCCACAATTTCTTATATCCCTTGTAAAAATAATCATCCATAATCGGTTCAAGTTTGTGAAGAATACATGGTATTATATTGACCGACTCTTTTTTCTTATTAGTTTTGCGTTTGAAAAAAAAAAACTGTTAAACCGATTTAAATAAGAGTTTTAACCTTTCGGGTAAGAAAGTATTTCTTTATTAGTCCAATAGCTTAAATTGTTTTAAAAGTAAAAAAATTTAAATTATTTCTTAAGAGTAAGTCCAGTCAGTCTACACCCTTTTCCAAAAAAACTAAAGCATTCAACTGTAATTTAATGGTTTTTTTTTTGCTCTTTTTATTTTCTTTCTTCCAACAATCTTGTAAATTTAAACAAAGGTGAAAAATCATTGATGCATTAAGTGTAGCATTTTTAAGGTGTAGCCTTTTACGATTGTGTTCTTTACGTGCCCATTCCAATGTATTTCAAGTGAAAATTAAGAAGTCAAAAGTGGGAAATGCCATTTACACAAAAACAGCTCATAAATTTAAATTTGTGATCATCGTCGCATGTTCATATATAAATTATACAGTCGGGGTTGTGTGAAAAAGAAATACACATACATTTGAGTGAACTTTGTAATTTTATGGTTGATTGATTCATTTATTTTTTTTTTTTTTTTTTGTTTTGTAATAGAATACAATTACAATTAAAAATTCGACAAAGAAACTCAATTGCAACATAATTAATTTTTTATTTGGAAGAAACATTTTAATTTTGTAGCTTTAATTGAAAGAATTAACTTAAAATTTTTTTGTATGTTTGGAAACTAATAGAGCAAATAAATCGTTTGACTTTTTAAAAAGTTTACAACAGGATAAGTTTTTATATGCCCAACAATAGAAAATAAACAAGGAAAGTCAACAAAAAAAAAAAAACAATAGAAAAAATGCTTAGAATATGCAAAAATTTTAAAAGTATATCAAAAATTTTTGATAGAGAAATTGGATATTTTTATTTGGTATTCCAACCAGCTGAGAGATGATTTAATTTAATGTTAGCTACCTATTTTTTTTCAATACTGGTTTAAAACTCAAATTTGTAATGCCAAGAAAAATACAGAGTTTACTCGTTAGTAGTTTTGTAAGGGACAGAAGCACAATTCCCGCTTACAAACCTGCTTACAAGAGGAGTGCGTTATATGTGGTGGATTTCCACTTGCCCTCTGCTAAATAACAATTTGATGACTGATCGCGTAGTCAAAATATGTAATTTCAGGCATCTCTTGTGTTCGGGAACAATCGTAAAAACATTTTAAAATCATTGCAATACAACCTTGAACTTTTTTCTTGAATTTTTTTCTTTGAAATAATCAATTAAGTTATTAACTTGCCACCTGCTTACTCATAAGGGACAATGAAAAGTTAATAAAATACTTTTATTTACTTTAATTAAAAGTTCACTTTAATGCTTTTCGCTGCTCTGCTGCTTCTAAGTAGAGTGTAAGAGCCAAAGCACACGTACTTTTCTTGTTTCCGGAAATCTTCAAATTTGTTATTGGGTGGGAACGAGTAGTCCTTAATAATAAACGATCAGCGAGGAATTCTTTCTGGGCCTTCTTTTCCACAAAAGTACATATGTTTTACATTTAAATTGGGCCAATTCTAAAAAACGATTTATTTTTTAACAAGTAAGAAAGTATAGTCAGTCAAGCCCGATCATTCGGTACCCTACACCACACCCTATTAAGCACCAACGGGCAATCATGGACCCGGAAAAAATATTATAATATGCGGATAAGATTCATATAAAAGGTCTTTGTGCCGAATTATATCTAGATAAAAATTCCATATGCGATTCAAGTGAAGGGATTTAATTAGTACCTGTAGGCAATTCTTTATCTGCTAACTCTGCGATGTCATAACAGCTTTTATTAAATATATCGTCACAAAATTGTATATCTGTACTGGTTTTTATATAAAACATTAAAAGCTTTTTTCGGGAGTGGTATGGTATGGACCGATTTGGAAAAAATTTGGTATGACGATTTATGTTGCAATAAACAATTTTTGAGCCAAATTTAATCTAAATATCAACGTAATAAGATAGTTTATGGCCACAAATTCTATTCTGGAAAGGAGTTTGTTTGGGGGCTATGTAAAATCCTCGACCGATTTCCACAATTTTTAATAGGCTTTAACCTTATGTTATGACGTTTGTACAAAATGTCATCAAACTATCACCAAAACTGCGACCTGTAATTGGCGCACAATGTTACATGGACAGACAACCAACCATCCGGATGGACGTACGGACATGGTTAAATCAACTCAGAAAATTTTTCTTAAATGAAGGTCGATAAACAATATGTTTATGTATTACACACATCAGGACACAGCGATTATACCCTATCCACGTATGACAGCCAGCCAGCCAGCCGGACGGCATCGGACATTGTAGTGTGGGTATAAAAAATATATTAACAAATTGAGGTGAACTTTTCCAACTGCGTTGATTTCACACGGTTCCAATCACCGTTTATAAAGTTGGTACTTTGTACTTGTACTTTTTTTGGTACAATTCAAAACTAAAAAGTACGCTGCTACCCCCACGGCTCATTTGGTACTATTTCAAAATTTTTTAAACCTATTGTTAATTGATATAAAATGGCAACTCATATTTACTGTCCAATGAATATAAGCGGAGTTCAGTGTTTGGTGAAATGGTCTTGTTAAAATGCAAAATTCCGAAGCTTTTTTTATGAAACCTAACGGAAACGGTTTTTTGTTGTTGGATTTAACAAAACTGCTATGATATTTTGCATTTGCACCAAACACTCCGCTATTGTGAATAGTTTTTTGCACTTGTTCTTTTGACGATTGCATATGCAACAATGGACGATAAATTCTAAAAAGTCACGAAAGCGATCTCTGACGGCAATTAAAAAAAAATTGATTTCTCGACCCTAAAAACCACATCATACAGGTTTGGCTATAGCAAATAAAATTATTTGCCTCTGTTCTTGAATATTTTGGAAAGCTACGTATTTAGAAAACTCAGGGAGCTGTGGCAAAGTTTCTTAGAATGACATAGAACAAGAATCGCGATGTGTTTTTGACGCAAAAAACCGACCCACCCTATTAATGAACATGTATTTAATATTATTTTTTTTTGCTATCTAAACTTTACATGCACACATGAATTTTAAGTACCTTTTGTTTTTGTAGTATTATTTTTTTGTTTATAAAAATAAAAAAATAAAAAATTAAAAAATGATTTAGGATCGAAAAAGTGAGATTTTAAAAAAAGCGTTTTTAAAAAAAATTTTTTTATATCTGTGGCCGTATGGAAAAACTAGATAACTCCATTTTTTGAAAACACGAGAAAAACACATTTAAAGTTTCAAACATATTTCGCTTATTATTTCATATGAATTTATGTTATTATGCATGTGCATTAAACAAAACAATATTTTAGATTCAGTTAAAGATTTCTGGTACCATTAAACTGATTTTTGGACATTAAAACCGAAAATCAATGTCACTTATCTTGTTTTTTCGAAAAATGGAGTTATCTAGTTTTTCCGAAAAAAAATTTTTTTCTTAAATTATATTAGTATTATATTAGTATTTTATGGAATTAAGGCAACTTAAGTAATGATTTGTGGAAAAACATTAACTTTTTGACTCAACACGTTAATTTACCCGTTTTTTCAAAAAATATTTTTTTCTCTTTATGCTTATACATCAAAAAATAAGCTGAGTTTTTGTCCGTTTTTATGCATAACCATAATAAAAAGGTAATAAGATATTTTTTAGTTTAGCTGACCAAAAACACTGTCTTATATTATTGTTTAAGCATATTTTTTTTTAATTTGCGAAACAAATATGCCGTCAAAAAGTTGTGGATCATTTCCTTTTTTCTTTCTTTAGTCCTATTTTCATCCATACATGATCTAAACACTAAATCCGCTATCAGATTAGAGTTACGACAAAATTGCATTTATATACATTCCAGAGCACCGTGTAAAATGCATCTAATTTGCAAAAATTTAAATTATTTACATACAAAGATGATGTACTTGGCGTTAGAAAAAATTTGATACTCATATTGCCCTATTAACACGAAGGGCTACCACCCCATCGCATTTTTGTCAAAACGTGAACTAGCACGAATTTTAAAAAAAATCTGAGACACGTATTTAATTAAATCGACTAAAGATTAAAATATGTTAATTTCGCATTTTTATTACAAACAACCCCGAACAAAAAGTACAAAAACCGTTCTTTTTTATAGAATATCCTTAAAAAAAAGGACATGTGTGATATTCCTTGGACAAATTATTCATATAGTTGGAAGCGTCTTAAAAAACCTTTCTTATGATTTCCATATTGTATATGTTGGTAAGGAAACAGATCTTAAAATTAACAAAACATGCAAAAATATACCCTTTTTCAAAATGGTCCAGCTCACGAGAGGTCAGAGCTGGATCCGAAATATTTAAGTTAAAGGTTCATTTTTAGCAGAGTACATCGAGCACTTTTTTGGTGAGTCGCTCTAATATGTACATAAAGAATTCTTTGAGTTCTCTGAGGTTGCAATTTTTATGTTCAACATTTTGACCCAAAGAACTGGCGACCCGAATTTATTCTATTTCGCTCTTTCTCTCTTAGTTTTCGAAACAACGTCGTTTTAAACTTCTAATTTTCTGGGAGTTATCTTGTTTTTTCAAAAAATGCATGGAGTTATCTAGTTTTTACATAAAAATTGGTATTTTTCTGATTTTTGTTTTTCAAATAACATTTAAATGAGACACTACACCAAAATTTCGAACTGGCGGAGTGATAGTAAATGAAACAAGCTTTCTATTTCTGGTGTTATCTCAGTTTACGAAAAAAGTGGAGTTAACTAGTTTTTCCATAAGGCCACAGATATATTCTAATTTTATTTTATTTCATAAACAATTTGTATGAAGGTTGTCGCTTAAGCTAAAATTGTTTTTGCTATTAAATAGAATAAAATAGAAAATAAAGCGACAAAAGGCAAAATTTACAAGAGAAGGGTTTTTTTTTTGTTTTTTTCATAAGCAGTTCAATACTCAACTTGGATTTAGGTGGGCTTTTTCTCCGCAGTGGTTCAAATTCAAAGTCTAATGGCCGATTTCACCAAGTTATTTAAATATCAATTTATGTTTAAAATTCAGTTTTAGTGTCAAATAAAAATAAAATTATATGAACAACTTTATTTAAATATGAATTGATATTTAAATAGAAATGGTGAAATTATAATAAGAATTTGTTCGTCATTGTAACGAGTACTTACTTATACCATATTTGCAAGAAAAAACAAAGTTTCGATAGATTGGCACATACTACGTTGATACGTAGCCTTTTCGCGAATAAAAATTATTTGCGATTAACTAACTTACTGTTTATGTGTCTATTTCTTAATGAAAATTCTAATTTTGAAGTGATGCCAAATGAAAAATTTATTCATTTAGTAGCACTGTATGTAAATAAACTTTTTATTTTTTAATTGAAACAGATCAAAAATTGTTGTGTATTTTTAAATTTGCAAATAGTGTCGTTAATCAGGAATTGTTTTCATAAGTTAGCTATTCGAAAAAAAATTTAATTCACTGTTTATGCGGCAATATTCTCTACTTGCAATATATTCATTTGCGATTAAGTGGTGCGTATAAACGTAGTATCTTACGATATAATCGCAAATAGCGCTTGATATTTTTTCCAATAAAATCAGAGTTTAAAATCTAGTTATGTATCTGTGCTAGAAACTGTCGCTCTTATCATTTTTCTATTGCAAGTAAATAAGTAGTGTTCGTTCATATTTTAATAAGTATATACAACGTAAAGTCATTAAAGACAATTGTCATTATTTACACATGTATTTTCAAACAACGAAATATTACTCAATTGCAAATATTTAAATTTCTACATATTTTGCAATTTTTATAAAACGTTATTTTATTCAATAAAATGTTTATTTGTAATTTATTTTCGGTTAAAATTAGCTATCAAAAATTTACTTAGTTTATTAAAAATGTCAAAAAAAAAAAATAAAATAAATTTATTTGGTTTTTGACGCTTGTTTGATTTTTTTCATAGTTTCTTTTATTTGGCATCTCATGGACTTTAATATTAAGAACTTATTTTGTAATGCACCTACCTTGTACTTATTACATCATGGTTTTGGTTTAGAAACGAGATGCTGCTATTTGTTGTTGTGTCGAGCATAAGCTTTTAGATTTGAAAGGTGTTTTGTTCTCATCTTTTTTTTTGTTCTTACTTATTTTTTTTTTTGTTTTGTTACATTAAGTGTTGCCAGAAATAGGAAAACATTCCTACGTGTCCTTTTTTTCTAAAATAGTAGCGTAGTGAACTTTTTTAATATAGTTTTTATACCAGAAACTTTTAAAAAACATAAAATAAAAAGTAGAGTAAATAAGTATTGTTTGAAAAATTGATTACCAAAATTTAAGATGCTTTAAATAGGAAGTTGTCAAGCACGCGAAGCCTTATTTTGTTACGTACATTTTCCTCTTATCTGGCTAATAGCTTCTGAATAAAAATCAAATAAGATTGAAACCCTATACCGATTTTTCATATTTTTTCAACGGAAAATATTTAAATGATAAAAGAACTAAATAATTTTAAAAGAGTTCAAAACAAACTAGATTGTATATAACAAAATTGAGAAAAGTGGACTTAGGCCTTTAAGCTTCTGACACAACCAATTAGACTTTTTCAATCATAGAAGCTCTATATTAGTCCACGTCCATATTAGGAAACATTTGCTGCATTCGTGTCTATAGAATGAATCTTAAGTTTTGCAGCATTTAAGTTCTTTGAATGCCTTTTCTCTTTCTGCTAATTCCTCTAAACAACAACCTTACAAGATCCGCTTGTATATGAAACGAAGTACAGTTTTTTAATTCGTCTTTCCCCTTCCACCCTCTAATTTTAATTTTTGGAAGCAAATTTTTCATAGTCAGGCCTGCCATATTTGCCGATTTTTTGCCTCTAAATTATCAAATTGCCGTTTTGCCGATTTTTGCTCAAAAATGCCAATTTTTTTGTTAAATATCTAAAACACGGTAACTTTTTTGTTGAATTTAGTACAACTAATTATTAATTTTGGGTAACATTGAAATATATGCTTCATAAAAAAGAGAGAACTGTTATTAATTCAGCGCTTCAAGCGTTAGATTTGTTTGTTATGTACAGGGAAACCACAAATATGCAATTGCATGTTTTTCCTTGAGCGACCAATGAAGGCAGAAATAATATATCTATCCGTTTTAGAGCTTTTTATGAATTTTGTCACGATTTGTTGTGCACATTTTGGCATATTTTACCGTTTGGAGCTTATTTTTGCACAATTTAGTTTAAAAAAAGCCTTTTTGCAGCATTTTTAATTTTTAAGTGCATATTTTGCCTTTTTAAGGCATATTTTGATACATGTTAGATTTTTTTTAGATACCTCTTGCAAGATTTCGCGGCAAAAAAAATTTTTTTTTTCGAAATTCAGATGGCTTTTCTGTTTTAAATATCTTTCTGTATACCTAACGTGCTGCTTTAATTTCGCCATCCACATTTAATTTTTACTCTAAAATGAAGACAAAGCAGGTTGTCATTAAAGATAATTTTATTTTAAACTTTCATATTTTACATAAAAGCAAAAATTAAGAAAAAAACAAAAACGTGTGTGGCGATGTGTACAATACATAGAAATTTGAACCAATCTTTTAGTACACCGATCGACTGAGAATCCATTTGTAAAGGGATTTAACGATGCCCATCCGTCCGTCTGGCTGGTTGTCTATCCATGTTAACCTTGTGCGCAAAGTACAAGTTGCAATTTTGTACATAATTTGATCAAATTTGGTAAAGACATTTAAATTACACCAAGGACGAAGTCTATGTAAATGGTAAGAAACGGTCTTTAATTTATTATATTTCCCATAAAAACTTCTTTTCAAATGAGACTCTTTGTGTACGTAACCCGTCTAATTATGTTGGCATTAAGATTAAGTTCGCCCAAAAATATGTTACAGCAGATAAAATTCTTTTCGAATTGGTCTTTAAATACTATGAAGTTTAGGCTTCACAGATTATAATTTTAGTATTGTTTTTTTTTTTAATGGAAATAATGAATATTTTGTTTTTAAATGAGTAATTTTTAATTTTTTTGCGGCATATTTTTAACAATTTTGAGGGCATATTTTTCAATTTTTGCATTTGCATTTTTTAGAGCATATTTCTGGTTTCCCTGGTTTTGTATGTCTAACCCAACACACACATTTTATTTGAAAATGTTTCAATTGCAACGAATAAAAGACTTGACCAAAACAAAGGAAAAAAAATCAACAATTTTTTGACAAAAGCAAAAAGAAGAGTATGGAAATAGATTGACACTTACAAAAAAAGTTGCGGCTAGCTAAATACATATTCACTTTTAATGAAAAAATTTAAATAAAAAAAGCTTAATTGGTACTTAAGATTGCCAATCTTTTGTAAGAAAGTCAAGTAAATTTACAAACTTTTTGGCCAAAAAATTCAGATTTAAAAGTGAGAGTTCTCTTGGTGCATTTCTAAAAAATTATGGTGCTTTCACATTCTTTTGCCAATGTGGAAACATTTTTTAGCCAAATTGTTGGTGTACCCTGCAAAATAAATCATTGAAAGGAATTCTTCATTCATACGTACGTGTGCACACACATTGAGGATAATTTAACAACATTAGCAACAACATTGTATGTAAAATTCATACAACGCAAACAATCGCAAATTGTAAAAGTATAGGTTGCCGATCGCAGTTCTAAAGACAATTTCAAATTTAAAATTTTTAACTATTTTGATGCTGATATTAAAATTTAGGATTTAATAAAAATGTCAAGCTCATATGTACCTATAGTAACAAAAAGTACAAAACTTTAAAACAATTTACCCTAAAGTAGAGAATATACCCATAAATTATGCTTAGCTGCAGCCGTTTTCCGTTATTCGCTAAAGCTAAATCTCTACCGCTAAGAATCTATAAAGTTGATTTAGCAATTTTTGGCTACAAATGTAATTCAGTTACGTGCATTGCTAAATTTGGCAATGCAATACAAAATTAATTTGCCACAATTTTAATTTTTAAATTTTGTTTTCTTTAAGGAATTGTAGCGATCGAGATTAAGCTTTAGCTAAGCGAATTACAGAAAACGGCAGCTGTTCTGTTCTGTTTTGTTTTTTTTTTGTTTCTAAAAAAGTTTTACTGTATTTTAAAAAGGTATTTTTGGTTTGCCGATTCTTTAAACTTATATTGCCATAATGCCGATTTTTTTTTTTGAAAATATGCCGATTTCTTGCCAAAATGATCTGGCACCTCTGTTTATAGTATAGGCGGGGACTAAAACTTACTTTTAATGATCTTTTCTTTTTAATTTGTTAAAGAAAATTTTAAATCCTTAAACGATTTTTCGAAAAAAATGTTATCCCCGCCTATCGTGAATAAACACTGAACAGTTTCTTTCTCTTGTTTTTTTTCTATACACTCTTTAGGAAAATGGGAATAAAATTTCTAGAACAATATTATCTAAGATAAGGGTTAATAAATAGTTGTTTTATTTAAAAAAAAATCCTTTGCATTAATATTTAAAAAAAAATTCTGGCAACCCTGGTTCCATACAACTTTTCTACTCCTAGTTTACTTGGCTATAATTTGATTTAATTTATGCCAACAGCGTTTTTGTAAAAATAATAATAATAAAAAAAAAAAATTCTAAAGATGGGAATAAAAAAGCTTTTTTATTCTCTGAAAATCGGGGTAAAAGTTGAAACGAGTACGAGTTACTTCTCGACCAACCGTAATTGTAACAAAAGTGCATTAAACCTTTTTTAATGCAAGTGGTAGTGGCTGTCAGGAGAACAAAAAAAAAACAAGGATTTAATATGACAACAAAAAAATTAAATTACAACTTTACGTTGAAAGTTATTTATATGAGTTTAAACAGTAAAAGGGTAATTTAATTTTATTATGCTTAAAGTAGAAAACTAAATAAAAGGTAAAACTAAAGTACAGAACTAAATAAAAACAGAGTTTTTTATATTTATAAGTGGAAAATGCAGTTAAAGTTGAATGGTAAAAAAGGTGGAACAAAGTGGAGCTTAAAAAATTGTGTTTAAAACAAACTATTTTGTAAAGAACATTGAATACCTAAATAAAAGTGTTAAAAATTAAAAATTTTAAGCTATTATTTTCAATTTTAGCTTTATTAGTAAAAAAAATTGGTGAAATTTTTTTTAACAGATCTCGTTTATTGATTACAAAGCATCTTGTACTAAATTCACTTGCTTTTACAGTAACCGTTTTGCACATATACAGAAATTTCAAGTGTATTCGTATGGGAGGTGCCATTCGTACTTTTTCCATTAAACATACTTTTTGAAACAGGCTGTGTATTGTTATCTAAGCTATTTGTACAAAATTGGACCACTTTTACTTTAACAGTGCTCCAAATATGTAGAAATCTTTAATACCAATGTATGGGGCGTGACCACACTGAAAGACTTTTCTTCGCAATACCAATGAATTTTGACATTAATCCCATGAAAAATTGCATTAAAAAGGAACCTTTGCAGCGCTTCGTTGGATCGATGAAACCTGTTTTATTAAAAGGATTTAATGAAACATTACATAAGATCTATGAATATTATTCATTGGATAAATACTTTAAATAAAGTAAAAATTTTTTTTTTTTTATTTTTTTTAATTATATTTTTTTTTATTTTTTTAATTATTTTTTTTTATCTTTTCTTTTCTTTTTTTTATTTTACTTTATTTTATTTTTAATTTTTTTTCTGTCTCTGGCGGGATTCTATCACGCAACCTCGGTGCTGATAGACTAGCTCGCTACCAGCTAGTCTACCGGAGCAGTGTAGTTTTTGTATCAAAAAACTATGTTTTTTACTCAATTAAGAGCGTAAATATGAGATTAAATTGTCCATAATAACAATAACAACGTTGATTGAAAGTGGATTGAAAGTTTTTGTTTCATTACTATAATGACATTTTTATTGTCATAATGAAAATTTAAATTTATGAAGGCAATTATTGAAATATGTTGCTTTTATAAAAAAATTTTTTGATTTCATAAATTTAATGGCATACATGTAACATTCGATGTATGAAATTATTAAATCTTACATTTTTTAATTAACAATTAAAAATTTTTTTAAGGAAACTATAATTTTGTATTAATTTATGAATATAGTTATGTTTGTATATTGTTTTTTTATGTTCCCAATTAAAATTTTTTGTTTAACTTGGACAAACTTAAGTTTTCATATATCCAATGAAAAATTTTAACGTAATTACGAAATCCAATGAAGCGATTTTAACGAAAATACTTCATTATAACTATGAAATTCCATTTAGACAATGAACATTTTCATTTACCCAAGGAAAGTTTTTTATGAAAATGATTCATTAAATATATGAAGCATTTTTCCTTCAGTGCACCTAAAAATTAAAAAATATTAATAGCCTATGTGTCGGATTATCAGAAAATTACTGTGAAAGTTTCAGTAGTGTAGGAGTCTTTAGGGAACAAACAACCATACGATATTTTTCATTAATATATTATTTATTGCTTCCCCTGCACCTACCCCTTTACTTTTATTTTGAAAGGTGTAGTTTACCATAGTGTGGATCCTACAAAGTTTGAAGATTTTTATCTTCAGATATTCGGTATTAAACTATTTCGTTCTATTGGGGGTACTGCTCTTCCTCCGTCTACGCGCTCATTTTGATTTTAAAACTTATAATTTACCATAATATTGGATTTAGCCACGTTTGAAGACTCTAGGTATAATAGTTCTTCAGTTACGCGATATTTATTATATGCATCCTATGGGGTTATTGCTCCACCTGCGCGTGCCCACTTTATTTTTAGTTTCAAAGGTGAAGTTTACTAAAAGATTGACTCCGTTTAGTCTTAAAGCCAAAAAAAAAACAGACAAACATATATAATTTGTATGTATAAAAATTTATTGCTCCCCCTGCACCTGCCCCCTTTATTTTTATTTTCAAAGGTGCAGTTTATCTTAAGAGTTTGTTCTAAAAAGCTGGAAGGCTTTTGTCTTTAGATATTGGGTATTTAACATTTTCGTTCGTTAGGGGGTACTGCTCTTTCTCTGTCTACCCCGCCCATTTCTTTATTGAAATTTATAGTTTACCATAATAGAAGCTTTAACCACGTTTAAAGACGCTTCCTTTAATAGTGCTTCAGTTGAGCGATATTAAATATATGCATCCTATGGGAGGTTCATCCCCCCCCCCTGCGCCCACCCGCTTTATTTTTATTTTCAAAACTGTAGTATACCATAGGAGTGACTTCTACAAAGTTTAAAAATTCTCACTATAACAGTTCTTAAGATATGCGATATTAAACATTGGCGTGCTATGGGGGGTACCACTTCCCCCGCTGCTATTTTATTTCAATTTTGGGGCTCAGAAGATCCTTCTACCAAAAGTTCAACAAAATGCGTGCAGCGGCTCTTAAGATATGCGACATTTAATATTGGCAACCTATGGGGGGTACCAATTCCCCTGCCCCTATCGAAAAAATATAAGTAGCCTATTTTATATATAAATAAAAACAAACAAACAAGCAGACAAACATTTTTCATTTATAAACATTAGAGCGACTCACCAAGAAATGATCCACGACTTTTTGGCGGCATATTTTTTTCGCAAATTAAAAAAAATTCAGGTCGTGGATCATTTCTTTTTTTCTTTCTTTAGTCCTATTTTCATCCATACATGTTCTAAAAACTAAATCCGCTATCATATTAGAGTTACTACAAAATTGCATTTATATATATTCCAAAGCAACGTGTAAAATGCATCTAATTTGCACAAATCTAAATTATTTACATACAAAGATGATATACTTGGCAAAAGATAAAATTTGATACCCATATTGCCCAATTTAAAACAAAGGGTTACCACCCCATTGCATTTTTGTCAAAACGCGAACTAGCACGAATTTCAAAAAAAGCTGAGTCACGTATTTAATTAAGGTGGGATGCTTTAAAACCATGGGAGGTAAGGCCATGATGGCTTTATCTCTCATTCAAAAGGGAGATAAAGTCTTTTATTTTTTTTTGTTCATTTGAATGGGAGATAAACCCATCATGGCCTTAGCTCACATTAGCGATATTAGAAAATGGCTTTATCTCTCATTTCAGTTTTGAAGAACTTTTGCATTTTACATTGATTAATAGTTTTCACTTCCGGAAACACTAAAGTCAAGTATTAAAATCTGGCTTCGCATACTAAAGTTTTTCTGCGAGGCGGCCTGCGGCCGCGCTTAGGGGTTTTTTCCTGCAGTAGGACACGGCAGGTGGCTTCGCTGAATAAAGTTTTCCTGCGTGCGTCACAAGAATAAAAAAATGTTTTTCAATGATAACTAAGGATTTTCCCTTTTACAGAATGTTAACACCATGCATAACAATATTCTGAGAAAATATGGTTTTATCTCTCATTTGCGGAAAAAATATATGGCTATATCTCTCATTTCGCAAAATTTTAAATATGACATTATCTCTCAATGATTGGGCAATAAGGCCATTATGGCTTTATCTCCCATTCAATTGAGCAAAAAAGCCATCATGGCCTTATCTCCCATGGTTTAAAGCACCCCACCTTTAATTAAATCGATTAAAGATTAAAATATGTTAATTTGGCACTTTTATTACAAACAACCCCGAACAAAAAATTCAAAAACCGTTTTTTTTTTTACAAAAAATCCTTAAAAAAAGGACATGGATGATCGTCCTTGGACAAATTTTATATACAGTTGGACGCGCCTTAAAAAACCTTTCTTACGATACCCAACTCGCATATGTTGGTAAGGAAACAGATTCGTAAAGTAACAAAACATGGAAAAATATACCCTTTTTCAAACTTGTCCAACTCACGAGAGGTCAACCCTGGAGCCGAAATATTTAAAATGTCATCTTAAAAAAGTCCAAGGTTCATTTTTAGGAGGGTACATCGAGCACGAATTTTGCTTCCATACAACTTGAGTCGCTCTAATATACATATGTGTATGTATATAGATACAGTACAATGTGTATTCATTTCTTTTTGTCTAAGAGGTTCTTTCATTTTGGCGGTTAGCGCCATTTACGTAGTTATTTTCTAAAACACTTAACCTTACATGAAAAACATTTTCATACAAATTTTTAAAATTAAAAAATTTTGCATGAAAAATTTCTCATCTAAAGGGATTTTTTACATTTACTTTCAATTTCCCAAATTTCAGTTCAAAGTTTAGCCATTAGCCATTTTTCAGCTTGTTTAGCCATAAACATTTTTTTTGAGGTTTTTCCTTTATAATAAAAATTTGTATTTTCTCATAATATAAAAATTTATAAAAGTAAAATAAACATTTTTAACAATTAAAACGCATTTATTTTATTTCAATCACAACTTTTACAAATGCTAAAAATCGCTATAAAGGATGATTATGAAACATCTTTCAAAATAAAATAACAGTATTCCAATATTACTATAAAAAATTTTGAAGTAGAGAGGGTATTTAACCAAGTAAACATCGTTAAAAGATATTTGAGAAAAACGTTATATTTAGCAACCTTTATTTCGACTTTCTCAATTAGGTTAAAAATTTTACCATAACAATAAAATATTTATACCCAAACCACAATAGAGGAGAGGTTATTATTGGTGTTTTCTTTTCTGACAATAATGTTTCATGTATAGTACCATTCGTAATACCCTTTTTTGCATCTGCGTTAAGTACTTTTTTATGCAAGCCAGTATTGTTTTATTAATTTTTTTCTTGTGTTTGCGTACAATTTGTGTTATATTGTGATTTTTGGTTATATTGTGATGGATATAAAAAACTTTTTGTTTCCATTTGTTTTACTTTTATTTATTAATTATTTTTTTGCGCAAAATTTTTAACAACAGCTGACTTTAACTATTGAATATCAGTGTTGTTACTTCTTATTGGAATTCAAAGAAAAATTAATGTTAAAAATTACTTTGTAAAGCCTAGTACTCTGTTCGAACTTGCGAAAAATGTTAAGCAACATTGATTATTTAACACGAAAATTTTGCCAACTATCAATATTATCTATCTCGTGGTTTTTAAAAACTTAACGTTTTTATTAGTTTTATTATTACAAGTATACAACATTATTTTTGAAGGTAAACAAAAACCATAGTTGGGGGTAGTGCACTAAATTTAAATCAACATTGCACTCTCACTAAATAAAACTGCAAAAAAATTAGTTTTTACAATTTTTTACCAGCTTTAGTGATGATTGGTATTTTTTTACTAGCACTACAAAAATTATTTGGTATTGCAAATTTTTTCATTATCGCTAACTGTGGAATCAAAAGCTGTAAGAAAACATTATACCACTAAAATTTAAAAAAATTTAATGTTGAACGTGCATGGTTTTTGATTTTTCCGACGATAGGCATAAGCAAAGGAAATTAAATTCAATGAAATTCCGTCAATAACGGAATAATTCTTGGATTTAATGAAAATACAAGTTCTGTATTTTAAATTGTGTGCAAAATTTTTAGTCAAATAAGTGAAGCGCAAAATGTTTTAACATTATAGTCACTTATGTGTAGTAAGATTGAAAATTTTCAGTTCATCACTTAACATTAACAAAATTATTACAATAATTTTAAACAAGTGCACTACCCCCATCTATGACAAAACCATGTGTTTTGAAAAATGTGATTAAAAAAAATAAAACAATTTTATTTTATAATTTTCTATAGTAAAAAACAAAACAATTTAATTTTATTATTAATTTTTACATTTTCCTTTTTAAAACGCTTGTTACACACCCCACTTCTCAAATACAAAATAAAAAATTACAAAAAATTAGTAACTGTTGCTTAAAATTCCGTGCGAAATAATATGAGCTGCACTTCTCTATTAAATTTTAACATAATTTAAATTGTTAAAAATATTTAACAGCAAAGTTAACGTAAATTTTATTCAGTAACTTTTTTACCAACAACGTTTACTGCTAAGTTCTATCTTAATGTCAGGTATTTAAGTTATCTTAACAGCAAAATATTTTTCATTGTTTATTTTTAAATTCGTAGTTATTAAAAAAAACAAACAAGCAAACAAAAAATTTGGCGAATAAAAGCCTCATTAACATTTTTAAAATTCACGTTATTTACATAAATTTTGCAAAAATAATATTAAACAATTTGGTTTTTTTTTGCGAATTTACCAAAAAGCATTAAAAATATTACATTTTAGATGCAGCTTATGGAAATCACTAAAAGTGTTTTCTTTTCTACACAAAAAATAAGTGGTAGACTTTCCAATCATGTTAGCTAATTTTTGCAAATTTCCACTAATTTAGCAATTTTTACCGAATTTTTGCTATTCCTTATAGTTTAAGTGACTTCAAATCAATTTTATGGTTTGGTTGAAGTATTACAAAATTTCGCGAATTTTTGCGGTTTTTGCATTTTTTTTTTTTTGTTATTTTCCGAAATTTTGTTTTTTTAACCGATTTAATGATTTCAAATAAATTTTTTTGCTTCTCTCCAAGTTTGCAATTATTCGCGAATTATAGCCACGTTCGCGGTAGAAGCTTTTTATTCCTGTAAGTTTTCTGATTCTTTACAGCTTGAACGATTTTTAATAAATAGTAGACTTTGCCATCATTTCGCTGTTAACAAATATTTGCGAATTTCCCCTAATTTAGCATTTTTTACCGGATTTTTGCCATTCCTTATAGTTTAAGTGAATTTAAATAAATTTTATGGTTTGTTCGAAATATTAAAAAATTTCGCGAATTTTCGCTATTTTTGCAAAAAAAATTTATATATTCCGACAACTTGTTTTTTAAGCGATTTCAAATAAATTTTAAGGTTTTTTTTCCAAGTTTGCAATTTTTCGCGAATTTTATCCATGTTCGCGTTATAAGCGATTTTTTCCTGTGGTTCTTTAGAGCTTTAACGATTTTTAATATATACCCGCTGTTTGCAAATTTTTGCGAATTTCCGCTAGTTTAACAATTTTTACCGAATTTTTGCAATTCCTTATAGTTTTAGCGACTTTTAATCAATTTTATGGCTTTTTTGAAATGTTAAAAATTTTCGCTATTTTTGCAAATTTTCCGATTTTTTTCAATTTTCGCTAGACTATCAAATCCTAAATGGGGTTTTGTTAGTTTCGAAAGTACTTTAAGTCGTTCCACACGAGAAGTAGTTTGCAGTGTTCGTTAAATATACTAATTAATTAACAAAGATGCCACTTGATGGATATTGTTAGCTATGTTGTTTAAATTGAGTTACTGAATTGCTGTATTGTTACCGTAAGCAATAAACTGTGCCGGTAAAATTAACGTTAACGTTAGTTGTTAAAAGTTAGAGAATTCTACTACAGTCGTATTTGCGCTGATGTTTGAAACATCTTCATCTGAGAATAAACGATGTCCGTCCGGCTGGTAGGCTGTCCATGTAAACCTCGTGCGCAAAGTACAGGTCGCAATTTTGGAGATAATTTTATAAAATTTGGTACATAGTTTCTAGTGTGGTGTAGTGTGCCATATAGTCGGGTTAGACGGACTATACTTTAGTACTTGTTTTTATTGTAGATTTGGACTCAAAAGGTTGGATAAATGCTTATTATTTATCTTCAAAATATTTAAAACAAATAGACACAAGAGATTCCTTTGAGATTAGCAATAACGACATCGAATTTATAGATGATTTTGTTTTTTAAATGCTTCCCTTTATTCTTATGTAACAAATTGATCTGAAGTTACAATTTCATTAAAACAATTGTTTAATGATTTATTTCTGTTTTGCTACACACAGAAAAAAATCAATGTAAATTCGTTCAAAACAAGGTTGATTTTACATTTTTCAGTAGTGATTTTGCTTCATTGTTGTTTCATGTTAATTTAACATGATTTTACAATAACTTGCGAACAACATTTTTTTCTTTTAAAATGACTATAATTCATGTTAATTTAACATTGTAGTAAATTTAGAGCAAAATGTCATTGATATTGAAATAACAATCCGAAATGAAAGTTATTTCAAGTTGAAACAACGTGAATTTCATGTAGAATTAAATTGGTTGGAGTGTGATAGAACAATGTGAAGACAACATATGCATTTATTTAAGAATAACTCAAAACACTTACCCCTGAAACACATGTTTCACTTATTTTGTAATGTCCTTTGTTAAGCAGCAGAATGGCCCGTTATGGTTTTCGTCATTATTCTACTTGGAAAACTTGATGTACTATTTAACTAAATAATTTCAATTTAAAGAATACGGGAATTGTTATCTTTTTATAACATATTTTAAACATGAAAATAAAAAAATGTACATACTTAAGTATGTATGCATCTTAATTTAAAAAGACAAACTTTTGATTTTAATATAAAAAACAGGGGCCAAATTACGGCATTCGATATCGATCGAAATTCCCATTTTAATTGATCGATATCGAATGCCGTAATTTGGCTCCAGGTTTTTATGGATTCAATATCGAACGTTATTTTAACAGTGAACAATATTAAATAAACGTGATTTAAGGTTATTTTAATATTCTTCATTTAAAATTAATATGAAATAATGATAAATTTAAATAAAGGGCATACTTTTGCAGAAATTTACCACGATTCTCAATCAACATTTCGCCAGGTTATTTTAACATTGGTATTTTTTTCTGTGTGTATTTAATTTTAATGTGATTTTATTTAAAAAAGTTTTAAGCAATTTTTTCCGTAAATTTAGCCATTTTTGGTCACCAAGTTTTGGCAACACTATTACAGTAAAAGATTATTATATTTTTGTTTCTCAAAACTACAAGTTACGAATCTACAAGCAACTAAAGTACATTAAAAAAAGCAACAATTTTAAAATTTTTTGTTTTTATTTCAAATAAATTTTACTTGTAGATTTGAGACTTGTAGTTTTGGGAAACAGGGTCCTGAACTCAATAAAATTAGCCGTTAATGTCATTAAATAAGTTTGGGGCAAAATTCCCAAAACTTTGTATCTAAAAAATCCGACCATTTCAAAAAGATTTTTTTGGCTGGAAATTTAAGGGAACTTTATCCCAAATAGAAGTCCTAGATCCCGAGAATTAAAAAAGATAGAATATCTATTATAATCAAAAAATAACTTTGAAGATCAAATAGTATCAAAGGAAAAATTCATATAAGAGTAACTATGTAGTATAAGCCTCTTCGGGAGCTGTTGAAGTTCGCGAACTCTGTTATATGAATAAAGAATGAAAAAACTTATGCAAAATTAACCTTATTTTTCTAGGTAGAAAGATATGAGTAAATTTTTTACGGATAATTCTAACTAACAAGATGTCGCGGGTATACTTAGGGATCTCAATCTATATTTAAATGCATATGGATTATCAATCACTTATAAGACTGGCTGTAGATTGATTCAGTGACTCTACAACTGCTATGAATACCTTAATCTAGAGTTTGCTAAAAACCGTAAAAATGTGAAACCGCGGTTTCGGTTTTAAAATGGTTAAAACCGGTCGGTTTCGGTTCGGTTTTCGGTCTTGAAAATATCAAAGTTAAATTCATACATAAAAATATAAATTTTTTTGCATGTACATAATACAATTTTTTTTATTTCTTTCAATTCAGGTTCTTTTATTCGCCCTTAAGTGTATACCAGGGCCTGGCCAGGCATTTTTTTGACTTTTTCCAGTTTTTTTTTATATATAATTATTAAGTATATAGAACGAAACTTAATGTACCTGGGCCTGAAACGTTTCAAAAAGCATACACAACATAAGAATTCTTTCTTTTCTGTTTTTTCGAAAAATTATTTTATTTCCCAACAAAATGTTCCTGCTATAGCCATAAAACTCCATACGTATAAAGTAGTCCCAGCCTTGCCCAGCTGCTCGTTAGTGTGAGTTTTTTCTATAGCCCCAAGAAACTCCATACAAAATTCAAGTGGCCCAGGTGGCAGTTTATGCCTCACAAATAAAGTGTGTACTTAAGGCCAGTTACACGGTAATACAATGTATTACGACTTTGTAGAATCAAAATATTATGAAATTCTCTCCGTGTTTAAAAGAAAAAAATAAAAATCTTTTGTAAGTATAATTCATGTTTACACGGATGGTATAAGTAAAATCAAAAATAATAACAAAAAAGCAGATGGTTGCAGTTTTAAATATTTACAAAAACAACATGAAAATTTCCTGAGTTGATTTTAGTTGTTTTTGTAATTGTAAAAAAATGCTATCACCTTTAATGTACTGCGTTAAAATACACCTCTGGTGTGATGAGAATACATAAGTTTCTAAAATGGTTTAGTAAAAAACCATTTACCGACCGCTTGTCAGATTTTGTATCCGTATTCTCTCTTACTCAATACATTTTGCTTTTACATGATAAGATTTTTCTCATTCTACATAATCTTTCGACATGTCGTAATACATTATATTACCGTGTAAACTGGTCTTTAAGAGTTATAAAGATAACATTTGTTCTTCTTAGTACTTATTTTGAATTTTAAGAATTTTGAAATACCTTGTCATTGTTGAAGGCTGTTATGTATAAAGTTTTTGTATATGAAGTACGAGTATGATATTTAATTTGCAATTTCTTCAAGCATAAATACATTGTTTAAGTAAAAGCTAAAACCGAGGTTTTTTTGTCGGTTTTCGGTTTCCGTTTTTAGGCAATTAAAACCGCGGTTTCGGTTAAAACCGAACAGCAATCCCTACCTTAATCGATAGCATTATAACTGCTATGATTTTTGAGTCCTCGTTGTAAGTACAAAAGAAGTTCCTTACTATAAATTACTTCCTAATGGGAGGACTTATAACTTTATTGGTTTTGGAGCACAGAAATACAGAGCGGAATATTAAGGCGTACTAATTTGATAACTTAGGAAAACTTATAGTTTGGTGAAAGACTATTGAAATCAATTAAAACAGTTAGTTTTAAAGGAATGACGTTCGAGAAGTTGTCTGGCTCTTCTGGAATTGAACTGAGCTTAATATGGAGTTCATGTTCTTATGCAGGATACTATGTTATCACAATTTATAACAAGTGTTGTTTATGTATAACAGCTAAGATTGACAGCTTCATGTACTTAAACTAACCCCACAACATTAAACTTTAAATTTAAACCCTGTCAACATTTTTCTCTGAATACAAAAAGAAATCTTTAACAAAATCCAAGTAGCAACATGTTGTATTTAATTTTATTGTTTGTAATACATGTTTATATTTTTAAATGAAATTTCCTTTTGAACAAAATTTTGGTCATAATTCAGTCAGGTTTTCTTTTTTCTCTTTGATAAGAAAAAACACCAAATATTTAAACACATTCTACTTAGAAAAATAAAGAATAAATAACTTCATTCTTTCTCTTTTTTTTTTGAAAATGGACTTCTTATGTTATTTTAAATAAACGCAAGAAAAAACATATAGCAAAAAAATAAACATGTTTCGAATTCTTGAAAAGAAGGACCTTTAAAGAACAGTTCTTTTGAGTCTCCGTTTCTTTTTTCCATTCATTTAATTTAATTTATTTTTTTTCTTTCACCAGGAAAATACAAAATTCTTTTGCAAACAATGTCTGGCGTGTATTGTTGCCAAAACAATTCACATTCTCTTTTACAAACAATTGATCCAAAGGAACTCTATGCGTCTTTCTTGGCCATTTCAATTTTTAAGTTTGATTTTCGTGTAGGTTTTTTTTATTTAGTTTCTCTTCTTGAAATTTGTTCTTCTAAAATAAAATTTTTTTTTGGTCGCGATTTTCACTATTCAACATCTTTTGTGTACTTTAACTTCAATTCTCATTTTATGTGTAAGTGTGATTTTTTTATCCTCTTTTGAACTGGACAACTGCCACTAGCATTACTCGAAATTGTAATTTATGTTCTTTTTACCACTTTTGGCCATAGAAAACAACAACTAACAAGAAACTCCTTTAGCTACAAAATATCCTTTTTATTTTAAGGTTTTTTTTTTTCTTCTACTATTTTCATTTTTTATCAACTCTGTAATCAATTATACCAAAATAAACCAGAAATAGCAAAAGTCCTTTAAAATAATTGTGCCGAAAAAAAACCGAAGATTGTTTGTATTTCATGGCAAATTTTTATTTATGGATTTTTAGATTTTAAAGATGAGTTTAAGCATTTCGTTTTTGTATTTGGGAAAGAGTTTTACTTTATTGTGCAAAAGAAAATTTAAAGTAAACATGAGTACTTGCTTTTTTCAAATGAAGAAAAGAAAATACGTTTTGGACTTAATTTATATAATAATGAATTTTGAGCCAAATTTCACCTCTTTTTCACAGCTCCTATTTTCCGAAACTCATATTGTGAGGATTTATTCCATTTTCAATAACAGACGAACCGATTTTAAATACCAAACAAACCGATAATATAAAGGGTGGTCCAACCAAAACGCTCGATTTTAATTATGAATAAAACAAAAAGCTTTCAGAGAATTATCTATTATCTAACGACTCGCCACATCTTCGGTGGCATTTTCATTGACTCGGAGACATGGTTGACGTTCAATTTCGTTAATGTGCCGAATTATCTCATTCTTTAGCTCTTGAATTGTGCTTGGCTTATTGACGTACACCTTTTCTTTTAAACATGCCCAAAGAAAGACGTCCAACGGTGTTAAATCACATGATCGTGGTGGCCAATTACCACCGCCACGACGTGAGATAACACGGACATTGAATTTTTCGTGCAAAAGAACCATTGTATTGTTGGCTGTGTGGCAAATGGCACCATGCTGTTGGAACCGCATATCGTTCAGGTCCATAACCTCCATATCCTCAAAATCTGTCCACAAGAAGTCCGTTATCATCTAGCGATAGTGAACACCATTCACGACAACTCGACCCCATTTTCAAGGAAGTACGGCCCCATGACGCCGCCAATCCCTAAACGAACTGAGTGAGCATGCACAGGTTTACACAGACCCGGTCTGCTTAAATTTGCACACAATTCTCCCGATACTAGACACATTTGGTCGATTATGCAGACCAAACTATTCACGAAGTGCAAGAAATGCATTTTGATATGAACGTCAAATTTTAGGCTTCAACGCGCTGCTAAATTGTGTATCGCTCCATGGTTGAATTTGTCAAACACTGAAACAAAGAAATGTCAAGTTGGGCAAAAACCTTGACGTTAATATGTGACTCACAATTAACATCGTGCATTATTGTTGGACCACCATTAACAATGCTTTTTTCGGCAAGCCCATGAGTAATTTAAACAGACAGATGGAAGGATAAAGGTGATAGTATTAAAATTTTGGTTGGATGGATTCCAAAGACAAGACCTATTTCATTTACTGAGCTCCAAGCCGGACGTTAATCTTTTCTTCTTTCATGTAACCGACACGGCTGTCTGGTTAAACTTCAATTAGCTTGCCAACTTATAGAAAGAACAGCTGCTTTGAACTCATAATGATAAAAAATAAATCTAACTTTTTTAACCTATTGGCTCTTAAGCTTAAATTAGACGTGACATTACCATAATGCCGCAGCCGTAACGGAATTTAGAAACCAAAATTGAATTGGTTTGCATGGTATGTTTATGTCGTTTTGGTAATACAGTGGCTTTGGTAATACAGTTTTGGTATGGTTATGTCACGTCTAATTGGACCTTTAATAGACGGTGTTGTAAAACAGCCTTTAATGATATTTCTACAGGGTGGTTAAATTTCAAGGGTTGATGTTGATTTTGAATAAAACACAAACTATTTAGGAAATTATTGTAAATTTATTTTATTATGATATATTGGTATTACTCAATTATGTATGAAACAAAATATCGGCCAAATGGGCGCCGCGACCACGGCGGCACACCTCCATCCGATGGTCCAAATTTTCGATGACACTGAGGCATAATGGAGGTTCTATGCCGTTAATGTGCCGAATTATCTCATCCTTTAGCTTTTGAATTGTTGCTGGCTTATCGACGTACACCTTTTCTTTCAAATAACCCCAAAGAAAAAAGTCCAACGGTGTCAAATCACATGATCTTGGCGGCCAATTGACATCGCCATTACGTGAGATAACACGGCCATTGAATTTGTTGCGCAAAAGAGCCATTGTTTCGTTAGCTGTGTGGCAAGTGGCACCGTCCTGCTGAAACCACATATCGTCCACATCCATATCTTCCAATTCGGGCCATAAAAAGTTCGTTATCATCTCACGATAGCGAACACCATTCACAGTAACTGCCTGACCGGCCTCATTTTGGAAAAAATACGGCCCGATGATGCCGCCAGCCCATAAACCGCACCAAACAGTCACTCTTTGTGGGTGCATTGGTTTTTCGACAATCACTCTTGGATTCTCATTCGCCCAAATGCGGCAATTCTGTTTATTGACGAATCCACTGAGGTGAAAATGTGCCTCATCACTGAAGATGAAGTGCACGATATGCATTTTGATTTGAACGCCCATTTTCATAATAAGTCTGGATAACTGTAACACGTTGTTGGATTGTGTATCTCTCCATGGTTCAAATTGAGTAAGTCTGAAATAGAGAAATGTCAAATAAAATTCGGAAAAAAACTTGGCGTTTAGGTGTGGTTCACATTCAACATCGGCCCTTACAATTTAACCACCCTTTAGAAATATCTTAAGTCGATAATGCTGTCTTATTTAAAATTAAAACTACACTTAGCTACAAAATAATGTGGAAAATAATTTTCATTACATTGATAAATTATCTGTAGGCGACAAAAGGTCGGCGAAAAATTTATAGACATCTCAGGATTCGCATAAAATTGAAATGCTCAATTTTGGAGAGAATATGTATAATAAAATTTGGTACATAGGCTTTAGTTTTCACAAGGACGAAGCGTTTTTTGGTCCAGCTTGTCAAAAAATGCCTTTTTGCAACGTTAAAGAAATTTTTAAATAAGGTTAGTGAATTTAAGGCAGAACCTATTCGAAATACTAAATGAATGTTGCAAAAATGGAACGTAAAAAGTGACTAAGTAAACGAGCACTTTCAATGCATCTGCTCCAGTCTATTGAAATTGCAAACAAATGGGCTTTGTATAAATGAAAGCTAAGACTTATGGTGTTTTCTTTTCTGACAATAATGTTCCATATATGCTACCATTCGTGCGGGTTTTTGTTCCATTCTAAAAATATATGCAAAAATGTGAGAAGTTGTCGTTTTCCTTTCTAAACATGTGGCAACAATAAATGGCAAATTTGTTCCATTTCTTACCCGCAGTTATATCTGAGTGTGAGATAATACCCTTTTTTGCATCTGCGAAAAATACTTTTTTACGCAAGCAAGTATTTTTTTCTTGTGTTTGCGGACAATTTGCGTTATATTGTGATTTTTAGTTCTATTGTGATGGATATAAACACTTTTTGTTTTTCGTTTGTTTTACTTGTATTATATTTTTTTGTCGCAAAATTTTTACAACAGCTGACATTAATTATTGAAAATCAGTGCTGTTAACGCTTATTGGAATTGTAAGAAAATTTAATGTTGAAAATTGCTACAAGCGTGGTGAATACCGCTTTTAGTACAAACTTTGCATTCAATATTTAACACGCTAAATACACATTAGTGTTGAGTGCAAAACGTAGCCATTATTTTGTTCCATTGTAATTTAGAAAAATGTATCACTTTGTAAGGGTTCGTGTAACCTAATAAATACATTACACAACTATAATGCATCATTATTTTTTAGAAAAGAAAACACCATTAATTGACAATGCTAAGGAAAATGTTAAAGATGCGGAAAAAAGGTTTTGTTGAAAAGTTTAAGATCGTAATACCGGATTACAAGATTAATTAAAATAAGAAATAGTATATGTAGCTAGTCCACTTGCAAGCATCGTTTAGTTAATAATAAATTACGTCTGTTATTTACGAATATATATGTGGTAATATGGAACAGTAGCTAAAGTCGATATAAGACAAATTAAGTTATTACAAGTAATAAAGGTGTCAAATCTGTTAAATATATTTACAATTTATTTTTAAAAGTTACTTAAAGCCTTTATTGAAGTCGTTACTAATACGATTATATACGAACTAACAGCAAAAAAACTCGTCAAATGAAACATCAATAAAACCGAGGATATTTTGAAACTACAATATTTAAAAAAATCTAATTTTCCATTTTGGCATAGGTATGACCCTAATAAGAAACGTCTCTTCTTTAACGAAGCACATCTAGTAAATTTTAAAAAGTAAGCGCACATATATGCACTACACAATAAGACATATAAAGATGCAGTGAAATAAGTGAACAAATTTAAAAAAGATATAAGATAATAAGCCCCGACGACATTCCTTAACTACGGAGCAGGTTTGTAGGAGAGCATACCCAGTAACAAATTTTAAGATTTAAGGAAGCAAGAAAAATACATGAGCGCTAATATATGCGCTGGCTATTCCATTCTACTGAGAAGCAGCAGAGATGCGAGAACCATTAAAGTGAATTTTTTTAAGCCACTAAAAATGTTTAAATAACTTCGCAATATCCTCTATAAGTAAGCAGGTTGTAAGTAGATAATTGAAATCATTATTTTAAAGAACAAATTCACGAATAAAGTTTTAAGTGATTCTGTTTATCCCTTTCGTGGAATAAAGTTGTATTGCAATGATTTTAAAATGCTTTTACGATTATTCCCGAAATATTAACGAACGAAGAAATTAAATTTTATTACTTACGCATCAGTCATCAAATACTTTTTTTTATCAGAGGAGTGCTTCCAAGTTGGAATTCGCCATAACAGGTATTGTGTTTCTCCCACTTACAAAACTATGCTTACAAGTAAGCTTCATTTCTACTGGGGCATTTAAGAATAACGGTAACAAAAAATTCAGTGTGTTAAGCTGATACATACATTTACCAATTTTTAGCTGCGCTGAATAAAACTCTTTCTGTGTCAAAAATGGTTTGCTTCAAAGTAGGAACTCGTCATATAAAATTCATATTTTCCGTAAGCGATACTTGTTTCTAAATTTCAAACCTGCTTCGTTGGAAGCTAAATTTTTTATTGGGTATACTGTTATAAATTAACTATCCACATTTTTGAAATAATAAGGGTTATCACAATCGTCGTTGTGCAAATTTGTAATTTGTAAATTGGTAGTGCATATTATGATTGATCGTGAGCATAAAATTTTTATTTTTTGTCTAAATGTGCTATTTTTCTAAAAATTTATTCTGGCAACACTAAAAACTTTATGTTCAATTTCAATTTATAAGTTGCCTTAAAAAACAATATGGCGCTTTATATGTCAAACGTGTTTGTTTACATTTGTTTGCAACTGAGCAAATATGGGCGTTTCCGTCAAAAGGTCCACAGTGACCTAAAAATTTAAAAGTTATTAAGAGCTGATTATTTTACGATATTGTTATAGAGAAATATTAAAATTTTACTAATTTTATAAATTTTATAAAAATCTGAAAGTAGTTTGACTAAAAAATTGTGCCAGGTTTCGCTGAATTACGCCTTTTTATACATGGCCACAAAAACTACTTCTATTTTTTCACGTTCGAACCGCTACTTCTTTTGGCATTATCTTTGAAATCGAATCGCGCCCTCCATAAACTTCAGCATAGATAACAGTGCTTTCTTAGTAGTATAATTTAAGGGATAAGAGAACGTAAAAATATTTTTTGTTTAAAATATTATTGCATTTTTGACTGTCACTTTCAACACTTTGGAATTACCCATATGCACTATTAATTTTCGCTCAAGGTTTTTTTTTTAGTGCAAACGAAGTAAAATAGAGCAAATTGCAAATACGTACGTTTTGTTGTTGTGTTGTGCAAATGTGTATATTTTTGCACGCATTTGCATCGTTTGCACACTTTTCACTACCCATCGTGATTTCCCTTAATGTTTAGGTGCATTTTCTTCATACAGAAAAAAAATCAATTTAAAATCTTCGAAAACAAGGTTGATTTTACATTTTTCGCTAATGATTTTGCTTCGTAGTCACTTCATGTTAATTTAATATGATTTTATAAGAACTTTCGAAATATATTTTTACTTTTAAATTCACTTTAACTCATTGTAATTTAACATTCAAGTAAAGTTAGAGCAAAATGAAATTGATATTTAGCCCATTTTTCGCCGCATGCCTGTTGATCGATGTTGAAGATAATAACGAATTAATATTCTAAGTAACTTATAGAAAAAACATTGAAAAAAAACTGTTAGAGTGCTGGTAACTTAAATCACCAGTCGGCAAAAACAATGGGCGGACTTAAACTACGAATCACGTTGAAAGAAAGTAATTTCAAGTTAAAGCAACGTGACGTCGATACGCTTTTACGTTTTCGCCAGCTGTTGTGTGCCTTTGTATTAAATATTATACGTTTTAATTTGACAAAATATCTACGTCATACGCGGCTACGATCATACGGAGCAATTGTGTTCCTACGTAAAATATTGGAATATTTAAATGTTACTCATACGTAAAGTATTCGAAAATACTCCAATATCAAATTTTAAAAGAATTTTTAAAATTTTTCTTGTTGTGCCCAATCTTTGTAATGAAAGTCTTTATTTGCAAAGCTGTGACTGTCAATTTCAATGAGTTATTATCTATTTATACCACTTTTTGCATTTACGAATCATTGTCTTGTAAATCATTTTAGTAAGAGTGTTGATAAATAAGCCTCAATCATTTATTTCTTAAATAAACACTTTCCTCTAGTACACTAAATAACGTTTATATAAACCTCCTTAATTACTAGCTAAATTCCAAACAAATCTTCAAATAGCAAATAAACTAGAAATGACTCTTGTCTAAGTCTTCGCTTTTAATTTTGTTAAACCGCCAATTTGTTACTGGCAATTTTTAGTTGTTTATTTCAGCCAAACAAGAATTTAAATAAAGAATTTGCTCTTATTTTCTTACAAACCATTTGTTGTTTATTTAACCTTCTGTACAATTTTCTTAAGATAAGCTGCAGGTACTTTAGTCAAAACTAGAAAAGAAAATAGTGTACATAACAAGAAGACAAAAGCTCTATGACATCCTCAGAAATCCAATTGCACTACAGATATTAAAAAAAATAGAAAGACAGAGAGAGAGAGAGAGAGAGAAGAACGGATGGATATATATATTTGTATGTATGTAAATAAAAGAAAATGTAAATCCTTAATTTTGTAACAAGTTGAACTTGTTTTTCACAATTTACTACCACAACCGCATCAACAGTGACAGTTTGCTTAACATTTGTTTTCTTCTTCCTTTTTTTTTGAGCTTCCTTGTGTTTTTTGCATTTTATTTAAGAGTGGTGCATGCAAGTCACCCTCGTCATTGTCATCATCATCATCAGCAGCAGCATTAGTTAGATAAAGGACATGACTGACTGACTTGATACAAAAAAAAGCAAGAAAAATAAGAAAAAGTTGGGAGTTTTAAGCCACAAACCCCATTTTATCGCATAAATAAACAAACAAAACACTTATAGTTTTTAGAACAACCATTAGAACTATCTGACTTAAAACTTTTGGAAGAAACTCACTGTGGTATCAAAAACAATATTCGTGGAACATTGGGCGTGAAAAAAAACACTCATTAAACATCCTCGTGCAGTGGCAAGGGCAAATACATTATCGAATAATCTACTTAAAACAAATTCTATACACTGAAATTCTCTGAAAAGAATTATAATCACTGAATGCATTCCGAAATGGCAGGTTCTTATCTCATGTCATTTTACTGGCTCATTTCTTTATTTGTTTCATACTTTCATATTTATCTACATTCAAGCCAAGAAAGAAAAAAATAATTTTTGTCCAAGCCTGGTCATCTTATCCTTCACATGCCTAAAGATTTATTAGTCAATTAACTACCTGTCCGAAGATTTCGAACGAAAACTTCGTTCGCCTAACTTACATTGTTTTTTGTTTCGAATGTATGTTAAGCGAACAAAAGTTTTGTTCGAAATCATGGGACTGCCAGTAAGTCTTTCTGCTGATATAATTTCCAAGCAGATAGTTCGTCGTATTAAATAAGTATTACTGCGTTATAGACGAAAAGCAATATTTAACAAGTAGCTTGTCGGAGCATACAACCCATTTCGATTTAGGTCTGTTATAATTTTTAGAGAATGGCCAAATCCGAGTCCCTATTCTAAAATGAATTGACGTACAGCTTATGTACCTTATAATTCACCAAAAATCTAAACGTGCCTAATGCTAATGTTTAAACTAATTTGTAATATATGAATACTGTTTCTTTTAACACCATAGAGCAGGCGAAAGGTTTAGCTGTCATACGAACTGTCAAACCGCGCTCACTTTTTGACAATTATGATCAGTACGCTTGGCACATCATCGTGCATTTATTCACGCTTGGCACATCATCGTGCATTTATTCACGCTTGAACAGAACTACACAATTTTACAAATTTACTTTGAAGGTGAGTCATCGCTGTTCTATTGCAAAACTGTTTTTTACTTAACAGGTTTGTTTATAGACATATTGAGATCAATCCGCAACAAATCCAACAGTCCTAATTACATCCAGAAAGTGCACCGTATTGTGTGATTTATACGCTGGTGTCTTCATCAGAGTTTATTTCTCAAAAAATTAAGCAGCAGACCGTGTTAATGTTAACGGAGATCCTCTCCGCTTCGTAATTAATTATTTTTATTATTAAAAACTGTTATTTTTTCATGGAGCTACATGTCATATGGCGACATCGACGATAGACTTATTAAAATCAAAATTTGGCTATAAGTTGTTTTAGAAAAATGTATATCTCAATTGGCCTTTACAATCGTGAAATTGCACACCTCTTGATTTTTTCCTATGGAGCTCCCTGAAGACACTGTTTAATACTGATAAGCTAGCAACAATTGACGCCAGGGCCAGCAATGCTTGAAAAAGTTGTCTAAATTGGAACATCTACAACCCGATATCGTTTTTAAATATAAGTGCCATTTCGTCAGCACACTATTGGCCAAAAAGTCGTAGTGGAGAGAAAACAACAATGAAGGTTTACATGAATTTTCTGAAAATATACCCAATAGAATTTTATTGTATTTTCATTACTGCTTTAGGCATATGTTTGGAAGAAATATTTACTTTTTATTGAACGTTCATTAAATAACATAGAAGCTAATAGCATTTTATTGTAAATGAAAATTATTGTATTGTGCCGCATACGCCACTTTTCTGAATTTATTTTTAAAAAGTAGCTTTTTGTTATGCACACGTGTACTTATTGCTGTGTATTGATTTGTTGACACTTTATATTGCTTTTGCTTTCACTTCTGTTTTTCTTACGGCAATGAATCAAAGCAAGAGTTAAATTTATTTTGTACGTTTTTGTATGAGGAATTTTTGCATTTGCCAAACAGTGACGTGTAAGCAAAACAATACTTAACAAACTTTAAAATAGTTGATATGAAGCAAAATGAATGCTTAATATCTCAGAAATCATGATAAATTTGATGAAACTGGTTTTGGATTCAGAAAGGGGGTATTTAAAATATATATTCCCCATACCTAACTAAATTTTTGTAAAAATAGTCGGTAGGTCAAACCAATAATGAGCTCACGATGTATTGACATTTTAAATAAACACCTTCTTTTTGTTAAAATTTTAATTTTCTGTGTTATTTTTTACAATCTAAAGCTCTATTTGGCTTAGAAAAATATAACCTTTGATTATGGAAAATCGTTGCATCTGTTTAAAAGAGAAATCTCCACAATATTATTTCATGGAATTTGCTTCATAGAGCGTCTACTGTATGGTCGATCTAGCTTTGATTGAAAATATTTAAAAAAAAAGACGAAATGTTTTCTTTTACCTCAAGTGTTAATAGCAGTGTTGCCATTTTGACGTTTTTTAAGTATTTTATGACGCTTTTTTGATCTCGTTAACCATTAATTCTTCTGAACTCTGCCAAAAACTTCAATAACAGATTAACCGCACATTAAATTTTCAGGTAAAACTCAGTCAACAATCCAAGTGCACTGCAACCTCCTTTAACGGACACCTTTCTTAAGACACCGATGCCTGGAACAAAGTTACCGTTCTAATGAAAAGCATTTAGTGCTGGTACCTACAAATTTATATCGTCCCTTCCACGACCTTTTATTTCATGTTATTCCGAATTGTTTCCAAAATTTTGAAAGAAAATCTGATGCAGCGTTTAAAAAACTGCAATCGAAGTAGAAATACTGCCACTTCTTTAGTTGTCACTTGCTTTTACTTCTGATTCAATAAATGTAAACAGTCGCTGTCAAAACAACTCAAAAAGCAAAAAGTTGTACACAAATTTTCGTTTTTTGTTCGACAGTTTTTTAAACCCTGGTCTGATATGTGTATAAAAGAAGGATATAATTTGCTAGAGTTTATCCACAGTCTTTACTTTCCGCTTCAATATCGATCTATACGCAGATTTTTTGTGAGTGTAAAGTAATATGGTTTCATTAGGAAGGAAAATATGACACTTTTTTTATTTATTTTTTTTTTTCTCCAACAAACTTAATAACTTTTTGAAAGGGATACAGATAGTTTCTGTGTAGGATAAACTTATTGTTGGTATATAAATGAATATGAATATTTTGTTTAGGAGCTGTTGTAGTAAGCATAGTTGCAATCAGCAACAACAACAACAACAGTTACAACAAGAAAATAATAAAAACTAAAAAATAATTGTCCTTGTAGCAGTATCCAGCACTAGTAGTTTTAGTAGTTGCAACATTATCAAAAGCATTAGCTGCAACAGAATTTAATAGTGTAAGTGGTGTCAGTAGCTCAGCAGGACTTGTTAGGTTGTCATTTATGAACAATTTAAACACTTACAAGTACTCATATACAAAGCATACACTCACTCACTCATCTATTCACTCACACGTAAACTCATAAAGTCATGTTTTAAAAGTTTTACTGGAGGGTTAAAAGAAATTTCAAAGCAACAATTTTATGACTACGAATTTGATAAAGAAAATTATAATGATGATGATGATGATGGCGTTGTCCTTTAACTATTAAGTTTCTTAAGAAGAATTAAAATTGTAGAAAGAAAAAATAAACTATTTAGTTTAGCTTTTAACAATATCTTTCTCATTTATTTACTAGGAATTTTTCGCCAAGGCAAAACTTTCAAAAAAAAAGTTTATTATAATTTTCTTGTTGCTTCTTTTTTGTTAACATTACTCAAGTCAAAATATTTCCATATGTGAACACATTTACGAAGCAATTTTATGGCATTTTACGGCTCATTTAAATGTCTCACATTTATCCAATGGCCTTCTGTTAGTCATGTCCTGTACCTATTAAGCTGAGTTTTCCCAGTCAATACAAGCAACACATGTCTTTAATTGCTTGTAGCACGAGCCGAACTTCTAGGAAGAAGTTTTTCCTGTTTTTATTATTTCTTAAATTGTAAATAAAATGATTGGATGTATAAAACACACAACGATCGAGCAGTAGTTCGAACTTTACATACACAATTTTACATACTTTATTTTTATAATCAACTTTATGGCTTTTCGAAAAATAGTTTTTTTTTTGTGGGTACGAGGGTGTTCTGATAAATTAGAAAATAGAAAATTTACAATAAATGGGAGATGGAAATCCGAAATGAGGAAGAAGACACGTCGCCGGCCTAAAAAAGAGAACCAAGCCAATGTATAAAAACAATGTGGTTATACGACATGTATTTTGCAGTAGCTTTGTCTGTCAAAATTAATAACTACAGAAGGTTTAACATTTTTACTTTCACAAGTTAGTTTTTGGTTTCATCAGACATAACCTTAAATCATTTAAAACAGCGAATTTTATTCTGATTTATATTTTAATTTATTTTCACTTTTGACTGCTTCCAAATTGAGGGAATAGGACTATTGAAAGAAAGTTTTTTACATTTAAATTTGATTCATTGAACACATTCGAAAAATAAAAATGGCTAATATAATAAAGTTACATTTGTAAAGCACTAGCAGACATGGCCATTAAATTAATAACGCATAAGCTGTAAACTAAAACTGATATACATATATCCAATTTATTGTTTGAAAAAACTTTATCCTGTTTTTTCTTTAAAATTCCTTTTATTAAGAAATCACCTAGTTGTGTCCCTTTTCGAAATTTTTCAACGGCAACGCTGACAAAGAATAAAAAATAAAAACAAAATAAGACAAACATTCTCTCATTGTTTGTTAAGTTTTGGTCCAGTGTTATTAAAACTATATCTCATTGCAGAACAGCTCAACTAAAGGGCGAACTAACAACACAAATAACTTGGAAAACACACACTTTATTTCCGTTGTGCGTTCGCCGATAAACAACACAAACATGCATCGTACAAACATAAATTTTTCATTTTTATTTTCAACGAATGCAGACGAACGGAGGTGAAACATAAAATAAAGGAAAAGCATTTGGTGTAATGAGTGGTTTAAACAGCGAGCTGTTTTGTGGCAAACAATGCCGCTCAAAAAAAATTTAATTTACGACTAAAACTTATTTTACTGTTTCTTCCTTAACGTCTTTACTCTTTAAAGATTTCGCTTAAATAATTACATTTATCACTAGACACCACAAAAAGTTTGGCAAATTTTTAAAATTTCTACAAGCATGCTTCAAATGTTTGTCCAAAAAACATGCAGTCGAATCAAAAAACTGTTGAACAAAAAACGAAAATTTGGGTACAACTTTTCTCTTTTTGAGTTGGAGTGGCAGCAACTGTTTGTATCAAATGAATTAGAAGTAAAAGCAACAATTTTCTTTTGGCCAATGGCAAATGAAGATGTGAAAGAAATAGCTGTTTTTCCACTTTGACTGCAGTTTTTTAAAACGCTGGACCAAACAGTAAATACCCCAATAAGCAACAAAAAATATTTGTACAAACCCACAATTTTAACATGTTTGCCAAGCAATTTGAGTCGTTTATTTTGCCCTTAGGGCTTATTGTTAGCACAGACAGTTCGCCGAGGTTGTGTTCGTTAAGAAATTATAGAAAAAAATACTTTCCACTCGTGTATTTTTTTTTCTTTTTTGTAATTTCTTACCGAATAAGAATAGAATATTTAATTGCAAGTAACTTTTTCATACAATATCGTACATGAAAACGAAGTTTATATTTGTAATATATGGACCAATATCTATGAAATTATTAAACAAAGTTTTTCATCGCAGACCTGTTTATTCAATTGAGTTAAAAGAAAATTTACTTTTAAAAAACCGCAACAAAAAAAATTTCGCCGAAAAAAATAACGAAAAATTATATTAAGAAAGAGTTAAGTTGATTTAAATTGAAAAATGATCCCAAAGGTAAAAAATTTATTGGAAATCACCATGTTGTGCAAATTTGCAATGTGTAAATTTGCAGTGCATTTCATGATTGATCGTGAGCATACCACTTTTATTTTTTGTGCAAATGTGCTATTTTGCTAAAAATATATTCTGGCTACACTAAAAACTTCTGGCAGCACTGTAAAAGATCTGCATTTGCTTACAATTATGCACAAGCTAACTTAAATAAATTTTTTCTTTTTAATGAATTTAAATTTAATTCTCTATTTTATATAAAAACCCACGAACATTTTCAATTTAGAAGTTTCCTTAAAAACAATATGGCGTTTAATATGTTAAATGTTATTGTTTAAATTTGTTTGCAACGGAGCAAATATGCACTACTAATTTTGCTCAAGGTTTTTTTTAGAGTAAACGTAAAATACAGCAAATTGCAAATACGTACATTTTGTTGTTGTATTGTGAAAATTTGTGTATTTTTTAAACGCATTTGCATCGTTTGCACATTTTGCACTACCCATCGTGATTTCCTTTATTGTTTTATGGTACATTAGTATTGAAGCTTTTAATCGCGAATAAGGGCGCTAACTTTGAGCAACGGTTATTTCCATTCAGTGTTCTTGAATAAGCCTTTCCGCAAGGGTGCCTAGCCCTTTAAAAAATTTATAAAAATTCTTACAGAGTGTAATAAACACTAAAGTAAAAAATGTAAAAAAATCAAACATACAAAAAATGTCTCCACCCTCGTATGTCTTATGGTAACATACATATAAAGTCAAAACTTATATGCAATTCTCTTAAGCCGAAACCATTCAACCCAACTAGTCAGTGTGTCGCATTAAATGGGCTGCAAACTGTAAACGACAATTCTCGTTTTGTCATTAAAAAAGATATTAAAAGTTATTTAACCTTTTTTCTTACTCGTTCCTTTTCTTTACTATTCTCTTCGCTGCTACATACTAATTTTAAAAACTACACGAGCATAAGTAGTATCAAGAAAGGATTCTAGCAATACAGGACATCCATTAGAAAAAAGAGACAAGAAACTGGAATGTCTGCTATCTTAAGGATGTGTTGTTAACGGATACATATGGTTATTATAATGGCCTCCTGTATCATAATTTCTTCTGGATTATTATTCCTATTTTTGGGATTGTAGTGGGTGATGTATAAAAAAGCGGGTGGTAAAAGTTGTGGTAATGCATGCTTAATGTTTTATAAATATTTTTATGACATCATATTTGCGATAAAACATGTTCATTATACTCATTTTTTTTTTTTTTTTGTTCGAATTTAGGAAAAATTTATTTTTATTTACTTTTCGCATATTTTAAGAGTGATAATTATATTACTAGTAACGCTCGTACAAAAAAACTTTTACTGAAATATGAAATTCCTGTTGAATATCAAGAATTAAAAATAAGGTGGCATGTCATAACGTCCAGTGTCATAGTGTCCATGGACGATATGACACTTTTGAAAGTGTCATAGTGTCCATGGACATTATGACACTTTCAAAAGTGTCATAACGTCCATCAAAGAAATGTCATAGCGTCCGTGGACGTTATGACACTTTGCAAAGTGTCATAATGTCCACAACTAAACTTATAATGAAAAATATTAAAATGTGTAAAATTTGTTTTGAAATATCAAAATAAGTAAATATAATGCCAAAAATTCTTACAATCAAGAATGTTAACAAATTTGGGATCATAGCCGGCCTTCGGCCGGGCGCAAGGATTTTCTCCTCTATGGTATAACAAATACCGGCTTCGCTAAGTAAAGCTTCTAAAATCTGCCTTGTTTCCGAACGAAAGCCGACTATGCAGAGAAGCTTTAGTTAGCGAAGCCGGTGTTTGTTATACCATAGAGGAGAAAATCCTTGCGCCCGGCCGAAGGCCGGCTGTGCAGAGAAGCTTTAGTTAGCGAAGCCGGTGTTTGTTATAGCATAGAGGAGAAAATCCTTGCGCCCAAAAGTGTATTCGTTATATATTCAATATATACACCCAGAAAAAACCGCAAAACTATTTTTAAAATTTTTTTTACCATATTATGTTTCATTTAACCAAATCATTGTCACCGACAACCATATTATGGTTAAATTAGTTTCTTTAAAAATAGCCTTATTGGTTGGGACCATAATGAAACATGTTTTTCTCTGCGTGTATGCAGATAATTTTTTTGTATTTAACTTCTTTAGTAATTATGGACCTAATGACACTTTTAAAAGTGTCATAATGTCCATTTGTCTTTTTGGAGTGTTATGACATGCCACCAAAAATAATGCAATAAAGATGTTTTAATTCTGTTGTAATAATTTTTGACATTATGGATTTGTTCCCTTGTTCAAAGTAGGGACACCGGAGGCCACCATTATATGGCAGTGGCTTCTGAATGGAGGACTTATTTAACCAGAATATGATGCTGTGACAATATGGCCAAATTTTCCTTGATATCTTTAAAAATGTTTCCTAAAAATAGTGTTGTTGGAGGTCACCATAGATTAATTAAACTGTCAAACAATCAGCTGTCGAAGTAATAAGCAATAATAAAAAAAAGCTCAGGATTTTATTCTAAACAAAAATATAAAGTAATGTGTTGTTTTTTTTTTTTATAAAAAAAATTTGGTTTTTGTCGCTAACGTTCTTCTGTACTATTTTGCCTCATAGTCCTTGTCCACATTATGAAACATTTTCTGGGAAACAATTTAGTTTGAGTATGAAAGGGGGAAAACGAATGGAACAGTGTACTTTCTTTCGTGTACAAGCAGTTTAAATGAGTTTGTTATTGAGAGGAAGAAGAAGAAAGAGAGAAGACACAAAAAATACTTAAATGTTGCAAAATAAAAGTTTTATTATATGGACACGAATGCAGTATCAAAAGAGAATTGAAGAAAGTTTATGCAGGAAATATGTCATAATATGGACGAGGTCGTAGTGAATAAACATTTATTTTATCCTTATTTTATCGAATGTTCCGGAAAAGTAAATAAACAAACGTAATGACTTATTTTTTAAAAATATTTTAATATTACCTATTGCAATTGCTAAAAGACTTTTCAATAAAAATCAATTAAGAAAAAGATGTGCGAAACGGTTTTGAGATCATTAATTTTCAGTCGCAACCATTTTCAAAACTAAGATTAATTTTTTTCACTATCTTTCTGCTCTTGTCGTGTTCTATGCAAAAAATAATATATGATCCTGCAGGTATCGAGATGCTTCACGACTGTTCTCGTGTACGCTTAGAAAAGCCGTATGTATCATCAGCAAAAGTTGAGGTTAGGGTGAAATTATTTGTTGGCATGTCCGAGGTATATATAAGGTAAAAAGTGGGTCCAGGATGCTTCCCTGAGGGACTCCAGCTTCAATTGGCTGAGGAGAACTTAAAAACTCACCTTCTTTAATAATACATTTTCGACCGACCAGGTAGCTTTCTAACAGCTTGTGTGTATTAACCGGTAGGTTTAGCTTCAATTTATGTAACAAGCCTACATGCCAGACTTTGTCAAAAGCTTGAGAAAGATCTATGAAAAGAGCGGAGCAATATTTTCTTTCTTCAAAGGCTTTTCTTATGGCGTTTACTATCCGATGGGTTTGTTCAATTGTGCTATGCTCTCTTCTGAAGCCGAATTGATGATTGGGTATACACCCATTGTCATTTAAAATTGGGGTTAATTTTGACGCTAAGAGCCTAAATGACTCAACTTTTGTGTGCTCTTTCTTTGGTATCATCGTTATTAAGGAGACCTTCCATTCTTAAGGGTAGTATTCAAGGCGTTAAATATATAAAGGATAATTTTCTTTGCTATGCAAGGTAGCTCCAAAAGCATTTTGTTACTGATCTTATCAAAACCAGGTGCCTTCTTTGTGTTTAATTCACAAATAGCCCTTTCTTTTTCCCTTATCTCAAATATTAGGGGGATAGCTGCTCTAACATAAACAGGCGGCAACTCGTCCGCTATATCGTCAGGTATATTTGGGGTAAATACGTTTTTCAAATGATTTACAAACAGGTTTCCTTTTTCATTATCATTTCTTGCCCAACTTCCATTCAAGTTTCTTAATGGTGGTTTCGAGATAACTGGTCTTTTGAGTTTTCTAGCTGCACGCAATAATGAGTAGCCTGATTGTGGTGTTGCATCCAAGTCCTTTAGATATTTTTCTACGGAAGCCGTTTTCTGAGTCAACCTTTTTGTAAACTCTTTTAATTAATTTTTTAGTTGAGGGGATCTGTGCAATTGCCATTCTCTTCGCACTCTCCTTTTTTCATTCAAGAGGCGCTCGACTTCTGTAAATTATATTTTATTATAATTGGTTTTTTTTTGGAGGGTTTTGCTGGAATGTTGAACAGTTAGTTTAAGATAACTGTCAAAATTGACAATAGAGATTTCCACATTTTCCGGTGAGCTAAGCGGTATATTTTCTGTGCAATGGGTACTGAGATATTTTTTATATTTTAACCAATTTATTTGTGTAGCTGACGTCGCTATGTAACCAGAGGGAGATACAATTAATTCTATTGGTGTTTGTTATACTAACAATTGTAGATGTGTGATCAGATAATTCTAACGAAGCTTCAACGTGAATCGTTTCTGTGGGGATGTTTTTAACCACGCCGAAATCGATGACATCTGGAATTTTTGCGGATCAGCAGGCCAATATGTTGGTTGTCAGCTCTTGACAACATTTAAATTCATTTTAGAGATTGTATTATACAAAACACGACCCTTTGGTGTTATTAGTCGTGACCCCCAGACGGTATGTTTAGCGTTATAAGCGCTAGCAGCCAGGAAGCAGGGCCCCAATGACTTATAATATTGGCTTTCTGATATTGCAAATTTAAGTGGTGAGTATAAGGATGAGATTGCTATGTTTAGATTCAGCTCTTCAGCACAAATGCTCGTTGCTTGGAGATAATCTTCACGATGATCACACATTAGGTAGCAAATATTTGGTAAAAAAAAATAATGTACATAGTTGAACTAGAGCATTTGTTAGGGTGTTTCAATAGGAATATTGGTAGAGTACTATCCCTCAATTCAACCGTTGCTATAAACCTGTGGGAACAGGTAGATGGCTTATTTTCCATCTTTTTGAGATAAGTCATTCGTTTTCTATTTAGGATGTTGCGGTATACAAACACATGCACTAATGACAGCACAATAAACACAGCAAGAAAAGTTCTATAAATTGAAGACACTTTTTGTTTACAAAGCAACAACTATATTTTTAAACCATTGTAAAATATTATTACATTATGACAATATAACATGATAGCACACCTTATGAATACACCAATAGTTTAAATAAATTATTTGGTAAGTTAAGAAAGGTGAGCATTTTCGCGGCTATAGAACTGGAATATGTAGAGGAATTCATTGTAGTTTTGAAACCTATTGCCACTGCTTAAGATTGCCTTCGGGGTAACAACTGTTATTACGGAAAACTTTAGCCGACTTAAATGCCTGTTAGAAGAAGATTAAATCGGTTGAATGGAAACAATTTAAGACATTTGAGTCCTATTATTCCACTACTACAAGAGAGCTTGAAAAAAAGATTCGATACGTTTTTTCAACTATCACCGGAAATAAATAGAGCTATTTTGGCCTGGTTATAAGATGCGTTGGCTGCCAGAAAACATCACGAGAGAAGAAAGGCAAAGAATCCAAATTCTTGCAATTTATACTCTGGAGGAAAATTACAAAAAACTTAAAATAACACCTGGAAATATCAGACGTAGAAACATCAGTAAAGAAGACGATGATTTTGTCGTTTTCGTAGATAGGGATGGTGGTGAATCTAGGACATCAAATTTGGATTTGGAATTAGTTAGTTTCTTCAGTGACAAGAGCAGACATTATCACTCTTGACAATTTGTGACACTAAGTCTGTGTTCATACGGCTCATGTCTTATTGACAAGATTGCTACTTATTGGCGAGAGGGACGAGGGAAAAGAAACGAGTACACAGATGCATGCACTGTCTTTACGTTTTGCTTTCTTATTCGTTGTTTAATTTTGTTTTTGTTTTCAATATCAAAAAAGCACACATGCATACGCACGACTATACAAAATAAAAAACGTGTCGTCAACATGACATGAATCATTTGAACGCCAATTCATGTTCAAAGAAGAAAAAGGAAGTATCTTGTCAATAAGACATGAGCCGTATGAACTCAGACTAATCGAGCAAAATTTCGTTTGGGGTTTTCTGATATTTTTTTTTACCATTTAATCCTTGCCTTCAATAATGCTTAAGACAGAAAACAATATTCCAATCGGTTTACGAGATAAAGCCATAGCTTATATTACGTTTTCTTTGAAAAATACTCAAAATCAAGTTTCAGTTAAAATGTCAATGATGCTATTAAATCTTGATCCAAGCTTAGTCGGAAAAATTCAAACGGGTTTTTGCTAGTTTCTAATAGGTACTATCAGAATCCGTAATCAGAATGAAGGGCGCATTTGAAAATGTTGCACTGTGCAATTGGAAAACAACACCTTTTTTGAAATTAAAACCTTCGCTAGAAAATGTAGTAAGTAGAACCAAAGGTACTGTTCTAATAAGACAAACGGCCATAAATATATCGTCATTGAGTAACCAAGAATACTGGTAAACTTATCATAAATTTCATGTGCTAAAATTCCATGTGAGTACATCGAATATTTGATCGACGCTATAAAAGTGCAGATTTAAAATATTGCTAGTCAATCATTTAAAAAACTTTGATTGCTTCTTAAAATATTTCTCTGGATATTATTCTTGAAAAACTTTTGATATGAAAATAAAAAAATAATTTTTTTTTATATATGGGTAATTCCAAAGTGTTGAACGTGACAGTCGTACGCATCAAAAATGCAATAACATTTTAAGCAAAAAATATTTTTGCGTTTTCTTAACCCCCAAATTATAGCATTAAGAAAGCACTGTTATCTATGCTAAAGTTTATGGAGGGCGCGATTCTAGGCCAAAGATAATGGCAAAAGAAGTAGCGGTTCGAACGTGAAAAAAACAGAAGTAGTTTTCGTGCCCATGTATAAAAAGGCGTAAATCAGCGAAACCTGACACAATTTTTTAGTCAAACTACTTTCAGAATTTAACGTAGCAATGTAACATTAAAATGTCTTGGTTTGATTCCAAAGTCTTCTGTATTTTCTTATTTTTAAGCCAAAATATGGGTCGATACGTGACATTTCGAACGTGAAATTTTTTCCGTAATAATTTAACTGAATAATGATCAAAATAAAATAAAAATTAACCGTTAATCCGAATACCATCTTTCTCTTTGAACTCTTCTTTAGATTTCAGACCAAGTAAGAAAATTTTTTTGGAATAATTTTTATCAAATATCACCTCTTTTAAGAAAGATAAATATTAAAGAAAACGTACAATAAAACATTCTCACATGTAAGAAATTACGTTTGCACAACTTTGCAGTCTGATTGTTCATCTAAGTGAACAAATTTATGAGTAAATTTATAAAATAAGTAAAATCTAAATATTTCTCTATAAAAATATCGTAAAATAATCAGATTTTAATAACTTTTAAATTTTCGGTCACGGTGGACCTTTTGACGGAAATGCCCATATATAAAATGTTTCCCAACCTATTTAACTTTCTTTTGCAAAAACCTCTCTTTTGAAATACTTTTTTTGCTTAAAAATTTTTGAATAATTTTCTTAAGAGACTTCAGGGAAATTATTATCATGTTTAAACGAATTAGTGCAAACAAGTGGAAAGTGTAAATTTTCCACTTGCTAGAACTTTTTTCTCTTGTTTCTATCTGTGCTGCTTATTTCTTTTCGGGCAGAGTTATCTAATTAACGCCAAAATAACTTGGGCACCACATCTAAAATAGATAATAAGCTAGAGTAAGTCTTAGAAGTTATAATAAATGAGAGACAAAAGATTAAAAATATTTAAATTAGCAAATACGTTGACAGAAATGAAAAATTACAATATTTATGTAAATAGAACAAGATTATATTTATGATTAATTCGTTTTAAACATGTTGGCGCCTTAAGGTGAATGAAACATGATGTAGTGAGTCCTTAAATTTTTGTTTCTTTGAAACTGTTGTGTGTTGAACAAAAACACGTGTTTAACATTAAATTTGGCTGCTTGATGAATGTTTTCTTTTTGTCTTAAGTTTTTTTCTCGCTTAAGGGAGCATAAGATATCAATGAAAATTAATATACATATTCTGATAAGTACGCATACATAAATATGTTCACCTATGTATTAGATGTCTGTGTGGGTGTTTAATTAAGTAAGCATCTGCTTTTTTTTATAAAATATAATATATTTTTTGGGACAAGTTTTTTTAAACGTACATTGGTCCACTTTTGAAGTAAGTTCAAAAGTATTTTTAAGAATGAAAACTAAAATTTTTTATCCCAATTTGTCCATTAAATTTAATTTTCATTTAATTAAACTAATTATGCGAACACAAAAAATCTTTACTTTTTTTGATGAAATATTATAAATTGCAATATTTTCGAAATACAAATTCAATATTTTTCTTCTAAAAGTCTTAAAAGTCTTTTAAAAATCGTTTTTTGTGGGCAGAGGATATTTGACGAACAGGTGCATACGTTGCGTTTAATTGCCGAAACTGTCTGGAAAATATGCTCCTTGTATATGAAATTTTTTGTTGCCATGTTTCCACATTATTATTCCCAAATAATAATGTGGGAATATTAAATTTCCTATACAAGGGGCATATTATCCAGACAGTTTCGGCAATTAAACGCAACGTATGTAGCTGTTCGTCAAATATGCGCTGTATTTGCCGACTTTGATGCTGCAGGTTGTTGTCTGTGCTTATTTTGCCGTTGTAGTCAAATTAAACTAATTTCTTATTTTGTGCACTATAAAACAGAAAAAGTGTTGCTAATAAAAACAATTTTTTAAAGAATGAGTGCTTAAAATTTTTTTTTTTTTTTTTTGTTTAACAGAAAAGAATATTAACTCGGCTCAGCACCAAATTGATATTTATATAATTTTTTAGTATTCTTGAAAGAAGTTTTATAGGAACATGTTGTTCGCGCCAACGCTCCTAGTTAAGGAGTTATCGGTCGTAAAAATTGCAAAATACTTTATCCATATCTATTTAGGTAAAAAATGAATTTGTAAAATATGGGAAACATTGGAAAATGCTTCAAAATGTGTTTTACATGGAGTTTAAAGCATCCAGATTTACCAATTTTGAGGTAATATTATATATTCATACTCCGTGGCTGACATTTTTTTTAACAAAATTGGCTTTATCTTTAAATTATGTCGATATTTATTTATTTAACCCTAGATATTTGCTTAATAAACTTTCTTTAATGCGGGTTTTCGGCCTTGCGGAACACTTAATTAATTATGTACATATTACAATAATTAAATATGTAACATGTACATAAATTATTACTACATACATACATATGGGCACTTCTACAGAAAAGCTTTCTTTTTGTCACGTCACGCCACCTAGCAATTATTCTTGTATTTTAGAACCACGTTGTTCAAATTTTTCCTCTCTTTCACTAAATGAAAACCTAGTTGCGCTCCACACCCAAATGCAAAAAGTAAATAATATTTTCATTATTCTTTGAGAAACAATTAAAAATGGTTGGTTACGTTACGTTACGTTACAAAAAGTTGACATTTCTGTGGAAATACCAATATTTTTACTCAAACTTATAAATAATTTGAGAAATTTTCCAAAATAAAATTTTTTAAATCTTTATACATATAAAATTCTCTTATAGAGTTACTAAAAATATGGTTTATAAAAGCTTGAAGTATTCTTCCCTATACATAGTCTTTTGAATTGTATTTTAAGAAAAATTTGTATGAAAATTTTGCCTCAAAACACATTTCAAACTTATTTTATTTTTTATGTATACGGCAGATTATGTTTATTAAATATACTAACAAAATTTTAAGTTTTGTATAAAAATCTTTCTAGAAATATTTAATTTGGAAATTTGCTCTTAACGGAATTTTTAACACATCATGTGAAAGATATTTCGAAGTAGTTTCTTATAATACTAGTACTTCTTTGATCCAGTTTTTACCTAAAATGCAGTTGTTGGGTATCACGTGCGCAGAAGTAAAGTTTAATGTTCGAAAAACATCACTTTTAAGAAACTTGGCATGACTTTTATGTGTCAAAAGTTTTTATTATGTTTATTATGCAGCAAATTTTCGCAATTATTGTTTCCGTTGATTTTCTGAAGCAATAGCTTTTGACATAAAAGAAATCGTTTTATTTTTTTTTTGTGATGCTTTTTCTTGTCATATATAAGAAAACGGTCAGTTGTTGGCTCAATATTTTTAATAAACTTTGACATCGTTATTGTTGATAACGTTTTGATTATTATTTTATGTTGTTAGTTAAACTTTGCAATTCAAACTTTGCACAGCTGTTGTGCAATAAAAAAGTATCAGCATCACAACTGCAACTGGTAATTACGCATCAGCAATATCATTTTGCATCACTGCAGCATTGATGAATAGTTTTCATGCATTAACGTACGTACCCAAAGTGTTCTGAAACTTTTAAGACCTATACCACGCTCGTTGACGGAAATTTGTATGCTGTTTATATGTATTTATTTATTTAATCTGCCGTTAAGATTATATTGTTTTTTGCTTCCAAAAACAACAAATTTATAATATTTATTATATTTTATAACAAATTCAATTGTTTTTACGTTATAAAATTTATTATAAATAAGTATTTATATATTTATAATTTTAAATTAAGTTTGTATAAAAGTCTGCAATTATGCATGTTTTTCATTTTATAAAAGTAAAAAAGTGATAGTGGCACCACTGAAATATAAACAGACATTAAAAAAAAAACAGCTGTTTATATTTTTTCAATTGTAGCTGCCGTCTTCAACATAATTCAATAGCTGACTACACGACTATAATTGCACCCAGCAGCATTTGTAGTCTTGTGTTCGTGTATCCTGCTGTGGTCAATGTGTTTAATGCATTATGCATTAATTTTAATTAGTGTTCTCAAAACAGTAAAACGTTTTTTTCAAAGCCGATTTTCAGCAATGAAGCGTTTTTTTTGAAAAAAAACCCCGCAAAAAGATTTACACAAATGAATTTTTATGCGCTAAAATTGTTTTATTAAATAAGTGTTTGTGAATGTCAAAATATTTGTTAAAAATATAAAAAAAGGAACATTTTTTGTTTATTTTAAATTTATTGTAAAATATAATAGTTTTGGTGCTATAGTTGTACGTGATAATAAACGAGAAAATGATAACTGTATTTAAATTGTACTTTTATGCGGGGTTTAAACAACAATTTTTATCATTACAAAATGGTAAATTTTGTTTGATTTTAATAGAAATTAAACAATTAAGTTAATTTAATTTTCAAAAGGTTATTCTGAACTAGGACATTGCACACCAGAGGCTCCTCAAGCTATGTATGTATGCATATTGTTTTGGCAGGTAGGTTTTACTATATTTTGTTGTTGTTAATTATACAAACCAATTTTAATGATTTTGTTAATTTTTGATTCTCTCTTGTAGAGGTTTTTAGACTTTTTTAATTTGTTACGGGCTCTTTGCGTGTTTCTTAACAAGGTTTCCGTGCTTTAAAGAGTTCTTAAGATGCTGTAGAGCCACGACTCTACCATAAACTTAACCCAAGATGTGCCCAAACAAAATTTACACAAAGCTCATACATGTTTCAATGTATTGATTTGGCGTTCTAAGACAGCTATCAACTGCTTTATGTCAATCTTACACAATCAGTGAGAGAAACTTGTGGATTTGCTGTGCGATAATAAAACCAACATGCATGAAATATATGTATAAGAAAATAAACCGTTTATAAAAAATCTGAAAAACTTTGAAAAAGCAAAATTTGTTCAAATAAAACTAGTGGTTTCGCGTGAGACGGAAAATTAGAGAGATGTTAAGGTTTAAATTGGGCTTATCATAAATTATGTACTGATCTTCACGAAATTTGACAGTGTGATTTCAAATCGTTTAAAACAAGGCTTGTATGGGGCCTATTATAAATTATATACCAATCTATAAAAAGTTGACAGAATATTTTCTATTCATATAAAACTGACCACCAAAAGTTCATAATAATAGGATTTGTCGCTACGGTTTAATGCTTCTATAGTATTTCCGACTGTGGGCTTTATATGGGCCTATGGTAAATTATTGACAGATTTTCACTTAATTTTATAATAATTCAAGTTATACAAAACGAATATGTGCAAAATCTTATACCAATAATTGCATTCCGCTACTAATTATGTTAGTTTATAACAAAACTATAAATTTTTAGGTTGGTTGTTAGACATTTTGATTCATAACTATTATCCTGCTATACCGATCTTGTTGGATTTCGACCCCAAACTGCTTAAGAAAGCTAGAAACAATTTGACATCAATATTGTTATTTTCTTTTAGATATTCTAAAAATAGTTTTTTACAGGATAAATCGACGAAGGTTAGTTCACATGTATCAAATATTTCACTATACACGCAAAGAAAAAACATGGTTGTGGTAAACATATTCTAAGAGCAACATACTATGATAAAATGCATGTTTGAAGTCAACATATTAAGATTATTATTGAATCATAGTATGACTAAATATACTCGTAATATTACAACATAATATTTTTCCCTTAATCATATTATTATTCTGTTATCATACTAAGTAAAGATGTAATCAAATTATTGTCATGCTAATCATAATTAGTTAAGAAGTAATCATATTATTGTCATGTTAATCATAATAAATTTAGAAGCAATCATATTATCATAAAGCCCCTCTCATAGATGTCATAAAAATACAAAATAAATTAAAATTTTTTTGCAACGATTTTTTTATTTTGTGGCTTTTTTTAAATTTTTCTTAATGTAAATCAAATAGCGGAGTTCAAATAAGGCTTGCAAAAGAGCAAATGCAAAATCTTTGGTTTTCATGGGCAACCACGTATGTCCATTTTGCCCATTTTAAGATGTTGATGCCATATTGCCTATTTTAAAACGCTCTTTACATGTTTCAGAACATTTTTGGAAAAATATGAATCAATTCCGATTTTTTACTTAATGCCAAAGTATAAAAAGTGAAATACCTAGCGCATTGGATATCGAATGGTTTTTCGGCTTTCCTGAAACATTTGTTTTAAGACATACGCCGTTGCCCATGAAAACCACAAAAATATCGTAACATTTTTATCAAATATAACGAAATCTCTGTGTGTTTTGTTGTTTAATTTTACAAAAAAAACTTCGATATTTTGCATTTGCCCTATTAAGCGGCTCATACACTTGTAATTAAATTGTTCAATTTTACGTATAGTACAATTATATTGCCAATGTGCATGTGATATTCGAAGGTGGAACAATATATTGGCAACAATCAAAAGACTTTTGATTTTTATTGCAAAACGAAATTAAAAAGAAGTGTGATTGCATCATTGTACAATGCTATTTATGTTATTCCTATAGGTTATGTTCACCTTTTTATTGAATGAATGAAAACCTTGTGCGACTTATAGCATAATATAGGACAAAATGGAAAAATTATGGCGAGTATCATACACAATAATATTGCAAGTGTATGGGCAGCTTTACATCACTAATACTGAATGAACACTGCTAATATTTTAAATTTTTTAATTTCTTTAAACTTTTTTTTTATGGGAATTTATCTTTAAATTGTTTAACCGCTCACATATAAAATAAACGACACAACTGATTCAATATTATTAGAGTAAAAATAGTTTAATCGCTTCTTCAACATAATATGATAAATGTATAGAAAGTTATCATGTCATGGCTATTAAATATCATGATATGGTTGTGAGTAATATAATATATTTTGAAAGTTATCGTAATTTAGTTGTTAGAAAAATAATTATTTTTCGGTCAACAATACTCAAATTTATAATTGCGATAAACATTAATATGTTTACAGTAACTATAATATTGTTGATATTAAATAAAAATAAAAATTTTTTGTGTACGACAACAATATATTGTTACAATAAACATAGTATTGTTGCTGTAACCATGCCCAACAATATTTTTTCTCTGCGTGTAGAATCCGAAAAAAGCTTTCCCACAAATTTCATCCACTATTTACTTTGTCACATTTTTTTTGGATTTACTTAACAATATTTCTTAAATTGTTATTAATAAAGTCTGAAATGCTTTTTGATCTAGTAAACGTTGTGTAAAATCATTTATTTTATGTTTTAGGCCAAATACTAACGCAAATTCGAAAAGAACCAGTTAAAGACCAAAACTTTCCAAAAAGCCCCTTTTACATGTTCTCATTCACTCATGGCATCTAATTTTATGTTTTTAGGTCCAATAATAATAAAAATTGAAACAAGTTCAAGTTAAGGAACGAAAGAGTACCAAATAGATCCCTTAAAAGATTCTCATTCATTCAGGGCCTTGCATGTTTAATTTTATGTTTTAAGTCCAATACCAACGAATATTCAAAAACTACCAGTTAAAGACCCAAAAAGTACCAAAATGCCCCTCTTAAAGATTCCAATCTACCCAGGACATTGCATATTTGATTTTATGAAAATTAAAAAAAGGACCAGTTAAAGTACGAAAACGTACCAAATAGATCCCTTTAAAGATTCACATTTACTCAGGATCTTGCATGTTTAATTTTGAGTTTTAAGTCCAATACCAACGTAAATTCAAAAAAAGTAACAGTTAAAGACGTACCAAAAAGTTCCGCATTGAGTCTTATCACTCTGGATATTGCATGTTGAGTTTAATGTTTCTAGGTCCAATATTAACGGTAATTAAGTACACGACCTTCACCCATAATCGTTAGAATTTCAAAAAAGTACCAAGTTTGCATTTGTATTTTTTTAAATAAGTTTCTTAAATATAAAAATTTTTTGGTATTTTATGTTTCTCGGAAAAAAAGCTTTGAAGAATGAAATCGGAAAAAGGCAACAATTGCAAATTCTGAAATTGAAAACATTTATAATGGAATATAAAAATTTTTCAAATTTATGGGACATAAAACGTGTTTGGTAGAAAAGTTAAAAGTTCATAAATTGACATTTTTTGTATGTGGTCTTTCAACGACAATCAACGAATTTCTTCAGCTCATTATTGGTTTAACCCGCCGACCATTTAAGAAAAATTAGTAAGGTATGGGTATATTTATTTTGATTACCCGCTTTCTGAATATTAAGCTTTAATTTTGCTCCATACCAACTCTTTTGAAGTGTATTAAATTTTGTTTGGCATAACGAGCCAGTGCTTGGCAAATGCTGTAGAAGTTAAAGCAAAATAATTTGACAAGAAAATACATTTTAATCTTGCTTCGCTTCATTGCCGTAAAAAAGGAGTAGAAGTTAGATAAACTGTCAACATCACAATATACAGCATTAAATATATGTTTGCGGAACAAAAAGCTTATTTTGTAGAAATAAATTTTGAAAAGTGGCGTGTGTGGCACAAAATAATAATTTTCACTCTCAATAAAATACCTTTTTTGCAATTATAAGTGGATTTAGCTATAAATCGCTAAAAACCACACTTTTTGAAATAAAATTAATGAATTATTATAAAACAAACACAATAAATTATAGCTGAATTTTTTTAATAATAAGTGCATTTAGCTATAAATCGCTAAAAATAACTCCTTTTGAACTAAAATTATTAAATTATTATAAAACAAACGCAATAAATAATAGCTACATTTTTAATTATGAGTGAATTTACCTATAAATCGCTTAAAATCACCCTTTTTAAATAAAATTTAAAGTTAAAAAGTTTGTCCTATAAATTTAATTAAAAATCGCTGGATTTGATAAGAAAATAGCTAAATTGGCAGCAGTGTGGAAAAAACACACAGAGTTGCATATTACCAGCGTTACCATTTGTCATGTAATCTCTATTTTATAAGTATTTTTAGACGTAAAAATGTTTAAAATTTTTATAAAGATTTTCATATATAATAATAAACTACAATTTGCAGTATATTAAATGAAAGGATGCAGTGAAGTTTTTATGAAACAAACCATCTTAGACTCTATGTGTGCTTTATTACTGTAACGTTGTATAATTCGGTTTACTCCTTTAATACTTCATACCTTAACGATCCCAAATATATTCTTTTAGGTGCTGAAGTATCTAAAGATGATGAAATCGACTGAAACATAACTGAAATTAAGCTCATAGAATAAATTCGAAAAATAAAAAATGTTGAAAATATAAAATTTTTATAAATATTTCACAATTTTTGGCCCACAATCCAAAAATTGTATCTATATTATTTTTGTTGTTTCGCCAATGTAGTTGTTTATAAAAATATATGCAATTAAAATGCATTTAATCCATACTTTCCCAACGTTTCGTGAATGTTATGTTCACTTTATCAAGGGATTCGTAAAAAGAGAAATTAATTTTTTATTACATTGAACAATAATTTGTTGTAGACAAACATAAAAACATTAAACATGAAAAATTAAATTAAACACAAACTTAAAAATTATATCACAGGTTAGTTTTTGCACTATTTTTGGCTCGTAGCTGCCAAACGGTAATCTTCAGAAAAAATATTTCTCTAATTCATAATTCCTCATATGCACATAATTATGTATATAATTACCGGAAAATGCATTTTCCACATTTTCCAGATGTATTTTTGAAAGAAAATTCGTGATATTTATGAAATGCATACAGTGTTGCAAAAAGTAAAAAAAGTTAATTATTCAATTGTAATTTTGACACATACATATTTCAAATTTTTGATAATAACACAGCTGAAAAACGTAAAATAAGAATTATGATGTTCTAAAGAATTTTGAATTATATTTAAGAATTAAGTTTTTTCTGAATATTACCACAGAATACACAGAACTGTTAAAAGTGACGTGTGAAAAAGGCCCAAAACAGTTGCGAGGGCAGCTTTCGAAGAGACCGAAAGCGATTTTTGGTAGTGAAGTGGCAAGGTGTAAAAACAGACCGCAACAATCAACACAAATGGCGTTATCAAAATAACAAAACACAAACCACGTTAAACAAATGCATTAGTTCAACAAACGATGTTTTTTGTGCAAAAAAAAAAAAGTATTTAGGAATATTGTTTTGTATTATAATGTTATTTACTTACTTAAATATTATTTACTCGTGTTGTGGTGAACTAAAAAGTAAATTTTTACAACAGTTTTGCAAATAAATCTTAACTAAATAAATTTGTGTTCATTGCGGCAAAGAATATGATGAACAGAGAAATGCAAAAGGGCAGCTTTCTTAGAAAGAGACAAAAAAAAACGAAAAATCGTCCGTCTCGTGACAGTTCTCTTAGTATTCTGTGATATTATTGGTTTCCGAAAAAATTCATGTTTTTTCCAAAAAAAATCAAGTTTTAGACAAAATTTTCAATAGGCACAAAAACTAGTTCGGCAGATAAACTAGGAAAACCCAAATAGGGGTTTGTAAGTTGCGAAAAGTACTTCAAGAAATTCCACACGAGAAGGAGCTTTTATTTTATCTGTTGCATAGTGTAATTATTCTTATAAAATTATATTAATAATATTTTCAGTTCCATGATGACTTTTTACTAAAATAAAAAAAATTATTTTACCCTTTTTAGCTTTTTTTCTCTTATAAGAGTTCATATACGAACTCTTATATGAACTACATTAATTGTGTTTTGAACTTGAAACACTATTTTAAAGTTTATGTAAAATTGTTTTGAAAAACATTTGAAAAACTTTAAGAAAAGTAACAAGCGTATAAAACTTTTGACCGGGGCGGACAAAATGCCCCGGTCAAAATTTTTTAAAATTTTTACTTCTAACTTTTTTAATTCCAAATTGCTTACTGATTAGAAACATAGCGCTTTACAAAAAGTACGAATTTGGACCCTGTTTTGCCACTTAAATTTAATTTATTTGTGTGTAAGCTTTTTGATTTATTGTCCTTGTTCTAAATACATACCACAAGTTTCAAGCTTGCACAAAATTATTATTAAAAAAATTTGTTCACAAAAAATACGAATTTTTTACATTTTTCTCTTCAAATGTACTATATTTGTATGCTGTCTCTATGTTTAAGGCTAGTATAACCTATTATACTTTGTAATAATACTGTGAAAAACTCAAGTAATATGTAAAAGTCTGATTGTGTGAATGCATGCGTGATAAAAATGACAATACTTTTCATTGGATCAGGGATGCATTTTATTACATGTGTGAGTGTTTATACTTTGTGAGATCGTGTGAACACAAACTGTTATGCTATATTAGATTACTTGACAGTCGCAACAAAACTTATTAGATTTCTATCTCACAAAGTATTATGGAATACGTAAGACTTGTGAGATAGTGTAATCTAGCCTTAAGGAACACAATTGTACCATATAAACGTAGTACTGTACGACGTAGATACGATGCCAAATTAAAACGTACAATATTGTATACAAAGGCACACAATAGCTGGCGAAAATATAAAAGCGTATCTACGACGTAGGTCGCCTTACAGTTAATTCAGGCGTGGGCTTTTACGACGTCTCTTTTGGTTTGGTGGCCACGGTTTAGAGAAGAAAGAGGGGTAAACAAAAATACTTGGTAAGTGTTTTTTATGTCTTTTTCTCATATTTCTCTTTCAACTTATTTTCTTCTTGTTACGTTTTATTCTTTGACTAACTTTGAAATATCAGTTTGAAAATACAGTAAGACCTCGGTTATCAATAGCAACAATTTTTAGTAGTTTTTTGTGTGTTTCTAGTTAAAATTATTAAGAGATTTTATATACAGATTTACGTATGTACATTAGGGATATAACTTTTTAACAATTTTTTAATAGATAGACAATAAAAAACTATAAGGGAACGTATATTTATTTTTTCGCTTAGGTCAAAAAAGTTCACACACCAACCGCGATGAAGTTTTGAAAATTTTTGATTTTCTTTTTTGCTAAGAAAAATTAATAATATGTTTATTTAAAACAAAAAATAGCTCAAGTATGAATATGTCATTAATATTTAGAGATGGTAAGAGATTTTTCCGCAAACGAAAACGTATTTTTAACCTTTAATAACAAAAGAAAAAATAAAAAAGAAAACAAAACACCGTATAAAATTATGAATATTCAATATAGCATTGGTTTAGAAAAACCAATTGGTGCGTGAAATTTTTTGAGAAAAATTACAAAAGATTATGATTTTCGTGGTTACTAGGACATGGTTGGCCTCATGGTAATACGCCAAAAAATTGGTTGTACCCCTTATGTACATGTTTAAATAATATGAGTAAAAATGTAATTTTTGCAGAACATGCTTCCCAGTAATTTGCAAGAGAATTCGCCTTTTATTAACATTTTTATGATTGTTCAAAAGTATTTTAAGTTGATTAAAGACTTTTGTATATTTACTATATAATTGATGTTGCTGGTTAATCGAATGACTGATAATCGAGCCCCTTTCTCAAATAAAAAAAGATGTTACTAAAAAGCGCGTCGTGTTACAGCAAATTCAGACGGGGATTTTTACGACGTCGCTTTTTTGACGTGTCTTTTGTTTTGGCTTTCAATGAAATATTTGGCGTTGCGTTGCGGTTTAGACAATAAAGTCCTAAGAAAAAAAAAGCCGCAAAAGCGCTCGTATGTGTTAGATATAATTTTACTTCGGACACCGGATGCGCCCGCATTGCCATAGAAAAGAAAAATCTAAATTAAATTATTTTAATGTTTTCAAATTGAATATTTGAAAAAAAAAACATAAACGAAGTACAAAATAAACAACCATTTCAATAAATTTTTCCACCTGTTTTGTCGACTTTTCTCTTTTCCTAAACCTTTGCGCACCAATTATAAACAAACACGAAGAGGAAAGTATCCAATTTAGCCTTGGCGTTTTTAAGTTTTAAGCAGTTGAACAACCAAATAAAACATATAAGAAAATTAAATTAAAAAATATATTTTTCTTTAAAAAAGGAGGATACGATAAACTATTTATTAAAAAAAAAACATAAAATAAATCAGCAGATCTTAAAAATGACACATGTCGCTCTTGATCAACAATAGTGTACTAATCCAAAATTTCAGTTTAAATTAATATTTGGTATAGATTTGGTTACGACAAAATTGTTTAACTTATTTTTTTTTTAATTATGGAAAAACTTCAGAAAAAAAAAACTTCAGAAAAACTTCATCGCAACATCTTTATTTTGCTCTGTCCATTAATCATGTGCCTAAAAATTTAAACGTTGTAGGTAAATCCACTCTAGAGAGAATTTTGAAATCGAATTCGGTTAAAGTTTAAAAAACTTGAAAGGCAAAACTTGATCGTGCAACCCTTAATTAAGGTATGTTGGACAGATAAAATAAGAGCGGTCAGTAGCCAAAAATCATCATTAGATATTTTCATCATTATATCAGCCGTATTTAAAATATAAAATAAGCTTGAAACGTGTTTTAAGGCAAAATGTTCATGCACTGTAATTCTTTATGAATACGGCAGGATATTTTTAAAAACCTTCATTAACTTTAAAACATCGTAAATTAACCTGTAAAAAACAAGGGAAAATTGTTTACAATGGCAACGCTGAAAAATGTAACGGTTTGTCCTCGAAGTCACATGTATATATTATTTCCCTTTGTGTCCTCGAAGTCACATGTTTATATTTTTTCTCTGTGTCCTCGAAATCACTTGTATATATTTTTTACGGAGAAAAAAAATGGGAAAATATATGAGAGTACTTGGCAATACTACGCAACAAAATTTGTTAAAATTTGTTAAAAAAATACAAAATTAAGGCATTTAAACCGTATATATAGAAGTTTTAATAGTAATTGATTGATATATAACCACAGTGCAATCAAATAAAGTAAAAAAAAAGAATAAACCAAAAAAATTAAAATTTGTGGGGAAAAATTTACGTGTCCGGTAAATATGCTCTAGGCATGTAATCATTTGGCGGACTGTTCGCTAAGTATGCAACTGTCCGCCGTTTATGCGCTAGCTTCAAAAACTGTTCGCTAAATAAACGCTGTGCATATATATATATATATATATATATATATATATATATATATATGTCATGGCGATGTGTTGGGGTCTGATTTTCGATATACGGCTTTTTTTAAGGTCATTTGTATACTTTGGGTACCGGTCCCAAATAAATCATAGGTCTAAAGCTTGCTTTGGGGACCGACATAATTTCAGGAGATTTTTTTCAAAAAAAATTTTTTTTTTTAATTTTTATTGATTATGAATTGACTATTGCTTATTTACTACGATTACATATCCTTTTATTAATAGACACTCAAGAAATGTATAATTTTCACATTTTTAGTTAAAACATTAAAATTGATATTGCCACATTTTCGAAAAAAATTTTATATTTTGAGGTCCATATCAACACTGTATTACCATAACCACTGTATTAGCAAACCGACATAATTTTGTATAACTTTAGGGTAGTTGAACTGTCAAACTTGTATTATAAATTTACATAACAAAAGTACTCAAATTTTTTATACATTAATTGGGGGAAAAAATAGTACCAAAAAGGGGAATTACGGGAAATTTCTAATTTTACTAAAATGTTTGGTTCTGCAGCTGGTATTTTTTTAATTATCGTTAATGTTGGACCTTAAAACATAAGATTCAACATGCAATATCCTGAGTCGATAAGAATCTATGACGGAACTTTTTGGTACTTTTTTGTTCTTTAACTGGTACTTTTTGAATTTCCGTTAGTATTGGACCTAGTGGATGAGAGTCAGTAAGAGTGTACTTTTTGGAACTATTTTATGTGTTAACTGGTACTTTTTGAATATCCGTAAGCATTGTACCTAGAAACATTAAATTAAACATGCAAGGTCCTGAGTGAGAATCTGTAAGAGGGCTTTTAGGTACTTTTTGTTCATTAACTGTTACTTTTTGAATTTCCGTCAGTATTGGACCTAGAAACATAAAATTAAACATGCAAGATCCTGTGTAAATGAGAATCTGTTAGAGGTATCTTTTCGGTACTTTTTTATTCGTTAGCTGGTACTTTTTGAATTTTCGTTTGTATTGGACCTAGAAACATAAAATTAAACATGCAAGGGCTTGAGTGAATGGGAATCTGTATGAGGGCTTTTTGGTACTTTTTTTCTTTAACTGGTACTTTTTGAATTTTCATTAATATTGAACCTAGAATCATAAAGTTCAACATGCAAGGTCTTGAGTAAATAACAATCTGTTGGAGGGATATTTTTGGTACTTTTTCGATTTTTAACTGGTACTTTTTTTAAATTTTCGCTAAGATTGGTCTTATGAACATAAAATTAAACCTGCATGGTCCTGAGAGAATGAGAATCTCTAAAAGCGCTTATTGGTACTTTTTAGTTCTTAAACAAGTACTTTTTAAATATCCGTTAATATTGGACTTAGAAACATTAAATTCAAGATGCAATGCCCGGAGTGGATAAGGATCTATAAGCGGGAAGTTTTTGGTACTTTTTTGTTCTTTAGCTGGTACTTTTTGAATTTCCGTTAGTATTTGGCTTAGAAACATAAAATTAAACATGCAAGGTCCTGAGTGAATGAGAATCTGTAAGAGGGCTTTTTGGTACTTTTTTTTTGTTCTTTAACTGGTACTTTTTGAATTTCCATTAATATTGAGCCTAGAATCATAAAATTCATCATGCAATGTCCTGAGTTGATGAGAATCTATAAGAGGGAAGTTTTTGTTACTTTTTAATTCATAAACTGGTACTTTTTGAATATCCGTTAGTATTGGACCTAGAAAGATAAAATTAAACATGCAATGTCCTGAGTGAATGAGAATCTATAATAGGGAACGTTTTGGTACTTAGTAATTCATTAACTGGTACTTTTTGAATTTCCGTTAGTATTGGACCTAGAAAGATAAAATTAATATGCACGGTGCTGAGTGAATAATAATGAATAATTTAAATAATAATTGAATTTAGCTATAGATCGTTAAAACCACCCTTTTAAAATAAAATTATCGAAATATAATGAAACAAACAATAAAAAATCGCAAAATTTTTTAAATAATAATTGAATTTAGCTATAAACGGCTAAAAGCACATTTTTTATATAAAATTATTGAAATATGATAAAACAAACAATAAAAAATAAAAATTTTTTTTAAAAAATAAGTGAATTTAGCTATAAATCGCTAAAACCACCCTCTTTTAAATAAAATTATTAAAATATAATGAAAAAAACAGTAAAAATTCGCTAAATTTTTTAAATATAAATTAAATTTAGCTATAAATCGCTAAAGCCACCATTCTTTAAATAAAATTATTGAAATATAATGAAACAAACAATAAAAAATCTCAAAATTTTTTAAATAATAATTGAATTTAGCTATAAATCGCTAAAATCCCTTTTTTAAATAAAATTTTTGAAATATAATGAAAAAAACAACAAAACATCGCAAAATTTTTTAATAATAATTGAATTTAGCTATAAATCGCTAAAAACCATCCTTTTTAAATGAAATTATTGAAATATAATGAAAAAACAACAATTTTATTTAAAAAAAGAGTGGTTTTTAGCGATTTATTGCTAAATTCAATTATTATTAAAAAAATTTAGCGATTTTTTATTGTTGTTTTCATTATATTTCAATAATTTTATTTAAAAAAGGGTGGTTTTTGGCGATTTATAGCTAAATTCAATTATTATTTAAAAAATTTAGTGATTTTTTATTGTTTGTTTGATTATATTTCAATAATTTTATTTAAAAAAGGGTGGTTTTTGGTGATTTATAGCTAAATTCAATTATTATGTAAAAAATTTAGCGATTTTTTTACTGTGTGTTTCATTATATTTCAAAAATTTTATTTAAAAAAGGGTGGTTTTTGGCGTTTTATAGCAAAATTCAATTATTATTTAAAGAATTTAGCGATTTTTTATTGTTTTTTCATTATATTTCAATAATCCTATTTAAAAAATTGTGGTTTTTGGCGATTTATAGCAAAATTCAATTATTATTTAAAAAATCTAGCGATTGTTTTTACCTTATATTTTTATTGTTTTTTCATTATATTTCAATAATTTTATTTAAAAAAGGGTGGTTTTTGGTGATTTATAGCTAAATTCAATTATTATTTTAAAAATTAGCGATTTTTTATTGTTTGTTTCATTATATTTCAATAATTTTATTTAAACAAGGGTGGTTTTTGGTGATTTATAGCTAAATTCAATTATTATTTTAAAAATTTAGCGATTTTTTATTGTTTGTTTCATTATATTTTAATAATTTTATTTAAAAAAGGGTGGTTTTTGGTGATTTATAGCTAAATTCAATTATTATTTAAAAAATTTAGCGATTTTTTATTGTTTTTTCATTATATTTCAATAATTTTATTTAAAAAAGGGTGGTTTTTGGTGATTTATAGCTAAATTCAATTATTATTTTAAAAATTAGCGATTTTTTATTGTTTGTTTCATTATATTTCAATAATTTTATTTAAAAAAGGGTGGTTTTTGGTGATTTATAGCTAAATTCAATTATTATTTAAAAAATGTAGCGATTTTTTATTGTGTGTTTCATTATATTTCAATAATTTTATTCAAAAAATTGTGGTTTTTGGCGATTTATAGCAAAATTCAATTATTATTTAAAAAATTTAGCGATTGTTTATTGTTTTTTCCTTATATTTTTATTGTTTTTTCATTATATTTCAATAATTTTATTTAAACAAGGGTGGTTTTTGGTGATTTATAGCTAAATTCAATTATTATTTTAAAAATTTAGCGATTTTTTATTGTTTGTTTCATTATATTTTAATAATTTTATTTAAAAAAGGGTGGTTTTTGGTGATTTATAGCTAAATTCAATTATTATTTAAAAAATTTAGCGATTTTTTATTGTTTTTTCATTATATTTCAATAATTTTATTCAAAAAATTGTGGTTTTTGGCGTTTTATGGCAAAATTCAATTATTATTTAAAAAATTTAGCGATTGTTTATTGTTTTTTCCTTATATTTTTATTGTTTTTTCATTATATTACAATAATTTTATTTAAAAAAGGGTGGTTTTTGGTGATTTATAGCTAAATTCAATTATTATTTAAAAAATTTTGCGATTTTTTATTGTGTGTTTCATTATATTTCAATAATTTTATTCAAAAAATGGTGGTTTTTGGCGTTTTATAGCAAAATTCAATTATTATTTAAAAAATTTAGCGATTGTTTATTGTTTTTTCCTTATATTTTTATTGTTTTTTCATTATATTTCAATAATTTTATTTAAACAAGGGTGGTTTTTGGTAATTTATAGCTAAATTCAATTATTATTTTAAAAATTTAGCGATTTTTTATTGTTTGTTTCATTATATTTTAATAATTTTATTTAAAAAAGGGTGGTTTTTGGTGATTTATAGCTAAATTCAATTATTATTTAAAAAATTTAGCGATTTTTTATTGTTTTTTCATTATATTTCAATAATTTTATTTAAAAAAGGGTGGTTTTTGGTGATTTATAGCTAAATTCAATTATTATTTTAAAAATTAGCGATTTTTTATTGTTTGTTTCATTATATTTCAATAATTTTATTTAAAAAAGGGTGGTTTTTGGTGATTTATAGCTAAATTCAATTATTATTTAAAAAATGTAGCGATTTTTTATTGTGTGTTTCATTATATTTCAATAATTTTATTCAAAAAATTGTGGTTTTTGGCGATTTATAGCAAAATTCAATTATTATTTAAAAAATTAAGCGATTGTTTATTGTTTTTTCCTTATATTTTTATTGTTTTTTCATTATATTTCAATAATTTTATTTAAAAAAGGGTAGTTTTTGGTGCTTTATAGCTAAATTCAATTATTATTTAAAAAATTTAGCGATTTTTTATTGTTTTTTCATTATATTTCAATAATTTTATTAAAAAAAGGGTGGCTTTTGGTGATTTATAGCTAAATTCAATTATTATTTAAAAAATTTAGCGATTTTTTATTGTGTGTTTCATTATATTTCAATAATTTTATTTAAAAAATTGTGGTTTTTGGCGATTTATAGCAAAATTCAATTATTATTTAAAAAATTTTGCGATTGTTTATTGTTTTTTCATTATATTTTTTTTGTTTTTTCATTATATTTCAATAATTTTATTTAAAAAAGGGTGGTTTTTGGTGCTTTATAGCTAAATTCAATTATTATTTAAAAAAATTTGCGATTTTTTATTGTGTGTTTCATTATATTTCAATAATTTTATTTAAAAAATTGTGGTTTTTGGCGATTTATAGCAAAATTCAATTATTATTTTAAAAATTAACGATTTTTTTTGTTTGTTTCATTATATTTCAATAATTTTATTTAAAAAAGGGTGGTTTTTGGTGATTTTTAGCTAAATTCAATTATTATTTAAAAAATTTAGCGATTTTTTATTGTTTTTTCATTATATTTCAATAATCCTATTTAAAAAATTGTGGTTTTTGGCGATTTATAGCAAAATTCAATTATTATTTAAAAAATTTAGCGATTGTTTATTGTTTTTTCCTTATATTTTTATTGTTTTTTCATTATATTTCAATAATTTTATTTAAACAAAGGGGGTTTTTGGTGATTTATAGCTAAATTCAATTATTATTTTAAAAATTTAGCGATTTTTTATTGTTTGTATCATTATATTTTAATAATTTTATTTAAAAAATGGTGGTTTTTGGTGATTTATAGCTAAATTCAATTATTATTTAAAAAATTTAGCGATTTTTTATTGTTTTTTCATTATATTTCAATAATTTTATTTAAAAAAGGGTGGTTTTTGGTGATTTATAGCTAAATTCAATTATTATTTTAAAAATTAGCGATTTTTTATTGTTTGTTTCATTATATTTCAATAATTTTATTTAAAAAAGGATGGTTTTTGGTGATTAATAGCTAAATTCAATTATTATTTAAAAAATTTAGCGATTTTTTATTGTGTGTTTCATTATATTTCAATAATTTTATTCAAAAAATTGTGGTTTTTGGCGATTTATAGCAAAATTCAATTATTATTTAAAAAATTTAGCGATTGTTTATTGTTTTTTCGTTATAGTTTTATTGTTTTTTCATTATATTTCAATAATTTTATTTAAACAAGGGTGGTTTTTGGTGATTTATAGCTAAATTCAATTATTATTTTAAAAATTTAGCGATTTTTTATTGTTTGTTTCATTATATTTTAATAATTTTATTTAAAAAAGGGTGGTTTTTGGTGATTTATAGCTAAATTCAATAATTTTTTAAAAAAATTAGCGATTTTTTATTGTGTGTTTCATTATATTTCAATAATTTTATTTAAAAAATTGTGGTCTTTGGCGATTTATAGCTAAATTCAATTATTATTTAAAAAATTTAGCGATTGTTTATTGTTTTTTCATTATATTTTTATTGTTTTTTCTTTATATTTCAATAATTTTATTTAAAAAAGGGTAGTTTTTGGTGCTTTATAGCTAAATTCAATTATTATTTAAAAAATTTAGCGATTTTTTATTGTTTTTTCATTATATTTCAATAATTTTATTTAAAAAAGGGTGGTTTTTGGTGATTTATAGCAAAATTCAATTATTATTTAAAAAAATTTGCGATTTTTTATTGTGTGTTTAATTATATTTCAATAATTTTATTTAAAAAATTGTGGTTTTTGTCGATTTATAGCAAAATTCAATTATTATTAAAAAAATTTAGCGATTGTTTATTGTTTTTTCATTATATTTTTTTTGTTTTTTCATTATATTTCAATAATTTTATTTAAACAAGGGTGGTTTTTGGTGATTTATAGCTAAATTCAATTATTATTTTAAAAATTTAGCGATTTTTTATTGTTTGTTTCATTATATTTTAATAATTTTATTTAAAAAAGGGTGGTTTTTGGTGATTTATAGCTAAATTCAATAATTTTTTAAAAAAATTAGCGATTTTTTATTGTGTGTTTCATTATATTTCAATAATTTTATTTAAAAAATTGTGGTTTTTGGCGATTTATAGCAAAATTCAATTATTATTTAAAAAATTTAGCGATTGTTTATTGTTTTTTCCTTATATTTTTATTGTTTTTTCTTTATATTTCAATAATTTTATTTAAAAAAGGGTAGTTTTTGGTGCTTTATAGCTAAATTCAATTATTATTTAAAAAATTTAGCGATTTTTTATTGTTTTTTCATTATATTTCAATAATTTTATTTAAAAAAGGGTGGTTTTTGGTGATTTATAGCTAAATTCAATTATTATTTAAAAAAATTTGCGATTTTTTATTGTGTGTTTAATTATATTTCAATAATTTTATTTAAAAAATTTTGGTTTTTGTCGATTTATAGCAAAATTCAATTATTATTAAAAAAATTTAGCGATTGTTTATTGTTTTTTCATTATATTTTTTTTGTTTTTTCATTATATTTCAATAATTTTATTTAAACAAGGGTGGTTTTTGGTGATTTATAGCTAAATTCAATTATTATTTTAAAAATTTAGCGATTTTTTATTGTTTGTTTCATTATATTTTAATAATTTTATTTAAAAAAGGGTGGTTTTTGGTGATTTATAGCTAAATTCAATTATTATTTTAAAAATTTAGCGATTTTTTATTGTTTGTTTCATTATATTTTAATAATTTTATTTAAAAAAGGGTGGTTTTTGGTGATTTATAGCTAAATTCAATTATTTTTTAAAAAATTTAGCGATTGTTTATTGTTTGTTTCATTATATTTTAATAATTTTATTTAAAAAAGGGTGGTTTTTGGTGATTTATAGCTAAATTCAATTATTATTTTAAAAATTAGCGATTTTTTATTGTTTGTTTCATTATATTTCAATAATTTTATTTAAAAAAGGGTGGATTTTGGTGATTTATAGCTAAATTCAATTATTATTTAAAAAATTTAGCGATTTTTTATTGTTTTTTCATTATATTTCAATAATTTTATTTAAAAAAAGGGTGGTTTTTGGTGATTTATAGCTAAATTCAATTATTATTTTAAAAATTAGCGATTTTTTATTGTTTGTTTCATTATATTTCAATAATTTTATTTAAAAAAGGGTGGTTTTTGGTGATTTATAGCTAAATTCAATTATTATTTAAAAAATTTAGCGATTTTTTATTGTTTTTTCATTATATTTCAATAATTTTATTTAAAAAAGGGTGGTTTTTGGTGATTTATAGCTAAATTCAATTATTATTTAAAAAATGTAGCGATTTTTTATTGTGTGTTTCATTATATTTCAATAATTTTATTCAAAAAATTGTGGTTTTTGGCGATTTATAGCAAAATTCAATTATTATTTAAAAAATTTAGCGATTGTTTATTGTTTTTTCCTTATATTTTTATTGTTTTTTCATTATATTTCAATAATTTTATTTAAACAAGGGTGGTTTTTGGTGATTTATAGCTAAATTCAATTATTATTTTAAAAATTTAGCGATTTTTTATTGTTTGTTTCATTATATTTTAATAATTTTATTTAAAAAAGGGTGGTTTTTGGTGATTTATAGCTAAATTCAATTATTATTTAAAAAATTTAGCGATTTTTTATTGTTTTTTCATTATATTTCAATAATTTTATTCAAAAAATTGTGGTTTTTGGCGTTTTATGGCAAAATTCAATTATTATTTAAAAAATTTAGCGATTGTTTATTGTTTTTTCCTTATATTTTTATTGTTTTTTCATTATATTACAATAATTTTATTTAAACAAGGGTGGTTTTTGGTGCTTTATAGCTAAATTCAATTATTATTTAAAAAAATTTGCGATTTTTTATTGTGTGTTTCATTATATTTCAATAATTTTATTCAAAAAATTGTGGTTTTTGGCGTTTTATAGCAAAATTCAATTATTATTTAAAAAATTTAGCGATTGTTTATTGTTTTTTCCTTATATTTTTATTGTTTTTTCATTATATTTCAATAATTTTATTTAAACAAGGGTGGTTTTTGGTAATTTATAGCTAAATTCAATTATTATTTTAAAAATTTAGCGATTTTTTATTGTTTGTTTCATTATATTTTAATAATTTTATTTAAAAAAGGGTGGTTTTTGGTGATTTATAGCTAAATTCAATTATTATTTAAAAAATTTAGCGATTTTTTATTGTTTTTTCATTATATTTCAATAATTTTATTTAAAAAATGGTGGTTTTTGGTGATTTATAGCTAAATTCAATTATTATTTTAAAAATTAGCGATTTTTTATTGTTTGTTTCATTATATTTCAATAATTTTATTTAAAAAAGGGTGGTTTTTGGTGATTTATAGCTAAATTCAATTATTATTTAAAAAATGTAGCGATTTTTTATTGTGTGTTTCATTATATTTCAATAATTTTATTCAAAAAATTGTGGTTTTTGGCGATTTATAGCAAAATTCAATTATTATTTAAAAAATTAAGCGATTGTTTATTGTTTTTTCCTTATATTTTTATTGTTTTTTCATTATATTTCAATAATTTTATTTAAAAAAGGGTAGTTTTTGGTGCTTTATAGCTAAATTCAATTATTATTTAAAAAATTTAGCGATTTTTTATTGTTTTTTCATTATATTTCAATAATTTTATTAAAAAAAGGGTGGCTTTTGGTGATTTATAGCTAAATTCAATTATTATTTAAAAAATTTAGCGATTTTTTATTGTGTGTTTCATTATATTTCAATAATTTTATTTAAAAAATTGTGGTTTTTGGCGATTTATAGCAAAATTCAATTATTATTTAAAAAATTTTGCGATTGTTTATTGTTTTTTCATTATATTTTTTTTGTTTTTTCATTATATTTCAATAATTTTATTTAAAAAATTGTGGTTTTTGGCGATTTATAGCAAAATTCAATTATTATTTTAAAAATTAACGATTTTTTTTGTTTGTTTCATTATATTTCAATAATTTTATTTAAAAAAGGGTGGTTTTTGGTGATTTATAGCTAAATTCAATTATTATTTAAAAAATTTAGCTATTTTTTATTGTTTTTTCATTATATTTCAATAATCCTATTTAAAAAATTGTGGTTTTTGGCGACTTATAGCAAAATTCAATTATTATTTAAAAAATTTAGCGATTGTTTATTGTTTTTTCCTTATATTTTTATTGTTTTTTCATTATATTTCAATAATTTTATTTAAACAAAGGTGGTTTTTGGTGATTTATAGCTAAATTCAATTATTATTTTAAAAATTTAGCGATTTTTTATTGTTTGTATCATTATATTTTAATAATTTTATTTAAAAAATTGTGGTTTTTGGTGATTTATAGCTAAATTCAATTATTATTTAAAAAATTTTGCGATTTTTTATTGTTTTTTCATTATATTTCAATAATTTTATTTAAAAAAGGGTGGTTTTTGGTGATTTATAGCTAAATTCAATTATTATTTTAAAAATTAGCGATTTTTTATTGTTTGTTTCATTATATTTCAATAATTTTATTTAAAAAAGGATGGTTTTTGGTGATTAATAGCTAAATTCAATTATTATTTAAAAAATTTAGCGATTTTTTATTGTGTGTTTCATTATATTTCAATAATTTTATTCAAAAAATTGTGGTTTTTGGCGATTTATAGCAAAATTCAATTATTATTTAAAAAATTTAGCGATTTTTTATTGTTTTTTCCTTATAGTTTTATTGTTTTTTCATTATATTTCAATAATTTTATTTAAACAAGGGTGGTTTTTGGTGATTTATAGCTAAATTCAATTATTATTTTAAAAATTTAGCGATTTTTTATTGTTTGTTTCATTATATTTTAATAATTTTATTTAAAAAAGGGTGGTTTTTGGTGATTTATAGCTAAATTCAATAATTTTTTAAAAAAATTAGCGATTTTTTATTGTGTGTTTCATTATATTTCAATAATTTTATTTAAAAAATTGTGGTCTTTGGCGATTTATAGCTAAATTCAATTATTATTTAAAAAATTTTGCGATTGTTTATTGTTTTTTCATTATATTTTTATTGTTTTTTCTTTATATTTCAATAATTTTATTTAAAAAAGGGTAGTTTTTGGTGCTTTATAGCTAAATTCAATTATTATTTAAAAAATTTAGCGATTTTTTATTGTTTTTTCATTATATTTCAATAATTTTATTTAAAAAAGGGTGGTTTTTGGTGATTTATAGCAAAATTCAATTATTATTTAAAAAAATTTGCGATTTTTTATTGTGTGTTTAATTATATTTCAATAATTTTATTTAAAAAATTGTGGTTTTTGTCGATTTATAGCAAAATTCAATTATTATTAAAAAAATTTAGCGATTGTTTATTGTTTTTTCATTATATTTTTTTTTGTTTTTTCATTATATTTCAATAATTTTATTTAAACAAGGGTGGTTTTTGGTGATTTATAGCTAAATTCAATTATTATTTTAAAAATTTAGCGATTTTTTATTGTTTGTTTCATTATATTTTAATAATTTTATTTAAAAAAGGGTGGTTTTTGGTGATTTATAGCTAAATTCAATAATTTTTTAAAAAAATTAGCGATTTTTTATTGTGTGTTTCATTATATTTCAATAATTTTATTTAAAAAATTGTGGTTTTTGGCGATTTATAGCAAAATTCAATTATTATTTAAAAAATTTAGCGATTGTTTATTGTTTTTTCCTTATATTTTTATTGTTTTTTCTTTATATTTCAATAATTTTATTTAAAAAAGGGTAGTTTTTGGTGCTTTATAGCTAAATTCAATTATTATTTAAAAAATTTAGCGATTTTTTATTGTTTTTTCATTATATTTCAATAATTTTATTTAAAAAAGGGTGGTTTTTGGTGATTTATAGCTAAATTCAATTATTATTTAAAAAAATTTGCGATTTTTTATTGTGTGTTTAATTATATTTCAATAATTTTATTTAAAAAATTTTGGTTTTTGTCGATTTATAGCAAAATTCAATTATTATTAAAAAAATTTAGCGATTGTTTATTGTTTTTTCATTATATTTTTTTTGTTTTTTCATTATATTTCAATAATTTTATTTAAACAAGGGTGGTTTTTGGTGATTTATAGCTAAATTCAATTATTATTTTAAAAATTTAGCGATTTTTTATTGTTTGTTTCATTATATTTTAATAATTTTATTTAAAAAAGGGTGGTTTTTGGTGATTTATAGCTAAATTCAATTATTATTTTAAAAATTTAGCGATTTTTTATTGTTTGTTTCATTATATTTTAATAATTTTATTTAAAAAAGGGTGGTTTTTGGTGATTTATAGCTAAATTCAATTATTTTTTAAAAAATTTAGCGATTGTTTATTGTTTGTTTCATTATATTTTAATAATTTGATTTAAAAAATTGTGGTTTTTGGCGATTTATAGCAAAATTCAATTATTATTTAAAAAACTTTGCGATTGTTTATTGTTTTTTCCTTATATTTTTATTGTTTTTTAATTATATTTCAATAATTTTATTAAAAAAAGGGTGGCTTTTGGTGATTTATAGCTAAATTCAATATTTTTTTAAAAAATTTAGCGATTTTTTATTGTGTGTTTCATTATATTTCAATAATTTTATTTAAAAGATTGTGGTTTTTGGCGATTTATAGCTAAATTCAATTATAATTTAAAAAATTTAGCGATTGTTTATTGTTTTTTCATTATATTTTAATAATTTTATTTAAAAAAGGGTAGTTTTTGGTGCTTTATAGCTAAATTCAATTATTATTTAAAAAATTTAGCGATTTTTTATTGTTTTTTCATTATATTTCAATAATTTTATTTAAAAAAGGGTAGTTTTTGGTGCTTTATAGCTAAATTCAATTATTATTTAAAAAATTTAGCGATTTTTTATTGTTTTTTCATTATATTTCAATAATTTTATTTAAAAAAGGGTGGTTTTTGGTGATTTATAGCTAAATTCAATTATTATTTTAAAAATTTAGCGATTTTTTATTGTTTGTTTCATTATATTTTAATAATTTTATTTAAAAAAGGGTGGTTTTTGGTGATTTATAGCTAAATTCAATAATTTTTTAAAAAAATTAGCGATTTTTTATTGTGTGTTTCATTATATTTCAATAATTTTATTTAAAAAATTGTGGTTTTTGGCGATTTATAGCAAAATTCAATTATTATTTAAAAAATTTAGCGATTGTTTATTGTTTTTTCCTTATATTTTTATTGTTTTTTCTTTATATTTCAATAATTTTATTTAAAAAAGGGTAGTTTTTGGTGCTTTATAGCTAAATTCAATTATTATTTAAAAAATTTAGCGATTTTTTATTGTTTTTTCATTATATTTCAATAATTTTATTTAAAAAAGGGTGGTTTTTGGTGATTTATAGCTAAATTCAATTATTATTTAAAAAAATTTGCGATTTTTTATTGTGTGTTTAATTATATTTCAATAATTTTATTTAAAAAATTTTGGTTTTTGTCGATTTATAGCAAAATTCAATTATTATTAAAAAAATTTAGCGATTGTTTATTGTTTTTTCATTATATTTTTTTTGTTTTTTCATTATATTTCAATAATTTTATTTAAACAAGGGTGGTTTTTGGTGATTTATAGCTAAATTCAATTATTATTTTAAAAATTTAGCGATTTTTTATTGTTTGTTTCATTATATTTTAATAATTTTATTTAAAAAAGGGTGGTTTTTGGTGATTTATAGCTAAATTCAATTATTATTTTAAAAATTTAGCGATTTTTTATTGTTTGTTTCATTATATTTTAATAATTTTATTTAAAAAAGGGTGGTTTTTGGTGATTTATAGCTAAATTCAATTATTTTTTAAAAAATTTAGCGATTGTTTATTGTTTGTTTCATTATATTTTAATAATTTGATTTAAAAAATTGTGGTTTTTGGCGATTTATAGCAAAATTCAATTATTATTTAAAAAACTTTGCGATTGTTTATTGTTTTTTCCTTATATTTTTATTGTTTTTTAATTATATTTCAATAATTTTATTAAAAAAAGGGTGGCTTTTGGTGATTTATAGCTAAATTCAATATTTTTTTAAAAAATTTAGCGATTTTTTATTGTGTGTTTCATTATATTTCAATAATTTTATTTAAAAGATTGTGGTTTTTGGCGATTTATAGCTAAATTCAATTATAATTTAAAAAATTTAGCGATTGTTTATTGTTTTTTCATTATATTTTAATAATTTTATTTAAAAAAGGGTAGTTTTTGGTGCTTTATAGCTAAATTCAATTATTATTTAAAAAATTTAGCGATTTTTTATTGTTTTTTCATTATATTTCAATAATTTTATTAAAAAAAGGGTGGCTTTTGGTGATTTATAGCTAAATTCAATTATTATTTAAAAAATTTAGCGATTTTTTATTGTGTGTTTCATTATATTTCAATAATTTTATTTAAAAAATTGTGGTTTTTGGCGATTTATAGCAAAATTCAATTATTATTTAAAAAATTTAGCGATTGTTTATTGTTTTTTCATTATATTTTTTTTTGTTTTTTCATTATATTTCAATAATTTTATTTAAAAAATTGTGGTTTTTGGTGCTTTATAGCTAAATTCAATTATTATTTAAAAAATTTAGGGATTTTTTATTGTTTTTTCATTATATTTCAATAATTTTATTTAAAAAAGGGTGGTTTTTGTTGATTTATAGCAAAATTCAATTATTATTTAAAAAAATTTGCGATTTTTTATTGTGTGTTTCATTATATTTCAATAATTTTATTTAAAAAATTGTGGTTTTTGGCGATTTATAGCAAAATTCAATTATTATTTAAAAAATTTAGCGATTGTTTATTGTTTTTTCCTTATATTTTTATTGTTTTTTCATTATATTTCAATAATTTTATTTAAACAAGGGTGGTTTTTGGTGATTTATAGCAAAATTCAATTATTATTTAAAAAATTTAGCGATTGTTTATTGTTTTTTCCTTATATTTTTATTGTTTTTTCATTATATTTCAATAATTTTATTTAAAAAATTGTGGTTTTTGGCGATTTATAGCAAAATTCAATTATTAGTTTAACAATTTAGCGATTTTTATTGTTTTTTCATTATATTTCAATAATTTTATTTAAAAAAGGGTAGTTTTTGGTGCTTTATAGCTAAATTCAATTATTAGTTTAACAATTTAGCGATTTTTATTGTTTTTTCATTATATTTCAATAATTTTATTTAAAAAAAGGGTGGGTTTTGGTGATTTATAGCAAAATTCAATTATTATTTAAAAATTTAGCGATTTTTTATTGTTTGTTTCATATTATTTCAATAATTTTATCTAATAACGGGTGGTTTTTAGCGATTTATAGCTAAATTCAATTATTAGTTAAACAATTTAGCGATTTTTATTGTTTTTTCATTATATTTCAATAATTTTATTTAAAAAAAGGGTGGTTTTTGGTGATTTATAGCAAAATTCAATTATTATTTAAAAATTTAGCGATTTTTTATTGTTTGTTTCATATTATTTCAATAATTTTATCTAATAACGGGTGGTTTTTAGCGATTTATGGCTAAATTCAATTATTAGTTAAACAATTTAGCGATTTTTTATTGTTTTTTCATTATATTTCAATAATTTTATTTAAAAAAGGGTAGTTTTTGGTGCTTTATAGCTAAATTCAATTATTAGTTTAACAATTTAGCGATTTTTATTGTTTTTTCATTATATTTCAATAATTTTATTTAAAAAAAGGGTGGTTTTTGGTGATTTATAGCAAAATTCAATTATTATTTAAAAATTTAACGATTTTTTATTGTTTGTTTCATATTATTTTAATAATTTTATCTAATAACGGGTGGTTTTTAGCTAAATTCAATTATTAGTTAAACAATTTAGCGATTTTTTATTGTTTTTTCATTATTTTTCAATAATTTTATTTAAAAAAGGGTGGTTTTTGGCGATTTATAGCTAAATTCAATTATCATTTAAAAATTTAGCGATTTTTTATTGTTTTTTTCATTTTATTTCAATAATTTTATCTAATAACGGGTGGTTTTTAGCGATTTATAGCTAAATTCAATTATTAGTTAAACAATTTAGCGATTTTTTATTGTTTTTTCATTATTTTTCAATAATTTTATTTAAAAAAGGGTGGTTTTTAGCGATTTATAGCTAAATTGAATCATTATTTAAAAAATGTAGCGATTTTTTATTGTTTTTTCATTATATTTCAATAATTTTATCTAAAAAAGGGTGGTTTTTAGCGATTTATAGCTAAATTCAATTATTATTTAAAAAATTTTGCGATTTTTTATTGTTTTTTCATTATATAACAATAATTTTATTTAAAAATGGTTGGTTTTAGGCGATTTATAGCTAAATTCATCTATTATTTAACAAAATTTAGCAATTTTTTATTGTTTGTTTTATTATATTTCAATAATTTTAATTAAAAAAGGGTGGTTTTAGCGATTTATAGCTAAATTCAATTATTATTTTATAAATATATTTAAAAAAGGGTGGTTTTTAGCGATTTATAGCTAGATTGAATTATTTTTTAAAAAAAATTTAGCGATTTTTTATTGTTTTTTCATTATATTTCAATAATTTTATTTAAAAAAGTGTGGTTTTTGGCGATTTATAGCTAAATTCAATTATTATTTAAAAAATTTTGCGATTTTTATTGTTTTTTCATTATTTTTCAATAACTTTATTTAAAAAAGGGTGGTTTTTAGCGATTTATAGCTAAATTCAATTATTATTTAAAAAAATTTGCGATTTTTATTGTTTTTTCATTATATTTCAATAATTTTATTTAAAAAAGTGTGGTTTTTGGCGATTTATAGCTAAATTCAATTATTATTTAAAAAATTTTGCGATTTTTATTGTTTTTTCGTTATATTTCAATAATTTTATTTAAAACTGGTGGTTTTTAGCGATTTATAGCTAAATTCAATTATTAGTTAAACAATTTAGCGATTTTTTATTGTGTGTTTCATTATATTTCAATAATTTTATTTAAAAAATTGTGGTTTTTGGCGATTTATAGCAAAATTCAATTATTATTTAAAAAATTTAGCGATTGTTTATTGTTTTTTCATTATATTTTTTTTTGTTTTTTCATTATATTTCAATAATTTTATTTAAAAAAGGGTGGTTTTTGGTGCTTTATAGCTAAATTCAATTATTATTTACAAAATTTAGGGATTTTTTATTGTTTTTTCATTATATTTCAATAATTTTATTTAAAAAAGGGTGGTTTTTGTTGATTTATAGCAAAATTCAATTATTATTTAAAAAAAATTGCGATTTTTTATTGTGTGTTTCATTATATTTCAATAATTATATTTAAAAAATTGTGGTTTTTGGCGATTTATAGCAAAATTCAATTATTATTTAAATAATTTAGCGATTGTTTATTGTTTTTTCATTATATTTTTTTTGTTTTTTCATTATATTTCAATAATTTTATTTAAAAAAGGGTGGTTTTTGGTGCTTTATAGCTAAATTCAATTATTATTTAAAAAATTTAGGGATTTTTTATTGTTTTTTCATTATATTTCAATAATTTTATTAAAAAAAGGGTGGGTTTTGTTGATTTATAGCAAAATTCAATTATTATTTAAAAAAATTTGCGATTTTTTATTGTGTGTTTCATTATATTTTAATAATTTTATTTAAAAAATTGTGGTTTTTGGCGATTTATAGCAAAATTCAATTATTATTTAAAAAATTTAGCGATTGTTTATTGTTTTTTTCGTTATATTTCAATAATTTTATTTAAAAAAGTGTGGTTTTTGGCGATTTATAGCTAAATTCAATTATTATTTAAAAAATTTTGCGATTTTTATTGTTTTTTTCGTTATATTTCAATAATTTTATTTAAAACTGGTGGTTTTTAGCGATTTATAGCTAAATTCAATTATTAGTTAAACAATTTAGCGATTGTTTATTGTTTTTTCATTATATTTTTTTTGTTTTTTCATTATATTTCAATAATTTTATTTAAAAAAGGGTGGTTTTTGGTGCTTTATAGCTAAATTCAATTATTATTTAAAAAATTTAGGGATTTTTTATTGTTTTTTCATTATATTTCAATAATTTTATTTAAAAAAGGGTGGTTTTTGTTGATTTATAGCAAAATTCAATTATTATTTAAAAAAATTTGCGATTTTTTATTGTGTGTTTCATTATATTTCAATAATTTTATTTAAAAAATTGTGGTTTTTGGCGATTTATAGCAAAATTCAATTATTATTTAAAAAATTTAGCGATTGTTTATTGTTTTTTCCTTATATTTTTATTGTTTTTTCATTATATTTCAATAATTTTATTTAAAAAATTTTGCGATTTTTTATTGTTTTTTTCATTATATTTCAATCATTTTATTTAAAAAAGGGTGGTTTTTGGCGATTTATAGCTAAATTCAATTATTATTTGAAAAATGTAGCGATTTTTTATTGTTTTTTCATTATATTTCAATAATTTTATTTAATAACGGGTGGTTTTTACCGATTTATAGCTAAATTCAATTATTAGTTAAGCAATTTAGCGATTTTTATTGTTTTTTCAATATATTTCAATAATTTTATTTAAAAATGAGTGGTTTTAGGCGATTTATAGCTAAATTCAATTATTATTTAAAAAATTTAGGGATTTTTTATTGTTTTTTCATTATATTTCAATAATTTTATTAAAAAAAGGTTGGTTTTTGGTGATTTATAGCAAAATTCAATTATTATTTAAAAAAATTTGCGATTTTTTATTGGGTGTTTCATTATATTTCAATAATTTTATTTAAAAAATTGTGGTTTTTGGCGATTTATAGCAAAATTCAATTATTATTTAAAAAATTTAGCGATTGTTTATTGTTTTTTCCTTATATTTTTATTGTTTTTTCATTATATTTCAATAATTTTATTTAAACAAGGGTGGTTTTTGGTGATTTATAGCAAAATTCAATTATTATTTAAAAAATTTAGCGATTGTTTATTGTTTTTTCCTTATATTTTTATTGTTTTTTCATTATATTTCAATAATTTTATTAAAAAAAGGGTGGCTTTTGGTGATTTATAGCTAAATTCAATAATTTTTTAAAAAATTTAGCGATTTTTAATGTTTTTTTTCATTTTATTTCAATAATTTTATCTAATAACGGGTGGTTTTTAGCGATTTATAGCTAAATTCAATTATTAGTTAAACAATTTAGCGATTTTTTATTGTTTTTTCATTATTTTTCAATAATTTTATTTAAAAAAGGGTGGTTTTTAGCGATTTATAGCTAAATTAAATCATTATTTAAAAAATGTAGCGATTTTTTATTGTTTTTTCATTATATTTCAATAATTTTATTTAAAAAAGGGTGGTTTTTTAGCGATTTATAGCTAAATTCAATTATTATTTAAAAAATTTTGCGATTTTTTATTGTTTTTTTCATTATATAACAATAATTTTATTTAAAAATGGTTGGTTTTAGGCGATTTATAGCTAAATTCATCTATTATTTAAAAAATTTAGCAATTTTTTATTGTTTGTTTTATTATATTTCAATAATTTTAATTAAAAAAAGGGTGGTTTTAGCGATTTATAGCTAAATTCAATTATTATTTTATAAATATATTTAAAAAAGGGTGGTTTTTAGCGATTTATAGCTAGATTGAATTATTTTTTAAAAAAAATTTAGCGATTTTTTATTGTTTTTTCATTATATTTCAATAATTTTATTTAAAAAAGTGTGGTTTTTGGCGATTTATAGCTAAATTCAATTATTATTTAAAAAATTTTGCGATTTTTATTGTTTTTTCATTATTTTTCAATAACTTTATTTAAAAAAGGGTGGTTTTTAGCGATTTATAGCTAAATTCAATTATTATTTAAAAAATTTTGCGATTTATATTGTTTTTTCATTATATTTCAATAATTTTATTTAAAAAAGTGTGGTTTTTGGCAATTTATAGCTAAATTCAATTATTATTTAAAAAATTTTGCGATTTTTATTGTTTTTTCGTTATATTTCAATCATTTTATTTAAAACTGGTGGTTTTTAGCGATTTATAGCTAAATTCAATTATTAGTTAAACAATTTAGCGATTTTTTATTGTGTGTTTCATTATATTTCAATAATTTTATTTAAAAAATTGTGGTTTTTGGCGATTTATAGCAATATTCAATTATTATTTAAAAAATTTAGCGATTGTTTATTGTTTTTTCATTATATTTTTTTTTGTTTTTTCATTATATTTCAATAATTTTATTTAAAAAAGGGTGGTTTTTGGTGCTTTATAGCTAAATTCAATTATTATTTACAAAATTTAGGGATTTTTTATTGTTTTTTCATTATATTTCAATAATTTTATTTAAAAAAGGGTGGTTTTTGTTGATTTATAGTAAAATTCAATTATTATTTAAAAAAAATTGCGATTTTTTATTGTGTGTTTCATTATATTTCAATAATTATATTTAAAAAATTGTGGTTTTTGGCGATTTATAGCAAAATTCAATTATTATTTAAATAATTTAGCGATTGTTTATTGTTTTTTCATTATATTTTTTTTGTTTTTTCATTATATTTCAATAATTATATTTAAAAAATTGTGGTTTTTGGCGATTTATAGCAAAATTCAATTATTATTTAAAAAATTTAGCGATTGTTTATTGTTTTTTCGTTATATTTCAATAATTTTATTTAAAAAAGTGTGGTTTTTGGCGATTTATAGCTAAATTCAATTATTATTTAAAAAATTTTGCGATTTTTATTGTTTTTTCGTTATATTTCAATAATTTTATGTAAAACTGGTGGTTTTTAGCGATTTATAGCTAAATTCAATTATTAGTTAAACAATTTAGCGATTGTTTATTGTTTTTTCATTATATTTTTTTTTGTTTTTTCATTATATTTCAATAATTTTATTTAAAAAAGGGTGGTTTTTGGTGCTTTATAGCTAAATTCAATTATTATTTAAAAAATTTAGGGATTTTTTATTGTTTTTTCATTATATTTCAATAATTTTATTTAAAAAAGGGTGGTTTTTGTTGATTTATAGCAAAATTCAATTATTATTTAAAAAAATTTGCGATTTTTTATTGTGTGTTTCATTATATTTCAATAATTTTATTTAAAAAATTGTGGTTTTTGGCGATTTATAGCAAAATTCAATTATTATTTAAAAAATTTAGCGATTGTTTATTGTTTTTTCCTTATATTTTTATTGTTTTTTCATTATATTTCAATAATTTTATTTAAAAATTTAGCGATTTTTTATTGTTTTTTCATTATTTTTCAATAATTTTATTTAAAAAAGGGTGGTTTTTAGCGATTTATAGCTAAATTGAATTATTATTTAAAAAATGTAGCGATTTTTTATTGTTTTTTCATTATATTTCAATAATTTTATTTAAAAAAGGGTGGTTTTTAGCGATTTATAGCTAAATTCAATTATTATTTAAAAAATTTAGCGATTTTTTATTGTTTTTTATTATATAACAATAATTTTATTTAAAAATGGTTGGTTTTAGGCGATTTATAGCTAAATTCAACTATTATTTAAAAAATTTAGCAATTTTTTATTGTTTGTTTTATTATATTTCAATAATTTTAATTAAAAAAGGGTGGTTTTAGCGATTTATAGCTAAATTCAATTATTATTTTATAAATATATTTAAAAAAGGGTGGTTTTTAGCGATTTATAGCTAAATTGAATTATTTTTTAAAAAAAATTTAGCGATTTTCTATTGTTTTTTCATTATATTTCAATAATTTTATTTAAAAAAGTGTGGTTTTTGGCGATTTATAGCTAAATTCAATTATTATTTAAAAAATTTTGCGATTTTTATTGTTTTTTCATTATATTTCAATAACTTTATTTAAAAAAGGGTGGTTTTTAGCGATTTATAGCTAAATTCAATTATTATTTAAAAAATTTAGCGATTTTTATAGTTTTTTCATTATATTTCAATAATTTTATTTAAAAAAGTGTGGTTTTTGGCGACTTATAGCTAAATTCAATTATTATTTAAAAAATTTAGCGATTGTTTATTGTTTTTTCGTTATATTTCAATAATTTTATTTAAAAAAGTGTGGTTTTTGGCGATTTATAGCTAAATTCAATTATTATTTAAACAATTTTGCGATTTTTATTGTTTTTTCGTTATATTTCAATAATTTTATTTAAAACTGGTGGTTTTTAGCGATTTATAGCTAAATTCAATTATTAGTTAAACAATTTAGCGATTGTTTATTGTTTTTTCATTATATTTTTTTTGTTTTTTCATTATATTTCAATAATTTTATTTAAAAAAGGGTGGTTTTTGGTGCTTTATAGCTAAATTCAATTATTATTTAAAAAATTTAGGGATTTTTTATTGTTTTTTCATTATATTTTTATTGTTTTTTCATTATATTTCAATAATTTTATTAAAAAAAGGGTGGGTTTTGGTGATTTATAGCTAAATTCAATAATTTTTTAAAAAATTTAGCGATTTTTAATGTGTGTTTCATTATATTTCAATAAGTTTATTTAAAAAATTGTGGTTTTTGGCGATTTATAGCAAAATTCAATTATTATTTAAAAAATTTAGCGATTTTTTATTGTTTGTTTCATTTTATTTCAATAATTTTATCTAATAACGAGTGGTTTTTAGCGATTTATAGCTAAATTCAATTATTAGTTAAACAATTTAGCGATTTTTTTATTGTTTTTTCATTATTTTTCAATAATTTTATTTAAAAAAGGGTGGTTTTTAGCGATTTATAGCTAAATTGAATTATTATTTAAAAAATGTAGCGATTTTTTATTGTTTTTTCATTATATTTCAATAATTTTATTTAAAAAAGGGTGGTTTTTAGCGATTTATAGCTAAATTCAATTATTATTTAAAAAATTTAGCGATTTTTTATTGTTTTTTATTATATAACAATAATTTTATTTAAAAATGGTTGGTTTTAGGCGATTTATAGCTAAATTCAACTATTATTTAAAAAATTTAGCAATTTTTTATTGTTTGTTTTATTATATTTCAATAATTTTAATTAAAAAAGGGTGGTTTTAGCGATTTATAGCTAAATTCAATTATTATTTTATAAATATATTTAAAAAAGGGTGGTTTTTAGCGATTTATAGCTAAATTGAATTATTTTTTAAAAAAAATTTAGCGATTTTCTATTGTTTTTTCATTATATTTCAATAATTTTATTTAAAAAAGTGTGGTTTTTGGCGATTTATAGCTAAATTCAATTATTATTTAAAAAATTTTGCGATTTTTATTGTTTTTTCATTATATTTCAATAACTTTATTTAAAAAAGGGTGGTTTTTAGCGATTTATAGCTAAATTCAATTATTATTTAAAAAATTTAGCGATTTTTATAGTTTTTTCATTATATTTCAATAATTTTATTTAAAAAAGTGTGGTTTTTGGCGACTTATAGCTAAATTCAATTATTATTTAAAAAATTTAGCGATTGTTTATTGTTTTTTCGTTATATTTCAATAATTTTATTTAAAAAAGTGTGGTTTTTGGCGATTTATAGCTAAATTCAATTATTATTTAAACAATTTTGCGATTTTTATTGTTTTTTCGTTATATTTCAATAATTTTATTTAAAACTGGTGGTTTTTAGCGATTTATAGCTAAATTCAATTATTAGTTAAACAATTTAGCGATTGTTTATTGTTTTTTCATTATATTTTTTTTGTTTTTTCATTATATTTCAATAATTTTATTTAAAAAAGGGTGGTTTTTGTTGATTTATAGCAAAATTCAATTATTATTTAAAAAAATTTGCGATTTTTAATTGTGTGTTTCATTATATTTCAATAATTTTATTTAAAAAATTGTGGTTTTTGGCGATTTATAGCAAAATTCAATTATTATTTAAAAAATTTAGCGATTGTTTATTGTTTTTTCCTTATATTTTTATTGTTTTTTCATTATATTTCAATAATTTTATTTAAAAAATTTAGCGATTTTTTATTGTTTTTTCATTATATTTCAATCATTTTATTTAAAAAAGGGTGGTTTTTGGCGATTTATAGCTAAATTCAATTATTATTTGAAAAATGTAGCGATTTTTTATTGTTTTTTCATTATATTTCAATAATTTTATTTAATAACGGGTGGTTTTTACCGATTTATAGCTAAATTCAATTATTAGTTAAGCAATTTAGCGATTTTTATTGTTTTTTCAATATATTTCAATAATTTTATTTAAAAATGAGTGGTTTTAGGCGATTTATAGCTAAATTCAATTATTATTTAAAAAATTTAGGGATTTTTTATTGTTTTTTCATTATATTTCAATAATTTTATTTAAAAAAGGGTGGTTTTTGGTGATTTATAGCAAAATTCAATTATTATTTAAAAAAATTTGCGATTTTTTATTGGGTGTTTCATTATATTTCAATAATTTTATTTAAAAAATTGTGGTTTTTGGCGATTTATAGCAAAATTCAATTATTATTTAAAAAATTTAGCGATTGTTTATTGTTTTTTCCTTATATTTTTATTGTTTTTTCATTATATTTCAATAATTTTATTTAAACAAGGGTGGTTTTTGGTGATTTATAGCAAAATTCAATTATTATTTAAAAAATTTAGCGATTGTTTATTGTTTTTTCCTTATATTTTTATTGTTTTTTCATTATATTTCAATAATTTTATTAAAAAAAGGGTGGGTTTTGGTGATTTATAGCTAAATTCAATAATTTTTTAAAAAATTTAGCGATTTTTAATGTGTGTTTCATTATATTTCAATAATTTTATTTAAAAAATTGTGGTTTTTGGCGATTTATAGCAAAATTCAATTATTATTTAAAAAATTTAGCGATTTTTTATTGTTTGTTTCATTTTATTTCAATAATTTTATCTAATAACGAGTGGTTTTTAGCGATTTATAGCTAAATTCAATTATTAGTTAAACAATTTAGCGATTTTTTTATTGTTTTTTCATTATTTTTCAATAATTTTATTTAAAAAAGGTTGGTTTTTAGCGATTTATAGCTAAATTGAATTATTATTTAAAAAATGTAGCGATTTTTTATTGTTTTTTCATTATATTTCAATAATTTTATTTAAAAAAGGGTGGTTTTTAGCGATTTATAGCTAAATTCAATTATTATTTAAAAAATCTAGCGATTTTTTATTGTTTTTTATTATATAACAATAATTTTATTTAAAAATGGTTGGTTTTAGGCGATTTATAGCTAAATTCAACTATTATTTAAAAAATTTAGCAATTTTTTATTGTTTGTTTTATTATATTTCAATAATTTTAATTAAAAAAGGGTGGTTTTAGCGATTTATAGCTAAATTCAATTATTATTTTATAAATATATTTAAAAAAGGGTGGTTTTTAGCGATTTATAGCTAAATTGAATTATTTTTTAAAAAAAATTTAGCGATTTTCTATTGTTTTTTCATTATATTTCAATAATTTTATTTAAAAAAGTGTGGTTTTTGGCGATTTATAGCTAAATTCAATTATTATTTAAAAAATTTTGCGATTTTTATTGTTTTTTCATTATATTTCAATAACTTTATTTAAAAAAGGGTGGTTTTTAGCGATTTATAGCTAAATTCAATTATTATTTAAAAAATTTAGCGATTTTTATAGTTTTTTCATTATATTTCAATAATTTTATTTAAAAAAGTGTGGTTTTTGGCGACTTATAGCTAAATTCAATTATTATTTAAAAAATTTTGCGATTTTTTATTGTTTTTTCAATATATTTCAATAATTTTATTTATAAAAGGGTGGTTTTTGTCGATTTATATTATTATTTAAAAAATTCAGCGATTTTTTATTGTTTTTTCATTATATTTCAATAATTTTATTTAAAACTGGTGGTTTTTAGCGATTTATAGCTAAATGCAATTATTAGTTAAACAATTTAGCGATTTTTTATTGTTTTTTCATTATATTTCAATAACTTTATTTAAAAAAGGGTGGTTTTTAGCGATTTGTTGCTAAATTCAATTATTATTTAAAAAATTTTGCGATTTTTATTGTTTTTTCATTATATTTCAATAATTTTATTTAAAAAATAATGAATGAAAAAAAAAATTAAAAAGAATACAAAATCGCTAAATTATTTAAATAATAATTGAATTTAGCTATAAGTTATTGAAATATAATGAAACAAACAATAAAAAATCGCTAAATGTTTTAAATAAGAATTGAAATTAGCTATAAATCGCCAAAACTACCCTTTTTAAAAAAAATTATTGAAATATAATGAAAAAATCGCTAAATTTTTTAAATAATAATTTAATTTAGATATAAATCGCCAAAAACCACCCGTATTAAATAAAATTATTGAAATTTAATGAAAAAACAATAAAAAATCTAAAAAATCGCTAAATTGTTTAACTAATAATTGAATTTAGCTATAAATCGCTAAAAACCACCCTTTTTTAAATAAAATTATTGAAATATAATGAAAAAACAATAAAAAATCGCTACATTTTTTAAATAATAATTCAATTTAGCTATAAATCGCTAAAACCACCCTTTTTTAATTAAAATTATTGAAATATAACAAAACAAACAATAAAAAATCGCTTCAATTTTTTAAATAATAATATAAATCGCCAAAAACCACCCTTTTTTAAATAAAATTATTGAAAAATAATGAAAAAACAATAAAAAATCGCTAAATTGTTTAACTCATAATTGAATTTAGCTATAAATCGCTAAAAACCACCCGTTATTAAATAAAATTATTGAAATATAATGAAAAAACAATAAAAAATCGCTAAATTGTTTAACTAGTAATTGAATTTAGCTATAAATCGCCCAAATCCACGCTTTTTTAAATAAAATTATTGAAATATAATGAAACACACAATAAAAAAATCGCTAATTTTTTTTAAATAATAATTGAATTTAGCTATAAATCGCTAAAAACCACCCGTTATTAAATAAAATTATTGAAATATAATGAAAAAACAATAAAAATCGCAAAATTTTTTTAAATAATAATTGAATTTAGCTATAAATCGCCAAAAACCACCCGTTTTAAATAAAATTATTGAAATATAATGAAAAAACAATAAAAAATCGCTAAATTGTTTAACTAGTAATTTAATTTAGCTATAAATCGCCCAAAAACACGCTTTTTTAAATAAAATTATTGAAATATAATGAAACACACAATAAAAAATCGCTAATTTTTTTTTAATAATAATTGAATTTAGCTATAAATCGCTAAAAACCACCCGTTATTAAATAAAATTATTGAAATATAATGAAAAAACAATAAAAAAAGGCTACATTTTTTAAATAAAAATTGAATTTAGCTATGAATCGCCAAAAACCACCCTTTTTTAAATAAAATTATTGAAATATAATGAAAAAACAATAAAAATCGCTAAATTTTTTTTAAATAATAATTGAATTTAGCTATAAATCGCTAAAAACCACCCGTTATTAAATAAAATTATTGAAATATAATGAAAAAACAATAAAAAATCGCTAAATTGTTTGATTAGTAATTGAATTTAGCTATAAAACAATAAAAAATCGCTAAATTGTTTAACTAATAATTGAATTTAGCTATAAATCGCTAAAAACCACCAGTTTTAAATAAAATTATTGATATACAATGAAAAAACAATAAAAAATCGCTAAGTTGTTTAACTAGTAATTGAATTTAGCTATAAATCGCCCAAAACCACGCTTTTTTAAATAAAATTATTGAAATGTAATGAAAAAACAATAAAAATCGCTAAATTTTTTAAATAATAATTGAATTTAGCAACAAATCGCTAAAAACCACCCTTTTTTAAATAAAGTTATTGAAATATAATGAAAAAACAATAAAAAATCGCTAAATTGTTTAACTAATAATTGAATTTAGCTATAAATCGCTAAAAACCACCAGTTTTAAATAAAATTATTGAAATATAATGAAAAAACAATAAAAATCGCAAAATTTTTAAAAAAATAATTGAATTTAGCTATAAATCGCCAAAAACCACCCTTTTTTAAATAAAATTATTGAAATATAATGAAAAAACAATAAAACTCGCTACATTTTTCAAATAATATTTGAATTTAGCTATAAAACGCCAAAAACCGCCCTTTTTTAAATAAAATTATTGAAATATACTGAAAAAACAATAAAAAATCGCTAAATTTTTTAAATAAAATTATTGAAATATAATGAAAAAACAATAAAAAATCGCTACATTTTTCAAATAATAATTGAATTTAGCTATAAATCGCCAAAAACCACCCTTTTTAAATAAAATTGTTGAAATATATTGAAAAAACAATAAAAATCGCTAAATTGCTTAACTAATAATTGAATTTAGCTATAAATCGCTAAAAACCACCCTTTTTTAAATAAAATTATTGAAATATAATGAAAAAACAATAAAAATCGCTACATTTTTCAAATAATAATTTAATTTAGCTATAAAACGCCAAAAACCACCCTTTTTTAAATAAAATTATTGAAATATAATGAAAAAACAATAAAAAATCGCTAAATTTTTTAAATAAAATTATTGGAATATAATGAAAAAACAATAAAAAATCGCTACATTTTTCAAATAATAATTGAATTTAGCTATAAATCGCCAAAAACCACCCTTTTTTAAATAAAATTATTGAAATATATTGAAAAAACAATAAAAAATCGCTAAATTGTTTAACTAGTAATTGAATTTAGCTATAAAACAATAAAAAATCGCTAAATTGTTTAACTAATAATTGAATTTAGCTATAAATCGCTAAAAACCACCAGTTTTAAATAAAATTATTGATATATAATGAAAAAACAATAAAAAATCGCTAAATTGTTTAACTAGTAATTGAATTTAGCTATAAATCGCTCAAAACCACGCTTTTTTAAATAAAATTATTGAAATGTAATGAAAAAACAATAAAAATCGCTAAATTTTTTAAATAATAATTGAATTTAGCTACAAATCGTTAAAAACCACCCTTTTTTAAATAAAGTTATTGAAATATAATGAAAAAACAATAAAAAATCGCTAAATTGTTTAACTAATAATTGAATTTAGCTATAAATCGCTAAAAACCACCAGTTTTAAATAAAATTATTGAAATATAACGAAAAAACAATAAAAATCGCAAAATTTTTTAAATAATAATTGAATTTAGCTATAAATCGCCAAAAACCACACTTTTTTAAATAAAATTATTGAAATATAATGAAAAAACAATAAAAAATCGCTACATTTTTCAAATAATAATTGAATTTAGCTATAAATCGCCAAAAACCACCCTTTTTTAAATAAAGTTATTGAAATATAATGAAAAAACAATAAATAATCGCAAACTTTTTAAAAAATAATTGAATTTAGCTATAAATCGCCTAAAACCACTCATTTTTAAATAAAATTATTGAACTATATTGAAAAAACAATAAAAATCGCTATTTTTTAAATAATAATTGAATTTAGCTATAAATCGCCAAAAACCAACATTTTTTAAATAAAATTATTGAAATATAATAAAAAAACAATAAAAAAAAATCGCTAAATAATTGAATTTAGCTATAAATCGCTAAAAACCACCCTTGTTTAAATAAAATTATTGAAATATAATGAAAAACAATAAAAAATCACTAAATTTTTTAAATAAAATTATTGAAATATAATGAAAAAACAATAAAAAATCGATACATTTTTTAAATAATAATTGAATTTAGCTATAAATCGCCAAAAACCACCCTTTTTTAAATAAAATTATTGAAATATAATGAAAAAACAACATTAAATCGCAAAATTTTTTAAATAATAATTGAATTTAGCTATAAATCGCCAAAAACCACACTTTTTTAAATAAAATTATTGAAATATAATGAAAAAACAATAAAAAATCGCTACATTTTTCAAATAATAATTGAATTTAGCTATAAATCGCCAAAAACCACCCTTTTTTAAATAAAGTTATTGAAATATAATGAAAAAACAATAAATAATCGCAAACTTTTTAAAAAATAATTGAATTTAGCTATAAATCGCCTAAAACCACTCATTTTTAAATAAAATTATTGAAATATATTGAAAAAACAATAAAAATCGCTAAATTTTTTAAATAATAATTGAATTTAGCTATAAATCGCCAAAAACCAACATTTTTTAAATAAAATTATTGAAATATAATAAAAAAACAATAAAAAAAAATCGCTAAATAATTGAATTTAGCTATAAATCGCTAAAAACCACCCTTGTTTAAATAAAATTATTGAAATATAATGAAAAACATTAAAAAATCACTAAATTTTTTAAATAAAATTATTGAAATATAATGAAAAAACAATAAAAAATCGCTACATTTTTTAAATAATAATTGAATTTAGCTATAAATCGCCAAAAACCACCCTTTTTTAAATAAAATTATTGAAATATAATGAAAAAACAATAAAAAATGTCTAAATTGCTTAACTAATAATTGAATTTAGCTATAAATCGCTAAAAACCACCCGTTATTAAATAAAATTATTGAAATATAATGAAAAAACAATAAAAAATCGCTAAATTGTTTAACTAGTAATTGAATATAGCTATAAATCGCCAAAAACCACCCTTTTTTAAATAAAATTATTGAAATATAATGAAAAAACAATAAAAAATCGCTACATTTTTTTAATAATAATTGAATTTAGCTATAAATCGCCTAAAACCACCCTTTTTTAAATAAAATTATTGAAATATTATGAAAAAACAATAAAAAATCGCTAAATTGCTTAACTAATAATTGAATTTAGGTATAAATCGCTAAAAACCACCCGTTATTAAATAAAATTATTGAAATATAATGAAAAAACAATAAAAAATCGCTAAATTGTTTAACTAGTAATTGAATTTAGCTATAAATCGCCAAAAACCACCCTTTTTTAAATAAAATTATTGAAATATAATGAAAAAACAATAAAAAATCGCTAAATTTTTTAAATAAAATTATTGAAATATAATGAAAAAACAATAAAAAATCGCTACATTTTTCAAATAATAATTGAATTTAGCTATAAATCGCCAAAAACCACCCTTTTTTAAATAAAATTATTGAAATATAATGAAAAAACAATAAAAAATCGCTAAATTTTTTAAATAAAATTATTGAAATATAATGAAAAAACAATAAAAAATCGCTACATTTTTCAAATAATAATTGAATTTAGCTATAAATCGCCAAAAACCACCCTTTTTTAAATAAAATTATTGAAATATAATGAAAAAACAATAAAAAATCGCTAAATTTTTTAAATAAAATTATTGAAATATAATGAAAAAACAATAAAAAATCGCTAAATTTTTTAAATAAAATTATTGAAATATAATGAAAAAACAATAAAAAATCGCTACATTTTTCAAATAATAATTGAATTTAGCTATAAATCGCTAAAAACCACCAGTTTTAAATAAAATTATTGATATATAATGAAAAAACAATAAAAAATCTCTAAATTGTTTAACTAGTAATTGAATTTAGCTATAAATCGCCCAAAACCACGCTTTTTTAAATAAAATTATTGAAATGTAATGAAAAAACAATAAAAATCGCTAAATTTTTTAAATAATAATTGAATTTAGCTACAAATCGTTAAAAACCACCCTTTTTTAAATAAAGTTATTGAAATATAATGAAAAAACAATAAAAAATCGCTAAATTGTTTAACTAATAATTGAATTTAGCTATAAATCGCTAAAAACCACCAGTTTTAAATAAAATTATTGAAATATAACGAAAAAACAATAAAAATCGCAAAATTTTTTAAATAATAATTGAATTTAGCTATAAATCGCCAAAAACCACACTTTTTTAAATAAAATTATTGAAATATAATGAAAAAACAATAAAAAATCGCTACATTTTTCAAATAATAATTGAATTTAGCTATAAATCGCCAAAAACCACCCTTTTTTAAATAAAGTTATTGAAATATAATGAAAAAACAACAAATAATCGCAAACTTTTTAAAAAATAATTGAATTTAGCTATAAATCGCCTAAAACCACTCATTTTTAAATAAAATTATTGAACTATATTGAAAAAACAATAAAAATCGCTAAATTTTTTAAATAATAATTGAATTTAGCTATAAATCGCCAAAAACCAACATTTTTTAAATAAAATTATTGAAATATAATAAAAAAACAATAAAAAAAAAATCGCTAAATAATTGAATTTAGCTATAAATCGCTAAAAACCACCCTTGTTTAAATAAAATTATTGAAATATAATGAAAAACAATAAAAAATCACTAAATTTTTTAAATAAAATTATTGAAATATAATGAAAAAACAATAAAAAATCGATACATTTTTTAAATAATAATTGAATTTAGCTATAAATCGCCAAAAACCACCCTTTTTTAAATAAAATTATTGAAATATAATGAAAAAACAATAAAAATGTCTAAATTGCTTAACTAATAATTGAATTTAGCTATAAATCGCTAAAAACCACCCGTTATTAAATAAAATTATTGAAATATAATGAAAAAACAATAAAAAATCGCTAAATTGTTTAACTAGTAATTGAATATAGCTATAAATCGCCAAAAACCACCCTTTTTTAAATAAAATTATTGAAATATAATGAAAAAACAATAAAAAATCGCTACATTTTTTTAATAATAATTGAATTTAGCTATAAATCGCCCAAAACCACCCTTTTTTAAATAAAATTATTGAAATATTATGAAAAAACAATAAAAAATCGCTAAATTGCTTAACTAATAATTGAATTTAGGTATAAATCGCTAAAAACCACCCGTTATTAAATAAAATTATTGAAATATAATGAAAAAACAATAAAAAATCGCTAAATTGTTTAACTAGTAATTGAATTTAGCTATAAATCGCCAAAAACCACCCTTTTTTAAATAAAATTATTGAAATATAATGAAAAAACAATAAAAAATCGCTAAATTTTTTAAATAAAATTATTGAAATATAATGAAAAAACAATAAAAAATCGCTACATTTTTCAAATAATAATTGAATTTAGCTATAAATCGCCAAAAACCACCCTTTTTTAAATAAAATTATTGAAATATAATGAAAAAACAATAAAAAATCGCTAAATTTTTTAAATAAAATTATTGAAATATAATGAAAAAACAATAAAAAATCGCTACATTTTTCAAATAATAATTGAATTTAGCTATAAATCGCCAAAAACCACCCTTTTTTAAATAAAATTATTGAAATATAATGAAAAAACAATAAAAAATCGCTAAATTTTTTAAATAAAATTATTGAAATATAATGAAAAAACAATAAAAAATCGCTACATTTTTTTAAGAATAATTGAATTTAGCTATAAATCGCCTAAAACCACCCTTTTTTAAATAAAATTATTGAAATATAATGAAAAAACAATAAAAAATCGCTAAATTGCTTAACTAATAATTGAATTTAGGTATAAATCGCTAAAAACCACCCGTTATTAAATAAAATTATTGAAATATAATGAAAAAACAATAAAAAATCGCTAAACTGTTTAACTAGTAATTGAATTTAGCTATAAATCGCCAAAAACCACCCTTTTTTAAATAAAATTATTGAAATATAATGAAAAAACAATAAAAAATCGCTAAATTTTTTAAATAAAATTATTGAAATATAATGAAAAAACAATAAAAAATCGCTACATTTTTCAAATAATAATTGAATTTAGCTATAAATCGCCTAAAACCACCCTTTTTTAAATAAAATTATTGAAATATAATGAAAAAACAATAAAAAATCGCTAAATTGCTTAACTAATAATTGAATTTAGGTATAAATCGCTAAAAACCACCCGTTATTAAATAAAATTATTGAAATATAATGAAAAAACAATAAAAAATCGCTAAATTGTTTAACTAGTAATTGAATTTAGCTATAAATCGCCAAAAACCACCCTTTTTTAAATAAAATTATTGAAATATAATGAAAAAACAATAAAAATCGCTAAATTTTTTAAATAAAATTATTGAAATATAATGAAAAAACAATAAAAAATCGCTACATTTTTCAAATAATAATTGAATTTAGCTATAAATCGCCTAAAACCACTCATTTTTAAATAAAATTATTGAAATATATTGAAAAAACAATAAAAAATCGCTACATTGTTTAAATAATAATTGAATTTAGCTATAAATCGTCAAAAACCAACATTTTTTAAATAAAATTATTGAAATATAATGAAAAAACAATAAAAAATCGCTAAATTGTTTAACTAATAATTGAATTTAGCTATAAATCGCTAAAAACCACCAGTTTTTTAATAAAATTATTGAAATATAATGAAAAAACAATAAAAAATCGCTACATTTTTCAAATAATAATTGAATTTAGCTATAAATCGCCTAAAACCACTCATTTTTAAATAAAATTATTGAAATATAATGAAAAAACAATAAAAATCGCAAAATTTTTTAAATAATAATTGAATTTAGCTATATTTTAAATAAAATTATTGAAATATAATAAAAAAAAATCGCTAAATAATTGAATTTAGCTATAAATCGCTAAAAACCACCCTTTTTTTAATAAAATTATTGAAATATAATGAAAAACAATAAAAAATCACTAAATTTTTTAAATAAAATTATTGAAATATAATGAAAAAACAATAAAAAATTGCTACATTTTTTAAATAATAATTGAATTTAGCTATAAATCGCCAAAAACCACCCTTTTTTAAATAAAATTATTGAAATATAATGAAAAAACAATAAAAAATCGCTAAATTGCTTAACTAATAATTGAATTTAGCTATAAATCGCTAAAAACCACCCGTTATTAAATAAAATTATTGAAATATAATGAAAAAACAATAAAAAATCGCTAAATTGTTTAACTAGTAATTGAATTTAGCTATAAATCGCCAAAAACCACCCTTTTTTAAATAAAATTATTGAAATATAATGAAAAAACAATAAAAAATCGCTAAATTGCTTAACTAATAATTAAATTTAGCTATAAATCGCTAAAAACCACCCGTTATTAAATAAAATTATTTAACTAAAATGAAAAAACAATAAAAAATCGCTAAATTGCTTAACTAATAATTGAATTTAGCTATAAATCGCTAAAAACCACCCGTTATTAAATAAAATTATTGAAATATAATGAAAAAACAATACAAAATCGCTACATTTTTCAAACAATAATTGAATTTAGCTATAAATCGCCTAAAACCACACTTTTTTAAATAAAATTATTGAAATATAATGAAAAAACAATAAAAAATCGCTACATTTTTCAAATAATAATTGAATTTAGCTATAAATCGCCAAAAACCACCCTTTTTTAAATAAAGTTATTGAAATATAATGAAAAAACAATAAATAATCGCAAACTTTTTAAAAAATAATTGAATTTAGCTATAAATCGCCTAAAACCACTCATTTTTAAATAAAATTATTGAAATATATTGAAAAAACAATAAAAATCGCTAAATTTTTTAAATAATAATTGAATTTAGCTATAAATCGCCAAAAACCAACATTTTTTAAATAAAATTATTGAAATATAATAAAAAAACAATAAAAAAAAATCGCTAAATAATTGAATTTAGCTATAAATCGCTAAAAACCACCCTTGTTTAAATAAAATTATTGAAATATAATGAAAAACATTAAAAAATCACTAAATTTTTTAAATAAAATTATTCAAATATAATGAAAAAACAATAAAAAATCGCTACATTTTTTAAATAATAATTGAATTTAGCTATAAATCGCCAAAAACCACCCTTTTTTAAATAAAATTATTGAAATATAATGAAAAAACAATAAAAAATGTCTAAATTGCTTAACTAATAATTGAATTTAGCTATAAATCGCTAAAAACCACCCGTTATTAAATAAAATTATTGAAATATAATGAAAAAACAATAAAAAATCGCTAAATTGTTTAACTAGTAATTGAATATAGCTATAAATCGCCAAAAACCACCCTTTTTTAAATAAAATTATTGAAATATAATGAAAAAACAATAAAAAATCGCTACATTTTTTTAATAATAATTGAATTTAGCTATAAATCGCCTAAAACCACCCTTTTTTAAATAAAATTATTGAAATATTATGAAAAAACAATAAAAAATCGCTAAATTGCTTAACTAATAATTGAATTTAGGTATAAATCGCTAAAAACCACCCGTTATTAAATAAAATTATTGAAATATAATGAAAAATCGCTAAATTGTTTAACTAGTAATTGAATTTAGCTATAAATCGCCAAAAACCACCCTTTTTTAAATAAAATTATTGAAATATAATGAAAAAACAATAAAAAATCGCTAAATTTTTTAAATAAAATTATTGAAATATAATGAAAAAACAATAAAAAATCGCTACATTTTTCAAATAATAATTGAATTTAGCTATAAATCGCCAAAAACCACCCTTTTTTAAATAAAATTATTGAAATATAATGAAAAAACAATAAAAAATCGCTAAATTTTTTAAATAAAATTATTGAAATATAATGAAAAAACAATAAAAAATCGCTACATTTTTCAAATAATAATTGAATTTAGCTATAAATCGCCAAAAACCACCCTTTTTTAAATAAAATTATTGAAATATAATGAAAAAACAATAAAAAATCGCTAAATTTTTTAAATAAAATTATTGAAATATAATGAAAAAACAATAAAAAATCGCTACATTTTTTTAATAATAATTGAATTTAGCTATAAATCGCCTAAAACCACCCTTTTTTAAATAAAATTATTGAAATATAATGAAAAAACAATAAAAAATCGCTAAATTGCTTAACTAATAATTGAATTTAGGTATAAATCGCTAAAAACCACCCGTTATTAAATAAAATTATTGAAATATAATGAAAAAACAATAAAAAATCGCTAAACTGTTTAACTAGTAATTGAATTTAGCTATAAATCGCCAAAAACCACCCTTTTTTAAATAAAATTATTGAAATATAATGAAAAAACAATAAAAAATCGCTAAATTTTTTAAATAAAATTATTGAAATATAATGAAAAAACAATAAAAAATCGCTACATTTTTCAAATAATAATTGAATTTAGCTATAAATCGCCTAAAACCACCCTTTTTTAAATAAAATTATTGAAATATAATGAAAAAACAATAAAAAATCGCTAAATTGCTTAACTAATAATTGAATTTAGGTATAAATCGCTAAAAACCACCCGTTATTAAATAAAATTATTGAAATATAATGAAAAAACAATAAAAAATCGCTAAATTGTTTAACTAGTAATTGAATTTAGCTATAAATCGCCAAAAACTACCCTTTTTTAAATAAAATTATTGAAATATAATGAAAAAACAATAAAAATCGCTAAATTTTTTAAATAAAATTATTGAAATATAATGAAAAAACAATAAAAAATCGCTACATTTTTCAAATAATAATTGAATTTAGCTATAAATCGCCTAAAACCACTCATTTTTAAATAAAATTATTGAAATATATTGAAAAAACAATAAAAAATCGCTACATTGTTTAAATAATAATTGAATTTAGCTATAAATCGTCAAAAACCAACATTTTTTAAATAAAATTATTGAAATATAATGAAAAAACAATAAAAAATCGCTAAATTGTTAAACTAATAATTGAATTTAGCTATAAATCGCTAAAAACCACCAGTTTTTTAATAAAATTATTGAAATATAATGAAAAAACAATAAAAAATCGCTACATTTTTCAAATAATAATTGAATTTAGCTATAAATCGCCTAAAACCACTCATTTTTAAATAAAATTATTGAAATATAATGAAAAAACAATAAAAATCGCAAAATTTTTTAAATAATAATTGAATTTAGCTATAAATCGCTAAAAACCCCCCTTTTTTAAATAAAATTATTGAAATATAATAAAAAAAAATCGCTAAATAATTGAATTTAGCTATAAATCGCTAAAAACCACCCTTTTTTTAATAAAATTATTGAAATATAATGAAAAACAATAAAAAATCACTAAATTTTTTAAATAAAATTATTGAAATATAATGAAAAAACAATAAAAAATTGCTACATTTTTTAAATAATAATTGAATTTAGCTATAAATCGCCAAAAAACACCCTTTTTTAAATAAAATTATTGAAATATAATGAAAAAACAATAAAAAATCGCTAAATTGCTTAACTAATAATTGAATTTAGCTATAAATCGCTAAAAACCACCCGTTATTAAATAAAATTATTGAAATATAATAAAAAAACAATAAAAAATCGCTAAATTGTTTAACTAGTAATTGAATTTAGCTATAAATCGCCAAAAACCACCCTTTTTTAAATAAAATTATTGAAATATAATGAAAAAACAATAAAAAATCGCTAAATTGCTTAACTAATAATTAAATTTAGCTATAAATCGCTAAAAACCACCCGTTATTAAATAAAATTATTTAAATAAAATGAAAAAACAATAAAAAATCGCTAAATTGCTTAACTAATAATTGAATTTAGCTATAAATCGCTAAAAACCACCCGTTATTAAATAAAATTATTGAAATATAATGAAAAAACAATACAAAATCGCTACATTTTTCAAACAATAATTGAATTTAGCTATAAATCGCCTAAAACCACCCTTTTTTAAATAAAATTATTGAAATATAATGAAAAAACAATAAAAAATCGCTAAATTGCTTAACTAATAATTAAATTTAGCTATAAATCGCTAAAAACCACCCGTTATTAAATAAAATTATTTAAATAAAATGAAAAAACAATAAAAAATCGCTAAATTGCTTAACTAATAATTGAATTTAGCTATAAATCGCTAAAAACCACCCGTTATTAAATAAAATTATTGAAATATAATGAAAAAACAATAAAAAATTTCTAAATTGTTTAACTAGTAATTGAATTTAGCTATAAATCGCCAAAAAACACCCTTTTTTAAATAAAATTATTGAAATATAATGAAAAAACAATAAAAAATCGCTAAATTTTTTAAATAAAATTATTGAAATATAATGAAAAAACAATACAAAATCGCTACATTTTTTAAATAATAATTGAATTTAGCTATAAATCGCCTAAAACCACCCTTTTTTAAATAAAATTATTGAAATATAATGAAAAAACAATAAAAAATCGCTAAATTGCTTAACTGATAATTAAATTTAGCTATAAATCGCTAAAAACCACCCGTTATTAAATAAAATTATTTAAATAAAATGAAAAAACAATAAAAAATCGCTAAATTGCTTAACTAATAATTGAATTTAGCTATAAATCGCTAAAAACCACCCGTTATTAAATAAAATTATTGAAATATAATGAAAAAACAATAAAAAATTTCTAAATTGTTTAACTAGTAATTGAATTTAGCTATAAATCGCCAAAAAAACACCCTTTTTTAAATAAAATTATTGAAATATAATGAAAAAACAATAAAAAATCGCTAAATTTTTTAAATAAAATTATTGAAATATAATGAAAAAACAATAAAAAATCGCTACATTTTTCAAATAATAATTGAATTTAGCTATAAATCGCCAAAAACCACCCTTTTTTAAATAAAATTATTGAAATACATATAATGAAAAAACAATAAAAAATCGCTAAATTTTTTAAATAAAATTGAAGCAAAGCCGCGAAAAACGTTGTAAACGCCACATTTTGCAAAAACTGTTTTTTTGCAGATAAACGTTGACTTTACTCTCTTACACAGTTTAAACATCAAATCAACCAAAACTATGCACCTTAACGCCTTCAAAATGGCGTACAAAGTGTCAGCCAGTGGAAGAACATTGCAAGTTACTAACATAATGATGAAACCGAAATGGTTTTGCAGTGCGGAATAATGTTTTAAAAGCCTTTTGCATTAAAGTTTTTATTATCACTATTTTAAATAATAGAAAGAAAAAAATTTTTAAAACAAATAATGCTGCTTGTCAAAAAACGTTTTTTTGCTCTCCTGAAAAATTATTATTTTGTAACTTAAAACGTTATTCGCGGCTGTGCTTCAATTATTGAAATATAATGAAAAATCAATAAAAAATCGCTACATTTTTTAAATAATAATTGAATTTTGCTATAAATCGCCAAAATATATATATATATATATATGTATATATTGAAATATAATGAAAAAACAATAAAAAATCGCTAAATTTTTCAAATAATAATTGAATTTAGCTATAAATCGCCAAAAACCACCCTTTTTTAAATAAAATTATTGAAATATAATGAAAAAACAATAAAAAATCGCTAAATTTTTTAAATAAAATTATTGAAATATAATGAAAAAACAATACAAAATCGCTACATTTTTCAAACAATAATTGAATTTAGCTATAAATCGCCAAAAACCACCCTTTTTTAAATAAAATTATTGAAATATAATGAAAAAACAATACAAAATCGCTACATTTTTCAAACAATAATTGAATTTAGCTAAAATCGCCAAAAACCACCCTTTTTTAAATAAAATTATTGAAATATAATGAAAAAACAATAAAAAAAATCGCTAAATTTTTTAGATAAAATTATTGAAATATAATGAAAAAACAATAAAAAATCGCTACTTTTTTCAAATAATAATTGAATTTAGCTATAAATCGCCAAAAACCACCCTTTTTTAAATAAAATTATTGAAATATAATGAAAAAACAATAAAAAATCGCTAAATTTTTTAAATAAAATTATTGAAATATAATGCAAAAACAATAAAAAATCGCTACATTTTTCAAATAATAATTGAATTTAGCTATAAATCGCCAAAAACCACCCTTTTTTAAATAAAATTATTGAAATATAATGAAAAAACAATAAAAAATCGCTAAATTTTTTAAATAAAATTATTGAAATATAATGAAAAAACAATAAAAAAAATCGCTAAATTTTTTAGATAAAATTATTGAAATATAATGAAAAAACAATAAAAAATCGCTACTTTTTTCAAATAATAATTGAATTTAGCTATAAATCGCCAAAAACCACCCTTTTTTAAATAAAATTATTGAAATATAACGAAAAAAACAATAAAAAATCGCTAAATTTTTTAAATAAAATTATTGAAATATAATAAAAAACAATAAAAAATCGCTAAATTTTTTCAATTATAATTGAATTTAGCTATAAATCACTAAAAACCACCCTTTTTTAAATAAGATTATTGAAATATAATGAAAAAAACAATAAAAAATCGCAAAATTTTTTAAATAATAATTGAGTTTAGCTATAAATTGCCAAAAACCACCCTTTTTAAATAAAATTATTGAAATATAATGAAACAAACAATAAAAAATCGCAAAATTTTTTAAATAATAATTGAGTTTAGCTATAAATCGCCAAAAACCACCCTTTTTAAATAAAATTATTGAAATACTAGCATTTAACCCGCTACTTCGTTAGCGTCTCCTATTACTTCGTGGACATATTTTTATGCCAAACTTTCTTTTTCTAGAACCAATCGTGTTTTAATTCTTGCATTTAACCCGCTACTTTGTAATCGGGTCTTTTCTTTCATGAACATGATATGCTAAAGTACATGTATCTAGGTTTTAGCAAAAAGTTCCAACATTTTTCATCTCATAGGTTGATATTCACACAGGGCTTTACACCTATAATTTTGTGTTTCTAAGGTCAATATTATAGAAAATTCAAAAAGTACCACTCATAGAACATAAAAGCAAATAAAAGAATGTTAATTTCCCGTATTATCATTTTTGATACTATTTTCTCCCCATTTATGTATTAAAAATTTCAATGTTGTAGGAGGAGCCCATAATTTTGTACGTTTTTGTCATAGAATGCAGAAAATGTTTTGCTTTAAAAGATAGATGGCGTGACAAAAAGGTTCCAAAATATGAACAGGCTTAACGCGTTTACTCCCCAAAAGGACCAATTTTCAAAAAAGAACTTGCATGTTTAATTTTATGTTTCTAGATCTAATAAATACGGATATTAATAAGGTGACAGTTAAAGAACAAAATAGTACCAAAAACCTCTAACAGAATCTCATTCACTCAGGACCTTGCATGTTTAATTTTATCTTTCTTAGGTCAAATACTAACGGAAATTCAAGTTAATAAATAAAAATGTAACAAAAAGTTCCATCTTATAGATCCTCATCCAATCATAACATTGCATGCTGAATTTTCAAATTTTCAAAAAGTACCAGTTAAAAAACAACAAAAGTACCAAACGGCCCTCTACAGATTCTCATTCACTCAGGACCTTGCATGTTTAATTTAATGTTTCTAGGTCCAATACTAACGGGAATTCAAAAAGTAATAGTAAATGAACAAAAAAAATTCCAAAAAGCCCTCTTAGATTGTCATTTACTCAGGACCTTGCATGTTTAATTTTGTTTCTAGATCCATTACTTACAAACAACAAAAAAGTTCCAAAATGCGCTTTTACAGATTCTCATTCACTCAGGACATTGCATGATGAATTTTATGTTTCTAGGTCCAATAACAACGGAAATTCAAAGAGTACCAGTTAAAGAACAAAAAAGTACCAAAAAGACCTCTTACAGATTCTCATTCACTCAGGAGCTTGCATGTTTAATTTTATCTTTCTAGGTCCAATACCAATGGAAATTCAAAAAGTACCAGTCAAAGAATAAAAAAGGACAAAAAGTTCCCTCTTATATATTTTCATCCACCCAGGACAGTGCATCTTAAATTTTATGTTTCTAGGTCCAATACTTACGGAAATTAAAAAAGTACCAGTTTAAGAACTTAAAAGTACCAATAAGCGCTTTTTGAGATTCTTATTCACTCAGGACCTTGCATGTTTAATTTTATATTTCTAGGTCCATTACTTACGGAAATTAAAAAAGTACCAGCTAAAGAAAAAAAAGTACCAAAATGCGCTTTTACAGATTCTCATTCACTCAAGACCTTGCATGTTTAATTTTATGTTTCTAGGTCCAATACTAACGGAGATTCAAAAAGGACCATTTAAAGACAAAAAAGTACCAAAATGTTCTCTCATAGATTCTCATCCACTCAGGACATAACATGTTGAATTTTATGTTTCTAGGTCCAATAATAACGGAAATTCAAAAACTACCAGTTAAAGAACAAAAAAGTACCAAAAAGCCCTCTTACAGATTCTCATTCATTCAGGAGCTTGCATGTTTAATTTTATCTTTCTAGGTTCAATTCCAATGGAAATTCATAAAGTACCAGTCAAAAAATAAAAAAGAACAAAAAGTTCACTCTTATATATTTTCATCCACCCAGGACATTGCATCTTAAATTTTATGTTTCTAGGTCCAATACTAACGGCTATTCAAAAAGTACCAGTTTAAGAACTAAAAAGTACCAATAAGCGCTTTTTGAGATTCTCATTCACTCAGGACTATGCAGGTTTAATTTTATGTTCATAAGACCAATATTAGCGAAAATTTTAAAAAAGTACCAGTTAAAAAACCAAAAAGTACCAAAAAGATCTCTCATACAGATTGTCATTTACTCAAGTCCTTCCATGTTTAATTTTATGTTTTTAGGTCCAATACTAACGGAAATTCAAAAAGTACCAGTTGTTGGTCCAAAAAGCTAAAGAAAAGTATAAAATTTCACGTATTTCCTTTTTTTGGTACTATTTGTTCCTCCCATTAAAGTGTCAAAAATTTCAGTACTGTAGTGGGAGCCTATAATTTGGTACGAATATGTCAATGAATGGAGAAAAATGGTTTTGTAAAAAAAGTACCAAAAAAATCACGATTTTCACCCCTAAAATGTTCGAATTTCGAAAAAGTACCAAATCTATATTCGTATTTTTTGATCACTTTCGAATGTGGTATAAATTTTGTTTCTATGTTTATTGGTTCTAAAGATAGATGTGGTTCAAATAAGTACCAAAATTGAGATTTTACCTGTTTACTCCCTAAAAGGGCCGAATTTCAAAAAAGTACCAGACACCTGTCCGCTAATTTTTGTAAAGAACAGCGATATGTATTACATTTTTTTGTATATCTTTTAGTTTTGAAATTTTCGAATTTTCCCGTTTTTACCCTTTTTTACCCCCTAAACTTTTGAATTTCCAAAAATCCCGTCTTAGTGGACCGATTTGGTGAGTGACCAATCTCTCGTCCAAATTTCAAGTGTTTAGCTTCAGGCGTTTAGGCTGTGCGATGATGTTGATAACATTTAAAAAATTGAAAGAAAACTGCATTACCAATACCAAAATAAAGTGTAAGTATGGCAACATGAATTTTGATATACACAGAGTTTTTTATGAGCCCCGGTTCCCAGAGAAAACGTAACGTAATTACAGGACCCGTATGAATGCGGTGCATACTAAAAACTGTTTTTTTTTTAATTGTAGAAAGTTTTGGAGAAAAATATTGTATTTGGGTTTCCAAATTGTCGAAATGCACAAAAATCGATAAAAAAAAGTTAATAATTTTACGGTCCCCAACACATCGCCATGACATATATATATATATATATATATATATATATATTTATAACAAATGTTTTATGTTGTGTTTTGAAGTGATTGTTAAATTTTCTTTTTTAAATTAATTAATTAAATTAATAAAATAATTAATTGTTATTGTCGTAGCTGTGTTTTGTATTGCTTTTTTGTTTATTTGCGTATGAAAAAGAACCTAAAACTTGTATTGTTCTATTGAAAAAATAAAAATATACAAAAAAAAAAAAAACAAATTCGTCGTTTGATTTTGTTGATATTGACGTTTATTTAAAAATATAATATAACCTTTTTTTCTTTATTTTGTTGAAGTATTTTTTCACTTGCTTTTTTAATAAACAAACACCCCTACAAGAAATGGATGACCTAAACTAAAAAAAAAAAAATGTTTACTAACACACTTGCAACAATTTTACATTAGTTGTACCACTCTAACATATATGTTAGAGTAGAACAACTGAAAACACCACAAAAATGCCAATTTTTTTTTAATTTTTGTTATACATACTGGCTAATATTTGTGAAAATTTGTGAATTGTTTAAATTAAATACTGCAAAATATTTTAATAATTATTAAATTATTAAAATAAATAAAGAAAATCCAAAGGATTTGGGTAAGTAAGTTAAAAAAATGCGAAAAAGAAAAACGCGAAGCTGAATATGCGGAAAAGCCTAAACAAAATTTGGATGAAGCCAAAAATACTCATATCCGAAGATCCCAGTTGGCCAGGTGCATATTTGAATGTGTCGAAAATTAACAGAAACGTTAAAATCTATGGATGGACACATCGTTTACGACGTCAAGGCAAAGGTTTAATTTTTTATTTACATTACGGATTTTTACAATGTTTGGTACACTAAAACCTGTGCCAGAAGGCAAATCGGTAAGTTTCGTTTCGTGAACAATATTGTAGAAACTGATTTATTTGTTTTATGCACCAGGTGGACACGAATTGCATGTAGATTACTGGAAATTAATTGGTTTGGCTCCTGCTGGCGGTGCTAAAAGTATTCTCAATGAAGAGGCTCATCCCGATGTTCAGTTGGATAATCGTCATATTATGATTAGAGGCAAAACATTTTTCCGTGTTAATTCTTCCACCTGCAGTGAATGGTGTAAACGCATACGTACAGCAGTCAACTTGATTTGGTTGCATTATAAGGAGCCAGAGTTGGTTATACGATATTCAGAGGTATGTTATCATAAAAATTTGTTTTTAAACAAAATTAAGTCGTCTTTTTTTTTGTATTTTACAGTATTTTGCAAATTGTAGCGAAAAACACAAATCTAGCACTTCTTGATCGCACAGTAACCTCTTTAGTGTGTGCTCTTTACAATTGTGAGGAATCAGACAATCTTTATGGTCTAAAAAGTTTTTAGTAAAAACTAAACAAAGCAAACGTTTCGAATGGATACAATATGTAGCAGAATTGTACAATGATACTTAAAAGCAGTTAAATGGTGCTTGATCTAGCCAAACGTTTTGCAAAAACCAATAACTTTTTAATAAAAATATTGGTTACGAGCAACGTCTAATATTTAATAAAAAAACTGTTATCATCTGACGTTTATGAAAGGAGGAATAACTGTATCGGTCCCTGTTTTATTAAGCCTTTTTGCAATATTCCCATTCTTTAAATATTTCACTTGGTTTTTGCTAAAGCCAACCTTTGGTTAACATTGATGCTATAGATGTAAACATATACTTAGGAATGATTCTAATGAAACTATGAGATATTCTGGTAGTGTAGGATCATTCCTTAGTATATGTACTTATCTATAGCATCAATGCTAACCAAAGGTTGACTTAAGCAAAACCCAAGTAAAATATTGAAGTTGGGACCATTGCAAAAAAGCTTTATAAGATTTAAATTACCACATAGGACAAAAAATAATTATTTATTTATTTAATTTATTCTGTAAAACGAACAAATATTGAATTTTATTTAAAATAAAAAACAAAAATATGTGTGAGAATTTAATAAAATTAATCGTGTTTTATTTAAGCTAAAAATACGTCAATAGTGACAAATATATGCATCAGTACTGACTAGTCAGCTGGGACCGGTATATGCATCAGTACTGACTAGTCAGCTGTGTCCGGTTTATACATCAGTACTGATATGTAAAGAGTATAAGAGTAAACAGATCAGATATATGTTTTATCTACCACAAAATTCATAGGTTAAAGAAGGATGCAAAATCACACGTACACAAAAGTTCAGGTCATTTTTTTCACGTTGGCCTTAAGAAAATGATAGAAACTTTGTTCTACGCGATGACCGACATCTGTATCAGCAATGTCGGTCATATGATAGGTCAAATGACCGTCACTATTCTTGTAGGGACACTAACAAATAACCAACCATACAGAGAAATGAAATGCCAGATAAACTACAACTGATTTGACAGCAGATTGCTAAGCAATAATTGCTCAAGCAATAAGAAGAGCAATCATTGCACAATGGATTGCCACTCATAGCAATATGCGGTCTATACGTCGCAAATTTTATGGAGCAATCAAATTTGACGTTTGCCGCAATAAATATTGCTACGTGGAGGCCCGGGGTAAAAAATACTTCCCTGCACAAGAAAAAATGACATTAAAAAAATACAAAACCAAAATTGTTAAAAAAAATTAAAAAGTTTTATAAAAATTGGAAAAGAAATAAAAAAAACACGAATCATATTGATAAAATAAATATCGTTGATTATTAATAAAAGTTAAATGCACATTTTTTAATGCATATTTATTTTTGTGTTTGTACGTGTAACGAAAAAAACTTTTAGTCAGTTGTTTTATTATAAAAACAAAATCTCGCTAATTTCAAAAAAGTATAATGTAAACGCACTAGATTTCGAAGAAGATTTTAAATCAAATCTACAAGATTTCGGCCTAATGAAAATGTAGTATTAAATGCAAATATCTTCAAAAATCTTAAACGGATTATATATTTCTTTTTTTTTTGTGAAAGATAACAACATTACTAAAATAACAATGGATTACTAATGGAGATTGGTAAATAAATGACAGAGTTACAAGGGACAAAAGTTCAAACTTCATTGAAAATGTTATGATTTTTTGCAATTTTGATCTTTTCTAGTTATTTTTTTATACCAAACAATTAAACGTTTTATAGTATCGACAAATAGCTTATTTCAATACGAACATTTTGCGCCCAACAAGACCTACAGAAGATTAAGTGAATTAACCCACATAGTAATTTAAGAGTTTTAGGCTTTTTTTTAAATATTTTTGTTACTAAACATTTTGCTATGTGTATGATTTGGTAAAAATCAAAAAGTGAGATACTTCAAATAATCTTTATTACCGATTTGGATCCCATTGGGCAAAAAATGTGCGCTAAAGTCGTAATTGATAAAACTTAAAAAATGTTATTGTTTGGTTTAAAAAAAATAAGTTGAAAAGAGGAAAATTGCAAAAAATCATTAAAACTTTTGTGAAATTTGAACTTTGGTCCGATGTAACTTTTAATTTTGTAACTCTTACGACCGACCTTTGGTTGTATTAGTTATTTCATTACACAGAAAATAATAAAAATACATTTCAATTACAAAATTTGTGATATTAATTAAAAAATTAATTAAATTTGCACCAGTTAACAAATTGATAGTATCAATTAAACGTTTAATTTACTTGATTAAACGTTTAGTTCACTTGATTAAACGTTTAATTCACTTGATTAAATTTTTAATTAAAACTGATTTAATTTTTGATTAATGTTTTAATTGGTGAAAAATTTTGGAAAATGTTTCCTGTGTATCTTTGAATAAAAATAAAGGAATACAAAATCCGTCGAATATTTTCAAAGATACTTTTACTAAAGTGACATAATTTGTTTACAAACCGCCAATAACGGTTATTTTAGAATATCTCGATAACTGTTCTACTATTGACCATTCTGACTTTCCATTACCTAGTTTATGCTTTCGATACGTATATAAATTCTACCCGACTTCTGTGTAACTTGTCAACACAATTTAACTATCGCATTAAACGCTTGCTTTGCTTTGCACCATTGTAGTAAAATGTTCTCTCATTGATAAATCTTGTTTGTATTTGTAAGTTTTAAGATTTTTCTACTTATTTTTAATAACATTTGAGAGAATTAAAATCAAATTTTGAGTTCCTTCGAAGATACCCGGTGTGCTTCGTCACCCCCATCGTAATGAAATATTAATTTAATAGTTAAAATGCAGTCAAGAATGAAAAACTATCAATAAATTTTTATTAATTTCATGTTGCAAAATTCCTTTTATTCATAAAAAAAGCAATTTAATGAAAATTAAATTTGATGAACTTTAGCCTACTTAAAAATATCAAAAATAACAGGTATTTTCTGATTTTTATTTTTTTGAACAAAAATAACTGTTATTTTTTGATTTTTATTTTTTCGATCAAAAATAACAGTTATTATTTGATTTTTATTTTTTTGAACAAAAATAACAGTTATATATTGATTTGTATTTTTTCGAGCAAAAATAGAAGTTATTCTCTAAATAAATTTACGTGTTTTAATAATTTAGATGACTTTAATAATTATTTTAATGTGCATAAGGAATTCCAATGATAATTACACAATAAAATAAATATTTAAAGTCAACTAAATTATTAAATCACGCACATTTATTTAGAGAATAACTTTTATTTTTGCTCGAAAAAATAAAAATCAAAAATAACTGTTATTTTTGTTCAAAAAAGTAAAAATCAAAATAAACTGTTATTTTTGATCGAAAAAATAATAATCAAAAAATAACAGTTATTTTTGTTCAAAATAATAAAAATCAAAAAATAACTGTTAAAATTGATCGAAAATATAAAAATCAAAATTATAAAAATCAATATATTTTATCATTGACAAGTGCATGAGGAACAGTATGGTATACTTTAATCTGTTTTTCGACATTTTATTATATATGCTTTTTTTGTTTTAAAATTCCAATTAAACTGTTATTTTCGGTCCCTGGTTAAGAGACATATTTATATAAATAGTTATTCTTGAATTACACTGTGCTAGGTGCAAAATTAGACAAGCCGGGCAGGGCACATGGCGTTTAAGCATAATTCGGGTCTGAATCCAATGGTGCCCACCGTTTTCTTAGGTTAGCTCCTGTTTTCGAGATATAGCGTTGTTTTGAAAATGGAGGAGTTTGCACAACATATATTCGCTGAACTCAAAAACGGTTTAGTTTATTGAAATTACTAAAAAACACCCGAAATTCCGCTGCAGGGACCAAATTAAAGAATTTGAACCATACACATATGGAGGCCCCTGCAGCGCCTAGGATGCCCTTAGATGGGTTAAATGTATGACCAACCCCACTTTATTTTTCATCTCAATCATTTATTTCTAACATACCTACGCACTATCTCCATTCCTTAACAGGGCTCCGATACAAATTGTTCAATGCAGTTGCCCCTAGTGGGATAAAATGTATGGCCGACCTTATTAAGTTTTTTGTCTTTAACATTTACTCGAAACAAATTTGCCCCTTATCTCCACTTCTTAGGGGGACTCCCATTCAAAGATTGCGTTCTATGCAATTTGTCGACTTTTGTGAATAAAATCAAAAGTTGTAAACAGATTTTAATTATTTATGGCTTGTTTTGTTTGCAGCGTCAATTTTTATATGTCTGCAAAAAATTAGAAGCATAGTTGTATTTTTTATGAATTTTAAAAAACAAAAATTTCGAAATTTTGATGAAAAAAATTATGTTCCTAAAACGACTGCTCATATTAAAAAAGTTTTATATATTTCTTAAAGGAAATTATTGCGGAATTTTGGTTTTTTTAGTAATTTCAATAAGCTAAACCGTTTTTGAGTTTCGCGAATATACTTTCGAAATAACGGTATATCTCGAAAACAAGAGCTAACCTAAAAAAACGGTGGGCACCATTGGATTCAACATACCCGAATCATGCTAACTAAAACGCCATATGCCTGGCTTGTCTAAAAAAAAGGTGTCAATTTCGAGCACAGTGTTATTTTTAAAGGTTTTCTATTGTTCAGACGTCAAAATTGTAAAATTTGATGGCTCTTGTCCAAATATACGAATTTTAGTATTTAATTTAAATAGGAGGTTCCTCGTTATCTATTGCTAAATTATGTAGACTGTAGCTGTTATAGTTTCCAAGATAAAAGAATTTAATTATTAACTTTATACGGGTGGTGCCAAGCCCTCAATTAGTGATCCGCCCATTTAATATTTATATTGATATAAAGTTACTCGTACAAAATTTGGTGACTCTTGTTTCAAAATTTACTTCATAAAGGAAGTGCCACTCCCACCATTGGTATTCCGCCCATTTTTGTCTACTCCTACAAAAATTCTGAATTCTAGCTGTTATAGTTTTCCAAATATACACATTGTGGTATTAAATTCATAAGGGAAGTGCCACGCCCACTTTTGTTAGCGCACCCATTTCTTCTTTGAAGGTTCGTATGGATGTCAAAGTTGCTTGTGCAAAATTTGATGACTTAGATGTATTTTAGGGCGGTGCGCAAAATGACCCCAGGAAATATGGCCCCAAAAGGAAAATGAAAAACGGCCCCAAAATTTTACATGAGACACAACAACACGCAATTTTGGCGCAATTTTTTTGTTTTTTTTTTTGGGTTATTTTTCATTTTTTCGTTAGGGTGTTTTTGCATTTTAAGTGGAATGAAAAATGACCCCAATATCAAGGAATGAAAAATTGCCCCAAATAATATCACAATTTTTACTTTGGGGCTATTTTCCATCTACTAATAAAAAATGCAAGTTTAAAGAAATGAAAAATCACCCCAAACATTTTTACACAAATTTTATAAAATTCTATGTAAAAATTTTCTAGGGATAACATAAAAAACCCGAATTCTTATACCAAAGTAGAGAAAATCCTTGCCGGTTATGCAGAGATGCTTTAGTTAGCGAAGCCGGTGTTTGTTATACCATAGAGGAAAAAATCCTAAAGCCCGGCCGAAGGCCGGCTATTACGAGAAGAGTTCGTTATACCATAGAAAAGAAAATCCTTGCGCCCGGCCGAAGGCCGGCTATGTAGTGAAGCTTTAGTGAGCGAAGCCAGTGTTCGTTATACCAAAGAGAAGAAAATCCTTTCACCCAGCCGAAGGCCGGCTATACAGAGAAGCTTTAGTTAGCGAAGCCAGTGTTCGTTATACCATAGAAAAAAAATCCTTGCGCCTGGCCGAAGGCCGGCTATAACGTAGAGCTTTAGTAAGCAAAGCCAGAGTTCGTTATACCATAGAGAAAAAAATCCTTATGCATGGCCGAAAGCCCAACCGTGCTATCAATCGTACGATTTTTGAAACCAAAACTGTATAATTATCCGGATCTTGAAATCGGGATTCTAAATTTGGGATTTTTAGTTTTGGGCATATGAACTCCACCGAAAATGTTTAATGTCACTTTCTTTGTGTTCTTTTTTGGGGTTAAAATTCATTATAAATTTTTAGGTAATTTTTCATAATGAAGAATAACCCCAAATTTAGGGTCATATTTCATTTTATTTTTAGGGTTATTTTTCATTTTTTGGGGTAATTTTTCATTAAAAAAATGGGGCCATATTTCATTATGAAAAATAGCCCCGAATTTGGGGTAAATTTTTTTAATGATTTTCTACACAAACACTATTAGCGTTTGTGTTTTCCACAAATCTACCGAACCGAACATTAAGAAACGATATTTAGTGTTTATTTTCGAACACTGATTTAAATCACCCGTTTCTTATCCAAATAATCATAAAGATTTCAAAGTTGTTCTGGCAAAATTTCTGTACACCAACTGTTATTGTTTTCCAGATATACGATTTTAAGTTTTTAATTCATGTGAGAAAAGCCACGCCTACTATTGCAAGTCCCCACATTTTTTTATCCAAATGTTCGTGTGGATGTCAAAGCTGACTGAACTTACCTTCTAGCTGTATTATATTCCGAGATAAATAATTTTTAATACTTATTCTTTATTGTACGTGGCACTTTCATTACTTTAATTATGTGGCGAAAACTTCAAGAAAATCGATCCAACCATTTCAAACAAACATACAAACACACATTCATTTTTATATATACAACATATATAGATGAATAAACGGAGATGCATAATAGTTCAGAGTCCCAAGAATTTGCGACTACTTAGTTTTTTCAGCTACAACAAAGATGGCAGTCCCATCAAAACGCTATGAGCCTTGGGGTAACAACCTACTCCTTTGAAATAAGCAAAAATCCTTTCGTAAAATTCCAAAATTTTTTTTTATTTAACAAAAACTTAAAATTTCTCCACTCCAGTTTACAATATTGAGCTTTTTTAGTTTACCGCATTGTGCTCACAGTTGATGGCTATAAAATATCTGAATATTTCTGCACACATAACATAATTTTTATAAGATCCTGCCTTAATATGTATGTTTTTACATGAAATACATTCACTACCTAATCAAAATAAAGACTTTAAATAATGCAAAAAAAAAACTACATTTCATTCATCTCTTTTACATATGCAAAGTTTTTAATCTCTAAAAGTCTTCGTATCATTGTATAACAAATAAATTTTAACAATTGTTTAGGAATCATGATTTGCACAAAAAATAATATAAAACCGCATAAAATTGTGTCTCTTAAGGCTTAATTTTTATTGAAAATTTCCACATTCATTTGAATGAATGTGTTGAAATTGTGTAAATTGTATATTGTGTAAAAGTCTGTGTATATTCCAAAAAAAAAAAGATTTAAACCTCCGTGTTATCAGTAAATATAATACGTGTCATCAAAAATTTTATTAGAAAAAACAAAATTCAATACAAAGATAATTTTACTCACTTACCGTTAAATACATTCGTACACTCAGGCACAACACAATCAGACTGACAGAAATACAGTCAGCCGAAACGAAGTTAAGATTCCTATAAAGATAAAAATAATAATAAATATGTTTATTTAAAATAAAGTTTAAACCTACATACAAATGCTTAAATACAAAAATGAATATAAGCTAAATGACATTTAAAATTTAATTTAAATGTTAATATGTATTTGTATTTGATGTAGAAGTGTGTGTTATTTGCAAATGTATAAGTGTTTGTTACAAATAATGTTACCCGGTAATCATTTAAAATTGTTCATATTGAAATTAAGAATTTCAACGAGGTTGCAAAAGAGCATGTCGGAAGGCTAATAAGCTAAGCCTTCAAATCCACACAGTATCTGTCCGATCGTTGATTATTGTGGATAGACGAAGTTCTTGGCATTGCTTAAAGTTGCCAGATCTCTAAAAGACCGCAGGTGACAGGATATTTCATGTAACCAGTGCACAGAAAAAAATCTGGCCAATTTTTTTTTCGATTTAACCCATTAATTAAAAATATAATCAGTTTTTAAAATTTAATCAAGTGAATTAAACGTTTACGTATATGAACACATTACTGCAGATAATGTTGTTAGTATCAAAAAAATTGTATTCCCAAAAATTGAAATTACTTTTTGGTATCAAAAAGTATTTAATTGATGCTTATAAATTGTTTACTGGTGCAAATTTAATTAATTTTTTATGAATATCACAAATTTTTTTCAATGAAAGCAATTTGTATTTTTTTCTGTGTAGTCTAAGAGTCTTTGTAGATCTTTCTTTGGCGATCACGTGGCGTAAGCGTTTTAAAACCTTTTTTGAGGTTCTATGCCGCTAATATGCCGAATTATCGCATCCTTTAGCTCTTGAATTGTTGCTGGCTTATCGACGTACACCTTTTCTTTCAAATAACCCCAAAGAAAGAAGTCCAACGGTGTCAAATCGCATGATCTTGGCGGCCAATTGAAATCGCGCCCACGTGAGAAAACACGCCCATTGAATTTGTCGCGCAAAAGAGCCATTGCTTCGTTAGCTGTGTGGCAAGTGGCGCCGTCCTGTGGAAAGCACTTATCGTCCACATCCATATCTTCCGATTCGGGCCATAAAAAGTTCGTTATCATCTCACTTTAGCGAACACCATTCACCGGCCTCATTTTGGCAAAAATACGGCCCGATGATGCCGCCAGCCCATAAACCACACCAAACAGTCACTCTTTGTGGGTGCACTGGTTTTTCGACAATCACTCTTGGATTATCATTCGCCCAAATGAGGCAATTCTGCCTATTGACGAATCCACTGAGGTGAAAATGTGCCTCATCATGAATATGAATTTTTTCGAAAATTGATCATCCACTGTTGCCATTTCTTGCCACCATAATGTCCATTGAGGACGTTTGGAATGGTCAAGAGGCTTTAGCTCTTGAGTCAAATGCACCTTGTACGCGTGTAAATGGAAGTCTTTATGCATAATGTTCATCAACGACGAGCGTGAGAGGTGCAATTGTTGGGCACGACGACGAGTTAAGGTGGACGGCTCTGCATCCAACGTATCGTGAATAGCAGCAATATCTATTTTCTGCAGTACGAGCTTTACGAGCATGCACTGGTGTTTTCCCATCTCCTACAGACCCGTTGGCTAAAATTTTTACACGATTCTTCCGATTGCACGCACATTTGGACGATTAAATTGACCGGAAAAATCACGAAGTGCACGATATGCATTTTGATTATAACGCCCATTTTCATAATAAGCCTGAATAACTTTAACGCGTTGCACGATTGTGTGTATTTCCATCAAATTAAGTTAGTCTGAAATTGAGAAATGCCAAATGAAATGCAGGTTCACATTCAACAACGGCCCTTAAAATTTAACCACCCTTTAAATGCCTTGTTACTCATTGCGCAATATTCAATGTATTTATTAAAAATCGTTTATGAGAGGCTTTTAAGCTTATATCATCTGCTTTTTTCTAAGAGTTTTATAATGTTTCAGTCTTGCCTTATTTTAAACATTAAGTCTGGCATCATGCCCAAAATTATTTGCTAAAGTATTAAGGAAATATTTATAAAGATTTTTGGAAGAAAAATTCTTAGTATGCATATTAGGGAAATAACTTTTTCACAATTTTAGATTTTCGATATCGTTAAAAAAGGTTCCGCGACAAATGCAATTAAGTTTGGGATCAGTAATAATGCATAAACACCTAAACCATAACCAGTTCATAAGTGGTTTATGGTAATAAGCTAGTTTGTGAAACTTATTTATCCATACAAACCATAAACAGGTTTGTAACTAGCTTCTGAGATAAACTAGTTACAAACAACCGATTTTTGCTAATGCAACTCTGTTTTTTCAAAATTTTATATGTGGCCCTTGGTACAACATTTGGTTTTCAGATCATTGTTACAATAAAAATGACTTCGAAGCCTGAAACAAATCATTATCGGGCTTTACTTATGCTCAGATATGCTTTCTAAGACATTGGGTAAAAGATGAATCAAGAATTTCAAAAAACACAACGCAGCAACATTTGTGCGGAACGCGCCATCAAAGTCATACAATATATATTCCCCCAATGCAAATCAACACGAACTCTTAATCTTAAGTTAATTTCACTTAACAAAGATAGTTTTTAGACTGTAATTTTGATTTTAATCATATAATTACATTTAGGGCCATTATTACAACTTGAAGTTAGCTAAAGTTAAGATTAAATTGACAGATAATAATGTGTTATCTGTCAAAAAGCGTCTGTTAACTGTCGGATAACAGCTAACGCCAAGTTATAATAATGGCCCTAAGAAATGTAAATAGTTAAATAACTATTAAATAAAAAATTTTGAAAAATAAAAAAAAAAAATTTAAAGGGCTTTCAGAAATCGGCTTCGACGCGGAACGTTTTTGTTCCGAAATGACCTGAGGAAACATTTTTCGATTTCAGCACAACATCGGCTACAGCGTGGTATGCATATCGAGGGCTTATATTCAATACCCGCCATACACCATTTATTGGAAAATGACTTTTTGATGGCAAATTGTTCACTGATGCCAGTTCATAGAACGAGCGGCAAAAAATAGAAGAAGTTGTTGAAGGATAATGAAACTTGGCACATAGGCACATGTTTGAATCAAGAAAAAAATGGAAATATCCGCCCACTTTTACGCCCACCTCCCATACAATCCAGCCTAGTAAATGGAAACATCTTCAAGATTTGAAGCCGGTTATACCACTAGAATATCATTACTTTTATGATAATTTAGTTCAGATGGAGTCAAAGTTATAAGGAGTAATGTGACAATGTCCAATTTGAATTACCTTTTTTTTGTTATTGTTTTGTTATTGAATTCTTTTATGTTAGAAAAACGTTAAACAAATGCTTAATTTAATAAAATTACATATTAGAGCAAAAAAACATATTTTTATTACTGTGCAATTACCGCTATACGCCATAAAAATATTTGAAGATTTCAGTTGCAATACCCGACATCAACCATATCGCTACGAATAGAGTTAAAAGTTCTACTTTTTTTATAAGGGTGACTTAGTAGTCATATTTAAAAAATATTATAGAAGAAAGATTAATTCATTCCTTAAGAATTTTCGAAAGAAACAGTTTTTTCTCTCTCCTGAAAAATTGTATTTTGGCGGATGGCGGGTATTGAATATAAGCCGTCGATATATATATTTAAAGTATTTATATCAAAGTATATTTTGCCATTATCATTATTATTTGTTGCGTTTATGCCAGATCGTGGGCGCGCAAAGTGCCAAATATTTTGGCATAATATATTAAATTATATCTACTGAGAGTAAACGGACGATTACAAATTTTAAATTCAGATTCTTAAACTATTTAATAATTGGTTATATTTTGCTCTGTTTCAAAAAATTTAACATGAAAAACTTTTCGACATTGATAAACTAGCAGTTACTACCCTAGAGGGAAGCGAACTGACACCAAAGTAGTCCCGTGATAGGTCTTTGGTGGTAGAGACCGGTTCTAGTTTTAACACGTTCTATGAATTAGACCTATCAATTTAACATGGGGTTGTCATTGGACCAGTAACACATCTATTCTTAATGGACGTGTTTAGTGACAGTTACTACAATGTAGTATTATTTCAATAAACCAAGACGTAGAATTGAATTTAAGAAACAAATTTTAGAAAGACCAAAATAATTTGTCACACCACCGATGAAGACTGTTCTGTAATTCATTACTTTTTCTACCTTTTTGTTCTGCATAACTAGTTACATGATTGGTTCTTCTTTCACTGGTCATGAGTTCTTTCTTTTTGTACCTGTTCTATTTTCACAACTCCCAGTACCAGTCTGTTGGACCAATTGACACAAATTTCCCGCAGGCTACTATCAGAAAGCTCTACCGTTAATATTTTGCCCCGGAAATACCCTAAAACTTATTCTGGACAGAAAACTAACTGCCAAACTAAAATAATGTAAATCAACTTAAATTTCTTGCTAAATATTTGTAAGAAAACTTTTGCAAAATTATAAAATATTGCTTATGCAAAATTGTAAAATTTTCGGTTAAAAATTAAAACCAACTTGTTCGCTGGGGTAATTCCCAAAACATTGCGAACGTTTATGTGCGTTGTGTACAAACACATGTGCATAGTAACTTTAGGCTGTTTAAATATAGCAATTTCCGGTTCCCCTATGAAAATGTTAAACAACATAATATGAATGTGACAAATATGTTAAAGAGTATGTTTTGCTCGTGCCACGTACAAAAACACATATTACAGTCACACTCAAATATAAACACAAATGCTGCATTATAACTGTGTATGGCTATCATCAATATTACTAATGGAAAAAGGATAAAGATAAAGCTTTAAAGTATAAATTTAAGTACAATTTAACATGCAGCCTCACACATACATTTTTCATTTGTCAGTTTTTTTTTTTATTTATTATGTGTATTTCTGTTTATGTATGTATGTATGTATGTATGAGTAAGGAAATGACACATCATATGGTTCTTGTTTCCCAAAATGACATTGTTTTATGTAACATATTGTTGTTAGCATTCCAATACCGAATTTAATTTTAGGTAACGTCGTAATACTCGCAGTAACTCAGGACGAGTTTCTAAAGAAGAAGCGAGTATAATTTTCAGATATGAAATTTAAGCTTTTTAGATATTTTCATTTTTGTTCTTTTTCGTTACTCTTTTATTTTTATTTTTTTTTTTTTAAATTTGAAGTAAATATTTTTCACATTTTTAAGTAGCACCAGGTGCTTTCACGATTTTTAATTTTTTTTTTTGTTTGTTTTTGAATAAAAATCCTTAAGGCATTTCCGATACGAACGTTACGACGAAAAGAAATTTGTGTCACATACGTGAAGAATTTAAACGCCAAAAAAGTAAAGAAGAGAATGAGGAAAGATACTTTACTTCGGTTGATTTTTTCTCTGTTTAGATTTTGAACATGTTTGACATGTATAAGTATGTCAGAGTTTATATTTAGGAAGTTAGCACATGGCAAAAATGGAAACTAGAAGAACTGCTAAGGTTGTGGTGAAAAAAATAGCAGAGCTGGAGGGAGAACTTCAATAATAATAGACCTGTAGAGAAAATCCCACCCAAAAGATGTGGAGCGTAAGGGGTTCTACTTCTACCTCTTGGCATAAATACCTTGGCTTATAAAGATGCAGCCAATAACTGAAGTTTGTCGGTGGCTTGAAATCTGCAAGCGACCAATTGATCGCGGTTGGCTATCTTTTATAGCGGAAACAAGAAGACTTTAGAATCATAAGGGTCTTAGACTTTTAAAGTCCTGTATCGGGTTTGACGCAGTGGCTGTGATTTATACATAAATCGCGTGGATGAAGATCTTAAATACTTCGGATTAGAGGCTGGTTTTGCCGGTAACATATGAAGAAGGTGGTTCGCTGGCAAATTTTCTTGTGTGCTTTTGAAATTCATCAGAAGCTCCTTAGCAAGTAAAACGAAGGAACGGTCAAGACAATAGCGGTTTTAGTCTCTGTGTGATTAGGCTGCAATGAAAATTACTCACGTTTGTCCCAAATACACTCATAAGGAAATCCAGCAAATGACATAAACAAAAAGTTTGAATTTCAGAGACAACACTTCATTCAACGTAGCCAATTCTAAAAAAAAATTAAAAAAAAAAACAAAAAGTAACACGTTTTCTGGTTGTTGTAACCAGTGTTCGAAAATAAACAGAACATAATTTAGCTTTCAGCTCACACACCCAGACAATATCTATTTTTTAGTGTTTGTGTAGACGAACGCAACCCTTAAAACCGTTCGAAACTATTTTCAAGAAAGAGCCGAACATTATTTAGTGTTGTGTTCTTCGTTAAAAAACAGAACAGTTGTAGTGATACTGTAGATAAACATTATATTTTAATGATCTATAATGTTTCGTTTTTTACATTGATAAAGAAATGAACAAACAAAAAATTTTAGCAACGACCGCAGCACGAACAGCTTGTGTGTGTATTGTGTACAACGATCGAAAATAAACACTAAACATCGCTATTTACTGTTCGGTTCGGTAGATTTGTGGAACACTGATTGTGTAAAATTATTTTGCTGGCTTTGTTTCGTATGTGTATTTTGTTTTTATAAAAATTTTGGTTTTTTTTTACCAGCCAAAAGAGACGAACATTAATTAGCCAAAACGGGCACAATGAAGTTTGTGTTTTTTTTTAAACCGAACGGAATTAAATGTTCTCATCTTTTGTTGAGTTGGATAAAAACAGGATTTTTTTTATGTTCAAACGATGACAAACAGGGAAACGTTATTTTTTAATGATTTTCTACACAAACACTATTAACGTTTGTGTTTTTCACAAATCTACCAACCCGAACACTAAGGAGCGATATTTTGTGTTTATTTTCGAACACCAGTTGTAACAGGTTTGCCGTCATCGAAGTTCTTCCCTGGGAAAAAACTTCCGATTGATACAGCTATTATTGAGTTGACAATCTTGGCCCAAGGTTGTACACAGAAAAATTAGAAAGGGATTTCAATTAAAAAAATTTGTGATATTATTAAATTTGCACCGGTAAATTGTTAAAAGTTTCAATTAAAAATTTTTTGATATTAACAACCTTTAATTAACTTGATGAAATTTTTAATTACAACTGATTAAAATTTTAATTAATGGTTAAATTGAAAAAAAAAAAGGAAAAACTAGCGACATTTTTACTATGCAAAAGTTGCACAATAAAGTACCGCTTCAGAAATTCGTCTGAAGTCCAAAAGGCTGACTATATAAACGCCGTGTTGCAATGCAACTCCTAAAAGAATAGCCTCATAAACTGTAAAACTTTTCTTTTAACAAATCCTTGAGTTCATTATTGCATGTATCCGTATACACTACACAACATTGCGAAATTTGTGCATTGTTTTTTTTTTGTCAACGCATTTGTTTGTATTGATGGTTTGCAACAAAAATTTTGAAATTTGTCTGTTATGTTTTAATATTTAATATTATATTATATTAACTTCTGCAAAGAAAATGTTTTCATGTCGAAAATACAAGGAAAATCCTAAACATAAAATTTTTTTTTTTTAATTTTGAAATTATTTAAGCATAATTTTGCTATTTTACTTCACACAACTATTTTCAACTTACTTTAGTCTTAAATTCGGTAACTTGTCTTTAATAAAAATAAAAAAAAAATCTAAAAAAAATCAGCAAAAAAAAGTGGTTGGAAATGCCTGGAACTAATGTGTAAATATACTTTTAAAATACGTGCTGATTATCTTTTTAAATAGACATGATTTCCATGTATTTCTTTCACTTTATATATTTTTTTTTTAGCTTCCAATTTTATTAAATTATAAAAATTGTATTTTTACTTCTCCCTAGGAAGAAATACATATTTTTTGTGACCACATTAAAGACTCAATGCAGAAATAGATGATGCCTATTGAACATATTAATATAAATAAATTACAAAAAAGTAAAGCATAGCTTAAGGCTTTTCTTATTAATGTAAAGCTTAGCAACATGTTGCTAAGTCACCTTGTTTATTTTAAAACAAAAGTGGTTATTACTAAAAATAATTTTTTTTTAAAGTAAAAAATTGTTTACCCTTTTAGTTAATTTGTTTGAATGTTTTGAACTTATTTTATAAATTCGTTTGCAATAGAATGGATACAAGAAAATTCTTACTTTTTTCTAATTTTAAAAGTTTGGTTAGAAAATGTTTAATTTCTATATATCGCTTCTTTATTACTATGTACATATCGCACTGGTTCAATGATACTGTGTAACCTTTAAATTTTCAGAAGAAGCAAAATAATTTTTAATTTTATTTAAAAGACATGTGAAAACGTATTTTCAAACCAATCGTTTTATTACCAAAAGTAGACAAAATAGCCCGATGTTCTTACAGCGGGTGTATATAAATATTACGTGTCGATTTCTTCCAAAAAGTGAAAAACAGAAATTTCGAGTTAATACACTATTGTTGAACAAGTGATATATGTACACGAAGACACTATGAAAATTGTTATTCATGTTTGCCTAATATGTTTACCCTAATAAGTTAATTATAGTCCTAATAATATAGCTCCTTATATGAACGACGGGAACATATATATTAAACATCTGCATGAAACTTAATAATGATGTTCATGAAACCTTCATTAAAATTTTGTGTTCGCTTCATTCGTATTCAGTAAGATGAAATACTATGAAATGAAAGCAGTGAACACTTGATATTTAAGAGACGAATAAGATGAAATTAGTTTATTTGCTTATACAAGAGAACATGAACATCAACAACCATGAAACAGAACAACCATTGAACAAATCTCGAATAAGTTCATGGAAAAACAGTATGATTTAAATGTCAGTGTTGCCAGTTGTAGAAAAATAAAAACAAAAGAAAGTTAAAAAAAAAAAATAGAAATAACCGTGAGGGGTAAATGCAACAAGTTAAAGAGATACATTAATATTGAAATAAAAACTCAAATTTATTTTTGTTTTCAATATAAATTTTCAATAAAATTAAATATATTTAATTTTATTTTCAAAAACATTTACTAACATTAAAAAATTTTCGGCAATATATTTGTCTTAAACAGAAAAAAGTAGATAGCTAATAAATTAAAAATGCTTAACAATCTACAGATATTATTATAATGAGAACTAAAAAAATGAGATAATGCATGGTTAAAATAAAAGAGATAAATTCTAGGCAAAAAAGTGTCATATACATCATCCAGCACGATCAACATCCATCGTTTTCATATTATGATGTAAAACATAATTTGTTCGACTAACGCTGTATTCCACCCAATGACGCAACGTTTTTCGCAAAGTAAATTTCTTGCTTTTTTTTATAAAATGTTACATATCGAGCCCTAACAGCGAAAATAACGTAAGCGACATGATTTTCAATTTTCGTTTTTTTAAATAAATGACTTTATTGGCAACACTTGCATCATCTCCTAAAATATCATGGTCACATATTGTACCGTTACGATTTTATAGCAAAAACAATTTTAGTGTAAGCGACAAATTTCATACAAAATTAATATGAAATAAAACAAAAAAAGCTCTCTCCTGTAAAATTTGATTTTTGGCGCTTACATTATTTTCGCTGTTAGGGGTCGATATTATCTACCAAAAAAAACACGTATGGTTAAAAAGCTGTTATGCTACATACAAACGTGACATCGAGACAAACGTGAGCCGTTATTAATTATATTAACTTACATTAATTTTCAAGTTTTTAATATCTTTCGAAAAAAAAACTACCACGTGGTCAGACTCCTAAGACACTTACAAAACTAACAATTAAATTTCTCATAAACTCATTCCTCCTTTTGTTTTTCATCTTTCACCTAAAAATGTGTTTGATTTTTATGAGTTCGTTTCATTTCAGGGCCGTGTACAGTACATTACAAGACAATAAAATCTTGCTATGTTTCAAAGATTTGTATTATTCAAAAATGCAAATGACAAACAAAAAAAAACATATTTTGCATTTTATTTATTGTTTATATTCCAAATTAAATTACACATGGGTAACGCATGCAAATAATTACATGAATTTACTGAAGTGGCAACATCGCTATTGAGTATTAATAAAAATAAATGAGAGAGAATGAAAACTATGAAACAAAGCCCGTTTCATTGAACAACCTCTGTGTGTTTGCGATATGAAACGAAATGTGTTCATAGCAGCATGAATAAAACAACAGTTTGTTCGGTAATCTCAATTTTATTCGAACACGACTTTCAGTGAATAAGCATTTCAGTATGTTTATGAAAGAAGTTGTTCATGCAGCCCTTTAATATATATCTATACACTCACAATATTATTACAGTAACGGACTGTAGTTTATTTAAGAAATATTCCGTTCAGTAATTTTTAAATAAATAAACATTTAAAATTCCAAGCAAATTTATTTTTAACTGATTCTAACAGTTATTCAAAAAACTAAGTGCATATTAATACGGATTTTCAGTTGCAGTTAATATTGTCCGTTGATTGAGTTAAATTCTTCTTTATGTTAAATTAAATAGAAATGTAATTTAAAGTAACGAAAAGTTCATTTAATTTTTACTGTCAAAAATTCAGCCTCGAATTCCGTAAAAACAAATAAATCTTCAGTTATTTTATAAAATTTTACTGTCAAAAATTCATCACCATATTCAGTAAAAACAATTAAATATTTAGTTATTTTATATAATTTAACTACCAAAAATTAATTTTTACTTATCTATAAAAAATGAATTGCTTGTTTTGTGTAAGTTATTCCAATTTTCTATTTGTTAATATAATTTAGTTAAATACATCACATTTTAAAAGTAAAATAATTGCGAAGCCATATCGGTCATGCTGCTGGTTGTTGTCTTATAATTGAGAGTTCTTCTGTAAACAACCCAGCGGGAAAATCAGGAATTGATTACATAAATATTTAAAAAAATAATGCTTTATTTTCGAAAGAATAATAATGCATTCATTGGAATCGAGAAGGTAATATCATCAGACACAAAATTTAAGCACTGATTACCACGTATATTCCCACATTTGCAGAACAAGGAATGTATTGTTTCTGTTAGTAACAATTATTCGTGTTTTTGCTTTACATACATATTTCCTTAATAAAAATCCGTTATTTTTTTGCTGCCTTTATGTCGCCTACTTATAATTTTTATTTTAGTCGCAGTTTGTGTTTGAAAGCGTACGGTCAAAGCACAAATTATATGTCTGTGGGTCAAAGTTATTTAACCCTTCTGCATCCCTTGGATATGTGCCCTTCCTATGATCCTTTGGGTCAATATGACCCAACAATAAAATGTTAACAGCATTTCATATTTAAGTGTAATAAAAACAAAAGCGATTCTATTGATTATTTGACCGAAAAAAATTATTGATCGATGATTCTGAATGAAGATGAACTCAATGCAATAGAAAACAAATTTTAAAGTGGAATTAAACTTGCAATATCGCATGTTGGGTCATATTGACCCAAAGGATATTAAATGTGTGTAAATCGTGTTTTTTGGAGGGGGAAGGAAAAACTAAAATTTTATTATTTTCATTTAAATTTATAATTTTTGTCCCTGTAATGGATAAATTGAAGTTTCACGTCCATATCTTATATTTAAAGGGACAAATTTTGCGTTTGAAAACCAAAATTGGGTCAAATTGACCCAAGGAGTGCAGAAGGGTTAAAGTAAACAGGTATTGAAAAATGTATTCCAAACGGCATTGGAGAAGACTTTTATTATAAGACTTTTGAATAATATAATTTATTCCAAAGAATGAATTATTTAATTCATTCGCAGGATACCATAAAATAATTTATTACAATCCTAGGACATGGTCTGTGTTAAGAATAATGAATTCTGGAATCAAATATCATACAAGATATGTATTACTTTCTCGATTCCTATTAATTCCATTTTCCCGCTGGGAACGAGGTCAGTACAACAAAAGTAAAACAAACGTGTGTAACAGGGTAAGTTAATAATAATATTCTCCCTCTCTCGCTTATAAGAAAAACAAGCGGACAAGTGTCAGTCTGGTATTTTTTAGAAATTCGGCTCTTCTGTGGAGTAAACGAAAATTACTGAATTTAATAAAATAACTGAATATTTAATTGTTTTTACTGAATTTGGTATTGAATTTTTGATAGTAAAATTTTACAAAATAACTGAATATTTATTTGATTTTACGGAATATGGTGTTGCATTTTTGACAGTAAAAATTAAATGAACTTTTTGTTGAAAATAAATGAAAAATAAGTAGACCGGTTTTTAATTGAATTTTCATTTATTTTATATTACAATTTCAGTTAATTTTACGTACAGAATATTGTGAGTGTATATATATGTATATATAAACAAGTTGCATTGTGTTAGTAATTGATGTTCTCTGAAATGAGTGAACCGATTTTGTTTCTGTAAAGTTCACGTGGAAGGTGACGTCAATACCAAGGTTTTTATGTATCAACGGTCTTCAAATGTGTATTGGTTCATGAGTTATAAGACTCAACCATAATATGCATAGTCTTACTTAACCTACTGTCAAAAATTAACAAAAAGTCTCTCAAACGTATTTAAGAAAACAAAAACAAAATAAAAAAACATTTGATTCCGTACGGAATGTGCGATTAGATTCGCACCTTGCTTAAGCAAATGACAGTTTCATTAAACTTTGCAAAAAGTTTCCTTAAGTTCAATATGGTTTGCCTCATATAATTTACATGTATTCGCTCATTCGCTTAAGCCAACTTAAGCACATTGTGGTTGGGCCTATAGCCATTAGCGAACACTGCATTCATTTCGAAACATGTTATATTCCCATACAAATATCAACAAAATGCCCTCCATTTTGAACTCCTCCGAAACGGCTTGACCGATTTTTATGAAATTTTGTATGTGTATTTGTTAGGTATGAGAATAGGTCGTTGAGTATATTTTATATCGCTAGAGGGCCCAAATATTGCTAGGGGTAAAAGCTCCCACTCCCCAATCTTCTAAACTAATCAACCGGTTTTCTTAAAATTTGGCATGCAGACAATGTAGCATCTGAAAGAGAATAGGGAATAGGGTGTGAAATAGGGTAGAATGGCTAAAAGCTCCCCCTCCCTATATCTTCGTAACAAATCAAGCGATATTTTTGAAATTTCGCAGGCAAATAGTGTTACAAATAGAATGAACTATAGCCTATAGTTTTTATTATTTAGGGCAAGAGGGGTAAAAGCTCCGCCTCCCTATATCTTCTTAACTAATCAATGAATTTTCTTGAAATTGGGTAGGCAAATAGTGTAACATCTGGAAAGAACTATAGCCTATAATTTTTTCTTAAAATTTGGCTAGCAGACACTGTTACATCTGAAAGAAATTAGTTATGTGGCAAAACAACGTTTGCCGGGCCAGCTAGTAAATAATATAACTTAAAAAAATATTTTTTGTAGTTTACATTTTTAAATTCACTATAATAAAATTATAAGGGAGCAGATAGAGACCGTGAGATCATTTGAAAAGGCAATGTTTGCTTTGATAACTTATTTTTTCCACATACTGTAGACTACAATAAAAGATGGCGCCTGTTATTTTGCGTCTGCATTTATGCGCTTGTTGCTAAAATGTTTGCTCACGTCAACTAATGAAAAACTTCGTATTTTTGTAAGACTAAAAATTGTGACGTGAATTACTTGAATAATAATATGCTTGAGACAATCATTAGCTAAAAACACTAAAGGTATTCACGTCAAAAGTTGCATCCTTGCAGAGTGTGCAAAACCATAACAACAACCACATGGAGAATTATTTCGCACAAACGATGCAAAATTGTCAGGGTCTAAGTTAGTGCAAGCTTATCAGAGTAAATTAATGATTGTGATTGCATTTTGTTTGTGTAATTGGAATATTTCAGTACTTTTGCAATGCTAATAGTTCTGGAAAAAGTGCAATTGTACTAACTTTATCTTCCCTGTGGTGCGATTCACTAACTTTAAACGAACCGACAATCGTTATATTTTTTTGTGGCTACACATTTTAAAACTTTCTTTGTTACAAGATTTATAAGCGATTCATAACGATTCATTTGAAAGTTTGTCGACATATATATTCGCTTGCTGTAACGATAGTGTGATTCAGTAATTTTTTTAACGATAGTTAACAGCTGTATTTTTGTAACATCTCTGTCTACAAAATGTAAAAAAAAACGAAAAGCACAAAAAATAATAAAAAAAAAACAAATGAAATTGTTCTTAGACCTCCGTGTTATGCATATTTGTTCATTCAAAATGCATGAAAAAAGCTCTCGCCAGACTCATGAGTAAAAAGAAGGGTTAATTTACGGTTTTTATATTTTTTTTGTTGTGAATTTTACATTTAGAATTTTGTTTTTGTTCTTAATTTGGTTTTTTTTTTGTAAATTTTGAATTTCGAATTTTGTTTTTGTTCATACATATACATATGAATATATGCTTGTATGCATGTATGTATGAAATCGGGCCTAAGCTATTTTAAACACAAAATACACTTTATCGATTTAATAACCACAAAGTAAATTTTTGTCGCTAAAATAACTACAAAAAAATAGCTTAAAGTAACAGCCGACTTCAAACGACAGCGAATATCGTTAAAAATTTTACTGAATAGCATATTCGATAAATTTTCGTTATATTTATTTTAACGATACGATTATCATTATAAAAGTTAGTGAATCGCACTACTGGTACATCTAGTTCAGCAATAATTTGTATGAAATTGTAAATGACGCCTATTGTATTTCTTTATGACCATTTTTTTAAATATATTTAAAAAACTATATTAAATACGTTATATTGTTCTGGTAAAAATTTGCAAACGTTTTCTTGATTTAAAAATGTGTGTGCTTGTGAAAAAAAAAATTGTGAACACCAAGTAAAATCGTTGTGAATTTCGCCAAATACCACAAATTTCATTTGCGCTACATGAGGACACTCACATAAACGCAAAGAAAAAACATGGTTGTGGTAAACATGTTCTAAGAGCAACATATTATGATAAGATTCATGATTGTAGTCACCATATTAAGATTATTATTGAATCATATTATGACTAAATATACTCGTAATATGACATCATAATATTTTTCCCTTAATCATATTATTATCATGTTAATCATAATAAGCTAAGAAATTAATCATATTATTGTCATGTTAATCATAATAAGCTAAGAAGTAATCATATTATCATCAGGTTAATCATAATAAATTAAGAAGCAATCAAACTGTCAAAAAAATATAAAATAAATAAAAAAATTTTTGATCGATTTTTTATTTTGTGGATTTTTGTAATTTTTCTTTATGTAAATTAAATAGCGGAGTTCAAAATAAGGCTTGCAAAAGAACAAATGCAAAATCTGTGGTTTTCATGGGCCACCGCGTATGTCCTTTCCGATTTTGAGATATTGCATAATTTTAAACGTTCTTTACACGTTTCTAAAAATGTGTGAAAAAAGATGAATCAATTCCGATTTTTTAACGTAGTTTAAAAAGCGCAATACCTAGCCCATAGTTTGATCTAGAATAGTTTTTCGGCTCTCCTGAAAAATTTGTTTTAAGACATACGCGGTTGCCCCTAAAAACCACAGAAATATCGTATCACTTTTATAAAATATAACGAAATCTCTGTGTGTTTTGTTGTTGAACTTTACAAATAACGACGACATTTTGTATTTGCACTATTAAATCACTAATACTGAATGAACTCCGCTAATATTTTAATTTTTTTAGGTTTCTTTAAACTTATTTTTTTTATAGGAATTTACCTTTAAATTAATAAACCGCTCACATATAAAATAAGCGACACAACTGATTCCAAATTATTTTAAAATGGCGCTAACATAACATTATTAGAGTAAAAATAGTTTGATTGCATCTCAAACATAATATGATAAATGTATAGAAATTTATCATGTTATGGCTATTAGATATCATGATATGATTGTGAGTAATATAATACGTTTTGAAAGTTATCATAATTTAGTTGTTAGAAAAATAATTATTTTTCGATCTACAATACTCAAATTTATAATTGCGATCAACATATATATGTTTACAGTAACTATAATATTGTTGATATTTAATAAAAAATATCAATTATTTGTGTACGACAACAATATATTGTTACATTAAACATAATGTTGTTGCCGTAACCATGCCCATCCATATTTTTTCTCTGCGTGTAATAATTCTGCTGTTATTTTAAATCTTACTCATCAATTTTAGGCCAAAAATTATGCTGGGCCACATTGACCCAACAAATCCTCAAATGTGTATAAAACTTATATTTTAATGTTAACCGAAAAAAACTTTTTTAATTAATTTTGCTACTGAAGGCCGTTTTACACTATCACACAAGTCTTACGTATTTTAACGAAAATGCAACACTGATCTTATTATTGTAACAACTTGTCATGATAATAACAACTAATCATGACATGGTTGTAATTTTTTTTAAATGCGTCTTTTGTGATAGCGTAAAGCAGCTATAAATAGTAAGTTCAATTCTTGTTTATAATAATATCAAATTAAGTGGGTACTGTAAAATAAAGTTTATGCTGTATAATTAACATGAATAAAAGTGATCTGAAAAGCTAAATTTAATTATATTGACCCAAGGAATACAGAAGGGTTTAAAATGTTCAGTAGTAGGCGAAGTTCCCAGCAAAAACTTTGCTTACAAAATAAGCAGAAAAATAATGAGAATTTGACGAGCCGTCTACTTACTTTTCTACTAGAAAAAGTACTTATTTTTGTTCGAGATGTCCCAAAAGTAATCCTTTATAATTTAGCCTATTATAATCTAAAAAATAATATGTTTTTTTTATACTTAAAATTTTTATAAAAATATATAGTTACACAAAGTCAATAAAGTAAAAATTTTTTTATTTTTTTTTAATTTTTCTTTTTTTTTCATTTTTTTTATTTTTTTTTTTTTTTTTTTAATTATTTTATTTTTATTTTTTCTTATTCTATTTTACTTTATTTTATTTTTTATTTTTTTTTCTGTCTCTGGCGGGATTTGATCCCGCAACCTCGGTGCTGATAGACTAGCTCTCTACCAGCTAGTCTACCGGGGCAGTGTAGTTTTTGTATAAAAACTATGTTTTTGACTATAATGACATTTTTATTGTCATAATGAAAATATAAATTTTTCTGTATATTTAAGATATAATAATAAAGTTATTATTTAATATATAACTAATAATCCAAAAAGTGGCGAATAAAGCTACAAAGTAATGAATTCTTGAAGTCATTAAAAGTAGGATTGTAAGTAAAGTTTTTGCTGGGTTAATGACTTCAAATTCAGTCATCGGAATGTTATCGACGCAAACGGAATATTTTTTCCAATTAAAATTTGAAATATCACGTGGTGGCAAAGGTACGGTCAGACTTATTTAATTTTTAATATCATAAAATAAAACTAATTATACTAGACTGGGCCTAGCAAAAAACCGTTTTTTTGTAAGATGTGGTATTATAATCAAAATTAATATTGGAATTAAAGGAAATATTTATTTAGTGTAAGTGTAACCGCAGTTTAAGTTTAAGATTGGCGCATTTATTCGTATTCGCGATATATTAAAATTTTATATTCGTAGCATCACCTTTACGTACGGTGACCATTCGTCCTTTTTTGATAAGATGTCCTTTAAGATTTTTTTCAAATACACGGACAGTAAATTGTCCGTTTTTTAGTGAATTGTCCTTTTGTTAGAATATGACGTCTACTTTAAACCAAAAACTATAAGTTTTATTTTCCCAAAACCCCAAAATTGAATGCCAGCGTAAGAACGAATTCGAAAATTGTTGATTATCGAAAAGTCCCAATTAAAAATGGTTACTTAAGAATTACTTTTAATAAGAAAGTGAAAACTTCAAATGGACTGTGCAGAATTCAAACTAGTTTTATGTAAAAACAGTCTTCTACAGATATATCAATTATTTTTAATTATTAAATTTTGAAATTTTTTGTTTTGAAGACTTTTAGTTTTTTTTTATATGAATATGTATTAATAAAGTTCTACTTGCTAATATCATATTCTTTGAATTATCTTATTGCCTATCCAAAAACCTTGATACTATTTATCATTTGTAATACATTTCGAAATGTCCTTTTTTCGTTTGGAAATATGGTAACCGTACTTATACGTGATGTGGCCAGGGTTGTCAGATTGATTTTGACCTTTTCCGCCAAATTCAATGTCAAAAATCGCCAAAGCCTTTGTTTACAAGTTTTTGACAATAAAATACATATTTTTTAAATTATTTAAAATATTTTTTATAAATCCTAATAAAAAAATTAGTTCCGTATCGGTAAAATACGCCAAAACTTCAAAAAAAAAGTCGCCATAATATATATTTTGTTTAATTTTTATATAGAGCGAAATAAAAATAGTTAGTGAACACAAAAAAGGTACGATGTTTACTATAAAATAATTTATAGTAGTCTACTTAAAGCAACAAATAAATAATTTTTGCGGTTAGTACTAAACAAATATTAGAAATACAATAGTTGCACTTTTATTATACATATATCCAAACGCTTCACCGGCTTTTTATTTGGAATACTTTGGAATACATTTATTCAGCGAAAGTACAAAAGAAGTGCAACATTTACTTTTCCCATTCATATAACTTATAACTCCTAATAACGCGTCTAGAAGTTCGTATTGCATTCTAATTCGAAGGCGAGTTTTAGTGGAGTTCATAGTTTCAACACAGGCATTACTTGTTGTAATTACAGCATATAAAGGACAGCCAAAGTAAAGTCCTTGAAATTGTAGGTACCTGACGTATCCTTGTAGCTTTAAAATGTTACTTATTTAGTTATCTTTCCAATTAACCAAAGCTAATTTTTTCATTGTGTTTCATAAACGTCCAAAGGTATGATAGGATTCATAAAAATCTTTAAAATATCACTAAAGGCTAGATTACACTATTATACTTTGTATTTATACATGTCAAAAACTCAAGTAATATGACAAAGTGTGATAGTGTGAATGCAATGTGTCACAAAAATGGCAAGTATTATGAAAAAAGTTTGGCATCCCATACGACTTCATTGTTTTTGGAAAAATTTCTAAACTTTAATACTTTTTATTGGATCAGGGTTGCAGTTTTTTTTTCATGCGTGAGTGTTTATACTTTGTGTGATGGTGTAAAAACGCAAACTGTCATGTTACATTAGATTTTTTGACAGTCTCATCAAAACTCATTAGATTTCTATCTCACAAAGTATTATGGAATACGTAAGACTTGTGAGATAGTGTAATCTAGGCTTAATAACAACGTATTTTATCTGTGATAATAAATTGCCACATACGTAATGTGAAAATGTTTATAGACTTAAAACATATCAATGTTTTAAGAAATTCTATTTATTGATTTTTTTCAAGTGCAATTTTAAATATAAAAAACACTTTCCTAGAAGATTTTCATTAACTTCAACAGCCATTTGAACATACCTTCAAATACCTATCAAACATATGATTGCCTGAAATTTCATTCATAAAAATACGAGAATTAAAATATATTATTGAATTTAACGAATTTCAAAACAAATTCATAGGTCATTAAAAATAGCCAGTTGGCGATTTTAACTATTTTATAAATCGCCATTCGCCAATTGGAAAATTAGGTCGCCCAACATGTTTGAAAATCGCCACGTTTGGCGAGAAATCGCCACATCTGACAACCCTGGATGTGGCCTGTATGTGTATCTACGAATACTTATTTTTTCACAATTTAGTAAATTATAAAAGTCTTTGCTTTTTTTATAAATAAACGTAAGTACCACTCTAACATCAATTAATTCGAACGGCAAAATTTCATCGTAATTTTTAAAATTTTAATGCCTACAGTTCCTGTAAAGCTAATCAAATTTTAAAAAGCTATTGTCATTTGAAAGTATATTTTTTATTAACTCTTCGTCTAGACGCGCAATTTGTATTTGTTAACATAAGCAGTAACGTCGGAAGAACGACGTCACAAAAATTGTCTGTGTTAATTTTTTTTTTCAGAGTGGAGTAAAGGTATGTATGTCTTAACATAAAACGTGAATTTGTATGTAAATAAATTTTTTTTGACAACCAATTTATTCTTAATTTGTTTAAAATTAAAAATTTGTACATTTTAGATGTGTGTGAAACGGAAGCAAAGTTTTATGGTGAATTAAAATTGTTAAGAATATCTAGGGATTGCTGTTCGGTTTTAACCAAAATCGAAACCGCGTTTTTAATACCTCAAAACCAAAACCATCCAAATAACCTCGATTTTAGCTTTTATTTTAAATATATATTTATGCTAAAAGAAATTGCAAATTATACATGATACTCGCACTTCATATAAAAAAAACTTTAAAGATAAACAGTCTGGAACAATGTCAAGGTTGTTCAAAATTCTTTAAATTTAAACTAACTACTAAGAAGAACTAATGTTTCTTTTATAATAAAATTACCTGAATTGAAACTAATAAAAGAATTGTATTTCATACAAAAAATATATACATATATTTTCAAAACCAAAATTCGAACCGAACCCGACCGGTTTTGATCATTTTAAAACCGAAACCCTATTTCACATTTTTACGGTTTTTAGCTAAATCTAATAAGAATAAAATTTTTGCTATTTTTGCATATTTTCCGAATTTTTGCAATTTTCGCTAAACTAGCAAAACCTAAGTGGTTTTTTGCTAGTTTCGAAAGTACTTTAAGTCGTTCCACAAGAAAAGTTGTTTGCCCTCGATGACAGTGTTCGCTAAATATACTAACAGTCTAATTTATAAACACATCATTGCAGCTTTATTAGTCATTAATAAGCCAACGTCGAAAAAAGAGTATTTACAAATGTTTAATAGCCTATTAAACGTTTAATAAACGTTTCATAAATTTGAAATATTTATTGTAGCCTTTACCCTACTTTAAGCGTTTAATAAAGTCCCCTTTTAGACAGGCAAAGTTTACTTTGCAATGTCTTGTGTAGTTCTCTTTTAAACTTTGTTTGGTGTTTAGACACACAAAGTTTAATTTGACAAATTTTTGTTTATTCGTTGTTGCAGCCAACTTCAGATACAGGGTTGATAAATGGCATTTTTTAAAATGTACTTAATACAGAAAAAAAATTACCTTTTTTACGCTAATTGTACTTAATGCCAAAAAAATATTTTTTACAAGTTTTATTATTTGCATAACAAAGAATTTACATTAAAATGCACTTGTGCTATACATTTATATTTGAAATATACCTTTGGCAATTAACAAAAAGAAAAATTAAGTAAATAATAAGGAATTTAGACGAAGAATCTTAAGCTTGTTTTTTTAGATTTGAAAGTGGAACAGGCTAAAAAAAGGTTTTACCTACACAGTAAAACCTTCGCCTGCAAAATAATGTGTTAAGTAATCAGGAAAATGTTAAAATACTACTTCCAATTCTACTGAAAGAACCAATGAATTTTACAAGGGATGTCCCAAAATGAACGCATTTTTATGTAAGTCATTATTTTTTTCCTACATACATCTGATAAATAAGTAGTTATAGAAGTAATTATAGTAGTTATATAGAAGAAAGCTACTAAATAATTAGTGAAAGAAGCTATTCATTTTAAAAAAGTTGGCGAAGTTTTTACTCGGTAGTAATGCCCGTCATTTCTACTACAAATAAATAGCTGTGTATAGATATCTATGGTGCGAGGAATTTTTCATAATTTTAACACGTATGATTTTCTTACTGGTTAAACTGTATTATATGTTCCACCATCGATGAAAATACAAATGTTGTCATATTTAAAAGAAAACTTAAAGGAAAAAACTTATATGGGCATTTCCTCAGAATACTCTACCAGGATGAAAAAATAAAATGTTGATTATCATCGTCTTTTATTGTTTATTATTATAAAAAAAGTCTATTTGTTTGAATTAAATTCGATATAGTATTTACATAAAGGTGATTTCTTTGCTTTGTTTTTATCATATTTTGGTAGGAAAAAGATTTTGCAATTTTTTAATTGTACTAAATTTGCACTGGAGTACTTTATTACTTTTGCACTGCTAATAGTAGTAAAAAAAAGTACAATTGTACTACCAACTTTATCATCCCTGCTCAGAAATAAACTACGAACGAAAAACAAAATGATTTTGCGAGTACAGCAAAGTTCGTACTCCCCCGCTATTCTCTTTTCTCCTCCCTTCCATAAACTCAAGACTTTGCAAAGTAAACTTTGCCTATCTAAAAGGGGACAAAGTGATATTGCAATGTTTGTTAAAATAAAATTTTAATAATTCCATGAAAAATTAAACAATTTTGTCTTCTTATTTATTTTAATAAAAAAGTTTAATACGCATAAAATTTTTTTTTTTCTAGAAAAACGAAAACTAATGTTTGAATTCATTTTAAATATGAGCTGCTCGATGGATTTTTTTGTTAAAAATAACGTGGGTCGCGTGATACTTTTGTATGTTCTCTGTTGAAACTTAAAGTCGTTATAGCTTTTTGCATAAAATATAAAAATCTATTAAGATTTATTTCAAATAATGTAAACCTCTTTTTTACCATTCATTACACTTATATTTTAAAATGTCTTTCAAATAGGTATAGATAGTATTTCTTAAAGTAAACACAAAGTAGAAACCACATAGTATATCGTCTGTTGGTTACTGGTTTGCCGCACGGTACAAAAATGTTTGGTTTTACATGCTTTGAATATTTGAACTTTTTCATCGAAAATTTGATTCATAACACAAAAAGTGACAAATGAAGCAAAACAATGAGAGCTTAAAATTAAGGATTTCAGAAAATGCTAGAGCTGGATATCTCTAAACATATTTGAGACACCAAAAAAAGTATTAATTGTTAAAAAAAAGGGTGTCACTATTATTATATAGAATTGATTTAAAACTAAATTTTTGCAAAAATGTGCCTGCCAGAAATTTAAAAACTAATTTTAGCAATTGCCAAAAAAGAGATTATAACAAATTAAATTGAAGTTAAAAAAAACAATTTGTAGATTTAGGACGATGCAGCCGATCTTCATGGGTTCTCTCAAGCAACAGTGTGTAGAATTTCAGCCAGAGTGGCTCTTGCCTTAGCTCGCTGGGGCAATAGAAAAATTAAAATGCCTTCATCTCTTATATAGGTGAAATTCCAATGAGAGAATTAAAGACACTTGAAAATTTCCCAGACGTTATTGGTACGCACAACATATCAAAAAACCGGCGGAAAAATAGCCCAATATTATGTAAACAGAAAGGGTTTCTATACCCTGAATGTTCAGGTAAATGAAAACATTTGAACTTAAAATATTTTGGCAGTTATATGTGGCTAAAAATGTTTTGTTAAAACCTAGGAGGTTTTATTTTTAAAACATTTGGTAAAAATTGGTTAAATTATAATTTCAAAATATTTTGTTATTCGTGCTTAATTCCCAGTTTTTATTCTTGATAAAAACACTCGAAATTTATTGTTGATGGGATAAGCTATTCCTATGCGCATTTCACTGGTTGCTTAGGCCAGATCATCAGGAAATTTCATCTATAAAGATTTTAGAAAAACTAAAGATATTAAACCAAATAAAACTGTTAAACGAATAAGACTTATAGCAACAGCTCTACTTGTAATAATATCAATTTTTCAACAATAATTGTTCAACTTAAAATTGACATTTCAAGCTTGAAATATTTTAAGTGTTGCTGAATCAGCGGTTTATAGGCAAATTCAGCGATTTACCACTTTTTGTTTTTAGGTTTCCCATAAACAAAAAGTTGGCAACATTTAATAAAATTAACAGAACAGGGATGGCTACCCTTCACCGAAGGTTAAAAGGGTATATATAAGTAATTTTTGGGGATTCAGTATTTCGGTTATAACTCAGCCATTTTTTAACCGATTTGACAGATTTATATACCGACGTGCTTAAGAATAAATTTACCATTTACTTGAGTTATAAAGCTTGGACTCGGGGAGATCTATGGTTCCCGAAAGTGGGTATTTATAAAAAAATTTAATTTTGGTCATAACTTTTTTGTATCTGAACCGATTTTTCCGAGTTTTTTATAAAATATGTTCTATATTTTCGATATTTTGGTATATAAATCATATCCATAGGACGTATGGCAGCTCTAAAATGTAGGTGTTTTTTAGCCCATTTTTCAAATCGATATATCTCGATTCCTAGACGTGACCCCGCGAAACGTCGGCACACGTATAACTTCTTTTTTACCGATATAACATTTCCCGTTGGTTTCATCCCATCCCGATTTTGACTGTCGCATAGTGTAATTGATGTAATTTTGTTTTGCTACCTTGTCTTCAATGTGACATAAATTTTCTTATATTTTTTTCTTAATATGAATTTTTCAAAGCTGTTATTTACGTATGGACCAATTTTACTGTTAGTCACTGCATATGTAAACTTAAGGCTACCCTGCAGGAAATCTCACTAGAGAATCTGTACTGATTCACTATTGACACAGTCACCAGTATTAGTGACTTATTATACCCCAGGCAAAGTTATTTACAATATACATTTAACATGAGCGTGTCTAGGTAGTTCCTCTGGAAACATATGTAGACATTGGAACCAGAGAATCGCTAGTACATTTTAGGAAAAGTAGTCTACACTTTTTGTAAGAATACGAAATCATAACAATTTTTTTTTTATTATTTCTTCAACTTTTATAGGGATTGTACTTCTGAATTGTTATTGATAAAATCTTTTTCGTATTAAAGCCAAATATAGTGGCAAATGTAGTGTAGTGTAGACACTTAGTTCACAATGTCACCAATATTGTCGACAAAACTGGTGACTTGGAGACACATGCACCCAGGTTTCCTTCAGGGTAGTTTACACTATTCTACTTTGTATAAATACATGTTAAAAAATCAAGTAATACGTTAAAGTGTGATAAAGTAAATGAAATGTGTTATGAAAATGACAATAATTAAGAAAAAAAATTGACATCCCATACGACTTTATAGTTTTTTGAAATTTTTCTAAACAATAATACTTTTCATTTAATCAGGGTTGCATTTTAACAAAAGCATTTTCAAGTGTGATAGTGTGAATACAAACTTTAATGTTAAATTAGATTTTTTGGCAGTCGCAACAAAACTCATTCGATTCTTATCTCACAAAGTATTATGAAATACATAAGACCGGTGTGACAGTATAAACCCTAATAAAAAATTTTATCATTTTGCGAAGCACTAACGGTACATTTAAAAAAATAAGCCCACAATTATGCGCTACGCAATAAGACATACAGAATTGCAGTAGAGTAAGTGAAAAAACTCTCAACAACTTTAATTAAAAAAAAAAATAACATTTAAAGTGCTACGGCATTCCCTTACTACGAAATAACTGTAAAAAAACATTCAGTGTATTAAGCTGATCGTTACATTCATCAGTTTTTATATGCGCTGAATAATGTGCTTATTGTGTCAAAAATGTATTGCTTCAAAGTGGGAACTCGCCATATAAAATTCATGTCTTCCGTAAGCTACCATAGCGCTTTTATGTTTCTCCCTTACAAAACTGCTTCGTTGGAAGCTCCATTTTTTATTGGGAACTAGTCTTAAAACCTGTTTAAAGTTCCGTAACTCTAAAATACACCCTTTATACATATATATATATATTTTTTTTTTTTAATTTTTACAATCATTTCAATCGTTTTTTCTTATTTTTCAAATAAAAAAGTATTTCAATATTTACTATTCGTCTGCTGGGTTTTTCTTAATGTTTGCTATTTTGTATTTAAGTTGGTGTTTGGATATGTTAAAATTCCTTTATTTTTTTCACTGTTCACCGCAACTACTGCAGAACCATTGATAAGAACCTTAATTTATGCGTAAACATGATTTTAAACACCTTCCCCACTTCAATTTCACATTAACTACTGATGCAACGGAGGAAGCAAGAAAAAAAGCAAACCAAAATACGAGGAAATTTATTATTGTAACAACATTTGAAATCAAAATATAAACATGCTTGCAAAAACATGAACAAAAGTTCAATATTGTTGTTGCTTGTCTGTTTACTGGTATTGTTTGTAATGAATACAACAACAAAGGAACACAAAAAACTACATTGTTACAGCATTTCTCCGTTTATATTTATTTGTTTATGTATTGTTTTTGTTTTAAAAAGAAAAAAAAGCACAGGGAATCTTTTTGCTTTTGCACTCACATGGAATAAATTGCGGTGAAATTGTTGGCGTTTACCAAGAAGTCAAAGTAATTGGAAAAATGCAAAAAAAAAAACAAAAAGAAAGAAGTTAAAGGGGTGACAAAACTTACCGTTAACAAGTAAAAGTTCAATAGTTGATAACCTCCAGCGAGACTAAGAATATTTCGGGAGTGGGTCTTAAATTGCATTCAAAAATAATAAACCAATATTTATAACACGTATTTTTTTTTTTTGAAAAGATTAAACTATTTTCTATAAAAATCACTTATCTGAGTTTTTTTTTGTTTAATTTGTTTCTAATTCTTACCAACAATTAAAAAAAAACTATTTTTCAAAAACGGCAACACTTAAGCATCCCATTACTCGACAATTAAACATCATAAAAAATATTTGCTACACACATTCTTATCTACCAGAGTCATAGATATGCCAAATATAAAGGACTTTCAGTAAAATTTTTTTGGATTGCCGCTCCTAAGTTTGTTCAATTATCGGCCAGACAGATGGCTCTTTGGTCGGCGACGCGGCTGGACACGGCACACAACATCGACTCGTGATTATGGCTACGCCAGAATAATCAAGCACTCGACTGTCCCTGACGGGGTGGACCACTGTACACCGGACCCTACCTTTGGTGCGGGGTATGCAGCACATACGACATACGGTAATGTGCTTGCTGTTAGTTTAAAGGCGATGGTTTATGGAAAGGAGAAAGAGTTGGCGGGAGTTTCTTCATAGGGGAGCTAGATAAAATAAGTTCCCTTTCGCCTGCCGGACGACTGTATTCTCCTGCTGTAGGTATTATCACATATCGAGAGATTAACATATCGTCACCTAAAATGCAATAAGGCGTAATAGCAAAAAACTTCAATATCGAAGCTAAAAAAAAAAAATAAAAATAAAACGAGTTGTTACGCCCTTTGCATTTTAGGTGACGATGTGTATATTAACTGATAGCAAGGCTGCCATTGCTTCCCTAGCGGGTGTCTATACGACATCTAGGTTATCTGTAGAACGTCGAATGCCTTAAAATAAGATTGAGAAGTATTCGAAGGTAACACTAATGTGGCGGGCTGCCCGGGCAACCAGATATCAGATGAGCTTGCCAAACGAGGTGGTTGTATGGATGACACATTGATCAATTCGATGGCTCACTGTAAGTCACTGTTAGCGCGAGTCTTATAGAGTTATGCAGATGGGATGGATTTGCGAATCGACTATGGCCTGGCTATGATGAACGGAGAACTAGCTCTATACTTGGGTACAATAGGGACCAGATTAGGACAGTGGTCTCAGTTGTGGCTGGGCTCTGGCCTGTGGGGACTCTTGCGAGGAAAATTGGTCTGGAATTCAATGAATACTGAAGAAGTTGTCATAACAAGGAGAAAAAGAAAACTGTGTTTAATTTTCAATGTCAATGTCGTGGAGTTCGGGTTCAAAAAGGGGAGGAGCCAAGGAGCTGTCTCTTTTTTTTAAACCAATGCACGCAGAATATACGAATTTTTCGATATGATCACCTCCAAGAAAAAACCATTTTTAATGAAAAATTAAACATAATTTGATTAATTTAGACATATTAGTATCAACGACAACCATATAATGGTATAATCAGTCCTCTATTAAGCACCTGCAACGATATTATGGTTGACTCCTAACATGTTACATTTAATAATGACAATAATATGCTTACCACAAATAATTGTATGGTTTTTAGTTAAAGTAGCCCCAATATGATTAAAATTTTTTCATTAAAAATAGTTTTGTTGGCTGTGACCACATTGAAAAAAGTATTATTTTAATTTCAAGTCAATAATAACAGTCATATACATTAATAATTGTTAAAGGAAAGATTTCAAGAAATGCCACCAAGAATTAAAATTTTTGTTACTACATCTTATTTCCCTTCTCTTTTACTTTGTCCGCAGATGAATACCCTGTTTACATAAAACAATTTATTTATATTAAGCATGTACTATTTCGATCTTTTTTGTTTAACCTTGTATTTCCGCATCCGTTTTTGTGACGTAATTTTTTTGCTGCATCCATTTTGTTCACAGGAAACAACGAAAAAAATGTTTTTGTTATCAAATTCTATTTACAATTTTGTAAACAAGTGGGCGTTATAAAAAAGAGCGGGGTTGGGGGATTTGACTTTTTCGCAGCTATTTTTTTCACTGCGAGGTGTTTTAGCAATGATGCGCATTTTTATTTTTATATATTGACATGTCATTGCATTGTCTAGACTTTAAACAAAATGATAACTCGTTCTAGTGTTTAAAATAATTTTTTGTTGTCTATTTTTAAACAACGGAAAGCAACAGGGAGATTTTACCATTCATTTTTTCTTAATTTTCTGCATTAATTTTGTTGGTCATAAATGGCGAGACGTCTAGAGCAATAAACGTTAAGGCAACATTATTTCTTCTTTTGCTATAGACAATAAGTACAGGAAGAGCTGATTGGTATGTTTTAAAACAAAGAATTATAATCTAGATAAAAATCTTGTTTATATGCATGAATGTGTATGTGGTCATAGTCAGAATTCAAGCAGATAGAATAATGCAAATGCTATAAAATGTTGGCTGGTCCTAGCAGAAGGTGGAGATGATGCAAGGATGTATATTCGCCTGTCCGTCCGGTGCTAATGTTGGTGTTGATGATGCTTAAATTGAGCATTTTCCACACATTTTATGAAAACATTTCGTTTTGTGGCTGGCATTTTGTATATTGTTCATGCTTTAATCACAAATGTGATATTTATAACGTGATGATGCATAAAATTAATGATAATTAACCAAAACGACCATAAGCAAACAAAAATTCATTTAAAGATAACAAAGCAACAATATGCAGACAGAAAAAAGAAAGAATGGAATTATAATGGCATGACAAAAACGATTCGTTAAGAATGGGATTAATTTGGGGATTATGTGTTAAATAAATTACATGGTCTGACATGAACTTATTACCTCAAACATTACCTGGTAAGTGGAGGAATTTCTTGTTATATTAAAGAGTTTTGCTTTTACTTTCTAAAGAATATAAGACTATGTTTAATCTTTGATAAGTCCAGTAACTTTCCGGGGCAAAACTGGAAAATTAGGCCAATCTAGCGGCGTAAAAATAAAAAAAATTACTGAATTAAAAAAGATTAAGCGCAGCATCAAAGCCGAGAAGTCATTGTATTTAAAAATAGAATTTGTTTATCACGACGTGACATAGTTCGAAAAATAAGGCCCTCGGGAGTCAAACCAAAAAATTCAAGTATAAATAACACTAAAAAGTACTTAAAACAATCATAAATGGGATTATTTTTTTGAAAATCAATCCCGGATTTTCTTAAAATAATTACAAAATTCTTAAACCAAGTAAACAAAATATTAAAAGATTCGTTGATCGTGCCATTCTGAGAGTAAACTTACAAAGTGAGCGTTTTAACTTATCACAGTTTGTTGCAGACACTGCAACGACACCACCAGGGCTGCCAAGTACTTTTTTGCTTGTCCCCAAAAAATAGAAAAAAAAATCCTCAAATTTAAAAACATAAGCTTATATAGTTAATATATATTTTTTTTGTTTTTGTTTCTGACCAAATTTAGAATTTTTTTTTAAAAATAATAAGAAAAATTATTATAAGAATTCCCCAAAAATCCCACAATAAAAATTTTTAGTAAAAAAATTTTTTTAATTTGTTTGTAGCGACTGGTTTCGGCATGTTTTTTTAAATCCATTTTATGCGATTCCACTGGGGAATTAAAAGCTGAACAATATGCTGCGGTTGAAGACGAATGAGTCAATTTATAAGAATTTGGAGTTTGTCCAATCGGTTTTGAGCCAACCTTTAAATCAACAATAAAAATACATATATCCGTCATTTATTTAATTTAATTACCAATAGCCCAGCATTCTTTGTCCTAAACTTTATTATATTGTCTTTCCCATTTACATATTTTAAGGGAAGACATATCTCCTTGAATCAAAACTTTTGTATGTGTTGTCATCGGTTTTAGATTATTTTTATACCCACACCACAATAGTGGAGAGGGTATTATGCATTTGTGCAGATGTGTGTAACGCCTTAAAATATTGGTCCTAGACCCACCTTAAAGTATACCGATCGTCTAAGAATCACTTTCTGAGTCGAACTAACGATGTCCGTCCGGCTGGCTGGCTGGCTGTCCATGTAACCTTGTGCGCAAAGTACAGGTCGCAATTTTGGAGATATTTTGATGAAATTTGGGTCATAGGTTTTATTGGCACAAGGACCAAGCCTATTCAAAATGGGCCGAATCGTAGGACCACGAGGGAAGATAGGGGGAAATTTCTTCCTCTCAGAAACTATCAAACCGATTTCAATGAAATTTAACACATAGATAGAACCATATCTATATGGACACAAAATGTATGCATTTTTTAAAAAATAGGACCACGAGGGGAGACAGGGGCAATTTCTGCCTCTCAAACCGATTTTAATGAAATTTAAAACATAGATAGATCCATATCTATATGGACACATTAGCTATACAGTTTTTCAAAAATAGGACAACAACGGGAGGTAGGGGGCAATTTCTGCCTCTCACAAACTTTCAAACCGATTTTCATGAAGTTTATAAACTTAGATAAATCTATATTTATATGGACACATAAGCATGATGTGTTTTTAAATACTGTGGTGTAGGGTATCATATGGTCGGGCTTGACCGACTATACTTTCTTACTTGTTTATATTCTTCTTTAAAACACTCACTCAAGAATAATAACATAAGTAATATAAAGTACCTTTTACACACTCATCACAAATGGTAATCTTAATTAGGACCCTTTACATCGTATAAACTGTTAATAAGATTGTTAATATAAAAGTTTTGCTACTTTTGTTTATACGAAACAAATAAAATTTAATATACGAAACAAATAAAATTAAGCGTAAATAGCACTGGTTCACAAATTTTTAACTTTTTGCCATAACCTCAAAAATAAGATGTTTTCTAAGATAATTTGGGGCTGCTGATCAATATCACGATACATTCATTTATTTTTCTCAAGAAGCGTTTTGGAGATATACGCGAAAATCGTGTTTTTCTGCAGTTGTTTTAGTTATTTCGAAAAATCTCAACAACTGTTCAACTGAATTGTATAAGATTTAACATTTTGCATAGCCAAGATTTCGGTCTTAAATATGAGAATCGCCTGCTTAAACCACGCCTAAATGCCCAACCACAATGCGCTTAAGTTGGCTTAAGCGAATGAGCGAATACATGTAAATTATATGAGGCAAACCATATTGAACCTAAGGAAACTTTTTGCTAAGTTTAATGAAACTGTCATTTGCTTAAGCAAGGTGCGAATCTAATCGCTCATTCCGTACGGAATCAAATGTTTTTTTATTTTGTTTTTGTTTGTTTAAATACATTTGAGAGACTTTTTGTTAATTTTTGACAGTAGGTTAAGCAAGACTATGCATATTATGGTTGAGCCTTAAAACAACATCATAAAAATGCACGTATTGTATTTAATGAAAAGTATAATCTTGGAAAGAGGAATTCATTCGGTAACATTCAGTGCCGCAAAAAAACTTTAATGCCATAAACGAGTTCATGTTGAAGGAGTACTCATGGTGTGGGCGGAATTTCCATCAAAAGGCAAGTCCAAAATATGTTTTGTTTCAAATAAAATTAATGCAGAAATATACAATAATTGGCTTATTAGAAAGCAAGCTCCTTGATTTCGCTGGGGATTTCTAAGTTAATATGACAGCTTTAATGTGGTGAAAAATTTTGCCTGAATGAGACAAAGTTGATTCTTTTGCCCTATCAAAAGAGGGGGCGACAATGTCTCGTCATGTCCAATTGGTGAAGATATATAAGGCTAAAACGAGATCTTATTAACATATCGCACTGGTTCCTCTACAGGGGGTTTATTTAAAATTTATAAATTTTCAGTAGATACAAAAAACTGTTTTCTTTTTACATGTACTCTTATACTGCAAAAGGGGATACAATTGTTTTTTTTTTTTTTTTTTTTTGTCAAAATACTTGATAAATTGATCTGAGATTTTTACAGTGCGTAGATATGACCACTGCACATCGATTTCTTGCAAAAATTTAAAATTATAAATTTGGAGTTGACTCTCTTTAAAGCAGTGATAGCCACTCCATAGCCTCGCGAGGCAGTCAATAATCGTTTTTTTCACACAGACAGGGTCGGCAAAAACATCAGTCTATCATCAGTCCCCTGCAAATAAAATTGGACCACCTGACCCATTTTGATAAAATGGACTACTCCATGGACTAGTCCGATGTAATGCAAGCATGGACCATGTCATTGTTAAAAAGTGTTTGTAGTGAGACGACATGTCTTCGTTTTTTAACGACATGCTTTCGTTTTTAAACGACTTCAAAACAAATCCTCTTGAGTATACCATGGAGTAGTTTTAAAACTACTCCTTAGTGGTCCAAAGGTGGGTTATATACCATGGAGTAGTTTTAAAACTACTCCTTAGTGGTCCAAAGGTGGGTTATATGGTCCTCTCCTAGGACATCGTAATGTTAAATAGACCAGGTTTTTTCATAGGTTTGGGTTACTTTTGGACTAGTCCTGGTCTTTTGTGGACTACTCTTTACACGCGTGTTTGGACTGGTCCTATTATTTGCAGGGTCTTTGCGACTGCACACAAGCACATAATATCTTTGTGTGCGTGCGTTCGGGACTTTGTTAGTTCGGGGCTTGATTATCACTGCTTTAGAGGAACCAGTGCGACATGTATGTATGTTATACAACTTTTTTTTTACAACTAAGAGAATATGTACTATGACTATTCAACAAAATGTTTGCTTACCGGGAAAAAAGCTTAAGCGACAAAAACACAATTTTAAAGTAGCAGGTTATTTTTTATTTTAGCTCATAGAAATCTTGTATGAAGGTTGTCGCTTAAGCTAGAAGTGCTTTTGCTATAAAATCAAAACGGTTTATTATGTGACCATGACATTTTAAGAGATGATGCAAGTTTTGCCACTAAATTTATTTATTACAAACAAAACAAAGAAAATTTTAAACGATGTCGCTTAAGCTATTTTTGCGGTAGGGGCTCGCCATGTAAATATTTTCTATTTAGGTTTAAATAGTTAATTATTTTTTATGTCAAGAAAAAGATTTAAATTAAATTTGTTATATAGGTATTTTTAGCTCTATTTATAAATAAATCCAAAAAATAATTTTTCTTAGTTTTTCCATTGTTTTTCTTAATTAAAATTAAAGAAGAAGCCTTGCACATATAATTATTTATTTAAGGTATATATTTGTTTCAAATAAACTTTAAATTGTTGGTATTAAAAAAAGTTTATTAATCTTTTTTAAAAACCTTTAATTTCTGTGTAAAACACAAGCCAAAATCACACACAACAGAAATAAAAATATATTATAAAAGTAAACAATTAACTTACTATTTTAATTAAAAGCAAAATTTATACTACGACAAAAACTGACAAATAAAGGCAAAACCCAAATTTGAATTATTCTGCTTTTTTATTCATTGTTATTTTTTAGTATTTCAACTTCAGTTATTTGTACATGGTTTTTGCGAACTTCTACTGTTTTTTTTATAGCCTAAACTATTATTATATATTGGTGAGAAGAGTATTATGCGTTTGACCTTTAAGTACACCCCTGGACTCATAATCATATTTTGAATCGATCTAGCAATGTCCGCCCAGCCGACTGGTTGCTCGTTTGGCCACGTAAACATTTTGCGCAAAGTTCAGCTTAATTTTAGAGATAAATCGATACAAAAAAATGAAACAAACCATGTTTTGATTGACATAGGAATAAAGCCTATTGAAAATAGCAACATTTATTCCGGAGTAGGGCCTTGTGTCCATAAACTATCCAAGTTTGTTGGCATTCAGATAATACATATATAGCCCAAGAATATTATATTGCAATCTTAATGACCTAACCAAACTGTATTGCAATCGGTTCATATTTGACCAAAGCTCTGAAACAAATATTTCCTTCCTTATTAGCTTTCTTTTAAATGTTGGTATTTATATGCAATTCCGCGATACTAACTTTTATTAATGCCACTACGTCGAAGCAACATTTTGTGATAGTTGGTTCAGATTTGACTATAAGTTCAATATTTTATTTAGAAAATATATTTATTTAAAAATTTTTAATTAGAAAGATTCTTAGGATAACCCTTTAAGCTTGTGAGCTTCATTTCTAAAATAACGTTCAGACCAAAAAAAAAAAAACTCCAATATAAATGGACATTAATATATGTATCTTAACCTCACCAAGTTCGGTTATAATTAACTACCGGTTATGTAACCGGAACTTTAATTGAAAGTTAGTTTTAACCGAACTTGGTGAAAATGGCCGCAAATATTTTTTTTTGGCGCTGCGAAGTATGGCCCCAGGATATATGGCCCCAAAAAAATAAATGAAAATTGACCCCAAATTCGGGGCTATTTTCCATAATGCAATATGGCCCCATTTTTTTAATGAAAAATTACCCCAAAAAATGAAAAATATCCCTAAAAATAAAATGAAATATGACCCTAAATTTGGGGTTATTCTTCATTATGAAAAATCACCTCAAAATTTATAATGAATTTTAACCCCAAAAAAGAACACAAAGAAAGTGACATTAAACATTTTCGGTGGAGTTCATATGCCCGAAACTAAAAATCACAAACTTAGAATCCCGATTTCAAAATCCGGATAATTATACAGTTTTGCTTTTAAAAACCGTACGATTGATAGCACGGTTGGGCTTTCGGCCATGCACAAGGATTTTTTTCTCTATGGTATAACGAACACTGGCTTTGCTTACTAAAGCTCTACGTTATAGCCGGCCTTCGGCCGGGCGCAAGGATTTTTTTCTCTATGGTATAACGAACACTGGCTTCGCTAACTAAAGCTTCTCTATATAGCCGGCCTTCGGCCGGGTGAAAGGATTTTCTTCTGTTTGGTATAACGAACACTGGCTTCGCTCACTAAAGCTTCACTACATAGCCGGCCTTCGGTCGGGCGCAAGGATTTTCTTTTCTATGGTATAACGAACTCTTCTCGTAATAGCCGGCCTTCGGCCGGGCTCAAGGGTTTTTTCCTCTATGGTATAACAAACACCGGCTTCGCTAACTAAAGCATCTCTGCATAACCGGCAAGGATTTTCTCTACTTTGGTATAAGAATTCGGGTTTTTTATGTTATCCCTAGAAACTTTTACATAGAATTTTATATAAATTTGTGTAAAAATGTTTGGGGTGATTTTTAATTTCTTTAAACTTGCATTTTTTATTAGTAGATGAAAAATAGCCCCAAAGTAAAAATTGTGATTTTATTTGGGGCCATTTTTCATTCCTTGATATTTGGGTCATTTTTCATTCCACTTAAAATGCAAAAACACCCAAACGAAAAAATGAAATATAACCCCAAAAAAAAAAAAACAAAAAAATTGCCCCAAAATTGCGTGTTGTTGTGTCTCATGTAAAATTTTGGGGCCGTTTTTCATTTTCCTTTTGGGGCCATATTTCCTGGGGTCATTTTGCGCACCGCCTCTGTCGAATGCCTTGAAAATATCTAACGCAAATACTTTACTTTCGTCAAAATTGTGAAAGGAACGCATCATTCATCCGATAGCAGGGCCAGTAAGTCCCTAGTAGAGCGACTTCTACGGAAGCCATACTGGCGGTCGCTTAGTTGCTATAGCTTTATAAAGTGACAAGACTGTAATTTACCATACTCTCCATAATTTTGGAAAGTGCGGAACAAATTTCAATTGGGCAGTAATTTTCAAGGCCTTTGACATTATAATGAATAAACGCAAATGAATTTTTTGAACAGAAGTCCAGTTTTAACCATGTTCGAATTTGATAAGCTAGTACCCAATAAAAAATGGAGCTCCAACGAAGCAGGTTTGTAAGGGAGAAACATAAAAATGTGGCTTACCATTGCGCTTACGGAAGACATGAATTTTATATGGCGTGTTCCCACTTTGAAGCAATACCTTTTTGACACATAAAGCGCTTTATTCAGCGCACATAAAAATTGTTGGATGTAACGATCAGCTTTACACACTGAATGTTTTGATACAGTTATATTTTAGTATTCTCCCTTACAAACCTGCTTCGTAGTAAGGGAATGCCGTAGCACTTGAAATGTTATTTTTTTTATAAAAGTTGTTGAGAGTAGTTTCACTTACTTTTCTGCATTTCTGTATGTCTAATTGCGTAGCGCATAATTGTGCGCTTATTTTTAAAAGCTTTTCTTTAGCTTCACTTCGGAAAATCAAATCTTGTAACGTTTATTTAACCGCCTTTTACTCATGGCAAATGGATGAAACTTTGCAGGCATTCATACTCTCGATGACAATACACGAATACATGGGCGTTGCCAGGATGAAATTTAGGGGGGGAGGGCCAAATTTGTTTTTTTGTAAAATGCTTTTTTGACCCGATGACAATACACGAATACATGAGGGGTATAGATGCAAAGTCCACTTTTTTCACAAACGTAACTAAAAATGCCATTTAGTTGTATTTAATGAATGCTTCCAATTAGTGAATATTACATTACCAGAAACACTTTTATCCCATAAAAAAGTATGTTCAAAAATTAAGAAATGATCACAGTTTGTTAAGCTCTTTTTCTCTCAACTATTTTCGAAAATGCAGGCTATTTTTTTTCCTTATTGCAAAACAAAACTACAAAGAAATTAAAAATATAAAAATTTTTTTTTTATATGAAGCAGTTTGTTTTATTGTTCATTTTATAACTTTGTCTTTAGTAGTAATTATGGAGCTAAGTTGTTATGAAGTTCCTCCAAATCAATCAAGAGAAAACTAAGCCTTTGTTAAGTTTAAGAATTTTATAACTACTGATTTTTTTAAGTACTTGCCCATGCTAAAAAAGCAGCAATGTATTAATTAAAGCTATTCGTTACTAAAAAGTAATAAAATAAATAAAAAAAAAAAAATGTTTAAGAAACGCTATTCTTTACCTTAATATATTGATCAGTTGTGAACACAAAATGAATATGAATACTAAAAAAATCGACTTAAAGTCAAAAAATAAGAACATTTCAAGCAACATAAACTTTTAAATCAAAATGGAATAAAATCTCACACATCTCTTAAAAAAAGCGTTGGACTCGTTGTTGTGAAGCAAAATGCTCAATTATTGAAAATTCGTAGCTTTAAACATGATTGGTTGTATTTCTTTCGGTCTGAAATATTTAAATGTACTCACGGCAGTCATGTGTTTTTAAGTTCAGGTTGGTATTGGCGCCCCACGCTTTTCTTTAAGGGATCTGTGAGATTTTTTCCATTTTGATTTAAAAATTTATGTTGTTTGAAATGTTCTTATTTTTTGACTTTTAGTCGATTTTTTTAGTATTCATATTCATTTTGTGTTCACAACTGATCAATATATTAAGGTAAAAAAAAGCGTTTCTTAATTTTTTTTTTTTTTTAAATGAATTATTACACAGAAAAAAATAAAAATCGATTTCAATTAAAAAATTTGTGATATTAATTAAAAAATTAATTAAATTTGCACCAGTAAAAAAATTAATAGTATCAATTAAACCAGTTAATAGTATTAATTAAACGTTAAGTTTACTTGATTAAACGTTTAAATCACTTGATTAAATTTTTAATTAAAACTGATTTTATTTTTGATAAATGCTTTAATTGGTGAAAAATTTTGGAGAATATGATAAGATTCGGGTGACAGTCAAACTTATTTACGTGTAAAAACAGAATTGAGTTTTCCACTTCAGTCAAAAATCCTGAAGCCCGTAATTAAATCGTTGGCAGTAACTTCAAATTCTCTTTTATTTCTTTCTTCTTAGTTTATAGATTGTATGAAATTTTTAAAAGTATGGTAGCATTGTTAAGAGAATAGGTCTGTCTGCGTACACATATTTTGCGCAAAATGTTGAAAAATCTTGCAAAATGTTGTCTGCGTACTCCAAATCTCTTGCAGCGAGAGAGCCAAAAAGAGAATTTTTTGACAGTTGGAAGTTAGAGAACTTGCAAAATGTTACTGGAGAAATTTCCGCTTGCAAGATTTTGCAAATAGTTTGAACAGCTGTTTGAATGAAATAGTTTTTGTGAAATGAAAATAAAAATTGAAATTTAACAATGGCAGAGTTAAGTAGTTAGAATTGTGTTGATTTTTAACGTTTATAATAAATTACAAAACATTTTACTTCATGCTAGAAACGTCCAAATATACAGTGCGACCGTGGCGTAAGTGGAGTGGAGATGGCAGAACCGATTTATTACAATTGTTTACACACCGATCAGCTGTTTTCTTGCAAGATTTCACTGGATACTGTCTGCGTACTTTCTGAGATTTTTTCAGCCGATAGAGTAATATTGGTGTTACTCTCCCAAAAAAATTTACTGAGTATTTGCTACTGGAAAAGTACCCAGACAGACCTAATAAGTGTCTATATATGAGAGCTTAAGAAAAAAAGTTCTCTAAATAAAAAAGATATTATTTAACGACGGCTTTCTATGTCAAATTGTATGGAAAATGTGGTCTCGACGTATTTCTGTTTGAACACTTGAGTCCCAACTTATAAATGCATGAGCAAGCTTAAGCTACTAACTATCGAAAAGTCTCTTTAAGCACTTAAAAAATGCAAATAAAATCAAAAAATATCTCATTCCGTACGGAAATTGCGAGCCGATTCGCACTTTGCGTAAACAAAAAACAGTTTCATAAAACTTAACAAAAAGCTTAAGCCAGCTTACGCACATAATGGTTAGGTCTACATAGTTGTTAAATTTATTTAAATATTCCGAAATATTTAACAGAAGAAAAAAAACTGTACAGTGCTTGGCATTGTGTTTGCACAGTTTAAAAAACACTTGGATGTACGACTGCATGTAATTTTATTTATTAATGATGTAAAATTATTCTATACGCAACGTTATATCAGTATAATGCGGTATTTAATTGTTAAAACAAAAAAAAAAAATGTTTAAGCAAATTTTTGCTGCTCTTTTAAAAAATAAACAGATGAGAAAATTAATAGCACACAGAAAAAATTATTGCCGAATTATTTTCAAACAAACGCTTGTTTGAAAATTTTTTTAATTTCTATAAATTTTTTTACTGATTCAAACAATATTTTTGTGTGATTTTTATTTAACCATACATAAATGTGGACAACTCTTCAAAAATATAATTAAAGGAGCATATAGACGACATGTTTTTGTCATCTGACATGTCAAATTTCCCACTGTAAAACACATACATGTCGTGTGTTACCTTTTTAACTTTGCTTCTGTAAAAGTCAGACGCAAAGTCATCTGACAAAATTTCAATTAGAGCGTGCTCTATTTTTTCTGACAAACCATCTGACATCAGAAATCTATGCCGGGAAGAAACTGGCAGCGGCGTCAACTATTGACGGAATCATTAGCCGGCTGAAGTTAATATTTTACAATACCAAGATATGTATGCTCATCTCACCATTGAATATAATTTATGTAAATATAAACATAAAAACCGTTTAATTATAAAATTCTAAAGAAAAAATGTTAAGATGGCTAAATTATGTTACGGCGCAAATAAATATTTTCGGGGCGGCAGCAAGCTATTTTGAAACCGAGAACTCTTTGGTTTCTGCAATAGCAATGCGAAAAAAAACAGAGACAATGTCAGAAGCAAATTACATGTACGTTTGTGACCGAATATTATAAACCTTATGTAAAACAGAAATTTTGACAGACATGAACAATTACATGTGACTTGAAAATTTGACATGTCAGATGACAAATACATGTCGTGTACGGGCGCCTATACGCGTTATTGGTGTCAAGTTTTCATAATTTTGTATGAAATATTTAACGCTCTTTAATGTTGTCGTCTTTTTGCATTTTTTTATTTGATAGTAAGCAACACTTCTTTATGTGAAATATAAGAACAACAACAAAAAACACACACAGTCTATTTTTGGACGCTTTAAAAAAGTGCAACTATAAGAAAAACAATAGCAGAAACAACATTACAAGGAACAAAATCCCGTATTAAATTTTTTAAAACTGTTTGGTTAAATACATCAAATACAAAAATAGAATGATGACGAAAAACATATCGAGTCGGTCTGCTGCCGTTTTTGGTTACACTTCTTCTTTAGCAAAGGAAAGGATACAGCAACAGAGAGTGATAAAGAAAAACATTGTGTTGTGTGTATAAATAAAACTTCGTTCAAAAATTATTCCAACAAAAAAAATGTGTCTCAAAGCCAGCCGGCGGCTCTGCTCTGCCGTCATCTTCTCATACAGTGCTTACTTGTGTGCGCGTCATTGCTTGTGCAAAAACTTTTTATTTTGAAATTTAGTATATGAATTTCAGTAAACTTTTTGTTTGATTCAGTTAAATTATTTGTTTGAAAAAATCTGTGTTTTTTTTCAATAAACAAAATGCAAATAAATTGTTTGAATAGGTATGCAAATTTGTTCATAGGACCGATTTCAGACAAAAAATTTTTTGATTCTACAAATTTTTTGTTTGAATTGGAAAAATAATTTTTTCTGTGCAAATCAAGTTCAAAGTTATTTAAAATAACAGCAAGAAGTAATAGAAAAAAAATTAAATTTGTAAATGCATTACACACCATTAACACTTCAAGGTAATCGAATTGAAAAAAATTACTAAAATTTTGTTTTTATATGGGTAATTCCACAGAAATGTCTAATTTTTGTCACGTAACGTCACCAAACATTTTTAATTGTTTCTCAAAGAATAATGAAAATATTATTTACTTTTTTGCATTTTGGTGTAAAGCGCAACTAGGTTTTCATTTAGTGAAAGTGAGGAAAAATTGGAACAACGTTGTTCTAAAATACAAGAATAATTGCTAGGTGGCGCGCCGTGACAAAAAGAGAGCTTTTCTGTGGAAGTGCCCATATGCAGGTCAATAATTAAAATTGTAAAACTCGTTGAATGGTAACTATCAAATTTTTTACTCTCAACTGTATTGTAATTATTAACTTAAAAAACACACAAAATAAACCCGTTTTAATATTTTCTTGCCAGTTCTTTACACTAAGAATCGGCCATAATGGAGTTTATTAAATTAACAAAAAAAAAAAAATAAATAAATTGTAAAACAATTATAAATAAATTAAATAACGTTTAATAGTTTAAGGGATATTTTATATTTTAAATATATTTCTGTAAAACAATGCAAAAATAATGTAAGTTAAAAACAATAAACAAAGGACAGCTGGCTAAGCCCAACTAGTTGAATCTCTACACTACAGAGAATTGAATGCTAAGCGGCAAATTGGCCATTCAAAAACAGTGTTGCCAATGAAGAATCCGGAAATTACACATGACTGTGTCTTATATTACACATTTGAAGCAAAATTACACACACAAAACGATAAAAATTGCGCTGATAGAATGAATTCGCCCTGCATTAACTTTTTGTTATTTCCTGCTTGCAATTTAATGGTTATGGTTTCACAAAAAAGTTGAAGCATACCGATTCTTGAAGTTAAAACGAAATTAATGCACGTCTCAAACACAAGCAATAACGTAGGCAGAAGAGCAGTTAAAAATGTTTATGTTCAATTTAATATATTAATATGTTTCCGTCGTTCCTATAAGGAGCATAGGGCCTCTATTTAATGGAAACAAATTTATTGTTTTACGGGTGTCTTGTCTTGCCCACTCGATAGTCTCAAAATAAATTGCACAAATATTTATTTTTTAATAAAACATTAGATACTTAAATTCTAAAATCTATAGAATGTACACACTTTTTTTTATTAACTCGCGCAAATAACAAGGAAATCACATTTGGCTGATTATATTAAATTCCATTTCTTCGAAAAACGTTTTAAGAAAAAAATTGGCTGCCAAAATTAATGATAAAATAAAACAATAATTAAAATTACACACAGATAACACATGAAATAAATCACACGGATTGGAAACACTGTTCAAAACCGAAGTTTTAAAAATTGTTTATGTTTTCTTGTTGGCTTTCATTAATATAATTTTGCGTCTTTGAAAGTGTTTGAAATGTTTTTGACAGATTAGTTAAGTCTTACCTGAGCTTTTAATATGTACGTGAATCCTTTTAAATTCATATTTAAAAGAAAGTCAAATTGTTGTCTCATGGTTATTTTATCCATTTTGCAAACCAAAATAAGCAAAGTGTAATAAAATATCATAAACTCAACAAAAAACGTATTAATTTTAAGCTTTCTCTTAACTTAAAAAATCTAAGCACCAACTAAAATATTTATTATTTGGCAACTGAATTTGAAATAAGTTTATATATTTTTGACAACTTTAAACTCAACTAAAGTTCGGTTGTCATACAATATCGACCCATAAGATTTATAAAGAAGGTCTATATGCCGAATTTATTTGAGATTTGTTGTTAAAGCCATTTAAGAGAGGGTTTTTATAAATGACCTATGATCAACTCTTTACCTATCTGTACCAGTGATGAAAAATTCGGTACTATGGTACTTTTTCAGTACTTATACCTTTTAATAATACCACGGTACCCCCACGTCCGTTTTAGTACTCTTTTCTTGTTATGCTTCTTTGTTTAGATCGTTAGCGTTGATGTTTTTTTTTTTTTAACACTGACAATCAGGGCTGTGGAGTCGTCAACATAAAGTACTAACTCCGATTACAACCGCTGAAATTCCAAATCCGACTCCTAATACAGCCTTAATGCTAAAAGTATATGAAACTGGTCCTTATTTGATTCAGTACCTTTTAAATAGTTAAATATAGCAAGAAAAGGATTCAGTAAATATTTCAAATCAATATTTTAAATATTGCATCGCCAATTCCGAAGTATTTTTTATTTTGGAAATTATGTATCAGAATATTTTTTTAAATTTTTTAAATTTTTTGTGGGTACTTTGACACCGACTCCGGTCCAAAAACCTCAACTCCGACTCCACCGCTCTCTTGACAATTGCCTACACTAAATTTATTTTTATTACAAGTATATATGTATATGCATGTTGGTAAATTTTAAAATCAGATATCCTCATCAGAATTTTGCTGTTGAAATTTAGCCAGCTCGGTTTATAAATGGCAGAGATATGAGCAAAAAAAAAAGGATTATGTATTTTAGTTTATATTTTTACGTATGTTTGAAAAAAGTACCAAAATGTTGAAAAAAGGACTCTTTTGCTTGGTCGTCAGTATTATCTAAATTTTTCAATTTTCCATCACTGAACTGTACAAAATGTTGCTCTGCTCTGTTGCTCTGAATCAAATAAGGACTCTGATACTCACTTAATTCATTAGGTTTCATTGTTATGACGAAAAAATCCAGCCAGAGGGACGGACACCAAAGATGGAAAGAGAACTGCGATCGGAAACCTATACTATTACATTTTTTGTATGAACTCTACATATGTTGTTGTTAATGCTGTTAAGTTCTCTTCAATGTATGTGCACACGTACGTTGTAAAATATAAAACACCGCGCCCTGATTTTGCCGATCGCAGGCTAGAACTTGTTTTTTTATATGTTACACACATCACCACAAACGCATAATACCCTCTTGACTATGGTTATGTGGACTTTAAAACAATACTTAAATATGCAAATTATATTCGTGCAATGTTAAAACATTTTTAAAGGCGTCAAGTGAAAACTTTTTAATTTTTTCGTTGATTTTTAATGGCTAAGTTTAGTTGTAGTCTTTAGTTTTTGATATTAAATGTTAAACACAGATTTACCCACATATTCATAAAAACATTTCAGGTTTATTAAAGGCTTATGGAACGAATTTTCTAAAAAAAATTTTTTATTAAGCCTTTAACAAATAAATATTTTTTTTTTATGAATATGGGGGTTAATTTATAACACTACTATGGGTGTGTCTGCAACGGTAGCAAAGTACTCATGGAAGAAAATTTTTGACACTGTTGAGGTGAATAAAATTTCACGATCCCTGGGGGCTAGTATAAATTTTGGTACTAGCGTAGAAATTTTTGACAATTTTAATTCACCATAGAACTTTGCTACCGTTTCACACACATACAAATTTTTCTAGTACTTTTCAAAATAAAAAAATTTTATGAGGGCCTGCTTTAAAAAAAATTTGAAGTCAGAAAATAACCCTGCTAGCATTTGGAAGATTGTTTATTTTTTTTTTTTTTTTAATCATCGGTATGATTAATCACTTTCACGCCTATAAATCGACACAAAAATGACTCGCTTATGATTTAAAAGTCTTTGATTTAAAATTCAATAGCAAAAACTATTAAAATAGAGTAGAAAATGTCTCGAAACAAATAAAAAAAAACGAAGCATATATGACTCTTCAAGAAGAGCCGCGGGTAGGGTACCATTTTCTCTCGACCAAAGTATAATTTATGATCAGAAAATGAGCGCATAATCTGGTATTTTAATCGCGCTGAAGAGTCAAAAAATGATTACAAATTTCAAAAAATTCTAGCTGGGAAGGACCAGTCAACTTTAAATATGAGTAGGTGAGTTGCAAAACTAGTTCGTTTCAAAAATTAAAAAATTGTAATAACCATTGATGTTGACAGATCTTTTAGCACTTTATGAGAATTGTTTAGAAGCGGGTCCATTTCTATGTTTTGATGTGACCTAAAATTGCAGTTGGTAACAAAACTGCTTCGTTCTACTTACCAAAACTATATCTTTGCATTTTCTGTGACAATACTCGCTGGTTCACTCTTTTTAAAATTTCTGTTTGAAGTGCGTCAAGATATTGTTGATGAAATAGGCTCGAATTTAAAAAGGCAAATTCGTAAACCAGTTCACTTTGATATATTTGCTTTTTATGAATCGTATGAATGTGTATTGGAAAATATTTTTGTAGCGATGTACATATATACATATGACTGGAAATTTGCATTAGTTCCTGTGCTGAAAGTACTAAGTGAACTACTACTTTTTTAATTCCTACCTTCAAAGCGAATGCTGCTAGAAAAAAAACAAGAAAAAGGAACTCGGAAAATGTATAACGTTGTTACAGGTAAACTACCCATCAATAAGGGGGTCAATCCGAAAAATGTTTCGAGAATAGAGTAGATAAACTCACTTTAAGAAAATTGGAGAGAAAATATAGACTTGCAATTTTATATTTTGGTGTTGAACAATATTAGGAAGATTTATTTGTTTAAAAATTCATATTTTTTTAACTCTGAAGGTGGAAGGTAAACTACACCAAGCCACATTTTGAAAACTTTACAGCAAGGCTCAAAAACATGTTGAAAATCACAAATGCTTCTATTTCTATATTAAAAATTTGCTTTTGTCCGAACATTTTATGCGACTTTAATATGTTTTTTTATGTCGATGATATCCTTAATAAAATTATGTCATATGAGGCAACATAAATTTAATTATTAAACTGAACTTGGTGTTCTTTACCTCTCATGATGGTACTGGTACAGTTTAATCCCTTGAGACATACAGCACCAAGTCCAACAACAAAAGGTCTTTTATTTCACAAAAATAAAACAAGGCTTACAACTATTTTTTAACCTTACTTTTATCTTCAAAATGTTCTATACAAATTATACAAGAAATAACTGAAGGCGCATGCATCTGCATGTATATTTAATATATTTAGACTTCCTGAGAATGATTTACAAAATTGGTCGAAATATTTAACTAAATAAATAAAATAAAACCAATATGGCAGTGTTTTAATTTATCTATGTATATTAAAAACAAAAGACCTCACTTCAGAGTTTACAAACATGTAAGAAAGTACAGTCGGTCAAGCCCGACTATATGATGCCCTACACCACAGTTTTTTAAAACACATTTACGACAGTACACCCTATTCGGGACCCATGGAGAATCATGCTTATCCATCGATATAAATATGGAAATATCTATCTTTTAGATTTCATTAAAATCGGTTTGAAAGTTTGTGAAAGGCAGAAATTGCCCACTTACTCCCCTTGTGGTCCTATTTTTGAAAAACTGCATAGCTCAAGTAGCCATATAAATATCGATCTATCTATGTTTTAAATTTCATTAAAATCGGTTTGATAGTTTCTGAGAGGCAGAAATTGCCCCTATATCCCCACGTGGTCTCACGATTCGGCCCATTTTCAATAGAACCTATAAGCCAAATTTTATCAAGTTATTTCCTAAATTGCGACCTGTACTTTGCGCACAAGGTTACATGGACAGCCATCCGGCCAGCCTGCCAGCCGGACGGACATCGTTGGATCGACTCAAAAATTGATACTGAGTCGATCGGTATACTTTAGTGTGGGCCCAGGATCCATATTTTAAGGTGTTACACACATCAGCACAAATGCATAATACCCTCTCCACTATTGTGGTGTGGGTACAAAAAGGACTCTTGATGTTCTTTGCCTCTAAGCACATTCTCCTTATTTTCTACACCCAGAGAAAATACATGTTTAAATATGGTCACCTACACCCAAACTATTTTTAAAGAAAATTTTAAACATCTTATGTTTAATATAACCATATTATTATCAGCGATAACCATATTATGGTTAAATTAGGCCTCCATAAAGAAGCCCCAAACATATTATTGTTGCGTCCAAAGATGCTACGATCAATAGCAACTAAAATATGTTAAACACTTACAATGGCATCGTTGGGTTTCAACCATAGTATGTTGCCCTTGAAAAAGAGGAAATTACTATTGTACATTTAAAAAATTTTTTTTATCATATTTAACCATTACATTTTTAGGGACAACCATAATATGGTTGTGGGTTCTTGATGGAGGACTAATTTAACCATAATATGGTTGTCGCTGACAATTATATGGTTATATTTACCATAATAGGTTTACAATTTCCTTTAAAATAGTTTGGCTGGAGGTGACCATATTTAAAAATGTTTTTTTTTTTCTACTTGCACAAATTCAATGGTGAGCAACACTAAGAGCACTTGTTGCTCTTTCATCTAAGCAAGTTGGACTGGGTGTTGTTTTCAACTTTCTTATCTCGAACACTGCATTAGGTAGGACTTAAGGGAACAGTTAAAAAGCGTATTTTTTATCTCTCTTCTACAGAACTATTGTTACATTTTTAAGCACTGTTTGCATCATTTTATTTAATTAATATAACTTTCAAAATATTTTTAAGTTCAATGATTAATTTGCCTGGTGGGCTATAGTGTGTTGCAAAACTAGTTCGATCCCATATGGATTGTAGCAAAACACTTTTCTTTCGAAAATTCGTAGCACAAAATTATATCTATTATTTTTCTATATTTCAGTTGGTTTCAATTGTGCAGAGAAGCTTTAGTTAGCGAAGCCGGTCTTTGTTATACCATAGTTGAGTTATTAATCAAGAATGGCATAACACTTCAGAATCAAAAAAGTTTAACTAATTTGGTCCATTTTATCGGGCGCTACATGTTTTTTGCATTTTCCCAAAATTCGAATAAAGTGTAACGAACGAGTTTTGGATTTCACCTACTCATATGTAAATAACTAAAATAAAGATTAATGCGGCACGTGTAAGAATTAAAATATGGATTTGAAATTTTTACAGAAACATTTTCTTTTGCTATATTTAACTATTTAAAAGGTACTGCATTAGAAAAAGAGTTTTAAGTCAAATAAGGACCTGTCTCATACACATTTCGAAAATGTTAGGGGTGGAGTCGGAGTCGGTATAAGAACGATTTCTTGATGACTCCACAGTAGTGTGTTCCCAAACAATTTTTTTTTTGGATTTTCATGGGTGCTCAAGCATAATTTACGAGCAAATAGGGTAAAGTATTTTTGAGATTTTTTGGAAGAGGTTTAGAGGTCGCTCAAGTCGAACTTTTGCAAAAAATCGGGTCTGCCGGCCTTTTTATGCTTTTTTCATAACTTTCAAAAAACCACGCTTTTCTTCACTTTTAAGGAAATAATTTAAAAGAAAACTGTCCAAGCTTTATTAAAGTGTACAAAGACTTTAAGTTTTTGCAATGCATAATAAATGAGCAATATGCACCCTACATTACAATTATTCGTAATTTTTCCATAAATTTCGTAAATAAAGCTTTATAACTTTTGAATTCTATGTGAAAATGAAACAAACCAACAACGCAGTTTGAAAGATTAATTTATTCTAAAAATTTTAGAAATAAATATTTTTGAATTTGATCTTACCGCTCCTGAGTTATATCGATTTTCAGCTTTGTACCCAGTTTATAATCACCCTTATTGTGTTTGGCGTTTTTAAGATACGCCTACGACAGTTTGGTAATAGATTAAAGAAAAAAAGTTCACGTTCTCTTTAATCTATTACCAAACTGTCGTAGGCGTATTTTAAATACGCCAAACACAATAAGGCTGAATATTATTACTCATACCCAAAAAACAAATAAAAACCAAACGTTTTGTTTTGTTTTGTTAAAAAATCATTTATTGGGGTTCTTACGATGTAGTATATATTCTGCAATAAATTCTGAAAATCAGTTTCGGAAATTGCGACATTGATGTAAGTTTTATCCCTTATCAATACATGAAGGTTTGAGCATTTAATTAAAGGTCAGCTTGAAGACATGCTACCAAGAGAAGATGATCACCCTTATTGTGTTTGGCGTATTTAAAATACGCCTACGACTGTTTGGTAATAGATTAAAGAGAACGTAAAATTTCTTCCTTTAATCTATTACCAAACAGCCGTAGGCGTATTTTAAATATGCCAAATACAATAAGGGTGTATAAATAATTGTAATAAAATTTGGTAAAATGATTTAGATTGCAAGAAAGTCCACAGTACCCTGTGATATTTCAATATTTTATTTGTAATTTTCACATATTTGAATACAAAATTTCTAAACACATCCAATATAAAAATAACATCATTTAAGATACGAAGTGATTATAAATTTTCAAAAATATATTTTTATTATAAAACAAAAATTTAATTAAAATTTCTCTCAACAATTTATCACTTAACATAAATTTATTAACTAACGACACATTTTCTTATAAAATTTTAATGAAATTTAAATTATTTCCTGAATTAGATTTTAAAAGAATTTTTATATCAAAACATTTTTCTTCTTAAAACATCTTCCTAATCTTACTAACTGTAATGCGGAGTAATGTTTCATATATGTATGTGTGTATGTACGACTACTTGTCTAAATATTTATGCCAATGACAACTTTTTTTGTTTTATTTTTTTGTATTTACGAGCATGTGTAATTTTTGTTGCATTTATATTTGAACAGTCAAACAATTGATGTGCATTACACATTGTACATATGTAATGTATTATCTCTAACACTTGCACGTAACCGAATACATGCATACATTACACAAAGTAACACATCTGTACATACAAATTAAAAGTAAATCCTAGCGAAAGAAGCACAAAAGTATGCATTACAAGATTCTTATTTTACATTTAAAATGAATGCGTATGTATTATGCATTTTTATACACAGATACATAAATATTGTATACAATGCTGTGCAGATGTACACAACAACACTTGTTATTAAGGTATTTGTTGTCATCTAACAATGAGGAAATGTTTACAATGAAATCGGGTGGACTACTACTCGTATGGGGAACCAGTGATGGAAAATTCAGTGCTTTGGAACTTTTTTCAGTACTTTTTCATTTCTAATGTACTACGGTACCCCCACGTCAGTTTTAGTACTCTTTCCTTGTTATGTTATGGAATTACAGACACAATTGTAGACGTTTTGAGGAAAAATAATATTCCTTTCGAAAAAATGATTGGGCTTACGGCTGATAATTGCAATGTGATGATGGGGCAATTTAGTGGTATTCAGGCCAGATTAAAAGAATTGTTACCAAATTTGTTCTTAAATGGCTGTGCATGCCATAATTTAACTTAGCTTCGTCTGCAGCTTATTTATGTCTACCTAAAAAAATTGATAAATTTATGAAGAAAATAATTTTTTACTTTTGTAATAGCTCAAGCCGAAAAGAAGAACTTCAAAATTTTCAAAGAACAGAAGTTCACGTTAATTTAAGGTACGCCAAAACTAGATGGCTTTCGCGACTGGCTGTGGTTGAAAGATTTTAAGAGCGCTAATGTATTTTTTTAATTTACATAAGTCTGAAAGCGGACATAAAAATGAACGCCTTAAATTTATTGGAATTTATTTATTTATTGTTTATTTAATCCATTAGAATTAATTTTTCAAGTTAAGAAAATGATATCGGCCAAATGGCCGGTTTTCACCCTTTGTTGTAAGTGTACAGCTCTGCTTTAACTAATACGATTTTATACTACAAAGCGTCAGTTTGTGTGTAGAAAGAGGTATGAGTGATAGAAAGAGGTAGAGTTTCGTCAACTGTTTTATTCTGCCTTAAATTTATTGGAACTTAAATTTTAAACGTTGAAACAAAGATGTTTTTTTTTTAATTTTTTTTGAATTTAACTACATGATATTTTGAGTGCCAAGAGTCGTATGGGACTCGTGTGGGGATTATTTTACAACTCGTGAAATGCTTAGCCGTATAACTGAGCTAAGAAGGACATCAAGCGTAATTTACATGCCAAAACTTTCCAATTTTGATACAATTTCTATAAAACAAACCTTAAGGTCGCGAAATCAACACCATCCTGTCGGAAAATCCTTTTCACAGATCCTTAGGCCGGTTTGTTTTGTTGTAATTGTATTGGCAATAATATTTCAAAAACACTCTTATTTAGGTAGCTCAGTAATTGTTATACGACTCTTACAGAGAGTCGCAAAAGGTTCATTCCAAGATAAAAAAAACAAGCGTGTCAAAAAATTAATAAAAAGTAATAAATAAAAAAAAATTAGATGTTTTTGTTAATAGTCAGATAATCATCACACACAGAAAAAAATCAATGTAAATTCGTTCAAAACAATGTTGATTTTACATTTTTCAGTAGTGATTTTGCTTCATTGTTGTTTCATGTTAATTTAACATGATTTTACAATAACTTGCGAACAAATTTTTTTCTTTTAAAATAACTTTAATTCATGTTAATTTAACATTGCAGTAAAGTAAGAGCAAAATGTAATTAATATTGAAATAACAATCCGAATCACGTTGAATGAAAGTTATTTAAAGTTGAAACAACGTGAATTTCATGTAGAATCAAATTGGTTGGAGTGTTATATAACAGTGTGAAGACAACATATGCATTTATTTAAGAATAATTTAAAACATTTACCCCTGTAACACATGTTTCACTTATTTTATATCTCCTTTGTTAAAAGAAGCATCAGCAGAATGGCCCGATTTCGTTTTCGTCACCATTCTACTTTGAAAACTTGATGTACTATTTAACTAAATAATTTTAATTAAAAGAATACGGGAATTGTCTTCTTTTTATAACATATTTTAAACATGAAAATAAAAAGATGTACATACTTAAGAGTGTATGCATGTTAATTTAACAAGATAAACTTTTGATTTTAATATAAAACAGGTTTTTATGGATTCAATATTGAACAATGTTATTTTAACAGTGACAAATATTAAATAAACGTGATTTAAGATTATTTTTATATTTTTCATTTAAAATTAATATGAAATAATGATAAATTTAAATAAAGGGCATACTTTTGCAGAAATTTACCATGATTCTCAATCAACATTTCGCCATGTTATTTTAACATTGGTATTTTTTTCTGTGTGCAGAAGATTCTTTTAGGAGTTGTAGATTAAACATAATCGTCTAACAAACAGCCTATGCAAGCTGGGTTATATTAAATCATAAGCAAATACATAGTATGTATGTAAGTACATACATATGCATTTACATAAATGTTTATTTCAAAAATTAAATTATTTTTAGTTTTTTAACCAAAATATTTTATATTTTTTTCATTAAAATTAATTAGTTTTTTAATTTTATGTATTTTTGTTTATTATTTTCAAGTTTGTTTTTCAATAAAAATATGTTTGAAAAAAGTACCAAAATATTGACAAAAGTACTCCTTTGCTTGGTATTAAGTACCATCTCGATTTTTCAATTTTCCATCACTGTCGGGAACTAAAAAAGGCATTAGCTCATTGCATTGTTAATGCATATTTTAATGGATTCTTAAAACGACAAAACTTTTCTTATTTTCATCATATCTGTAATATTATATTTTGATGTTATTTTAAAACTTGTTGTTAAAAATTGGACTTCCCGATTTTTAAGAAATTGATAAATTCAAGAAAAACTCAGACTGGGTACTTATTATTTTCACAGCATAACAATTTATTTTTTTATGGAAATGCATGTATTATTCCCCAAAATTATTACAAGAAAGTACCAAAATGAGTACTGTAATTTTAATATTGAGGCAGTGTTTCGAGGCAGTGTTGTGAAAGTACTAATACCTAAATAAAGTTGGAATAAGGCTTAAATGATACAGTGGACTCTAAGTGGATTATAAGACAAACGTTTTGTATTTACAAGGTGGGGCAAAAGTTATCACCCAATGTTATTTTGCTGTAATTTTTTTTTAATCAAAATCTTTGGTTCTGCTAGTGGAAATTGTTTATTTAATCCATTAGAATTAATTTTTCAAGTTAAGAAAATGATATCGGCCAAGTGGCCGGTTTTCACCCTTTGTTGTAAGTGTACAGCTCTGCTTTAACTAATACGATTTGATACTACAAAGCGTCAGTTTCTTTTTCGTATGTGTGTAGAAAGAGGTATGAGTGATAGAAAGAGGCAGAGTTTCGTCAACTGTTTTATTCTGGCTTATTTAACAAACGTGTTTGCAACAGGTTTTGGTTGGATTTTTCAACCACAGCGTAGTATATTTATGTCTAACATTTTGTTGTGGCAGCGTTGTAAATCGTAGTACTTTAACTAAGTGAATAAGATTATCAAGGTCAACAAGGGACTTTATAATGAAGGGTGAATAGCGCTAGTATAATGCTGCATATTGAATTAAACCAATCCTCAACAGACTATACAGACTCCATTACATTTAGAAAATGCACCGTTTGGTTCGATTAACTACTTTTGTAACATACAGCAAAAAATAGTCGAAAAAGTGCCACATAATTGGACATCCAAAACGCGCTTCGTCAAGAACGGGGTGCCATATTCTGGAAATCATTTTACATTTTCTCAATAAATTAAAAAAAAAAAAACAAATCTAAATGATTTCATTATCTTACATGTCTGCCCAAATCACTATTTCTTCTTAGAGAATGCGTAAGTTTGTGCCATTTTGTTTCGTATATATCGCATTTTATTTGCCATATAGAAATCTTAGCCCTGAACAGCTCTTTGTCATACAAAACTCATTCTTATTATTTTGCTTTACATTCTTTTTCTTTGCTGTTACAACAAATTTGTATGACAAAGAAGGTAAAAAAGGAGAACGTAAAAAGATAATAAATGTGCAAATGTGGTTAGTGCATTTTTTTAATGCAAAAACTTAAAATAGGTTATTAAAAATAAATCTGAGAAAGATAATACGATGAAGAGATATTAATATTTAACAAATCACATGAACGCCCCGGTAGGATAGCTAGTAGTGAGCTAGTCCATCAGCCCCGGGGTTGCGGGTTCGATTCCCGCCAGAGACCCTGGTTTCTTTCCTGCAGACAAGCGTAAGGCTTCGCGTGGATTAGCATAGGGAATTCAAAATAAAATATAAAAAAAAAACAAATGTATGTATGTTAAGAAGGAACAGTGAGTCATTAAAAGGGAAACAATCTGTTTTTGTTTTTAAATTTGACGGAGGTACAATGAATTAATGCAATATTAAAATTGGATTAACTTTATTTTGAAGTGTACTCAACTTTAATATTATAAAAACATGCGTTTGTTTTGCAGAACCAGGCATGCATATCCGTTCGTCTGAAATTTGTTGCATTTTGGCTCTCGAACGATCTAATAACGATGATATGCTGCAAATGATGGTATATATTTATGTGACATATGAAAATATATACTAGCCAAGGCTGCTATTTCAACAGACTGACGGTCGTCGTTAAAAAAACTTCGCTAGTAATAAGGACCCAGGAAATATATACTTTGGGCCTCAAATCAATATTGTAGAAATTACAAGCGGAATCACAAACTTATCTTCCGTGAAGGTTATACAATTTATGTTTATGTGATGTATAATTGAAATTTGTTATTCATTTTGTATATTGATTTCATACAAAACACCGTTCCCTGTTGACAAGAAAATCGTACAGTCTCGGTGATCAGAGCTTACATCATATCCAGTTGTTGATTTGACTATGCCCTAAATTCGCTCGTGCAGAATACCTAAAGTAGCATGAGCTGTGTAGGTGTAGCACATAGGGCTGCCCTCTTGAAACCACATAACGTTAGTGTCTATGTCATCCAATTAAGACTGCAAGAAATTGGAAATCATCACCTGTATCGATCTCGTTGACGGTGATGGCTACACCAACCAATGGAATGCTGCCGTCGCGAGCCAAACAGAAATCTTTTTGGGAGGTATAGGACGCTTTTGATCTCACGCGGATAGGTTGACGTGTCCATTCATTTAGAAATAAGGGCTCATGGCTGAAGATGATTTGGGTCAAAACAAAATACGCACTTTCTGTTAAACTCTAAAATTGACCATGATGATTTGGCGAAACAGACGGATAAAATTACAGTCAATTCGACAGATGTTTTTTTTTAATTGAATATTTATTTACTTAATCTACCTTATGGCCATCAGTTAATACTGGTCGGTCTCCGTTCTAGTGAGGTGTAAGATCGCCTGTTCAAGGCCTTGCTCGGACTGGGAGTTGAGAAAGGTGAAAGCGGACTTGGACGATTTTCTAGTTTTAATATATATTTTTTATGGACTTGGCGCAATTTATCTTTTACTGAAGAAACATTATAGCCACATGGATATTTTCATTTTTTATATACCACGGCGCTCCGTTCATGGTTCGAAAAACGTTTGATTGTTCCCTCTGTTTAATCCCAAAACTGGAATTGCGAGAATATTCCCCAAATTTGGATACCATGTATCCAAATTGGTTTTCAAACTGTTTTATACAGGATGACTTAGTCAAGCAAACGTTTGGATTTGGAAAGCCCCTAATGGAAGACCGTTTACATTTAATCCTTGATTTTTAAGTTACTGAAAATCATTTAACAGGTTTCCTTGTACTCTTTAAATTTAAACGTTTGAGTTAAAGGCACGTCAAAAATCGGTAACCTTATTTATTTTCAACTAATTAAGAGAAAGCTAATTTACATTACGAATTTGCAAAATTTCTTCAATTTGCAAAAAATTTACACACCCTTCAAAGCCCTACCTTGCATCTAGGTGGTGATATCGACTCATTATTATCGAGCCATGTCAAGTAGAGTACAAATATCACTTAAACTACACAAAAAAAGAGATAAATAAAATTTGCAATTCTGACAACCAAAACCAGGTCGAACAATGTAAATAAATTACAACAATAAAAAGAAACCAAATAAAGGTTAAACTACTCAAAAAGCATCAAACTAAAAAAGAAATACAAAAAAGTGCTTAAAATCCTGGCCAAGGTTAAAATAACAACAAACGAAATTAAAAAAGATAAACAACATTTTTTATTCGATAGCCACAAAAAAGCACTGAAAACCTCAAGTATCGTACATGCAAAAAGCCCTAAATTATCAGAATTTTACACCATAAATAATATAAAATCCGTAAAAATGTTGCTGCATGACTGTCAGCCAAGCAGCCAGCAGCAATCACTTTAACTTTGTTGCAGTTAAATTTCAGTGGTTTCGTAGTTTCTGACGGGTGTTGTAAAAAGTTTTATATACATACTTTTCTTTTTCAATATCTTTCTTAAATATGATAATTTTTTTAACCATTTTTTATACGTATTTCTTTTTAAATTTTATTTCTGGTTTTAAAATTATATTTAAAATTGTTTCATAGTATTTCTTTTTTTTTTGAAATTTCAGTGTCACGCACTGTTTATTTTGTTAAACAGAAAATCTCTGTTAAACAACATCATGACCGATATTAACCAGAAAATACAAATTAATACAGAAAAGCAAAGAGTTCAACACAAAAAAAAAAAAAATAAATAAAATGTTGCATCTTGTGACCTTGTGTGGCATGGCATTAAATTGTTGCAGCATTTTTGCTCTTTGATGCGAATGTCTGTCTTTAAGTCAGACAGTCAGTCGGCTTGTAATCAAGTATATGCAATGAAGTAAGCTTTAAACTTACAGATTTCAATCATTTTTCTGTAGCTCTTGCAAACAAAAAAAAGCATTACAAATAAATAAAATAAAAGTTAATGAAAATATTACGAAAATAATTTACACACTTAATTTCAATCGAAAAAACGATACAAAATGAAGCAGAAATAAAAAAAGTTAGAAACTGAAACATAAATTAATTAAACTCTTTTTCATCTTATTGGCGTGTTTGAAAAAGAGACTTCAAGATGATTCCTTTATATTTGTAACATTTATTTTTATTACAAGCAGAAAATTGTCAGTCAGTGTTGCCACCACTACACACAAAAATACACTGATGTTAGGTCAAAATTATCCAACAGAATAAAAGCAAGTAGGAGTGCTATATTCGGCTATGCCGAATCTTTTATATCCTTCACCATGGTGCAATAGAATATATAATATGATATAAATAACGTTATAAATATAATAAATATGTTGTAGTTTTAATATAATATTCAACTTTATAGATTTCTCTTCAAAGGTTAAAGTTATAAAACGTAATATTAGTTTAAGTTTAAACAAGTAACTGTCTTTATATTAAGAAAAATTTCATATTTTGTCTTAAGGATTATATACATATTCTTATGTATATATCGAGCCCTAATCGCGAAAATAACGTAAGAGCCAAAAATTAAATTTTACCCCCTGTAAGAAGTTTTTTTTTATATTATTTCATATAAATTTTGTATGAAATTTGTCGCTTGCGATGACCATGACATTTTAGGAGATGATGCAAGTGTTACTAATAAAGTCATTTAATAAACTGCAATGATTGCGGTTACATTATTTTCGAGGTAAGGGCTCGATATATACATATATCGATACCTTCCCGTAAGAATGTATTAAGCGACATTTCTAAAATTGCGTAGGAAACGAAAAAAACGTTTCATTTAGTTATTTAGTTTTCGGATTTTATTTTAAGAAACATATTTGGAAAGCGATTTTCAGAATACAAAACATATTTAAAAATGTTGCTTAGCATACACTGAAAGAAAATTGCTTCATATATTTAATGAATCATTTTCATAAAAAAAATTTCCTTGGGTAAATGAAAATTTTCATTGTCTAAATGGAATTTCATAGTTATAATGAAATATTTTCGTAAAAATCGCTTCATTGGATTTCGTAATTACGTTAAAAATTTTCATTGGATATATGAAAACTTAAGTTTGTCCAAGTTAAACAAAAAATTTTAATTGGGAACATAAAAAAACAATATACAAACATAACTATATTCATAAATTAATACAAAATTGTAGTTTCCTTAAAAAAATGTTTAATTGTTAATTAAAAAATTTAAGATTTAATAATTTCGTACATCGAATGTTAAATGTATGCCATTAAATTTGTGAAATCAAAAATTTTTTTTATAAAAGCCACATATTTCAATAATTGCCTTCATAAATTTAAATTTTCATTATGACAATAAAAATGTCATTATAGTAATGAAACAAAAACTTTCAATCCACTTTCAATCAACGTTGTTATTGTTATTATGGACAATTTAATCTCATATTTACGCTCTTAATTGAGTAAAAAACATAGTTTTTTATCCAAAAACTACACTGCCCCAGTAGACTAGCTGGTAGTGAGCTAGTCTATCAGCACCGAGGTTGGCGGATCGAATCCCGCCAGAGACAGAAAAAAATAAAAAATAAAATAAAGTGAAATAAAACAAGAAAAAAAAATAAAAAAAAAAAAAAATTTTACTTTATTGAAAGTATTCATCCAATGAATAATATTCATAAAATCATTGATCCAACGAAGCGCTGCATAGGTTCCTTTTTAATGCAATTTTTCATGGGATTAATGTCAAATTTCATTGGTATTGCGAAGAAAATTCTTTCAGTGTAGTTTCTTTGGCGGATAATACAAATTACAGGATGCCACATTATGCCAGTGAGAAAACTTGACGGTTGATACAATTTTATTTTCACCCTAGATTCCTTTGCATCCATGATAGGGCAGCGAAACCCAGGCCAAAATGTGGCGCTTAATTTCTAGTATAGTTCCACATCAAAAAGTCATTTTCGAAAAAAGTGTCGCTTAATACATTCTTACGGGAAAGTATCGATATATACTTAGAACCTTAGACCACCTAGCTACTAACGCACACCATCTGCCAAAAAGTGAGTAGAATTAGGGAAGTGGGCCAGGCTCAAAATAGAATCCTTTACCTTTGGAGAACGGCAATAGGTAAAGTTTTCAAGATTAGTATAGATAGCTTGGCCTTAAATTCAAAGAAATTTGAATAAATGGGCGGGCTTAAATAAGTGGGCATGGCACAAAATAGAATTCTGTATATCTTAAAATCGGCATAAGGTAACGTTTCCAATTTTAGTACGCATTGCTCGTTTAATAATACACAACATCTGTCAAAAATTAAGTGAGGGTAGATAAGTTTTCGTGGCACCTTCCACACAAAGGCATTATAGATTTCTATAAATCCAGAGAGAGTTAACAGGTAAAGTTTCCAAATTTGGTACACATAGCTCGGTAATTAATACGCAACATCAGTCTAAAAGTGGGCGGGATTAGATAAGCGGGCACAAAATAGAATACTGTATATCAATACACAATACCTGTTAAAAAGTGGGCTGAATTTACAAAGACGACATAAGTGTCTACATCTTTTAAAAACGGTTACATTAGAAGTTGTCAAATTTGATACAAATAACTGCCTAAGCTAACGAAATCTGTATTAAAAATATTTAACTAATTTTATTTCAATTGGGCTAGTGAAACGCAATGAGTTGAGCTTGTTAAAATAACAAAAAAACATCAACTTTTGAACTTAATTCAAAAAAATTGTAGGCAGTCTTGGTTTTTAGTTCAGATCTCAGTCATTTATCGATTTCGTTGAATTTCAAAAGCACTTTAATAGATAAAAGATGACATAAATATATAACAACCATGTCCCCAGCATATCTGGGCACTTCGGAGACCCCATTTCAACATACACACGGACAGGCAAACATCGTTTAATGAACTTAGCTCCTCATAAGAATCCAGAAAATATAAACTTTATAGGGTCTAAGATTTATATTGTAAAACTTACAAACGGAATGATAAACTTAAGGCTCAGTTAGCAGGGAGTAACAGTTATCTTACCGTAAAAAAGTAAGGCCAATCTATTTCTTACAGATTGAGACGTAACATCTTACTGCTAGCTATAATCGTTATAATTGCTTTACATACAACAAAATTAAGCATCTGATTTGCAACGTTACTGTTCTCACGGCTTACTGAGCCTTAATACCCTTTGCACCTGTGAATAAGGTTAATGATACAAAAAAAAAAAACATTTATGTACAAATATTTAATACACCAAATGTTGCAGTGTCAATTTCTGACTCTAGCTAAAATACTGGAGGCAACAGATCACAGAATAATTTAATGAAAAGAAAAAAATTAAATTATAACAATATTTTGTGTTCTATTGTGCCCTGTATATCGATTATGAGGTTTCCACTTTTAGGCTTAGAAAAAGTCAGCTGGAATTGTTACTGGGCTCCCCGTTCCCAATCTTTTAAACTAACCAACCGGGTTTCTTAAAATTTGGCATGCAGACACTGTAACATCTGAAAAGAAATATGGAATTGGATGTGAAATACGGCAAGAAGGGTAAAAGCTCTCCCTCCTAATATCTTCTGAACTAATTGACTGGTTTTCTTGAAATTTCGCAGGCAAATAGTATTTCAGCTGGAAAGTACTATAGCCTATATCTTTTTATTATTTAGAGCGTGAAATAGAGCAAGAGGGGTAAAATCTCAACCTCCCTTTATCTTCTTTATCAACCAGGTTTCTTAAAATTTGCCATGCAGACACTGTATTATCTGAAAGAGAACAGGGCACGAAATAGGGAAAGATGATTAAAAGCTCCCCCTCCCTATATCTTCTTAACTAATCAACTGATTTTCTTGAAATTTGGCAGGCAAATAGTGTAAATAGTGTCTGGAAAGAGCTATAGCCTATAATTTTTATTATCTTCTTAACTAATCAAAAGGTTTTCTTAAAATTTGGCATACAGACACTGTAACATCTAAAAGAAAGAAATTATACGGCAAAATAACGTTTGCCGGGTCAGCTAGTTACTTTATAAAGTGTGGTTCATTCAAACCAGAGAACGGCTTTGTGCAATTGCAAAAAAATCGCATTAAATGAACAGCAACAAATACACACGCTTGCGGTCATACAATCAAACTTGCGCAACCGCAAACATTCGCTGCTGGTTTGCAGTCATTCAAATAATGCACATCGTGCTTTGTTATTTATACCATCGTTAGCTTCGTTTTTTAATGAAGATGTTTGTGTGTTCGGCGCGACAATGATTGTTTTGGTAAAGACAGAAAAAAAATACAAACAAAAAAGCCAGAAATCAAGCAATCATTACTCATGTATTCATTCAGCAGTTGCTAAGTAGTATAAGAAAAAAAAAATTGAAATGAAACTAAACGCACATATGTAGGTACAAACAATTTCCATAGAAACAGTAGATATTTTTTTATCATCTTAAAAAGTACAGCAGTTCTGTATGTTCAATGTATTCTGTTATTGTTGTTTTTATTGTTTTTAATTTGAACAAAGCGTCTCATCAAGTGGTTTATTGCTGTTATTGTTGTTAATGTTAACAAAGCGTCTCATCGAGTGGACAATGACTACTTGAATGCAAAAGTATAAGAATGTGTTCCTTTTGAATTTACACAGTTGTGTTATATTGCGTGCGCAACAAAAATGCAAACAAAGCACTTTCAATAAAAAACGAATACATGCAAAAATCAAATCAAACGAAACGATGTAAAAATTACCAACGTTGAACTTTGTTTTGTAAGCAAAGAGTGAATGTAAATTTGAGCGTAAAAATAAATCAAGAAAAATAGTGATTTTGCAGTTCTCTGATTCAAACCCTGCCCTCTTTTTTCTTCTCTTTAAGGTTCCCAAACATTGAAAACTTTTATCTTCAACTTAACTGCCAAACAAATTTTCAAAAAAAAAAAAAAATACAAGTGCTTTATTTGGTTCTGCCGAATCTTTGATATTCTCTTCCGAGAATCAGAATTTTACAGGGGTGGACTTTACATGGAATCTTTAAATTATAAGCCAATCTTTTTAAAACAAGCCTCACCGTATTATTATTTGTTACGGTCTTAGACGTATTGAAATCTATTTTAAAAGTAATATTTGCACGAGACCTATAGGAAATTATAAGCCGATGATAGCAGAGTTTTATGATTTTATTTTTAGTCATATACAATTTTATTTGACCCAATTAAAATTTGTAGGCGTAATTTGGTGTTTTCCGTTTTTGGTATTGGGGCCTATCATAAATTATAAACCAATCTTTACGAAATTTGTTAGTGTAATTTCTAGTCTTAAAAAACTATGACTGAATAAATTTTACTACAACAGAGTTATTCGTTAAGTTCTATGGGTTTTCTGGAAGTGGGCTTTATCTGCGGTCTATGGTAAAATATAAAACGATCTTCATGAAATTTAGCACTTTAATTTCTGGTCGTAGAAAACGAGCTTGGGCAAGATATTATACCAAGCGGTTTATTCCGTCAATAGTTATTTACATTTTTGTTACAGAAATATAAATTTTCGACATGTAACTCTTTTCCGCTGAGCCGCTTATGCTGGATTTCAATCCTGGGCTGCTACGTAGAACACACAAGTACGGTGATGGAAAATTGAAATATTAAGATGGTACTGACCAACAAGCAAAAGAGTACTTTTTCAACATTTTTGTACTTTTTAAAACATTTTTATTTGCCATTTATGGACCGAGAAAAATTTCAACCAAATTTCAACAGCAAAATTCAGATGAGGATATCTAAAATTAAAATATACCAACAATCAGTGTTGCCATAACCTTTTGATAATTATACATTCTGTGTAGGCAATGTTGTAAACAGGGCTGTGGAGTCGAAGCTGTAGAGTCGGAGTTAAGGTTTTTATACCGGATTTTGGCGGCATAAAAATGTTTAAAAAAATATTCTAATAATTTCCAAAATAAAAATACTTCGAAATTTGCGATGCAATATTACTGAATCCTTTTTTGCTATATTTAACCATTTAACAGGTACTGCATTATAAAAAGAGTTTAAAGTCAAATAAGGACCAGTCTCATATACATTTAGCATTAAAGCATAGTACTCTGTTCAAATTTATGAAAAATGTTGAGCAACATTTATTATTTCACACGAAAATTTTGACATGTATCGATGTTACCTATCATGCGAGTTTGTACAATTTGCCGATTTTATTCATGCAAAGTATGCGACATTGTTTTGCGTATGTAAACAAACCCCACATGTATTTTATAAAATAATTTTTTTTAATAAAAAATTTAATAAAAAAGAAAGTAAATATGGATAGAAAAACTGTTACCGGTTGTGTTATATTACTTTTTTATTTCTTATTAAATAATCAGTTCATCCTTTTTTGCTTAAAATTCCACGTGAAATAAGTGCAGCTTTCTTTATTTCGCAGTTGTAAAAAAATGTTGCCAGAAACATTTCGGAACTTTTTCATAAAATGAACAGAGTACAACTCTATCAACATTATTTCATAGATATTCCGCACAAGTTTTTTTCATATGCGTTTTGACAGCATTTCACGTGAAATGTTGAACAGAGTACCAGGCTTTAGGTTAGATTAGGAGTCGGAATTAGAATTTCAGCGGTTGGAGTCGGAGTTAGTACTTTAAAAAAAATCAATCCCAAATTTCTAAAGAAGAAGCATAACAAAAAGAGTATTAAAAAGGTACCCCCACGTCCGTGGTATTTTTGAAAGCAAAAAGTACTGAAAATAGTACCATACTACTGAATTTTCCATCACTGGTTCTTTCTGTTATATCGTTCGGAAATTAGCGTGATTTCACCAGTAGGACAAGCAGACAGACGAATATGGCTTGATCAACATACAACTACTCAAGGAGCCAGAATATAAAATATACCTTATGGGGTCATAGATGAATATTAAAAAAATTTCACATGGAATAACAAACTGAGTATACCTTCATTAACCACTAGTGGTGGTGGAGGGTATAAAAATATGAACAAATAAATGAAGTGTTTGTTGTTTGGTTCATAATTAAGTGCATTTAATTTATCATGTGCATGTTCATGACCGTCTGTCTGTCCATCCTTTCACTCAATTCATCTTTATGACTTTAAATTTCGTGTTGTAAACGGATACGCAAGAGTTTGTGTGAAAAATGCGATTTTGGCACAGGAATTAAAAGCAGTTATTTTTTTTTTTTTATTGTTACACTTCTTTTTGCCTGTTTTGTCAGTTATTTAATGTTAAGTTGGCGTTTGTTAAACATTTTCGTATTAATCATGTCTTAAAGTGTTGCATTTTTTTTAGTTTCTTTTGTACGTTGCATGTGCAAGGAATGTTAGTATGAACCAAGTACTTGAGAGCTTTTTGTGTGTTTTTGACATTCTTAAGTTTCTACTGCCAATGAGTTTTCATATTTGGCTAAACAAAGAGATGCAATGTGATTTAGTTGTACCTTGACTTTAAGATTTTTTTTTTTTTTTTGAGCAAATACAGTAGAATGAGACTTAAGATTAATTAATAAATAATTTTGACAAAAACCTTTAAAAGAATGTAAACATTGTTTAGTGCAGAGTGGGTCAGAGACAATATTTTTGAAAAATTTTAATACTTCTTGACATTTGTTTAAACTTAAACACAAATTCACCTCAGAGGACAAACTGCTGCATTCGACATCGATCCAAAATCCCATTTAAATTGTATTGTTATTTCGTAATTTAGTCCCAGGACTACGGCACCCACTGGAAAAAAAAATTTTAAATTCTCCAACATTTTTAAATATCGACCTAACATAAGTTTGTGCGACATTAAATTTTACTAACTGTACACTGAAAAAAATTAATGAATCAATTTCATAAAATTTTTTTAAGATTTTTGTATGACGTGCTAAATTCCCAATTTTTTATATTTGATAAATACACTGAAATTTATTGTTGAGGGAAAGCTAGCTTCTATTTTTTTTTTTTTTTAATTCAATGAAAAGTTTCATTATGGACATGAAATTTTACATATATAATTTCATTAACACTATTAAATTGAGTTTCTCAATTTTGCTAAGATTTTCCATTAAATTAATGACAACTATTGTTATACATTATTTCTATAGGGGTTTTAAGATTAAAACAAGTTAGAGTGCTATATTCGGCTGTGCCGAATCTTTGATACCCTCCACCGACACTTCGAATGTTTTAGGAGTAATATCTGTATGATGTCTATTTATTATTATAATCTTTGTAAAAACAGACATCTGCATTAAAATTTGTTGCGGTTTAGACCTACATATATAAAATTATTGATCGAAAATCAGAATCAATTTTAAAAAGTTTGAGTAGAATATCAGTTTAAGCTGAACTTAAATGATTTTCAAGAGAACAAATTATATAAAAGTCATGGTAAGCTATGAACCAATCATCCCAAATTCTGCAGAACGATTTCTGGCATTAAAAAACATAATTTTCAATACAGCGGTGCAATTAGTTTAAGCGTTTGCAGTGAATTTCAGAGACTGCTAAAATGGAATCTAAGGTAAATTATGGACCGTATATCACAAAATTGCATAACATTTTTTCTGGCCTTATGAAGCTAAACTGGAGGAAAGTTTACCGCGTATTTAATTATTTTACCAGAGTGGGCTTTAAATGAGGCCTATGGTAAGTTATGCACCGATCTTCACCAAATTTCACAGTATCATTTCTAGTTCTATAAAACTGTGATGTATCAAATTTTGTTATGATAGCGTTATTTTTTACGTTTTTAGGCGTACTAAGCTGTTTTTCGGGAGTAAGGTTTATATGGGGCCTAGGGTAAATTATGAACTGATCTTCACGAAATTTCACAGTCTTATTTCTAGTCCTGTAAAACTTTTATGTTCCAAATTTTGTTATGATAGCATTATTTTTTACGTACTTAGGTTTACTAAGCTGTTTTCCGGGAGTAAGGTTTATATGGGGCCTATGGTAAATGATGGACCGTTCTTCACAAAATTTTAAATCTTATTTTTCGTTCAATAAAACTGTGATGTACCAAATTTTGTTATGATAGCATTATTTTTTACGGATTTAGGCGTACTAAACTGTTTTCCGGAAGTAGGTTTTATATGGGGCCTATGGTAAATTATGGACCGATCTTCACGAAACTTAATAGTTTTATTTCTAGTCTTATTTAACTGTGACGTGCCAAAATTTGTTATGATTGCATTGTTAGTTAGGGTTTTAGGCTTACTATACCGTTTTCCGGGAGTAGGGCTTATATGGGGCCAAGGATAAATCATGGACGGATCTTCAAGAAATTTTACAGCGTGATTTCCAGTTAAATAAAACGAACTGTTGCGAAATCTTGTATCATTCTGTGCATTTTTGCACCATTTATGTTAGTTTTTGTAACAAAATTATCAATTTTTTTTAGGTGGTGGGTCCACATTTTGATTCATAGCTCAGATCCTATTGAACCGATTTTGCTGGATTTCAATCCCAAACTGCTTAGGATAACTACAAGCAATTTGACACCAAGTTTGTTTATTTCTTTTGAGTTTTTCGAAAATGAGCGCGTTTTCAACAGACGGACATGGCTAAATCGACTTAAAATTACTCAAGGATCCAGAATATATATACTTCATAGGGTCTGAGATGAATAATAAAAAAGTTTCACACGGAATGACAAACTTAATTTACCCTCTTCACAACTAATTGTGGTGGAGGGTATAATAAACTGTTAATTAAAATATTCAAATATTTTTAAATAAATGAAAAAAAGGAATCTTTTGTAACTTCATACTTTCATTGAAAAAGGTCACTAAGGCTCAAATTTACATTCATTTGTTAATTATTATGAAACTGAAATGATGACTTTTGCTTAGCTAAAGTATCATATGTACAATAATTGGTTAAGTAAACATTTTAATAGACCAAAAATTGGTAACTCTATTTAAATAATAAATAATGAAAAAATAAAATTAGTTAACCAATTACATTTGAGGCTTTTACTAATGGTTAAGAAAAGCTATTATTTTTGGCGATAGACATGCAAATACATATATAAAAAATTTTTTAAATTTCAATTTTTCATGACTTCAATGAAAAAAAAATCATAACGATACCGAAATACTGATTTTAGCTAAATCTTAGTAATAGGATCAAAAATAAACAACGAGAAAGAACAAGCAAGATCAAAAAAATTCTCACATTCTTTTTTATTTCTTCTCAGGATTAAAAAAAAAAAAAAATTTACAGCAACTCAAAACGCACATTGAAAAATGGCTGAAATAAATGAACAATCATTAAATTAATAAAAGACTGTCATAAAAATTACTAAATTTAAAAATTAACTTAATGAATTTATGTCATTGAACAAATTAAATATTTCATTCAAATATAAAAACATTTATATGTATTAATATAATGAAAAAAGTTTCTTTGAACGTTTGACTCTTAATCATTATGTTAATGAAATATTTCATTAATGTGATGACAAATAGTCATAGTCTTAATTAAATTTTCTGACATTAAAATAATGCAAAATTTTCATCGATTTTATGAACAAAGGTTGAATTTTAATGTACATAATTTTTCATTGCATTAATATCAGAATCCATTGGATCTGCGAAGAAAATTCTTTCAGTGTAAGAACAAAACTTTTTGCCTGGAGCAAAAAATAACGCATCTTAGTGCAAATTGTGGACTAAAACTATCTCAAATAAATTCCCCTATCACAGATTTTTTTTTCTAAAATCTTTTGCCTTGCACTAAGGAGAATTGAAGAAGATCCCAAGCACTTTAGCCAATTGATTGTCAATAATATTTCATATCATTTTTTGCAAAAAAGGGAATGAAAAAAGTTCCTGAAATTATGAAACCTAATCTGGACCCTTCTTAATAATGTATTATAGACTAACGTAAGTATCTCCCAGGACGGCTTTTAAGATCTAATTAACACAATGGGTTAAATAACGCCCAACCAGGTAGTAATTTAAGTACACTATTGTCTCAACCAAGCACTTGAACTTTTTTCGGATATAAAGCTGCCTAATCGGAAATGCAAAGCAGCTATTGATGAATAGTCCGAAATGTGCCGTTAGACCAAAAGTTGATCCTATCTAATGGGTTACAATTAGCTCGGGTCAGGACATTTTTTAGATCTTACATTACGAGATTTACGTTCAAACTATGCCTACTACGCTATTTACGAAGGGGTCTTGCCAAAACCAGTCCAGGGCATATATAGCTATATACACTGAAAGAAAAATGCTTCATATATTTAATGAATCATTTTCATAAAAAAAATTTCCTTGGGTAAATTAAAATGTTCATTGTCTAAATGGAATTTCATAGTTATAATGAAGTATTTTCGTTAAAATCGCTTCATTGGATTTCGTAATTACGTTAAAAATTTGCATTGGATATATAAAAACTTAAGTTTGTCCAATTTAAACAAAAAATTTTAATTGGGAACATACAAAAAACAATATATGTACAAACATAGCTATATTCATTCAACGTTGTTATTGTTGTTACGCATAATTTCATCTCATATTTACGCTCTTAATTGAGTAAAAAACATAGTTTTTTTTATCCAAAAACTACACTGCCCCGGTAGGCAAGCTGGTAATGAGCTAGTCTATCAGCACCAGTGTTGCCAGTGGATTTTTCGAAAAAATACCTACACATGCTAATAAAAATCCGATTTTTCCCTACACGCTGACAAAATTTCCCCTACAAAAATCCCTACGCATTATTATTATTTAAATAGAAGAAAAACATTAGTTATAAACAATAAATTTTATTTGAATATGTATTTTAAGGCTTTGACATAAAATAAGTTTAAAGGCTCAACCATAATATGCATAGCCTTGCTTAACCTTCTGACAAAAATTTACAAAAAGTCTCTCAAATGTATTTAAGAAAAAAAAAAAAAAAAAAACATTTGATTCCGTACGCAATGTACGATTAGATTCGCACATTGCTTAAGCAAATGACAGTTTCATTAAACTTAGCAAAAAGTTTCCTTAAGTTCAATATGGTTTGCCTCATATAATTTACATGTATTCGCTTAAGTCAACCTAATCACATTGTGGTTGGGCCTTAAGTGTTTCAACATTAGGTGTGATCCCGTACTCAACGTTGGGTTGCCTGCGGGATCCCAATCTTATCGAAACAGTTCCCGTACTCAAAGTTTGGTAATGTGGAGCTTTTAAGATAAAAATATTCTTCTTCTTGCTTGAAGTAGCCCGTACTTTTTTTGACAAATTTATAAAATTGTGTCACAATCAGCTGTGTCAAAAATAAATAACAAACTGCAAACAACTTAGTCAAAATAATTAATATACGAAATATTTTTAAAAAACATTTTTTTCAACCGTTTTGGACAATAAAATATCACTAAAAAACGTTTCATCAACATTTATTTTATACATAATACGATATGACTAAAAATCCCTACATTTTGGAGATTATGAAAAATCTGTCCGATTTTCCCTACGCTTCTATTTAAGTACCAAAAATACCCACATGTAGGGATTTTCCCCTACTTCTGGCAACACTGATCAGCACTGAGGTTGCACGATCGATTCCCGCCAGAGACAGAAAAAAAAATAAAAAATAAAATAAGAAAAAATAAAATATAAAAAAAAAATTGTTTACTTTATTGAAAGTATTCATCCTTATTCATAGATCTAATGTAATATTTCATTAAATACATTTTAATGAAACATAGGTTCCTTTTCAGTGCAATTTTTCATGGGATTAATGTCAAAATGCATTGGTATTGCGAAGAAAATTCATTCAGTGTATATATAGCTAGTTCTCATGGGGCGAAATAGTACTAAAGGCTCAGTTAGCCGGGAGTAACAATAACGTTGCAAATCAGCTGCTTCGTTTTACGTCTCAATCTGTAAGAATTAGATTGATCTAACTTTTTTACGCTAAGGTTAAGTTACTTTTACTTCGTACACACAAATCGCTCATTTGCTGCAAGACCGGCATTTCGAGATAAACGCATTTAAAGTTTTTGATTGGCTCTAACTACTTAGAAAAAAAGAAGACACATTCTCTTCAAACTGGGAAAGTATAAAAGATGTAAAGATGACTTTTATACAGAATATAAAGAAAAACAAAGCGAACAATTTTGCATCTCTAACTCCAAAATTTCATGTTTTGAGTTTTGCCGGTCTTGCAGCAAATGAGCGATATGTCTTGCGGGAGTGTAAAAACAGGAGCTAGGTGCTATTACATTTGCACAACCTTAGCCAAAAAGTACTTGCATTTTTGCCTACAGCAAACAAACGATTAATAAAAAAAATGTTTAAAGATTCGTTAAGAAATGTTAATGGACTGTAAAAAATATGTTGTAATACTGCAGGCATCGGAACTCCATTTCTAAACTGCCCATTTTTTTAAAGCCATTGCTACGTTTTAATTAAATCTTTTATCAAATCCAAAATAAGTACATACACAAAGTAATTAAGTCAATAAAAATTTAAGTAGCAACTTACATTGAATTTAACAAAAACATTAAAATAAAAACATTAAAGTTAACCAAACTATTATATATTAATATAGCCACTTAGCAGTTTTATTGACTTTAATAAAATGATATCTTAGTTTACGAAACTGCAACTACAAATTAAATTCGACAAAGACGCAGTTAAACTTGAATAATAAACTACAAAATAAACGCCTTTGCTTCCACCCAACAGTTTCTAATAGAGCTGGATAGATAATGTAAAAAAAAGACAGAGACTAACTGTTTTTTTTCTGGCGCCAATTGCATATACAAGCCAGCAGCCAGATTACGTACTATTAGCAAAATTTACTTCATATACATGGATATGAAAAGAGTACTCAGCTTACCCCACTTGCTTATTCCATTAACAAGTTAATGAAATGTTGAAAGAAAATATATTTTTCGACACTCAAAATAATTAAAGGTATGTATTTATCTATGTACCTAAAAACTTTTTCAAGCATTTTAAAAGTGATAATAAATAAAAAGATGTGCAATATATGTAAGCATAACGTTAAAATATAATTTTAAAGTTAATGTTGGGAAGTTGTTTTTTGTAAATTTATAAGGGCAATAATGATGCCAAGCTACACTGTCGTTGAGATAACTACCCATGTAATTCCTTTGGAAAAACTGTAAACCCCATATAAATTTCATAATCAATTCTTTTTTAAAACTGCCCAGTTGCTTACACTAAGACAGTCAGTGTTAAATTTCTTAATTTTAATCCATAATGAGAATGAAAAACCAAAAGAGAATTGAAGAAACTTTTCGGTATAAGCAAGTTTGTATCTTAGACGCTACCTCAAAAAAAAAAAGTATACACCCTCTAATATAAAGTATTTTTGCAAGGATGTTTAAAAAAACGTTTTTTCATTAACGTAGGGGTCTCCTTTTTAAATTTTTCGTTGTATCTTAGGCAATTACAGTCCGATATTAAAGTATGATATATCAATATTTTTGTCTCAAGACTAATGTTTTGTCCTCAGGGGCTATTGAGCTCAAGTGTCTCGTTCTAGTATTTATCCACCGAATCACTGTTCGTACCACCCTAATGTACCGCAATAATGTCACAAAATTAAACTATTAGAGTAAGTAATTCGATAATTCCAGCAGAAACAGTTTTTAATTTAATTATTCGAAAATAAAGGGTTTTATTTGTATAATATTTTTGGCTTTTCTAAAATCTTTGGAAAGGGTTTCCTGATGAGCTGGCCTAAGCAACCAGTGAAATGCGCACAGAGGCTAGCTTTCCCTCAACAACAAATTTCGGTGTATTTATCAAATATGAAAAATTGGGAATTTAGCACGTCATACAGAAATCTTAATAGTAAATTTTGTATTCCCGTAAATAACTTTGATAATATACTTGCATGTGCCCGTGCAGGAAACTGAATTGACAAATTGGTTTTTTTTTTGTTGTTTTCTTGCGAAGACAATAGAATGAAGCAATTTGTTTTTAATTTTGTTTTTTCTTTTTACCCACTTACAACTACAATTCGAGTCGGAAAGAATCCAACCAATTGTAGGGGGATGTAAGAAAAGATATACTCACTGTTTATTGTTGGTGCTTTGTTTAAGCTTTGATATTGTTACAGGTAAGACTTTGAATGTTTAAAATTCTTATTCGCTTTAGGGTTTTATTTGTATAATATTTTTAGCTTTTCTAAAATCTTTGGAAAAGGTTTCCTGATGATCTGGCCTAAGCAACCAGTGAAATGCGCATAGAGGCTAGCTTTCCCTCAACAATAAATTTCGGTGAATTTATCAAATATGGAAAGTTGGGAATTTAGGACGTCATACAAAAATCTTAATAGTAAATATAAATCAGTTTCAAATAATTTACGATTTACTGAATGTCTTAATGATAACTTTTTCACTTTGACGACAAAGTATTATGATGTTTTAGAATTCCGCCTAACTTCTGTTTAACCGGAATTATTTTTATGCTCGCACTAATAATATGAATGTTTACAAATAATAAATGTTACTTCAAAACTACATTACCAGCAAATCTTTCTTAAATTAAATTTTTTGTTTAATTCCACATTTTAATTTAACTTCTTTTTTTTTGCAAACACTGGTATTTAAAATGTAGGGTACCGCAAAAAATAAAAAAAAAATTAACAACATTAAATAGCGTCAACTGCAAAACTTGGATTATGCAACAGTTTTAATAGCACAAAAATGTGTGTAACACACACTTTACACATTTTCGAATGTTGACTGATATTCGCTTCTGCTGTTATTTCTGCTACTTAACAACTGTTGTTGCGCTGCTGTTGTAGTTTGATGTCGCAAAAGCAAAAGTGGAAAACTCTTTCCTCGTGACTCAAGAAAATAAAATTTAATTTTGCAAAATTATCAAGTGTTACACAAAACAAACAATCAAACAAAGCAAATGTTGACAAACAGATATAAACAAATACGAGGACCACATGTGCTTAAAATAGTAAAAAAGACAAAAAAAAACTTAAACACAAAACAAAAATTTTATTTGATATGCCATCGAGTAATCGTTGAAAAAAAAATTTAAATCCAAAAGTACAAAAATCGAAATTACAAATGAACACAATAACAAGCACATCTCTCTACAAAACTCCCCAGCAAACACATAGTCAAATCTTTGATATAAAATATCATAATTTTTGATATCAAGCACAATTCTCCAAACTTTTTCCAATGGTATGATTTTAGCATTTGTTCTCAAACTGAGAATAATTTAAATATAAACATTTGACAGACAACGTGCCGAATCTTTGATATCCTTCACCGACAGTTAGAAAGTTTTTAGGATGGGCATTATATGGGGCATATAATACATAATGGACCGAACTTTTCGAAATTTGACAGTGTGATTCTTAGTCATATAAAACTGTGAAAGGCCAACATTTGTAACAACCAGTGTTGCCAGTGAAATTTCGAGAAAGATACATTTTAGTTGCCAAAAAGATACACTTTTTCCCAAAAAGATACATATTGAAAAAAATTTGAAAATCTATTTATAACGTTTAACATTTATAAACATACTCTTTTATTGCATATTTAATGAATATTGTAAAGAAAATGATCAGGTATGTTTTAGGTTTCGACTCGAATTGAAAATGAAAAATTTTTTGAATCCGCATAATTCATAAATTGGTGTTCTCAAATCCACATGTTTTTGTGTATTCGAAATTTTTGTTTGAAAAAACTTTAGTTGAACTTAAGTTCGCTGATTTGCTAACCGCAGCATGATAGCAAAGTCTTATATTTATTAAAAAATCGTAAGAGCTGTTAAGAATCACAGGAAAAAAACGCTTCTATCGCAAAAAATTGCAAACTTTTAAACAAATACTAAAATTAATTTGAAGTAACAAAATAAAATTCCAAAAAAGCGGAATTTGGCGAAAATTTTTAATATTTCGCCATAACATTCATTTTAAATCCCTAAAACAATAAGAAATGACAAAAATTCGTTAAAAATTACTAAATTAGCGGAAATTAGCAAAGTATAATTTTTAATATTAATCGTTTAAGCTGTAAAGAATTAGAAAGCTTACAGGAACAAATCGCGTTTATCGCGAACATTGCTGAAGTTTGCGAAACATTGCAAAATTTAAAACAAACTCAAAAACTAGTTTAACTGCCTATTTTTTAGAAAACGTAAACAAGTGAGTGAGTGAGAAATTATGTTGAAACCAAAAATAAATTTTCGTTTTTTATTGTTGTTTTCAATATACATAATTTCTCACTCACTCACTTGTTTACGTTTTCTAAAAACAGGCAGTAAGATCGCTTAATCGATTAAAAAAACAACTTGTCATTAATATTAGGTATGTTTTTAAAAATGCGATTATATCGGCTGATTTTTTAGCTATTATCTTTTTGGCAACACTGGTTTAAACAGCTGACACACGTTTCGTGTTTTGTTTCAATGTCAAACATCTTCAGTTTGGTCTATACTTTAACCATGAAACGTCTTACAAACGAACAACGCTTGCAAAAAATTATTGAATTTTATTATCAAAATGCGTGCTCTGTTAAGAAAGTTCATCGCGCGCTTCTTGTGTACAGCGACAAAGCTCATTTTTGGTTCAATGGGTACGTTAATAAGCAGAATTGTAGTGAAGATCAGCCAGAAGCATTGCAGGAGCTACCAATGCATCCAGAAAAAGGCACAGTTTGGTGCAGTTTATGGGTTGGTGGTATAATTGGACCGTACTTCTTCAAAGATGATGCGAATCGTAACGTAACCGTGAATGGTGAGCGCTACCGTGAGATGATATCCAACTTTTTTTTGCCCAAATTGCAAGAGCTTGACTTGCATGACATGTGGTTTCAACAAGACGGTGCCACACAGCAAGCTTAACAATGGACTTATTGAGAGGTGAGTTCGGTGAACATTTTATTTCACGTTCGGGACGGTCAATTCTCCGCCTAGAGCGTGTGATTTAACGCCCTTAGGCCCGTTTTCACAACTTACCGATAGCTAAAGGTAAGATTTTATCGGCCACATAAAAAGTGTTACATTATTACAACTTTACTTTAACCTAATAGGTAGGATTAACCTTAATCTACTTTATCGTTCACTTAAGGTTAAAGTAAAGTTTTAATAATAGAACACTTTTTATAAGGCCATTTAAAGTATACTTTAAGCTATCGGTAAGTTGTGAAAACGGGCCTTAGACTATTTTTTGTGGGGCTATGTTAAAGCTCATGTCTATACACACATGCCCGCTTCAATTGACGCCTTGGAAGACAACATTGAAGCATTAATTCATGAGATACCGGCCGAAATGTTGGAAAGAGTATGCCAAAATTGGACTAAGCGGATGGACCATTTGAGGCGAAGTCACGGTCAACATTTGCATGAAATACTCTTCAAACATTAAATTATATGGACCGTACTATCGATTCAAATAAAGATTTCATGCAGTTTACTAAATTGTATGTGTTTTTTTTAAACTTTCCTATAGTTCTTAAAAAATCACCCGATATAAAAAGTTTGTATAAATTTCCCGAACAACTTCGCACTTCTAGTAATCATCGATTTAGGTGGATCGTATGTTTAAACATCCTTCATGCTTTCTTTCTTCATTATTTAAGCTTCTGCTGTATTAGTATTGAGTCGGCAACGATGGTCAGTCTTCTAATATTTTATTTTTGTACATTTTGCGTACAGATCCAAATGATACGAAAAATGTAAGGATTATACATGGTACTTGAAGTCATCAAAAGATACGAAAAATGTATCTTTCGTATCCTAATAGCAACACTGGTAACAACAGCGTTATTCTTAACGGTTGTAGTTGTACTAAAGTGTTTTTCGAGAGTGGTTTTCACGGATGGAAATCATGGTATCATCATTTTTCATTTTGAACATTGTTGGAACCGTGGGACTAACGCGGCGTACTTGGTACAATTTAAAAGTTTTAACTTTTTACTATGTTTTTTTTTTTTTTTTTTTTTTTTTAATAATTTATTTTTATTATTGAATCTTTCTTATCGAAATTTACAATATGTATTCAAATCTTAATTCTACTTGTTGTTTATTAGTTGTTACCTGTGTAACCACTAACTGCTGTATTCAAATTTTTAAGACTGTCTTCTAGTAAGGCTCAAAGTATCGGTTCTTTTTAGCCTCTGGTGACCTTCAAACTGAAGCAAACCCCGAGCGAGGTAGTTAGGGTGAACCATTAGTTTATCGATGTAGCTTATTGAATATTTTTTAATTTCCTCCTGGATAGTGGGGACGTTGAGATCTCTGTGGATAATATCATTACGTATATACCATGGGGCGCAGACAATTTGTCGTAATATTCTAGACTGTCTTCTTTGAAGCTTTTGGATGTTAGATGCGCATGCAGTACCCCATAATTGGATGCCATATGTCCATATTGGTTTTATGATGGACTTGTATAGAAGAACTTTGTTGTCTAAAGACAAGTTTGAGTTTCTACCGAGAAGCCAATGTAGTTGAGCTGCTTTAAGTTTCATAGCCGTTATTTTCGCTTCGATATGACGAGACCAGGTCAAACGTCTATCTATATGAACTCCCAAGTACTTTACATGGTTTTCTACCGGAACAGTGATGTTATTTATTTTTACTGCTGGGCACGTTTGTCTTCTGAGCGTGAAAGTTAAGTGAGCACATTTAGCCGGGTTAACCTTTATTCTCCATTTTTCTAGCCATGCCTCTAGTTCATTGATGTGGGACTGCAGATTTTGCGATGCGACTTTTGGGTCATGGTTAACGCTAATAAATGCTGTGTCGTCTGCAAATGTAGAGGTATGCGTGCTCAGGTTTGTTGGCATATCCGCTGTGTATATTATATATAGAAGCGGTCCTAATATGCTGCCTTGGGGAACACCAGCAGTAATTTTCTTGAGGGGGGAGTATTTATCTTGCGACCTTACTATGAATGTTCTGCCTGTTAGATAGCTCTCCAGAAGCTTGTGAGTGTTTTGAGGAAGCATTCGTGTTATTTTGATGAGTAGCCCATCATGCCAAACTTTGTCAAATGCTTGGGAAATGTCTATAAACAGGGCTGAGCAGTATTGCTTTTTCTCAAACGCCGATCTAATAAGGGTGACAATTCTATGCACTTGCTCTATTGTACCATGTTTCGCTCTGAATCCGAACTGGTGATCCGGGATGATGTCGTGTTCATTTAGATGAGGAGTTATACTTAAAATGAATATTTTTTCTATTTTTTACTATGTGACAACTTTAATTTTGTTATGTTCTCTTTTGGACCCGTTTTTTTTTTACTTCTTTTTAATGGTCAGCTTTTGTTCTAACTTTTTGTTAACTTTATAATTTAATGTGGTGTAAAAGACTAAGGCCCGTTATCAAAAGTCACCGCTCTAAAGGTAGAATTTTATTGGCCGTATGAAAAGTGTTCAATTATTCCAACTTTACTTTATGGTTTGTTCACACTTGTGTTTTTTAACGCGTTTAAGCAAAATGTTAATTAGTTCATCACAGTCGTTCACATTATATTCGAGATGATTTAGATAACAGTGGATTAAGAAAAAAAACACAAACTGATTTATATTTCTTTTAAGTATTAAAATGTATAAAAATACTTTAATAAAAATATCAGAAGTTTATTTAAACATATTAATTAATGATGAAATTGTGAAAATAAATGGATTATTTAAGGCCGAAATAAAATTTTTAAGAAGAAAACGCTTTAATAATGTCAATTTGAAGTGATAAATAAGGATGAACCTTCCTTTTGCTTATCGCTCACTTTTGCTTAAATTAAATGATCGAACACTGTTTATAAGGCCTATAAATCCAAATTTTTGGAATCGATAAGTTCTGAAAACGAGCCTAAAAGTAATAAATTCTTGAAAACACAAATTAGCTTCTTCAAATTAATATATGGGTAAATCCAAAGTGTTGAACGTGACAGTCGTACGCATCAAAAATGCAATAACTTTTTAAACAAATATTTTTACGTTCTCTTAACCCTTAAATTATAGCACTTAGAAAGTAGTGTTATCTATTCTAAAGTTTATGGAGGGCGCGATTTTCGGTCAAAGATAATGGCAAAAGAAGTAGCGGTTCCAACGTGAAAATAAATAGAGGAAATTTTTGTGGCCATGTATAAAAAGGCGTAATTCAGCGAAACCTGGTACAATTTTTTTGTCAAACAACTTTCAGAATTTTACGTAGTAATGTAACATTAAAATGTCTTTGGTTTGATTCCAAAATCTTCTGTATTTTTTTTTTAAACCAAAATCTGGGTCGATACGTGACATTACGAACGTGAAATTTTGTCCATAATAATTTAACTGTATAATGATTCAAACAAAATAAAAATTTGCCGTTAATCCGAATAGCATACAGTTAGGGACAAAATTGTTCACGAAATTATAAAAAATTTATGTTTATCATGAAAACTATTAAAGTTTCAACTTGGAAACTTTCTAAAACTATTGTATGGCTTTCTACATTTTATAATAAAACTATGTACACTTATTTTCAAAAGTACCGCTAGTTTTTATGTTTGTACTAAGTTAACATCCAAACCATATGTGTGAACAATATTGACCCTGTGTGAATCTTTCATAACAATTCCAAAAAAGTTCAAGTTTTTTCTGTGGGATTTGCTTTTAAAGTGAGTAAATTAATTCCTAATATTAAATTTTTTTAAAATTTGAAAAATCTTTGAGCATTTAAATTTTGCCTAGTTTCTTCAAGAACGGTAATTCAAAAGCGGCACTTTTAAAACAGAGCATTGTGAAAATTTAAAAAAAAGGAGTCTCACATCTCAAGATCACAAAAAATAAAACATTTCAGTGAGATTTTAATGCATCTAGAATAAAAAAAGTGTAGTTTGGATAGCAAAAGCAACAAAGCTGGTCGCCCAAAAAAAACTTTCGCCAAAAGATTTTCGCGACTCAAAGCGACTTATTGTTACTGGTGTAGTCAATATAGGTATAAAGGTCCGGCAAATAATGAGCAATGAGTACAATTTAGATGTAAGCACTAAAATCGTACGAAGTTGCTTACATTCAAGTAGATTAGTAGCTGGAATAAAGAGCGACAACCCACCTTTTAGCAAAAATAAAAGCTGAAAACGGCTGTAGCTTGCAAAAAAATAAGAAAAATTCAGTTTTAAAGATTCAATGCGTGTAACATGCCTTTGATCGGACAAAAATGATGAGATTGCAGGCAGGCGGACGGGAGTTAACATGTCTGGCCTAAAAGTGTTACCGTAAAAGAGTGAAATTATTCCAAATGTTTAAATTTTGATGATCTCATAAATGACTTGAGATTTTTTTCGCAGGAACCAGCTTCGAGCACTCCGCTAATTCAGAAGAAAAATGTGTGCAAAGAACTACATAATCATCCTTAAAGACGCGTTGTTTCCAAGATAAGCCATATTCGGGTAAGAACCACGACGGGGTGATTTCAATATGCAGGACAACGATCTCAAGCATACTTCAGAAATAGCTAAAAGTTAGTTTGAAGAAAATAAAAATTCGAAAATAAATTTACATAATTAGTCGCCAGAGTAGTACCCCCATTTGAGTACCTTTGGTCCATTCCAAAACACCTTTTTTTTTTGCTCAGAGGAACCCGCCAAGCACTGTATATAAGCTTTGCGAGCTTGCCGCTAAAGCTTGGAAAAAATAAAGCCGAAACTGCTAAGAACTATTGTAAAAGAATGGAAAAAAGGATTAAGGCAGCTTGAAAGAGCAAATGGACAACATACTAAACGCTAGGATCCAAATACAACAATAATCTCTAACAAGGGTCATAATTGTTCCCATTCAGAACTCAATACTTATACCGTGTAAAATATTATGCACACATATTTTTTAGAAAAGTTTTTATTTTTAAGTTCTTGAAATGTTTTACTTTTCATATTGTTAAAAAATTTTAAATAATTATAAATAAAATAAAAATTTATAGCATATTTTGCCAATAACACAAAATCTGTGAACAATTTTGTCCCTAACTGTATTTCTCTTTAAACTCTTCCTTAGATTACAGACCAATTTTTTGGAATAATTTTAATCAAATATCACCTCTTTTAAGCAAGATAATATTGAAGAAAACATACAATAAAACATTCTCACAAATAAGCACAACTTTGCAGTGTGATTGTACATCGAAGTGAACAAATTGATGAGTAAATTTATAAAATAAGTGAAATCTAAATATTTCTCTATATCAATATCGTAAAATAATCAGCTTTTAATAACTTTTAAATTTTCGGTCACGGTGGACTTTTTGACGGAAATGCCCATATATACGTAAACAAAAATTTTTTTAATTAAAAATTCCTATGATTAGCAACATTTTTTTAAAATTTTGAAATTGGACTTAAGATCTTTTGTCAAAATGCCACAGAAGTAAATATGAATTTGCAAAACAAAAATTTTTTTAATTGTATATCACATTGTGTTACAATTCACATTTGAAAAGCATCTGAGAATACCGTTAAACATTAAATTAAAAAAATTAATGAATTGCTAAGTTTTTAAATTATTTATCTCCCCTTTTTATTGCAACTCCTGTGTGTTTCAAAATATTTTGAAATTATTTTCAAACATCTGTCGTTTTAAAAAGGATTTGATTTCAAATCATTTCCAATTTGAAATCAAATCCCCGTATTTGTTGGGTATGCACAGGACAACAAACTAAAACTTAAAAGCAAGAGTTATTGAACAGGAAATTATAAAACCAGGGAAAAGCAATAAGATTTTAGGACAAATGTCAGTTATAACAATATTTTGGAAAACTATTATTAGCCAGAATTTACCGTTACGTCCTTTGGTATTTGAGAGAGATCACTATTTAGATTTGTAAAGAACTCTTAGAGACTAAATTTTCGTTATTTAGAATTTACAGGAAGTAAGAACATATAGATCGTGTTCTACTAAAGAGTTAGTTAGGTGCTCTGGACTCTAATGATTTCAGACATATCCCAGGGAGCTTAGATCAAGTAACGAGTATTCTTTCTTAACTTTTGTGAGATTTTTTTGAAAAAGAATCAGTCGTTTCCTTCGGAATCTGGGATTTATTGATACATAATTTGTTTGAAATGCCACTGCGGGAACTTTGTGTGAGTTGTTCTTAAAGCATTTATCCCGTGACCTGTGAACACAATATTATAATAAAAAGGAACGAATTGGGATATGTAAAAACAAGACATATCACTCAACTGGTGAAAATGCGTTTAAAGTGTAGCTACTCCAGAGGAAAGGTAAATAACACAAAAGTAGATGTGACTGGATTTTGTGCGAGAGTTTGCCGATTCTATCTGGCTCTATTACTTTATATAAAGGATATCTTTCATATTAATATGGTTCACACGGGCCAATATCTGCAACAGAGATTATTTAAATCTAAATTTAATGTGTCTATTAAGGTTATTTAAATGACCTGTTACAAAATGTCAAAAATACGCCAATTAACCCCCTCCTAGGACATCACCATGTTAAAGTGGCAAGTCCCCTTCAAATAAAATAAAAAAAATTTAAGCCGGTCCCTACCACTTTAGAAGTGTCACGTGACAAGTTTGGTGTTAGTTCCCTTTCCCCGGGGAACTTCAGTCGTTTGTTAAAAAGATAACTTCTTACAATCCAATCGTTAGGAATTTGGAATCGATTGCAATCGACTTTATGCAAAGAACAAGTTTTGAAGCGTATCTATCGGTGGTCAGTGTGGCCAGGCTTAATTCTTTAATTGAGATTTTGACTAAGGAAATGGTGATAAAAAATTTTATTTGTGTTTTAGAAAATTTGTTGGAAATAGTTCATATGTTTTGGAGATTTTCCTACACACATTCATTCTAATCTTTTGATTTCCTTAAGTTCATAAAAATGGGCATATGACATAAATAATTCAACTACCAAATATTTTAAAAATATTTTGTGTTTTGGGTCTATCATGGGGCAAATAAAAATATTTGCTTTTTGGGCAACTACAGGGACAAAACTTTAAAATTAGGTTTACGACACGAAAAACATCTGGAAGCCTTGACTTAGATTCTTGGAGTGCATTGGTAGTTACGTAGTTGTACAGCGAACTTGTTTCAAAACAGAATCAGAACTTGTTCTTTGGTATATGTGAACAACTTTAATAGAAAGTTTCGTAGGGAACTCTTTCTGACCTAAATCGGTGAGACCTTGAGGGATAAGAAATCGATCAGTATTAAGTATTGCAAAGTGCTTATCCTGACTCAAATCCTGTATATTTAGAATCGTTCTGTAGTTGGTTTTTTAGAGCACATTTTCTAAAATTAGTTTAGTTAAGTTTTAACAAATTTTAAAACTGTTCGCTAGTTGTTTAATTAATTTTTGGCGCCCTTCTTATCGGATGGTTGGTTGGTTAACTTGGTAGCACGCACAGAGCTAGGCGTGCTGCAAGTTGAGGCAACAGTGACTCCGTTTGGACACCACAGAACTCGTCAAGAATAGGAACCCCCGATCAAGCTTGATCCAGGGCGATACTGAGGTGGCTCTAGCCAGTTGCGTTGAGATATTTCAGCAGGTTGCTCAGTTTCACCTGCGATATCTCAGAGAGTCCTTGTAGAAGATAATTTCCAAATAACCACTGTCATGTTGAAATACACGCTGGATAATCACAGGAGATGAAGTACTGCCTCCTCAGTTCCAATTCCCTGCAGATGCGGTAGCATTCATGTAAAGGGATACCGAGTCTCATAGAGTGCTAACCGATCGCCCAGTGACCAGTAATTACGTATACCAGTCTTGACATGTCCCTCTGACTGAAATTTAGAAGTCGCTCTGAGTGACCTATGTCGTATGTGGGCCACGTTACTTTGGTAGCCCTGCAGCCGTCGAGTTTTCTCTATTTATCGTCAGCCATATCCAGAAAGTGAAGATTTCGCTTCTGATAGTTCCCAGGGTTGTTGCGACTGGCACAACCTCTGAAATATCAAGAGCAGCTCCAGTCTTGGCCAGCCCATCCGCCTGCTCATTACCGTAATGGTCCCTATGCGCAGCGATCCAAATAAAGGCAATGTCAGATAAACTGCCTAGTCTTGATAGTTCTTCCTTACACTGGTTGACGAGAATGGACTTTGTTTTATGTGACTTTAGTGACAACAGAGCTGCCTTGCAACCGACGCAATTTTGCCGCTGATTTTCCTGCTGTACAGTGTTCTACATGCCTTATCGGATGAGTCCTTCAGTATTTCTTCTCTTCAAGAAAGTGTTTTTATCGCATACTTCGCAATCATAATTTGTTTACCAAGGCTGCATTGAGATCCTTGATACCAGGGGGCGGTTTTGATTATTCGAAGAAGTGTATTTTGGTGCCACCGTTGCAACAGATTAACTTTAAGATAGACTGGTAAAGTAGAAGTTTGCAATCAATACTAGGGGCAGAAGTTTTTTCCAATAATCCAATTAATTTGGATTGCTTTTGTTTCATTTAAGTTTATTTTGCTTCTTTATGCCATTTTTACATAAGACGCCGATCTAGATGTAACCGAGATATTTTACATGCTGTTATTTGATTATTATTGATTTTGATAGGGAGGGATGTTCCCCGAAGAGAATGTTATATGTACGCATTTTTGCTCACTGACCTTTATCCTCCATTGCTTTAACCACTTTTCCAGTTCAAATATATAATCCTGTAAGTAATGAAATGCTTCATGGCGATTTTGGTGTTCGCTTAGAAAAGCTTTATCACCAGAAAATGTTACAGTTTGGGTGAAGTTGTTTGTTGGCATGCCGTTATTATATAATAAATATAATTGAGGGCCCAATATGCTTCTTTTGGGCACTCAAGCGTCTTAACCTTATGCAGAACTGATTTTGACAAAACAGTTGGTAGGTCTTCACAGCCTGGTTCCACAGGTTTTTTTTATTATAATTTTTTTTTTAATCAGTATTATTCAGGTGCTGTTGGGTTTAAGACTGACGGCTAATTACTTTCGAAGAAAGCTATTTTTTGTAAAAATAATGTTCTGGCACAAAATTAGCCAAGTCTACGGAACTTGGAATAAATCTGAAATCACTTACGATGAGACCTTATTTTAAAACAGAAATTTTAAAACTTTGTCTTTTGAAACATAATAATAAATTGCAAAAATATGTAACAAAGATCAAATCGATCTGACTCTATAAATCTTAAAAGGAATGCTTTGACGATACAGCTTTTTTAATCAGATAGGTGATCAATGGTGTCTACAATATGATAAACCGAACATAACCGCAATTTTGTTTAGCTCCTATCATAATATTGAAACAAATTTAATTCATATCCTAGTTTTTTTTTCACAAAACACAAAACAACTGCAATCAGGTACTGCCTAAAACCCATAAGCTAAGTTTTAAATCCTTCATCTTCTATGAATAGAGAAAAAAAAACAATATAAAAGAAAAAAAACCTTAATGCAAACAGTATCCGAACATATTTTCATTTTCATTTAGATTTTACAAATACGTTACCAATATTTGGTCAATAACAATCTTTTATCTCTCTGCTAACAAGATACAACTTAACAAACAAAAAGACATATTTTCTTGGCAATTTGTAATTTCGAATTTTTGTTTTCTCATTTCGAAACAGAAATACATACCAAACAAACCTGTAGTCGAAAATTCCATCATCACAGAGTTTTATGGTAAACAGGAACATTTTTTTCAGTTGTGATTAGTTTTGTATTTGCTGTTGCTGATGTTGGTTTGGATTTTTCTTGAAAATTGTCTTTTGGTGAATATTCAGTGCACACCATCATGACACATTTACCAACTTATGCCAAAAATGGTTAAAGAAACAACAGCAAAAAAAAAAATCTGAATTGAAAAAATAAAACAGTAACAATTTCCAAAAACTAATGGGCCAGTTTACAAACACAGCTGATCAAGTATTGGGATATACGAGTTGGACAATTATAGTGCAAGATATGTACAAACAGTTTGGGTTAATACGAGGGATGTTTGGTTATTTGAGAAAAGGTAAAAATTCTTAAAATTTGCATTATTTTGAAGCCAAGGCGTCATATTATGTATTGCAGAAATTCTTAGAAAGCAAACAGTTGAAATTATTTGAAAATTTATCCAGTTAGCTGAATATTAAGGTACCTAAAGCCTTTAAAAGTTAGATTTTTTGCCATTCGAAGAACTACTCAAAGATTTTTTTTTCCTAATCAAAGACCTAGTTTTCGAAATATGTCAGAACAATTTTGCTGAAGTTTTTTTATGAACCTTTTTTTTAATATCAGTCTAGGAGATCTGTCAAATTCAAATTTCAGCTATGTGCTGCATTTCCCCAAAGGATTTAACATCAGACGGTGGAATATCCTTGTTTCATTACATACCCCTGGGGGTGTCCCTGTATATATTTAAATCTACTTTCCATACCCCACAGATATAACCGATAAAAAGTTCACAGAAAAAAATAATTTTCATATTTGAATATGAAAATCGCATATGGGCCTTTCCCCAGAATGGTCCAGTGGCCGTATTCTGTAATTCGCTAAAGCTAAATCTCTATCGCTTAAAACAGTGTTCGAAAATAAACAGTACATTATTTAACGATATCTATTTATTTAGTGATTGTGTAGACATACACAACCCTTAATAACGTTCGTAACTATTTATATAATGTTCGGTTCTTCGTTAAAAAACAGAACAATTGTAATGATACTGTAGACAAACATTATATTTTAATGTTCTATAATGTTTTTTTGTGTGTGTATTTTGTTGTTGTAAAAAATTTTTGATTTTTTTTATCAGCCAAAAGCGACGAACATTAAAGAGCCGAACCGAACACATTGAAGTTTGTGGATTTTCAAAAACCGAACGAAAATAAATGTTCACATCTTTTGTTGAGTTTGATAAAAACAGTAATATTTTTGTGTTCGAAAGATGACTACCAGGGAAACGTTATATTTTTAATTATTTTCTACACAAACACTATTAGTGTTTGTGTTTTCCACAAATCTACCGAGCCGAACATTAAGAAACGATATTTAGTGTTTATTTTTGAACACTGGCTTAAAATCTTAAAAGTTGATTTAGCGATTTTTGGCTACGAATGCAGTACTGTAACGTGCATGGCTAAATTTGGCAATGCCATAACATTAAAATTCACCGCAATTTTAGCTTTTAATGTCATAACTAAAATATTAAAATTTTGTATTTTCTAAGGCATTTTAGCGATAGAGATCTAGCTTTAGTTAGAAAAAATAAAATGTTGATAATCATCGTCTTTTATTGTTTATTATTATAAAAAAAGTCTATGTTTTTATAAAAGAATGGCTTCATAACGGTACATAAGCCAATTAAAAAAAATCAAGAGAGATATTTTATTTTGTAAATACTTGATGGAGACCTACATTAATACACTTTTAAAATAAATTAATCGCTTTTGAATATTCCGTTCCATTGCGCAGATTTTTACATTTCACTACTGTCAGCCAAAGTTGACTTCTATTTTGCGTACGTTCGTGACCACAAGTTTATAACTACCATAATGAAAACTTAAACTCGATGAAATCCATCTTTTGCACTCAACATAGAGCTACCCAAATGCTATCGAATCGCAAAAATGCTAGGAAAAGTTTTGTTTTCTATATTATTTGTACACCAAAAGCGTACGAACGTACGTTCGCGACCCCAGGAAATGCCCATATTTGATTAAAAATGTTTTTGAATTTTCTGCGATGACGATTTTTGCGGTCTTGATAAAAAATATGTAGGTATAGTTGTTGAATTTTTAGGCAACAACCAAGTTAATTGAGTCAATAAAAAAAGTTGTTGCCCAAAATTTGTTAAAATAAATTGTTGGAAGTTTTGAATAAATCAAACAAAATGTTTATTGTATCTATATTTATTTATTAATTAATTATGATGTTCTTAATTCCCAATTTTTATAGTTTGACAAATACAGTATTTATCGGATATAAGAACATCTCATATAAGAACAAAACGCTTTTTAGAAACATTTTCAAAAACACCATGTCTTTTTAGTGATTTTTCTAACAAAAAAGGTTTCATATAAGAAAAACGCTTATAAGAAAAAAACTGATTAAAGAACATTTTTCTTAAACACCAAAACCACAAAATGTATAGAAAAAGAATTTATATAAGAAACTTCCAACGGCAACACAGAATTTATGTAGTTTGCATGGACAACGCTGTTTTCTGACAGCTTTACAACAAGAACAAAGTTTTTTTTTACTTTTAGTTTTAGATGAGCGAACTGGTACTCATGAGAAGCTTTGTGTTTTTTGCCAATAAAAACAAAAGTAAAAATTTTTAAAGAAATACAAAACGGTATAAAAAGAAGCGAAATTGCAAAAACATCTAAAATAGTGAAAAACTCCAAAGACATAGAAAATAATTATTTAAAAGTTAGAAATGTTAACAAAAAAAAGAGACAGAAAACCAAAATATGAAAGTCTTATGGCCATAGCTACTTATATAAGAAATAAGTTTCTTATATAAAATAATTGTATATAAGAAAGAAACGCTTATAAGAAACTTTTTTCGTGGATTTTTTAAGTTTCTTATATCCGATAAATACTGTACACTAAAATTGATTGTTGGGGGATAAGCTAGTTCCTATGCGCATTTCGCTGGTTGCTTAGGCCAGATCATCAGGAGACCTTTTTCCAAAGACTTTGGAAAAACTAAAGATATTATATAATTAAAACTGTCAACCGAGTGAGAATTACAAACACTCAGGTCTTAAATACAACGATTAAAAAGTGGACAAGAGTTGTAAAAATACTGTCTTTACTTGGATTTAAATTATTTTTTTATAGAATATGAAAAAATATTCAATTATTTCATTATTAAATATGTTTTATTGAGTGCTGTTTTGCGCAATTTTGATAAACTTTTTCATTGTATCAAATAAAAAGTCTGTTGACATAAAATTTGAGTTTTAACAAACTGTGTTGTTAAAAATTTTCTAGAGATATTATTTTCTGTGCTCCGCATTTTTATCACATATAGACAGGAAAGGACCGCTATATAAATGCAATCAGATCGGCTTAGAAATGGCAATGATATGAACAGAAAACTCAATTTTTGCACTTAAAACTTAACTTATTAATAAATTTTTTACTTTATTGTACTTTAACACAAAAGTAAGTTCGGCAGAATAAGTAAAGCATTTTGCATAAAAGCATCTGCACCAAGCAAGTCCCCATTAACATGATACTAATTTGTCGTTGCGATTCTTACCTTATAGGAGAGAGGGAAGAGAGAAACTAAAAGGCGTACCCAAGCGAGTGTACTCTTCGATTCGTTTTGTTCGTTCATTCGTTCTCTCATTTGACAAGAAATGTATTCAAGTTCGGTGGCACAGGAAAAGTAGTAAAGACACAAATCGAACAATGTTAATATAAGACCGACTTCAAAGAATAAACGACAGTAATCGCAACGAAAAAAAAATGTAAATGGACACTAAGCTAGGTATCCAAATTTGGCCAAAATATGTTTTATGCATAAGGTTTCTACGGCACTGAAAATAAACTTAATCGTTGCATTTTAACGCAGAGCCCTGAAACAAATATTTTTACGAAAGCGACCGTACGAAATAACCTTAGATGATGAAATTCGTTAATAAGAATATTCTTAATGCCAAAAATTTGCTTATATTTCACCTAATCCCAATACAAAAGTTCTCTCCAAAATAAGAATTTTTGACTTGTACAATCAGAAAAGATGAGCAAGAATATTTAAGTGTTGTCATATGTTTTCTCAATACATGACTTATTTGGTAGACATGTTGTAGTAGGTCCCTTGCTTTACCTAGCCCAATACAAATTCATTCCGAAACAAGTTGCAGTATATTTAATCCAGCTTGTATCCGATTAAATGAGTTATTGTAAAAATGTTCATTTAAAGCCACAAATGTAAAACATTAAGAAATACTGGCTTTTAAGGGATTGTTTAGTATATTTTAAGCCCCTACCCTTCAAAATATTTAGTTAAAAATGGCCAGAGGTACTTGGAGTTCGGATGCCGGTGAAAGCTGATCCAACAGCTGAATACTGAAGGAAAGAAATGCCCCGGTAGGCTAGTTGATAGTGAGCTAGTCTATACGCGCCGGGGTTGCGGGTTTAATTCCCGCCAGAGAATCTGGTTTCTTTCCTGCAGATAATCGTAGAGCTTCGGGGGTTTAGCTTAGGAAATTAAAAAAAAAACATATTACCTCCAAAAATGGCAAACAGCACCATAGAGAAAACTACACCCAGGGAGCTTTTAAAGCAGCTGTTAAAGATCGTTTCAAGAGCTCAGTTAACATTAAAAATTAGATTTTATCCGATGCTGGTACTAATTTATCGCCCAGGACAATAACAAGCCGTCTGAATGAGAAAAATTTACGTGGGTGTTATTGCAAAACGTTAACCACTTTTGCCAAAAAAAAAAAAATTATTCATGACTAGCGTTTTCAAGAGAACAATACACAATAAACCGATAACATATTGGAAACATATACTTTGGAGAGACGAGTCGAGGTTTTGCCGCTTCGGTTCTGATGGAAAACAGTACGTTTTGCGCCCTTCAACCTTGGAGCATCACCCAAAGTATTCCCCCAAAACGGTGAAGCATGGTAAGGGCAATGTCATGGTGTCGGCAATATTTTTCTGGCATAGTGTAGTTCCCAGTCACAAGATAATCACTAAAGTCGACCAGCACATTTGCAAAAACATACTGAGAAGCATGTGGAAATTTATGCATGATAATATCCCTAAGCCTAGAAAAGAGTTGCTAAGAGGAAGACAATATTACTGTTCTGAAGAAGCTAGCTCAATCCCCGGACCTCAATTCAATTGAAAATTTGTGGAATGATGTTGAGGAGCATGTGCGAACAGTAAAGTCAACAAATTTGAGGGATTTGTGGGAGAAGAAGTCCAAAAAGAGTGTTTTATGAAGCTGAGCCTTACTTTAGTGAACGCTAAAAGTATTTTAAGATTTGATCAAATAAAAACCTTAAAGTAGTCATTAAATCAAATTTTTAAGCTACAAATATTACTTTACAATTCGCTTATAATTTTACAATTCGATCTAATTTCATCATATTTATAGAAGTTGATTTCGTTGAAATTAAACGCTTTAAGTTTAAGTTTAGACTATAATCAATTATGCCAGTAATTTCTAGAAAAATAAAGCTGGTTGTGTTCGTTCGTACCTAACAGTTATCTTACCTTTTGCAACTTTTTTTTGGCCTACGTATTATTACTTTCAGTTTTCTTTTTAAAATATGACAGCTTTTACACCAGACATTTCTATGCACAGTTAGATTTCTGCTTGTGGAAATAACGGGCATTAGACCCAAAATTACAATGAATTTAACGAAATAAATAATTAAAATTAAACAACCCTGTTAGGCACCACACTCAAATTATTCAATACAATTTCAAATATTTTACCCCCTACTAAAATCATTTGACAAATCATACAACTCAAATACAAATTTCTATATTTAAAGACCACCTGCAGTTCCCAATTGATATGAAGAATCCTATTATTTAAATTTAAATATTGAAATTAAAAATATAAAAAAACTAAATAATCAATTATCTGTTAAAAGACCAGCAGTCGTGCATGCAAATGACTGTTATTAAATGCCGGAATTATGAATTTTAAACAACAATTTCAATTCACCACAAAATGTTCCAAATAACAAACTGAACAGATCAATTTCAAACATGCTGACAACTGCAACTTAAACATAGTTATAACACAAACATATAAATATTTATAGTCGAATGAAGCAGAATATCAAGAAACTAAATCAAAAACATGTTTGACCCAATACTCGAATATTTCACGAGGACGTCTAGCTAAAAACATTTTAGACTCAAGAGGCTCAATCATCAGTGTTGCAAGATGAGGGAATTTGCCTCCAAATTGGGGATTTCAGCATTTATTTTGCAACAGATTTTAATGGCGTGAAGATGGGAGAAAATTTGGCAATATTACATTTGATTTTTATTTTGAAAAATACAATTTTGTAATGTCTTTAATTTCCAGGAAATCCCCGAAATTTCTTGAAGAAAACAAGTACAGTATTCAAAAATTGGGGTATAATTTGAATTTGAACAGAAAAAAGATTTTTGTTTGTTTCTCTGGCTGTGTGGTAAGTGGCACCATCCTGTTGAAAACACATATATCTACGTCTAAAAAAATTCGGATCAACTCCCTCTAGCGATTTTTAATTGAACGATGATACCTCAAATTTGGACACCCTTTTTCCATTTTGGGTTTGAATATCATGTTCTTCTCTAAGGGAATTCTGTATAGTTTGATTTAAAGAATTTACATATTCATTTCAAGTTTTTTCCTGTTTTAAAATATTTGACCAATAAGAACGCCCTGCACCGAAGGATAGTTTAGAAATTTTTGTGCAAAAAATATAAGAAGTAGTGCTAGATGATGGAATGTTGGCACCAGGCACTATTTTGACTGAATTAAGAACACATGAAATTTCATCAAAATCGGCCGTGATCATCGTCCTAAAAATCCTAATCGATTTTTTTGCATAATATTTTTCCTGTCTAAGAAAAAGTAGTTAAAATTGGTACAAACACTTTCTAGAATAAAGACAAGATTTATGCCGCGCCCACCGCCTACTTCTTATGCAATCCTAATCGCTTTTCTTCTCCAAAAAAGTTGTCAAATTTGCTACATGCTCTTTCCAAAATATCAGGGACCGTAACGGTTATAAGTGATATCGAATAAGTTTTTTAATAACTGTTATTTTGTGGCTTAAATGAAAAAATCCATCTTAAACAGTTATTTTTGAACGGTAAAATAAAAGGTCGGATGAAACTCTTAAAAAAGAGTTTTATTTAGCCGTCAGAAAATAAAACTCATTTGAGGAGTTTTATTGTTTCCGTCAGAAAATAAAACTCATTTGAGGAGTTTTATTTTTTCCGTCAGAAAATAAAACTCATTGGAGGAGTTTTATTTTTACAGTCAGAAAATAAAACTCATTTTATGTACAAGGCTACAATAAGTTTGTCATTCCAGCAACCCAGGTGAGCGTGGAAAGAGCATTCTCTGCTCTTAAATTCGTTCTGAGCGACCTATGTTCTAATCTTTCCGCAGAAAATTTGGAAAAAATTATATTCGTCAAACTAAACATATAATAAACTAATTTCTAGACGTTTTACAAGAAAATAAACAAAATAATATAAAAAAAAATAAAAATATGAGTTTTATTTTCTGAAGGAAAAAGTAAAACTCCTCAAGTGAGTTTTATTTTCTGACGGAAAAAATTAAACTCCTCAAATGAGTTTTATTTTTAACGGAAAAATAAAACTCTCTTTTTAAGAGTTTCATTCCAACTTTTATTTTTTCGTTGAAAAATAAGTCTTAACTATGGAACTGAGATCGTTTTCTCAAGATCACCACAGATTCTTAACGAGCTCGTCGATACGAATCTGTTGGTATATGAAAATAAAGGTGTCCCTTGACTCTAACATGGAGAGTTTTTGGGGTCACATTTTCAGAAATAACTGTTATTTACGGTCCCTGCAAAATATACAAAAAATGCATCCCAAGCTTCATTGACATCAACCGCGCCCAACGCCCCTATAAGTATAGGTAAAAACCAAATGAAGCAAGCGATGCAAAGCATCAGTATTTGTTAAATTTCTTTTGAACTTTTTGGAAAACATTAATCTCTACTTTCTGCATTCGTTATTTCGTGCTTCAACTGCTTCCTAGGAGAGCTTACCAATAGGGAGTACTGCTGCGTCAATTTTTTCTTTCCATTAATTAGCATTTAATGGACAGTAACAGGCATGAAGTATCCTTTATTTTTTTTTAAATATCTCAGCCATATCCCACGCAATTTTTTTAAATTTCACAGTAAAAATTTTTGGCTTAAGTCCAGTTTACCAACGCAGCTCAAAATAAAAAAAAGTACACAGGGTTATAGAAAATTGAAAAATAAGAAGGAAAAATTAAATGACAAAATTCTCCGAAACGCATAGTTTCCGAGTTATGGACCTCTGAAGTATTTCATATAAATTTGCGATTTCCCACTACATTTTGGAACGTATATAGCCAATATTGGTATCATTTAAAAGCTTTTGAATAAATTGTTCTAGGTATAAACATTTTATTAAAAAATTATTAATCCATTAAGGAGCCGGCTATGCGGAGAAGCTTTATTTAGCGAAGCCGGTGTTTGTTATACCATAGAGAATAAAATTCTTGCGCCCGGCCGAAGGCCGTCTATGCAGAGAAGCTTTATTTAGAGAAGCTGGGGTTTATTTGATTACATTTTTATTACCTAGTGCACTTCCGTAACATTTTGATATAAATTTTGTAAAAACTGTATTAGGAGCTAAGGAGTTAAAAAGTTTTAAATAAATTTTACATTTCCAGAAAGATCTGTTCAAATGCTTTCGAATAATATCAATATTGGCCATATACGTTCACAAATGTAGAGGGAAATCGCAAATTTATATGAAAGCTTCAGAGGTCCATAACTCGGAAACTATACGTTTCCGAGAATTTTGCCATTTCATTTTTTCTTCTTATTTTTCGATTTTCTATTACTTTATGTACTTTTTTTTATTTAGAGCTGCGTTGGTAAACTGGACAGTTGGTAAACTGTCAAATTTTGTATTTGGTTTTTGGTTGGTTTTTCGAATTTCCTTATGGAGTTGTTTACAATTGCTGTCACTAAATTATAAACAAATTGTTGTTATAATTGCTTGAAGTTTGGCAATAAGTCAGAAACTAATGTTAATCGTAATATTAAATTGAAAATTATTCAAATGCCTTATTTAATTAACTTATTACCTAAAGGGCAAGCTGTTACGATTATTACAACTGCTTCCAATCGTAATTAGCTTTTTTGGGACACCCTTTACAAAAATTAAAAATTGGGGACAAAGCTAATTCAAAGATGGGGACTTTAAATATAAAACTGGCGATTATCTGGCAACACTGTCAATCATTACAAATATCACATTGTAGTAGCTGACGTTAAATGAATGCAACACACAAATTGGTGGTTGCATTGCCAATTGGCATGAAAATATTGCAGTCATTCGTCTGTGTTCAAACAGCAACAGATCATGATGATGATGACGATTATGTTGTTGGCGTAGTTGCAGTTGGTTTCTGATCAAGTCGAACCGGTTGAACTGCGCAGGCATGAATGTTTGCTAAATACTACTGTCTGTTTACTTATTTACCACAAATCAGCTGTTTTTATAAAATCACGTTTCAGTTTTTGTTGTTAGATTATATTGGATGCATCATATTTTTTAATTATTTTTGTGGTTATTTTTACTGCATTTCTTGTTGTTTATGATTTTATTCATAGATTCAGTTTTTGTTTTGAGTTGGCGGTATTACAAGACACTACTATGATGTCAATTAGAAAAGAAAAGGCACTTTAAAGAAATATAGAAATCTGATTTTTGATATTTGAGAATTAAATAGATGTGTAACAATGGGAGGTTTAAAAACCCCAGATATAATTTATAGCAGAACTGTAGTTCAGTTTATGTTATAAATTTAAAACCAATAACAGAGATGACAATGTTTGTAATTTTAAAGGCAAGCAAAGTTCAAAACTATTCCATTTTCCTACTTCTAGTCTGACCATAAAGCTGGGGCTTATTCTGGCAGTCGTGATCGAATACTTTTGCGATTCGCAAACAATTTTATTTCAGTCGATACTGAACGAATCAGTTATGTGAAAACTCAAATAAATACTTCACAACACTAAAAGATAACAGTCAAGAAGCATCTCGATACCTACAGGATCATATATTTCAACTCGAACTATGGTTAAAGCAATGGACGATAAAGGTCAATAAGCAAAAATGCGTACATATAACATTCACCTTGCGTCGGGAATCATGCCCCTCTATTAAAATCAATAATCAAATAATACCTCAAAATTCGCATATAAAATACCTCGGTATTCATCTAGATTGCCGTTTAACGTGGAAAAGCCATATAGAGGCAAAATTAACTCAAATGAAACTAAAAGCCATCCAAATTCATTGGCTTATTGGAAGAAACTCTGTCCTTAGTCTCGACTGCAAACTTCTTCTTTACAACTCCATCTTAAAGCCAATCTGGTGCTATGGTATTCAGTTATGGGGCACTGCCTCGGCCTCTAATATCGACAAAATTCAAAGGCGCCAAAATAAACTTCTTCGAATAATCACAGCTGCCCCTTGGTATGTTAAAAACTCAAATATTCACAAGGATCTCAATGTTCCATTAGTTAAAACTATGATTACGAAATATGCAGTAAAATACTTAAAAAAGGCGCGAATTGCACCCGAACCCACCAGCACGAGAAGAAGAGACACTGCGGCACTTATCCAATTAGATGAGCGATAAACGCCTATATAAGTGAACAGAACCCGTGATGAAGAAATTTTTTTTCTGGCACTGGCAGGACCTAAAATAACGTATTAGGTTAAGAAAAAAAAAACAAACAAAAAAAAAATAATTTCGATTCGTTAAATATTGACAGAGAGAATTAGAAATAAAATCACAACTGCCATAATTAGCCCCCTGGTTCTAAGATACATACATGTATGTATATGAAATCTGATACTCAACATGAACCAAAAGTTTTAGAGACTTTTAAGGATTTTTGTTTGAATTTGAGATACTATAAACGTGTTGAAAAGGTTACTTCCGCGCTACAACACAACGGATTTTTGCATAAAATTGTTATTAAGAATGAAGATGAATGAAGAAGAGAGATGTAACCAAACAGAAGATGACGCCACTTGTTTGAGTATAAAAAATAATGTTATTCAAATTTGATTTTTTTTTACATAAGCGGAGCAAGGCCAGCTAAATATATAATATATACATACTTATAAAAAGGAAAAACGAAACAGTTACTACTGAGAGCTGGTTGGAATACCATTGACCCCAATTTTCCAAATTGCAATGTTTGCTGTCATTATGCAGTACCGGTTAATAACTATTAGAAACTGTGATTGGAAAGTTTTAGATTAATAACCTTTTTGCCTAAACTTTGCCTCTTTTATTTTGATCGATTGAAAACCAGCTGACGCAAGAGTCTTGGGGACACCAAAACTCTTGGCGCTGTACCCCCGGAAAATACTGGTGCAGCATATCGCAGCTGTCCAGATTTCAATCTACTTCCACAGAAAGGCTTTAGATGGGTTATTGATGATGACTCTGCGGTGATAATGTAGTGGCTGTGATTAATATCGAAATCATTTGGTTCAGAGATTAATTTGAAGTTGATGTATTTTGGGCCAAATTGACGATTTGAAAGGGCCAAAATGCCTTTAATAACGTCAAAATTTTTTGGGCATATATTTGTGTATTGAGACGGAAACCAACCTAGATTCGTTTATTTATTCTTTAAATGGCATTGTAAGCTACACAAGCGGTTTGATAACAGCAAGATGTTTGTGCAAATATAAAATATTTTCGTACAAATATGGTTCATACATTTCTTACATCTTTGATCAAACCGCTTGTGTGGTTTATTTGGCCTATAACAAAGAAAACAATAATGTTTGAAACAGAGAAAAAATTAAAACGAAACATTTAGAGACAGTTAAAAGTATAATTAGAAAGTACCACAGGGCCATCAAACATTTAAAAGTGCCACGAATGGCCCAATTGTGCCACATTTTGCATCACTAATTTGTTTTGTGTATTCCTTTTTTTTTTTTTTTTTTTGTTGAATATATGAAAAAGATTCTTACAAATATAAACTCTACAATGATAACACTTCCCTTAAACAAAAAAAAAAAAAAAAAAAAAAAAATGAAAAAATTCACATAAATAATAATGACGTTGATTTAATGATTGCACGGTTGAACGCGTGCTAAACAAGTTTTTTGTTGCTAAAAAAAGTTTATTTGTTTTCTTAAAATATTTAGCTACACAAAAATTAATGAAAATATATTTATTTTTTATACCAAACGAGAAGTAAATAAATGTTAGCCGGAGGCTGACGGACTGGCTCACTTCATCTTGTCTTTTAACCAGCGCACACTGGGAATAAAGGCCGGTCTAGCAGCGGAAAAAATATATTGAATAAAAAAATTTTAACACAGCATATAAACAAACAAATCAGTGTACCTATTTAAACGTAAAATATGGCCTTTCAAACACTGAGAAACAGAATTACTTTCTGAGTCGATTTAACATCCGTCCGTCCAGATGGCAAGCTATCCAAGTAAACATTGTGAGCAAAATACTAGGCGCAATATAAGAGATAATATGATTCGTACATACGTTCTAATTGGCACACGGACCAAGTCTATCGCAAATGATGCATCATTTCAGATAACCCCCATACAATCTCCTTTTTCAATAGAGTCCATGTGCCTATAAATCATCTTGGTATTGAGATTAAACTTCGTCCAAACTATATCGATTGCAATCCAAATCATCTTACCAAATCTTATTGGAATTGGTAAATATTTTCCCAAAGCTCCCAAGCCAATATCACTTCCGAAAATAGCCTTTAAAACCATAACTTCCTTATAAATGTTGGTACTGGCATAAAAATTGCCGACAATAACTTTTACGATAGCCTGTATGTCATGAGAAAATGTTGTGCTTTTAACAATAGAGCCAATATAAACCCCGATCTAAAAATCACTTACAGGTAAACAGATCTCAAATAGATGAAGATATCTAAATAATACTCCGCACAAAGAGCTTTTACATGAACCTTAACCTTATAACATAATTTTTTTATGGCGGGTCCATGATTGGGCCATTAAGTTATAGTCATTTTCAATGCTTTGAAATGCAACATTAATTTTTAATGCATTGTAAAGAATTTCATGGTCAAAAGAGTTTTTATCTTACAACAGATAAAAAAAATCTACCTAAGTTTTAGCGAGATTATTGTGTACATCCATCCCAAAAATGCATTCCAACATTTTTTTTTTTTTTTTTGGATCGACTAAAGAATTTTATCGAAAAATTTGCTCTTAAATAACAACATGTTTTTATGGAGGTTATAGCCTACAGCCTTGCCTATAATTTAACTATCAGGCATGTTCTGTAAATCACAAGATTTCAAATCACTTGTGATTTTGAAATCACAATTGTTATCAATGGGTGTTTTGAAAACCATAAAAGTTTTAACTAAGTTAAAAATGGTGAAAACAAAAACAAGTAATTTAATCGGCTGCCACTTAGCTGACTGGTTTAAAATCACAATTATGAAAGAACAGCTTTTTTTCCAGAACAGCTTTTTGTGATTTCAAATCACTTTCGCAAAAAGTGATTTTCAGAACATTCCTGTATACACTTTTTGTGGATCAGACTATTCTTCTTCTTTAGTCCGCAGAATTACCTGGAGAGTATAGGGCCTCTTCAAATTTTTTTCGATCATTCGCAAATACTTTTTTTCATTCCAGATTATTTGATGGTATTAAGCAAGCTTCTTTTCCATGTAGTCTTTGGCCGACCACTTTCCAAATATCTTGCGGTTGGAAGAATGCACTGTTTGCTTTACAAATCCTTTTTTCAATGTCTGATTTTGAAACCATGCTTCTCCGGAAGCAGAATTTATCTCCAAACTTAACCTGTTCGTGACCGATGAAAAACGGGTTTTACCCATGTTTATTTTAAGACCAACACTTGCTGAATGCAGAACTAAGTCATCAAGTTTTTATTGCATATCCGAATGTTTATTGGACAGAAAACAGATGTCGCCAGCGCACCCGAAGTCCTCGAGATGACTGGTTAAGGTCGGTTGGATACCGCGTCGATTAATTGCAACCGTATTTTCAAAGACATTGTCTGTAACAAGCGGAAAGAGTTGTGATGACAGTAGGCATCCCTGTCCAGTGATTATGAGAGCCGGTTGCTGTGCAAGACTATGCTTTTGAACTCTTATGTGGAATACCAGTATTTTTTGTCATTGCTGTCAAATGCAGTAACGTAATCTACAAAAGTACGATACATATTACCTTGCTTTTCTTCAACGCACTCATGCGATAATTCGCAGCAGAGATCAGCAATGAATCGTTTTTTCGCTACTCATACTGACTCATGCAATTGTAAGTATAAGTGCGTAGAAATCATTTAAACTAAACTACTCTGATTCACTCATACTCACAAGAGAAATATTTATGAGTGCGACGTCGACATTATACGCATACTCATAAATGACCTCAGCTTGATTTATAATTTCAAGAAAATACTTACAATACTCACAATGATTCAAATCATTTAGATCTTCGATTTACCGTTTTAACACAACAGATAAAACACACAACTTAATAATCAGCGCTGCCAGATAAATTTGCCGAAAAATCGTCTACTTCATACATGTTACTTTAGTAAACTGTAATTGCCCAATCGTCACTTGCTATTTCGGGGACAAATCTGGCAGCCTCGCATTTTGCTTCGCCTATACACATTGACTTGAGTAGATTCTAAATCAAACACTACAAATGTTGGTAAGTATGAGTACGATGAATAAAATGAAACTTTTGAGTGAATATGAGTTTGAATCACATTGGAATAAGTATGAGTGCGTATAAGTACAAGAATTTATGAGTCATGATTTAGCTCTACTCACTTTTTCACTACTAATTGCTGATCTCTGATTCGCAGTGTGTTAATGTAGTCAACACACGACCTGTTTTACCGGAAGCCTGCTTGTTCTTTCCGCAATTTCGTTTCTATTGTATTGTTTCTTCTATTTGGGAGGATTCCTGCAAATATTTGGGATGGTATAGAGAGAAATGAGATTCCACGATAACTCTTACATTGCTAAAGGTCCCCTTTTTCGTACTTTTATAAGGATTCTTTGAAGCCAGTCGTCTGGTTGCAGTCATTTTACCTGGGCAGCATTTGATAATTTAAGGTGGAATCTGCTCAAAGCCCGGCGATTTGTTGTTTTTAGGTTTTCTAATAGCGGTTTCTATATCATCCGACGCTTATGGGCTGGTGTTAAGATGAACTAATTTTGGATCGGACCTTGTCATTGGATGGTCCAGGATATAATGAGCTGTTGTTGAGGGTTTCCGGTAGTTTAAAAGATATGATTTTTCCGCCGCTAAATTTACTTTCTTCCCCAGTGTGCAACGTGTTCCTTTTTTGCAGTTTTTTAGTTTTTCTATTTTCTTTATCTTTTTTTTATTTTCTTTTATTTTTTAATGATCATTTTGGTTTCCACATTTATTTTCATTCATTGTTTTATTATGATTATTTTTTTTTTTTTTTTTTGGTTGTTGTAATTGTATAAAGGTGTAATTGAATGTAGAAAAAAATTGCGGTAACATTATGAACGGGCAACTGGTATTACGTTTTAATCTGTTAAAAAACATTTTATTATTCATTTAAAATTATGCGTTTTTAAGGTTTGTGACGATGTGCGATAATGACGATTTAATAAGCATTTTTGTATTTATGAAGTTTAGGGGAATTTTATAGGCAATTATCCTGTTTGTCTGACCTGTGCAGACATTTTACCTAAAAAGTTTAAAGGTTTGCTTTTAAGTTTAATAAATAAAAAATTTTGGTAAATATTTTAAAGTTGTTGAAAATGTGTCTTAATTAACTTCAATTAAGGAAAATTGTTTCACAATTTATATCTACAATCGAAAAGGTAGGGGTAATATTGATTTTCTCATAACGTTTGTAACGCATCGAAATAATTAATAGAGGCCTTACAAAACATTTATTTTTTATTATCTTTTATAAGTCTAGGGCGATTCAGCCATTTTAGTCCGTCGTTTCGTCCACTTAGGAAGCCTTTAGAAGGTAAAACTCGGTGAAAATAATGTTTAGCCGGCAAATTCTTTTTAACCAACAATTTCGTGGGACAAATCGGCCGATTATTTCATTCAGTCGCATACCAATGTTCACCTAAAGAAGATTTTTGGGTTTATAGTGGCCACAAGAATTGAGCTACAACACCGAGTGTTAATCAAAATACTTTTGGTATATTAAGTTTGTTGGATATTGAAAATGGATTAAATCGGTCTATAATTTCACCAAGTTCCAATACAAATGTTTTGTCCCGCAAAAGCGAAAATGCAACTATCGAAAATGGAATCTGCCATTTTGGATTTTTCTGGCATTGAGTTTGAGTGTTTGAAGTACACAACCATTGCCAACAGATTTTATATATAAGTATTAGGGTATTCATTTAATTGGGCTGTTACTTTAATCGGTAAATCGCTCGATTAAATAATCGAGGTTTTGGTTTATTTTTATTTATTTATTTTATTTTTTTTTTTTTTAATGAACGTAGCTTTTCCTGATTTCAAAAGTAGTTTTGGTAAAGATATGTGATCCCCAAAGTATTAGGTAACGAAAAAGAAATATCTTATCATATTTTAACACAGGATAGAATTAAAACTTTATTCGTTTTCAATTTCACGCGATTACGATTTCTAGACCAAGGCCGGTTATGTATTTATCAAAAAATAAACTGTGGGATCATTTTATTAGTAATTTAAGGGCCATTATTATAACTTGGCGTTAGCTGTTATCCGACAGTTAACAGACGCTTTTTGACAGATAACACATTATTATCTGTCAATTTAATCTTAACTTTAGCTAACTTCAAGTTGTAATAATGGCCCTAAATAGTTTAAGAAGATCTTATAAAATAATCTTTTAGATAAATAATTTGGAAAAAATATTTAGGATAAAGCGACTCTTTTCTTTAGTTTTGATAAATTTTGACTTGGAAAAAGTTGTTTCACTTAACGAAGATGTTGAAGAAATCGAAAGAAACCCATAATACAGAATATCTTAATTCTCAGTATTTTTCCTGGATTACTCTAAACATATATGTACAATAGAGTGGGTCAATTTGTTCGGGCCCAAAAAAAGTGACAAAGCGTATAGCAAAATCGCAATCTACACATAATTCTAAGAACTTTTCCTAAAGAAACCATGGTTCTAAAGTCAAAATCGAGCTTCCGGTTTTTGACTTGAAAGTTTGGTGTTCAGAAAATCTGGAAAAAATAATACTTTTTTGAATATATTTATTGCAATTGGTGAATAGTTGGCCTGTATCTCTGAAAAAGGGCTTGTTTAAAAGAAAATTCTCTCAACTTTCTATATCTGTGCTCATTTTTAGAAAATTCTGTACATAAATAATTGATTAGGAGACTTTTGACAAAATGTTCATAATGAAGCATTAAAAAAGCGAATTACTTAGCAACCGACGTTTTGGAATTCACGCATAATTTAAAACACAAAAAAAAAATGGTTTAATTATACAAAAAATTATAATTTTGTTACAACGGTTAATCGGTTAATCGACTACAATTAACCGGTTTAATCGTTAATTGAAAAAAGCCAATTTTAAATTAACCGATCAGTTAATCGGGTAGAAATTAACCGATTAACGGTTAACCGAATGAATACCCTAATAAGTATACTTATATACTAGGATCTCTTAAATCATACAGAAACTAGGAATTATAACTGTTTAGAATTAAATTGCATACATACAATCATAAACAGGCACAACTCAAACTTCAATAATGTTTACACTCACAATATTAATACAGTAACGGGCTGTAGTTTATTTAAGAAATATTCCGTTCAGTAATTTTTAAATAAATAAACATTTAAAACTCCAAGCAAATTTATTTTGAACTGATTCTAACAGTTTATAAAAAAACTAAGTTCATATTTAATACGGATTTTCAGTTCCGTTCCGTCCGTTGATTGAGTAAAATTCTTCTTTATGTAAAATTAAATAAAAATGTTATTTAAAGTAAATTTTTACTGTCAAAAATTCAACCGCGAATTCCGTAAAACAAATTAATATTTAGTTATTTTATATAAATTAACTACATATTCCGTAAAAACAAATGAACATTCAGTTATTTTATAAAATTTAACCACCACAAATAAATTTTTACTTATCTATAAAAAAATTAATTGCTTGTTTGGTGAAAGCAATTCCCATTTTCTATTTGTTAAAATAATTTAGTTAAATACATCAAATTTTAAAAGTAAAATAATTGCAAAGCCATATCGGTCATGCTGCTTGCGTCTTATAATTGAGAGTTCTTCTGTCAAACAACGTGGTCAATACAACAAAAGTAAAACAAACGTGTGTAACAGGGCAAGTAAATAATAATATACTCTACCTCTCTCGCTCATTAGAAAAACAAGCGGACAGGTGTCTGTCTGGTATTTTTTTAGAAATTCGGCTCTTTTGTGGAGTAAACGAAAATTATTGAATTTAATAAAATAACTGAATATTTCTATGTTTTTACGGAATATTCAGTTAAATTTTTGATGGTTATTTTATATAAAATAACTGAACATTCCTTTGTTTTTTACGGAATATGTAGTTGATTTTTTGACGGTTAATTTATATAAAATAACGTTAATTTCATTTGTTTTTTACGGAACATGGAGTTGAATTTTTGACAGTAAAATTAAATGAACTTTTCGTTAAAAATAAATGAAAAATAAGTAGACCAGGTTTTAAATGAATTTTCATTTATTTTATATTACAATTTCAATTAATTTTACGTACAGAATATTGTGAGTGTAAGAGAGGCAGAGAACTAGCTTCAGAAATAATGTTGCAATCTATATATCAGTGACGTCCAAAATTTAAATTGTGGTTGTATTGCTTTTTATTAGTATTAGTGAATAAAGAGACAAATATTCTTAATAAAAATACAAAAAGTATATAAGCATCCGCCGCATATGCACTCATCGCTTGGTAATCGACGACTGAATTGTGTACTCTCGTGGACTAAATGAAAGACCGTAAGAATGCGTGTGAAGAATGTGTGTGAATTATTTCCACAATTGTGGTATGGGCTGGACACCAATGCTATATATCTACCATTCTATCTATCTATCTATATATATAAAACAGGATGTGTGTATGTATGTATGTAACGTATGGACTAAAAAACGGGTAGGCCGATTTTGATGAACATTTCAGGGAATCTTCAGAATATTCAGGCGGGTGACACTGTGAAGTCGGATTTTTGATTTTTGGTTTGCGGGCAGAGGGGCGTGGCAAAATCCAATTTTCATATTGCACCACCAATGACATACATATATTTATTTTTTATTTTTTGCTTTTTTTTATTTTTTTTTTTTTTTTTTGAAAGCCGATGTCATGTTTTTCAAAACGAGATATCAAACTCTTAAATCGGTTATGTAGTTCCGAAGGTATTTAAAAAAGAGCTACTATGTTAAAAATGATCCAATTTAAAAATTTTAAAACTTTCGAAATCCACGAATTCCGATGATTTCCAATTCCCAATTCCCTTTGCGTCTTGCCTTTGCTGTTACCATCAGCAAAGCACAAGGCCTATCATTGACTATTGCTGGCTTAAACGGCCAGTTGTGTGTGGCTTGCTATCGAGTTGGCACGCCAATAAAAGTATACGCTTTTACACCAAACAAAAAAATTAAAAACATTCACCCCTATCGTGAATAAAAATTCCTTGGGAGTTTTTCCCCTTTTTTCATTTTTCCTATGTTATTTCAATTGTGAAAATGGGAAAAGGGAAAAAACTCCCAAGGAATTTTTAATTCATCGGCTGGCCTTAAGATGAAGTAATAAATAAATATATTTTTCCAATTTGCCTTAACTACATGCGTTTCTTTTTTGATTGAGCCCATATCCACACCATATGTAAGTTATTCTGTAAAAAAAAACTCTATGATAGGTATTCTATGGATTTTTATTTAAAGGCCGTAAATTTGGTTAAAAGCTCAATTTAAATCGTGTGGTAATACAACACTAATGTTTGCTTAGGGCCAGCAACGCGAACCGGGTCAGCTAGTGTTTTCATAAAATTGAGTTTGAAAAACGTTAAAGAAGAAGAGTAAAACAGTAAGACAGTGACGCAAACGAGATTTTCGCCATATAGATTTAATTTGTGAAAAAAAAACGATTTTGATAAATTTTGAGTTGTACCTGTTTATGATTTATGGCCATTTTCTCATTAGGCGATTATCTTTTTTCCCAACGAAAAACTACACATTAAAGAAATTTGGTTTTCTCAATGTCTCATTTGCTTCGATTTTATCGCAAAGCTTACCGGCACTCATCTGCCAATTATTTATTTTCCTTTTATTTGCCGTACAAATAAATTCAATCAGCTGACTCCCAACTTTTACATGTATTTTGAGTCGCGTTCCCAGCTGAAAACTTTGTTTTTTGTCGGTATATTGAGAAATCCAAAATCATTAACGGACAGTTTATCGGTCCAATAAATTTATGTTGACATTAAGTAACAGACAGTTTGTCGATACATTGAGGAAATGGCCATTAGTGTGCGAAACGAAAAGGTTCTAACATTAAAACTTAAACTTTACTATACTTCTACTATTTTAATTTTATAAAAAGTTTAAAATTGCCAATTTATTTCCCCTTCTGTTTTGATATCCTCGCAATTTTTAAATTAAAAGAGAAATTAAGAGAATTTTTCTTGTGAATAAAATTGTAAACCTAAAGCTCTTAAAATATCCCTCGCATTTGCGCCTAAAGTTCCCAAGCTTTATGTCACATTTTGTTAACTTAATTTTCAATATTTGTTTGTAACCAATTAAATTGTATTCTCAAGATCAATTATTTACTATAAATTAAAAATGTAAATCCATTTACAACAATAAATTCAAACATAAAGATTGTTGAGTTAAATAATGATAATTACGATGATTATTTAACCCAACAACCCAGTTACGATATAAACAACAAATGAAAATAAAAAATAAAACACAAAAATTTGGCTACAACATTTAAAGAAAACATGTTGGCTAGACAACCTCAAACTCAAACAGGTATGAACGCTTGCACTGATCTTTAAACAGGTGAGACTTAAAATAAGGCTTGACTTTAAAAAGACAAGCTTATGAATATAGTTGATGTTGAGCATTCAAGACGAGCGGTTTAGAAATTTTAATTTAAGAAACCATTCGCAAATTTTAATGAAATAGTAAAGTAAAAAAAAAAACGCGCTAAAGAAATTTTATTTCAAAAAAATGCATTAAATTTATGTCTTGACTAAAATAGTGTGAAGTAAAATTTTTAGTTGTAAAAAGGCTGGCAAAGAGAAAAGTATTTTATATTTATTTTTTTTTTTAACAAAATTTATTAAAAATTTAAAAAAAACATTTTAACTGTTTCAAACATAAAGTGGAAATAATAAATTAAAAGTTGCCACCTTTTTTTATTTTTAATTTTCACAAGGCAGTTTCTTAAAGTTTTTTTTCTGTTTCATTGTGATTTTAAAAGTTTCGAAACTTGTGTTAAAGTGTGATTTGTTTTTTTATAATTTTTCCAATAACTTGCTGCATCAAAAGTGTCTATTTTTTTCTTTAACGCTTTGGTTATCGTGTAATTTCTTTTTAGCTGATTTTTTATCTTAAATATTTTTTTTTTAACATTTTACAAAATTGCAAGAAACCCAAATAGAAAAAAGTTACAAAAGAAATAAAAGAAAAATCAAAAGAGAAAGAGAGAGCAAAAAATATGAAAAATCCATTCAGCTGTAGTGGCAAAATGTTGAAAAAAAGTGAAATTATATATCGCAGTGTTCGTTGTCACAGTGGCCTTTGGCCAATTGCCATTTTGTATGCGGTATTTGCCCTGCAACTTTTTGGAAGTTCAATGGCTTTTACAATACTTTCGCCCTTTAGTTATACATCTTTAAGTTTTAAGAATCTCCTAAACAGTGTCCTCCTATCGAGTAATGCCAATTTGGCGGGCGGTGGACGAAATTTGAAATCAGATGTTTTAGAAGATGCTTCACTGATAACCGTAAGTTTTTGAGACAAAACTATCTACAAACTAAAACAATATTTATTTCTTTTTAAAAAGTGAGAGTTTTTTTCTTATTTATTTAAAAAAAAAAAAAACAACATGTAAAATAAATAAAAGTTGTGTTCAAAAAAGAATTGGAACGTAACTAATTTGTGGTAAGAAAAAAAATTGTTTTTGCTTTTGTGTCTTTTTTTAAGTTTTATTTTCTAAACATTTCTAACAATTTCAAAACAATTATGTTGTCAAAATGATGTCTTTATTTTACGGTTGAAAGCCATTAACCTTTTCTATTTCGTTTTGCCAGAGTTTCGTTAATAGATGCATTAATTATGCTTAAACTTGAAAAAAATAAACTGTTAGTAACTTTGTTTTTAAAACCAGGTCAAATTTAGTAAACTAAAAGAATTTTAAGTTTCTGAGAAAATTCAAAAGTAAATTAACTTTTAAATAGCAAAAAAAAAAAGAATTCAAATGCAATTGGGACTCGGCAGGTTTACAGTACCATAAAACAGTAAACATAAAAGTTTTATTTTTTTTTTTATACCCTCCACCACAATTAGTTGTGAAGAGGGTATATTAAGTTTGTCATTCCGTGTGAAACTTTTTTATTATTCATCTCAGACCCCATAAAGTATATACATATATGCTGGGCCCTTGAGTAATTCTAAGTCGATTTAGCCATGTCCGTATGTCTGTCCGTCTGTCTGTCTGTTGAAAACACGCTCACTTTCGAACAACTCAAAAGAAATGAACAACCTTGGTGCCAAATTGCTTGTAGTTATCCTAAGCAGTTTGGGATTGAAATCCAGCAAAATCGGTTCAGTAGGGCTATGAATCAAAATGTGGAACCACCACCTAAAAAAATTGATAATTTTGTTACAAAAAATAACATAAATGCTGGAGCAAGGCACGGATTGAGATAAGATTTTGCAAAAATTTGTTTTATTTGACTGGAAATCACGCTGTTAAATTTCGTGAAGATCCGTCCATTATTTACACTAAGCCCCATATAAACAATACTCCCGGAAAACAGTTTAGTACGCCTAAAACCGTAAAAAATAACGCTAGCGTAACAAAATTTGGAACGTCACAGTTTTTTAGGACTAGAAATAACACATTCGTGACGATCGGTCCATAATTTACCTTAGGCCCCATATAAACCCTACTACCGGAAAACTGTTTAGTACGCCTAAAACTGTAAAAAAATAATGCAATCATAACAAATTTTGGCTCGTCACAGTTTTATAGGACCATAAATGATACTGTGAAATTTCGTGAAGATCGGTACATAATTTAACCTAGGCCCCATATAAACCCTACTCCCGGAAAACAGTTTAGTCGCCTAAAACCATAATTAATAACAAATCGTCAGAGTTTAAGATAATAATAACATCATACAGATATTACTCCTTAAACATTCGAACTGTCATTGGAGGGTACCAAAGATTCGGCACAGCCGAATATAGCACTATAACTTGTTTTTTTTTTAATTTTAACAAGCCAAAAAAAAGCGCGGGAAATTATGAATTTGAAATAATATTGCACAGCAAGCAGTTTGGATATCTATCCAAAGTTCAAATTTCATTTACCGAGCAATAGTAACGAAGACCTTCAGCTAGTTCTAGTTAAAAATACCTGAGTCTACGGTGGGAATCGAACCTGTTACCTTCACTACCAACTAGCCTTAGAGAATATATATTATGCTTTTACACTAAGGATTTTTTGTGAAATGAATATTTTTGATTTTGTGAATTTATTTCATAAAATTTGATAACTATCCCTGATAGCAGAATTTGAAGATACGAATGCCATATTTAAAATTTGGCGCTTTATATTTTAAGGATTAAATTAAAAGATTTCTAAAGTCCCAAATAAAATAATCGTTGTTATGGGTTGACTATTCCAGTTAAATTTTCAAACAAGTTAAAGAACTATATTCGGCTATTCGGTATAGCCGAATACAGCACTCTAATACCCACCACCTAGAGATCGAATAATTCAGGAGTGGGCTCTATACGGGACTATAGAAAACTCTTTACCAATACAAAATTCGGTAGAGTGATTTCTAGTTTTAAAAACCTAAATTCGACCAAATTTTAATACAGTAACACAGCTTTTTTAGAATTTAATGTTTTCTGAAGTTGCTGTTTGGAAGGACTTTTTGAATGGGGCATATCGCACAGGTTACTGTAAAGAGAGTCAACTCAAAATTTACAAATTTTCAGTAGAGGCAAAAACCTGATTTTTTTTTTAAATATTTACCCAGCCTGCAAAATACTTCGACATTGTCGGAATCAGACATTTCGTGCAAATATCTGACTTCATTCTTACAGATTTCGTTCAGATTTCTGTCAGACATGGAATATTCTTACTGTCTGGCCGATTTCTGATCGATTTCGCATGGATATATCGGGGGGAATTTATGTACAGATATGTCCAATAGAATTCCGACGGAATTCGTTCAGATTTGTCTAAAGAAACTTATTATTTTTTTAAAATAATGAAAATTGTCATTCAGTTTGAAATAATTTTAATTTTATTTTATTTGTTCAAGATAAAAAGCATAAAAAAGTACGTGCGTGTAAAATTTATAATTATGTACATATTTTGCAATAAAATTATTTCTTTCAGCTATCAGTTCGAAAGCAAAAAAATCTCGGCTTACACATCAGAACTTCCCATGCCTTTTCCATTAGATTTCTGTTAGATATCTATCAGAAATGCCGACAAAAAACCAAAATTTCCCACGACATGTCTGTTAGAATTCGTGTCAACCACTTCATACGTTTTTGGGTCAGAAATCTGACAGAATTCGTATACGATTCCGACTTTTTTGCCGACATTTCTCTCAGATATCTGAACGACGACGGATTATTTTGCTGGCTGGGTTACAATGAAAGCAGAAAACAATTTATAACATTGTATAGAAATACGAGTAAGAAGTATACAATGGCAGCTGTCTTTTTCGAGTTATTCCCCTATATAAAATTTGTTCATTTAAATAGTTGTATAATTTCATAAATATAGAAACAAATTGATATATAACAGCACAATAAACTTATTGGAAATAGGTAACTAAAAAGAGGCAACACAAAATAGATAATCATAGTAGTAAAGGTCCAATTAGACGTGACATAACCATAACAAAACTGTATTACCATCACCTTTGTATTACCAAAACGACATAAACATACCATACAAACCATTTCAATTTTGGTTTCTGAATTCGCCGTTACGGCTGTAGCACTATGGTTATGTCACGTCTAATTGGACCTAAAGCCGTTGTGACATAAACATAAAATTGTTCTCTTCAGTTGAAAAAAAATGATATGAATCAGTGATGCCAACTTAGTGTTTTTGGCACTATTTATGGTGCTTTTTGATGCCTCAAAACGCCAAAATTTTATACATAGTGCCAAACTAAGAAAAAGCACTAACTTGGTGCTTTTTAAATTTTTCGTTAGTGCCTTTAGTGCTTTTTACAATTTTAATTTGTAAAGATCGTTTTACCAAAAACATTATTTACGAGGTAAGAGCTGGGCTTCCTAGCAATATGGAAATTTTACAAAACGTTTCACTTTTAAGCGTTGACAACATATTTAGTTATCGTAATAAGAACGATGTATTTGTTTGCGGTAAACATTTTTTTAAGATGTAGACACTGTTTCAAAAATAGAAAATGGCTTGGAGAATATTAGGAATTGTAAATGGAAAAATAAACAACGATTTCGAGTCATATATACAAAACATATTGAGAAGTTAAAAAACATGCAGTCGGACACCGTAGAAAAGAACGCAAAGACTTTAAACACAAAAAAAGAGTCTTAACTTGGTATAAGCAAGGTGTTAAATAAATTTAAAACACCTTACAAAAAATACTTTCATAACGACGTTGTGTATTTATATTATTTTTAATTAGGCTTAAGTTCATCAAATTTAATTTTCATTAAATTACTTTTATGAAGAAAGGAATTTTACAACATGAAATTAATCAAAACCCAAACCCCTCTGAAGAAATTGAGTGGTTGCAATGGAAACATGTATATATTATTATAGGCTTTTTACACTTGCTCACATCTTACATCTTTCATCTTATCGCAAAGATAACATCTTCCCATAAGAATTGTACAGGGCAGCGCAGGGTAACCTGTCCGTAAAAAACGCCTGGGTTCGATGCCAGATTCAGTCAAGAATGAAAAATTATCAATAAATTTTAATTAATTTCATGTTGTAAAACTCCTTTCTACATAAAAATAATTTAATGAAAATTAAATATGATAAACTTTAGCCCAATTAAAAATATGTATTAAAGTTTGGATTAAAAACCATAAATAGTTCAACAAAATAACCACAATACTAATTATCGTTAAAGCCAAGGCACGAGCTCTATGTTTACATTTGTCCTTCAAGTTGCGCTGTCAACAAGAAAAAGATAGACAAAAACAAAATAAATATGAAAACAAAACCAAAAATGTACTTTGGACTTCAAGAAGAATTCTTAACAAAAGTACGAAAAAACCAGAAGTATGGAAAAACATGTAAAATAAATTAAAAAATAGATAATCATTCAAAGCAAATATCGATCTACCAAAGGTTAAATACAATTTGGTTTAAGGATTCATGTTTGACTATTGACGTCAGCAGTCGTCGATGGCTGTGAGTGTTAAACGGCGAACACCTCTGAAGAGATTGAGTGGTTGCAATCGAGACATGTAACTACCCGTCTCCACCATCCATCAACTTGGTAAGAACAGCATGTCGCACACGACTTCTACTCGTGTAGACTGTTCATGTTCATGTTTCGTCCATGTGCTGCCATCGTTGCCTAAACATTCGTCTTAGCATCCATGTGCGCCATGATGTTGGCCATACAATGTATTTTCTGTATATAACCAAACGCACAACAACAAAAATTGTGGTCAATCGAAACATGAACAGCAACACGTATTCGCCACATACAAGAACATGAACAAATTAATACCGTTGCGCTGCTGGCGTTACCGCCATGTCATGTTCTAATCGAAAGCGCATGGAGACGTGGGGTAAGGGTAACCTGTCCGTAAAAAACGCCTAGGTTTGAGCCCAGATTCAGTCAAGAATGAAAAATTATCAATAAATTTTAATTAATTTCATGTTGTAAAATTCCTTTCTTCATTAAAATAATTTAAAGAAAATTAAATTTGATGAACTTAAACCCAACTAAAAATATAAAAATTTTGACTAAAACCCATAAATAGTTCAACAAAATAACCACAATTCTAATTATTTTTATTATTTAATTTTAAATGAAAATGGTGCCCCATCAACGTCGTCGCCTTTTCTTAAATTTTGGAGGTATATAATATTCGGCTCAGCCTAATGCAACTTGTTTTGTGTTTAATTTAATTCTAAAAATGGCTTAGTGCTTTTTTACGCTTTTTTTTTTGTTAGAAATAGTGCTTTTTAGTGCTTTTTTAAAAATTTTTAAGTGCTTTCTGCTCTCAGAAAGTTGGCATCACTGATATGAATTCAACTTATATTTGGGGACAACTTAAAATATTTCTCTTTAATTGACTCTGGAGAAGCAACTTTTACATTAAGAAGAGGAATGCAACTGTATTTTTTTGTAAATGATGTGAGATTTTTGCAATGAATAGATATGACCACAGTACATTGATTTCTTGTAAGAAGTGAAAATTTAAAAATTTTGAAAGTTATTTTCGGGAATACAAAGTTTATTATTAATACGATTTCCGTATGACGTGCTAAATTTCCAATTTTTCAAATTTGATAAATGCACTGAAATTTATTATTGAGGGAAAGCTAGCTTCTATGCGCATTTCACTGGTTGCTTAGGCCAGCTCATCAGGAAACCTTTTGCAAAGATTTTAGAAAAGCCAAAAATATTAAACAAATTAAAATTTCGAGTTGACTCTCTTAAGAGGAACCAGTCCGATATGGTAGATAATGAACCGACTATCACAAAATTCCAAAGTGTCGTTTCTTGTTTAATTAAGCTAAATTGAAACAATTTTACCAAAACATCTGAAGTTGTTACGCCATGTTAAAATAAATTGCTTGAGTGGGCTTTTTGTTGGCCCTTCTGGTAACTTATAGATCGATTTTCACGACATTTAGCAGTGCAATTTGTGGTGTTTCTTTAACAAAATAATTTTTTTCTCAAATATTATACAAATATTTCCCTATTAAACAGAATTTTATAACAAAAATTATAAAAATTAGGTTAAAAGTGTATCCAAATTCTTGTGTTTACGTTTTCGATTTCAAGCAGACCCTCGAAAACTATAACAGACCAAATTTGACTTCATTATCACTATTTGTTACGGTTTGAGGCGTTTTCAAGGTTTTTCTGAGAGTGTGCTTTATACGGGACTTGTGGTAAATTATGGACCTATCTTAACGAAATTTGACACAGTGATTTCTAATCTATGAAACTATGACATACCAAATTTTGCTACAATCGAATGATGCGTAACGTTGTTAGGTGAACTAAAGTGTTTTCCGAGAGTAGGCTTTATTTTTTGGACCGATCTTTACAAAATTTTGTTGCATTATTTTCAGTCATGTAAAACGAATTTGTGCAAAATTTAATGAGAATCGGTGCATTCTATCAACAATTTATGCATGTTTCTGCTAAAACTGTGCCGTTTCAAGCAGTGTGTTAATTGATTTAAATAAATATAGCTCAGGTTTTGACAATACCCAACAACAATTCAACAAGTTTAAATAATTTTATTTTAAGCGAAAAATTAATTACTATTTTTTTTATTATTTAATTAATATTTTAATTAATAAAACAACCAAAATGTTAATTAAATCAAAATAATTTTTTTCCTCTAAAAAATAATGGATTTTTTTTTATTGATAAACTACTAGTGGAAATTTTTTCGGTGAAGTAAGATTTGGAGAAATAACTACAAAACTAAGTTTTTATTTGTTCGGGAAAACAAATGTATTTGCATCCAAATCCGTCCTCTTGTTAGGATCTTTCAATTTTACAAGGTTGTTTACAAGGTTAATTCAAATTCAATGAAAAGTTTTATTAAAAAAAAGATTAGCATTCAAGTGTGATGTTTGTAAATATTTTCTATGGAGTTTTATAGAATTTAAAATTAGATTATTTTTTAATAATGATAAATGTTTATACCAAAAATTTCATTAAAAAAAAGTGTAAAAAACCTTGAAAGCAATTTCCATTAAAATTTTTTATATTTTTAATTTAATTTGGTACATACATACTTCTACTCTTTGCCCAATTTTATTTCAAACCACAGTCTTAAAAATACAAATATACAATTTTAAACATACAAAATGGAAAATCACAACTGCGTATACAAAATACTCGTTCTATATACACACAAATAGAAGCATTTACAAAAAGGTAAATATATCGCGTGTTAAGCCCAACTTAACCCTCTTCTTTGGTGCAGCAATAATTTTACAAAAACCAATATATGTAAACTAAAAATAATAAAGACCAACAGACAGACAAACTGCATTGACTTCCTAATAGAATTCACTTCGCAAGTACTTTCAAACTTCCAACTTACTGCCTGTAAAAAGTACTAACTCTTTGTATGTTTGTCTGCTACGGGCAAGAGTAATTTTACAAGTAGTTTACAAATTTTATTGCTGGATGAAGTTTTTTTCTCTACTTCTACAATATTTACAACAGAAACAGAAAACAATAGTTTTTCTTTGGTTTTTATTTTGAAACAAACTTGAGAAAAAAATTACTAACTGAGCTAAAGTGAAGTTCAGCTCATAATAATGTGTGGTCAATGAACTTTCTCCAGTCGTGTTATTTTCTGGAAAACAAATCAAAGAAGAAAATGACGTATCAGTATTTCAAACAATTATTAAACCAAACTGATCTACGAACTAGTCTGACATTGTGGAGAATAAATACTTTAGAAAGTATATCCATATTATAAATGGCTGACTTTTAAGTCTAGGACCAGATAGGTCGATTTTAGTTGCGCAAATTTTTCCCAATTTTCTTCTGAAGTTGCTGACATGTCCAGCGCGAAGGGTTCTTCCAGCAATTTTCGTGTTTTCTTTAACTATAATTTTCTTAAAATTTGAAATTTGTATGTCATGTGCAGATTTGTAAACTTGGTGCTTTTCGCACCGTTTTTGGTTCTTTTTATAATTTACGAGCCAAAAAATTATTTAGTCAGTGCTCGATGCTGTTTTTTCTTTTAATTCTTAAAAATATTGAATATGTTTTTGCATTATTTTGCAAAAACTTGTTAGATTTCAATTCAAAGGTTTTTAAGACAATTGCAAAAATATAGCTTGAATTGCCTGTGGAATATATTTAATTATTAGCAGACGTATTCATAACAAAAAGTTAGCCACAGTTTGTACACTACGTACAACGAGCTGCTAACTAGAATGCCGATTAAGCTTAGCAGCTTGTAGGCACAGATTTAATTCATAACGAACTTGTCTCCATCTGCCAACTTTAAATAAATCAACTCTGAATTTTTATGATGCCACATTGTATTACTCAAAAATGCAACACGTTTTGCACTAATCATCGCTGTATTTGTTATTTTTTCCTTTTTTTGTTTTTCCCTTCACATTTAAAAATTTTAAAAAGTTTTTAAAATTAAATAAATTAAGTAAAAGACAGTAAATTAAAAAAAAACAATTAATAAAAAACGAACAAAATTGCTGTTTTTCACAAGTTGGTAAACGTTTGGCAGCTTGCTAACAAGAGCTTAGCAAAACGTTAGCCAGAGTTTGGTTAGTGTATTATGAATAAACTTTTTGCTAACTTTATGCCAAATTTTCATTATGAATACGGCTGTATGTTTTTAGCCAGGCTAAAGCTAATCAAATTTAATTTTCATTAAATTATTTTTATGAAGAAAGGAATTTTATAACATGAAATTAATTAAAATTTATTGATAATTTTTCATACTTGACTCAGACTGGATGAAAATTTGTCAATTAATTTTAATTATTTTCATGTTGTAAAATTGAATGAAAATTAAATTTGATGAACTTAAGCCTGATTAAAAATATTAAAATTTGGATTAAAAACCACTTCTACAAAATAGCGACACAACTAATTAGCAGAGATGAGATTTTAAAAAATGCACTAAAAAATCCAAAATATGCATAAAAAACATAAATTTTCTTTTCTAATTTTACTAAAAACAAATATATAAAAAATTCAGTCAATTGTTATTTAAATATGTTAGATATATATAACATATTTAAATAACAATTGACTGAATTTTTTATATATTTGTTTTTAGTAAAATTAAAAAAGAAAATTTATGTTTTTTATATATTATATATAAGTATATGTATATGAAAATGAACCCAGCGGTAACTAGAAGGAGTAAAGAGGCCTAATAGAAGGCCTTATTTAGCAGTCACAAGCAGTCAGAAGCCCTTCTCGCCGCATTCCATACTTATTTATTTTTTACACAGGTTGTCATTGGGCGCAAGGCCTTCCACACTACCTTTAAAAACAACTTCGACCCCTTCCCATAGAAGGAAGCAAGGAAGCTGAAATTTGGCACACTTGAAGAACTTTCTCTGCGGAAGATCGTAACGAAGCCATATTTTTGATTTTCGGCTTTTCAACTAGTATAACTATAAAGATCTGATAGAAAAGATTTTTTTTTTTTTTATAATATGGGTAACTTTGGGCCCCACCCGGCACGGCTAGGCACCGTCGGATTGACCTGAAAAATTAGATCATGATTTCTTACACCAAACCTCATATTTTAAGCAGCGCAAACAATTAAATTAAAAAAAAAAAAAAAATCCTATACAAAATGCGACCAGTCTAATGTACAGTTCTGCAATAGGCAATATTATGCATTATTATACCCTTCACCTCAGGTGGAAAAGGGTATATATAAGTTTGCCATTCCGTTTGTAATTTCTACAATATTGATCCTACACCCTATAAAGTATATATATTCTGGGTCCTTATGAGGAGAGAACTTGATTTAACCATGTCCGTCCGTCTGTCCGTCTTACGTTTGATATGTGTTTTACGGAGACTCCATACATGATAGCGGCGTACAAAAAAAATTTAAAATTGTATAAAAACCTAAATTTTAGGGCTGTCATATGTCCTATGGATATGACCTATATACCAAAATATCGGAAATTTTTAGTGGAACATATTTTATAAAAAACTCGGAAAAATCGGTTCAGATACAAAAAAAATATGACCAAAATTAAATTTTTTTTTAAAACCCACTTTCGGGAACTATAGGTCTCCTCGCTCAAGTAAATGGTAAATTTCTTCTTAAACACGTCGGTATAAAAAATGGCTGAGTTATAATCAAAATACTGAAATCCCAAAAATTACTCTTTTTATACCCTTCACCTCAGGTGGAATAGGGTATATATAAGTTTGTCATTCCGTTTGTAATTTCTGCAATATTGATCTAAGACCCTATAAAGTATATATATTCTGGGTCCTTATGAAAAGCGAAGTTCAAATCCGATTATCCGTCTCTTCCCCCCCCCCCCCCCCCACCCCCTTCACATTTGTTTACATATACTAGCATAATGCTCAATATGATTTTCGTTATCATGCTTTTTTATTATTTCATCTATTTACCGAAATTATTTTAACAAATCGAAACAAGGAATTTTTGTGTTTTTTTGCTACTTAAAAACTCCCCAAAAAGATAAAAGAAAAAAACACGCATACTTACATGCCACAAACTATTTTGGTGAATATATTTCCATATTTCGGTTCACAACTGAAATAAGTTTTATGGTTTACAACTTTGCTATTGTGGTGAACAAAAACATCAAAAGGAATTACAACTCAACACAGTGAACATTAAACGGGCCATATTTCATTTTAATGATATTCATACAACGTTCCTTCATGGTTTAGTTGTCTATGGGGTGTGTTAAGTTAAAAACTGTGAGTTCTCTGGTTCGAATCTTGTTTTTTTAAAACAAAATTTTTATTTTTTTTATGTTCTAAGAACGATTTAAAAAAAATATTTACCAGTTTTCGCTTTTTAAATTTAATTTATAATGAAGTTTAAAGTACATATTGTTAATATGTGTGTATACATATGTAAAAATTATTTAGTTTTTGTTTTGTTTGCTCTGTATTCTGCTCCCACAATGGTGAAGGGTATATAAGATTCGGCACAGCCGAATATAGCACTCTTACTTGTTTTCAATTTTGTTTGCTTTTCCTATTCTTTATTTGCTTTTATAGGATAGATTATTTAAAAAAGAAAAACAATTCTCTTAATCATAAAGAGGAATGCAAGAAATCGCTAAAAGATATAAAAAACCCGCTTAAAAGAAACCATATCCATAAATTCTAAAAGTTAACATTTGTTTAAAACAAAAATATTTTCTGCCGTTGCACAGTAGCGCCCGTAGAGCAAACGAGGTTGCAAAAATCAAAATTTTCATGAGCACCGACGAAGTTTTGAATAAACTCATGTTATAGGAAACTTTTCAACGATTTCAAATCTGCCACTCTTAATAATATCACATTTTTAGTTTAGAAGATATAGCCGTTCAAAGTTGACCGACTTTCGGTTTTCAAAAAAACACACAATTTTTAGTAAATTTGTTGCGATTTCAGGTGTAATATCACGAAAAATAGGTAACGAATCGCCTTATTTTTTGTTTGTATTGATTGATGCATTTATTAAATGTGTAATGATAAAAAAAAATGAACTGTTTGCTTTGTGTTTCTCCTGGTAAATCACTATTTAAAAACTATCCGTTTTTTCACTATTTTTCAACTTTGACGGAAAATAACAAAAATCTATATTTTTCTATATTTGCCATATTTGCAAAATCTGTTCTTTGATTATTTCTTTACATAATTCAAAAATTTTATCTGCCCGTACGTGCCCGTTTGGCTTCTAGAGGTAAAAAAGGTTAAAAAGACATGGTTGCCATACTAATATTGCGGTTTAATAAAATTCTTTAATTTGGCCCCTACAGCGCGTAGGATGCTCCTAGATGGGTCAAATGTATGACCAACCCCACTTTATTATTTATTGCCGAATTTCGGTTTTTTTAGTTATTTCAATAAACTAAACCATTTTTGAGTTACGCGAATATATGTGTGACATGGAATTACCCATATACCGAAAATACAGAAAATTGAAAAAATAAATTTAAAAAAAAAAAATTTTTTTTTTTAATTTGTTGGGTAATAATTTAGAACCCTAAAGAAAAAAAAAATAAAAACAATCTAAAAATGTAAAAATAATTTTTTTTTAGGTACCATAAAATTGATTTTTCTACTAATTTTAACTTTGATAACCCATAAGTAGGCCCCTACACAGCGTAGCACCCTTTTCAAATGCACATTTCATAGGCTGAACAGTTATCTATCATATGCTGTTTAAACTGTTCAATTACCTTATTCGGTTCAAAAGATATGATTTTTGCAACGAAAAAACTCAAATGGCGCCACTGTGCGTTGTTGATTGCCAACCAGAATATTACAAAATGTTGTAACAAACGGTCAACAAACTTGACACTTGACATGTAACAAAAACAGTTAAGTTCGCAAATAAATGAATTTATGTCGTTTGTAGTTATTTTCACTGAAAACTGTATTAGTGTGCCAAGAAAAGCAGTTCCAAAAGTAATAAAATTTGTGCATGCAAAGAAAAGTAAAAAATACTCTTACACAAAATTTATTTTACATTTAAAACAGGTGTAGAGCTTGAGTAAACGTGAGTACATGTGGATAAATAAAATGGAATATTCAAAGAGCATTTTTGTATCAAAAACCTATTGACCAATATTTTTGATATTCAGTGTTATTTAATTTTGTTTTTATTTTGAAAAATCACATGTACCCCCAGTTAAATAAATAAATAAATGAATAAATTTCTTCATTTCCTAGATGTTATGTAATACAAAAACTAAAACAGTACATGCCCGTGTACATGAAGATATACAATAATAAAAAGTAATAAATACAAGACAAGAAAATAAAATTTCAAATTAAAAAAAAAAATTATTGATAAAATATGCATCAAAATAACTTTTACTACTCTAACTGCACTACACAGTGGGAATTTATAGAATAAAAGCTAAGTAAAAGCAAACTTTTTTAATATATAGTTTAAATTTCACATTAGCCTAATAAAGATGTTTCTAAGTCTGTGGACAATGGTGGTGCTAAGTCTTTGATACATTTACCGCACATGAGAAATATACTGCTTTCAAACAACGCTTCCTAATTGGGCTCCTCCGACCCATTGGGGTCTATTTCCATGGGGAACATGAACAACTTTTGTATTTGATAAAACTTATCGAAATAATTCAAAACTAGAAAACATTCAATATAATCAGTGGCTATAAATATTATATGAGAAGGATATGCTCTACAATCACTGGTGCATAATATCCAATTTGGCATGAGCTGTGTGGCAGGTAGTACAGCCCTGTTGAAACCACATGTGCTTGGTGTTTAAATGATCCAACTCAGGATGAGGCTGGTAAAAATCGATCGTTAATGCTCGCTGTTGAAGTTTAATATCTTGCCAACGTTGTTCTCAAATAAATATGGACTGAGGACGCAGCCAACTCAAAAGCCCCACCAAATAGTGACTTTTTTCAGGACGCATTAGATAGCTTTGATCTTGCTATTTTATGCATTGCATTATTTTCTTTGTAGTCCATAGGGAGATCAGACGAATAGTATTCGACCGGTTTTAACCGGTTATTTTAGTCTTGCCCAAGTCGGATAATTTTAAATGTCCATTTTTCGAATATCGAATAAACCGGTTATTTTCGTAAAATACACCGGTTATTTTTGTTATGTGTAATTTATTTACGTTTTCCTTATTCGAACTGATTTAAAAGACAAAGTTGCTTAAAGGGCCCTAAAATGGCTCTTCAACGTCACTCCTTATAAATCACGTTTAATAAGTCCATTAGCTTGACATAAATACACAAAAAGTAAAACTTGACTCTGTTCCAAGAAGTTCTTAAGAGACTGCAAATAAAACTTTACTAAAATATGCTGATATGTACAAATTAATCATTGGCTGAAACATTGGCCTCTTGTGTTGAAGAGGATGGAATATATGCCCGTTAAGGCACTTAAAACTCTTTAGTAGTTCTAGCATATCTTCATGCTAAAAAATATAGCGTACTGGCAGAATTAGCGATATGGGAAAATGCATAAGTTTTATTTATTCAAACACCAAGAACTTAAAACAAAATTGAAGGAATCAAACAATGTCATGCAAGGTTTTAAACTGCACGCAGAGAAAAAATATGGTTGGGCATGGTTACGGCAACAACACTATGTTTAATGTAACAATATATTGTTGTCGTACACAAATAATTGTTATTTTTATTTAATATCAACAATATTATAGTTACTGAAACATATCAATGTTTATCGCAATTATGAATTTGAGTATTGTTGACCGAAAAATAATTATTTTTCTAACAACTTTATTTTGATAACTTTCTAAACATATTATATTCCTCACAACCATATCATGATATTACACACACATTTTAAGACTTTCTTTGTTACAAGATTTATAAGCGATTCATAATGATTCATTTGAAAGTTTCACAATTAAGGGTTGTGAAAATCCTGTCCACCGGAGATGCCTGATATCATGATATTTAATAGCCATAACATGATAACTTTCTATACATTTATCATATTATGTTAAAGATGCAATCAAACTATTTTTACTCTAATCATATTATGTTAGCGCCATTTGTAAAATAATTTTGAAGAAGTTGTGTCGTTTTTTTTATTTGTGAGCGGTTAAACAATTAAAAGATAAAATTCCATTAAAAAATAAGTTTAAAGAAATTAAAAAATTAAAATATTAGCGGAGTGATGTAATAGTGCAAACGCAAAATATCATAGTTTTTTTGTAAAATCCAACAACAAAACACACAGAGATTTCGTTATATTTTATAAAAGTGCTACGATATTTCTGTGGTTTTCTTGGGCAACCGCGTATGTCTTCAAACAAATTAATCAGGAAAGCCGAAAAACTATTCTAGATCAAACTATGGGCTAGGTATTGCACATTTTAAGCTTTGTCATTACGTTAAAAAATCGGAATTGAACCATCTTTTTTCAATATGGCATCAACATCTTAAAATGGAAAAAATGGACACACGCGGTTGCCCATGAAAACCACAGATTTTTCATTTGCTCTTTTGCAAGCCTTATATTGAATTCCGCTATTTGATTAACATTAAGAAAAATTGTAAAAAGCCACAAAAAAAAAAATCGATTCAAAAATATTTAAATTTATTTTGTATTTTTATGACAGCTATGAAAGGTGCTGCATCATAATATGATTGCTTCTAAATTTATTATGATTAACATGATGATAATATGATTACTTCTTAGCTTATTATGACTAACATGACAATAATTTGATTACTTCTTAATTTAGTATGATTAACAGAATAATAATATGATTAAGGGAAAAATATTATGATGACATATTACGAGTATATTTAGTCATAATATGATTTAATAATAATCTTAATATGGTGACTACAATCATAATTCTTATCATAATATGTTGCTCTTAGAATATGTTTACCACAACCATGTTTTTTCTTTGCGTGTGTGATCGACGAATTGACAGATATTTCATACAAAAAACATGTACATATTACTATTCGTTTCTATAATGCTGAAACAATATCATTTGAAATATATTATCCTGGCTAAGCGGTTTAGGTGGCAGCTTTTAAAAAATATGGTGGAAGTCTACTGATTCATACATAAATGTTTAACCACCAACAAATTGAAACTCATTCAAAATAATTTGGGAGAATAACTCAAATAATTAATATATTAAATTCCTGTATATTTTAAAATGAAAGTTTTTCAAAAATTCATTTCCTATTAAATATTTGACGTCTTACACGTAACCACTAGTTTGCTTAAAGAATTATTTGCTTTTGCAGAACGTTTGGCTAGAGCAAACATTACCCTGCAAATAAAATTGGACCACCTGATTCATTTTGATAAAATGGACTACTCCATGGACTGGTTCGATGTAATGCAAGCATGGACCATGTCATTGTTAAAAAGTGTTTATAGTGAGACGACATGTCTTCGTTTTTTAACGACATGCTTTCCTTTTTAAATGACTTCAAAACTAATCCTCTTGAGTATACCATGGAGTAGTTTTAAAACTACTCCTAAGTGGTCCAAAGGTGGGTTATATGGTCCTCTCCTAGGACATCATAATGTTAAATAGACCAGGTTTTTTCCATACGTTTGGGATATTTTTGGACTAGTCCTGGTCCCTTGTGGACTACTCTTTACACGCGTGTTTGGACTGGTCCTATTATTTACAGGGTTTTAACAGTTTCTAAAATTATGAAATTATGATCTTCGGAATAAAGCTTAGTAAGTAAATAGATATTATATAAACAAATCTTAAGTTTGATCAATTAACTGATCATGCTTTTTCGGATTTTATCGTCAAATATTTGTTAGGTGTGAACATGCCTTAATCATATCTATAAATTTTGTTGGTTCATTACCATCGTGAATTGTTTTGTTTGTATTCAATTAACCTTTTAATTATAAAAACTAATTTGATTTTTGTATTTTAATGTATTCGAATTAAAATCGGTTAACCCGTTATTTTTAAAATGCTTAACCGAAAACCGAGTTTTTTAAAATAGCAGCTGTTCGGAATATTGGAAAACGGGATTTTGAAAAAAAGTCAAATAATCGATCTCCCTAGTAGTGCATGAGTTTCAAAATACCATTAAATTATATGCCAATTAGTGCACTACTTTTGCATTATTATAATTAAAATTCATCATAAATAATGTATTATTATTGCACTAGAGTTGGGTAAATATATTAATATATTATTTTGGCATTAGCATTAAAACTTTTATGATCATCAAACTGAAATAGAACTTGGTTACTTTTTATCATATAAGACAAGTAAGCATAGACCGTAATAATAATTACATTTTAACTGCCGTATTCATAAATAAAACAAGTTTGAAATGTGGTTTAAGGCAAAATTTTCATAAAAATTTTTCTTAAAATACATTTCAAATCTATTTTATTTTTTTATGATACGGCGGTAAGGGTTGTACAAAATGTAAACTGTAAAAAAAGTGATTTTCTCAACACAATATCATATTTCGTACAATTGTAAAAAGCTGATACGGCACATGAAAGATATATGGGAGGTATTATTGTAGAATGCAATGTATGTTTTACTATGATAAAAGGATGTTTGCGGTAAAAATAAAATTTCTTAAGCCATTTACAAAAGCCGCATACGAATTTCTCAATAAAAAATCTTTTGAATTATTTTATTAGATGTTTTAATGATCCTGCAGAAAAAAATGCATTAATATTTGTACACTAATCTATTGATAATTCAATAATTGAGTGCCCCGGTAGGCTAGCTAGTAGTGAGCTAGTCTATCAGTCCCGAGGTTGCGGGTTCGATTCCCGCCAGAGACTCTGGTTTCTTTCCTGCTGACAAGCGTAGAGCTTCGCGGGGATTAGCATAATAAATTAAAAAAAAAAAAAAAAAAAAAAAAATAACGCACTATTCATGATGAGTTTTAATAAAAATGCAAGATTAGTGCATCAACGCAGAAAGAAATACACTCGGGATAAATTATGGTTGTTAAACTTACTTAAAGTATGTGTCGTACAAATTTCTTAAGCCAAGTAAAAAAAGATTAAACTTTTCGTTGGTAGTGCCACTCTGAGAGTAAAATTACAAAGAAAGCGTTTTAATCTCATTTAACTTACCAAAGTTTGTTGCAGACAATACAACAAAACAACGCATGTTCTTTAAAAACGATTTGCTTGTTGTGTGTAGAAATAACAAAACCATTAGAACAAGACGAAAACACATTATTTTAATGTTTAAAAAGTAAAATTGAGAACTTTTGCTTCTCATTTGGCTTATATTTGTAGTTTCAGGGAATTATGCTGGTGTTTTATAATTGAAATTCTGTAAGTTGTTAAACGGGTTAGTAGATCAATAAAAATAAAATTCTCCTTCCAATTTTTACTTTAAGTTTATTTCAAGTACAAAATCGGGATGGAATCAACTTTATAATTCTTAAATCAAGCGCATTTTTTATTGATTCAATCGTAGTTTTACTTAAATCGATCTAATTTTCGGATTATTTCAAGTACGAATTCGGGGTTGAAAATTGATAACTTAAGTATTTCGCGTACTCACTGTACTATTTTTCTTTCTGTTAGGACCAGCACTCAGGGGATAACCCCTTCTAATGCATTGCATTGTGTTGGAACTAGGAAAATAGGTTCTGGGAAGGAGGCTAGAGGAAGTAGTGTTTGTGAACATTCGATTTGAACTTAATCATGTTGTAAGTGAGAGGGAAGACTTCTGCAGGAAGGTTACTCCACATACGAACAGTCCGGAAAAAAACGAATTCTCTCTGCAATGCGTTGTACGATTCACCTGCCAATCGACCACATAAACATGGGCTCTTTAGGAAAAACGTGTATTACAAACGAACGTACGGGTTCCGGGAACCAGATCCCTAATTTCGTCAGAACACATCCCATTGTAGTAACGATAAAACAGGCAAATACAACCCACATTGCGACGGTGCTCAAGGGTGTCAAAATAATTGGATACCCTACTGTCACCAATGAGAACCTTAGCCCTCTCCTGCACGCGGTCGAGAAGCTCCAAAATAGACTTTGAAGCGCCGGCCCAAACATGAGAGTTGTATGCCCTACGCGCTCGGATATAAGTGGTATAAATAGTAAGGAGATCAGATGGAGTGAAGTATATCTTACAACATCTTGGAAACCCGAGGCACTTGAATTCTGTCCATCGGACATCACATTGTATCCTCATGCCCAGAACATCAAGAGATTCTGATTCCTCAATAATTATACCACCCATACATACAGATGAGGCAACCCGGTTTGTAGCGCGTTTATGCGTCAGCACGCCACATTGGGTTTTTCCGGCATTAAAATCGACCCTATTCGCACGACCCCATTCCGAGACTATGTCAAGATCACGGCCAAGCGTATCATTAATTGTCTGCCCCATAGCACCGACATCGGATACGCTTGGTCTGCATTCGAATGAGTACGAATGGCAAAGGTTGCTGTCATCTGCAAAAGAGTAGATAGGGTTGGATGTTTGACAAAGGTCATTTACAAATATAAGAAATAGAGTATGAGAAATGAATGAATCTTGAACTCGTTTGACGAAACCAACTCGTATAGTGCGATTTCTGAGAAATTATCACCGACACCAAATGCAGCAAGTTAATTAATACCGCTTCGGATTGATTTAAATGAATGAACTGCCATAAAATTTAATGGTATTTAAATATGAATGCACTACTTTGATAAGAAAATAATATTATGCGAAAAATAGTGCATTAAAATGTTTAAAGTTAAAATATTTTAGTGCAAATCGCCCAAGTCTGCTTATTAGCCCGATAAAATTCTAAAGAAATTCCCCTATAAGATGCCAGTTTCTTTATCCAAATAGATTTTCCTAATTGAAAACATAATGTCGAATTAATAAACTTTTTTTATCGACATCCTACAGTTGATCAAAATCGGAATACTCGACTTAAACCTCATTCAGGGTTTGTACATTTAAATACAAATACATAATCTCGACTATAGACATGGTATATTTAGTTCAAATTGTTTTTAAACTATACAATTTATATCAAGTTTTTCTTAATAGGTCCCATTGTATAGTGTGTTTATAATTGTGTGCTTCGTATCTAGTATGTAAAAGCATGATTGCAGGTTATAAGTTGTAATAATTACACCCGAAAAATTATCATCAATAAATCCAAACACGCACTAAACATATACAATTTATTGCCAAGTTATTCTTTGTTTATGATTAAAACCAAAAAAAAAAAAATTAAATAAAAAACAATAATAAAAAATAAAGAAGAAAATTAAAAAACAACAACACGAAATGTTTAATGTTAAATAAATAAATTGTACAACTTTTGTTTATTTTTCTTTTTCTGTATCTTATGTGACGATTGTAATTTTATGTATGTCCGAAGAGTGTGCGTGTGTGTGTATTTGTGTGTGCAAAGTTAAAGTTTATTTGTATAATAAATTATACTTTAAACACACCAACTCATTTGCAGTTGTAGATACAAGTTAAATTGCATAATAATCCAACACTTTATTATGAATTAACAATTAACATGTGAAATTGAAATTATGTAGACGTACTGCGATACACACACGTACTATCTTTATTAGTTTTTATTTACTTTTTTTATGTACACATATTTTATACACAGGGTCAGTTGAAGGGTTAACAGCAAAAAAACATAACATCGAAATTAAATAATTTATAAAAACTAAAACTATTATTACGAATTATTGCAAAGAAAGGAAGTGTTTAAACTTGAATTGTAATCATGGGGTATTTTTTTAAGATCAAACTTTTGTTAATAAAGAAAATAATTTATTTATCTTCCCATGTAAACCATTTGTAGAAATGACACGACGTAATGACAAACTTTTTCTAAGTTTGTACAAATTGATTCATTTCGCTTAGTCCCCATAAAAAGATGTAGTTTAATGGTAAAATCAAACCCAGTTATTTGCGCCCAAATCAAGGAAAAGTAAATTTTGTAGAGCAGACTGAAAAGGACCTTTTTCTCATGTTAAATTGTACAGAATAACATTTTGTATTGTATTTTGTAGTGTTAATGATGTACAAACTATTCTCGACTTTTCTTTAAATTCCTAAAGGTGTTATGATACTTGCTATTTTTTGTATTGGATTTTTTTAGGATTGACTGAATGAAACAACAAATGCGAGAAAGAAAAAAAAATACAATATGTAAACAAACCCTTTTTTCTGATTGACATTTTTCATGTAAATTTTTTTCTTTCACTAAAACAAAAAAAAAAAAAAAATGGCAAAAGCTTGGGCAGATGAAACTATTTTGTTTTTGATAAATGAAATGAAGCAGGTGCCCTTCATATGGAATTTCAAATCATACATTTTCAATTAAAGAATATACCACGATGTAATTCGTAATATTTTTCATGATTTGCATTAAATTTTATTGTATTTAAAAAAAAATTGTTTGTGATTCCAAAATAAAATGTAAACAAAACAAACAATATTGCCCACGTTTTTTCCCACAAAAACCCGTCAAAAAAGCTAAAAATCGCAAAACAAAAGTTAAAAGCCGCTACTTTTGATCAAAAACTAAAAAAATGGCAACAGTGCTAACATTTAATCTGGAAATGTCAATTTTAACTTGGTGGCCACACGATCAAGTTTTGCCTTTCAATTCCTTTCAAATTGCAATACACTCTCAGTTTTTTACTAAGTCTGGGTTCACACTATGAAAGTTTTCGTTCAGAAAGTTTGAGTTTATAGGTGAGAGAGGAGAAAGGAAAAGCATGTTCTCTTCCCCTCTCACCAATAAAATCAGACTTTCTCAAAGAAAACTTTCATAGTGTGATCCCAGACCAACACACTCACACTTTTTAAATTGACCACGAGATGGCTTCCAATTTCACCTTTCCATTTGTTTGGCAATTAACTTTCAATTTAACAGCTGAGTACAAGCTTGTCTCTGTTGTTGTTGACATCTTGGAAGTAAATTGCTTACAAATTGAGTGCAGCCTACGTCACAGCTTTCAATTTATGTAAATTTTGACAAGCAGTATATGTAAAAGACTATCAAGAACAACTTGAACGTGTGGCCGCAGGGTAAGTTAAAAATTTTTATATTTTTTTTGACAGTCTTAGATTATTTATCGATAACACATGTATATTTGTTTGACATTTCAAGATTTATTATGATATAATCATACTCTTTACACTTAGTCAGTTTTCCTATGCAAATATATTTGCACTGTTCTCCAATATAGAAAAAAATACAAAAAATAGCAAGTATCATAACAGCTTAAACGCCAGAATCTTTCAATGATGAAAACTGCAGCGATTTGGACGTCTTAAATATTACCCAGAACATCCAAAGACTAATTATTAGCAGATTTCCATATATTTTTTCTTTCCTTTTCCTCAAATTTATTTTTATTTATTTAAGTTTTTGTTGTGGCACATAAAAATATTGGTTGTCGACCTTTTCGTATAGTGATCGACCTACAATCGCCTTTGAAATCGATCTCACGATGTCCGTCCGTCTGTTCATACGCTGGCTGGCTGTCAATGAATACATTGCACGCAAAGTACAGGTCGCAATTTTTTTTAAATAATTTAATGTGCCTTTTGATTGTTATATGGAGCAAGAAGGTTAGATTTGGTCAAGAATTCCCCATGGTCCCATCAATTATCCTTTAATGTTGTTATTAATATTACATTTGGTCTAAAAATATCTTACTGCAAAGCAGTGTTCCCATTTTAGCATATTTTCTACTAGATTTAGCAGATTGAGAAGGAAACTGCGAGTTACCTTATTGGAGCTGGTTGGCAGGACTCCGATCTGGCCAGTTTCTACACTGACGGTTCCAAAATGGAGGACGTAGTTGGAGCTGCAGTCTACTGAAGGGAACTGGATATTCGGGAATCGTATAAGCTGCCCGACTGCTGCAGCGTTTTCCAGGCGGAGGTTTTTGCGGCCAAAATTACTACTGATTTGACACATGTTTTCTGTACTGAAAACTCGCAAGTGAACTTTTTCATTGATAGTCATGCGGCTGAATACTCATACTCCTCGATCGTCCAGGAGTGTAGGGACTCGATATATAGACTCTGTGCCAATAGGAGGGTACATACCTTCTGGGTTCGCGGTCACCAGAGCATAGAAGGAAACGAGAAGGCGGACGAATTGGCGAAACGGGGGGCGCATTTACCATACGATAGAATGATGGCCATCCCGGCTCCAATTCAGAATATAAGGAGAGATACGGACTCTGCTATACGGAGGAGATCAGAGGCGTTTTGTGAAAACACCAGAACGTGCAGGGTTTCCAAGGTAATGTGGGGATCCTATGATCCAGAGTCGACGAAAATTCTTCTGTCGCTATCGAGAAGAGACTGTAGACTTCTGACAGGTCTTATAACGGGCCATTGTTAGACTGCGATATACGCCAGGAGGGTCGGGCGGCTAAATAGTGACAATTGTAGATTCTGTACCAGGGAAAAAGGAGACGGTAGAGCACTTGCTATGCTACTGTCCGGCACTCGTGCGCTCCAGGGTGAACTGTCTGGGAGATCATTACTTCCAATATCTCGGGGAAATCTCTGGAATTGGGTTGAGACTCCTGGCATTCGTCAAGAGAGTGTGGGGTACACTGGGCACCATCACATCTGAATGACCTTTTTACTGACTTTCTTCTGCGGGTAATCGTACAACGTGGTAAAGCTAGGGACATATTTGGTCTACGCTGGGTCTTTTTGACCGGCCACTCTAAAATAACCTAACCTAGCAGATTGAGTTATGAAATTTAAAAAAAAAATGTGCTAACTGCTTTTTAGCTTATTTGCTTGTCCAAATGCAGATTTTTTAGCATATTTTTGTTTTCTAGAAAGGCATGCATACTTTTCGTTATAGTCGTTACCGCTTATAGTCACATTACCGATATAGTCAATTTTATCTGTTTATTTTGCCGCTATACATAAGTTAATTTAATATAAAGTATTAACGTCATAGTCCATTTAGCGATATAAGCACATTTATCAACAGTCATCAAAGGGAAAAGTAAAGCAAATTAATGGCGTTATAGTCACATAAGCAGTATTTAATAAGTTATTTTTAGTTTTTGAAGGAATTAAATTGTTTAATTTTGGTCATCACCTCTTTACTCGTAATAAATTAGTTTCTGCCTTTGGTATCATGATATGAAAAATCTTGTTATTATTTTAAATATTTTTTATACAGTATGCAACTCTGTTGCAAAGCAATAAGCCTGATGTCGGTGTAATTTATATGAATTTTGTATTTTCTATATTCACATAACTTGATTATATTTGAATATGCCTCATAGTGGCATATATGTTAATTAGCCTTATAGTCACATTAGCGATATAATCCACGTTTTGTATGCAACTAAATGTATATGAATCGTTATTTCAAACATAACTTTGGTCTCACCATGGGTCTCAGCTATGGTTCACTTTTAAAAAATGTTCTGTTTATTATCTTCTGTATATATAAAAATAAGTTGCATTGTGTTTGTAATTGATGTTCCCCGTAATGTGTGAACCGATTTTGTTTCTGCAAAGTTCACGTGGAAGGTGTATTGGTGCATGAGTTATAGCCATTTTAGTGAACACTGCATTCATTCCGAAACATGTATTTTTTGCATGGAAATTTTTCGAATTTGACTTAATATTTTGAAAAACTGTAATTCAATTAGTTTTTTTAATTCTTTACAATTCGATTTTAGTCAAACCATTACTTTAATTTAGCTACTTAGGTATTGTTAATCACATCTTCATTAGTTATAGCCATTAAAGGGAACACTGCTTTCATTTCGAAACATGTATTTTTTTCGTGCATGAAAATTTTGCAAATTTAAGTTAATATTTTGAGAAACTGAAAGGCGTCTTCTGGCATTGCAGCCGCTTTGTTTGATGGTGGTCGCACAGCACATTCTGCTTTGAAATTGCCATTGAATTAGTTGATGAATTTCCCGCATGTAACGTTTCAAAAACATCTGGAATGGCAAAATTATTAAAACGTTGCGGTATCATTATTTGGGATGAATGCATTATGGCGAATAAGAAATCTGTTGAAGCATTGGAAACAACAATGAAAGACCTTCGAGGTAATTCAGAGTTGTATGATGGTGCCTTGACTTTAAAGATCGACAGCTGCCGATGAAATTAACGCTTGCTTAAAGTTTTCATGCTTATGGAGATTTGTAAAAACATTGAAACTTACTACTAACGTTCGTGTTCAGTTCCAGAATGATCCATCTGCTGATAAGTTCTCTAAGCAATTACTGAAAATTCTGAATGGTGCAAAGCCTGTTAAATGACACTGGATTGTTAACATGCCATACGATTTTTGCCATTTCGTACAGTCAAAAGAGGAATTGATTGAACGTGTGTTCCCTAACATAGCACAAAAATATACATGCCGTACATGGTTGAGTGACAGAGCAATTTTAGCGGCAAAGAACAAAGATGTGAATTAAATACGGCTATGCAATCAAAGATTCCTGGCGAATTGGTTTCGTACAAGTCTGTGGATTATGTTACCAATGTAGATGTTGTGAATTATCGAACAGAATTTTTAAATTCGTTGGATTTACCAGGATTGCCTCCGCATAATCTCCAATTAAAAGTTGGAGTCACTATTATTTTGCTTCGCAATATCAATCAACCCCGTTTGTGTAATGGCACAAGACTTGCTAATAAAAGGTTGATGGCTTATGTAATTGAACCTACTATTTTAACTGGAAAATTCAAAGGTGAAGATGTATTCATTATACGTATCCCAATGACCCCGTCTGAATTCAAACTACTTCAGTTTCCTGTTTGGCTTGGGTTGCGGTTACTATTAATAACGCGTGAATTAATAAGGAGTGAATTTAGAGTATCCAGTTTTCTCACATGGAAAGTTGTATGTAGCCCGTTCGCGCGTTGGCAAACCATCGGTTTTGTATATTTACACCGAAAATGGAAAAACAAGAAATGTTTTGTACCACAGAGCATTACAATAGAAGCAATTTATCACTGTTTTAAATAAATTCGAATTGATTTCTTACTTTTTTTTGCACTACGAAGTATGCAGGGGCTCACTAGTTGTATATATAAAATGGTCAGGCTTGGCCGACTATACTTTCTTACTTGTTTTGAAGATCAATTTGCTGAACGGCTATATTGCAAACACCATTTTAAGATTTTAATAGAAAACATCATTAGGTTTCCTTTTTAATTTAATGGGTCTGTTGTCCTTTCTACAAAGGTAATATTTTGCTATTGCATTAAATTTAAAGCGTTAAGAAAATGTTACTTTGGCCTTGATTTTGCACATTCATAAATTTTGTTCAAACAGAACGCCATATTTCATCTTTCCCAAATGTTTTAAGCATAGATTATTTTAACTGACAGTTCCAGAGTGAACCAAAATTTTATGGACAAAAAAAAAATGCATAGCACAGGTTAAATTACTGTACTGTTACTGTTACAGTGAACATATTCCAATTTTGTTCTAATAGCTTAGATATTAATGCACAAAATCATTCAAAATGTTTGCTGTTTTAAACCAGACATTGGTTTAAATGTGGCAGCCTTTAAAGCAGTGAAGGGCACACACGTACTATCACATTTATGCTTGTGTTGACGAAATAACAACAAAGCAACAGCCGAAGGTACATTGTCACAGACCACACAAAGAAGTTTATAGTGTACATGTGTCGACGTCGCACAAGCAGCATTTTTATTCCTATGCACGCGTACATAGGATTTGCAAATGTGCCCGTCACTGCTTTAAAGTATTGCAAACATATATCACATATTTTTTCCTTTCCCTTTCCATAACACTACAATTTTTAAATAATGTCATTGACAGTGCAAATCAACTATTAGGTATGAAATGCCTGACAAAGATAACAATAAAGCTGAATTATGTTGTATTGAGTGAATTTTTACGTTTATCCTAAATTTGAATAAACAAATGAGGAAACTAAGAGCAAAATTTGGCAATTGATTATAGATAAATTTAATAAAAACTACAAAACACATTAAAAAAAATCACATGAAACAATCTGCCAAAATATTTCTGCTTACATTTGATTGATTTTAGTTTCAAATGGGCAAAACATGTACATGTAGCGTTTTTTTTTGCAATTTAACGACATCATTAATCATAAAGCAAACTGTGAAAACATTTAATTGCTTATTTATTTAAAAAAAAATTATTTATATTGTTGTTTACTTTCTCAAGAAAAGACAAATTCACATTATTGTTGTCTGAGTGGTTTTTTTTTTTTTTTGTTTCTTTGCTTGTGTAATATTTTGACAACAATTTATTGTCATTGAGTAGGGCAACCTTGTCTGAGTTTATGGCGTTTTATAGAATTTGTAAGTAAAAGCTTAATTAATTTGGAACAATATGAGCAAAGTAATGCAATATTTCCGTACTTTGGTTTGCATATTTCGGTTATTTAATTATAATTTTTATAATTTATGTCTTCTACGTGTTTTCTCGTTAAAGTTAATAGCAATACAAATATGACATTTATAACTAAATATTGATTAATTAAACAAATGGCCTATAAATCTTTAAAAATATTCTCTTTTCCTTCGGGGCACCCACACTCAAATAAATAACTTAAGCATTGGAAATTTAAATTTATTTCATTATATACGTAAAGGCATTAAAGCAAAAGAACTTAAAAATTAAATATATTTACATAGTTCGATTATTGTTACTGCCCAAAAAAGTCATGATTTTAAGACACCCAACATCAAACGTAATGTAAAATTAAGAAATACCTGGCAAATTCATTTAATATTTGGCATTCATCTTTATTCTTCTTAACACGCTTCAAAAAACAAATTGGTTGTTCATGTAGGGGTACTTTTTTGAAACAAAATATTAAAACTTGTCCTCTTCTGAGAGAAGTTTTTTGTAAATAAGTCGATAACATTTTAAGCAACTTCTTTCTAGAAAAGATGACTGCTATACTGGTCGCAATTTTTTTTTTTAAATTTAATTATTTGCGCTGCTTAAAATATGAGGTTTGGTGTAAGAAATCATGATCTAATTTTTCAGGTCAATCCGACGGTGCCTAGCCGTGCCGGGTGGGGCCCAAAGTTCCCCATATTATAAAAAAAAAACATATTTTCTATCAGATCTTTAAAGTTATACTAGTTGAAAAGCCGAAAATCAAAAATATGGCTTCGTTACGATCTTCCGCAGTGATAGTACTTCAAGGGTGCCAAATTTCAGCTTCCTATGTCATCAGATGGCTTCAGAAAGTTGCGGAAAGAATAGGACATACATGCAAACATCCTGACATACTAAGAAATTATATATTGTATAGATAGATTAACATATGTTCACGTAACTCAAAAACGCTTTAGTTTATTGAAAAACTAAAAAAAAAACGAAATTCTGCAATAAAATTTACTTTAAGAAAGGTAAAACGTTTTTCTTATAGCGCATATTTTAGATTCTAAAACGACTGCGCATATAAAAAAAATCATGTTTCTAAAATTTAGAAACATACTTTTTTTTCTGGAAAAAAAATAGTTTTTTTATTAAAATTTCGGAATTTTTGTTTTTAAAAATTCATAAAAAATTGAAAAATGCAGCTATGCTTCTAATTTTATGCAGACATATAAAAAACAACATTGCAAACAAAACAAGCTATAAATGATTAAAATCTGTTGACAACTTTTGATTGTATGTATTCACAAAAGACGAAAAATTTTAATTAATTTAAGAATTTTATTAAACTACCACATCTTTTGTGAATACATAAAATCAAAAGTTGTTTACAGATTTTATGTTTCTAAAAAGACTGCGCATATAAGAAAAACGTTTTACCTTTCTTAAAGTAAATTTTATTGCGTAATTTCGGTTTTTTTTTTTGTTTTTCAATAAGCTAAAGCGTTTTTGAGTTGCGCGAACATATGTTAATCTATCTGTACAATATATAATTTCTTAGTATGTCAGGATGTTTGCATGTATGTCCTATTCTTTCCGCAACTTTCTAAAGCCATCTGATGACATAGGAAGCTGAAATTTGGCACACTTGAAGTGGAAGATCGTAACGAAGCCATATTTTCGATTTTCGGCTTTTCAACTAGTATAACTATAAAGATCTGATAGAAAAGATGTTTTTTTTAAATATGGGGAACTTTGGGCCCCACCCGACACGGCTAGGCACCGTCGGATTGAACTGAAAAATTAGATCATGATTTCTTACACCAAACCACATATTTTAAGCAACGCAAACAATTAAATAAAAAAAAATCCCATACAAGATGCGACCAGTCTAATGACTACATTGTGTATAACCTTTCTATAGAAAAGATGACCACATTGTGTATAACATTTCTATAGAAAAGATGGCCACGTTGTGAGTAACTTTTCTATAGAAAAGATGACCACGTTGTGAGTAACTTTTCTATAGAAAAGTTGACCAATTTGCTGGTATCTTTTCTATAGAAAATATTTAACATTTCTCGAAAAATGGCTGCCTTGTGAGTAATTTTTCTAAAAAAAAAAGTTGATCACATTGTTAGTCACTTCTCTATAGAAAAGTTGACCACAATGTGACCACATTGTTCAAAACTCTTCTATAGAAAAGTAAGTAGTAAGCGTTTCTGTAAAAAAGTTGACCACATTGGGCGTAAATTTTCTATAGAAAAGCTGACCAAACTGCTACCAACTTTTCTATAGAAAATATTTAACATTTCTCTAGAAAAGCTGACCACATTGGGAGAAACTTTTCTATAGGAAAGCTGACTAAATTGCTGGTAACTTTTCTATAGAAAATATTTAATATTTCTCTAGAAAAGTGGACCACACTGTGAGTTACTTTTCTGTAAAAAATTCACACTGTAACTTTTCTATAAAAAGGCTAACCACATTGAGTGAATTTTCGATCCATAATTTGGCCACATTGAAAGTAACTAGAAAAGTAAACAAATTTGCGAGCAAAGTTGATTGAACCGAAAGCACTATTTCTATCAAAAATTATACGAGACTCTTCGAAAGGCATTTTACTGAACCAAAAGAATTTTTTTATAAAAATATTCAGGACCAAGACAATCTTTGCTATAGCTTTTTATAGGATATTTACTAGACCAATGCACTTTTTCTATAGACCGAGAGCGACTTGAATTGTGCAGAAATCAAGCAATACTTCTATAAAAAGGATATGTAGAAATCAATAATGTCTTCTATTGGAAATAGTTTCTCATTATAAATCACCTAAATTTTTGTATAAAATCACATACATACATACATACATACATACATACATACGTACATAATGTACATACATGTATATAACCAGCGGTAAATATTGAAAGGACCGCAAGTGGCACGACTTTTTGAAGGCCTCTATTTTCGTTTCTTCAGAAGTATGCCTTCTTTTTAAAAGACCTTCCAAAATATTTAGTACATACATATTTGCTACTCCCTTCTTTAAGAAGAGAGGAAGGAAGTTGTTCAGTTTTATTTTTTTTTTATTACGTCCCTACTCCCTTCGTTGGGAAGGAAGGAAGTAATTTTTTAAGAGAATTTAAAAGGGCTTGTTCCCAATGACATCCTGTGTAAAAATATGCGGTGAGGAGTGCATGTGTCTGCTAAATGCGGTGAGGAGGGAATGTGCCTGCTAAATAAGGCTTTCTATTAGGCCTCTTTACTCATTCTAGTTACCGCTGGGATATGACATACATACATTTGTATGTACATAAATGTTGATTTGTTTATATTTTTATTTTGCTTTAATTTATGTAAATAATTTATACCTGATGGCAGTTTTTTGATGTTGTGTTTGTCAATTAATCAAAACATTAGGAAATATAAAAACAACAATACAATCACCTACATTAATTTGTTTATTAAAATTTACAAAAACAAACCCCCAAACAATGACAAATAATAACAATGACATCAAAAAAGCTTAAAAAAAATTATCAAAAAAAAAAAGACCAAGCCAACCAAAAAAATAAAAGCATACAAGAAATTAACTAAATAATAGAAAAAACAACAAGACAAATCAGAAATGGATAAATAAATGAAATGAATGAAAAGCTAAAATTTAATTACAACCAACTTTCTGGGTTATAATTTTTAGTTCACGTAGAACATAATAGAAAAGGTGACCCTAAACTTACTGTATTTTCAAAACTAAGGTCAACTCTTTTAAATTTTTTTTTTTAAAACGATTATTTAATTTAACAAATATTTATTAATGTATCATATAAATTTTACTAAACGTTCAATTACTTGTGTTGTGTAAACAGCACATTAGTAAATTTGTCATTGAAACTTTATTTTGTAAACATTTGAGACATCATAAATTCTAGTGCATTTCTTACGTAATTACTTAAGTTGATTCTGCAAACAAGGGGTAAGTTATGGTGTTTGAGATCGATTGAAATTTCAATGCATTTTAAATGGAAATATTGATTAAAATCGAATGCCATAATTTGCCTCCTGTTGTTTGCCTGTCTAATTAATCATTTTCAAGAACTTTGGTCTTGTGTATGATCTCTCCAGTTTGTGAAACCAAGTATCTGCATGTCGACTTTGGCTTAGTAGCTTAGCACTTATTGCATATTGATGCACTTAGCTGAGTTCATTTCGCGATATATGCAGCTCATGCAGTTCACGGTTCCTGTTTGACAGAGATTGGGTCAGAGATTTTGCAAAGGATTCTTTTCTAAAAAACACGCAGAATAGCTTCATCTGCTATCGTAGTACTACATGTTTTAACGTCATTAAGTTAGTTAAGACGACATGTATTTTGCAGGGTATTTGTCAGATGTAAAATACATCTGTAATTGGTTATGTCTCATGTCATGTCAAAATCAACAAATACTGAAAGTTTGTAATTTTTGCTTTTACGCGTTCGATTTTGTTTTAACCAAACATAAACTTAAATCGTTCACAACAGCAAGTTATATACTCATTTATATTTATATGCTCTATTAATTGTATTTCAGTTAATTAAAAATGTTTTTAAAAAATATATGTATATAAATAGATTTTTGTTGTCCCAAAAAAACAAATGACTTGCAGAACAGCTGATTTCAGATGGTTTGCCAGTTTAAAATAGAACACGCTCTAAGTCCCAACTCATACGATGCAATTTCTTATTGATTAACTTATCAGATTTTCTTCTTTGAACTATCTTCGGCGTTTACACAATGCGAGTCGTATTCGTTACTCTATTATTCTATTTGTCTTAAAGTGTATGTGCATTTTAACATTTCCCTTTCTGAAACAAATTTTTAAAAAACGCTACGAAATTGACGTTGTATAACAAAATTATCGCTTAAAATCTATAAAGTTGAATGAGCGATTTTTAGCTACGATTGCAATTCTGTAACGTGCATTTAAATTTGGCAATGCCAAGCGCCAAAATGTTTAAATTTTGTATTCTCTAAGGCATTTAAGCATCGAGATTTAGCTTACCGAATTATAGAATACCGCTGCAGATCAATCAAACTCGAGCTTACATTTACAGAAAAATATTTGTTTGCTTTTACTCGACATGTATGCATTTTGCAGTGGGAAATTTGACAAGCACACTGCTTAATACATGTCGTCTAAAACCAACTTTATGAGGCACAGATATACTTTTTGTACACTTGCATACATTTTGGAGAAACGCATGCAGGATGTTAAAAATTTTATATATAATTCACATTTGAAACAATGTCACCATTTCTGAAAAAAATAAGTTTTTTTTAATACTTTTTTCTACAAAAGTGGCAACATTTTATAAGAAAACACCAAAATATAAGTACGTGTTATTAATTAAATTGAACAAAGAAGACTTGCAAAGAAGGAGAAACTTGACAAATGGTAACGCTGCTTTAAGAAAAATGCCATTTTGTTAGTGATGCCATAATAGTAATAGAAATTATTGCCACTTCTCTAGTGATGACAGTAAAATAATCGGAAAATTTATTCATAATTTTTATTTCATCTAAGGGTAGGGATCCTAAAACATCAAAAGTTAAAGCTGAGCATTAAATTAATATTGAATAAGAAAACAAACTGAAATTTCATAAAGTTTTTCCTATGCAAGTAGAAGTTTAAAAATTTGGTACATACACAATGATAAAATAATTATGCCAATACTAACTTTTGTGGGAAAGTTGTGGCAGCAAAAGCTATTTCGGGAGTAGTATTTGATTTCAATAAAATTTGGTACGACGATTAAAATGGCAAAAATATTAACCGATTCTCACCATTTTTAAAAGGCTTGGTCTTTGTGACAATCAGAACTTATGTATTAAATTTTATCAAATTATCTCCAGCCAGACAGACGGACATCGTTAGATCGACCAAACGAGTGATTCTAAGTCGATCAATACAACATCAACACAAACGCATTAAACCGTCATCACTACTGTGCTGGAGGTATAACTCTCCACTGAAGCCCTGTGCTCCTTGTATGAAAGACAGGAATATATATATATATATATATAATATAAAGGGTTTTTCAACAAGAACTTTTTTTTTAATTGTGGCAATACCAACAACATAATAGTTTTGCCATTTAGTGTTTTGAATTCAATTTCGCTCGAAAATCGCATTAAAATATTTAACATCCACTATGAAAATGGTGGTTCTGTTAAAGATACATTTCGTAAAATTCGTGATATTGTCAGTTCATCGAAATACAAAACCATCATATGCCGAATTTTGCGTAAGGATTTGGCCTTACGGGGTTCAATTGGTGAAGGAATTGAAGACGACCGACCATTCACATCGCCGTAAATTCGCTCAATTCATTCAGGACCAACCTGCTGGTTTTTCGGAAAAAAATATTTTTTCAGACGAAGCATCTGTTAGGGTGCTCGTGGTGGGCATTTGCCAGATATCATTTTGCATTCATAATTGCCAAACTTCGCAATACAATAAAAATTTGAATCATATTCATCAATATTTAGAAAACAAAATTCTAATTGAAAACCCCGATATAATACTCTCCACTTTTGTGGTATTTCACTTAATTTTTTTCTTTGTATCAAGCATATCATTCTTCACCTTTAAGCGAGTTAAAGTTAACCACCTTTAAAGATCGTACTTTTTTGGTTCTGCAGGATTTTAAAAAGTACATTTATTACTACTTAAATACAAGTCTTTCTACTTAACGGAACGTTATTAAGAGTTAAGGCTCAGTTAGCCGGGAGTAACAGTAACGTTGAAAATCAGCTGATTCATTTCGTTGTATGTAAAGCAATTATAACGATTACAGTTAGCAGTAAGATGTTGCGTCTCAATCTGTAAGAAATAGATTGGTCTTACTTTTTTACGGTAAGGTTACTGTTACTATTACTCCCGGCTAACTGAGGCTTTAATCAATCACACCTACTTATATATTTGCGTAAAAAGGAACGAAAAACAGCGCTTCAGATCAAATAACATATAAACACATATAAGCAGTTTGCCTAATTCTATTGCACAAAAAACAAAAAGAAAAAAAAAATCTGGCAATACTGCCTTCGTATAATTTTTTTTATCCAATCATTTGTGTTCATCAACAAATCACAAAGCCAGAAAACAATTGCCATCGATTTGCTTCTGCTGTATATAAAATTTTGTACAGTCTTTTATAGTTTGGCATGCATGACTTTGAAATATGGGTTACCATACCAAAAAAAAAATGGAAAATATGAAAAGCAAATACTTATAGGCATTATAGGGTACATAGCTAATGCATGTAATTTTTACTACAAATCAGACAATCATTATTTTCCCTCTTTTTTGTTGTTTTATGGCCTGCCCCTTTAGTATTTTTTTTTTTTTTTTTTTGTTATTGCAATTTTACGTTAAAAGTGCATTCATTATCATACAAAGCTTTTATTATTGTTTACTGCAAAATAATATACAATTTTAACAAAAAAAAAACAGCATTAAGGTAAAAAATAAGGAAATTGTTTGATGGAAGACTTTTATTTTGTTTTCATTTCTTTCTATTTTACCAGCTTGTTTTTTTTTAGCGCTTCTACTGTTAATTTAAGTGTATCTTAACAGTAGGGAATGAAATAATAAGGGTAAATTAATGCACAGTGGTGTAAAATGTAGGTGAATGTGAAAATTAGTAAAATATATATTTCCAAAGCACAATTTGCACGAAATCTAAGCCTTTTTTATTGTATTACTTGTAAAATTATACGTGTAATTATTGTCGATAGATGACTCTACTTGTGCTATGAGAAGTTCCATAAAACCCCAAGGATTTATATAACCGAAGATGTATGCTCTAAAGACCGAGTGAAAACGGTGCATCAACTTAAAATAGCTACTTGTTAGTACAGCATTGTCAGGATCATGTACTTTCCCCTTGTTTTGAGGCGTATAGCGCTCCATTTGCACACAAATGTCATTAAGCAATTTGAACATGAACACTGATATAATTAGAATTAAAATTAATATTGTGTGAACTATTATATACATACATACATATGAAAATATCTTGTGTAAAAGTTTCAAATCATAAGTCCTTCGATTTTCGAAAGAATACATTTATTTAAAATAGCCCAACTTAATCCGTTTTTCTCGCAATTTTTTTTTATTCCCATAGAATTATTAAAAAAAGTCTGCAAAAAGCCTTTAAGTAAGTAAATTCCGATGTGAGAATACAGCGTGTTTTTTGGTTTTTGTAACCAAGCATTTTTTTAGCTCAAAGGATTTTAAAAATCACTTTCGATCTTTTGCATTTAACTACAGTCACAGTATTCTGTACGTAAAATTAACTGAAATTATAATTAGTATTGTGGTTATTTTGTTGAACTATTTATGGTTTTTAATCCAAATTTTTAATATTTTTAATTAGGCTTAAGTTCATCAAATTTAATTTTCATTAAATTATTTTTGTGAAGAAAGGAATTTTACAACATGAGAATTAATTAAAATTTACTGATAATTTTTTCATTCTTGACTTAATCTGGGCTCGAACCCAGGCGTTTTTACGGACAGGTTACCCTGACATGTTTCGATTGCAACCACTAAATCTCCTCAGAGGGCTTGCCGTTTAACACTCGCAGCCATCGACGACTGCTGACGTCATTAGTTAAACATCAATCCTTAAACCAAATTGCATTTAACCTTTGGTAGATCGAAATTTGCTTTGAATGATTATCTATTTTAATTTATTTTACATGTTCTTCCTTTACTTCTGTTTTTTCGTACTTTTGTCAAGAATTCTTCTTGAAGTTCAAAGTACATATTTTGTTTTGTTTTTTCATTTTTTGTTTTTGTAATATAAAGTAAGTGAAAATTCAATTTAAAATCGGTCTCTTTTTTTTATTTTTAATGAAAAGCTCATTTTAATTTTACTGTTAAAAAATCAACTCCATATTCCGTAAAAACAAATGAATTTTCAGTTATTTTATATAAATTAACTACATATTCCGTAAAAAACAAAGGAATATTCCGTTATCTATTATATAAAAATAAGTCGGGTTTGCATTCGTTGGAAAGGTCTCGGGCTCCGTGAGGTTTATAGCATATAAAATTGTTTCCCGCCCACCTTTACGCCCACTTTTTCTATTAAGCACATAACTTGAGGACGTCTTGACCGATTTGGACGATTTTTTCTTTAAAGTGATCGCCATGGTCCAACTTAGGCTTATACGGAAACAAAATTGTTCCCCGCCCACTTTTACGCCCACTTTTTTCGATTTACCTAAAATCAGAAAACGGCTCCATCGATTTGACTAATTTTTCTTTCAAATGTTCGTATCAATGCATTTTTAGTTTCCATCGAAAAAAAATTTACCACGCCTACTTTTACGCCCACTTTTTCTATTAAGCACATAACTTGAGGATGGCTTGACCGATTTGGACGATTTCTTCTTTAAAGTGATCGCCATGGTCCAACTTAGGTCTATACGGCAAGAAAATTTTGTCCCGCCCACTTTTACGCCCACTTTGTACGATTTACCTAAAATCCGAAAACGGCTCCATAGATTTGACTAATTTTTCTTTCAAATGTTCGTATTATTCCATTTTAAGTTTTCATCGAAAGAAAAATTTACCACGCCTACTTTTACGCCTACTACGAAACAATCAAAGCCGATTTGGAGGTACGATGACTTGTTGGCAGGTCATTTTTGGCAAACACTTCCAGTGATACCACGATCAACGCCCGCCGATGAATTAAATGCATGTTTGAAGTCGTCTGCTTTGTGGAAACACGTCAGGAAGCTCAAATTGACTCTGAAAATGCGGGTCGAGCTGTAAAACAATCAAACTCGAGACGTATTTTCCAAACTATTGCTGGACATAGGAAACGACAAAATCCCGGTGGATATTTAAATTTCTGACGGTTCACTGAATCAAAGTCCGAACTCATCCGAAAGGTGTTTTCAAACATTACACAAAATTACAGAAATCATGATTTGTTGAGCGAACGTGCTTTATTACCTACGTTGATGTCGACGAACTGAATTTTAAGATTCAAAGTGAAATCGCTGGCAAATTGGAGACGTACAAATCGGTAGATTCCATTACTTCTCAGAACGATGTCGTCAACTATCCAATCGAACTCCCTGGGATTACCCGGATTACCTCCTCATAAATTCAAACTAAAAGTTGGATCGGTAATAATAATGTTACGAAATATAAACCAACCAATAAACAAACGTCTTTGTAATGGCACCCGACTTACGGTAAAAAACTGACGAATAACGTCATGGAAGCAACAATGCTTAAAGGAAAGTACAAGGGAGAAAATGTTTTGATACCTCGGATCCCAATGATTCCAACCGACATGGCATTCAATTTTAACGCTTGCAGTTAGTTTCCAGTAAGGCTCGCATATGCAATGACAATCAACAAACCAGTCAACCAAACAAAAAATGTTGTATTTTACAAAGCATTGCAATTAAAAAAATTATGATATCCTAGCAAAGCAACCGAATAAGTTTTACTTTTTTTACTGTTTACCTGAATATTGATCTTATCAACTAAAATGTAAATAGAATACTATAAGATTCACAGCATATATACAAATATATGTATTTTCAAATCAAATGTAAATCATATATATGGATATGAACAACATTTTAATTTAAAAACACTTTTTTCCTATTTTTAACGGATTTTAAAAATCGAACGCAAACATTTTTTCTAATTGGGACAGAACAACGTCTGTCGGGTCAGCTACAAAAAAAAATTTCTTCATCTTTTAATCACCAAACGAAATGTTACATAAAACGAAGCCATCTGGTGGCGAAACGGAGTTCGCCGGGTTTGCTAGTTTTATATAAAATAACTTTTAAAAAATTAACTTAATATTCAGTTATTTTATTAAATTAATTTTCGTTTACTCCACAAAAGAGACGAATTTCTAAAAAAAACCAGACAGACACCTGTCCGCTTATTTTTCTAATGAGAGAGGCAGAGAATATTATTATTTACTTTCTTCGTTACACACTTTTTTGTACTGACCACGTTGTTTACAGAATTATTTCAATTATTAGACACAAGCAGCATTGATGTATTTAACTAAATTATTTTAACAAATAGAAAATGGGAATTGCTTTCACCAAACAAGCAAATCGTTTTTTATAGATAAGTAAAAATTTATTTTTGGTGAAATTATATAAAATATGTAACTGAAAGTTCATTTGTTTTTACGGAATATGTAGTTAATAGTTATTTTGTTATATTTTATATAACTAACTAAAGATTCATTTGCAGGGAAACCATAAATATGCAATTGCATGTTTTTCCTTGTGCGACCAATGAAGTTTTAGAGCCTTTTACGAATGTTGGCATCGATTTGTTAGTGCATATTTTTGCATATTTTTTCCGTTTGCAGCATTTTTTTGGATAATTTTTTTGAAAGGGCATTTTTTAAGTTTTTAGCGCATATTTTTCCTTTTTAAGGCATATTTTGATGCATGTGGAATGTTTATACCTACAAGAGCATTCGAGGCAAATAAAAAAATAATTTTTTTTTTTTGAAATTCTTGTTAACAGATGGCTTTTCTGTTACTTTCTGTTACCCAACTTGTTGCGTCGATTTCGTCATCTACATTAAATTTTTATTCTAAAATTGTAAGGCAAAGAAGGTTGTCATTAAAAGATACATGTTATTTAAAGATACGTGTTATTTAAGTGATCTTACGATGTCCATCCTTTCGTCTGGCTGGTCGTCTGTCCATGTTAACCTTGTGCGCAAAGTACAAGTTGCAATTTTGTAGATAATTTGATCGAGAATCGGTCTATAATTTCACATATTCCCCATAAAAACTTCTTTCCAAAATATACTCTTTGTGTCCGTAAACTATCAAATTATTATTAGCCACAAAAATATTTTACTGAAAATTAAATTATTTTTGAACCGGTTTACAGTTGCCCAAAGATTCTATCCCTAAATGGCTTTAACTTATTTCTAAATGTTAACATTAAAAAGCAATTTAGCAACCGTAACTAATATTTAAGACAATTTTTGATTTTTTTGTGGCATATTTTTAAAATTTTCAGGGCATATTTTCAAGTTTTTACTGCATATTTAATGCGCATAAAACGCGTTTTTAGAGTATATTTCTGGTTTCCCTGTTCATTTGTTTTTACGGAATTCGCGGTTGAATTTTTGACAGTAAAAATTAAATGAACTTTTCGTTACTTTAAATTACATTTTCATTTAATTTTACATAAAGAAGAATTTAACTTAATCAACGGACAATATTAACTGCAACCAGGGCTGCCAGATTTGACGATTTTTTGTTCCGAAATTAGCAAAGTGCCGATTTGCTGATTTTTTTCTTAAAAGTGACGATTTTATTCAGTCTTCAAAAAAAGAAAACTTTAAATGTTTTTATATGTTTAGATATAAAGAGCACAGAAAAAATGTAGTAAATAATAAAATAATGGAGAAAAGCAAAATTTCAAAGGAAAAAGCTGTTCACTTTTTATTCACGATAGGCGTGATTCTTAATGTAATCAAAACATTAAACAGTTTTCGGCCAATGAAGAGGGAATTTTGAGTCAAGTCAATTTAAACAAAACAATTGTATTTAAAATAGTACCAAAACCTTAAATTAGAGTTTGGATGCCAAGTGAAATAATGGACCGACTTGTCTCTTTATATAATACTCCTTATATAGAAAAAAATGTGGGCTAAATTTGATCGCCCTAGCACAAATTGACGCTTTTTTGCCAAATTCTGATTGAAAAAACTAGTTATTTGCCCATTACTCGGTCATTTATGAACCTATTTTCCTTTTTTTCTCTATCAGTATTTTACTTAAATTATTTCAGGTGAAAAATAAGTAACAAAGTTCAAAGATTATAAGAAGACATCAAAAAGTTAAGGTTTATAGGTAACCATTAGAAATTTATGGGTAAAAGTTAAACGCAATCGTGGTCATTTGCTTATAATTTAGTTTTAATGGCAAACTCTTCCAGACTACACATGATATAAAAAAATATAAGAACCTAGTTACCGTCACATGGAGTCTTCGGAAAACCAATTTTAAACAAGACTTAATAGGGTGCATGGTTAATACTGTAGAAGTTGCAAACGGAATGATTAACTTATAAAAAGAAGAATTTATTATATTTTGATTTGGATCTCGTATGTAAATTAAATAAATACCTGCCCAGCTAACAGGATGTTTGTTATTCGATTGGTTTATTATACAACATAATTGAAAATGCTAGCTGGACATGAAGTTATTATGTTTTTTTTTTTTTTGAAATCGAAAAAGTAAAAATCGAACAAAAATTAAATTTTTCATAACGAGAAAGACGACTTTTTTATTTTTACTCAGGAAATTGACGATTTTTTCACAAATTTATCTGGCAGCCCTGACTGCAACTAAAAATCCGTATTAATATGGGTATTTCCCTCAAAAGGTTCACCGTGACCGAAAATTTAAAAGTTATAAAAAGCTGATTATTTTACGATATTGTTATAGAGAAATATTTAGATTTTACTAATTTTATAAATTCCACCATAAATTTGTTCACTTAGATGAACAATCAGACTGCAAAAATGTGCAAACGTAATTTCTTATTTATGAGAATGTTTTATTGTACGTTGTGATATTTGATAAAAATTATTTCAAAAAAATTTTCAAACATGGTCTGTAATCTCAGGAAGAGTTCGAAGAGAACTATGTGATTCGGATTAACGGTAAATTTTAATTTTGTTTTTAATTTTTTATACATGGCCACAAAAATTACTTCTTTTTTTCACGTTCGAGCCGCTACTTCTTTTGCCATCATCTTTGACCTAGAATCTTGGGCGCTGCGAAATATGGCCCCAAAATATAAATGAAAATTGACCCCAAATTTGGGGCTATTTTTCATAATGCAATGTGACCCCATTTTTTTAATGAATAATTCCCCCAAAAAAATGAAAAATAACCCTAAAAATAAAATGAAATATGACCCTAAATTTGGGGTTATTCTTCATTATGAAAAATCACCTCAAAATTTATAATGAATTTTAACCCCAAAAAAGAACACAAAGAAAGTGACATTAAACATTTTCGGTGGAGTTCATATGCCCAAAACTAAAAATCCCAAATTTAGAATCCCGATTTCAAAATCCGGATAATTATACAGTTTTGGTTTTAAAAATCGTACGACTGATAGCACGATTGGGCTTTCGGCCATGCATAAGGATTTTTTTTCTCTATGGTATAACGAGCACTGGCTTTGCTTACTAAAGCTCTACGTTATAGCCGAACTTCGGCCGGGCGCAAGGATTTTTTTCTCTATGGTATAACGAACACTGGCTTCGCTAACTAAAGTTTCTCTGTATAGCCGGCCTTCGGCTGGGTGAAAGGATTTTCTTCTCTTTGGTATAAAGAACACAGGCTCACTAAAGCTTCACTACATAGCCGGCCTTCGGCCGGGCTCAAGGATTTTTTCCTCTATGGTATAACAGACACCGGCTTCGCTAACTAAAGCATCTCTGCATAACCGGCAAGGATTTTCTCTACTTTGGTATAAGAATTCGGGTTTTTTATGTTATCCCTAGAAACTTTTACATAGAATTTTATATAAATTTGTGTAAAAATGTTTGGGGTGATTTTTAATTTCTTTAAACTTGCATTTTTTATTAGTAGATGAAAAATAGCCCCAAAGTAAAAATTGTGATTTTATTTGGGGCCATTTTTCATTCCTTGATATTTGGGTCATTTTTCATTCCACTTAAAATGCAAAAACACCCAAACGAAAAAATGAAACATAACCCAAAAAAAAAAAAAAACAAAAAAAATGCGCCAAAATTGCGTGTTGTTGTGTCTCATGTAAAATTTTGGGGCCGTTTTTCATTTTCCTTTTGGGGCCATATTTCCTAGGGTCATTTTGCGCACCGCCAGAATCTTGCCCTCCATCAGCGATGCCAACTTAGTGCTTTTGGCACTATTTATGGTGCTTTTTGATGCCCCAAAACGCCAACATTTTACCCATAGTGCCAAACTAAGAAAAGGCACTAACTTGGTGCTTTTTAAATTTTTCGTAAGTACCTTAAGTGCTTTTTACAATATTTATTTTTTTTTTGTACCATTTTTTAAAACTTCGATTATATAGAGGATGATTTAGATGAGATGTGCTATTTGGGGTTCAATTTTGGGAAGGCCTGTAAAGATTTTAAGATTTCAAATGATGAATGAAGAAAGTTGCATTCGTTTTACCAAAAACTTTATTTACGAGGTTAGTGCTAGGCTTCGTAGCAATTTGGAAATTTTAAAAACGTTTACTTTTTAGCGTTGATAACATATTTAGTAATCGTAATAAAACGATGTATTTGTTTGCGGTTAACATTGAAAAAAGATGTAGACACTGTTTCAAAAATAGAAAATGGCTTGGAAAATATTAGGAATTTTGAATGGAAAAATAAACAACGATCTTGAGTCATGTAGAAAAAACGTATTGAAAAGTTAAAAAACATGCAGTCAGAAACCATACAAAAGAACGCAAAGACTTTAAAAACAAAAAAGAGCCGTAACTTGCAAAGTTGAGCCGTAATAAGCAAAGTGGTAGTTACAAATAGATAGATGACAGATAATGATTTTATAACGAGCGTTGTGTAACCTGCCATTGTTCATGCGCTTTAGTTTTTAAACGCACGACCCTCGTCTCAAATAACCGCGTGTCGTGCACTTCTACCTCTAGTGCTATTGCAATACTTAGTCAAACCTAAGTATCAGCATACAAACATAGATGTTTTTTCTATTTTACACCTTATATTTGTTCTTTATTCAACGATAAAATATAAGGTTTTTTTTATTAAAATTTGGTCTGTCATTAAGTTTTATAAAGAATGGTCGGTCACTGCAAATTTTCGGTAATTGCAACAGGTCAGATTTTTTCTAACTACGAAAATCGAGCTCGCACTTTATCACTGTTTTATGGCCAATTCAAACTCAGCTGATGATGATACAAATGATTTGGTTGATATAATTTTAATTGAAGGTAATAACAATAAATTTAAAAATTTTTATATACAAATGTAATTATATTTATTTTTTAATTTCAAATGAAAATGGTCACCCATCAACGCTGTCGTCTTTTTTTAAATTTTAGTGGTATATTATATTCGGCACAGACGAATGCAACTTGTTTTGTGTTTAATTAAATTGTGAAAATGGCTTAGTGCTTTTTTATACCCTCCACCACAATTAGTTGTGAAGAGGGTATATTAAGTTTGTCATTCCGTGTGAAACTTTTTTATTATTGATCTCAGACCTCATAAAGTATATTTATTCTGGGTTCTTGAGTAATTCTAAGTCGATTCTAAGTCTGTCTGTCCGTCTGTTGAAAACACGCTCACTTTCAAACAACTCAAAAGAAATGAACAAATTGCCAAATTGCTTGTAGTTATCCTAAGCAGTTTGGGATTGAAATCCAGCAAAATCGGTTCAGTAGGACCAGAGCTATGAATCAAAATGTCGAACCACAACCTAAAAAATGATAATTTTGTTACAAAAAATAACATAAATGCTGGAACAAGGCACGGAATGAGATAAGATTTTGCAAAAATTTGTTTTATTTGACTGGAAATCGCGCTGTAAAATTTCGTGAAGATCCGTCCATAATTTACCCTAAGCCCCATATAAACACTACTCCCGGAAAACCGTTTGGTACGCCTAAAACCGTAAAAAATAATGCAATCATAACAGAAATTGGTACGACGCAGTTTTTTATAACTAGAAAAAACACTGTGAAATTTCGTGGCGATCGGTCCATAATTTACCTTAGGCCCCATATAAACCCTACTACCGGAAAACAGTTTAGTCGCCTACAACCATAATTAATAATAAATCGTCACAGTTTAAGATAACTTAACTCCTTAAACATTCGAACTGTCGGTGGAGGGTATCAAAGATTCGGCACAGCCGAATATAGCACTCTTACTTGTTACGCTTGTTTTTGTTCAAAATAGTGCTTTTTAGTGATTTTCTTAAATTTTAAAGTGCTTTTTGCTCTCAAAAAGTTGGCATCACTGCCCTCCATAAGCTTTAGCGTAAATAACAGTGCTTTCTTAGTGCTATAATTGAAGGGTTAAAAGAACGTAAAAATATTTGTTGTTTGAAATGTAATTGCATTTTTGATGCGTACGAATGTCATGCTCAGCACTTTGGAATTACCCATACGCACTTAGTTTTTTGAATAACTGTTAGAATCAGTTAAAAATAGATTTGCTTGGAATTTAAAATATTTATTATTTAAAAATGGCTGAACGGAATACTTCCTAAATAAACTACAGTCTGTTACTGTAATAATATTATTAGTGAATAAATTGTATTCTTTCTTACACTTTTTTTTACCCGTAAACATATAACCCCCACTGTACTTGTTTTGCCTTTAAGACATGTTTTCATGGCTGTGCTGTTTTTTCTTTTCGATCAAAACAAGAAATGCACCAAAATTAAAAAAAAAAAACACACTTTTGATTTGCAGAAAAATAATAAAAACAGAAATAAAAACTTCAACAGCAAAAAGAAAGAAAAAAAAATAAAAGAAAAGAAAATCATTTCTACTGCAGATTGTTTTGAATGCAAATGTTATGAAATCAATTCCGCATTTTTGTTTAATTTTTTTTTTCTTTCGTTTAATTTTTATATTTTTTTTTTTTTTTTTGGTTTTTCGTTAAAAATCTGTTTATGGGTTACATTAGTAACCCAATGACAATTAAAGTTAATCACATTAAATATTGCAGCAGTTGGTTGATTCGCGGGATGGTTCGTTGGCTCGCGGACTGACTCCCTGGCTGGCTGAGATTGTTTTGTTATGAGTTTTTGTTTGCTGGCTGTTTGATAGTGCAATTTTGTTTTTCGATTTTCATGGTTTAATATGAAAAACTTTGTGTGTAAATGAGTGTAATTTTGCAATTAGTTTTGTAATTTAAACAAATCGATTTGTTTGAGTGTTAAATTTAGGAAAATTTTAAGGGAAACTGTAATTTTGTAGTTATTTTTTAAAGGAAATTAAAGTGGATATGGGTTTTACTTTTGGAAATGTTTTAAAATTTAAATTAAGATAACAACGATATTAAATGGACTAGGTATATGCAGGACAGACAATTTAATTTAAATGTCAATGCATTTTCAAACAAATCTTCAATATACCGGATTGCTCTATCAAAAAAGCTTTTCAGTTTCTTTACAAATGAGAGCCATTTTAAAGATCTCGATTAAAAGGGAATACAGCGTTATTCTTAATGATTATTGTATAAGTCTCGGATCTTGTTTATCAAAAATTATACCATTAACAAATAGCTTTACCGGTAGCTATCGGTAGACCGGTTTAGAACCAATATTTCTAGGTGTTACATATATGTGACAGCGCATAGTGAAAGGGACCAGAGGTAGGGACGACCTACGTGCGTTTTCAAGGTTGACCATCAAGGTTGACATGTGTCGCTTTCAAATGAGACCAATACCAACACCCTCAGTGATGGTACACCAAAAATACACGTATTAAAATCTTTAAAATGGCAAAACCATTAGGTCAATTTCTATTTTTCGCGTCACATATGCGGTTAAATTTAGCTTGCCGGACTGTCTCGATTTTTCTTAATTTACAAGAATTTCCAATGCTCGTCAAGAATGAAGAAAAATATTTTTTGTCAAGATTTTTAAAGCCTAACCAAAAATACGTTATAATTTTTTAAGTTTGTTTAAAGTTTCCCTTAAAGAAAGCTGTGTTAAAAAAAATAAATATTTGCTTAAAATCTATAATACTTAACACAAATAACACTGTGCTAGTTCAAAAATTCTAGCACAGTGTAATTAAAAACGTTGAACAGCTGATTCAAAACAAAAGCGTACCGAAATTTTTTGTGCAAATAGTGAGTTCATTCGCTTGTATTTTTTGCTTTTAACTGGTTTAAACAATTGTTTGGTTTTTGTAAAAAATTATTTTCGGAAATTTTTCATTTTCAACAATACTTCTTAAAATCAAGATTTCTTTAAGCGAATGTCAAGAAATTTTAAATTTTAATCTGGCAAGTCTAGTATAAATGGAAAAGTAATCTGATGACCAACATGTAATCCAAAAAAAAAATCCAACCATCATTAAAACATGCTTAAAAAAGCTAAAATATGCATTATTAACTTAAAAATGTGCTGCAAAATTCTCTCTTGACTAAATGTGCAAAAAATGTTTTAAACGGTAAAATAAGCTAAAATATGCACTAACAAATCGATGACAAAATTCACAAATAGCTCTTAACCCAATAAGTATATTCACCCTTATCGTGGTTGTTGAATTAAAAATAAGACTGCGACTGTTCGGTAATAGATTAAAGGAAATAAGTTAATGTTCTATTTAATCTATTACCAAACATTTGCAAGCGTTTTTTAAGTTAACCAACCACGATAATACCGTGTTCAGATATGCACCTTAATTGAGTTTTACGCAATAAATGCCATTATTGAGCTCAATTATCCATACAAAATTGCAATTTAGTTGTTGCTCAATTAATACGAAATTTTGATAAATATTGAGTTAAATAAAAATGCAACACTGCAGTGTACTGTCACAAGTGTGTTTAGTGAGTAAACCGCAACTCACTAAACAAAGTGTTTTGACATTTTTGCCATCAACAAAAACAAAGGTCCATCCATTAGGTGTGCACAAAAGCCAGATGTTTGTTTTGTTTTTTCTTTAACGAAGTCAAATGTTTTTTACAATTTGCTAAGTTAATTGCCAATTGCTAATTGAGTAAGCTAAATTGTGTATGTGTGAACAGAAAGGTAAATATGTTAATAAACCGAATATTGACTCAATAAAAAAGTATATCTGAACACGGTTAAGGGTGGTGGTTTTTGCCTTCATTCGTCACAAGAAAAACATTCACTTGTGGATTTGTGTACATACTAGTGCTGGGAAACTATCGATAGACTATCGATATTATCGATAGTCTTGAAATATCGAAAATATCGATAGGAAAAATATAAATATCGATATTTTTATTATTTAAAATACATCTATGAAGACATCTAATAGCAGCTATACACACAGAGTTTTTTGCCGCAAATTTGTACTTGCTATTATTAATTAGCGCTGAATTACAGCAATGAATACAAACAACAAGAATGGCAAGTGGAATGGATCGCTTAGCAGTGCCTTTTACTGCTAATTAAAGGCCTTTACGTCGAAATTTTTACATGTCTATATAGGGACTAAATTGTCAAATATTTTTGTAATGTTGATAAAAAAAAATGCAAATCCAAATGCAATTGCTAAGTCCGCTAGATTGATTGAATTTAGAAAATTTTTTTAATTTGCAATGGAATATCTTATAGTCCCTGTTACTTCGGTTCCTTCAGAAGGTACTTATCAATTTTTAAAAAAACTGCCATCTAAAAAACCGTGCGTGTATACATACATACGTCTCATACATTCAATAAAGTGATGAAAACAACGGTTTGTAGCCTTATAAAAAATAACTAAAGTTTTCCTGCACAAGTACAAACATTCAGTCGATAGTAATATCGATATATCGATAGTGAAATCTGAACTATCGATAAATATTGATAGTAGAAAATATCTATAGTATCCCAGCACTAGTATGTATCGCTATTTATCGATAGTTCAGATAGTTCACTTACTAGTTACTAGTTTTTTATCAGGCTACAGTTCGTTGTCTTTATCACTTTATTGAACCTATGAGGCGTATGTATGTACGCACGTTATTTTAGATGACAGTTTTTAAAAAATTGTGATGCTGATAAGCCCCTTTCTGAAGGAACCAAAGTAACAGGGACTATAAGATATTTTATTGCAACTTTAGATAATGTTCTAAATTGGATTTGATTCTCAACCCAAAAGGTTATAAATCTAGAGGAGTTTTCCTCTAATGGTCGTTCATTGTTTTATCCTATGCTCGCAATTGCATTTTTATTTGATTTTTTTTTTTTACTACATCATAAAACTATCTGACATTTCAGTCCCTATGTAAGCCTATTCAAATTTCGGCATAAAGGCCTTAACTAAGTAATAAAAAAGCACAGCTAAGCAATCTATACCACTGTAATTCTGCGCGAATTAATAATAGCAAGTAAAAACTTGCGGCAAGAAACTGTGTTTATATAGCTGCTATTATATGTCTTCATAGCTGTATTTTAAATAATAATAATATCGATATTGATTCTTTTCCTATCGATATTTTCGATAGCTTAAGACTATCGATAGTTCTATCGATAGTTTCCCAGCACTAGTACATAGATGACTTCCAGATAAAAATTGTCTGATTACCAGTGAAAACCTTATTTTTAAAAAATTTCCAAATTCAACTTGAACATTTTTCAAATTATTACTACTATTTTCATATTTTAAGCTTAAAAATGCACTTTGCATCATTATGCCACTTAAAAATTGTTTTAAATAATTAAAACTACTTGTTTTGTATTAATATTTAAAAACATTAATTGCGCAAAAAAAAAAAACTCACAATTCTGTTAAGCAATTAACGAAATTTTCATTCAAACTTGCAGTTAAAGTTTTTATAAAAGTACTACGACAACTTTTTAAAAATTTTTAATTATTTAATATTGACAGTGAGGTTTTTAGCTTTAAATAAATGACATTTAAAATACAGCCAAACATTAAAAATTTAAAAATCAAACCCGCTAAAAATAAAAGTTCAAAAACTACAACAATTAAATTAATTTAATTTAAGTAAAAAACGAATACCAGCATTTAAAATCCCACTTAATTAATTACACAATAAATTATGCATACAGAAATAATTGATATAAAAATTAAATTAAAACCCTGCAAAAAAGTTGCATAAAATTTAAATTTTTATGAAATTTTTTTTTTTAAACAACAGATTAAATGAAAAAATTGCCAGCATTTTTAACTTGAATTTCCGAAAAGAAGTTAAATAACAAAAAAATTTAATTTTCAGTACGAATATTTGGAAAATAAAATGTTGGATACAAACAACAACAAAAAAAAAACCGGTTAAATTGTATAGAATTTACTACAATTTACGATTTTTTTTTTTTTTTTGTCGATTAAATTTGTTTAAACGTTTTAACGAACTTGCCGCTTGCTGGCCAACCAACTCAGACTATAAAACGCGTTAAAAGAAAAAAAAACTTAAATAAAAGCTGAAAAAATGAAAAACAAAAAGAAGCTGTGCGGCTAATAAAAATAAGTGGGTTACAAAGTCAATATCAAGGTCAGTTACAGCATAAAATTTTTTTGTATTGAATAAAAATTTTTTTTTTAAATAAATACTTGCTCGCTTACAATTTTATTACTGGTATTAAATTAAGAGAAGTTTAAACAAAAGCAACAGTGGAATTTGTTAGTTAAAAATTAAAAAAAAAAAAAAATTAAGAATGCTAATAATGTATTTAAACTTGAAAATGGCAATATGTATATAATTTTCGATTTTATCAAGGGGCAATAGGTCAAATTTTGCTATACTGCGCATTATTTGCGTTTAAGTATGAAAGTCGATCAAAAGTCCGATTTGCATGATACACTTCACCACTTGAGTTTATAAAGGCCATTTTAGTAGAATAAACAGTTTTTACATGCAAAGAAAACACATGGTTGAAGTATGGTTAAAAACACATATTATGGTCCCTGCAATGCCAACAAACAAACTTTTGTTGTTTTAAGCAAAACTTTTTTCACGATTAATAATATGTATATTGTTTCTATTTAACAATAAAGTGTTCACCTCCCTTGAAACTTCAAATATGGTTGAATTCAACAATATATTGTTTTAATAAAATAAAGTTCCAACCATACACTTAAACATATTATGGTTACCATAACCATATTATTATCACGGCAACCATATTATGGTTGAATTCATCAATCGAAAAGCTATAACCATATTATGGTTTCCTCCAAACATGTTATTGTTAATATTAAATAACAATAATATGTTCGAAATTGTAATATTTTGAAACATTGTATGTTTAATTTTAAATTTAAAATAATATGTATGAAAGGCAACAACATTCTGGTCGTTTGCATTTTACTTGGTTTGCTTAAAATTCTCATTCATTTTATTTTAGTTATTGAATAAAATACATAAATTAACGAAGAATAAACTAGTAGAAAAGAAAAAAATGGTAATGAAAGTCGTCACAGGCTGGAATATGAATCAAAGAGGATTTTTTATAAAAGTGGAACATAACACCTACACTGAAAGAATTTTCTTTGCAATACCAATGAACAAATGAATTTTAATTAAGACAAAAAAATTAATCTCTTCAAACGAGTTTTATTTTATGAAGGCGAAATGAGTTTTATTTTAGACGAAAAAAATGAGTTTTACTTTATACGGAAAAAATAAAACTCCTCAAATGAGTTTTACTTTAGACGCAAAAAATAAAACTCCTAAAATGAGTTTTATTTTAGACGGAAAAAATAAAACTCCTTAAATGCCCAGCAAAAACTTACATTGCAAAGTAATGAGTTAAAAAGCTAATATAACGACTCTTCACTACTTATACATTGGCATTTTAACTCATTATTTTAACACGGTGATGTCATTGGAGGCAAGTACTTACCTCCCTCGCTTACAAATAGGGAGTTAAAAAGTTGTTACTCCGATGTCACCAAAATTACAACTAACATTGAATGACTTTAAAAAAAACTTTTTTTTGTTACTTTTTTTTTTATTATTTTTTTTTTTCTATTTTTTCTTATTTTATTTTACTTTATTTTTTTCTTCTATTTTTTCTTATTTTATTTTACTTTGTTTTATTTTTTATTTTGTCTCTGGTGGGATTCGATCCGCCAACCTCGGTGCTGATAGACTAGCTCACTACCAGCTAGTCTACCGGGGCAGTGTAGTTTTTGTATAAAAAAACTATGTTTTTTTCTCAATTAAGGGCGTAAATATGAGATTAAATTATTGTAGGCAACTACTTACCACCCTCGCTTACAAATAGGGAGTTAAATAAGTCATTACCAAACTACTTCTATGTAATGAAGATGGTATGTAGTAGTCATTGAAAAGTAAGTTGTTCAGTAATGGCATGTCATTACCAAGTTTTTGCTGGGTGTCTTTTATTTTAGACGGAAAGTGCGTATTAATATTAAGTGCATATTAATACGGATTTTCAGTTGCAGTTAATATTGTCCATTGATTGAGTTAAATTCTTCTTTATGTTAAATTAAATAAAAATGTAATTTAAAGTAACGAAAAGTTCATTTAATTTTTACTGTCAAAAATTCAACCACGAATTCCGTAAAATCAAATGAATATTTAGTTATTTTATAGAAATTAACTGTCAAAAAATTAACTACATATTCCGTAAAAAGAAATGAACATTCAGTTATTTTATATACAAACAAAAATAAAATTTTATATACTAACAAAAATAAAGTTTTACTTATCTATAAAAAATGAATAGCTTGTTTTGTATGAGCAATTCCCATTTTCTATTTGTTAAAATAATTTAGTTAAATACATCAAATTTTAAAAGTAAAATAATTGCGAAGCCATATCGGTCATGCTGCTGGTGACTTATAATTGAGAGTTCTTCTGTAAACAACGTGGTCAGTACCACTGTTGGGATTTGACAATTCTTAAATTGTACCGTCTCAATGGCAAAATTGTACCAAATTGACATAAACTGTACCAAATTTTGGTTATAAAAGAAAAAAGCATACATAGTAAAAATTTATAACACCTTTTTATTCAATAAAACAATTAAGAAAGTATAGTCGATTAAGCTCGGCCATTTGATGCCCTACACCACAGTTTATAAGGAAAAAATTTCTAGAGTATACTCTATTTGGGACCCATGGGCAATCATGGACCTGCCAGAGCAAAATTATTTCAAGAGGTAAAGATTCATTCTTCATCTATATACGATTTGGTTGTCTTTGAGTGATATTAGGAAGGGAGATTACATAGCTCATGTTCACTTTGAGCCTGGGAGCACAATATTTTGTCATGACATAGTAGAAATCGTAGAAGCTATTGTTGTCAATTTTTATGTCAATATCAACATTTATAAGGAAATTAGGATTAAAAGCTTTATTCGGGAGTAGTATTTGTATGGGAGCTATATATCAAATATGAACCAATTCTAATAAAATTAAGTAAGATTGTTTGAATTGCAATAAGTTTGTTCAAAATTTAATCTTAATATTAACATAATAGGATTGTTTATAGGCACAAACACTGTTCCGGAAAGAAGTCTGTTTGAAGACCATGTGAAATAATGGACCGATTCTCACCATTTTCAGTAGGCTTAGCGCTAAAGAATTGAAACCTTTTTACAAAAATTCATCAAATTAGCTTTTAAATTGCGACCTGTACTTTGCGAACAAGGCTACATGGATAGACATCCAACCAGCCGGCTTAAGGGACATCGTTAAATCGACTAAGGAAGTGATATTGAGTCGATCGGTATACAAAACATCGTCACCAAAAAATTGACAAGAATGGGGCGTAGAACTGACCAAAGTTTCCAACTCAGCAACAACTGCAGGTTTCGCTGCTACAAAAACAACAACAACAAAATGGATTTTGAGACACTTGATTGATCCTAGGCTTCGTACAGGGATACGAGTACATATGTATTCCTATGTATGAACTTTATATGTTGTTGTAACATCATGAACAATTATACAATTTTTGGTAGTTCTGGTCAGGGCTGGAGATATGCAAATTTTATTATTGAAAAGAAAAAAAAGTGAGGTAATCCACTTCAAAGAAATTATGAACTTCTTGGGTTTTTGTTTTTAAATTGTACCAAAAAGGGATGAATTGTACCAGTGTACCAACAAAGTTTCGACTGTACCAAATTTGGTACAATAGTACCACAAATCCCATCAGTGGTCAGTACAACAAAAGTAAAACAAACTTGAGTATCAGGGAAAGTAAATAATAATATTCTCCCTCTCGCTTATAAGAAAAACAAGCGGACAGGTGTCTGTGTGGTATTTTTTAGAAATTCGGCTCTTTTGTGGAGTAAACGAAAATTTAATGAAATAACTGAATATTTTATTGTTTTTACTGAATATGGGGTAAATTTTTTGACAGTAAAATTTTAAAAAATAACTGAATATTTAATTGTTTTTACTGAATATGGTGTTGAATTTTTGACAGTAAAATTTTACAAAATAACTGTATATTTATTTGATTTTACGGAATATGGTGTTGAATTTTTGACATTAAAAATTAAATAAACTTTTTGCTAAAAATAAATGAAAAATAAGTAGATCGGTTTTTGATTGAAGTTTCATTTATTTTATATTACAATTTCAGTTAATTTTACGTACAGAATATTGTGAGTGCACCTGCCATGTCCTACTGGAGGAAAAAACCCCTAAGCACGGCCGCAGAAAAACTTTAGTATGCGAAGCCAGATTTCCATACTTAACTTTAGTGTCTCCGGAACTGAAATGAGATATAAAGCCATTTTATAATATTGCTAATGTGAGCTAAGGCCATGATGGCATTATCTCCCATTCAAATGAAAAAAAATTTAAACTTAAACATCAAATCACGCAATATAATGCACCTTAACGTCGGCTTAAAATTATGGTGAAAGGTCTGTAAGGCTCGGCGAAGACGAATGTAGCTCTTTTACTTTTTTAAATGTGTTCAATTCTAGTTTGATATTTAAAGCCCAGTAATCTTGTCATGGGATTTTATGTTGTCAAAAAAAAAAAAACAGAAATAAAAATTTTTGAATATTGTTTTTTACAAATTTTTTTTTTTTTTTTTTTTTTTTTTTTTTAAATAATAATTATAAAATTTTTAATCTGCTGTCCACGTTTTTATTTAATCTGTTCCTAAAACATATAATCAAATTAATAATCATAATTAAATAACAAATAAGAAAATGTAGTGGGTTACGCCCGACAATGTGATACGTTAAGTTACAGTATTTTAAAATACAGTTTCGACAGTGCACCCTAGTTGGGACCCATAGGCAAATAACATTATGCTATGAGGTCAAGATTCATTTAATAATTCTTGTATACAAAATATGATTTCGATATCCTCTATATGAGATTTGTTTTTATTTTAATTTTGCCACAAAGTAGTCGCTATCGTAGAAGTAATTGTCGACAATTTATGTCAGTATTTATGTGGCAGCTATGGTCAAATATGAACCGATTTTTTTTGAAACAAATTCAATCTCAAAACAAAAATGGGCACAAAACTTTATGCGGAAAAGAAACTTGGATAGGGGATATGTGAAATTTACGACCCATTTTCAATAGGCGACAATTAGAACCTACATAGGAAATTTCATCAAATTATCTCCAAAATTGCGACCTGTGCTTTGCGCACAATGTTTACATGGACAGTTGGACGGGCACAAAGTTATTCTGAGTCGATCGGTATACTTAGAGGTGGTGGTCTATGACCAATATTTTAAGGTGTAACAAGCATCAGCATTAACGCATCATACCCTCTGCACTTTTGTGGTGTGAGTATAATTAATCAATTCACGACTTCTACAACAGTTAAAACGGACCAGACATGTATATGAACCAGAAAATTAATTAATTAACTTCAACATTAACACATTAATGACAGGTTAAATAAACAAATAAAAAACCACGTTATGAATCGCTTAACCCTGTCCTAGTCATAGATGCAGGGAACGCGAAACAGTAAAATCAACTACAAAGTTAAACATAACATTGTCATGTTTTTTTTTTTTTATTAAAGGATTTTAATCAAAACAAAGAAACAACTCGCATAATTTAAAAAAAAAACCGGTGTTTTTGACACTCATAAATATTTTTCATTAATATATAAAAATAATAACTCGAAAGCTAAAAAAAACAGAAAAAATTGCGAATTTTGCATAAAATAATAAAATTTATTTTTTTTATATAAAAAAAAGTCATTAATGAAAAATGAATTTAAATACAAATTTCTTTTTTTTTAACACACAGAAAAAGTGGGTCATGATAAAAAATACTCATCAGAAATCAAATCTGGACAAAATATTCTACATGTCGCTTATCACTCTCTTGATGGTTTTTATTTCACCCAGCAGTTGTTGATGAGGTTGGAAAGAAGATACTGAAGATGATGCTAAATAGGGTTATTGCTTAAGAAAACATTTTCCTAAAAGTTGCCGGGAGTTTTTAAACAGGAAATATCGGAAATTTCTCTGAAAAGTATTCAACTTAAATTTATGGTTTTGTGACATTAAACCGTTATTTTTGTCTGCAAAAATATCATAATCATAAGCATTAATTGGATTTCTCTATCAATTTAAAAATAAAATCGTCAAGAAGATCTTTAAAATTTTAATTTTTTATGTAGATTTTGATAAATAATTTTTAGGAGGCTAAAGCTGGTTCTGAGGAACTGTTAAACGAGAAATTAATTGTATCCGGTAATCTAAGTAAGAAATACATTTTTCAATTGAAATTATTATGCTGAGGTAAACGATAACCAATCATACCGTAACTTCGTTTAAGGGAAAAGAAACATGAAGTTTTTGAATTCTTACCGAAATGGTTTTTATCTTTTAGATCTATTTCAATACGAAATTGAGTCTTGCAACATTTTTTTAAATAATAGTTAAGTAGCCCACTTTACTTAAGGCTAGTTTACACTATTACACTTTGTATTAATACATGTCTACAACTCAAGTAATTTGTAAAAGTGTAAATAAAATTTGTTATAAATATTACAAGTATTACGAAAAAAAAAATCACATATGGGCATTTCCATTTTGACGTGTCGTGATATTTGTACCACAAAATTTAAAAAAATTAAATGAAGAAGTCAAATTTATTAAAAAGGTTTTTATATATAAAGTAATGAAGTATATAGTGCTACTTCAGAAAAAAAATAACAGCAATTGACGCTAAGGATTTGCAGATATAAGCAAAAATATGCGCTGGCGTGACGTTAAAAAAACGGAAGTGTATTTTGACTTGCATTACAAAACTGAATAAGACAGCGAATTGAGCAAGATGTTTTGTACAAAACCTTTTTTAGTAAGATTTGGACTTATCCAGATTTATTTTCCAATCTCAGCGAAAAGTCTACTTTATTAATATAACGCCAGAATGCAAAAAGCTTGTATTTTAGAACCATGTTTTTCAAATGTTATCCCTTTTGTTACAAAATGTAGAGCTAGTTGCGCTTTACATCAAAATATAAAAAAGTAAACTATACATATAAAATTGTTTAAGAAACAATTAAAATTACTTCTGGCGTTACGTGACAAAAAGTAGACTTTTCGCTGGAACTGCCCATATCATACGACTTCATGGTCTTTTGAAATTTTTCAAAACAATAATAATATTCGTTGGATCAAGGTTGCATTGTAACAAAAGCATTTTCATGTGTCATAGTGTGAATACAAACTGTAATGTTAAATTGGATTTTTTGCCAGTCGCAACAAAACTCATTAAATGTCTATATCACAAAGTATTATGGAATACGTAAGTCTTGTGTGATAGTGTTAACTAGTCTTAATTTAAAGCTTATACATATAAGTTGCCATGGTGTATTTACTTGACAATGTGGTCTTAATATCCCAACAAAAAACAACAGACAAAACCCAATCACAAACAGGGTGTTTGTGTCAAACAACCATCTTATTATGTTGGTATTTAGATTAAATTTGGACCAAATTAATTTTCTTGCAAGCAAAATCATTTTAGCAAATGTTATTGCAATCGGTCCGTATTTGGCCATAGTTCCCGACAATAGGCTTTTATGCCATAACTTCCTTATAAATGTTGGTATTAACTTAAAAACTGACGGAAATGACTTTTACGATAGCTTCTATGTCGTTACAAAATGTCCTGGGAGGGCCAACATTTACTGTAGGGCGCATATAAGCCCCTATCCTTAGATCTCATATACATAGTTGAAGAAATCTAAATAATATTTGGCATAAAGAACTTTTACACTTATCTTAACCTCATAACATAATTTTGCTTAGGCGGGTACATGATTGCCCATGTGTCCCAAATAAGGTTCCGTTGTTCGATTAATCGATTAATTTTGGGCGATTAATAATTCAAAATTGCTTATTTTCGATTTACGAATAATTCGAATAATTTATGTTGATTAATCGAAAATCAGTTTTTTTCTCAGAATTGGTTTTTTTCTTTAATTTTAAAAAAACTAACTCAGGAAAATTTCCTTAGAGAATTTTAAAAATAAAAAATAAATGAAACCAAAGAGTTTGGGAATAATTTATTTTGAAGAAAGCTTAGAACAGACTTTGAACAATGATTCAGATTAAGAAGATGATTTTTTACGGACGAATAAAAACAACCTTAACAAGACTTTTAAAAGTACTAAAATTGTATAAAAATCAAAAAGAGGTTCAAGTTGTATAATGAAAGACTAATTATTTTTAGAAAGAACAAGAAAAAGAAGTAAGAAATTTATTATGCTTTATAACGCTTTACTTTCAATCTCCCAATAAGTGAAGAAATCTTTTCTAAATCAAGATTTATCACAACAAAAGAAAGACATCGCTGGTAACATTAACATTTAAACTCTTTTTGAAAGATTATTTTAGAAGATTCGCTTAAATTGTGATGTTATTTTTTATCTAAAAAGTTTACCTCTTTTATTACATGAAGAACCTTTTGTTTAATTGTTGTTACTTTTTTAATAAAATTTTTAATGTTAAAAAATATTTTTTTTGGTCTTGTTTTTAAACTTCTAAACACGCAAAGAAAAAACATGGTTGTGGTAAACATATTCTAAGAGCAACGTATTATGATAAGATTTACGATTGTAGTCACCACATTAAGATCATTATTGAATCATATTATGACTAAATATACTCGTAATATGATATCATAATATTTTTCCCTTAATCATATTATTATTCTGTTAATCATACTAAGTTAAGAAGTAATTTTATAATTTTTCTTTATGTAAATCAAATAGCGGAGTTCAATATAAGGCTTGCAAAAGAACAAATGCAAAATCTGTGGTTTTCATGGGCCACCGCGTATGTCCTTTCCGATTTTGTGATACTGCATAATTTGAAACGCTCTTTACATGTTTCTAAAAATGTTTGAAAAAGGATGGATCAATTCCGATTTTTTAATGTAGTGACAAAGTTTAAAAAGTGCAATACCTAGCCCATAGTTTGATCTAGAATGCTTTTTCGGCTCTCCTGAAAAATTTGTTTTAAGACATACGCGGTTGCCCATGAAAACCACAGAAATATCGTATCACTTTTATAAAATAAACGAAATCTCTGTGTGTTTTGTTGTTGGATTTTACAAAAAACGACGATATTTTGCATTTCCACTATTAAATCACTAATACTGAATGAACCCCGCTAATATTTTAATTTTTTTAGTTTCTTTTAACTTATTTTTTTTATAGGAATTTATCTTTAAATAGTTTAACCGTTCACATACAAAACAAACGATACAACTGATTCAAAATTATTTTACAAATGGCGCCAACATAGTATTATTAGAGTAAAAATAGTTTGATTGCATCTTAAACATAAGATGATAATTGTATAGAAAGTTATCAGGTTATGGCTATTAGATATCATGATATGATTGTGAGTAATATAATATGTTTTGAAAGTTATCATAACTTAGTTGTTAGAAAAATAACTATTTTTCGATCAACAATACTCAAATTTATATTTGCGATCAACATTGATATGTTAACAGTACTATAATATTGCTGATATTTAATAAAAATATCAATTATTTGTGTTCGACAACAATATATTGTTACATTAAACATAGTGTTGTTGCCGTAACCATGCCCAACCATACTTTTTCTCTGCTTGAACTAGACAAAATAATAATTATTCGATAAACCGAATAATATTAAATTGTTCGATTATTATTCGATTCAATTTTTACCTCGAATAATTATTCACGTGAATAATCGATTAATACAGAACATCGATTTATTGAATGCCCAATAACATTTGTGTATGTTAGATACGCATTTTCTTAATTAAAGCAACGATATGTAGTTTCTAAACTTTTAAATAAACTAAATAATTAAGTTGTAAGACCGAAACAAGATTAGAAAACTAAATTAAAATCATCTACACAGAAAAAATTATTTTTCCAATTCAAACAAAAAATTTGTAGAATCAAAAAATTTTTTGTCTGAAATCGGTCCTATAAACAAATTTGCATATTCAAACAGTTTATTTGCATTTTGTTTATTGAAAAAAAACACTGATTTTTTTAAACAAATAATTTAACTGAATCAAACAAAAAGTTTACTGAAATTCATATACTAAATTTCAAAATAAAAAAAAAAGTTTTTGCACAAGCAATGACGCGCACACAAGTAAGCACTGTATGAGAAGATGACGGCAGCAGACCGACTCGATATGTTTTTCATTTTATTTTATTTTTGTATTTGATGTATTTAACCAAACAGTTTTAAAAAATTGAATACGGGATTTTTTTTTATAATGTTGTTTCTGCTATTGTTTTTCTTATAGTTGCACTATTTTAAAGCGTCCAAAAATAGACTGTGTGTGTTTTTTGTTGTTGTTCTTATATTTCACATAAAGAAGCGTTGCTTACGATCAAATAAAAAAATGCAAAAAGACGACAACATTAAAGAGCGTTAAATATTTCATACAAAATTATGAAAACTTGACACCAATAACGCGTTTATTATATTTTTGAAGAGTTGTCCACATTTTTTGTTGGTTAAATAAAAATCAAACAAAAATATTGTTTGAATCAGTACAAAAAATTTATAGAAATTAAAAAAATTTTCAAACAAGCGTTTGTTTGAAAATAATTCGGCAATAATTTTTTCAGTGTATAAACAAAGTAAACACTACTAATATTAACGCCCCGAAGGATTCACCTTTGGTGTTATATCTAGCAAGATTCGGCAAAAATCAAAAATTTACAGATCTCAGAACATTGGGCTTATTACCCAAAGCCGCGGGTAGGCGTTTGCTGAAAGGTTGGATTTTTCACCATTTGTGGGAAAATTTGGCCTGAGAGAGGATCTTCCCTAGGTGCTGTTGCTACTCAACATAAGCTGCTGGCATATTTTCAAAAGCAGTGGAGGGTAGGTAGCTCCAACCCCAAAAAAAAAAGGCGACTGTATAATTTATCCAAATTGTGCACGCAATTTACTTCCTAGATGTGCTGGTCGCCTTCACATTCAGGGTCGTAAACGGCTCAACAGACCATAAAATTATATTAATTCCAAAATTTAGTAGTAGGCGATATCCAATAGCGGGAATAGAAAAAGTCAGGGAAGTGGGGAACCCTAGAGCTAAATAAAATTGAGATTTTTTAACATATGAATGTGTCTGTCATGTTGTACGAACAATAATTTTAATAATAATGTAGGCCTAATGGAGACGGAAGAGCAAAAAAGTTTACATTGGATTTTTTTTTTGCTTTAAAAATTTTAAGAAGATTTCTTTAAAAAATAAATTCAAGCTTAATTAAAGAAAACGAATTTGGGAACAAAATAGTGACAGATAAAAAAAAATATGTAAATATCATTGAGTTAGGTCGTGGTTAATTTCGGTGCAAGTTTGTTTTTGTTTTAATCCACTGTTTAACTCACTGACTAACTGACAGATTGGATGATTAGTTGATTGGCCACACACAATGAGGAAGCTTTTGCATTCAAGCGTTAATTTAAGTGTTTCAGTTTTGCTACACAAATTTATTCACTACTCCTCCCAGTTTTTTTTTTTTTTTTTTTTAGTAAATCATTGAAATGAATGGACTAGAAAAGTAGTTTAGGAAAAAATTTAATTTGATTTAAAAAATTTTCGATTTAATAACTTTTAAAAAGGTTTTAAATATTTTTGTTTTAAGCAAACACAAAATGTTATTTATTAAAAGAATAATATGTTTTATATGAAAGAAAGTTTTTAACTTTGTTACCTAATAGGTTAAGTCGTTGAACATATTGATAAATTAATACCTTAAATAAGTGACAAACTTTAATAAAACAGAGCTCTGTTTAAGAAATGTTCATATCCTTAAGCAAATCCCAACTTCTTTCAAATTCAGTCCAGTATCAGAAACTTTAGACAACTCCCCAAAACCATTAGCACTATCATGAAAGCTAATCGTTAACGTGATAAATAACTTAATTGAAAACGTCTTAACTTCCAGCTAAATTAAAATTGAGTATTTATTTAAATTTGTTGAAGTTTTGGCATCAAATTTTCAACAGTTTTAAGACGTTTAACACGTGTCAGAAATCACCGTAAAATTAATGATCTTTTTGACGTATTTAGGTAAATGATGGAGCAAAATAACAAATTAAAATTAGTGCTAAAAGTTAATGATTTTTTTTATTCAAAAACAGTACGTGCTTTAAACCAAAAAAAAAAAAAATTGTAAGCTTGTTACCTGATTAATGCAAGTGTCTCACACTGAACCAAAAATCCAATGAAAATGTACGTTAAGCAAAAGAATTACGTCTATGAAAATATTTTCGTTGGCTCAACGAATTATTCCTTATTATAAGCAAAATTTTATTTTTATTAGGTATTATTTTCATTAATATAATGAACATTTTATCTTTATTAGGTATTATTTTCATTATATTAAAGAATAATTCGTTGAGCCAACGAAAATATTTTAATAAACGTAATTCGTTTGCTTAACGTACATTTTCATTGGATTTTTGGTTCGATTTCATGTAAATGGAATGCCGTCTGGGTGTTCTATCCCGCGAGTTCCGAAAAATTTACTATTTTTAATTTTCGTTTTTCCAGGAAATTAATTCGGGAATCCCGGTACATTCTAAGGAATTGAAGCCTTATTAAGATACCTTATTTAAAAGCAACAAATTGGAAATTAAACCCTACACCACAGTATATACAGAAATTGTTTCAGGAGTGTACCATATCTGGACCCATGGGATATCTTGGACCCGGGAAAATCACATCATGTTGTGAGGTTAAAAAACAAATAGGAGTTCTTTGTGCCGGATATTATATGAGATTTGTTCAACTTAAAGTGATTTTAAAAATTCAGGACCTACCAGAACAACATTTTACCATGATAACTAAGTTTATGGGAATGTGAGAGAAATGGCCAAATATGAACACACACATTTTAAGACTTTGTTACAAAGATTTATAAGCGATTCTTAATAATTCATTTGAAAGAACCGATTAAAAAAATTTGGTGAGATGATTTATGTTGCAATAAGGGTGTTCAATCGACTAATTATTGCTCGATTATTAGAACTAATTTAGACGATTAATTGTTCGAATAATTTAAAATTGCTAATTTCGATTAAAGTATTAATCGAAGAATTAACACCGGTTAGTCGAATGACAATATATATTTCTGTTAAATGTATAATTTTTACAAAGTTTTAAGTCGAATAAACAAACAACATGTATGTGTCCGTTGGAATTAAAAATATTTATGAATTTTCTTTGCTAAAATGGTTTTAAGTGTTGTTCTTGCAAAAATAATAGATACTTAAAGAATGAAGTAGATAAAATGGAATATTTTTAGAAACTTGCATTACAGGGTCGCTTTTAAAATTTGCTCGATTTGAAATCCACTTCATATCGATTTCTAGAGCACGCCCGTATATTTTAACAAAATAGTTCATGCGTTTCTCAGGAGAAAATTATTTGAAAAAGCATAGCGGATAAAGGCATAGAGGAGGGATTGTCCGTGAAAAGTTTAAAAAAATCCAAAGTTATATTGACTCTCTTAAAATTTAAGTGCCGGAAAGTGAAGCAACAATTTGGAGCTACATTGAAAAGTTTTATTTAAAAAACAATGTTTATTTCCTCAATAACTTATTTTTTCTAAAATTACGAAAACAAATCTCGCAATTTATAAAATTTCTGGAGTTAAAATTATTCGATTAATCGATTAATTTTAAAATTTTATTAGTTTGATCGAAGCGTACATGTACAGTATTTTAGCGTACTTATCTATACTTTTTAGTGTACACGTAGTGTACTTGTAACGTGCGTGTACCGTATTTGTTATCTGCATAGTAGTTAACTTTATATGTACTTCCTTTCTTTCTTAAAGAAAAATAAATAATAGATTAAGGAAAAAATCAAAAAATTTTATTGAAAAAACCAGCCAAAGTTGATTTGATGGTGAGTTGTATAACAGGAGTGCAGAAATATAAGAAACATGCAAAAGTGTACAAATGCTTTATGCAGTCGAGAAAAGAACATTGTAAGTAATGATCAGTTGTGAAGTGCTTAAAAATACGATGGTACGTACACGCACGTTAAAAGTAAGCTACGTGTTCACTAAAAATTACAGATAAGTACGCTAAAAATACTGCACATGTACGCTTAAAGAAGTTATGTACGTTATCGAAGTGTTTTTGTGTGGCAGCTCACTCTCGTTGTGTACCGTATATTGTTTCTGCACACATTCACAAACAGAAAAATGTTTTTTTTTCATTTTGATTTCTTGTAACGAATGTGTATGTGTACTGTTCATGGCAAAATACGGTATGGTACACTTAATTATGTACTTTACAGTTTTTTTCGAACTCGACCTGTACTTTGCGCACAAGGTTTACATGGACCGTATTTATTTCTTTTCCCGGGAAAGCTGAATTAACTTTGCAATTTTCCGGGAATTCCGACTAAATATAAAGCGGAATAAAATATATTTTTTTGAATTATTTAAAAAAAAAAATAAATAACAATTCATGAGAGCTATTAAATAATTTTATTAATGCATTAACAATTAGTAGAAAAATAAGAATTTTTTATATGCAAACCCAAAAGCATTAACATAAACTCAGAGTAGTTAAATTATTAAAATAAAATATTAAGTATAAAATTTTTTTTGAAAATAGGATTTTAGTACAGAATAGTGAATCAAATGAATCGCTTATAATCGTATGATTAAGAAAGTCTTAAAATGTGTGACCACAATATAAGCATGTACAGAATCGTTTGACACGTTCCCTTTCTACGGATGTCTGCCTTTATAGTCAAAAGAACATTATACAATGTCTGGACACTCACCACTTCCTTCAAAAACTTCTACCTCCTTTTTTGAAGAAATTGTTTTCTTTTCATTTAAAATATCCTGAAATGTTAATTTTTCACCTTTGTCGTCATCTCTTACTAAAAAACTATTTACAGCATTTTCAAAATCTAAGTCAAACATTTTTTACGGGAGCTGATCTGCATATAAAAAAAAACTAAATTTTTTTTAACCATGTGGGACTAACTTTTTTAGTTTTTATAAAAATTTGGTACATTTTTACTTCTCTTCTTTTACTCGTTCGAAATTTCAGAGCACCCCAGGATTCCCGCACATTTTTTCCGGGATTTATATCCAGAAAAATTTGCATGAAACAAACGCAACTATGTTTCGAGAAAGATTTAATCTTGCTTAATGGCCAAAAACGAATTTAATCTTTTAAGGTTTAAGAGTCAACAAATAATTTAGGTTAATTTAATGTTCATAAGCTTGACATACATTCGGTAGCAGAAAATATATTAACCGAAATCGAAACTGAAATGTGTAATAAAGTCAACACATTTTGGCCAAAAGAGAGCAGATATGTGGCAATTATTTCTTAGTCTCTAAAGTTATGTACACTGTTTATCTTGTCTTGATTTTTAGCAGCAGTAAATTCATAATTTAATTTTTGTAAGCAACATTTTACAGTGTTGCAAGTACTCATGATTCAGAGTGAGTTTGTACAACAGCAGCAGATACATGATGTTAAAAATTTTTGTACATACCAACATATTTTTTTTTTTTTTTTGCTATAATATTAAGCCTTTAATCCAACCACAAATGTTTATATTGCAATTTTACGATATTGTTGTTTTTTTTTTTTTTTTGTTTGTGATGTGATGTTGTTGTTGTTTTATAGCTGCTGTAGCTGCTGCAGTAATAACATGTTGTTAGTAGTTTGTGGCTTTTATGGTTTGTGTGGTTAAATATTTCTCTCACCCGCTTTTATTTTATTTTTTTTTAATTACATTTGTTTTTCATATTTTCTTCTGCCATATTTTTTTTAACACATTTTCTCGGTTTTCTCTAGTCTGTGGTATTTCTATTTTGTTTTCATTTACAATTATTTTTAGTTGCAATTTTCATTTTGTTGCCGATGACATAATATTAAATAATTACTAGTGCCTGTTGTTGTATATTTGTTGTAATTGTTATTAGAGAAGCGACATAATCGTGCTAAAAACTGTAACGTTGTTGAACACTGTGCACACACAACACAGCACCACTTACTGGCTGCATTTGCTCGGTTTGTAAATGAATGAATTGCAATTGAAACTGAAACTGAAGCCGAAGTTGTTACGTGTGTGTTGTTAATACTTGTGTTTTAACTAATTTGTTAATTATATGGAATCTTGTAATACAGCAAAGTTATTGATACATATAATTGTATGTAAATGATGATGGAATTAAAAAACAAAAAATTACTAAAGATTTAAAATGCCAGATATGAGGACATTTTTTAAATTGTATTTGTTGTTAAATACATTTGTTAGGTAAAACTAATTTATTTAAATTGTCGTCTGGTTTTTATTGCTTATTAAATTCTTTTAATTTAATCATAACATTTAAGTCTTTTGTAAAGCTACACTACCAAAGGTTGAAGATCATTATGTCTTTGTGGTAGTGTTTGTAGCAAACAAAAATTTACTTTTTACAGCAAGATTTTCAATCAACTTCTGCTAAAACAACTGAAGGTAAGTTTACACTTAACAAATTATTGACAAACACAGTGGTTCATATATGGTCAGCTCATTATTGGTGTGGCGCATATGCCACAAAGCCGTAGTGAAGAAAAACGACGGGAAACGTCATACGGAAATCTTATTAATAATAAATTTTGTATTCCCGAAAATAACTTTAAAAACAATGCATATGCGGTGAAGAAAAATGATAGTTTCTTGCGAACGTTCATGACCGAACTTAGAAGTAAATAGTATTTAATTGAATGTGAAAATTATTGTTTTGTGGCGCATACGCCAGTTCTTAAGATTTATTTTAAAAAAGTAGCTTTTTGTGCTGCATACGTATACTTACTGCTGTGTTTTGAGTTATTGACATTTTATCTTGCTTTTGCATTTACTCCTTTTTTCCTACGGCAATGAAACAAAGCAAGAGTGAAAATTTTTTTTGTACGATTTTGTTTGAGGAATTTTCTGCATCCGCCAAACAGTGGCGTGTTGAGTAAAACAATTCCTAATAAACTTTAAAAAAGTTGATATGGAGCAAAATTAATGCTTCATAACTCAGAAACTATAAAAATTTTCGTGAAACAGGTTTTTGATCCAGAAAAAGGATATTCAAAACAAATATACCCATACCGAACTCACTTTGTTTTTTAATCGTCGGTAGGCCAAACCAAAAATGAGCTGACGATATGAATAATTTTCTTAACATAAATAACAAATAAATTTTCAAGCTTGAGGTCCTTTAAAGGAAAAATTTATTTGTTATTTATATTAATAAAAAGGTCGAAAAACAACTTCATATATTTAATTTTCTTAACTTTATTTGAAAAATAGCATCTTTCCATAAATAACGGAGGTATCATAAGCAGTTAAGAAGATGTGCTGGAAAAAGTATCTAAAAATTAATTCGTTTTTGAATTTTCAATAGAAAAAAAGTGTAGCCCAACTTCATCCCAAGCTGTTCTTGAATTAAAATAAAAAGTGGAAATTAGTTATTTCTATACAACAGTAAATAAATTTTGGAATTTTTGGAAGATAGAAATATATAAAAAATATTTCATACTTTTATGTCAGCTTTTTATTGAATTTATCAAAATTTGTTAACAAATTGGGGCGAAAAAGAAATAATTAAAAACAAACCAAGTGATTTTTTGGTTTAGAATATGACTATTTTATCATTTTGTAGTTAATAAGAGGAGGAATAACAATATTTGAGATATATGGGCGGTGGGCTTGTTCGATTTTAATGAAACTCGGCAAACGTCCTTTTATTATTCTAGAGATTGTATGTATGTCTCAAATTTGAACTTTCAATGATCCAGTAACACTGCTTCTAGTTTTTGCACAAAAATTTATAAAGACAGTGAGATCGATTCCGAAAGCGATTCTGTGTCAATCAGTTTGCTAACAGATGGGTCCAAAATCTGTGATTTACAGCAGCACAAACACATATTATCCTTTCCACTTATGGTTGTGTGGGTATGAAAATAGTGGTTACGTAAAGGGCATCAAATATTTGTTAACTGAGACCACGTTTTTAGCGGTGTGTGCCAGATCAGTCGCAAGCTTAACATAAAAGAACATTTGGGAAAAATCTTAAAATCTTTAGTCATGTTTAAAGACATCAAGATTAAGATGTCTTGACCTTTAAGATGTCTTAGGCCCACAGGATGTTAATTCCAAAATTTATAAAACCTTTTTATATCAACCCAATTATGAATACAAATACCCCGGGAGTGTTTTGCCTTTTCCCATTTTTATAATCGAATTTTCATAGGAAAAATAGAAGAAGGGAGAAAACTCCCGGGAAAATTTTATTCATAATTGGGATATATATGTTCCTTTACTCCCACTGGAGCAAAGGGCGCAAATAACATCCGATCTCTTTATCTCACTCAATTTTGAGGGATAGTCCTTAATTAATTCGAAGATACTTCCAATTGGTTCATTTCGGATTATGTTGGTTGTCTCCATGTCGTACGTGGCCGATGCTTTCTCGGCCACTTTGATGAAATGGGTTCCATCTAAGAACTTATTTTGATACATTGTCGTCACTGCTCTGTTGCTACTGGCATTTGGTTGGTAGCAGCTAGTAGTGCGGCATTAGAGACGGTTTGTTGCCAAGATATAAGTAAAATTGGTAAAAGTTCGTAGACGTTTTGTTTTTTCACTGGTCACCTTTCAAGTTGTACTCCCAAATAAGAGTGCTGACTTTACATTGGTCTCGAAAGCTTGGTGGCCTTGCTGAATTTATTGCTTTGCCTAATGGATTTTAATGATAACAAATGTTAATTAAAAAAATTTGCCTATTTTTAATTAACAATATTTTATACAGTTACTGCAAATAAAACAAAATTGTTTTACTACAAGACTTTAAGACAACATATTTAGTTTCAAATTTTCCTCCAACATTTATTTGTTACAAAAACGGGGGAAAAACAAAGTAATAGCTCACAAAAACCAAAACTTAATCAAATAATTAAAATCAATAATAGTATCGCAACTTCCTATACGAAAAAAATTATAATAACATACTTTTACATTTTTGAGTACAATATTTTTTTTTTGTAATTTAAATTTTTTTTGTGCTTCTAAAAAAACCGATGTTGTTAATAAATTTTTACCATTCAAACATTTTTGGTGTTTTCGTTGTCAAGGTTACAACACTTTGTTGTTCAATAATTTTGTAATACTAGTCCAATACAACTGTCGTGGTGGTGCACAAATGTAGTTGCCATATTGTGGTTTTTCAACTTTAGTCATTATAGTTTTTAATGGACTTGAACAGAGTTCCGAATGAGTACAAATGCAGTCTATGATTTCAGAATTTTTTCCTGTTTTTTTTTTTAATTTATTTTTGCAGTTTTTTTTTAACATTTTTGATTACAATGTAATTTTAGATGGTTGGCAGCAGACAGTCAGAAGGCCGTTTATGTTTTGTTGCATTTTTTCTGTTTTTTTTTTAATGCCAAATTTAAACTAGCGGTTGTACAGTAGAAACTGTTTGAATACAAATGTTGTATGAGTATGTGCGAGTTTGGAGCTGAAACCGGGTGCCACATAAACTAGTGGTTTTCAATTAAAATATTGTTGCAGTCAGAGAAAAAGTATGTGCAAGAAAATATTAAAAAATTTTAAGAAAACCCTTAATAATTTATAGGTAGTTGGGAAAATTTAGATCTTTGTAAGAAATTTTGCTATATTTCAGTAAAAATAAACTGACAAAATTTGTTATTATTTCAAGAAAATTTTACAATTTATAGGAAATTTGGTAAAATTTTCTTTTTAAAAAAAAATTGGTAAAAATTCGCAGATTTATAAGAGATTTGCAAAATTTCAATATTTTATGGTAAATTTGGGGGAATTCGACGATATTTTTATTTCTTTAAAAAATTTGTCGAAATTTGACTCTTTAAGCGATACATATTAGTGCTGAGAAACTATCGATAGACTATCGATATTATCGATAGTCTTAAAATATCGAAAATATCGATAGGAAAAATATCAATATCGATATTATTATTATTTAAAATACAGCTATGAAGACATGTTACATCAGCTATACACACAGTTTTTTGCCGCAAATTTTTACATGATATTATTAATTCGCGCTGAATTACAGCAATGAATACAAACAACAAGAATGCCAAGTGGTATGGATTGCTAAGCAGTGCTTTTTACTGCTAATTAAAGGATTTTAAGTCGTAATTTTTGCATGTGTATAAAGGGACTAAAATGGCAAATATTTTTGTAATGTAAAAAAATGCAAATCCAAATGCAATTGCAAGCATAAGACAAAACAATGAACGACCATTAGAGGATAAGTCCGCTAGATTGATTACCTTTTTGGGTTTAGAATTTAGAAAATTTTTTAAAGTTGCAATGGAATATCTTATAGTCCCTGTTACTTTGGTTCCTTCAGAAAGGTGCGTATATATATAAGTCTTATACATTCAATAAAGTGATAAAAACAACGAACTTATAAAAAAATAATTAAAGTTTCCTGCACAAGTACAAACATTCACTCGATATTAATATCGATATATCGATAGTGAAATCTGAACTATCGATAAATATCGATAGTTGAAAATATCGATAGTATCCCAGCACTAATACATATACATACACAGAAAAAATTATTTTTCCAATTCAAACAAAAAATTTGTAGAATCAAACAATTTTTTGTCTAAAATCGGTCCTACAAACAAATTCGCATATTCAAACAATTTATTTGCATTTTGTTTATTGAAAAAAAACGCCGATTTTTTCAAACAAATAATTTTACAGAATCAAACAAAAAGTTTACTGAAATTCATATAAATTTCAAACAAATAATTTTGTGAATCAAACAAAAAAGTTTTGGCACAAGCAATGACGCGCACACAAGCAAGCACTGTTGGCGAAGATGAAGCAGAGCAGAGCGGCCGGCTGGCTTTGAGACACAATTTTTTGTTGGAATAATTTTTGAACGAAGTCATATTTATACTCACAGTGTTTTTCTTCATCACTCACTGTTGCTTTATCCTTTCCTTTGCTAATGAAGAAGTAATGTAACCAAAAACGGCGGCAGACCGATTCGATATGTTTTCCGCCATCATTCTATTTTTGTATTTGATGTATTTAAACAAACTATTTGAAAAATTTGAATACGGGATTTTGTTTTTTTTTATCAACTTTGAAACAAACCAAAAATTTATTTTGTTTCTTATGTGTTTTTTCTGTTGTTTAAAAAAAATTAAACGTTTTTTTTACCTGCTATTGTTTTTGTTGTTTTTTTTTACTACAAACCTCGTCACGCTATTTTATCATTTTTCTTCTTGCTGTACTTTTTTAAAGCGTCCAAAAATAGACTGCATGTGTTTTTTGTTGTAGTTCTTATATTTCACATAAAGAAGTGTTGCTTACAATCAATAAAAAAAATGCAAAAAGACGACAACATTAAAGAGCGTTAAATATTTCATACAAAATTATGAAAACTTCAAACCAATAGCGCGCTTATTAAATTTTTGAAGAGTTGTCCACATTTTTGTTGGTTAAATAAAAATCAAACAAAAATATTGATTGAATCAGTAAAAAAATTTGTAGAAATCAAAAAAATTTTCAAACAAGCTATTGTTTGAAAATAATTCGGCAATAATTTTTTCTGTGTACTCGTATTTGGATAATCTACGCGGCCAAAATTATTTTTTTTTTTTCACATAACTATTCCCTAGGGAAAAGGACCTAATATCAAGCTTGTTCCGTTACAGTTCTAAAGTTGTGAGGGCCGTTTCTAGTTCTTGCACTTTATATGAAGGGGACTTGTCACTTTAACGTGGCGATGTCCTTGAAGGGAGTTAATTGGCACCTTTTTTACCCTTTGTAATAGGTCATTGATATAACCTAAATGGACACATTTCATTTTGGTTAAGATAATACCTGTCGCAAATGTTGTCCCGAATGAACCATGTTAATATTAAAGATCTCCTTCATATAAAGTTACAGCTACTTCTCGCACAAAATTCAGTTCCCTGTCTAGTTTTGTGCCAATGTCCTTCACTCTGATGGAACTACAGTTTAAACACTTTATCATTTGTACAGCGATATATCTTGTTTTCACCTATTAGAATTCGTCCTTTTTTATTATAATATTGTGTTCAATAGTCAGGGTAAGCGCTATAAGAAGAATTTATACAAATTTGGCCAAAATGCACTGTTTAAGAGAACATTTTGCAATGTAAAAATATAATTTTGTAGAAGATTGGTATTAGCACGAACATTTTTTCAAATATTCCTTTTTATAGCATTTGTCACAGGTGGAATATATTAGTTCCTTTTTTATATACGTAAGTTTGTAATTGTTTATGAGTACAGGAGTTAATTAAATTATAATTTGGTTTTTGGTACTTAGTTAAATCGGTCTAAAAATGGCTCAGATATAAGCAAAATACCACGACTGCCTCAAATTTTTACCCATAAACCTTTAGTTTTAAGTGTTTCGTTATGAAGTTTATTTTTCACTTCACCTTTCGTTAAGTAACCGTTTCATTACTACAAAGAAGACAACACAGAAAAAAATAATTTTCATATTTGAATACGAAAATCGCTTATTTGATTAAAAAAATTTGGAATTGTCTTCGATGACGATTTTTGCGGTATTGATAAAAAAAGTTTATTGAGTCAATAAAAAAAGTTGTTGCCCAAAATAATTATTTTTAACAAAATGTTAATGACTACCAGTCATATTTTTAATTTTTTTCTGGTTGACTATATAGTGCCATCCATATTGGAACAAATCTAGTTTACCGACGCGTCGCGACGCAGCTCCAAATAAAACAAAAGAACGTTGGTGATAGAAAATGGAAAAATAAGAAGAAAAAATTAAATAAAAAAACTGGATCAAACGCTTAGTTTTCGAGTTATGGACGTTTTTAGTTTTCATAGATTTAAGCCAAAATATTTTGCTGAACAGCGTTACTAGGGCGTCACCGATGCTGACAGTTACAATTTGGATAAAAATGTGCAAACAATAAGCCAAGCGAAGCCATCGCAATCATTAGCCGGGCTTTGGATTGGGCCGATGCGAGAATGTTGAGCAAAAAAATGGAAACAACTGCATTTGAATTATTAGATAAATTAAATAGCAGACAAAATAACAGATTTCTTTTAAGGTATGTAAAACTATAGATATGTATGCCATGGTCTCATATAAAATATAAATAAAACGTTAATAAAAGCACCAAAATCTAAATAAAAGCAACACATTTTTTATAACTTATGAACAATAAATACGCTTAATGCTTTGTTCACACTTGACTTTTTAAACGCGTTTAAGCAAAATGTTGATTAAGTTCAACAAAGCCGTTCACATTACATTTAAGATGATTAAGTTGACACTAAAAGACAGGCGACTGAGAAGTAAAAACAAATTTTAAAGCATTAAAAATAGAAAGAAATACTTTAATTAATTGATTAGCGGCTTATTTTAAACTTATTAACGATGGAATTGTGAAGATTGATGAATTATTAAGGACAAAACTAATATATATAAAAGAAATTGATTTCGGTAGTACATCTGAAAGGTACGTTTATTATGGCCGATGCTACATCATGTTCAGTTTGTGGTACGTTCAGGGAATTTAATTTGAATGAAATTATCAAGTTTTGATCCTGTCAATTTGAAGTGATTAACAACGAATCATTAAAATGTATGAATATCATCTCGATATTGATGTGATAAGAGCTCTATCAAGTTAGAGATGATTCACCCAGCAATTGTAAGCATAGCATTAAACTTCGGCATATCAAGTTTTGATCCTGTCAATTTGAAGTGAATAACAACAAATCATTAAAATGTATGAATATCATCTCGATATTGATGTGATAAGAGCTCTATCACGTTAGAGATGATTCACTCAGCAAATGTAAGCATAGCATTAAACTTCGGCATAAATAATGTCAGCACTTCCGATTTTATTCCGAGCGCACTATATAAGCCAATTTCACCTGTCCCCCATACAAGTGTCTTCCAGAATTCTGGGCCTTGGTACTATAGCATATATATAAAACAAAAAATGTTGATAAAATGTATCTCAAATATTCTTTATATATAAAGCAAATACTCTCTGTCCTTATAAAACTGTAGTGAAGGGTCGCTAAGATTCGTCATAGCCGAATATAGCGCTTCTACATGTTATTTCTTTTAGTGTAATATTAACCAGTAAATTAAAATACTACTGTGTGTGTCTTTGAATTTGTAGCAGTTTATAAGTCTGACTGCCTGTTTTTCTGTCTATATCAGTATCAGTAACAAACAACAGCTGTTGTCTAGTGTGCGGTTAATTTTTGTTGGCTTTATTTAAGTTTTTTGCATTTTATTGCAGTTTTGTTTTGTGTATGCGAATTTTATACTTATTATTACGTTTTTATACTCACCGATTATCTAATGGCATTTTAGTTGAACAAATTTATTACTAAATAATTTTTCACTGAAAAGAAAAACAAATAAAAAACTAATTAAAAAATGGAATACAAAAAAAAAATAAATAAATAAAAATATGTAATTTTAACCGAATTTACGTGAAAAAAACCTTTATAAAAGTAATTTTACTAGGCCTTGCTTATTCATTGTCACTAGCTGTATACAATTTAGATTTATGAGGCGTGGCACTGTGGCTGAAAATGGAATTTCATCGGCCAAAAGTCCAATTTTTTGTCATCGCCGATTTCAAAAATTTTAATGCCATTCGATAGCAAACATATTAGAACTAAGGTATCCAAAAAACTAGACTAAAATATTGATAATTGTGGCTGTGGCATACTGCTGGAAACAAATATTTTATGTTGTTTTAGAAAAAAATTAATTTTTGTAAATTTGATCTGAACTAAATTATGATTTCTCGCAAACCGTTATCAATAATTGGTCGAAATTTTTTTTGTTATATTAGTGGGGAAGTAGTATTTAAGAAGTGGTGCATTACATTACTGTATCATATATACCTGATGTGTTATTAAATGTTTCCCCAGGTTCTATATTTTAGCTAGATCCGAAATTTAGAGGAGTAGAACTTGTTAGGGTCAAAATGGGTTAAAGAGATTTTAGTACCATCAGAAAGCTGAAAGCGTCCTCTTTAACCCCATATATACTTGTGCAACTGTTTGGAACTGTCTGTTGAACACTTTTTTTATTTTAATGAAATTACTCGCAACATTTTTGTTTGCTCTTTTTATTAAAGCTGCTCATATGACTGAAATATAACACAAAGGTTTACGAACGTTTTGTTTTAAAAAATTATTTTGCTTCTTATGAACGGCTGAACATATTTGAATGAAATTTTAAACTGTCATAGCCGGATAGCTTTTGAGTTGAATTGAAAGAACGCGGGTCCATGGAGGGTCGGGAGTGTGACTTGCGGACCTCTAAAATTGGTAACCTCGGAAATTCAAACTTTTAAAAAATTCACCAAAAATATTTTATGGATTTCAAAAAAAATTAAATTTAAGGTGTGCTACAAAAAATATGCTTACATTTTTAGGTTATCTCCTTTGCCTTTGGAGATATTCGGATAAAACGGATTTTTTGGCTTGAATTTATAACGGTTTTTCTAGTTTTTTAATCGGATGGATTATGTTTTATGGCAAACTCTTATCAATAGTGGGTTCAACATTTTTTATATATTTTAGTAAAGCAGTCTTTAAACAATGTTATGTTGTATTACTGTACCGATTATACATGCCTATACATTTTTTTTAAAGGTATAGTGGCATATACGAGGCGAATGTATATGCATATAAAGGTAATATGAATACGAATTTCTCCAGAAATATATAAAAATGTTTATATTTTTCAAAAGAAAACATTAAGTGTATGCTTGTAGAAGCAATTTATAGTCAGTTTGACATTTTTACTCCCATATGCCCTATTCAAAATCAAATTTTTCAAACAAAAAAAAAAAAATTATTTGAGTAAAAAATTCTAATAATTCAGCACACCGTTTTTATACATTTAGAACAGTAATGTTTTCTAATATGTCCATTATTTTCTAGAAAATTCTGAGCAATGGTAAATTATGGTAAATTATATTGCCTTTACTGAACAAAAAAAAATTTAAATCCGTTTTCCGGGATTGGGAATTTGGGTATTTGTTTATCAAAAATCGGGATGTTTTTCAGTCCACTGTTTTAAGAACTTTTTAATCTACATAACTGCCAAAATTCATTATGATAAATTTATTCATGTTAGATTTATAGAATTTCAAACATTAAAATTATTAAAATATGGTGTAAATGAATAAAAGGGCTTTCAATATGAGTAAAAAATAATATTTTTAAGGTTTGACATTCTATAAATCTGACATGAACAAAGATATGCTAACGAAATTCGGCAGTTATGTAGATTAAAAAGTTCTTAAAACTGTGGGCTGAAAAAAATCCCGATTTTTGATAAACAAATACCCAAATTCCCAATCCCGGAAAACGGATTTAAATTTTTTTTTGTTCAGTAAAGGCAATATAATTTACCATAATTTCCATTGCTCAGAATTTTCTAGAAAATAATGGACATATTAGAAAACATTACTGTTCTAAATGTATAAAAACGGTGTGCTGAATTATTAGAATTTTTTACTCCAATAATTTTTTTTTTTTTGTTTGAAAAATTTGATTTTGAATAGGGCATATGGGAGTAAAAATGTCAAACTGACTATAAATTGCTTCTCAATCTCAATCTCAATCATTAGCATTTTCATACTAAATGCTAAAAAACATCAAAAGTTCAACTTTAACCTTAAATTTCTCAACAACTACTGAACGGATTTTAACAAAATTAAAACTGTAAAAAAGTTCAAGAAGTCTTCTCTCCTCCAAAAAAAATTGCAAAATTATCTCTATCGGTTCAAAAGTTACAGATTTTTGGCCGATGAAAAACGATTTTCAGCCAATGTGCGTGGTGGGTGGTCTCAATAAGATTTTAAGTGTTTACACTTTTATTGCTGTAAAACGTGTAAATTGTTTTTTAAAGCAAATTATGCATTTTATTATTTTCCTGCATTTAAATTATATCTAAGAATTTTTTTTTTTTATTACTTATAAACATTTTCTAAAATGTGTATTTGATTTAATGGCGTATTCAATATGTATTTTAAATTAATTTAGCACTTGATAGTGCATTCTCCTTATAATTCTTTTTGTATTTTTTTAAGGTTATAATTAAAAGCCCCTTCCATATTTTATTGTAATTAAAAATTTTTTGCTTCCTTAATTTTACCTTTAAAATTCTACTTATCAAAGTGTTAATCATTTTTATGTTTTCTATTTAGTTACAAAAAAATATGCAATAGATTGATTAGGATGCAAAATCGGTTCTAGTTTACTTTTGGTTCAGTTCTAGTTTCGTTTCATCTCAGGTCCAGTTCTAATTGAGTTCTAGACAATTCTTTTTCAGTTCTAATTCATTTCTTGTTCAATTCTAGTTCAGTTCTATTCCCATTCTAGTTTAATTTAACAGGGTGGCGTATAAGCTGCGTTGTAATTTATTAGTTAAATAAATTGTTGTCAGAGAACGGCTTTGTGCGATTGCAAAAAAATCGCAGTAAATGAACACCAACAAATACACTCGCTTGCGGTCATACAATCAAACTTGCGCAACCGCAAACGTTCGCTGCTGGCTTGCAGTCATTAAAATAATGCACATCGTGCTTTGTTATTTATTCCACCGTTTAGCTTCGTTTGTCAATTAAGATGTTTGTGTGTTTGGAACGACAATGATTGTTTTGGCAAAGAAAAAAAAATACAAACAAAAAAGCCAGAAATCAAGCAATTATTACTCATGTACCCGGTGGCGTTTATGAGGGACATTGACTTTATGACATTTTCATCGATGAATAATCGCACCAGAGTCAGTAACGAGTTGATATTTAGGGAGTTATGCATGGCAAAGGCTTTGCAATGTCACTGTTTCCTTAAAAGGAAAAACTTAGCGGCATTGTCTGTTATGAATAGATCACGAAGTGAGCGCTGCAGGACTTTGTCTGCTACATGTCTCCGTCAATGAATAAACCAGAAAATAACGGACCGTTTCTTTTTTCTGTTTATTCTGTTCCATTTATTATTTGAGTTTATTCTGTGTTTTCCTTGTCATTCTATCTGAAAAAAATCACTAATGAAAGTTGATGATATTGTCTGTTAGGACTCACAAACAAATGGACGCCTACAAGACAAAATCAACATTGGTCATCTATGACAGTTTGGACAAATACTTTAAAAATTCATATATAACACCAAAGTAAAATCAACACTTGTCATCGAATATTGTCAGCGTTTGTCACGCTGAATCACTATGACGTTCGCCACCGGGTAGGCATTCAGCAGTAACTATGCAGTACAAGAAAACAAAATTGAAATGAAACTAAACGCACATATGTAGGTACAAACAATTTCCATAGAAACAGAAGACTGTTTTTTATCATTCCTTAAAAAGTACAGTAGTTCTGAATGTACAATGTATTCTTGTTATTGTTGTTTTTATTGTTGTTAATTTTAACAAAGCGTCTCATCGAGTGGACAATGACTACTTGAATGCAAAAGTATAAGAATGTGTGCCTTTTGACTTAACATGCAAATAAAGCACTTTCAATAAAAACGCACACATGCAAAAATCAAATGTGTACGAAACGATGTAAGACTTACCAACGTTGAACTTTGTTTTGCAGGCAAAGAGTGAATGTTAATTTGAGCGTATGAATTAATCAAGAAAAATAGTGATTTTGCAGTTCTCTGATTGTTGTTTTCTGATTTTATTAAACGTTGGCATTTATGTTTGAATTTCGAAAGTTTCTCATTGTTTGCTTCGACCTGTCGTGCTCTTTCCAGAGCATTTCACATAACTTTTCTTAGAATTTCAGGTCCCAGCGCATCACTTCTTATCGGATATACGCCTTAAGCTGTTGGATGGTTCTTGGCTTATGGACCTACACCTTTCCCTTTAGGTAACCCCAAAGAAAAAAATCAGGACGCGTTAAATTGGGCGAACGCGGGCTCATTTGAAACCAGAAAAACGCAATATAATTCGTTAGCCAAACAAGAACCATAGTTTTAAAAATAAAAGTAAATTCGCAATATTTTTTTTCGCAAAAGTTTTCTTGATTAAAAATGTGTGTGCTTGCGAAAAAAATGGCTTCTTTATTGTGGTGGTCAATTCTCGATTTGTGAAAGAAAAAACGTGTTTATATGAAAAAGGCGTCTATTTGTGCAAAAATCGTGGTTTTTTTAAAAAGGCAACTTAAAAAAAATTTTGCGAAAAATGCTGTATTGTATTGGCTTTCAGAAAAACGACACATTTGAAAAACTTTTCAAATTATATTTACTAAATGAAACTTTTAGAATTTGTTCTATAAAAATACTTTGTTTTAGTTTTATTGATTAACTATTTCTTTATTCCTCTTTAACTAATTTATAATGACTTACTTTACCTCTATTAGGAAATGTTACCATATCATTATAAATTGAAAAGGACAGAGTCATCATAAACACACACTTATAAAATTATTACAGTAACTGAATGTGGGTTAATAAATTCGTTTTCCGTATTGTTAAAATTTAATAAAAAATATAGTTATTTTACAAATAATTTTATTTTTTAACATTTATGTTTGTTATTCAAAAAACAAACTACCAAAAAATAATGTTTTTTTCGTTTTTATTTTTTTATGTAGTTTGATTTTTGTCGGTTAAAACATATTTTTTAAAAGTAAAAACTATTCAATTTTAACGAATATGCTGTTCAATAAATAAAAAATTAATAAATGAATGTAAAAATCATTTGTTTTAAATGAAATGTATATGATCCGTTTTCTAAATGAATTTTAATTTGTTTAAAATGAATTTTCGTTTGAATTTAACTACATAATATTTTGAGTGTAGTTATTACACCCTCATTAGTGTGCATTAAACTCACAATCAGCCAGCCAACAAAATCGCAAGATACTCTTATTAAATCCACTGAATAGTAAATAAAAGCTATCATGCGAATTAATACTTTCATTGACTTTATTGTCTTAATTACTATTTCTACAACTGAAGTAACAAAAGTTCATTACGAACTGAATTTCAATTTTCTTTTAAACTTTATTTACACTGGAAATTGTCATTAAACTTGATGAAAAAGAAAAATCGTTAAACTTATGGGTGCCAGTGAGAAAAGAAACAAAGAAAATTCAATAGAAATGTTTAATTTTTAAATGACTTTTATTTATTTATGTAAATGACCCTTAAAAAATAGCACAAATTGCATTTTCCACAAATCAGTTTTATAGAGAATAAAAAAAATAAGGGCTCTAAGTTTAAAAAAATTTATATAGAAGGCGGAAATGCTAATTAAGAAAGTAACAAACAACTATATAAATTTACAACAAAAAAAAACAAAACGAAAATATGTGCATGGTATATTTTTTTATAGAAAAGTTTGATGATAATAATTGGAAAAAGAGGTTTGGTAGTGACAGTAAAACTTCTTGAAGTGGGACAGCAGTCAATTTTAGAAACGGTTTGACTTCAAACATATTAGGCAAACCATGTTGAACTTAAGGAAACTTTTTGTTAAGTTTTATAAAACTGTCATTAGCGTAAGCAAAGTCGGAAACTGATTGCACATACCGCACGGAAACAATTGTTTTTTAATTTGATTTTTTAAATAAATTTAAGAGACTTTTTGTTAATTTTTGACAGTAAATTAAGCAAGCCTATGCATATTATGAATGGGCCTTATGTCTCTGTAAAAACAAACTATCGCAATCTCGTTTGTGGGATAGTGAAATTTTATCTATAAGATTCGGCTGCGCAGAACCCCTTCACCGAAAGTAAGAATATTTCAGTAGTGAGCTTTGTATATTACGAGCTGTCCCGGCAAAAGCTGTTTTGCCATATAATTTATTTCTAGCGAAAGAAAGAGGAATTAAACGCTTTATACCATGATTGCCGATTGAAAAAAGCTATAATATATTATCAGCGATGAATTTTGTATCCTGAAGTATCAAAATCAAACAGAGATAATCAAATTTTACTACAAAAAGCAATTGCGTGTACCATATTTTTTGTCGGTTCGTCTTTAGCCAACACAATGAATGTGTATAATTGTCCGTGTGAAAAACTTGGTGTGCCCAAATCTAAGCCCCAAACAGACATCGTTTGGCCTTGCGACTTATTGATTGTCATTTCAAATGCTAATCTAATACACTCAAAATATTATGTAGTTAAGTTCAAACGAAAATTCATTTTAAAAAAGTTAAAATTCATTTAAAAAACGGATCATTTACATTTCATTTAAAACAAATGATTTTTACATTGATTTTTAAATTTTTTATTTATTAAACAGCATATTCCTTAAAATTGAATAGTTTTTACTGTTAAAAAATATATTTTAACCGACAAAAGTCAAACTACATAACAAAATAAATACGAAAAAACATTAATTTTTGGTAGTTTGTTTTTTGAATATCAAACATAAATAATTCGTAAAATAACTACATTTTTATTCAATTTTAACAGTATGGAAAACGAATTTAATAACCCACAATCAGTTACTGTAATAATTTTATGAGTGTAGGAAATTAAACGCATTTGGATTCAATTGAGACGTCTGCGGCAATCTTCGGAGTTCGTGGTAGCAAAAGATTTTCGTCTCGCAATTTACCATTCAAAATGGTAGCTTCGACAACGTTTTCCATCAATTTTAAACGACCAACCGTGTACCAGCATAGCCGAAGTAGAATAACCGGAGAAAGATTAAAAAAAAAATACATAAACTTTTCAAAAGAATCGATTTATTAATTAAGAAGGTATAAGAGGGTGCTTTTACCCTTTTTGCTTTATTTTACGCCGTATACGTTAAAATATATAGCCCTTAGTTCCTTAAAAACTTATAATAGTCATCGGATAATAAATTAAGAAGACATGGATAGAGAGAGCTTTTACCCCTTTTGTCCTGTTTTGCGCCCTAATTGCTGGAATTTCCAAAAAACTTAAATTCTTAGTTTCCTTTAGTTATGACAGTGTCTGCATGCTAAATTTTAAGAAAACCGGTTGATTAGTTAAAAAGATATTGGGAGGGGAACGTTTACTCCCTAGCACTATTTCACGCACTAAATAAGAAAAATTATAGGCCTTAGTTACATAGTTTGGTAATTTTCAAGTGATAATAAAAAATCATAATCATAAAACGTTGATATTTGTATGGGAATAATATAAAGTAAAATCTAAATGCCATATCTCCGGAACCACGCCGATTTCTTGCAAACTTCACAAAAACCTTCTGCAGACTATCCCTAAAGTAATTGTTTTTGCATTTAGTGGTGACATCAATGTGTACACTTTTTTATATGTATATAGATACACCAATCCTAATAAAAAATTACCTCACAGTAACTGCTGTTTCAGGTGTATTGAAGTCTATTCCAAAAAAACGATTTTTATAAGACCTATAGAAAATTATGGACAGGGCTTAAAATGCTATAGAGATAGCAAAAGCAGCTATGTATATTTAAAATAATAAAAATTTAATTTAATTTTGCTTACACTTATAAAAAGCGTTAGCAAAATAGACACTCTGCTTTTCAAACGAATCTTCTTGAAGGGCACTGGCTCCTGCCAAGGTTTTTCCATTTTAACAATGACAAAACTTTTATAACCTTAAAGTAGACACTTAATTTAAAGGCACAAACTGCCACCTAGGCCAGCCAGGCCAGCAGGAGCCAAATTTCCAAATTAGGTACAAGTATCTAATCTAATCTATTTAAAATCCAATTTTAGCATCCAAATAAATGTGGGCAGGATGGATTTCTTGTACAAAGACATTATAGATTTCTGTATATCTGAAGAACGACAAGAGCCAATCTTATATTTGTGAGCAAAATGGAAATTAAGAATTAGCATTGAGAATAACTGTCACTCGTATGAATCTCTTACATGTTTTCATTGCGAACAATACCTCTCTCTACAATTCCTCTAAAGAATAGAAAATTCTATGTCGAAGAGCAAGTAGTTCCACATGGTCATCTCGTCTGAGCGGCTCTATAGGACTTATATTAAATAGGTATATTATAGTGCGTTTAAATGCCAACAATATAGCCTTTTAAACTGACACTCGAAAGATTCGTTGATTGGCAAGCTTATCTTATTTTATTTATTTAGGCGTAGACTCCCGATATATCTGTCATGGTACACACAAAAAATTCTCCAAAATTTTTCACCAATTAAAGCATTAATCAAAAATAAAATCAGTTTTAATTAAAAATTTAATCAAGTGAATTAAACTTTTAATCAAGTAAATTAAACGTTTAATTAATACTATTAACTGGATTAATTGATACTATTAATTTGTTTACTGGTGCAAATTTAATTAATTTTTTAATTAATATCACAAATTTTTTAATTGAAATCAATTTTTATTTTTTTCTGTGTAGGCTTTGCTTAACTTAAATAAATATATAGCCCTCGATATTTCATAGTACCTTTGACAAGTGGTTACCCACCTAATAGCAGAGACTTTCGGCTCTAGAATACTGCATTCATACACAAAGAAACTTTTACTCCTAGTTCCTCACTACCTATCTGTTACCTTTCTTTCCACCATTCATAAGGGATTAAATGCACCATAAATTATAAAAGGATTTTTCTTCCACGTAAAATGTGTTAGTGTTCATTTTATTATTGTATTGTCCACTTTTAGAAATTTTCCCTGTTCCTAAATCGCTGGAGGAAATATAAAACTAATTAAAAAGACACAACCTAAAAACTGTTTGCAAACTTTATCCATAAGTAACAAATTCTCACGTAATTTTCTTTATGACTAAATTTTTATTTAATTTTTTTTTTTTTTTCATTATTCTACTTTTAGCCAAAATTAATACGCAAATATGGCTATCCCTCCGAAACGCATACAGTTGTAACCAAGGATGGTTATATACTTGAAATGCATCGCATACCAAAGAAAGGAGCACAACCAGTGCTGCTAATGCACGGCATCTTAGATACCTCAGCCACGTGGGTGTTAATGGGCCCCAAGTCGGGGTTGGGTAAGTTGGAGAAACAAAAGCTGACAATTTGAAAAAGAATGTTTAGCTATAAATTAGTTTTTGCTCATGTAATTTAGGTTACATGTTATCTGATTTGGGATATGATGTGTGGATGGGTAATGCACGCGGTAATCGTTATTCGAAAAATCACACCAGCCTTAATAGTGATTATATGGAATTTTGGGACTTTACATTTCATGAAATGGGCAAATATGACTTGCCAGCAAATATTGATTATATTTTAGCAAAGACGGGTTATGATCAACTTCACTATGTGGGCCATTCACAGGTGGATGTAGAACTTTTTTTTTTAATATTTCTAATAATAACTTAAATTTTCGATTTCATTTTTTCTCTAGGGTACTGCTGTATTTTGGGTTTTATGCTCCGAGCAACCTCAATATACACAAAAAATACTTTCCATGCATGCTCTAGCTCCCATTGCCTATATTCATGATATGAAGAGTCCTTTATTCCGCACTTTAGTATTATTTTTAGATTTTCTAACGGTAAGTTTTTCTTTTTTTTTTTTTTTTTTTTTGGTATTCAGTTTTGTTTCGGTTTCTAAATTTGCCTTCAAATACATTTTCATTAAAAAAAATTGTATGTTTGTCTCATTGCAGGCTGCCACACGCATGCTACGGATTACGGAATTTATGCCAAATACAAAATTTCTTGTTGACCACAGCCAGGTGGTGTGTCACGACAATGCCATGACACAGGATGTGTGTTCGAATATTCTCTTTTTGGTTGCCGGCTATAATTCTGAACAATTGAATAAGGTTTGTATCAGCAGACAGGCGTGCTAATGGGTGGCGTTTATCTTTATAAGTTTTATAAATGAGAATGGCGCTTTAGTTCAAACGTATTTGAAGAAATTTGTTAGAGGAGTTGCAAAAATGTGATTTGTTATTTCCATGACTTTTTTAGTTTTTGGTGGGGAAAAAGTTAAGCTGCATAATGTAAAAGGTGGAATTGGGTTAGCTCATCAATTTAGTTATTGCGTAGTAAAAATAATTAATTCAAAATAATTATTTTCTATTTACTTTTAAAAATGTTATGCTTGTAGTGATAGACTTAAAAAAGTCAACACTTCAAAGTTATTAATTTAAGACAAAAAAACAAATTTAAATATTCTATTTAACTTTAAATTTGTTGATCGCCACTGTAAACATATTATAATATGAATACAAAAAGAAATAAAATAAAATATATTCAATGGGTAGTAAGAGCGGCATTCTATGTGGCATTAGGGTGGTCGTTAACTGTATGGATCAATTTTTTTTTCTATTTTTCCATGCTCTAACCCCCCAATTCGGTGGGTATTGATAAAAAACTAAATTATTTTTAGGACAATCGGCGACGGCTAAGCCGTCCCTCACGCCCGCCAAAGTTTGAGAAAAATCGTAAAGTCCGACTTGTATGACTTATATTTAGGAAATTATTAATTTTACATAAAAATCGTTTTCTAAGAAGTTGTTGTTAGTAAAGTTTCCAACAACTTTTGCCTTAACAAGTTTTCTCTAAAACTCACATTGAACAAAACTTAATTAAAATAAAAAGTAAACAGCAGCATTGATGCGAATTTTTTCTTTAGAAATGTTTTTTCTTACACACGTCAATTCAGCTTTACTATTTGTGTTTGTGTGCGTTTGCTTAAAAAAAAAATAGTCAAACGCATATCATTTGTTTCTAACGTACCACGGTAGATAAAGTTGGTGCAATTGTACTTTTTTGATACAATTCAAAGCCAAAAAGTACGGTGGTACCCCCGTGACTAATTTGGTACTATTGCCGTGACGTCAGAAAAAAATTTAGTGGGAAATGAAACCATGAACTTAAACACAAATGCAATGGAAAACCCCCCTGTAAAAAGCTGCCAAAAGCCTACAATACAAGTTGGTATGGACAGGTACATAACAGTGCTTAAACGGGGACGCAGCCCTACCTCTGCAGCAGTTGCTTCGGCCTCAAAAGTACCATCTTTTGATAAAATAAATACACAAAATCGTTTTGCGATTCTGGAGGATGAATCCTCTGAAGCACCAAACGTCATTAAATCGTCTAAGCCACCCCCGATATACCTTAGAGAGCAAAACTCTAATGAGTTAATAAAAAGTTTAATTTCGGTGATAGGTGAAAATTCCTTTTATGTAGCTGCAATAAAGCGCGGTATCATTAACGAGACTAAAATACAGGTGAATCACGAGGATGATTTTCGAAAGGTAATTACAGTATTTGAGACTCTGAATAAAAACTTTTATACTTATCAACTGAAGAGCAGTAAAGGTCTTCAGGTAGTAATCAAGGGCATTGACTCATGCGTAGACCCAGAAGAGGTTAAAACATTCTTAGAAGAAAAAGGCTTCAAGGTAAAGCATGTAGTAAATATTAAAAATAGAGAAAAAATTCCCCAACCACTCTTTCGAGTTGAGTTTGAACCCGGCGACGTAAAACTTAAAAAAAACGAAACACATCCTATTTACAATTTAAAATATATTCTCTACAGAAGAATAACTATAGAAGAGCCGCACAAAAGAAATGGTCCCGTTCAATGTTTAAACTGTCAAGAGTACGGTCATACTAAGGCATACTGCTATTTACCCCCTGTCTGCGTAGTATGTGGTGAACTACACGGTACAGTTTCTTGCGATAAGTCTAAAACCGACCCCAACGTAAAAAAATGTAGCAACTGTGGCGGTAATCACACTGCCAATTATAGAGGATGCCCTGTATATAATATCGTCAAGCAGACGGTTGGACCAAAAACAAATACCCCTCAAATGCAGGTTGCAAATCAAGTAAACACAAATGCAATTCAAGCCCCCCAGCCTAGTAATAACAGAACCTCTTACGCTAACGTCCTAAAATCAAACCATCAGCCAATGCAAGGTGCTTCGCCAAGTAATGATGAAACTCCGGTTTCTAATTTTAGTCGCTTAGAAAAAACCATGGAAACATTAGTGCAAACGGTAAATAATTTTACGAACACAATGGGTAATATGATGCAGGAAATGCTTAGAATGCAATCGATGTTATTGCAAGCTGTACTTAATAAACCATGAACTGTTTAAAAATTTGTTTTTGGAACGCAAACGGCATCCGCCAACATAAAAATGAATTAGAATACTTTCTTAAAAATAAACAAATTGATGTCATGATGATTTCTGAAACTCATTTGACCTCAAGAAATACGTTTAAAATAAATGGTTATATACTATATGATACCAAGGACCCTCGAGATAGAGCTTGTGGAGGTTCTGCCATTTTAATAAAAACCCGAGTGAAACACTACCTAATGTGTGATCATCGTGAAGATTATCTCCAAGCAACGAACATTTGCGTTGAGGAATTAAATAGAAACCTAGTAATTTCATCGTTATACTCCCCGCCTAGATTTTCAATATCGGAGGACCAATATTATAAATATTTTAAATCATTAGGACCGTGTTTCCTAGCCGCTGGCGATTATAACGCTAAACATACCTTCTGGGGGTCGCGACTTATAACACCAAAGGGTCGTGTTTTATTTAACACAATTTCTAAAATGGATTTAAATGTGGTAGCGAGCGGACAACCAACATATTGGCCCACTGATCATCAAAAAATTCCAGATGTCATCGATTTCGGCGTGGTTAAAAACATTCCCATAGAAACGATTCATGTTGAAGCCTCCCTAGATTTATCTTCCGACCACACACCTACAATTGTTACTATAATGAACCCCAATAGAATTGTACCTCCGACGACAGCTACGCAAATTAATTGGTTAAAATATAAAAAATATCTCAGTACCCATTGCACAGAAAATATTCCGCTCAGTACACCGGATTATGTAGATCGCTCTATTGACAATTTTGACAGTTTTCTGAAACTAGCTGTTCAACATTCCAATATTGTCCCCAAAAAAACAAAAACTATTAAAATATATTCCACAGATGTCGAGCATCTTTTGTCTGAAAAAAGGAGGGCTCGAAGAGATTGGCAATTGCACAGATCCCCTCAACTTAAGAACTTACTTAAAGAGTGTACAAAAAGACTTAGAAAGTTACTGCAGACTAAGAAAACGGCTTCTCTGGAAAAATATCTTGAGGAACTTGATGCAACCCCACAATCAAACTACTCATTATGGCGCGCAGCTAGAAATCTCAAAAGGCCAGTTGTCTCTAAACCACCATTAAGAAACTTGAATGGAAGTTGGGCAAGAAATGATGTTGAAAAAGGAAATCTGTATGTCAATCATTTAAAAAACGTATTTACCCCAAATATATCTCACGATATTGCGGTCGAGTTACCACCTGTTGCTGCTAGAGCAGCTGTTCCGCTAAGATTTGAGATAAGAGAAATCGAAAAGGCTATTTGTGATTTAAACCCCAAGAAGGCTCCTGGTTTTGATAAGATCAGCAACAAAATGCTTTTGGAGCTACCCAGCATAGCAAAGAAAATTATTCTTTTAATTTTTAATGCTATTTTACGCCTTGAATACTATCCTCAAAAGTGGAAGGTCTCCTTAGTCACCATGATACCTAAACCTGGAAAGGATCACACAAAAGTTGAGTCATATAGGCCTATAAGCTTACTTTCTAATATATCAAAGCTGTTTGAGAAGCTGTTAGCGTCAAAATTAACCCCAATTTTAAATGAAAATAGATGTATTCCTAACCACCAATTCGGCTTTAGAAGAGAACACAGCACAATTGAGCAAACCCATCGTATAGTAAACGCAATAAGAAAAGCCTTTGAAGAAAAAAAATATTGCTCCGCTCTCTTCATCGATGTTTCTCAAGCTTTTGATAAAGTCTGGCATGAAGGCTTATTACATAAATTGAAGCTCAACTTACCAGTAAACACACACAAGCTGTTAGAAAGCTACTTAGTCGGTCGAAAATTTATTATTAAAGAAGGTGATTATTTAAGCTCTCCTCAGCAAATTGACGCTGGAGTCCCTCAGGGAAGCATCCTGGGCCCACTTTTATACTTAATATATACCTCGGACATGCCAACAAACAACTACACACAAACTTCAACATTTGCTGATGATACAGCTTTTTTGAGCGTGCACGAAAACCGTCAAGAAGCATCTCGATACCTACAGGATCATATATTTCAACTCGAACTATGGTTAAAGCAATGGAGGATAGAGGTCAATGAGCAAAAATGCGTACATATAACATTCACCTTGCGTCGGGAATCATGCCCCCCTATTAAAATCAATAATCAAATAATACCTCAAAATTCGCATGTAAAATACCTCGGTATTCATCTAGATCGCCGTTTAACGTGGAAAAGCCATATAGAGGCAAAATTAACTCAAATGAAACTAAAAGCCATCCAAATTCATTGGCTTATTGGAAGAAACTCTGTCCTTAGTCTCGACTGCAAACTTCTTCTTTACAACTCCATCTTAAAGCCAATCTGGTGCTATGGTATTCAGTTATGGGGCACTGCCTCGGCCTCTAATATCGAAAAAATTCAAAGGCGCCAAAATAAACTACTTCGAATAATCACAGCTGCCCCTTGGTATGTTAAAAACTCAAATATTCACAAGGATCTTAATGTTCCATTAGTTAAAACTATGATTACGAAATATGCAGTAAAATACTTAAAAAGGCTCGAATCGCACCCAAACCCACTAGCACGAAATATTTTAAATGATAGCGGCCACACTCGCTTAAGAAGAAGAGACACTGCAGCACTTATCCAATTAGATGAGCGATAAACACTATAAAAGTGAACAGAACCCGCGATGAAGAAAATTTTTGTCTGGCACTGGCAGGACAAAAAATAACGTATTAGGTTAAGATTTGATTAATTATTGTTAGTTCATATTTAATATATGAAGATTCAATAAATAAATAATGAGAAAAAAAAAAAAAAAAAAAAAAAAAAAAAAAAAATTTTTTTTTTGATATAAAATGGAAACTCGTATTTACTGTCCAATGAATGTAAACGGATTTCAGTGTTTGGTGCAAATGGTCTTGCCAAAGTGCAAATGCAAAATTTCGAAGCGTTTTTATGAAATCTTAAGGAAACTCTGTGTATTTTGTTGTTGGATTTAACAAAACAGCTATGATATTTTGCATTTGCTCTTTGCAAGACCATTTGCACCAAACACCAAACTTCGCTATTGTGAATAGATTTTTGCACTTGATCGTTGGACGATTGCATATGCCACATTCTAAATCAAGTATCAGCGGCAGCATATAAGCCTTCATGCCAAAATATTATACATAAAAACAAAGGAACGAAATAGACCGTATGTACCAATGGTTTCAAGTGTAACCGAAACAAAAGTCTTTTTCTTTTATAAAAAAAAAATTATTTATTACTATTGGAGTCGAAAAAGTATGATTTTAGAAGTTCGTAAGTACGATATTGGTTTTCTCATTCATCATCCCTGTAACATACCTGAACGCTTTCTTTATTCTTTAAGGGGGCCCTCATATAAAATTGTCAACACAGACTAGAAAAATATTGAAGAAAAAGCCCCACAACTGCCAAGGAATCACCCTAGGGGGATTAAATATATGACGGACCTTCATTAGTTTTTTATGCTTTACATTTTCTTAAAACATACTTGCCTTATTCCATACAAATATGCCGGTTTAATAAAATTCTTAAATTTGGCCACTGCAGCGCCAAGATTGCCCTTAGTTGGGTCAAATGTATGACCAACCTCACATAATTTGTTTTATCGCCATTGCCAAAAAAAATTTGGTTTCTAATACGACTATGCATATGAGAAAAACCTATAACAATTGTTAAAGGTAATATTATTGTGGAATTTCGTTTTTTTTTAGTTTATTTTATAAACTAAACCGTTTTTGAGTTATGCTGTGCAACCTCCTCCGTTTTGAAAACAAGAGCTAACCTAAAAAACGGTTAGCACCATTGAATTCAGCGTACCCGAATTAGGGTAAAACGCCAGGCGCCCGGCTGGTCGGTTTTTTTTTTAAATAAATAATAAAAATGTTTTTCAACAAAACTAATTCATAGGAAATGCGTTTCTTTAATGAATTAAACATTAGGTTTTTTAGTGGCTTATTCGATATTTTCAGTTTATGTTGTTTAATAAGAGATAAAGAAACACTTGTTAACAAATTTTCTACAAAATTAATATTTTCTAAGTTATTTAACATAAAAGTCAGATTTCATGTAAAATTATAATTTTTCTCAAACTTTTGTGGGCTTGAGGGACGGCTTAGCCTTCGCCGATCGTCCTAAAAATTTTTTTTAGTTGTTTTTTTTTTATCAATACCCACCAAATTGGCTAGTGAGACCTAAATAAATCCAACTTTTGATTTTAACGGTCACCCTAATGTGGCATATGTGGTATTCCGTAAGCCAAACTATAAACTAAACATAAAACACAACAATTTTTTAGCTTTATTTTTATTTAAATAAAAGTTGATGGAACCAGGGATGGACATTTTTACCGCAGATATTTTTTATACTTACTATTTGTAACTTTCCAATAAATGTGATATGATATGATAATTCTCATTTCTTTTTTTCAAAATTAAGGCGACTTTTTTCCAAAGTGACTTGGCGGAAATAATGGGAAGATTGAACCTATTGTCAAATAGAAATGAATGATAAAGGCAAACAATTTTAAATAACGGTAACTCAAGATAAATGAACGCCCGGTTCAACTCAAGGGAACACCAACATGGTGAAACATTTTTTTCTAGGTTAAAAACTACCGATTTGACTTATTTCTGTGCCGTTTTATTATATAATAATAAAGGGTTAAATTGTAAGGGCCGATGTTGAATGTGAACCACACCTAAACGCCAAGTTTTTTTCCGAATTTTATTTGACATTTCTCTATTTCAGACTTACTCAATTTGAACCATGGGCAGAATGGTTCAATGGGCAGAATGGGTGAATGGGCAAGAAATGGCAACAGTGGATGATCAATTTTCGAAGAAAATCATCTTCAGTGATGAGGCACATTTTCACCTCAGTGGATTCGTCAATAAACAGAATTGCCACATTTGGGCGAATGAGAATCCAAGTGTGATTGTCGAAAAACCAATGCACCCACAAAGAGTGACTGTTTGGTGCGGTTTATGGGCTGGCGGCATCATCGGGCCGTATTTTTTCCAAAATGAGGCCGGTCAGGCAGTTACTGTGAATGGTGTTCGCTATCGTGAGATGATAACGAACTTTTTATGGCCCGAATTGGAAGATATGGATGTGGACGATATGTGGTTTCAGCAGGACGGTGCCACTTGCCACACAGCTAACGAAACAATGGCTCTTTTGCGCAACAAATTCAATGGCCGTGTTATCTCACGTAATTGGCGATGTCAATTGGCCGCCAAGATCATGTGATTTGACACCGTTGGACTTTTTTCTTTGGGGTTATTTGAAAGAAAAGGTGTACGTCGATAAGCCAGCAACAATTCAAGAGCTAAAGGATGAGATAATTCGGCACATTAACGGCATAGAACCTCCATTATGCCTCAGGGTCATCGAAAATTTGGACCATCGGATGGAGGTGTGCCGCCGCGGTCGCGGCGCCCATTTGGCCGATATTTTGTTCCATACATAATTGAGTAATACCAATATATCATAATAAAATAAAATTACAATAATTTCCTAAACAGTTTGTGTTTTATTCAAAATCAACATCGGCCCTTTAACCTTAACCACCCTTTATAATAATTTCCAAAGCCTTATTCCCGCCCAACAAAAAAAAGGAATTATGTAATGCCCCTATTTCGGTTCTCCACTTTTGTAACAGTTTGGTTGACTTTGATAAATTCACATTGCCATTCTCAACTCAACTGGCAGTTGGCTATTCAGTTGTGTATCTGTTTGTTTCGTGGTATTGCCGTTTTCAACTTTGTAAAAGTTTGGTCGACAAAAATGTTAAATACACACAACTGCTAAAAAGGAGTTGTGTTATTGGCAGTTAAAGTTTATTTTTTTTAAATTCGATGAAAATCGAAAACAAAATGGAGAAATCGTATCTATAAATTTTTGTAATAACTTTTTGGGTTTTTTAAAAACTTTTATTAGTAAGAACAATTTTTGATTTTTAGTTGAACTGTTAATTTTTAATTTTTTGATATTCTTTAATTAGGCTTGAGTTCATCAAATTTAATTTTCATTATATTATTTTCACTGAGGGAAGGAATTTTACAACTTTGAATTTTTATTAAAATTTATTGATAATTTTTCTTGGCTGAGCTGGGATTTGAACCCGGGTTGATCTTTACATGTTTCAAGAAACACCACTTTCTATCGTTAGACGATCTTTGTGTTCTACCCACTGCACCACTGCGGTGCCCGTTAGCCAACAGTCAAACATCAATCTTTAACCAGTAGTACTGGTGGTTCGAAATTTGCTGTTATTATCAGTTAAATTTCAAATTACATGTTGCCTCCTTCTTTCTCTGTTTTTTCGTATTCTTTCTGTCAAGACTTTGTCTTGAAAACCTGAATACATTTGTTTATTATGTTTTTTTGTCCACTTTCGTCGACATTTTATTTGTACAAATTAAAGTACAAATGTAAACATTAGAGCTTGTGCCATAGCTATTTCTAAGAACAATTTTTGATTTTTAGTTGAACTGTTAATTTTTAATTTGTTTAATATTCTTTAATTAGGCTTGAGTTCATCAAATTTAATTTTCATTAAATTATTTTCACTGAGGGAAGGAATTTTACAACTTGGAATTTTTATTAAAATTTATTGATAATTTTTCTCGGCTGAGCTGGGATTTGAACCCGGGTTGATCTTTACATGTTTCAAGAAACACCACTTTCTATCGTCAGAAGATCTTTGTGTTCTATGTAAAGATCAACCCGGGTTCAAATGCCAGCTGAGCCAAGAAAAATTATCAATCAATTTTAATAAAAATTCCAAGTTGTAAAATTCCTTCCCTCAGTGAAAATAATTTAATGAAAATTAAATTTGATGAACTCAAGCCTAATTAAAGAATATCAAAAAACTTTTATTAGTTTGAAAATAAAAACGAAAGCTCAATTTGAGCGTCTCGTCAAGAGAAACTTAGATATTGTTCGCGGAAAACGCCAGTGTGGTATGATGAAAAATTCATGTAAGCAGCTATGGGACGAGTTTATAGCCTAGTTAAATAGTTTGGGACCACGACAAAAGCTTCTTTTAAACACTTATAGTCTTCTTAATCTAATTATAATATTCTTGGCACAGGTTTGGATACACTACAAGGCAAGTATAAAGAAAAAACTTGGCAAAAATAAAAGAAACACTCAAACGAGGGCTATCACAAGAAGTTTCATTAAATAGCCTTGAAGATACTGTTTCGCAGCTCTTGTATTGCAAGTCCGGCCAAGTATTTGGTGTTGAAGATACTACACCATCAAGTGACAATTTGACTGAGACAGTTGAACCAATAATACAGCCAGCAGATTTGCCAACAGCTACCCCAACCAGAAGAGGAACTCATCCGGCACAAGAAAGTTTTGTTACTTATTAGAAGTTCTTACTTGGTACTGGGAAGTTCAAGAGGGTTGCAATCATCATGAATTTGTCTTCTTGTACATAGCGCATCTATACAAGAGTTTTCGTTTTCATCATCATAAATAAATTGACACTAATATCAATTATAAATACTTTTTATTCAACACAGCAATTAAAAATACTTTTAGTTTAAAAAATTATTTAATTTTATAAAATTTTCACTTGTCAAACGTTATATTTAAAGTTGGCAAATCGATATTTTAAGTTTGCAACTTTATAGCAAACTCAACTAAAAACAGTTGAGTATCACAATTCCTGAAATGAGTTTGGTTGTGCATAAGTTGGGTTGACTCCAACACGACCAAACTGAGTTGAGTGGAGAACCGCAATAGGGACATAAGGCTTATTCTCCTTTAATCCAAATGTTAGCTGTTGAACCAGAAAGAGACAAACAGACGAACAGATCTATCTTAATCTTAATGAAACAGAAGAGTATACATTTCTATACTGCCTTTGCCGACCTTTTTCGATTTCTCATAGAAACATCAAAATCAATATATTCCCAGCTTTTTATGGTGGTATTTGTTTTAACTACTTTGAACATCATTGCCCATCCCTGTCGAAAACGCAGCCTATTTAAACTCTAAGGGCCATTATTATAACTTGGCGTTAGCTGTTATCCGACAGTTAACAGACGCTTTTTGACAGATAACACATTATTATCTGTCAATTTAATCTTAACTTTAGCTAACTTCAAGTTGTAATAATGGCCCTAAGAAAGGGAGAGTTTTAAAACAAAAAATTCCAAAACAACTTTAACAACAAAACACCGGAAGGGCATCATGTCGCAAAATGTTGACATAAAACGTTGTTATGTTGCAATATATAAACATTTAGATTCAAACGCATGCAAAGCGTATGTTTAGTAATTTTTTTACAATTGTCAGTGTATTTGTAAAATGAAAATACTTACATAACAATGCCGCCATAGTGTGTGTATGGTACAATTAAAAAAAAAAACATCTATAATTGTTAACACGACCATGTGTTGTACTCGTATTCTTTTAGTTAAACGGAAATTTTGTTGTTCTGTTTCAGGTTTCAAGTAACATAACTGAAAGTGCTGTCTGTTTCAACCCTCTTACACCCCCACCGACAGTCGCGTGAGTCTATGAGTATTTTGTCCTCTTTAGTTAATTATTCCTCTAACAAAATTTCAACTCTTTGCTACTGTTTGCTCAACTCTATTACAGAAAATATGTTTCAAGTACAGATATTTTCATTTAATTGCAACGGCCTCAAAAGCGGAAGTAATACATTAACTTGTGACCACATATTGCAGAGTTTATCACAACAGCTCATCATTGTGACCATCGCCATTGTTGTTGTCATCATCATGTGTCACCACAAAAGGATTGTAAATTTTAACTTTACACTGACAATGTGTTAAATTACAAGAAGTTCTAAACGAACGGTTCATGAATGTTATTATAGTAATGAATTTCAATTGAGTAATCAAGAGCAAATGGATTTAATTTAAAAAGAGTGGAGTGGGAGAGTGGAGAAAATATAATGGATTTGTAGTTTAGATATTTAGATGTTGGTGGATAAAAACACAAATCAAAATTTATTGCAAAATTAATAGTTGATCAAGTGTTTCAGTCATATTTAAATTATAGAAAAAAGAAGAAACAAATAAGATTTAGGTAAAATTCTCATAGAATTAGTGGAGATGTATTTGAGCTTAAGTTTTTTTCCTTTAATTTGGAACTAATATGTACAATGGGGTTTAAGATAAGGGCTCCTGTAGAATGCGCTATTATTTAAGACTACACAAATCACCTTTAAATTGCGAATCCGATTCTCTTTTCCGTTCTAACTGGGCTGGGCTTTTTTTAATTTTTTTTTTTTTTTGTTTCCAGAAATTTTAATAATTCCTTTGCAGTCATTGGTTCAAAACTGCATATTTGGAGTAATTTACCTTTTAAGACTGAATGCAGAAAGCAGCACATTTCTATTCAATTGCGCATTCATATTTTTGTACAAAATTTTAATACTTTTACTGTAACCGTTTTCCATATATACAGAATACGCATACCGTTAATAAAAATTTAACAGTTTTTCCTCGAAATGTTGCTTTTCCCAATAAATTTTCAAGGGAAGAGCGAACAGAATTTCGATGGTGATTGTCTTTGTATAGAAGGTCTCACAGCCACTTCTCGAATCTAGTCCTTTTTTTACCACGTTTTTGCAACAATTTGGTAAGATTAACTTCAACCGTTTTCAGATATACACCCACTTTTCCAATACAAGCTATTTATACATAATTTGGATTTTCTTACTGTCATCGTCCTCCAAATAGAAATTAATCTTAATTGTAGTTGTATTTGAAATTTAAAGCGCAGAGTAGTCCGAAAAATACTATTAAAATTCAGAAAAATCGGATCAATAGGTTAGGAAAAATAAACGCATTTTAATTTTTACAATGGGTGTCGTAGATTGAGCTACATATGGGCATTTCCATTTTGACGTGTCGTAATATTCGTACCACAAAATGTAAAAAATAAAATGAAGAAGTCAAATTTGTAAAAAGGGTTTTTATATATATATATAAAATTATGAAGTAGCACTATATTCAGAAAAAAAATTACAGCAATCAACGGTAAGGATTTGCAGATATAAGCAAAAATATGGATTTTGACTTGCATTACAAAACTTAATAAGACGGCGAATGGAGCAAGACGTTTTAAATAAAACCTTTTTAGTAAGCTTTGGACTTATAGAATTAAAATATTAGAATTAAAAATATTTGCTCGTTTAAAGGCACATATGGGCATTTTGAGCGAAGAGTCTACTTTTTTTTTAATGTAACGCCAGAATGCAAATAAGGTTGTATTTTAGGACCATGTTGTTCAACCGTTATCCCTTTTGTTACTAAATGTAGAGCTAGTTGCGCTTTACACCACAATATAAAAAAGTAAACTATACGTATACAATTTTTTGAGAAATAATTTAAATTTTTTCTGTCGTTACGTTACAAAAAGTAGACTTTTCGCTGGAATTGCCCATACGTATATGGTTTAAAATTTTTAATAAGATTTTATTAACCATTGTGTCTTTTTAAACATTTCGTGAAGAGGACTTGACGAATTTAATATAAGAATTACACACTTAAACAACGTAAAAAAACAAAAAATCTAGAGATTATTTATAATTTGAAATTGGACAATGGAACACATTTCGCTAAAACTGCAGAATTACCAGCGACAATTATACCTATTTAAATGTACCAATTGGGTTGGTGTATCTTCAGAGAGAAAATGGTTTCGCACACAGGCGAACTTATCTGGGATCAACGTTGATCAACTTATCTGGATGAAACAGTTTCTGACAGATTTTCTATAGGAATATTTGAAAGAAAGAATCTGTGTTAACATGCGGAACGAAATAATGGCCGTTACACCCGAAATTTTGCAAAAGAAATGGTCACCACTTACAGAATATAGTTGTTCAAAGCTACTCCAAAAACAACGTTCCCTTATAATTTTAACAAAAAAAATTTATAATTATCGCATAAATAAAAAATGTATAAACAATTCAAGCCATACACAGGAAAAAAGAAAAATTTATTTCAATTAAAAAATTTGTGATTTTTAATAAAAAAATTAATTAAATTTGCACCAGTAAACAAACTAACATTATTATTTAAACGTTTAATACACATGATAAAACGGTTAATTTTCTTGATTAAATTTTTAATTAAAACTGATTTAATTTTTGATTAATGTTTTACTTGGTCAAAAAAAATTGTCTGCGTATACATAGGACTTTTTTACACACTGTATTGTCGCCTTAAGATATTTGCATTCGTTTTTATTTTAGAGCCTTTAAAATGATTTAGGACACGGACATTACGAACGTCACGTATGTATTTTTTACTTGAATTTGTTCGGTAACCAATTTGGCACATTTTTAAAACCAAAGAAACCTAATGATTTAAACAACTTAAATGCCAAATTTCATTCTCCTTGTTCATCGCGTGTAAACACAATGGTGACAACCCCTTTATTGAAAAAGGATATTTATAATAGTGTTATGTAAAATAAAACACCAATTTGGTCCATTTTTTACTCTGATCAAGCTTTTTTGTATAGAACATATTTTGACCGAATATCAATAAGGCTCTAATTAATCAAACCTATATTCCGAAAATATATTTGCATTGGGTAAAATAATGGATCGATTTGATTCATAAACAACCATTTTCTTAACAAAAAGTGTTTAAATATATTTTGGTCGATTTAATCATATTATTGTCACCAGTAACCATATTATGGTTTAATTGGTTCTCCATCAAGAAGCCACAAAAATATGTTAGGTTAAATATTTTTACCGCTAATAATCCGTCGGCTTAATATGAAAACCTGCAAAATGCCTTTCAGCACATTTTACAGGAGAGACAAAAAAGTTTTTATATTTTATATATTCAGCTTGAAAGGAAAACCATAAATATAGTTGGTTTTACGCATTTCAAGACTCAAATTGAAGAAAAACTACATGCTAGTCGACGAGTCGTATCTTTCTCTACCACACGACATCAAAACCTCAATTTACTTAAAAGTGGACTTAGCAGGTTTGCATATTAATCCGACGAAATGTTTGATTTTAAAATAACCTCCTTTTCTTTTTTATCAACAAAGCAACATGTTTTGGTAGCCATAATATGTTTGAGGCTTCTTGATCCATTTTAACCATAATATTGTTGCCGTTAATAATACTATTGTTAAATTAGTTATTATATGTTTATTAATTTTCGTTAAAAATACTTTTATTCGAGTTGACTATATAAAAATGTTTTTCTTTGGGTGTAGTTGTAATAAAAGAACCATTATTTTCTCATTTTTTTATATACATATAGGTAAAGGGTAAAAATATTTAAGGCCCAACCATAATGTGCTTAAGTTGGCTTAAGCAAATGTGCGAATATATGTTAATTACATGAGGCAAACCAATTTGAACTTGAGGAAACTTTTAACTAAGTTTAATGAAACTGTCATTTGCTTAAGCAAGGTGCGAATCTAATCGCACATTCCGTACGGAATCAAATGTTTTTTTATTTTGTTTTTGTTTTTTTACATACATTTGAGAGACTTTTTATTAATTTTTGACAGTAGGCTAAGCAAGGCTATGCATATTATGGTTAGGCCTGTAGTTCAACCAAATCCCTATAATTGCACGTATTAAAATTGCATTTTTTAAAGCAATAATATTACTTTCATAAATTATTTTTCATTACTTTTTGATATTTTTGTTACATAGGATTATTTATGTATAATCTTTAAGAAACATTTAGAATGATTTGTACAGACATGTTCTGGAAATCAAATGAAATTAAAACCAATGGACCCCTCTTGCTCAATTTATTTGAAAATGTTGATTTTAAGAGTAGTTTTGATAAAGAAAGGCTGTTCTCATAGTATTAAGTAAAATAAAGCGAAATATTTAAAGAACTTTAAAAACTGGATCGTTTTCAAGTTTTATTCGATTTTAATTTCGATTTCCAGCACATGCCTGATAAAATCTGGCTTAGGATTTAATTTGTTTTCTTACCTTTTTCAAGAACTTTATTTAACAAAAACGTATGAACAAATCTAGTTTACCCACGCAGCTCCAAATGAAATAAAGTACCGAAAGTGATAGACAATTGAAAAATTTGAAGAAAATATTGAGTGCCAACGCATAATTTTCGAGCTATGGACCTCTAAAGCTTTCATATAAATATGCGATTTTCTACTACACTTATAAGTGTACTAACTGACCTGACAAACGTTGTTTTGCCGTACAACTTATTTCTTTCATATGTTACAGTGTCTGCGTTCCAAATTTTAAGAAAACCGGTAGATTAGTTAATAATATATAGGGATGAGGAGGAGTTCTTCCCTATTTCACGCCCTATTCCCTATTTTCTTTCAGATGTTACAGTATCTGCATGCCAAAGTTTAAGAAACCCGGTTGATTATTTAAGAAGATATAGGGAGGGGAGCTTTTACGCCTCTTGCTCTATTTCACGCAATAAATAATAAAATTATTGGCTATAGGTCCTTCCAGTAGTTACACTACTTGCCTGCCAAATTTCAAGAAAATCGGTTGATTAGTTAAGAAGTTATAGGGAGGGAGAGATTTTACCCTTCTTGTCCTTTTCACGCCCTATTCCCTATTCCCTTTCAGATCTTACTGTGTCTGCGTGGCAAATTTTAAGAAAACCGGTTGATTAGTTAATAAGGTATAGGGAGAGGAAGCTTTTAACCTTATTGCCCTATTTTAAGTCTTCTAGCGATATGAAATATACCTTACGACCTATTCTCATACCTAACAAGTACACATAAAAAGTTTCATAAAAATCGGTCAAGCCCTTTCGGAGGAGTTCAATTACAAAGACCCTGACACGAGAATATTATATACATATCGAACCTTACCGTAAAAAGTAAGACCAATCTATTTCTTACAGATTGAGACGTAACATCTTACTGCTAACTGTAATCGTTCTTTACATACAACAAAATGAAACAGCTGATTTGCAACGTTACTGTTACTCCCGGCTAACTGAGCCTTAAACCGCGAAAATACATACAACAAAATGAAACAGCTGATTTGCAACGTTACTGTTACTCCCGGCTAACTGAGCCTTAAACCGCGAAAATAACGTAACAACATGATTTTCAATTTTCGTTTTTTTTTTAATAAATTACTTTATTGTCAACGATTTTATAGCAAAAACAATTTATTGTAAGCGACAAATTTCATACAAAATTTATATGAAATAAAATAAAAAAGCTCTCTCCTGTAAAATTTGATTTTTGGCGCTTACGTTATTTTCGCGGTTAGAAGTCGATATATAGATATAGCCAATATTGGTATTTTTTTAAAGCTTTTGAATACATTTTCTTCGTATAGAAAATTTATATAAATTTTTTTTACTCTTTAACTCCCATTACAGTTCTTACAAAATTTTACATCAAAACGTTACGGAAGTGCACTAGGTTTATTTAATAAAAATGTAAAACATATAAAAAATTCATTGGCCAAATACGTTAAGAAATGTAGTGAAAAATCGCATACATTTATACATATATAAAAACTTATGAGGCCCCTAACTCGAAAACTATGCGTTTGCGTCACTTTTTTCACTTTATATTGTCTTCTTGTTTTCAATTTTCTGCAAACCTCGGTGCTTCGTTTTTGTTCTCGGAGCTTTGTTTTTAGACTAGATTTAATTCAAAACGTATCACGATTTTTATACACAATTAATTTTTTTAGCCACTATAACTTCTGACTTTTTTATTAATTAACATTTGTAAATTTTATTTATTTATTTTTTAACCATTAATCAAAAAGCAAACAAAGAAGATCTGACAAATCGGCCATAAAAACTTATTTATTTTATATTTAACACTTTTAACTGCACATTTTAGAATGGAATAATTAAACTTTTTGACAAAAGATGGTATAATTAAAGGGAAAAATAAACCACATAAACATATTAAAAAAAGAACGAAGTATGTTTGTTTGAATTTAAAATTTTTTAAAGAGCACCATACACTATCAAAATGCTTGACGTCAGCTCGTGTGCTTGATGGTATAGCGCAATTGCCTGTAAAGCGGTCTGTCTGTACACGGGCAAGAATTTATCATCAAGCGCTTTGGTAGTATTAGTGAAAATGTGTTTGTATGTGTGACACCGACGATACTGGTTGGAAAATTTAGATATGACGGCGAATATTACGTCCAGCACACGTACACGTTTTGTCTGCATGACAAGCATTTTGAGCGTTAACAGACAAATTCTTCACTGTTCATCGGGAAACACTTTTATTAGTGATTTTGCAATACCATCCTGTCGGTAAAAATTTTATCTTTTTTTATAAATACTTTTATGTATAACTACTTTTTTAGCACAAATTTTCTTTTCAACTATATTTAAAACACACTTTTTCTTTGCCATAGATTAAACACGCACTTAAAAAAATGGCCGATCGTCAATCAACATGCATCTAATTAAATTTATCACTAATTTCACAATTAAGAAATAAGCATTTCATTTTCCTTATACTTTTAAAACTAAGTAAACACTTAAACACTTTTGTTTGTAATAAATAATACAATTATTAACACTTTTTTTAAAATTATGAAAAAAATTTATGTTAATTTGCAAATTTTTTTTAAGAATAACCGAACCGCATGAAAATTACGCAATAACTAAAAAAAGAAAGTCAAAAATGCAGAAAAGAACAAGTAAAAAAAAACAACACTGACACACATACAATACATTTATGCATAATTGCTCTGCATTGAGTGGGAGACAAACAATTTTAAGAGTATTTGTTGTTAGTAGCAATAGTATCAATTAAAGAAAACAGGAGTTCAATTATTATTTTTAAAACAACAAAAACAATGGAAGTTAAATCAAAGCAAAGCAATTAAGAGAAATTTTTAACGGGAGCTAAAGTAAATAAATGTTAACCAAAACCTTTTTTTTATGAAATGTATGCAAAATTAAAGAAGTTTTATAGATTTTCTTATGATTAATATTAATAAAACTATATTTTTGAATATAATTTAAATAACTATTGAATTTTTGTAATAATTAAATATTAAAAGAAATTACAGCAAATTTATTCATAATTTATTGTCTCTTCCAGACCATGCTACCGGTCATGTTGAGTCACACACCTTCCGGCGCATCGATAAAACAACTCGAGCACTTTGGTCAACTCATGAAATCTGGGCACTTTCGTAAATTTGATCGTGGCTATTTGCGTAATCAACTGGAATACAATCGCATGACACCGCCCGATTACGATTTAAATAAGGTCAAAGTACCCGTTGCCCTTTACTATTCCATGAACGATATGTTGGTTTCGAACACGGGCGTTGATCGTTTAGCACGTGAATTGCCGCAAGTTATAGACAAGTATTTGGTGCCCATGGAAAAGTTTAATCATTTGGATTTTCTATGGGCAATTGATGTTAAAACACTTGTCTATAATCGACTTGTACGAAATATAAGACGTGTAGAGAATTTCAAATTAAAACATAGTGCTAGTTTAGCTGCGAATATACAGCAATTGCAGCAGCAACAATATTTACAACAGCAGCAACAACAACGTCTGGAACTATTAAATAATCAACATACACTTCCACTGCCATCTCTACCACCAAATTTGTCGTTAGCCAGTGTTAATGCTCCAGTTATAGCTTCAACAGCGGCTCCAACAGCAACAACAACAACAACGACAGCTCGAACAATAACTACAAATCATATTCAGACAGTTCCAGCCGTTCAGCCAACTCAATACCAACAGCTACAAGAGCAACAACAAGCAGAGCCCATGCAAACCTTGCCAAATGTCATGACAAATGCGTGAAATTTAAAATGGGCATCGTGATTTTTTTGTACGCAATACAAAATCAATATTTAATGATAATTAAGTTTCCTAGGCAAATATTCAGGTATTCAATATTAGGAGTATTCACAGTTTTAGACGATATAAATCAGATTAGATTTTGTTCTTTTGTAAAAAAAAAAACCCTTAAAGAGGTTTTCTCAAAAAAAGTCTTTTTTTGAAATTTTTTAAAAATAATTTCTGAGAATTTTTCCAAAAAAAAAAAAAAAAATTGTCTATGAGAATTTTTTATTAAAAAAGAATTTTATATAAAAAGTTAAATATCGAATTAATTTACTCGAAAATATTTTTTAAGAAAATTACCCGAAATTTTTTTTATTAAACTTTCTTTTATCGAAAATATCATTAGAAATTTCAATTAAAAATATTTTGGAGAAGTCATTATTGAAGAAAGATATATTGAAAAATTGTCTTAAGGATAATCTTCTGTCTTGAATTAATTATTCTAAAATATATCTTCTCAAAATTTTTTTTAAAGCGTCCGTTTAAAAAGGTTCGTACAGAAAAATTCCCTCTTTAACTTTTTTTTTTTAAAACTTTTCTCTAGAAGTGTTCTGTCTTTCGAAAAGATTTGAGAAAAAATTGTTTCTAGAAAAAAATTTTTTTTGAGAATAACATCAAATTTCGAACCACCAGTACTACTGATTAAAGATTGGTATTTGACTGTTGGCTAACGAATGAAAATTAAATTTGATGAACTCAAGCCTAATTAAAGAATATCAAAAATTAACAGTTCAACTTAAATCAAAATTGTTCTTTTTTTTGAGAATATTTTGCAAAAGTTTTTCAAATTAAAAAGGTTTTCTTAAAGAAAGTATCCTTTCAAAAAGTTTCCTTTAGACAAATCTTCTTTCAATTTATTTTTTTTTAACTTTTTTCTCAAAATTTAGAAAAAAATTTATCTCGAAAAGATTTTAGAAAAAAAAACAGTTTTAGAAAATTCTTTTGTCGAAATTATTTTTTAGTTCAAATTTTTTTGGCAGAAAGGCTTCTTTCTATAGAAAATCTTTTCTTTGAAAAGTTGTCTAAATGAAAATATTTTGTGGAAAATTTTCTACAAATAAATTTTGCGTTGAAATTTGTTCTTTCGAAAAATCTTTCGCCGAAAAAGTTTTTAAAATAAATAGTTGGCGAAAAATATTCGTATTAATCCAATTTTGTTGAAAAGTTTTTAAATAAAAGAAATTTCCATGACTAGCAGACAATCTTTTAAAAAGTTAAAATACAAATATTTTCAAGGGATTTTAAATATAGATTGAAAAGAGTGGAAAAAAATTTTGTTAAAAGCTTTTTATAATAATCATTTTGCTGAAAAAGGTTTTGAAAAAGAAAAGTATTTAAAAACAAATTTTTGCGAAAAATGTTCGTACAAAAGTTTTTGAAGCCGGTTTTGTTTGTACTATTAAGTTTCGTTCAAAATGGCAGCCAAATTTGCACTTGGTGTTCACAATAGAGCAACAATTTTACTTTAGTTACATTTTTGAAAATTAAAATGAACATTTTAACAACATCCCAGGAAAAACTTTTTGATTGTAGTAATAGGTGGTAGTTATTTCATACATTACCTGGTAAGTAATTGTCAATACAATTGTCATTATTCTGAAAGCTTCAATTAGTACTTACTAGTAATAACCTCAGCAACTACTTATTACTTTTGTTATTTTCACTACTGAATATTTGCTTTCTGGTAACGTACTCAATAACTACTTATTCGGTCTATTAACTAGTGATTTTTTGGCTTCTGGTAAGTTTATTGTAAGTACTTAAAATTCAACTTACTAGTAGTTAAATAATAATGAGGTATTTTTTAACTTCTAGTAAGTGTATTTTGTAAGTACTGAATTCTTTGGATACCTCGAACAAAAATAAGTAGTTATTCAGCCGAAAAATAAGTAGTGCTTATTTTCTCCAACATTATTTGCTAACTTACCAGGTAAGTAAAGTTTTTGCTGGGATGTTTTGAAAAAAATAATAGCTCGGGAAAAATTTGGCACACGATTTTTGACTGAAAAAGTGTGTGTGCTTATCAAGAAAAAAATTGTTGCTTCCATTGTGAACACCAATAAATTGTTTTCAATTGTGAATATTTAATGGACTTATAATTGCTTCAGTAAATTCAAAACTTTAAGTCGAATATTTGAATAACCTTATTGCCTACAAACTGAATTATGTTGAAATTAAAACTTAAATATGATTTTTGTAAAAGTTTAAAGAAAATCACCGAGCAAAGATTGTTTGCATAGACGTGTGAATGTATGTATATTGACTGTGATGACAAATTTCTACCAAACGTTTATTATTACTTCCCTTTTCCTTTCCTTCACACTTTTTCATAATCGCTGGACATTTTGAAAATATCTGTAAATCATTTAATTAATCCATTTTGTATTACATACATTTTTTTGCTACAATTTGATTCATTTCTCTGCTTTTCCTTTTTAAATATTATTTTGCCCTTAATTTATATTAAAATCATTTTTTTATACTTTACTTATTTTTATTTATATTTCTTGATTAATTTTTAATATATTTTAATTTGTTTGTTTATAATGTACAAAACCGATTTAATTTTTTTTTTTTTTTTTTTTTTTTTTGTTTGTTTAAGATCAATTTCAAGTCTTAAGATGATTATAGTTAATGATTAATTAATCCAGCCTTTTTATGTACATTTTTTTTATTTGTTTAGTATGTAAATAGTTTGTAAAGAAATTTAGTTTTATAAAAGAAAATTGTAATAACATTTTTTAACAAATAAAAATTATTAAATAAAATTTTAAGCAATAAAAACAATTCTTAAACCAAAAAGAAGCAATAAGTAAGTAGCCAATATGTATGTATGTTATACTGAACTAACACTGAACTAGTGCTCAATAATAATTAAATTAGAAACAAACTTGAACCAAACAAGAACCAGAACTAGAACTTAACAAAAGCTGAACTAAAACTCAATTAGAACTAACCTAGAACTGAACTGGAACTGATCAAGAACTGAACTTGTACTGAACTAGCACTGCGCTTAGCCACGACGAGCTTTAAATTAAATTTGTATTTGTGTGTAAAGGATGGCCTCTTCTCCTGCTGTCCTGTGCGTTCCATTCGATAGTCTGTCTTGTGACGTCACTTGCTGATTTCCTTAAAGGGTGGCGTAAATAACCCCATTTGATCTTTCTTATTTCAAGACGGAATGATTGTAACTAATTAGAGAATTGCTCTTGATAGTTCTGAGCCAGAATATGAGCAGGATTTTCCATATGCACATTTTTTGAAATATTTACTTGAAGGGCGTGTATATCACGGTAAACGGCATTCCACGTTCATAGTCTTAGAGCAATATTCGCTTAATATTTGAGTTAAAAACATTGTTTGAAAGTGGTCTTCTGCGATTACGTTGTGACTTCCATGTTGTGGAGGTCAAGGCCATGTCAAACCTTAATCACGAGGGGTTATTTGTAGAAATACAAGCTGATACTGATTAATCAAAACTCATTAATCAAAATACTTAACTCAGGTGTCATTAGAGTCAGTAGCCCCCGGTAGTGCAAGGCAGCGGTCTGACTATTGGTTGGGTAGTATGCTTCAGCAAAAAAAGCTACCTGTCTTTCAGAATGTTTGTCTTTGCGGAACCCTTGCTTTTCTGATAAAGGTTGGTTTGCGGGTTGTTGTTCACCGTGTGATGGAGGAGTACTTTTTTAAACGCATGAGCTCACAAAAGTGCTCAAAGAAGAGCAGCTCTTTTGATAAAGGGATATTTTCGAGAATCACGTGGTAGCTGTGGTTTATTAAAACCACGGGAAGAGGGTTGAACGGAAAATCCTAACAAAGGGCGGATTTCCCCCACCCCCCCCTTGTAGAAAAGTTCGTTCAAGAGAGAACTTACCCAACGTGCTGTTGCTATTCAACAGCAGCTGCTGGATTGTAACATAGCAGTGGAGGTAAGATACATAGCTACGACTCCAAACAAGGACTAGCTATACATTCAAAATCGCTATCTGTGTGTGAAATTATCCTTGGACAGACGGGGCGGTTGGTAAACGCATAATTTGACACCAACGCGGAGTGGATCCACCATGGGCTAAGGCTGCAAGACTCATGTAAATCCTTTTCTTATATGTATGTCAATGTAGGCCTTTATCTTATTGTAAACCAAATTTATCGAAAACAAGTTAGAGTGCTATATTCGGAAATGCCGAATCTTTGAAACTCTCCACCGACAGTTCGAATGTTTAAGGAGTAACATTTGTATGATGTCTATTTATTATTATAATCTTTATAAAAGCAGATATCTGCATTAAAATTGATTGCGGTTTCGACCTGTAATAAATTATTGACTGACAATTAGAAAGTTTAATGCTTTTTTTCAGCAATTTTAAATAGCTTGAGTAAAATATCATGATTCGTAAGAGTTTAAGCCGAACTTAAATGATTTTCTGGGGGGCAATTTCATTGGAGCCATGGTAAGCTATGAACCAATCATCCCAAAATTCTGCAGAGTGATTTCTGGTATTAAAAAACATAAATTTCAATACAGCGGTGCAATAAGTTTAAGCGTTTGCAGTGAATTGGATCTAAGGTAAATTATGGACTGTATATCACAAAACTTTATAGCATTTTTTGTTGGCCATATGAGGCTAAGCTGGAAGAAAGTTTACAACAATACGGTTTTAGGCGTATTTAATTATTTTACCAGAGTGGGGTATATATGGGGCCTATGGAAATTATGGATTATAGATCGATCTTCACGAAATTTCCCAGTGTCATTTCTCGTCCTTTAAAACTGTGACGTACCAATTTCTATTATGATAGCATTGTTAATTACGGTTTTAGGAGTATTAAACTGTTTTCCGGTAGTAAAGTTTATATGGAGCCTATGGTAAATTATGGACCGATCTTCTCGAAATTTTTAAGTCTTACTTCTTGTCCATTAAAACTGTGATGTACCAAATTTTGTTATGACAGCATTCTTTTTTACGGTTTTATGCGTAATAAACTGTTTTCCGGAAGTAGGGTTTGTATGGGGCCTAGGGTAAATTATGGACCGGTCTTAACAAAATTTCACAGGGTCATTTCTAGTCCTATAAAACTATGACGTTATAATTTCTATTATGATAGCATTGTTAATTACGGCTTTTGTGCGGACTAAACGGTTTTCCGGAAGTAGGGCTTTTATGGGGCCTAGGGTAAATTATGGACGGATTTTCATGAAATTTTGCAGCGTGATTTCATGTCGAATAAAACGAATTTTTTGCAAAATCGTATATCATTCTGTGCATGGTTCTACAATTTATGTTAATTTTTTTAACAAAATTATCAATTTTTTTAGGTGGTGGTTCCACATGTGAATTCATAGCTCTGATTTTGCTAAATTTCAATCCCAAACTGCTTAGGATATTTATTTCTTTTGAGTTTTTCGAAAGTGAGCGTGTTTTCAACAGACGGATAGACGGACAGACAGACGGGCATGGCTAAATTGACTTAGAATTACTCAAGGACCCGGAATATATATACTTTATGGGGTCTGAGATGAATAATAAAAAAGTTTCACACGGAATGACAAACTTCACAAGCTCTTCACAAATAATTGTGGTGGAGGGTTGTTTAAAAAGGTAACAATTTTATCCCAGTTTACCCCTTAAAAGGAATCCTATATTTTAATCTGGACCATATGCAATCGGTATACTAGAAAAGAAGTACCAAAAGTATAAATTTTTCCGTTTTTACCACTGAAAAAGCCCCCTCTATTTGAATCACAAGCATACAAACTTTCACATTTATAATATTAGTAGAGCAAACCCAGCGGGAGAAATCAGAAGCCTTTCTTACTTCAGGACTTTTAAAGGCCTGCTTAAATATTTGTTTGATAAAATTACTATTCTTCTATAACTGCAAAAGAATGCCTCATACAAGGCCTCGGGTCTTTGGTATAAAAGGTAAAATTATTATTTATTATTTTTTATACCGTATGTAAAAAAGATATTAGTATGGAATGACGCGAGCAGGCCTTGAATATTTAAATGAAGGAGTACAGACGCCTTCCGAACTCCTTATTTTTCCCGCTGGGAAGTGTTGAAAACATGAAAATTTTATCTTGTTTCTATTCCTCGCAAAATGTATATAACATATTTTATTAGGCAATTCTTTGTGTGTTTGCACATATCGCTCCTTTATTGCAACATTGTCATATCTCGAAAAAATCAAACTTGGCAAAATGCGATTAAAGTTTTCAAAATGTTCCTTTATATACAGGTTAAATGAAATCTATTGTGCTATAACTTCGGTTCAGTTTGAGATATAATACTGTTTTTTTTTTTTTTACATTAAAAGAAGGTATGAAGGAACACTTTTGCTAAAGTAACTTGAAATTTTTGAGATATGACTATGTTGTAATAAAGGAGCGATGTACATATCTGTGGCAATAAATAATAATGGTTGAAGTCGAAATTTCGTGTTTTGAGATATTAAGGAGTTTGTCTAAAATAAATTGTGTGTGCTGTTGTGTAAGTTAAAATGTAAGGGCGTATAATTTTATTAATAACGACATTTTAGACTTGAAATTAAGCTGAGTGATAGATCTTGAAGAAGAGAATAAGAATATGTTATTAAATGAAAAAGCACTTATGTCAACTTAGGCCATTATTATTTATTTCCACAAATATTTATTTATTTATTTATAAATTTATTATAATTAAAATTACAATAAATCTTAAAAACTAAAGGCACTAGCAGCATAGGCTATCGGCCTGATTTGTGTAAAAAAGAAAATGTGTAAGGATTGTTCAAATATTTAAGATGCAAGAAAAAGAATTAATGTTATATTTTATTATGTAAGTTAATGTGTTGCAAAAAATAATATACTCTGTTTATGTTATCGTCAGAAGGACGTTTCAATAGGTTAATTAAATTGTTTGAGTTGCATATGCCTAAACGAATATTGTCGAGGGATGGACAGTCTGATAAAAGATTTATTGTTGTAAGTGTTGAGTTATTGCAGAAAGTACACACAGAAAAAATTATTTTTCCAATTCAAACAAAAAATTTGTAGAATCAAACAATTTTTTGTCTGAAATCGGTCCTATAAACAAATTCGCATATTCAAACAATTTATTTGCATTTTGTTTATTGAAAAAAAAAACACTGATTTTTTCAAACAAATAATTTAACTGTATCAAACAAAAAGTTTACTGAAATTCATATTCTAAATTTCAAAATCAAAAAAAAAAAAAAGGTTTTTGCACAAGCAATGATGCGCACACAAGCAGGCCTGTATTAGAAGATGATGGCAGACAGAACAGAGCGGCCGGCTGGCTTTGAGACACATTTTTTTGGTGGAATAATTTTTGAACGAAGTCTTTTTTTATACACACAATGTTTTTCGTCATCACTCACTGTTGCTGTATCCTTTCCTTTGCTAATGAAGAAGAAATGTAACCCAAAAACGGCGACAGACCGACTCCATATGTTTTTCGTCATCATTATATTTTTGTATTTGATGTATTTAAGCAAACAGTTTGAAAAAATTTAATACGGGATTTTGATTTTTTTAACCAACTTTGAAACCAACCAAAAATTTATTTTGTTTCTTATAATGTTGTTGTTTCTGTTGTTTAAAAAGAGTGAAACGTTTTTTTGCTATTTTTTTGTTTTTTTTTACTTCAAACCTCTTCATCTTTCTTACTGTTGTACTTTTTTAAAGTGTACAAAAATTGACTGTATGTGTTTTTTGTTGTAGTTCTTATATTTCACATTAGGAAGTGTTACTTACGATCAAATAAAAAAATGCAAAAAGACGACAACATTAAAAAGCGTTAAATATTTCATACAAAATTATGAAAACTTGAAACCAATATCGCGTGTATTATATTTTTGAATGGTTGTCAACATTTTTGTTGGTTAAATAAAAATCAAACAAAAATTTTAATTGAATCAGTAAAAAAATTTGTAGAAATTAAAAAAATTTTCAAACAAGCGTTTGTTTGAAAATAATTCGGCAATAATTTTTTCTGTGCATACTGGCTGGGACTCTGAAGACAGCAGATATTGATGAGTAAGTCTAGAGTGTGTCAGACGAAGTCTCGTAAAGCAGCGATTTTTATGGAAATTGGTGGAATTAGGTAGCGAAATGGGTTTTTTTCCATTTAAATTTTCTAATAGACTTCTAGCGAGAAAGTTTTTGGATTTAGGTATAGAAAGATAAGTGGGATGACGATGAACTGTTTTTGCTGCTATGTCGGCAGCTTCGTTACCAATAATACCTATATGACTAGGTATCCATAACAATTTTACTTTCTTTCTTAATTGTATTAAAAGCTGTTGGATTGAAATTATTGTTTCATGTTTGTTCTTCAGGTTGGAATCTGCATCGAATACCGAACGGCTATCCGTGCAAACGATATAATTCTTTGGTGAGCTTTTACATAGCGTTAACGCTTCAAATATGGCTTCAGCTTCGGCTTCGAAAATTGTTGCATTTTGCGGGAGAAGTCCAGTAATTTTTGGAAGTCCATTTCTATCAACGACAGCAAAAGAAACATACGTTGGGGTTTTAGAACCATCGGTGTAAGCAAAGTGCCAATTATCATTTTTATATTCAGTAAGCATTTCGCTAAATAGTGTTTTAAGGATTTCAGGAGATGTGGAACTTTTATTGTAAAGGATAAGGTTATTTAGAAAGATTTTCGAATCCAATAGCCACGGTGGATTATGTTCTTTGGGAGGGGTAAATCTTTGTACTTGACATTTCTTTACTAATTTTGATATATGTGCTAGGGTTGAGGGAAATTTCTGTTCAGTTTTCCTTTTGTTCAACAATGTAGTATGTTTGTGTATTAGTGAAGATTTTATACGGAACAATTTATGAAGTAGAGGAAATTTTAATTTAGTGGCATGTATTTGAAATGGCTCAAACCCACCTTCAGCTTGTAAGTTTTTTATAAATGAGTTAATTTAAATTTCTTTCTTGCTGGCAATACTACATGAACTAAAATTCAATTATCCGCAGCCTAAAAGTATGCTTTAGCTTTTAGTAATATAACAATGCGTTTTTGAACGTAAGATTAACTTTGAGTGCTGCTTAATATTAAAAAACAAACGTTTAAAAGAAAACAATTAATTACGCAAATCGTAATCTCGCTATCCGTTCAATAACATTTCAAAAACTAGCAAAGTGTAAATAGAATTGAGTACACATACATACATGTGTATAAAAACGAAAACTTAAAAAAAAAACATTCTTAAGTTACATTTAATGACAATTAAAAACAGCACAAAATCTACTCCCCTGGATGACAGTAGAAGACTGACAGTGAGTGATGCATTGAATGCAGCTTAAATTGCAAAATTGTCTTCTGGCTGTTGTCATTGGCATTGTTGTTATTTTATTATTGTATCGCAGTGTTGCTTTTCTTTTGCTGTTCTGCTGTTCGAAATGTCTTTTAAAACAATTCATTAAAATTTTATTTCTTGTTTCTTCATATTCGTCTTCTTTACTTTTAATTGCACTTTTTCGTCCTGACAACTGCATCAAATAACGAAAAACTTTATTTCATTAGTTTTTGCTCTTCTCAACTTCACCCACTTTAATCTCACCCACACCCATCTCTTTTGACAAACTCAAACAGAAACAAACGAAAGTTTGTAAATAGAATAAAATCTAAAAAAAATCGTCTTCAAGGTATTTAAAACTTATTCGCATTTGAAGTTTTAAAGAAAGTTTTTAATGCTTTGAATTTAACACAAAATAGTATTTTATGCGTATTTGAGAAAAAGTTTAACAATATTTTGTTTTTTTTTTTTTTTGTTTTTATTTATTTATTGTTTTTTTAGTAAATTAAATTCTACGGAAAGAAGCAAAAGCTGCATACGACTGTAAAAGGATTTAATTGTTGTGATCTCAATTTTAAGTTTTTGCTGATATTTTGGAAAAGAAAAGGAAGGGAAAATGTTTCTTATTAATGGTTCGATTCTACCAAGATTGTCTTCGATTGGTTTTTTACTAAAAAACAGTCCCTTTTTCCTGAGATTCGAAAAAAGCGAACATTAACCACTGCAAAGAATTAGCGAGACAAAAATGTTCGCTAATTTTGAAGACTTTGGCTCTTGCTCTGATTTTTTTCAAAATTTTTAAATTTATAAAAAAGGAAACCGTTTTTTTAGTTGGTGATATGATCGTATTGCCGAAAAACTACATAGAAAACATTAAATAAATATTATTGTGAATAAAAATAAATAAAAATTGAGAAACTATTCTTGTCGATCATCCGGTATGGAATGTTCAAAGTCAATTTACATTTTTTCACTAAAAAAAGTCAAAAATTGTGATATTTCAAATTATCATGTGATTTTGGCTCTGGGTTTTCTTCGGAGGAGCTGCAAGTGTATCTCTCTTTCCGTCTGCCGGATGGGGCCAGCGTATTTCAGGCTGAAATACTGGCGATAAGAGAAGCATGTAGAACACTGTACAGTAGGAATATCAGTGGGTAAATTAGGCTTTTCTTGGATAGCCAGGCGGCTTTGATGTCGCTAAAGTCACATGAAACAACGTCCATTCTCGTCAACCAGTGTAAGGAAGAACTATCTAGACTTGGCAGCCTAACTGGCATTGCCTTAATTTGGATCGCCGCGCATAGGGAACATTACGGTAATGAACAGGCGGATGGGCTGGCCAAGATTGCAGCCACTCTTGATATTTCACAGGGTGTGCCAGTCGCAACACCTCTGGGAACTATCAGAAGCGAAGTCCTCAGACACTTTCTGGATATGACTGACGATAAATGAAAGAAACTGGATGGCAGCAGGGCTTAAGAAGTAACGTAGCCCACATACCACATAGGCAGCGTTACCGTTCAAAATTTTCAAAAATGGGCACAAAAAGGGGATTTTCCAAAAAAAAGTGTCACAAAAAGGGGAATTCTGAGAAAAAAAGGGGCAACTTTAAAAACAGGAAAATTTTCAAAACAAAAAAAAAATCATATGTACATATTTATTAAATTATTTTCATCGAAAATTATGAAGGAAAATCTTCATTTAGCGAAAAACAATCTTATTTTGAAGAGAGAAATCTTAAAATTATTAATTATGTATAAGAACATACGAACTTCTTATTATGGAAACTATTCAAATTGAACTACATAATATTTATACAAAATTAAATTGGTTTTTAGTTAAATTTTTTATAAAATTTTTTCTAAAAATACATTTTGAAAAACCAATAAACAACAAGCTGATACAAAACCTTATTGTTTTAAAAATTTACTGTTTAAGAAACTGTGAAAAAATTATTTATTTCGTACAAACAAACTTATGGCCATTTTCTCAATGTATCGACAAACTGTCTGTTACTTAATGTCAACATAAATTTATTGGACCGATAAACTGTCTGTTAACGATTTTGGGTTTCTCAATATACCGACAAAAAACATTGTTTTCAGCTAGCAACGCCACTCAAAATACATGTAAAAGTTGGGAGTCAGCTGATTGAATTTATCTGTACGGCAAATAAAAGGAAAATAAATAATTGGCAGATGAGTGCCGGTTAGCTTTGCGATAAAATCGAAGCAAATGAGACATTGAGAAAACCAAATTTCTTTAATGTGCAGTTTTTCGTTGGGAAAAAAGATAATTGCCTAATGAGAAAATGGCCATTAGAGTTTAAAATCTTAATTTGTGGAAAAAAAAATCTTTCAATCACATTTTGGTCAAAAAATCTTCAAAAATAAGATAAAATCTTCATTCTGGCAACGCTAAGAACGAGCTTACAATAGTGTTATAACACTACTTCTAAAAAATAGTTCATAACAGGGTTGATAAAGTTGGTACAATTGTACTTTTTTTGGTACAATTTAAAACAAAAAAAAGTACGCTGGAACCCCCGTGACGCATTTGGTACTATTTCTAAATTTTCCAAACCTACATATTTATAATTTATATAAAATGGCAACTCGTTTTTACTGTCCAATGAATATAAGCGGAGTTTAGTGTTTGGTGCAAATAGTATTGCGAAAAATCAAAATGTCGTAGCTTTTTTATGAAATATAAGGGAAACTCTATTTTTTGTAATTGGATTTAACAAATCAGCTTTAATATTTTGCATTTGCACTTTTGCAAGACCATTTGCCTCAAACACTGAACTCCGCTATTGTGAAAAGATCTTTGCACTTGTTCATTGAACTATTGCTTATGCCACATTCTAAATTTAGTATCAGCGGCAGCATAAAAGCGTGCATTTTCTGATGATATTGACAAGTTTTTAAAAGATATAGGAAACCACTTCTGCAAAAGTTCTACATAGTAGAAAAGACGACTTTCTCTCAATTCAAGATTATTTTGGAACGAATTTATAATATTTTCAAATATTCGGCAACAAGATGTCAAGAAGTAGTCAATAGAATTTTGGAACAGTGGGAACCCACTCCATTATTATTTTACTCCGAATTATTTCAAAGGAGATTTTACAAGCGCTAAATTAAATTTTATTATACTCGGACTTTCTACTCCTTCCTGTTTCTGAAAATTGCAAACACACTAAATTTGGAAATGCAATCCGAAGACGTTCGAATGCACATATTTTTAGAACGCTTAAAAATTTTATTTTCGTTTAAAATTTAAAATTTAATTTTGAGAAATATTCGTAAATTTTCCACAAAAAATACTATAAATTCTAAAAAGTGTATGACAACGCTTTCTGGCGGCAATCAAAAATAAAAATTAATGGATTTCTCGACCCTAAAAACCGCATGATACCTTTCTTACTAGACCAAATTCAATTTGTTTGCCTCTATTCTTGAATATTTTGGAAAACTAACTAACCTTTTATTATGTATAATTAAAGTACAAAAAAAAAGTACCTTTTGTTTTTGTTGTATTAAATTTTTTTTTTAATTTATAAAAAAATGATTTTAAAAGTTCGTTGGTACGATATTGGTTTTCTCATTTATCATCCCTGGTTCATAATATGATTTGATACAAAAAACTTTACATTTAAATCAATTTAAAAATATTGATAGGAGGATAGTTAATATCAGGTTCTTTTTGAAAACGTAAATCTATGTATATTTATTATTCATTTATCACTTGGAATCCAATCTTCCAAGTTATATTTATAAAAATTTGAAGCGGATAACATGGACTGACAGGTATCTACTTTCAGTCTATTTGACAATTTATTTTTTAATAATGCTATCTTAAAAAAAATCCGCTCAGCGGATGCGCTACTATGTGATAAAGTAAAAACATACAAAGCAAATTTAAACAAGTTTGGATACCAAAATGTTTAAGACTAAGATATTTTAGAAATTGCTTCATAGCTTTTATCGTTTGATCTGTTTTCTGAAAGTTTAAACTCTTTTACAAAATCCTCTGGGTAAGTAATTATATCAATAAAATATGAAACAAAAGTAATTTATGTCTTCAGCTGAATTAATAAATACTGGATCTAAAACCTTTAATGAACTCAGTCTCTTATCGCTAATATTAAAAGGGGCAAAAGGGGCACAAAAAACTACAATATGATACAAAAGGGGATTTAAAACAAAGGGGCCAAAAAAGTGGCACGGCAGTCAAAAAGGGGCAAAAATGCGACTTTAGTCGCATAACGGTAACACTGCACATATGTCGCTCTTAGCAACGTCTCAACTTCAATCGCAGAGACATGTCCAGACTGGTATGCGTACTTGCCGGTCACTGGACGATCGGAAAGCACGCTATGAGACTCGGTCTCCCTTTTAATGAATGCTGCCGCTGCTGCAGGGAACCTGGAACTGAGGAGGCAGTTAGTACTTCATCTCCTATGTGATTACCCAGTGTGAAGTTCAATACGACATGGATTATTTGGGAATTACATTCTACTACAAGGACTCCCTGAGTATACGCGGGTTAAACTCAGCAACTTGCTAAAATATCTCAACGCAACTGGCTGGCTCTAGCCACCTCAGTATTGCCCTGTATCAAGCTTGGTCGGAGGTTCCAAGTCTTGACGATTTGTGTGGTGTCACAACGGAGTCACGGTCGACTCTACTTGCAGCACGTCTAGTTCTAAATTAAAATTTGGAGGTTATTGGCGATTTTTGATATGGGAAGTTACTACAGGTTGTTTCTACTTATTTCCCCTTTGATACGTTAAATAATGTTTATTATTTTCGCAACGTGGAAAATGTATCTTAAAAATCGTTAAATGTGTCACATTTAACTGCGTCGCTAGTGGCTAAAAAGAAATTGATAAATCTCCTTATTCTCCTGCCGCTGCAAAATTAACTGCTTTTTTTATTATTATTTGCTTAATTATCGAATTTCTCTTAGTATTTGACAAGTCTTAGCAATAAAAAAATGCCTTCTTTAAAACTGATTTGTAATGTATAAACTTAAGTTATTAGAATTTTTATTTTGTGCAAAATCAAAATTATTGGTTTGCCGTCCCCAATTGCTCATTATTTAAAAAGGCCTGCACTAGTTATTTATTAGCTAATTTTGTTTATTTTTTTTATTTTATAATTTTATTACACAAAACTAATTTTCTTAAAATTAAGTAGTAGTAAAAAACAAGTAAGAGTGTTATAGTCGGCTATGCCGAATCTAATATACCCTTCACCATGGTGCAATAACAACAAAAACTTATATAAATACTGTTCTTAAGACATGAATAAATCTATTTTGTAGCATGCCCACTTTTCCGATCACGCCCACATTATGTCGGATGTTCATAACCAGGATGCATGTACCTTTTCTGGAAACTTTGGCTCTGGCCATTCTTCAGATATACAGAAATCTTAAATGCCCTTGCTCGGAAGGTGCCACGCCTAGTTTTTTAGAAATGTTGTGCATTGATATTGATAACCCAGCCTAAGTTTACCAAATATGGACAATTGTTCCGTTCCCAATTTTATATAGGCTGACTTCCAAAACGTACTAATACAAAGTTTGTATACAGTTTTACTACTGTATTTTAACCATGCACATGTACAAAGTACCGAAACAATGCAACAAAACGAACGTGATGCAATGCATAATATTAAAATAAATCTGTATTGCTTGCAAACTTAGTGCCAATTCACGCGTTGCAAGTCTTATTGATCAGCTTGCTACCTTATAGGCGAGAGAGAGAGTGAGAGAGAAACGTTTATTTTCCTCTCTTCACTCTCGTTATAAAGTAGCAAGATGATCAATAAGACTTGCAACGTGTGAATTGGGACTTAATGTCAAATATCACAAAGCATCAACTTTAAAACCAATGCTCTGATTGTTTTTTGCTGCGTTACAAATACTTACCATTGATGTTTTGGAAGGGTTTGCATTGCATATATGTATATTGTACTGCGGCGTAATGAAACATTATACTTTGTTCTTATACAAAGCATTTGACGTTTTGGAAGTCAGCCATATTCTTATATCTAATAAATCTATTTTGGGCCACGCACACTGCTCCACTCTAGACTACCTTTTGTCGGATGATGTCTATTAATAAACAAGATGCTTGTACATAATTTCGAAACTTTGGCTCTTGCCGTTCCCCAGATATACTTACATAAACAAACAAGGGATTTAAAGTAAAAAAGGGAGTCGTGGATTGTTGCTCATATCTCAGCCATTTGTGGGTCGATCAAGCTGAATTTCAATAGAAAACAATTCCGTGATAAAAATATATGAACACATGGTCGGAAAACCTATTTCAAGGATACATGGATAGACGGATGGTCTAATATTAATACTGTATAAATTCAAACGGAATGACAAATTTATATATACCCTTTTAACCTTGGTGAAGGGTATAAAAAATTGGGAAGGCCTTAACTGTTCAAGGAAAAATTTTAATACCCAACGGTACCGATACAAAATAAGCAACGGAATGCATTACAATAAAATATTAAATTGATTTATTGAATTAAATATCATAAGAAAATTTATTTATATTTTTCAGTATTTTACAAAAAGAAAGAAAGCGTAGTTGGTTATGACTGACCTTATTATACCCAACACCACAGTAAGTTCCGATGCGGACGAAACGCAACACAAGCTAAGGCACACAAACATGGACAGTCTGATTGCCCTTAGAAATATAATGACAATAACGTGCGAGCTGCTGCTTTTCATTAACATTTTACTACACAATCAACTAGCCAGCCGGACGGACGGAAATGTTAAGATCCACTCAGAAAGTGATTCTGATAGGTCGAACGGTTTACTAAAAGGTTGGTCTGGGACAGAGAACGGATTTGTGCGATTGCAAAAAAATCGCAGCAAATGAACACCAACAAATACACTCGCTTGCGGTCATACAATCAAACTTGCGCAACCGCAAACATTCGCTGCTGGCTTGCAGCCATTCAAATAATTCACATCGTGCTTTGTTATTTATACCATCGTTTAGCTTCGTTTGTCAATTAAGATGTTTGTGTGTTTGGTCCGACAATGATTGTTTTGGCAAAGAAAAAAAAAATACAAACAAATAAGCCAGAAATCAAGCAATTATTACTCATGTAGACATTCAGCAGTTACTGTTAGGGTTCCCAACTTTATTTGTTGCAATTAAAGTACATTGATTATTAAAGGTTAAGAAAAAAAGTACACAGTATAAATATAAAGTACAATTACATATTTCTTTTTATCGTTATATTTAAAAACGTTTTTTTTTTTTGCTTTTCGCTAGGTTTATCAAACAATTACACTGTGCTAGAATTTGACACTTTTTTTGAGACAAGCCGGGCAACTAGCGCTTTAACCTAATTCGGGTACGCTGAATCCAATACCTGTTCAAAAACGTTTCAGTTTATTGAAATTACTAAAAAAAAATACGAAAATCCGCATTAAAATTTCTTTTAAACGTTAAGTCTGTTACTCTGTTCAACATTTCACGTGAAATGTTGTCAAAACGCATATGAAAAAAACTTGTGCGGAATATCTATGAAATAATGTTGATAGAGTTGTACTCTGTTCATTTTATGAAAAAGTTCCGAAATGTTTCTGGCAACATTTTTTACAACAGCGAAATAAAGTAAGCTGCTCTTATTTCACATTTTATATATGGAGTTCGGTTTGTGCTTTGTTGTGATACAGACGCGTATTCTTGACCCCGCATACAATTTGAATTATTAATTACATTTGATTTTTTTAATATAACAATTTAGCGAATGGACGCATTTTTTAAATAAATTCTTAACATAAAAGTGAAAAATTATCAAAAACGAAAAGTTAATAAAAATAAAATAAAAATATATATGTATAAATGTACATACATATGTATGTATACATATACTGAAAAAAAAAAATTTAGTTTAAAATTCTTAATTTTGGTGTAAATACAATAAATAATAAAAAAAAAGCACAGCAAAACGGTGAAAAACAAAAACAACTTTTTGTATGAGTAGTCACAATGTAACAACAATAAAAATAGACGAAAGAAATGCATACGTTACAGTTAGTGCTAAAAAATGCAATACTGAAATAAACAAAACAAAACAAAACAATATTAACTACCTAACGGCTAAACCAATTGTTAGAACACGTTCCCTTTCGCCCTCAGTCTTTACAAAGACGGTTGATGCTGATACTTTAAGAAGTATTAATCTCTCGCTAGTGCCTGCAAGTGTTGCCGCAACGGCAAAAACAATCTTAGTTACAAAAAATGATACCATGAATTCAAACACAGAAGACATGGAAAAATCTCAAGTAAAAAGTTGTCAAAAGCCTCAAGTACAAGTTGGTATGGACAGGTACATAACAGTGCTTAAACGGGGTCGCAGCACTACCTCTGCAGCAGTTGCTTCGGCCTCAAAAGTACCATCTTTTGATAAAATAAATTCTCAAAATCGTTTTGCAATTCTGGAGGATGAATCCTCTGAAGCACCAAACGTCATAAAATCGTCCAAGCCTCCCCTGATATATCTAAGGGAGCAAAACTCAAATGAGCTCATAAAGAGTTTGATATCGGTGATAGGTGAAAACTCGTTTTACGTAGCTGCTATCAAGCGTGGTACTATAAACGAGACTAAAATACAAGTCAATAATGAGAATGATTTTCGCAAAATTATAAACAAATTTGAAGCACTTAAAAAAAACTTTTATACATACCAACTGAAAAGCAGTAAAGGTCTCCAGGTAGTGATTAAGGGAATTGACTCATGTGTGGACCCAGAAGAGGTAAAAACATTCCTCGAAGAAAAAGGCTTCAAAATAAAACATGTAGTAAATATTAAAAATAGAGAAAAAATCCCCCAACCACTTTTTCGAGTGGATTTTGAACCCGGCGACGTAAAGCTTAAAAAAAATTAAACGCACCCTATTTACAATTTGAAATATATTCTCTATAGAAGAGTAACTATAGAAGAGCCACACAAAAGAAATGGGCCCGTTCAATGTTTAAACTGTCAAGAATATGGTCATACTAAGGCCTACTGCTATTTACCCCCTGTTTGCGTAGTATGTGGTGAATTACATGGTACAGATCTTTGCGATAAGTCTAAAACCGACCCCAACGTAAAAAAATGTAGCAACTGTGGCGGTAATCACACTGCCAATTATAGAGGATGCCCTGTATATACCATCGTCAAGCAGTCAGTTGGACCGAAAACTAATCCCCCTCAAATGCAGGTAACAAATCAAGTAAGCACTGGTGACATTCAGGCTCCGCAGCCTAGTAATAACAGAACCTCTTATGCTAACGTCGTAAAATCAAACCATGTGCCAATGCAAGGTGCTGCGCCAAGTAATGATGAAACTCCAGTTTCAAATTTAAGTCGTCTAGAACAAACCATGGAAACATTAGTGCAAACAGTAACTAATTTTACGAACACAATGGGTAATATGATGCAGGAAATTCTTAGCATGCAATCGATGTTATTGCAATCTGTACTTAACAAGCCATGAACTGTTTAAAAATCTGTTTTTGGAACGCGAACGGCATCCGCCAACATAAAAATGAATTAGAATACTTTCTTAAAAATAAACAAATTGATGTCATGATGGTTTCTGAAACTCATTTGACCTCAAGAAATACGTTTAAAATCAATGGTTATATACTATATGATACCAAGGACCCTCGAGATAGAGCTTGTGGAGGTTCTGCCATTTTGATAAAAAATCGAGTCAAACACTACCTAATGTGTGATCATCGTGAGGATTATCTCCAAGCAACGAACATTTGTGTTGAAAAGCTGAATCGTAGCATTGTAATCTCATCTTTATACTCTCCACCTAGATTTTCAATATCAGAAAGCCAATATTTTGAATATTATAAATCACTAGGACCCTGTTTCCTGGCCGCTGGCGATTATAACGCTAAACATACCTTCTGGGGGTCACGACTAATAACACCAAAGGGTCGTGTTTTGTTTAATACAATCTCTAAAATGAATTTAAATGTTGTCGCGAGCGGCCAACCAACATATTGGCCTGCTGATCCGCAAAAAATTCCAGATGTCATCGATTTTGGCGTGGGTAAAAACATCCCCACAGAAACGATTCACGTTGAAGCTTCCCTAGAATTATCTTCCGACCACACACCTACAATTGTTACTATAATGAACCCCAATAGAATTGTATCTCCGACTGGTTACCTAGCGACGTCAGCCACACAAATAAATTGGTTAAAATATAAAAAATATATCAGTGCCCATTGCACAGAAAATATTCCGCTCAGTACACCGGAGTATGTAGATCGTTCTATTGATAATTTTGACAGTTTTCTGAAACTAGCTGTTCAACATTCCAATATTGCCCCCAAAAAAACAAAAACTATTAAAATATATTCCACAGATGTCGAGCGTCTCTTGTCTGAAAAAAGGAGGGCACGAAGAGAGTGGCAATTGCACAGATCCCCTCAACTTAAGAACTTGCTAAAAGAGTGTACAAAAAGATTAAGAAAGTTATTGCAGACTCAGAAAACGGCTTCTCTGGAAAAATATCTTAAGGAACTTGATGCAACTCCACAATCGGACTACTCATTATGGCGTGCAGCTAGAAATCTCAAAAGGCCAGTTGTCTCTAAACCACCATTAAGAAACTTGAATGGAAGTTGGGCAAGAAATGATGTTGAAAAAGGAAATCTGTTTGTAAGTCACTTGAAAAACGTATTTACACCTAATATATCTCACAATATTGCGGTCGATTTACCACCTGTTGCTGCTAGAGCAGCTATTCCCCTAAGATTTGAGATAAGAGAAATCGAAAAGGTTATTTGTGACTTAAACACTAAGAAGGCACCTGGCATTGATAAGATCAGCAATAAAATGCTATTAGAGCTACCTCGCGTAGCAAAGAAAATTATTCTTTTTATTTTTAACGCTATTTTACGACTTGAATACTATCCTCAAAAATGGAAGGTTTCCTTAGTTAACATGATACCAAAGCCAGGCAAAGATCATACAAAAGTTGAGTCCTATAGGCTTATTAGCTTATTATCAAATATGTCAAAGCTGTTTGAGAAATTATTAGTTTCAAAATTAACACCAATTTTAAGTGAAAATAGATGTATTCCAAACCATCAATTCGGATTTAGAAGAAAACACAGCACAATTGAACAAACTCATCGAATAGTAAATGTCATAAGAAAAACATTTGAAGAAAAAAAATATTGCTCAGCACTCTTCATCGATGTTTCGCAAGCTTTTGACAAAGTCTGGCATGAAGGCTTATTACACAAATTGAAGCAAAATTTACCAGCAAACACACACAAACTGTTAGAAAGCTACTTAGTCGGTCGTCAATTTATTATTAAAGAAGGAAATTTCTTAAGTTCACCTCAGCCAATTGGCGCTGGAGTCCCACAGGGCAGCATCCTGGGCCCTCTATTATACTTAATTTATACTTCGGACATGCCAACAAACAACTACACCCAAACTTCAACATTTGCAGACGATACAGCTTTTCTAAGCGTCCACGAAAACCGTTATGAAGCATCTCGTTATCTACAACATCATATATTTCAACTAGAAATATGGCTAAGACAATGGAGGATAATGGTCAATGAGCAAAAATGCGTACATATAACATTCACCCTGCGCCGGGAATCTTGCCCCCCTATTACAATCAATAATCAAATTATTCCTCAACATTCGCATGTAAAATATCTCGGAATACATCTGGATCGGCGATTAACGTGGAAATGCCATATAGAGGCAAAATTAACTCAAATGAAACTAAAAGCCATCCAAATTCATTGGCGTATTGGAAGAAATTCTGTTCTTAGTCTCGATTGCAAGCTTCTACTTTACAACTCTATCTTAAAGCCTATCTGGTGCTACGGTATTCAACTATGGGGCACTGCCTCGGCCTCTAATATCGAAAAAATTCAAAGGCGCCAAAATAAACTTCTTCGAATAATCACAGCCGCCCCCTGGTATGTTAAAAACTCAAACATTCATAAGGATCTCAACGTGCCATTAGTAAAAACTATGATTACAAAATATTAGTAAAATATTTAAAAAGACTTGAACAACACCCAAATCCTTTAGCTCGAAATATTTTAAATCATGGCGGTCACACTCGCTTAAGGAGAAGAGACACTGCAGCACTTACCCAACTAGATGAGCGATAAACACCTATATAAGTGAACAGAACCCGTGATGAAGTAAATTTTTGTCTGGCACTGGCAGGACATAAATAAAGTATTAGGATAAGATTTGATTAATTATTGTTAGTTCATATTAAATATATGAAGATTCAATAAATAAATAATGTTAAATAAAAAAAAACTTATTTCACGTGGAATTTTAAGCAAAAGCAAAAAAGGATGAACTGATTATTTAATAAGAAATAAAAAATCAATATAACATAACCGGTAACAGTTTTTTATCCATATTTACTTTCTTTTTTATTAAAAAAAATTATTTTTAGTAAAATACATGTGAGGTTTGTTTACATACGCAAAACAATGTCGCATACTTTGCAGGAATAAAATCGGCAAATTGTACAAACTCGCATGATAGGTAACATTGATAAAAAATTTAATAAAAAAGAAAGTAAATATGGATAAAAAACTGTTGCCGGTTGTGTTATATTAATTTTTTACTTCTTATTAAATAATCAGTTCATCCTTTTTTGCTTTTGCTTAAAATTCTACGTGAAATAAGTGCAGCTTACTTTATTTCGCAGTTTAAAAAAGATGTTGCCAGAAACATTTCGGAACTTTTTCACAAAATGAACAGAGTTCAACTCTATCAACATTATTTCATAGATATTCCGCACAAGTTTTTTTATATGCGTTTTGACAGCATTTCACGTGAAAAGTTGAACAGAGTACCAGGCTCTAGGCTTTAAATCTAACATGCGCAGTCGTTTTAGAAACATATTTTTTTGGCAACAAAAATAATTTTTTAGCAACATTTCGCAATTTTTGTTTGTTAAAATTCTTTAAAAAATTACAGCTATGCTTCTAATTTTTTCCAGACATACTTATAAAAAACAAAGCTTCAAACAAAACAAGCTATAAATGATTAAAATCTGTTAACAACTTTTGATTTTATTCACAAAAGTCGAAAAATTTTAATTAATTTAAAAATTTCATAAAACGTAATATTTGTATGGGAGCGCCTTAAGAAGTGGTGATAAGGGGCAAGTATGTCTCGAGAAATTGTTAAGGCGACTCCTTGGCTGTTATGGTACGTTTTCTTCAATATATTTCTAGTCTGTATTAAACATTTTGTATGGGAGCCCCCTTAAGGAATGGAAAATTTGAAATTATGTTTTAAATGTTAGTTAAACGAGTCACTTTTGTGCTCACGATCTAAAAGCAGGCAGTAATTTGAAAGAGTTTTGCACTAGTTTTTTAAAAACAGGCAGTTATTGTACTCAAACAAAACAAACAAGTGAAATAGTGCTGTCAGATTATTTTTTTCAAAAAATCGTGCTGCCAATATAAAAAACATCAACAAATGACCTTGACTAATATTAATAAGTTGTTCTTTAGTTTTTCTAAAAAAAAACTTTTACAATAAGTATTATAATTTAATGACTAATAAAACCCTGACTAATATAACCTGAATCTATTTTGAATTCTAGATAAATCTAATCATGCGAAATAAAGTATTTTCGCGTACTTTATTATTCTCATAAAGTATAGAGTACAATTACTCGAAATAACGTACAATACTTTATTATAAAGTACGGTTGGCAAGCCTAGTTACTGTGTAGTACAAGAGAAAACAATTTAAATGAAACAAAACGCATATATGTAGGTACAAACAATTTCCATAGAAACAGAAGACTTTTTTTTTATCATCTTAAAAAGTAAAGTAGTTCTGTATGTACAATGTATTCTTGTTATTGTTGTTTTTATTGTTGTTAATTTTAACAAAGCGTCTCATCGAGTGGTTTATTGTTGTTATTGTTGTTAATGTTAACAAAGCGTCTCATCGAGTAAACAATGACTACTTGAATGCAAAAGTATAAGAATGTGTTCCTTTTGAATTTACACAAGTGTGTTATATTGCGTGCGCAACAAAAATGCAAACAAAGCACTTTCAATAAAAAACGAATACATGCAAAAATCAAATGTGTACGAAACGATGTAAAAATTACCAACGTTTAACTTTGTTTTGCAGGCAAAGAGTGAATGTAAATTTGAGCGTATAAATAAATCAATAAAAATGCATTTGATAGAGAGAAACAGTACGAATCTTAAGTTCGGTTTCCACAATACAGGCGCTTGATTTTTAAGTTAAATTTCTATGAAAAGCACTCAGTTTTAAGAGTGCCCTTTATACAAAGTTTACAACACATTCAATCGCCTATATTCTGGAAACCGCACACTAAAATGGGCGGCACCTGCACGACGCTATTGTCAGTTCCAAATTAAATTTATTGCTAATTTATGAATAAAGCTCAATAAAGAAAAACATATGTAATTTCCTTTTAAACTATTTGAGCCACATTTGTATTCTAGGCCGACCTGTTTAATATATTTTTTTAAGAATCTAGGAGGAGTCGCGAGAGCTATAATAATTTGATCTGACGGGTGGACAAAAGGACTTTCACAGCTTGTCTTAGAGTTCACAAGGACCCTTTATATATATTTGTTTCAAACGGTCTGCCAAAACTAACTTTTGATGATGTTTAATATATATAAAAATAAGACGACATAAATATCACTTTCTTTAAGTAGATTTGCTGCCGTAAGGAAAATGCCAATTTACTAGAGATGCGATGCTGTGCGGTAAATGTCTGTCTTAGCGCTGGCGATGTTATTGAAGTTTTTCCCAAAGTCTTTAGCCATCTAGCCCCGGTATGAATTTATTGCGAAAAGGTGTGCTTTTTAGTACTTGTTGCCAAAAAAAAGTTAACAAACAACATCAACTAAAATATACTTGAAAACTTGTCTATGCAAAAAAAAAAGCAGCACCTCCTGCTGCATCATAATTTCCATTTAAAATTTGTCCTTTAGTAAACACTTGGGAACTAAATGTTTGTAGACTTTATTAATAATGTCTACATTTTGTTTGTTGTTTTCTTGCAGAGTTTTTCCTTTGTTGGCTGAATAATTTTGTTAAGTCTCCTTTAAAAAGTCCTTGAGTAGTATTTATGAAAACAAATAGTTCTTGCTGCTTTATGAAAAAGAGGGTGACATATAAGGGCGGGGGAGTAGAAAGTGGCATAGCATAGTAAAGGCTAAATTAATATTTGCACCTTTTTGTTGAAGCATTAGGAACATAAAGTCTTTTACTTTTTTTTTTTTTTTGTCGGTTGTTATAATTTTAAGTTTATGTATGTGTTTTCCCCCCTTCTGCTTTCTTCAATTTATTTCTGGCATTTAATTTATCTTTCATGTTGTTGCTTTTGATGAAGCCACTTAAACTTCTTAGATGGGAAAATTACAAGTACTGATTACGAATACTGTAAGAAAAAGTGAATAATGCTTAATTAACTTTATTAATTTAAGCTCTTCTGTAAATTTGAAATTTGTTTAATTTTTTTGGCAAACTGTTTTGCTTTGAGAACAAGGGTTAAGTAATGAGTTCTATTAAAAAAAAAGAATATTAAAAAATATTGTTTTATTTAACCCCTGAAATATTGCATGTGATAGTTTAAGGTAGCGTTACAACACCTTAGTGGAAGAAACCATGCCCGTCCGCTTGTTATAAAGATACAGTTCGTATTTGTAGGCCAAGGACGAAGTATACATGATCTTTCAGCCCATGTACAAACGATCCCTGTATTGGGTCTTATTACCCATAAATTATTTTAATATACAAATGTTTTCATTAAAATCAATTTACCCCCTGTTTCCACATGCAAGTGCAAGTTCGAAAAACTCAATACACTCACACGTTTTTACTTACATTCACACAATTTGTGTACTTTCAGCCAATCGGCTGTTTCCTCGATTTTTCGTTGATAATACGCATGCATACACTATTTACATGTGGAAACGTAGGGTTAGATAAGTGAAATTATTGCATTAAACTTAAGAATGGTAGGTTTACAATAGACAGATGTTTCTATAATAGCTCCACTTTTAGAAATCATTATTGCTGTCCTAAATCTTGGAAAAATAATCCCATCGAATCAATTTTGTCTAATCCTAACTATTGTCAAAAGTTTGAGGTAAAAAGGTCCCTAATAGACAATAAATTATCCACACTCACCAATATCACCCTAACGTTCAATTAACATTATCGTCGTTTCAGTCTAAAATTCAGCACAAACAACTTTCATTATATTTACAACATTAAGCCCCTTAGAAAATTCGTTTCATAAGCCATTCATTTATTTTGTTACAAAATAATGCTGTTAAACTACACTCAAAGAAAATGCATCTTCATATTGACGATGCCCTAACAACAGAATTGTGACATCAATGTTATTAGAAATGGAATCAATGAGGCAAAAAAATTACATGAATCCAATGACGAAATTTGTTCATACTTTATGCGTCATCTATGCTATGACTTCAGTGACATCAACGCAACATTTTGTTTATTATTTACATTATTTTCATGTTTAAAAAGTACAATAAGAAGCAAAAATTTCCATATTCTATTTGTTTCAATTATATAGTTAAATACATCGAATTTTCAAAGTAGAGTGATTATGAAAACCACATCAGGCATGGTGTCTTATAATTGAGAGTTCTTCTGTAAACAAAGGGCGAAACACAACAAATGTGAAACAAACATGTTTAGATGGTAAGGAAATAATAATATTCTCTCACTTTGAATTAAGTTAATCCCAAAGACTCAATTTAATGGCAAACTGCCTACAAAGTCCTTTCTCCGATGTTACTGAGTCATCGCACTGATGAAATTTTGTTTAAACTAACTCCGATTCGTTATTTCTGTGATTCCGATGTGTCATCCCATTGATGACATAATTGCACTTTATGACAATTTGGTCAAGTGATGGTAAGGCTGACATCACAATGATGAAAAGTGTCATGGGGCTTAAAACGAAGACACTTGTCATAGTACTGATGTCAAAATACATCATCGTTATGAAGCCTTTTCCATCAGGGTATATTTCCCGTCATAGCTCTACTAGTAAAAATTCTTTTTTCGCCTTAAAAGTCGCTAAAATTTAAGCATGTTCCACAGTGGACCATAATTTGCAAGTAAGTTTGCAACATCACTCTTATTGCCACTAATATTCAAAACATGTTTGTATCAGAAAATAATTCAGGACAAGTATACGAGTTAAAACAATTAAACAAAATTTTTTAATGGAAGATAATTTTACGGTTCTTTATAAAGGATCATACCTCTTATATAAACTCCATTCCCGAAAGTCACCTTTTCCATAAAAGCCCGTATTAAAAAGAAATTCAGCCAAAATTATATTTATAATTGTAAAATTGTTCGGTAATTGAGATAAAATCGACCATTTGCACTTAGCCATTCCGATTTCCATTCGAGGGTGGTCCAACCAAAACGCGCGATGTTAATTGTAAATAAAGCAAATAGTTTTCAGGGAATTATCTTAATATTTTTTATTATTATGGAAGGATCTATGACAATTATATGTGAAACAAAATATCGGCCAAATGCTAGCTACGGAATCGATGGCATACCTCTATGCGATGGTTTATAATTTCAATAACTCTGAGAGACTTAATTAAGCTTCAATGTCGTTAATGTGCCGAGTTATCACATCCTTTAGCATTTGAATTGTGCTTGACACTTTTTCTATTAAATATCCCCAAAGAAAAAAGTCCAACGATGTCAAGTTACATGATCGTGAAGGCCAACTAACATCGGCACGACGCACAGTGCTGTGGCCCATAGACATAAAAAAAGCCTTATATTGTACTTAAAAATGTACACATCGATAGATAACAAAAAAGTTCAAATGAGTTTTGAAGAATTTTTACGATTTAAGTCTTTTTGGCGGCGCTTGAGAGCGCCAAAAGTTTAAGAATTTAAATTAAAAATGGCTAAACAACTACTTGAGTTTTACATGCTTCAGGAAAACTGTTGTTTTTTAAAGCAAGAGATTGAAATTTTTTTTGTAGTAGTTTGCTATATTTGGGCATTTCCCCAGAATGGTCTACCATGATGAAAAAATAAAATGTTGATTATCATCGTCTTTTATTGTTTATTATTAGAAAAAAATTCTATGTTCTTATAAAATAATGGTTTCCTGGCATATCTGAGCTGTTTTACTTGAGCAAATTGGGCTGGAAACTGGAAAATTTTATATTTTTCTGTATTTTCTACTTTTAAAGACATTTTCATATACTTATTTTACATGCAAGAAATATGTTATGTTTACACTCTTTCTTCATAATCTCTCCATTACAATCAATTGTAAAAGGAGTCTTAAGTTTTTTTGTTAAGCTAATTTTAAGACATTTATGGGAAAATGCTTGGAAATAATAATAAAAAAACATATATGCATGAAGGTAAAAAGTGTCACGTGCGTAATGTCACGTGCGTAATTTACAATTTATTTTTTTCTTCGCCAACCCATGCATAGTTTTTTTTGAACAAAACATGATTATAAAGGCCCATTACTAACCTTTATAAAAACATTTTTTCCGAAATAAAAACCTCCTACAATTCACTTACTTTCGCACTTTTTCTTACGGTCCTAAAAGGCACTTCTATTTTTGTCACGTGGGTAAGTCAACTTTGATTGCATGGCATTTGGGTACCCAGTGCTCTATTTACCATTATATATACTTTTTAGAAAGAACTCATCACAAACAATGTAACGATTCTAGAATTCATTCTAAAATTCCAATCCACTTCTATTTTTTTAATATTCAAACACAATAAAACGCGTACAAATGTCGCGTGCATAACCAGAGAAACACCCATTTAGAACTAACTGTAAAAAAATTGTATTGAATTATTTTCTCATAAGTGTTTTTTTATTGGTTTGAAAAATGCTTATTATTTACTTAAGCTGTAAAAATTTCTTAACTTTGATGGAATATTAAAAAAAAAGAAAAATATCGTCTATGGGTTTTTTTCTGATTTCGAACATTTAGACTGTTTTCTAATAACTACAAGAAAGAAAATTTAAAAAATTTTACCACAACTTAAAAAAAAAATTTATTTAAAATGGCTATTTTCATGAATTTTGCTCACATTTTCATAGTTTTCAGGAGTTTAAAAGACAATAAACTACAAATACTGTGAAATATAAATTCAAACTAATACCGTTCAAATAAAAACAACAAAAATCAATATATGTATAAAAAATTGTTTGTGGCATAAGAGGGCGCTGAAATCACAAATGCCCTTGGTTTTTTATTGTTTCAAGAAAATAATTGTAAAAATTTATTTTTTTGATTACCAGATTAACATTTTTTTCTGTAACAGCTAACTATGGCCCCTATTACGGGATCACTGGTTGTGATCAGTTGTAATTTTTGCTATGTTTTTGTTCACCGCAATTTCGCAAAGTTGTAAACCATAATACAAAAATTAAGAAATTAATTGTAAACCGTAATAGGGGCCTATATTCTAAACCAACTTTAAGGGGAATTATTCTCATATACATGTTTTTTAATGGTTTGAAAAATGCTTATTATTTACTTAAGCTCTAAAAATTTCTTAACTTTGATGGAATATTAAAAAAAAATAATAATATCGTCTATGGGTTTTTTCTGATTTCGAACATTTAGACTGTTTTCTAATAACTACAAGAAAAAAAATTAAAAATTTTACCACAGCTTGAAAAAAAATGTATTTAAAAAAAATGCTATTTTCGTGATTTTTGCTCAAATTTTCATAGATTGAATTAGTTTAAAAAAAAATAAACAAGGAACATAATAAGAAATATTAAGGTATAAAAGTGGCTTTATGTAATTATAATGAAACGTAACTTATAACTAAAATAAATTTCAGGGTGCTTGTCCGAAGAAGCATTGGAAGCCAACCACAAAATCGTGAGAAAAACAAGACTGTCCCATACGAGAAAAACGTCACTCTCATAAAGATTTAATGACACATTTAATGCTTTCCTCAGATCCGTTGTTGTCTTCAAAAAGGAAACCAAAGACTCAAAAAAATATATTTTTTGAAGAAATTGAGAAATACATACTGAGAGAAAATGTTGATGACCCAGTTAAAGATGACGAAACAAATGTTTCGCTGAGCGGCAATATTTTTTTGGAAGAATCCAGTACTGAAGATGATTTATTGTAATTAAAAAATATGAACATATGTAAATTATAAATTAATTAGCTTAAAGAAAATAAATTAGGAATATAATAAGAAATAATTCCAAATAATTCGTTACATCGGCTCAGAATCACTTTCTGAGTCGATCTAACGATGTCCGTCCGGGCTGGCTGTCCATGTAACCTTGTGCATACAGATCGCAAATCGCGGAGACAATTTGATGAAATTTATCACAGAGGATCTGATTGGTACAAGGACCAAGCCTATTGAAAATGGAACGAATCGGTCCATAATTTTACAAAAACCATCTTATTACATCGGCAAGATTAAATTTGGTCGAAACCAAACTTATTTTATTGCAATCAAAATCAGCTTGTCAAATTTTATTGGAATCTTTCTATTTTTGAACATAGCTCCTATACAAATAATTCTCCCGAAAATAGCTTTTAACGCCAGCTTCCTTAAAAATATTAATATTTACATACAAATTGGCGACAATGACTTTTGCTACAGCTACTATGTCATGACAAAATGTTGTCGAGGTAGGTCCAAAATAAACCAAAGGTTCTATATAAACCCTCATCCAAAAAAGTCATATATGTAGCTGAAGATATCTAAATAATATTCGGCAGAAAGAGCGTTTAAACGAATCTTAACCTCATAACATAATTTTGTTTTACCGGGTCCATGATTGCCCAAATAGATTACACTCTAGGAAATTTGTTTTTGAATACTATGCTATAGGGTATCACATGTTCGGGCTTGACCGTTTATACTTTCTTACTTGTTATTTTTGCAAGAGCATTTTAAGCTTTTTTAACTCATTTTTCATTAAATGATGTTTTTGTATTTTTCACATTAATAATCCGATTCTGCCAAAATTCGGCATACATATATATCCAACAAATATCAATTTTCATACCAAATTTAATTACGATTGGACAGTTTTTGTAAGTGTTATAGCATTTTTAAGAAAAAGGATATATGGCAGGACCTTGAGTCCTTGTTCAGATTTAAATGAAAATTTGCACACACGTTGCTAGTTGTGTGTGTATTAGCATGACCATTTTTTGTAGTTTTGTGGGCATTATTGAAGCTAAAATTACATTTTTTCATTTCAGGACACATGGGAGGTAGGCGTGTCCTTAGACCGATTTCTCCAAAAATTCATATTTTTTTTTAACTAAGCTATTTCATGCTAGTGTACCAACTCTCAAAAATTTCTGACAACTCCTTCTATTTATGTCCCTTCGTTATATGGGGACAAAGCACTGTGCGTCGCGACGTGAGAAAACACGGCCATTGAAATTCTCGCGCGAAAGAGCCATTGCTTCGTTGGCTGTGTGGAAAGTCGCATCATCACGTTGGAACCACTTTTTGTCCGTGTCCATATTCTTAATTTCTGGCCACAACAAGTCCGTTAACATCTCACGATAGCGAACACTGTTCACGGTAACTGCTTGGTCGACCTAATATTCGAAAAAGTACGGCCCAGCCTGATGACGCCGCCAGCACATAAACCACACAAACAGTCATTTTATTTTCTACAAACCCGGTTTGCTGAAATTTCCGCACAATTCTCTCGATTGTGAGAACTTTGGTCGATTACGATGACCAAAAAAAAAGTGCACGAAATGCATTTTGATTTGAACACCCATTTGCGTAAAACGCTTCGACAATCTTAACGCGCTGCTCAACTGTGTACCCCTTGATGGTTGAATTCGTCAAACACTGAAACAAAGATATGTCAAATTCAGATGAGCAAAAAACTTGACGTTAAGGTGTGACTCACGATTAACATTGTTGGGCCACCTTTTATATCACGGTATTTAATACCTTATCCAAATTGTAATTGACTTTCGCGTTTTAAAACTGTCCTTGGGGAAGTGAAGAAGAAAAGAAAATTACATTTAAAATTTCGAACAGTTTTTCGACAAAAACTTAGTACCTATTTTGGAAAATAAATTATATCAGGAACAGGGTAACACTTGACCAGATTTGTCCCATTTCAACAGATTCCAACGTTAAACCAAAAAAGTCTATAGCACGCCTTCTTCATTACCTGCTTCTCTGCATTGTTATGCTTTTTCAGCTAGAAGTCAACGCATGCAAAAGTTGAAAAAACCCTACTTTATGTGTGCATAAACTTATTTTACTTTTTTCAAAGCGCATGCAAAAGTAGAAAGTAAGCCTACTTCATGCGTTCGATACGTCTATGCAATAAACGCGTTAACTTTGCAACTTGTCAATACACAAATGACAAATTTATGTTTTTTTTTTTTTAAAGTGAAGATGCCACTGAACATCAAAGAAACGAATGATATCAATACATAATTCATCACAACATTCATTTTGTTTTCAAATGAATATATTTTTGCTTGCAAATCTGTTTATTCATACTATTTGCAAAAGAATTTAATAGTTGAATTTGTTATAGGGAAGTGTTTATTTTATTTTGTAGCATTTATTTCACATAGTGTCAGCTCAATATTGGTTTGGCGCATATGCCAAAAAGTCGGAGTGGAGAAAAACGACAAAGAAGGTTTACATGAAGATTTCAAAATTTTTTTATATTTTTTCATGTGCTCCATTCAATACACTTAACCGTTTTTGAGTTACGCGTATATAGGAAGTGCAACCTCCTCCATTTCCGAAATAACGCTATATATTTTTGTATAATTAAATTCGATATGTAGGTTCTTTTTAATTGGGCACATTCATAAGAAGTAACCCTGCGGGAAATTTGTGTCAATTGGTCCCACAGACTGGTCCTGGGAGTTGTGAAAATAGAACAGGTACAAAAAGAAAGAACTCATGACCAGTGAAAGGAGAACCAATCACGTAACTGGTTTATGGCGGACAAAAAGGTAGAAAAAGTAATGAATTACAGTACAGCCTTCACCGGTGGTGTGATACATTTTTTTGGGACTTTCTAAAATGTGGCTTTTGAACTTAATTCTAGGACTTGTTTTTTTGAAATAATACTACATTTAAGTAACTGTCACTTAACACGTCCATTGAGAATAGATTTGTGACTGGTCAAATGGTGTCAATTGACCCCCTCCAATGACAACCCCATGTAAAAGTGATAGGGCTTATTCATAGAAAGTGTTAAAACTAGAACCGGTCTCTTCCACCAAAGACCTGTCACGGGACTACTTTGGTGTCAGTTCGCTTCCCTCTAGGGAACTGTTACGCAGCCGTTGAGTGTTTTCATAGAAAAACACTTAGAAAAGACTCCATCCACGGTTGCTTAAGAGTTACGTCTTATGAATATGCCCATTGTTTCTTTAATGTTCTTCTTATTTATTAATATTTCAAAATTCAGATAAAAACACACCCTCTTCTTAAATTTACAAATGACCCACTTATAACCAAAACAATTTATCTCCACCAAAACAGTCCTCTGTAAAATCTAGCTGGCCTTTATTTATGTATGTTTAAAACAACCACAAATAACGACAATTAATTTATAAAAAAATAGTCAACATAAAGCGATAAAAAAAATAAATAATCCAAATCCTTTTTGTGGTGTTGGACAACAAAGCAGTTTTAATGGGTAAACTGTCATAAGTACTTTACACGAACAATTCCAAAACACAGACAGACAGACAGACACACAACAATTTAACATTTTTTCTGCTCCCTTAAAAACTATTCTAGTTTAACAAATTTGTGGCTTTTTTTGTTCTTGTTTTTTGTCAATTCGGCAAAAAAAATGAAAGAAAACGAAAATATAAAAAAACTGCCATTAATACAAAACCAATAAATGTATTTCATAAGGACTATTTTGTTCACGCTCCCATACACCAAAAACTTCTGTTGACTATAAAGATAACGAACATGAATTAAATACGATAATGTCATACTAACACACTAACACAATGCTTTAAATAAATCTATAGAACTTCCAGATCTATAAAATCACAACTAAATACTAATACGAAGCACAAATATTGGAAATATGTGACAGACGAACAGGGATGGGAATATGGGTGCAATTAACGGAGGTAATCTGTTCAATACAAAAGTTTTCTTGTTTTGCAAAGCTCTAAGACCCCTTTCACACTCGGCAAGTTACTTGCGCAAGTCTCTTGCGCAACTCTTGGTTTGTAGACGTCAGCGGTAAGGTTGGGGTAAGGAAAAAATTTTTGTACAGACTTTGTTGTTCCGGCAAGTAACTTGCGCATCTAACATGCCGAGTCTGAAAGGGGTCTAAGGGTACATTTATACGCTAAGCAATTAGAAATGCAGAGATGTGGAAATGTACACTAACGAATTCTTAACAAGTTTAAAGAAAGAAAAAGATTTAAACGACCCTCACATTCCCTTACTACCAAGCATTCGGGTGATGCTGGCAGAAGTGATCGAATACTTTTTCATTTTAAAAGCAATTTTGTTTCTAATACATTAAGTCCATACTAAACGAATCGAATATATTTTTTCAGTGTTGTTAACCCAGTAAAAACTTCGCCTACAAAATAATGTATTGAGTAATCAGAAAAACATAAAAGCACTACTTACAATTCTACTGAAAGAACGAATGAATTTTACAATGGATGTCCCAAAATGAACGCATTATGAAGTAAGTAATTATTTTTTTACCTACACAACTCCAGAAAAAAGTAGTTTTAGAAGTTGTTATAGAAGCAGCTATAGAAGAAAGCTAATAAATAATGAGTGAAAGAAGCTATTCATTTTGAAAAAGTAAGCGAAGTTTTTACTGGGAAGCATTATTTGAGTTTACACAACACTGAAAAATTAATTTATATTCGTTCAGTATCGACTGGAAGAATTAGAAATAAAACTGCTTTCGAATCGAAAAAGTTTTCGATCACGAATGCCAGAATTAACGCTCCGGTTTGTTAGGCAGAATATTAAGGAGCAAATGTAGCAACAAAACATTCATTGTGCAAAGCTGATCGTTACACTCAGTAGATTTTATATTCATTAAATAAAGCGCTTTTTGTGTCAAAAATGTATTGCTTCAAAGTGCGAGCTCGCCTTCTGAAATGTATGCCTTCCGTAAGCAACATTTCCCCCTTAGGGGCAAAATAAACCAGACATGACAAACACATATTTTGTTTCTTTTTCTGTTTGCAAATAAAAAACACAAACATTTTTCTTACAAACATGAATTTTTAAATATTGTTTTGGTTTCAATGAACATGGACGACGATAGTGCTGCGGCAATTTTGCTCGCTTTGTCTGTGTTCATACGGCTCATGTCTTATTGACAAGTTTTCTACTTTATAGGCGAGAGGGACGAGGGGAAAAGAAACGAGTACACAGATGCATGTACTGTCTTTACGTTTAGCTTTTTCATTCGTTGTTTAATTTTGTTATTGTTTTCAATATCAAAAAAGCACATCTCGTCAACAAGACATGAATCATTTGAACGCCTATTCATGTTTAAAGAAGAAAAAGGAAGAATCTTGTCAATAAGACATTAGCCGTATGAACTCAGACTTTTTGTTTAAAAGGGAGGAACAAAATAAAATAAAGGAAAATATTTCGGTGTGAAATGAGATTAAAAAACGAGCTGTTTTAGGGCACACAATGCTACTTAAAAAATTTGAATTTACGTCTGAAAAGTATTTAAGTGCTTCTTCTTTTGTTTTGTTACTCTATAAAGTTTTCACTAAGATGAGGGTGGTTCCAAAATGATGGAAAATAGATTACCACACATCGTAATTGAAATAAGAAATGTTTTAAGGTGTATACCAAATAATATATCCGCTATTTTCGGAAAATTATTCCTGTGTGAATGTAAAATAGCAAGATACTAAACTATCCATTCCTGGCGACTAACTGTGTACAACAATTCAAATGATGATGATGACATTTTAGGTTAACAACAATAACAACAACACGACTAAACAAAAGTAAGTCGTTTAAAGCAAAACAAAAAATATTAAAACTATTGTTTTTTAGTGCGCGTTCAGCAGAAAAATTATTTTAGTTTTCCTAACGCTTTAACAGTCAACGAACAATGTGATAAAATTGTTTGTATTAGGAGGATTTTGCTTTGTTTTGTTTTCTTTTCTTTTTTACGACCATTTGCCTTTTTCCCTTTTATTTCATTTTTTGTTTATGTGGCCAGAAAGATTATTTTGATTCTATAGGAAAACAAAAGTTAAAATTTTTCGAAATTCTTTTATTTATATTTGCTTAACTGGCAACACTCGTTTATAAGGATTAGAATCAGGGTGGTACTTATGAGTTGACTAATATTTTGTTAAGTTATTGGGATTTCCATATTCAAGAACAAAATTTCGTAAATGCTGCGAACGACCATTAGAGGATAACTCCGCTAGATTGATTACCTTTTTTGGTTTAGAATTTAGAAAGTTTTTTAAGTTGCAATGGATTATCTTATAGTCCCTGTTACTTCGGTTCCTTCAGAAAGGTACTTGTCAATTTTTAAAAAAACTGCCATCTAAAATAACGTGCGTGTATACATACATACGTCTCATACATTCAATAAAGTGATGAAAACAAAGGACTGTAGCCTTATAAAAAATAATTAAAGTTTTCCTGCACAAGTACAAACATTCAGTCGATAGGAATATCGATATATCGATAGTGAAATCTGAACTATCGATAGTATCCCAGCACTAATGTACAGTGAGAGCTTGATACCCCCATTTTCTGCAATAGGCAATATGCATTATTTTCTCATATCGTTGCTTTATATTATATTGAATTCTGCCAACTTCGAAAGATTATTCCAAAAGGCGTTTTCGTTTTGTTCAGTCTTTGTCACATTTCATAAGCTTCGAGCATAAAACTGCGTATGAAATGGAGCACCTTTCTATTGTCGTATATACAACTAACTTAAATCATCACAATACTAATAGGTCTTTACACGTAAGATAACCACTAAAGGCCAGTTTACACGGTAATACAATGTATTACGACATGTCGAAAAATTATGTAGAATGAGAAAAATCTTATCATGTAAAAGCAAAATGTATTGAGTAAGAGACAATACGGATACAAAATCTGGCAAGCGGTCGGTAAATGTTTTTTTTTAAACACTTTTAGAAACTTATGTATTCTCATCACACCAGAGGTGTATTTTAACAGAGTATATTGAAGGTGATAGCATTTTCATACAATTACAAACACAACTAAAATCAACTCAGGAAATTTTCATGTTGTTTTGGTAAATATTTAAAACTGCAACCATCTGCTTTTTTGTTATTATTTTTGATTTTACTTATACCATCCGTGTAAGCATGAATTATACTTACAAAAGATTTTTATTTTTTTCCTTTAAACACGCAGAGAATTTCATAATATTTTGATTCTACAAAGTCGTAATACATTGTATTACCATGTAAACCGGCCTTAAGTAATTGTTTGTTATAAGTACCTTCAAAATGTTGCGTCAATCCGAGCAGTTCAAAATACAGATCTTAATAGCTTTCCGTTATAAATTTACCTAAATAAAAAGAAGCACCTAAGTAAGTACAATTAAAATTGATTCTAAATGTAAAAGCTGATATTAGACAATGTATTGGTAGCGGTATACAACTGTAGGCAAATTTAGCTAAAATTAAAGGTCCAAAAAAAGTTTCTAAACAAACAAAAAAAGTTTATATATTGTTTATTTTTTCAACTTTATCATATTAAAATATCCCTTTAAAAAAAAAGAAAGTGTTGGCTTAAGCAAGAAAAAAAAAATCCGTCTTAAAATTCTTAATTTAAGTTTCAGTTAGTTAAATAAAGCATACAAGGCACGAGTTTGAACGGATAACATTTCTAGTAATATTTTTCTATTTAAGTTTTATTCAAATCTCTATTTTAAATCCTCAAATGTTATAAATCTGTCACATTCAATGTAAATTAATTTTTGATAATACAAAACCCCAGTACTAAAAATATCCACATACATACATTTTAATATCAACCGAATTACCTTCACTCAATTGATTTTTAAAGAGATTGAATTTGGCTGTTATTACAAAAAAAAAAGGAAAAAAACACATCAAATTAAATTAATATTGGGAAAAAAAATTACTTTGCACCATAAAGAGTCAGAGAAAAGTAAAAGCCAATAAAAGGGCGATTCATTTGGAGGTGTCTTTATAACTTTATTAGAACAATTGTGATTTTTTAGTTTAACTCTCGATTTTTTATTTGAAATTTTGATATTTAATTAGGCTTGAGTACATCAAATTTAATTTTCTTTAAATTATTTTACTGAAGGAAGGAATTTTACAGCTGCTGTCAGGCACAGCAGTGGTACAATGGGTAGAACTGCAAAGAATTCTGATGATGAGAATTTGGTTATTCTCAAAACGTAAATTCAACCCGAGTTCGAGCCCCAGCTCTGCCAAGAATAAAAATTATCAATAAATTTTAATTAATTTCATGTTGTAAAATTCCTTTCTTCATAAAAATAATTTAATGAAAATAAAATTTGATGAGCTTAAGCCTAACTAAATATCAAAATTTCAAATTTATTAGATATTTTTATCATTAAATTAAAAACAAGTAGGCGTGATATATTCGTCTGTGCCGAATCTTTAGTACCCTAAACCAAGAGTTCGAATATTTAAGGAGTTGACTTTATATGGTATCTATAAACGATAAGCTCTCTATAAAACCTGATCTCATAGCATTTTAATTTAATTCCTTGCCTAATTTAAATTAAATATCATGATTTGTTTCAGAAATATTATTAGGGATATTAAAGTGATTTTCAGGAGGAGATTTTATGTTGGAACTATTGTTTATGGATCGTTCAGTAAAAATCCATATAAATTAGACCAATTTTCAATAAATTAATAAAAAAATTTTTTAAATTTAATAATTCTTAAATCGGAAGGCCTTTTTATATGGGTCCTATGGGAATTTATGGGCCGGTTATCCCAATATAACATGGTGTTAGTTTTAGTTATAATAAGCTATTTTAAACCAAATTTGACAGCAAGATCTATAATTGCTACGGTTTTAGTCGTACAAAGTGAACTTTATTTGGGTCCTATTTTATATTATGGACCGATTTAAACAAAATTTGGCAGAGTGCTTTCTAATCATATAAAATTATAGCTATAACATGAACATTTTACTGCCATTTGTTATGGTTGTAGGCACACTAAAGTATTTTCCAAGAGAGGGCTTCGTATTGGGCCTATGGTAAATAATGAACAAATTTTCAAAAATTTTGAAGTTGCAGTCATATAAAACGAATTTGTGCAAAACTAAATGAGAATCGTTGCATTCTGTCACCAATTTATGTTAGTATAACTTATTAAGGGCGGCTGTTTCGCATTTGGGGTCATAATCACAGAAAAAATTGCTCACCAATCAAAGCATTAATCAAAAATAAAGCCAGCTTTAATTAAAAATTTAATCAAATGAATTAAACGTTTAATCAAGTGAATCAAACGTTTAATCAAATGCATTAAATGTTCAATTAAAAATATTAAAGAAAGTAAAGAAATTAATAATATCAATTAAACGTTTAATTAATTTGAATAAACGTTTAATTCACTTGATTAAACGTTTAATTCACTTGATTAAATTTTGAATTACAACTTATTTTATTTTCGATTTATGCTTTAATTGGTGCAAAATTTTTTTCTGTGAACTCGTTTCCTACAGAAACTATTGTACTGAATTTCAATCCCAAACTGCTTAGATTAACTAGAAAGAATTTGACATCAATATGATTCTTTTCTGTTCAGTCTTTCAAAGGTTAGCGTGTTTTCAACAGAAGAGCCGACAGACAGTAGGACAGAGCTGAATCGACTTAGAATTACTTAAAGACCTAGAATATATTCATAGAGTAGTTTTGACTTAACTGCCTTTTGTTTAAGTGCACTTTATTTTCATGTAACACATCAAATTACTTTTCATACAAATATTCGTATAAATATCCAATTTTATAAAATTTTAATAAAATATCAATTGATTAATAAAAACGTTTTTTATTCTTCTTTTAAACACTTTACTTTAGCTGCTTTTTTATGCAGGTAACCACAATTATGTAACTGCACATTAAGGCAGATAAATACATTTAAGTTAACAGCACTTTTGATTTAACTGCACACAAAATCGTGCAAAGGAGATTGTGCAGTTAAGTCAAAATTACTGTAAATTATGGGGTCTTAGATGAATAAAAAAAGGTTCACACGTGATGACAAACTGAGTATACCCTTATGCACCACTAGTTGTAAAGTATACAAAAATATATATCTGTGGCATTTTGACAAAACATCTTATGTCGAGAAAATATAGCAAAGAAGTTAAAAAAAACTCGATGAAAAATCATTTTTATTAAATAATAAAATAAACCAAAATTAAAAAAAAATTTCGTTTATAATACAAAATTTTAAAAACGTAAGCAAAAATGTTTTTTGAATGAAAATTCGTACGATTAACAACATTTTTTCCAACTTTTTAAATAAATGCCACAGATATGTATGATATTTGTGATTTTTAAAGTTAATAGGTTATAATTTAAAAGATTTTGTTATTCGTGCTTGATTCCCAATTTTTATTCTTGATAAAAACACTAAAAATTTCACTTGTTGCTTAGGCCAGATCGTCAGGAAACTTCATCAAAAAAGATTTTAGAAAAACTAAAGATATTAAACCAAATACAACTGTTAAGCGTATAAGAATTATAAGCAACAGTTCTACTTGTAACAATATTAAAGTTTAAACAAAAACATCAACAATAAACAGTGAGTTTATCTCTTCTTACATTCCCCACTACAATTGATTTCAATTCTTCCAACATATTAATAGGTTATGTTGAATGCTCGCATTTTTTACGAGCGAATTAATCCATTGTTATGTTTGTAATACTATTGAAACAAAAGTTCTAGCTCATTTTTCCTAAAAGAAACCGGCTCTAAATTTTCTGTGTATCAAGTTTGACATTTAGAATAATTAAGTTAAAACACTCCAAATAATAATATAATTACGAGTGTGCCTTTCACACACCAGACGTAGTAAATTTAAGTGTAACATCCGACAGGATCAAACATTCACCACATTCTCAGAAGCTGAAGCTATCTAAACTCTATCTAAAGTCAGCTGCAGTGGTATAGCAACAGCACATACCCAATAAAGCGCATTATTCAGCTCATATAAAAATTGTTGGATGCAACGATCAGCTTTACACACTGAATGCTTTTTTCGGTTACTTTTGATGCTCTCCCTTACAAACCTGCTTCGTAGTATGGGAATGCCGTAGCACTTTAAATGTTATTCTTTTTTTTATAAAAGTTGTTGAAAGTTCTTTCACTTACTTTACTGCATTTTTGTTTGTCTTATTGCGTAGCGCATAATTGTGCGCTTATTTTTTAAATGTACCATTAGTGCTTCGCAAAATAATAAAATTTTTTATTGGGTAGTGAGATCTGCCAGCAGACAGAACTTTCCATATGTCAGGGGCAAAAGCTAACCCCTAAACCGGCATATTTCCTTGCTGCGAAGTTGGGCTAAGTTAATGCATTAGTCTAGGACGTAAGCTCCAGGGCCAACACAATAGGATAACTGGTCAACCGTGATCTAAAAGAAATGTGAAAATTGCGAATCCTGCCGAGTTTCAGGTAACGCCTGCACCTATTACCCTCTAAATGTCCGTACACATAACGCGGGCAGGAAATCGTCAGTTGAATCGATTTCTGAACTTTTCCAAATTAGGTGCCACGGCAGGCTAGCTGGTAGTAAGCTAGTCTATCAGTGCGTGGGTTGTGTGTTCGACTCCCTTCGCGGTATTAGCTTAGGAGGAAATAAGAGATCCAATGACCATAAAAGCCACCGATTGTCTTCACAAAAGGAGATGTTTGATATCCGTAATTTAAGGCCAAGTTTTTGAAAAAAAAACATGTACAGGTCATAAGTAGCCAAGGGTATATCAAGAAGCCAAACCTTTAGCTTTTGAGTTATAAAAAATAAAATTTAAAATATTTAAATCTCATACAAGTACTGCAGCTCCAATATTCTAAAGAGCAATTGAGTACTTAAAAAAACAATGCATATAGGGTTAATTCGAGCGTTCGGAGCTGAAACGAACCGCAGAAAAGTCTACTTTTTGTAACCTTACGACAACAAGCAGTTAGTCTTGTATTTTAAACGCAAGTTGTGCAAATTTGTTCTCTCTAGTTGCGCTTTACACCAGAGTGCAAAAAAGTAAATAATATTTTCATTATTCTTTGAGTAACAATTAAAAATGGTTGGTGTCGTAACATGACAAAAAATAGACTTTTCTGTGGAAAACCCCATATGTATTGCAAAACTGGTGCGAAATTCTCTGCAAAGCTATTTAGTGTTTCGTTTCCAAAGTAACGGCCCGAGTAAATGGCTTTAGAAATTGATGGCCGTTCACTTATTCAAACTCAAAATATTTTCAAATTTTCTTTTTTGACTTGAATCGCTTCAGCTCTGAGCCCTCAATTGTAAGTGCTCAATCGATAAAGATAATATCGTTTTATATTTTTGACAAAAGTGCGAGTACATGGCCTACGTAATAGAGTAGAGTAGTGTAGTTAAAAAGACAAGGGGCTTGAAATTCAGGTAGCAAATAATTCACTACGATCGCTAGATTCAGTTTCAGATTACAAATAGCTTATTGAAGGGAAACCGATGACTTTATCTGTCAGCTTATTGGACTTATGCAAGCTTCTCCGTTTGGGAATTGAGGAGAGATATAATCGTTACGGCGATTAATCTTCAAGTTCATAAAAAATATAATTCTAATAAAACCAGATTTATAAACTACAGCTGAAAAGTTTGTGCTGCAACTCTTAACTCAATTATTATAAGCAACTGTAAAAAGTATCTCTAAATGAACCATCCTTTACATATTCTACTGCGAGTATGTTTATAAAAAATTTGCATTTTCATTTCCTTTTTCCGGCCAACAAATTTTAAATGTTATAAAAACAAGAGCTACAAAACAATACAAACATAATAGACAACCATCAAGTCAACTAAAACAAAATGTTTATTCTTCATTCCATCATCCTCACTATGCCACATAAGTTCTTTTGAACCTTAAGCTTACTTTTAAAGAATAAGCACTCACATCAATGCTTTTCAATAAGATAAACATTTCAACAGCTACATCAAAAATAGCCTAGCAACTCAACGAGTGAAATCAAATTAGAAGCTCTGGAGTGGTAGAGTAAATAAATTGCCTACAACTACTTAGGCCAAGTGCCATGAGGTTGCTTAATTTAATGTATTGCCAATTGCTTTTCTTTGACTATACTCGTTTTTTTTTTCTTTCCCTATATTTTAATTTTATTGCCAACGAGAGGGAAATTGAAAATTTCATTTAATTTTATTTATTTAAAAGAACAACAAGAAATAAAAACAAATTAAAATTTTAAAGTGTATTTAATAATATAAATTGCTAATTGCTATTGGGAAACTTATGCAAATTCATTGGGGCAGTTGTGTAAGGAATTTCTCTTAAGATGTTTTGAAAGTTAAAAGACATTATTTAAAAAAAAAATTCCTGAACACAGAGAAAAATATGTTTTAATATGGTTACGGAAAACTAAAATATTTTTAACGAAAAATTTTCATACATTTAAAAGTTGCTTAAACGATATTATTGTATTGCATTAGTATTTCGTTGTAATGTATAAAATATGTATGTAGATTATAGTCTAACCGCCATGTCATTTATGGCCTGGTGAGCTGTGTTGAGAATGCAATTACGGACAGTTGTGGTGGTAGTTGCATGATCTACAATATCCTCCAAGTAGATCAATCTTCGTTCAATCACGCCAGGACCTGCAACGGTAAGAACACGAATGATGCTTCTGGCATAGTCTTTAATTAATTGATTTGATTTTTGTGATTTTTTTTTTTATAAAATCTATTATTTTCGTGACTACAATTGCTGCTTTCTGAATTTGAATTGACTAATCTGACTTAAAATTTAAGCTTCTCGATTTTCAATTGACTAAAATAAATAACAATTGACACTTTCTGAATAACAACTGGGAAGGTGAAGTAAATGTCCATAAATTTTGGCAACAATTGTCATAATTGTGATAGACAGCTATGGAAAATATTTATATGATTTCCCGGCCTACTTCATTGTTGATTTTAACTACTGGGTAACGAGCAATGCGATAACCAACCAATTACCAACCGCTGCCGAGTATAACACTCGCGCCTTGTTTTGGAGCAGGAGCTGTCTAAGCTCTTCTTGATTCGTCCCTAAGGCCAAAGTCTCCCAGAAGGGAAGAAAAATCAGTCCTTTATTGCAATTTTCAGATTACTACCCAAAAACTTTGGGTAGTTAACCAAAACCACCACATTAATCCCAAAAGTATCTTTTCAGCGGCAAAGTCAAACTTTTGCAAAGGCAATCTTCCTAAGAGGCTAAAGGCATTTTCCGCAAGTAGCATAGTAAAGGAGGCTGCGCCTACGGGGACTACAAACTCCCATGGTACCAGATAGGATATCTGGTTAATTTGAATTTTTTTCGAACCCAGAAATTGACTGCACCTGCAAAAAACACCAAAAGGTGAAATATCTTTAAGATGATCCCTACAAACTATGGGGGAATTATGATTAACATAAAAGAGGCTGATTTAATCAAAATATTGTTTTGGAAAAAAGTAGGACGACGACTTAAGTCCAAGGAACTGCCAAGAATTTAAAGGAATTTAAAAATACTGAAAGGCTGACTTTACAGATGTGGCTATTCTTGTGCATCATTCACGGCGTTGTCAGCAATTGGGCCTTAATTACGGCTCATTTTTTGGCATGGAATCAAAGATTATGAACTGGATGATATGTGGTTTCAACAAGACTGTACCACGAGTCAAACAACACGACTGATTTTTGCTCTATTGCATGGCAAGTGTCCAGAACAAAGAGCATGTCCTCGCGAATAGTCGCCTAACATTGGTACATTTGAAAACCAGCATTTGTCAAGTTACCGCCCGAAATGTGCGGAAAAGTGGCCGATCGACTGCTGGAAACAAACTAAAGGCGGCTATTAAAATGTCATTGTATTTCGTACGTAATCGCAAGGTCTAAACATTTTATTGAAATAAAAGTTTCATCAAAATAATAGATTGATGTCTGTTTTATTTGACTTTTAAACCCGAAAAATGGATTTTTGTAAATACGTCACCAACGCAAAATATCGAGAGTCGTTGTCATAGTCGTGGTCGCAGTCATTTGAAATTTTGTCGATATAATTTTAAATTTACTACAACTACAATTTAAAATTCATCGAAAGTTTATCGTGTTTATACAGTTTACGACAATCAAAACACCAATTTTCAAATATGACTTGCTTTCTAATACGACAACGGCACTCATAATAGGCCAAATATATACAGCCAATACTACAAACATCTTTTTCCCCTACCTAACAAAATTCAATATTACAACTTATTGCTGTTCTAAATTCAAAGAAGTTTTTCTGTAATTGTAACTTTTTGTTTAAATGAGTGTGGGAGTTTGCGTGTGTCTGTGTGAAAGTTTTTACCAAAAATAAACTTTGTTAGTAAAAAACATTGTAACATTCTAATTGACATTAATTACATTTGCTGTTGTTGCATGTGTTCAGTCGTTTAATGGAAAATGTTTTAAGCAAATCTTGTATTTTGTACAAACGCAGCATACAAAATTAATTAAATGACTTAATTTGAGAAATTTGTTTAAACAAAAATAGTGTTTCAGGAGGAGAAATAGAAAACTGCAAAAATTTAAAGGAAGAAGACTTAAATCAAAGTTTAAAAGCCGATTAAAACCAAAACAACATTTACCACAAATGCAATGTAATTGAGGTGTACATTAGGGATATAACTTTTTGCAATTTTTGCAAATATCAAAAATACCACCTCATTGCCGTGTGGGGCATAAAAAAATATGGTATCACTTTTCCTCTTTCGTGAAAAAAGTTTCCGCACCGAAAGCGTTGAAGTTTTGTTTTTATTTTTTTATTTTTATCATTAAATCAGTTACTCTTGTCTTAAAAAAGTTTGTTTTAGTTTAAATTCATATATAATCTTTAACATTAAACCATTTTTCATAAGTCTAATGCAAAATCAAATGGGTTTCAATTTCCAAAAATAAAATTCGCACATAATATGGAGTTTTAGGAATCGCTTACGGTACGGAAACTCTTTTCACCGAATCAGCTTAAAAAACAGTTTTTTATTATCAGAACAAAATTCCCCACATGGTGCTGGAGTGGTATTTTGCACTCAAAAAAATGTTATAACCCTAGTGTACATACTTTAAATAAATAGTTAAATGGCTCTGAAAAGCATTTTAAATAGCATTGGAATCTAAATATAAAATTTTATATATTTTTCAATATTTTTGAAAAAATGCTTTGCATATACATAAGTGCATATTTTTCTTAAGTGAAGCAATAAACTTCTTAAAAACTATGAAATGTTTGCTTTAACGTCTATATTTGTATTTTCCAAAAAACTTCTGATACACTAATCATGTCAAAATTGCTCTTATTACTTAAATTGAGCGAATATCTGCGATATCATCTACTGATCTGCGTAATAGCACATGGCAGCATAATGAAATTGTTTTTGATTACTGAAAATTTTTAAATTTCTGTAAAATAAGGTGCTAATAAATTATTGGGAATAAAGTTCAAATTTGTAAATAAATTTAAACGAAATATGGTTCATTTTATATGAAACACATGTATAAATTTGAATAATAAAATTGAGAATTTAATTCATTTCACATCTTTTATGGATTAAAAAAAAAAATTATTTTTCTTACAAAAATGTGTATTTTCCAAAACTTTTTCAATATTGTCTAAACTCTCAGACTGGCCATGAATTGATAAGATCAAATTGAAAGATAACACGGTGAGACAGTCCAAAAAACCTGGGACCGGATATCATTTTTCTTGTAGGGCTTGTCGACTAAAACAAGATTCCAATAGTGAAATATACCGGACACCTCCAAAATCCGGATTTACGGGTAAAAAACCGGTTTTTGTGCCTTTGCGCACTTATAAGCCTGTAATTTTGTTGATAATGATCCGATTTTCAATTTCTTACTAGATTTGGAAAGAAGAAACTGAGATCTTTCGAACAATGTATAATTTATTTAAGAAAACTGGAAAAATAAAATTTTTATAAAATGTTTAAAAGATTATTTTCATGAAAAGTTAAATAACTCAGTCCATCACTTATCTATTTTTAAACCCAAATATGCGTTGTAATCGTTAATAAACGTACTTTTTGAATAAACTCAATAGTATTATAGTTTCTTAAGAAAATAATGTATAAAAACGTCACTAAATTTGAAATTTTTTTGAAAAATCTACAAAATTTGTGTTTGCTCGACAATAACATCCAAATTTCTCCAGTTTTCTTAAATAAATTATACATTGTTCGAAAGATCTCAGTTTCTTCTTTCCAAATCTAGTAAGAAATTGAAAATCGGATCATTATCAACAAAATTACAGGCTTATAAGTGCGCAAAGGCACAAAAACCGGTTTTTTACCCGTAAATCCGGATTTTGGAGGTGTCCGGTATATTTCACTATTGGAATCTTGTTTTAGTCGACAAGCCCTACAAGAAAAATAATATCCGGTCCCAGGTTTTTCTATTTCATTCAATTTTGTAACACTGTGTAATTTAAGTCCCGATTTATTTTAAATTTTATTCAATTAATATGTTATGTGGTGAATGGTGTATAAGATTATACCCAAACCACAACAGGGGAGAGGGTATTATGCGTTTGTGATGATGATTGTAACACCTTAAAATATTGAACCTAGTTTTTTTTTTAGTATACCGATCGACAGTGCAGGTCGGAATTGTGGAAATAATTTGATGAAATTGTCACAACAACCAAGCCTGTTGAAAATATTAAAGATTGGTCTATAATTTCACAGAGCCGCCATAAAACCCTCTTTACGTCATTGTGCATATTATCCATCTTATTATGTTGTTATTTAAAATAAATTTTGTTCAAACTTATTTTATTGCAATCTTTATCATAGCCATAGCTGCCTTACAAATAGTACTTTCGGTGCGATTACTTTCATAAAATTGATGATATTGACATAAATAACTTTAATGACAGCTACTACGTTATGACAAAATATTTTGCTGGTAGGTCCAAAATTAAGGCAAACAAATCTCATATGGATGAAGATATCTAAATAGTAATTGGCATAAAGAATTTTTACATGAATCTCAACCTCTTGCGGGTCTATGATTTCCCATGGGTCCAGTCTAGTTACCGCATTCGATATCGAGTAAGTTATCGTATCGAGTAAACTATCGTATTTTTCTGCATACGATAGACTCTGACGTATCGAATGAAAACTAGAGAGATATAATCTCTTTGGTTTCTCGATATCGAATGCTATCATCTCAAATTACGATACATTTCATTCGATATCGAGAGAGATAAAAAATTTCGATCAATTTTGCTCGATATCGTATGCGGTAATTAGACCCCTGTGCTGTAGGGTGTTATATGACCGAGTTTTAGCAACTATGCACTCATAGCAAAATGCATTATTATATTGATGATGCTCTAACATCATAATTGTGACAACAATGTTATTACAAATGGCATCAGTGAGGCAAAAACTGACACCAATCAAAAGAAGAACGTCATTATAAAATGTTGTCATATTTTATGCGTCATCTATGCTATGACACAGTGACATTCGATGCAACATTTTGTTTATTATATACATTATTTGCATGTTTAAAAAATTCCCATATTCTATTTGCTTAAATTATTTAGTTAAATACATCAAATTTTCTAAGTAGAATGATTACAAAAGCCATATCTAATTAAGAGTACTTTTGTAAACAAAGAGCGGATTACAACAAACGTGAAACAAACATGTGTTACGGGCAATAATAATATTCTCTCACTTAAACTTAAGTTAATCCCAACGATGAGTCCTTTCTCCGATGTTACTGAGTTATCGAACGGATGACGTTTTTTTTTATTAAACTGACCCCGATTCGTTATTTCTGTGATGACGATGTGACTTCCAATTGATGACATAATTTCAATGTTTGACTCTCTTGACAATTTGGCCAAGTGATGTCAAGGCTGACATCGCAATAATGAAAAGTGACATGAAGTCAAAAACGAAGACACTTTTTATAGTACTGATTTCAAAATACATCAGCGTTATGACTGACGCCTTTTCTATAAGTGTACTTTCTTACTTGTTATACCCACACCACAATAACGGAGAGGGTATTATGATGCATTTGTGCCGATGTGTGTAAAGCCTTTAAATATTGGTCCTAGATCCACCTTAAAGTATACCGATCCCTTTCTGAGTCGATCTAACGACGTCCGTCAGGCTGGCTGGCTGGCTGTCCATGTAACCTTGTGCGCAAAGTACATAATTTCATATAGCCCCCATACAAACTGCTTTCCGGAATAGAGTCTTTGTGTCTACTATCAAACTAATTTTAGTGACATTTAATTCGATCGATCTATATTTGTATGAACACATAAGCTATGCGTTTTTAAAAAATAGGATAACGAGGGGAGATACGGGGCAATTTCCGCCTCTCCAAAACTTTCTAACAGATTTTAATGAAATTTTAAACATAGAAAGTTCCTTCCCGAAAATTTGTTTTTAGATACTGTGGTGTAGGGTTTCACATGGTCGGTCTTGGCCGACTATACTTTCTTACTTGTTTTTGATTAATTTTGTGCATATTTCTTGTATTTAAAATTGTTTTGCTGGCATATTTTAAGCATCAGCAGTTTTAATTTTAACTTAAATATTAAATTAAAAATAAACTTATGAAAAACATTTCATCAACATTTTTTAATTTGCAAGCGAACAAAAAAAAATTAATAAACAAAAAGCCCTTAGGCTAAAAGATTAAAAGAGTTTTATTTTTACATTAGTGATTTTAAACATTTTTTAATTTAAAGTTTCAAAATCGTTTGTTTTAATTGCTTTCACCAGTTTAAATCTTTAACTTTTTGAATGGAACCGCAAATGATTACAGAAGTTGTGCAAAATTGTTATGGTCATCAAAGAAATTTAAATATTAATTATATTTTTATACCGTTCACCACAGGTAAGAAACGGACAATAAAAGTTTGTCATTCAATTTATACCATAATTGCTATAATATTGATCTTAGAACCTCTATAAAGTAAGTACATACATTCTGGATCCTTGTGAGTTTCGGAGCTGATTTTACGATGTTCATGAGTATCTTAAAATCTACTTTTGGAAGATCCTTTTTATATATTTTTTCACACCTAGTTTGAAATAGGTTTGTATTTAATTTAAGCCAGACATAAATGCGTAGATACGAGTAAAGACCCACGACTGCCTCAATTTTTTACCCATAACCAGGCCTGTGGAGTCGCCAAGACTCTGACTCTTCTAACCTTGATGCTAAATTATGCTTAAACCATTTTTTTTAATTAAGTACAATTTAAATGGTTAAATATAGCAAGAAAATGATTCTTGAAAAATCAAAATCGATATTTTAATTCTTACACGTGCTGCATTGAGCTTTAATATATGAGCCAAAACTCGTTCGTTGCACTTTATTCGAATTTTGGGAAATGCAATAAAAGCAAAGTAGTTGAACTTTTTGATTCTGAAATGTTATGCATATAATATTTAAAAATTTAAGCCAACTGATATATAGATACATATTTGCTACAATCCATATGGAATCGAACTAGTTTTGCAACACACAACAGCCCACCAGGAAAATTAACCATTAAACCTTAGTAAATTTTGAGATTTATATTAATTTCTTAAGGCGCCCGTACACGACATGTATTTGTCATCTGACATGTAAAATTTTCAAGTCACATGTAATTGTTCATGTCTGTCAAAATTGCTGTTTTACATAAGGTTTATAATATTCGGTCACAAACGTACATGTAATTTGCTTCTGACATTGTCTCTGTTTTTTTTTCGCATTGTTATTGCAGAAACCAAAGTAGTTCTCGGTTTCAAAATAGCTTGCTGCCGCCACGAAAATATTTATTTACGCCGTAAAATAATTTAGCCATCTTAACATTTTTTCTTTTATTTTAAAGATACCAATTTAGAATTTTATAATTAAACGGTTTTTATGTGTATATTTACATAAATTATATTCAATGGTGAGATGAGCATACATATCTTGGTATTGTAAAATATTAACTTCAGCCGGCTAATGATTCCGTCAATAGTTGACGCCGCTGCCAGTTTCTTCCCGGCATAGATTACTGATGTCAGAGGGTTTGTCAGAAGAAAATAGAGCACGCTCTAATTGAAATTTTGTCAGATGACTTTTCGTCTGACTTTTACAGAAGCAAAGTTAAAAAGGTAACACACGACATGTATGTGTTTTGCAGTGGGAAATTTGACATGTCAGATGACAAAAACATGTCGTCTATATGTTCCTTTAATACAATGCAAACAGTGCTTTTGTTGGGGAGAGATAAGCTTCACCAACACACATCTTTTTCAAAATACGATTTTATTCAGAATCAGAAGTTTTTCTTATAGATCTGTGAATTCCTATAAGTATTATCCAATGTAGTTTTCCAGGTAGAAAAGTTGAAAAGTGTTCTTGCTTAGACGTAAAGGGCGTCAAGTGTACTTAGTGTTGTTTACCACTGCATTCGTAGGGGCAAGGAACATCAAGAGTCCTTTTTTGTAAATTGTGAAGTGAGGTTTTTTTGTTTTTAATAAAGATCAATTTAAACACTGCCATTTTGGTTTTATTTCATTTTTTAGTCAAATATTTCGACCAACATTGTTGATCATTCTCAGGAAAATTAAATATATTTTAACTAAAACATGCAGATGCGCCTTAAGTTGTTACTTATCGACGGCTTATATTCAATACCCGCCATCCGCCAAAATACAAAATTCTTAAGGTATAAATTAATCTTTCTTCTATAATATTTTTTAAATATGACTACTAAGTCACCCTTATAAAAAAAGTAGAACTTTTAACTCTATTCGTAGCGATATGGTTGATGTCGGGTATTGCAACTGAAATCTTCAAATATTTTTATGGCGTATAGCGGTAATTGCACAGTAATAAAAATATGTTTTTTTGCTCTAATATGTAATATTATTAAATTAAGCATTTGTTTAACGTTTTTGTAACATAAAAGAATTCAATAACAAAACAATAACAAAAAAATAAGCATAATTAAAAAAGGTAATTCAAATTGGACATTGTCACATTGCTCCTTATTACTTTGACTCCATCTGAACTAAATTATCATAAAAGTAATGATATTCTAGTGGTATAACCGGCTTCAAATCTTGAAGATAGGCTGGATTGGTAACTGAGCAGTATGCAAATGCATATAATTTAACTGTTAATTTAACTGTTCTGCAACCCGATAATGATGTTAAAAAATTATTAAAAGACTATGCTTGAATTACGTATTCATGTTTTATCTATTTGTTTTTTCTATGGGAGGTGGGCGTGATCAGGTATACATTTTCAGGAGCCCATTTTACAATTATAATATTTATTTTTTGTGAAAATTAAGTTAATGTATTAGAAATCAAGGCAGAAATCAAATTTCAAACAAATGATTATGAGTGTTTCAAAATGCTATGTGCCAAAAAACAATGCCATAGGTCAAAATTTAATTTTCCCTTTGTATGGGAGGTGGGCGTAAAAGTGGGCGGATATTTTTTAAATATCACACAAATGATAACGAGTGCTTAAAAATGCTATTTGCCAAAAAACAATGCCGTAGGTTAAAATTTAATTTTCACTTTGTATGGGAGGTGGGCGTAAAAGTGGGCGATTCATTTTGATTTTTCCATTTTTTTAAGGTAACAAAATTTTCTTGTTTTCTTTTTGTGAAATAGCAGACCTTTTGTTGTTGGACTTGGTGCTGTTTGTCTCAAGGCATTAATCATCATGGTAGGTAAAGGACACCAAGTCCAATTTAATAAGTAAAGGTATTTCCGTTCCTTAATCAATATTATTATTGTACCGGGTAATTTTTTAGCTTTTATCTTTTTGGTAACACTGGTTTTAACAGCTGACGCACGTTTCGTGTTTTGTTTCACTGTCAAACATCTTCAGTTTGGTCTATAATTTAACCATGAATCGTCTTACAAACGAACAACACTTGCAAATTATTGAATTTTATTATAAAATGCGTGCTCTGTTAAGAAAGTTCATCGCGAGCTTCTTGTGTTCAGCGACGAAGCTCATTTTTGGCTTCCAGAAAAAGTCACAGTTTGGTGCGGCTTATGGGTTGGTGGTATAATTGGACCGTACTTCTTCAAAGATGATGCGAATCGTAGCGTAACTGTGAATGGTGAGTGCTACCGTGAGATGATATCCAACATTTTTTTGCCCAAAATGCAAGAGCTTGACTTGCATGACATGTGGTTTCAACAAGACGTTGCCACAAGTCACACAGCACGCTTAACAATGGACTTATTAAGAGGCGAGTTAGGTGAACATTTTATTTCACGTTCGGGACTATTTTTTGTGGGGCTATGTATACACACATGCCCGCTTCAACTGACGAATTGGAAGACAACATTGAAGCATTTATTCATGAGATACCGGCCGAAATGCTGGAAAGAGTATGACAAAATTGGACTAAGCGAATGGACGATTTGAGACGCAGTCACGGTCAACATTTGCATGAAATTATCTTCAAACATTAAATTATATGGACAGTCCTATCGATTCAAATAAAGATGTCATGAATTTATCTGAATTTTATGTGTTTTTTTTTCCTATAGCTCTTAAAAAATCACCCGATACAAGAAAATATAAAATTGCAAGCCTTTACTTTCGCTGCAATTTCGCCCCAAAGTGAGTAGCTTAAAGTATTCTCAAATCGTTTTTCGTGTTAACCCCTTAATTGATGGGAATTATTTCTGGAACAATGTCATGTATTTTTCCGAGTTCCTTTTCGTTTTTTTTTTTCCTATTATCTTTTACCACAGGAACTACATCAGATTACCAGATTTCAGTCATATGTATGAACATTAGGGTGGCCGTTATTTACTTTAAACAAATTTTTTTGTTTTTTTTTTTTAAATTTAATAATTTTATTTTAATTTGGCTAAAATAAATAAAAAAAAATTTTTAAGTTAAAAAAAAAAATTTTAAAAAATTTTTAAAAAAACAAACAAAAAATTTTTAAAAAGATTGAGCAATTAGCTATCGAAGCTACTTGGGACAAATTTTGCTAACACCAATAGGTAATAGGTTACTGTGTTAAAAAAAAAAAATAATGTATGGCCAAAATTTCAAAATTTGACCCCCTCTAACTCAGAAACTTTTTGACTGATCTTGTTCAAAATTTGTGTCTAAACTACTATCCAAAAGGTCTAACCTTGGTCCAAATCGGAAGACATCGATTTAAAAATTGGGTCACTTGACATTAAATTCCTCTTTTATATATATAAAACGTATATACAAATTTTGATATTTTGTTGTTATTTTCTTAATTATTTTCTAAAATATTAATTTAAGCAAAAAACTTTCTTCGAGGCTAATGTTATTGACTAGAAGAGCTAAAATATTGCCATTTATCATATTCTTGTAAAATGTTGTTTTTAAGAGATAGTAATATGCAAACAATTACATTTGAATAAATGGCTTGATAGCAAACTTTGAGGGGCGGACGCCCCCCTAAAACACAACTTATCGCTACGAAATTTTTTTGTATTTTTTTTTTTACATAAAACTGAACCGATTTGAGGGGGGAGAATAAAAGAAATCAGAAAAAAAAGTTCTCCATACAATTAACGGCCAGGCTAATGAACATCCCTGCAAAAATATTTTTCAATATACGATTTACAAATAACAAATATGTCAAAGCGAACTTGTTTACAAATTTGCATTTTTAAATTCCCAAATTCGGCTCTATTTCATCAACGATATCCTGGCGCACTGCAAACATAGTGAGCCAGTGAGTTTTGTTATTGAAAATGCAAGAAGATAGTTTTGAAAATATCCGGTGAGTGGAACGAACCAATTCTGTTACCAACTGCAATTTTAGGTCACATAAACACATAGAAAAGGACATGCTTCGATACAATATATTATATATCATAAATTGCTAAAAGATCTGTCAAAATCAATGGCAATCTCATTTTTTTAATTTTTTGAAACGAACGAGTTTTGCATCTCACCTTCTCATATGTAAAGTAGACTGGACTTTGTTTTCTGGCTTCAAAATTTTTTAAGCAAAAAAAAATTTTATACAAAAGTGACCTTGAGCTTGAAGACTTATTGTGAAAAAATAATTTTAACAAGGTCGAAGAAATTAAACTATATAATTTTTTTATTTTAAAAAATATTAGAAAAAATTTTATGCTGAAAAATGTTGGAGTCGTAGTCGCGAGTTTTTGTGGGTACTTCGACTCAGACTCCGGTACAAAAACCCCAACTCTAACTCTTCAACTCCGACTCCACAGCCCTGCCCATTAGGGTGTCCCAACATTTTTTTTTGTAAGAGGCTCAAGCATAATATGAAAGCTTATAGGGTAAAATATTTTTGATTTTTTTTAGAGGTCGCGCAAATGGAGTTTTCATAAAAAAAAAACGGAGTTTTCGGCCATTTATTTAACTTTACTCATAACTTGGTTAATACCACGAGTTTCTTCACTTTTGAGGAAACAGTTTTACAGAAAAGTATCCAAGCTTTATTCCTGTGTGAAAAAATTATGAGTTTTGGTGATGAGTGTACTCATTTAGAAACACTTAATTAAAATTTTTCGTAATTTTTTAACAAATTCTGTAAATAACGGTTTATTACTTTTCAAATTTATATGAAAGGTATTAAAACTAATGATGCAGTTTGAAAGACAAATTAATTCTAAATATTACGAATAAACAATTTTTAAATTTGGTCCTACCATTTTATTTATTGCGTACGCTCTTGTAGGCACCAAAAAAATATAAAATGTATCAAAATATGCCTTAAAAAGGCTATAAACTTAAAAAAATGTTGCAAAAAAGCTCTTTTAAATAAATTATGCAAAAAAATGCTGCAAACAGTAAAATATGCAAAAATATGCACTTACAAATCGATGCCAAAATTCATAAAAAGCTCTAAAGCGGATAAAAATATAGTTTCTGCCTTCATTGGTTGCACCAGGAAAAACATGCAATTGCATATTTATGGTTTCCCTGCACATCACTTTTAAAAGTTTCTGTAAATTTTATTCAATTTCTGCACAGAAAAATCAATCCATCCGTACTCAAAGCATCCGAAGCGGTATTACAAGTACGGTGAGTACGGGTTTTCTTGCATCAAGTACAGAAAGAATGATTCAAGTACGGATTTTCAATCGCAAAATACTTACATTATTCAATCCCGATTTCGTACTTGAAATAATCCGAAAATGTGATTGTTTTGAGTAAAGCTAAGATTGAATCAATCTCAAAATGCGCTTGATTCAAGTATTATAAAGTTGATTTTATCTTTCTTTACTTGATTTAAGAATTTTATACTTATTTCAAGAAATTGTTTTGAGTACGGTTTTCTGTTATTCGTACTTGAATTTTTGAGTACGACTCGTACTTAAAATAATCATAAAAAACTTGATTTACAACGAGTGTTTTTCTTTCTGTGAACATACTAGTAGTGAAAATTACTGCATTTAGGAATTATAGCTGCCATTTATAACGCAGTCACTAAAGCGAAAAAAGGTCAACTTCAGAATCAGCTGTAAACTTATATACACCTTCATTTTCGTGTTTTAAAAATGCTCTTAAATGGCTCATAAAGTTTCGTGACTGCGCCGTAAGTTATTCAAGGTCACAAAAAGCAGTTATTCGCAACTCAATCAAACGCACAAGCGATTTTGAGATGGAGCTCGCAATAATAAACACGATTGATTTGCTAATAGGCTGTTGCAATTGTAGGCAAATGTTTGGAAAACTGGCATAACTTAGAATGCCAGAAATTCGGCTAGGTGCTAGAAAAATTAACTCCTGGAACGAATAGCTACAATTTTACCAGCAGATTCTAAGGAATTACTTAATGCACTATTTTGATATTATAATAATGGATGAGGGTGCAGAAAATCGTGGTTGCAATGCACTTAAGCTTGACTCAATGCTGTTTCATCACACAGTGACTCTGAGATGCACCTGTTTACGCCATAAATTTTCAGTATCCAACGAAAAGCTATTAAACTTAATTTTTATTAAAAACAAGTTAGAGAGCTTTATTCGGCTATGCCCAATCTTTTATACCCTCCACCGACAGTTCAATTTTTTCTGAAATGATATCTACATGATATCTAATGGGTGATTTTTAAAGAGCTATAGGTAAGTTTTAAAAAAAACACATAAAATTCCGAAAAATTCATGAAATCTTTATTTGAATCGATAGTACGGTCCATATAATTTAATGTTTGAAGATAATTTCATGCAAATGTTGATCGTGACTGCGCCTCAAATGGTCCATCCGCTTAGTCCAATTTTGGCATACTCTTTCCAACATTTCGGCCGGTATCTCATGAATAAATGCTTCAATGTTGTCTTCCAATACGTCGATTGAAGCGGGCATTTGTATATAGACATGAGCTTTAACATAGCTCGACAAAAAATAGTCTAAAGGCGTTAAATCGCACGATCTAGGCGTCCAATTGACCGGTCCCGAACGTGAAATAAAATGTTCACCGAATTCGCCTCTCAATAAGTCCATTGTAAGGCGTGCTGTGTGGCATGAGGCACCGTCTTGTTGAAACCACATGTCATGCATGTCAAGCTCTTGCATTTTGGCAAAAAAAAAGTTGGGTATCATCTCACGGTAGCGCTCACCATTCTCAGTTACGTTACGATTCGTATCAACTTTGAAGAAGTACTGTCCAATGATGCCACCAGCCCATAAGCCGCACCAAAATGTGACTTTTTCTGGATGCATTGGTAGCTCTTGCAATGCTTCCGGCTGATCTTCACTCCAAAATCGACAATTCTGCTTATTAACGTACCGAATAGCCGCTTCAGTGGGTCGATTAAACCGACCATAAAATGGAAGAAGCGCGAGATGAACTTTCTTAACAGAGCACGCATTTTGATAATAAAATTCAATAATTTGCAAGCGTTGTTCGTTTTTACGACGTTTCATTGTTAAATTATAGACCAAACTGAAGATGTTTGACAGTGAAACAAAACACGAAACGTGCGTCAGCTGTTTAAACCAGTGTTGCCAAAAAGATAATAGCTAAAAAATCACCCATTATTTATTATTAATTTATTTTATTAAAACAGGTATCAGCATTAAAATTGGTTGCGGCTTAGACATATATTAAATTATTGGCCGACAATCAGAAAGTTTTATGCTTTGTTTTTTTTAGCAATTTTAACTAGCTTGAGTAAAATATCATAATTAGTAACCGTTAAAGACGAACTTTAATGATTTTCAGGAGGGGAGTTTATATTGGAGCCATGATAAGTTATCAGTCAATCATCAACCAATCATCCCAAAATGCTGCAGAGTGAATTCTGGTATTAAAAACATAAATTTCAATATATTCCAAAACAGCGGTGAAATTAGTTTTAGAGTTTACGGTGAATTTCAGAAGGCTGCTAAATATGGGATCAAAGGTAAATTATGGACCGTTAATCACAAAATTTCATGACATTTTTTCTGGCCATATGAAGCTAAGTTGGAAGAAATTTTACCACCATTTCTATACCTGCAACGTTTTAGGCGTATTTAATTAATTTACCAGAGTGAATTTTATATTGGGCCTATAGTAAATCATGTACCGATCATCACGAAATTTATTAGACCTATGAAACTGTGAAGTATTCAATTTTATTTTTATAATATTATAAATTACGGCTTAGGCGTACTAAACTGATTTCCGGGTGAAGGGTTTATATAGGGCCTAGGGTAAATTATTGGCCGATATTCAAGAAATTTTACAGTGTTATTTCCAGTCTAATAAAACGAGCTTTTGCAAAATCTTATATCATTCCCTGCATTGTTCCACCATTTATGTTAGTCTTTTTAACAAAATTATACATTTTTTAAGGTACTGGTTCTACATTTTGATTCAGATCTGTGATTCTACTGAACCGATTATGATACAGGCAATTTGACACCAAGTTTGTTCATTTCTTTTGAGTTTTTCGAAGGTGAGCGTGTTTTCACAGACTGACACACAGACATGGCTAAATCGGCCTCATCACAACTAATTGCGGAAAACAGAATTTCGAATTAGAGTAAACATTTAGATTTTATAGCCATATATATGTGTGTATGTAAATTCATAATACTTTGAACGATGAATTGATTTTTTAAGCCACAAATATTTTGCTGTCTGCCTAAAAAAAATTTTTAGGTAACATCAAAACCTCATTATAGTTTTTCTATATTTAGTTATAATATCCTTTTTATACCCTCCACCACAATTAGTTGTGAAGAGGGTATATTAAGTTTGTCATTCCGTGTGAAACTTTTTTATTATTCATCTCAGAACCCATAAAGTGTATATATTCTGGGTAATTCTTGGGTAATTCCTTGAGTAATTCTAAGTCGATTTAGCCATGTCCGTCTGTCTGTCCGTCTGTTGAAAACACGCTCACTTTCGAACAACTTAAAAGAAATGAACAAACTTGGTGCCAAATTGCTTGTAGTTATCCTAAGCAGTTTGGGATTGAAATCCAGCAAAATCGGTTCAGTAGGACCAGAGCTATGAATCAAAATGTTGAACCACCACCTAAAAAAATTGATAATTTTGTTACAAAAACTAACATAAATGCTGGAACAAGGCACGGAATGAGATAAGAATTTGCAAAAATTTGTTTTATTTGACTTGAAATTACGCTGTTAAATTTCGTGATGATCCGTCCATAATTTACCCTAAGCCCCATATAAACAATACTTCCGGAAAACAGTTTAGTACGCCTGAAACCGTTAAAAATAACGCTAGCGTAACAAAATTTGGTACGTCACAGTTTTTTACGACTAGAATTAACACTGTGAAATTTCGTGACGATCGGTCCATAATTTACCTTAGACCCCAATTAAACCCTACACCGGAAAATAGTTTAGTAAGCCTAAAACCGTAACAATTAATGCAATCATAACAGAAATTGGTACGTCACAGTTTTAAAGGACTAGAAATGACGCTCTGAAATTTCGTGATGATCGGTCCATAATTTACCCTAGGCCCCATATAAACCCTATTACCGGAAAACAGTTTAGTCGCCTAAAACCATAATTAATAACAAATCGTCACAGTTTAAGATAATAATAACATCATACAGATATTACTTCTTAAACATCGAACTGTCGGTGGAGGGTATCAAAGATTCGGCACAGCCGAATATAGCACTCTAACTTGTTTCTTCTCAGTATGTATTAAAGAGAACGACAGAGAAGCCATTTTTTATTTTTGTCAAAAAAAAATAACAAATCGAAGAACATGTATAAACAGGGCTGCCAGATTTGACGATTTATCGTCATTTTGACGATTTTTTGTTCCGAAATTAGCAAAGTGACGATTTGCTGATTTTTTTCTTAAAAGTGACGATTTTTTACAGTCTCCAAAGTCTAAATAAAACATTACATTTTCTGGAAATTTCGTTTTTAATCTTGGGAAGTTTCACAGCCGTACCTTAACAAGAGCGGAAGGCGGAACATATTTTTCTCGCTTAGCTTTTACGCTGATATGCCATACCAAAGCAAGAGCGTCAACGTTGTGTCACGAACAGTAGTGATATCTTTCTTGTTTAATAAAACCCACAAATTATAAATTAAAATAGAGATAAAAACGCTAGATTGACCAAAAAATAGCTAAATTGCCATTATTAATTAACAATAGCGGCAAACTTCACTATTAAACGAGCTGTCAAAATCGTTTTTTACAATTGCAAAGCGTGCCGCTTTTGTTTAGGTACGGCTGTAATATGCAAGTCTTAAGAAAATCTTTGATTATTTTCAGAGTTCAAAAATAACAATGTTACACTTTGTTTATCTTTTGTCAAACCATAATCGCATGAACCTTTAACGACTCTCAGTATAAATCATATTTTCAACAAATTTACGGCGAGCATTTCACGATTTGTAAGAGAATATCTACATGAGTCTTATTCGATTCTTGACATGAAAGTCTCGCTAGATTATATTTACCCATGTCTTAAACAATTCCCACAACGATTTTAGAAGCGTCGTTTGCGGTGCTGTGGAAGAATGCGGTCACCGACGATCAAAGACGCTCTTCATGAGACTTTCAGTAGCTCTTACATGATTGAAAATTATGTTTTTGTTTGAATGCTTTTTTTTATAAAAATCGAACAAAAATTGTTTAAAAAAAAAAAATTTTAAAGTTGTCCGATATTTTTGACGTTTTTTCGAAACGATAAAGACGATTTTTTTATTTTTTTTTTCAGCAAACTGACGATTTCATCACAAATTTATCTGGCAGCCCTGTGTATAAAACTAACCAGCGGGAAAATAAGGAATTGATTACATAAATAACTAAAAAAAATAATGTATTTTTTCGAAGGAATAATAATGCATTCATGGGAATCGAGAAGGTAATTTTATTGACACAATAATTATGATTTGATTACCACGTATATTCTCACATTTGCAGAACAAGGAATGTATTGTTTCTGTTCGTAAAAATATTTCGTGCTTTTTCTTCTCTTCGTGACAATTATCTTTTTTTTAGAATTATTTAAGTCATTCCCAGTATACATTAAAATAATTTATTACAATCCTAGGACATGGTCTGTGTTAAGAAAAATGAATTCTGGAATCAAATATTATACAAGATATGTATTACTTTCTCGATTCATATTAATTCCATTTTCCCGCTGGGTAAGTAACTGAGTTGCAGAGAAACTGAGTAGAGAAAATCCAATTGAAAACCACTTTAAAAACTAAGTTCCTCTGATGATGTTGTTTTGCTGCTGCTGCTCGTGTTGCTGCCACACAGCATGTAATAAAATGTTTTGTTTACCATAAAAACAAGACTCTGCTCAAAAGTTTTCATACAGTTTTCTCATTTTCCTTTAAACAGTTTTTTAATAAATATTTTTTTATAATGATGTTCTTAGTTGTAATATAAACTTTATTTTTAACGATAATTTTATTTTAAGTGGCGCTTATGACATTTTTGCAACAAATGTTTGCCCTCAGCAAATGAAACAAAGAACAGCGAAAAAAAGTAGCAGAAAACAAACTTAAGGAAACAATAAGAATCGAAAAGAACATTATTACATTTTGTCAAATACTTATAATAAGTTGTTGTAAACTGCAAGGTAGTATACACTTAGAGAAAAACATCGATATGGTGTGCTACAAGTCGTTTAGTATGATTGCATAAACATTTAAAAACTATCTGTGGACACAACTTATGTTTCTTATGTTTGAATGAGTCCTTCTCATATCGATCACAGCAATACGAGATAACCATTTATATTTTAATATCATTCATATGTTAAAAATATATAACAAAATATTTTAATTTTTTTTTTTTATTATATTTTAACAGCAACAGCAACTTATGAATTTCTTTTTTCTAAGCTAATACCGCGAAGCTCTACGCTTGCCTGCAGGAAAGAAACCAGAGTCTCTGGCGACAATCGAACCCGTAACCCCGGCGCAATATACGATTTCTGCTTTAACGTTTACATTGTGCAATTTTTATCGCAGCAACTTTTTTTTGAGCGATCGAACCTGAACAAATTTTTCGTCAAATGAGACAACGAATGAGCAAACAAAACGAATCAAAGAGTGCACCTGCTTGTGTACCTCTTTAAATTACTCTCTTCCCTCTCGTTCATAAAGTAAGAATCGCAGCGGCAAAAATCGGACAATGTAAAAGGGCAATTAATGACTATGACATGACAATAGGCAATCGTAATATGGTTGTGCTTGCACAATGCAAATTTTCTGTTAGAATAAGTTATTTTTTAATAGTGACGTTTTCTTTGCGTGTGGAAAATTAAAGGGAAAAGCAGATGGAAGACACAATTAAAAAAGTGCAAGGAGATTGGGTAAAATAAAAACAAAACAAAACAAAAGAAATTTCTTCGACATTATTAGTATTAATTCTGTACAACAAAACTGCAGTATTAAAACACAATAGTTTTAAGTATCGCTATAGATAGTCATAATCTGAACTACACTGAAAAGAAAAATTAAACCATCAATGCTTAAATTAAGCCGAACCGGTGGCAATACTACGGTAAGTACTTAAATGTTCTTATTTAAAAAATGTTAACGTAAACAAAAGCATTGATAATGAAAAAGAAATAATAGAATATAAACAGCTTAAAATTTTATCGTACAATATACATACATGGGTTAGAAAACAAACAATTTCAGGCGATTTTTTCAATTACATTAACTCTTTTGATAAAGTTATCTTATTAGAAACCCACTTAACTGAGGAAAAGATTGAACAATTCAAAAAATATTTTAAACATTTAAATACTTATTGGAAACCAGCAACTAGGAACAGTAGATTTGGTAGAGCAATTGGAGGTTGTATGTATGGCACAAATAAAAACATAGATTCTTCGTTCATAAAATGTACATTCAGTAATCAGAATAATATGGATATAATAAGAATCAAAATTAATGACACAGAGGTTTTAATTGCTCCTCAATATATCAGAGGAGCTGAATGATATTCTGATTTTACTGCGGTGGAAAAATATTTTACTGAAAATAGTCCTATGAATGCGGTAGTTATTGGTGACTTAAATGTTCGTATTGGTGATCTACAAGCAGAAGCAGATGACAACGTCTTAAATAAGTTTCATGCAAACTCTGGTATTCGAAAATCAAAAGATTCCGAAGTAAATGCTAAAGGGAGAACACTCATAGAGTTCTGTGAAGATTTTGGTTTAATAGTTTTAAATGGTGGGACAAAGGGAGATGAGTGTGGGAACTTAACATTTATGAATGGTGTCGGAGAGTCAGTCAAGGATATTTGTGCGGTGTCACATGACCTGCTGGGTTTAATTGAACGTTTTACGGTAGAAGAACAAATATGGTCGGACCATATGCCGTTAGTTTTGAATTTTAAAGTAAGACTTCAAAATACCCCAAATAAAATACAACAACTGCTTCCAAATTTACATTGGAATGAAAATTTAAAAGGACAGTATAACCATAAAGTTCTAGATAACCTGAGAATTTTAAAGAATCAAAAAGATTTAATAAATTTGGAGGATATAGTGAACATTATAAACAAATCCACAACTCAAAATAATTTAAATAAAAGGTTAGTTGCTAAAAATAGATGGTTTGACTGGCAATGTAAAAAAGCTAGAAACACTTATTTTGAGTTATTGAAAGAATATAAACCACACATGGATGCCGAATCCAAAAGAAAGTATTTAAAGGCAAATGAAAATTTTAAAATTGTTTGTAATGAAAGAAAAAACAAGTTAGAGTGCTATATTCGGCTGTGCCGAATCTTTGATACCCTCCACCGACAGTTCGAATGTTTAAGGAGTAATATCTGTATGATGTTATTATTATCTTAAACTGTGACGATTTGTTATTAATTATGGATTTAGGCGACTAAACTGTTTTCCGGTAGTAGGGTTTTATATGGGGCCTAGGGTAAATTATGGACCGATCTTCACGAAATTTCACAGTCTTTTTCCCAGTTCTATAAAACTTTGATGTACCAAATTTTGTTATGATAGCATTATTTTTTACGGATTTAGGCGTACTAAACTGTTTTCCGGGAGTAAGGTTTATATGGGGCCCAGGCTAAGTTATGGACCGATCTTCACGAAATAACACAATTTTATTTCTTGTCCAATAAAACTTTGATGTACCAAATTTTGTTATGATAGCATTATTTTTTACGTTTTTAGGCGTACTAAGTTGTTTTCCGGGAGTAAAGTTTATATGGGGCCTATGGTAAATTATGAACCGATCTTCACGAAAATTCAAAGATTTATTTTTAGTTCTATAAAACTTTGATGTACCAAATTTTGTTATGATAGCATTATTTTTTACGTTTTTAGGCGTACTAAGTTGTTTTCCGGAAGTAGGTTTTATATGGGGCCTATGGTAAATTATGGACCGATCTTCACGAAACTTAACAGTTTGATTTCTAGTCCTATGTAACTGTGACTTGCCAAAATTTGTAATGATGGCATTGTTAGTTAGGGTTTTAGGCTTAATATACTGTTTTCCGGGAGTAGGGCTTATATGGGGCCTAGGGTAAATTATTGACGGATCTCCACGAAATTTCACAACGTGATTTCCAGTTGAATAAAACGAATTGTTGCGAAATCTTATATCATTCTGTGCATTTTTCCACCATTTATGTTAGTTTTTGTAACAAAATTATCAATCTTTTTTAGGTGGTGGTTCCACATTTTGATTCATAGCTCAGATCCTATTGAACCGATTTTGCTGAATTTCAATCCCAAACTGCTTAGGATAACTACAAGCAATTTGACACCAAGTTTGTTGATTTCTTTTGAGTTTTTCGAAAGTGAGCGTGTTTTCAACAGACGGACAGACAGACGGACATGGCTAAATCGACTTAAAATTACTCAAGGACCCAGAATATATATACTTTATAAGGTCTGAGAAGAATAGTAAAAAAGTTTCACACGGAATGACAAACTGAATATACCCTCTTCACAACTAATTGTGGTGGAGGGTATAATAAGTACTATACAGAGCTAGAAGTCAAGCTAAATAAAGTAAATGATAGTAAATCATGGTGGAAGATTGCAAATGAGATCCGAAATAAAAACGATCAAGAACTGCCAAATATATCTTCGTCCGATTTTAAATCCTATTTTATGACACTGCTAACCCCATTGCAGAATTCAAAAGATATTTAGTATGTGCATTTGTACCATGAAGACAGTTTTTTGGATAACAATATTACAACAGCGGAAATATATCAAGTTTTAGCGAAGGCAAAATCAGGAAAAGCACCAGGTGAGGATAGAATTCCCTACGAATTTTTCAAAAATGCACCGCATGAGTTAATTATCGAAATGGCAAACGCTTATAATGCTCTATATAATAATCTTCAAGCAGATATAACTTTCACCACAAGTGTAATATTCCCTATTTTTAAAAAAGGTGACTTTAATCAAGCAAGTAACTATAGAGGAATCTCTTTTATGAACACCATAGCTAAAGTGTTAATGGCTGTTATCACGGAAAGATTGTATAATTGGGTCTATCAGCACAACATTCTCTCCGAGTACCAGGCCGGTTTTAGAAGAGAATATTCCACTGTTGAAAATATTTATAATTTAACGACCATTGTGCACCTGAAGTTTAAGGAGGGGAAACAAGTTTACGCGTTCTTTGTTGACTTCAAAGCGGCTTTTGACAAAGTCGTTAGAAAATCCCTAGTATATAAGTTGCATGCTATGGGAGTATCAACGAAAATGGTACTTTTTATTGAAAGCGTATATAATGAAACATATTCAACAGTGTGGAATAGCAAGAACTATCAGAAAAATTTGAAACTGCTTCAGGTGTTAAACAAGGGTGCATATTATCCCCTTTGCTTTTTTCATTATATATAAATGATCTCCATGATTTTCTTGAAGGTTGTTTACAAGTTGGTAATTTAAATATCAGACTGTTGTTATACGCCGATGATATTGTGTTGATATCAGATGATGTAAATGTGCTACAAAAAATGATAAAAAAAAAACTTGAAACTTATATCAACTACTGGAACTTGGAAGTAAATTTGGCAAAGTCTAAAATAATGGTATTTCGAAATGGCGGACGGTTGGCACATCATGAAAAATGGGTATTCAATGGGGAGGAAATTGAAATAGTCAACGAATACTGTTATCTTGGCATGATCCTAACTCCGAAATGTGTATTTACGAAACACGTATCAAAGAGATTTAGTTCTGCAAAAAACTGCTTAAACTCAATATGGAGTAATGTTTTGGGGTAAAAAGGATATATCGTTTCAAGCTAAAACCCACCTGTATAATGCGGTTTGCCGTTCCATACAATCGTATGGAGCTCAAATATGGGGTCATTCACATTTTGACGAAGTTGATTGCTTACAAAGATACTTTGTCAAACGTGTTATTAATTTACCGAAATTCACACCGAATTATACACTTTTTTAGAATCAGGTATGGAAGATGGCCACTTATTTACCCTTGAGTTGCATATGCGTTACATTCCTCGAACCCTCTTTCAGTATACTAACGAACGGCTCCCAAATTTTTTAAGTTTAGTAGCTCTAACACATAACATATCGTGGGCGAACAGTTTAAATACATTGGGCCTAGAGTACAATGTCCGATTATCACCAAATATAACACAACAGGAGTGGAACCAAAACCAAACACTTATTTTAAGTTCGTTAAGATTAAAAAACCATTAAAATCATCTACGTGGGTGGGTGCTATCGGAATCTTTTTATAATAAAACAAATCCAACGGTAGGACATTTATATTTCAATGGATATCATACCCAAACTAACATAATGTGGATCTTCAAAGCTCGCTGCGATTTGATAGAACTGAATGGGTCTCAGCATTCGAGAAGAACTAACAAAATTTGCTCTTTGTGCAATTCAAAAGAAGTTGAAATCATCCAACATTTCATTGGAAGATGCCCAATTTTAAATTACTTTAGATTTAAATGGTTTAATAAGATAACTCTATCTGATGAGGAAATAATTAGAAATTTAAATGGGGAAAACAATTGGCAGAATTAAGTACAATACATTATCATCTTATCGTAAAACACTAATTTTTGAATATAATGATTAAAAATCAATACATTGTAAAATTAAATTATATTTTTTATGTGAAACTCTTTTTTTCCGGCTAACGACATATTCACAGCCGTATATTCTTTAAGATATTTTTATAATGTTTTTAAATAAAACAAAGAAAATACCAAATAAAAAATTACTACTACTACTACGGTAAGTACGGATTTCCTTAAATCAAGTACAGAATACATGATTCAAGTATGGATTATTCAAGGGCCCCGTAATTAAGAAAATCTGAAAACGGAACTGAATTAAATAAAAGTGATGCTTGATTTTAAGATTTCTTAGTTGGTTTTATCTCACATTCGTGTTTCAAATTATACGAAAGTGGATTGATTATAATCAGAGTTTTTTTTTCCCGGAGTCTTTCGATTCCCGGGAAAGCGGGAATTTTTTTTAAATTTCTTGGGATCCCGCTCCATATAAATAATACAAAGTAAATTTGTTTTTAAATAATGTACACAAATTTTATAAAAAAAGTAAGGTAACTTGTTTACAAAGTAAGTAAAACAAATGCATTAATACTACAAAAATTAATTGAAGATTAAAAGAGGAACATAAATTAATACTACCTTACGGTTTTATACTATTATGTTCTAGATACAAGATAAAAAAGATAACATAAACATAACAATTTAATTCATAAAACATAAAAATAAAACAAACAAGAAATTGAGGTACTCAGGGTATGAGATCAAAAATTTAATTCATAAAATAGATAAAATATTTTAAATTTAAATTAAAATTAACATTTTTTAACGGCTTAGGAAATAACTTTCTGACTCACTCAAAGCGCTTAGTAAGTCGTATATATATATATATATATATATATATATATATATATATATATATATATCTTATTTTATTTACTAATTACCATGTTTTCGAAAAATTTCTTTCACTTTTTTACCGAGGTTCGCTCCTTCATTGCAACATAGTCATATCTCAAAAAATCAAAAATTGTAAGTTATTAATGCAAAGTGTTCCTTCATACCTTCTCGGATTTTATCTCAAACTGAACCGAAGTTATAGCAAAATACTTATATCTTTAAATCGGTACATTTTGAAAACTTAAATCGCATATTGCCAAGTTCGTTTGTTTTTGCAGATATGACTATGTTGCAATAAAGGAGCGATATGTTTAGGTTTCTGCTATTTTTAAGACTGCCTGCATCTTATTTTGAATTAATGTTCTTTATTAACGTTTTACTTCACTAAATTTATTAATTATGAACTGTTGCACTGCCTATTCTGCTTTTAGTAGATTTATTGCATCAGGAGTTATTGATTTGCGTTTGTACTCACTTCTTGTAATTGATCTAATCGACAACCCATCCACAGATGCTACATTTACGAGAATATAAAACTAAATTTCAAAGTATAAATTGCTGTTTTTTTAAACTATGAGAAATTTTTTATTTCCCGGGATCCCGCAAGAAAAATCCCGGGAAAGTGGGAAATAAAATAATTGAATTTAAAATGAAAAAACCCTAATTGGGTATTTCGCAGAGATGCACTTGTGCGGAAAGCTATCTGCCTTGGGGATGACAAGTAGCGATTCCTATGTTCGAAATTCCCAAGCAGCTCACTACTTCCGGTCTTATACCAAGTATCCCCTGGTAATGTCTCTCAGACACTCGTCTGTCGACAGCTAGAGTGAGAAGGCACACAGTTGAGTAAACTGAATGGCATGCTAAAACCGATGCGTCTCAGGTAACTAGGTGGCCACCAAAATGAACAGGTGTCATCTTAAATATTTGTATCTGCCTTAATGTGCAGTTACACAATTGTGGTTACCTGCATTAAAGTGTAATTAAAGTAAAGTGTTTAAAAGAAGAATAAAAAACGTTTTTTTTTTTTAATAAATTGATTTATATGAAAAAAATTTTTTTCATGTGTGCAGCTAAATTTGATGTTTGACATGAAAATATTTCAAAGCTGCCCTAAAATATTATTTAGTTATTTTGTTTTTAAATTTCCTAATAAAATAATGATGAAAATATTTTTAAAATGCCAAAAATTTTGGGCATTTATCTCAAATGTGCAGGTATGGAAAGTGCACTTAAAAAAGAAATTTGTGTGGTATTTTAAAAAATAATGACAAAAATTATTAATTTTGTGCAGTTTAGTCAAAAGTGCACTTAAACAAGAGCCGGGTAAGTCAAAACTACTACTACCCTTTGCTAACAGAATAACTCACATCTATAAAATACCAACAGAAGAATGCCCGATAAGGTTTTCGTAATTATTCTTCTTTAAAAAATGTATGTATGTATTTAATTAAAAATTTTAACAAATAAAAATTGGGAATTAAGCACGGATAACAGAATCTTTTAAATTAAAATTTTGTATTCCCAAAAATTACTTTGATAATTTTAACAAATAGAATTTAGGAATTTTTATGAAGAAAGCAAAAAAATTCTGTGTTACTCTTTGGCTTGCAATTCTGAGTACTCGGAGTATTAGTTACTGGGTAATGAAACCTATTGTTTATCTACAATTCTTGAAGCTCGATACACTGCTCGAATATTTTGAAGACAATCGACTTCAATCATATCGAAAAAATGCCCAATTGTGCTACTTAATATGTCCTTTAATTCCGAACGGTGCTGGCCTTTATAGCGTTTGTGAAAATTTTATAAGACCGTCCGAGGAGGATGGGCGTTAGGGTGAGTCGAAAAAAAAGTTGTGCCAGTCACCCCCTAGAATGAAAGATGTTTCTAAAACAGGAACATTTTTTTATTGCCACGTCCCAAATGAAGCCCTTTATGTTTTTTTATGTAGCGCTGCCTTTTAAAATCCGATATCATCATATCGCATATCGTTGTTCATGGCTTAATAGTGGCTGTTCACGTCTGAACCGAAGGTAGCGGATTTCCCATCCCTGGTTTCTATTTTGAATGATGATGTGCCCTAAGACGAATTGACAACTTGAGGCGGCACTGTCATCATCTATTATATTTTAAATTTTTCTTTTAATTTGTATGTATTTATCGTTAGCTTTTTATTATTGTAACTGAAGTCGAATCGTTGTTTAAAAGCCATACTGGACGGCTGTTTTTTTTATACTCGCGTTTTTAACTTAAATTATTTAAATCGTTTAGAAGATTTATATAGTATAATAAATTTTGTATTTGTGCATTAAATAAATGGAACCTTTATAACGTTTCGGAAAAGAAGGAAAGTGTTTTTATATTGTTAGAAGTGCTTTTCTTTCGTTTTAAATATCTGTGCTTTTTTCTAGCTCTCTTTCCAGCCTTTTTAATATCACCAAGTTGCTTGGATACTTGGTGGATATTTTAGCGCCGAATCCCAAAGCCACCCTATACACTCCACGAAACGTATCGGCGTTTCGCCCGGACCACGCAATCGGCGTTCTCTCGGGGAATATACCAAGGTGTTTGGATCCTTGGCTGGTATTTTGGAGCTGTAGCCCAAATCCACCCATATATACAGTCCACACTCGACGAAACGTATTGGCGTTTCGTCTGGACCTTTACAAGACGTATCGGCGTTTTTATTGGTCCTTCGAGCCGGATATTTGGATGGGATAGAGTTTTTGGGATTAGTTGGAGAGAAAAAGGTGATATTTTTCTATTTATTTAATTTTTTTTTGTTTTTTGTTGGTTTTGTAACATTTGGTTACAAAATAAACAAAATATGGCAAAACAGTTTTAAAAGCCTTGGTAGATACTTTTGGTATAAAAAAGGGTTGTGTCCTGACTAAATATCAGTGCTAAATAAAATAAAGGTTTTAATTTGGCAATACTCTGTTTCGGTGCAGCTGATGCTTTTGTTTTGATTTGACATTTTCATTATTTTCGTAAATAAAAAGATGATCAATTTGGTGCAGTGGGAAAATTTATGAAAAGAGTTTTTTGTTACACAAATAAATTTAAATTATATAAAAACATTAATTTTTAACGAAAAACAATCACGTATTGGAAAAATTAAAGCAGTCTTAACATATTATATGGACAACCGTGGAGCTATAGATAGTTGCTGTAATAGAACAAATCTTTTTACAATGTTATTGTGAAAATTTATTGAATGAGACATTTTCTGGTATTGTTATATTTTAATGTGTTTTTAATTAAAAAGTATTTGGCCATTTTGTGGCCATTCTTTGTCTATTTTATTTACAAATTTGGAAATTTTTAGTTACTAAGTTCTGGCACCACCGCTTTTATGTTACGATTAATATTTTTATTTTTTTTGATAATTTCGTGTTAATTTATTGTGAACATTGTGATCATATACAGATTTATTTAAAAGTTTTAATTTTATTTTTTTGATTGCCATTATTTTGAGATATTTTTTTTATTATTTTTTTTGTATCGAGTTGGTTTTTGTAGTTTTTACGGTACAATTTACAACGAAAATTGTTGGAATTTTTCGGTTTTGATTTTTTAGATCTTTTGTTCTAGACCATGTTTATTTAAAGGAAAAGGAGGAAGCTCGTCTCTATTAATCGGTATTGTGCTGGCTGCTTGAGTCATGGCCATACCTGGTGTACTTTTTAGGGTACAGGCAAATACATACGCTGGGTTTATATGCATCGCACACTTGCATGAAGAGGGCCAAAACCAAGCTTTTGCAAAATGGACCTCGTTCGTCCAAATGCCGAGAGCAAAATAGACCTCGTTCGTCTAATGGCTCCACCAGGGGACCTCGTTCGTCCGATGGTCATGAGAGTACGAGACCTAGTTCGTCTCAAGCTGAGGTTCTGGGACCTGTGAAGAACCGAAACACTCGCCGCCGCCACCGATAAAGACATAATGGTGAGGTAAGACAAGAGTCGACCAAAGAGAACCAGATGCTACAAACATAATAAACCAAGGAACTTGCTTATGGCAAAAGAACTGAAGAAGGAAGGAGGAGAATTGTAACCAACTGCAATTTATAATTTATTTACTATTGCGAGTTTTTGCAACAAGTGTATATTTTATTAGTTTTTGTTTTTTTTTGGATTTTTTTCTTTCTTTATGTAGATTTTCATGTGTTTTTGGATTGCTGTACAGCAAGGCCGGCGGGATGTTCACGTCTGAACCGAAGGTAGCGGATTTCCCATCCCTGGTTTCTATTTTGAATGATGATGTGCCCTAAGACGAATTGACAACTTGAGGCGGCACTGTCATCATCTATTATATTTTAAATTTTTCTTTTAATTTGTATGTATTTATCGTTAGCTTTTTATTATTGTAACTGAAGTCGAATCGTTGTTTAAAAGCCATACTGGACGGCTGTTTTTTTTATACTCGCGTTTTTAACTTAAATTATTTAAATCGTTTAGAAGATTTATATAGTATAATAAATTTTGTATTTGTGCATTAAATAAATGGAACCTTTATAACGTTTCGGAAAAGAAGGAAAGTGTTTTTATATTGTTAGAAGTGCTTTTCTTTCGTTTTAAATATCTGTGCTTTTTTCTAGCTCTCTTTCCAGCCTTTTTAATATCACCAAGTTGCTTGGATACTTGGTGGATATTTTAGCGCTGAATCCCAAAGCCACCCTATACACTCCACGAAACGTATCGGCGTTTCGCCCGGACCACGCAATCGGCGTTCTCTCGGGGAATATACCAAGGTGTTTGGATCCTTGGCTGGTATTTTGGAGCTGTAGCCCAAATCCACCCATATATACAGTCCACACTCGACGAAACGTATTGGCGTTTCGTCCGGACCTTTACAAGACGTATCGGCGTTTTTAGTGGCTTCATTCGAAAGAAGAATGGTAGAAAATTTATTAATTGGTACTCTTCAACGCGTTTGCATCTTTATTTTTCTTTCTTTTTGCAATTCACCTTTTTGTATTTAATTTGAATTTTTAAACAAAAATTCTCAATCTGAACAAAAAATTGCACTAAATTTAAAAACGCACTCTTACTGAGACGCCTTTTATATACCCGTTTCAAGTGGAGGGACACTTTTTCATTGCGGTATTACTCGCCCAGTGACTTCCTTAACATCGTGTACCTTAAGACTATTATTTTGCTCAGAAGTCGGCCTCATATTAAGACGATCTGGCCTATAATTGGTCATATTTTGTCTGTCTGAACTATAGTCTATCTGTTCTCTATCTTGACTACAACAGCGTAAAAATCTTTCCAATAACATCCAATTCCGTAATATACAACAAGTACCAACTGCGTATAGAACTCCCTTATTTATGCCCGTTCTGTTGCTCTTCCAGTTAACTAACACAACAATTTTAATTTAATATTTCTATTAGACTGTGGTTTTGATTTTGCTTCATCGAAATTATGTTTTTCTGCATAATGAAATAAATATTCGTTTGACTGCATCTGTCTGTGTATTTAAAAGTTTTGCGTGTGATTGTATGCTTTTGGCTTTTTTCATATTTAAAATTCAATTAACATTAATAAAGGATAATGGTTCAATATTATATTTATTTTGTTTTTCATAAGCCGCATGTAGATGGAGGCATATGATGTTGATTTTGTACCTTATTCTACTGGCAATGGTTACACCGTTTCTGGGAAAAATTAGAAAATAAATTTACCACTACGAATTTATAGCACTGACAATTAATACTACATACCCAGTAAAAACTTCGCCTACTTTTTCAAAATGAATAGCTTCTTTAACTCATTATTTTGTAGCTTTCTTCTATAACTACATCTATAACAACTTCTATAACTACTTTTTTCTGGATGTATACAGGTAAAAAAATAATGACTTACTTTTTAATGCGTTCATTTTGGGACATCCCTTGTAAAATTCATTGGTTCTTTCAGTAGAATTGTAAGTAGTGCTCTTATGTTTTTCTGATTACTCAACACATTATTTTGTAAGCGAAGTTTTTACTGGGTATGTTTAGCCTTGTTAGGAATTAAAATGTGGGATTAAGTTTTAGGTGGGGTGTTAATAAAAATAGAACTTAAATAAAGGCAGACTTTTTGATGGATCAATAAAAAATTATATCTTTTTATACCCTCCACCACAATTAGTTGTGAAGAGGGTATATTAAGTTTGTCATTCCGTGTGAAACTTTTTTTATTATTCATCTCAGACCCTATAAAGTATATATATTCTGGGTCCTTGAGTAATTTTAAGTCGATTTAGCCATGTCCGTCTGTCTGTCCGTCTGTCTGTCTGTTGAAAACACGCTCACTTTCGAAAAACTCAAAAGAAATAAACAAACTTGGTGTCAAATTGCTTGTAGTTATCCTAAGCAGTTTGGGATTGAAATCCAGCAAAATCGGTTCAATAGGATCTGAGCTATGAATCAAAATGTGGAACCACCACCTAAAAAAAATTTATAATTTTGTTACAAAAACTAACATAAATGGTGGAAAAATGCACAGAATGATATAAGATTTCGCAACAGTTCGTTTAATTTAACTGGAAATCACGCTGTAAAATTTCTTGAAGAGCCGTTCATGATTTACCCTAGGCCCCATATAAGCCCTACTCCCGGAAAACAGTATAGTAAGTCTAAAACCCTAACTAACAATGCTATCATAACAAATTTTGGCACGTCACAGTTAAATAGGACTAGAAATGAAACTATTAAGTTTCGTGAAGATCGGTCCATAATTTACCATAGGCCCCATATAAAACCTACTTCCAGAAAACAGTTTAGTACGCCTAAATCCGTAAAAAATAATGCTATCATAACAAAATTTGGTACATCACAGTTTTATTGAACGAGAAATAAGACTTTAAAATTTTGTGAAGAACGGTCCATCATTTACCATAGGCCCCATATAAACCTTACTCCCGGAAAACAGCTTAGTACGCCTTAAAACGCAAAAAATAACTTTATCATACCAAATTTGATACATCACAGTTTTATAGAACTAGAAATGACACTGTGAAATTTGGTGAAGATCGGTGCATAACTTACCGTAGGCCTCATATAAAGCCCACTCTGGTAAAATAATTAAATACGCGGTAAACTTTCTTCCAGTTTAGCTTCATATGGTCAGAAAAAATGTTATGCAATTTTGTGATATACAGTTCATAATTTTCCTTAGATTCCATTTTAGCAGCCTTCTGAAATTTACTGCAAACTCTTAAACTAATTGCAACGCTGTATTGAAATTTATGTTTTTTAATACCAGAAATAGTTCTGCAGAATTTGGGATGATTGGTTCATAGCTTACCATGGCTTTTATATAATTTGTTCTCTTGAAAATCATTTAAGTTCATCTTAAACTCATATTCTACTCAAACTTTTTAAAATTGATTCTGATTGTCGATCAATAATTTTATATAGGTCTAAACCGCAACAAATTTTAATGCAGATGTCTGTTTTTACAATGATTATAATAATAAATAGACATTAGACTGGTCGCAATTTTTTTTTTTTTAAATTTACATGTTTGCGCTGCTTAAAATATGAGGTTTGGTGTAAGAAATCAAGTCCAATTTTTTCAGCTCAATCCGACGGTGCCTAGTCGTGCCAAGTGGGGCCCAAAGTTCCCCATATGATAAAAAAAACATCTATTCAATCAGATACTAGATGAAAAGCCGGTCTTAAAGACCGAAAATCGAAAATCTGGCTTCGTTACGATCTTCCGCAGAGAAAATACTTTAATGGCCATTTTCTCAATGTATCGACAAACTGTCTGTTACTTAATGTCAACATAAATTTATTGAACCGATAAACTGTCCGTTAACGATTTTGGGTTTCTCAATACACCGACAAAAAACATTGTTTTTAGCTGGCAACGTCACTCAAAATACATGTAAAAGTTGGGAGTCAGCTGATTGAATTTATCTGTACGGCAAATAAAAGGAAAATAAATAATTGGCAGATGAGTGCCGGTTAGCTTTGCGATAAAATCGAAGCAAATGAGACATTGAGAAAACCAGATTTCTTTAATGTGCATTTTTTCGTTGGGAAAAAAGATAATCGCCTAATGAGAAAATGGCCATAAGTATGCCAAATTTCAGCTTCCTATGTCATCAGATGGCTTCAGAAAGTTGCGTAAAGAATAGGACATACATGCAAACATCCTTACATACTAAGAAATTATATATTGTATAGATAGATTAAAGTATTTGCAGTTTAATATTTTACTATGATACGAACGAAAGATTTTTAACTAATTTTAACTAATTCGGGGTCGCTGAATCCAGTGGTGCTAGCCGTTTTTTTAGGTAAGCTTTTGTTTTCGAGATATACCGTTATTTCGAAAATTAAGGATGTTGCACAACATATGTTCGCGCAACTCAAAAACGCTTTAGCTTATTGAAAAACTAAAAAAAACCGAAATTCGGCAATAAAATTTACTTTAAGAAAGTTAAAACTTTTTTCTTCATATTGGCTTTGGTTTTCGAGATATACCGTTATTTCGAAAATTAAGGAGGTTGCACAACATATGTTCGCGTAACTCAAAAACGCTTTAGCTTATTGAAAAACTAAAAAAAAAACCGAAATTCCGCAATAAAATTTACTTTAAGAAAGGTAAGGTAGGCCCGTGTAGTGCCTAGGATGCCTCAAGAAGGGTAAAATGTATGACTGGAGTTGATCTTGAGGCATCCTAGGCACTACACGGGCCAAATATAAGAATTTCAATTATACAAATATGGCGGTTTAATAAAATTCTTAAATTAATTAAAATTTTTCGTCTTTTGTGAATACATAAAATCAAAAGTTGTGAACAGATTTTAATCATTTGTAGCTTGTTTTGTTTGCAATATTGTTTTTTATATGACTCTATAAAATTAGAAGCATAGCTCCATTTTTCAATTTTTTATGAATTTTTAAAAACAAAAATTCCAAAATTTTAATAAAAAAATTATTTTTTTTTCCAGAAAAAAAATTATGTTTCTAAAACGACTGCGCATATAAGAAAAACGTTTTACCTTTCTTAAAGTAAATTTTATTGCGGAATTTCGGTTTTTTTTAGTTTTTCAATAAGCTAAAGCGTTTTTGAGTTACGCGAACATTTGTTGTGCAACCTCCTTAATTTTCGAAATAACGGTATATCTCGAAAACCAAAGCCAATATGAAGAAAAAAGTTTTAACTTTCTTAAAGTAAATTTTATTGCGGAATTTCGGTTTTTTTTAGTTTTTCAATAAGCTAAAGCGTTTTTGAGTTGCGCGAACATATGTTGTGCAACATCCTTAATTTTCGAAATAACGGTATATCTCGAAAACTAAAGCTAACCTAAAAAAACGGCTAGCACCACTGGATTCAGCGACCCCGAATTAGTTAAAATTAGTTAAAAATCTTTCGTTCGTATCATACCAAAATATTAAACTGCAAATACTTTAATCTATCTATACAATATATAATTTCTTAGTATGTCAGGATGTTTGCATGTATGTCCTATTCTTTCCGCAACTTTCTGAAGCCATCTGATGACATAGGAAGCTGAAATTTGGCATACTTAAAGTATTTTCTCTGCGGAAGATCGTAACGAAGCCAGATTTTCGATTTTCGGTCTTTAAGACCGGCTTTTCATCTAGTATCTGATTGAATAGATGTTTTTTTTTATCATATGCGGAACTTTGGGCCCCACTTGGCACGACTAGGCACCGTCGGATTGAGCTGAAAAATTGGGACTTGATTTCTTACACCAAACCTCATATTTAAAGCAGCGCAAACATTTAAATTTAAAAAAAAAAAAAAAATCCCATACAAGATGCGACCAGTCTAATAGACATCATACAGATATTAGTCCTAAAACATTCGAAGTGTCGGTGGAGGGTATCAGAGATTCGGCACAGCCGAATATAGCACTCTAACTTGTTTTTTTTTTTTCAAAAACAAAAACTGCTGGAGAAAAATTGCTGCCATATTTGATAAGTAAGTGTCAAGCTGATATGGAACAAATCCTTGGAAACACACAATTTTTTTCGACCAGTGCCCATGTTCTGTAACTCTCGCGTCGAGAAACTTTTTGATTGAAATGTGTGAAATGAAACAAAAATGCCATATATTGAAACAAACAGCTGTTTTTCTCACCAAACTGTGTCTGTAACTTTTTTTGGCGAGTACTAGCTGTCACGTAAGGAAATTCCTCGCCAATTTACAGAAAAAGTGTCTGTAACATTTTTGTGAGAAGAGTTCCCGCTTTGAACTGTCAAATAAACTCACGAATAAAAATGGGGCGAGAAAAAATGTTAACACTAAAAAACAAATAAAAATGCAAATACAAAGAATAATAATAATAATAATATTTTGTTCATGTTTGTTTTTATTATTTTGCTTTTAACATTTTTATAAAATACTAGCTGACCCGGTCCGCGTTGCTGGCCCTAAGCAAATATTGTTGTATTACCAAACGATTTAAATTGAGCTTTAAACGAAATTTACGGCCTTTAAAATGTTCCTTCTGTAAAAACCTAAGTTGGACCATGGCGATGATTTTAAAGAAAAAATCGTCCAAATCGGCCCAGCCGTTCTCAAGTTATGCGCTTAATAGAAAAAGTGGGCGTAAAAGTAGGCGTGATACATTTTTCTTTCGATGAAAACGTAAAATGGATTAATACGAACATTTAAAAGAAAAATTAGTCAAATCGATGAAGCCCTTTTTTTTAGGTAAATCGAAAAAAGTGGGCGTGGCAAAATTTTCTTTCCGTAAAAACCTAAGTTGGACCATGGCAATCATTTTAAAGCAAAAATCGTTTGAATCGGTCAAGCCGTTCTCAACTTATGCGCTTAATAGAAAAAGTGGGCGTAAAAGTAGGCGTGGTAAATTTTTCTTTCGATGAAAACTTAAAGTTGATTAATACGAACATTTGAAAGAAAAATTAGTCAACTCGATGGAGCCGTTTTCTGATTTTAGGTAAATCGAAAAAAGTGGGCGTAAAAGTGGGCGGGGCAAAATTTTCTTTCCGTGTAGATCTAAGTTAGACCATGGCGATCATTTTAAAGAAAAAATCGTTCAAATCGGTCAAGCCGTTCTCAAGTTATGGTTTTTGCCACGCCCCAAATCAAAAATCAGACTTCCCTATGTCACCCGCCTGAATATTCTGAAGATTCCCTCAAAATTTCATCAAAATCGGCCCAGCCGTTTTGGAGTCCATACGTTACATACACACATACATACACACATCCAATTTTATATATATAGATAGATAGAAGAAGATAGATATGAATGTTTTCCAAGTTCGTTTCCAAACAACAAACATTAAAGTCGCACATTACTTTATTTGGTAAAGCCGACGGTTGTGTTTTCGCCGCCGTCGTTAAAAAATTTTGAATTTTAGTAAATTTTGGTCGTCGTCAACGATATGTGTTAGTGGCGGTCTCAACGTCTGCAATGTCATATCGGCTTCGAGTGCAATGCTATGACATTAATAACGTAACGACGTAATCTCTTTTGATAGATTTCGATATGAGTTACAGACTCAATTTTTTCTCACTTTTCGAGAAACGATGGAATATTTTGTTTCACATCTTTTCGATGCGAGAAGTTCTCACTATAGTTACAGAACATGGGTACAGTTTTTTTTTAAGGAGATTAAAGTACAATTGATATAGACAATTAGTGTTTCGACAAATTTCTACATAAGTTTTTTGTTAATTTAAAACTATTGCAACAAAATTCTCTGTAAGAGTGCTCTTTTTAAATTTAATGTTAATTATATTTTGTTGAAGTAGCACCTCTGAATGTTTTCAGATGTCACATCATGATACAAACAAAACAAGATAACACATTCAGCTTTAAAAAATGAAATGTTTCTGCGCATCTACGTCACATCAGCGTATAAGTACAACTTAAATATAGAAACACAGGCAAACAAACATGTGTATAAAATTCTGTGGTGACGTCATATTAAACAGTTATATTTTGTAAACATGCGCAATGCGTAATCTTGTTTTTATCAGTCTTGCTGTCACATATATCGACCCCTAACCGTGAAAATAACGTAAGCGCCAAAAATCCAATTTTACAGGAGAGATTTTTTTTATATTATTTTATTTCATATAAATTTTGTATGAATATGAATCGTAACGGTACATTTTCGGAGATGATGCAAGTGTTGCCAATAAAGTCATTTATAAAAAAAACCAAAATTTAAAATGATGTTGCTTACATTATTTTCGTGGTTATGGCTCGATATGTTTATTTCGATAATTAAACTTGGAGCGCTTTACTAAAGAACCAACGAATTATAATTTTGAATAATACGTGTTTTTATTTAATAAGGAAAAAGTTTATTATAACTGGAACGTCCTTTATAATTCGTTATGGCGAAAAATTCGCTAGACTCTTTATCCATTTTGTGGCTTCTGGACATAACGTGAATTCTTTCTATTGGTCTCGTGTTTTGTACCACCTTTTCTTATAGAAATGGTGCAAATAAGTTCACTTGTTTTCAGTTTATTTTTTTCATATATATTTCAAAGCCTGCGTACGCAATAGCCTTTTGTTTTCACAGGGAAATGAGAATTTAAATGATATTTAATCCTTAATTAAAATGGTTGGTAACGGTCGTGCATTTTGCAACTTTTATATTTTAAACCGTTTGCTATCAATGAACTTTAGTTATTATCAAATATATTAATTTTTTGTACGTATAAGAACAAAGTTTATATGAGAATTAACAATTTAATTTTTCCACATTTTAAGGAATGAGAAACATATAAATCAGGAAGTTCAAAGCTGGGGGCAAATTAAAACATATCGAAAGAACAATGCACAATGGGCAACAAAACAAATATATATGTTCTCACTTTCCTTTTAGTAGACCATCAAATTCATTGTCTTCCTCCATAAAACATTTAAATCAAAAACAAGTAAAAAGTATAGCCTGTCAAGCCCGACCATATGATAACTTACACCACAGGGACCCAGGTGCAATCATGGACCCGCCAAAAAGCAAATTATGTTATGAGGTTAAGATGTAAAATTGCTTTGTACCTTATATTAATAGATAATTTTTATCTATATGGAATTTATTAGTCTTTAAGTGACTTTTGAGAAGGATTTTATATGGGACATATGTTTAATTCTGGAGCTACCAGCACATTATTTTGACACGTTAAATTAGCTATCGTCAAACGTACTGTCGCCAAACTATCTTTTGTAAGAGAGATTAGGCAATAGAACTTAAAGCTTTGGCATTAGAACTTATTATCGATATTTAGACCGATTCCAATAAAATTAAGTAAGATAATTAAGATTGAAATTAAATAAGCTTGGATTGAATTTAATTTAAATGCCAACATAATAAGATGGCTTATAGGCACAAAGACTCTATTGGGGAAAGAAGTTTCTGTAAAGGCTATGTGAAATTATAGACCTATTCGCACTCAGAAAAACTTCTCGCAAATTTTTTCATTTAAATCATCAAAAATAAAATCAGTTTTAATTAAAAATTTAATCAAGTGAATTCAAAGTTTACTTATATCAGCAAGATTACTGCGAAAATGTTGTTAAAATTAAAATTTATTTAATTGATACTATAATTTTTTTTACTGTTGCAAATTTAATTGATTTTTTCGTAAATATCACAAATTTTTTAATTGAAAACAATAAATTTCAGTGTATTTATCAAATATAAAAAATTGAGAATTTAGCACGTCATACAAAAATCTTAATAGTAAATTTTGTATTCCCGTAAATAACTTTGATAATATACTTGCATGTGCCTGTGCAGAAAATTGAATTGCCAAATTGGTTTTTTTTTTGTTGTTTTCTTGCGAAGACAATAGAATGAAACAATTTGTTTTTTTTTTAATTTTGTTTATTCTTTTTACCCACTTACAACTACAATTCAAGTCGGAAAGAACCCAACCAATTGTGGGGGGATGTAAGAAAAGATAAGCTCATTGTTTATTGTTGGTGTTTTGTTTAAGCTTTGATATTGTTACAAGTAAGACTTTGAGTGTTTAAAATTCTTATTCGCTTTAGGGTTTTATTTGTATAATATTTTTAGCTTTTCTAAAATCTTTGGAAAAGGTTTCCTGGTGATCTGGCCTAAGCAACCAGTGAAATGCGCATAGAAGCTAGCTTTCCCTCAAAAATAAATTTCAGTGTATTTATCAAATATAAAAAATTGGGAATTTAGCACGTCATTCAAAAATCTTTATAGACAATTTTAATTTTTTTCTGTGCAACTTTATGAACAAGATTAGTTGTGGCAATAAATGATTTCCAAAACTGTGATCTGTACGTTGCGCACAGGGCTAATATGGAAAGCCAACCAGGCAGATGGACACCGTTAGATCGATTCAAAAAGTGAGTCTGAATCGATCGGTAAACTAAATGGTGTTCCACATAAAATACAATCTTGTTTGTGCCGATGTCCGTCACATTTCTTAGTATACTGACTCAGAATCACTTTTGTGATTGTGCGCGTGTCGTTATAGTAGAAAATATAGCACACGAACCGAAATCGTTTTCAATATACTTAAAAAGTCGATATAACGATGTTTTTCCGTCTGTGCGACTGACTTTTGTATTGGTTCCTAATGCCAATAGTTCCCATATTAAGTCTTCTTTGCGAAGTTTACTTAAAAGCAGAGGTTGAATAAAAACTGTGCACTAACGTTGTGTTTTTTATTTTTGTTTTAAACATAAACTCTAGAACTTGTTTTTGTGATTTTGTACAAAAAGCGGTTGTGAGCTTACGAACGCAAATACTAAGACACCTACCGATGTTTTAGCGTACGTTACTGTTCTTTTAGCTTACATATTCCCTTCTTTTTAGTAAACGAGTAGTGAACTTTTAATGTATGTACGTGTTGTGCTGACCATGCGTTTGCTGCATTTGGGGTTTTTCTTGATTGATATTGCATGTAAAAGAGGTCGTATGAAAATACAGAGCGTGTACGCCAAAAGAACGCTATAGGTACGTTAAAACAAGATCGGAATGTTGACTTAGTATTTCACAATCGTTGTGTACCGTATTTTGTTTGAATTCACAAACACAAACTAAATTATTTATATGTTACTGTTTACGGCAAAATACGGTACAGAACACTAACGTGAAGGACGTTAGTGTTATTGTCCGAACCCTGCTTTAAAGTGTATTAATTTCTAATGTTGACACGATTTTGGTTGTCATATAAATAAAATCTCAACAAAGACTTAAACGCGCATAATTCCCGCGTTACTGACGAATATTCTCTTTTAAGACTTTAAGAGTCTGAGACTTGTTGACATAGGGCACATTCATAAACGTAACTGATTTAACGGTTGAGTGTTTTGCTATAAATAACAGTTACGTTTAATGAAGGCGTCCATAGAATCGTGGTTTTAAAAAAACCCAAAAAAAAAAACTGGTCCAGAGCTGATTAATCGGGCTGGGCTGTTCGCCGGTTGGTGCATATCACCAAAAAAATAAATTAGGCGATCTTGTAATACACCCCTTAAAAAATAAAAATAATTATTCTTAACGAGTGTAGCGCTCTATTTCTTATTGACATGTAATTTATATTTATATGTTTAATTTAGAAATCTTAAATCAGAACTGACATTTAACGCCATTTGCAAACATTATAGTATTAGGCGATGTTTTTTTTGTGCCTTTCTGTCCGTCTGTCCATCTTTCTAATACATTCAAATTATATTGGGCTAGAAAATGATTAATCGAGTGTGTGCCAATCATTATTGTGAATTATAATTAGACATACATATATCTTGTTTGTTAAACTATTTAAGGTGTTGTTGTAATCTTAGCATTATCAAATGCTAAGTAGGTCTATTTAAACAAAAAAAAAAAAAAAACAATAAAGTAAATACTTTTTGCAGCACATATTTGTTTGTCTCTTTGGTTTTTTGACTAAAAATACCAATTTGGGTTTTTTATGCATCTTTATCACGTCTACTTAATTTTTTTATACAAATAACAATAAAAAATTGTCAAATATTATTGGAATTTGTATTAAAAATTTACATTAATTGACTTAAGCACTTGGTTTAAGCTTTAACTATTCACACAAGTGTTCGTTTTTAGTTTTTTATGTCTACCTGTTTGTCTTTTTCACTGGAATTGTAGTTTGACTCACTTGTTTGATGAATCGCGTGTTGGCGTACGAGTATGTAAAATACATAAACTTGTATTAGAAAGGTAGAAATTATTGTTTGTAACCATTTAAAGGTCAATAAATTTTTTGGGAAGTTACAGATTTAAAAGTGATTTTCAGAGATTTGTTTTTAAATAAAAGATGATGATTGGAACAAATTTGGTACGTCTTATTTTTTAATCTTGATTGCTTTTTGCAGAACAGACTGGAAAAGTACAATCATTCAAAAAATAATTTTTTATACAAAAAGTTAAGTTTATTCAAAAATTCACTTTTATTCAGAAAGTCACTTTTATTCAAAAAGTCACTTTTTATTCAAAAAGTAATTTTTTATTCAAAAAGTCACTTTTTATTCAAAAAGTCACTTATATTCAGAAAGTCACTTTTATTCAAAAAGTCACTTTTTATTCAAAAAGTAATTTTTTATCCAAAAAGTCACTTTTTGTTCAAAAAGTCACTTTTATTCAGAAAGTCACTTTTATTCAAAAAGTAATTTTTTATACAAAAAGTCACTTGTATTCAAAAAGTCAGTTTTATTCAAAAAGTCACTTTTTATTAAAAAAGTAATTTTTATACAAAAAGTCACTTTTATTCAAAAAGTCACTTTTTATTCAAAAAGTCACTTTTATTCAAAGTCACTTTTTATACAAAAAGTCACTTTTTATTCAAAAAGTCACTTTTCATTCAAAAAGTCACTTATTCCAAAAATTACTTGTATTCCAAAGTCACTTTTTATCCAAAAAGTTACTTTTTATTCAAAAAGTCACTTTTATTCAGAAAGTCACTTTTATTTAAAAAGTTACTTTTTATTCAAAAAGTAATTTTTTATTCAAAAAGTCACTTTTTATTCAAAAAGTCACTTTTATTCAGAAAGTCACTTTTATTCAAAAATTCACTTTTTACTCAAAAAGTAATTTTTTATTCAAAAAGTCACTTGTATTCAAAAAGTCACTTTTATTCAAAAAGTCACTTTTCATTCAAAAAGTCACTTTTTATTCAAAAAGTCACTTTTTATTCAAAAAATCACTTTTTATTCAATAAGTCACTTTTTATACAAAAAGTCACTTTTTATACAATAAGTCACTTTTATTCAAAAAGTCACTTTTTATTCATAAAGTCACTTTTATTCAAAAAGTCACTATTTTTACAAAAAGTCTCTTTTATTCAAAAAGTCACTATTTTTACAAAAAGTCTCTTTTATTCAAAAAGTCACTTTTTATACAAAAAGTAATTTTTTATCCAAAAAGTCACTTTTTGTTCAAAAAGTCACTTTTATTCAGAAAGTCACTTTTATTCAAAAAGTAATTTTTTATACAAAAAGTCACTTGTATTCAAAAAGTCACTTTTATTCAAAAAGTCACTTTTTATTCAAAAAGTAATTTTTATACAAAAAGTCACTTTTTATTCAAAAAGTCACTTTTATTCAAAGTCACTTTTTATACAAAAAGTCACTTGTTATTCAAAAAGTCACTTTTCATTCAAAAAGTCACTTATTCCAAAAATTACTTGTATTCCAAAGTCACTTTTTATCCAAAAAGTTACTTTTTATTCAAAAAGTCACTTTTATTCAGAAAGTCACTTTTATTCAAAAAGTCACTTTTTATTCAAAAAGTAATTTTTTATCCAAAAAGTCACTTTTTGTTCAAAAAGTCACTTTTATTCAGAAAGTCACTTTTATTCAAAAAGTAATTTTTTATACAAAAAGTCACTTGTATTCAAAAAGTCACTTTTATTCAAAAAGTCACTTTTTATTCAAAAAGTAATTTTTATACAAAAAGTCACTTTTTATTCAAAAAGTCACTTTTATTCAAAGTCACTTTTTATACAAAAAGTCACTTTTTATTCAAAAAGTCACTTTTCATTCAAAAAGTCACTTATTCCAAAAATTACTTGTATTCCAAAGTCACTTTTTATCCAAAAAGTTACTTTTTATTCAAAAAGTCACTTTTATTCAGAAAGTCACTTTTATTTAAAAAGTTACTTTTTATTCAAAAAGTAATTTTTTATTCAAAAAGTCACTTTTTATTCAAAAAGTCACTTTTATTCAGAAAGTCACTTTTATTCAAAAATTCACTTTTTACTCAAAAAGTAATTTTTTATTCAAAAAGTCACTTGTATTCAAAAAGTCACTTTTATTCAAAAAGTCACTTTTCATTCAAAAAGTCACTTTTTATTCAATAAGTCACTTTTTATACAAAAAGTCAATTTTTATACAATAAGTCACTTTTATTCAAAAAGTCACTTTTTGTTCATAAAGTCACTTTTATTCAAAAAGTCACTATTTTTACAAAAAGTCTCTTTTATTCAAAAAGTCACTTTTTATACAAAAAGTCACTTTTATTCAAAACATCACTTTTATTCAAAAAGTCAGTTTATATTCAAAAAGGGACTTTTCATACAAAAAGTCACTTTTATTCAAAAAGTCAGTTTTTATTCAAAACATCACTTTTTATACAAAAAGTCACTTTTATTCAAAAAGTCACTTTTTATTCAAAAAGTCATTTGTATTCAAAAAGTCATATTTTTACCAAAAAGCTTTTTTTCATCGAAAAGTCACTTTTTTACTTTATTTATTGATAGTCTACTGCATGACGATTGTCATTAGCTACCAATAAAGTATCTTGAGCGATATTTAACTGATGACCATTTTAAGCAAGCAGCACAGTAAACCAATATGTCCCAGCTGAAAGCATCGGGCACTAAATTGAAAACAGATGCATCCGAAATTAGACAATTAAACGGTGGTTATTTATTCCTATTTCGACTGCACCATACCTTCCACTGGTTGTTGGATGTACTGGGAGCAGAAGATCAGCAAAAAAATTTTATCTGCAAAGATGGCACGAAATCGTTTGTTTCTTTTTTTGCGAAAATGTCAGAAGAAGAAGCAAGTTCAAATTATCTCTGGAAGATTCAACCCATCATTGATGCTGTCGGATCACGATGTGCGTGGTCATTCAACGAAATTTCGCTAACTACTCAATAGATGAACAGATGATGCCGTTCCTTGGAATATTGCCAGGTGGACTTCGGATATTTGAAGGCAATAAACCGCTACCAGATGATCTTGAACATTTTGTATTCACTTCGTCATCTGTTAAATTTTTCTCTAAAACACCATTAGGCGATCTCTCATTGGGATTATGTGCAAGCGCTATTCTCAATTTGGTGAGGACTTTGCCAAATAACTTCTAATTATTTTTTGACCTTAACACTTATGGCGGAAATCTGAATCTGAAGTTGGCACAATTCAAACAAAACGTTTGCGGAAAGTTGTTGTGGGTTAATGGAGGGACAGTAAATCGGTTACGCTGGCTTCCACTGGGTATCGTTAAAAGATTGAATAAGGATCAGAGATGACGGATAGAAGTCACTTGCCCTACTATCGTCATGGAATACAATAAAAAAATGGAAGGAGTGGACATTTAAGACCAATTGATAAAGTATAATAGGAACTGGCCTGACCTGAAGTCTAAAATACGGCCTTTAAAAGTGGCACTTAATTTTCTACATTTACGATTAGTAGTAAACGCTTGTATGAAGTACCGGCCAAAAATATGGCAGGAAAATGCGTCAAGGATCTTCTCTCATTTAGACTGAAAAAAGGAAATTCAATGAGTTGGATAAATAAACCACCAGCTTAGAAGAACAGGTAGGTCGGAATAAATAGCAAATGTTATTCTTTACCAGTAAATAGTAAACGGTTGTATGGAGGGATGCACTGGTCAGTGGTTGAACAATCGAAGACAGCAGGAACGGGCTATTTCAACAAATGTAATAGCCGCCCGATTGCGAACTCGGTGCTAAAAATGTGATGTCTATTTGTGCCTTTCTTCTGACAAAAACCGCTGTTAGACGTTCCATACGTCGATATGATTTTATAAGAAAACTAAACCAATGATTTCTATTTTTGTGTTTATGCATTTTTGTTATTACTTTAATTTGTAAAATCCTTTTATTTTTATTTTTAAATATGACAGATAAGTTTTCTATTTGTTTACTATTAGAAGACGTTTTTTTGTATTTTGACCAAGAAATTCCCAAGGACATTCATTACCTTTATATGGATATTAAAAATTCATTTTTATTGTCGTTTAGGACAGATTATCACATACCAATAATTGCATTAAAATCTGCCTGTTTTTAAATTGCTTGGGAATAAAATGAGTTATAACGTCAAGTGAATATCCTTAAAAATTTACTACCAACTTAAGTGTTGCTGTTGTCTTTGAAACAAATGTTATGATAAACTATTAAACTTTAAAACTTTGTAATTGCTACACAAATAAACTGAGTCATTTTATTTAACTATTTAATAAATATGTGTAATATTTGGCGGGCAAAACCAGTTGAAACTTAAATACTTTTTGTTTCTATTAAATGTTTATTTATCACTCATTTCTAACAAAAATTCACACCAGTTTTTTTTTCATAGAATATGACTTTTAACGAAGGCAAAAGTTAGAAAAAAAATTACAGTTTATTACTTCTTGATTGAATGGGTTTATTTTTTTAATAGTAGAAAAAAATTATTAAAAAAGACAAAAAACAAGAGTTTAAAGGGTAAGAGAAAAAGTGATTTCCTTATTTGGAGGTAATATTAAAGGATTACACGACCTTGAATTCTTGTACAAATAGAAGAATGTTTGAGTTTAGTTTTCGAATTTGGTGATTCCAAAGTTTTCGAGTTTGGTGATTCCAAAAAATTTTTGTGGTTAACTATTAAAATAGGGTAATTCAGATGAGTTGTAGGAATATCATTTGCCACAAATCAAGATGATTGGCGTATTATGATGAATACATTGCCTTCTAAGTTTCTTTATATGAACTACCAGTGCACACAGAAAAAATACCAATGTTAAAATAACATGGCGAGATGTTGATTGAGAGCCATGGTAAATTTCTGCAAAAGTATGCCCTTTATTTAAATTTATCATTATTTCATATTAATTTTAAATGAAAAATATTAAAAAAACCTTTAATCACGTTTATTTAATATTATTCACTGTTAAAAAACATTGTTCAATACTGAATCCATAAAAACCTGTTTTTTATATTAAAATCAAAAGCTTATTTTTTTAAATTAACATGCATACATACTTAAGTATGTACATTTTTTTATTTTCCTGTTTAAAATTTGTTATAAGAAGAAGACAATTCCCGTATTCTTTTAATTAAAATTATTTAGTTAAATAGTACATCAAGTTTTCAAAGTAGAATGATGACGAAAACCATATTGCGCGATTCTGCTGATGCTTCTGTTAATAAAGAAGATTACAAAATAAGTGAAACATGTGTTACAGGGGCAAGTGTTTTGAATTAGTCTTAAATAAATGCAGATGTTGTCTCTGAAGCTTCTTCACCCTGTTAAAACACACTCAAACCAATTTGATGCTACATGAAATTCACGTTGTTTCAACTTGAAATAACTATCATTCAACGTGATTCGGATTGTTATTTCAATATAAATGAGATTTTGATCTAACTTTACTGCAATGTTAAATTAACATGAATTATAGTTATTTTAAAAGAAAAAAATGTTGTTCGCAAGTTATTGTAAAATCATGTTAAGTTAACATGAAACAACAATGAAGCAAAATCAATACTGAAAAATGTAAAATCAACCTTGTTTTGAACGAATTTACATTGATTTTTTTCTGTGTGTGTGACCACAACTAAAAAAAAAAATTGGATTCCAAGTCCCAATTCACACGTTGCAAGTCTTATTGATCAGCTTGCTACTTCCCAGCGGGAAAATAAGGAATTGATTACATAAATAACTAAAAAAATAATGTATTATTTTCGAAAGAATAATAATGCATTCATGGGAATCGAGAAGGTAATTTTATTGACACAATAGTTATGATTTGATTACCACGTATATTCTCACATTTGCAGAACAAGGAATGTATTGTTTCTGTTCGTAAAAATGTTTCGTGTATTTTCTTCTGTTCGTGATAATTATTCGTATTTTTTAGAATTATTTAAGGCATTCCCAGTATACATACATTTAAATAATTTTTTACAATCCTAGGACATGTTCTGTGTTAAGAATAATGAATTCTGGAATCAAATATTTATCAATATATGTATTACATTCTCGTTTCCTATTGATTACATTTTCCCGCTGGGTTTAAAACGAGAGTGAAGAGAGGAAATTAAACGTTTCTCTCTCACTCTCTCTCGCCTATAAGGTAGCAAGCTGATCAATAACCCAGCGGGAAAATGAGGAATTGATTACATAAATAATTAAAAAAATAATGCATTATTTTTGAAAGAATAATAATGCACTCATTAGAATCGAGAAGGTAATTTCATCAGACACAAAATTTAAGCACTGATTACCACGTATATTCCCACATTTGCAGAACAAGGAATGTATTGTTTCTGTTTGTAACAATTATTCGTGTTTTTGCTTTACATACATATTTCCTTAATAAAAATCCGTTATTTTTTTGCTGCCTTTATGTCGCCTACTTATAATTTTTATTTTAGTCGCAGTTTGTGTTTGAAAGCGTACGGTCAAAGCACAAATTATTTGTCTGTGGGTCAAAGTTTTTTAAAGTAAACAGGTTTAAAAAAATGTATTCCAAACGGCATTGGAGAAGACTTTTATTATAAGACTTTTGAATAATATAATTTATTCCAAAGAATGAATTATTTAATTCATTCGCAGGATACATTAAAATAATTTATTACAATCCTAGGACATGGTCTGTGTTAAGAATAATGAATTCTGGAATCAAATATCATAAAAGATATGTATTACTTTCTCGATTCCTATTAATTCCATTTTCCCGCTGGGAAGACTTGCAACGTGTGAATTGGCACTTAGTTGGGATTAAAACAATGGTAAAAATGCTAAAAATATATTTTGAAAATGCTAAAAAAAAATGCAACATTTTCTTAAATAATTGTACCATTTTAATGAATGAATTATACATTAATTTACCTGAAAATATTATATTTCTTTAAAACAAAATGCAAGTTTATATGAAAGAAATTATACACATACATAGATTTATTAAGTAAAAACAATTCAGTGGAGTTTGACAAAAGTTAGCGCATAAAGCCCTAACCTACCGTTTGCAAAATATGCAACATTGTCAACTGTCAAAAAAAACTGGCTTAAGTGAATGTGCGAATACATGTAAATCATATGAGGCAAACCATATTGAACTTAAAGAACATTTTTGTTAAGTTTTATGAAACTGTCATTTGCTTAAGCAAAGTGCGAAACTGATCGCACATTCCGTACGGAATCAATTGTATTTTGATTTTGTTTTTTAAATACATTTGAGAGACTTTTTGTTAATTTTTGACAGTAGGTTGAGCAAGGCTATGCATATTATGGTTGGGCCTTTAGGTTTTACAAGAAAAGTAGAAGAAAAATATATTATAAACAGTTTAAGGCGATTAATAAATTTATCATTTAAATATTCTAAAATTTCAAAGGGTTTTTTTGCGTTTTAGGTAACGATAAACATACATGTCTGTGGCAATAAATAATAATGGCTTAAGTCGAAATTTCGTGTTTTGAGATATTAATTGTTTCGTCTAAAATGAATTGTGTGTTGTATTGTGAAAGTTAAATACTAAATGCTTATAGTTTTATTAATAATGACATTATATACTTGAAATTTAGCTGCGTCTTAGATCTTGAAGAAGATATTAAGAATATATAATAAAATTAAAAAGCACTTAAGTCAACTTAAGCCATTATTAGTTATTGCCACAGATATATATTATTAAATACAAAATATAAGTAAAAACAAAAATTATCATTGAAAACATAAAAGGCTATTCAACAGCATTTTCAGTAAATTTAATTACACATTAAACACACTTGGTCAAAATACCATTAGAATATTATCTGTTTTTATCATATTCTAAACAACTATCCAGAATTCAAGAGTTGAACTTTGGTTCATCCATTGCTGTTACAAATTAATTTTTTTTGGTGTGTACAGGGTTGCTATTATTGCACATTTGTATTAATGACAAAATCCAATTATAGAGATTGACAGAAGTGATAAGTTTTATTGTGAAATAGCAATATATAAAATTTTTATGATTAAAAATAATGCTAAAAAAATATTATAAAAATGCTGAAAATAATGCTAAATGCTATTTGAAAAATTCGCTGCTTCATCAAAATAAATAATGCTAAATTTAGCAGTGAAAATGATAAAAGGGTCACACTCAGGCCTGTCAGATTTCTTTGAGCTCCATCGCCAAGCCGGAGGTCAGAAATCGCCAAAAATCGCCAAACGTCAATTTTGCTCAGTTTTTGTAAATTTTTCTTTCAATTAAATTTTGCATACAAAAAACGCTAGTATAATATTTCAGTCGAAAATCGCCAAAAACTGAGAAAAATACAAAAAAGTAGGCGAAAGTAAAGGTTGTGTTGTTTCTGTAATTTTTTTCTAAATAACATAAAATGGAGATCATATATGTATTCCGTAAAAAAACTTTAGTTAAGTACACAAGTCTATAAGATCGTACACTTTAGCCCCACCGATTTCATTACAGGAGTTTTGACCTGCATACATACTACATATCTGTGGCATTTTGACAAAACATCTTAAGTCGAGATAAGTTTAAAAAAAAACTCGGTGAAAAAATAATTTTTATCAAATAATAAGATAAACCGAAATTAAAGGAAAATTTCGTTTATAATACAAAATTTTAAAAACGTAAGCAAAATGTTTTTTGAATTAAAATTCGTTCGATTAACAACTTTATTTTAAACTTCTTAAATTTGACTTCAGATGTTTTGTCAAAATTCCACAGATATGTATTTGAATTAAAAAAGTAGCAAGTTTTTTTTATGTAAGTAACTGCCCGTCTACAACTGACATGACTATCTGTTATAACTTGATGTTATAAAAGCGTTGTTAAAACATTTGCATTAACAACCGTGTTATAACATTAGAAAACTTCTAACATGATGAGTCTATACTTAACACTAACATCATATTAGTGTTAAAGTTAAGCATTTCATGTCAGTTGTAGACCTCATATAATGATAACAAAAAATGACAAGCTGTTAAACAAAATCGCCGAAATAATATAAATGGTAAAAATAGCCAAGTTAATCGCCAGCTATATCAGAAATCGCCATAAAAGTCGCCAGTCGCCAAATGGAAAATCCCATCGCCAAACACGTTTCAAAATCGCCACGTTTGGCGAGAAATCGCCTTATCTGACAGCCCTGGTCACACTGTGAACTACCCAGTAAAAAACAAATGATTTTTTTAAGAGCTTAAGAGAAAAAGAGTATAATTATGCGCTCAATTAAAAGAGCTATTTAATGCATACGAATAACATTATTAAAGACGGGTTTAAAACATATTACCTTTTTAACAATTCTTCATTGATATTGATATTGAATTTCATTCTGACTGATGAAATTTTCTTATTTGTATGTTGATCTACCTGGTTTAATATAATATTTGTGTGCAAAAGAAAAAATGGGGCGTGGCATTAAAGTGAGCAAATTGTATAGGTTTCAATTTGCTCACTTTAATGCCACGCCACAAAGTATTAGAAGGGCTTTCTTGCCACGTGCAAAATATTGAATGTTAGGGGAGAAGGATCCGAGATGTTGTAAGTGGCGCTAAAATGAGGCCATAGTGAGGCCATTAAAAATAATATGCGATACAATAAAATTGGACGTTAAACGTCGGCGCTATATATAAAAAACAACAAGTTCAATGTAATATATATATAATTAAAGGGCGTGGCAAAAAAGTGAGAACATTGAAAGCTGCAATGAACCAAATATCATCGGTAATATTAACTAAAAAATTTAGTAAACCCTCAACTAAAAAAATCGTTATTAACTCAACTCAAATCTGTGTATATGAATAGAATTTTGTTAAAAGAATAGGTGAAATTCTATTATATACAAAAAAAGTTTGTTAAAATAGTAGTAAACCAGTAGTAACACAATGTTTTGGGAACAACGCATACAAATATTTGAATTAGCATGCTTAAAAGAAGTTAATTTGAATACTTAATCCTTTTATTAAACTAAATTTTGTTAATTTAATTCCTCAAGGGTGTCATTTTGAATACAAATTCGTTAAAATTTTGTTAAAGTAAAAAGTAAAAAATGAAATTAAATGAAAATACAAATGATTCTTATGATTCTAAACATATATCGAGCCTTTGGTGCAATACCGTAGTAATTCAAAAAATCGTGAACTGAGAAAAATGCATTTGAAGTTTTCAGCCACCTTTTTAATAGTAGTTCCGTTTACTTAAGTTATTTTTTTACAAGTTTTTTAATAAAGAGGAATGTTTTGTAATTAAAAAAAGGTGAAAAATTATTAATAATATTAAATATTTTTTTTATATTAATAAAAGTAAAATAGCAACAAAAACATTTTTAGCTGTAAAATCTGAACAGTTAGAGATAGAACCATAATCTTTTTTTCCTTAGATAGATATTTTCCCAAATATCATTTCTCCATACCCATAATTCAAATTTTGAGTTACTACGATCTTGCAGCAAAGGTTCGATATGTATGTATATGTCGTTTATTTATCTAAAACTGATATAAATAATAAAATGCAAAATAAAATATTTAAATAAAATGTTCACGGAGAATATAGGGCATTAACGAATTCTCTTGATCTCTTTCTGTCTCTGGTAAGTAGCTTGTTCTCATTCCATGTAAGACGAGCAGCTTCATGTTCTTTTCTGAGGACCGGATGCAGGGATTATGTGGTCGACCAGACTGACGTTGACCATGAGGATTCCAGTCTATGGCATCTCTTGCAATATCAGTTGATGGTCGTCGTATGTCAGTTTCAATAGGGCAGCAATTTGCCTGATTCTAAAGGGTTTCATTGGATATGCAATGCGGTCAGTAAATCCGTATTATCTTATTCATATAAACTAAATTTATTAGTAAATTTGAATAATGTTTCGTCAATTTAAATCAAAAAGATATTCAAATAACTACATTTATTAGTAAAAATGAATAAAAATTCTTCAAACTTAATAATATTTAACTACCATCGTATTTGCATATATTGGGAGTTTAGTGCTGTTCCTAAGTTGTTGTTGGGCTTGCATGCTTGCGGTTGTTATTTAGGTTAACGCATGTGTGACCTATCAATTTAATTTGGCAAAATAAGGGATGATTTTCATTTGCAACCAATCTATAATAAAGAGTGTAATTATAATAACTCGCAGAGTTATTATAATACAAGTTAAAGGGAAAAACAATAAAGGGGACTAGTTTTTTAATTGGACAAGGGGCTTGATCTTGGGCTAAAGCTTACCTCTTTCAAACCCCACCGTTGAAATAATGATCAAGGTATGTAGGTTTTTAGTTATTAACTCACCGTTTATTAAACAATTTATTCATTCCGTTGTTTTAGGTTTAACGCTAGGTAAATTTTGAGGTAAGTACTAGTAGTTAAGGTAAGTTCACTTTTAGGTAACTTGGTAGTTATAGGCCTCAAGTAAGTTTTGTGTAAATTTAACTTTATGTAAAAGTAACGTTTAGGCTAAGCACGGATGCAAGTGAAACGGGTCTTTTGGCGATTCAAAAAAAGTTGTCAATTGCGCAACGTACAAAGAGCAAGTAAATTGTAACGCGACGTTAAAAAATTGATGATTCGCAATTTTCCAATCGGGTTAAAATTTCCCTTTAGTTTTACCTTTAGCGGGTACTAAATGTGGTGATATCAAATTTAGTGCTGCCGATTTACGTTAGTACTATGTACTTTAATTCATTCAAAAACTGAAATAATGTAGATGATACAATACTTATATTGATAACACAGTGCAACACGAAAAAAATTAACCACACATACGGACAGCACTAAGTGATAAAAGACCAAAAAAAAAAAAAAGACCCGTGTTTTGCCCAAAGTCAAGCAATTTTACAAAAAAATTATCATTTTATCAGGCCCATATCTTGCAAACCAATCGGAATTTTGATTCACCCTCTGAGACAAAGTTGTAGCTCTTGTCATAAAGAACAAAAATTGTGAACAGGGAAAAAAGGAAAAAAAATCGAATTTTTTTAAAATTTTTTGCGATTTTGATCTTGAAGATGAAGTTTTTTTGATTTTATAAAAAAAAGTGCATGACTTTGGTCAAAACTGGGAGACGCAGGTCTTTTTTTTTTGGTATTTTTTCACATAGTATAGGGATTGCTGTTCGGTTTTAACCGAAACCGCGGTTTTAAGTGCCTAAAAACCGAAACCGAAAACCGGCAAAAAAAACCTCGGTTTTAGCTTTTACTTAAACAATGTGTTTATGCTTGAAGAAATTGCAAATTAAACATCATACGCGTACTGCATAAACAAAAACTTTATACATAACAGCCTTCAACAATGACAAGGTATTTCAAAATTCAAAAAATTCAAAATAAGTACTAAGAAGAACAAATGTTATCTTTATAATGCTATGTTCACATTTGGGTTTTTAAATGCGTTTAAGCAAAATGTTGATAAAGTTAATCAAAGCTGTTCACACAACATTTATAACGTTATCAGAAGATTATTTTAATCATTTTAATGATGAAATTGTGAAAATTTATGAATTATTTAAGGAAAAAAATAAAAACCATTAAGCAGAAATCGTGGCCGGTTATACACGATCATGTTGGCGATTCTACATTATACTCAGTTTGAGGTATGTTCAGTCGATTCTATGTGGTTTATGAAGTGATTTAGTTGTAATTATGTCAATTTGAAGTGATTAACAAATCACTTCAATGTATGGGTAATCATCTCGATTTTGAAGTGATTAGAGCTTAATCACGTTTAAGCTGCTTAAACGCGTTTCAGAACCCAAGTGTAAACATAGTATAACTCTTAAGTACACACCTTATTTGTGAGGCATAAACTGAATTTTGTATGGAGTTTCTTGTGGCTATAGAAAAAACTCACACTAACGAACCCCTGGGCAAGGCTGGGACTACTTTTATATGTATGGAGTTTTATGGCTATAGCAGGAACATTTTGTTGGGAAATAAAATAATTTTTCGAAAAAAAAACAGAAAAGAAAGAATTCTTATGTGTTGTGTATGCTTTTTGAAACGTTTTATTTTGATTTTATTTACTGCAGTACATATATTATAGGGAAGGGCCTGACCAGGCCCAGGTGGATACAATATGCACAAAATTTTCATTTGGCCAATTTCGGAATTGAGGAATACATAAAGTTTCGTTCTAATATACTTAATACTTATATAAAAGAAACTGGAAAAAAGTCAAAAAATGCCCGGCCAGGCCCAGGTATACACTTAAGGGCGAATAAAAGTACCTGAATTAAAACAAATAAAAAAATTGTATTACATGCAAAAAAATATATATGATTATGTATGAATTTAACTTTGATATTTTCAAAACCGAAAACGGAACCGAAACCGACCGGTTTTAATCATTTTAAAACCGAAACCGCGGTTTCACATTTTTACGGTTTTTAGCAAACTCTAACATAGTGGTGTCCGTATATGGTTATTTTTCCATGACTTAAAAAATTACACAGTGTAATCCAATACTTAATATAAAAATTATAATTCGTTACTTCATGTTGATTATAATTTCAGGAATCAATCTTCATTGAACAACGATCATTAGTAAATTTGACTAATTTTGTAATAAATTTAACTAAAAAGGTTAAAGTTTAATCAAAGAAGTTTTTTCTTAAAACTATTTACGAAATTTTTCTGTATTTATGAAAATCGTCTGTAGACTTGAATAAAAAATTTGTAAGTTGTAGAGTAACATAAATTTCTTCAATTTAACACCCCATTTTGCAGTATTTAGGTAAATTTTTGGTTCACTATAGAAGTACAAAGTTTAAGAAGTGCTTTCTTGCCACGTCCCAAAATTTGGAAATTAGAGATGGCATAAGTGGCGCCCAGAATTTAATGTCGGATTGAAAGGTCACCAAAGGCAAAACTTAAGCCATAGACAAGCCATAAATAACGATATGCAATATGTTATGATCGGACTTTAAATGGCGACTCAGTATACAAAAAAACTAAAAGGGCGGTATCAAGAGGCGTGGCAAAAAATTAAAAAAAAATGTGGGGGCCAAATCACTCTATCGGGCACTTTCTATCTACAAATTTAAAATTTTCACAAAATTAAATAAATACATCGACATCGCTCTTTTCCCTACCTAATATCATTTTATAAAATGGCACGAACTAAAAGTTGGTTTGGAACGCAGTCAAAGAATTACAAATGTTAAAATGCAAAAAATATATTATACAAAACTGGTTTGAAAATATGCAAAGAAAAGTCATATTTACAACTTTTAACTATAAAATCGAATTAAAAAACAACACCAACAATATTTTTGTGCACTTTTAAACTAAAACAAAGGCTTGCGAGAACGATTTCAGCAAAACCGGCTTCAGAAGTAACTAAAACAGTTTTTACAAACCCAATACAAAAAAAAAAAAATATTGAATTTGAAAATTTAATTAAAACTCAACTGCATTGTCAACTATTTAAGAAAGAGCTTTTCCTGGTTGCGGATTTAAAATTTTCATTAACTTTTTTTTTTTTTTTTGCAAATCGGGTTATAATTAATACGATCTCCAAAATACTATTTCCATACTTTTGTTGATGTAAATGTTAAAAAACTATTTTTGTTGTTGTTGATTATTAACTTAAGTGTCTTTGTTTTTTGATATTTTTTCTTCAATTTTATATTATTTTTTTTCTTTTATTAAGCGAGCATAAAAACGCTAAAATTCCAAACATGCGGTTTAGTTCCTCAAAGTAAATTCAACTAGTCAGACAAAAACCTGATACCAAAGTGGCTGCACGTTGTTGAGTCTGAACAAGACAAAAAAAAAAAAAAAAATATTAAAAAAAAACAACAATTTGTATACAAGAAAAAAAGTAAATTTATTTAAAACGAGTAGAAAAAATTTTTAAAACCTTAAAGCGATTAAACGTTAAAACGACAAGATTTACAAATACGGAAAAACGAAACGATTTTTTTGTTTAAATTAATAAAATTATTGAAAAAAAAATTATAAAAAAACGAAAGTGTTAAAAACACTAAATAATTCTTTAAAATATAGCAAATTTTCTAAATTGCAATAATGAAAATTTATTTTAAAGTTACCGAAAAGTAAAATTTGAAGTAAAAATTTTGAAATAAATACCAAAATATATGAAACTGATTTGAAAACCTAAAAATGTGTTTGCCACCAACAAGTTTTTCATTAATTTTTGAAAGTTAAAATTTATCGTTTAAAACGAAAACAACAGGAATAAAAACATAAAGATTTTAAAACAACATGATCACAAATTAAAAAAAAACAAATTCCAAAACGAAACAAAGTTGAATAAATAAACAAATCATAGATTTATATAAATTTTTATGTATGTAAAAAATGTGAGAAAAATAGCACAAAAGCACAAAAAATAAATAAAATATGTGACATGCAGATATTAATAAATAAAAAATATATTCAAAAACGATTTATAAAAATAAAGTGTCTTCAATGACCTTAAACCAAAAAAAGACCCTACACTATTAGAGGTGAAAAGGTTTGATTAACTTTTTGGTAAAGCAAACGTCTAAGAATTACTTTCTTGTATCAGAGAGCGTATCCATTCTTTAAACCTCTAAAGGCCTTGTTACTCTTACGTAAACGTAAATGTTGCGGATAAGCTGCCCAGTTTTTTTTTTTGTATTTTATGTATGCAAATGAACCTGATAAAATTCGTCTCTGTTTCAACGTACCAGCTGTTAGAGAACTTTATGTCTATTTAATTTTATTGGCAGAGCGATTATTCCATAAACGAACACAACCTTTTCTTTTTATATTTATCAGAAGTCTTTTTTTGTTATCAACGTGAAAAAGTTTCGGTTTTATTTTTAATTAGTGTTCGAAAATAAACAGAACATTATTTAGTGTACGGCTCACACACCCAGAAGAAATATTTATTTTTTTGTTTGTGTTTGTGTATAAGAATACAACCCTTAATACCGTTCGTAACTATTTTCAAAAAAGTAACGAACATTATATAGTGTTTTTTCTTCGTTTTTAAAGAGACCAGTTGCAGTGGTTCGGTAGACATACATTATATTTTAATGTTCTTTAGTGTTTCTTTTTTACATTGATTAAGAAATGAACAAACAAAAATTTTTAGCAACGACCGCAGCAAGAACAGCTTGTGTGTGTATTGTGTACATTGCACATTGTTTGTGTTAAATTTTTTTTGCTGTCTGTTTGTGTTTTTATACCCTTCACCACAGGTGGTGAAAAGGGTATATAAATAAGTTCGTCATTCCGTTTGTAATTTCTATATAATTGATGTAAGACCCTATAAAGTATATATATTCTGGGTCCTTATGAGGAGCAAAGTTGATTTAACGATGTCCGTCTGTCCGTTGAAATGGGTTTTCCGAAGACCCCATATATGATGGGGACCAGGTTATTATACATTTATGTCACACATGGTCCGGAATTGTTTGCTATTAAAATTCAGCAAGATCGGTCCACAAATGGCTGAGATATGAGTTAAAAACCACGACTGCCTCAAAGGTTCAATTAGACGTGACATTACCATACCAACAATGTTTTACCAAAACGACATAAACATACCATACAAACCAATTCAATTTTGGCTTCTACGTATGACCGTACCATAGTGGCCATGGTAACACAGTGTTGGTAATGTGTTTTTTTTTTTTTTTGTTTTTTTATACCCTTCACTACAAGTGGTGGATTTTATTTGTATGGTGTTTAATTTTACGCATACACATACACATTAATGCATGTATATGATATGCCGCTCAAATAAAGAAACAAACTCATAGGCTCAATATATTTTAATTTAACGCTTCTTTAGTTAAAGCATTCGTAGTCGAGTTGTTAAGTTTTCTCCTGAGACTGATGATATTGCCAGTTCGAATCCCAAAAAGAATTTTTTTCATTTTGTTTATTTAATTTGTTTATGTTCTAAAAAACGATTTTAAGATTATAAGACGAATTTGAAACATCAACTTTGGCAAAAGAGGAAACGGGCTCAGGAACATATATAAATTTTTTGTTTTTTTATATTCTTCGGCATGGCGAAATGAAAAGTTGGCGTGGCTCAATTAATATTTATTTACACCTATATAAAGAGCGTTATTTATGTATATAACTTTTTGTTCTTATGTCATCATGGTGAAGGGTACATAAGATTCGGCATAGCCGAATATAGCACTCTTACTTGTTTTTTTTTAATGTATATTTTTTTGGAAACATTTTCTGGCTTTCCTAACCAGTCAATAGGGTTCTAAGCACAACTTAAACGAATGAACATTAATGTACTGCACCGAACACAACGAAGTTTGTGGTTGAAAAAAAACCGAACGCAATTAAATGTTCTAATCATTTAGTTGAGTTGGACAATTACAGAATTTATTTTGTGTTCGCAGATCACAAACAGAAAAACTTTATTTTTTTAATTATTTACTACACAAACACTATTAGCGTTTGTGTTTTCTACAAATCTCCCGAACTGTACACTAAAGAACGATATATAATGTAAATTTTCGCACACTGTTTTTAACACATTTTTACACGACATAACATGTTGAAAAATAGTTTATGGTGTATTGCCTTCGCGACTGCGGATTATGAACGCCATAATGCCTGTTTAATTTCGCTCCACTTTTTCGAGCATACTTATTTTTATTTCGCTTAAATTGCATCGAATGTTGGTGTCTTAATGATCAATTGTTACTGGCTTATCAGCATAGACCAGAAATTTTGCTTAACGATGTGATTGTTTCACGTGCTGTATTTTATTGTATTATTTATTATTGCAATGACGTGAGAATCACGAATGATTTGCCTGTAGCGTTCGCCTTTCCCAGTAAGATTTTGTTATCTCAAAAACGACAATCCTGCTTGTTTACATACCCTTGGAGCCAGAAGTGAGACTAATCTCATAATATGATTTAACGAATTAAATCTCGTGTAACTTCCCGTTTATTCGAAGCCCATCAATCGAACATATGACGCAAATGAGGGTCCGCTGGAACAGAGCCCGAATTATGATATATAAGTAGCGCGGAATTCAACCATAGGAAACGACTAGAATATAAAATGAGTGGAATTAAACTAGCTCTAGGCTGTCAGATACTACTAAGTCTATAATTGCGTTTGTAAGAATTGTTTTTATTTTGTTGTTGCGACCGTTTCTTCTCTAGTAATTTCGCCCTGGCCTTAAATCAAATACTGGAGTCAATTTCGAAAATAGTTCCATAGTTTTTCATATTAAAACAATTTTAAGAGATCAAAATTGATCAATGACTTTGCAAAAAAAAAAAAAAAAAAATTAAAACCCACCCAATAAATAAATAAATAAATAAATAAAAATATTTTGCTTATAAATCTTTACAGATATGTATCCATTGGATATTCATCTCAAATAAGTATATTATAAATATAGACTGCTTGAACAAATATTTAAGTCGAAGGTCGAAAATATGGAAAACAGTTCCAATATAGGCACCAAAAATCTCTCTTTCTCCTTTAATCTCAACAATAGACCACACAATCGTCCATATTGTGAGTGTGCTTGTTGTAGTCGAAAACCAGTCGTTTTTAAAAATCGGTATTATAATTGGTGCAAACGACACAAATACGACAAAATTTCTGTTAGGCGATTCACAAATTGTTATATTGTGTCATATTGTTGTATATTCTAGAGCTTTATGAGTGTGACATTATTAAAAATATAGCAAATACAGAAATATGACACAATATAACTCTTTGTGAATTTTATTTTTTTTTTTTCATTATTTATTTATTGAATCTTCATATATTAAATATGAACTAACAATAATTAATCAAATCTTAACCTAATATTATTTTTTGTCCTGCCAGTGCCAGACAAAAATTTTCTTCATCGCGGGTTCTGTTCACTTTTATAGGTGTTTATCGCTCATCTAATTGGATAAGTGCTGCAGTGTCTCTTCTTCTTAAGCGAGTGTGGCCGCTATCATTTAAAATATTTCGTGCTAATGGGTTCGGGTGCAATTCGAGCCTTTTTAAGTATTTTACTGTATATTTCGTAATCATAGTTTTAACTAATAGAACATTGAGATCCTTGTGAATATTTGAGTTTTTAACATACCAAGGGGCAGCTGTGATTATTCGAAGTAGTTTATTTTGGCGCCTATGAATTTTTTCGATATTAGAGGCCGAGGCAGTGCCCCATAACTGAATACCATAGCACCAGATTGGCTTTAAGATGGAGTTGTAAAGAAGAAGTTTGCAGTCGAGACTAAGGACAGAGTTTCTTCCAATAAGCCAATGAATTTGGATGGCTTTTAGTTTCATTTGAGTTAATTTTGCCTCTATATGGCTTTTCCACGTTAAACGGCGATCTAGATGAATACCGAGGTATTTTACATGCGAATTTTGAGGTATTATTTGATTATTGATTTTAATAGGGGGGCATGATTCCCGACGCAAGGTGAATGTTATATGTACGCATTTTTGCTCATTGACCTCTATCCTCCATTGCTTTAACCATAGTTCGAGTTGAAATATATGATCCTGTAGGTATCGAGATGCTTCTTGACGGTTTTCGTGCACGCTCAAAAAAGCTGTATCATCAGCAAATGTTGAAGTTTGTGTGTAGTTGTTTGTTGGCATATCCGAGGTATATATTAAGTATAAAAGTGGGCCCAGGATGCTTCCCTGAGGGACTCCAGCGTCAATTTGCTGAGGAGAGCTTAAATAATCACCTTCTTTAATAATAAACTTTCGACCGACTAAGTAGCTTTCTAACAGCTTGTGTGTGTTTACTGGTAAGTTTAGCTTCAATTTATGTAATAAGCCTTCATGCCAGACTTTATCGAAAGCTTGAGAAACATCGATGAAGAGAGCGGAACAATATTTTTTTTCTTCAAAGGCTTTTCTTATTGCGTTTACTATACGATGAGTTTGCTCAATTGTGCTGTGTTCTCTTCTAAAGCCGAATTGGTGGTTAGGAATACATCTATTTTCATTTAAAATTGGGGTTAATTTTGACGCTAACAGCTTCTCAAACAGCTTTGATATATTAGAAAGAAAGCTTATAGGCCTATATGACTCAACTTTTGTGTGATCCTTTCCAGGTTTAGGTATCATGGTGACTAAGGAGACCTTTCACTCTTGAGGGCAGTATTCAAGGCGTAAAATAGCATTAAAAATGAAAAGAATAATTTTCTTTGCTATGCTGGGTAGCTCCAAAAGCATTTTGTTGCTGATCTTGTCAAAACCAGGAGCCTTCTTGGCGTTTAAATCACAAATAGCCTTTTCGATTTCTCTTATCTCAAATCTTAGCGGAACAGCTGCTCTAGCAGCAACAGGTGGTAACTCGACCGCAATATCGTGAGATATATTTGGGGTAAATACGTTTTTTAAATGATTGACAAACAGATTTCCTTTTTCAACATCATTTCTTGGCCAACTTCCATTCAAGTTTCTTAATGGTGGTTTAGAGACAACTGGCCTTTTGAGATTTCTAGCTGCACGCCATAATGAGTAGTCTGATTGTGGGGTTGCATCAAGTTCCTTAAGATATTTTTCCAGAGAAGCCGTTTTCTTAGTCTGCAGTAACTTTCTTAGTCTTTTTGTACACTCTTTAAGTAAGTTCTTAAGTTGAGGGGATCTGTGCAATTGCCACTCTCTTCGAGCCCTCCTTTTTTCAGACAAAAGATGCTCGACATCTGTGGAATATATTTTAATAGTTTTTGTTTTTTTGGGGGCAATATTGGAATGTTGAACAGCTAGTTTCAGAAAACTGTCAAAATTGTCAATAGAGCGATCTACATAATCCGGTGTTCTTTGTGAATTGCATTTATGTGCTTTTCATAATAAGGCCGTTTAACAAATTTCAATTAATAAAAAGGTATTAGCTCATTCTAATTACACATGACTTTTGTGTTACGCTTTTCTTAGTGGCCAATTTACTGGGACAGTTTCGAAAGTAGAAACAAAACATGCTTTCAAAGAATATTCTAACCAAATTTGGTCCAAAATAATTTTATGGCAATAAACATTTTGACGATAGCAAAAATTATTGCCGATCTTATTTTTGCGACAAAGAGCAACTTGTGGTGGATTTTGCAATGTTCAGATATTCTCTAGTAGATGTTTTTCATAAGGATTTTATGAATTGAAAAAATGGGATTTTGTAAGTTGTTATATTTTTCCCAAACTTAAATTTGCATAATTTGCCAGTATTTTTTCGTCGCTAATCTTCTAATAAAAAGAATAACAAATCAAACTGAGCCAAACTAATACAAGAGTTGCCAGATCTAAAAACAGCCTAACAGTTTAATCCCCGACACAAAAGGAAACCTTTAAATAAAGACATCCACTACTCCCCAAGTTGCACAATGTATCAATGCACATATATATCAACCGATCTTGTAAATATTTAAAAAGTCATGGATCCATTTTATTTTTCAGCAAAACGAATGTTTTGCTTCTGGCTTTCCCATACGTTTTCATGTTCGAAAAACTCAAACAAAAACTAGTCTTGCTCCAAAATATTTCTAAAATTGTCGAAAATTATGGTTGTACTCATTTCATTTTATCCATTAAACAAGCTCGAAAAAGCGACATATTTACCAATATAACATGGCTTATTAAAAAGGTCTTTGCATCTCTTCAACTGTTTTTTGCAGAGTAAAAAAAATAAATTAATATAAAAAAAAATTAGTAAATTATGTGCTTTTATATACGTACATATTTATATGTATTGATGTCAGTGTATTTAAAAACAAACAAGCACATTCCATGCTCAAAAAAAATATTTTTTTAAACACAGATTTTGTCTTGCTTTTAAGTTTGCTTACGACATAAATGTCAAATTTATTTCGAACACCAAAACCCAAGGCGAATTCATGTAGACGGTGCACAGTGTTGCTATTTTTAAAATAGCGGCCAAGAGTCGTTTATTTATTTTACCGCCAATTTTTAATTTTAAATACTCATATTAAAGTAAACACTTGAGAACCTCAGAAGCCAAAAATTCAGATCTCTACGTAAACATTTTACTTATAAACAGGTGATGCAATATGGACCTTTTAAATATCTGGCTGAAAAGTATGATTTTGTAATAAATTTTAAAAATTCCATCGCTTATAACTTTTTACTTTTAAAAAAGGGATTTTAATGAAATAAACGGTTTTCGTTAAAACGGTTTCATTGCTTTAATTTTAATGTAGACTTATGTTTCCACCACTTTTAAAATCACTTTTATATTATTTTTAAAAATGTGTTAAATTGTACAAAAATTTAAGGTTTGATGGACTCAGGGAATTCCTAAAATTTTCTAAAAAGCATAGTACCATTTTCTCCATTAATTACATACCCAATTCGTTTTGCTCGTTTGGAGCTTGATCTATTTTTCTGACTCAAGGCCGATGTTTATACTCGATACTAGCATAAGTATATGTTGTATATTAAAAATGCATTCTTGTAAACAAAGTACAGTTTGCAATCTACAACGGAATTATATGGAATTTTGTATACTGCAATTTTTTTTTTAGCAAGAACGAACATTGTTGATTTGGACGTAACTCGGTCCACTTTTTCGGGTACCTTCCATAAAAATTACCTTCTGGTAACCAATTAAACGCAATTAAAATATTATAATAAATTTAATTACAATCAGTCCACATTGGACCATACCTCTCATATAACTCCCACTCCCGAAATACACTTTAATTTTTTTGCAAATCTAGCCTGACATTAGGCAAAAAAACAAATTTAAGGAATGTCAGTACGCAGCTAGATAAACAACATAGTCTGCATCGTATAGTAATTTTGAAGTCGTTTACTTGAGATTTGTTGTTTTGGGACACAGTTAAAGTCAGGAAAGCTGACTAAATTGCATGCGTTTTAATTGACTTGTTATGGTTTTGAGAGGTTTACAATATATATTTTTGCAACGAATTCCCCCATTTAGATACCCTACATTAAAATTTTTCGCAATTTTTTCATAAATTTTGTAAATAACGACTTATAACTTTAAAATTTTTTATGAAAATAAAACAAACCAATTCAAGATCAATTAATTCGAAATTTAGAAATCAATATTTTTGAATTTGCTCTACCGTTCCTGAGTTATACCGGTTTTCAGATTTGTACCCAGCTTATGACATTATTACTCATACCCAACAAACAAATAAAAATCAATCATTTATTGGGGTTCTTATGTATAGTTCCATCCCCTGCAATAAATTCTGAAAATCAGTTTCAGAAGTTGTGACATTGATAACAAATACGCGAAGATTTGAATAATTTTACTAAAGGCCAGCTTGAAGGCATGCAACTAAGAGAAGCCTCTAAAGAATTTATTTATCAGAGTCTTATCTGTTTCGGTGATAGATCAAAACCCTCTCCAACAGCAAAAGCATCAGGAGTTATTAATCAGGCTCGCTGGATGAAGAAAATTTTATATACTTTGAAAATATGCATGTTTCGAAATCAGATGCAATCTTGCATGGGCATTTCAGAAATTAATGCCTTGATAGTATTTAGAAATGTTTATACCCACACCACAATAGTGGAGAGGGTATTATGCATTTGTGCTGATGTGTGGCTGTCCATGTTACCTTGTGCGCAAAGTACAGGTCGCAATTTTGGAGATAATTTGATAAAATTCGGGACATAGGTTATTCTTGGCACAAGGACCAAGCCTATTGAAAATCGGCCAAGTCGTAGGACCACTAGGGAAGATAGGGGAACATTTCTTCCTCTCAGAAACTATTAATCCGATTTTAATGATATTTAAAACATAAATAGATCCATATCTATATGGACACATAAGCTATACAGTTTTTCAAAAAAAGGTAGTGGGCAATTTCCGCCTCTCACAAACTTTCAAACCGATTTTAATGAAGTTTATAAACATAGATAGGTGTAGGGTATGATATGGTCGGGCTTGACCGACTTTACTTTCTTACTTGTTAAATTTGTTTTTGTTTTAAATGTAATTGTTCGAAAGAAAGACTTTTCTAGGTCATCAGTGGTACAGTAACCCAAAATTGCTTGCCTTCGCATTTTTTTGATAAACATATCGACACCAAAACTTTGAGTTGAATCCCAAAAAATCTACGTACGCGAGAACGAAGTAATAAATTTAAATAGAAGACAACCTTAAAAATAAAGAAAATTCAAGGATTAATTTCCAAAATGAGTCTTATTTTTTAAGCTTGCAATATTTTAATTGATTTTTTAAACATACATCCAGAATATTGGGAAGGCAACAAGTCATTTCAAGATGCAAAGGACAAAGTTCAACATTAACAAGTGGTTAAAGATCTGGCAGAAGAAGGTGTGGCTCTCGCTAACACTTACTTCCAGTCACAACTTCTGAAACAGACATTCATAAACCTTATAGATCACCAATTTTTATTTTGTTGGGTAGCAAACAAAATGCCAATTTAATATAACCCCCATCCTTTTTGTAGTGAACCTAAAAAGTAATAAACACATATGAGTTTTTTTCACTTAACCTTATAACGTCATCCTTAGCTACGATAGTGTACAATATCGTTACTACTACGACCTATTTCTAGAGACTATAAAATATGTACGTCGTGAGCAACCACACAAGCAAAACATGCATTGGAAAGGTCTACTCTTGCTTACGCTTTTCAAAAACTGCGAAAAACAAGGGCTACGAGGGGAGGTAGGGGAAATTTCTGCCTCTCCGAAAGAATTTAAACCATTTTAATGAAATTTAAAACTTAGATCTATATTAAGATAGACACATAAGCAATGTATTTTTTTCAAAAACGGGACCACAAGAGAAGGGGAGCGTAGAAGCACACGCCGGATATCCGCTAGTTATTTTAAATATTTAGTTTTTTTAATCATGGCGAATTTATTACAGGTAATCTCGGCATTACAACAAGTATAACTCGTACAAAAACTACAAAATTGTTGCCGAATTAGATGAATTTCATGCCATAACTTATCACAGATCTCACCAAAAGTCCAGTTGTGCAAAATTTTTATTTTTAATAAAGGGTATCAAAAATTCGTCACTGACTAAATGCGTTCTTAATTGTATTTTAAAATTTTATTATGCCCCAATTCAACTGCCCTCCTGTGAACAAATTTTGAACCCAGCATTTTAAGCTTTTTAAAATTTTAACCTCGTTAAATCGGACTATTAGTTCACCTCTTAAAAAAGCTACTTTAGGTTTGGTCAAAAATCCGGTTAAATGTTTGAAAAAATATTTTAAAAAGTTAATTTCAGAAATAGAAATATAAAAAATTATAACTGATTTTAAGTCTTACCTTGCAAGATTTCACGATATGAATTATGTCGATCTGCAAATAAAAATAAAAATTTTGCAAATTAATAATTAAATTTTTAATATACGTAAAACTCTGTGTTGTTAAAGACTTTAATAAATTTTTATTTACTTTTACAGATTATGCAGCAAAATATAATGTAAAAAGAAATAAATAATATAAAAATAAAGAGGTGTAATTTAATTTATCATTAAGAACGAGGCGAATTTTTTTAATACGAACATTTTACAACACTTTAATAAAAAATATCTGACATATTTATTAAAGAAAAAACAGAAAAAAAAATTTCCTAAAATGAATTGGTTCCAGTTGCTTTTATTGCTAAAAGCTTTAACGGTTAATTGGGCTGCCCCCATAGATCTGCTGGAAGCCAATAATGAACTACAGCAATATAAACAAATGTTGGTTAACAAAACATCTGACGTAACAGATCAAGCTGAGAATCTAATCAAAACTTTAGAGAATTTAGTAACCGGTACAGAGAATATATTTAATACGTCTTCGCTTAATAAAAATCTTGATGAAACTGTTCAAAAAGTCTCGCAAAATACCCAAAATTTAACTGGGGAAATTCGTAACCAATTGGAACAAAGTCCTGTAAATATCTACGAAAACCAACAAGCTCCAGAAGAAACTAATGATAATGAATCTGCATTTGTTACTCCTAATATTTTTGCTCCTATAGATGAAGAGGTTCCCAGATCCTTTCAAAATCCCGTGGAAAGCTTAACCGAATATATAGAAGCTTCACAAGAAACCAAAAATGTTAGCAATGACAATGAGTATCAACAATTTAGCGCATCCACAAGCGCACCGGAATATATTTCATCTACAAGTTCTATAGATATTGAGTCTGGAGTTCCTGACAAATATTTTACTACTCCCGAGAACAAAGAAAACTTAACAAATTTTACAGAAATAGCAGAAAATACAGAACAACATCTAAGTTCATCTGATGAAGACGTCGAACAAGTTACTGCACAATCTGTAAACATCGTCAAGCAAACCACTCTAGATTTAGAAGCTCCTAGTTTTACATCAGTTGTAGACTCTTTTATAGAGGATATTGTGGAATTTGGTAGTAAATTGGGTTTGATACCAGAAGAGAAACGAAGTGAACAAACTTCAACAACCACCGAAATTTTCAACGAGGATGTGCATATTAAAGCCATTACTTTAAAAGATAATAAACTCAAAGAAGAAGGTATTAGCACAACGTCCATATCAAGAATAGAAGAGTCTTTAGAATCCCAGGTTGGACAAATAAAAGAAATAACCCTGACAATGGAAGAACCGAAAACAACAACTTCTTCACCTTTGGAAAGTTTTAATGAAACCCATGAAAATCATACTGAAATGGATCAATATTCAAGAAATTTAACTTTCTTAAAAGAACCTAAAGATTCTTTAATAAATCAAGCAGCAGATATTGACAGTAACATTCATAAAGTATTCGAAAAGTTGGTAACTGAATCTTCAGTGATTCCTCCAGAAACTGATAATTCCAACAACCCAGATTCGGCCATCACTACAAAGGATAATATTACTGAAGTGCCTTTCAATCTAAATCCTAATGATACGTCCGTGCAAGCTCCTATTTTCGCAACTGTAGTTGATTCCTTTATAGAAGATATTGTGGAATTTGGCAGTAAACTGGGTTTGATACCAGAAGTGAAACAAAATGAACAAATTTCAACAACCACCGAAATTTTCACTGATCATGTGAATATGGATGGCATTACCTTAAAAGAAAATAAACATGAAGAAGAAGCTAGAAGTACAACGTCCAAACCCAGCATAGAACAGTCTCTAGAATCCAAGGTTGGACAAATAAAAGAAATAACTGTGGCAATGGCAGAACCGAAAACAACAACATCTTCTCTTTTGGAAAGTTTTAATGAAACCCAGGAAAATAATAATGAAATGGATCAATATTCAAAAAATTCAACTTTTTTAAAAGAAACTGTTGATTCTTTATTACATCAAGTAGCAGATATTGACAGCAAAATTCAAAAGAAATCCCAAGAGTTGATTAATGAATCTTCAGTGACTTCACAACCAATTGATAATTCCAACAACCCAGATTCGGCCATCACTACAAAGGAAAATTCTACTGAAATGCCTTTCAATCTTAAGCCAGATGATACGTCCGTCCAACTTCCTATTTTCACAACTGCAATTGATTCCTTTTTAGATGATATTGTGGAATTTGGCAGTAAACTGGGCTTGATACCAGAAAAGAAACAAAATGAACAAATTCCAACAACCACCGAAATTTTCACTGAGAATGAAAATATGGCAGCCATTTCATTAAAAGAAAATAAACTCGAAGAAGAAGCTAGTAGTACTTCGCCCATATCCGACATAGAAACCACTCTAGATTTAAAATCTAAAATTATCTCGACTGTGGAAAATGTAGATCAAAACTTAGAAAGTCTTCAAGACACTTCACAAAAACTAATTGAAAATGTTTTTGACAATATTACGGAGAATTTGGAGCCATCAGCCAGTGAAACGGACTTTGCAACTGTCAGAAATACTGATGAAACTATGACTGAAACAACGAATGAGAATTTCACGGAGCAACCTCTACAAAATGTTGAACAGTCAATAGCGCCCAACAATAATGATACAGTAAAGGAGATAAAAAATATTGATCAAGAAGAAAATTCAGACAAACCCCACTCTCTAAAAGAAAATATTGATTCTTTAATAAATCAAGTAGCAGATATTGACAGTAACATTCAAAAAGATTCCAAGAAGTTACTCATTGAATCTTCCGTGATTCAAGAAGCAACTGGTAAGCCCAACAATTCAGATTCACCCATCACTATAAAGGCAAATTTAACTGAGATGACTTTTAATCTAAAGCAAACACCTAGTTTCACAACAGCTGTAGATTCTTTTATAGAGGATATTGCGGAAATTGGAAGTAAATTGGGTTTGATACCAGAAGAGACACAAAATGAACAAATTCCATCAGCCAACGAAAATTTCAGTCAGCATGTGAACATGGAAGGCATTTCCTTAAAGGAATATAAACACGAAGCAGAAGGAAGTAGTTCCACGCCCATATCCATTATAGAACAGTCCTTTCAATCCCAGTTTGGAAATAGAAAAGAAATAATTCTGCCAATCGAAGAACCGCAAACAACAACTTCTCCTTTGTGGAGTTTTAATGAAACCCGGGAATATCAAACTGAAATAAATCAATATCCAAAAAATTCCAGTTTTTTAAAAGAAAGTATTGATTCTTCAATAAGTCAAGTAGCAGATATTGACAGTAAAATTAATAGAGAATCCGAAAAGTTGGTCACTGAATCTTCAGTGATTCCACAAGCAACTGATAATTCCAACAACCCAGATTCGGCCAACACTACAAAGGAAAATTTTACAGAAATGCCTTTCAATCATAAGCCTGATGATACGTCCGTGCAAGCTCCAAGTTTCACAACTGCAGTTAATTCCTTTATAGAGGATATTGTGGAATTTGGCAGTAAACTGGGTTTGATACCAGAAGTGAAACAAAATGAACAAATTGCAACAACCACCGATATTTTGAATTTGGAAGGCATTTCTTTAAAAGAAAATAAACACGATGAAGAAGATAGTAGTACCAAGCCCATATTCAACATAGAAACCACTCCAGATTTAAAATCTAAAATTATTTCGACTACCAAGTCCATTGTGAAACAGTTAGATGAAAACTTAGATAGTCTTCAAGACCCTTCGCAAAAACTAATTGAAAATGTTTTTGACAATATAACCGAATATTTGGAGCCATCAGCCAGTGAAACGGACTTTGCAACTGTAAGAAATACTGATGAAACTTTGGCTGCAATAACTTATGAAAATATAAATACAGACAAAAGTTATCAATTTTTGGAGAATTTCACGGAGAAACCTCCAGTGATTCAAGAAGCAACTAATAAGTCCAACAACTCAGATTTACCCATCTTTATAGAGGCAAATATAACTGAAATGCCTTTTAATTTAAAACAAGCTCCAAGTTTCACAGCAGTTGTAGATTCTTTAATAGAGGATATTGCGGAAATTGGCAGTAAATTGGGTTTGACACCAGAAGAGAAACAAAATGAACAAATTTCAACAACCACCGAAATTTTCAGTGATCTTGAAAATATAGACACCATTACTTTAAAAGATAATAAGCTCGAAAGAGAAGGTAGTAGTGCTACATCCATATCCAGCATAGAACAGTCTCTAGAACCCCAGGTTGAAAAAACAAAAGAAACAACCCTGACAATGGAAGAGCCAAAAGCAACAACTACAACTGCTTTGGAAAAGTTTAATGAAACCCAGGAAAATAAAATTGAAATGGATCAATATTCAAAAAGTTCAAATTATTCAAAATCTCTTGAGAGCGTGGCAGACGCAATTGTGGAAATTGGTAGCAATATTGGTAAATCTTTAACTGATTTCTTGTCTCCAAATAAAAGCAACGAAAGTTTCACAGAAATGGCATTAGATTTGAAATTTTACACTAAAGAAGATTTTCCCGAAACTTCCAGTGAAGAAACCACAAAAACTTTAGAACAAGATCTTAAAAGCATAGATATTCCCGTCATAACTCAAAATTCTAGTGGAAGTTTTTTAAATCCCAGTGAGAATATTTCAAGAACTTTCAACGGAAATGTTGAATTTAGAGAGAGTAACGATAAGGATATTTTAGTTTTGGAAAGTCCTCGACAAGGAAAAGTTGAGAAAGATTTTGAAGAAGATGAGATTAGTCCGGAAAAACATCCTGCTAAATACGTTGATTATATACCACTGGAAGCAATACCGAATTCTGAAAGTGAAACCAGAAATACCAGTACAGTGCAACAATCTGAAATTAATTTAAAAACAACTCCAACAAATGAAGAAATAAAGGCCGTAACAGACAAGATCCAAGAATCACAGGTAGAAGTTACTTTAGTAGAAATAGAAACATCCAACAAAGAAGAGAATTTAAATTACAGTATAACTAGCAATAGAGAGAATACTTCCCCAACAAACGAAGTGCCAACCACTTCTAAAGAGTTATCCAAATCTGAATACTTCACCACATCACCACCACTGGTGCAAGAAATCTTTCCTTCTTTGAATAAATTTGAAAGCACCTTAAAACCCCTGATAGAAAAAGAAAAATTCACACAAGAAGGTGTATACAGCACCAACTTAGAGCACCAACAACTAAAAACCTCAACTTCAACTCCCAACACTATTTTATCTACCACACTCAAAGACGAACTTACGACCATATCACCCATCGAAGAAACCACAGTCTTGCCCAAGAAGCTCGAAGAAGAATTGCAAATTGCTGTTAAGGCTTTGGAAGAGACGACACATCATCATTTCGAAGAATTTCAAAATAATTTAAAAGAAGCTATTAAGAAGTTTACCGTTTGGGGAGTTGAACATGAAAGACAAGAAGAAACATCCACACTTAAGAATTTAGCTAGTGAAACAACCACAAAAGAATCGGGAATAAAAGAACAGTCTTTGAAAGAACTATCCACAACTATTAAACCAGTGGAAGAATTGATCAGTGAAAACAATGTACAAGTAGAGGAGTCAGTTAAGCTAGACGAATCCCATCGTAGTGGTGCTATTAGGCAAAATTTCTTTGACAAATTTGCCGTCAATTATAAAGACAGCTTTAATAATGCAGAGTTACAAACTGAAAAGCAATTGCCAAAATTACAAGAAAGAGAGTTTGGAAATGAACATACAACTGAGACTCCTAAAGTCTTGACTACGATGCTACCGACTGTAATCGAAGATGAAGTTGAGATTGACGTAAAAGATGCTAAATCTTTAGTGCAAATTACAACGATTCAGAATGAAGTTGCAGAAGCCACAACTGTTCAAAACACTAACACAGATGAAAGTACTAGCGCTGTCGAAGAGGTCCCTACCGAATGTAAGTCCAATTTTTTATTAAAAGATATTAAGATAACTTAAATGGTGTAGGTGTTTAGTTATATACATAAATGATATTTAATATTAGAAAATGTTAACAACTTGTTTAAAAAAAAAAACCTTTAAAATAATGAGACTTTATATTTTGTATCGCTTTTTAAGTCTTTCATTTAAAGAGTTTACCTAGAGTGCCCCGGTAGGATAGTTAGTTGTGAGCTTGTCTATCTGTGCGGGGGTTGCGGGTTCCATTCCCGGCAGATATTTTAGGCTCCTGCATACATACTTGGGCCGATGGACACAGAATGAATTGAATTTCCGACCCGATCTGACAATGTTCGTCTCGCTGGCTTTCTTAATCCCTTGCTGGAAAAGTTACAAGTCGAAATTTTATAGAGTATTTAAACAAAAAACTTTTATTGTTATAGGGACGAAACCAATCGGGAATCGCTGTTCATTATTCAGTTAGACCGCATAAATGTTTTTTGGGATGGACAACTGACTGTGTGGTTTTGCATTGCGCTTTGCAGCCAATACAAGCAAACGGCTTGTCTGGGAGTTTAAACAAGCAAATCATGAAAAGAGTACAATCTAGTGCTACGAAAAACATGAGCCTTCAAGGCCTTACATACTCTGAGCCTGAATGTAGGTGTGTCGCTTTAAGACTGTGATTTAGATCTAAATCGTTAAGTTTGTGTTAACACAGTACACTAAGAGCGGGTTTTTGAGATGTTCATTTAAAATTTTGTATACAAACTAGGTAATGGCGGGACAAATCTTTTTTCAGATTAACTGAGCCTTGTTTAACTGCGATCTCAAAAGCCCATTCTGAAATTAATGCATCTGTACTTTAATCAAGTTAAAGCCATGTCAATAGTACGTTCAGTACGGATAACATTTAATTAAGTACATAATGCTCGATTCAATCACGTATTATTTGCCCGGTACTTAAAATAATCCAAAAACGGAATTGAAAAACAAAGACAAAAGTTGTTCGCGAACTGTGATTGATTTAAGAATTTCTACGTTGTTTTAATACGGAATTCGTACTTGAAATTATCCGAAAGTCAGAGAACCAAAGATAGAGAGAATATTATTATTTATTTACTTGAGCGTTCACAAATGTTTGTTTCACTTTTGTTGTACTGCCGTTTTAACCAAAGAACTCTAAATTACAAGCAGCATGCTCGATATGGTTTCCGTAATTATTCTACTTTAAAAATTTGATGTATTTAACAAAAAAAGTTAGCAAATAGAATTCGGGAATTTTTGCTTCTTTTTTTACCTATTAAGCATGAAAATATTATTTCGTCGTCGAGCCTGCAAGTAGTGCTATGTGTTATTTTAAGAATTTTTTTTTTATTGCAGCATTGTGAATCTCTATTAGTCATACATACATCAACTAAGCGGTTTTGCGATAACTTAATGGGATTAGAAGTTTTTTTTTCTTTCTGAGTAGATGTTAAATTTTTGCCCTAGTGTCGCTTCATAGAGTTTTACGAGTTTCTCTGTGTATGTCTCTCTCTCAATTGACTGTATAAAGCTGCCAGGGCTGTCAGATATGGCGATTTCTCGCCAAACGGGGCGATTTTGAAACGTGTTTGGCGATGGGATTTCCCATTTGGCGACTGGCGACTTTTATGGCGATTTCTGATATAACTGGCGATTAACTTGGCTATTTTTACCATTTATATTATTTCGGCGATTTTGTTTAACAACTTGTCATTTTTTGTTATCATTATTAATATGAAAAAACATATTAAGTAAATTTTATATTGAGTCACTATTTAATTCTGGTAGTATGTATGTAATTCTAATAGTATGTAGGTCAAAACTCCAGTAATGAAATCGGTGAGGCTGAAGTGTACGATTTTATAGACTCGTATACTTAATTTAAGTTTTTAACTGAATACATGTATGATCTCCATTTTATGTTATTTAAAAAAAAAAAATACAGAAACAAAACAAAATTTACTTCGGCGACTTTTTTGTATTTTTTTCTCAGTTTTTGGCGATTTTTGACTGAAAAATTATACTAGCGTTTTTTGTATGCAAAATTTAATTTAAAAAAAAGAAAATTTTACAAAAACTGAACAAAATCGACGTTTGGCGATTTTTGGCGATTTCTCACTTCCGGTTTGGCGATGGAGCTCAAAAAATTCTCTTGTATGCTCTTTTATTACGTACATGTGCACACACATTGCAGAGAATTTAACAACATTAACAACAACATATGTAAAATTTGTACAACGCATATAATCGCAAAATGTAATAGTATGGGTTGCCGATGGCAGGTATAAAGACAGATTCCCCCGGGGGATTGTACGCTTGTCTTAAAAATTGGCTACTTACTTTAAAAACACAGTAAAGCGGATTCATATATAGTATAGTGGAAACAAAAGGCCCATAAGACCTTAAAGAATCTTACTAGTTAGTAGTGAATGCAATGTTTTAATCTTAAATCGCAAGGAGGGAGATCTCATAAAATGCCGGTTTAGATGCTTAATTTTGCTTTAACAAGAGCGGTGAAATTAACCGCTTTAGAATGACTCTCTGTTGTCTTTCTATTGACTATATTAAGATAGATTCCTCGAATCTTGGCAACTTGTCTGCAACTAAAAATTAGCTTATTTATAATAAACACCTCTTAAGAGACAGTGTGGTTACCTGACTATATGTCAGGGCAGCCTGTCCTTAACAACCTGTGTTCGATTCCCAGGTCAGTCAATAATGAAAAATCATCAAAAAATTTCATGTTGTAAAATTCCTTTCTTCATAAAAATGATTTAATAAAAATTGAATTTGATGAACTTTAGCCTGATTAAATAAATAATAATAATAAAATTTGGATTAAAACCTATAAAAAGTTCGATAAAATAACCATATAATCAAGGGTTTTATATAGTACACGGGAACTAATAGCCTTCGGTATTTTATAGTTCCCAGGCTGGTTTAATGAGGCCCTTTAAGGGATCTAGTAGTGAAAGAAGTTGACGTAGGGGCAAAATTTTGCCATTAACCTAGTAGCGGCACAGAGCATACAGAAATAAAAAAAGTGACGTAAGAAAAATGCCCAAATCATTTGCGAGGGCAGATATCAAAGAAAGAGAAAGAAAGCGTTTTTTGGTAGTGAAGTGGCAATGTGTAAAAACAGGACGATATAATCCACACAAATTGCGTGATCAATACAAAAATACAGAAAAAACACAATATTTTCTGTCTCGTGACGTCTCTGTGTGCTCTGTGGTATCGCTGCTGGTGCTCTCAAACAAAGTTGTATAAGCTGTGACGAATAGATAGTTACGGTTCGTAGGTAAAAGGTTAGAATATTATACAGGTAGTCATATGCTATAATTTCCATCCGCATTCCGCTGTTCTGGAAATCGAATTATGTATTTTTATTGATTTCAATGGAGATTTTAAATTCAATTCCTTTAAAAATGAACATGGCTTTTCCTTGTTTTTGTTGTTCTCAAAGTATGAAATACATATACAAACGTATAAAAGGGAATGTTATTATGATCTTTAAGCACAGGATACTTTTAAAAACTTGTTCGATTTCAATTTCACTTGAACTCGATTTCTAAAATATGGCTGCTTATTAAAAATAGTGGGGTTTTGATCTAGTTTTGAGAGCACAGAATGGTAAGTCCGTGGGTACCCACGTTTAAGTTGGAGGTCCACACCGCGCGTTTCTCGCTTTTCGCAGCATACGCAGCTGTCAAAAAAGTAGAATCTGTGTAGTTAAACGTAGTAAGTTAGATGAACAAAAGCGTAGATGCCTTGAGGCGAAAAGTAGGTTTACTTTCTACTTTTGTAAGCGTCACAAGCAGCGTTCGAACAAATTAGCTGATTGTGACAAATTAAATTTTATTTTTACTTGTGCTGCTGCTGCTGCTGCTGCATAAAAAGCATTGCATGTAACTTGAAACGTAGAACACAAGTAAGGTTATAAAAGCATGCGCTGCGTGGAGGCGAAAACGCGTGGTATGGACCTCCAGCTTTAAAGGCATTTGTGTAAGAAAAGATCTTATAACAGATACAATTTTGTAAATTTTCTAACAACAAAATTTTGTCATTGTTATTTTTCGACTTATCTCTTAAAACGGACGGAGATAATTTTTAGAATAATAAAATAAAAGATAATTTTTCGAATAACACTTAAGCAAAGATAACATTGTTTTTCAACAAATTATATCGTTAGACTTCACCAAGTTATGATCAGTTTAAACGGTTATTTACTTTTACTACATTAATCATTTGTTTAGCTCTAAACTATTGACAACTTAAGTTGCTATTCAGCATAGGTGCGGTAATAAGTAAAATAGTTAGTAGCTTGAGCAATTTTTAATTGTGATAAAAAAAATTTGAGTTTTTATTAGTGGTATATCGGCAAAATTTAAAATAAATTTATTAATATAATAATTTTTACTTCTTGTAGATATTGCTGAAGCTACAAGTGCACCACTTCTGGCTAGAGTGTCATTGCAAAAGGACACCAACAGTTTTTCTCTTAAAAAAGTGTTTGAAATAGTCACAGAAGTTACAGCACAAGAACCCACTACCCAACATCTAGATAAAGAGAATATAAATAGTACGCACTCTGAATTAACACCCACCACACAACCCATTGAAGAAACTATAACTTTACAAACTCCTGAAAATGCCCTACAAGAAATGGTCACTTTCATTGAACACACCGAAACCACCACTAACAGCCATCCCACTGAAAAAGAGGAAGTCAAGGAAAACTTTGCAACAGCTCAGACACAAGTACCACTCACACTGGCCTCTTTTATGAAAGAGCAACAGCAACAAATCGAATCAACAACCGAATATGAGGCCCAAACACAAACAGCTGCCGTAAATGAACAAGCATTCACGACACAGCAGCAGACAACGGAAGCGGAAATTCACTCAACCACTGGAGTGGAAGAAACTGAAACAACAGTTGCACCCGTAGAACAAGAGGCCCGTTCGCTCGCCTTGCCACCACCAAAATTGGAATATCTGCAAAATGAAGATGGTGTGGAGATCTTCTACGGTTACTCAATAGTTAAACGCAATTAATTCAATAAATACTTGACTTATTTAAATTAATTTATTAAATTGTAGTAGTTTCAGACAAACAAGTTGAGTGTGTTCGTTAACTCTAGTGTTAAATTTTAAGAATTTCTTTTTTCTAATTTATTGAAAATATTTTTTGGGCGTAAAATTTCCATTAAACTTTCAGTCTTTTTGTAAATAACAGAATTAATTTTTTGTTTTTTTTAATAGTGATTTTAATTAAAATTTTTTTTTTTTAAACCCTATGTGTAGTTCATAGAACACGAGCGCCTTACTCGTCCGTTCAACTTACATTTTAAACAAAAACAAATTTCGAAATTTTGTTTTTGTTTTAAATGTAAGTTGAACGGACGAGTTAGGCGCTCGTGTTCTATAAACACCACATTAAACTAAGAATGTGATAAAACGAGAATTAATAAAAAAAAATAATAATATTTTTTTCCAAAAAAAAACGAGAATAAATAAAAAATTTAAGAATATTTTTTTTACAAAAAAACTTAAATAACAAACATATTCAAAGAATATTTGTGTAACAATAACGTGTACGTACATATGACAAAACCAGTTTAATTAGTTTTATAAATATTTTAAATTTTTCGTTAAAGAATTTTTTTTTTTCACACTAACGATATGATTATGTTATGGAATTTGTATCCGATTATTAATAAATTAAATTTGTTAAAATAAAACCTATTTTTGTATATAACAAAAAACAAGTCTTTATTTAGTCTGTTTCAGGCGGGAAATGTTAAAAGAATTAAGAAATATAAAAAAAAATAGTTATGCAAATATGTATATATTTATTAAAACAAGTAACAATTCTTAATTCAGCTGTTTTAAGATATGGAAACTTTGATCAATCTAGTTAAAAGTTTTCCATATAAAATCAACCGATAAAATGGATTTCGGTAAGAAATATTAGTGATCACAGATTTTCGTTATTTTTGCTCTAGCGCCTATAGTTTCCAAGAAAAGTGCGTTTAGAGTTTTTCATATAAATCAACCCGAAAATTTGATTTTGGTAACAAATATGAGTGATCACAGATTTTCGTTATTTTTGCTCTAGCGCTTATAGTTTCCAAGAAAATCGAGTTTAGAGTTTTTCATATAAAATCAACCCGAAAATTGGATTTTGGTAAGAAATATGAGTGATCACAGATTTTCGTTATTTTTGCTCCAACGCTTATAGTTTTCAAGAAAATCGAGTTTAAAGTTTTTCATATAAAATCAAGCCACAAATTGGATTTTGGTTAGAAAAATTAGTGATCACAGATTTTCGTCACTTTTGCTCTAGCGCTTAAGTTTCCAAGAAAATCGAGTTTAAAGTTTTTCATATAAAATCAAGCCACAAATTGGATTTTGGTTAGAAAAATGAGTGATCACAGATTTTCGTTACTTTTGCTCTAGCGCTTATAGTTTCTAAGAAAATCGAGTTTAAAGTTTTTCATATAAAATCAACCCAAAATTTGGATTTTGGTAAGAAATATGAGTGATCACAGATTTTCGTTATTTTTGCTCCAGCGCTTATAGTTTCCAAGAAAATCGAGTTTAGAGTTTTTCATATAAAATCAACCCAAAAATGGGATTTTGGTAAGAAATAAGAGTGATCACAGATTTTCATTATTTTTGCTCCAGCGCTTATAGTTTTCAAGAAAATCGAGTTTAAAATTTTTCATATTAATGTGGTGTTTATAGAACACGAGCGCTTTACTCGTCCGTTTAACTTACATTTAAAACAAAAACAAAATTTCGAAATTTGTTTTTGTTTTAAATGTAAGTTGAACGGACGAGTAAGGCGCTCGTGTTCTATAAACTACACATTAATCAACCCAAAAATTGGATTTTGGTAAGAAATATGAGTGATCACAGATTTTCGTTATTTTTGCTCTAGCGCTTGTAGTTTCCTAGAAAATCGAGTTGAAAGTTTTTCATATAAAATCAACCCAAAAATTGGATTTTGGTAAGAAGTATGAGTGATCACAGATTTTTATTATTTTTCAGATTTTCAGATTTTATTAATTCAATACAAATGTTATAAGCTGATTTAGTTCTATTAATTCTAAATAGCTTGTGAATTTCGTTCTGTTTTAAACACTATTTTAGTCAAAATTTAAATTGAAATTAACATTCAATTTAAGCGACTTATAAATTTATGTTTTGAATGAATACAATAATAAATATAAGTTTATTGATGATAAGCATATTCAACCCAAATTAAAAAAATATTTATATTGACACTTTTCTATAAAATAAAATAATAAATTTAATAAAACAAAAGTTTATTATAAATTTTAAACACATAAAGTGTAACAGACATTCGCACTGAAACCTGAATTTGAATGAATACTGGAGTATTGGAAATGACCGATTTGTGTTGCATTTAAAAAAGAGTCAAACAAATAAATAAAAAATAAATAAAAGTGCTTTATTCGGTTAAGCCGAATCTTTGAAACCCTCTACGTAGAGTTAAAAAATATTTAAGCAGTTGGCTTTATATGGGTTCTAAAAATTATGAACAAACCTTTATAAAACTTATCCACACAGTTTTGGTTTTACTGAGGTACCTTAATAAGAGCGTCAAGCGATTGTTTTATGTCAAAACTTTTCATTTACGTACCTTTTACATGAAGCGACCCATTAGAAGAAGAATTCAGCACCACCCGGCTGGAGAATTTTATTTGATGGATCGATAGGACGGTTTGTTTAGTTAAAAATGTGTTGGCAATCGAATTTTCATGTTTAAAAAACTGATTGACGCTCTTATTAAGGTTGCTTGGTTAGGTCTTTCAAGGTGATTTTTAGGAGGGGATTTTATATTGGATCTATAGTTAATAATGAACCGATCACCACGAAATTCGATAGAGCGATTTCAAGAATTAAAACACTTATTTGGATAAAACTTAAACACAATGATAAATTGTTTATAGTCTTGTATGCGTTCTAGGGAGATATTCGGAGGCCATTTTATCCAGGGCCCATGGTAAATTATGGAAAACAGAACTAAATGCTGTATTTTTAAAGCCGTATATTTTAGCCTGAAAGATGCTGAAGTGTTTTCCGAGAGTGGGCTTTATGTGGAGCACATGATTAGAAAAGAATTACATGGACAACTGCCGCGTTTAATCCCTGAGTGACAAACAATAACTGAGAAAAACCAACATTAACAGATAGCAATTTTGCGTGTACAGGCGCAGAATCGTACACTCGCCCCTTGTATAGGAGCTGGAACTATCTAAAATCCGCAGTATTAAAATAGACGGCAGTATCTCTGGAATAGCAACAGCATCACGTTGTAAAAAATCTCCCTTCCCGAGATTTTAGGTATGAACAGATCACGTGTTGGATCTCCGAAAGATCCTCAGACAATAGCCAGGCTGGTATCAGGCATGATCTCTGGTACCAGATATTATCTCTGTTAAGCCGCGATCTTAAGAGCTTTGTCAATTTTCAATTTTGCCACAAGGTATTGGCTGCAACTGATTTCCCCATAGGATGTAACACCAAAAGGTAAACTATCCTTTAAATGTCACCCTGCATACCCTTAGGGGATATGGGACCGAGCTGCTGTAAATTATGGATATATCTTCAAAAATATTTTTTCAAAAGATTGATCAAATAGTTATCGAAGCTACTTGGGACAAATTTTGCTAACACCAATAGGTAATAAGTTACATGCACGTAGAGAAAAAACATGATGACCTCCAACCAAACAATATTCAAAGAAAATTTTAAGCATATTATGATAAATATAGCCATATAATTGCCAGCGACAACCATATTATGGTTAAATTAGTCCTCGATCAGGAACCCTCTAAAAATGTTTTGGTTAAGCTTCTTGATCGAGGCTTAATTTAACCATAATATGGTTATCGCTAACAATAATATGGTTATATTAAACATAATATGTTTAAAATTTTCTTTAAAAATAGTTTGGTTGGAGGTGACCATATTTAAACATGTTTTATCTCTGGGTGTGGATGAGTAAGAACACCTGTATGGCCAAAATGTCAAACTTTGGCCCTCTCTAACTCAGAAACTTGTTGACCGATTTTGTTGAAAATTTGTTTCTGAACTACTTTCCAATAGGACTAACCTTGGTGCAATTCAATTCAATTCATTCAAATCTGAAGTTACCGATTTAAAAATTGGGTCACTTGACAGGATATCCCCCATATACGTATATTATTTATGATGTCTTTGATGAATATTATAAAAGTTTCACACGGAATGACAAACTTAGTATACCCCTATTCAACAGTTGTGGTGGAGGGTATAAAAACCTATAAAATTGAAAAAAATCTATTCATTAAATTTATATCCACTGATTTGTTGTGAATCACAGTGAATGATGGTGGTGAACTGAATTTGATGGGCATTGATTGGAATGAATGGTGTACTTGTAATTTTTATTTATTTTTTATTTTGAACTGGTCGGGTTACATTTTTTGTGTTGTGCTTGTTGTTTAAGTTTTTTTTTTATTGTTGTTTTTTTCAATTTATTTCTTTCATTATTTTATAAAATGAAGGTTAAAAAGTTATAAATAAAAAATAAATAGCAAAAAGAAACGTGTGAGGTATTTTAGATTTTTATTTTTTTATAATTTTAGAGCTTAATTTGGGGTGAATTCTTGATTATTTTTTATATAATTTCAAAAATGGCTTTATAATTTTTAAGCATGTGTTTGAATTCACTAAACGTTTTTGTGAAGGTGATAATTTATGGAAGTACATCATAAATTAAAATTGGAAAAAAAATTTTGTATACCTGTTGGGACGATATTTCGCAATGAGTCAGCAAAAGAAAATATAGTTGATTAAACAGAAGCCTTTAAAACGTTTTGCCAAATTCAGTTAAACGCGAATATGTCCCCTCGGCACATATAACGGTATGTTTTGTAGTTTTTATTATTAGTTTTTATTTGCTGATAAGCAGGGAAACCATAAATATGCAATTGCATGTTTTTCCTTGTGCGGCCAAGGAAGGCAGAAACAATATATTTATCCGTTTTAGAGCTTTTTATGAATTTTGGCATCGATTTGTTAGTGCATAATTTAGTTAAAAGAGCCTTTTTGCAGCATTTTTTTTTTAGGTTTATTCAGCATATTTTGCCTTTTAGGGGCATATTTTGATACATATTAAATTTTTGATGCCTACAATAGCTTTCGCAGCAAATAAATATTTTTTTTTTTTTGCGAAAATCTTTTACTTTCAAAAGATTTTGTTATTCGTGCTTAATTCCCAGTTTTTATTCTTGACAAAAACACTTGAAATTTATTGTTGATGGGATAAGCTATTCCTATGCGCATTTCATTGGTTGCTTAGGCCAGATCATCAGGAAACTTCATCCATAAAGATTTTAGACAAACTAAAGATATTAAACCAAATAAAACTGTTAAACGTATAAGAATTATAGCAACAGTTCTACTTGTAATAATATCAAAGTTTAAACAAAACACATCAACAATAAACAACAGTGGGTTTATCTCATCTTACATTCCGCACTACAATTAGTTGAAATTCTCTCAACATTAATTGTAGTTGTAAGTAGGTAAAGAAAAACAAAATAAAAACAACAACAACTTACAAAAGATGTTGTCAATTAAGTGTTTTTTAGGCCGTGCACTTGCCTGTTTTATCAAAAATTAATTTCAATTTTGTATTCCCAAAAATTGAAATTACTTTTTGAGAAAATCTTTTACTTAAATTTCGACATCTAAATTTAATTTTTGATCTAAAATTGTTAGACAAAGCAGGTTGTCATTAAGGATAAATGTTATGCGATTTGCATCTAGGCCAATCTTTTAGTATTCCGATCGACTAAGAATCACTTTTTAAAGCGATCTAACTATGTCCATCCGTCCATCTGGCTGGTTGTTTGTCCATGTTAGCCTTGTGCGCAAATTACAAGTTCAAATTTTGTAGATAATTTGATCAAATATGGACGGAGTCTATGCAAATGGTGAGAATCGGTCTATTATTTCACATCCAAATTAGACTCTTTGTGTCCTCAAGCTATCTAATTACGATGGTATTTAAATTAAGCTAGTCCCAAAAATATTTTACTGCAAATTAAATTATTTTCGAATCGGTTCACCTTCCTTTCATCCCCGAATTTTTTTGAGCGGTTCAAAAAATATTTTTTTAGGTAGTTAAGTTCTTTTTTGCCTAGATATGAAATAAAATAGAATTTAAAGTTCTACCTATCCTGGTTAAGGATACATAAGATGTTGCCTATAGGCAACATTGGGCAGTTCTGTCTAAACTTTAAACACATGTTGAAAATATTTGATAATTTATATATTGCAATTTTTTTTATATTTCTTTTCTTTTTTGAATCCGAAATCTGTTTCGCGAAATTTTTGTGGTTTCTGAGATATAAAGCATTCATTCAAGACATTGCATGTTGAATTTTATGTTTTGAGGTCAAATATTAACGATAATTAAGAAATACCAGTTGTAGAACCAAAAAACTGAAGAAAGATATTATATTTCCCGTATTTCCCATTTTGGTACTTCCCCCCCATTTTATAATATCAAAAATTGCAAAATGCAAAATGTTTTGTAAAAAAGTACCAAAAATAGTTACGATTTTCACGCCTTAAACGTTCGAATTTCAAAAAAGTACCAAAGTTGTATTCGTATTTTTTCGATAAGTTTCGAATGTGGTATTAACTTTTTTTCTAGGTTTATTGGATCAAAAGATAGATGGGCTGACAAAAACGTAGCAAAATTCAGGTTTTACCCGTTTTCACCCTAAAAGAGCCGAATTTCAAAAAAGTACCACACACCTGTCCACTTATTTTTCAAAAGAACAACGATATGTATTACAGTTTTGTTGTATCTCTTTTAGTTTTGGAGATAAAAGGTTTCCGAATTTACCCTTTTTTACCCCCTAAACCGCCGATTTTTTAAAAATCCCGTCTTAGTGGATCGATTTGGGGAGAGATCCACCTCCGGTCCAAATTTCAAGTCTTTAGCTTCAGAAGCTTAGGCTGTACGATGATGAATGAGTCAGTCACTCACGCAATAAGTATACGTACGCAGCACAAAAAAACACTTTTTTAATTTTTTTTAGAAAAGTGGCGTATGCGGTAAAAAACAATATTTTTCATTTTCAAAAAAATACTATTAAATTCTAACTTTATTCATGAAAGTGCGCAAAAGCTTACATTTTTCTTCAAAACATATACCGGAAGAAGTGGCAAAAATATAAAAAAATTCTATCGGGTACATTTTGAGAAATCTTCATGTAAATCTTCTTTGTCGTTTTTTTCCGCTCCGACTTTTTGGAATATGCCCCAAACCAATTCTGAGGTGACGATATATTAAATTTTTTACGGGTTCTGCTAAATAATATCTTTTTCGAGAGCTTGCGTTGTCGAGTGGTAATGAAATTGGTGATGATGGAGAATCTAGTGTTGATAGAGCTGGTGAATATGGGTCACTACAACATCTCCGGCAACGAGATAGCTGATGAGTTGTTGAGACTAGGCTCGGAAATGGAGGGTCCTGATAGTTTGCAGGCGGTCAGGCCTCAAATGTGATTATACTTTGGAAGAATAATAGAATGGGCGCTGAGCGGGACTAACCGGGCGTAGCGGACCCGAACGGACTGACGGGTATCGCGCACGTTGTGGCCGGTGCTAAGTAGGTAAAATTCAGATGCGCTGCTTAGTAGATGTCTCGAGGTGCGAATTAGTAGATGTCTCGAGGTGCAAGCTCGAGAATCTGATTTGAAATGGGAATGACCTGGCTGAGGGCTGAAGACTGGGTACTGGGCACATGTAAGGCAGTTTTCTGTACAGTTGGGTTGTTGTTGGATTGTGCAGTCCTACTTTTTATCTTCCACTACTTCCTCTTTTCCTGTGCTTCCACTCTTTACTTCTCCTATTTTTTCATACTAGAATTCTTCACTTGCAATAACTAAGGCGTCACAATAGACCATATCAGTCTCTGGGTGAGGGTGTGAAGACTACTTCATGCATCATTTTCGATGTCTTCATCTTCACATTCTTCAAATTAATAATTTTTTTCAATTTTTCACTTTGCCAAACCCCTTGCACTCATTTTTAGTGAACAAAATATTGCTTTGTAAATTATGAACATAATGGACCAATGTTGCCTATAGGCAACAAGGTTTTTAAAAAAATACTGAGGACAAAGCTACAACTTTTTTTGTGTGTTTGTTGCTTAATATCATTAATTAACCTGTTTTAAATAGCAAATTGCATTTTTTACACAAATATTTTTTTTTAATATCAATTTCTTTAGTTTTTTTAAAAACACACTTTTTCCAAATAATTTGTAATACGTGTGGCCGTTTAAACAAACAGTTCGCAAATGAACACGGCCAAAGCTTATTGTATTAAATTCTGCACACCCATTGCTAAGATGCATATTTACTAAGAACGGAAAACCGTTATAAGAAAAAATTAAATTTTCGGGAGTTATAAGCGTTTGATTGCAATGTTGCCTATAGGCAACAGTGGGGCTAAAAGGGTTAAATGTTAACATTTGTTAACAATTTAGCGGCCGTACCTAAAATTCCTTTAAGACAACAAGCCCATATGGATGTTAATATCTAGATAATATTCGGCGAAAACATCTTTTAAATAAATTTTAAACTAATATGGGTTTAAGCGATAATATGTTTAGGTTTTTTTTTATATTTTGTTATAAAATTGTTGAATATTTTGTCTTCAAATTCCAGTTTTTACTGAATATTAAATGCGCATAAAACGCGTTTTATCGAGCATATATCTGGTTTCCCTGCTGATAAGGAAAATTAGAGAAAAGATGAAATAAATAAATTGTTCGATATTAGTGAAAGGTAATTTTACATATGAGAAGTATTTGATTTTCACTTAAAAAAAAAAACACGGTTGAAGTATAGATAAAAAAGGCTCTATTAGGTTTTCCACAGTGACCGAAAACTAGCTGTGTGTGGTTGTTAACACTTCTTTCGTCACGATTAGCAAAATTCTGTTTAAATGCTTCCATTTACGCCCACTTTTTCTATTAAGCGCAACTTAGGTTTTTACGGAAAGAAAATTTTGCCCCGCCCACTTCTTTTGATTTACCTAAAATCAAAATACAGCTCCATCGATTTGACTAATTTTTCTTTTAAATGTTCGTATTAATCCATTTTACGTTATCCTCGAAAGAAAAATGTACCACGCCCACTTTTTCTATTAAGCGCATAACTTGAGAACGGCTTGACCGATTTGGATGATTTTTTCTTTAAAACCATCGCCATGGTCCAACTTAGGTTTTAACGAAAAGAAAATTGTGCCCCGCCCACTTTAACGCCCACTTTTTTCGATTTACCTAAAATCAGAAAACGGCTCAATCGATTTGGCTTATTTTTCTTTCAAATGTTCGTATCTTTTTAACGGATTTTAAAAATCGAACGCAAACATTTTTCTTAATTTGGACAGGACAACTCTGTTGGGTCAGCTAGTAAATTATAAAATTCAAACTATGAGTACAGCTTATCTATTCTTAACTACTCTTTAAATCAGGAAAAACTAAAAATAGAAGTCCCATTTGATTTCAATTTCACCTGATTTCAACTTCTAGAAGATGGCTAGGCAGTGCGCAATATGACCTCAGGAAATATGGCCCTAAAAAGTATATGAAGAATGGGCCCAAAATTTTACATGTTTTTCTTTTTTTCGTTTGGGTGTTTTTGCATTTTAAATAATATGAAAAATGGCCCCAAATAAAATCACAATTCTTACTTTGGGGCATTTTTGATTAACTAATATTTAATGCAAAATTACCCCAAGAAATTTTACACAAATATTTTAAAATTGTTTGTCAAAATTTCTTATACCAAAGTGAAGAAAATTCTTGCCAGCTATGCAGAGATGCTTTAGTTAGCGATGCCGGTATTTATGTAGCAAGCTGCCATTAAGTTAAATTTTCATAGAAAATTTGTTTTGTAAACCGTTATTTAATTAAAAATATGTTTAGGAATACATAAGCAAATGTATTGCATTGTAATCCACAGTTTATCAGGGACTCTTGCGAACCCCATTTGAACATCAATACAGATAAGCTGACTTTGGCATGGCAATATTATTTGTAAAATTATTAAGGTTTTTTAAGATTTTTATAACCGAATCTTTTTACGCTTTGATATTGACCGATTGAATTCCTAAAGATATATGAGATTTTACAGAGAATATTAAATATAATTTTTTATTTCTTCGACCTTTTTCTTATTAAAAAATAAGTTAGTTCAATATTAAATGTGGAGATAGTAATACGTCTCTTACAAATATACTTGTAACTCATTCCTTGATAATGATATCCGATGGATATCGAAATATTGGAACAAATTAATTAATAAATAATATTTATTTAATTGGCCTCGAGCTCGAAAAAAACTTTTTATTTTTTACAGAGAATATTTGATAGACAAGAATTTTTATCAGTCATTAGAAAATTCTTGTACACGTTATGACTTTGAACTTGTTTTCGAACCTATTTAATTAGAATTGTGGAGTAAAATTTATTATGCATGGTTGTAGGTCATATTTCTACATAAAACACCCTAACAAGTGTTTTTGGAGGCGTCCAATTCGCGTAACCGCTATAAAATCATATTATTTATAAAGTGCGGACCAACCTAAACGAACGATGTTAATTTTAAATAAAACAAAAAGTTTTCGGAGAATATTTTATTAAGATGGGTCTATCATAATTATGTGTGAAATAAAATAACGGTCAAATGCTCATCATGGCTTCGGACATACCATCCAGATCAATAGCCCGCTGACGCCGCCAGCCCATAAGCCGCACCAAACAGTCTCCATTTATGGATGCATCGCCTTTTTAACAACCGCTCGTGTATTCCCATTTGCTCAAATGCGGCAATTTTGCTTTGTTAACGAATCCACTGAGGTGAAAGTGTGCCTTGTCGCTAATTTTGATTTGAACGCCCATTTTAGTAAAAGGCTTTAACTATCTTAACGCGCTGTTGTGTACCTTACCATGTTTGAATTTGTCAAAAACTGAAACAAAGAAATTACAAATTTAGTTGGGCAAAAAACTTGACGTTAAGGTGTGACTCCCAATTAACATTGTGCATTATGGTTGGACCACCCTTTAGTATACTATATATGTTTAAATTAATAAATATATATAAATGCATTGTATGCATTTTGTTATCATTTTCTCTTATTTTTTTGTAAGTAAAACGTAAAAATTACACCATCTTGACAGAAAAAAATAAAAATTTGTGATATTAATTGAAAAATCAATTAAATTTGTACCAGTAAACAAATGCTTAATTCATTTGATTAAACGTTTAATTCACTTGATTAACCGTTGTATTTACTTATTAATTAAAACTGATTTTATTTTTAATTAATGCTTTAATTGTGAAAAATTTTTTAAGTGATTGTTTAAATGAATATAAAGAAGAAAAAAACACACTAAAACCGGGGTGGGGTTCTTTGCGTTACCCAGTGGACAGCAAACCCTGATTAAAACTACAAACTTTCTATGTGTTTAATATTGTTGTTTTGTAAATTTGAAAGGACAACTCTTGCTACAAGTCGAATTTTTGATTCATTGTACCTACAAAAAGTAATTTATTAATTATTTAAAAGAAAAACAACAAAAGTGCATTTAAATCGTTTACTGTGTATGTAACAGTCATCTGTCAGAATAAAATTTCCATACATTTCAACAAACAACCCCAAACAAAAATGAGTATACATTTAAATTAATAGAGATATTTTATAAATCAGTTGAAACTGGTCTTGATTTATTTCTAAATAACAACTTAAAAACGTACGTTTAACTATTTAGTACTGGAATCGTATGACTAATTCATTTCAAAAGAAGTTTTGTGTTTGCAAACAAAAATCCCACTTTTTAGTTATTTTAGTTAAAAAAGCATTTCATTTGTAGACAACTACAGAAATGGTTAAAACGGCTACGTCAGCCATAAAAAAAAGTTTCAAAATTACGGCAATATTTTTTATATATCTGTATATAAATAAATAATGTATAGGTACATTATCAGTTAATTTTTAGACCATTTTCAGGAGAAATATATACTTTTTTTTGCATGTGTTTCATAAACTGATTATCTCAGTAATCAGTAAAAATTTACAATATACTGCAATTTTTCAGTAACAGTTTTCATTAAGCAGCAACATTTTATTGGTAACCAGTAAAATTTTACTGGTTCACTTCTCATAAGGATTCAGAATACGTATATATACTTTGTAGGGTCTAGGATCAATATTGTAGAAGTTAAAAACGGAATAATAAACTTATGTATACCCTTTTGCCTTCGGTGAAGGGTCGTTACTTATACAGATCACAACGAATTAAAAGAAATTCGTATTCGGAAACTCTAGGGATTTTGAAGGCCGTAGAATTAGTAACAGGTAACATTGCTTAGGGCCTTGATGGGCTGTAAATGATTGTAGAAGAGCTCTATGCAGTGAGTGTATGGCAGGTACTTGATCACTGCAACATCCCAGCTAATGAAATGGCCGATGAGCTTTGGGGACTGGGCTAGAAAATAGGGGATACTGGATATGTGGAGAAAGTCAGAGCTCCAATAGGCTTTTAATTAATTAGGGAATGGTTTTTGAACCTAATACGGTAATGAAGTCAGCAGGAACATACATTTTTTATGCTTCTTGGCCCATCAATTCAATGAAATCCAATTTCACAATTGAAGCACAGCCGCTAATAAAGTTGTAAGTTACAAAATAATTATTTTTCAGGAGAGCAACAAAACGTTGTAAAAAGGCAGTATTATTTATTTCTTGTTTTTTTTTTATTATCAAAATAATGATAATAAAAGCAAAATATCAAGAAATTTAAATTTTAAATTTGGTGCATATAAATTTACAGTCTTAAATTTTATTTAGTAGAGAGAGAGCATGCAATGGTCAATTACGTTTTCCTCTACTAAATAAAATTTAAGACTGTAAATTTGTATAAATAAATTATTATTTAAGACAAATAATCAGTATTGTGGTTATTTTGTTGAACTATTTAGGGTTTTTATCCATTTAATATTTTTAATTAGGCTAAAGTTCATCAAATTTAATTTTCATTAAATTATTTTTATGAAGATAGGAATTTTACAACATGAAATTAATTAAAATTTACTGATAATTTTTCATTCTTGACTGAGAATGTACTTTGAACTTCAAGAAGCATTCTTGACAAAAGTACGAAAAAACAGAAGTAAGGAAAAACATGTAAAATAAATTAAAATAGATAATCATTCAAAGCAAATTTCGATCTAACAAAGTTTACGTACAATTTAGTTTAAGGATTGATGTTTGACTATTGACGTCAGCAGTCGTCGATGGCTGCGAGTGTAAAACGGCAAGCCCTCTGAAGAGATTGAGTGGTTGCAATCGAAACATGTCATGGTAACCTGTCCGTAAAATAGCCTGGGTTCGAGCCCAGCTTCAGTCAATAATGAAAAATTATCAATAAATTTTAATTAATTTCATGTTGTAAAATTCCTTTCTTCATAAAAATAATTTAATGAAAATTAAATTTGATGAACTTTGGCCTAATTAAAAATATTAAATTTAAGACAAATTTTAAAAAATGTCTCCAAAAAAGTCGTAAATACGATTTTTAATACGACAAAATACACGTTTTGTTACTTCAGTTGTCGTCATTAATCAACCTCGTTGACGACATTTACGTCTTTGACCATTTTGCCAACTGGGTATTGTTAAAAACGTACTTTTTATACATTTCATTGAATTTATTTTCTCACATATTTTTAAGATACTATTAATATTTTCAAAATTATTTATTAACATTGTTATGCATCCTAAAGGTATACTACATTTACGAACGACAACAGTATTGGATGCAGTGATGGAAAATTGAAAAATGGAGAGGGTACTCAGCACCAAGCAAAAGAGTACTTTATTTAACATTTTGGTATTTTTTTAAAACATATTTCTAATGGAAAAATTATACAAAAATTTAACAAACTAAAAGATAATCCTTTTCGATATGAAAATATCTATAAATGCTCAAGAAAATGTATGTACAGTGTACATACATTGTACACATATCGCACATTTACTTCAATAGTGACATAACTCGAAAAATCAAATTTTGGAGTGAGTGATGCAGAACTAGTCGCTGTGTTTTTCTTTATATTGTGTATAAAATTCATCTTTATCGGCCGTGTCAAGAAAATCGAAATCACGTGAAATTAAAATCCACGAAGATTTTCAAATGAAGTTTTGTAAAAATTAACGCAGCTTTTCCTTTTCCTAAAAAAAAATTTAGGTAGAAGAAACTGGTTCTCTAAAAATGATGTAAAAGTATATAAAGGGAAATATTTTTATAAATTTTGAATATGCAGAGGTGTTCTGAAAATCGAAAACACAAAACGCAAGAATTTTGAACGTCGTTTTTTGATAAGTTTTCTGTAATTAAAGAATTTAATGACAAATATTTCTCTATAAAACAGAATTATAAAACAATATTTATAAAAATTACATTAAAAGTTACGTTTTCGATTTGCAGTACATCCATGATGAAAGAGTTTTCAAAATTTGTTCGGTTTTTTTGAGTTATGTCACTATTGATGGAGGTAAGCGATTTATTTGCTTATGTGTGGTTTATAAACACGAGCGCAAAACTTGTCAGTTTAACTTAAATTTAAAACAAAAACAAACTTTCCAAATTTGTTTTTGTTTTCAATGTAAGTTTAACGCACGAGTTTTGCGCTCGTATTCTATAAGCCACACATTAATTAAAAGATCTTAAGTTTTATTATATTTGAAAGAGTTTGTGCTTGTACTTCGTATTTTTTTGCATTGAAACCGTTCGCTTATCTGCTGTTATTGACAAAATTTCGATAGCAATACGTGAAATATCAGGAAATATTAGTTCGAACATTTCCCTTTTTATTTTCTTAAAATTTTTTCAAAAAAGTGATATCGTCAGCTCAGCATTGGTTTGGCGCATATGCCAAAAAGTCGGAGTGGAGAAAAACGACAAAGAAGATTTACATGAAGATTTCTCAAAATGTACCCGATAGAATTTTTTATATTTTTAGCACTGCTTCTAGTATATATTTTGAAGAAAAATGTAAATTTTTGCGCACTTTCATGAATAAAGTTAGAATTTAATAGTATTTTTTTGAAAATGAAAAATATTGTTTTGTGCCGCATACGCCACTTTTCTAAAAAAAAATAAAAAAGTGGCTTTTTGTGCTGCATAAACATACTTATCCCGTGAGTGACTGACTCAGTCATCATCGTACAGCCTAAACGCCTGAAGCTAAAAACTTGAAATTTGGACCGGAGGTGGATCTCTCCCCAAATCGATCCACTAAGACGGGATTTTTCAAAAATCGAATGTTTAGGGGGTAAAAAAGGGTAAATTCGGAAACCTTTTATCTCCAAACTAAAAGAGATACAACAAAACTGTAATACATATCGTTGTTCTTTTGAAAAATTAGTTGAGAGGTGTGTGGTACTTTTTTGAAATTCGGCTCTTTTAGGATGAAAACGGGTAAAACCTGAATTTTGGTAAGTTTTTGTCAGCCCATCTATTTTTTGATCCAATAAACCTAGAAATAAAGTTTATACCACATTCGAAACTTTTTTAAAATTCGAACGTTTAAGTAACTATTTTTGGTACTTGTTTACAAAACATTTTGTATTTTGCCATTTTTGATACTATAATGGGGGGAAAAAATTGTACCAAATTGGGAATTCTTCAGCTTTTTGGTTCTACAACTGGTATTTTTTAATTATCGTTAAAATTTGACCTCAAAACATAAAATTCAACATGAAATGTCCTGAATAATGCTTTATATCTCAGAAACCACAAAAAGTTTCGCGAAACAGATTTTGGATTCAAAAAGGGGGTATTAAAATTATATATACCCCATACCTAACTAAATTTTTTTACAAATGGTCGGTAGGTCAAACCAATTCTGAGCTGACGATATATTATCCCTTTTCTTAATGTTTTATTTCCGCCAACTCACGAAATTGGGAAGTGATCGTTTCAAATTTCTTTTGCTCATTTGGAAACTAATTCAATTACCCTTATGGTGGTAGGTAGACGATTTCAAAAAAAATGGTATCGTGGTGAGTAAAATCGCAACTTACACGAGACCGCTTACAAATCTATGTTATCGTGGTGGCCGTATTTGTTGCAGAAAATGTCGTTAAGTTTTTTAACACAAAAGCATATATTTACCGTGCTATCTTTAAGATGAAAAATGTACCAAAAATAGTACAAAAAATAATACGAAGATATTGAAATTTCCATCACTGATACCTTGCATAACATTTGAAGTTAAATTCAAAATCCATCTAGCATTAACGCTTTGATTAACGCTGTTAATTGTGAAGCATTATTCGCAATTAAATTTTTATTAAATTCAATTAATTAATAAAAACTGTCTGATACTTAGAGCCAGCAACTCATCTCGACTGTTTAAATTTATTTCAAGTTTAACAGTATTAAAAAAATCAGTAAATTTTATTAAACGTGTTTTTAATATCGGCAACTCATCACAGATAATCTTTTATTTATAATTCAAATTGCAGAAACAAAGAGTCTACAAAGAAATAAAAAAAGAAATGTTTTAGTAAAAGGGTTTCATAATTAAATTTCTATCAATAATAATGCAAATTTTTTTTTAATTTTGCAGAATGGATAATTCTGGGTGAAGCCCGATCATATTATACCCTACACCACAGTATATAATTACAAATTTTTGCAGGTGTACCCTTTATGGGACCCATGGAAAATCATGGACCCACGAGAACATAATAATATTATGAGAATGAGATTCATGTAAAAGTTCTTTGTGTCGAATTTTATTTAGAGATTGTCATCTTAATGAGTTTTGTTTGCCCTTAAGTTGTTTAGGATAGATTTGTATGGAATCTATGAATAATTTTGGATCTACCAGCACAACATTTTGTAATAACATATTTTAATACCAACATTTAGAAGAATGGCATTAAAAGCGATTTTCGGGAGCAGTATTTTTGTATAGGAGCTACGGTTAAATATGGACCGATTCCAATAAAATTTGGTAGGATTTGCAAATGATATCTAAAAATGCTTGTTCCTTTATATTGCGTACAATGTTCATAGACAGCCGTTTGGCCAGTCAGCCTGCCAGCCAGCCGGACGGATATTGTAAATTCGACTCAGAAAGTGATTCTGCGCGGGTCTATGATCAATATTTTAATGTTTAAAGTATTTTAACAAATCTTCTCTGCTTTTATGGTATTATGGTATTCATATGCAAAAAATTTTAGAAATCAACGGTAACATTTAAAAACAACTCTTCAAAAAAGAAAACAATATGTGCTTAGTATATATATGATGATATTTTAATACTGTCAGTCTCTTTTTAATTTATGATTTTCTACTGTTCTCCAATTTAAGACATAGGAGCAGGCTTGCCAGAAAAATTCAAATTGAAAGTGCTAAATCAAAAAATTAAAGTGCTAAATTGTTCTACAGCGAAAAACAAAAGTGCTAGTTTTGTAACATTGTTTTTTATTATGAATATAACATGCTGAACCGACAGACGTTGTCCTGTCCAAATTAGGAAAAATGTTTGCGTTCGATTTTTAATATCCGTTAAAAAGATACGAACATTTGAAAGAAAAATTCGTCACATCGATGGAGCCGTTTTCTGATTTTAGGTAAATCGAAACAAGTGGACGTTAAAGTGGGCGGGGCAAAATTTTCTTTTCGTATAAATCTAAGTTGGACCATGGCGATGATCTTAAAGAAAAAATCGTGCAAACTATATAGATGTCATTGGGGGTGCAATATGAAAATTGGATTTTGCCACGCCCCTCCGCCCGCAGACCGGAAATTAAAAAATCAGACTTCACAGTGTCACAGTGCCTGAAAATTCTAAAGATTCCCTGAAAATTTCATCAAAATCGGTCCAGCCGTTTTGGAGTCCATACGTTACATACATACACACATCCTGTTTTATATACATAGAAGAAGAAGATTTTGTTTAATATAAACACCTTTTATATGTTACATTATAATATATTTTATTACAACTGTTTAAAATTTTAATAACGTCATTTTCATCTTACAGATGAACCGATTTTTTTTAATATCGTCCGATATGTTTAAAGGGTTGCAACAAATGTTGTGTAATTTTGCACCTTCTTCTTTTTTTTGCGTATAACTGAACATAATAGTTCTGTTTTCATTCCAGTTCGCAGCAAGGTCTATACCATAGGTCTTTGGTCCAATAGGAGGCTGCCTTTCAACCTTTCTAAATATCTGATGGTTTTTTGTCCCAATGTCTGAGAAAACATTCAATTGCTTCTCTAAAGCCGGACAATGATTTTTGTAGTGTGGCGAAATTATTAATAATTATTTATGTTCAGAAAACCACACTTCGCTCTAAGTATCACATTCAAATTTACAAATATCAAATAATTGCAATTGATATTCCTGAATAAGTATAAAATACAAAAGTGCCAGAATTCCGACGAGCATTACTGAGTGCTTGCATTGCTCTTATTTTATTATAGGGAGGAAAACACAGAATACACAGAACTGTAAAAAGTGACGTGTGAAAAAAGCCCAAATAATTTGCGAGGGTAGCTTTCGAAGAAAGAGACAGAAAGTTTTTTTTGGTAGTGAAGTGGCAAGGTGTAAAAACAGGCCGCAACAATCAACACAAATGGCGTGATCAAAACAAAAATAACAAAACATAAACCACGTTAAACAAATGCATTAGTTCAACAAACGTTGTTTTTTGTGCAAAAAAAAAAAGGTATTTAGTAATATTGTTTTGTTTTATAATTTTATTTACTTACTTAAATATTATTTACTCGTGTTGTGGTGAACAACAGTTTTGTAAATATAAATCTTAACTAAATAAATTTGTGTTCATTGTATTGCGGCATAGAAGATGATGAAAAGAGAAATACAAAAGGGCAGCTTTCTTTGAAAGAGACAAAAAAAAAAAGCCAAAATCTTCCGTCTCGTGACAGTTCTGAGTATTCTGTGGAAGAAAATGATAATTTTTAAAGGTATTTAAATCTTTGGCCAATTCATATATGTAAGTATTGCATGTCACACTTATATAAGTTTTTTAAACATTCTTTCACAAATAACTACAATTCGTCGGCTTAATATGCAAACCTGCTAAATCCACTTTTTATGTTAATTGAGATTTTGATGCCTTGTGGAAGAAAAGGATACGCCCCGTCGACCAGCATGTAGCGTTTGATGCGAAAACTTTTATGTGATTTAAAAAAAATAAGCTCTATTGGATTTTGCTTTGCAATTTTTCCTATTTGCAAAAATTGTAAAAAGTTATATGCCTAATATGTATGTACTTTTCTTGATACGTTTGAAGAATTGGTACCTTACTTGTATTGATTATGTGAGTTTTGGGATCTAAAAAAAAGCTAATAATGCTAAATAATTATTAAAATGTATGGAGAGTTTTATGAACGCTCTGGAAACATACACAGTCTCTTATGAGGATGTAATTATTACAGGCGATTTTAATTCAAATATTTTAGTAAACCCTTATCTAACTGACAATATGTTTTCACTTGGGCTTAATTCCCCAAACACAAATAATGCTACACATTTTACAAGTACAAACAACACACTTCTTGATCTTTTCTTTGTCAGTGATATTGCGAAGGTGCTACTTTATGACCAATTGTCTGCCTCGTGCTTCTCGCGCCATGACCTAATTTTCATAACGTATTATTTTCCGCTTAATTAACCTGAACGATTTATTAGATATCGGGACTTTAAAAACATTGATTATAGTAGGTTAGAAGTAGAATTCTCTAGTATTGATTGGAGCGTGCCATATAATTTAATTTCTGTGGACGATCAGCTCTCATTTCTACAGAACAATCTAGATTATTTATATAATCTTGCGGTTCCCTTAAGAACAAAAATTGTAAATCGAAACAATAAGCCCTGGTTTTCTCACGAAATAGAACAATCGATTAGTCGCAGAGATTCCCTATATGCTCGGTGGAAACGTTTTAAAACCGCAGAATTGTATGAAGAATACCGAGTATCACGTAGGATAAGCAACAGACTAATTAAAAATGCCAAATCTGACTTTTATGCCTCAAAGTTCTCGACTGCCATAGACTCGAAGAAAAAGTGGCAAACGATACGCGAAATTGGTATTGGCAAGCCTGGTGTTCAAGAACAATGTACAGCCGATGCAAATACTTTAAATGCACAATTTTTAAATACTCCAAATGTCCAACCAATTTCTGACTACTACCATTTCTCTAGTGACATTTTAGACAATGGTTTCAATTTTGCAAACGTAAGCCAATATGATGTCTTATCCAGCCTGTTGTCAATAAAATCCAATGCAATTGGTGTGGATGGAATTGATCCTAGGTTTATTAAAATTCTCATTCCAAGACTGCTTCCATTTATAACATTTGTTTTCAATAAGATTTTCACAACTATCGCTATCCCAAAATATGGAAACTTGCTAAGATTATTCCTATACCGAAAACTCATGCTGATTATAGGCCGATAGCAATCTTATCATTTTTATCTAAGGCTTTTGAAAGATTGATTCATAACCAAGTCTCACAGTATCTTGAAACCAACAATATGCTCACTGATCGGCAATCTGGTTTTCGTAAAAATCACAGCTGTATCACGGCACTGATAGATGTTTCTGAGGATATAAGACAACAAGTAGACTGCAATAATGTTACATTTTTAGTTCTCTTGGATCATTCCAGAGCGTTCGATATGGTTGACCATAATATATTGTGTCTTAAACTTAACCATATGTTTAGATTTGCATCAACTGCCACAAGTCTTATATATTCATATCTAACAGATAGATATCAATATGTTGAAACAACTACATCAGTTTCGGGCTCTTTGCCATTGAGTCGTGGTGTTCCGCAAGGTTCAATTTTAGGCCCATTACTTTTTTCGTTATACGTGAATGATCTTCAGAATAAGCTTGAGCATTGTAGGGTAAGATTGTATGCAGACGATGTTCAGCTCTATATTAGTTGCAGCAACACTGTGACTGATGAATGTGTGAGGACCTTAAATCAGGAGTTAGATCGTGTTTACGGTTGGGCCACCGCTAATGGTCTAGCAATTAATCCTATCAAATCCAAGTGTTTGATTATTAAAAAGAGGTCGTTAAAACTTGAGGGAATTCCTAATCTAACTTTAAATAACCAGTCAATTAAAATTGTAAACTCTGCCAAAAATCTTGGTATATACTTTAACAACACCCTCACTTGGTCTAACCACGTTAATTTTGCATGTGGTCGAACGCTTTCAATGTTAAGGAATCTGTGGCAAACCCAGTATTGTACTCCAATTAAATTAAGAATACTCATTGCCAAAACATACTTGATACCCATCTTATTGTATGGCTGTGAATTATTTGCCAGCTGTGACAGTGGAAGTAAAAGGAAACTTAATGTGGCGTTTAATAACATTGTTCGGTACGTCTATGGTTTAAGGAGATATGACCATATTTCTTCCTACGTTACCTTGCTTTACGGAATCACTTTTGATGATTACTTAAGAGTGCGTATTTTACTGTTTCTGCACAAAATTATATACACACATCAGCCTGAGCATCTCTACACACGTTTAAACTTTTCAACACTTGACAGAGGTAAAAGACTTCTAGCATTTGGTCATCGAACACTGATTTCTAAATACCATTTCTTTATTCACGCAATCAGTCTATGGAACGGAATCCCCTATATATCACAAAAAATAAGTAACGCACGTCAATTCAGGAACTATATTTTTTGTCATATTTCTCATTTTCCTTTTTTTTAGCTTGTTTTAATTAATTAATTTCGCTAACTTTATGTAATAAAGCGTAATTAAATTTTAAATTTTATTTTATTTTTTAAAACTACTTAATATGATGTTATACAATTTTGTTATTTTTTAATTTCTGATTTTTTCTTATTTCCGATTTATTGTATTTACATATGCTCAGTTCCATACTGCAATATAAGACTTAAGTCTTGTGTACGGAACATCGAAAAAAGAAATAAATAAATAAATAAATAAATAAATAAACTAACTTTTTTGGAAATTCTTAGTGCCAATGCAAAAAAAAATGTGCTAAATCTAGCACTAAGTGCTAAACTGGCAAGCCTGCATAGAAGAGAACTCTTCTTGTTGTTGTTATTTTTACTATGTAAACATAATAGAGCATAAGAGTGTTTTTCTCTTATTTGTTAAAATTTTTTTGCACACTTGTATGCAGGGGTGCCAGATAATTTTGATAAAAAATCTGCATATTTAAAAAAAAAATCGGCATTATCGGCACTTTAATATAAAAAAATCGGCAAATTAAAAATACCTATTTTAAATACAATAAAACATATTCTTACTTACAAATAAGAACAATTCAGAATTATCTAATGTTTATAACTTATGAAATTCCAAAAGAATCAATCAAAATAAACGTTTTACAAAGAAATTGTAGTTAAATATAAAGTTTTTTTTTAACTTTCTTATAATTAAGTATATTCCATATACAAATATTTGAGTTTGACATTTTTAATAAATCCGTTATAATATTAATATCAAAACAGTTTAAATTATTAATTTTTAAATAATCTTTAAAAAACGAATAACTTGCAAAGATAAATTTTCCAGTGAACATCAAAACTCTGTTACATTAAAAAAAATTCTTTCCACATTTGCGGAAGAATGTGGAAGGACCAAAAATTGTACCAAATGCTGTCATAAAATGTTCACGTTATAAATCTAAATTTTTTGCCAAAAAGTTTGCAAATTTATTTAATTTTCCTTACATAAGAATTGGCTATTTAATTTATTTACTAACATCGTCGTCCTCAATTGCGTTATAATCTTAACCCATTAAGGCCTGATGGGTATTTAAATACCCAAAAACAGAGCGTTCGTAGAAAAATTCTGGCTAACTTCAGGTAAGAGGTATCGGAAATTGGTTTTAACAGAAAGATAAAGAAAGGATAGGGCTACTTAAAAAAAATTTTGAAGTTAAATTTCGCCCCCTCTTGTTGGGTAAGTTAGCGGATCAAGAGTTAGCAATTTTTAATATTTAAAAAAAGTGAACGACAACGGCTCTGGAAAATTGGAAGAGTAGTTAATCAGAAAACCCTCTTGGTGACCTATAGCCTTAGGTATGCCCTGCTTTAGAAAAAAATATTAGCTAAATTGGGCCAATAACATTGACTACAGGTTTGATTCAACGACATGGGTATTTAAATACCCACTTCGCTGTCAGAGGGTTCAAAACACATACTTTTTTTTTAATTTTTGGCAAGTAAAAATGCGTTGTTTTATGTAAAATGAACTAGTTATTAGTAAAAAAATAAGAAATAAATATCACAATTGTGGTCGATTACTGAGATAATTTTATATTTTTAATGTTTTTTGGGACACCAACATGAAACTGTGCAAAACAAGCCTTTGGGTGTAAATTTAATTTGCATTTTGAACAACCAAACTTAGTTTTGCTTTGCCGTTTCTTGTGCATTTATGACAACTTTTTCTCTAACACGAACACTATTACTTCAACAACGCTCAGACGAAATAAAATTGACTCATGATTGGTGATCCTTCAGCTTTTCTTAGAATGCAGTGTGATTTCCAGGCATACACCATACCAGCATCCAAAGCATTAGTAAGAAGGCCTCGGCTCTTTCGTATAAAATATAAGATAAACATTCCACAATCCCTTCTATGAGAACAGATAATAGAAGGAGTAAAATTTTTTTTTTTTTTTTGATCCCGTTACCATTCTTATGTAACTTTGAAAGATGCGAGAGCAATTACAACGTGTGTAACAAGATATGATATGAAATGGAGCGAGCAGGCCTTGTAAAGGGCCGATGTTGAATGTGAACCACACCTAATTTGAAATTTCTCAATTTCAGACTCACTCAATTTGAACCATGGAAAGATACTAAATCGAGCAACGCGTTAAAGTTATCCAAGCTTATCATGAAAATGGGTGTGCAAATCAAAAGGCATATGAGCTTCAGTGATGAGGCGCATTTTCACCTCAGCGGATTCTTCAATAAGCGGAATTGTCGCATTTGGGCGAATTATAATCCAAGAGTGATTGTCGAAAAACCAATGCACCCACAAAGAGTGACTGTTTGGTGCGGTTTATGGGCTGTCGGCATCATCGAACCTTAATTATGCCTCAACGTCATCAAAAGCTTGGACCATCGGATGGAGCTGTGCCGGCGATATTTTGTTCCATACATAATTGAACCATTCCAATATTATCATAATAAAAAGAAATGACAAAAATTTCCTAAATTATTTGTGTGTTTTTCAAAATCAACATCGGCCCTTAAAATTTAACCACCCTTTACATCCAAAAGAAGGACTACAAAGGCCTTCTTGAAGGCATCCGTAATTCTTCCTTTTCCCGCTGGTACAGATTCTACGTACATAGTGAAAAAAGCAAACAACACTCACATCAATGCATGCAATAAATAACTTTTTTAATTTTTTTGTTTTCAAAAAATCTTGTGTTTTAGAACTCTTTAATGGCGAAGAGGGTAGAAAAATACCCATGGTCTAGGGGCCAAGGTTTGACAGGTAAAAATATAAAAAAAACGTAATGTCAATGTAAATGACGATAATATCAAATGTGTAAAATTTCATCAAAATCGGACCACGAAATCGGGGGTCAGTCTTTAATGGGTTAAAAAAAAATTATCAAAGTAATTATTATTTAAATTATATTCATTGATAGTGAATATAAATTTATCTTACCTTTATTCTTTTGTAAGTATTTATCTATCCATTTTCAAACACAAATATAAAGTGTTGTATATTTTCCTAATAGAAAAAGAAATTTTAACTGAATTATTTTGGCACTATGCGCCCACGATTTGGCGTAAAAGCAACAAATTATTATTATTATTTTAGGCTTAAAAATTATTTCTTTTTTAACTTTGGCCTTTAATTCTTCATAGTGGAATATTTTTCAAATAAAAATGTATTAACCCAACACACATTACAAACTGCATTTAATATTGAATAAAACTAACCCCTTTTTCTTTAGTAGAAGCGCTGACATAATAACAGTTGTCTCTTTTCAATGTTACAACTGTTTCAGTATCGCTTAAAGTTAGTGAATTATTATCAAACAAACAAAAAGTAATCGCCTTTTACGTGTTAGTGAAAAAATCGGCATTTTTGGAGCAAAAATCGGCAAATCGGCACTTTGATAATTTAGGGGCAAAAAATCGACAAAATGCCGATAAATCGGCAAAAATGGCAGGCCTGCTTGTATGTGAGTTATTTTAACTCTTTCTAACGCCTATAACTCCTGAAATCAGGGTTGATAAAGTTGGTACAATTGTACTTTTTTTGGTACAATTTAAAACTAAAAAGTACGCTGGTACTCCCGTCGCTCATTTGGTACTATTTCCAAATTTTTCAAACCTACATATTTATTATTGATAGAAAAAGGCAACTCGTATTTACTTTCCAATGAGTTTATTGTAAAATTTAACAAAACAGCTATGATATTTTGCATTTACTCTTTTGCAAGAACATTTGCACCAAACACAGAACTTCGCTACTGTGAATAGATTTTTGCACTTATTGATTGAACGATTAGTATCAGCGACAGCATATAAGCGTGCATTTTCTGATGATATTGACAAGTTTTTAAAAGATATAGGAAACCACTTCTGCAAAAGTTCTACAAAGTACAAGAGACGAATTCCACTCAATAATATTTTCAAATATTCTTCATCAAGATGGTTGTCATGTCAAGAAGTAATCAACAGAATTTTGGAACAGTGGGAGCCCACTCCATTATTATTTTACTACGAATTATTTTGAAGGAGCTTTTACAAGAGCTAAATTAAATTTTATTATATCCGAACTTTCTACTCTTTTTCCTGCTCGTATGCACATATTTTTAGAACGCTTAAAAATTTCATTTTCGTTTAAAATTAGAGATTGCATTTTGAGAAATATTCGTCAATTTTCCACAAAAAGGCGATAAAGGAAAACGCTCTCTGGCGGCAATCAAAAATAAAAATTAATGGATTTCTCGACTCTTAAAACCGCATGATACAGGTCTGGAAAACTAACTATTTTGAAAAATCCGGGGCTAGAAATTTATTTTTGGAATAGTGTTTTTTTTTGTCAAAGTTTCTTGGTATGAATTATAGAACAAGAATCGCGATATACTTTTGACGTGAAGAAATTTTATCCACCCTATTATTATGTATAACTAATCTATAAATGAATTTTAAGTACCTTTTGTTTTTGTTGTATTAAATATTTGTTTTTAAAAATAAAATAGTATTATAAAAAGAGATTTAGTACTATTGGGACCGAAAAAGTACGATTTTAAAAGTTCGTTGGTACGATAATGGTTTTCTCATTTATCATCCCTGCCTGAAATACTGAAAATTTACATTGCCATATTCTCCCAAACAATATCTTTCGAATGATTTATCATTTGTTAAAATCTAATGTATAGTCTAGGCGTAAAAAGGATAAAAGAAATCAACTTTTCTATTAATAGATATGATGACGATGATATGATGATGATTGTAAACTATTATAAGTAAATCCTAATAAATCCAACTTTTTGAACGGTGCCGTGTAATAAAGCCGTATGGCTTTATTACCACCATCCAAGTGCAATAACACCATAATCGCTTAATAGCCAAAGTAGAAATAACGGCATAACAGTGTAATTGTTATGGTTACAAATTGCCAAAAGAATGAGTTGCCATTGTCAAGTGTTGAAAAAATATGGTACAGTAGGTGGAAGGGGGAGGGGAGGGAGCGCGTCCGGCGGGCCCGCCACAAGATGTTTACAAACTCCAAGGCAAAGCCGGCCTTCGGCCGTGCGAAGGATTTTCTCCTATATGGTATAACAAATACCGGCTTCGCTAACTAAAGCTTATCTGCGTAGTCGGCCTTCGTTAGAAAACAAGGCAGATTTTAGAACCTTTACTTAGTGAAACCGGTACTTGTTATACCATAAAGTAGAAAATTTTTGCGCCCGGCCCAAGACCGGCTATGCAGAGAAGCTTTAGTAAGCGAAGACGGTATTTGTTATACCATAGAAGAGAAAATCATTGAAGCCGGTGTTTGTTATACCATAGAGGAGAAAATCTTTGCGCCCGGCCGAAGGCCGGCTATGCAGAGAAGCTTTAGTTGGCGAAGCCGGTATTTGTTATACCATAGAGGAGAAAATCCTTGCACCCAAAAGTGTTTTCATTATATTTTTATTATATACACCCAGAGAAAAAACAACAAAACTAATTTTAAATAAATTAGAATTACATTAAAAAAAATAAAAATAAATGGGAAATAAGGCCATGTATGGCTTTCTCTCACTCCTTACAGGAAAATAAAGTCATATGGCCTTATTGCTCAATGGATTGAGAAATAAGGCCATATGGCTTTATTGCACGGCACCTTTTTTAACAGCCATACCTTAACAAGAGCGGAAAGCGTAATGTTTCCTTTCGCTTTGCTTTTACGCTGGTATGCCATACCTAAACAAAAACGGCAACGTTGTCCCAGAAGTAGTGTTAACTTTCTTGTTTAATAAAACCAACATAAAAGAAATAAAAAAGGAGATAAAATTGCTGGAATGACCTAAAAATAGCTAAATTGCTGTATTTACTACCAATAACGGAGACCTTCGCTATTAAAAGGGCTACCAAAATTAGATTTTTCAATTGCAAAGTGTTGCCGTCGCGCTATGCTACATACAAATTATATGGACATAAAAATTTTTGATAGCTGAAAAACACTTTGCGCTCTTGTTTAGGTATGGCTGTAAAAGTCGTAGTTAATTTACTTTTCCGAAAGCCTTGCTGAAGTCCGTATAGACTGCATCGGTTTGTTTTTGTTGAACAAAGCCTAAATTAATCGAAGTTAAAAGCTGCAAAATATTAGTTAGATGAGTGGAAACTATGCTGTACATGAGTCAATAGAGATGATACGTCAAAATAATAATGTGGCCCGTGATAAGTTTTTCAAAGAAAATCTAAAAGAACTTTTTTACTCTGCGAATCGTGAATCTAGCTGTACAAAATTATTTGAAGATCAATCTAAATGGTTTTTGGGTTTTGAATTCGAAAAATATAAAATAAAAAATTACAGTTCAAGTTTTTAAGGAAATACGATAGGGTTTCGCTATTCAAAACTTCGGTAGCATTCGTTTTATATACAATATTTGTAAATTCGCTCTTAATTTTTTTTAGTGATTCTTAAATTTAGAGAATTATTTACAATTTTCTATATTATTAAAAAACAAGTAAGAGTGCTATATTCGGCTATGACGAATCTTATATACCCTTCATTATGATGAGATAAAAAGTTATATACAAAAATAACGTTCTTTAGATAGGTAAAAATCAACGATCATCACGCTATGCCCCTGGGTCCCGAGCACTTTTCGTGAATTTCCCACACTCACAACACGAAGGTTAACGAAACAATTGTAAAAAGCCATAATTTCCAAAAAAAAAATAACAAAACACATAGTTAATGTCTCAAACGAGTAAATTTATTTTCCTCTCTTGGCACTCACCACTACATACACATTTTTAACTGTCCCTCTTTGTGATGACCGCTGGTATAAAATATTAATTGAGCCACGCCAACTTTTCATTTCGTCATGCCGAAGAATATAAAAAACAAAACATTAATATATGTACCTTAGCCCGTTTCCTCTTTTGCCAAAGTTGATGTTTGAAATTCGTTTTATAATCTTAAAATCGTTTTTTAGAACATAAAAAAATTTAATAAAAAAAAAGCAAAAAAAATTCTTTTTGGGATTCGAACTGGCAATATCATCAGTCTCAGGAGAAAACTTAACAACTCGGCTACGAATGCTTTTACTAAAGAAGCGGTTAATTAAAATTTATTGAGTCTATGAGTTTGTTTCTTTATTTGAGCGGCATATCATATACATGCATTAATGTGTATGTGTATGCGTAAAACTAAACACCATACAAATAAAATCCACCACATGTAGTGAAGGGTATAAAAAGACAACAAAAAACCACATTGCCAACAGTCTATTACCATAGCCACTATATGACCGTAGAAACCAAAATTGTATCGGTTTGTATGGTATATTTATGTCGTTTTGGTAATACAGTGTTGGTATGGCAATGTCACGTCTAATTGGACCTTTAAAGGAAAAAATTTGAGGCCGTCGTGGTTTTTTACTCATATCTCAGCCATTTGTGGACCGATCCTGCTGAATTTCAATAGCAAAAAATTCCTGACCATGTGTGACATAAATGTATAATAACCTGGTCCCCATCATATATGGGGTCTTCGGAAAACCCACTTCAACGGACAGACGGACATCGTTAAATCAACTTTGCTCCTCATAAGGACCCAGAATATATATACTTTATAGGGTCTAACATCAATAATATAGGAATTACAAACGGAATGACAAACTTATTTATATACCCTTTTCACCACCTGTGGTGAAGGGTATAATAATAAAGAGTGCTATGTACCAGAGAACTTCAAAATCACTATTTTTCTTGATTTATTCATACGCTCAAATTTACATTCACTCTTTGCTTGCAAAACAAAGTTCTACGTTGGTAATTTTTACATTCGTTCGTACACATTTGATTTTTGCATGTTTTCGTTTTTTATTCAAAGTGCTTTATTAGCATTTTTGTTGCGCACGCAATATAACACACTTGTGTAAATTCAAAAGGAACACATTCTTATACTTTTGCATTCAAGTTGTCATTGTCCACTCGATGAGACGCTTTGTTAACATTAACAACAATAACAACAATAAACCACTCGATGATACGCTTTGTTAAAATTAACAACAATAAAAACAACAATAACAAGAATACATTGTACAAACAGAACTACTGTACTTTTTAAGATGATAAAAAAAGCCTTCTGTTTCTATTGAAATTGTTTGTACCTACATATGTGCGTTTAGTTTCATTTAAATTTTGTTTTCTTGTACTACATAACAACTGCTGAATGAATACATGAGTAATGATTGCTTGATTTCTGGCTTTTTTGTTTGTATTTTTTTTTCTTTACCAAAACAATCATTGTCGCACCGAACACACAAACATCTTTATTAAAAAACGAAGCTAACGATGGTATAAAAAACAAAGCACGATGTGCATTATTTCAATGATTGCAAACCAGCAGCGAATGTTTGCGGTTGCGCAAGTTTGATTGTATGACCGCAAGCGATTGCATTTGTTGCTGTTCATTTAATGCGATTTTTTTGCAATTGCACAAAGCCGTTCTCTGCTATGAACCATTCACCATGGTGCGATAAGAACAGAAAGTTATATAAATACCGTTCTTTGGATATAAATAAATTAATTTTGTGTCACCGTCCCATTATATCGGATGCTAGTTTGTTGATAACCGAGATGTTTGTACATAATTTGGGCACTTTGGCTCTTATCGTTCCCCAGATATACAGAGAAAAAATAAATTAAAAACAGCAACAGCAAAGGGATTTAGGGAAATTAGAGACAATAGTGATTTTTTGCACATATCTCAGTCACTTATAGACCGATCTGGCTGAATTGCAATAGCAAAATTTAAATGAGCGTATCTGATATAAATGTATACCAAACAAGTCCAAATCTTATCTAGGGACTTCGGAAAACCCATTTCAACGGATGGACGGACAGACGGTCAACCGGATTTGAACTTCTATTTTCATAAGAATTCAGAATAAATATATTTTATAGGGTCTAGAATAAATATTGTGGAAGCTTAAAACGGAATGACAAACTTATATATAACCTTTTACCTTCGGTGAAAGGAATCAAACAGTGAAGTTCGATATATTTTTTGTAAATAACTTTAACGACAGTTTCTCAGTAATACCGAAATTCTTCTCATAAAATTATTTTTTATTTAAATTTGAATATTTTAAATAAATAAAATAAATTTCATAAAAAAGCGATTACCATATAAACTCGATGAAGGTATTATCTGACAGCTAAAGACGCAAATATAAGATAAACAAGGTGGCATCAAAATCAAAACGGACAATAACACTGTGATAGTCGAAAAAATGAACTTCGATGAATCCTTTTCGAACTATTAGGGGGGAGTCCCCTGAATGCGAAAGTACATTTGGAAGTGTCAGATTGGCTCCAGTTTTTGAGAAATCGATATATATCCATTTTTCATGGATATAGCTTAGTTCTGCGCTTTTTAAAAAAATTTTATTCGACTCTATTAGTTTTTTTTTTTGCTTTCATAAATTTCTTTTACGCAATGTTTTGACTTTTTTTTTAAATTTCACGTAATTTAAACCATTAAGTCTACCAAAAGTAAAAATTTTTGACAATTTTTTCAGGTTTTTTAGCCATTAAAAAGATAAAATTCTCGTTTAGCAGACCTTTGCTGGAATTTGCAATCCGAGTTGGATGATAAAGTTTAGCATGATACGTAACGGTTATTTTTAAGAGTGTTTGTTGTTAAAACAATATATAAGAAGGACAAAAGTAGACACTTGATTTGAAAATGTGCGCAGACTTAGCTACCCGGCAAAAACTTTGCTTACAAAATAATAAGAGTTTGAGAGTTTGACGAGCCGACTACTTACTTTTCTACTAGAAAAAGTACTTACATATTTTTGTTCGAGATGTTTCAAAAGTAATCCTTTATAATTTGGCCTATTATAACCTAAAAAATAATATGTTTTGTTACAAAAAGAGGCTAAAAATAAGTTATTGCAAATCAATTCAAAAATTTTAAAACACACTTATTCAAATTGCTCTAATATGCATGAAAGTGTACATAATAATAAATTTTTCGAAATGTAAGAAAACATTTAATAAGGATTGTTTTGCTGCACAAAATCATTTATAACTCTAATTGCCATTTTCTCAATGTATTGATAAACTTACTGTTACTTAATGTCAACAACAATTTATTAGAGCGATAAACTGTCCGTTAACGATTTTGGATTTCTCAATACACCGACAAAAAACATTGTTTTCAGCTGGCAACACCTCTCAAAATACGTGTTAAAGCTGGGAGTCAGCTGATTGAATTTATATGTACGGAAAATAAAAGGAAAATAAATAATTGGCAGATGAGTGCTGCTGCCGTATTCTGTAATTCGCTTAGCTAAAAATTTAAAAATTTTAGCGATGACTTTAAAAGATAAAATTGCGGCAAATTAAATTTGAATTGCATTGCCAAATTTAGCAATGCACGTTACTGAATTACATTTGCAGTCAAAAATTGCTAAATCAACTTTATAGATTTTTAGCGATAGATTAAGCTTTAGCGAATTAGGGAATACGGCTGCTGGTTAGCTTTGCGACAGAATAGAAGCAAATTAGACATTGAGAAAACCAAATTTCTTAAATGTGCAGAGATAATCGTGTAATGAGAAAACGGCACTTACATTGTAATACAAATGTGTATAATGTGAATGTTATGTTGTTCAAAAACATCGTTTACATAAGATCGATATCACTACTAGTGTTCTAATAAACTGTGGGTGTAATTTTGGAACATATAAATGTATATATTTAAATACATTTGATTGATTCTTAGATTTTCCATGGATTAAACATCAAAATTATGTAGTATTACCGAATGTCTAACAAATATTACCGGAATATCCTGCAAATTAACTTAAATATTTATTTCAAATCGTATAATCCCAGTAAACCAAGCGATATTGTAACGATATCGAAATGATATCATATAGGTGATAGAAAGTATCACAAGTGATAATCGTTTACGAATCGAAAACGATAGTTTTTACGGACTAAATTGTACCTTTCCTTATAATGTCGTTTTTCCATAAAATTATGATATCGTTTTCGATATCATAATTTCCAATAATAACGATAGTGAAATCGCATTTTTAAATTTTTCGAATAACTATCGTTTTATTATACTGATAATGATATTATATGTATCTTATAACAAGGTAAAGTTTTCATCTTAAAAATAAAAACATTTTAATTTTTTATTTTAAATATATTTATTATTTATAAAACGTCAATAAACAAAAACATTAAAGCTAGATTAACAAAAATGATATATATTTCTACAATATTAAGAAAACGTGAGGTAAGTGGCGAACAAAGCTACAAAGTAATGAATTCTTGAAGTCATTAAAAGTAGGATTGTAAGTAAAGTTTTTGCCGGGTATATCCATGAAAAATGGATTATATATCCGATCGATTTCTAAAACTGGATCCAATTCTCAAAAACTGGATCCAATTTGACACTTCCAAATGACTTTTCGCACTCAGGGGACTCCCCCCTAATAGTTCGAAAAGGATTCAAAAACTATCAAAGTGTAATTAAAAAAAAAACTAGATTCTTATCAATGTGTGTTGTGAGGGATATAATTGAAGCACAGCCGCGAATAACGCTGTAAACGCCACATATTGCCAAAACTGTTTTTTTTTGCAGATAACCGTTGGCCTCACTCTCTTACACAGTTTAAACATCAAATTAACCAAAACTATGTACCTTAACGCAATCAAAATGGCATACAAAGTGTCAGCCAGTGGAAGAACATTGCAAGTTACTAACAAAATGATGAAACCGAAATGGTTTTGCAGTGCGGAATAATGTTTTTAAAGCATTTTGCATAAAAGTTTTTATTATCATTATTTTTAATTATAGAAAAAAAAAAATTTTAAAACAAATAATGCTGCGGCAGCATTGATAAATTTGGTACAATTGTACTTTTTTTAGTACAATTCAAAACTAAAAAGTACGCTGGTACTCCCGTGACTCATTTGGTACTATTTCCAAATTTTTCAAACGTATTTCAATTCGTATGTGCTGTCAAATGAATTTATTGTTGGATTTAACAAAACAGCTATGATATTTCGCATTTGCTCTTTTACAAGACCATTTGCACCAAACACTTAACTCCGCTACTGTGAGTAGAGTTTTGCACTTGTTGATTGAACGATAACTTATGCCACATTCTAAGTTTAGTATCAGTGGCAGCATATAACCGTTTTCAAATGATATTGACAAGTTTTTAAAAGATATAGGAAACCACTTCTGCAAAAGTTCTACATAGTAGAAGAGACGAATTCCTTTTAATTATATTTTCAAATATTCTTCAACAAGTTGGTTGTCACGTCAAGAAGAAATCAACAGAATTTTGGAATAGTGGGAGCCCACTCCATTATTTTACTCTGAATTATTTTTAAGGAGATTTTACAAGCGCTAAATTAAATTTTATTATATTCGGACTTTCTACTCCTTTTCTGTTCCTGCAGTACAAATTGAAAATTGTAAACACAATAAATTTGGAAATGCAATTCGTATGAACATATTTTTAGAACGCTTAAAACGCTTTTGTTTAAAATTCGAGATTGCATTTTGAGAAATATTCGTAAATTTTCCACAAAAAAAGACGATAAATTCTAAAAAGTGTATGAAAACGTTCTCTGGCGGCAATCAAAAATAAAAATTAATGGATTTCTCGACTCTAAAAACCGCATGATACTGGTCTGGCTAGATCAAATACAACTTGTTTGCCTCTTTTCTGGAATATTTTGGAAAATCTAACTATTTTAAAAAACCCGGGGCTCGAAATTTATTTTTGACCTATGGTTTCTTTGGCAAATTTTCTTGGAACGACTTATAGAACAAGAATCGCGATGTGATTTTGACGCGAAAAAATTTTACCCACCTTATTATTATGTATAATTAATGAACAAATAAATTTTAAATACCTTTTGTTGTATTTAATATTTGTTTTTAAAAATAAAAAAAATATTTAGTACTATTGGGACCGAAAAAGTACAATTTCAAAAGCTCGTTGGTACGATATTGGCTTTCTCATTTATCATCCCTGATGCTGCCTGTCAAAAAACGCGTTTTTGCTCTCCTGAAAAATTATTATTTTGTAACTTAAAACGTTATTCGCGGCTGTGCTTCAATTATTTAAGAATTCTTTTAGTGTAAAACAAAATATTTTACGACAACAATAAAAAAATATGTATTTATTTATTTAAATATGTATTTATTTATTTTTATTTACTTTTTTGCATTCTTTCCAAAAATTCTTAAAGTGGAATTGTATGGACCACCTCATATGTACATATGTACATAGATGTATGTTCTGCACAACACGATTTTTACTTTTCTGTATAATATCAAAACACTTTAAATAAACTTTTTGCGTTTATTACTTTCGAGTGCAGTCTTGTGACTATTCGGTTGATTAATATGCATAAATATTGACGTGTTGCAGTTTGGAACGGGTTAATTACTCAACTAACATTTCAGACATCTGTTAATGAGTATTTGTTTTTTTGGCTAAGTTTTTTTAGTTTTTTTTTTAATATTAACAAATCTACTTTTGTTTCAATAATCTTGTTTTTAATTTTCTTAGAATTTTATTTTAAATTTTGCTATAAAAGTTAAGCATTGAAATTGTTAGATATCAGTGTATTAAATTCAATTAAACTTTACTTAACCATGAAGTTCTTTGCTTTGTTCTGTATTCTGTTAATTGCGTTTGTTGCCGTCAGTAGTGGACATCCAGGAAGTAGAGGTGGTCGTGGACGTCAAAGAGGTGGCGCCACAGCTGAAGCTAATGCCAGTGCTGTTGCAACTTCAAATGGACATGGTGCAGCAAATGCTGTCGCTAATGCTAGTGCTCAAGCAGGAGCAGCACATTAATAAAAAATATTAATAATATTATAATAATAAAGGTTTGCAATTTTTAGAAAGAAAAACATGAAAAAATTATTGGTTTTTATTTCCATCGAAAATCTCACATAGTAAAATCTAGTTCCATGTGATATTCTTAAACGTCTGTCTGTTCATGTCTATCTGTATATGTTTATTATGGACTCGAAAAGGCAAGCAAAAGAGATAAAAGTTTGCATAAATAATTCTTAGAAGAAGACAGTTGAAAATAGGATTGAAATAACCGCGGTACAAAAGCAACTACAGTGATGAGCTATTGAGAGGAAATTAGCCACAATCGCTTATTACGAATGTATGTGTAAACATAATTCCACATTGATTACGAATTAAATGTAGTTTTATCGATAACGAAGCAAATAGTACCAAATTTGGTTCTTCTACTATAACCGTTATAATGATATACAGAAACCTTTATTGTACTTATATTGAAGGTGTCATGATCATTTCTCCAATCCAGCAAATTTTTTACAGATATTTTGTATAGAAAAAGAAACTTTTACATACTGTGACCATTCTCCAGATATAAAGATCTCTAAATTGTCTTTGTATGGGAGGTACCACGCCTACTTATCCAATCTAGCGCACATATTGATATATGTTGCGTATTGATAACCAAGGTGAATATTTGTACAAACCCGTTCCCCGGATCACTTTATGGGATGTTGTGTATTGATAACAAAGTTATTTGTTTTAAAATTTAAAACTTTTCTCTAACCGTTTTCCAGACATGAAGTTATTTTTACTGTCTTTTTTCGTTTTAAATATAATTTGCTATGCGAACGTTAACGTTCAAAATCGATAAACAGGGTATTATTTTTCTAATGATCGGCGGGAGATGTTTCCATTTATATATAAAAAAATACCCAAATAGTACATAAAACATTTACAAAAAGTATTGCGGAAAAATATCTTAGACTTATTTATAAGTGAAAGAGTATTAAATTATAATAACACTGTGTTCGAAGTTGACACTTTCTTTTAGACAAGCCGGGCCCACGGCATTTTAGCATAATTCGGGTACGCTGAATCCAATGGTGTCCACCGTCTTTTTTAGGTTAGCACTTGTTTTCGAGATATACCGTTATTTCGAAAATGGAGGAGGTTGCACAACATATATTCGCATAGCTCAAAAACGGTTTAGTTTATTGAAATGATTGAGGTAAAAAATTAAGTGGGGTTGGTCATGCATCCCAGGCGCTGCAGGAGCCAAATTTAAAAATTTCAACCATACTCATATGGAGGTTTTATAAAATTCCTAAATCTGGGCCCTGTTGCGCGTAGGATGCCCCTAGATGGTGTCAAATTGCTTGTAGTAATCCTAAGCAGTTTGGGATTGAAATCCAGCAAAATACGTTCAATAGGATCTGAGCTATGAATCAAAATGTGGAACCACCACCTAAAAAAAATTAATAATTTTGTTACAAAAACTAACATAAATGGTGGAAAAATGCACGGAATAATGTAAGATTTCGCAACAATTCGTTTTATTCAACTGGAAATCACGCTGTGAAATTTCGTGAAGATCCGTCCATAATTTACCCTAGGCCCCATATAAGCCCAACTCCCGGAAAAGAGTATAGTAAGCCTTAAACCCTAACTAACAATGCTATCATAACAAATTTTGGCACTTAACAGTTACATAGGGCTAAAAATGAAACTGTTAAGTTTCGTGAAGATCGGTTCATAATGTACCATAGGCCCCATATAAAACCTACTTCCGGAAAACAGCTTAGTACGCCTAAATCCGTAAAAAAATTGCTATCATAACAAAATTTGGTACATCAAAGTTTTATAGAACTAGGAAAAAGACTGTGAAATTTCGTGAAGATCGGTCTATAATTTACCGTAGGCCCCATATAAACCCTAATCCCGGAAAACAGATTATTCGCCTTAAAACGTAAAAAATAAGGCGATCATAACAAAATTTGGTACATCAAAGTTTTTAGAACTAGGAAAAAGACTGTGAAATTTCGTGAAGATCGGCGCATAACTTACCCTAAGCCCCATATAAACCCTACTTCCGGAAAACAGTTAAGTACACCTAAAACCGTAAAAAATAATGCTATCATAACAAAATTTGGTACATCACAGTTTTATTGAACGAGAAATGATACTGTGAAATTTTGTGAAGATCGGTCCATAATTTACCATAGGCCTCATATAAAACTTACTTCCGGAAAACAGCTTAGTGCGCCTAAATCCGCAAAAATAATGCTATCATAACAAAATTTGGAACATAAACGGTTTACAGGACTAGAAATAAGACTTTGAAATTTCGTGAAGATCAGTTCATAATTTACCCTAAGCCCCATATAAACTTTACTCCCGGAAAACAGCTTAGTACGCCTAAAAACGTAAAAAATAACGATATCATATTATAATAATAAATAGACATCATACAAATATTACTCCTAAAACATTCGAAGTGTCGGTGGAGGTTATCAAAGATTCGGCACAGCCGAATATAGCACTCTAACTTGTTTTTATTAAGGATACCAATATCAAGCCAACCTTTGCTATCAAAAAAAATATCATATTTTACACAGAAAGAAAACAGTCGTACTTAATTTAAGTTTTTAATTGAAGTTCAAGTCTAACTTAAAAATGTAAGTACGAATAACACCAAAAAGTACTTTAAACCATCCAAAATGGGATTACTTTCGAGTACCATTGCAAACGTGTAGAACGTGTTGTAGAAAGAACAGCAACTCTACAAGAGTAGGTAATAAATGATTTGATTTTTTTGTGTTGTAACAACAACAATACTACAAGAGGAAAAATTTACATTATTTTAATGTTTAAAAGTAAAAAAAGAAGCGAAAATTCCCGAATACTATTTGTTAATTTTTTTTATCCAAATACATCAAACCATATCGCGCATGCTGCTGGTGTCTTATAATTGTAAGTTCGTCTGTTAAGAAAGAAGAAATACAACAAATGCGAAACAAACATATGTATAAACGGGTAAGTAAATAATATTCTCTCTCTTATTCTTTGGGGTAATTGTTTAAGTGAGAATGAAAATCTCACTTTTAGATTATTTCACGAACTAATTTTGGATTAAAACGAACTTAAAAATTCTTGAAATTAACACAGTTTAAAATCAATTTGTATCTCCCTTTTATTTAAGTAATTCCCGTTTTCAGATTATTTTAGGTTCGTGGCATTTGAATCCGTGCTTGAATCAAGCAGTACTTGATTTGTGGAAAACTATTCTTAAAAAAAAGTTTTTAATATCGGAGAAACTATTTCTATAGGAATGTATGTATGTTTTATTGGAGGATCTTTTCCTTTAAAAAATTGCTGATATTTAACGAACTTTTTCTATTTCCGATATAGCTTTAGTACTGCCAATAAAGTTCGCTTATATCGGAGGAGGTTATTTCTATAGAAAAGTTGCAAAGATCTGGGCAACTTTTTTTCATATGAAAGTTGGTTACATCTAGAGAATGTTAAATGGATTCAAAAATCGATTTTCGATTTTTCGATCGACTTTTTTTATTTCGGTTTTTGAAATCGATTAATCGGGCCTCAAAATCGATTTTAAAATCGATTTCAAAACCGTTTAAGATAAATTTGCAACCTTTTATCATATACCTACCTGGATTTTTTTTTTTTTTTTTGTTTTGGCAAAATACTAGACAAATTGAATTAAGATTTTTACAGTGGATAGATATGACTACTGTTTATAATTTTCCTGCAAAAAGTGAAAATGTGTTCATTTTTAGACGACGCACATAGGGGTTTTTTGCCAATCTAGCCGGACATTACTTTTTGTTTTAGCTTATATTGCTTCTTAAAAGTTATTGAGTGCCCCTAGATCGATGAAACTTGGCAGAAATATGTGATATTGTCATAGGCAGGTAAACCTAAAAAATAAATAAAATCGGACCAAGGAGGAAAATGTTCCCCCTAGAAGAACTAATCCAACCTCTGAAAAATGCAATTTTTTTTAAACTTTTCCCATACTTTTGTTTGGCAAATGCAACTTTTAACGTCGGCGAAAGTTAAAAAACCTAAAATAAGACCCATGAGATCGTAAAATTACACTTTTCGCCCCCCGCCCCCTTTTGAGGGCGGTTACATAAAATAATATTTAAAAAAAATGTAAATATTAAAAGAAATAGATTACTAACGCCTTAATACTTTAAAAATTAAATTTTTGAACTTTAATGGGTAGGGGGAGATATCCCTCCAAACACCCCCCCCCCGGAACGACCCTGTAAAATTTTTTTTTTTTTGCTAATTTCCAAAACATATTAATTTTTAAGATTTTATGTGACTTTTATATATTTTATAGTATTTAATTTATCTGAAAATAATTAATATATTCGTAATAATAACTTATTTATAATAGTAACAGCAAATTTTATTTAAAATAATAACAACTAATTTATTTAAAATAACTTCTCTTTTGCACTAAGATGATGATGAGTGCCATGGTTCTTCTTCGTCTGCTTCTTCAAAATCCTCTTCTGAATCTGAATTCTCTTCAGAGCCAAGTACAGGTGGAAGCATAAAAGAAATTGCTTCTTTCGTAAAGGGTAGTGACTTTTTTTTTGGAGTTGGTCTTATACTAGTAATCAGTGGGTCAGAACTGAGCAAAAGTCTATTTATAACATCTTTGTTACACTGAACCCTCGAAAACTTTCTAGCAAAATTCTGCCTGTAAAGCCGAAAATGTTTATTTCGTGCCTCAGACGCTTCTTCTGATAATAGCCCGATAGGCAACAATGCCTCACTCATTACAGTTGCGCCATGTACTAAAATCTTGTGCATTGTAGGTGTCATAGGATGCCAGGGATATAGAGTAACGTAAAGTTTTGCAGTGTCTAAGCAATAATTGGCAAACTCGTGCAAATGGATTTTGTGACCACTTGTAATTACTTCAATAATAACTTTGATCCGGTAGATGAAATCCAATGCAATTCCAGTTATTTCTGCAGCTAATTCAGGATTGGAAAAAAATCGTCTGCTGGTGTAACCATCGTTGCTGTTTCCAAATCCAGTCTTCGGTACATCCACTATTAGCCCTAATTCACTTCTAAATTTTTCTTGGATAGTTTTTTTCCTCTCATTAACAATAGTTTTGTCCTCATCCGATCTTAATTGCCACTTTTTTACTGTGAGTTTATACGATAGGTGTAATATGCTCTCAAATAGACGAATTCTGGCGTGCAAAGTAGATAATCCGAAAGAAAGTGCATCTACGTCTATATCCCTTTTGATTTTCAAATTGTTAAATTCTTTTGAAGTAGCCCCACAAATATAGCACTTCATTGTGGACGTAGTTTGTGTTGCGGCATTACATACTTTTGCATCTATCATTGTAAATACCATTGTATGTTTTATGGAATATAACTTTCCTTCCATTAAAAAATTAGTGTTTTGTAATGTAGTAATGGCATCTTGTACATAATTAATTTCTTCTTGGATTACATCTACAGTTTCTTTAACAAATCTGATGCGAATAGGTCTACAATATCGCGGTGATGAAGGAGTTGGATTTTGCCATAATATTTTCTCCTTTTTTGCACCATATATTAGTCGAAGCGGTACGAAACTACTCTGAAAAATATGAGAATCAGAAGCATCATTTTTCATCTTTTGCTTAAATTGTGCCTGGTGTGATCCATCGCAGCCCCATTTGCTTATTAGTTCGAGGGAGTTGCATTCTTCTATTTGTGAATCACATAAAACATCTTTTAAATATGTAAGTAATCTACTTGCAGTATGATTAAGCAAATCCTGAAGATTTATTTGAGCACATGTTTCCGTTACTTCAAATGATTCTTTTGGAGGATAGCATTCACTTTTCTCTCTCTGCAGAATTTTGTAACTAGGATAAACCTTCTTAGCGGCACTTCGGATTATTTCATATTGTTTTCGAGAAAGATCAGCTTCTACAAATATAGAAAGAGCCTTTAGAGGGGTTAGCTGTTTTACTTTATCCTCTTGTGCAGCTTTGTATGCTTTTTTTATTTTTGTAGCTCTTGCCGGAGAAGACACAATTTCTTTAAGCAGACCTGAGGCATCTTTTTTTCCAGACGTTTGTAGTTGTGTTTGGGTAGCGTGCATCAATAAATCAGCATCGGTTTGAGGTTGCAAGATTTCAGTTTTTCTTCTCTTACTTCTTTCGGTCAATTCAACAAACGGCTTTTGTAGTCGTTTTGAAGACGAACTCCCAAAAAAAGGTATTGTCACTGTTCCTTCCAGCCATTTGGCATGCATGCTTACAAATCGATCCTTTTTTCTTTGTGCTGAATGCCAAAATATTTTAAAAAAATATTTGAATTTCTTTAAGCATTGATTTACTACTGATATGTCACTATCTCCCTGACATTTTGAAATTTCGCACAATTTTCTAACTAAAAATTGTAATTTCTCTTCAACGAGTTTAGAACTACATTCTTGTATAATTTGGAATAACTCTAAATTCGTATACACTTTTTCCATTTTACTCTCGAAGCTTCAAAATGGTTCTGATAACAATTTTATGCAAAAACCACAATATATATTTAAAAAAACTAAGTACCTAGAGCCCAGATTTGATTTTTTATTATATATTATTTTTGTTGTTAATGATTTTAAAAGTTATGCAAAACAGGTACATTTATTTTGCTCTATTAAATAACGTCCTTTAGCGGCCGCACAGGTGGTTAAAACCCGTTACTTACTGTTTCGCACATCCCTTTTTTTACACAGGTAATATTAGGCTTATATGTAATAATTTAAATAAAAACCATCTACGTACAACCAAAACATTTTATGACTGACGAAAGGGTTTCTATCATATGTACCTATGCAAGATGAGCAAAAACAGAAAAAAGGTGAAATTTTCAAAAAATCATAAAAAAAAATGGCGCAACAACGCGCAACGTTTTTTTTTTGAATTTAAAAGTAGAGATTTCAAATTTTATCGTGATGTATAAAATTTTTAAGAACTCAGCGGAACTCACCTTCAAAAACCTTTTAAATTTTTTTTTTTTACAAAAAAGTGAACAAAAAAATCGTTTTTTTTAATTTCGTACTAATTTTTTTATCATAAAAAATTCAAATAAAATTTTTCTAAAAATTTTCATAATTAGCTGTTTATATAGTCTTTCACAGAAAAAAAAATTCAATGTAAAATCTTTATTCGTTTATCTACAAAAAAATATATTGTAAACCTCCCAAAACCGTAAAAAGTCAATGAACACGCATGCAATTTAATCAACTTTCCTGGTTTTAACAGTGTCCCAAAACCACAAATCTCAAGCAAAAGACTTGAAAATTCACTATACGATGCAGAACTTTGTTGTCTGTCGAGCTGCGTACTTAAATTTTTCCATTTCTTAAAAAAAATTTTTTGCTTAATGTCCGGCTAGATTGGCAAAAAACCCCTATGTGCGACGTTTACAGGAACAAGTGCAATATTTAGCGTATTAAAATTGTATTCTTGTGTCGTGAGTCAGGCCTGTCACAGAAATCAATTCCGATCGAGAGTGGAAGTGATTTCGTATCTTGCTTCTCATTAAACGAAATCACTTTCGAGAATTGATTTCTGTTCTGTTCTGTTCTGGCCTGAGTGTATGGATAGTATTTCAAATGATTATGACAATAGTTCTTGTTCGGTGGCGACTGTTTCTTTGCTAAGTTACTATTAAGTTAGTTTTAGAGAACAAACGTTTGCATGTCATTGATGTCGGAAAGATGCAGATTTATTTCCTTGCAATTTCGTATTTGTTAGGATAAAATACATACTTTTTGTTTTTCACACTGGTCTGTTTGAATATTAGCGTATTTCCACAGGAATGACATGGCTTAATTCACCTGCTGTGTTTCAGTGTTTGGTTTAGTGCGATAAGTTAAGGACTGTTTTGTCCATTGATGACTTCAATTTCCGAAGAACAAGAGGACCCATATAAAAGTTGGAAGTATACCAAGGGTACTAATAAGTAAATACGTTAAACTGCAACGGTTTTTTACTTTAAATTCGGGAAAAAATTTCAGGTTTTATTGTGCATGCCCATAATTTATCGATTTAATTAAGATTAAAAATTAAAATTTACAAAATTTTGATAAAAAATAAAAACATCGATTTTAAAAGCACAATAATCGATTTCAGTATAAAATCGCATACGTAAATTCGATTGCAAAAAATCGAATTTTTTTACCACAAAATCGATTTTCGATTGGAATCGAAATCGATTTACCATTCCCTTGTTACATCTGTTCATTTTTTGCTATAGAAATATTGCTTATATCGGAAAAACTTTTTCTAGAAAAAAGTAGTTGACATCGTTTTTTTTAGAAATTTTGCCATTATCGATCGAATCAAATTGTGCTACAGAGAAGATGCTGAATTCGAGATAACTTTTCCTGTATAAAAATTTTTAATATCGGTGCAAGTATTTTTTATGGAAATGTTTCTTTTATCAGGGTAAACTACACAACTAAAAAAAAATTGAAAAGTTTAAAAAGATGTCGGTGCAGTGTTTTTTAATGATAACATCAAAGAAAACTTTTCAGTACACAAGATGCAGATATCAGGCAACTGTTTCGATTAATTTATACTGCCAAAATAACACAATTCAATAATTTAAAATTAAGAAAAAATATTTTTTTTGTTTTGTAATTTTTGTATTAAATTAGCATAATTTCTTCTGTTGAAAGAAATCCTGTTATTTTTTTTTTTTATTAATTTCTCCAGTATAAAAGTCGGGCATTTATAATACTGGAAATCAGTTTATTAATTTGTATTAAACTTTACTTAACTATGAAATTTTTTGCTTTATTGTGCATTCTTTTGCTTGCTATTGTGGCCGTCAATGGTGAATATCCAGAAGGACAGGAAAGTGGAGGTTTTGAAGGTGGTGCCGTTGTTAATGCTAATGCAGTAGCTAATGCTGTTGCAACGTCAAACGGAGATGGCAGTGCTGCTGCGAATGCTGTAGCTTCGGCCACGGTAAATGCTGATGCAAATGTAAAAATTTATTGAAAAGTTAATAAACAAAAAGATATGTAAATGAGATTTTTTATAAAAAAAGAACAATTTTGTAAACTGGAATCTTTTTGAATTGGTATTCAATTGTTCTTTTTATTTGTTGCGTGTAGTAGCACAATTTTAATCCAATTAAGCTGTCCCTAAAAGTTTTTCTGACAGTTAGGTGCAAGAATATAATGTATGATGTAATTTTAAATACATATTTTAACATAATTAACCAAGCCGTAGCTGGTTGAAGTGAAGTGGATCAGATTATCTAGTGGAAATCGAAGAAGCAACCGTCACTCTGATAGACTTGCTTACTACCAACCTGACAACCGAGACACCCAATTTTGCAAGGTCTTCAAATTTTTCTATAAATTTATTGAACGAATCTAATATTTTACATCTTTCCAACATCGAATAAAAAAATTACTAGTATCAGGATTAAATTTTTTATGCGGAAATAAATAACACTTTTATATTTCATTATTATACCCTCCACCACAATTAGTTGTGAAGAGGGTATATTCAGTTTGTCATTCCGTGTGAAACTTTTTTACTATTCATCTCAGACCCTATAAAGTATATATATTCTGGGTCCTTGAGTAATTTTAAGTCGATTTAGCCAAGTCCGTCGGTCTGTCCGTCTGTCCGTCTGTCCGTCTGTTGAAAACACGCTCACTTTCGAAAAACTCAAAAGAAATCAACAAACTTGGTGTCAAATTGCTTGTAGTTATCCTAAGCAGTTTGGGATTGAAATTCAGCAAAATCAGTTCAATAGGATCTGAGCTATGAATCAAAATGTGGAACCACCACCTAAAAAAAATTGATAATTTTGTTACAAAAACTAACATAAATGGTGGAAAAATGCACAGAATGATATAAGATTTCGCAAAAATTCGTTTTATTCAGCTGGAAATCACGCTGTGAAATTTCGTGAAGATCCGTCAATAATTTACCCTAGGCCCCATATAAGCCCTACTCCCGGAAAACAGTATATTAAGCCTAAAACCCTAACTAACAATGCTATCATTACAAATTTTGGCAAGTCACAGTCACATAGGACTAGAAATTAAACTGTTAACTTTCGTGAAGATCGGTCCATAATTTACCATAGGCCCCATATAAAACCTACTTCCGGAAAACAACTTAGTACGCCTAAAAACGTAAAAAATAATGCTATCATAACAATATTTGGTACATCAAAGTTTTATTGGACAAGAAATAAAATTGTGTTATTTCGTGAAGATCGGTCCATAACTTACCCTGGGCCCCATATAAACCGTACTCCCGGAAAACAGTTTAGTACGCCTAAATCCGTAAAAAATAATGCTATCATAACAAAATTTGGTACATCAAAGTTTTATAGGACAAGAAATAAAACTGTGTAATTTCGTGAAGATCGGTCCATAATTTACCCTGGGCCCCATATAAACCCTACTCCCGGAAAACAGTTAAGTACGCCTAAATCCGTTAAAAATAATGCTATCATAACAAAATTTGGTACATCAAAGTTTTATAGAACTGGGAAAAAGACTGTGAAATTTCGTGAAGATCGGTCCATAATTTACCCTAGGCCCCATATAAACCCTACTACCGGAAAACAGTTTAGTCGCCTAAATCCATAATTAATAACAAATCGTCACAGTTTAAGATAATAATAACATCATACAGATATTACTCTTTAAACATTCAAACTGTCGGTGGAGGGTATCAAAGATTCGGCACAGCCGAATATAGCACTCTAACTTGTTTTTATCAAAAATTCTACTAAAGCTTTAATTTTTTTTAAAAGGAAATTAAATAATTGAAAAATTACCCACAAGTGGCCAGATTTTAAAAATATACACTGAAAAGAAAAATCAATCCATCCGGTGGGGTGTCACAAAGCCATAGGACATAAAGCCATATGGCGTCAAGTCCCATTCCATTGAGACATAAGGGCATATGCCATTAAGTCTCAATATAATGGGACTTAACGCCATAAATTTTTTCCGTAAAATGAGACATAAAGCCATATTTTTGATAATGATTGTATTTCACCCTATTTCATGTAGAAAATGCTTTGTTGTTTCATGTTGCCCTGTTTTATGTCAAAAATGGCGGTATGAACTAAGTCCCCAATGAATTAACTCCCCAAACCCAAAATGAACTAAGCCCCTAAATTTGGGGACGTCGTTCATATATGGAAAAAACCCGAAAAAGCTACGCTAACAAGTGCTTCTCTGCATTGACGAAATGATTTTCTCCTCTATGGTATAACAAAAACCGGCTTCGCTAACTAAAGCTTCTCTGCGTAAACGGCCTTCGTTCGGGAACAAGACAGATTTTAGAAGCTTTACTTTGCGAAATCGGTACTTGTTATACCATAAAGGAGAAAATTCTTGCGTCCGCCAAAAGGCCGGCTATACAGAGAAGCTTTAGTACGCGAAGCCGGTGTTTGTTATACCATGGAGGAGAAAATCCTTGCGCCCGGCCGAAGGCCGGCTATACAGCGAAGCTTTAGTTAGCGAAGCAGGTCTTTGTTATACCATATAAGCATTTGTAACGCAACACATCAAATGGAACATAACACCATAATGGCTTTATGTCCCATTCCACTAAAGTTGATATGAGACTTAAGGCCATATCAAAATTATGGCTTTATGTCCGTTTGGATTGAGACATAAAGCCATTATGGCTTTATGTCCTATGGCTTTGTAACACCCCACCAATCCATCCGTACTTAAATCAAGCCGAAGCGGTCGGTAAGTAAAGGAAATGCGTACTATTGATCATTTCCTTTACTTACCGACCCGCTCGTTACACATGTTTCTCTCACCTTTCTTGCTTTCCCCTTTGTACAAATTACATTTGTACATATTATATAATATCTGAATTTTTCTTAATCATTGTTTTTATAATTTTTCCTAACCTTTGTACTAATGAATTCCCTAACAAATTACATTGTATCTGTTAGTTTGTAGTTAACGTTTTTTTTTACATTTCATATTCACCATTAATGATCGCGTGAATTTGCTGTGAGTTGCACGCACTGCCAGGCCGATACTCGTCATAACCTTTCCAAAAGTGATTTGTAACGAACTTTCGTTAAATGCTAGCTAACATGACTTATCTTTTTTTCTTGTAACGAGTGTTCTCTCAATTATTTACCAGCAGCGAAGCGAGCAACATCTCAACCACCCGGCAGTGCGTACAACTAGCAGTAAACCCACGAATTAGGATACTATTCAACATAATTGTACCCTACACGTATGTATAGTTTAAGTGGAAAAGAATTGTAATAAAGTAAATTGAAATATTACTAAAATTCTGTTTTCACTTTCTTCCCTTAAATCCCCCTATTATAATTACTCCTCTGGAGCAATTATAATAATAACCTTCCTCTCGATAGCCCACCGTGTATATCAGCGGTCATCCCCTGTTCTCTGTCCAGAGGAAGATTATTTAGCACTGGTGTCCATCCCACACATCAGTACACCCTTTGTTTAGAAAAGAACTCTCAAGTGTAAGATACCAATCAGTAGCATGCCCGATATGGTTTTCTTAATCATTTTACTTTGAAAATTTTATGATTTTAACTGAATAATTTTAACAAATAGAATTCGTGAATTTTTGCTTCTTATTTTAGTTACTTTTTCTTCTTTTTTTCTTGTAATGTTGTTGTTGTTTCTACACAAACAAGCAACCCGTTTTTACCTACTTTTGTAGTGCTCTTGTTGTTTCTACAATAAACTTTTACAAACACACGCTTATGCACTACCAACGAAAAGTTAAAGCTTTCATTTACTTGATTTAAGAATTTTATATAGTGATTTTAAGAAATTCCGGATTTGGATTTCGAAAAAAATACCATTTATTTTAATTATTTTCGAACTTCAATTTTTAAGTACGATTTGCACTTAAAGAAATTTGAAATAATTTAATACGAGTTCTTTTTCTTTTTTGTGAAAATGCTGTCGAAATCTGGCCAACTTTTTTTGTAAAATAAATATCAGATTCACGCCAACTTATTCAATTTGGCCGAATTTAGCCAAGAAGAGTAGTCCTTATCGGGACGAATTTTTTATGGAAAAGATATCAAAGTCGAGACCACTTTTCTATAGAAAAGATGTCAGAGTCGAGACCACTTTTCTATAGTAAAGATGTCAGAGTCGAGGCGACTTTTCTGTAGAAAAGATGTCAGAGTTGAGACGACTTTTCTATAGAAAAGATGTCAGAGTTGAGACGACTTTTCTATAGAAAAGATGTCAGAGTTGAGACGACTTTTCTATAGAAAAGATGTCAGAGTCCAGACGACTTTCTATAGAACAAATGTCAGAGTCGAGACGACTTTCTATAGAACAAATGTCAGAGTCGAGACGACTTTTCTATAGAAAAGATGTCAGAGTTGAGACGCCTTTTCAATATAAAGATGCCAGAGTAGGGACGACTTTCTCTAAAGAAAAATTGTCAGAGTCGGAACAACTTTTTTTGTATAAAAGTTATTAGAATCGAGAAGAGAAAAGTTGATTCTCTAAAAAAGTATTCAATATCGGCACGATTTTTTTTTTTTTTTTTTTTTTTTTTGTAAAAACAGTGATCGGGACGATTTTTCTACAGAAAAGTTTTCCAAATCATGACGACTTTTTCTTTAGAAAAGTTGTCAGGGTCGGGTAGAATTTTTCTGTAAACAAGTTTTTCTATAGAAAATTTGTAAAAACGAAACCTTTTAACCACAATATTATAAATAATTTGTATGTATTTTAAATATTTCATCTGATTAAGCTTCATCATATAATCAATACCCTTTTTCATTAAATTGGCATCAGTTTTGGCCATATCAGCAACAGTACCAAGAATAGAATCACTGGACTATCTATCACCTAAATCAGCTTTAACAGAATTTTAAGCATTTAGAAATTTGGCAACAGCTCCATGCTCTTCACAAGCATAACCACATACAGAACACTTAAGCCAGTATAAAAATGGAAGAATTAGAAAACTTATGGTGTTTTCTGTTCTACAAAAAAAATGTGACATTTTATTTAAAAAAATGCAATTTGTTGTCTGTTTCTTAAAAGTTTTGCTCTCGAAAAGGGTGAGTTTTTTATAATAAAATAAGCCAACCTTTTAGAGAGCAAAATTTTTAAGAAAAAGGCACCAAATTGAATTTTTTTTTTAAAATAAATTGTCACATTTTTTGTAGAAAAGAAAACACCATTAATTATAGTTAAAAGAGTTGAGTATTTTTATAGAAAATTTATGTTTTAGCACAAACTAAACAGGTTGAAAATAATAAACCCTGTTAGAAACTGTTAAAATATTACCGCCATCATTGGTGTAACATTTATTACAACATAAAAATAAATATTTGCAAAAATATTTTACAGCAACCTTTGATTTTAGCTTGAAATTAAATTCTGTAATGCCAAACTTAGTCTGCTGATGTAGGGGGTAAAGATATTCCAAATAACATATACATATTAAACGATTTTAAATTAAGTTTATTATTCTATATGTTTTTGTTAACAATTAAAAAATTAATTAACTACTGAGGTGTAACGATGAGCAACTTTCTTCTTCAAATTAACATCAGCTTTTGCCGCATTCACAACGACCGCATGTTCACTCGAGGCGGCTCCTACAATGTCAGTTTTAGATTCAACAGCAGTTCCTCGAACAACAACTACCGCCAAAAATAAAAACCATAAGAGAACAATGAATTTCATGTTTGATGTTAGACAACTGAAAAACAAATTTTTGTATTTTTTGTATATCAAGTCATTTTTAAGAAGCATTTTTAGAACTGGAATAGATTTAATTAAAATAAACAAGAAGTATATTTTAAATTAATTTTTATTGGTTTAATGCAATAAGAAATTATAATATTTTTTATTTAACAATAACTTGTATTTAATTTGAATTAAAAGATCAAATGAATGCAGATAATATTTAAATTGGACATAATTTTGAACGAAAGTATTGGGTGTATAACTTAAAAATAAGAAAGTTTTAGCAAAATTTAAGTATTTATAGTGAAAGATTGATACAACATGAATGCATTTAAAGATTTGGCCATCACTAAATGTTTCAATATAGTCACCTCCAACAAAACTATTTTAAAAGATATTATTTTTCCCAACAACCATATTATTGTTAAATTAGTCCTCCATAATATGATTGTGGCTTCTTGATGGAGGATTATTTTAACCATAATATGGTTTTCGGTAGCTAAAATATCTTTCAATTAAACATAATATGTTTAAAATTTTCTTTGAAAATAGTTTTGTTGGAGGTGAACATATTTAAACATGTTTTCTCTGGGTGTAACTGTGACCTTTCTGGCTACGAATGGTTTTCGCACCAAAAGAACTATTCAAAAGTGAAGAGTTTTAGTGAGAACGTTCATAAGCCGTTCAAAATAAGCCATAGTCCTACGCAGCGAGGGGGTACTATAAGGCGAGTGAGGTAAAAATGCTCAACCACTGTTTCATAAATATGTGCCCGAGCACTGTTACGATAAAACATTGAAGTGTCGAATATTTCAGGCGTTTTTTCGGTTAATGCTCGCTTCAAAGAAATCAATGCCGTTCGGCAAAGGTTTACTGTCATCGTGTCAGCAGCCCATTATAGATAATATCAGCATACATGTTGCAGCTGGATGCTTTATGCAAACAAGTATGCAGCATGTTGCATGCATAGGAGCGTAGGATGCCGTGGAGCGTAGAATGTGTAAATATAATTTTCCTGTGTAATTTTGTTTGCGTCAAGAACGACGTTGGACAAAATGAGCAGGTTTTGACGAGCAAAATTTTATTATAACTTGTGGTGATGTCGCGCTAAAGGCGTTGCATATAACTTAAAGCGTAGAGCGCAAGTAACGTTTGAAAAGCATGCAATGCGTTGACGCGAAAACAAGTGGTGTAGACCTCCAGCTTTACGTTTGCGCTATGAATATTTAGCTTAAGCATTCAATCGGTTGGTTAAATAAGCTAACGAGCAATTTCTTCTGAATTGATTTCTTCTAGTTCATGTATTTTTTTTCGTAACATGGAATAAAAACTTGGTATGTCCTCTTTGAAACTTGTGGTGGAGGTTATAAAATTGCGTCTACTTGCTTATTTTCTATAGACTCCTGAACTACTGATCCGATATTTGTTATATTTTAAGTGGGCAGTGCCAGGTTCATATCAAGATAACACAGATATCTGTATATCTGAAGCACGGTAAAAGTTAAAGTGTCCAAATTTAGTGTAAAACATCTGTAAACAAGTGTTGTGGGGAAGAGAAGTGAGTATGGTAACTTCAAAACCAATACAATAAAGATTTCTATAAACATATCTAGAGCCTAGTTATCAAAATACTACATCTGTTAAAAAGGATGCTGAATTAAAGACATGGGCGTGGCACCTGCAATACAAGGACAATATACATTTCTTTATTTCGGTGTAATTGCAACAGTAGAAGATTCTGAAATTCTTATTCAAAATTACAATGCATATTCTAATGGGTAATGAGCCATCTAAAACCTGCCTACAAGTCATCGTTGTCTAATGGTATTGACCCAGATGATTCTAAAATTTCAAGGGCTTTCGAAACATTTTAAAAGCACAAATTAGCTTTTATTTACGCCAAAAAATTTTTTTTTTTGCAATATGGAAAAAAGTCTTATTTGGAACTCATCATAAACTCTTGGGTTTCTAGATACCTTTCACTTTTATTTTTTTACATTTAGCAATATGACACAATCGACTTTTAAATCGACTTGCTAAAAATGGGTTTTGAGGGCTTCTGCAACATTTTCTGTGCTGCGACTTTTTCATAACTAAGATATTTACAAAATTAGTGTTATTTTAAGGTTATTGAAGAAAATCAAAATTTTGACCTTAAAATTTGCAGAATTCGACCAAATAATGTTTGGCAACTTTGTACAAAATCCTTTAGCGAGTATTTTTGCTGAACATATGAACCCATAATATTTGCGAATACAGGGTGTTTTGATGCATTTTTCAATAAACATTAATTTTGCGCCAAATAGCGGCAATAATTTGTATATTCTGCAATTGAAAGTAGTGATGGGAAACTATCGATAGGAAAAATATCAATATCGATTCTATTACTATTTAAAATACAGCTATGAAGATATGTTACCGCAGCTATACACACTAGTATTGGGATACTATCGACATTTATCGATAGTTCAGATTTCACTATAGATATATCGATATTACTATCGACTGAATCTTTGTACTTGTGCAGGACAACTTTAATTATTTTTTATAAGGCTACAGTCCGTTGTTTTTATCACTTTATTGAATGTACGAGGCGTATGTATATGGGCATTTCCAGCGAAAAGTCTACTTTTTGTAACGTAACGCCAGAAGTATTTTGAATTGTTTTTCAAAAATTTTATATGTATAGTTTACTTTTTTATATCTTGGTGTAAAGCGCAACTAGCTCTACATTTAGTAACAAATTGGATAACGATTGAACAACATGGTCCGAAAATACAACTTTATTTGTAATCTGGCGTAACATTAAAAAAAAGTAGACTTTTCGCTGAAAATGCCCATATTTACCTTAAAACAAGCAAAGATTTTTAAATTTTATAGCTTGAAAAATAAATCTGAATTAGTTATTATTTTGCTTATATCTGCAAATCCTTAGCGTCGATTACTGTCATTTTTTTTTTTTGAATACAGTGCTACTTCATTACTTTGTATATATAAAACCCCTTTTTACAAATTTGACATCTTCATTTAATTCTTTTAACATTTTGTGTTACAAATATCACGACACGTCAAAATGGAAATGCCCATATACGCACGTTATTTTAGATGACAGTTTTTTAAAAATTGATAAGTACCTTTCTGAAGGAACCGAAGTAACAGGGACTATCAGATATTCCATTGCAACTTTAAAAAATGTTCTAAGTTCTAAACCCAAAAAGGTTATCAATCTAGTGGACTTATCCTCTAATGGTCGTTCATTGTTTTGTCCTATGCTTGCAATTGCATTTGGATTTGCATTTTTTTTACAACATTACAAAAATATTTGACATTTCAGTCCCTATATAAACATGTAAAAATTTCGACTTAAAGGCCTTTAACTAGCAGTAAAAAGCACTGCTAAGCAATCCATACTACTTGCCATTCTTGTTGTCTGTATTCATTGCTGTAATTCAGCGCGAATTAATAATAGCAAGTACAAATTTGCGGCAAAAAACTGTGTGTGTAAAGCTGCTAATGATTTCTTAATAGCTGTATTTGAAATAATAAAAATATCGATATTTATATTTTTCCTATCGATATTTTCGATATTTTAAGACTATCGATAATATCGATAGTCTATCGATAGTTTCCCAGCACTAATACACACACAGGTTTTTGGCGCAAGTTTTTACTTGCTATTATTAATTCGCGCTGAATTACAGTAATGAATACAAACAACAAGAATGGCAGGTGGTATGGATTGCTTAACTGTGCTTTTTTTACTACTATCTTAAGGCCTTTATGCTGAAATTTTTATAGGTTTACATAGGGACTGAAATGTCAGATAGTTTTATGATGTTGTAAAAAGAAATCAAATAAAAATGCAATTGCAATTGCCAGCATAGGATTAAACAATGAACGACTATTAGAGGAAAAGTCCGCTGGATTGCCTTTTGGGTTGAGAATTAAATCTAATGAAGAACATCATCTAAAGTTGCTATAAAATATCGTATAGTCCCTGTTACTTTGGTTCCTTCAGAAAGGTGCTTATCAGCATCACAGTTTTTAAAAACTGTCATCTAAAATGACGCGCTTAGATACATACGTCTCATAAGTTCAATAAAGTGATAAAAACAACGAACTTTAGCCTGATAAAAACTAGTTCAAGTTTTTCTACTTGAGTACAAACATTCAGTCGATAGTAATATCGATATATCGATAGTGAAATCGATAGTATCCCAGCACTAATTGAAGGATAATTCAAATACCTTTCCAACAAACAAAATTTTTAAAATCGGTGGAAAAAACCGAATGAGAAAGAAAAGGGCTATAAGATAACGAAAAAGTTTCAAATTTATTTTAAAATATGTATATAATTCAAATTCATCATAAAAGTTTTGAGCGTTCATGACGGTAACTTAACGGTCTGCCTACTCTTCGGGTCCTACCAGGGGTGTTCCAGTCAATGCAATTTTAGCTATGTCGTCTAAAGGCCTGCGCAGCGTGTGACTTATCCAGCGCCATTTTCGGTGGAAGATATCAATATGGATTGGCCGCCGATTTGTTTGCCTCCAGAGTTCCGCATTACATATGGAGTTAGGCAAGAAAGTTTACTTCGGAGACATCGATTAGCAAACACTTGTGGGGAGTTAACGTCGTACGCTGCCGTATTTCACATCTCCCATTCACAGAGGAGCACAGACTTGACACATGAGTAAGCGATACTGATCTGATTGTTCTTGGATATAACGGAAGATTTCCATACTGACCGGAGGGTACCGAACGCTTGATTGGTTTTTGAGATTCGCTATAAAGATTCTGCCGTAGCAAAATTAAGAGACTTCTTCTTGTTCTATGTTCTCTATGCGAAATCTGTTAGTGTTTACTGTATTGCAGCGCATTACCTTACTCTTGTTCGCTTTTATTTTTAGACCTTGTAGTATGGGGGTCGGCATTAAGCATCTCGGGCGGTATGTTGTCGGCTCCAGGGGCCTTATTTGTTTTTAGGTGATTTACAGCATACATAACTTCTGCGATATCTGGGCATTCAATAGAGGTATCTTGCCTTTTTTCGTGGGAAACACAGGTGCAATTGTTTTGGTAGTTGTTTTCATACTTCCAGTTGGTCTTTCACAGATGCTGTGAGCTTGCCTTCGGCGTTGGTCTCAATTACTATTTAATATTTTTTTTTAGTGAATGAATAAAACTTTCCAAAAAAAGGCTTTAATATATTTTATACGGCCTTGAAAGTCAGTGTAGTTGTTAATGACTATAGTATCTAAAATTCTACGGTGGTGCTTGAAGATTACATTCCTACGTCATAAGTTATATGTGAACTAAGATGAAAAGAACTCATTTTTTTTTTTTGCTTTTTTTAAAATTTTCTAAATTTTCTTGTAAACGAAAAATGCGACCGTCACGCACCACTGTAGAATTTGAGATCTTGAAGTCTTTTACAACTGTGTTGAATGGCAAGACTTAACATTTAGTCCAATTTGTGTAGCGATGAATGTTAGCAGTTGCAATTTTCTTACTTACAAGTTTTGTTGTTGCCATTTTTTTCCCCAGTGTATTATTGCAACAATATCAAAAAATGGAAGATTACAGCATTAACTAACTATTAGAGTTGTCAACCGATTAAGAATAATTCGAATTATCGATCAAACAAAAACAAACTCTTGTTCGAATAATTTTAAAATGCCGATTTTCGAATAACGAATAAATCGATTAAATTATGTCGATTAATCGAACAATTTTTTTTATTAAAAAATAAATTAATAACACTGGTTTACAGCCAAAAAATACCAAGAACACCACATGCCTAGATAAGTTAATTGGGACCTCCTGAACACGAAAATCGCTGTAATTTTTTTTCCCTAAGTACCGTTTTTTAGATAACGGTACTTTTGTATTTTTCGGTGTATGGTCTCACTCAAACCCTTGTGGAGCCCAGTCCGATCATAAAGGTAGAAAATATTGGTATTATGTCTGTGGTAACAACCCATAACAGCCTTACTAGAGTTAGGACACAATTGAGTTATTAGTACCATCTTATTCAGACTTAGGCTGTTATGACTTGTGACCACAGATATTATATATATATATATGTATATATATCTTTGCCATTACCATTGAAAACGATGTAGCAGAAAATAATCCAATGACATCAAACAATGCCGAACTTGTTCCACTAGAAAAATACATACAGAAAGACAGCGGTTGTTCTATAGAAGAAATTGTACGCAGAAGTTTGGCTGAAGACCGCCTTTCGAAAATCCAAAGTTGTATCGGACTATTTTAGAAATAAAGATTTTACAATTCCTTTAAGTAATACAACGATATGGAGTTAAGATGAAAAGTTGTTAACATCAAAAGAGAAGAAGTCATAGTTGTTTTGAGGAAAAATAAAGAAGAAAATGGAAGATTTTCCTTAGTTGTAAATTATTGGACGGATGTATCTTATTTTAAATATGTATTTTTTTAAAATAATTTTGTATTCGTTATTCTCATCGATTAATCGAATAATTTTTCAGATTTAATCGTTTGTTCGAACGAACACAAACAATTATTTGAATAATTGACAACTCTACTAACTATCCAACAAATAACAATATTGATTTTTTAGCTGGTAACATAAATAATGCGTTAAGTTCAAGTTTTCAAGGACACCCTAATTTTCCGTTTTAGGACAAGTCAAGGACACTCTAATAAGCAATAAAGGTAGCTTACTCTACCCCCGAATCATTAAAAATCATTCGGCATTCATTGAAAATCAAAAAGTACATTTTGGCATATTGCTATTTATATTTCGATGGGCCGCCTATAAAAATGAAAGTTGTAGAAATTGTCTCTTATTTGGTCTTCGTTTTTTTTAACTGTCCTTATTTTTTGGGTAGTTAAATACCCATAACGCAGAGTTGGGTTAACAAAAAAATTATATAGCATTGATATTTTTCAAAGTCTGTTTCATGACGTCACACACATCTAATTCGCTGTTTAAATTATATTTTTTGACTTAACTAACAATACATTGTCAAAATATAATAATAATTAAAAATTAATTTATGCCTAAAAGTTTTATGGATGGTCTTTTATTTATTAATTTTTTTTTTTCTCAATACAAATGTTCATTTGGAAAAAGCCTTTTGACGCAAGAATTAAATTAATAATTATAAAAATTAAAATTATTTTAAAAACTGATTTTATAATTAAGGCACGGTAAGTAGTCCACAGCATAAAAACATTTATTTATTTGTGATCCGACAGCAATGAGAACCAGTTTTTTTTAAGTGTGTTTGACGTTATTCCTGTGTCTATAACAAAATAATTTTTATATAAATTTAGAAAAGATTCTTCAACTATCATCCAGTTGTCTAACTCTGCTGTTCAAACATGAAATTCTTTACTTTCTTTTACTTATTAATTGTGGCTGTGGTGGCTGTTAGCGGCCATCTTCGTGCTGCCATTGGAACTGGTGCTGGTGGTGCTGGAATCGGTAGTAATGCTGGTATAGGTGCTAGTGGTAATGTTGGAGGTGCAGCTTCTACTGTCGTTGGAGTTGCTGCTGATGTCGTCGAAGCTGATATTAATTTGAAGGCACGTGCTTTGAATCGTGCTACCTCTTTGGTGGGTTAAAAAATTACAAAGTGATGAAAAAATATTGAAATAAATGAAAAAAATTCTTAAGTCCAGTTTGTAGAAAAAAACATTTGATTTCCGTTGCAATTATTTTAGATTATTAAGGAAAATTGCAACATTTTTGCAAAATATTGTTGACTGAGTTCTTTAGTTTAAATAATAATTTAAAAAAAGTTCATTACGATTAATTTATTTCGTTGCCTTCACTCGTAAAGCAGCTAAGTCCCCTTTTTTTTCAAAATGCAGTTTTGGTACACAAAAATACATAGTGCCCATTTATATTATACGATTTTTGTCGTTTATTCGAAAACGAATTGAAGAGTTCACTCGCTTGTCTACCCCTTTTAATTCCTTTAACCCCTCTCACCAGGCGCGGATTAAGGGGGGTGAAATAAGGAAATTTCCCCCCCGTAAATTATAAAAATATGTTTTGTTTATTTCGATAATACAAGAGTTCCCATTAATATTATCTTTTTTTTAATGTACAAAATTTTTGGAAATCCCAGCAAGGTTTTTTTTTTGTTTTTTTATTGAATCTCTAACGAAATTTTCAATAAATATCCAAATCTTCATCCTAATAGTTATTTATTAGATATTTTCAATGAAACATCTAGTTTACTGTATTCAAATACTTATTATTCTACATTCAATCTGTGTATAACCAAAGAGTAAACGTTTGACTTGAAAATGCGTGCGGTTGAATTATTAAAAAGCCTTGGTATTTGCAATATTTATGTTTATATTAATGTGTTATATGAATCAAAATTCTATTCGATAATTTTTGACGAAAGAACGGATTTGTCGGGGAAAGCCAGATTTCCTTACATTTAAGATATTTCACCATACAACAAAAAGTTGTTAGGCAAGAATTGTTTTGGCTTTGTTGTAAAAGCATTTAAAGAGCCTTCACAGGATATTGATAATGACGCTGATGTGTCAATTGATGCGATGGCACTATCATCAACAGTTCTTAAAACTTTGACAAATTTTAGTCTTGACCTAAAAAATTGTATAGGAGTTGGAACTGATGGGTGTCGTTTGATGTCAGCAGAAAATGGAGCTGTAAAAAAATTCTGGAAACCGCGATAAATGCGAAACAAACGCCTTGCTATTTCCCGTAAATCAGGCAAAACACGTTCTTAGTAAAGTATTTGGGAGCCAAACTCTCTACATTATGCGAGACAAGATGGGTGGACCGTCACGACTCAGCTTTACACTTTGCAACAAGTGTACATCATATAGTAGAAGCTTTGGAAAAAATATCTGAGTGGAAAGGTAATACTTCATCAAGAGCCTTATATTAAGGAACTCACTTAGAACTTTTGAATTTATTTGCGGAATAAACATATTAAGTGTGATACTTATTGTAACACAGCCGCTTAGTATCATTTTACAAAAGCACGATATAGATCTTCAAAAAGGATCAAGCCTTATCAAAACTTTGATCATGTGCCTTGAAGAAAAAAGAAATAAAGCCGAAGAACAATTTAAAGTGATTTTTAAAAAAGTTAAAGTGATTTGCGTTCAAATCGAGGTTCCAACCTAAAAAACAAGATTTGAACGAAATAATCACATCCAAAATGTTGAAGATTTCTACCGAGTTGTAGGTTTCATTCTCTTATTGAATTTATTTTAGAAGATCGCAAAACACCTTTCCAAAAGATATCTTTAATGTATTGAACATACCAAAACTTCTACTCAAAGTGTAATCAAGTCATATACAGATATAAAACTTTTAAAACCACAACTCGGGATAAACACCTACTAACATCTAAACTTGAGCCTGAACTGTAGCATTGGCAACAAACATGGAAATTATCTGAAAATCTATCAGATAACGTTGTAGATGCTTTAATAAACTGTGATGAAGATATCTACCTAAATCTAAGAAAAATATTTCAAATTTTCGTTTCAATGCTCGTAAGTAATGCTACGAGCGAGAGGTAATTTCCTACCCTTCGTCGAATAAAAACATGGCTCAGATCAACAATGACAAACTGAACATAGACTGTACTATCTAAATTTGCCTCACAAGGAAATCATAAATTGCTTATTTAAAAAGATTAGTTTATTTTAATTTATATTGAATATTTTATTTAACATTATTGTTGAGTTTTTTTAATATAATATACACAAATTGCTTTTAATAAACTTTTAAAAACAAATTTTTTTTGTATCATAAAAAATTTCACCACCCCCCCCCCCCCCCTAAGGCTCAAGCTGGATCCGCGCCTGCCTCTCGCCCATAAGGTAAGAATCGCAACTACAAAAATCGTGTAATGTAAATGGGGACATAGTTTGCAGAAGAAAAATACTACTTTATATGTTTTATTTGTTCTGTAGCAGGGTTTAAAAAACTGCAGTCGAAACCAAAAACTGTCGAACAAAAAACGAAAATTTTAGTACAACTTTTCGCTTTATGAGTTTGAAGGTGGTATGTCCATGGACACTATGACACTGGACTTTATGACATGCCACCAGTTTGAATGGTATTGACTGTTTACATTTAATGAATCAGAAGTAAAAGCAATAGTTTATTTTTGGCCAATGACAAATTAAGACGTGGAAGTAATGGCAGTTTTTCTAATTTGACTGCAGTTTTTTAAACGCTGTTCTGCAGTATTCAGAGAAAAGTTGTGCACACATTTTCGTTTTTGTTTGACAGTTTTGGTTTCGACTGCAGTTTCTTAAACCCTGACAATAGTGATGGAAAATTCAGTACTTTGGTACTATTTTGAGTACTTTTACTCTTCATAAAAACCACGGAACCCCCACGTCAGTTTAAGAACTATTTTTTGTTATACTCCTATGCTTCGTTGCTTTTTTTTTAGACATTTTCTACGTGCCATGAACATACAATTTATTGGTTTTTTTTCGTTCATGGTTTTTTATGCAAAAGTTTTGATATTCTTTAAGCACTAATGTCATTTTAAATGCGTTTTACATACATGGTTTCGGTAACAGTATAACATATTTACTATTTTTAATCACCAATAGTAACAAATTCACATATTTTCATCACCACTAGAAAATACGTAATAACCTTTTTGTTCGGAAATAAAGAACGAAAATAAGAAGATGCTTTAAAACTTTGCAAAAAAACGGAGGCTGCTTCCAATGGGCAAAAATTTATACATTTCTTGAAAGTCATGTACATATGTACATTAGTGTGTCCCAAAAAAATAGTTATTTTATGCCCCACCTTTTTTTTAAAGTTTATAGGCTAAAGTGTTTATGTGATTTTTTTCAGATTTTTCGGAAGAGGTTTAGAGGTCGCTAAAATCGAATTTAACCCAAAAATCGGTGTTTCTCGACTTTTTTTGAATTTTGTTAATTACTCGGCGAATTAGAACGATTTTCATTGTTAATAAATCATTTTTTTAAAGAAAACTTCGCAAACTTTACTTCTCTGTGCAGATTTTATAAGTTTCGGTTATTTTTTTTTGCTCATTTGGGTCCCTTTAATGACATTTTTTTGTATATTTAGCATAAATTTGAAAAATAATGCTTTGTAACTTTTAAAAATTATATTGAAGTTAAAAAAAACTAATGATTCAGTTTAAAAGGTGGATAAATTCTGAGTCATTTTAAAAAAAATAATTGAATTTGCTCTTACCGTTTCAAAGTTAAACCCTTTTTAAGTTTTGTACCCATTTTGTGAAATTACAAATAATGTAATGTCTTTTAGGTAGGGATTGCTGTTCGGTTTTAACCGAAACCGAAACCGCGGTTTTTAATGCCTAAAAATCGAAACCGAAAACCGACAACAAAAACCTCGGTTTTAGCTTTTACTTTAACAATGTATTTATGCTTGAAGAAATTGCAAATTAAACCTCATACTTGTACTTCATGTACAAAAACTTTATACATAACAGCTTTTAACAATGACAAGGTATTTCAAAATTCTTAAAATTCAAATAAGTACTAAGAAGAACAAATGTTATCTTTATAACTCTTAAGTACACGAATTATTTGTGAGGCATAAACTGCCACCTGAATTTTGTATGGAGTTTCTTGTGGCTGTAGAAAAAACTCACACTATCGAACCTCTGGGCAAGGCTGGGACTACTTTTATATGTTTTATGGCTAAACAGGAACATTTTTTTCTAATTTTAGAAAAAACTGAAAAGAAAGAATTCTTATGTGTTGTGTATGCTTTCTTAAGCGTTTCATTTTGAATTTATTTACTGCAGTACATATATTATAGGGAAGGGGTGACCAGGCCCAGGTGGATACAATATGCACAAAATTTTCATTTGGCCAATTGCGAAATTGAGGAATACAAAAAATTTCGTTCTAATATACTTAATAATTATGTAAAAAAAAAAACTGGAAAAGTCAAAAAATGCCTGGAGGCTTATTCTGAATTGCGATGCGAAAATTAATGCGAGGCGAAAGTGCATAAATGAGAACAATTGCTATTTTGTATTGCGATATTCGCAAAGTTTTTTTTAATCGCATTTCAAATGCGAAAAGTTGACAAGTCGGTATTCTACATTGCAAAAACAAATGTCAAATTCGCAAAATTTATTCGACAACAAAATAGCATTCGCAAAGTACAAACATGTTAGTTAAAGATAATATTTTATTTATTTATTCATCATATATTTATTATTTAGTTCAGGGAAGCAAGCAATAAGACCACCAAATCGCGTCAATTTGAAGTAATGATAGAATTTATGAATAAGCACCAAATGCACGTCAGTCGGCAAAAACTTTGTGGCTAACGTTAACTAAAGAACTAAATATCAATGGACCACCTATTAGAGAAGCTGCAGGATGAAAAAAGTATGAAATATATAAACCAGTTAAAAAATATTTGACTTCAACTTTAATTTTAAAAGGTTTGGGCCGATTTTAAAGTACACACTAAACACTTTCAGTTTCTTCGTCGTCGAACCACAGTGCCACAAAATCCATTTTTATTATTTTTTTTTTTTTATTACAGAATTTCCTTAATATATTTTTTAAACAATTTTCACAGCCAAACACAAACAATTTATTTATTTTTAATTTGACGTTTATTGACCCTGACGTATATTTGAGCAGCGTTGCCACGATTTGAAATAAATTGCGAATACGAATGCGATTGCGAAAGTCTAACAGAATACCAATTTTCATTTCATATGCGCATCGCAATTCAGAATAAGCCTGCTGGTCAGGCCCAGGTATACACTTAACGGCGAATAAAAGTACCTGCATTGAAACAAATTAAAAAATTGTTTTACATGCAAAAAATATATATGTTTATGCATGAATTTAACTTTGATATTTTCAAAACCGAAAACCGTACCGAAACCGACCGGTTTTAATCATTTTAAACCCGAAACCGCGATTTCACATTTTATCGGTTTTTAGCAAACTCTACTTTTAGGTATTCTTTCCAAATATTAAATATGAAATATATACGCGAAGATTTAACTTCAGGTAATACGCCCATGAGAAGATTACAAACAACTGCTTCAACTGAGCCTTATATTTTTGGGTGAAAGATCTAAGCCCTATCTGACAATAAAAGCTCCTGAAGCCATTAATCGGGAACGCTGGATGATGAAAATTAAATATTTTTTAAAAATATCCATTTTTCAAAACAGCTTCAATTCTTCATAAGCGCTTCAAAAATTGACGCCTTGCTTGAATTTAATTCATTTATTTTGAGAATATATATCAAAAATTGGTACCTATGCCAATGCCCTAGATACGCTCCTCTCAATGATTTAAGTTTATTGAAGCAATTGTATGACTACAAATGCTTTAACAAATCAATCGCACGCGCCAAGTTGAAAACTTTTCTGCGGCATCAGTTCCTATCCGGTAAGTTGGCTGCCTAAGCGTTTTTTGATGAACGTATCGACACCAAAACTTTGCGTTTAATGGTCGAAAATCACAACGCACAAAGTAGCGGCAAAGAATAAGTAAAAAGCAATATTAACCGAAAACATGCTTAATAACAAACAAATTCAAGATATAATGGCTAATAATCACATTAATCTAACAACCTCTGAAACAGACTTTCAGAATTTGTTGCAGGGCATAGAGCTTCATCATAAAACCTCTAATAACTAATTGAAAGTTAAAAAAAATACATTGCACATTTCCATATATTTTTATATCAAAATGAATTAATTTTTTTTTTTTTTTTTGTTTTTTTCTATAATTTTTAATAAAAAATAGATTTTATAAAAAGTACAAAAAATTTGAATTTAGTACTCTTTTGCTTGTTGGGGAGTACCATCTCAATTTTTCAATTTTCCATCACTGCTGACAATATTATATCACTGGATGGTTGTAAACTTTTAAATAAGTTAAATAATACCAATTGTTTTTTTTTTTTAAATTATCGAACTATATTTTTAACTTTCACAGTTTTTGTTTGGATCTTTTAGAAAAGCATACCAATTTTCATATTTTTTAATAGTTTGTGTGTTTAAGTAACATTTTTTCTTTAATTAAGTGCTGACGAATTGGCATATATGAAACTTTATGAAAACCAAATCTTTCTAAAATTAAATTTTAAAGTGATGCATGAAGAGCAATGCTTTGCAAAATGTATTAGTCCAACCAAAAATAACTATCGAGCAAAAGATTCTTAAAACTTGCCTTACATAAATTGTAGGGCCATGAAGGACAAACATATGTATGGCCATATTTAAAGTTTATAGCCCATTCCCTAATCATTCTCAAATTAAAGCGTATTGGCGGTCTAACTGTCTCCATATAGTCAGTGTCCACTATTTTTGAGCTAAGTCTCCTCAACACAAGACAGCCAATCAAAGCCCAACCTGGCCACCTGGCTGTCCACATATTTAGTGACCTTCGCGTACCCAGCAATGTTACCACCCCCTTATCAATTCAAATAAACTTCAGTCATTAGGAAGCCTAAATGATTTTTTTAATATCAATTACATCAAGGTAAACTACTGCACCCGTGCACCTTATCCTCGAGCCATCAGCAAAAAAAGCTAATTGCGCACACAATCTGCCCTGACCCAATCAGCTCTCATTAGTCGTTAATTCCATTCTCGGCAATCCGTAGACAATGCCAATCTCATCCAAGATTCACTAGTGATCTAGCGCGAAACTTCCTAACAGTTCCAGTTAGGGTAGCCAGATTTTAAATGCGGAAAAACAGTACATTGAATAAAAAAAAAACAGTACAGTCAAGAAAAAAAAGTAAATTTTTTTGACAAAAACATAACTAACTAGTTATTTAAATTATTAAAAATATTTTAAACTTTTGATTAAATATACAACAACAATTATATTAAAAAAATACATGTGTAACGTCAAAGGTATGACTTCCATTTTATGGCATTTCATAAACATACAAAATTACTCCATTTACCTTTAAAAAGCAAACACCACAAACGAAGCATTTGGCCTAAATGTTCGGTTTTTTTTTTAATGTGAAGACAGGAAAATTAATACATTGTTGTAAGCCATATAAGAAAGGAGAAAAGCCTAACTTACCTTAAAACAACTAACTCATTGATTGTGTTACTACGATTTTCTTTAAACATATTCTTATTAAAAGCAATTCTCACCACACACATAGTTACACAAATCATGTAGAATCTGAGAAAATTTCCCAAATTAATTTTCCAATTTCAAACAATTTTTAAATTATTTACGTCCAATTTTACCGTATATAATTAACTATTACTATGTATAACAATAGGTTTTTTTGACATTGGATGAAATTGGCCAATAATCTATAAAATCCAAATAAATAGTTTGGTTTATTTTGATTTCACAAACTCTGAAAATAGTAAAAAAAAAGTTTTAACAAAATTTAACACAAAACTTTCTCTCAGTAAAACAATCAAGAGCAATTGAAAATGATGAAGATAGTCAATAAAATGTGTAACGAAGCTTTTCCCTATTTCAAAAATAGTTTAGGTAAATAAAAGTTGTCCTCAGTGGTATTAGGTATTTTTATAAATTTTGAACACGGAGAATTTTCCAAATATTTTCGTTTTCAATTTGACGTGATTTCGATTTCCAGAACATGCCCGAAAATTAAAAAAGTTCTAAAAGTTAAAGATAATTGTGTTGGAATAAGTATTTACTTAGGGTGTGTGTGAAACGGTAGCAAAGTACTCATGGAAGTAAAATTTTGACACTATTGAGGTGAATAAAATTTCACTAGCCCTAGGGGCTAGTATGAATTTTGACATTAGTGTAGAAATTTTGACAACCACAAAATTATTTTTTTTCATCAAATTTGTTTAAATAAATAAATAATAATGTGGAAGCAGGACCAGCGGCATAAAAAAATTAAAAAGAATTATACAAGATGTTAGTATTTAAATATGTATAAGCTTTTTTGCCCACACTTTTTGTAAAAATTCATCAAATAGTTGGGACGATCTCATTTCCAACAGAATTGAAATGATTGGTAAACGTTTGTTTAATTTATTCATTTTCACAAAACTATTAGTAATTGTTTTTTTCTTTATGTCAAAATTTTACGTTGTGAAAAATGTTACAATTTCACACAGCACAAATATGAAAATTTTCTACCACAAACAAATTTCATTTTACCATAGAACTTTGCTACCGTTTCACACACACCCTTATAGCCTTTTTACACTGATCAACATCTAACATCTACCATCAATTTCCCACCATTTGCGAAGATGTTAACATCTTTCCATAAGAAATACATAGGGCTAAAAAACAACATCTTTCAACATCTTTAAAAGATGTTCCTATCTCATTTTATTCCACTCTACATCTTTCGATTATTTTAGTGTCATCACTATAAAAGTGTCAATAAGTTCTATTATTATTGTGGCATCACTGACAAAATGGAAGTTGATTTGAAAGCAGCGTTACCATTTGTCAAGTTTTATATCTTAATGCAATGTTTTTTTGTTAAGTATTTTTTATATTTTTAAACAAATTGAACTTCAAATACATTTTTGAGTTTTCTTTTTAAATGTTGGCACTTTTGTGAGAAAAAAACATTTTTAATTTAATAAATTTTTTTTTTCAAATATGGTGACATTTTTGTTTGATGGCAGATGTTAGATGTGAGCAATGTAAACGAGTGTTTCACATTTTCTACATCTTTGATGGTAGATGTTAGATGTTGATCAGTGTAAAAACCCTATTATGGTCATTTTCTCATTAGGCGATTATCTTTTTTCTCAACGAAAAACTGCACATTAAAGAAATTTGGTTTTCTCAATGTCTCATTTGCTTCGTTTTAATCGCAAAGCTAACCGGCACTCATCTGCCAATTATTTATTTTCCTTTTATTTGCTGTACAGATAAATTCAATCAGCTGACTCCCATCTTTTACATGTATTTTGAGTGGCGTTGCCAGCTGAAAACTTTGTTTTTTGTCGGTATATTGAGAAACCCAAAATCGTTAACGGACAGTTTATCGGTGCAATAAATTTATGTTGACATTAAGTAACAGACAGTTTGTCGATACATTGAGAAAATGGCCATTAGTATTTAAAAAAAATTATATTGAAAAAAAATTGATTTTGTCTTTGTCTTTCTAAGGTGTGGAAAGGGAAATACTATTGGAAGATGTAGCCATAAAATCATATGTCTTAAAAAAACAATATGAAAATATACTACTGCTGCGAGCAACCCATTACAATTAGATTTCTACACTGAAAGAATTTTCTTCGCAATACTAACGAATTTTGACATTAATCCCATGAAAAATTGCATTATAAAGGAACCTATGCAGCGCTTCGTTGGATCAATGAAACCTGTTTCATTAAAAGGACTTAATGAAACATTACATTAGATCCATGAATATTATTCATTGGATGAATACTTTCAATAAAGTAAAATTTTTTTTTTTTTATATTTTTTTTAATTATTTTTTTTTTCTTTTTTCTTATTTTATTTTACTTTATTTTATTTTTTATTTTTTTTTTCTGTCTCTGGCGGGATTCGAACATGCAAAACCTCGGTGCTGATAGACTAGCTCACTACCAGCTTGTCTACCGGGGCAGTGTAGTTTTTGTATAAAAAAGCTATGTTTTTTTCTCAATTAAGGGCGTAAATATGAGATTAAATTGTCCATAATAACAATAACAACGTTGATTGAAAGTGGATTGAAAGTTTTTGTTTCATTACTATAATGACATTTTTATTGTCATAATGAAAATTTAAATTTATGAAGGCAATTATTGAAATATGTTGCTTTTATAAAAAAATTTTTTGATTTCATAAATTTAATGGCATACATGTAACATTAGATGTATGAAATTATTAAATCTTACATTTTTTAAATAACAATTAAACATTTTTTTAATGAAACTATAATTTTGTATTAAGTTATGAATATAGTTATGTTTGTTTATTGTTTTTTTTGTGTTCCCAATTAAAATTTTTTGTTTTACTTGGACAAACTTAAGTTGTCATATATCCAATGAAAATTTTTAACGTAATTACGAAATCTAATGAAGCGATTTTAACGAAAATACTTCATCAAACCTATGAAATTCCATTTAGACAATGAAAATTTTCATTTACCCAAGGAAACCTTTTTTATGAAAATGATTCATTAAAATGAAGCATTTTTCTTTCAGTGTACTGTGTATTTATGAGAAGACAATAACCACAGCTTAAAAAATCTTATTTTTTAGAACTTTTTTGTTTGGAACACTAGAAAATTTTTTTTAAGCTACATGTTTTTAGCAGTGTTTTTCTTAATATCTTGATTTTATGTAGACTGGACCAAAAAAAAAACAGTACAGAAAACAGTACAAAGTGAAAAAAACAGTACATTTGCATACAGTTTCGGGAGTTGTGCATAAAACAGTACAGTTGCAAAAAAGCAGTACATGTACTGCTAAAAGCAGTACGTATGGCAACGCTAGTTCCAGTTTTCTTAGTCCAAGAATTTGCATCACAAGATTCCCATCACATACTGCTCAATAGGCAGAAGATGTTAAAGTGCAATTGCATCTTCTGCTTTACAATTCATGTTTTCTTTTTGACCGTTTAAGCAAGGCGAATTGACTAGAAGGTGGGGTCAAGTCAACATATTTAGTTTTTTTCTGTGGTCGACTTGTCAAAGTTTGAATACAAACTAGCAATATTTTGACAACCCGACCACTGAAGTGTTGTTGTAGAGTTGACCTCACCTTCTCGTCAATTCGCCTTGCGTATAAGCTTATTGTGTTTTGTTCGTTTTTAAATTTTTACTCCCAAATCGATATTTTATATGAACATTAAACAAATTCTTAAAGTGCTTATAACTCCGTAAATAACTGTCTTATCAATAAAATATGCGAATATTGTGATCATAATTCTTTTACCCAATAACGTCCAGTGTCATAGTGTCCATGGACACTGTGACACTTTTAAAAGTGTCATAATGTCCGTGGGCACCGTGACACTTTGGAAATGGACATTATGTCATTTTTAAAAATGCCATAAGCTCCATAATTACCAAAGACGTTTAATACAAAAAAAGGAATACATACACGCAGGGAAAAACCAGTTTTATTATGGTCACAACCAACAAAACTATTTTTAAAGAAACTAATTTTACCATAATATGGCTGTCGGTGACAATGATTTGGTTAAATTAAACACAATATGGGTAACATTTTTTTTAAAATGGTTTTGTAGCTTTTTCTCTGGGTGTATATATTAAATATATATATCGAAAATAAGGATTTTCTCTTCTATGGTATAACAAATACAGGCTTCGCTAACTAAAGCTTCTCTGTATAGTTTGTTATACCATAGAGGAGAAAATCCTTGCGCTATACAGAGAAGCTTTAGTTAGCGAAGCCAGTATTTGTTATACCATAGAAGAGAAAATCCTTATTTTCGATATATATATTTAATATATACACCCAGAGAAAAAGCTACAAAACCATTTTAAAAAAAATGTTACCCATATTGTGTTTAATTTAACCAAATCATTGTCACCGACAACCATATTATGGTTAAATTAGTTTCTTTAAAAGATCACTTGAAATTTTAACGGTATTTAAAAAAAAAAAATCTTACACATTTTTGATTATAAGTTAAGTTGTGGACATTATGACACTTTGCAAAGTGTCATAACGTTCACGGACATTATGACACTTTTAAAAGTGTCATAAAGTCCATGGACACTATGACACTGGACGTTATGGCATGCCATCTAAATATACGGCAAAATGGAAAACAAGCCTAATCTGTGATCACTCACATTTTTTAACAAAATGTACATGCACATCGATGATAATTTGGTCTTCGTGAGTGCCCCGGTGGGCTAGCTAGTACTGAGCTAGTCTATCAACCCCGGGGTTGCGGGTTCGATTCCCGCCAGAAACTCTGGTTTCTTTCCTGCAGACAAGCGTAAAGCTTCGCGGGGATTAGCATAGGGAATTAAAAAAAGCACAAATTTGATTATTTTTATAAATGAAAAAAATAAGCTTAATCTGCACATGCACATCGAAGATAATTTGTTCTCCACTATCATATTTTTGACAATTTTCGATCCGGGGAGACGAACTTTAAAAATCCTTCATCATTGGGCTTAAAAATAATTATTTCAGTCCGTTAGTCAAGAATGCACCTTTGGGTATTTTCAATTTTTTAATTTAAAATTTAGTTATAACTACATAGTTCTTTTTGATCTCATCGTTTCTTCTGGGTTGCCCTTTTAAATTTTGTTAAATATTTTAAACCAACCTTGTAACATCAGGGATCAAATGACGGCATTCGATATCGATCGAGGTTACGATTTTAATAGAAATTTCGATCTAATGAATCATCCTTAAAGTATACTATATATTTTACTTTTTAAATAATTTTTTTTTTTATTTAAAATTGTTTTTTGAAGCAATTATGTACATTTTTTCATTTACAATACTAAATACCAGTTTTAGGTTTTAAAGTTGTCTTATTTTTAATTAATTATCGAAATATTGTTATTATTTGTTTGTATCAAACGCAGAAACAATTAATATTCCTAAAACCCCCACAAACTGAAGTTCATAGAAAAAAAAATTCGATAGAAAGACATGATGATCATTTATACAAGTTAAACAAAAAACAATAAAAAAAAAATATTAAATTTTTTTAAAAAAAGTTTTGTTTATGAACATTTACATTTTTTTGTAGTTCCTTTAATTTATTTACAGTATAAAAACAGAGTCTGGAATCATTATTGGCAACAGTTACAGAACAGTGTTTCACGATGAAATTATTTACTTGCATTTGCATTATCGCAATCGTAAGCGTAAATGCTGGCGGTTATGGAGTCGGTGGAGGTGGCGGAAGTGCATCAGCTAGCAGTGGTGCATCTGCTGGAGCTTACGGAGGCGGTGGCGGTATCGGTGGAGGCTTAGGTGGCGGTCATCATAAAGGTCATGGCGGCGGAGGTCACGCACATGGAGGTGGTCCTGGTGGTGGTCATGGAGGTGGCCATGGAGGTGGCCATGGTGGTGGTCTTGGCGGTGGTCATGGTGGCGGCCATGGAGGTGTTGTTAGTGGCGGTCTTGGAAGTGGTATCGGTGGTGGTCAGGGAGGTGGTCATGGAGGTGGTATCGGTGGTGGTCAGGGAGGTGGGCTTGGTGGTGCTAATGGTGGCGGCCATGGAGGTGGTGTTGGTGGCGGTCTTGGAGGTGGTCTTGGTAGTGGTCTCGGTGGTGGTCAGGGAGGTGGTCTTGGTGGTGCAAGTGGTGGCGGCCATGGAGGTGGTGTTGGTGGCGGCCTTGGAGGTGGTCTTGGTGGTGGTATTAGTGGTGGTGTTAGTGGTGGCCAAGGAAGTTCTACTGGTGGTGGTTATGGCGGTGGCCTAGGAGGCGCAGGTGGCCATGGAGGTGCTCTCGGTGGCGGTCAGGGAAGTGGTCTTGGTGGAGGACAAGGCGGTGCCATTGGCGGCGGTTATGGCGGTGGCTTAGGCGGTGCCGGTGGCCTCGGAGGCGGTCAGGGAGGAGGTCTTGGTGATGGTCTTGGAAGTGCTCATGGTGGGGGTATCGGAGGTGGTTTTGGGGGTGGTCTTGGGGGTGGTCTTGGTGGAGGCCAAGGTGGTGCTACTGGTGGTGGTTATGGCGGAGGCTTAGGCGGTGCTGGTGGCCCTGGAGGTGCTCTCAGTGGCGGACAGGGAGGTGGTCTTGGTGGAGGTATTGGTGGTGGTGCTGGCCATGGAGGTAGTCTCGCTGGTGGTCACGGTGGCAGTTTAAGTGGTGCTGGTGCTTCAGCTAATGCACATTCCTCTGCCTCAGCCCTTGGCGGTGGTGCAGCCAAATCAACGGCTCTCGCAAGCGCTTCTGCAGTAAGTGGTGGACATGGTAGTTACGGTCGTTAATCGACATAACAAAAGTTATTGATTATACATATTATAAAGAATATCTTATTGGCAAAGAATACTTTTTTTCAAATTTGTTTATAATTTAAGTCTAATTAACACATTTGTTTAAAAATAGAATTCTTAACTTTTTATCTTTCCCCTAAACACCATAACTTTAAAGCAGCCATTTATTTACTCAATATGTGTAGAAAATTTTTTCAATAAAATAACAAAACCTTAAGATTCGATTTTAAATATTATTGTAATTTGTGCAAATTGTATTCATTTCAATCAGAAAGTCTTTTAGTTTTTTATGGCCAATTTTTGTGACGGCACTAGAGTTTGAAAAAAACTGTATCTGTACACAAGCGATCGATTAATTAATACTAAAATCTGACTGAATTCTATCAGACATAAAATTTTTTCTGCAAAATGTCTTGTCAGTGCCGCACTTTCACACAAATAAGATGCAAAATCATATGACTCAGCTTGTTTACAAGAAAATGCAACTCTGATCGCATAGAGTCCATCATTTTATGGGAATTTTCATAAATATTTACAAGTCGGACAAACTTTTCAAAAAATCTGTCATTCAGTAGCATTTTTAGGTCACACTGTAATACTTAATGAGCAGTCACGATTTTTTTGACAAATCGTAAGACTGAATAGGATAGTCAATCACCGACTTTAAGAGCAACAAACGTTTTTTTTTTTTTAATTTTTTAGATTGTTAATAAAGAAAAAGTAATAATTGTATGAAATAATTATTTCCAAAACTTTCTTAATGGAAATTCAATCAAATACACCCAATACTTTTTTTTTTCTTTGAATATCTTTATAAAATTTGGCAATACAGGTGATTGGAGGTTAAATAATTCTAATGTGAAGTACTTATTTGTATATTTTTTAATTTTTGAGAAACATGTTGTTCGATTATTCGAACGCTTGGTCCTATTTTATTTTTTTTTTTTTATGTAAGAATTAAAAAACAAATAACTTTTTATTTAAACAGAAAATAATTAGTATTGTGGTTATTTTGTTGAACTATTTATGGTTTTTAATCCAAATTTTTAATATTTTTAATTAGGCTTAAGTTCATGAAATTTAATTTTTTATTAAATTATTTTTGTGAAGAAAGGAATTTTACAACATGAAAATTAATTTAAATTGTTATTGATAATCTTTCATTCTTGACGTGGCTCGGGCTCGAACCCTGGCCGGCAGGTTACCATGACATGTTTCGATCGCAACCACTCGATCTCCTCAGATGGATTTGCCGTCTTACACTCGCAGCCATCGACGACTGCTGACGTCACTAGTCAAACATCAATCCTTAAACCAAATTGTATTTTAACATTTGGTAGATCGAAATTTGCTTTCCTGAATGATTATCCATCTTAATTGATTTTACATGTTTTTTCCTTTACTTCGAGCCCGAGCCACGTCAAGAATGAAAGATTATCAATAACAATTTAAATTAATTTTCATGTTGTAAAATTCCTTTCTTCACAAAAATAATTTAATAAAAAATTAAATTTCATGAACTTAAGCCTAATTAAAAATATTAAAAATTTGGATTAAAAACAGAAAATATTTAATTTTTTTTTTTTTTTTGTTTATTTATATTTACATATTTAATAACTGATCACAAATTCAAAGCCTCAGCACCATAAAGGCATTAATTATTTTAATAAAAGTAGAGAAAGTGCCTTAATCTTGGACAAAACGGTATATCTCGAAAAGTAGAGCCGATAGACAAAAATGGAGATTAGATTTTAAGCCAGCGATCCAAAATTAGTAAAAATTTGCAATCAAATTACAGACCGTAAAATGTCTGTTCCGCAGTGTAATTAATAAAATAGCGGTGGCATGTCATAACGTCCATGTTATAACTATGTCACTTTTGAAAGTGTCATAATGTCCATACCATTACAAAAGTGTCATTAGGTCCATAATTACTAAAGAAGTTAAATACAAAAAAATTATCTGCATACACGCAGAGAAAAACATGTTTCATTATGGTCCCAACCAACAAAACTATTTTTAAAGAAACTAATTTAACCATGATGGTTTTGCTGCTTTTTCTCTGGGTGTATATATTAAATATATAACGAAAACACTTTTGGGCGCAAGGATTTTCTCCTCTATGGTATACCAAATACCGGCTTCGCTAACTAAAGCTTCTCTGCACAGCCGGCCTTCGGCCGGGCGCAAGGAAGATTTTAGAAGCTTTACTTAGCGAAGCCGGTGTTTGTTATACCATAGAGGAGAAAATCCTTGCGCCTGGCCGAAGGCCGGCTGTGCAGAGAAGCTTAAGTTAGCGAAGCCGGTATTTGTTATACCATAGAGAAGAAATTCCTTGCGCCCGGCCGAAGGCCGGCTATGATCCCAAATTTGTTTACATTTTCATATTTTTCATTATAAGTTAAGTTGTGGACATTATGACACTTTTCAAAGTGTCATAACGTCCGCTGACGCAATGACATTTCTTTGATGGACGTTATGACACTTTTGAAAGTGTCATAGTGTCCATGGACATTGACACTGGACGTTATGACAGGCCACCAAAATAGCTATATGCTTAAACATGTTCACAACAGCGACATTTCTTTTTTTGGGGATTGGTACCAATTTGTGTACATTAAATATATCAGGATAAGTTCCTCTAACACGCATGCTGTTAAATTATTAACCAAAAATCTGTGGTTTTCATGGGCAACCGCGTATGTCTATTTTTTCGACAAAATACCAACAATAAACCATTTTTTTCTTTTCTTACATTCTCCACTACGATTGGTTGGAATTCTCCCAACATTAATTGTAGTTGTTAGCGGGTTAATACGTAAATAGCTATCCATACACAGAAAAAATTATTTTTCCAATTCAAACAAAAAATTTGTAAAATCAAACAATTTTTGTCTGAAATCGGTCCTATAAACAAATTCGCATATTCAAACAATTTATTTGCATTTTGTTTATTGAAAAAAACACCGATTTTTTCAAACAAATAATTTAACTGAATCAAACAAAAAAGCTTTTGCACAAGCAATGACGCGCACACAAGAAAGCACTGTTGGAGAAGATGAAGCAGATCAGAGCGGCCGGCTGGCTTTGAGACACATTTTTTTGTTGGAATAATTTTTGAACGAAGTCTTTTTTATACACACAATGTTTTTCTTCACCACTCACTGTTGCTACATCCTTTCCTTTGCTAATGAAGAAGAAATGTAACCAAAAACGGCGGCATACCGATTCGATATGTTTTTCGTCATCATATATACATACATATATGTTGCACTGCGGAACCGGAAATGATCAATTAAAATTAAAAATGTTCTAACCTGGGTACTTTCTTTTCTTTAATATTGTTTAATAAAATTAGCCTATGGTGTCCCAACAAATTTAATGATTATCATAACGCCCAATATTTTTATGGGGGTCCCCTAAGGGACTCCTGTTCAGTTATAGGACTTTTTCTTCAATATATTTATAATCTGCATTGAAAATTTTGTGTTAGAGCCCCCAAAAAAAATAGAGATAGCGGGTAGCAAATGTTCGGGCGGAAAAATACAAAGCAATTTTCGTTTTCAAAATTTCTTTTCCTGCTCCATTTTTGCTCTACAGTGTTAGCTTTCGAAGCAAAATAATAATAAGTAAAATTAGAAAGACTTTCTCGTTTAACAGCCTTTTTGAACCATGTTAACCGAATCTCAGGCCAAAAATGCGTGGTTAGAGCTTAGTTAGATTAAATATCTTAGAAACTGTAAGAGATAGACAAAAATTGAGAGTTGTTTTAATGTCGCGAAGTAGTATTTTTGCTTCTTTCTAATTACACATAATTTTGAAGGCAAACTTTTTACATACTGGGTATTGACTTCAGTATTATAAATATACATATAACGTTTATCATTTAACTAAAAGATCTTATATAAAAATAAATCTATTTGATTGATTTAAAAAAAATGTTTTTATATTTTTTGTAATAAATTAACAATATTAAACAATTAGGACTAGAGTTTAAGCGATAACGGCAGTGTTGGCATTAGCGGCAGCAGAAGCGCCTGCATTGGCACCTCCAAGACCACCGTAACCACCAGCAATAGAGGAAGCCGAAGCCATGGAAGAAGCAGAGGCGGAACTACCACCAAAACCACCGAAACCACCACCATTTGCACCAGCATTGGCAATGGAGTTGGCGCCAGCATTAGCACCACCAAGACCACCAAAACCACCACCATTTGCACCAGCATTGGCATTGGCGTTGGCGCCAGCATTAGCACCACCAAAACCGGGTTGACCACCAAAACCGGGTTGACCACCAAAACCGGGTTGACCACCGAAACCGGGCTGGCCACGGAAACCTGGATGACCGCCACCAAAACCGGGATGTCCACCAAAACCGGGATGGCCACCAAAACCGGGTTGGCCACCGAAACCACCACCCACACCAGAAGCCTGAACATTGGCAGCAGCATTGGCAGCTGCATCGGCACCTCCAATTTGGGGAGCGGCTTGAGCACAAACGGCCAAAAAGGCGAGAGCAACGAATACTTTCATGATGATTTTTTGTTAGATGTTTTGAGTGGTCAAAACTAAACTGATGCCAAACACCGAAAACTAAACATCTTTTATAGAACATTTAAATTTTTAAAATTCATATAAAAATCCCAAACTACTGAGATCTCATTTCTTCCATGGGGAATAAACATATATTTTTCTTTCGCACTCTAAACGAACAATCTACGAATCTATTGAATATTTTTGGCGTCATCAATTAGCATCTAAATGAGTCTGAAACCTGGTCTGCTCCTTGACAAACTGGTACATGGATAGATAAATATTTAACGCCGTATAGGCCGTACTCTATTCGTTTGTATGTGGTAGTACTTGTTAGAGAATTAATATTGTTGTTCTTTTGTATAGGCATCTTTATCTTTACCTACATTTCTTTATGTATCTGTTAGTTTGAGTCTGGTGCGAGTGCGAAAGTTTTAAGAAAATTTATATTTTATTTTTGTGTGTGATTTGTTTTTTTTTTTGGCAGGTGTTTTACAAATTTTGTTCTAAAATTATTACCAAGCCGGTATAATTGTTTATTTACCCAAAAATGAAATAAACAAACTGAAACAAGTTTAATTTTAATGTTTTGAAATAAATTTTTTACTTTTTTGAAAATACATTAATTGTTTGATTAGTTAATAAAATGGGCTTAAGGCGATGACGATAAAATTAGGAAAAAACGCATGAGAACTTCATTTTGTTTCTTATACAGGGTAGCTGATGAATGTTGCTACTTTAAAAAAATTATTCTTCTTTAAAAAAAATATGTATTATCTTATCTCTATTTAAAAAAAAAATATTTGTTTATTAAAAAAATTATTGAATGTATCAAAAACATTATATTTATAAAGGGCATAATAAACCTCACAAATGGCTTGGCAAACATGTTAAAATTTTTCGTTTGTACAAACATTTTGTGTTGTTAATTGGGATGTTTGCTATTTGGACAAACATTTGAAGCAATGTTTGCAGAAATATTAAAAATTTTTAATATTTGGCAGGCATGTTGGTTTTGTCAAACTTTTTGTGGCGTCTAATGCTAAATGTTTTCAATTCAATTAATTTTTAGTATTTTTTAGTATTATTTTTGGCTCCGTGCAATAACTCCCAGGTGCAATAAGTCCCAAGAAAAAAATGAAATTAGACCCAAAAACTTTTCATACAAATGTGGGAGTAATTTCATTATGAAATAGCTCCCAGCCCTCTCGGTTTTATTTAATTTTTTTTGGAAGTTATTTCATTTTTTGCCTGGGAGTTATTTCAAAATGAAATAAAATCCAAATGAAATAAGTCCCCGAAAAAATTAACGTGGAAGTTATTTCATTTTATTTTGGTTTTCGGTGTTTATTCATTTGCTGTGGGAGTTATTTCATTTTTTGTGGGAGTTTTTTCATTTTCAATTATTTGCAATTTCTTAAAATTGTTTAAAATTTTAAACGGTATTTATAACGGTATATTTCAAACTATTTGAATACAATGACTGAAGTTTATCAAAGAAGAAAATTTTGCTAATTACAATTGCATTGTCCTATGGTTACCTGCTATGCAGTGAAGCTTTAGTTAGCGAAGCCGGTGTTTGTTATACCATAGAGTATAAAATCCTTGCGCCCGGCCAAAGGCCGGCTATGCAGAAAAGCTTTAGTTAGCGAAGCCGGTGTTTGTTATACCATAGAGTATAAAATCATTGCGCCCGGCCAAAGGCTGGCTATGCAGAGAAGCTTTGGTTAGCGAAGCCGGTGTTTGCTTTAGTTAGCGAAGCCGATGTTTGTTATACCATAGAGGAGGTAATCCTTGTACCCGGCGTGCTTTAACTGCAGGCAGTTGCCATTGCAGGAGGTCAGGATAAAATGCCCCATTTGTTGTCAAAATGTCGAGGACTCAATGTTAGTTTTTTGTGTAACCTAATATGTAAATATTCAAGTAAAACGAATACATATATAATAAATTTCTTTGGAAGTTGTTTCATTTTTTTTGGGTCTTATTTCATTTCTTTTCGATGGACTGTTTTTGGAAGTTATTTCATTAATGTCTTTAGGAGTTATTTCATTATGAAATAACTCCCATAAGTTGGGGTTTGTTTCATTTAAGACTTGGAAATTATTTCATTTTTTTTGGAATTTTTTTCTTGTTTCCAGTTTGGGACTTATTTCATTTATTTTGGGATTTAATTCATTGGGAGTTATTGCACTGGGACTTATTGCACCTGGGAGTTATTGCACGGAGCCGTATTTTTTGCCACAAAACAGCTCGTTGTTTAAATCAGTTTTTACTTTAAATTTTTTTTGCTTTATTTTATAATTTCTTCTCAGTTTTAAGCAAAAAGCAACAAAATTGCAGCAGCACTATTGGCATCTGCATTCATTGAAAACAAAACAAAAATGAAATTTAATGTTTGTACGGAGAAAATTTGTGTTGTTTATTGGCAAACACCAAACGGAAACAATGTGCGTGTTTGCCAAACATTTTGTGTGGTTTATTATGCCTTTTAGACTTTAGAGTTGCAACAGGAAATGCCTCGGTTTTTGTTTTAATACATTGCTTGTTTTGAATTATCAAAATTTGTTGTTTTTGTTTTGAAAACTGGAAGTCATAAAGCCACATAAAAAAATATCGAGTGCAGCAAGATGAAGAGGCATTGACGGCCAAACAGAACATAGAGTTTCTGAATATTCTGCAGCCGTATTCTGTAATTCGCTTAGCTTAAGCTCGATCCCTAAAATGCATTAGAGAAAAGAAAATTTAAACATTTTAGCGATGACATTAAAAGCTAAAACTGCGGCGAATTCAATTTTTATGGCATTGGCAAAATTAGCAATGAACGTTAGAGATTTAAATTCGTAGCCAAAAATCGCTGAATCAACTTTATAGAGTTTTATCGCTAGAGATTAAGCTATAGCGAATTATAGAATACGGGCTACTGATTATTAGTGGATTTATTTATTTATTTATTTAGTGATTTTCAAATACAACAAGATACATTATCTTATCTTATATTATCGTATTACAATCAGAGAAGTTAGTTTTAATATATGTAGGTGTCCTAATATATAAAATAATTTAGCAGATATAGTAATAATAGAAAATTAGATCAATAATTACAATTAATAGAAAACTTAATTAGAGTACATAAATATTTGAGTTTTACAATTAAGTTAACTATTTCGAATGCTATAAATGTTATTGAAGTTATTTTTGAATTTAGTTGCGTTGGTAGAATGTTGTAAAGATACAGGAAGTTGGTTCCAGAGACGTATTGAATATATAAAAAATTGTTTCTCAGACGCTGCATCACGATGTCGAAGTTGGACTAGGCGGTTTACTCTCGAGGACCTCATGAACTGTAGACGGTCAAATAGATATTTTGGTTTCATTGTCGTTATAATTTTGTGTAAGAACAAAAGGTTTTTAATTTCAGATAGTCTTCGAAGCTAACGTTGATCACACGACAGGGGTATTGAGATACGTGATCAAATTTTTTTAGACTATAACTATAGCGTACAATGTTACTAAATGTCGTTTTAAGCCTCATGATGTCTTTAAGGTAACATCCAGAAAATATCTCCGATGCATAAAGAAGTGTAGGTAGAAGATAAGTTTTTGCCAGCAAAAGTCTTACTTTGGGTGGTGTAAAGTACTGTACTGTCCACAAATTCCGCAGCATACTGTACACTCTACCACATGCCTGGGTAATGTGCTGTTAAAGACAACTTCAAGATTTCTGACCACGTTTAATACTTCAATTTAAGTATCTCCCAGAATTACGTTATTTTCAACATCAATTTTAACAGATTTTTTGGTGATAATAACACATTTTGATTTTTTAGGATTAAGGCGTAGTTTATTAGCCGATGCCCAGAGAAAAATTTGGTTTAGATCGTAATTTAGTTCATTTACTTTAGAGTTCATACAATACTTGGAACTTTTCAGGTAAATTTTGAACTTTTGAATATTTAATTTGTTTTGGTATATCATTGGAGTAAATTGAATATACTAGTGGTCCAAGTATCGAGCATTGAGGGACACCTCTGACAACTCGCAGGGGTTTCGAAATAGTCCCCAAATTTGAGACGCATTGCCACCTATTAGTCAAATATGCATATGTACATCAATTTCACAGCCAATGAAGAAAATTTAAACATTTTAACCAGTTTAAGGCAAAGTATGTCATGGTCAACAGTATCAAACGCTTAAGAATGATCCAGTAAGAATAAAAACGATATATCTCCGTTATCCAAATTACCCCTTATTTCCTCAACAACATCAGTAAGAGCAGTTATACAACTGTGCATTGGTCTAAATCCCAAAATAAATTTTATTTTTGATTTGCATGGGTGCTCAATAGACTGGTCGCATCTTGTATGGGATTTTTTTTTTAATTTAATTGTTTGCGCTGCTCAAAATATGAGGTTTGGTGTAAGAAGTCATGATCTAATTTTTCAGGTCAATCCGACGGTGCCTAGCCGTGCCGGGTGGGGCCCAAAGTTCCCCATATTATAAAAAAAAAACATCTTTTCTATTAGATCTTTATAGTTATACTAGTTGAAAAGCCGAAAATCAAAAATATGGCTTCGTTACGATCTTCCGCAGAGAAAGTACTTCAAGTGTGCCAAATTTCAGCTTCCTATGTCATCAGATGGCTTCAGAAAGTTGCGGAAAGAATAGGAAATACATGCAAACATCCTGACATACTAAGAAATTATATATTGTATAGATAGATTAACATATGTTCGCGCAACTCAAAAACGCTTTAGCTTATTGAAAAACTAAAAAAAAACCGAAATTCCGTAATAAAATTTACTTTAAGAAAGATTTTTTCTTTTAAACTGCGATATTAATTTTTTTTAATTTTCATGAAAATGTTAAAAGTTATAAAGCGGTTTTATAAAATATATGTAAAAACTATGAAATATCGTAATGTAGGGCACCTAAATGAGAAAATTCATTGCAAAAACGTATAATGAATGCACACGAAACCAAAGCTTGGACATTTTTCTCTTAAATTTGTTCATTAAAATTTAAGAAAATCGTGGTTTTTGACAAAGTTATGAAGAAACTGAAAAAAGATTGGCAAAAATTCGACTTCAGCGACTTCTCAACCTCTTTTGAAAAATCTCAAACACACTTTACCATATAAACTTTTAAATTCAGCTTGAGCCCCAAAATGTTCTTTTTTTGGGATACACTACTGGTTATATCACAAGTTGTATCATCTTGAAAGGGATTTTTTTTTGGCGTAGCTCTGCAAAGTTGAACTCATTAAGAATCTCTAACTAGCAGTCTCCATTTTATTAGAGCAGTGGAGACAGATACCTCCGGCTTCGAAACAAAGGGAGAGTGTCTAATTGTCGGATTATATATTCGAATTTGCTGCCTGTGTGTGAAGTAGCCGTTGGTTAGTGCATAATTTTACAGCAACGTGGATTAGACCCACCATGGGGTAGACCGCAAGGCTGTTACTAATGTAAATCCTTTTCACACCTTTTAATGAAGTTGGATGAAGTTCCAACTGCGGATAAGAACCACTCCATATTTGACAATTTGTTTTTTTTCAAATGCATTTAAAAACAAAAGAAAAAAAATTGATTCCGTACGGTCAGTGCAATCAGTTTCACACTTTGCTCAAACAAATGACAGATGCAATAAACTTAACAAAAAGTTTTCTTAAGTACAACATGATTTGACACATATGATTTACATGCTTAAGCCAACCTAAGCATATTATAGTTGGGACTTCACACTTGCACAAGCTCCAAAGTTGTTTTAACATTTCTTCATATTATACAAAAAGGGTTTACCCTTATTACATATACTTATGCAATGCATAGTATGCATACCTACTTTGTACTGCTATGCTTTGAAATACGCTTTTTTTTAAATAAGGGTCAAGTTGATAAAATGAAAATTAAAAATGGTAAAACTATTATTAAAAAAAATTTAAATAAATATTAAATGGACGATGTCGATGTTTTTTAGTTTTGACGCCGATGTATCACCGATATATCGTCCATCAAAACATCGATGTTAATATCGATATTTATGAAAGATACATCGATGTTTTCTTAACATCGATGCATCGTTTGCATCCCTTATTATTAGCCAAAGCTTTACAGCATATTTCACAGTTTGCCAGCTATGGGCCAAAAAAGGTGAAATCCGACACTAACATTCTAAAAATGTAAAGAAATCTTATTTTATGCCTAACTAATTATTAAGTCCCGGTGCTGCCCGTAATCAAACAATTATGGACTTTAATAAAGGGTGGTAAAAAAAACGTACGACGTTAATTGTAAATAAAACAAAATATTTTCAGATAATTATCTTAATATTTTTTATTATGATAGAAGGATCTATGAAAATCATGTTTGAAATAAAATATCGGCCAAATGCTACCCACGGCGTCGGTGGCATACCTCTATCCGATGGTCCATATTTTCAATAACTCTGAGAGACTTAATTAAGCTTCAATGTCGTTAATGTGCCGAGTTATCACTTTTTCTTTTAAATATCTCCAAAGAAAGAAGACAAACGGTGTCAACTCACATGATCGTGACATCCATTTAACATCACCACGACGTGAGATAACACGGCCATTGTATTTCTCGCGCAAGAGAGCCTTGGTTTCGTTGGCTGTGTAGGAAGTGTATGCTTTTATCGCGCAATAGCGAACACCATTCACGGAACTGCTTGGTCAACCTCATTTTCGAAGAAGTACGGCCCGAAGACGCCGCCAGCCCATAAACCGCGTCAAACAGCCATTCTTTGCGTTTTCAGATTTCCTACACACCCGTTTTTCTGAAATTTGCGCACGATTCTGTGGACAGCATAATCGACCAACTGTGGACACATTTTCGTAAAGGGCTTTAACAATCTTAACGCGTTAATCAATTGTGCACCTCACCATGTTTGAATTTGTCAAGCAAAGATATGTCAAATGAAGTTGGGCAATAAACTTGACGTTAAGGTGTGACTCAAAATTTATATAGTGCATTATGGTTGGACCACCCTTGATATAGTCATAAATCATTTTCTTACTTGTAACACTATTTAAAAATATTACAGCGCAAAACCCCAATTATTTGCACAATTTTTCTTCGGACATATATAATTTTATTTTTGCCACGCCCATTTATCAAATCCCGCCTACTTGTTCACTGATTTGAAAACTTTAGCTATTGTAGTAATCCAGATAAACAGAATTCTATTTTGTGCCACTTCCACTTCTCCAATCTGCAATTTCTTAGAGACGTTGTATATTGATAACCCAGCTATGTGCACAAAATTTGGTCAATTTTTTCCTACCATGCTACAGTTATAATGAAATACATATTTTATGTCCCAAATACCTCTCCTCAGATGTATTGATAACCCAGATATCACACAAAATTTGCAAACTTTAGCTCTAGCCGTTTTTCAGATATACATAAATCGGTATTGTCTTTGTATGCGAGGTTTCCCGCCCACTTAAAATTTCAATGAATTCATAGCCTATAGCAGCTACTACACCATCAGTACTTTACTGTAAAAGGTAACGGAGATAACCTCCCACGAACAAATATACATACATACATAACCTTTTTATAATATTAATATACATATATCGGGTGATTTTTTAAGAGCTATAGGAAAGTTTAAAAAAACACATAAAATTCAGCAAAATGCATGTAATCTTTATTTGAATCGATAGTACGGTCCATATAATTTAATGCTTGAAGATTATTTCATGCAAATGTTGATCGTGACTGCGCCTCAAATGGTCCATCCGCTTAGTCCAACTTTGGCATACTGGCTGAGTTCCTAAACATCATAATACTTTGCAGTCAAAGTCAAAAAAGTATCATAAAGTTTAACTGTATCTAGTTTGATTATTATGTACGCATCGATATTGTTTTTAGTGAACTTTGGTACATATAACATTGTAAAATTTTTCACGGTTGCTTGGTAGAAAGCACTTAAAAAAGCGAGTTGCTTTGCAACTGATGTTTTGGAACTCATCCACTCTTTCCAACATTTCGGCCGGTATCTCATGAATAAATGCTTCAATGTTGTCTTTCAATGCGTCAATTGAAGCGGGCATGTGTGCATAGATATGAGCTTTAGCATAGCCCGACAAAAATTAGTCTAAAGGCGTTAAATTACACGATCTAGGCGGCCAATTGACCGGTCGCGAACGTGAAATAAAATGTTCACCGAACTCGCCTCTCAATAAGTTTTTCTGGATACATTGGTAGCTCTTGCAATGCTTCCGGCTGATCTTCACTCCAAAATCGACAATTCTGCTTATTAACGTAACCATTGAGCAAAAAATGAGCTTCGTCGCTGAACACAAGAAGCGCGCGATGAACTTTCTTAACAGAGCACGCATTTTGATAATAAAATTCAATAATTTGCAAGCGTTGTTCGTTTGTAAGACGATTCATTGTTAAATTATAGACCAAACTGAAGATGTTTGACAGTGAAGCAAAACACGACACGTGCGTCAGCTGTTTGAACCAGTGTTGCCAAAAAGATAATAGCTAAAAAGTCACCCATTTTTTATTCTTAGAAGCACTCCATGCTCGAAAACTCTTTTTTTCGTCTAACGGAATTGGTTGTCATATAGTCTTTAAGATTTGTTTCTGTCATTAGTTAGGTTTGTATCATATCAAGGTTTCAAAAAAAAAAAAAAATTATTACGCAAAAATTCACGAAATTTCCCGTAGTAGTTTTTCCATTTAGAACCCCTGTGTATCTTACATTCTATTCACATTATTAAGTCTGGGTTTACACTTTGAAAGTTTTCTTTTAGAAAGTTTAGAAAGAGAGGAAGACCACAGGCTATTATTCTCTCCCCTCTCACCAATAAACACAGAATTTCTGAAAGAAAACTTTCAAAGTGTGCACCCAGACTAAACAATTAAGAATTCGGAAATTTTGATTAATCCTTATCACCTGTCGTCTAACGTCTCTATTGTGTTTACACAAAATTTCTTTAAATAATTTACGAAAATAAAAACAAATATATTTTGGTAAATAATATTTGCGGTTTTATTACTTTATTAAATTTTAGAAAACCATTTTTTTTATAAGAAGTGTTTTTTTTACTGGAAATTCAAGTTTATTTATTTTCTTATTTTGTTTTTTTCAGAGAGAATTAATAATTTAATTTTTTGAATATTTAGAATTTAAAGCAGCCATAACTTAAATAAAGTTCTTCATATAGTATATGAGAACGAATATATTAATATGTTTTCTACAACAGTTCTAAAATGTTAATTTGTTTAGATCGTAAATTGTAATTTTATTATTTTTTTTTTCTTTATTAAAAGTTTATATTTTAACCGGACGATTTCGCCAAAATTTGTTTTATCAATTTAATTTATTTAATACCCACCACCAAACAGATGGTTGGTATATTGGTTTTGGCATTCAGTTTTGTCAACGGAGTATCTATAAAGTCAATATATTGTAGATCCTTGTGAAATTTAAAAACGATATAGACTATAAATCCACCGACCTGTTGAAAACCATATCGAATCGTTCCCACTTGAAGACTTGGAAATTAAATTTGGAGAAGACAAATTTCTAGACGACAAGTTTTTTAAATAGTGAAAAGAGATCAAATCGGTCCATTATTTCACTTAGTCATTGTTTGTCATCGAATGTTCAGTTTAGAGCAATTATTTTCGTAAGAAGGACATTTTTTGAAATCGTTATTATTGATTAATAATTTAAGTTATTGTAAACGTACAAGAGTACAAGTGTTTTATATACACTGAGAAAATTAAAAGCTTTAAAGTCAAAGAAAAAACGTCTTTGTAAAATTGTAACGAAAATATCTTTGTTAGAAGGAAAAAATCCTTGCATCAATGATTTATTCTTTAAACAAGCAAATGGTGCGTCTTCAACACAAACGACCAAAATTCTTTGAAGCTTAATCAAAGAAATTATCTTTTCCGTAAAGATAAAATATTTGCTACAACGATTAATGTCGTTACTAATAAGGGATTGAAAAACGTATTTAAAATTAAAGACTCTTCTTTGTTTTTTTAAAGCTAAGCATCCTTGCTACAAAGACAAAGTCTGTAACTTTAAAGAATTTTGTCTTCAATGCTCAATTGTGCATGTGCGCCTTGTCTTTGTCTTTTTTTTCTTTTTCGTTGAATTTAATTGCGTTTATTTCTAGCCCGGTAGGCTAGCTAGTAGTGAGCTAGTCTGTCAACCCCGGGGTTGCAGGTTCGATTCCCGTCAGAGACTCTGGTTTCTTTCCTGCAGACAAGCGTAAAGCATAGATTAGATTAGCATAGGGAATTAAAAAAAAAATAAAAAAAAAAATACGTCTTTGTAACAATGAAAATTGTACTTAAAATTAAAAATTCAAGTCTTAAGACTAACGAATGAAAGTCTTTGTGCCAAAATACTTTTTCCTTAATTTCAGGACTTTTTTCATGTGTTTCCAAAGACGTACATCCTTGCCACAAGATTTTAAATCTTTGATTTTAAGTATATATTTCATGGGAATCTAAAGATCTTTGCGCCTTTCCCGTAAAGATGTTTTGTCTTTGGGCACAATCTGACCAATAAAAGTCTTTGCAACAAAGTGTATTTTCTTTGATTTTACGATTTAATTTTCTCAGTGTAATTATCAAATATTGCGTTATCGTTAAAGATAAAATAATTGGTTTTCTGCGAACATAGCTTTTAGGAATTTGTAGAACGGGTAAACGTTTGGCTGTTCACAAATGGGAGCAGTGGACGCATTGGACTTAAATTCTTCAGATATTTCATCATAATCATGCTAAGTAAGCGTGCTTTGAGGCTTCCAAAAATTTAGGGTATACTAGTATTGATATTATGAAACTGCCTCCTGAACCAGATAATTTGACAGACTGTGAAGATATAGATGAAGATGACCTTGAAAGAATTACCGAGCTTAAAGACATGCCTGGTGAAGTTGAAAGACACTTAACTGGAAACGAACAAGATACAGATGTCGGACCGACAACATCCAAAAGACAGAACATGAGGATAAGAAGCACACCAGCAAAATATTATAATCGCGTTGGCTCCATGCAAATACGAACACATACGCAATCGAGTTCATGGAAAAGATTTGAAAGTCTAACCCTTGTTTGAAAAGCTCAATGCAATTTTTTTAAAACTTAATGTTTTTTTTCAAAACAACTGTCAGTGTATGAGCAGATGGTACGTTATTATGGAATTCATTTTCTAAGGCAGTTTATTATGGGAAAGCCAATTCGATTTGGTTTTAAACAGTGGGTTATGTCCTGTGGAGAAACTGGTTTTTGCTTCCAATATCGAACTCTATCAGGATAAAAAAGATTCTGCGAAAAGGTAATAACTTCAATGGTTAGTCTTCTCGACAATCCTGAAGTGCATGAGCTCTATTTTGACAATTTTTTTCATGCTTGCGACTTATGCCAGCTCTGAGTAAGAAGCACATTCGTGCTATTAGCGCAGCAAGTTTAAATCAAATCAATTAGTGTCCGACAAAAATGATGATGCTATTAAACAAGAACTTCGGGGAGCAATTGATTACAGGCTAGACAAAAACCATGAAATGTTGGTTGTTTGCTGGAATGATAACCGGTGCGTATAAGTGCTCACAAATCATTTTTCTGTTAATCCAATGAAGCCTGTTCATCGATATAGTAAGAGGATAATAACGCAATATCACAGTATAATAAATACATGGGCGGTGTAGATAAATAAGATTGGTATATTAACAAATATCCCATCAAAATTAAAGGAAAACAGTTGTATGTTAGGCTTTTTACTGCATTGATATCTGCTTGTACAACTCATATGTTATTAACAATATGTATACAGGAACGTTCTATCGTAAACCGATTTTGCCCTCCTTTTACAGTAACAGCACTTTATCTTTTTTTTCGAAGAAGTAAGGCCAAATGATGTTTTCAGATGTAACGCCATACAATACTGTGGGCCTAGTGGGGTGCAATTGGCGCTGATGAATGGCTCTTACAGATATTTGTTCCGATATAAGTACCGACGTGATAAGGAAGAAATTTACCATTTGCCTGGGTTATAAAACTTGGACTCGGAAAGAAATATGGTTCCCGAAAATAAGTAATTAAAAAAAAATTATATTTTGGTCATAACTTTTTGATTTTCCGAGTTTTCCATAGGTCATAACAGCCCTAAAATTTAAGTTTTTATAAAATGGTTGATGTTTTCTGCTCTTCTTTAATACCGGGATGCTGTGTATTGATAACCGAGATGTTTGTACCTAATTTGGAAACTTAAGCTCTTTTCACTCTCCAGATATTCATAAATTTATAATGCCTTTGTGTGGAAAGTACCACGCCCACTTCTCTAAAAGAGATTGTGCATTGACAACCAAGATGCTGGGATCTAATTTGAAAGCTTTGGCTCTTGTCGTTTTCAAGATATGCAGAAAAAAAAATAAAAAACAACAACACCAAAGTTAGAGGCAGTCTTGATTTTTTGCTCATATCTCCGTCACTTATTGTCCGTTCTTGCTGAATTTCAATAGTAAACTTAAACGGAGTATATGTGACATAAATATAGAAAAACCTAATCCCCATCATTTTTGGGGTCTTCGTAAAACTTTCAACATACACACGAACAGACGGACTGGAAGACAACCGGATTTGAACTTCTTTCCTCCTAAGAAACCAGATATATTTCTGTGACATTTTGACAAAACATCTTAAGTCGATATAAGGTAGCAATAAAATTAAAAAAAAAAAACTCGGGATAAAATCATTATTATCAAATAATAAAATAAACCAAAATTAAAGAAAAATTTCGTTCATAATACAAAATTTTAAAAACGTAAATAAAAATGTGTTTTGAAGTAAAATTCGTATGATTAAAAAATTTTTTTCAATTTTTAAAATTTGACTTAAGATGTTTTGTCAAAATGCCACAGATATAGTTTATAGGGTCAATATTGTGGAACTTACAAACGGAATGACAATATAAATATATAACCTCTTTAATTCGGTGAAGGGTATAAAAAACCGAAAATTCAAATGGTGAAACCTTTGAACATCTTAAGGTGCATGTAGACGACAGGTTTTTACATCCGAATTGTCAACTTTTCAAGGCACATGTAATTGTGCATGTCTGTCAAAATTGCTGTTTCACAGAAGGTTTATAATATTCGGCAAAAAACGTACATGTAATTTGCTTCTGACATTGTCTCTGTTTTTTTCGCTTAGTTTTTGCAGAAACCAAAGTAGATCTCGGTTTCAAAATAGCTTGCTGCCGCCACGAAAGTTTTTATCTGCGCCGTTAAAAAGCTTAGTCATCTTAACATATTTTTCTTTTAATACAAAGTTACCAATTTAGGATAATATAATGAAACGGTTTTTGTAAACATATATATTTATATAAATTCTATTCAATGGTGAGATGATCATACATATCTCGGTATTGTAAAATACTAACTTCAGCCGGCTAATGATTCCGTCAATAGTGGACGCCGCTGCCGGTTTCTTCCCGGCATAGATTTCTGATGCCATATCGTTTGTCAGAAGAAAATAGAGCAAGCTCTAATTGAAATTTTGTCAGATGACTTTGCATCTGACTTTAACATATGCAATGTTATTAAGGTAACTCACGACATGTATGCATTTTGCAGTGAGAAATTAGACATGTCGGATGCTGCTTTAGTGACTAAACATGTAAAAAGTAACCCATTAAACATACAAAACGCCCTATACGCGGTCATACGACAGAATTCTCGTACAACACGTTTTCCTAAAATGCGGATTCATTTAAGCGTGTTATAAGGAGGGTTACTGGATACGTTATTTGATGGGTGATGCAGAAGGTTAGTTGCTAATGAGCAGGGAAACCAAAAATATGAAACTGCATGTTTTTCCTTGTGCGAAGGCAGAAATAATACTTCTATTCGTTTTAGAACTTTTTATGAATTTCGGCATCGATTTGTTAGTGCATATTTCAGCATTTTTTCCGTTTGGACCATATTTTTGCATAATTTAGTTAAAAGAGCCTTTTTACAGCATTTTTAAGTTTTAAGCGCTTATTTTGCCTTTTTGAGGCATATTTTGACACATATTCGTTTTTTTAGCAAATTAAAAAAAAAAAAAATTTTTTTAATTCTGGTTAACAGATCGTCAGCTCATTATTGGTAATTTCACCATGATATGCGCCAAGCCAATAATGAGCTGACGAGATGGCTTTTCTGTTTTTAATATCTATCTGTATAACCAACGTTTTACTTTAATTTCGCCATCTACATTTATGTTTTACTCTAGAATGAAGACAACGCAGGTTATCGTTAAAAATTAAGAAAAAATCAATTATAGACATACGTTGTGTGCAATACATACATAGAAATCTGAAACAATCTTTAAGTACATCGATCGCCTGAGAATCACTTTTTAAAGTGATTTAACGATACCCGTCCGTCCGTCTGGATGGTTGTCTGTCCATGTTTACCTTGTGCGAAGCATACAAGTTGCAATTTTGTACATAATTTTATCAAATTTGTTATATACATTTTTATTGTACCACGGATGAAGTCTGTGTAAATGGTGAGCATCGGTCTTTAATTTAATATATTCCCCATAAAAACTTTTCTCCAAATTAGACTCTTTGTGTACGTTAGCCATCTAATTATGTTGGCATTTAGAACTACTTAGAATTGGAATTAGAACTACTTAGAATTGATTGGAATGCAATCTATTATATGGTTTCAACAGAGGATAAACTAGCCTTTCTTGAACGTAATATATTATATTTGTTTGATCAAGCTGTTCCATTGAAAACTTAAGTAATGAGTCAAACAAAAAGACCATGGTTCTCATCAAATATTTAACAAGCCATTAAACAAAGAGACCTTGCATTTTCACGTTGGAAGCGGTTAAAAACCAACGATCTACATGTTGAATATTGTTTGGCGAGAAAAACAATACACAAACTCATTAAACAGGAAAAATCAAAATTTTACACTGAAAAGTTCTCCTTGGCCCTGGGATCAAAAAAACATGGAAGGCTGTAAGGGAAATCGGTATCGGTAAATCTGGAAATAATGACCATGTTATTTTTGATCCAGACGTTATTAATGAAAAATTTTTGAATATTCCTATGGTAGAAGCAGACATTGATTTTTACAATCACAACCATGACAACCGTCAACCCCATAATAACTTCTCTTTTGATTGCATAGACCAGTTTGGCGTTTTAAGAAGCTGTATGTCAATTAAATCAAATGCAGTTGGTGTGGACGAAATTCACCAAAGATTTTTTAAATTAATTCTCCCAAGAATATTGCCCTTTGTTACACATGTATTTAACATCATTATTACCGCCAGTCATTTTCCCTAAAATTGGAAAAAGTCCAAAATAATACCAATACCCAAAACTAAATCAGAATATAGGCCAATTGCCATTTTACCCTTTATGTCGAAAATATTTGAGAGGTTAATTCACAATCAGATATCGCTTTACGTTAATGATCATAATCTGCTTAATGATAAACAATCTGGGTTTCGGAAAAACCACAGTTGTATAACTGCACTTGTAGATGTTGCGGAAGATATAAGAAATAGTATAGATGAACGAAAAACAAATATCTTAGTACTTTTGGATCATTCAAAAGCCTTCCATACAGTCGATCATAACGTCCTATGTTACAAACTACAACACATGTTTATGTTTTCTACAGCTGCTACACGTCTGATATCAACATATCTTACCAACAGGCATCAGTATGTTCAAAGTGGTAACAATAAATCAAAACTTCTACCTGTGACGAGGGGTCAATTATTGAGCCCCTTCTATTTTCGCTTTACGCTGATGACCATCCGAGTCAACTTACACACTGCAAAGTCAGAATGTATGCTGTCGATGTTCAGATTTACATCAGCTGTGAAATTGAACAATGTGTCTTAACTCTGAATACTGAGTTAAAACATATATATGAATGGGCTACTGCTAATGGGCTTCGTATCAACCCAAAAAAATCTAAATATCTTGTTATCCAAAAACGAACTACTATAACCGATCATATACCTGATATTTTTCTTGGTGATGAACGTATTGAAAGGGTAAATACAGCAAAGAATCTAGGTATTATTTTTAATAAGAGCCAGACATTGTGCAACCATATTAATTATGCATGTGGCCGTACATATTCCATGCTTAGAACTCTCTGGCAAACGCAGTATTGTGCACCTATCAAAATAAGAATACTTCTTGCCAAAACCTATTAATTGCCAATTCTGATGTATGGATGCGAATTATTTGCCAAATGTGATGCGGCAAGTACAAGAAAATTAAACTCAGTCTTTAAAAGCATTGTACGATACGTATATGGCGTGAAAAGGTTTAATTCTGTTTCTCCTTTTACGGTAAAGAAAAGATAAACTCACTGTTTATTGTTGGTGTTTTGTTTAAGCTTTGATATTGTTACAGGTAAGACTTAGAGTGTTTATAACTCTTATTCGCTTAAGGTTTTATTTGTTTAATATTTTTGGCTTTTCTAAAATCTTTGGAAAAGGTTTCCTGATGAGCTGGTGTAAGCAACCGGCGAAATGCGCATAGAGGCTTGCTTTCCCTCAACAATAAATTTCAGTGTATTTATCAAATATGAAAAACTGGGAATTTAGCACGTCATACGAAGATCGTATTAATAATAAATTATAAATGATTATATGGTATTCAGTTTGACGGCCTTCTCAAAACAAGAGTACTGACCAGGGTTGTCAGATTTTTTTCACCTTCATCGCCAAATAGCATACTAAAAATCGCCAAATAAAAGTTTTATATAAAAAGAGTATACAAGTGTTTCCAATTTAGAATTATTCTAGTATGTAGTGTGTTTAACAACGCTTAACATTTGTGTTTTTGTAAAAAAACAATGGCAGATCGCAAGCAAAACGCACGAGTTTCGGAACAGCTTAAGAAATCTGGCGTTTTGCGATTTTAAATTGCGCAATTGTCATAAGAAGACTGACTATCCTAAAACATAGAACTTATGAGATCAGCTAATAAAATTTTGCAAAAAGATTAATTTAATCAAGTATGCAAAAGAAGAGTTTGATGCAAAAAAATTGGTTTTTATAGGAGTAATTTTCTATGTGAATATAAGTCAGAAAATGGTAAAATTTTGTATTTATTTGAAGCAAAGGATAAATGTCTTAAAAGGTGTATTCAAATTGGATATTTGGAATTGAAATGGAGTACTTAAAGTCAAGTCAGTCTTCTAAACGAGTAATTTTGTTAAAATCTATATATATAAAAAAAGTCCGTATATGTACGTCGCCGAAGTACTCATAAACGCGTCGTGCGATTTCAACCAAACTTATACACTACGTAGGCAGTGGCCCATATATGTATGGTTTATATGAAGTTTGGTTGAAATCCGATAACGCATGTGTGTGCGGTGCGTATGTGAAGTGAGTGTGTTTTTGCCGCAGGAAACCCAACTTTATTAAAAACAAGTGTGTTTCTTTTCTTATTTTGTTTTGCCGTGCGAAGCAGGCAACGGGCCCGCTAGTTCTATATAAAATCAGTTTTTTAAAAAATTTCAAGTGAATATTTAATCACCCCTATCGTGAATAATTTTTCCCTCGTAATTTTTCCCCTTTTCACATATTTGCGATCATAAACAACTCGCATGAAAAAATGTCATTCAAAGGAGAATAATAACGTGAAAAAATGTTCACGGGAAAAAATTTCCCTTATCGTGAAAAAAATGTTTCCCTTGTATTTTGTTCACATTTCCCTTAGATTTTCTCACTTTATTTTTGCTAGGGAACAGAACATGTAAGTAAGTAGATCCTCCCATAAATCGAATATAATGGGTTAATAAAGTTAATAAGGCACAAACCGATATATTGTTCAACAAAATGCAAAACAACAGGTCGATTGCCTGCGGATTTGTGAAGCTTTCGATTGACTTGGTGGCAGAATTTTGGAAAATATTTTACTACATTAAATTTAAAAAGTGCAAAAAACTAACGTTGTAATCAAACTACCCCTCCAGTACTTAATATTTTGCTTTATTATTTTAACTTTTCTTTAAAATAAATACTTGTATATTTTTGAACCAAAATTTCATTGATTTTTAATTTTTTTTTTTAATTTCTTCTTTTTTTACATTCACTGGAACTGACAGCGTGGAAAATTTTTCACATGAGATTCACGATTGCTTTTTTCCCTTCGAGGGGAATGAAAATTTCATGGGAACAAAAATTCCACTTGTTATTCACGATAGGGGTGAATATTTTTTTTTTACTATTTTATCAAAATCGTGTCAAAAAGTATAAAAAAACTGCGATTTTTTCGCTCTGCACTCCACATTGAAAAATACGCTTGATGCTATTATAAAGAACCTGATATCAATGCAACTTTTTTTTAAAAAATTTTCTGATTTTAATTATTTTTAGTTGTTAAAGCTTTGGTAAGCATCGTAAGGAAATTAAATACATATGATATTATATATATAAAAATACGTCAAGCTTAAACAATTAAAAATAATAATTAAAAGAAAGGTCAAATAAGACTAAATAAGGCGAATGTAAGAAAAGACAAACCCAGCAAAAACTTGGTAATGATGGCAAGTCACAACTTACTTTTCAATGACTACTTCATACCATCTGCATTACATAGAAGTAGTTTGGTAATGGCTGACATATAATCTGATACCTAAGTACTTGTGTATGAGTTGATTAACGAAATGTATAATTCATTCGTAATAAAATGCATCTACGGTTGAAGTTTTTTCAAATCTAATACAAATTGATTTAAAATATTTGTTCTTACAATTTGTTTTTTTTTATTATAAATAAAAAACAATTTGTAATAAATTTGAATATGAAAAATTATGCTGTACTGAAATTTTATAGTCATGACATGTTAGTTGTAATTTTGGTGACATCGGAGTAATAAGTTATTTAAGTCCCTATTTGTAAGCGAATGTGGTAATGACTTATTTAACTCCCTATTTGTAAGCGAATGTGGTAATGACTTATTTAACTCCCTATTTGTAAGCGAGGGTGGTAAGTAGTTGCCTCCAATAATTTAATCTCATATTTACGCTCCTAATTGAGTAAAAAACATCGTTTTTTTATACAAAAACTGCACTGCCCCGGTAGACTAGCTGGTAGTGAGCTAGTCTATCAGCACCGAGGTTGCGCGATCAAATCCCGCCAGAGACAGAAAAAAAAATAAAAAATAAAACAAAGTAAAATAAAATAAGAAAAAATAGAAAAAAAAAACATAAAGTAAAGTAAAATAAAACAAGAAAAAATAGAAAAAAATAATTTTAAAAAAAATAATAAAAAAATTTTTTTTTAAAGTCATGACATGTTAGTTGTAATTTTGGTGACATCGGAGTAATAACTTATTTATGTCCCTATTTGTAAGCCAATGTGGTAATGACTTATTAAACTCCCTATTTGTAAGCGAGGGTGGTAAGTACTTGCCTCCAATGACATCACCGTGTTAAAATAATGAGTTAAAATGCCAATGTATAAGTAGTGAAGAGTCGTTATATTAGCTTTTTAACTCATTACTTTGCAATGTAAGTTTTTGCTGGGAACTTACTGTTTATTGTTGGTTTTTTGTTTAAGCTTTGATATTGTTACAAGTAAGACTTTGAGTGTTTAGAATTATTATTCGCTTTAGGGTTTTTTTTTTTTTTTTTTTATAATATTTTTATCTTTTCTAAAATCGTTGGATGATCTAGCCTAACCAACCAGTGAAATGCGCATAGAAGCTAGCTTTCCCACAACAAAAAATTTCAGTGTATTTATGAAATATGAAAAATTGGGAATTTAGCACGTCATACAAACGTCTGATAAATTTTGTATTCCCGAAAATAACTTTGAAGACTAAATAATATTCTGATTTTCTTTCGCTATTAATCAAACTATTTTTGCAAACTACCCAGCATACATTATTATTTATTTATTTAAAAAATCCCATTTCATATTCAGTTTTTAAAATTTATTTTGCAAAATAAGTTTTTCGGTAAAGATCCGATGATTGCTATTTTTTGATAAGAAAAATGTGCTTAAGAAAGCTTAAGCTTAATTCCAAATTTCTATGGAAACTATTTTTTAATGTTTTTAATCTAATGTATCTGCCAATATTATCAATTAATCACCTAAAACAATCGCATTCGTATTCCGATTTTAAAATTTGTTGAAAATTCCATGAAAAAACTTAGCTGGTACTCATAAATTTTTTCATATAAATATGAAAAAACTAAGCCAAAATAATCGCCAACTTTTTTTAATTTCGGCATGACGCCAAACACAAAATTGCATCGCCAATTAGGTTTATAAATCGCCACGTTTGGCGAAAAATCGCCACATCTGCCAGCCCTGGTACTGATATTTATGCACAAAATCGTGTTTACTCAACAACCACAACATCTGTATAACCGCTGAACCATATCTAGGTCTAATAGAGGTAAACGAATTTTATTGTTTAGACACCAAAGTTTAACTTCCGATTGGCGATTTTTCCTTAATGCAATCCGTCTTTGGAATCTACTCCTGCATAATATACAAATAACTAGTAACGCACTGAGCTTTAAAAAAGCATTTTAAATTTTTATGCATGTTAATTTTTTTCATTTTTTTATGAATTTTAAATATTATTATTTGGTTAATTTTCAATTTAATTTATTAATTTAATAATTTTTTTTTCTCTCTCTTTTAAATTTTTTCTTTTGTTTAAAATTGTATAATTTACAAATTATAATTATATATCGATAAGAGGCTTTAAGTCTTGTGTATAGAATTGGAAATAAATAAATAAATAAAAAAATAAATTTAGATTGAATTAGCCCATAAAATATGTTGAGCAGATTAAATTCTTTTCGAATTGTTCTGTAAATACTATGGTGTTTAGGCTTTACCGATTTTAATTTTAGTATTGTTTTTTTTTTTTTTAAATGCAAATGTTAAATATTTTGTTTTTAAATGAACAATTTTTGATTTTTTTGTGTCATATTTTTAACAGTTTTGAGGTCATATTTCCGAATTTTTGCTGCATATTTAATGCGCATAAAACGCATTTTTTAGAGCATATTTCTGGATTTCCTGGTAATGAGTTATGGCAATTTTCTCAATATATCGACAAACTGTCTGTTACTTTATGTCAATGTAAACTTATTAGACCGATTAACTGTCCGTTAACGATTTTTGCTTTCTCAATATACCGACAAAAACTTTGTTTTTAGTTGGCAACACCTCTCAAAATACATGTAAAAGGTACGACAAATAAATAAATGCCAGATGAGTGCTGGTTAGCTTTTCGACAGAACAGAAGTAAATGAGACGTTGAGGAAACTAAATTTCTTTAATGTGCATCTTTTCGTTAAAAAAAAAAGATAATCACGTAATGAGAAAACGGCCATTAGACTCTCAATGCAAAGGTTAAGGATTCGACTCCCACTTTCATTACAACAAGCTTAAGGTCTACACTTCTATTGCTCTGTTAATTAAGTTAAATATAATTTGTAACTGTGTTTGTAACACTTACTACCCTGCAAATAAAATTGGACCACCTGATCCATTTTAATAAAATGGACTACTGGCATGGACCATGTCATTGTTAAAAAGTGTTTGTAGTGAGACGACATGTCTTCGTTTTTTAACGACATGCTTTCGTTTTTAAACGACTTCAAAACTAATCCTCTTGAGTATACCATGGAGTAGTTTTAAAACTACACCTTAGTGGTCCAAAGGTGGGTTATATGGTCCTCTCCTAGGACATCGTAATGTTAAATAGACCAGGTTTTTTCCATACGTTTGGGTTAGTTTTGGACTAGTCCTGGTCCCTTGTGGACTACTCTTTACACACGTGTTTGGACTGGTCCTTTTATTTGCAGGCTAAATAAACAAGTAAGAAGGTAGAGTCGGTCAAGCTCGACCAACTATACCCTACACCACAGTATATCAAAATAATTTTGACGAGTGTACCCTATTTGGTACCCACACTGAAAGAAAAATGCTTCATATATTTAATGAATCATTTTCATAAAAAAGTTTTCCTTGGGTAAATGAAAATTTTCATTGTCTAAATGGAATTTCATAGGTTTGATGAAGTATTTTCGTTAAAATCGCTTCATTAGATTTCGTAATTACGTTAAAAATTTTCATTGGATATATGAAAACTTAAGTTTGTCCAAGTTAAACAAAAAATTTTAATTGGGAACTTAAAAAAACAATATACAAACATAACTATATTCATAAATTAATACAAAATTATAGTTTCCTTAAAAAAATGTTTAATTGTTATTTAAAAAATATAAGATTTAATAACTTCATACATCTAATGTTACATGTATGCCATTAAATTTATGAAATCAAAAAATTTTTTTATAAAAGCAACATATTTCAATAATTGCCTTCATAAATTTTAATTTTCATTATGACAATAAAAATGTCATTATAGTAATGAAACAAAAACTTTCAATCCACTTTCAATCAACGTTGTTATTGTTATTATGGACAATTTAATCTCATATTTACGGTCTTAATTGAGAAAAAAACATAGTTTTTTTTTATACAAAAACTACACTGCACCGGTAGACTAGCTGGTAGTGAGCTAGTCTATCAGCACCAAGGTTACATGTTCGAATCCCACCAGAGACAGAAAAAAAATAAAAAATAAAATAAAGTAAAATAAAATAAGAAAAAAGAAAAAAAAAATAAATAAAAAAAAAATAAAAAATTTTACTTTATTGAAAGTATTCATCCAATGAATAATATTCATGGATCTAATGTAATGTTTCATTAAGTCCTTTTAATGAAATAGGTTTCATTGATCCAACGAAGCGCTGCATAGGTTCCTTTATAATGCAATTTTTCATGGGATTAATGTCAAAATTCGTTAGTATTGCGAAGAAAATTCTTTCAGTGCATGGGCAATTATGGACCCGCCTGAACAAAATCATATTATGAGGCTAAGATTCATGTAAAAGTTCTTTGTGCCGTTTATTATTTAGATATCTTCATTTATAAGATGGTTCATTTTCGACCTACTAGGACAACATTTTGTCATGACATAGTACCTATCTTAAAAGTTATTATCGCCAATTGTTTATGTTAAAGCTAACATTAATAAGGAAGTTATGGCAGTAAGAGCTATTTTCGCCAGTAGTATTTGTATGGGAGCCATTGTTAAGTATGGACCGATTTCAATAAAGTTGGGTGAGAACATGTTGATTGCAATAAAAAAAGTTTTGACCAAATTTGTTCCAAATACCAACATAATAAGACTCTATTCCGGAAAGAAGCTTGTATGGGGGAGTTATGGACCGATTGGCCCCATTTTAGTACGCTTAGTCCTTGGTTGAATTAGAACCTATGTGCCAAATTTAATCAAATTATCTTTACACTTGTACTTTGCGCGCAAAATTTACATGAACAGCCAGCCAGCCGGACGGACATCGATAGACCAATATTTTAAGGTGTTACAAACATCAGCACAAATGCATAATACCCTCTCCACTATTGTAGTGGCGGGTATAATTATGCAAATATACGTTTCATGGTAAGTTTTTGTTGGTTACGAACAAATTCGTTAGTTTTGTAGAAATTCAAAAAGCTAGTTAAACTATTTTCTTTTATTATTAATACGATTTCCGAATGACGTGCTAAATTCCCAATTTTTCATATTTGATAAATACAGTGAAATTTATTGTTCAGGGCATTTCGCATTTCGCTGGAAACCTTTTCCAAAGATTTTAGAAAAGCCAAAAATATTAAACAAATAAAACCCTAAAGCGAATAAGAATTATAAACACTCTAAGTCTTACTTGTAACCAAGGTATATTTACACAAGGTAGCCTCATTTGGGAGTGTAGACATGATGCTCTATAAAAGGAACCGAGTTGTCAAAATTTTCTTCATATAAAACAAAAACAATTTAACGCACACATTTACAAATTTTGGCTCATATGCACGAAATTTAACGTTTGGGTTCCAACTAGGTAGGGGTAATCAGCTGACAAACATATGGGCCAACGAGTTTACCTTCTGTAAATATACCTTGCTTGTAACAATATCAAAGCTTAAACAAAACACCAACAATAAACAGTGAGTTTATCTTTTCATACATCCTCTTACAATTGGTTGGGTTCTTTCCGACTCGAATTGGAGTTGTAAGTGGGTTATAAGAAAAAAAAAAAAAACAAAACTAAAAAACAAACTGCTTCATTCTATTATCTTCGTAAGAAAACAACAAAAAAAAAAAAAATTTGCCAATTCATTTGAATTTATGAAAATAGCAGTTAATTTTTTTTTTTTTTTTTTTGTAAAATGTAGCATGGTTTTTTTCAGTGTAGACATTCAAATTTCTACACTTTATGTGATTCCCCTTGCGATTTTGTCTTCAAAATTTCTAAAATAAAACCTCTTATGAAGTCATTCAATAAACTGGTTTTGGATAAGCAAATATATTTTTAGAAAATTTAATAAATATTTATAGATGTGTGTATGTGCAAGTGTTAAATTAAATTTTTAATTTTATTTATAATGTTTAAAACATGACTTTATGGTTTTTAAATAAAAAAAAAATACATTAGTATTTCTTAAACTAATTAACACACTGAAGACATAAAAACAGAAGTTTAATAAAAAAAAGTGCTGACTTTAGAAGAATTAAATTAAACTAAAGTTGAATATCTTAGATATTCTAGAACTTTTAACTTATTAAAACCAATTACTTAAATTAGCTATCTATCCCATTTAAATCGTTAATTTTATAACAATTTCGTACACAAGTCCAACATAATTCCGGACAAACAACTCTTTCTCTATAAAATTTTGGTTGAATATTAAAAACTTAAACTACTGGTATCAAATGCAAATGAATGAATGCTTGTAACATAAATACATATATAAATAATAATTATTAATTAAAAGCTTTAAAAAAACAACGACAAAAAGGCCGATTCTTGTTACAAAGATTAAAATTCGTTAAAAAATTAATACAAAAGAAGCGCTGCTTAAAAAAACAAGAGAAGATTATATTGTTGTTTGTCAACAAAAACTCAAGTTGGCAAACAGAAAAAACTTCTCTTAACTGTAGATAACTATATAAATAAACACTGAACGGTTTTATCATGACAATAACAGTTGTTTCTGATCGGCTCTATAGTAAAGAAGATGTCCAATCTTAATTCCATTTCGGTCTATCTAGAACATCCCTGCTGGAATATCCTTTTTTTTTTTTTTTTTGTTAGGACCAGCACTCAGGGGATGACCCCTACTAATGCATTGTTGTGTTGGAACTAGCAAAATAGGTTGTGGGAAGGAGGATAGAGGGAGTAGTGCTTGTGAACATTCTATATGACGTTTAAAGTGTAAAAAATAAAATTTAATTTATGGATAATTTTAAGCATTTCTTAAAATGAATTTAAAGTATTGGAGCTCGTTAGTTATGATCCTTTTCCACCTTTATTGGAATCACAAAATTTTTAGGGACAACAAATTTTTTTAAAACAAATATGTCAAATTGCGGATACCCTATACCAGTGATAACCACTCCATAGGCTCGCGAGTCAGTCAGTAATCGTATTTTTCACCCAGACACGGTCGGCAATTCACATGTATACAACAACTTTGTTCGTTTAAAAACATAAGACTATCATGAGTCTCTGCGACCGCACACAAGTACATAATATCTTTGTGTGCGTGCGTTCTGGGCTTGGTTAGTTCGAGGCTTGGTTATCACTGCCCTATACTAAAGCGAAGACTATTCTTGTGAGAGTATTATGCATCGATCGAAACAGTGTGTTTTTAAATGGGGCAAGTTCTAGACTATAAAGCGGTAAAACTTCTAAATACATAGATTTCAACTGCTGGCGAAGGAAGCATGTAGCCGAGCCCTTCTATAATATAATATAACGGCTTTATATCTAGTCGCATATGGGCACTTCCAAAGAAGTGTCACGTTAAGCCACCAAGCAATTTACCTTGTATTTAATACCCATCTTGCACAAATTTTTCTTCTTTTTCACTAAATTGTGCTTGAAAGCAAAATATAAATCTATAAATTAATCTTCGAGAAACAATTTAAAATGTTTGTTGGCGTAACGTGACAGAAAGTAGACTCTCCTGTGAAAATGTCATATCCTGGGTTACCGTTCACCCGACTAAAGTCGCAACTTGACCATTTTTTAGGGGGGGGGGGGGGTTGCTTTAATACCATGGTAGATAAGGCCATGATGGCATTATCTCTCATTCAATAGGGAGATAAAGCCTTTTTTGTTTTTTTTTTTCATTTGAGTGCGAGATAAATCCATCATGGCCTTAGCTCACATTAGCAATATTAGAAAATGGCTTTATCTCTCATTTCAGTTCCGGAGACACCAAAGTTAAGTATTGAAATCTGGCTTCGCATACTAAAGTTTTTCTGCGTGACGCCCTGTGGCCGTGCTTAGGGGTTTTTTCCTCCAGTAGGACGCGGCAGGTGGCTTCGCTACATAAAGTTTTCCTGCGTGCGTCACAAGAATAAAAAAATGTTTTTCAATGATAACTAAGGATTTTCCCTTTTACAGAATGTTTACACCAGTGTTCGAAAATAAACAGTACATTATTTAACGTTCGGCTCACACACCCAGGAACGATATCTATTTTTTAGTGATTGTGTAGACATACACAACCCTTAATACCGTTCGTAACTATTTTCAAGCAAGAATTATATAATGTTCGGTTCTTCGGTAAAAAAACAGAACAATTTTAACAATTTTAATGTTCTATAATGTTTTTTTCGTGTGTGTATTTTGTTTTTGTAAAAATGTTTTTTTTACCAGCCAAAAGGGACGAACATTAACGACCCGAACCGAACACATTGAAGTTTTTGGATTTTCAAAAAAAACCGAACGGAATTAAATGTTCACATCTTTTGTTGAGTTTGATAAAAACAGTAATATTTTTGTGTTCGAAAGATGACTAAAGGTAGAAGTACATAACACGCGTTAGTACGCGCGCGCTCTGTCGTCTTCTGTCAAAAAAAGTTAAGCTAGTGTGTTTTCATAGAACAAGCTACATGCAAAATATTTTGACGCGTTTGCGCCAGAAAGTTGGTTAACTTTGAACTTTTTAACGCGTTGTGTGTTTTTGATAAGTAATCAGCTGACAATAAAAAGAATAATTTAACAAATTTGTGAATCATGAAAGAAAAACTTATTGAAGAGCTTAAAAAACATACAATATTTATATAAAAAGAATAAATTTAATAAAATAACAAAATCTTGATATACTTTCGAACCCGTTTTTAATGCACAAATAAGTAAACAAATAAAAAACAGCTGACAGGAATGGCTTTTGTAACGCGTGTTGTGTAACTTGCAGTTTTTGACGCGCTAAAGTTTATAAACGCACGATACTTGTCGACGAACTAACGCGTGTTACGTACTTCCACCTTAAGAGGGAAACGTTATTTTTGTTAATGATTTTCTACACAAACACTATTAGCGTTTGTGTTTTCCACAAATCTACCGAACCGAACATTAAAACACGATATTTAGTGTTTATTTTCGAACACTGGTTTACACCATGCATAACCATTTTCTGAAAAAATATGGCTTTATCTCTCATTTGCGAAAAATATATGGCTATATCTCTCATTTCGCAAAATTTTACATAAGACCTTACCTCTCAATGATTGGGCAATAATTATGGCTTTATCTCCCATTCAGTTGAGCAATAATGCAATCATGGCCTTATCTTCCATGGTTTTTGTGAGACCTTTTTTTATCGCTGACTTTTGCGACTTTTTTTAATTTTTACCATTTTTTTTTGTTAAGTTTCTCTCAAAAAACATTTTATTTGCAGTAAATTATAAATTTTCTTATAGTCTTTATCGAAAACATCGTCATAATTTAAAAGCTATTCACAGATTATTTTTCCTTTGCCAACAATTCAATTACTTTTTTGAAACCCTGCCATCAGGGCTGCTAGATAAATTTGTGAGGAAATCGTCAATTTCCTGAAAAAAATAAAAAAAATTGGCTTTAACGATTCGAAAAATCGTCAAAAAATCGTATAACTTAAAACTAAATTTTTTTTAACAAGTTTTGTTCTATTTAAAAAAAAAAAAAAAACATTCAAACAAAAACATAATTACTTCATTTCCAGCTAGCATTTTGAATCGTATAAGAGATACTGGGAGTCTTATGAAGAGCGTCTTTGATCGTCGATGACCAAATTTTTTAATTGAAGAAGATTCCCCACACGGGAAGAATTGTAACAGGACTGAGATTCTTCTATAGCACAGCAAAAGACACTTCTTCAACCGTTGTGGGAATCGTTTAAAACGTGGGGCTTTCATGTCAAGAATCTTATGAGACTCATGTAGATATTATCTTATATATTTTATCTCTATTTTTATTTAAAATTTGTGGGTTTTATTAAGCAAGAAAGCTATGTATAACTACTGTTCGTGACACACCGTTGACGCTCTTGTTTAGGTATGACATATCAGCATAAAAGCTAAGTGAAAGAAAACGTTCCGCCTTCCGCTCTTGTAAAGGTACGGCTGACATTCCAAGATTTAAAAAAAAACGTTTAAGGAAATTTAATGTTTTATTCAGACTTTGGAGACTGAAAAAACCGTCACTTTAAAAAAAAAAATATCTGCAAATCGGCACTTTGCCAATTCTGGAACAAAAAATCGTCAAAATGACGATGAATCGTCAAATCTGGCAGCCCTGCTTGTCATGTATACAATGTATTTAGCAAATTTTTCGCAAAGTTTCAAAGAATAGTTTTAGCAAAAAAGCTTTTTAAAATACAAAATTGTGATGTTTGCAGTTTACAAATTTATTCTTAGCCGCCGAGTCAATAAATGCAGTTCCTTCCAAGAAACGTAATATTTTGTGATACTGTTCGTCATAACTAAGACAAAGTCAAAGCGGTCTTTTGCAGTGTTTGTAAACAGCTTTAAATGAATTAAACAATCATCTTCTGCGACATGGATAACACATTAATAAAATAAAATAGGCTTCTAGAAGTTAAAAAAATGCAGCTGACTGTTTGGTTTCAATTGTTTTTTTTTTTTTTTTTTTTTTTTTGTTTTGCCAAGCTTTTTATCAATCAAAAACATTTTAAAAAGATGGTGGACTTTTATATTCTCAAACCACATTTTTTTGCGACTTTTTTTTTATAAAACGAACTTTTGTGCGACTTTTCAAAAATTCCTGGCCATATCCCAAACATTTCTCAGCCAATTCTCTCTTTAAACGAATCAATTGTGCTCAGCAAATGTTCTCGTGATCATCCGGCAAAATTTTAAAAGCTTCTAATACTGGCATCCTTTTCGTACCACCAAATACCGAGCATTTTCTTAAGCCCATCGATATTTAAAAACATTTTCCTCATTTCTGTCACGATTTGTGTAGTAAAATCTTTTGTTGTGCTGCGATGTCAATGCCAAGCGATTTGGGAGAAAACGTAATGTGAATAACTTCTTTAGAGTCCAAAACAAATGATTCAGATTGTTATCTAATTAAAAATGTTTTATTGTATAAAACGACGATTGCGTGTCAATAACTGATAAATAACATTCCCATAAATAAAAGAAACACTTAACGCTCAGCCGGTAAGAACAAATGTACAAGAAATCAGGAATCCTTCGACCTAGTAATGTTTTGGAGTAAATTGATGACCAATGTTTGTCTGTCGATAAAAAAGGTTTAATTGTTGGAAACACCGTAGCGTGAAAGATATACATACAGCCATGTTCTGGAAATTGAAACACGTGTAATGTAAATCGACGAAGATTTTCAATTGAATTTTTGTTAAAATTAACGTTGATTTTCCTGATTTCAAAAGCAGTTTATGTAGAGGAAAGTGGTCCTCAAAGCATAGATAGAGAGTTTTTAAAATATGTTCGATTTAAACTTCACACGATTTCGAAATTAAGTCCTTTAAAAGACAAACAGTCAAATTGTTCGAATATTTCCCGTATGTTTAACAACAATTTTTCGTATTGGGGATGTGCGTAAAAATATTTGTTTACGGGCTTAATTTAGTTAAAACAGAAGTTCCCCTGCTTTGGAGACTGGGCTTTAGTTTTTTACAATTAAAATTTTTCATGTCTCTCTCCGAATAATTCATTGATTAAAAGCTTTTTTGAGAAAAAAGAATTCTTTCTTTCGCACAAATTTTGTTTTTGTTTTAAATGTATTTGTACGAAAGAAAGAATTCTTTCGCACATCAAAAATAGGCAGTTAATATGCTGCCAATAAAATTTTACTACGCCTTTTTTGGTTCAAATTTTTTTTATATTTTTTTGATTCTTTTTTTTATAAAACATAAATAAAAATAAAAAAATAACTTAATATAAACTAATACAAAAAAAATAAAAGTTGTAAAGAAATAATTTGTACAACTTTAATCTCTCGCGAGCACTATTTCGATGTGATAAGGTTTTACCGACCAAAACCACCGAAACTACCAGCAGCAGAAACGGAAGCAGAAGCCGATGCGGCACCAGCACCAACACCACCGCCACCAGCAGCAGCAGCTGATGCAGCAGCCGAGGCGGCACCAGCGCCACCACCACCGCCACCAGCAGCAGCAGCATTGGCAGCAGCAGAGGCAGAACCACCTCCGAAACCTGGGCCTCCGAATCCGGGACCTCCATAGCTGGGAGCTCCATATCCAGGATCTCCATAACCGGAACCTCCATAGCCGGGACCTCCAAAGCCGTGACCTCCATATCCGTGACCTCCATGGCCGTGACCGTGACCATGATAATGACCATGACCATGACCGTGACCGTAACCGTGACCACCATACGGACGTCTATAGCCACCCCCATAGGGGTTACCAAATCCGAACTGGGGTGCCGCACAAACAGCTGCTAACAACATGGCGAAAATAACTAATACTTTCATTTTGCTTGGAATATTTTATTTTTTTCTTTACCGTAAGACTTTGGTTAAAATGTTTACACCGCTTCGATCTATTAGCACAACTAATGACCCAACAAATTCGCACAAAACTATTTATACCAAAAAATTCAATTCAATTCTCTGAAATGCTATAAATGCCGAATAAAGCAAAAAAAAAAAACTGTAAGAAGGCAGCTGGTAAGAGAGTTTGATGGATTAATTGTTTTTTTTATGATCAATTTATTCTTTGTTGAATCACAGCGAATGTTTCGTATATTTTCTAGAGGAATATCAAAGCATCGTAAGAGAGGAGTCTGCGTAAGCAAAACTTGGTAAAATTTTCAATTTAGTATATTTTACTTTGGAGAAACTGAGTAACATGATCGTAAGAAACTAAAATATAAAAATACCCTTATATAGCCGTGTTGCCAGAAAACTTTAACCTTATGTGCCCAATGAAAAGTTAAAAGTCTCCATGAAATCCCCATCTCAAAAATTAAATACTAACTTTATCCCTTATTATAATTTTCTTTTAAATTTTTAATTAAATTCAATAAACTCTAATTTCATAAAAAAATATCGACATTGCTTCAATTAAGTGGTCAAATTTAAAAATAATTATTTATTAAATGTCGAGAAAATTTCAAAAATAGGGTTCGTTTGGAAAAAGTTGCTCTAGAATTCGAGAAAAGCGTTAGCACAAGTTAGGAAAATATTGATGAAAAGTACACGAAAACACTAAAAATTGTATTAATAAGATTTAGTTTTAATGTGCTTAATTACAAATTCTTACTATTGATGGACTGAAATTTATTGTTGGTGGGATAAGCTATTCCTATGCCTTAAAAAATTTAAAAATTCTATTTATTTAAAATCTTAACAAGTGCTGTCTTCAGCTGTGCCGAAGCTTAGATACCCTTCAGCGATAGTTTAAATATTTTAGGAGTGTGCTTTATATGGGATCTAAACATTTTAAACCAAACTTTATAAAAACTAACCTCACAGTATTATAAATCGCTGCAATTGTAGCCATATAAAAGCTTACTAGTATGGCTAGATGTCGATCCAATCGACCGCAATCTATAAATAAAAGGATTTGTTTAGTGTATGCCACTCAGCAAAATGTACGGATATACTTAGATGTAGATGGTGAATCCGAGTCGATTGGCATACTAAAATGTGGGTCTTTGAAACTTATAATTTGATTTGTAATACACATCAATACTCTCGCCTTATATCCTATCCATATATGGTAGTGTGCGTATAAAAAAAGATAGACAAAAACTTTCAAATTTTTTGTTTCATTTTGGAAGAGTTGTTATTTTTATTCCCACAGCTCCAAAGGTGGAGAATCATAACCTCATTACATAATTTTGTTTTAGTAGGTACTAGAGCAAGGTGAATTAACTACAGGGGGTGTCGAAACGGCATCCGATTTTGACAGTTCGGGGTTATTTGTTTTGATTTGTTAGTGTTTTGCTAAGAATGGTTGACATTTTGAGCTATAAGCACTAACAATGCAATGCAAAAAACCCAATGTTGTTTCTGCTGTTTTTGGATTGTTGTAGTTCCGACACTACCTGTAGTTGAATTCGCCTTGGTACTAGAGTTCCGAAACCACCTGTTGCTTAATCCGCCTTAGTACTAGAGTATCCAATTATTCGACTTTTGATTTTGTACGAGTAAGGAATTAATCGATTCATTAATTTTAAAATTGCTTGAATAATCGAATTACTCGAATAAATATATATTTGAATTGATTCTTTTATTACATCATTAAAGAGTACACAAAAAACTTTAAGGCCCGTTTTCACAACTTACCGATAGCTTAAAGTACACTTTAACCGACCTTATAAAAAGTATTCCGTTGTTAAAACTTTACTTTAACCTTAAGTGAGCGGTAAAGTAAATTAAGGTGTATCCTACCTGGTAGGTTAAAGTAAAGCTGTAATAATGTAACACTTCTTATGCGGCCGACAAAATCCTACCTTTAGCTATGTTGTGAAAACGGGCCTTAAAGTTGTAAATAAAATAAACATTACAAAAATCAAAAAACCGGTTGCAAAAAAAAATACAGTTTTTAATGCATCAAAAAGACCTTAGAAAGGTTTACCTTCGTCTTGAAATTATGCACCCGGGTGACCGCTTCGGTTTTATTTATTTAATATCTTCCTTAAAGTTGCTTCCATTAAAAATAAATTTTCACTTACTGAACAAATTTTTAAGCTTAAGAAAAACAACTGGAAAAAATATTTGTATGACGAAAACTTGTTTATCGCCTATAAAAATATGTGCAGTACCACTTGGGTGAGTGTTGATTGGTAAGCAGGCGCGGATCGAGCTCGAGCCTTACGGGGGGGAAATTTTGTATGATATAAAAAAGTTAAAAACTTGGATTAAAAGTTTATTAAAAACAATGTGTACATATAATATAAAAAACAAAACAATAAGGTTAAATAAAATATAAAATTAATCTTTTTAAATAAATAAATTGTGATTTCCTTGTGAGGCAAATAGATAGTACAGTCTATCTTAGGTCTTTGTTGATCTGAGCCATGTTTTTATTCGACGATGGGTAGGAAATAACCTCTCGCTCGTAGCATTACTGACGAGCATTGACACGAAAATTTGAAATATTTTTCTTAGATTTGGGTAGATATCTTCATCACAGTTTATTAAAACATTTACAACGTTATCTGATAGATTTTCAGATATTTTCCATGTTTGTTGCCAATGCAACAGTTCAGGCTTAAGTTAAGATGTGTTAATCTCGTTTATCAAACATAATCAGCTCATCAGCTAGTTGTGGATTTAAAATAAATGATATAATATTTAATGGAATATAAGACTCAATGTATAATTTAATTTTTCTTTTAAAAAATATGTATTTCGACGATCATTAATACAATAATTGTTACCAAATACTACCCCACCCCTGATCTCTTAATGTTATACATGAATTTAACATTATTTTAGGTGCTTTTTGAGCTTAAAATAGCACTTACAGCAGACACATCACAATATAAATTTCGTTAAAATAAAGATTGATATTGATTCATACAGTCAATAATAATCACAAAATTAGTTTATATATATAATTTGTTTTGTTAAAATAAATAAAATTGGGTTTATTATAGGTATAGTACTGAAAAACTGTAGCGTGCGTTGTAAGGCGTGCGTCACAAAGGGTTCACGGCTTTTATCAAAAAATTACAAAATTTTTAAGCTGCGAATAAGGGATTTTAGAGTTCTCTCATATTCACATTTCTTTTAGGAATTAGACTTTGTATACCTTATGATGCAAAATTCGCTAAAAATTAGGAAAACACACTTCAACTTTTAAAGTTGCTTCTAATTTTTGTGGCGTGCGTCACAAAACTTCGTGATCAATTATTTCGCAACAAAAGCCTGCTAAGAAATTATGATATACGCCATTCGTAAGTATATATTAATGTCACTAAGTACTATATATAAGTTGAAGCTATCTCTTTTGAAATGCCAAAAAAAGTTTATATATCAATCAGAAAACACGTGTGAATGTAGCGTTTGTTACGCAGGATTTGCCCATATGACTTGATTTTACTTTGAGGTAGAAGTTTAAGTATGTTCAAACCATTTAGGATATCTATTGGGAAAGGTGTTTCGAAATCTTCTAAAATAAATTCAATAAGAGGAATGTAACCTACAACTCGGTAGTATTCTTCCACATTTTGGAAGTGATTATTTCGTTCAAATCTTGTCTTTTCAATTGGAACCTCGATCTGAACGCAAATAACTTTAACTTTTTTAAAAATCGCTTTAAATTGTTCTTCGGCTTTATATCATTTCTCTTCAAGGCACATGATTAAAGTTTTGATCAGGCTTGATCCTTTTTGAAGATCAATATCGTGCTTTTGTAAAATGATACTTAGTGGTTGTGTTACAAAAAGTATCACACTGAATATGTATATTCCGCAAATAAGTTCAAAAGTACTAAGGAGTTCCTTAATATAAAGGTAGAGATACTATCTTTCCACTCAGACATTTTTTCCAAAGCTTCTACTATATGATGTACACTTGTTGCAAAGTGTAAAGCTGAGTCGTGACGGTCCACCCATCTTTTCTCGCATAATGTAGAGAGTTTGGCTCCCAAATACTTTACTAAAACTGTGTTTTGCCTGGGATGATTATATTTAAACAATTTTGTCGTTTCTTTAACAAATGATACAACTTTTTGTATTAGTGGCACTTTATTGCTTTTAGAAATTGAGTTGTTTGATTTATGGGAATAGCATGGCGTTTGTTTCGCATTTGTCGCGGTTTCCAGGATTTTTTAACACCCATTTGTTCCAACTCCTACACAATTTTTTAGGTCAAGACCAAAATTTGTTAAAGCTTTAAGAACTATTGATGTAGTGCCTTCGCATCACTTGACACATCAACGTCATCCATATACTTTGAAGCCTCTTCAAATGCTTTTACAACAAAGCCAATAAATTCATCCCTAACAACTTTTTTGTTGTATGTTGAAATATCTTAAAGATAAGGAAATCAAAAATTATCGAATAAAATTTTAATTCATTTAACACATAAATATATACATAAATATTGCATTTATTAAGGCTTATTAATAATTCAATCGCACGCATTATCAAGTCAGACGTTTAGTCTTTCGATATAGATGGCACCTGCTGGGATTGAATGTAGAATAATAAGTATTTGAATACGGTAAACTAGATGTTTCATTGGAAATATCTAATAAATAACTATAAGGATTAAGATTTGGATACTTATTGAAAATTTCGTTAGAGATTCAATAAAAAAAAAACAAAAAATCTTGCTGGGATTTCCAAAAATTTTGTACTTTAAAAAAAGTATTATTATTAGGAATTCTTGTATTATCGAAATTAACAAAACATGTTTTTATAATTAACGGGGGGGAAATTTCCTTATTTCACCCCCCCTGAATCCGCGCCTGTTGGTAAGCGATGTACATTTAAAATTTTTGGTAAAGCAAAGGTTAAGGATAACATAAACTATGGTTAAACAGACTATTAAATGATCTGGGAGACAAAGTTTAATACAAGCAGGCGGAACACATAAACTTTTTCTCGGTTTATAATTTTCAACTGTGCCCTGCCTGCTAAAGTTAATACGGGTGGGTATTCGACATACACAGAAAAAATTATTGCCGAATTAATATCAAACAAACGTTTGTTTGAAAATTTTTTTGATTTCTACAAATTTTTTTACTGATTCAATTAATATTTCTTTTTGATTTTTATTTAACCAACAAAAATGTTGACAACTATTCAAAAAAAAATTAATATACGCGTTATTGGTTTCAAGTTTTCATAATTTTGTATGAAATATTTAACGCTCTTTAATGTTGTCGTTATTTTGCATTTTTTTATTTGATCGTAAGCAACACTTCTTTATCTGATATATAAGAACTACAACAAAAACCACATGCAGTCTTTTTTTGGGCGCTTTAAAAAAGTACAGCAATAAGAAAAATGATAAAATAGCGTGACGAGGTTTGTAGTAAAAGACAACAAAAACAATAGCAGGTAAAAAAAAAACGTTCCACTCTTTTTAAACAACAGAAACAACAACAACATTATAAGAAACAAAATAAATTTTTGGTTAATTTCAAAGTTGGTAAAAAAAAAACCAAAATCCCGTATACAATTTTTTCAAACTGTTTACTTAAATACATCAAATACAAAAATAGAATGATGACGAAAAACATTTCGAGTCGGTCTGCCCCTGTTTTTGGTTACATTTCTTCTTCTTTACATGGCGTCTTCACCTGACAATTTTTTGTCATACCAAACGTCAAACTTCATATTAAAAAAACGCTGACAAAAATTTTCGAGTTTTTTTTTATTAGACTTTGACGTTTGGTATGACAACAAATTGTCACGTGAAGGCGCTATGTTAGCAAAGGAAAGGATACAGCAACAGTGAGTGGTGAAGAAAAACATTGTGTGTATAAATAAGACTTCGTTCAAGAATTATTCCAACAAAAAAATGTGTCGGCCGCTCTGCTCTGCTTCATCTTCTCCAACAGTGCTTGCTTGTGTGTGAGTCATTGCTTGTGCAACAACTTTTTTGTTTGATTCAGCAAAATTATTTGTTTGAAATTTATATGAATTTCAGTAAACTTTTTGTTTGATTTAGTTAAATTATTTGTCTGAAAAAATCGGTGTTTTTTTAATAAACAAAATGCAAATAAATTGTTTGAATATGCGAATTTGTTTATAGGACCGATTTCAGATAAAAAATTGGTTGATTCTACAAATTTTTTGTTTGAATTGTGTAGGCTTTCAGCTGATATTGTTTTAAACTATTTTTTATTTGTTAATTTATATTCAACTTTTTATTGAACGCACATTTTATCGAGTAAAATTTAAAGTTCACTATTTCGCGCCAAAAGTACGACACTTAGTTTTCAAACTAGAACTTTTAGGTTTTTAAGACGGATCTAGCGGTATCGCTTATATGAAAATCCGGCCGATAAGAAGACACGAGGTATTAAATAAATGGACAGTCGGGTAATAACAGGTAACTCGTAATGGCTTACACACACAGATAAATTGTTCGAGTTATTCGTTATTCGAAAAGGGCTATTTTAACCCTTAACTACAGATAACCGGTATTTTTTACCAGTTAGCAGTTAAAATTTTTCAATTTTGTAAAATTTAAAGTTCTTATAATTCGACGACTGTAGTTAAGGGTTAATAAGACTGTGGTAAAAACTGACACTTTTTTTGACAAGCTGGGCACTTGTCGTTTTAACTTATGGTGTTTTCTTTTCTAAAAAATAATGATGCATTATAGTTGTGTAATATATTTTTTAGGTTACACGAACCCTTACAAAGTGATACATTTTTCTAAATTACAATGGAACAAAATAATAGCTACGTTTTACACTCAACACTAATGTGTATTTAGCGTGTTAAATATTGAATGCAAAGTTTGTTCTAAAAGCGATATTCACCACGCTTGTAGCAATTTTCAACATTAAATTTTCTTTGCATTCCATAAGCGTTAACAGCACTGATTTTCAATAATTAATGTCAGCTGTTGTTAAAATTTTGCGACAAAAGAAATGTAATAATCACAATATAACTAAAAATCACAATATAACGCAAATTGTCCGCAAACACAAGAAAAAAAATACTTGCTTGCATAAAAAAGTACTTTACGCAGATGCAAAAAAGGGTATTATTTCACACTCAGTTATAACTGCGGGTAAGAAATGGAACAAATTTGCCATTTATTGTTGCAACATGTTTAGAAAGGAAAACGACAACTTCTCACACTTTTGCATATATTTTAAGAATGGAACAAAAACCCGCACGAATCGTATATGCATATATGGAACATTATTGTCAGAAAAGAAAACACCATTAATTCGGGTACGTTGAATCCAGTGGTGCTTGCCGTTTTTTCTAGGTTAGCTCTGGTTTTAGAGATATACCGTTATTTCGAAAATGGAGGAGTTTGCACAACATATGTTCGCGTAACTTAAAAACGCTTTAGCTTATTGAATAAACTAAAAAAATATGCGTAGTCATTTGAAAAAAAAAATATTTTTTTTTTATCAAAATTTCGAAGTTTTGGTTATTTAAAAATTCATAAAAAATTTTTTCAGACATATAAATTTGGCTCCTGCAGCGCCTAGCATGCCCCTAGATGGGTCAAATGTATGACCAACCCCACTTTATTTTCCATCACAATCATTTATTTCTAACATACCTACACGGTATATTCATTCCTTAAGGGGGCTGCCATACAAAGTGTTCAATGCAGACTAGAAATATATTGAAGAAAAAGTCCCATAAATGCCCAGGAGTCGCCCCTAGTGGGATATAATGAATGACCGACCTCAATTAATTTTTTGTCCTTAACAATTTCTCGAGACATACTTGCCCCTTATCACCACTTTTTAGGGGGGCTCCCATACAAATATTGCGTTTTATGAAATTCTTAAATTAATTAAATTTTTCGACTTTTGTAAATAAAATCTAAAGTTGCTTACAGATTTATGGCTTGTTTTGTTTGCAGCTTCGTTTTTTAACTGTTAGAAGCGTAGCTGCATTTTCCAAATTTTTATGAATTTCTAAAATACAAAAATTGCGAAATTTTGATAAAAAAAAATATTTTTTTCCATTACATTTGAACAAAGGAAATTTACTTGAGGAATTTCGGTTTTTTTTTAGTAATTTCAATAAACTTAACCGTTTTTGAGTTACGCGAATATATGTTGTGCAACCTCTGCCATTTTCGAAATAACGGTATATCTCGAAAGCAAGAGATAACCTAATAAAAAGGCTAACACCATTGAATTCAGCGCACCCGAATAATGTTAAAACGACATGTGCCCGGCTTGTCCATTTTATCTACTACTACTAGCACAATGTTATTCAATCAAATAATTGCGAAAAATTCCTTGATTAATTAAACAACGATTAATCGAGTGGATATAAGCTTTCCAGATGGTCTTGGTTCTTTCTGGTTAACAAGAATTTCCACTGCTCGTCAAGAATCAAGAAAAAATATTTGTTGTCTAGATCTTTTGAAGCCCAACCAAAAATACGTTTTTGAATTTGTTTAAAATTTTCCTTAAACAAAGCTGTGTAACAAAAAAGTAAATGATTCGTCGTTTTGTTTAAGTGTATTTGTTCGATAATTTATCAAAACGTTTCCTTTATTTAACAATAATAATTTGACAACATTGAGATTCTTAGTTGAAACTGATTAATGCGGGTTTCTGTTTTTTTGGCTCTAACAATTGTGTTATTTTTATAAAATATTTCGAATATTTGTTTGTGAGACTATGGTGTAGAGTAAAATGTGGTCGGGCTTGACTGTCTATACTTTCTAACTTGTTTATTTTATTTTTTTTTTATTTTCTACCGCTTTCGAATTTAAAGTATATGAGTAAACTCAACATTATTACAACTTGCCGATAGTTAAGGCGACCAGATTTTGAAAATAAAAATAGAGGACATAAAGAAAAAATTTTTTTGACTTTTTGACATATTTTACAGACAAATTTACATTCGCATATTAATAAATGTAAAGAAGATTTAAAAAGAATAACATATCGTCGGCTTAATATGCAGACCTGCGAAATCCACTTTTTAAGTAAATTGAGATTTGATGCCGTGTGGTAGAGAAATATATGCCTCGTCGACCAGCATGTAGTTATTCGTCAATTTGAGTCCTGAAGTGTGTCAAATCAACTATATTTTTGGTTCTCCTCTCAAGCAGTAAATAGGAAAAATAAAAAGTTTTTCCTGTAAAATTTGTTGAAAGGGAGTTAGCAGGTTTGCATATTAAGCCGACGATGTATAAAAATTTACATATACTTAAGTAAAATTAGTTACAAACAAGTAAGACTGCTATATTCCGCTGTGCCGAATCTTATATACCCTTCACCATTGTGCGAGCAGAATACAGAGCAACTAGACAAAAACTAAATAAAACTGGTAAATATTTTTTAAAATAAGAGACAACCGGTTTTGAACTTCGGTTTTCATAAGGGCCCAGAAAATATATACTTTATAGGGTGTAGGATCAATATTGTAGAAATTACAGTTATATACCTTCGGTCAAGGATATAAAAAGTTTAATTTTTTGGAATTCAGGGGTCTAATCACCGCATTCGATACTATCGTATCGAATAAACTATTGAATTTTTTTGCATACGATAGACACTGGCGTATCGAATGAAAACTCGATAAATATAATGTCGAGTTACTCGATGTCGATTGCTATTATTTCAAATTCAATACATTTCATTCGATATCGAGTTTCAAGACACCAAAATAAATCATTTCGATCAATTTTGCTCGATATCGTATGCAGTGATAAGACCCCAGTATTTCGGTTATAACTCAGAAAAATTTCCGATATTTTGGTATATAAGTCATATACATAGGACATATGGCAGCCCTAAAATTTAGGTTTTTATAAAAATTTTGATGTTTTTTAGCCCATTTTTGGAGTATTTTGCTCATAAATTACCCATTGTCTAACCGATTTGATAGTTGTATATACCGACGTGTTAAGGAAGAATTTTACCATTTACTTAAGTTATGTTTATATATTAACATTTATATATACTTGTATACATATATTTTAACAAAGTTAATTATAAAAAAAGAGTAATTTTTGGGGATTCAGTACATCGGTTATAACTCAGCCATTTTTTAACCGATTTGACAGATTTATATACTGGCTTGTTGAAGAAGAAATTTACCATTTACTTGAGTTACAAAACTTGGACTCGGGCAGATCTATAGTTCCCGAAAGTGGGTATTTAAAAAAAAATTTAATTTTGGTCATAACTTTTTTGTATCTGAACCGATTTTTCCGAGTGAAATATGTTCTACTAAAAATTTCCGATATTTTGGTATATAAGTGATATCCATAAGACATACGGTAGCCCTAAAATTTAGGTTTTTATACAATTTTTAATTTTTTTTGTACGGGAGGTTCCACGCCCACTTCTCCAATCCCGCCCTTATTTTGTAGGATGGTGTGTATTGGCAACCTAAATGTGTGAACCCAATTTGGAAGCTTGGGCTTTTGCCGTTTCCCAGATATACAGCAAAAAGTAATAAAAATACAACAACCACTAGGGATTTTTTGAAAAAATTAGAGGTAGTCGTGGTTTTTTGCTCATAACTCAGCCATTTTTTAACCGATCTGGCTGAATTTCAATAGCAAAATTATAATAAGAATACCTGACATAAAGATACCCCAACCAAGTCCCCATCATATCTGGGGGCTTCGGAAAACCCATTTCAACAGACAGACGGACAGACGGACAACCGGTTTTGAACTTCGGTTTTCATAAGGACCCAGAATATATATACTTTATAGGGTGTAGGAACAATATTGTAGAAATTACAAACGGAATGACAAAGTTATATATACCCTTTCTACCTTCGGTGAAGGGTATAAAAAAGAAACAACTAAACTTTAATAATCATTGCAAAAAATTATTCAAAATTTTATACTGCAAGTGTATGAGAGTCCAGTAGGAGTATGAACAGAACAAGCATGGCACAACATTTTCCATACGATTGCACAGAAAAAACCGTTGATCACCGTGAAATAAAATTTTTATTTTAATTTATAAAAATAAAAGCAAATATTGGTCATGCTTTTAAAAATAAAGAGGACAAAGATGACAGATTATGAAAAAAGATGATAAAAGAGGACACAAATTTTATAGAGGACAGCCAGTTAAAAAGAGGATTGTCCTCTAAGCAAGAGTACGTATGGTCACCTTACGATAGTTAAAGTTAGGATTTTGTCCGACGTTTAAAAAGCCGTCCACTATTATAATTTTGCTTTAAACTGAAGTGCGCAATATGTTAAAGGCAAGTTCATCCTACCGGGTAGGGTAAAGCCAAGTTGATAAAATAAATAACTTGTTATACGTCCAACAGAATCCTACCTTTTACTAACGGCAAGTTGTAATAATGGCCCTAAGCTTAATAATAAAAAAGTTTCACACTGAATGACAAACTTGGTATACTCTTATTCACCACTTGTGGTGAGGGGTATAACAAATAAAGCATACAAAGTGAGAGCAGTGATGCCAGAAGTGCAGATTTATCTGCATTTTGCAGATTATATACCTCAAAATTGCCAAAATGCAGATTTGAAGATTATTGGTTTAAAATTGCAGATTTTTTAGCTCGGTGGAAACTTCTCTTCATTGTCACTTGTGTTTGTACTATTTCCACTTCTTGCATTAATAAACGAAATATATCAACCATTCAACCGTGTAGAAATAGATTCATTAGTGGGAACTTTATTCACAATAGATTACTTTAAAATAAAAAATTCGCATTGTCTTGACACATTAATATCGCCGGACTTATGTCACCTGATTTAACACGAAATAATATGCATATGTTCATTAGGGACATAACTTACAGGTCCTATAGAGCATAAAAACTATAAGGGAACGTATATAAGGCAAATAAAGTTCACACACCAACCGCGATGAAGTTTTGAACTTTTAATTTTATTTTTGGTTAAGAAAAATTTATAATATGTTTATTTAAAACAAAAAATAGCTCAAGTATTAAATTTCATCATTATTTAGAGATCGTAAGAAATTTTTCAGCAAACCAAAACGTATCTTAAGGGCGATTCTGTTCTGACGGGTGCAACATTTAGACACTTTAAACGTCTTTTACTAATAGAAAACAACACATTTGCAATTAAGTTATTTCTAGAAGGGGTAACATTTTTTTATATACTATTGTTATCTATTTACAAGAATTTATATGAAACGATCAAATAGCCACACAGAGGGAAAAAATAGGTTCTAAAATTATGAACCACTGGTATCAATTTGAGAACGAAGTGTGGACAGTTTTTTTGTGAACACCTGTTGACAAATTAAGAACGAACTGTGGTCAAATTAAGAAATAAATGGGAAAAAGTACCGCCTGGTTACAAATAGTGAACGAATCGTTCTCAAATTAAAAACAGAAATTACCAAAGTAACATGCGGTAGCAAATCATGAACAAACTGTTCTTAAAAAAAGAACGTTCCGTTAACAAATTAAGAACAAACCGATCATAAAAGGAGAAAGTAAGTTGTCATCTGCGTTGTTTAATGTATTTTAACATTCAGTTTTTGGTGTTTTGCAAGTGCGGTCATTTATTATCAAAATTAAAATGAAAAAAGAAAAAAGTGAGCAAAATATATTAAACGAAGAAAACAATTTGTTTTATTTAGATGTAGGGGAGAGTTATGTTATAGAAAACTCTGTCGTAACTACTGAAGTAAGTTCAATTACAGACAGTTATGATGGTGCCGATGAAAAACTTAAAACCTTCCTCAAATCTAATGATCTATAAGTTGTTTCTGATTACTTAAGAGGTTATAATGAAATACTAATACAATATGGCTTACTAAAGTAAAAGTGATAATATCTCTTTATTTTTTATGTTGTTTCTTTAGCTGCACAAGTCACCTTTTGGAGTTTGCCTTATTTAAAAGAAAAAGACTTAAAAGAAGTAATACCGCCATTAGGACTTCGTGTTGAATTTAGGGAAAAATTGTTTGCGTGGAAAAAATCGGAGGTAATAGTATTGTCAAATCCCTATATACGTTTTGTTTTAATTGCCTGTATAGTTATGAGTCGACGATGATACTCTCTCAATGCCATCTAAAGTAGAGCAATGGCTAAATCAAAATGATGACAGCACAATGTCTCAAAGTTGTTCCAATAGTGGTAAAACTAATAGCAAGGTATCAACACAAAGTTTGATTTTAAGTCAGCAAATATTACTTCTCTTATATATTTCTTAAACAATGATAAATGAGAGAGTAATATATAATATACCTATCCGAAACTTCTGAAGGAGAGATAGCTAACATACGAACATTATTATTTCTACTGAAAAATCCAATCATCATAGACATTTGATACTTTTTTTATGATTGCATATATCCGTTATGCGAAAACGCAACACTGGGCCTAAACGATATACAAATTACATAAATTTTTTAAATGAAAAATATTTATACAATCACTTGCTATTTAAAACAGCATAATAAAAACATGTACATATGAATGTTAATTATAAGTTGTTGTTATTTATTAGTTTTGAAATTTTCGATAATTTTTTCACCTTTTTCAAACTAATTTCCAATTTTTAAAATGCAGGATATTTCGCAGAAGGTAAATTCTCTATGACAATTCCCTTTTTTTTCTTATGCCCAAAGTGTGTTATTTTCCTAAAGGAAAGCGAACTTACACCAAAGTAGTCCCGTGATAGGTCTTTGGTGATAAGATAAGAAATATCACTTTAACATGGGCTTGTCATTGGTCAATTGACACTATTTGACCAGTCTAACATCTATTCTCAATGAACGTGTTTAGTGTTAGTTATAACAATGTTAGATTATTTCGATACAATGTAGTATTATGTCAATAAAACAAGTCCCCAGAACTAGATTTAAGAATCAAATTTGAGAAAGTCCCAAAAAAAAGTGTCACACCATCGGTGAAGAATGTACTGTAATTCATTAGTTTTTAACCTTTTTGTTCTTAATATACCAGTTAGATGATAAGTTCTCCTTGTTCTATTTTCACAAATCCCAGGACCAAACTGTTGGAACAATTGGCACAAATTTCCCCCAGGGTTCTTCAATAGGTACAATAAGAGAAAATCGAACAATTAATGTGAAATTGTCCTCTCCCAGGATATTAAAGAAAAACCATCCACTGATAGCTAGGATATTTCAGGAGTGGGCATTATATTGGACCTGTGGTAAATTATGAACCGATCTTTAGTCATTATAAAACTGTAACAGAACAATATTTATTACAATAGAATTATTTGTTATGGTGTTATACTACTAAAGTGTTTTTCGACAATGGGCTTTATATGGGGCCTATGGTCAATAATGGACCAATCAATTACAAACGTGAGAAATGCACCCAAAGTGCTTTGGAACATATCATAATTGAATTAAAAATGAAATGTATATGAATATCTTTTTTAATTTTTTTTTCCTAAAGACGTGAATAAACAATTTTAATTTAAAATGTTTGCAAATGCGCTTAATTTTTATATCGTTAAGGCCCAACGTTGCGTTTTCGCAACGGGGGTTATCTGGGCTCCCACTTATCTGATTTGCCCAAAATTTGTTTTCTTTCTTATTTAGGTATAAACAATAAAATTTTAAAAGTTTCGTCATTATAACTCAACGGGATCATGGCTCGGGCCTTAATAGGTTAAGCCATGACGGGTGCAACATGCAATGCATTTTCTTTTCGCGCCAAATCTATGAATCTTAACGCTCCGAAGTGCACAATAAAATTATATTTAAGCTTACGTCTAAAAAAAATTATATTAAATTAAAATATACATATACACATCAAATAGTGTGATTTGAAAATTGATGTTAAAAGTTGTCTAGAATAGAATCGACGTTAAACCTTTTTTAATCGAAAAAAATTAAAAATTATTAAAAAACACCGTATAAAATTATGAATATTCAATATTGCATTGGTTTAGAAAAACCAATTAGTGCGGGAACTTTTTTGAGAAAAATTACAAAAGATTATAATTTTCGTGGTTACAAGGACATGTACCATGAGGTCAACCACACACAGAAAAAAATATCAGTGTAAAAATAACATGACAAAATGTTGATTGAAAATCATAGTAAATTTCTGCAAAATTATGCCCTTTTTTAAATTTATCATTATTTCATATTAATTTTAAATGCAAAATATTTACATAACCTTAACTCACGTTTTTTTAATATTATTCACTGTTAAAATAACATTGTTCAATATTAAACCATAAAAACATGTTTTACTTGTTTTGTATAAAAAAGAACAACACCATAAAAAGAAAAACATAAGTTTTTTTATTTTCACGTTTAAAATATGTTATAAAAAGTATCAAATTCCCGTATTCTTTTAGTTAAAATAATTTAGTTAAATAGTACATTAAGTTTTCAAATTAGAATGATGGCGAAAACCATATCGGACCATTCTGCTGATGCTTCTATTAACAAAGGGGAATAAAAATAAGTGAAACATGTGTTACAGGGGTAAGTGTTTTTAATTTTGTTAAATAAATGTTGTCTATCAAGCTTCTTCTCACTGTTATATCACACTTGAACCACTTTGATTCTACATGAAATTCACGTTGTTTCAACTTGAAATAACTTTCATTCAACGTGATTCGGATTGTTATTTTAATATAAATGACATTTGGCTTTAACTTTGCTGCAATGTTAAATTAAAATGAATTAAAGTTATTTTAAAAGAAAAAAAGTTTGTTCGCAAGTTATTGTAAAATCATGTTTAATTTACAAGAAGTAACTATGAAGCAAAATCACCACCGAAAACTGTAAAATTAACCTTGTTTTCGACGATTTTTACTTGATTTTTTCTGTGTGCATGGTACTATGCCAAAAAATTGGTTTTACCCCTAATGTACTTATGTATAAATATCTTTAATTACTTCAATATTTGATCTCTTGTAAATTTTCAATAAGACCCTTGATAGCTTAAGCACATGTCAAGCAATTAACTTTTAATTTGTTGTTTGAAATAACAAAGATGTGATTAATTACTCAGCCTGAGATATTTAATTTGGATAGATATTTTCTATGTAAAAATATCCAAAAACTATCAGTCATGTTCTGAAAATCGCATTCGAGTAAAATTTAAATCAAACAAATATTTAAAACTTTTCTGTGTGGAAAGTTCAAAAATAATTATTTACTTTTTTATACCTCGTACTTCGAGTACCACTTATAGATAATAAATAACAGAATATTGACTGTATATTTTGAAATGAATTATTAAATAAACTACATAAAAAATGTAATAAATGTGTTTTGAAATTTATTGAAAATTTTTCAAATTTGGCGCAGATTTTTCAGATTTTTTTGATTAAAAATTATGGGTTTTTACCTCTTAAAGGTCTGGCAACACTGAGTGAGGGTTGTACTTTCGGCTACTCCGAATCTTATATACCCTTCACGATGGTGCGATTATACAAAAAACTATATTTGTATACATACATGCAGTGTTGGATAAAATACATGCCACTCACGGATGTATTAAAAATACAAAATACATTCAATTCGTTATTTAAATTATAAAAGCCTGCGAATAATATTGGACTACCTGATACATTTTGATCAAATGGACTCTCCCTGGACTGGTCCAATGTAATGCGAAAAAAGTAGTTTGTAGTGAAACGACATTTCTTAGTTTTTAAACGACATACTTGCATTACATTGGAGCAGTCCATGGAGTAGTCCATTTTATCAAAATCGATCAGGTATTCCAATATTATTTGCGGGGATCCCTTAAACGACTTCAAAACTAATTCTCTGGAGTATACCATGGACTAGTTTTAAGACTACTCCTTTGTAGTCCAAAGCTGGGTTATATGGTCCTGCCCTAGGAGATCTAAATGTTAAATAGACCATACATTGGGGTTACCTTTACACTAGTCCTAGTCCCTTATGGGCTACATATTACATGCGTGTATGGACTAGTCGCATTATTTGCAGGGAATATGTATGTTTAAGTTTTGTATACATATGATATACAAAATACTTATACCTTATTTTTGTTTTTAATCAATATACGTCGATACATTTACATTAGAGTGCTCAAAGATTATATGGACGAAAAATATACGTTGTGTAAAATATTAGGATAGTAGGACAACGTTAACTGGCGTCGCAAGGTCTAGTGGTCTAGTGTGAAACTCTGATGTTATCGACATCAACATGCATCAAATGATTTGTAGCATTATTCAAATTGACACAAAAATATACAATATTTCGCTGTCAGTGTAAAAAATTCCAAATGTAACAAAATTCCAGGGTTAATGTCTTCTTTGTATGCTCTAAAAATCCAAATACGCCTTTTAAAAAAATTCTGAAATTTGTTTAACAAAATTTTTAAAAATTTGAAAATGTAGTTTTTAAAACTACCGTTAAAAAATTATTTTGTTTTTTGTCATAACTGTGAATAGGTAAACGGTATCCTACGATTAGAAAAACACTTATACAAGTAAATAAGGGCTTATTTGTAGCAAACAATTTGTGATGTCTTTACATAAGCAATAATACCGGCAGAATAACTTCGTCAATCTGGCAATGTTCAAGCACAAATCCTGAGTTGTCGAACACGTACATAAAAATTTAAGAGTATGATGAACAGAGATTGTGTTTTATTTTTATAGTGAAGAAGAGGATGAGCGATAAAAATAAAAAGATCTACATGCTTTTAAAGCGAGTATTAATTAAATTTTATTTAATAGTGTGTGCCTAATGGTCAAAATTCAACCATACATTTTTATGTAAATATAAAGAAAACATAGTACATCTAAGTAAATATCAATTAACATGATTCGATCATTTATTTTTTCCGTCTTAGTGGATCGATTTGGCGAGGGTTCTATCTCATATGGAGCAATTCTTATCCACTAAGGACATTGTACGTTTAATTTAATATCTAATATTAACAAATATTAATCAACGTAACAAATGTAGAACGAAAAAGTACTAAAAAGCACAAGCACCCCCTTAATACTGTTATTCACTCAGCACAATGCATGTTCAATTTTATCTTTATAGGTCGAATATTAACAAAAATTCAAAAAGTACCAAATGAAAAACATAAAAGTACCAACATTTTTCATCTTATAGGTTCTCATTCATCCAGGAAACTGCAGCTGTAATGTTAGGTTTCGAAGTTCAATATTATAGAACATTCAAAAATTACCAGAGGTAGCTCGGAAAAGTAAAAAAAGCCATTAAATTTCCCGTACTTCCCCTCTTTGATACTTTTTTCTCACCATTGAGGTTCGGTTGACAAACAAAGGAAGAAAGCGTTCTTAACTGGTTTGCCTGTGCCGATTCATATATAATAGATGTATATAGTCGAAACAACCGAAATAATCGACCACCATATTTGTTTCATTGTATTGTTGGATAGAAAGAAGAAAAAAAATAAATTTTTTATTTATGCTTTCTGCATATGTGTTAGTAGCAAATTTGAACTCCTATAAAAAGTATTAAACAGATTTTAATAAAATATATATTTTGCACTTCTGTAAGTAAATACTTTTAAAATGGTGCATTTTTTGTACTAGTTGTTGAGCAAACAACAGAGGAAAGAGTTCTATTGTGATATTGTTACGTTTTGGTTTATTTCCTTTATAATAAACCGTTTGAAGTTCTTTTATTGCAATTCAAATAAAACAAATAAACACAACAATTTAATGTACAGTACTTTTCGCTTATAGTCCATTCCGCTTAAAGGCCAAAAACGGATATAAGCCAAAACTGTCATATTCACATGCAGATTTTTTCGAATTACATACAAATTATTTGTTCTAAGGTCCATTTCGCTTGCAGTCCATTTTCGTTTAAAAGCCACATTTTCTTAGCATGCGTATATAATTCTTCATGCAAAAATGTTTGCTTATAGTCCACTCTGTTTTTTATATATTTTTAATCAACTGGCCAACATGTTTTAATTTACCTTTCTGGCAACTATTATAAAAGCCAAATTTCGCAATTTATATTTCATGACATGGTGTCTTCGTCTGACAATTTTTTGTTAAATAAACGTCCAACTTCATAAAAAAAACCCCAATTAAAATATTAGAGTTTTTTCTATAGACTTTGACGTTTGGTATAACAAAAAATTGTCAGGTGAAGACCCCATGTAAAGATCCTATGAAATTGATGTTGTGTTTGATTTCGTCATCCAAAGAATTAAAATGAATCTCATACGCATTTGTTTTTATTGAAATCTTTTAAAGCATATGAATTAATTAATAAAAAAGATTTTTATTTTAACTATTTATTTAAAATAAATCAATATTTGGTTAAAATGAGTGGATTTATTGAAGAAAATAATATTTATATAGTTCAAAATGTGAATTATTCTCGGTTTCACTTATTATCAATAAAATGGCTTTTAAAAAAAAATCGGTTATAGTCCAAATTCGCTTTTAGTCCACAAAAATTGGGCAACTATTGTAGTGGACTATAAGCGAAAAGTACTGTATACACTTATGGTGTTTTCTTTTCTAAAAAATAATGATGCATTATAGTTGTGTAATATATTTATTAGGTTACACGAACCCTTACAAAGTGATACATTTTTCTAAATTACAATGGAACAAAATAATAGCTACGTTTTACACTCAACACTAATGTGTATTTACCGTGTTAAATATTGAATGCAAAGTTTGTACTAAAAGCGATATTCACCACGCTTGTAGCAATTTTCAACATTAAATTTTCTTACAATTCCAATAAGCGTTAACAGCACTGATTTTCAATAATTAATGTCAGCCGTTATTAAAAATTTTGCGACACTAAAAATATAATTATTAAATAAAAGTAAAACAAACGTAAAACAAAACGTTTTTATATCCATCACAATATAACTAAAAATCACAATATAACGTAAATTGTCCGCAAACACAAGAAAAAAAATACTTGCTTGCATAAAAAAGTACTTTACGCAGATGCAAAAAAGGGTATTATCTCACACTCAGTTATAACTGCGGGTAAGAAATGGAACAAATTTGCCATTTATTGTTGCAACATGTTTAGAAAGGAAAACGACAACTTCTTACATTTTTGCATATATTTTTAGAATGGAACGAAAACCCGCACGAATGGCAGCATATATGGAACATTATTGTCAGAAAAGAAAACACCATTATTTATTAAGAACTTAGTCCCTTTAACAACCGTAATTTACAGCTTTTATTTACAACTCACTATTTTAAGCAACACACTTCAATGCTTTTAGTAAACTTGACAAAGTCAGAACTAATACTATTTTTGATGCTAGCCGCCGCAAGTATTTATACTGTAATTCAGCCATCTGGAACATTCGAAATGTTTCTCGAAGGTTCGAGGCTTTACTATTCACCACTCTATCGTCTATTATGATTTATGTCGGCAGCTATGTTTACATAATTTCAGCACTTATACTAAAGCTTTTTTAACGGTAATTTCTAGGGCTTTATGCACATTGGGATTAAAGTGTACTAATTTATAACAATTTTTAATAACAATGTAAAATAATTAAATTACTTATGAATACAAAACAACTAATAAATAATAATTACAACTAATTTTTAACTAAAGTTACTTTCGTAACAATATATATCCAGCTCTATTTGCGATTATATCGTACGCGAAAATTTTGTTTTGTCTTACAAAAATAATATAAGAATTCATTACAATGTTGAACAAATTTATAGACTTTGAATCTGTACTGTTGCGGAGAAAAAGGCCATCTTAATCCAAATAAAGTATTGCATTGCTTAAGAAAGTAAATAAATACCCTTCCCCTGCAAAATTTGCCTTTTGTCTTTAACTCGCAAATAGGGCTCGATATGTAGATTTGAAGTGTTTTAAAAATCCATAATAAAGTTTTTTATTTTTATATTAAAAAAAAAACGGCTATGAAGTGAAGGCAATTGAATTTGACAGTTTGTGCTAAAAGATAATTGTACAGCATTATTTTAACATTAAATGTTTACTAAATTAACAAATTTTGTTGCTGAAGATGTATTCCTACACATATTTATGGAGGGACCACGTTAATTTCTTCTTTTACAAAATATAACCTGACAGTTGACACGGCAAATGTATTGCCCGTGTAGTATCATGTAAATCGAATAGAAGTTTTGCTCATCGCTAGCAAATAAATGGCAGCAAAAGTTAGGATGGTTGCCATACATAAACATTAAATTGCTACATACATTTAATAGTTAAAAAGCTTTTTAATGCCCCTTTATGAATACAAATTTTTAAAAATGGTTTACAAGACAAAAAGCTTTCAATAGCTTTTACATTCTTTAATCTAACAATAACAACTTTTAATGAATATGGCCGTTAGTCTTTTGTAAATAAAATTTTACAAATGTCTACACAGAGCGAAAAAAAATACATTTAGAATGTTCAATATTTATTGTTGACCTGTGTCGATTATCGATGTTGTGGTTTTTTGTTTGGCTTAAGGTCATATATTAAAATTATTAATAAAAAATCCAAAAAATTTTTTTTTGTATTTTGAATTTTGTTTTTTATTTTTCATCCGATATTTCGACCATACATCAAGTTGATGAAAATATGACAAGCAGTGAGGACGTATCAACTTTTTTTTTAGGTTTAATTTGACAGTGTTTTAAATCCCCTGAAGATGACCATCGATGTATGGTCGAAATATCGGATGAAAAATAAAAAATAAAAAAAAAAAAAATTTTTTGGATTTTTTATTAATAATTTTAATATATGACCTTAAGCCAAACAAAAAACAACAACATACGTTAAGAATTTTAAAACAATGTTATTAAAACCACAACGAATTGTTGACAATAATTCGACAACCTCTGTTGAAAATTTTTAACAAAACGCTTTCGAATAATAAATATACCATTGTTATGAAAGGTATCCGCGTTGAAATTAGCGAAACATTATTATCATGGAAAATAAACATAAGAAAGAAAAATTTGCATGAAATTTTTGTTGCATCTAAACATAATTTGTAATTTTTGTTTTTAGTTCAGTATCGATGATGAAACAGTTACAGTACAAAGTACAGTCTAAGTTATGGCCAAATGGATATGAAGCACTGCGATATCTCTATATAGTTCCATTAATAGATAATATTAAGATACGATGAAGTCTATGTTTTCTATTATTAATATAAAACGATGCCATTTTTTTATGAAATCTGCAAATTTTAATTTAATTTTCAAAAATATTGAAGAAATAAATTTAAAAAAATATGTATCTCATGTGTTCTTAATTTGTTTGGTCCACAATGGGTTAATCTTTAGCAGACTAAGAACAATATGTTGTCGAAATGACACTAAATGTTGTCAATATGCGAACAGCGTATTTTCAAAAAAAATATTAACATGTTGTCAAAACGAGATCATTATTTTTTAAACATGTTTACAGTTTGTTTCTGAAATTAAATCAAACTGCGAAAAAATTAAAACAAGGTGGCTTAAAAATCTTAACACCTTCCGTTATTAAATTGAACACCAACGTAGTTGGAACTCTTTTGACAATGGATTGTGTCTATTTTGGTATTTCTATACCGGATTTTTCCCTCTGTGTACGAACATTAATTGATTAAAATGAATTTTAAGAAATTCTTTCTCAAATATGGGCTGAGTTCCAAAACATCAAAACAGATGGCAGTTATGCAGTTTTGATACTGTTCATCCACAAAACGATTTGTTGTCATAAAAAACATGTCAACAAATCATCCACAAAATTATTGATGCACAGTTTGCCTTTTTTGCGCAATGATAACTTTTATTTTACATTTAGGGACGCATGACGATGTCAGTGTTTAAATGGTTGCGTTAAGGAATCCATGACTTTTTTCGGGTGCATTGCAAATGATGTTTTGAAATACAACCTTGTTGTCACTAAAACATTTCTACCATTTTTTTGGTTCAATTTTTTTTTTATATTTTTTAGACAAACTTTTTTTTTATAAAACATAAATAAAAATAACTTAATATAAACTATAACAAAAAAAAAAAAAAACTAATTGTTGTAACGAAATTTGTACACATTTGTTTAATCTCTCGCGAACACTATTTCGATGCGATATCTTTTTACCGACCAAAACCACCGAATCCACCACCAGCAGCAGAAGCGGCAGCTGAAGCCGAAGCAGCAGCACCACCACCACCACCAGCAGCAGCCGCTGCAGCTGCAGCAGCCGAGGCAGCACCACCGCCACCACCACCACCAGCAGCAGCAGCACTAGCAGCAGCAGAGGCAGAGGCAGAACCACCTCCAAAACCTGGACCTCCATAGCCTGGGCCTCCATAACCTGGACCTCCATAGCCTGGACCTCCGTAACCTGGACCTCCAAAGCCGCCACCACCAAAGCGTCTAAAGCCACCACCACGTCTAAAGAACTGGGGCATCGCACAGGCGGCTGCTAAGAGCATGGCGAGAATAATTAATACTTTCATCTTCTTTGGAATATTTTCTGTAATATATTGGTTGAAATGTTTACAACGTCTCGATTTATTTACACAACTAATCACCCAACAAATTCTTACAAAACTATTTATACCAAAAAAAAAAACTTAATTCAATTCTCTAACACGCTATAAATGCTGAAAAGGCAAAACAAATTTCAAGAAGACAGCTTGTAAGAGAGTTTGATGGATTAATTGTTTTTTTTTTATGATAAATATATTCTATCTTTAATCACAGTAAATAGCGAATGTTTTCTAGAGCAATTTCAAAGCATTGTAAGAGAAGAGTCTGCGTAAGCAAAACTTGATAAATTTAAGAATTGAGTATGATTTACATGTGTATATTTTGGAGAAACTAAGTAATGTGATCGGAGGAAACTGTAATGTAAAAATACCCTAAGAGCAGCGTTGCCAGAAAACGTCTAACTGAAGTCTCCAATGAAAAGTTTCAAGTTTCCATGAAATCCCCATCTCAAAAATAAAATCTGAAACTTATCCCTAATTTAAAATTACTTTAAAAACAAGTGAGAGTGCTATATTTGGCTGTGCCGAATCCTTGATACGAGAATTTCAGGAGTGGGCTCTTAATGGTATCTAAATATTGTTAATTTATCTTTATAAAAACGGACATCAGCATTAAAATTGGTTGTGGTTTACACCTTTATTAAATTATTGACCGACAATTAGAAAAATTAATGCTTTTCTTTTTAGAAACTTGAACTAGATTCAGTAAAATATCATGATTCGTGGCAGATTTTCAGGTTGAGAATTTATATTGGACCCATTTTAAATTATGGACCAATCATCCCAAAATTCTTTTTTCTGGGATTAAAAACATAAATTTGAATAGATTTCAATACAGTAGTGAATTTCAGAAGCCTGCTAAAAATGGGATCTTAGGTTAAACTATGGACCGTTTATCACAAACTTGCGAATTTTACCGCAATATCTTTATCAGCTACGGTTTTAGGCGTATTTAATTAATTTCCCAGAATGGGCTTTATATCAGGCCTATGGTAAATTATCGGCCGATAATCACGAAATTTATCATTATGATTTTTAGACTTATAAAACTGTGAAGCATTAAATTTTAATTTGATGGCATTATTTATTACGCTTTTAGACGAACTTAACTGTTTTCCAGGATTATGGTTTATATGTATTGTTTATTACTGTTAAAGGCAGGCTCCACAAAAAGCCCCCCCCCCTACTGAAATAACGGCCAGAAAATAAACCACAACGAAATAAACCCCAAAAAATAGGAAATAACACCCAAAAACAGTTAATGAAATAACATCGAAAAATAAATGAAATAAACCCCAAAGCGAAAACAAACAACCCCGAATATTTCATAATATTTCATATGAAATAACACCCAATGATGAAAATGAAATAACCCCCAATGAAAGAAACCCCATCAGCAACAAAAATGAAATTATGCCCAAAATTCATAAAAGAGTCAGTTTCAACAAGGATTTCATGAAGTCAATATGGAACAACAGCCAAGTCGCAAAAATGTCGCTTTAAAAATTAAATAACCCCCGAATAAAAAAATGAAATAACACCCAAATTATACACGCTATGAAACAAGTCCCGAATTTTAAAAATTTTGGGTGTTATTTCATTGGAGATTATTTTATAATTTGAAACCCCAAATGAGGAATGAAATAATTCCCAAAAAAATTAAAAACGACTTTAAAAAATTGGGAGTTACTTCATATAAAATAACAACCAAAAATGTATGAAAAAAATTTGGGGTATATTTCATTTCTCGTTTGAACGTTATTTCATTGGGCGGCTTTTCGTTGAGCCTTTAAGGCATACCAAACAATTTTCCGATAATAGGGTTTTTATGGGGACTATGAAAAATTACGGACGAAGACCGCTTCACGGAATTGAAAAGTGCGATTTTCAGCCTTATAAAACGAATTACTGAATCGATTTTGCTGGATTTCAATCCCAAACTGCTTAGGATAACTGCAAGCGGATTGACAATAAGTTTGTTATTTTCTTTTAAGTTTTTCGAAAGTGAGCGTCTTTTCAACAGACGGACATGGCTAAATCGACTTAGAAATACTTAAGGAGCCTTAGATGTATAAGAAAAAAGTTCCTCACGGAATGACAAACTTAGTATACCCTCATTCACAACTAGTGGAGAATTTATTAATGTCGAGCAAATTTTAAACATTGGCTTCGTTTGGAACTAGTTGCTTTAGAATTCGAGTAAAGCGTTGCCACATGTAAGGAAAAAAATACACGAAAATGGTAAAAAGATTATTTATTTGCCATAAGTTATCTAATTTTTGTTAAATGAAATCCGGAGTACCACAAGGTAGTGTTTTAGGACCACTACTTTGTACTATATTTACTTCAGATATCATTTAGATGAAAGAACAGTAGCCACATATGCTGATGATACCGCATTACTAGCAAATAGTACGTCGGCGTCCGAAGCATCCAATTTAAGCCAAGAGCAGATTGATAAACTTCAGACATGGTTTAACTATTGGAATATAACGAAAACCAGTCCGCACACGTGGTCTTTGGTCTAAGGCGAGGTTATTTCCCATCAATATACATGTACGGCTCGCTTATCCCGAATAGTGACACTGTTAAACATTTAGGCATGTATTAAGACCGGCGTTTAACATGGAAAATTCATATAAAAGCAAAAAGAACACAATTGGGTAATAAATTCAAAAAAATGTATTGGTTAATTGGCACTTAGTCTGAAATACGTTTAGAAAATAAGCTACGGCTCTATAAAAGTATTATTAAGCCCATATGGGCTTATGGCATTGAACTTTGGGGTACAAGGAGTAATTCCAATATTGAATATCTCCAAAGATATTCCTTATGTTAAAGACGAAATAAATAATTATAGCAGTCGATACCTACAAAGGTTAAGCGATCTCCTTATAAAATGAAAGTGAAGAAACAAGAAGATTAACAAGAGTTCATATTTTAGATCTCCCATTGAGATCATAAATTATTATTACCTTTCTATTTCCTTTTTTTTATTATTTTTATTATTTTTCTTCCTTTTTACTTTTCATAATTATATAAATAAAATTAACTTTATGTATATAAATTAGACCGACTCAACTTGTATGGAGGTAAAAAAAAGTAATTTTGTTACCCCTCTGAAAATAAAACTTGATATGTTTTATGATGATTGCCAAAATATTTTGGTTCTTTCGTTGAGCATCCGAGAGCTGGACCATTTTTAAAAAAGGTATTTTCCAGTTTTTGAATTACACCAATACCACAGTTTGCGTCACTTCGGCTTACGTCGTTTTCGAAGTTGCGTCTTTTTAAAATTTCTGTGATTTCGAAGTTGCGCCGTTTTTGTTTCACTTTGCGTCGCATGGCTTCGGAGTTGCGTCACTAGTGCTTCGATTTGCGTCGTTAATATAAACATGTTTATACAAAGCTTAAACAGAAAAAGAGGATTTTCCGTTGTCTCCTGATTGCAACTGGTTTAAAATTACATTTGCTGAAGTAAAGCTAAATTTAAATATTTTGCAGCAACGAGTCAAAAAAAGCCAATGAACTTAGATCAAAAACTGAACATTTTGACGCGTTCTAAATCAGGAGAAAAGGCTGTTGATATTGAAAGAAACCTTGAACTAGCCCTTCTACAATAAAATCCATTTGCTGTTACAGTAAAGCTGATAAAATTAAGAAAATTGTTTAAACAAAAACATCTTTACAGCATAATCAGTTTACAAAAATAAGAAACCAGTTCTTACTATTTGGATTGAAGATCAATATCAGAGATGAATACCCTTAAAACATAGGGTTATTCAAAAGAAAGCTATAACTTTATTCGAAGATCTAAAATAAAATTATCCGTTATATAATCTATCGAATCAAATTTATTTTTTCAATAATTAGTATTGTGGTTATTTTGTTGAACTATTTATGGTTTTTAATCCAAATTTTTAATATTTTTAATTAGGCTTAAGTTCATGAAATTTAATTTTTTTTTTTATTAAATTATTTTTATGAAGAAAGGAATTTTACAACATGAAAATTAATTAAAATTGTTATTGATAATCTTTCATTCTTGACGTGGCTCGGGCTCGAACCCTGGCCGGCAGGTTACCATGACATGTTTCGATCGCAACCACTCGATCTCCTCAGATGGATTTGCCGTCTTACACTTTTTTCAGCTAAAATTATGAATCTCGGAACTTATAATATGAAAATCAGTACAAATGTATACATATATGGAAAATCGTATTTCGGTTTGCGTCGAGTATTTCCAGTCCCAATTAGCGACGCAAACCGGGGTATTGGTGTATTTTGTACTTTGCTCCAAGATGACATGAATAAAATTTGGTATCATCGAAAAGAGTTTTTGAAGAAGCTTCCAATGGCAGAAACATTATTTCCACATACGTTGAATTTGTACACGCAAAGAAAAAACATGGTTGATACAATCACAATCGCAAACTATCATTAATGTTTGTAGTAATGATTGTGTCAAACACGTCTTAAGTAACAATATATGTTCAGACATCATGTTAATAGCTAATTATTGTCTCAAACATATTATTATGTTCAGATTCCTAACACCATGCAAATTGCCTATTTAAACATGTTAAATGATTCTCACAAATAAAAGCAATAAGAATTTAATTTCAAACATTTATTTTTTATTAAAATTACATGTACATACACTTTGTATTGTATATACCGACACAGAATGTCATATATTAAAAAATTAAATTAAATAAATATATTTTTACATATACTTACTTACTTGAGTTGAAGGTTGTTTTTCTGTTTGATATAAAATGTCTGCATACAAAACGTCTCCTGCAACCATCTCATATATCTGCAGTTTGGTGATATGTTGTTAAAAGTCTCTTCCTAAAACAGTACTTTGTCATCTGCTGGTGGGATTTCTGGTAAGACCACAATATCTTGTGGCGAAGCTCTACGAATTACCACAACGCATCAGCCACTTTTTATTTTATTTGGGCTAACGATAAAATTTATATGCCGGTTTCAATATTGTAGGTTTTTTTTTTGCTGCTAGAAAGACAACATTAATATATATTTATTTTTATAACTACCTATACATATATAAATAACTTACCTATTTTAATAAACGTGTAGTTTTTTATTTCGTCAATTTGCAAGGCAGCGTGGTCTTTTTCTCCCCGAAAAACGTCTTAATTCTTTTGTTATCATCCATGTAACTGACGCTCGCGGACAGAAATAAAGTGGGATAAAATTTGATAGTCTTTATAAACACACACTTTTTGTTTTGACAATAAATGTTTGCTCATTTAGAGAATTTCACACATTTCACATTATTCAATATGTTTAGCTAGATCAGAGTTACTTTTTAGATGTTAAACACCATATAATATTATAATAGTGAATATAAAAATGTTTACGACAAAAATATGTTTTCAACGCTAGTACCAACATATTTTGGGAATCATTATAAAACATATCAAGCTTTATTTTCAGAGGGGTAACAAAATCACTTTTTTTTTTTGAGTCGCTGCAATATACATATATAAGAATCAATTATAAAATATGTAGATAATATCATTGATTTTACTGGAAATCGATATTAATATCATAGTACTAATTCTGAGCAAATTTGCTTAATATCTTAAGATAGATTGCAAATAAAGAATGAATGAAAAAAAAAAATATTTGCCATCTTAATGCCCGTAATTTCAACAAACAGATATCTGGTCGTGTTCGTACCTAACAGTTATCTTTACCTACGCGGTAAAACTAGTTTGGTAATTTCAACGTTAAATTTACCTACGCGTTTTTTCCCTTTAATTTTCTTTAAAAATATGGCAACATTTGTGTTTTTATTAATTTTTTGAATTAACTGTCAAAAATGGATGGTGTAAAATACACTACAGTTTAATCAGTAGATAAGACATACGTATTAAAATTATGAAAAATTCGTTACACCATAGATATCTATACACAGCTAGATATCCATTTGTAGAAATTACGGGCATAAAAAGTGTAAATAGCACTTTAAAATCGTATAATTGTGAAAAAAAATACAGGTACCTTCAGAGGACGTGTCAATCCAACCAACTACTTTTTTACATTTTTCTTAAAATTTAATTTCTGGGATTTTCCCGGAATGAAAGACATTTAAAGAAATATTTTTTTTTTGGGAAAAATCCTAAAATCCAACCAGCAAAAAAATGTTTAAATCCACATGTGGGTAAAAATTCCCTGATCTGGTAACACTGCCTGAACGTAACGATTTACAACAAAAAAAAAATGAGATAATCGGACAAATATCACTAATACCAGCAAAAGCAATTTACACCTTTTAATCAAAGCACAAACTAATGGATACACAAACCTAAAGCAGGCATATTGTTTATATGGTTGTTGTATTTTTGATTTAACGGATTTTTTTGATCATGTGGGCTGATTTGTAGCCGCTTCTTATTAGATACTCTGCTCTCTCACTCTCTCTCTATAACGTGTTTAGCTTCTAAATATCATTAATTTTTTTTCATACGGAATTTGTTATGAGTATTTTGGGTGATTCCCTAGTACCATACAAAAGTCGTGTAAACATAAAAGGCATTAAAACACTGTGATGAAAAATTAATAAACATCGTTTATGATAATGACCACCAACCAATCGAAAACAAAACAAACTAAATTCAAATTTTAAACTCATTATCAAATAAAAGTTTAAGACAAGTGGTTTTAACTGAAAAATAAAACTAAAAAACATGTTTCTTTTTTTGTTTTGGAACTTTGTCAAAAAGTGCGTCATTGATGGTAAAGTAGAGCCATTGTATAAGTGTCAAAGGTTTTAGGGAAACGAAATTATGGTCGGGGATTTCCGAATACATCAAGACAAAATCAATAAATTCCAAAAAACCATTTGGTACAGTTTAACGTCATTTTTAAGGTTTTATTTTTTTTTTTTTTTTTTGATAAGTATAATTTAAGTTTCTAGTTCAGGTTCTATTTGAAGTTCTAGTTATGAATCTCGTCCATATTATATGCATTTAAGGTTTTAGTTGGAATTTTTGTAAATAGTTGAAAAACATAAATATTTATTTGAATAATTAACTATTTAAAATATTTGATTAAAAAAAAAATATAAAGAAATACACTTAAAAAGTACAACGTCAAGGGAAAAATTTACATTTTATAGCATTTCATATACGAAAAGATACCATGTGCGTTTAAAAAGCAAACACCACAAACGAAGCATCTGGTCATAGATTCATGTCCCAACAAATCTTTCATTTTTATACCCTTCACCTCAGGTGGAAAAGGGTATATATAAGTTTGTCATTCCGTTTGTAATTTCTACAATGTTGATCTAAGACCCTATAAAGTACATATATTCTGGGTTCTTATGAGGAGTGAACTTGAATTAACCATGTAATGTCCCTCTTCCCCCTTTTCTCCCTTTCAATTGTTTACATATACTAGCATATTTTCACAGGGATACAATCAAATTTAATTAATGTAAAAATATTTTATATTTATTTATAACCTACTAGCTTAAACCGGTACGATTTTCCACCCCCATCGAAATAAAAATGGTAAAATTTTTTTAAAACAGATCTCGTGTATTGATAACAAAGCATCTTGTACAAAATTTGAATGCTTTTAAAGAAACCGTTCCACAGATATACCGAAATTTTAAGTGTGCCATGACTACTTTTCCCAATCAACCTGTCTTTTGATAGATGTTGTGTATTATTATCTTAGTATTTGTACAAAATTGGAGTACTTTTCCTGTTACACTACGCCAAATATTAAGAAATCTTTATTGTCATTGTAGGGCTAGGGCCACGCCCCACAGTGAGACAACGCCGGCATTAAATACAAGGAGTCATTGTAGAGCTCAGGTTAATTTTGAGACAATTCCAGTTTTTTTAAAAAAAAATTAAGAAAATTCGCCCACTTTTACGCCCACCTCCCATACAATCGAAATTTGTAAAATGCCGTATTGTCCGTAATACTTTAAGTATAACTTTAAATTTTGGTATACTTGAATGTTATATTGTTACAAACATTATCGGAAAAAAATTTGAACTTTGGCCCACTTTTACCCCCACCACCCATACAACCTCAACATAAAAAGTGCCATATTTTCTAAAATATTTTAGGTACAACCTTCAAATTTGATATTACTGTAATTAATATCATTTAAAATGTTGCATGCAAAAATTACAATAACACGCCCACTATTACGCCCACCTCCCATTGAAATGCAATAAAAAAGAACGTTTTTTTCATTCTATCAATAATTTTTTAACATCATCATGGTATTCTAATTTTTTCAATTTCATTCTCGTTCTAAATGAATTAATATAAGGATCTGATGATATTTGCAAATAGTGCACTACATCCTCATTCGTAGAAATACGTGAATTTTTACGAGAATGGAATAGCCTACAGTTTCTATACTCCTTATTCATTGCTTCTTGCGCTTCTTCGGATAACATTCCTGTAGCAAAAAAAAAGTTAATTTTAAATAAAATTTACAAAAATACTTTCAAAAATAAAAATTGCAAACAAACCTATTGGCAATATAGCCTCAGATACCATTTTGCTGCCGTGAATGAGAACTTTAGGGACAGTGATAGGCATGTAATACCAGCCATAAAGATCTACATACAATTTTGCAGTGTCCATGCAATACGTATGGAATTTACCAACATCTATATTTTTACTAGTATTTATAGTATTTAATATAATTTTAAATCGGTGAATTAAGTTAACATTTACACCAGTTATGTCAGCGCTTATTTCTGGATTTTCAAAAAATCTTCTAGAGACATTACCATCATTGGTTGTTCCCATGCCTTGTTTCCCCACATCGACTTTTAAGCCCAGAACTAATTTGAAATTCTTTTTTATTTCTGTTTTAACCGCTTCTTTTTGTTCTTTTGTGTCTTTATTTGTCCTCCACGCTTTAAAACTTTTATTGTAACTGATATGTAATATACATTCCATGAATTTTATTCGAGCATGTAGCGGCGAAATTCCAAATTTCAATGCTTCAGCTGAATTTGTTCTCAAGATAACTGCTTCCAAATTATTCATTTCAGTAGTATCGATATTTATTATGTCAAAAATATCGATACATCGATGTATCGAAAGTATTTTGCTGAAACTACTACCAAATTAAAAAATTTAATATATATATATGCACAAATCAAATCTAATTATTATCCCAAATACAAAGACAGAATGTGCGCGTTGCGTATTTTTTGTAGTTTTTTGTATGTTTGTAGTACTTTTGCAAACTTTTGCTATATGTTCTTTACTTCAAATGAAAGCTGAGACTTCAATCTTTCATTTGATATAAGTCTGCACCTAGGGCGAGGGGCTGCTCTATATTTCCTAGTCCATTGAAAATGAAAAATGTTCAATTTTTACACCACAATTCTGTTGTTAAGAAATTTTTTTTTGTGTTTTTTTTTTAAATTTATTTTTTCATCTACTCATTCACAACAACTAAATTAATTAAAAAAATTAAAAAAAAAAATTATGTATTTTTTTATTCTTTTGAATATTACATAATGAACTAACATATTTCAAGCGCGTTGGCATACCTCAACTTTGACTTGCTCTAAACCAAAAAATAATGAAGTTATGCGGCTGAAATTTCATGGAATTGTTACCCATATATCTGTTAATATACTGTGAAAATTTCATCCAAATTGGACGACACGCCAAAAACCATTTTTTGCCGCGGTTACTATAGGGCTGTCTCACTGTGCGCCCCCTTGAAAATTAAAAAAATATTAAAAAGCCCATGTTAATCAGAAAATTGCTCTAAAAATTTTAGGAAAATCTCTTCAGTAGTTTAGGGGTCTAGAGAGAGCAAACAAACATACGCTTTTTCATTTTGATATATTATTTATTGCTTCTCCTGCACCTAATCCCGGAATATTTATTTCGATAAATATAGTTTACCGTCTACCCCGCTAATTTTTTTTTTTTTTTTGTTTATAGTTTTAATAGTTCTTCAGTTACGCGATATTTAATATATGCATCCTACGGGGGTATTACTCACCCTCTACCTGCCCATTAATTGTTATATTAAAAGGTGTAGTTTACAATAAAATGGACTCCTACCATGTTTGAAAATTCTCATTTAAGGGTTCTTAAGATATGCGATATCTTTTTTCCAATTTCGGGGCTTAGTAGATCCTACTGCAAAAAGTTAAAGAAAATTGGTGCAGCGGCACTTAAGATATGCGATACTTAATATTGGCATCTTATGGAGGGTACCACTTCCCCTGCTCCTATCGAAAAAATAAGTAGCCTATTTTAATTTCGGGGCTAACGTGATGTTACTCTAAAATTTTAATTTCAGGAAAATCGGTTCGGTGGCTTTGGAGTCTATAAGAAAACCAACAAACAGACAGAAGAATATAATTTTTATATTTAAAGATGTCGAAATTTACTAATGCAAAGTCGAACAAGTACAATTTTTTTCATTTGAATATTTTAATTGCACATTAAGTTTCAACAAAAAGAAAACTCTTTTAGAGAGACATTACACGTAGAGAAAACAACACATATTATGGTTAAAACAACCATATAATTGTTAGCAACAACCATATTATGGTTAAATTAGTCCTCCATCAAGAACCCACAACCATATTATGGTTGCCTCTTAAAATGTTATGGTTAAATATAACAATAATTTGTTTTTAAATTTACAATAGTATTTTCCTCTTTCCCAAGAGCAACATACTATGGTTGAAAACAAACCACGCTATTGTAAGTGTTTAACAAAGTTAAGTTATTATGGATCATAACATGTTTAGAGGCAACAATAATATGATTATGGCTGCTTGATGGAGGCCTAATTTAACCATAATATGGTTATCCCTGACAACAATACGGTTAATATGAACATAATATGTTTAAAATTTTCCTAAAAAATAGTTTGGTTGGAGGTGACCATATTTAAACATGTTTTTTCTCTGGGTGTATGCATTGAGTTTTTCTATCTAAAGTCAAAGAGTCAAAAACCGTGCAACGAGTCAAACAATAATGTATAAGAAAAAGAAACTATGCAATTGCAAATAACTGTAATATTTTTCTTTGTATTTTCTCATTTTCCGATGTCACGTACGACATTATGAAGCAACATTTCCTATCAGTGTGGCAAAATAAATGCACAAAAGGTCATCCAATATCGGGAACAAACAGATATTTTTAATAAAATTAAAATAAAAGAAACCTAACTGATAAAAAATACATACATTTACTTGCACACACACATGTACACACACGTATAAACGGACTGGTTCTCTCGAAATATATTGTTTTACTGCAGTGTAGTCCTTGGCTGTATTCATTTATCTTATTTTTAAATTAATATTTCTTTATTAAGCTTGAGGTCTGTTATTTTTTTAATAAAATATCTATTTTATTTTATACGATATTTCGTTACGCCTTTGTGTGACTTCTTCAGGGATAATTACAAAATTTAATTTTTTTTAATAATTGTTGATGCACAATTACAATTTTTTTTGATTTTACAGTGAGATTAAAGTAACGAATAAAAGGGTATGTATATGGAAAGTCATTTGTTATTTAATCGTAAATTTGAAGAAAGAATCGCATATATATATATACATATATATATATATAATATATATATATATGTACATATATATGTAAATATATATGTACGTACATAGCATGTAGCTATAAAGATTTATTTTTGCAGTAACAGTCAAGTGGTCGAAAATCGGCCACCTGGCGAACAGAAGTTCTCGATGTAGAGAACTTCTGTTCATTTAAAAAATTTTTTAACTATGCTTGTTTATATATAATTTTGTAAAAAGAGGAACAGAAACAACATAAATATAATTCTGGCAAAAAATGTCACGTGCAACATATCACATGCGAGTGTTTCTAAAGTTGTCCACCTTTAAATATTGCCTCAGATTGCCTGAATTCGGCATTTGAATTGGTGTACGCAAAAACCACTTCTGCTTTTTTCACGTGCGAATGCCTTGATTTTTTGCAATTGTCTTGAAATCGAATAAATTTATCAAAATGAATAATATTACTTATAAAGGGCTAATTAAGAGCTATAAGTTAAGTCTATTGTCAATATAAAAATCTTTTTTATTTTGACGTTCGACATGATGGAAATGCCCATATACTCTTCACACACACACTTGTAAAAGTTCATCTAAAATTTGTGAAAATATTGCTCGGGATTTTCTAAATAAAAATAAAAAATTAAATACTGGAGAATTTTGTTCATAACTTGACCCCAACGCTATTTACCGGGTCAAAATTTTATCAGGAATCTTATTTTTGTTTAATAAATATATTTTGTGAATTTCAGCTAAGTCGTACTATAAATAAAACAAAATTTTAATATCACGACAACAGACTTACATAATTTATTGTCCCAGTTTGATGTCAATCGGTTCAGCGGTTCTTGAGTTTTAGGAGCACATACACAGTACAAACGTTTTTGTAAATATATAGATAAGATCAATTTTAACTTTGAAATTGCATTTTAAAACAATGCCTGAATTTTTGTTTCGTACTGTACTTGGCTTATTAGAAATAAAAAAACCACAGGTCCCATTTGCGAGCTCCTGTCTTTAGTTGTTGCTCTCTGTGTAAAGCATCCGTCAAAATCTCAAACTTATATGGAATTATGGTAACCAGTAAAGGCTAATTAAACTCCCTCCACCATACGTTCAGAGTGTATAATGGGTTGTTGCTGATGTATGTAACACAAAAACTATTGGTCCTTGACCTTCCTTTTAGCATGCCTCCTGAATCGATCTAACGATGTCCGACCATCCGGCAGGATGTATAAACTTTCTACGCAAAGTACAGTTCATAATTTAAGAGTTCTATCAAAGTTCTATATTTATATTATACACGTATTAAATCGGAGTATCAAAGTTGTATGTTAAATTAAATTTGTCTATATTTTGTTAAAAAAAAAGGAATAAAGGAGCACAATTAAGGCTTTTCTCTAGTCCAATCATTGCCAAATAACAGTTTTAATTAGTTTTGTTGCTTAACTTTATTTGGAAATTATAAGAAATTATATTTTCCCCATATCTTTGTTTTTGCACATACAGCCTTATAATATTGAGCCAGCTACATGACATTCGAGCTACGGAACAATTGGCTTTTCAATTCTATGGTGAAGGGTATTAAATATTCGGCCCAGCCGAATATAGCACTATTACTTGTTTTTTTATTTTTGTTTATTTCTTTTTTTTCTAGTTTATGATCCATCTTTTATTGTTCTGTTAGATTTTAATCAACTTGTTTCCTCTTCATATTAGAAAACGTCTTTTAACTCGTTAATCTTGAAAAAGGTTATTTGCCTTTTTCGAAACTTTTCGCATATTTGATTTAGCGGTTATTGTTATAAAACGTTTAAACTAAATATTTGTGAAGTTGTTTGTAAAACGTTAGCAAAAAAACAAGAAAGAGTGCTAGATTCGGCTAAGCCGAATCTTATATACCCTTCACCATGGTGCGATAATAAAAGATAGTTATATAAATACCGTTTTTTAGATAAAAATAAATTAACATTTTGTCAGATGTTGTGTATAGATAACCAAGATGCTTGTACCTTATTTTAAAACTTTGGCATCTGTCGTTCTCCCGATATACATAAAAGTGAAATAAAGCAACAACAAACAATTCCGGAATAAATTTAACATAAATATTAAACCCATCATATCTGGGGTCTTCGGAAAACCCATTTCAACGGGCACACGGACACCATTAAATCACCTTCGCCCCTCGTAAGGACCCAGAATGTAAAGACTTTATAGGATCTTAGATGACAAACGGAATGACAAACTTTTATAAACCTTTTTCCAACTGTAGTGTAGAGTATAAAAAACAATTTACTTTAAACGATTGTAAGTTTTTTAAATTAGCAACGAAAAAATTGTTTTTAAATATTTACTAACGAAATGTTCTTTATCGTTCCTTAAATAATTTACTATTTTTTTTTAGAACTTTAATACGTAATTCGCAATGGTTAATCTATTTTTCTACCTTGGTTAGAATTTTAAAATCTATTAAGTAAATAACAGATTTTTAAAATACCCTACACGAAACTCAACTTTTAAACCCTCCACCACAACTAGTGGCGAATAAGGGTATACTAAGCTTACCATTGCGTGCAAAACCTTTTTATTATTCATCTCAGACCCCATAAAGTATATACATATATATATTCTGGCTTCTTGAGTAATTCTGAGTCGATTTGGCCATGTTCGTCTGTCTGTCCATCGGGTTGTTTGTTGAAAACACTCTCACTTTCGAAAAACTCAAAAGAAAAGAACAATATTGGTGTCAAATTGCTTCTAGGTAGCAGTTTGGGATTGAAGGCCAGCAAAATTGGTTTAGTAGGATGATAGTTAGTAATCCAAATGAGGAACCATCACTCTGAAAAATTTATAATTTTGATACAAAAACTAACAAAAATGGTGGTGATATAATGCAAGGATTACTATAAGATTTTGCAAAAATTCATTATATATGACTAGAAATCATACTGGTAAATCTCGTGAAGATTAGTCTAGTCCATAATTTACCATAATTTATCCCGAAATTCGGGATTTCAAAAAATCAAATCTCGGGATTTCGGGATATCGGGATTTTTCGGGATTCTGGGTTTTTGAAAATAAGAAGATAAATGCGTTTTACAAGCAAAAGTTTTAGATTAAATTGTTATTTTAAAGTTAAAGATAATGTTATATTTATTACTAACATTTGAAAATATTAAAAATTGTGAATTTTTTCTTAATAATTGATTGATTTAATTAAAAATATGATAAAACATAGCAACGTACGATTTCTAACAATGTGTTAATTGATTCAACTAAAAAATAATTACCACAAAATCTATATTTTATTCAATTACCTCAGTGGATTCAAACTAAATAAAAAAATTTAATAGTGTAATTGAATAGAGCAAACTTCTATGTAATGGATTTATTTGTAAGATTCTATTCAAATTTTTACAAAGTAAATTAGAATCAATAATTCAAGTTTGAATTCGAAATTAATAATCAAAAAGTAATTTCAATTTTTGGGAATACAAAATTTTAATTTCAAAAGATTTTGTTATTCGTGCTTAATTCCCAGTTTTTATTATTGATAAAAACACTTGAAATTTATTGTTGATGGGATAAGCTATTCCTATGCACATTTCACTGGTTGCTTAGGCCAGATCATCAGGAAACTTCATCCATAAAGATTTTAGAAAAACTAAAGATATTAAATCTTTATGGAGTTTTTTTTATGAAATTTGGCGTTGATTTGTTAGTGCATATTTTTGCATATTTTCCGTTTGCAGCATTTTTTTGTTTTTTGATTATTTTTTGGCTATTTTGATAAATGTTAAATTTTTGTATATACCTAGAGGGCTTTCGCAAAAAGCGCGAAATTCTGGTTTTTATCTTTTAAATATCTATGTGTATAACCAACGTGTTCTTTCGCCTTCTACATTTATTGCCTGTATTTATAAAATTTTTTTAAATTTAATAAAGGTTTAAGAACAAATTTACTATGAAAATTGTCGTTAAAAATAAATATTATTTTAAACTTAAAAATTTCATGTAGAAGCAAAAATTAAGGGAAAAGCAATTATATAAGTTTTTGGCGATGTATGTACTAATACGCAGAAATCTGGACCAATATTTTAGTATACCGATAGACGGCGGCATGAAATAACCCCCAAAATATAACCCCCCAAAAAAATAATGAAATAACTCCCCAAAGCGTGCGGCCTTATTTCATATGCAATAAAGCTCCAATTTTTAAAAAGAAATTAGCCCCCAACAAAATGAAAAAACGCCCCAAACATAAATGAAATATTTTCCCTAATTTTTGCTTTAAAGAATCACGCAATAGATATCATGGTATGATATACCAAACACAAGCTTCGCCAACTAAAGCTTTTCTACATAGCCGGCCTTCGGCCGAGCGCAATGAGTTTTTCCTCTATGGTATAACAAACACCGGCTTCGCTAACTTAAGCTTCTCTGCATAGCGCCAGGATTTATCCTCTATAGTATAAAAATATCGACTCGACCCGGATAAGCAGACAAGCCTTAGTTAGCGAAGCCGGTGTTTGGTATACCATAGAGAAGAAAACCATTGCGCCCGGCCGAAGGGCAGCTTTATTTATCGAAGCAGGTGTTCTGTATACCAAAGTGGAGAAAATCCTTGCGCTCAAAAACGTTTTCATTATAAATTTGAAAATGAAATAATCCCCCAAAAAATATATTGGGGCTTTATTTCATAACGATTTTTTGGGGGATAATTTCATATGAAATAATAACCCTATTAAAAAAAGAAATAACACCCCAAACAAAATGAAATAACCCCCCAAAAATCGTTTTTGTTGTTCTCTGTACAAACCTTTGGGGGGTTATTTAATAATTTTTTTGGGGAGTTATGTTTTGGGGGGTTATTTCATGCCGCCCCGATAGACTTAGAATCTCTTTTTAAAGTGATCTTACGATGTTTATCTGTTTAACGATGTCCGTCCGTCTGGCTGGTTGTCTGTCCATGTTAACCTTTATGTGCTCGGGATCGAAAACTTACGTGAGCGGTCGGAAGACTACATTTGTAGTAACTACCCTTGAAATTTTTGAACGTTCTATAATTGCTGGCATAAACATCTATTTTGCCAAACTTCTCAAGAACTTTTTGCGTTTGCCTGTTTGCTGAATATGGCTATTATTTTCTATGTAGATGATATAAGTAGCTAAGGCAGATATATCTAGCAAGTTGAAAAAGATTGCCAATGGCCATCGCAATATTTTGCGTTTTGTAGAATATGCTGACAGCATTTTGTCCTTTGCACCGATGCCTCCTTTGCTGACGTTATAGTCAAGAATATACTGCGGCTTAATTTTTTTCATTATTCAAAGTTGTACTTGACAATATACCAACTGCCTTTCCCTTTTTTGGCACATAAGATGATAGTGCAAACTTTGATTCCAAAAATAAAAAACTGATGAATATTCTCCACGTTAACGGTCAGATTTCATTTCGTTGGGTTTATTTTGGCGAACTGTACCAAGAATTGCAAGGCCTTTGGACAATAAAAATTTACCCAAATTTAACGATGTGAAAAAAAATTGTCACAAACCATTGTTCTTTTGGTATTCTCCCAGTTAGAAACAAGTTTTTTTACTACATTCTCTCCAACATTTGCAGATCGACTTGTGTTCGGGTTCTTTCCTACGTAGATTTCACTTTTGAGCGGATAAAATGATATTGCATCGCAAGCAAACCAAACTTTAATACCGTATTTCGCAGGCTTTCAAGGTATGTACTGGGTAAATTTGGTTCGTCCACGATATGAAAACAGTTGTTCATACACTGTTATTTCTCAACATGGTTCCAAATGGTTGAGATTGGTGCTGCTTTATCTTCCAGTAGTCGAGTAGCTGTAGTACGCTGGCTATCAAAACCAATAAATCAAATTATTTGTTTGAATCGAGATTTTGACATTGATGCGCAACACTTTACTAATTTTTGCAATACAAAGAATAAAAAAACAAAACAATATAAAATCATAAAAGTAACGTACACTTCGTCTATGCTTTATTGTTTTTGATGAAATGTTATTACTTTGATGCGTTATCAGCACACACGTGATGCAAAAAAATCTTTTTTTTAGCAAAAATAAAAGAAAAACCAGGTGTGCAAATGTAATTAGCAACAAATAAAGCTTCTTTGCATACAAACCACATAGTGACTACAAATGTAGACTACAGGCACCTAAGAAATAATTATTTTTACATCACCAACGTTTCAATCTGCTTAAAACAAGATTTTAGGAAGCTATGAAAAACCTCAAATTGTTTGACTGACGTTTTTAATTTTTATTCGCTAATCTAATCAAAATTACTACAAATGTAGACTTCCGAGCACATAAAGGTTAACCTTGTGCACAAAGTACAAGTTGCAATCTTGTAGATAAATTGAATAAACTTGGTAAAAACATTTTAATTGTACTACGAACGAAGTCTACGTAAATGGTGAAAATCGGTCTATAATTTCACACATGCCCCATAAAAACTTCTTTCAAAATAAAACACTTTGTGTCGGTTAAACATATAATTATGTTGGTATTAAGACTAAATTCGCACCAGAACTATTTTACTGCAAAATTAATTCTTTTCGAATCGTTTGACATTTGCCCAAAGCTCCCATTTATAAACAGCTTTAACTTCCTTTTAAATGTTGACATTAGTAAACAATTTAGCGACCGTTCCTAAAATCCCTGTAAGACAAAAATATCATATGGATGTAATTATCTAGATAATATTCGGTACAAATAACTTTTATATTAATTTTAATCTGTGAGCCCATGACTGCCCGTAGTTTCCAAATAACGTAACATCTCGAAAATTCGCATGTACGTACTAAAGTGTTTGGGCTTAACCGATTATACTTTTATGATTGTAGTTTTTTATTAAATGGAACTGTTATTTAAGTGTGGAATATTTTGTTTTCAAATTAGCCATTTTTGAAATTTTTAGCCCATATTTTTAAAAATGTTCAGGGAATATTTTCAAGTTTTTACTACATATTTAATGCGCATAAGACGCGTTTTTTTTTTTTAAAAATATATCTGGTTTCCCTGCTAAAAAAAATTGGTAAGCCACAGTTTCTATGGGGTCTATGGTAAATTATAAATGTTAACAAAACATCCACAAAATTATTGATGCACAGTTTGCCTTTTTTGCGCATTGATAACTTTTATTTTACATTTAGGAACGCATGACGTTTAAATGTTTGCGTTAAGGAATCCATGACTTTGTTTGGGTGCATTGCAAATGGCGTTTTGGAATACCACCTTGTTCTCACTAAAACATTATTACCATTTTTTCGGATAAATTTTTTTTTTATATATATTTTAGACAAAATTTTTTTTTTTTCAATAAAACATAAAATAAAAAATAACTTAATATAAACCAAAGTATATTTATACCAAGTACATGCAAGTCTACAACAAATCAACAATAACAAAACAACATTCATTTTGTTTGTGTAAAAACTCTTGATACTGTCAAACAGCTAAACCTAAAAAAACAAAAAAATCATGGCGCACTAAAAATGTAAGCAAATTTTGACACTATCGAGATGAACAGCTGATCACTTGCATGTACTTGGTATAAATATACTTTGATATAAACTATTACAAAAAAACTAATAGTTGTAAAGAAATGTGTAAACCTTTCTTTTATCTCTCGCGAACACTATTTCGATGCGATAACTTTTTACCGACCAGCCGCAGCCGATGCAGCAGCTCCACCACTCCCAGCAGCAGCTGCAGCTGCAGCTGCAGCAGCCGAGGCAGCACCACCGCCACCACCAGCAGAAGCAGCAGCACTAGCAGCAGCAGAGGCAGAACCACCTCCATAACCTGGACGTCCAAAGCCGCCACCAACAAAGTGATGTCTGAAGCCCCCACCGCGTCTAAATCCGAACTGGGGCATCGCACAGACGGCTGCTAAGAGCATGGCGAGAATAATTAATACTTTCATCTTCTTTGGAATATTTTCTGTAATATATTGGTTAAAATGTTTACAACGTCTCGATTTATTTACACAACTGATGACCCAACAAACTCTTACAAAACTATTTATACAAAAAAAAAAAAAAAACTTAATTCAATTCTCTAAAACGCTATAAATGCAAAATAAATTTCAAGAAGACAGCTTGAAAGAGAGTTTGATGGATTGTTTTTTTTTATGATAAATATATTCTATCTTTAATCGCAGTAAATAGCGAATGTGTTGCCTGTTTTCTAGAGCAATTTTAATTATTGCAAGAGAAGAGTCAGCGTAAGAAAAACTTGATAAATTTCTGAATTGAGTATAATTACATGTTTATATTGGAAAAACTAAGTAAAGGCCCAGTTAGGCGAACGCTGCTGTACCCGTAATGTGCCGCACCTTACTGTAAGTACGTTGGTGCACTTATAGAACATTTAAAAACGTGTCATATGTTTTACCCATACATAAAACCATACACTCATAATGATTATCAAAAATTTTTTTTAATATTTTTGATTAGGCTTAAGTTCATGAAATTTAATTTTTATTAAATTATTTTTATGAAGAAAGGAATTTTACAACATGAAAATTAATTAAAATTGTTATTGATAATCTTTCATTCTTGACGTGGCTCGGGCTCGAACCCTGGCCGGCAGGTTACCATGACATGTTTCGATCGCAACCACTCGATCTCCTCAGATGGATTTGCCGTCTTACACTCGCAGCCATCGACGACTGCTGACGTCACTAGTCAAACATCAATCCTTAAACCAAATTGTATTTTAACATTTGGTAGATCGAAATTTGCTTTCCTGAATGATTATCCATTTTAATTGATTTTACATGTTTTTTCCTTTACTTCTGTTTTTTCGCACTTTCGTCAAGAATTTTTCTTGAAGTCCAAGTACATTTTTTGTTTTTTCACTTTGTCTTTCTCTTTTCTGTTGACCTTTTTCAGCACAACTTGAAGGACAAATGTACACATAGAGCTCGTGCCTTAGCTTTAACAATAATTAGTATTGTGGTTATTTTGTTGAACTATTTATGGTTTTTAATCCAAATTTTTTTTAATATTTTTAATTAGGCTTAAGTTCATGAAATTTAATTTTTATTAAATTATTTTTATGAAGAAAGGAATTTTACAACATGAAAATTAATTAAAATTGTTATTGATAATCTTTCATTCTTGACGTGGCTCGGGCTCGAACCCTGACAACAAAATAACCACAATACTAATTATTGTTAAAGCTAAGGCACGAGCTCTATGTGTACATTTGTCCTTCAAGTTGTGCTGAAAAAGGTCAACAGAAAAGAGAAAGACAAAGTGAAAAAACAAAAAATGTACTTGGACTTCAAGAAAAATTCTTGACGAAAGTGCGAAAAAACAGAAGTAAAGGAAAAAACATGTAAAATCAATTAAAATGGATAATCATTCAGGAAAGCAAATTTCGATCTACCAAATGTTAAAATACAATTTGGTTTAAGGATTGATGTTTGACTAGTGACGTCAGCAGTCGTCGATGGCTGCGAGTGTAAGACGGCAAATCCATCTGAGGAGATCGAGTGGTTGCGATCGAAACATGTCATGGTAACCTGCCGGCCAGGGTTCGAGCCCGAGCCACGTCAAGAATGAAAGATTATCAATAACAATTTTAATTAATTTTCATGTTGTAAAATTCCTTTCTTCATAAAAATAATTTAATAAAAATTAAATTTCATGAACTTAAGCCTAATTAAAAATATTAAAAAAAATTTGGATTAAAAACCATAAATAGTTCAACAAAATAACCACAATACTAATTATTATCAAAAATGTTTAAATGTTGACCGCTGTGCAGAAAAAGTACCAAGTGATTTAAATGGTATTAAAAAAGTATTTTGTGTATGAAAAAAACGTTTATAAATAATTATTTATTTTATAGATTTACAATAAACAAATAAGTATTTTAGTGTATATATAATTTTAGCATACGTATATTGTAAATATGCATACACCAAACAAGGTTTTGGTACCATTCAAAGCCTTTTATATGTTTCTCATTTCCATTGCATTTGATTATTTTGTACTTCTAAATAATGATACTTGCTATTTTTTGTATTGGATTTTTTTAGGATTGACTGAATGAAACAACAAATGCGAGAAAGAACAAGAAATACAATTTGATAAACAAACCCTTTTTTTTGATTGACATTTCTCATGTTTATTTTTTCTCTGACTAAAACAAAAAAAATGGTAAAAGCTTGGGCAGATGAAACTATTTTGTTTTTGATCATTGAAATAAAGCAGGTGCCCTTCATATGGGATTTCAAATTATAAATTTTCAATTAAAGAAAATACCCCGATGTAATTCGTAATATTTTACATTATTTGCATTAAATTTTATTGTTTATTAAAAAAATTGTTTGAGATTCCAAAATAAAATGTAAACAAAACAAACAATACTGCCCACGTTTTTTGCCCACAAAAACCCGTCAGAAAAGCTAAAAATCGCAAAAAAAAAAAGTTAAAACCCGCTACTTTCGTTCAAAAACTAAAAAAATTGGCCACAGTGCTAACAATTATTCTGGAAATGTCAATTTTAAGTTAAAAGTTTTTGTATTTTTTTTTTGACAGTCTTAGATTATTTATCGATAACACATGTATATTTGTTTGACTTTTCAAGATTTGTTTATGATATAATCATACTCTTTACACTTAGTCAGTTTTTCTATGCAAATATATTTGCACTGTTCTCCAATATAGAAAAATACAAAAAATAGCAAGTATCATAACAACTTAAGCATATGAAAATTTGTATATATGGAAATATGTTGTACTTTAAGTTCCCAGTAAAAAATGGAGCTGGTAAGCAGTTTTGTAAGGGCGAGAAGCACAATACCCCCTTACAAACCTGCTTACAAGAGACATGATTTTTATATGGCGAATTCCCACTTGGAAGCACTACTTTTTTCCTCTCTGCTAAAAACAAATTTGATAACTGATTGCGTTTTAAAAAAAAATTTAATTTCTGTGTTCGGTTATATTTCGGAAATGTTCGTAAACACATTTTAAAATCATTGCAATACAACCTGCTTCCATTGAAGGGAATAACAGAAGCACTTAGAACATTGTTCGTGAATTTTTTCTTTAAAATAATGATTTTAATTATTCACTTACAACCTGCTTACTTATAAGGGATAATGCGAAGTTATCCAATCATTAAATTAAAAAATCATTTAAATGGTATTCGCTTCTGCTCTGCTTCTTGGTAGTGTGTAATAGCCACCGCATATATCAGCGCTCATATAGTTTTCGTTCCAGAAACATAAACATTTTTTAACTGGGTTTTTTTGTCGCAATTCCATAGCTATACTGAAAAAAGTACCAAAAAAAAAAACCCCAAAAATAACCGCATTCAATGTAGCATACAAGCCGCCCATCACTGTCTTACAAATGTCACGTAACAACGGCATGAAATTCTATTTTATACAGATTGGTACGTTGCAACTACGGTACATTGCATTTCGGTAAGCTTTTGTATTGGTTTTCATATAACAAAAAGCGAACAGCTGATGGATACAGTACAGATACGGTACAGCAACGTTCGCCTAACTGAGCCTTAATAAATATGATTGTAAGAAACTGCAATGTAAAAATACTCTAAAGGCTCAGTTAGCCGGGAGTAATAGTAACAGTAACATTACCTTAAAAAAGTAAGACCAATCTATTTCTTACAGATTGAGACGTTACATCTTACTGCTAACAAAATGAATCAGCTGATTTTCAACGTTACTGTTACTCCCGGCTAACTGAGCCGTAAGTGTTGTCAAAAAACGTTTAAATAATGTCCCCAATGAAAAGTTAAAAGTCTTAATGAAATCACCATCTCAAAAATCCATAATTTTAAATTATTTTAAAAACAAGTAAGAGTGCTACATTCGGCTGTGCCGAATATTTCAAGAGTGTGCTCTACACGCAGAGAAAAAATATGGTCGGGCATGGCTACGGCAACTACACTATGTTTATTGTAACAATATATTGTTGTAGTACACAAATAATTGTTATATTTATTAAATATCAGCAATATTATAGTTACTGTAAACATATCAATGTTTATCGCAATTATAAATTTGAGTTTTGTTGACTGAAAAATAATTCTTTTTCTAACACTATTTCTATTACTCACAACCATATCATGATATTTAATAGCCATAACATGATAACTTTCTATACGTTATCATAATATACATATTTAAGATGCAAACAAAATATCTTTACTCTAATAATATTTTGTTAGCGGCATTTGTGAAATAATTTGCCATCAGTTGTGTCGTTTGCTTTACATATGCCTATAATAAAACAAGTAAGAAAGTATAGTCGGTCAAGCCCGACCATATAATACCCTACACCACATTATTTAAAAACACATCATGCTTATGTGCCCATATAAATACGGATTTATCAATGTTTATAAACTTCATTAAAATCGGTTTGAAAGTTTGTGAGAGGCAGAAATTGCCCCCTACCTCCCCTTGTGGTCCTATTTTTGAAAAACTGTATAGCTTATGTGTCTATATAGATATGAATCTATCTATCGTTTAAATTTCATTAAAATTGGTTTGAGAGGCAGAAATCTCCCCTCGTGGTCCTATTTTTTAAAAAGCGCACACCTTTTGTGTCCATATAGATTTGGTTCTATCTATGTTTTAAATTTCATTAAAATCGGTTTGAGAGGCAGTAATTGCCCCTATCTCCCCTCGTGGTCCTTTTTTTAAATGCATCCCTTTTGTGTCCATAAAGATATGGTTCAATATATGTTTTAAATTTCATATAAATGGGTTTGATAGTTTCTGAGAAGAAGAAATTTCCCCCTATCTTCCCTCGTGGTCCTAAGGTTTTGCCCATTTTCATTAGGTTTGGTCCTTGTGCCAAAAGAACCTATGTCCCAAATTTTATCAAATTATCTCTAAAATTGCGACCTGTATTTTGCGCACAAGGTTACAGGGACGGCCAGCCAGCCGGGCGGACATCGTTAGTTCGAATCTGAAAGTGATTCTGAGTCTATCGGTATACTTTAAGGTGGGTCTAGGACCAATATTTTAAGGCGTTACACACATCAGCACAAATGCATAACACTATCTCCACTATTGTGGTGTGGGTATAACTATTTGTGAGTGAATGGTTCAACAAGGAAAAAAACTGCAAACTGAAAAAAAAATTTTAAAAAAATAAAAAAAAAAACAAATAAAGAAATTGTATTAACATTAAAAAAAATTGTAAAGTGCTACAAAATAAAAATTTTTTATTTTTATTATTGAATCTTTCTTATCGAAATTTACGGCCGCATGAAATAACCCCCCAAAATATAACCCCCCAAAAAAATAATGAAATAACCCCCAAAAGCGTGGGGCCTTATTTCATATGCAAGAAAGCCCCAATTTTGAAAATGAAATAAGCCCCCAACGAAATGAAATAACGCCCCAAACATAAATGAAATAATTCCCTAATTTTTGGGGGCTCATTTCGTATGAGGGGCTTAAAGCACAAGGGGTTCAAGTGACTTATGTTAAATAATGAGACAAAAGCAGTTGTTTCGCTTGTGCTCCAAGCGAAGCAGGTATTTTAATGTCAAGTGCTTGAATTCTTCACCATATCTAGGGTCCGGATGAGAATCCTACATTCACCTCTTGTGCTCTGAACAACTACTCCGAACTGTACCTATAATTTCATATGTAACCTCAATTTTTGAAAAAGGCACTTAAACCCCTTGTGCTCTAAGACCCTCATATGAAATAAAACCCCAATTTCTGAAATGAAATAAGAGCCCAATATATGTAATACAATTAATTATACAGTTTTGCTTTAAAGAATCACGCGATAGATAGCTTGGTATGATATGGCAAACACAAGCTTCGCCAACTATGGCTTTTCTGCATAGCCGGCCTTCGGCCGGGCGCAATGACTTTTTCCTCTATGGTATAACAAACACCGGCTTCGCTAACTAAAGCTTCTCTGCATAGCGCCAGGTATTTTTTTCTCCTCTATAGTATAAAAATACTGACTCGACCCGGCTACGCAGAGAAGCTTTAGTTAGCGATGTCGGTGTTTGTTATACCATAGAGGAAAAAGTCAATGCGCCCGGCCGAAGGCCGGCTATGCAGAAAAGCCATAGTTGGCGAAGCTTGTGTTTGGCGAAGCCGGTGTTCTGTATACCAAAGTGGATAAATCCTTGCGCCCAAAAACTTTTTCATTATAAATTTGAAAATGAAATAATCCCCCAAAAAATATATTGGGGCTTTATTTCATAATGATTTTTTGGGGGATAATTTCATATGAAATAATACCCCAATTAAAAAATTGAAATAACACCCCAAACAAAATGAAATAACCCCCCAAAAATCGTTTTTGTTGTTCTCTGTACAAACTTTTGGGGGGTTATTTCATTATTTTTTTGGGGGGTTATATTTTGGGGGGCTATTTCATGCCGCCGAAATTTACAATATGTATTCAAATCTTAATTCTACTTGTTGTTTATTAGTTGTTACCGATGTAACCACTAACTGCTGTATTCAAATTTTAAAAATGTCTTTTAGTTAGGCTCAAAGTATCAGTTCTTTTTAGCCTCTGGTGACCTTCGAACTGAAGCAGACCCCGAGCGAGGTAGTAAGGGTGGGCCATTAGTTTATCTATGTAGCAAATTGAATATTTTTTAATTTCCTCCTGGATAGTGGGGACGTTTAGATCTCTGTGGATAATATCATTTAGTATATACGATGGGGCGCAGACAATTTGTCGTAATATGCCAGACTGTCTTCTTTGAAGCTTTTGGATGTTAGATGCGCAGGCAGTACCCCATAATTGGATGCCATATGTCCATATTGGTTTTATGATGGACTTCTATAAGGGAATTTTGTTGTCGACAGACAAGTTTGAGTTTCGACCGATTAGCCAATGTAGTTGAGCCGCTTTAAGTTTCATAGCCGTTATTTCGTTGTAAATTATGGCCCAACATCCCAAAATTCTATAGAATGATTTCTGGTATTAAAAAAAAATAAACTAGAATAAATTTCAATGCAGTAGTGAAATTAGTTTTAGCATTTACAGTGAATTTCAGAATGCTGCTCAATATGGGATCTAAGTAATTATGGACTATATGTCACAAAATTGCATGACATTTTTTCTGGTCATATGAAGCTAAGTTGGAAAAAATTTTACCGCAATAAATATATCTGCTATGGTTTTAGGCGTATTTTATTTATTTCCCAGAGTGGGCTTTATATGGGGCCTGTGGTGAATCATGGACCAATATTCACAAAATTTAAAAGAATGATTTTTAGTTTTATAAAACTATGACAGACCAGATTTTATTACGATAGCATTAACGAGAGCAGGTTTTATATAGTGCCTATGGTAAATTATGAACCGGTCTTTCTGGTTACATAAGACTAATTTGTGTTTAAAGGTCCATGCATTATACATTTTTTATGGATGATTGTTCCACATTTGGATTCAGAACTATTTTGCCACTGAACCGATTGTGCTTGATGTCAATCTCAAACTGCCTTTGAAAACTAGAATTAATTTGACACCAAAACTGTTCTCTGTCCAGTGTTTCGAAAGTGGGCAAAGTGTTTTCAACAGACGGACATCGCTAAGTCGACTAAGAATAACTTAGCGACTTTATGGAATCTTAGATGAATATTTAAAAAAGTTTCACATGGAATGACAAGCTTTGTATACCCTCATTCACCAGTAGTAAAGGGGATAAACAATTTTATTATTTTTTTCCTGTTCTCCAGGAAAAATCAAAATACTTCCGGGCAATTTCTGCGTTATAAAGAAAAAAACATTTGTTTGTGTTTAAATTATAAATCGATTGAGTAATAACTAAATACTCAATTAATGAATTATTTCAATGACTTTTAATATTCGTTTATCAAATTGTGTAAACTACAGCGAATATGGAAAAGAAAAAAGCCAGTAGTAACAAATAAAATCTTGAACTTCAGAGACTAGCCTTCTGAGCTACAACTCTTAACAATTTGTTCACTTAAACTTAACTTTGAATATTCACACAATAATAAACTTTGACTGAAATATTCCATTCAATCATTTTTTCTATGCTGCTGCTGCTTTTTGTTTTGTCTAGTCATTAGCACTATGCAAGTGAATTTAGAAATTATTTTAATTAATTGTTGGACAGAAAAATTTGCAAAATGTATTTAAATAAAAATTAATTTTTCAAAGTCGCACTTATATTTGTTAAGAATTGTTTGATGTTTGTCTGGTAAATCCAATTCTTAATGACGTATTTTGTTTTGAAAAACAAACGGGTTTTGTTTATTTTTTTTTTTTTTTTTATTAACTTTAAACTATTTCATAACGTTGTTGATAAAATTCTTTTTTAATCCCGCTTTCAAGGGATTTATTTTAATTTGATCTATAAAACGAGTTTTAATGTCGTCATAAGACTATTTGTTTTTATTATTAAACGTTTAATATAAAGTTTAATATAGTTAATTATTTTGTATTTAATTAATTAATTACTATTTTTTTTTTCTTTAACCAGTTTCGAGAATATAAAAAAGCATGCTCGCTCGTATTGTTCACATCTGTGTCAGACTTTAAATAAATTATACCCACAACTCCAATTGTGGAGGGGTATTATGCGTTTGTTCTGATGTGTTTAACACATACAAATATTGTAGTGGTAAATGATGGTGTACTAAGTTTGTCATTCCATGTAAAACTTTTTTGATAATCATCTATGGCCCATAATATTCTGAGTCCTAGAGAAATTCTAAATCGATTTAGCCATGTCTGTCAGTCTGTCCGTCTGTTAAAAATAAGTTTCTTTTCGAACAATTTAAAAGAAAAGAACAATATTAATGTCAGATTGTTTCTAGTTATTGAAAGCAGGTTGAGATTAAAATCCATTAAAATCGGCTCAGCAGAAAAATATTTTTGAGTCCAAATGTAGAAATGTAGAAAAACACAAAATTGATAATGTTGCTACAAAAACCATCATAAATGGCCTCGGAATGCACGGATTTATATACACAAATTCATTTTATATAACGAGAAATTATACTACCAAATTTCGTAAAGATTGGTCCGTAATTTGCCATACGCCCCATATAAAGCCTATTCTCGATAAATAGTTTAGTACGCCTTAATCCGTAGCGAGTACACTGAAAGAATTTTCTTCGCAGATGCAATGGATTGTGACATTAATTAATGAAAAATTACATTAAAAGTCAACCTATGTAACCCTTCATTGGATTAATGAAGAATGTTACATTAGCCCCCCGTTGATGAAACGTTTCATAAAATCAATGAAAATTTTGCATTATTTTAATGTCAAACGCTTAAAGAATTTTTTTTTTTTATTATTTTAATATAAATGTTTTTATATTTGAATAAAATTTTTAATTTATTTTTTCCATTTTTTCAAGGTCCGTTTTGATTTGTCATGATTTTTATTTTTTTCCTGTTTCAAACCATCAAGTCTTAATTTTATTTCGTTTACATCATGTTATTTTCTACTTTCATAAGCTAACTTTTAAGTAAATTGTACTTAATTCACTTTCCAGCCCGCGACGACCTTCATCTGCCTTCTTTCCATTTTTCTGGCTTGTACTACTGCGTAAATTAAAGAAAAAAAATGTGAGAATTTGTCGCTCTTGTTTTTTTCTTTTTCATTAATGTTATTTTTTTTTCATATATTTTCATGTCTACCGCTAAAAATTGAATTAAAAAAACGTTTTTAAAACAGTTATAGGAAGAAAATTTTTCAGTTATAGCCAGGGCAAGGAGCTTCATGCAAATGCATGTTTGTTGTCGGTACTCTGAGACCCACCTAAAGTTAATATCTTTGCGAATCACAATATTTCCAGTAAAATGGCATCAATTTCTTAGTGCATATTTTTCCATATTTTGCTTATAATGCATGTTTTTGCATATTTTGTTATAAATGCATATTTTTCGTCATATTTTGGGATATTTTGTTATAAATTCACATTTTCGTCATATATTGTAATATTTATAAAAAAAAAATTGCTCGTTTCTTAGTTTTTTGTTTAGAAATATCTTTCTGTTCAAGGCGAATTCATTATTAGGTATAGTCAGTGAATCAGCTGGTTATAGTTGTTTCAGCCCTGAAGCTGTCAAACAGTCAAAATAGTATGGGAAAATCTGCTAACTTTGACATTTTCAAGGAGCAAAAGCTACAACATGTTGGTGTTTGGTACTGAATTACCTACATTTTATTATAAACTCACCTTGTTTCTTTTACTTTTAAAAAGTAGCACATACAAAAGTTATACAATTTGAATAATTGTGTACATAATTGTAGAAGTAACAATAAAAAAGTTTTTGACATGTCATCTTTTTACTTGAAGAAGCAGCAAATTAAAATAACGTTCGGCGAAGAAAAAATAGAATTAAACATAATATTTTTGATTAACGCTGTAGGTATGACCTAAAATCCAAAAAGTATTAATAAAACAAATTGTTTTTAAGGAAAAAAAATGCCAAAAGAAACAAGTTAGAGTGCTATATTCGGCTGTGCCGAATCTTTGATACCCTCCACCGACAGTTCGAATGTTAGGGAGTAATATCTGTATGATGTCTATTTATTATAATTATCTTAAACTGTGACGATTTGTTATTAATTATGGTTTTAGGCGACTAAACTGTTTTCCGGTAGTAGGGTTTATATGGGGCCTAGGGTAAATTATAGACCGATCATCACAAAATTTCACAGCGTCATTTATAGTCCTTTAAAACTGTGACGTACCAATTTCTGTTATGATAGCATTTTAAATTATGGTTTTAGGTGTATTAAACTGTTTTCCGAGAGTAGGGTATCTATGGGGCCCAGGGTAAATTATGTACCGATCTTCACGAAATTTCACAGCATCATTTATAGTCCTATAAAACTGTGACGAGCCAAAATTTGTTATGATAGCATTATTTTTTACGATTTTAGGCGTACTAAACTCTTTTCCGGGTGTAGTGTTTATATGGGGCTTAGGGTAAATTATGGACGGATCTTCACAAAATTTAACAGCATGATTTTCAGTCAAATAAAACAAATTTTTGCCAAATCTTATCTCATTCCGTGCCTTGTTCCAGCATTTATGTTATTTTTTGTAACAAAATTATCAATTTTTTTAGGTGGTGGTTCCACATTTTGATTCATAGCTCTAGTCCTACTGAACCGATTTTGCTGGATTTCAATCCCAAACTGCTTAGGATAACTACAAGCAATTTGGTACCAAGTTTGTTCATTTCTTTTAAGTTGTTCGAAACTGGGCGTGTTTTCAACAGACGGACAGACGGACAGACGGACATGGCTAAATCGACTTAGAATTACTCAAGGACCCAGAATATATATGCTTTATGGGGTCTGAGATGAATAATAAAAAAGTTTCACACGGAATGACAAACTTAATATACACTCTTCACATCTAATTGTGGTGGAGGGTATAAAAATATCAAAAAATAATCTTATAAATAAGTGTGTTTTTGAGTCTTCAAAAAAGATGGAAAAGTACTTTTTTTCATTTAAAATTTCAAGTAAATCAGCACCTTCAAAGCCAGAAACGCAAAGATTTATGATTTATGAAAAGGTTTCGCAAACTTTAATTTCAAGAAAATCAACTTTTGGGGATAAAACTAGAACAAACTAGTTCAGTTTGGAATTGAATGATGCTCTGGTGTCTGCAGATATACCTCTATATAAGCTAATCAGCCAAAACTTTAGAATTTTTTTAAACAAATATAACAATGAAACCATTCCTACGGGAACAACCCTTAGAAAAACTTTTCTCACCACGTTATACACTATACAACCATGTGACATTGTTGAAAGAATTAAGTCACATAATTTGTGGCTGTCTATTAACGAAACAATGGACACTGAAGGACGTTGCGTTGTTTACGTAATTGTTGGGATCTTGAATGCTGAAGAAGAACAGAGTAAACACAAATTTTTGTTAAATATTGTAAAGTTGGAAAAGGTGGATCATGCTTCAATAACTCGAACTTTCAAAGATTCAATTTCTCTTTTAGAAGACTTTTATAAAAATAAAATTTGCTCTACTATACATTTTTTAAAGGTATCTTACTCAAAAATGTTACATGTCACATGCTAAGCTCATGCCATGCATGAAAGTTTTTAAAGTCACCTTTGCGTTTTAACCATGTATAACAAGATGGGGTGGGTACTTGGTTGCAAGCAGTTGAGTATTATGCCAAACATTTTGAAGAATTTAAAGATGTGGTAAATAATTTTAACGAAAATAACGCAGTCGCTATAAAAAAGTAAACAATATTTTAAATGTACCTAATATAAAGGCTGAATAAGAATTTATACACTCAAACAATGGGTTTCTAGTCGAGACAATAACCGAACTTCAGGGGTTTAAATCACTGAACACCTGGGTTAAACTCGTTGATGACGCTGTCATTAAAATAAGAAAAGAAGAAGGTCAAATCGGCGAAAAAATAAAAGCCAAACTTTATGCAGTTTTAAAAAAGAATGCCGGATTTAAAAAAGATAAAGAACTTAGTAATATTTTTAATTTACTTCCAGTAAAGAACAAATTGTAGACAATGAATATTCTACAAAGGAGTTGACTGACCACTTTTAAATATGCACCTATTACACTCGTTGATGTCGAACGAACATTTTCAATGTTTAAAACTATTTTAAGACCAAATAGAATGAGTTTTACATTTGATAACTTAAAAAGAAAACTAATTTATTTATAAGTATATGTAAATATATCTTTATCTACCGGGTAATTCCATGTCAAAACGACCAAGATTGGGGCACGACCCCTTCCGATTTTAATGAAATTTGGTGAGGAGGTTCCTTTTATCTTATAAGTAACATATATGAACGAAAAAAAATTAAAACAAATTTTTTTTCAAAAGTTATGTCATATTCAAAATGTCATAATTTCGCCGAATTAGCCGAATGTGTTGAGCTTATTTCTTTAATATCCCGAAAACTAATTGACATACGAAGATGATTTTAATGTCATTTTAAAGAGAATACTTGGGGCTACAAACCATATATTGAAAAAATTTTTTTGAAAAATGTAATATCTGCAAAACGTTAAATTTTAAAAACGGACTAAGTCAAAAACTTATTTTTTTATTTGGCTGATTTTTTTTTATAATACCTCAAACTGTTCTTTAAAAACTCTGAAACTTTGAAGGAGGTGTTTTTTTTTTTTTTCTTTTTTAAGATATGATTTTTTTCCTTTCGCAACCTTTAAAAAAATTATATTAAAATTGAATTTTAATATTGTAATTTTTAGCAATAAGTACACTGTTCAAGTTGCAAAATACAGACCAGCCGCGCACAGCATATATTCGCGAAACTCAAAAACGGTTTAGTTTATTAAAATAACTTAAAAAAAACCGAAATTCGGCAATAAATAATAAAGTGGGGTTGGTCATACATTTGACCCATCTAGGAGCATCCTACGCAATGTACCATACAAATATTGCGGCTCAATAAAATTCTTTAATTTGGCCCCTGCAGTGCGTGTCCCACTCTTGGTCGTTTTGACATGGAATTACCCTACTACTACTTTTTAAGCTATGTTTTAAGCTTTTAAAACTCAATAAAATGTATTTATGTTTTTTTTTTTTTTTGTTAAATATGGTTAAATAAATATATTTTTAATGCATTTTTTTAATGTTATTTTTGCATGTGCATGTTTTGTGCGCATATGTTGCGATTTTAAGTGCATGAACTTCCTTGCCCTGAGTATCTATATGTATAAAATTGTAACGTTACTGACTGACTCACTGACTGATTCATCATCGCACAGCCTAAACGCCTGAAGCTAAAAACTTGAAATTTAGACCAGAGATTGGTCAGCCTCCAAATCGATCCACTAATACGGGATTTTTGGAAATTCAAATGTTTAGGGGGTAAAAAAGGGTAAAAACGGGAAATACGGTAACCTTATATCTCAAAAACTAAAAGAGATACAAAAAAAATGTAACACTTATCGTTGTTCTTTAGAAAAATAAGCGGACAGATGTCTGGTACTTTTTTGAAATTCGGCCCTTTTATAGAGTAAACGGGTAAAACCTGAATTTTGGTACTTTGTTGACGCCCCATCTATCTTTTGAACCAATAAACATAGAATCAAAGTTTATAACACATTCGAAACTTATCAAAAAAACACGAATACGAATTTGGTACTTTTTCGATATTCAAACATTTAAGGGGTGGAAATCGTAACTATTTTTGGTACTTTTTTTACAACACATTTTCCTCCATTCTTTGACATATTCGTACTAAATTATGGGCTCCCACTACAATACTAAAATTTTTGATACTTTAATGGGGAGGAAAAAATAGTACCAAAAAAGGAAATACGGGAAATTTGATATTTTTGTTTAGCTTTTTGGTTCTACAACTGGTATTTTTTTAATTATCGTTAATATTGGACCTAGAAACATAAAATTCAACATGTAATGTCCTGAGTGGATAAGAATCTATGAGGGAACTTTTTGGTACTTTTTTTGTTCTTTAACTGGTACTTTTTGAATTTCCGTTAGTATTGGACCTAGAAACATAAAATTCAAGATGCAGTGTCCTGAGTGCAAAAGAATCTATAAGGGGAAGTTGTTGGTACTTTTTTGTTCTTTGGCTGGTACTTTTTTAATTTCCGTTATTATTGAACCTTTAAGCTTATAATTAAACATGTAAGGTCCTGAGTGAATAAGAATCTGTAAGAGGGCTTTTTGGTACTTTTTTGTTCATTAACTTGTACTTTTTGAATTTCCGTTGGTATTGGACCTAGAAAACATGAAATTAAACATGCAAGGTCTTGAGTGAATGACAATCTGTTAGAGGGATCTTTTTGGTACTTTTTCATTTTTTAAATTGTACTTTTTTTATTATAAAATTAATCCTGCAAGGTCCTGAGTGAATGAGAATCCCTAAAACAGCTTATTGGTACTTTTTGGTTTTTAAACTGGTACTTTTTGAATATCCGTTGTTATTTATAGAAACATAAAATTTAAGATGGAATGCCCTGAGTGGATAAGAGTCTATAAGAGGGAAGTTTGTGCAACTTTTTGTTCTTTAACTGGTAGTTTTTGAAATTCCTAGAAACATAAAATTAAACATGAAAGGTCCTGAGTGAATGAAAATCTGTAAGGGCACTTTTTAGTACATTTTTGTTCTTTGACAGGTAGTTTTTGAATTTCCTTTATTTCCGCATTTATTGAATAAATATGCAAGGTCCTGAGTGAAAGAGAATCTGTAAGAGGGATTTTTTGGAACTTTTTCGTTCTCCAACTGGTACTTTTTTTATAAAGTGGTACTTTTTTTAATTTAATATTTATTCTTATGCAATAAATAAAAAAAAGTAAATAATTGTCTGGTACTTTTACGAAATTCGGCCGTTTTAATAAAAATTAAGTAAAAATTATACAACATTTATAACTTATCTATAAACTACAAATGCATATTTGGTACTTTTTCGAAATTCGAACGTTTAAGAGATAAAAATTGTACCTATGTTGGTTACTTTTTCAAAAGAGTTTTTCGCCCTCTATTTATCTTTCATAGCAGAGCCTAAACGTCTTAAGCTAAAAGGTTGACATTTGGACCAGGGGCTGGCCTCTCGCCAAACGATCATGCTAAGCTCATACCTCCTTAACTAAAAGAGATGAAAAAATTGAATACTTATTATTGTTCATTAAAAAAATAAACGGACAGGTTTCTGGTACTTTTGTGAGGTACGGCCTTTTTGGGGTGTAAAAGGGTATATAAAAATTATATCACATTCTAGCTTATCGAAAAAATACAAAACAGATTTGGACCTGTTTTGAAATTCAAACGTTTAAGGGGTGAAAATCATTCCTAATTTTGTTACTTTTTTTACAACATTTTTCTCCATCTATCTATGTATATAATATAAAACTGTAAAGTTACTGACTGAGACATTCTAAGATCCTGAAGCTAAAGAGCTGACATTTAGACCTCGCCAACTCGATCCCGCTTACCTCAAAAATCGAAAACTAAAAGAGATACAAAAAATTTAAAACTTAAGGTTGTTCATTAAAAAATAAGAGGACAGGTGTCTGGTACTTTTTTGAAATTTGGTCCTTTTGGGGAGTAAATGCGTAAAACCTGTACATATTTTGGAGCCTTTTTGTCACGCCACCACTGTATGTACATTAGAGACACAACTTTTCTGGACATCATTGCCCCAAGGGACTATATCTTATGGGCAATATGGGATAATAAAACACATTTTTCAGTTCAATTTACGCCAAAAATTTTTTTTTTTGCTCATTTGGCGAAGTCCCTCACGTCCACCAAAGTTTTATTCATCCTATGACAAAAACGTACTAAGCTTTTGGCTCCAACTACAACATTGAAATTTTTAATACGTAAATGGGGAGAAAAAAGTATCAAAAAAGATAATACGGGAAATTAACTTTCTTTCATTTGCTTTTGTGTTCTACGAGTCGTACTTTTTGAATTTTCTATATTGAACTTAAAAGCACAAAATTATAGGTGCAAAGTCCTGTCTCAATATCAACCTATGAGATGAAAAAAGTTGGAACTATTTTGCTTAAACCTGTTTACATATGTATACTTTGGAATATAAATATGTTCATGAAAGAAAAGGCCTGATTACAAAGTACCGGGTTAAATGATAGAATTTAAACAAATTTAAACCTAGAAAAAGAAGCTTTGGCATACAAATATGTCCACGAAGGAAAAGAAGACGCTAACGAAGTAGCGGGCTAAATGCTAGTAACTTTTAAGTATTTTGAAGTTAAAGAATCTTATATTGTTTTCATTTTTTTAGTGACATTTATCATGGAAAATATGAAGTTACAAGAGATTCTTTTTTTTTTATTAACTTAAAAATATTTAAATATTTAAATTAATTTTAAAAAACCTATTGAAATTATGTATAACAATAAGTTGAATTTTTCTTTTGAAAGAGATATTAAGTTGTCATTAATTTAATGAAAAATGTTAACGAAATTACGAAAATCAATTTCGTAGTGTTAATGAAATGTTTCATTATATTTGTAAAATTTCATTCCGGTAATGAAATTTTCCATTCGATTGATGAAAAAAATTTAATGAAATTGATTTATTAGATTTATGAAGCATAATTCTTTCAGTATAATGCTGTTGCAGTAGAATTTGGTCTGTCATAGTTTCATAAGACTTTAAATCACAGTGCAAAATTTCGTGAAGATAGGTCTATAATTTATCATATTCCATTTATCAAATCGACTCTCAGAAAACACTTAAGTACGTCTTAAACCGGAACAAAATGTTATTGGGGTTATTTTGGTAAGATTTAGCTGTATATAGCCAGAAATAACACCATACAATTTTGTTATAATCGGTTCATAATTTACGATAGGTGCCATACAAAGTGGTTTTTCTAAAAGCCCTTTAAAACATATAAGAGTATATTTATTCTGGGCTTTAATTAGAAGAGAAATTCATGATGTCTGTCTGTCAATAAATGTAGTCTATCGATTGGTTATGGTTTTAAGTCAAACAAATTTTGGATTTTTTCTGATGATCTGGCCTAAGCAACCAGAAAAATGCGCATAGGAACTAGCTTATCCTCCAGAAATAAATTTCAGTGTTTTTATAAAAAAAAAACCATTGGGAATTAAGCACGACAAGCTAAATCTTATTTATTAAAAATGTTGTTTTTTATAATCATCCAAATCGGTCTATAACAATGAGGTTCATAAAAACTTAATTTTTAAGGAACCAGAATGACAATGTTGTGGCTGAAGCATAATTTGAAAGCTAATAGGGTCAAATCAGTGTTGCCAAAATTAGCGGAAAATCCCTACATGTGGTATTTTTGATATTAAAATAGAAGCTTAGTGAAAACAGATTTTGTATTTATTAATGAAATAAATGCAGAAAAGACTTATTTTTAGAAATATTTTCTTGTCCAAAACGGATGAAAAATTTTATTTTCCCTAAAATCGCTTAAAAATATATTTTCAGCGTTGTTTGTGGTTTTAAAAGTTGGCGTTACTTCTATGTATGTATATTAGAGCGACTCAAGTTGTATGGAAGCAAAATTCGTGCTCGATGTACCCTCATAAAAATGAACCTTGGACTTTTTTAAGATGACATTTTAAATATTTCGGCTCCAGGGTTGACCTCTCGTGAGCTGGACCAGTTTGAAAAAGGGTCTATATTTGCATGTTTTGTTACTTTACGAATCTGTTTCCTTACCAACATATACAAGTTGGGTATCGTAAGAAAGGTTTTTTTAAGGCGCGTCCAACTGTATATAAAATTTGTCCAAGGACGATCATCCATGTCCTTTTTTTAAGGATTTTTTTAAAAAAAAACGGTTTTTGAATTTTTTGTTCGGGGTTGTTTGTAATAAAAGTGTCAAATTAACATATTTTAATCTTTAGTCGATTTAATTAAATACGTGTCTCAGCTTTTTTTGAAATTCGTGCTAGTTCGCGTTTTGAAAAAAATGCAATGGGGTGGTAACCCTTCGTTTTAAATAGGGCAATATGGGTATCAAATTTTATCTTTTGCCAAGTATATCATCTTTGTATGTAAATAATTTTGATTTGTGCAAATTACATGCATTTTACACGGTGCTCTGGAATTTATATAAATGCAATTTTGTAGTAACTCTAATATGATAGCGGATTTAGTTTCTAGATCATGTATGGATGAAAATAGGACTAAAGAAAGAAAAAAAGATATGATCCACGACCTGAATTTTTTTTAATTTGCGAAAAAAATATGCCGCCAAAAAGTCGTGGATCATTTTTTTTTTCTTTCTTTAGTCCTATTTTCATTCATACATGACCTAGAAACTAAATCCGCTATCATATTAGAGTTACTACAAAATTGCATTTATATATATTCCAGAGCACCGTGTAAAATGCATCTAATTTGCACAAATCAAAATTATTTACATACAAAGATGATATACTTGGCAAAAGATAAAATTTGATACCCATGTTGCCCTATTAAAAACGAAGGGTTACCACCCCATTGCATTTTTGTCAAAACGCGAACTAGCACGAATTTCAAAAAAAGCTGAGACACGTATTTAATTAAATCGACTAAAGATTAAAATATGTTAATTTGACACTTTTATTACAAACAACCCCGAACAAGAAATTCAAAAACCGTTTTTATTACAAAAAATCCTTAAAAAAAGGACATGGATGATCGTCCTTGGACAAATTTTATATACAGTTGGACGTGCCTTAAAAAAACCTTTCTTACGATACCCAACTTGTATATGTTGGTAAGGAAACAGATTCGTAAAGTAACAAAACATGCAAAAATAGACCCTTTTTCAAACTGGTCCAGCTCACGAGAGGTCAACCCTGGAGCCGAAATATTTAAAATGTCATCTTAAAAAAGTCAAAGGTTCATTTTTAGGAGGGTACATCGAGCACTTTTTTTGGTGAGTCGCTCTAATGTATATGTGTTTTCTAAGATATCTTAAAAAACAAAGTGGTGGGGTTTCTGAACAATCGTTTGCTGAAATGGACATCAATGCCTTAGTGACAAATAAAGAATTTATCTTAGAAAAAATATGTTTCCTGCATTACAAAGGGTTAGCGAAGAAGCATACGAATAGTGGGTACCAATTATTACAGCTATAAGTGTCTGGAGAAAGAGATATGTGTGTACAATGTGGTCTACACTATCACTAGCGCCATTGGTGTATAGGGTGAAAATGCCAACCATTTCGCCAGTCACTAATTGTAATGGTTCCTTCTCATACCACTGGTATATAATTTAATGTTGAAAAATTTAATTGAATTTATTAAAAGTATTTACATATGTTTTATTTTTTTTTTTTTTTGTATTTTTTTTTTTTTTTTGTCGAATAAAATTTATTTTTTATAAATAAGGTTTTTTCTTCTATTTTAATGACAATAATGCGTAGGGATTTTTGTGGGGGAAATTTTTTTAACGTGTAGGGAAAAAACGTATTTTTTTTGCATCTGCAGGTATTTTTTCGAAAAATTCACTGGCAACACTGGGCCAAATATTTTTTGTTGTCTTGGCAAAAAATTAATGACTTACTCTTAAATGCGTTCATTTTGGGACATTTTGTAAGAAGTGTTTTTATGTTTTTCTGATGACTCAACATATAATTTTGTAGGCGAAGTTTTTACTGGGTATTTGGGTAGGTGAACTTGAGAGGACTTTGAGGTTCTTGAATTAATTAAAAAAGTCGTTGAAGACATTTTATTCATACTTAATATAGTCTCAAACAAGTTAAAATTTGTTGTTCAAGTTACGAAATACTGGACGAGTTATGTTTAAATATAAATTCTGACGAAATATACAAAGAGTCACAATAACACTTTGATAGAGATTCATGGAATAAAGACGAGGATGACAAAATATTGCAAGTTTTATAAAACAATTCCAATTATAAAAGGATGTAATAACTTCTTCAAGCTACAGTTGTATCTTAATTTTTGTTTAAATTTTTTGATTTTTTTACTTAAAATATACTGTTTACCTTTTTTTAGAGCTTTTTAGAAACCGTAATTTTTTTATTTAAGCCCTTTAAAGACCGATTTTCTCGCATTTAGTGTCCCAAAAGTTGGCATCACTGCTCGCAGCAACTTGTGCGATCTTACGCAGAAAACCTCTTCATCTTGCGCATAGTGAATGAATTTGAATAGCAAATTTGAATGTATTATTTTTTTTAATTTGCATTAAAAAATTCGGCATAAATTTTGAACTCATAAAATATTTATATTATTATAAAACGACACCAAGTTTTAAAACAAAGTTTGGGTTTCCTTATTGCAGACCAAGAGATGATATTAAAACTAAAATGGCGTTATTCACAAACTAGAAAATGTGGAATCATTGAAAAAACTGAAGTAACTGTTGGCTTTTGAAAAAAATTTTGAAATCTCAAAAGTAATTCAAAGAGTATAGAAAAAAATGTTTATCAACTTTAAAAGCAGCACTTAAAATTCTACTTTAAAATCATTCAATGAACTTCAGCATTATATCGATATTTTTCAAATTGACCTACAAATTGGTTTAACCTTGAGACTCAGATTTAAATTTGAGTTTTTAGAAGAACATTTTAATTTCTGTCATTCTTAAGAAATGCAATTGATTTATAGCGAGAACAAACTAAAAAATCAACAAATTTTGTTTGTAATTTTATTTACATATCAATATTTATGTATAAAAATATTTATCAATTTAAATATAAAAAAGCATTTAAGCAAGCAAAACTAAATTCGCACAAGTTTGTGTCATCTGATTTCATCTTTAAGTCTTTCGTTTTTAAACTTGTTTTTTTTTCTGTTTTAAGCCGGCTTTTAAAATATTGAATAATTAATTTGTTTTGTACACAAAACAATTAAAGGTTTAATAAAAAGCAGTGACGAATATAAGATACCCTCCTAATAAGTAAAAAAATTTTTTTGTGTTTGGCTTAATGCGTTTAAGCCAGTGTTCGAAAATAAATATTATATACTGTTCTTTGGAATCATTAAAAAAAAAACGTTATTCTGTTTGTGATCTTCGAGCACCAAATTGAGAATATTTCATTGCATTTTGTTTTTTTTTTAACCCCAAACTTCGTTGTGTTCGTTTCAGAACATTAATGTTTGTTCGTTTCAGTTGTTTACCAGCCCTTTTTGCTGGTAAAGAAAACCAAAAATTTTTGAAAAAAAAACAAAAGCCAGCAAAAACATTTTAAACAAAGAAAATATGTACACAATTCGCACACAAGCCGTTCGTGCTGTGGCTGTTGCTAAAATGTTTGCTTCCTTATTCCTTTATCAAAGTATAAAACACACCCTTTAGAGCATTAAATTATAATGTATGTCTTCTTACTTTAGTATGTATGTCTACAGAACCACTACAGTGGTTCTGTTTTACAACGAAGAACAGAACACTATAAAATGTGCGTTACTTTTTTTTAAAAAAGTTATGAACGTATTAATACATAAACACTAAAAAAATAGATATCGTTTCCGAACATTGGTTTAAACTCACAACGCGCCAGCTACCCAGGCCATCTAAAACTTTTGCGCAAAGTACAAGTTGCAATTGGGAGAATAATTTAATGAAATTTGGTACATAATAAATTTTGCCCAAAAAAGGTTATCAAAAACTTAATGATCCAACCAAGTTTTACTTAGATCGACTCATATAAGATCATTAAACTAAATTACAACACATTCGGGGCGACAACTGAGAACAAGATATGCAAGCTTTGTAATATGGATATAATGGAAACATTTGAACATTTCCCAGGTGTTTGTCCAGTCCTCAAGGAGTTCCGAATTGTTAGTTTTGAAAAACCGTATTTACTTTACACTGAAATTATTGATATACTTAATGGTGAAAATAATACAGATTGGTTGATTATCTAAGGTCAGCATTACATTATCGAAATTTTTTAACACAATAATATAATTAGCTAATTTGTTAAATAATTTTAAAGTTTATTTTTAAGGTTATCGACAGACGTTTTATAAAAACATTGTCGAATATAACTTTCAATTTTCTAATTTCCAAAAAGAATTTATTTTATAAATTAAGATGAAATTTGTAAACAAAAATTTGTTGTAAATAAAGAAAAATCTTGCTACTACTACTACTAGATCATAGCTTCCCGGCAAATATCACTCCCGCAAGTAGCTTTAATTGATATAAAATTTGGCGACAACAACTTCTAGAAGAGAAAAATTATATATCGATATGTCCACAATTGACCAAAGTTCATATAATCTTCCTCTCAAAAATCGATTTAAGATTAAAAAAAATTTATTTACATAAAGGTTCCAAGTTCTGCGATCTTGAAAGTTATTTATTTTTAAATGCTCATATTTTTACATTTTTTCATTATCATATTTTATTTTAATATATCGGGTGATTTTTTAGCTATTATCTTTTTGGCAACACTGGCCTAAACAGCTGACGCACGTTTCATGTTTTGTTTCACTGTCAAACATCTTCAGTTTGGTCTATAATTTAACCATGAATCGTCTTACAAACGAACAACGCTTGCAAATTATTGAATTTTATTATCAAAATGCGTGCTCTATTAAGAAAGTTCATCGCGCGCTTCTTGTGTTCAGCGACGAAGCTCATTTTTGGCTCAATGGTTACGCTAATAAGCAGAATTGTCGATTTTGGAGTGAAGATCAGCCAGAAGCATTGCAAGAGCTACCAATGCATCCATAAAAAGTCACAGTTTGGTGCGGTTTATCGGCTGGTGCCATCATTGGCCGTACTTCTTCAAATATGATGCGAATCGTAACGTAACTGCGAATAGTGAGCGCTACCGTGAGATGATATCCAACTTTTGTTTGCCCAAAATGCAAGAGCTTGATTTGCATGACATGTCACACAGCACGCTTAACAATGGACTTATTGAGAGGCGAGTTCGTTGAACATTTTATTTCACGTTCGGGACCGGTCAGCTGGCCGCCTAGATCGTGCGATTTAACGCATTTAGACTATTTTTTGTGTGGCTATGTTAAAGCTCATGTCTATACACACGTGCCCGCTTCAATTGACGCACTAGAAGACAACATTGAAGCATTTATTCATGAGATACCGGCTGAAATGTTGGAAAGAGTATGCCAAAATTGGACTAAGCGGATGGACCATTTGAGGTGCATTCACGGTCAACATTTGCATGAAATAATCTTCAAACATTAAATTATATGGACCGTACGATCGATTCAAATAAAGGTTTCATGCATTTTTCTGAATTTTATATGTTTTTTTTAAACTTTCCTATAGCTCTTAAAAAATCACCGGATATTAAGTTATATAAAATGGTCATTACAAAAAATATTTACCTTCTAACTAACCTAGAGTTTACACTTGCAAGTGCAAGTGCGAAAAACTCAATACACTCACACATTTTTACTAACACCATCGCATTTTTCGAACTTGCAGCCCAACTTGCAAGAGAATTTGCTTGCAAGTAAATTTTTGACACTTGCAGCAAGTAAAATGACAAATGAAGAAACAGTGTTACCATGGATGGCTTTTGTATACATTTTCTAGTACTTAGTAATATAAAAGTTATGTTTATAGCGGATTTTCTGTGTATTTATAAAAAATAACACGTAAAAAAGAGAACAACTATACAACAACCCATCTCAATGGTAATTTTATCATAAATTTCAAGCATTTTGAAAAAAAAATTGTTAATCAAAATATTTTCTCAGTAATATTATGAAATCGGCACTTCGGCAATACTGGAGTCAGATATTTTATAAAATAAACATAATTTTTTCATCAAGATGGACCACAAATTAAATAAAGAAGGAATTATTAAATTTATTTTGTTATAACTTGTTAATATTTTTAACATGGTAATGCTGTTAAACCGAAAAATAAAGTTTTTTTATAGGATGTTTTCGCTTCGAGAACATTTGAAAAATGAACTTACAACTGACTGTGTAAACACTCAAGCTACTTGCAAGACTTTCGGCTTTTTCTTCGACTTTTTCGTTGATAATACGTATATACTACTTGCAAGTAATTACTTGCATGTGTAAAGGCAGGGTTAATCATGTCGTTATTTACATTTTGCGCATATAAAATAATGTTAAAATTACAAGCGCAATGACAAACAAAACCGTTGATCATAATAGTGTAGCCAATAGCAAAATATATAAAGCAGTGTAATTTTTTGTACCCTCCAACACTAGTTGTGAAGAGGGTATTCTAAGTTTGTCATTACGTGTGAAACTTTTTTAATATTCATCTATGTAAGTCATACGGCTCATGTCTTATTGACAAGATTGCTACTTTATAGGCGAGAGGGACGAGGGGAAAAGAAACGAGTACACAGATGCATGTTCTGTCTTTACGTTTTGCTTTCTTATTCGTTGTTTAATTTTGTTTTTGTTTTCAATATCAAATAATACAAAATAAAAAACATGTCGTCAAAATGACATGATTCATTTGAACGCCAAATCATGTTCAAAGAAGGAAAAGGAAGAATCTTGTTAATAAGACATGAGCAGTATGAACACAGACTAAGATCGCAAACCGTATAGATATTCTGTGTCATTAATGGCTAATAAATCACTGATGGTTTAAACGCTGGTTAAGTTGAACTAAACTTTAACTTATCTGTAGTTTAAACTCAACAACTATAAATCAGTGTCCCATGTATTATATGTTGTCAAAAAAATAACATGTGGCAGCACTACGATAAATCTGATCTAATTCATATGGTCTGTATTGGTAGTTTAAACGCCCAACTTTATGCGTTTAAAGAGGGTTTATGTGTTTAGTGATTTATAGATTTGTTGGTTTAAACACATTTTGAACCAAAAAGAGAGTTTAACTTGCTCTGATTTTTTAGCCCTTAGTGTTTCGAAGTAGATTTAAGGCTCAGTTAGGCGAACGTTGCTGTACCCGTAATGTACCGCACCGTACTGTAAGCACGTTGGTGCACTTATAGAACGTTTAAAAACGTGTCATATGTTTTCCCATACATTAACAAAAAGCACGAGTATACATAAAACAAAACACACAGTGATGGGAATCAAAAATGTTCAAATGGTGACCGTTGTGCAGAAAAGGTACCACGTGATTTAAATGGTATTAAAACAGTGTTTTGTGTATGTAAAAAATTTAATATTTTTATTATAGATTTACAATAAATAAATTTGTATTTTAGCATATATAAATTTTTAGCATACATATACTGTAAATGTGCACACACAAAACAAGGTTTTGATACCATTTAGTATTTTATATGTTTCACATTTCCATTGTATGTGTATATGCATTTGTTTATTTTAAACATCTAAGCATATGTATATTTGGAAATATGTTGTATCGTAAGTTGTGTTATCGCAATTCCATAGCAATACTGAAAAAAGTACAAAAAAAAGAGCAAAATTACCCGCATTCAATGTTACATACAAGCCGCCCATCACTGTCTTACAAATGTCACGTAACAACGGCATGAAATTCTATTTTATGCAGATTGGTACGTTGCAACTACGGTACATTGCATTTCGGTAAGCTTTTGTATTGGTTTTCATATAGCAAAAAGCGAACAGCTGATGGATACAGTACAGATACGGTACAGCAACGTTCGCCTAACTGAGCCTTTAGATTTAGCCATTTCAAAAAGGTACGCCTACATCTTCAACGAATAATGATATTGTATTTAAAATTGATTTGTCATAGTAATACACGACTTGAAATCACGCTGTAAAATGCCGTAAGAATTGGTTCAAAATTCACCATGGGCGAATTACAAAGCGGTCTTTTGAAAAAGACTTTAATTCGCTAACACCGCAAAGATTTTAGTAAAGTGGAGTTTGTGAAGTCTTTTTTCTATTGGTTTTTAATTTATGATTAAAAGCCTAATCATTACTCGAAGTGGAGGGTATCAAATATTCGGAACAGCCGAATACAGCACTTTCATTTGTTTTTATTTAACATGAATTCAAATTTGTTGTTATTTTATTTATATACATATTTATTTTGTATAACTTCCCTGTAGTAAATAAAATAGTCAGTTGCAAAAAACTAATGACTAGAAATTGGTTTAAATCTAATGCAGATATCAACCAAACATATTTCATAGAGGCACACGTAAAACACAAACAAAAGCAAAATAAGTAAAACAAGCATGCCATGAAGTCAAATGAAAAAAATATACATATCGTTAGCTAAAATGCAAAAAGACGTAACTAACAAAAAATTCAATGTCGAGTTTTTGATTGATTATTATGAATGCTATAAAACTACATGTCTTGACAAAATTTTACACTTCTGCGATCAAAAATTGCGTTTTTATTAACAAAAAACAAAGGGACGTAACTACAAGTTTTTTTGTTTGAAGTATGCAAAACGACGTAATTACACATTTTTTTCTAAGAATATATAATAAAATGGGTTTCTTTCAGTTTTCACTTTACAAAGTTTTTTGCTTCTCCTGTAAAATTATATTTTTGTTAGTTACGTCTTTTTGCATTTTAGCTAACGATATGTACAATAGACTGGTGGCATCTTGTATGGGATTTTTTTTTTTTTTTTAATTTAATTGTTTGCGCTGCTTAAAATATGAGGTTTGGTGTAAGAAATCATGCTCTAATTTTTCAGGTCAATCCGACGGTGCCTAGCCGTGCCGGGTGGGGCCCAAAGTTCCCCATATTATAAAAAAAAAAACATCTTTTCTATCAGATCTTTATATTTATACTAGTTGAAAAGCCGAAAATCAAAAATATGGCTTCGTTACGATCTTCCGCAGAGAAAGTACTTTAAGTGTGCCAAATGTCAGCTTTCTATGTCATCAGATGGCTTCAGAAAGTTGCGGAAAGAATAGGACATACATGCAAACATCCTGACATACTAAGAAATTATATATTGTATAGATAGATTAACATATGTTCGCGCAACTCAAAAACGCTTTAGCTTATTGAAAAACTAAAAAAAAAACCGAAATTACGCAATAAAATTTACTTTAAGAAAGGTAAAACGTTTTTCTTATATGCGCAGTCGTTTTAGAACAGTGATAACCACTCCATAGACTCGCGAGCCAGTCAATCATGGTATTTTTTACACAGACACGTTCGGCAATTCACATGTATATTATAACTTGGTTCGTTTCAAAACATCAGACTATCATCAGTCTCTGCGACCGCACACAAGCACATAATATCTTTGTGTGCGTGCGTTCGGGGCTTGGGTATCACTGTTTTAGAAACATAATTTTTTTTCTGGAAAAAAAATAATTTTTTTATTAAAATTTCGGAATTTTTGTTTTTAAAAATTCATAAAAAATTTAAAAATGCAGCTATGCTTCTAATTTTATGCAGACATATAAAAAACAATATTGCAAACAAAACAAGCTATAAATGATTCAAATCTGTAAACAACTTTTGATTTTATATGATTGTACAAACATATTAATATAACTAAAAATAATTAAAAATTAAAGCAATACAAATCTGTTTATGTACTAGCAATTATGTAGCGTATTTAATTCACACTTTTAAACATCATCCTTTAATGCAATTTGATGCAAAATTTTCTTAAATAATTATTTCTATATAAAACAAGTAAGAAAGTATAGTCGGTCAAGCCCGACCATATGATACCGAGCACCACAGTATTTAAAAACACATTATGCTTATATGTCCATGTAAATATGGATTTATCTATGTTTATAAACTTCATTAAAATGGGTTTGAAAGTTTGTGAGAGGCAGAAATTGCCCCCTACCTCGCCTTGTGGTCCTATTTTTGAAAAACTGTAAAGCTTATGTGTCCATATATCTATCTATGTTTTAAATTTCATTAAAATCGATTTGAGAGGCAGTAATTGCCCCTATCTCCCCTCGTGGTCCTTTTTTTAAATGCATCCCTTTTGTGTCCATAAAGATATGGTTCAATGTATGTTCTAAATTTCATACAAGTAAGAGAGTATAGTCGGTCAAGCCCGATCATATGATACACTACATCACAGTATTAAAAAACACATCATGCTTATGTGTCCATATAAATATAGATTTATCAATTTTTATAAAAGTCATTAAAATCGGTTTAAAAGTTTGTGAAAGGCCGAAATTGCCCCCTACCTCCCCTTGTGGTCCTATTTTTGAAAAACTGTATAGATTATGTGTCCATAAAGATACGGATCTATCTATGTTTTGAATTTCATTAAAATCGGTTTGAGAAGCAGAAATTGGCCCTATCTCCCCTCGTGGTCCTATTTTTTAAAAAATGTGTCCATAAACATATGTTCTAGGTATGTTTTAAATTTGATTTAAATCGGTTTGATAGTTTCTGAGAGGAAGAAATTTCCCCCTATCTTCCCTTGTGGTCCTACGATTTGGCCCATTTTCAATAGGCATGGTCCTTGTGCCAATAAAAACCTATGTCCCAAATTTTATCAAATTATCTCCAAAATTGCGAGCTGTGCTTTGCGCACAAGGTTACATGGACAGCCAGCCACATTTATTAAAAAAAAACGAAAATTGAAAATCATGTCGCTTACGTTATTTTAGCGGTTAGGGTTCAATATATAGATATACAAAGATAGACAAAAGTTATTTAAAATTTAAATAATTTATTATAAACTGGCTATACTGACTATACTATTAATTAACTACAAATAGGTTGAAAAATAAGTATGTAAGTAATCAGTTAAAAGTCCTGCAAAGATGGCCATTTGACTACTGCCTATGACATGCCTATGTTAAAATAATGAGTCGTCGACAAGGAAAAAATCACTTAATCAACTTTATGTGGTTACAAAAAACCAATTTGAAGTTACTTAAAAATGTATTTGACTTCCTACAGGGTTATGTTGTCATTTGTGAATTAACCTTCCAATACTCACGTCAAATTGTGAAACACGTATACTCGCACCGGCCTTTCAAACCGGTGTTTACAAAACTTATATTAGTTTAAAAAAAAATTAATAAATCCCCATTAACTTTTAGAAATTTATGTTTTTAATAATATAAACAAAAGTTTAGGGAAAATAACTTTTTTTATTTATGGTAAATTACAGTCCATGTAAAATTAACCATACTATACAATTCTTAAGAGATAAAAAAACCATTAAGCAAATATATTTCTATTAAAACCGTGTATTTAGCAAACCAAATATTGCGCACACATGCCTGGCTTTCATAAACTTTGACACCGCTCTAAATTTAAGTTTATTGAGGATGATGAAGCTAACAGAAATCGCAATACCCACGCGCTCTTCGTTCACAATAAAAACAAGTAAGAGTGCTATATTCGGCTGTGCCGAATCTTATATACCCTTCACCAATGTGCGAGCAGAATACGGAGCAACTAGACAAAAACTAAATAAAACTGGTAAATATTTTTTTTTTTAAATAAGAGACAACCGGTTTTGAACTTCGCTTTTCATAAGGACCCAGAATATATATACTTTATAGTGTGTAGGATCAATATTGTGGAACATACAAACGGAATGACAAAGTTATATATACCCTCTTACCTTCGGTGAAGGGTATAAAAAGAGTAATTTTTGGGGATTTAGTATTTCGGTTATAACTCAGCCATTTTTTAACCGATTTGGCAGATTTATATACTGACGTGTTGAAGAAGAAATTAACCATTTACTTTAGTTATAAAGCTTGGACTCGGGGAGATCTATGGTTCCCGAAAGTGGGTATTTAAAAAATCTGAACCGATTTTCCCGAGTTTTTTATAAAATATGTTCTACTAAAAATTTCCGATATTTTGGTATATAAATCATATCCATAGGACATATGGCAGCCTTAAAATTTAGGTTTTTATAAAATTTTTAATTTTTTTTGTACGGGAGGTACCACGCCCACTTCTCCAATCCCGCCCACATTTTGTAGAATGGTGTGTATTGGCAACCTAAATGTGTGTACCTAATTTGGAAACTTTTGCTTTTGCCGTTCCCCAGTTATACAGCAAAAAGTAATAAAAATACAACAACCACAAGGGATTTTTGGGAAAAATTAGAGGTAGTCGTGGTTTTTTGCTCATATCTCAGCCATTTGTGGACCGATCTGGCTGAATTTCAATAGCAAAATTATAATAAGAATACCTGACAGAAAGATACCCCAACGAAGCTCCCATCATATCTGGGGGCTTCGGAAAACCCATTTCAACAGACAGACGGATAGACGGACAGACGGACAACCGGATTTGAACTTCGCTTTTCATAAGGACCCAGAATATATCTACTTTATAGGGTGTAGGATCAATATTGTAGAAATTACAAACGGAATGACAAAGTTATATATACCCTTTTACCTTCGGTGAAGGGTATAAAAATACAACAACAACAAGGGATTTTTGGGCAAAATCAGAGGCAGTCGTGGTTTTTTGCTCATATCTCCGTCATTTTTGGACCGATCTGGCTGAAATTCAATAGCAAACTTAAACGGAGTATATGTGATATAAACATACATCAACCTAGTCCACATCATTTCTGGGGTTTTTGGAAAACCCATTTCAACATACACACGGACAGACGGACAGACGGACAACCGGATTTGAACTTCGCTTTTCATAAGGACCCAGAATATATATACTTTATAGGGTGTAGGATGAATATTGTGAAACATACAAACGGAATGACAAAGTTATATATACCCTCTTACCTTCGGTGAAGGGTATAAAAATTGATAAGTCGGTCTCACAGAACGACTTAAACAAATGTTCAGTAGTTTTTCATTTAACAAAATTCTTTGAAAAGTATTTCATTTTTATTAATGTGATAATTGAATAAAGTATTTTTTTAGTTGAAAAAAAAAAATATTAAAAAAATAATTTTGATTTAATTCACATTTTATTAAAATATAATTAAATAACAAAAAATCCTAATTTATTTTTTTATACCCACACCACAATAGTGGAGAGAGTATTATGCATTTGTGCTGATGTGTGTAACAACTTAAAATAGTGGTCCTAGACCCACATTAAAGTATACCGTTCTACTCAGAATCACTTTCTGAGTCGAACCAACGATGTCCGTCCGGCAGGCTGGCTGGCTGGCTGTGCGCAAAGTACAGGTCGCAATTTCGGAGATAATTTGATAAAATTTGGGTCATATGTAGGTTCTTATTGGCACAAGAAGAATTGAAAATGGGCCGAATCGTAGGACCACGAGGGAAGATAGGGGGAAATTTCTTCCTCTCAGAAACTATCAAACCGATTTTAATGAAATTTAAAACATAGATAGATCCATATCTATAGGGACACATTAGCTAAACAGTTTTTAAAAAAATAGGACCACAAGGGGAGGCAGGGGGCAATTTCTGCATCTCACAAACTTTCATTTTCATGAAGGTTATAAACATAAATCAATATTTACATGGACATATAAGCATGATGTGTTTTTAAGTACTGTGGTGTAGGGTATCATATGGTTGGGCTTGACCGACTATTCTTTCTTACTTGTTTTTTTTTTAATTAAATAATTTAAACTTTTAACGGGTGATTTTTTAAGAGCTATAGGAAAGTTTAAAAAAAAAAACATCAAACTCAGAAAAATGCATGAAATCTTTATTTGAATCGATAGTACGGTCCATATAATTTAATGTTTGAAGATTATTTCATGCAAATGTTGACCGTGACTGAGCCGCAAATAGCCCATCCGCTTAGTCCTATTTTGGCATACTCTTTCCAACGTTTCGGCCGGTATCTCATGAATGAAGCGGGAATGTGTGTATAGACATGAGCTTTAACATAGCCCCACAAAAATAATCTTAAGGCGTTAAATCGCACGATCTAGGCGGCCAATTGACCGGTCCCGAACGTGAAATAAAATGTTCACCGAACTCGCCTCTCGATAAGTCCATTGTTAAGCGTGCTGTGTGGCACGTGGCACCGTCTTGTTGAAACCACATGTCATGCAAGTCAAGATCTTGCATTTTGGGCAAAAAAAAGTTGGATATCAGCTCACGGTAGCGCTCACCATTCACAGTTATTTTACGATTCGCATCATCTTTGAAGAAGTACGGTCCAATATTGCCACCAGCCCATAAACCGCACCAAACTGTGACTTTTTCTGGATGCATCGGTAGCTCTAGCAATGCTTCTGGCTGATCTGCACTCCAAAATCGACAATTCTGCTTATTAACGTATCCATGGAGCCAAAAATGAGCTTCGTCGCTGAACACAAGAAGCGCGCGATGAACTTTCTTAACAGAGCACGTATTTTGATAATAAAATTCAATAATTTGCAAGCGTTGTTCGTTTGTAAGACGATTCATGTTTAAATTATAGACCAAGCTGAAGATGTATGACATTGAAACAAAACACGAAACGTGCGTCAGCTGTTTAAACCAGTGTTGCCAAAAAGATAATAGCTAAAAAATAACCCGATAGAACTGCTGTTGGAAATTGTCAAAACTTGAGTTAAATTTAATTTAATCAATTAACCCATTGTTTGAAATGCAGAGTATTTGATTATATTTTTAATTAAACTACAAACATTATTTACGGAAAAAAGTCACAATTTTCAATTTTTACAATATTGAGTAATCAATATAACCTTTTTTGTAATTGGTAACAAATTGTTTGCTTGATTCTATGAACTTGGTGATGAGAAACAATTTTTAATTTTTTCTGTGTAGGACATTAATTAACTAGAAATAGAAAGGTTTTCGTGGGAGTTAAATAATTTCATTAAAAGATTTAGTTTAATGAGCTAAATTCAGAATTCTTACTATTCTATACTATATAAACTGAAATTTATTATTGGTGGGATAATCGATTACTAGGCGCATTTCACTGGTTGCTACATTAATCTTTATTCGACGCTCGGCTGCCATATTCCACAATGCTTGCAGTTTAGATGACATATTGGAACTTTAATGAGCAAACCTAAGTCATCTAGCATTCCATGAAAACCCCATGTAATTCCAGTGTTTGTTGGGATCGCGTTGCTCAGTATTTAGTTCAACACTATGTGTCGAGAGGACACATCCTAACACCGTTTATCAAGGTATCCATATTGCGTATGTTCGAGTACAGCGCCGATAAAAATAGTGATATACTTCTAGTCCGCTGAAAGGAAAACAACCAACTACAATTCCTATGTACCGGTTGGAACTATTAAAAGATGGAATTTAGAAAAAAACTGATAGAAAATGCCGTACTATTTTCAGAATAACAATTATGGTATAGACAAAGTAGATACGATGGCCATGTCGACATTATTGTACTGAATTGCCACAAATGACAAAATAGGGGTGATAATATGGCTTTGTCTTGAACTTGGCGCTTGTCTGTATGTCCTTCAGAAAACTACACTTATCACATACTATTTCAACCAACAATAGAATAGATTTAATTTAAAGCTATCACCTAAAAGTCATCAAATATTAAGAGTTTGCAGCCAAACGATGCCAAACATGTTCCCGAAATGCTGTCAAGATATGTACGTTGTGTCATCTACAGCAACAGAGGTCTTTGGAGTTTCAAGAAAATTAACTGCGTCAATAAAGGCTGATTTTTAAAACTTCCCAAACAATTGGCCACTGTGCCATTTTGGGTACACGGCCTTTATGTCCTGAAAAAAATTTTTATACCCTCCACCACAATTAGCTGTGAAGAGGGTATACTAAGTTTGTCATTCCGTGTGAAACTTTTTTATTATTCATCTTAGACCCCATAAAGTATATATATTCTTGGTCCTTGAGAAATGAGAAAGTTGATTGAGCCATTTCCTTCTTTCCGTCTGACCATCTGTTTGTCTGTTGAAAACACGCTCACTTTCGAAAAACTCGAAAGAAATAAACAACCTTGGTGTCAAATTGCTTCTAGTGATCCTAAGCAGTTTGGGATTGAAATTCAGCAAAATCGGTTCGTAGGATCAGAGCTGTGAATCAAAATGTGGAACCACCACCTAAAACAATTGATAATTTTATTACAAAAAGTAACGCAAATGGTGGAAAAATACACGGAATGTTATAAGATTTTGCAAAAATTCGTTTCATTCAACTGGAAATTACGCTGTAAAATTTCGCGAAGTTCCGTCCATAATTTATCCTAGGCCCCATATAAGCCATACTCCCATAAACAGTATAGTACCCTAATAAATAATGCTATCATTACAAATTCTGGCACATCCCAGTTTTCTACAACTATAAAAAAAGCCTACAACATTTTGTGAAGATCGGTCTATTATTTACCATAGGCCTTATATAAACCCTACTACCGGAAAACAATTTAGTTCGCCTAAAATCATAATTAATAATGCTATCAAAACAAAATTTGGTACATCACAGTTTTATAGGACAAGAAACAAGTCTGTACAATTTTGTGAAGATCTGTCCATAATTTACCCTAGGTCCCATATAAACCCTACTCCCGGAAAGCAGTTTAGTACGTCTTAAAACGTAAAAAATAAGGCTATCATAACAAAATTTGATACATCACAGTTTTATAGGACTAGAAAGAAAACTGTGAAATTTCGTAAAGATCGGTCCATAATTTACCCTAGGCCCCATATAAACCCTACTCCCGGAAAACAGTTTAGTACGCCTAAAACCGTAAAAAATTATGCTATCATAACAAAATTTTGTACATCAAAGTTTTATGGGACTAGAAAAAAGATTGTGAAATTTCGTGAAGATCGGTCCATAATTTATCCTAGGCCCCATATATGTAAATACTACTTCCGGAAAACAGTTTAGTAGGCCTAAAAACGTAAAAATTAATGCTATCATAACAAAATTTGGTACATCACAGTTTTATTGAACAACAAATAAGACTATAAAATTTTGTGAAGAACTGTCCATAATTAACCATGTGCCCTAAATAAACCCTACTACTGGAAAGCAATTAACTTTCGTGAAGATCAGTCCATAATTTACCTTGGGCCCCATATAAAGCCCTCTCCGGTAAAATAATTAAATACGCCTAAAACCGTAGCAGATATAGATATTGCGGTAAACTTTCTTTTTGTGATATACGGTCCATAATTTACCTTAAATCCGATTTTAGCAGCATTCTGAAATTCACTGCAAGCGCTAAAACTAATTGCACCGCTGTATTGAAATTTATGATTTTGAATGCCAGAAATCTCTTGAAAATCATTTTAGTTCGGCTCAAACTGTTACGAATCATGATATTTTACTCAAGCTTGTTAAAATTGCTAAAAAAAAAAAAGCATTAAACTTTCTGATTGTCGGTCAACAATTTAATATTGGTTTAAACCGCAACCAATTTTAATTCAGATGTCTGTTTTTATAAAGATTATAATAATAAATAGACATCATACAGATATTTCGCCTAAAACATCCGAACTGTCGGTGGAGGGTATCAAAGAATCGGCACAGCCGAATATAGCACTCTTACTTGTTTTTATACCCTCCACCACAATTAGTTGTGAAGAGGGTATATAAAGTTTGTCATTCCGTGTGAAACTTTTTTATTATTCATCTCAGACCCTATAAAGTATATATACTCTGGGTCCTTGAGTAATTTTAAGTCGATTTAGCCATGTCCGTCTGTCTGCCCGTCTGTTGAAAACACGCTCACTTTCGAAAAACTCAAAAGAAATAAACAAACTTGGTGTCAAATTGCTTGTAGTTATCCTAAGCAGTTTGGGATTGAAATCCAGCAAAATCGGTTCAATAGGATCTGAGCTATGAATCAAAATGTGGAACCACCACCTAAAAAAATTGATTATTTTGTTACAAAAACTAACATAAATGGTGGAAAAATGCACAGAATGATATAAGATTTCGCAACAGTTTGTTTTATTTAACTGGAAATCACGCTGTAAAATATCTTGAAGATCCGTCCATGATTTACCCTAGGCTCCATATAAGCCCTACTCCCGGAAAACAGTATAGTAAGCCTTAAACCCTAACTAACAATGCTATCATAACAAATTTTGGCAAGTCACAGTTAAATAGGACTGGAAATGAAACTGTTAAGTTTCGTGAAGATCGGTCCATAATTTACCATAGGTCCCGTATAAAACCTACTTCCAGAAAACAGTTTAGTACGCCTAAATCCGTAAAAAATAATGCTATCATAACAAAATTTGCTACATCAAAATTTTTTGGAACTAAAAGTAAGACTGTGAAATTTCGTGAAGATCGGTCCATAATTTACCATAGGCCCCATATAAACCTTACTCACGGAAAACAGCTTAGTACGCCTAAAAACGTAAAAAAGAATGCTATCATAACAAAATTTGGTGCATCACAGTTTTATTAAACGAGAAATAAGACTTTAAAATTTTGTGAAGAACGGTCCATCATTTACCATAGGCCCCATGTAAACCTTACTCCCGGAAAACAGTTTAGTACGCCTAAAAACGTAAAAAATAACGCTATCATAACAAAATTTGATACATCACAGTTTTATAGAACTAGAAATGACACTGTGAAATTTGGTGAAGATCGGTGCATAGCTTACCATAGGCCTCATATAAAGCCCACTCTGGTAAAATAATTAAATACGCGGCAAACTTTCTTCCAGTTTAGCTTCAAATGGCCAGAAAAAATGTTATGCTATTTTGTGATATACGGTCCATAATTTTCCTTATATTCCATTTTAGCAGCCTTTTGAAATTTACTGCAAACGCTTAAACTAATTGCACCGCTGTATTGAAATTTATGTTTTTCAATACCAGAAATCGTTCTGCAGAATTTGGGATGATTGGTTCATAGCTTACCATGGCTTTTATATAATTTGTTCTCTTGAAAATCATTTAAGTTCATCTTAAACTCATATTCTACTCAAACTTTTTAAAATTGATTCTGATTGTCGATCAATAATTTTATATAGGTCTAAACCGCAACAAATTTTAATGCAGATGTCTGTTTTTACAAAGATTATAATAATAAATAGACATCATACAGATATTACTCCTAAAACATTCGAAGTGTCGGTGGAGGGTATCAAAGATTCGGCACAGCCGAATATAGCAATCTAACTTGTTTTAGCTTCAATTTGTTTTTCTGTTTTTTTATAGTCCTAATTTTATAAAAAGCAAAAAAAAAACAGATATAGGGAATAACTTGTAAATCAATTTAAGTGGATAATCATTCAAAAGCAAATTTGATCCACCAAAGGTTTAATACGCTTTGGTTTTAAGATTGATGTTTGACTAGGCGACTGCCAGCTGTCGTCAATGGCTGTGAGTGTTAAACGGCAAACCCCTCTGAAGAGATTGGGTGGTTACAATTGAAACATGTAACGATAACCTGTTCGTGAAAGCCTGGGTTCGATTCCCGCGGCATTCAAGAATGAAAAATTATCAATAAACTTTATTTAATTTCATGTTGTAAAATTCTTTTCTTCATAAAATTAATTTAATGAAAATTGAAATTTGATGAACTTTAGCCTAATTAAAATATCAAAATGTGGATTAAAACCCATAAACAGTTCAACAAAATAACCACAATACTAATATTGTTAAAATAAGTTTTCGTTGTCGCTTGGGTTTGGCTTCAAATGGGTTAAATGTTCAAATCAAGTGTAAATAATATAGCATATGCTTAGGCGGAAACTTAATAGAGAAGCAAGGTATGTAAAACGGCTAAATAATTCTTAAATTTTATACTACATAATTTCCATTTTAGGCCAGTTCGCAAATACTATTACCCTTTACACAAAAATCTCTTTTACAAGTTGAATTCCACTTAATCCAAATTACTTGCACTCTAGAAAAAAAGTTATACAAAAATATAACATAACATTTTTCAAAATCAGGAACAAATAAAAAAATATTATAAAAACGAAAAAAGATCGTTAACTTAAATAAGAATAATAAAGAAACATCTATCTTTCCAGTCCAAAGCAAAAAACTCCCTTAGTTGCAAATAAAAAGCATACAAGTTTTACATCTCACAGGTCATGCTACTGCTATTTACCAGGATTATTTCATTTTTTCTTTCTTATTTGTCTCTTTTTTTCTGAATCCGGAACTCATAGCACATGTTGCATGCAAATGTTTTCTTCACCACAAGTGATAAATGGGGATATACTAAGTTTGTCATGTTGTTTGATACATTAAAGATATGTAACGTAGATCACTGGTGGGATTTGTGGTACAATTGTACCAAATTTGGTACAATCGAAACTTTATTGGTACACTGGGACAATTCATTCCTTTTTGGTACAATTAAAAAAAAAAATAAAAAATACCTACCCAGTAAAAAAAATTTGGATTTTTTGAAGCACTTTAGAGAAAAAGCGCATAATCGAGCGCTTCAATAAAAGAGCTTTTATAAAGCAGTAAATGATATAGAATAAAATATACAAAAAAGCTGCTATTTTAGTGCTGACAACGAAGAAGGTTGCAAACCGAAAAAAATAAAAATATACGAAAATGATTGGAAAAAGGCATTTAAACAAAAGTAAAAGCAAAACATTAATGAATATGTTAATATAGTAAGCCCCTAAAAAGCACTTTAGGAGTGCTTTGTTTGCATGTTAAAAGAAGCGCTTATTGTCAGCAGAAAAAAGTCCTCCAAACCGGGAACACCCCATACAAAAATCAGGCATCCCATCAGTAGGTTTGAAGCGATTTGTGGTATGAATTCATACACAAAACCTGCTCCTTTTGGAGCACATTTTTTACTGGGTACGAAGTTTTATAATTTCTTTTAGGTGGATTCTTTTCAATATTTTAATAACAGCCGTGACCAGAACTACCAAAAATTGCATTATTGTTAAGTACATACATAGTACAAAAGTATATGGGCATTTCCTGGGGTCACGAACGTACGTTTGTACGCCTTTGATGTACAAATAATATAGAAAACAAAACTTTTCCTAGCATGTTTTTTTCGATTCGATAGCATTTGGGTAGCTCTATGTTTAGTGCAAAAGAAAGATATCAATCGAGTTAAAGTTTTCATAATAATAGTTATAAACGTGTGGTCACGAACGTACGCAAAACAGAAGTCAACTTTGGCTGACAGTAGTGTAATGTAAAAATCTGGGTAATGGGACGGAATATTCAAAAGTGATTAATTTATTTTTAAAGTGTATTAATGTAGGGCTCCATCCAGTATTTATAAAATAAAATATCTCTCTTGGTTTTTATTTAATTGGCTTATGTACTGGTCGCGAACGTACGGATCGCGAACGTACGATTTTTCCATATGTTTTTTTTATTATTATCACCACGCATTTTCACATAAATGTCTTAAAATTTCCTTAACAAAAAAACTTAATACTCCTTTTGCAATTGATTGTAATGGAGAGATTATGAAGAAAGAGTGTAAACATAACATATTTCTTACATGCAAAATATGTATATAAAAATGTCTTTAGAAGTAGAAAATACAGAAAAATATAAAATTTTCCAGTTTCCAGCCCAATTTCTTCAAGTAAAACAGCTGAGATATGCTATGAAACCATTCTTTAATAAGAACAAAGACTTTTTTATAATAATAAACAATAAAAGACGACGATAATCAACATTTTATTTTATCATCCTGGTAGACCATTATGGGAAAATGCCCATATGTATGAACTCGTATCCCTGTAGAAGCCTATAATTAAGTGACTCCAAATCGCCACTTTTGTCAATTGTTTTGGTGATCCAAGTCTCCACATTTTTGTCTGTCTTTGAGAAAAAAAAGAAATAGAAACATTTTTGCTCTATACCCACATCACAATGGTGGAGATGGTATTATGCGATTGTGCTGATGTGTGTAACACTATAAAATAATACTTGCTGAGTCGATTTGTTGTCTGTCCATGTAACCTTCTGCGTAAAGTACAGGTCCCAATTTCTAAGGTAATTCGATGAAATTTTAAGCATAGGTTTTAATTTAAAAGGTTCCAATTTACTAAAAGTGGTGAGAATCGGTCTATAATTTCACGTGTCCCCATTCAACCTTCTTTCCGGAATAGTATTTGTGCCTATAAACCATCCTATTACGTTGGTATTTAGATTAAATTTGGTCCAGACTTATTTAATTGTAATCTGAATCATATAACCATTTTTTATTGGAATCATTACATATTTGACGACTGCCTTATAAATGTTGGTATTGATATAGAAATAAGTGACAGAAACTTTTACGATAACCACTTTGTCAAGACAAAAGGTCCCATACAAACCCATTTACTAAATCACTTAGACGCAAATAAATCTCATTTATATGAAGACAAAGTGCTCGGGCTTGACGGACTTTAATTTCATACTTGTTTTGTTTTTGTTTTTATTAAATAATAAAGTGTTATGAATTCTTAATATGTATGTATGCTTTTTTAGTTTATAGCGAAATTTTGGTACAATTTAAATCAATTTTGTACAATTTTGCCATTAAGACGGTACAATTTAAGAATTGTCCGATCCCAACAGTGACGTAGATCCCAGAAAGTATATGTATGTATAATTTTGGAGTGTTTAAAAGAAGCTTACTTTCGAACGACCCAAGAGAACCTAAGAGATCAGTTATGGTATCAAACTGTTTCTAATTCTCCTTATCGGCTGTCTAGGAATAAAAATATGGACCCAAATGTGAACCAAACGCCCCAAAAGAAATGGATAATTCTTATGTGTTTAGAGACACTTTAATTAAATTTTTTTAATGTGACATAAAAATATTTTGACCCGCCTTTTTAAGTGCGCGTTATTTTTGTCGCACCGTTATATGGAAACGACGCACAGTGCGACGCGTACAAAAGTAAAAAGTACTCCTAATTTATACGCTCGATACGTATATACATTCCACTTTCTACTTTTTTTAGATACATAGAACGCAACAACGCATAGAACGCGTGATGTGGATCTCCAGCTTAAGAAAAAATAATTTAATAAAGATTGGTTTATTATTTATCATAGAACCCAAATAAAGCCGAAAAATCCCAATTCTCGGCGGAGGGTGTCAAAGATTCGGCTTCGCCGAATAAAGCATTCCTTCTTATATTATTTTCTTTCGTTCTTTATAAAGAAATAAATATAACATTATATTTCATGTTTGGCATTTTTAATAAATTTTCCTTCACCCCAACTTGCAACATATAGAAAATTACTAAAGTACTCACGAACAGTGGAGAATATTTTTTTTAGTTGCAATTGTGGGTCCTGTACCCATAAACGAACAGGAAGATTTTTTATATCTTTTGTTGTTCTTTAAGCATCAGCTGCATCAATACTCTTGTAGCAATGACATTGACTTCCTTTTTGAGGTTTAAATATGAACATCGACTATAAAAAGACACACGAGTACAAGTTGAAATGTGTTCCAGGAGTATGCAGTTGCGGTTGTGACAAGAAATAATATTAAACATGCAACACGTCTTTTACGAGAATTTTTTCTTTTTCGCTGCTTCCATTTTTTATGATTTCCATTGACGGTATTTTTTTTCATTGCATCTGTATTTGTTTAAAGGTTTTTCTTTATTTCTCAGTTTTACAGAATATTTTCCTGTATAATTTTATGCGAACAATAGGGTGGCGAATATTGGTGCAACTTTTTTTATCCCATTGCAGATCCTTTATACTAATTTGCAGCTGCAAGCAACATTTGTCAATAGTTGTTTTTAAAAATTAGATCAAACATTTAGAAAACTGGGTTTATAAAAGGGAATTAATGAACGGGATCCACTAAAATTTTTTGTATTTTTCTTTAAGGCTAACAATGGTTACACCACGCCTATGGAACCTAACCTTACCTTACGTTAACAATATAATTTTTAACGATCCATGTTCTTCCTCCGAGAGCTAAAGAGCACCAGCACAAAACACCAGGCCTTTTTCTTATTCACACACTTAGGAGATGAGACATCTTATGACATGCAAGACAAAGGTCTCCCAGATTAGCGAAAAAAGTTATGAGAACGAAAAAATAATACCTTACGAATTTGTTTGTCAAACCAAAAAAGGATATTTTTCAAAATTACTGGAAACCACTCAAGCAATAAGTTTTAAACGTTTGGAGATAACAGGATTCATCTTAAAACAATAAAATTGGATGCCACATGAGTAAGGCTGCTTGAACGCCGTACAATTAAGTCACTTTTCGAATCGAATTATTGCTGGAAATGAAAACAGGATCAAACCAGCCGAATATCAATAATGCCAGAAGTCTCCCATTTACCATGAGCTGCTGAAATCTGTCTACGCGATAACATCAGACCTGCAGCAAACCGTTTAAAGCGGTATTGGCTGAAAAACGCACGGATTGGGACAACTGGACTTAAATCCATCTTTATCCATCATAGTAACGCTAAGCCACATGTTGCAAGACCAGTAAAAAGTGTTTAGAAAACAACAGCCTCGCCGACGAAGTGGGTCGACAACTTAAGCAAGTGACAACATGACTTGCCACACAGAAAAAAATTTGCCCCAGTAAACGCATTAATCAAAAATAAAATCAGTTTTAATTAAAAATGTAATCAAGTGAATTAAACGTTTAATCAAGTGAATTAAAAGTTTAATTGATATTATAAATTTGTATACTGGTGCAAATTAATGTTGTCAATTAAACGTTTAATACACTTGATTAAACGTTTAATTCTCTTAATTAAACGTTTAATTCACTTGATTAAATTTTTAATTAAAACTGATTTTATTTTTGATTAATGCGTTTACTGGGGCAAAATTTTTTTCTGTGCCGTTTTCAGTGTCATCAACTACTCTACAAATTAAACGCTAGTCATAAAACACAGTTCTGTGCTATTTGATTTAGTACAAATGACAACAAAGCAGTAAACAGAAAACATCTGTTTTCAACAATAGAATTTTGTGAAAAATATTTTACAAATCAATAAAATTTTATTTGTGGAGTTGGTTGAAAAAATATAATTATCAAAAAAATATTTAGTGTTGGTGTTTGAAGTGATATTAAAGTAATAATTTCGGTTAATATCGCAACAAAATGCCGCTGTCGGCAGCCACAACACTAGTGGCAGCTTTTGAAGTTTGTGGTCGCATTATCGATCGACTTATCGTGCTGAAAATTGTAAGTGGGTCGCAAATCAGCGGTATATCGTTAAAGCGATAGTGGTCGACATCGTGTGTATGCCTGCAATAGTTTAACCTCGCCTGCCTTCTAGTTCAGGAATTGTTCCATCCAACTATCATTTGTATTGATCGATGCTGAGCGCTCTTACTTGCTTGATCCATTCATGGTTCCAAAAATAAGAAGTTATTTTGATCGGAATCCATATCGTCGCGTCTCTTCCCTAACAACGTAAGCGCCATTTTTTCGAAATAGACTTTTTTGGTAAAAAAATAACATTTGCCACCCGATTCATTCTCATTTTGATAACTTTGTAATATAAATAAATTAGATCCATTTTGAAAACCTCTTTAGCGCCAAACATAATAACATTTGCGTGCAAAATATAATTATTTTTATACTTAAAGTTGAAATTGTTAAAGTCTGACCCACCCATTATTGATTTGTTTTTGAGATTAAAAAGATATGTGGAAAGTTTAAGGCCAATCGGAGCATTTTTGGTGCGGTGTCAGGCCCTTAATACGACAAATAATAATAATAATAATACAAGACAACTATTAACTAACACTAAAAATGTTCTTAGATTAATCTAATGTCGTAACAATAATATATTCAGAGATACAGTAGTCAGCGTTAAAAAAAACATAGTACGATTAAGATAGAAAGAGTATCGGAGAATCTCAAAAAAGGGTCAGTTACTATTTCGTCAATAGGAGGATTGAAGTTGTTTATCCAAACTCCCAGTGCTTTTCGTCCTTAGTTGGTCTTTTAGCTTTCCAAATTATTATGAAGTAGGCTCCGTGCAATAACTCCCAGGTGCAATAAGTCCCAGTGCAACAATTCCCAATGAATTAAATCCCAAAATAAATGAAATAAGTCCCAAACTGGAAAAAAGAAATAAATCCCAAAAAAATGAAATAATTTCCAAGTCTTAAATGAAACAAACCCCAACTTTTGGGGGGTTCCAAAAACAGTCCATCGAAAAGAAATGAAATAAGACCCAAAAAAATTAAACAACTTCCAAAGAAATTTATTATATATGTATTCGTTTTACTTGAATATTTACATATTAGGTTACCAAAAAACTAACATTGAGTCCTGGACATTTTGACAACAAATGGGGCATTTTATTATATCCTGACCTCCTGCAATGGCAACTGCCTGCAGTTTAAGCACGCCGGGTACAAAGATTACCTCCTCTATGGTATAACAAGCATCGGCTTCGCTAACTAAAGCAAACACATGCTTCGCTAACTAAAGCTTCTCTGCATAGCCGGCCTTTGGCCGGGCGCAAGGATTTTATACTCTATGGTATAACAAACACCGGCTTCGCTAACTAAAGCTTTTTTGCATAGCCGGCCTTCCGCTGGGCGCAAGGATTTTATACTCTATGGTATAACAAACACCGGCTTCGCTAACTAAAGCAAACACATGCTTCGCTAACTAAAGCTTCTCTGCATAGACGGCCTTCGGCCGGGCGCAAGGATTTTATACTCTATGGTATAACAAACACCGGCTTCGCTAACTAAAGCTTTTCTGCATAGCCGGCCTTTGGCCGGACGCATGGATTTTATCCTCTTTGATAAAACAAGTACCGGCTTCGCTAACTAAAGCTTCACTGCACAGCCGGCCTTCGGCCGGGGGCAAGGATTTTATACTCTATGGTATAACAAACATCGGCTTTGCTAACTAAAGCTTCTCTGCATAGCCGGCCTTCGGCTGGGCGCAAGGATTTTATACTCTATTGTATAACAAACACCGGCTTCGCTAACTAAAGCTTCTCTGCATATCCGGCCTTCGGCCGGGCGCAAGGATTTTATACTCTATGGTATAACAAACACCGGTTTCGCTAACTAAAGCTTCTCTGCATAGCCTGCCTTCGGCCGGGCGCAAGGATTTTCTCCTCTATGGTATAACAAACATCGGCTTCGCTAACTAAAGCTTCACTGTATAGCCGGTAACCATAAGACACTGCAATTGCAATTAGCACAATTTTATTCTTTGATAAACTTAAGTCATTGTATTCAAATAGTTTGAAATATCCCGTCATAAATACCGTTTAAAATTTTAAACAATTTTAAGAAATTGCAAATAATTGAAAATGAAAAAACTCCCACAAAAAATTAAATAACTCCTACAGCAAATGAAATAAAACCGAAGCTCAAAATAAAATGAAATAACTCCAACGTTGATTTTTTGGGGGACTTATTTCATTTGGACTTTATTTCATTTTGAAATAACTCCCAGGCAAAAAATGAAACAACTTCCAAAAAAATGAAATAAAACCGAGAGAGCTGGGAGCTATTTCATAAGGAAATTACTCCCACATTTGTATGAAAAATTTTTGGGTCTAATTTCATTTTTTTCTTGGGACTTATTGCACCTGGGAGTTATTGCACGGAGCCAAGAAGTATACTACATCATGATCTTTCTTACGATTCAGGGTCCTGAAAATATTTTAATTTTGTGGAAAATGACAATTACAGAAAAATTTTAACACTAAAAAACAATTAAAAATGCAAATAATAAACATAATATTTTGTTCTTGTCACATTTTTTCATTGTTTAATTATTTTGCTTTGAACATTTTTATAAAATATACGAATTTTTAATATTTTTAATTAGGCTTAAGTTCATGAAATTTAATTTTTATTAAATTATTTTTGTGAAGAAAGGAATTTTACAACATGAAAATCAATTAAAATTGTTATTAATAATAATCTTTCATTCTTGACGTGGCTCGGGCTCGAACCCTGGCCGACAGGTTACCATGACATGTTTCGATCGCAACCACTCGATCTCCTCAGATGGATTTGCCGTCTTACACTCGCAGCCATCGACGACTGCTGACGTCACTAGTCAAGCATCAATCCTTAAACCAAATTGTATTTTAACATTTGGTAGATCGAAATTTGCTTTCCTGAATGATTATCCATTTTAATTGATTTTGCATGTACTTGGACTTCAAGAAAAATTCTTGACGAAAGTACGAAAAAACAGAAGTAAAGGAAAAAACATGCAAAATCAATTAAAATGGATAATCATTCAGGAAAGCAAATTTCGATCTACCAAATGTTAAAATACAATTTGGTTAAAGGATTGATGTTTGACTAGTGACGTCAGCAGTCGTCGATGGCTGCGAGTGTAAGACGGCAAATCCATCTGAGGAGATCGAGTGGTTGCGATCGAAACATGTCATGGTAACCTGCCTTCCAGGGTTCGAGCCCGAGCCACGTCAAGAATGAAAGATTATTATTAATAACAATTTTAATTGATTTTCATGTTGTAAAATTCCTTTCTTCACAAAAATAATTTAATAAAAATTAAATTTCATGAACTTAAGAGTAATTAAAAATATTAAAAATTTGGATTAAAAACCATAAATAGTTCAACAAAATAACCACAATACTAATTATATACGAATTTTTTTAAAGCAGGTTTGCAAACAACAAACATTAAAGTCGCACTTTGCATTATTTGGTATAGCCGCCGGTTCTAATTTCGCCGCCGTCGCTGAAAAATTTTCAATTTTAGTCAATTTTGGTCGTCGTCAATTATATGTGTTACTGGCGTTCTCAACAAATGCAATGTCACACCGGCTTCCAGTGCAATGTTATGACATTTATAACTTAATGACGTAATCTCTTTTGATAGTTTTCGACATGAGTTACAGACACACATTTTTCTCACTTTTCGAGAAACGATGGAATATTTTGCTTCACATCTTTTCGATGCGAGAAGTTCTTACCAAAGTTACAGAACATGGCTACAGATCTCAATCTCTTTAATGGGGAAAAAATTAAGTTTGATAAATTTGGCAGTTAGAAATTAATACACAGTATGAAATGTATTTTCAGATTTCGCATGCATTGAACAATTTTAAAGCTTAAGGATATTTTTTTTTTAAATAAAAAAAGAAAGACAAAAATGAAAACAAAAAATGTACTTTGGACTTCAAGAAGAATTCTTGACAAAAAGTACGAGAAAACAGAAGTAAGGAAAAAACATGTGAAATCAATTAAAATGGATAATCATTTAGAAATGCAAATTTCGATCTACCAAAAGGTTAAAATACAATTTGGTTTAAGGATTGATGTTTGACTATTGACGTCAGCAGTCGTCGATGGCTGCGAGTGTTAGACGGCAAACCCATCTGAAGAGATCGAGTGGTTGCGATCGAAACATGTCATGGTAACCTGGCGGCCAGGGTTCGAGCCCCGGCCACGGTCAAGAATGAAAGATTATCAATAACAATTTTAATTAATTTTCATGTTGTAAAATTCCTTTCTTCATAAAAATAATTTAATGAAAATTTAATTTGATGAACTTAAGCCTGATTAAAAATATTAAAAATTAGGATTAAAAACCATAAATAGTTCAACAAAATAACAACAATACTAATTATTTTTAAAAATACAAACTTTCTAGAATTTAAAGCTTAATTTTATCTTCTCCCTAATATTGCTAACGTAAGTATTTTCTATGCATAAACAAGTTTTGATACACAATGTCAGCTGTTTTTATTTCCGCCTTAGGATTTAACAATGCCATTAGATTGCTACAGGGGTTCAATGTCCTTGCTATTACACCGTAGTACTATTTTTAAATACATTTGGGTTTTTTTTTTTTTTTTTGGTGACAACAACAAGGATTTTGCTAAAGGGGAGTCAATTTTATAACTCAAAGAGCCAAGGTAACATTTAAGAATATATGGAAATTTAAGGATTTCTTTCATTTAAAAAATATCGGTAGTACAAAAATATTTTCAGTTTTAAGTCTTATCGATTCCCTTACAATTTTTTAAATAAAGTTATAATTATCAGTATATGGCTGTGTAGAACTTGTTAGGAAATTAGATTAAACGAATAAATTCTATTGACCTTTACGAAAGGTAACAGTTTTAAATTAAAACTTTACACTAATGAACTTTTTAAAAATTTTCCGTTTAAACTTCTTTAAATTTTTCTTGTATATTTTAGAGCAATATTTTTTTAATATTTCAAAATTATATTTAGATTTTCATATATAAAATTTTGCCTAGGTAATCACATTAGGGCTTATTTTATATTTAATTATATCTCAATGCAATTGAAATATTTTAATTTAGATTCTCAAAGGACCTTCAATTTTAACAAATTTACGCATAATACATATTTTTATTTAAGGTCTTTTAACAAAAAATACATTGAAATTTGCAAAAACATTTAGACAAGGGTTTCTATTTCAGGGGGGAAAATTCCCATTAATTTTCGGGAAAATATTTTTTTCGAATTTCTTAAATTTTACAATCGGTAATTTTAAGAATTAATCCACAAAACCTTCGAGTAAAATTTTAGGATATTTGACAATGCATGGAATCAAAAACCAGTTTATCTTTGTCCACTGGAAAGTCTAAAGTTGCTAAATACAGCCATTTTTCATTTTATTTAGACACGAAAATGTATATACCCATAAGATATTTTTGCTTTAAAAAGTTTCTTTAAGTTAAATTGTTTTATTTACGATGAATTAATGCAGATTTAATAAAGAGAATTAAATGACCATGCCAATTGGGCCTTAAATTATTTTCTATTAGGAATCATTTTATACGTTCTAAAATAAACAAAAAGTCCCGAAAATTAAAAACCCTAAGAACATAAGTCTGTGAAAATATTTTCACTAGCCAGACCACATAATCAATATTCCTGGGGCAAAAGTTCAGCCATTAGTTTGACAAATACACGAAGGCATGTGTAGCATATGCCTCATTAATAACATGTTGGTGTTTGTGTGTTAAATATGCTAACATTTCCGTTTTTCGCACAAATGGCCGTATGAGTGCATGAAAGCAGTGCCCAACAAACATTTTAGAGATACGGTCTAAACAGGGCAAAAAAAAAACACAAAACGTGAATGGACTGGCAAATATTAAAAAAAAAAAAAAGTTTTTTTTAAGTTTATAAAAATTTATTGTTGAAGGGATAAGCTATTCCTATGCGCATTTCACTGGTTTTTAGAAAAACAAGAGATATTAAACCAAATAAAACTGTTAAGCGAATAATAATTATAAGCAACAGTTTTACTTGCAACAATATCAAAGCTTATACAAAAACAACAACAATAAACAGTGAGACTATCTTTTCTTACATTCCCCACTACAATTGGTTGAATTTCTTCCAATATTAGTTGTAGTTGTAGGTAGGTCAAAAAAAAAACAAAATGAAAACAAAAACAACTTGCTTTATTGTTTTCGCAAAAAATAAAGCATGTTGCCAGTTTAGTTTTTTTTGGCAAGTGCACGTGCGTATCTCTTCAACAATAAATTTTAGTGTTTTTATCAAAATAAAAATTGGGAATTTAGCACGATAAACAAAAGCGTGTAAATTAAAAATGTTGTATTCCCAAAAAATTACTTGAATAACTTTCTGAAATGCTTATATCTTTTTTGGCAATACTGGTTTAAACAGCTGACGCACGTTTCGTGTTTTGTTTCATGTCAAACATCTTCAGTTTAACCATGAATTATGAATTATGCAAATTATTGAATTTTATTATCAAAATGCGTGCTCTGTTAAGAAAGTTCATCGCGCGCTTCTTCCATTTTATGGTCAGTTTAATCGACCCACTGAAGCGGCTATTCGGTACGTTAATAAGCAGAATTGTCGATTTTGGAGTGAAGATCAGCCAGAAGCATTGCAAGAGCTATCAATGCATCCAGAAAAAGTCACAGTTTGGAACTTCTTCACCGTGAGGTTATATCCTACTTGTTGTTGCCCAAAATGCAAGAGCTTGACTTGCATGGCATGCGGTTAAGTGTTTTCCGGGTTTGTAGATAAAATTATTTTTGTTCATATCTCAGCCATTTGGCCGATCTGGCTGAATTTCAAAAGCAAACTTTTCAGGATTGTATGTGATGTATATTACGTATTGCCTATTATATTTGGAGTTTTCGGAAAACCCATTTTTTAATAGACACACAGACAGGCGAACATCGTAAAATTAACTTCGCTTGTCATATATACTTTATAGGGTCTAACATGAATATTGTAGAAATTACAAACGGGATGACAAACTTATATATGGACGACGCTGAGATGAGGCAAATTAAATTAAAAAACGACAAATCTAAAATATTTTGAGTTTGGGTAAGTGAACTGCTATTAATTTCGGGAGCCATTGACTTGGTTTTATTACCGTTACCTTAGGAACGAAGCGCTTTTGGAGAACTGAATAAAGTAAAGCATATATATCTCATATTTCATGACTTGGCTCGGTTCAGCTATAAGCCCTCCATGTACCCTTTCCATTAGTGGTAAAGGGTAACAAAAGAGATTTTTTTTTAATTTGTAGTTGGAGGTGGGTTTATCATCGGTAATGATCTTTTAAGGCCGTTAGATAGCGAAATTTATTTAGATGATTGTCTTTTTAATTTCATTAAACTTATCTATTCCAATATGTTACTACAATTTCGGCCCTTGGTTCGATATGATTAATTTTTAGGTGTCCTCCGGTGTTAAGGTGTTATGGGCCATTCTTTCACCTTTTTTCTACTTTGCACTTAATTGCATTTTAGGAGAGCTTTGGCCACAGCCCATGGACCAATTAAAAAAAACACATTTTTTGGCAATTGTTTTTTTGTGAGACCCAATTGTAAGGTCATATTTCTAGTCTAATAAAACGTCCCAATAAAAAATTTTATCATTTTGCGAAGCACTAAAGGGACATTTAAAAAATAAGCGCACAATTATGCGCTACGCAATAAGACATACAGAAATGCAGTAAAGTTAGTGAAAGAACTCTCAACAACTTTAAAAAAAAGAAATAACATTTCAAGTGCTACGGCGTTCCCTTACTACGAAGCAGGTTTTTAAGGGAGAATACTAAAAAATAACTGTATCAAAACATTCAGTGTGTAAAGATGATCGTAACATCCAACAATGTTTATGTGCGCTGAATAATGCGCTTTATGTGTCACAAATGTATTGATTCAAAGTGGGAACTCGCCATATAAAATTCATGTCTTCCGTAAGCGCAATGGTAAGCGAAACCCTTATGTGTCTCCCTTACAAACCTGCTTCGTTGGAAGCTCCATTTTTTATTGGGGTAGCTGTGCCATGAGTTGCAACAATACGGAATATTGTTACGAGCTTGTAACTGCTAATAATTTAAGTAAAATAAGTTAAGTAAACTAATCAAACTAAACGTAAACAATTTTGCTGGTTCTTAATTCTAGAGGAATTAGAAATACTTTAACATGTTCATTGTAATTTTTTTTCATTTTCTATTTGGTTTGATTCCCTGCGATGAAAGGATTTAGACACAGTGGCCATATTCCTCATAGAGAACTTTCATTAGAATTTCAGCTTAAGTCATATTTTTTTTCAAAAATCATATATTTTAATATAAAAAAACTAATACAATATCAAATTATTTTTAATGTTAAATAGAAATTATAGATTTTTCATAAAAACTTTAAAATTTTTCTTTATAATATTTTTTATCGCATGCGATATTTTTAAAAAATAATTGTAACTTTTCTTATATTTCTTGACAAACGTGTTATGACAATGGATTCTGGTAGAGAAGGCCAAAAAAACCAATAAACCTGTGTCGGCGTTTTGAAAGTGTTTTTTTTTTATCTGTTCGTGCAGCATATCGGTATATGAATCTATGTGTACCTTATATCTGATTTATAAGGTATGCTTAGCAAACTTTAAGGAAAATCTTATTGCAAAAATTTTTGTGGAACATATGAACCCTGCACCCCTGACAACTTCTACAGGTTCAAATTCAAAATTTAAAGTACACTTCTACGTGATAGCGATAGATGAAATAACATTAAAAAAACTGTTAATTTATTCAACTTTTTTTCTGTTATCCTTCACTGTTCATTTTAAAACGTCTACGAGAATTCAGATTACTGTTTCAGTTCATATAGGAATTTAAGTGTTCCTTAGAGATGGCTAATATGTGGACTATATAATTATCGAGCCGACTTTAGATGGAAGTTTCAACTTATCTACGAAACAATAAGTATCACTGATACTTTTTACATATACCACATTTAATACAAGCCTTAAGGCAGAATTAGTCTTTACTTTCTGTTCTGTTACGAATCAGCTGGCTTGTTTTTGTTATTAAATAACCTATGAAATTGATTAGTTTTTCTGTTCTGTTGCGGTTCAGTTTGTTAAAATCAAAAACATGTTAAGTAATTGTAAGTGACAGCAAAATAAATAATAAAAATACGTATTTATATTGAAATAAACTGTTTTTTGATTTTAAGAATTCATAAAATTGAATTTTTTTAATTAATGTGCATTAAAGTTATTAAAATAAAACAATGGACAGTGCAAAGATAATAAATTTTTCATAAATGGATGATACGTTACTAAGGAAAAATTAACTATTACAATTTCGTAACAGAACGGCACGGAACAGAAACAGAAAGTAAAGACTAACTGAGCCTTTAATGCAGTTTTATTAGTTTTATTTAAATGTGTAATGTAAAAGGGTTTGAAAGAGAGCTATGGTGTGATCTTTATTAAAGTGTTAAGCTATGGTCCCACTTAACAAACATTTGGCTTCCAAAAGAAATTGCCAAGAAGAAAAAAAATATATACATACCAAATTTCTTAAAATGTGAATACAAATTGTCCAGATTATGATTTATAAATATTTTCCTCTTTAAATGGTTTTGTTGATTTTATAAGGTTATACTTGATTTGCTGCCTGTTTTAAGAAAATGAAAACAAGTGAGTGAGAAATTATATCAAAAACAACAATAATAAAAGAAAATTTGTTTTTGTTTTCTCACTCACTCGCTTGTTTTCATTTTCTCAAAACGGGCAGTTAGTTTACCGTTAGAGTTATTTCATCAGAAGAAAGTGTACGTTCATCGCTCTTGTGTTAATTTACCCTTATTCGACAGATAAGATTGTGAAGGATATTAAATCAGGATAAAAGTTAAAAAAAAGTTTAATGATCAAGAGAATGAATAACAAAAATGATCAACTTTCTGTTAATTAAACTAATAAAAAAAACTTGGTTTAAATTAATTTATTTTAAAATAAAATATGTTTATAAGAAGCTAGAAGACACTATTAACCGAAAAAGCCACCTCCATTTCCACCGCCAAATCCACCACCGACGGCACCAGCAGAGGATGACGCTTGGGAACCGGAGAAACCACCGCCTCCACCACCACCACCTCCGCCGCCACCGCCTAGGCCACCAAGACCATTACCAAAACCCCCGCCTAGACCGCCACCGTTACCACCACCAAATGAACTTGCAGATGCTTGAGCACCCGCAGAGGCAAGACCACCGCCTCCACCCCCGCCACCGCCACCACCAAATCCAGGACCACCAAAGCCAGGGCCACCATATCCAGGGCCACCATATCCAGGGCCACCAAATCCATGACCACCAAATCTACCACGACCAAAACCATGGCCTCTGCCATGACCAAAACCAAACTGTGCTGTTGCAGCAGCTACGCAGAGCGCTAAAACTATTAGCACTTTCATTTCTAGTCTTTATATTTTTGTTTAGAAACAATCTATCGCCTTTAAATTGAATTTTGCAACTGAACTTTTTTGCATTGCGATGCAAAGATTTTATAGCCAGTCTTGCAAAGGAACTGAAAAACCTGAGTTTTGGCATAAGAAATAATTAATGAAAAAACAAATTTTTGTTTTGTTGTTTTTTCCTATTCTTAAGTAACCGGCTTAAGATTTTTAGCAATGCACGGGCTTTATATTGCATAAAATTATCAAATTTTAATCATAACTAGATTATTTAATAGAAAGTTGATATTAAAGCAAAATAATAACAAGCCAAATTTCAAAAATAGAACAAAAGGGGACGTAAGAGAGACAGGGGTTTTATAATAATAGAGAATTATGTCTGACTGTATGACAGACTGCATGATGCATGTAGAAATTTTAAATTTGTTAAAATATATCGAGACCCTTTAGCGGTTGCCAGGAAAGGACAACGTACATATGTATATATTTGACACAAAAAAGGCAAACTACACAATACAACACATGATTTTGGGACTCAAATCTGAGAATTGCACGGGAAAGTAGCCCCAAAAATAAGAACTTCTGCATCATTTGTTTGGTCAAGTTGGCTGCATTTAAAATTTAATGACCATTCGAATTTTCTTATAGCCTAACCAATTGAATGATAAAAAAACAGGATATTTGTGGATTTATAATCCAGTTATTGAGCAAAAAAGGTGAAAAATGGGGGAAAATTATAAAAAGTGGGAATTTTTCGAGTATGTTTTGTTCCTATTTTTTTTCTCCTATTCAATATGTACAACTTTGTTCCGGGCGGTATACCGAGACATAACCGTGTTAAAATTTGAAGGAATTTATCAAGGATTTTCAGACAAAAGCATGCTGGGAGACTATTGCTGGGCTGTAATACGTGAAACCGAGCCAACAAAATACAAACGACGTTTAAAAAGTTACGCCATTCACTTTTAAAAATGCATTGATTTTTAAATAAACTAGCGATTTTTTATGTAAGAAACGATTAAAAACATTTTTTTGTATCTTGCAAACCTGACGTTAAAGGAAAAAACCACCCAGCAAAAACTTGGTAATGACTTGCCATTACTGAACAACTTACTTTTCAATGACTACTTCATACCATCTGCATTACATAGAAGTTAGTTTGGTAATGGCTGACATATAATCAGATACCTAAGTACTTGTGTATGAGTTGATTAACGAAATTTATAATTCATTCGTAATAAAATGCATCTACGGTTGAAATTTTTTCAAATCTAATACAAATTGATTTAAAATATTTGTTCTTACAATTTGTTTTTTTTTATTATAAATAAAAAACAATTTGTAATAAATTTGAATATGAAAAATTATGCTGTACTGAAATTTTATAGTCATGACATGTTAGTTGTAATTTTGGTGACATCGGAGTAACAAGTTATTTAAGTCCCTATTTGTAAGCGAATGTGGTAATGACTTATTTAACTCCCTATTTGTAAGCGAATGTGGTAATGACTTATTTAACTCCCTATTTGTAAGCGAGGGTGGTAAGTACTTGCCTCCAATGACATCACCGTGTTAAAATAATGCGTTAAAATGCCAATGTATAAGTAGTAAAGAGTCGTTATATTAGCTTTTTAACTCATTACTTCGCAATGTAAGTTTTTGCTGGGCAATACCAGATTCGAATTCAGCCCACCCAATTACCCTAGGAAAGATATTTGGTTGCTCCAGTCCAAAACGGGGTTGGCTAGTTAAATTTTAAACCTTTTGCCATAACCTCAAAAGTGAGATTTTTTTCTAAGATAAATCGAGGCTGCTGAACACGAATATGGTATTCATGTATTTTTCTCAAGAAGCGTTTACGAGATATACACGAAACCCCATTTTATTGGCAGTTCATAAGGTTGTTTCCAAAAATCTTGAGAACTGTTTTATTTAATTACGGAAACTTTTACACTGTTACAAAAATATCTTTTTCCTCTTTCAGCTGATATCCATACTGTATTTACTGGACAGAAATTCACTGAGTTACATGCCTTAAGATTGGAAAAAAATTGATGAAAAACATACAAATTTAAATTTTCAATAACAAAATTTTTGTTTCTTGGTTGTGTTGATAGGATAAGGGTTAAGTATTAAGAAACCATTTAATTTGTTTAAATAATTCTAGTTTTGGTCAAAAATATTATAAAAATGTTCTCTTCGATTTATCCTTTTATGTTGCGATCAGAGAACTGCAAAATCACAATTTTTCTTGATTTATTCATACGCTTAAATTAACATTCACTCTTTGCCTGCAAAACAAAGTTCAACGTTGTTAATTTTTACATAGTTTCGTACACATTTGATTTTTGCATGGTTTTAGTTTTTTTTTGAAAGTGCTTTGTTTGCATTTTTGTTGCGCGCGCAATATAACACAACTGTGTAAATTCAAAAGGAACACATTCTTATACTTTTGCATTCAAGTAGTCATTGTCCACTCGATGAGACGCTTTGTTAACATTAACAACAATAACAACAATAAACCACTCGATGAGACGCTTTGTTAAAATTAACAACAATAACAAGAATATATTGTACATACAGAACTACTGTACTTTTTAAGATGATAAAAAAGTATTCTGTTTCTATGGAAATTGTTTGTACCTACATCAGTATGTGCGTTTAGTTTCATTTAATTTTTTTTTTTCTTGTACTACATAGTAACTGCTGAATGTCTTCATGAGTTATAATTGCTTGAATTCTGGCTTTTTTGTTTGTATTTTTTTTTTTTCTTTACCAAAACAATCATTGTCGCACCGAACACACAAACATCTTTATTAAAAAAATATAAATATAAATAACAAAGCACGATGTGCATTATTTGAATGACTGCAAACCAGCAGCGAATGTTTGCGGTTGCGCAAGTTTGATTGTATGACCGCAAGCGAGTGTATTTGTTGCTGTTCATTTACACAAAGCCGTTCTCTGGTTGCGATGACATTTTACGAATTTGCATCCACCAGTATTTCCCATCATGATCTGATCCCAATGGCGCTGGTAATGTTTTTTCATTATTGCAAGACCTCGGTGAAGTCTTTCGCCTTGTTCGTCAAAATGAAACAAGTCTAAAAAGTGTTAAAAAAAATGAATTTTCAATGACATGTGTAATACCCGGAAAGCCATTTAGACTTCAAATAATACTGATTTTTTTATTTATTTTCTAAAAACCTTTGGTATTTACGCCTATAGCGTTAATTGGCACCTTTTGGCACTTTGTAACAGGTCACTGAAATAACTTAAATAGATATACTCAGTACATTTAAGATAATGCATTGCCAGTTACAGATATTGTCCCGAGTGAAACATGTTAATTTGATAGACCCCTTCATATAAAGTAACAGAACCAGATACAATCAGCCATTTCCGCACAAAACACAAAACCCGATTACAGGACTAGTTTTGTTTCAATTACCTTCCCTCTGGAGCAAATATACTTTAAGCACCAGTATGACCAGGTAAGTGCTCTTTTTTATTATTGTATTGTGTTCACTGCTCGTGGCGTAAGTGCTTTAAGAACACTCGTACCAATTTCCCGCAGGGTCGTTTTGTTAAACTCTTAATTCTTAATGAGACTTTTGAACTTTCCTGTTATAAGTATTTTAACCAAGCGTGAGAAGTATAAAATTAAATAGATATTTAAAATTCAAATCTGCTATTTGTTTTGTTTTTAAAAACATGTTTTAATTAAAAATAAAAAAAAACAATTATAAAAATCAGGATTTTAATCAAAAGTATTATTTTTGTATTGCGCACTATTTGTTTATAGCAACTAGAGCACATTTTTAAAAATTTCAATACAATATTATGAAATAATTAGAAATACTTAAGAAAAACCATAAAATAAATAGTTCATTCTTTTTTTTATATGCCCCTGAATATAAAAACTTGCCCTAGTATTAGGAAATCTTAAAATTTAGTGCCAATCCGCCCATTTGAAACTTTACATAGCGTTTACATTTGCCAGTACTGGCAAGACAGTAGCAATTCATTCAAACTTTTTCACTAATACATACACACTTTTACAGCTATTTTGTTTTTGCATTGTTTTGCCAACTAATATGTATATGCTTACTGTCTTGCCAGTACTGGCAAATGTAAACGCTGTGTTAAAAGAATGTCACTGGCCGCAATTTTGAAATTATTTCAACCCTTTTTATATTCTCTAGCACAATGAACTAAGTCCCCAAACGACTGTATGTGAAAAAACAACAACGATATTTGGGGACTTCGTTCACGTTTTTGGGGACATCGTTCATTTTATTTTTTGGGGAGTTAGTTCACTTTCATTAGAGGCATTTTTTCACTCTTGTGGAAATTTGGTGAAATTGTGGTCTAAGTTCATTCCTGTTTAGGGACTTGGTTCACCTGTTTTGGGGAGTTGGTTCATTGCGGACTTAGTTCATACCGCCCTTTAATACACCTTAAAGGCCAGTTTACACGGTAATATAATGTATTACGACATGTCGAAAGATTATGTAGAATGAGAAAAATCTTATCATGTAAAAGCAAAATGTATTGAGTAAGAGAGAATACGGATACAAAATCTGACAAGCGGTCGGTAAATGGTTTTTTTCTAAACCATTTTAGAAACTTGTGTATTCTCATCACACCAGAGGTGTATTTTAACGGAGTACATTAAAGGTGATAGCATTTTTATACAATTACAAAAACAACTAAATTCAACTCAGGAAATTTTCATGTTGTTTTTGTAAATATTTAAAACTGCAACCATCTGCTTTTTTGTTATTATTTTTGATTTTACTTATACCATCCGTGTAAACATGAATTATACTTACAAAAGATTTTTATTTTTTTCTTTTAAACACGGAGAGAATTTCATAATATTTTGATTCTACAAAGTCGTAATACATTGTATTACCGTGTAAACTGGCCTTAAACAGCAACGAATAAAAAAACACTATGAGTTTTTATACAGATTGGACTATAATTGATTGATATCATATAAAGTCTACTCCAGAAATATTCCTTCTCTCGGTGGAGAACAGCCAAAAAGCTGGAATGGAAAAATTAATCTTAAATATTTTTTTAAAAATATTTCAAATACACAGAAATTATTATCAAATTTGTTTCAAATAATTATAATATAAACAGAAACTATTTCAAAAAATTATCAAGGGCCTACACTCACTCCTAAAAAAATGCATCTTCAGATTGATGATGCCGTAACATCAAAATTGTGACATTAATTTTATTACAAATGGCATCAATAAGGCAAAAAGTGACATGAATAAAATGACAAATGCCATGACTACAATGACCATCAATTCGATACCACATTTTGTGTATTAAAAATTAAAAGAAGAAGCAAAAATTCCCATATTCTATTTGTTTAAATTATTTACTCAAATGCATCAACTTAAAATTGAGAGTTCTTCTGTAAACAAAAGGCGGAATACAATAAAAGTGAAACAAACATGTGTAATTGGTAAGTCAATACCAATATTCTTTCACTTTGACTTAAGTCAAACCCAGTGACAAACTGTCATTACCCTAAAGGGAAACGAACTGACACCAAAGTAGTCCCGTGATGGGTTCCTTGGTGGAAGAGACCGGTTCTAGTTCTAGCACTTTATATGAAAGGGGCCTATCTTTTTTACATGGGGTTGTCATTGGAGGGGGTCAATTGACACCTAACAGCCAACATTTAACAAGTCACACATCTATCCTCAATGAACGAGGTTAGTGTTAGTTACTACAATGTAAACTTATTACAATAAAACAAGTCGTAGTATTAAGGAATCAAATTTTAGAGTGTCCCAAAAAAATATGTCACTCCACCGGTGAATACTGTACTTATACTTTTTACAAAACCAGTCCTTTTAAATAAATACATTAATATATAATAAATAAAATAAAAATAAAAAATGTAGTTTGGTTATTCGATATAAAAAAAACGCGTTTAAAATAATTCATTACTTTTTCTACCTTTTTGTTCTTCTTATACCAGTTAAATGCTATATTCTCCTTTCACAGTTAACGAGTTTTTTGTTTCAAATTTTCTATTTCCAGAAATCCCAGGACCAGTTCTGTTGAAACAATTGCCACAAATTTTCCGCAGGTTAAATTAGGCCTAATGAGTGTGTTCTCCAATGTACCTAAGTCATCGCATTTATGACATTCTTTATTAAACTTATTTCAATTCGTCATTTCTGTAATGACGATATGTTATACCATTGATGACATAATTTCACCTGATGACAATTTGACAAAGTGATGTTAAGACTAACTTCGCAATGATGAAAAGTGTCCTGGGGTCACTTGTCATAGTACTGATGACGAAATACATTAGCGTTATGACACATTTTCTAACAGTGTAAAATCCATACAAGACTCTTTTTCGCAAGTGCCTCGTACAGGTATAAATATAAAACACATGCACCGCTATAAGTTTTGAACTTCACTGAAAAAATAAGTGTTTTCAAACCTTAGCCCGTCTTTCGAAAATCATTTTTATTTTTTTTTTAACAACCGATTTAAATTTTTTTTTTTATGTATAAAAATGTCAACTAAATTTTATTATATATTTCTATTTTACAAGATTCACCCGCATATTCATAACCGATTATTAAATTTAATAAGCTTTTATTTAAGAAAGTTTTCATAGTAAATTTGTTTTTAAACCTTTGTTAAATATCAAATATTTTTATGAATAAAGGCATAAATAAGACTTCAGTTTTTTAGTAACGTTTTATTAAACAAAAATATATGTTCACAATTAGAAAAGTTATCTGCCGAATCCGCCGAAGCCACCACCACGTCCACGGCCGAATCCACCGCCAAAAGAAGTAGAAGAGGCACGAGATCCCGAAATACCAAAACCAAGACCGCGACCGCCGCCTAAACCCCCAAGGCCGCCTAAACCACCACCAAGACCGCCGCCAAAACCTCCACCAACACCAAAAGATGAAGCTTGAGCAGAACTACCGGAAAAGCCGCCACCTCCTCCAAGACCTCTTCCAAAACCAAATTGAGCTGATGCTGCAGCCACACAAAGTACTAACAAGATTAAGAGGAATTTCATTTTTTTTTTCATTCGCATCGAACTCTTAAGATGCAAATAATGTTTACTACTGATATTATTTGCAATGCGGTACTAGAATTTATTTTGTTGAGTTCTTCAGAAATTCGAGAGAATATTTGAAAAAAGAAAATAAAACAAAAGTGTTTGGGTAAAATACAGGAAGAATAACTATAAATTTAGATATTTGTTTTTATTATTATTTTGTTTATTAATTGTTATTAAGCAAATCCACTAAAATTTCAATTTAATTCTCCTTTTTTATTTTATTTTAATTATGCTTTTTATGCATTCTTAATAAGATTACCTCATAAAAGAATACTGGCTTAGTATTTGAACTTGATCATAAATCTACTTTCGTTTCTGGTCTTTCGATTTAGTACGAGAATAACAACAGCTTAGTATTCATTGTTGTTAATTCAACTTTTTATGGACATTTAGATCTTAATTCAGCAGCTGTTGTGCACTAGTATGAAAATGTTTCAAGTGCTGATCACAGAAACGGGCCAATGTTTAAAGGCCGACCGAAAGCAAATTTATTTTTTGTTTTCATTTAAGTAACTGTTGAGAAATTTTTTGGCCTTGAAACTTTCAAAATGCAATGATATATAAAGGCGTTTGCATAATTAGCCTTCTCCAAAAGCTATTGAAGGACCTTAACCTTAAAGAAGATAACCGAATCTTTCAAAGTCAGAATAAAGCAAAAAGTAAGGTTAAAGCAAATGTAAAATGTCAAATCCCGAATAACCGTAATGCGGTAAGCTTATGCCACTCTTATGGCAATTTCTTTTCTGAGAAAAATATGTTACAGTATATACATGTAACATTTTCTAATGTTACCTATAATCACTCGAAGTGTTACATGTTGTGCAATTTCAATAGAACACAAGTAGTGCTTTTATTTACAACTATTACACTTTCATCATTAATGTACTTAATGAGCGATTTTTAAAACTATTTTAGCGGTTTCTACACGCTATTACGGGTTTGAAACAAATATTAACGTCACTAATGGCTTATAAAATTTAAAACGATTATAATATAAATAGACTTTTTTTGATTTTAATGTGTAAACAAGGCGAATTCATCTCAGGTAATCTCGGTAATTCAACAAGTACAACTCGTACAAAAACCACAAGCAATTTGTTTTTGTAAAATCATTGTACAATGTCAAAAACAGAAATTAAATAAAACAGAAACAATGATAATAAAAGAGAATAAACATAATTTTGACATCCAACAGTGATTTTAGATATTATCAGCAGGGCTTTTAAGACCACCTGTAATAAATTCGCCTTGTGTGTAAATAAATCTATATGTGGTTTTAAAACAATTTTTTTTTTGCAAAATTATGAGCGGTATGAATTATGACAAACAAAATAAAACATTTGTTGTACAAACAAAGTTGTAGAACAGGGCAGTATGCACACCTTAAGTAAAAGTAAGGGTAAGATATGCAACATGTTTTGCACGTTTTTCATCAACATATTCACAAAAGAACTTGAAAATTTTTCCCACAGTTGTATTTTTTGTACAAACGAACACAAAAATGTAGAACATGTAACATTAATGCAACATTTTTCTCAGAAAAGAAATCGCCATTAACATTTAACGAATGCGTACATAGCGCGGAGGCAGAAAAACAAGGGTTGCCTGATAACTTTTTAAAGATGCACAAACTGTATTCGAACCTCCATAATCGTTTTACGAATGGGTAACTTACTTAATAATATGTATTTAATTAAGTTCTGGCATTGGCTCTTAAGGACATACATATCGAACCTTTGGTGCAAGATCGTAGTAACTCAAAATTTGAATTTTTTGAGTTGGGTATGCAGAAATGATCTTTGGGAAAATATATATCTAAAGAAAAAAAGATTATGGTTCTATCTCTAACTGTTCAGATTTTATAGCTAAAATGTGTTTATTGCCTCTAGCTATTTTCAACCATATTTATATTAATATAAAAAAAATATTTAATATTATTGATAATTTTTCACCTTTTTTTAATTACAAAACATTCCTCTTTATTAAAAAACTTGTAAAAAAATAACTTAAGTAAACGGAACTACTATTAAAAAGATGGCTGAACACTTCAAATGCATTTTTCTCAGTTCAAGATTTTCTGAATTACTACGGTATTGGCTCGATATGGTCGATTATGGGCCAAATGAAACTAGATTTTGTAGTAATATTTAAGCAATTTATATTTTTATGTAGAATGTTCTCTCATTTATGTACAACGATTGTTGTTTCAAGTGACTTGAATATTTTGTCTTAGCGAAAAAATTGGCGGCATGAAATAACCCCCCAAAAAAATAATGAAATAACTCCCCAAAGCGTGGGGCCTTATTTCATATGCAATAAAGCCCCAATTTTGAAAATGAAATTAGCCCCCAACGAAATGAATTAACGCCCCAAACATAAATTAAATAATTCCCTAATTTTTGGGGGCATATTTCATATGAAATAAACCCCTAATTTCTGAAATAAGAGCCCAGTATATGTAATACAATCAATTATACACTTTTGCTTTAAAGAATCACGCAATAGATATGATGGTATGATATACCAAACACAAGCTTCGCAAACTAAGGCTTTTCTGCATAGCCGGCCTTCGGCGGGGCGCAATGACTTTTTCCTCTATGGTATAACAAACACCGGCTTCGCTAGCTTAAGCTTCTCTGCAAAGCGCCAGGATTTTCTCCTCTATAGTATAAAAATATCGACTCGACCCGGATACGCAGAGAAGCGTTAGTTAGCGAAGCCGGTGTTTGGTATACCATAGAGAAGAAAACCATTGCGCCCAGCCGAAAGCCAGCTATGCACGGCAGTTTTATTTATCAAGCAGGTGTTCTGTATACAAAAGTGGAGAAAATCCTTGCGCCCAAAAACGTTTTCATTATAAATTTGAAAATGAAATAATCCTCCAGAAAAATATATTGGGGCTTTATTTCATAATGATTTTTTGGGGGACAATTTCATATGAATTAATCCCCGAATTAAAAAAATTAAAAAACTCCCCAAACAAAATGAAATAACCCCCCAAAAAACGTTTTTGTTGCTCTCTGTACAAACTTTTGGGGGGTTATTTCATTATTTTTTTGGGGGGGTTATTTCATGCCGCCGAAAAAATTAAATCAACGCGTACACATTTTCGTGGGATGATTCTATACGACTTTCGCCGTAGCTTATTAAAACTGAAGTGCATTGGGTTTTTAGTGATTTAGCACTATCATTAACTGCTGTGTTAAGATTGAAAAATTAATTGAATCTTGACCGCTCAGAGACAAAAGTCAAGAAAGTCTTTAAAAATCACTGGTTGTGCCAAAAAAAAAACCTACGTGATGTGCACAAACTGATAAAGAAATATGGCTACCTATTGCAAGATAAAGACATCCTTGACGTCATGAACATTTGACAAAAGCTTAAAAAGATTCCACTAAAAAATTTTATTATTTTGCGAAGCACCTATAGTACATTTAAAAAAATAAGAACACATTATGTGCTACGCAATAAGACCTACATAGATGCAGTAAAGTAAGTGCACGAACTTTAAACAAGATTTATAAAAAAAGAAACATTTTAATGCCACGGCATTCCCTTACTACGAAGCAGGTTTGTAAGGGAGAATAGTAAAAGAAAACTGTAAAAAACATTCATTGTGTAAAACTTATAGCTTCACTCACCAGTTTTTATTTGCGTTGAATTAAGCGCGTTTTGTATCAAAAGTGTATTGCTTTAAAGTGGGAACTCACCATATAAAATTTCCGTAAACGAGATGGTAAGCGAAACTCTTACATTTCTCCCTTACAAACCTGCTTCGTTTGAAGCTCCATTTTTATTGGGATTCCCAACACACATCCCGAACCTTGAAATCGAAACAGCAATCCACTTATTTGGTACCTCCCCAATAAAAACTGTTATCAATTTGCGAAGCACTAATGGTACATTTAAAGAATAAGCGCACAATTATGCGCTACGCAATAAGACAAACAGAAATGCAGTTAAGTAAGTGAAAGAACTCTCAACAACTTTTATAAAAAAATTAAATTTCAAGTGCTACGGCATTCCCTTACTACGAAACAGGTTTGTAAGGGAGAGTAATTAAAAAAACTGTATCAAAATATTCAGTGTGGAAAGCTGATCGTTACATCCAACAATTTTTATATGCGTTGAATAATGCGCTTTATGTGTCAATACATTGCTTTAAAGTGGGAACTCGCCATATAAAATTCATGTCTTCCGTAAGCGCAATGGTAAGCCAAACTATTATGTTTCTCCCTTACAAACCTGTTTCGTTCGAAACTTTATTTTTTATTGGGTTGTTGATGTTTTAAAAAACATATTTTAAAGAAACCTAAATTGAATTGGAAAATGTGTTTGAAAAATTGATTTCATCGCTTTCAAAACAATAAAGCCATTTTCAATAAGAATTAAATTCGACAGCGATATCGCGACCATAAAGATTTTTGACATAAAATGCTTACTTTTATAAATATAATCTTCGTCAAATTTTATATTTTTACCAACATGTATAAGGAAGTTATGGCATTAAAAGCATAAAAAGTTTTCAAGAAAAGTAATTCAATGAGAGCTATAGTCAAATATGGACCGATTGTTTAAAAAATGATTGAAATAAAAATTAATAAAGTGAGTTTTGTGGCAATATAATAAGGGTATTCACGTCACAAGTTGCACCCTTGCAAAAATATAACAACAACCACACAGACAATTTGTTGTGCGTAAATAATTGTCTTTGTGGTTGTTGTTATGTTTTTGCACTTTTGCTTTTTTGCAAGGGTGCAACTTGTGACGTGAATACCCTTAATGTATCTAAATCCTAACATGATAAGATGGTTTATCGGCACAAAGGCTCGATTCCGGAAAGAAGGCTGTATGGGGGATATGTGAATTAAATAACGTTTTACACCAATTTCAATAGGCTTGGTTAATTAAAACGCACATACGAATCTTCATAAAATTATTTGCAAATAGACAGCCAGCCGGACGGACATCGTTAAATCGTCTGAGAAAGTGATTTTGAGTCGATTGATATACTAGCTCTAATACTTTTAAGTAAACAAAATTTGGTCAATCAGAAAAATTTAATGGAATGAATTCAGGCTCTTCCAGCACAGATTATTGTGCAAAATCATACCAAGATATTAAGTAGGCCGGTACTAATATTGTCAACCCTGGAATAAAAAACGCTTGCCGGTACAAAGTTATAATTCTCTGTGCAACGATGCCCGTCCTAAGGGTGGAAAATGGGATAGTTAGTTTTACTTCAACTCCATGACTTTCTTACTGTTATTCTTTATGTGTTGTAAGGATTGATCCATTCAAGGCTTTTTATAACATTCAGTGGACAAACCGCACATTTCGTCACAATTCCGCTTACAACTTCTACAATATTGATCTTACACCCTGTAAAGGATACATATGTAGTAGCCAATTTGATTTAAAAGTATCCGTTGGTATGTGTGTTGGTTGAAATGGTTTTTCCAGGTATGATGATGAGAGTAATCAGATCATTATTAGTTTGACCTACCAACCATTTTTACAAAAATTTAATTATTTATGGGGATTATATATTGTTACGTCACTACTTTTTCAATAACGTTTTCGGTTTATTTCCCCTATTTATTTATTAAATTAAGTCTATGGATACAATCCTTTCAGACTAAATATTAAATTTAACAATTTTTCTCAATATAACTGCAGTTACATGTTAAAACTTAAAATAATATTACGTTTAATAACATCAACATTTAAAGAAAAATCTACAAAATTAAATATTTCATTAAAACAACAACATAATTTCCTAAACGGGTCTGACAGCTCGTAGTTTGTTCTAAAAGTTTTAACATATAGTGGTTGATAAAATCTTAATGTGCGTTGAGGAACATTCAATGATATTTTACTTAAAAGAAAATCTGATAAAACATTTCCGTTTAAAAGATTTACAAGAAATGAAACGTTAAGCATAATTCTTCGGCTTTTTAATGTTGGCAGTCGAATCAAAGCAAGTAGTGGTGAATATGATGGAAGCGCAGAATAGCCTCTATAAGCATCTCTTAAACAAAAAAGTAAAAACTGTTTCTGAACAGATTCGATAAGATTAATGTAAACGTATGGTTACTTTAATAAAATAAATAAAATACACCGCTTTAAAGACTGTTGGCAATTTACGCAACTTAATTTAGAACTTAGTGGCACTTCAACAATTGCAATTAATTATTGCGACCTCTATTAATGATCTGCACACTTAAACGTTTAAAGTAAAACTGATTTGGCAACGTCATTTCGCAAGTATTTATACTCAGTTACATTTATCCAGAAAGCTCCAGAATGTGCCCGGTATGTTCGAGCTTTAACTATTTGATGTTAACGACTAATACATAAGTTATGTTATGAATAACGTCTACTATGTTATTACAAACGGCATCTATGGTTACATAGTCGCATCACATATACTATAGCCTTTTTTAACGGAATTTATAACATTAAATTACTTCTAGCATAAACACTTTGGTTGATTTTAAATTGAGCTTTTATACATCAATAAACTAAAGCATACTTTATTTATTGTTTAAGGAGTCACAACAAATTAAGTTATCTACAATGAAAATTCTAGTTTTTACAGTGGGGTTGAAGTACAGTTATGCACAACAATTTTAACATTACAGTGAGTTTTACACTACCCAACAAACACGGAGGTTTGATTTAAAAATTGAAAATGATTTCAAAATCATTTGAAAATCATACCGTTCTCAACAAAAAGGGGAAATTATTTTCAAATTCAAAAATGCCTTTATTTTCAATTTGTTTTCGAACGTAATTCTCAAATGTTTTTCAAATGTGGATTATAATACAATGTGGAATATAAATAAAAATATTTTTATTTTAAAATATTTTATTTTTTTTTAATTTAAATTTATTATTTATTTAAATAAACTGTCAGATAAACATTCGGCACCATAGCTAAAAGATGAAAGAATGTTCTTTCCGTCCTCTAATTCTTGGAAAGACAAACTACTTGGCTCCCTTTTATTTTAAGGATTGTTAACTTTCTCCACTTTCCCGTTTTATTTTCCTTTTTTTCGTATTTTTAATCATTGTAATTACGCACAAATAATTTTTATTTTTCACAAGAAATAAGCAGTTCACTTTATGTTAAAATTTATTTTCAAGAGTAAAACACATGTAACCACAAAGTAAAAAATGTAACTTTAATCGCCATTTTTAATGATTTGAAATTGATAAAACATTTGATATAAAATGTTTATTTTTAAATCATTATCAATTTGAATTTAAATTTTAAATCAAACAATTGAAAAACGTTTGAGAATTGTGTTTGATATCAAATGATAAAGTCATTTCATATCAAAGGTTTGACTTCGTGTTTGTTGGGTAGAAGTATGCATAGCTAATACAACAATACAAGATAACTAATAAATTAATCTAATTCTTAACTAAAGTTACTTTCGTAACAATATTTTGAATATCCCCTATCTCAATCCAAAATCTTTTTGACGAAATGTTCTATGGTGTCTGAGATATTAAGCATTAATTTTTATCCATTTCAACTATTTTAAAATTTATTAAGTACTTTTTTGGTCTACACACCACTGTTTAGCGAAAGCTGCAAACTCCTCATACAAAAACGTACAAAATAAATTTGACTCATACTTTTCTTTACTGGTGTAAGAAAAACAAAAAGGTTGCATAAACGAAATCAAAATAAAATGACAGCAAGAAAATAATTGTTTCTTTTGCTTCGTTTCATTGCAGTTAGAAATAAAGTAGTTTAAGCAAAAGCATAATAAAATATCAACAACTCAATACACAGCAATAGGTAAACGTATGCAGAGCAAAAAGATAATTTTTAAAAATAAAACAATAAAAGTGGCGTACGCGGTCAGAAGCAGCTATGGAAATAAAAAAAAAGTTATGGGGTATACATATATTCAGAAAACTCCATGTAAATATTCATTGTCGTTTTCCTCCACTTAAAATTTTTGGCATATGCGCCAAACCAATAATGAGCTGACAATAAATTTATATCGTTTATAGCCAGGAAAAGATTGCTTTTTAATTATTTCGCCAAGCGCGCATACAAATATGTTCCCGGAATAAAGATTTTGACACGATAGCTCCATACTATAAAACCTGGGGAGCAATTGGCTTTTCAATACTATGCTGAAGGGCACATCCAAATAAGCAACTTTTACTCATTATTTCTTAATATTTTTTTAAGGCGTTCGATTTCATATTTCTCATCGTTTTAAATGAATTTAAACAAGTTTAAAGTTTGTTTCATTAGAAAAGCCAATATTTTCTAATATTCTAAAAAAATATTTAAGTTCTTGGTGTAGGGTAACAAAGATTTGCTATAATTTTAATTGCTTTTCAAACTTATTGTTCCTTAATTAAATAACTTTTACACAAAAGAATATATTTTTAAGCTCTCCTTACTGTTGCAAAAAAAGTCTAACGTCACGTTTGAACTGTTTAATCCTGTAACGATAAAACCATAAAGTGTATTCACAACTTTCCGTTTTCTACATAAAAGAAACTTTTTTGCGCATTAATGACAAGTGTGAATGATTTAATCATAAAATGACTTAAATAAGGATAAAATTGGAAAAAGGTAAAAAAAGATTGCGAATCATTTATGGAAAATGTATTAAGACAAACTCAACAAACCCATACAAATTAAGTGAAGTGCAAAGTAATAAATGTTCAGGTGAATTGTTTCAGTCATGATAACAAAAGCTAAAAGAAAATCGTTAAAAAGAAGAAAAAAAAACAAATATTAAATTAATGTCAAACAGGGGAAATGTGATAAGGAAATTTTAAAATTTTTTGTAACCATCTGAAAGTGATTATAAAACAAGTAAGAACAAGATTTATTTAGCAGCGCCGAATCTTCAATACTCCAACCAACCTTAAAATAAAACGAAGGGTAGATAGTGCTTGAAAACAAATCGGAAGTGGTTGAATCGGTTTAAAAATGGGTTAACCGAAAACAGCTGGGCTTTAGCTCTTTAACAAGCTGAACTTTATAAAGAAACCTATAAAATGTGTTAACTACTCGTTGAATGGATGTTCGCAGAGGCAGTACGCAAAACTACCCCAGAAAATATGGCCCAAAAATGAAATGAAGAATTGCTTCAAAATTGGCCATTAAACAACACGTAATTTTGGGAGAATTTTTTTTTTTTTTTTTTTTTATTGTGACTTTTTTTCGTTGGAGTGCTTTTGCATTTAAAGTAAAATGAAAAATGCCCCACATAAATGAAAAATGGTCCTATTTTACATTTACAAATATGAAATCCAAATTTTTAGAAATGAAAAATTATAATTATCGGCCAAAATGGACTACAAAAAAAGTACATGGAAAAATAAATAAAACTTTTCAATAAAATCTAATATGGACTTTGAAAATAAAAGCAAAAGTTCTAAATGTTCTTCTGCACACTGTTTCAAAAGCCTTTAAACAGTACAAGAAAGACTAGAACATTGAAAGTCAGCCTGACTCAGGAAGAAATAAGATCTATCAGATGTTGGTAAGGCAAAAGAAGTCGAACAACTCTTTCGAACACTTCTATCAGAAAAGCAGCTAAATGCCCTGATTGTTTTGAAAGTAGAGTCAAAGCTACTGCTTGCTGGCTTGAAGTCGTACACTAAAAAGAAAAATCAATCCATCCGTTCTTAAATCAATCCGAAGCGGTATCAATAGTACGGTGAGTTCGGATTTTCTTGAATCAAGTAGAGAAAGATTGATTCAAGGACGGATTATTCAAGTGCGAAATACTTAACTTATCCAAATTTAATCCCTAATTCGTGCTTGGAATAATCCGAAAATGAAATGGATTTAAGTAAAACTAAGATTGAATCAATCTCAAAATGCGCTTTATTTTTGAATTATAATGATGATTTAATACCGAATTTGTACTTGAAATAATGCGAAAATAAAATTAGATTGATTTTTACCAAAAAACATTTATTTTAGAGACAGAAAGAGAATATTATAATAAATTTCAATTATAAAACATCAGCCTCATTTCCGACATGTTTTCTACTTTAAAATTTTATGTACATATTTAGTTATTTTTAAACATGGAAATAATGTTGTTTTTCTACTTGTTCTGTTGTTGTTTCTACACGAAACAATTAAATCCTTTTTTACCTACTTGTGTGGTGTTGATGTGGATTCTACAACAAACTTTGGCAAACACAAGCGTATGCACGCATAAAGAATGCAATGCTGAGATATGTGATTAATAAGTTATATGAAATTAAAACGATCACTTTGTAATTTTACTCTCAGAGTGGCACTACCAACGAAAAGTTCATTATTTTTTTTTTTTTTTTTTTTTTTTTTACTTGGTTAAAGAATTTAATACTTATTTTAAGAAAATCCGGGATTAATGTTCAAAAGTAATCCCATTTAGGATTGTTTTAAGTAAGTTTTAGTGTTATTTGATCTTGAATTTTTGAGTACGACTCGTTCTTAAAGTAATCATAAAAAACTTAATTTATCCCGAGTATTTTTTTTTTCGGTATATAACGTTCAGAAAATTCCACATCACAATGCGTTTAAGAACTTAGAACAAAAGAACGAGCGAAAAAATGTAGGTCAAATTTGATAAAAGCAACATCTGTTGTGTGATGGATGATGAAACTTATGTACTGAAAGACTTTTCACAACTTCCTGGTCAAGATTTGTTTGTGGTTGATGGACGAGGTAATGTTAAAGACAGAAGTTTCTTGTGTGGCACGTTATTTGCAATTGTGCCAGAAGAAGCAAATCATTTGTGACATCAGACATGTCATGTTATGTTATATAAAACGGAGTATCTACAAGAACGGCTTTTACCTTTCTTAAACAGCACAAAGTGCCTTGATATTTCTGACCCTATTTGACATCATGCCACGATGGAAAAAAGCCCCTTGAGTGGTATTCAAATAATAATAATGTCAATTTTGTACCACAGGAGGCCAATTCACCCTACTGTCCAGAACTTCGGCATGTGGAAAGGTATTGGGCTCTACTGAAGAAAGTATAAGAAAACATAGGAAAGGTATTCCTGGACATGTCCGATTTTAAGCGTAAGTGGACAACTTCTTCTAGAAAGGTAATGGAAGCAACTATAAAATCTCTGATGGAAGGTTTTCTGGAAAAAGTGGATGAATTTATCAATATCGAGCTATAAATATAATAAATTTGCGCATTTTTGAAGACGTTTATAGTGAACGGTTCACGTTTAATTTACCTTAAAACAAGTTCATATATGTACGTGTTTTCTGGCTCACTCTTTATAAGTAACGAAAGGGCATTTATCGCGATTTGTCGATGTTAATAAGAATTTTATAAGAAGTATATATTCCTCTGATAGGCCCGAATATCTCAAAACAATTCCTGAACTATTCAGCAAACTTAGTTTTTTTGATTTAGGTCATTTTTGTATTTACTTTTATTTGTTTCCGGGAATTAGAAAAATCTTTGTAATTAGAACTACAAATATACCTCCGAAATAACGCAATTTCTTATGCGTTTAAGTCTCTGCTATAACGTGATTTTTTTTTGGGGGGTTTAAGAATAGTAATTTAAAGTCACGTCGTGGAGACATTGAAGGGTGTCTTCGCGAAGGCCAGGCTGAAGACCACCGGACGGGTCACAGGTTGCGGATAGTGAATGAATGGCCTTTATATATAAAGGTTAGCTGCGAATAAGTGCTTTAGCTCAAATAAGCAGTCCCGGAAAATCAGCGGGTGAGTTCTTTATGCTTCGCCGACGAGGCGAGTAGGTGCCGCCCCAAACTATGCACCTCATCAACCCACCTTCACCCAGCGTCTGTCTCGTATCGAGCGGCTAAAATAAGAAATGCTGTGCCTTTTCAGCTATATCAAAGATGACAGCCCCATCAAAGGCTTAGAGCCTTGGGTTAACTGCTCCTAAATCACAATTGTTACTGAAACCAATAGAAAAAATCTTTGGCACTATGCGCCCACGATTTGGCGTAAAAGCAACAAATTATTATTAATTATTTAAAGAATTGGCTTTTATTTAGCGAACTTTCTGTAATTTGATTATGTTTTATTTTTTTTTTATTCAAAATGACTTTAAAAGCGTTTTTATTTTTATGTCCTCGGCACTTGACATAGACTATAAAAATTTAAAAAATTCTATTCATCTATTCATCTATGATACAAAAATCCCTAGAGGGAAGCGAACTGACACCAAAGTTGTCCTGTGATAGGTCTTTGGTGGAAGAGACCGGTTCTAGTTTTAACACTTTCTATGAATAAGACCTATCACTTTTACATGGGGTTGTCATTGGAGGGGGTCAATTGACACCATTTGACCAGTCACAAATCTATTCTCAATGGACGTGTTTAGTGACAGTTACTTAAATGTAGCATTATTTCAATACGATGTAGTATTATTTCAATAAAACAAGTCCTAGAATTAAATTCAAGAGCCCAATTTTAGAAAGCCCCAAAAATATGTATCACACCACCGGTGAAGACTGTACTGTAATTCATTACTTTTTCTACCTTTTTGTCCTCCATAAACCAGTTACATGATTGGTTCCCCTTTCACTGGTCATGAGTTCTTTCTTTTTGTACCTGTTCTATTTTCACAACTCCCACGACCAGTCTGTGGGACCAATTGACACAAATTTCCCGCAGGGATAATATAGATTTCTGTACATCTGGAGAGTGGTAACAGCAAACAGCAATTAAGAACAAATAGCTTGGTAACCAATTTAAATTTCTGTAAATTGGAGAAGTGGGTGTGGTACCTTCTATAGAAAAACAATTTGCATTTATTAACACTGATAGAAAAATGCATCTTCATATTGATGATGCTCTAACATCAGAATTGTGACATCAATGCCACTACAAATGGCATCCATGATGAATACAGTTCTGCTGTAAACAAACGTGAAACAAACATACATATGTAACGGGTTAGTAAATAATAATATTCGCTCACTTTGACTTAAGTCAATTCCAATGACTTTGACTTAATGACAAACTGTCATTAAATTGATGCTAATGTGTCCTTTCTCCGATGTTACTGCGTCATCGCACTGAGGACATGTTCGTTATTTCTGTGATGCCGATGTGTCATCCTGTTGATGACATAATTTCATTTTGACCCTGATGACACTTTGGCCAAGTGATGTCAAAAACGAAGACACTAGTACTGATGTCAAATACATCAGCGTTATGATGCCTTTTCTATCAGTGTACATTTGGAAAATGGTTACAGTAAAAATTTCCAAACTTGATACCAGTGTTTAAATTGCTTGCTTTAAAATAGCAACAGCAACGAAATTTTTGCTTTGTTTACATTTTTTGCTGCAAATTAAAAAACTGTATTTTTCAATGCCTTTTATTACTTTGATAGAGAGTAAGTGCTGGTTCACACAGGTCAAGTTTACTTCAACAGTTTTATTTAAATTTTCTTTTGAACTTGCGTTCACGTTCATGCACAAAATTAATTTTTGTTTTCTTTTCCTTCAACTTTATAGCTATTTATTATATTACGGATGAAAAAAGAAAAGAAAAATACAAAACTGACTGGTACGGTCAAGTATGTACCCCTTTCCACTCTCTTTACCCCTCTCTCCTAAAAGCTCAAGACTTGAAGAGTCAAACTTGACCTGTGTGAACCAGCACTAAGCAAAAGCAAAAAAGCAAAAGCAGAAAAAGAGAGAGTAAATAATTTTTTTAGTCTCGCTATGTGTATGTTCTTTGCTTAATCAGTCAGCAACGCAACAACTTAAGTAAGTAATAAATTTTGTTTAAGTTTTTTTTGGCTTTTCATGTGCTTAAAGTCAGCAAGTTAACTTCTTTGCTGTTGCTGGCATGCACTTCATACATATATTTTGAATATTTTGAATTTCTTAGTATTTTTGCAGAAATAATGTTTAAAGATCATTACCGTTAGATGTTTTTTTTTTTTGCGAAAAAACTAATTTTTGTTCTTTTATTTAGTGAGTTACGCAAAACCATATTTTTAGTATGTTTTCTCAATAAATACGAAAATACATACCTACATATGTACATATGAAAATAAATAAAACTTCACATGTTAGATTAAAAACTCTATCACTTTTAAACATATGTATGTATGTAAGCAAATTTTACACATAGCTTGGTCATTATCAAAATAAAAATATTTTTCAATTATTCTTCGATTTACACGCGGCGCCACAATTCTCAGTTCTTACCGTCAAAGATTTTTTCAAAACAAATTTCTGCAACAGCAAGCAACTGCGATCAAGTCAAAAAAATGTTAAACAGCCAGCCAAGCAACTACATAAAAAAAAACAAAAACATATTACTTACAGCAACAGCATTTTTTTTAGTGGTTGCTTGACTGAATGTTTAAACTTTAAGCTGAGAACATACACATAGTGACAGTAAATACTCTCACTTTTTCTGCTTTTGCTTTTTGCTTTTACTGTGTTCTGTTTCTTAAGTTAAGTTAAGTTAAGCAATTACAAAAGCATTAAAAATAGTCAAGCATTTTTAAACACTGCTTGATACATAGTTTGGTTATCAACACAAAACACCTGTGTAAGTGGGCTGGATTAAAGAAATCAGGGCTGTAATTTTTAAAACAGAGACAATATGGAAAGTGTTTTGGATTTGAAGGTGCTGAAAGTAGCATTATCTCAGGTACTAAGAGCGAAAGCCAAAATTTTGGAAACAAAAAAATCTGAATTGAAGTGAATCCCAAGCAATATAATATTTTATGCAAACATCTGATAAGGAATAAGTTAATTTGTATAGTCTGCAGATACTGGGAAATTAATTGGGTTATGTCCATATCATTGTTTTGAAATTTGGCATAGTCAATAAAATGTCTACATCAGAGTCCGCAGATCTCTGGTCTACATACCTAAATGGCAATAACTTTTAATATTTTTTTTTTTTTATAGTTTAAGGTATTTACAAAAATTAAACCATAAAGTGACTTATATATGTGACACTAATTTTACTTAAAACTCATGTCACTAATAAGTGACTTTGAAGTATGTCACAGCTATATGACACTAAGTTTTTGTTAAGAAAATGTTTTGCAAAACTAATGCCAAAATGTATACGTGACATATTTTTTTTTTGTTCCTGATTTTGGACAGAAAGCGATAAAAACTGCTGAGTGGCGAACGTGCTAAGCATTGAGAAAGCCAAATGCGGTTTTATTAGGGTTTCGGTAGGACAGCGGTCACATAGGGTAAAGTATGGCAAAAAAATGCTGCCTAAATATATTTTATACACGCGGTTTATTTTATTTTTAAATGGTTTTAATTCACATTGTCCCCAAAAACCAATTGTTGCTTTTTTTGAATATTTCACTACGTTTAAGTAATTTTAAGTAAATTTGCTTAAATAACAAAAAAATACACTTAATCAACAATAGAAAACATAAAGATAATAAAACAAGAAACTGTAAATAACAAGAATTTCCTTGGAAACTTTAAGCATCGTCATCATTATCATCATCCCTCTGGCGTATGATTAATATTGTTTATTTTTACTTTTAAATTCTTGGAAATTTTCCAACGCACCTACACAAAAACACAAATTCCGAAAGAGATTTTTTTTATTTTCATTGTGTTACATTTTTGTCAAGTGAATATATGTATGTAAGTAATCCTGTACACTGAAGATCTCTTCCTGTTTGGCCCTGTTGCTGTCTATCATCACTTGACTTGTTCATCTTGCAGACACATTTTAAATGTGTTTTATCGAAAAGAAATAAATAAATAAAAATGTTATTTTTGTCTTTTATATTTTCTTGTGATTTTTTTGTTTAACAATTGTGACATTTGTTCATCTCCTGGTATTTATTTGTATGTGTTTTTGTGTGTAGGAGTATTTGGAACACATAATCTTTATTGGTGTGTGAGTGTACTAATGCAAGTTGTTGTTGCTGTTGTTTGCTATTACTGCTGACTGTTACTGACAATTGTCGTTATTGTTATTTTTATATTGTTGACAACGAAAAGACGAAATAAAAAGAAACTGTAACGTTGTTCTCGTAACCACTATCAACAATTGAATTGATTTATCGGAGGAAATGTAAAGGAATGAAATCATTTCTATTTTAATGTATGCAAATAACAGAGAAATCTGAGTTAACACCTAAAATATTTTATTAGTACAATACCTTTTAAGCGCGACCGCCAGCTTCCGTCAAAGTCGCTCTACTGGAGTCTTACTGGCCCTGTTATCGGAAAACGGGTTCCGTTCAATTCACAATTTTGGCGAAAGTAAGGTAATTGCTTTAGATATTTCCAAAGCGTTCGACAGAGCATGGCATGAAGCACTCTTGTCAAAACATGTTGTATTTGGTGTCTTTGACAATTTTTCTCGATTTGTATCGAGTTTTCTCAGAGATCGAACTATACGAGTTGTTATAGATGGCGTCTCGTCAAACGGTTTCGAGATTTATTCAGGAGTGCCGCAAGGCTCCGTTATTTCTCCTACTCTATTTCTTATCCCTCTAAGGAGAATGCCAAATTTCCAACCATATCCACTCTTTTGCAGATGACAGTAACATTTTACATTCGTATTTATTTGATTATAAGCCAAGCTTGGTCAAGACCTTGATATAATCAGAATAGGGTCGATTTTAACGCCCGAAAGGAAAATTTAGCATGCTGACCCATAAATGCGGGACGGAACTATATTCCTGATCTGTATATTATATCGAGGGTATAATTATTGAGGAATCAGAATCTCTTATTGTTCTGGGCATGAAAATTAATGTGATATCCGATGAACAGATCATAAACTCGATGTGTCGAAAGAAGCAAGTGCCGCGGTTTTTTTAAAACGATTTAAAAGGTACTTCACTCCATCTGATCTCCTTTCTATTTATACGACAAATATCCAACAACGAATGGAATGCAACTCTTATGTGTGGGCTGGTGCTAAAGAGTCTATTTTGGAGCTTCTCGACAGCGTGCAGGAGAGGGCGAAGGTTCTCATTGGTGGCAACAGCTTATCCAATTTTCCTGACTCCCTTGAACAGAGTCGTCATGTGTGTTTTATTTGCCTGTTTTATCGTTACTTCAAATAGATGTGTTCCGATTAACTCAGGTTTCCGAAAATCGTACTTTCGTTTTTAATACACGTTTTTCCTCAAGAGCAGATCTTTTGGTGGTCGATTGGCCGGTGCATCGTACAACGCATTTCAGGGAAATTTTGTTTTTTGCCAGGACTATTCGTATGTGGAATAACCTTCCTGCTGAAGTCTTCCATCTTACTTTACAAAATAAGTTAAAGTCGAATGTCCACCAGCACATTCCCATACTTCCCATAAGCTTTTTTCTAAGTTCCAACATAATGCAATGTATTAGCAACTGATAATTGGTAAGGCTCCTTGAGGAATCACATAAGGGCTGTTATTTATATTCAAGACTGGGAGTAAAAAGTTGGCTCTGATTTCCTTCTAATGTAGAAAAGTTTGACTTGCTGCAGCTAATCTACAGAAGCTGCTGTACTTCGGCAAAAGTGGTTAGTTCTAGCTTCAGACAAGTGGCGAGTGTATAGTTCTGCCATAAAATACACTCAAATTGCCACCTGTGTGTGTAGTGTAGCGTGTCACTAATGCAATAGGAGGTGCCAGTGGACGCTAAAATTAATTACAGTTCATATTCACTGAGTTCACATAACAAGAGCGTCAAGCTGTTTTTTTAACATGAAAATTCTAATGCCAATATATTTTAGACAAAAGAAACCGACCTAGCAATCTGCCAAAAAGGTTTTGAGCCGGTTGGTCTTGAATTTGCATTTCGAAGGTTTGTTTCGTATAAACTGTATTCAAAAGAATAGTTTTGACAAAAAAAAAACAACGCTTTGTTGGTCTCTGAACCACTTATCACCAAAAATGTTTTTCCCTACATAAAAACCTACCCCAAATTATTAACAACACAATGTTTTTGAAGAAAATTAAGCGTTCACCACAGATTTTTTGAAAACTTAAAAAGCGACTATAAACAAACTAAAGAACAAATAAACTACACAAACGGCTTGACCAATAATTAAAACTTTTACCTTTTGCACAAGGCTTTTGCGTTGTTAATTTTGCTGGTTTACTTGTTTGTAATATTGTTGAAAGCATGTTTGTAGAAAATCAAAAATTTTATCAAAATGTTTTTTTTTTGTACAAACATTAATAATATTGTCAAGCAGTTTGTGCATTTTAGTGCTTAATTGAATCATTTTAGCGAAAATTTCGCTAGAAAAAAATTTTTTTTTTAGGAAAGTAATATTTGTGAAAAGTAATATGTATCTGATTTTCCCTTTTTGTGTATTAGATACCTGCATATATGTTGGAATTTGTCCCTACATCTGGCAACGCTACCCACAATTAAGTTAAAAAGTTATCTAAGAGGAACAAAATCGGTTTAAAATTTACATTCGAAATATTTTCTAGCACTGCATCTTGTCCTTCCTTCACATTTCTGCATTCAAAAATTGTTTTGTACAGAAATTATTGTTATGACAATGTCTTTATTTCAATCACAATCATCATAAATTTCTCAACTTCTCCAGTAGATTGTCAAGGCATTCAATCAAAACTAAAGCGATTGTTGTTTTATTCCCGTTTCGAAGTGATTTAATCAATTGAAATGCTTTAAAATAAAAAATACATATGAACAAAAAAGAAGTTCACAGGATTGACTGTTTTAAAGTCTATAAATATTAATGTACATGGTATCTACACTAAAGAGCAAAATATAGTTTCATATATTCAATAGAACATAATTTAAAGCGATAGAATTTTAGTAAAAGAATTTAATTTCAAGCGGAAAGGTTGCATAAAGGATTATTATTCCATTTAAAATTTTACAGTTAAAGATCTCATATTCTTTATATTGCTGTAATGTAGAGTCATTGGTAAAACGATATATGGGTATCTGATAAAACAAGGTGACCATTAGGTGTATAACTTATTCCCATTTTTTGCAAATATCAAAATGGCCCTAGCATAGTCGAATAGTCCACTGAAAACTATTAAAAAAATTATAATAATTTTTCGCGGTTTTCTAAAAAGGTCACCCATAACACGCGGTAAAGTTGGAAAATTACTTATTTTATTAAAACCTAAGATCCCTGAAGAAGCTGCCCATTGTGGCAGCGAAATATTGGATTAACAGTAAATAAATATATTTTGCATAACCTGACCTTGAACTTGATTCAAAAATAAGAAGAAATTTTTTTCACTCACAGTTTTTTTATGAAATTATTAGGGAATTGCCCTTAAAATGCACGTCCTTTACAAATTAAGAAACTTTTAAACTTTTTTTCATCTATATAATAAAAATGAAATGTTGTGTGTTGCTGATCGCATAACTTGAGAACGTCTTGACCGTTTTGACCTTTAAAATTATGGCCATGGTCCAACTTAGGTTTGTACGGAAAGAAAATTTTGCCTCGCCTACTTTTTCGCCTACTTTTTTTGATTTACCTTAAATCAGAAAACAGCTCCATAGATTTCACTAATTTTTCTTTCAAATGTTCGTATTAATCCATTTTAAGTTGTCATCGAAAGAAAAATTTACCACACCTACTTTTGAGCCCATTTTTTCTATTTATTTGACCGATTTGGGAGATTTTTTCTTTAAAATTATTGCTATGGTCCAACTTAGGTTTTTACGGAAATAAAATATTGCCACGCTCACTTTTTTCGATTTACCTAAAATCAGAAAACAGCTCCATCGATCATTTGTAATCAAGTACCGAGCGAAGCCGAAACGGACAGCTAGTTTATTTATAAAATAATAAAAAAATTTTTATTAATTATTAATTATTATTTTTATAATTTTTTAGGGATTTAAGAAAATCGCTTTTGTGGGTGAGGTTTTTATTTTCAAACGACCCAAGAAAATTGTTTTTGTAAATAACACAATATTCGCTATCGCGTAGTGCTAGGGCCAAAATTTGGTTTTACTCCTAGTGGCCATAATATTCATGCCCCCACCCCAATAGTTAGTGCCGAGGTTATTATGACGTCCTTATTATTTATTTATTTATAGTTAATCTGTGTAACAAGACAAAAGTCTTACAATAACACAGGGTTACATATTGTTCAATATTAAATTTGTAAATTATTTTGACAATAAAAATTTAAACACTAATTAAAAAACAAAACAGTACAAAATTAAACAACTTAAATTATTATATAATAATTGATAAGATGATAAAATGTTGAAATATTATATCAATAATGAAGAAATATCCAAATTTATTTAAAAGAAAAAAAAAAAAAAATTAAGAAAATAACTCAAATAATTGTTTTTTAAAGTGTAGAGCGTTGCTTATATCCTTAATATTTCTGGGTAATATGTTCCAAAGACGTATGACATTAATATAAAATTGCCACTCCGAAATTAAAGTGCGATGCTTAAACTGAACTAGATTCTTTGTTCGATTAAGCCGGCCAAAACTCAGTCTATTGTACAAGTATTCTGGTTCACGGGAGTTAATAATTTTATGTAAGAAAAGTAATGATCTTATTTTCAATAAATCATCAAACTGAACGCCATATAATTTCTTAGAATACGCGGAAATGTGATCAAACCTTTTAAGTCCATACACATATCTTGTTATGTTGTTGAAAAGAACATTAAGTCTTCGTTTACTTTCTGTGTCACAAGAGGAGAAAATTTCACATCCATATAATAACGTTGGGATAAGGTATGTTTTTGCAAGTAATATTCTGATTTTTAACGGGGTACAATATTGTGTAGGCCAAAGGGTTCTAAGCATTGAATATGTTCTTCCACATGCTGCAGTAATATGATCGCTCCATGTCAAAGTGCTATTGAATATAACTCCAAGGTTTTTTGCTCTTTCAACAATCTCAATAGGCTGATTATTTATATAAATTTTTGGTTTCACAATTATTTTGCTCGTTCTTTTTCGAAAGACAATGCATTTGGATTTCTGTGGGTTTAAACTCAGCCCATTAGCTGCAGCCCAGAGAGAAACTCTATTTAAATCATCATTTAGTTTTTGTATGCAATCATCTAATTCCTTACAATTTCTATTACTCACATATAATTGTGCATCATCAGCATACAGACGAATATCGCAGTGCATTAGTTGACATGGTAAATCGTTTGCATATATTGAGAAAAGAAGTGGACCAAGAATTGATCCCTGTGGAACACTTCTTCTTACTGGTAAAAAACATGAAGTTCTATTCTTTGTCTCCACACATTGAGAACGGTCTTCCAGATAGGATGACATCAGATTAATCGATGTTGAAGAAAAATTCATCATTTTAGATAATTTCTGTTTTAATATTGTATGGTCAACCGTATCGAACGCCTTGGAGTGATCCAATAAGACTAGCATTGCCAAACGTCCGTCATCAACTTCCCTTCTTAAATCTTCAGCTACATCAGTCAATGCAGTAATGCAACTATGCTTTGCACGAAAACCAGATTGTCGATCGCTAAGTAACCGGTTATCTCTTATATATAGTGCAATTTGATTATGCAAAATTCTTTCCATAGCCTTTGATAGATAGGGTAGAATCGCTATTGGTCGAAAATCGTTGTTGGATTTTGGTATGGGCAAGACTTTTGCCTGCTTCCATCGAGAGGGAAAGGTGCTTGTTGTGATAACTTTATTAAAAATATGAGTTATCAGTGGAAGAATCGATGGAAGTAACATCTTAACAAACAACGGATGTAGACCATCAACACCCATAGCATTCGATTTTATTGAAGCACAGCTTGTGTAGACGTCAATCTGGGTAACACAGTTAAAAGAGAAATGGTTTAAATTAAGATGATTTATACGATAACCATCATAGAACTCATGATTTGCTTCTGGCATATTAATATTTACAAACTTCTCATTTATCTCATCAGGGTTTTCAATACATTTAGTAATATTTTTGTGTTTACCAATACCAATATCACGAATAGTCTGCCACGTTTTCTTTGCATCAATTGTATTAGCAAATTTCTCGGAATAAAAATTTGTTTTAGCTTCTCTGATCTTTTTTGTAACGATCTTTCTAGATTCACGAAAAACTTTATAAAGTCCAGTTGTTTTGTATCGTTTCCATCTGGCGTAGGCTAAGTCACGTTCGGCTATAAGCCTGCCAATCTGTGTTGTAAACCATGGCTTATGTTTATGGCCAATGGCTTTTGTTCTTAATGGAACCGTTACATCAAACAGATATGTTAGATGTTTTTCTAAAAAATTCAGTTGTTCATCAACTGTTAACATGTAGTAGATGCTGTTCCAATCTATTTTACGATATTCTTCCTGCAATGTTGTATAATTTAGATTTTTGAAGTCATGGTAAGTAATTGTCTGGTTTGGAATTTTTAGTTTAATATCATATGTCATAAATATAAGATCGTGCTTAGAAAAGCAGGGTGCCGATAACTGATCGTATATGAGTATGTTAGAAAAATTTGAAACAAAAAATAGGTCAATTAGTGTGTTGCTGGTGTTTGTGAAATGCGTGGGGGTACTAGTATTAGTAGGAACCAGTCCTATAGATTGCATGCTGTTAAGAAGGCTGTATTCATTACTGTTGGTATTGATACACAAATTGGCGAGAACAACTTCTACGGTAGCTACTATGTCATGACAAAATGTTGTGCTATTACTAAAAAATTTTGACATAGAACCAGCGTTACCATATATTTAAAAAAAAAATCTTGTTATCTCATAAAAAAAACTTGTTTTCGCAAGAAAAAACTTTTTTTTCAAAAGTGCCTAATTTTTTAAAGAAAATACCAAAATGTATTAGGAATTCATTTTTTTACAGATATAAAAAAATAATTATAAATTAGCCATTTCTTTTGATTGCTTAAAGTTCCTACAATCACTGTTATTTTTTTCAAAAAGTTTTTTGTTCGTAAAATACCACATAAAGTTGGTTTTTCTAATTGTTACTAACACTATTTTTGTTTAAATTAATTCTTGAGGAAATACGCTTTACATTTGCTGTAGATATTGGTAACGACAACATTGAGTAAACAAATTTTTTTAAATATGGAAAAACTTCGGATTTATCACAACGTCTTACTTTAAATACATTCTCCCAAAAACTATCAATATTTTGCACTTTTTGTAAATTATGTTCCGAAAAAGCAAAGTGAATATCATTTACTTCTACAACATTTGGGAAAATAGCACATAATTGAGCAATACTTTTTTGGTAACCTTTTATTACAATAAACTGTTCTAAAACTTCACCTTGTTTAAGGAAGTCGTTATCAAAGTCGAACCTTCTTAACAATCCATTGCAAAGTTCAACATAAAACTTTAAACAATGAACTCTTAAGTCTGTTTCATCATCTTCAGATAATTTATACGAAGCTAGTGCTAAAATTACTTCAGCACCTAAATAAATATCTATGGGATTTTTAAGGAAGTATTATTGTTTACATTAATTTTTTGAAAACTTCCAAAACGTACATGCTTAAAACTTAAAAACTTTATATATTTACAAAAAAACTTGAAAAAACTTTAAATAAATTAAAAACTTTTTGGCATCTCAAAAAACTTGCAAAAATAGGAAATCTTGACAAATGGCAACGCTGCCTGGAACCCAAATAAACCCGCACAAAAATCACATAACGCCAAAAAAAAATCGCATATAGATGAAGACATCAAAAAAAACATTCGGCAAAAAAAAAACTTTTACATGAATCCTAACCTCATATAACACTAATTTGTTTTGGCGGGTCCATGATAGCCCATTAGTCATAAATAGGGTACATTCACGGAAAAAATGTGGTATGATTTCAAGTCATTTAGAATGGAATTGTGCAAAACTTAATATCAATACGTGCATTTCGCCACTATTAATGCTGGTTGTTGTAACAAAATTATAAATTTTTTCGGGTGGTCGTTCCACACAATCATAAGTCTTTTCCTACTTAGCCGATTTTGCTAGATCTCAATTCTAAGCTGCTTAGGAGAACTAGAGAAAATTTGATACCAATATTGTTCTTTTCTTTTGAGTCGTTTGAAAGTGAGCGTGATTTTAATAGATGGACAGACAGACAGACGGACATAGCTAAATTGACTTAAAATTACTCAAGTTTCCAGAATATATATACTTTACGGGGTCTTATATGAATATAAAAAAGATTCACTTGTTGAAAAACTTAGTATACCCTCTTCACAATTAGTTGTTGTGGAGGGCAGGGCTGCCAGATTTGACGATTTTTCGTCATTTTGACGATATTGTGTTCCGAAATTTACAAAGTGCCGATTAGCTGATTTTTATCTTCTAAAAAGTGACGATTTTTTTTCAGTCTCCAAGGTCTGAGTAAAACATTACATTTTCTGACAATTTCGTATTTTAATCTTGGAGTGTTTAACAGCCGCACTTTAACAAGAGCGGAAGGCGGAACGTTTTCTTTCACTTAGCTTTCACGCTGATAGCTTTCTTGTTTAATAAAACCCACAAGTTATTAATAAAAATAAAGATAAAAACGCAAGATTGACCAAAAAATAGCTAAATTGCCATTATTTATTAACAACAGGGGCAAGCTTCACTACAAAACGAGCTGTCCTATTCTGTTCTATTCGAAAACTAGAAAAACTTTAAGGCTGTAATATGCAAGTCTTAAGAAAATATTTGATTATTTTCAAAGTACAAAAACAACAATGTTACACTTTGCTTATCTTTCGTCAAACCATCATCGAATGAACCTTTGAACCTTCACGAGTTGTAAAAGAGTATCTACATGAGTTTCATATACGATTCTTGACATTTAAGTCTCGTTAGACTATCTTTATCTACGTCTTAAACGATTCCCACAACGCTGCGCTATGGAAGAATCTCACTCGTATTACAGTTTTTCCGTGTGAGGAATCTTCTACGATTAAAAAGTGCAGTCATCGACGATCAAATACGCTCTTCATGAGACTCTCAGCAGCTCTTACACGATTGAAAATGACAGCTGGGTGTGAAGTAATTATGTTTTTGCTTAAATGTTTTTTTTTTATAAAAATCGAATAAAAATTTTTTAAAAAAAATAAATTTAAAGTTGTCCGATTTTTTTGACGATTTTTCGAAACGATGAAGACGATTTTTTATTTTTTCTCAGAAACTGATGATTTTCTAACAAATTTATCTGGCAGCCCTGGTGGAGGGTGTAAACATATCCGAATAAAATATCACCCCTATCGTGAATAACAAGTGGAATTTTTGTTCCCATGAGATTTTCATTCCCTAAAAGGGGAAAAAAGCAATTGTGAATCGTGTGAAAAAGTTTTCACGCTATCAGTTCCAGTGAATGTAAAAAAAGAAGAAATATTAAAAAAAATTTAAATCAATGAAATTTTTGTTCCAAAATATACACATACATATATATTTTAAAGAAAAGCTTAAATAATAAAGCCAGGCCCACAATTTCGAAAAGAACATTTCTTTCGCAGACTTTAATTGAAACCAATAATAAAAACTAAAATTTTTTTTTGTTTTCAATACAAATAAATCTTCTTGTCGACATCGTAGGCCAGGCAGTTAGTATTGGAGGGATAGTTTGATAACAACGTAAGTTTATTTAATGTAGTAAAATATTTACCAAAATTCTGCCACCAAGTCTTTCGAAAGCTTCACAAATCCGCAGGCAATCGATGTGTTGCTCTGCATTTTGTTGACCAATATATCGGTTTGAGCCTTCCTTATTAACAGATCTAGCCCTTAATATTTGATTTATAGGAGGGACTACTTACATTTATGTTCTGTTCCCTAGCAATAATAAATTGAGAAATTCTATGGGAAAATTTTCACGATAAGGGGATTTTTTCCCGTGAACATTTTTCACGTTATTATTCTCCTTTGAATTACCTTTTTTCATGGGAATTTTTCACGATCGCAAATATGTGAAAAGGGGAAAAATTATTCACGATAGGGGTGATTATTTTTTCGTATTGACCTTAACGATTAACAAAACAAATGCATGGCTTATCAAAAAAAGCCAACAAAATCGCCAAATCGAAATTTAGGACGCCATAGTCTGAGTTCATACGGCTCATGTCTTATTGGCAAGTTTCTTCCTTTTTCTTCTTTGAACATGAATTGGCGTTCTAATGATTCATGTCATGTTGACGACCTGTGCTATTTTGATATTGAAAATACTCATTTCTTTTCCCCTCGTCCCTCTCGCCAATAAAGTAGCAATACAAGATTTAAAATCGCCACGTTTGGCGAGATATCGCCACATCTGACAACCCTGTTTGGCAATTCAAGCACGAAGTGTCAAAAATTGTTTATGTTTTTATGTTGGCTTTCATGAAAATTGTTTTGGCCTTTTTTACTATTTCTATTTAAATATCAATTCATATTTAAATACTAGCTGTTAATCCTGTCCGGAGAAAAACAACTTTAAGGTAAGGTCCAACGGCAGTTCCATATGGTTGGCAATTCTTAGCTTTATTGGATTTTAGGGAACTCCAAAAATAGCTTAACTGTAATGCCCAATTTTTGGGATTGATATTAAAACACATTTATTTATTTTCTTCACTAAACACATAGTTCACCGATGTGGTACATTTACGTTCATTTTAAGGTTCCATTGGAATAACTTAGCAAGGTGGTTGCAGTATTAAACCAATGCAACAAAAACAGGAAAAGCAATTGCCTTGAGGCCACCTTGTAAACAAATACACTTTTTTATGATATTTTTTTTTTTTTGTATTTAGTAGTGCTTCCATACTTTTATCTTAATTAAATAAAAATAAGACTTTTGAAATAAGACTCAAATAATCAATCTGTATTTAAATACGATTTAAGTTTATATGAAAATTAACTTAATATAGATTTAAAAACTATCCTGAAAATTGGGCATAAGATAACACAATTTTGCCGCACTCCTTTTCCCCTCAATTTTCCGTCCGTAGTCTTAAAATCTTAGATCCGACTATTTCAAGCTGTGCTCCATTCGACAAACTATTTTCGCTGGCTATCGAAAATCGATAAACGAGTGTTAAATTTGTATTATGAGTTGACAGCACTGTCTAAAATTTCGTTATGCATCGAATTTTTCAACGAAAACAAATTTGCTTCAAAAGTGCAAATAAATTAAAAAAACCTTGTTGAAAATGTAAATATTTGTAAATTTCTTTGGGTTCGTATACCAAATCGCACATTCTTAATTAGTTTTGTCCGTTTTATGCGAGTCCAACAACTATTGTAAAGGCTTGTTTTCCTTATATAACAAAATTCTTGTTGACAAAATGATTTGCGGCAAAGTTCAGCATGTAAAAAGTGAGATGAAACCCCACAGAAACTTAACTGCTTAAAAGCAATCATAATTCCGTCGTGGTCACAATTATCTTAAACTTTAGTTTTATTTTTTAAATTTGTAAACAAATAATTTTTATTTAAAGTGACAGATGGTAGAAAATGTGCTTCTGTGAAATAAACTTAATCATAATAGCAATTTTTTTATCGAATGTGCGCCATAATACCAAATGAAAATGCAAATTCGACTGCTGTTGAAAATCGAATTTAGTTCGTAATTGGCACTATACATAGATAGTTTTTTATGTAGTTTTATTTTTATTTGACCTAAAAAATGAATTTTTAAACATAAATTGATATTTAAATAGAAATTGATTGTGAAAGTGAGATCAATTTAAATTTAGAAAAAAAAAAGATTCTTTTCAAACAAACATTGTAACACTTTTTTCATATTCCCTTTCTATTTTAGTAAGATGTTTTTGACAGATTGGTAACCAGGCGAATTGCGTGGTTTTTTTTTTTTTTTTTTTTTTGTTGTAGCGAAAGGGCCACCTATTTATTCAATTCGCCCTGATTTCGATGGCCAAAACCAAAATTTCAACTTAATATAAAAGACGAATTCAAATATAAGGTGGAGGAAATCCTGCAACAATAAAAAGCAGCATCATCAGATTTTTGTTGTTGCATTCGTTGGCCGATTAGCCAAAGAACATTAGCAGCTTTTGACATTTCTTACTCTAATTAAGAAAAAAAAAAGGTTTAATGTAAAGTGAATTCGCTTTGTTACATACTTTTATTTTTACTTGCTGAACTTTACCCTTTTTAATGCCACAAGTTTAAATTTATACAAAACTCTGAGACTGGAATACCCTTACATCGGATGATAGACAATATTAAAATTTGATATTTAAATTTAAAATTTTGTTAAAACAAATCCAAAGTTTTGTTATACTAAAAACTGGTGAAACTTTATAAAACTACGAAAATACTAATATTGACTTTAAATACTTCTCCCTTATTATGTACATTTGCCAGAGAAAAAGAGTTATTTGCTCTAATGCAAATAAAAATTATTAGCATAATTTTTCCTTTTTTTATATTTATTTTTATATGTAGATATGCAAATGAAAACGTTAACAATTTTACTCCAATTTCAAAAACTGTTTTCCCTAAATGTATGCTTCGTTATTTTTTGTTTACAAACAAACTTTTAATAATGAAACTTCTTTCTTTGCCATTCAACCGTAATTAAATTGAATGAATTTCATGAAGCCGCAGTCAAATATGAATTCCTGTAGTTAACGGCGGGAAACTGGTGGTTATAAAGAGAGATGAGATGTGTCAAAGAGTGGGTGACAAAGTAGTTGCTGACTGGCAGGTTGGTTGGTTGGTTGGCTGACTGAATGACTAACTAACTTATTGAATGAAATGTGCAAATATTAAATCGAAATTAATAAATGAAACATTTTAGAGCACTAAATACACATACACAGGGCAAAAGGAGAAAAGGAGAAAAGAGCGCGAAAAGTAAGACACCAAAATGAAAATATAAATTTCAATATAAATACAGGTCGTCCATATGGCACACTTTCTTTGCCAAATAAAAGTGATTTTTTAATGAATGATTACAATATTTCGTGTACTAAAGTAACACTTTTAGAAACGAAATTAATTTTAAAATAAAACAAACCCTTAATTTAATTACCGATATCAAGAATTTTAGAAATTATATATTTTGCTACTACAGATTTTTCAAATTGGCCAAGGGCTTAAACAAAGTCAAAAAAAAAGTAATGTCGGTCAAGCCCGATCCTCCGAAAAATTATTAGGATTAAACCATATTTGGGACCCATGGTGAATTATGGACCCAGAAAAAGATTCATATAAGAATTTAAGATTGGTTCGTCTTAAAGCCACTTCGGAAAGGGGGTTTATATGGGATATATGGTGAATTCTAGGCCAACCAGTACTAGGTTTTGCCATGACATAACAGCAACAGTATTTTCGCCAGAAGTCTTTGTTTGTATATAGACCGATTAAAAAATATGGTAAAACGATCTATGTTGCAATAAGATATTTTTGGACTTAATTAAATCCTTTTAATCCAAACATTATAAAAAAGTTTATAGACACAAAGACTATTCCGGAATGAATGTTGTATGGGGCCACGTCCTTATGACAATTGAAAAGTATGTTCCAAATTTTATCGATTTATCTTTAAAATTGCGACCTGTATTTTCTGTACAAGGTTACATGGGCAGAGAAACAGCCTGGCGGACGGACGAATTTGGTCGACTCAGAAAATAATTGAGGGACGATTGGTATACTTAAAGGAGGGCCTGCTCCGATATTTTTAGGTATAACAAACATTCGCACAAACACATAATACCATCTTTACTATTGTGGTGTTGTTATAAAAACGGAATCAATCTTCGCAAGCCAACGGAATCCATCTAAATAAGCCATTTTAATAATTGACGACACGGAAAGAAAATTAATAATTGGTTTATGAATAAAATTAAGAATGACTTCCGTGGAAGCCAGTATCTCAAGATACAGCAGTCGAGTTACCGCTTGTTAATATTAGAGCAGCTATTCCCCTAAGATTTGAGATGAGAGAAATCGAAAAGGCTATGTGTGAATTAAACACCAAAAATCAGTAACAAAATTTTCTTGGAGCTACATCGCTTAGCAAAGATAATTATTCTTTTTATTTTATGATATTTTACGCCTTGAATACTTCCCTCAAGACTGGAAGGTTTTCTTAGTTAACATAGTACCAAAGCCAGAAAAAGATTATACAAAAGTTGAGTCATAAAGGCCTATTAGCTTTTTATCTAATACATCAAAGTTATTTGAAAAACTAGTAGTTTCAAAATTAGCACTGATTTTAAATGAAAATAGTTGTATTCCAAACCCTCAATTCGGGTTTAGAAGAAAATTAAACAAACTCATAGAATAGTTAATGTCATAAGCAAAGCTTTTGACAAAGTCTGGCATAATCGCTTATTACATAAAATAAAGCTTAACTAACCAGCAAACACGCACAAGCTGTTAGAAAGCTACATAGTCAGTCGCAAATTTATCGTTAAAGACGCTGAAGTCCCACAAGGCAGCATCCTGGGCCCTCCCCTTAATTTAATTTACTAAAATGAACCTAAAAGCAATTTAAATAAATTGGCTTATTGAAAGAAATTCTATTCTTAGACTCGATTGCAAACTTCTACTTTACAACTCTATCTGAAAGCTAATCTGGTGCTACGGCATTTATTAATGGAGCACTGCCTCGACCCTTAATATTGAAAAAATTCAAACGGGCAAAAATTAACTTCTTCGAATAATCACAGCCGCTCTCTGGTATGTTGAAAACTTAAGCACCCGTAAGGATATTTAACAAGGCTCAAAATGCATCCGAGTCAACAAGCTTGAAAAGCTTATATGAGGGAGGGCCACACTCTTTTTTTTCGTTTATAGGGCCACACTCGCTTAAGGAGAAGAGATACTGTACGACTCATCCGATTAGAAAAGCTCTAAACACCTACAAATGTGAACAGAACCCGAGAAAAAAAACATTGTCGGCCGACACTGGCAGGACATAAAATACCCAGTAAAAACTTCGCCTACAAAATAATGTGTGAAAGAAGCTATTCATTTTGAAAAAGTAGGTGAAGTTTTAACTGGGTAACGTTTGATTAATTACACAGTGCTACATTTTGCGTTTTAACAAAATTCCAATACAAATATTGCGGTTTATTAAAACTCTTAAATTTAAAGGGGGCTCCCATACAACATGTTCAATGCAGACTAGAAATATATTGAAGAAGAAGCCACATAACTGCCAAGAAATAGCCCATAGGGAGGTAAAATGAATGACCGACCTCAATTAGTTTTTTGTCCTTAACACATACTTGCCCCTTATCTCCACTTCTTAGAGGGCTCCCATATAAATATTGCGTTTTATGAAATCCTTAAATTAATAAAAATGTTCTACTTTTCTGAATAAAATCAAAAGTTGTTAACAGATTGTAACCATTTATGGCTTGTTTTGTTTGCAGCTTCATTTTTTATATGTCTGATTAGAAGCATAGTTGCATTTTCCAATTTTTGATGAATTTTTAAAAAAACAAAAAAATTTTAAAATGTTGCTAAGAAATTTTTCTAAAACGAATGCGTATCTTAGAAAAAAATCACCTTTACTTAAAAGTAATTTTATCGCGGAATTTTTTTTAGTAATTTCAATAAACTAAACCGTTTTTGAGTTACGCGAATATATGTTGTGCAACCTCCTCCATTTTCGAAATAACGGTGTATCTCGAAAACAAGAGCTAACCTAAAAAAAACGCTGGGCACCATTGGATTCAAACGCCATGTTCCCGGCTTGTCTCAAAAAAAGTGTCAAATTCTGCCACAGTGTTATTGTTACCTCATATTTAATATATGAAGATTCAATAAATTAATAATGAAAAAAAAAATTTGAATAAAAAAAAACATCTTAATTCTAATATCGAAGAACAGATTATGAGTTATTCAAAAAATTTTTGTTGAATTTCATATAAATTTTAAGCTTGAGAATGCTCCTTTAAAAAATATATCTGGCAATCTTGGCAGCCAAATTGCATAACAATTTCTTCTTGGATAGAGCAATAAACTTAGTATTATCCCACTTATAAAAGGGAGGGGGGGGGGGGGGGTGCTTTAAAACCATGGTAGATAAGGCCATGATGGCATTATTGCTCAATTAAATGGGAGATAAAGCCGTAATGGCCTTTTTGCCCAATCATTGAGAGGCAAGGTCATATGTAAAATTTTGTGAAATGAGAGATATAGCCATATTTGTTTTTCGCAAATGAGAGACAAAGCGATATTTTTTCAGAAAATAGTTATGCATGGTGTAAATATTCTGTAAAAGGGAAAGTCTTAAGTTCTCATTGAAAAACATTTTTTTATTCTTGTGACGCACGCAGGAAAACTTTATTCAGCGAAGCCGCCTGCCGCGTCCTACTGGCGGCAAAAACCCCTAAGCATGGCCGCAGGCCGTCACGCAGAAAAACTCTAGTATGCGAAGCCAGATTTTAATACTTAACTTTAGTGTCTCCGGAACTGAAATAAGAGATAAAGCCATTTTCTAATATTGCTAATGTGAGCTAAGGCCATGATGGCTTTATCTCCCATTTAAACTAAAAAAAAAAACACAAAATGCTTTATCTCCCTATTGAATGAGAGATAAAGCCATCATGGCCTTATCTACCATGGTATTAAAGCACCCCCCCCCCCCCCCCCCCCCCTTATAAAAGCTTCTTGATGGAGGACTAATTAAAACATAATGTGGTTGACAATAATATGGTTAAAATAAACATAAGATGTTTAAAAATAGTTTTGTTTGGGGACACCATAGTAAAACATGTTTTTTTCTCTGGGTACATACACCATTAGTAAATATATTCTATTATGGTTGCAACTTACAATACTTTTTTAGTACAAAAGTTCAAACATATTATAGTGACTTCCAGCATATTTCTGTTACAGGTTTTTGCCTTGTTAAATTAGTCCTTCTTAAGAAAATAGCAACCATGTAATGGTTGCCTGCTATAATATTATGGTTAATAATGTCATATTATGATTACCACAAATTATAGTGTGATTGTTGAGGAATCCCAAAAATTTGGCTTTCTATATGTTTAATGTTTAAAAGTTAAACAGCAAATGCAACAGCTCCATGTGTAAACATGATAAGAAGTTTAATTACCCGTTTTCGAAACCGAAAATCAGTTGAAATTGAAAAACCAAGAACTTTTGCTCGACCTGTTGGCAAAAAAGAAACGGATTCATCTCCGTCCACTCGGCGACGTGCTCATCATTGGGGAATCTCCAGAACAGAGATGCGACGCACTATAAAAGTTAATTTTCTTAATAAATTTCAATTGAATTAAGCATTAATGCGCCTCCTAGGGATGCAGCACAAAGACTTAAATATGTCAATCAGTCCGTCGAATTTGGACCAACATATAAAGTTTGAATTTAACCGAATTTTCAGCTTAAATCTAAAGTAAGTTACTCGAACTTAATTTCGCTTTTTTCGATTTAATGCAATGAGGTACCCAATGTAGCATGCATTTAATCAATCAGCATATGCCATTAAAAAACGCCTATGAACAGGCAGAAGTTATGTTTCAAAAAGAAAATACTACTGTTTACATTTATTGCACATAGCACTTGCCAAGCTAGACGTCACACCCAAACAGTGTTGCCAGATGAGGAGATTTTTTATTCTACGAATTGGGGATTTTAACATTTAGTTTCTAACAGAATATCGGGAGATTGAGGTATTATTTCCAAATATAAGATTTTTAGTTTAATTTTTTGGAAGTTGCTTAATAAGTATTTAAGATTATCGTTCAGTGTTTGGATATAACCAGAATATCATTTAGCGTGCGGCTCACACATCCAGTAACGAAATCTATTTTTTAGTATTTTTGTATACGAACACAACCTTAATACCGTTCGTAACTATTTTCAAGAAAGAGCCGAACATAATATATTGTTCTGTTCTTCGTTAAAACAAACAGAACAATTGTAGTGATACTGAAGATAAACATTATATTTTTATGTTCTATAATCATTACATAGCGTTCTGTTCTTCGTTACAAAACATATCAAATTAGGTAATTATCAGGGTGCTCAGTCGAATAATTCGAATTTTAGACGATTAGTTGTTCGAATAATTTAAAATTGCTAATTCCGATTAAAGGGTTAATCGAAGAATTAATACCGATTAATCAAATAATAATAATAATAATATATAGTATTCCGTTAAATGTATAATTTTTTTAAAGTTTTAAGTCAAATACAGTATGTGCCCGTTGGAATTAAAAAAAACAGCCATATTTAGTGAGCAATTTAGCTCATATATCTGTTAAATTTTTTCAACACAATTCAATAATTCATTTCACAAAAGAAAAACAACGACAAAGGTATGTTAACTCAAAGATTTGTAGTAATTTATCGGGAATGTTCTAGAAATCGAAATGAAGCGAAACTGAAATCAAACGATAATTTAAATTCAATTACTATTTACAACATGACCGTAGTATTTCGTGGTTTTAAGCGTTGTTCTCGCAAAACTATAGATATTTAAAGAATGAAGTAGACAAAATGAAATATTTTTCTGAACTTTCAATACATGGTCGTTTTTAAAATTTGCTCGATTTTAAATCCACTTCATTTCGATTTATAGAACGCGCCCGTATTTTATAACAAAATATTTCATTTATTTCTCTCTTTAGAACGAGTTTGGCTTGAAAATATTGTACGAAGGATAAATCTAATAATGCTAAATGTAACAGACGTCCAAAAATATATTAACGTAAATGTTTTTCAACAACTTCACTAATTTATTACTTACACAGTGACTATAACATAGTAAATACTTGAAGAAGATGCTCCACCAACAAAATTAAAGATACTATGATCGATTCTCTAGATGAAACTATTTGCAAAGCATGGCAGAGAAAAAGCCAAAGTTTTATTGACTTTTTTAAAATCTAAATGCCCGAAGGTGAAGCAATAATTTGGAGCTACATTGACAAGTTGTATTTAAAGAAGAATGTTTATTTACTCAAGTACTAATTTTTTCGAAAATTATCGAATTAAATATCGCCATTTATAAAATTTCTGGATTCAGAATTATTCGATTAATCGATAAATTTTAATTTAATCGAAAAAGTCAAAAATTAAAAATATCGATTAATCGTTTAATAGAACAAAAATAAAACCTGATTAATTGAACACCCTAGTGATTATGAAGACATTCATTATATCGATACCTTCCCGTAAGAATGTATTAAGCGACATTTCTAAAATTGTGTAGGAAACGAAAAAAACGTTTCATTTAGTTATTTATTTTTCGGATTTTATTGAAAGAAACATATTTGGAAAGCGATTTTCAGAATACAAAACATATTTAAAAATGTGGCTTAGCATAGTTTCTTTGGCGGATAATACAAATTACAGGGTGCCACATTATTCCAGTGAGAAAACTTGACGGTTGATACAATTTTATTTTCACCCTAGTTTCCTTCGCATCCGTGATAGAGCAGCGAAACCCAGGCCAAAATGTGGCGCTTAATTTCTAGTATAGTTCCACATCAAAAAGTTATTTTCGAAAAAAGTGTCGCTTAATACATTCTTACGTGAAAGTATCGATATTTTAATATTCTATAGTGTTTCTTTTTTTACTTTAATGAAGGAATGAGCAAACAAAAATGTTTAGCAATGACCACAGCTCGAATAGCTTCTGTGTGTATTGTGTACTGGTTTTGTTTGTGAAAAACTCTTTCGCTGCATTTTCGTTTTTTTTTTTCGTATATATATTTTCCTAATGTAAACAATTTTTCGTTTTCTTTACCAGCCAAAAGGATGCTAATCACAACTGAAACAAACGATCATTATTGTGCCGAACCGAACACATTGAAGTTTGTGGTTTTTAAAAAATAACAGAACGCAATAAAACGTTCTCATCTTTCTGTTGAGTTTGATAAGTACAGTATTACTTTTGTGTTCGAAGATCACACACAGAGAAAAGTTATTTTTTAATGATTTACTACACAGACACTAAAAGTGATTAATTTTATTAATTTCTATTATTCAAGTTGTACTTTTAACTTTCTTTTCTTTTGAGGTTTATAGTAGGATTTTTTTGCCAATATATTTGAAGAACATTTTAATCAATTACGTCCTTATCTTTCAGGGAAGGGACACCAAATTCCGATTAGTTGCAGAGTTAGAGGGTTAAAGTGTTCGACAGAAATATGCCTCGCAGGATTTTATATAAATCTTCTGCATACATCACACACCCAAAATGTCAGATTTTTGATAAGAATGTTCAAAACGGTTAAACCTTAACCCTATAATGTCCTACTGACGTAAAATTAAAAAATGCCGCTACACATATATTTTTGTTTCGTCCCCCCCTTCCAGATTCACTCCCAAGAATCTTATTACTTTTTAAGTAATATACAGCGTTCTAACGAGCATTTTTTAACTGGAATATTCTGAGGGCTTCAAAATTGAAACTGGGGCTAGAAGTTTTCTGGCAACTCACCACCAAAAAAATGTATTACGTTCCAAGAGCAATATTAACAACTTTTTTTATTTTTTCAAATAATTTGCTTTTGAATTTCTATCAAAAGACAGATGAGTGCCATCTACCATAATTTTAATTGAAATTCAATTAATGAAAGTGACTCTTAAAAACATTGAATTCAAATTTTTTTCAAAGAAAAGATTTAAAGAAAATTTAATTGAAAACTAGTTTGCAAATTTTTCCTTTCAATGCCAAAATAATGAAAATTACTAAATGCGAATGAAATGTAAAATATGTTTAAATAAGAGCTACGTAAACAAATGTAAATACAACCAAATCACAGTGGGAAGGAAAGGACTAGAAGCATTAAGGCTTGGGTATTTTTACAAGATCTAGTAAGTAAGAAAACTGAAACCCAGGAACAACAGAAACCTGGAAAATTTATAAAACAAATTGGACCCTTTCTCATTGAATATTTTAATGGAAATTCGCTAATCTACTCTCAACGGACTACGGCATCATAACATGCTAACAACTGTTTTTAGCTATTGTTAATGATATGGATACTGACGATATGTAGTTTAATTAAAGCAGCACGACTTGCCTTAAACCCGAAAAAACACTGAATTTATCACAAACAAAATACCTATAATTGGTTTGAATCATTCCCAATAATTTTTGATCTTTTTTAATGTTTTCTATTTATTTATTTTAAAGATGGAGTTTTCTCAAATACTTAAAAAAATTCGGCGTGAAATATCCAAAGCAGAGTCACAATTTTATGACGAAATGTTATCGATATTTTTAAGCAGGTACCTGTAGGACATTTAGAAACAATTTATCAAAAATAATCTATAAAAAAACGGTATATTAATATTTTGTATTTATGCCCCACTGTGCAGCATTGCTTATGTCCTGTATTCATATGCAAATTTTTATGTAGTTCAAGTGATGCGTGAACTCTCTTTTACAAGTGAATAATTAAGAAATTAACAACAGACCAAATGCCTGTGAGAACCCTGTGGCCATTATTCTGTATAAAAAGACAGGCAGCTTAAAATTCAAACAAAAGAAAGAGGGTTGGCATTAAAGGAATTTAAAGGATAATTGAATTTTGCTTTAATATATGAAAGTTCCAATAAATTAAAACATTGGTTAGATAAAAGCAACAACTATTAAAATGAAATAACGTTTTAAAAAAGATCTGAATTTAATAAATTTTTGAAAAATTTCAACCAGCATTAAATAACTTCCAAATTCTTAAGCAATCCTCGTTAAAAATTTTTAATAATATATACAAAGGGCCCTTAATAAAATAAGGATCACCATTGTGTTTATTTGCACATTTAAACACACAAATACATAATAACCGTCACTGACTGCAAATAAATGGACAGGTCACAAGACTGCAATTGTCATAAAGGAGGCGCCTGGTTCAAGGAAATCACACATTTGTCTGGAAGCAAAAACAATTGCATTCATTGAGCGAACGAACCGGACCCAACATAAAGACAAACATTCAATTTCCATAAATCATGGACAATTAAGTGGAAATTTATACACATATTTTACATATTTTTGTATGAAAGTAAATATGAATGAATGTCTATGAAATACATATTGAATGTGTTAACTACGACATGTGTAAACTACACATGAACATGGGCTTAAAAGATTTTTTTAAAGAGATCTGTGGATTCTTAGGAACTATTGCAGATTTTGGTTTAAAACAAGTAAGAAAATAAAGTCGATCAAGCCCCATCATAAGACACCCAGTATATAGAGCCAAAGCTTCGAGAGTACACCCATAGATTGAGTATGGGTGCACCTGCCAGCACAAAATTATGCTATGAGGTAAAGATTCATGTATGTAAAAGTTCCTTGTGCCGAATATTGTTTAGATATGTATCTTAACCTAAATAGGATTTTTTTGTCTTTAAGGCCCATTATTACAACTTACAAAGAGGTTTTTTAGGATTCTGCTTATCTGGCAGAATAAATGGTTTTTGAATATTACAAATAAACATAAGCTGAGATGTGACAGATAAGCTAACAGCAGCTTTCACTCACGGTAACTTTAGAGGTCAACTTTAAGATTTTGAAGCTGCCATATTTTCTGCTAAAGATACGGTAACTTCAATGAGAGTTTTATGTCAAATTTAATTATTTAAACTTTTTCAAAAAAACACAACTCAACACAAAAAACAAAACAATTTATCATAAAAAACAAAATAAATCACAAAGATTTTACTTTTGCTTTTCAATTAAAGAAACAATCAAAAGTAGGTCGCTACCACTATGTATTTTAAACGCCCAAAAGTAGTCGGTATCTACTGCAACGTTGCCACATTTCATTTCATTTTATCAGACTGTTGTAATAATGGAGAAAATTTAATGGGCACTTTATTATTCACGATAACTGCACGTCAACTATCAGGAACTTTATCATTAGGTATTAGTAATGGCCCTAAGTGATTTTGGGACGGGGTTTTAATGGCCTCTCTGGACCCACCAACACAACAAAGTAACTATCATTTAAGTTCTTGTCGCCAAATTTCATGTCAATACTTATAAGTAGGGCAAGTTTAAAATGGCACGAAAAATGGTTGAAAATGGCTGGCAAAATGGCACGAAAAATGTTTTTTAAAATTTCATAACAAATTGGTATAGAAAACAAAGTTCCAACAAAACTAGCCATAACTGAATTTAAATTTGTCTACAAATTTTATTTTTTACTAGCTGGCCCGGCAAACGTTGTTTTGTGTCTGCATGCCAAATTTTAAGAAAACCGGTTGATTATTTAAGAAGATAATAAAAATTATAGGTTTTAGTTCTTTCCAGATGTTACACTATTTGCCCGCCAAATTTCAAGAAAATTAGTTGATTAGTTAGGAAGATATAGGGAGGGGGAAATTTTACTCCTATTGCCCTATTTCATGCCCTTTCTCTTTCAGATTTTACAGTGTCTGCATGCCAAATTTTAAGAAACCCGGTTGATTAGTTAAGAAGATATAGGGAAGGGAGCTTTTACCCCTCCTGCTTCACACCCTTAATAATAAAAACTGTAGGTTATAGTACTTTCAGATAGATTTTAATAAAAGTTTGGAAATCGTGAAAAGAGATATTATATTACACTTAAATACAATAACCTAAAAAATTTATTATATTTTAATCAAGGCCCATTGAAAAGGTCTGCGCAAGAAGCCTGATGATCATTGTTTTTGTTCTTTTGAGCTTTCAAAAGTTGTTTACATACACGTTTTTTCCTTTTGCTTTGTATAAAATTTACAAAACATTTCAATAACGAAATTCGCTGATCCAATTAAATTTTGATTTGGCAAATTACGCAATGAATATTTAAGTAAATTAACTTTTAATTTTGTAATAATAATTATTTTTTTGTTTCAGGTAATTTTAATTATTTTAGTAATTTAAGTTCGACTTACCAATGTGAAATGAAATATGTACTTCACATATCTGAAAAATATTAAAAAAAAAATATTTAAATATGTATTTTTTAACGAAAACTTTAATATAAGAATAAATTTAATTTAATTTAATTTCAAAACAATTAAGAAAATATAATCGGACAAGTAAGATCATACAATTAACATATGATTTCTTATTGTTTTGTAAGAAACAAGAGGACCGAAGGTTGCTCAACTTTTATTTTAATTCAAACTTCTTGGCACCGACTTTAAATCGTTTGAACGCAAACTTGGGAGATCGATCAAATAGTATTCGACCGGTTTTAACCGGTTATTTTTGTTTTGCGCAAGTCGAATATTTTAAAATGTCCATTTTTCGAATATCGAACAATCCGGTTATTTTGGTAAAATAAACCGGTTATTTTGGTAATGTGTAATTTTTATACGTTTTCCTTACTTGTTTACCCATAATTTAAGTGTCTTTCTAATTGAATATTTGGAAAACTTAAACTTTTTATAAAGGATGTCAAAACAAAATGTAACAAAAGTCAAAAAAAAAACAACATTATGAGGAAAGTAAATAAAAATCGCTTATATCGGGAGATTTTTTAGCTATTATCTTTTTGGCAACACTGGTTAAAACAGCCCACGCACGTTTTGTGTTTTGTTTCACTGTCAAACATCTTCAGTTTGGTCTATACTTTAACCATGAATCGTCTTACAAACGAACAACGCTTGCAAATTATTGAATTTTATTATCAAAATGCGTCCTCTGTTAAGAAAGTTCATCGCGCGCTTCTTGTGTTCAGCGACGAAGCTCATTTTTGGCTCAATGGGTACGTTAATAAGCAGAATTGTCAATTTTGGAGTGAAGATCAGCCAGAAGCATTGCAAGAGCCTACCAATGCATCCAGAAAAAGTAACAGTTCGGTGCGTTTTATGGGCTGGTGGCATCATTGGACCGTACTTCTTCAAAGATGATGCGAATCGTAACGTAACTGTGAATGGTGAGCGCTACCGTGAGATAATATCCAACTTTTTTTTGCCCAAAATGCAAGAGCTTGACTTGCATGACATGTGGTTTCAACAAGACGGTGCCACATGCCACACAGCACGCTTAACAATGGACTTATTGAGAGGCGAGTTCGGTGAACATTTTATTTCACGTTCGGGACCGGTCAATTGGTTGCCTAGATCGTGCGATTTAACGCCTTTAGACTATTTTTTGTGGGGCTATGTTAAAGCTCATGTCTATACACACATGCCCGCTTCAATTGACGCATTGGAAGGCAACATTGAAGCATTTATCCATGAGATACCGGCCAAAATGTTGGAAAGAGTATGCCAAAATTGGACTAAGCGGATGGACCATTTGAGGCGCAGTCACGGTCAACATTTGCATGAAATAATCTTCAAACATTAAATTATATGGACAGTCCTATCGATTCAAATAAAGATTTCATGAATTATATGTTTTTTTTTAAACTTTCCTATAGCTCTTAAAACATCACCCATTATAAGTGTGTGTTCTTGTAAAAAAAATGTCCAGCTTAAAAGTAATAAGCAATTTCACAGTATTCTAAATATTCGAACTGATTTAAAAGACGATGGTGCTTAAGGGACATACAATGATAGGTTGCAAAGGTTATTCAACGTCACGACTTATTAATCACCTTTAATTAGTCCACAAGCTTAACATAAATATACGGCAAATATGACTTGACTCTGTTCTAAGTCATTTTTAAGAGGCTGCAAATAATACTTTACTAAAATATGCTGACAATAATGAATGAAAACTCTTACAGTCATACCTAAACAAGAGCGGAAAGCGTCTTCTAGCTGTCAAAAATTCTCATGGCCATTTAATTTGTATGAAACATCCTTAAATAGCGAGGCGTCAACGCTTTACAATTGGAAAATCCGATTTTGACAGCGCGATTAATAGTGAAGTTTTCCGCTTTGTTAATAAATAATGCCAATTTAGCTATTTTTTCGACAATCTAGCGGTTTTGTCTCTTCTTTTTATTTCCATTATGTGAGTTTTATTAAACAAGAAAGTTAACACTCCTGTTTGTGGCACAACGTTGATGCTCTTGTTTAGGTATGGCATATTAGCGTAAGAGATAAGCGGAAGAAAACGTTCCACCTTCCGCTCTTGTTTAGGTACGGCTGTTAAGTAGTTCTAGCATATCCTCATGCTCAAAACTACAACATACCGAAGGAATCAACGATGTGGAAAAATTCTTTAGTTTTATTAATTAAAACACCAAGAACTTAAACCAACAATGTCATGGAAGGGCTATAATTGTGAGCGATGAATTGACAGATATTTTATAAGAAAAGCATGAACATTAGGGCGGGCGATTTTTTTTTCAAATCGTATAGCAAAAACGTAAACTACATATAATTCTAAGAAAATTCTCCGAAGAAAACATAAGTCTAAAATAAAATTCTAATCCGCGCCTCTGGGCTTGTCTTTTTGAGAAGATGAAGCAGAGCAGAGCGGCCGGCTGGCTTTAAGACACATTTTTTGTTGGAATAAGTTTTGAACGAAGTCTAATATATACACACAATGTTTTTCTTCATCACTCACTGTTTCTGCATCCTTTCCTTTGCTACCCTGCATATAACGAGACTAGTCCATACATGCATGTAAAGAGTAGTCCAAAAAGGAGTAGGAGTACTCCAAATATATGGGTAAAAGGTGGTCCATTTAACATTACGATGTCCTAGGAGGCGACCATATAACACACCGAAGTAGTCCCTAAACTACTCCATGGAGAACTAAAGTTGGTTTAGTTTTGAAAGTACTCCATGTTACTACAGTATGGAGTACACTTAAGGGGAAGTTTAAACATTTTTCTTTTTCATTAAGACGATTTCCGTATGACGTGCTTAATTCCCAGTTTTTCATATTTAATAAATACACTATGCGCATTTCGCCGATTGCTTATACCAGCTCATAAGGAAACCTTTTCCAAAGATTTTAGAAAAGCCAAAAATATTAAACAAATAAAACCCTAAAGCGAATAAGAGTTATAAACACTCTAAGTCTTACTTGTCACAATATTTTTTACTAATCGCCTTTTATGGTGTGTACTGTAGTCTATTATTGCTATTATTAAATATATTTACTTGGTATTTTTAATTTGTTTACCTTTTTTCCTCAAATTTCACAAACTTTCACTTTTAAATAAACAATTAATAATGGACACCATCAGGGCTACCAATGTGTAATACTGTAAACTATAGAAAAATATACATCATGCAGTTGTTGGTAGCACTGCATGTTAATTTCTTATAACATGGTCCATACTACAGTACATTGGACCATGTTGTAAGTAGTCCATTTAAGGCACAATGAACCACGTGAACCAAAAACGGCGGCAGACCGTCTCGATATGTTTTTCGTCATCATTCTATTTTTGAATACGGGACTTAGTTTTTTGTAACCAACTTTGAAACCAACCAAAAATGTAATTTGTGTCTTACAATGTTGTTGTTGTTTCTGTTGTTTATAAAGAGTGAAACGTTCTTTTTACCTGCTATTGTTTTTGTTGTTTTTTACTACAAACCTCGTCACGCTATTTTAGCATTTTTCTTATTGCTGTACTTTTTTAAAGCGTCCAAAAATAGACTGCATGTGTTTTTGGTTGTAGTTCTTATATTTCACATAAAGAAGTGTTGCTTATTTCAAACAAAATTATGAAAACTTGAAAGCAATAACGCGTGTATTATATTTTTGAATAGTTGTCAACATTTCTGTTGGTTAAATAAAAATCTAACAAAAATATTAGTTGAATCAGTAAAAAAATTTGTAGAAATCAAAAAATTTTCAAACAAGCGTTTGTAGGAAAATAATTCGGCAATAATTTTTTCTGTGTATGTTCACACCTATTAAATATTTGACGTCCTACACAACCATTACTTTTCTTAAAGAATTTTTTTTTTTTTGCAAAACGTTTGGCTAGATCAAAAATCATTAAACAGTTTCTAATCGACATTGAAGTCGTATGGAATGTCAAATAATTTTCTTAATACTTGTAATTCGTGACACATTGCATTCACGCTATCACACTTTGTCATATGTATTACTTGAGTTTTTGACATGTATTAAAACAAAGTATAATAATAGTGTAAACTAGCCTTTATTACAAAAACTAATTTGATTTTTGTATGTATTCGAATTAAAACCGGGTAGCCGGTTACTTTTAAAATGCTTAATTGAAAACCGGTTTTTTAAAATAGCAACTATTCGGAATATTCGAAAACCGGTTATAGAAAAAAGTCGAATAATCGATCTCCCTAACGCAAACAGAATTGTAAATAAAAACAAGTAAGAAATTACAGCCGGTCAAGATTGAATAAATTCCAAAATACCACAGTATTGAGAGACAAATTTTCGAGAGTGTACCCCATTTAGAACCCTTAGGAAATCATGGACCCTACATAACAAAATTATGTTATGAGATTTTTTAGTCTTGTAAAATTTAGCAAGGTGACTTTGATTGCAATAAAATATTTTAAATTCAAATTTAATTTAATTACCGAAATAATAAGATGGTTTATGGCCACAAATAATCTATTCCAGAAAAAAGCTTGTATAGGGGCTATCGGAAATCTTGGACCGCTTGTTGCCATTTTTACAAAGCTAAGTCCTCATGACAGTCTGAGCACAAACACTAAATTTCATTAAAATCATAAATGATCTGCAAAATTGCGATCTGTGCTTTGCGCACAAGGTTTAGAGCAGAACATATTGCAGAAGTGGAGAATGGAAAAGTGGGCGTGGCACAAAATAGATTTATTTACATCTAAGGAACAGTATTTATATTTCTATGTATAAATAAAAGGCCATAAGCACCGCGACCCAGAGGATAATTTGTGCAGACTGTAAATCTCACCACGCCAGGTTAAGGTTACGTACAAAGCCAATTAACCTGCCCGGTGGAAGATCAAATATTTTAGCTGGGTTCAACATATTACCCCGAAAAATTTCCGGTATTTATATAACTTTCTATTCTTTTCGCACTATTGTGAATGGTATATAAGATACGGCATAGCCGAATGTAGCACTCTTACTTGTTTTGCATTATAAATCGTCGCCATAAACTATTTTTAAGTCGGGCCCTCTTTGGCCATAGCTCCTAGACATGGAACAATCCTAAATATATCCTAAAACGCCATAACTTCCTTATAAATCTTTTGCTGTTGATATACAATTTGGCAACGATTGTACTGTTAGGTCCAGGAGGCAAATTACGGCATTCGATATCGATCAAAATTACAACACAATTTAAATGGAAATTTCGACCGATATCGAATGCCGTGATTTGCCCCCAGAATTGATCACCTCTCCACAATCCCTTTTAGACGAAAAAATTTCATATGTGTAGATAAAGAATCTTAACCTTTTAACATAATTTTGTTTTGGGGTCCAAAAATTGTCCACTCTTAAACATTTGTGTTTATATACTGTGGTGTAGGGCATCAAATGGTCGGGCTTGACTGACTATACTTTTTACTTGCTTAACCATAACATGTTGCAAAGTGGAAATGTTAACCAAAACATGTTTGGAGGTAACCATAAAATAGTTGTGGCTGTAATAATTTTGAAAGCACATGTACAGCAGAGCCTTTAAACAGTGATAGCCACTCCATGCACGCAAAGAAAAAATATGGTTGGGCATTGTTACGGAAACAACACTATTTTTAAGTAACAATGTATTGTTGTCGTACACAAGAAAAATTGTAAAAAGCCACAAAATAAAAAATCTATGCAAAAAAATTTTTATTTATTTTGTATTTTTATGACAGTTATGAAAGGGGCTGTATCATAATATGATTGCTTCTAAATTTATTATGATTAACATGATGATAATATGATTACTTCTTAGCTTATTATGATTAACATGACAATAATATGATTACTTCTTAACTCAGTATGATTAACAGGATAATAATATGATTAAGGGAAAAATATTATGTTGTAATATTACGAGTATATTTAGTCATAATATGATTCAATAATAATCTTAATATGGTGACTACAATCATGAATCTTATCATAATATGTTGCTCTTTGGATATGTTTACCCCAACCATGTTTTTTCTTTGCGTGTAGCCGCGCGAGGCAATCAATAATCGTATCGTACAGGCACGGTCGGCAATTCACATGTATACAACAACTTTGATCGTTTCAAAACATCAGTCTATCAGCGGCCGCAGCTTCTGTTTGCAACCGTACACAAGCACATCATATCTTTTTTAAAATATATGTAGGTTATTTATTATGTCCAATGTTGTTAACTTACGCGAAGCCTTTTAATATTTCCTTGTACAGTACAAGAAGTAAATTTGGCTCTTGTAATAAAAAATTTTGTTATTTAAAACCCTTTTTGGATTTTATAATGTTATTGTTTCTTTTTTTTATTTTATTATTGTTATTTTTGCAGCTGGTATCTATCCATTTGTGATTTTAAGCAATTGCAATAACACGAGTTTTTTTACTCTGCAATTTAAAACATGGCTCATAAAAAACAGCAAACAACAATCTTAATATGATATAAATTAAAACATATTTTTATATTTGACCAAATACCGAAAAAGTTGGCAAAAATATTAAAACATTTTAATGGCTCAAGCCTCAACATATTTCGACACATATGGAAATGCATCAGCAATCAAAACAGATTCCTTTTTTAAAATATTTTATTACGTTTTGGTCATTTTGCGTGCGAGACAAACATGTAGTCCTTTGAAAACCCGTTAAAAGTACAAAAATGATTTTTTAACAATTTTATTGTTTTGTTTATTATATTTTTGATCCTTTTTTTTTTGCATAAAATAAGGATGAGGAACAGGCGAAATGGAAACACCTTAAAAAGAGACGAAAAAATAGCCAATGAAAACATTTTTAGCAAAAAATGTTGCTGTTTCATTAGCGGCTTTAATTTGTTTATAATTTGGTTATATTTTTAACTACTTGTCTCTACTTGCTCCCCTACGCAAGTCAATAGAAATTGCTTACTAGGTAATGGGCATGCATATGTAAAAGCTCTTAATAACAACTAAATATAGAAATTAAAAGTTACAGAAAAATGCCTTTTGTAGAGTGCCTATCAAACATTTCACAACCCTGCCTTTTTTAGGGAAAGTGGGTATTTTATCAATTCCCCATTTTCCCTTTTTTTTATAAAATGATAAGAAGTTCCCAAAAAATTACACTCACGTTTTAAAATATGCACTCAAAATGGTTATAGAGTGAAGTGGGAGCGGAGCAGGTTTGCCTGCTGCTACTTGTCGAAAAAATTAAACCCCTTTTACTTTGTCCAATAAAATTTTATATTTGTTATCATGAATTTGTTAAATAAAAAAATTATTTTTGTTGTCAGTTACCTAAAAGAAGGCAAACATGAATAATAAACAGGGATTTTAAAATAAATCAAAATTTTCTTATGGTATCCTTCTTCAGAGACATTTTTAAATCACAACCCAATAATAAATTTTGCGAAGCACTAATGGTACATTTAAAAAAATAAGCGCACAATTATGCGCTACGCAATAAGACATACAGAAATGCAGTAAAGTAAGTGAAGAAAATCTCAACAACTTAAAAAATTTCAAGTGATACGGCATTCCCTTACTACGAAGCAGGTTTGTAAGGGAGAATAATTAAAAAATAACTGTGTCAAAACATTCAGTGTGTAAAGCTGATCGTTACATCTAACAATTTTTATATGCGCTTTATGTGTCAAAAATGTATTGCTTTAAACTGGGAACTCGCCATATAAAATTCATGCTTCCGTAAGCGCAATGGTAAGCGAAACTTTTATGTTTCTCCCTTACAAAACTGCTTCGTTCGAAGCTGCATTCTTTATTGGGAATAAGAATAAAGAAACACTTTTAAATTCAATCCCAGGTAATTACGCTTCCTATATTGGAAGCCAAATTTCCTAACAAAAAGTGCATTCCATACCGTCAACTTTTCCCCGATTATAATTCTTAATTTGGGAAGACCTTTCAAAGAGTTATTAAACAGAAAAGTTGTGCAACATTTTATTGAAGAAAAAAAGCTTCCTGCATAAGCAAAACTTAAACTATAGTAAAAAGTTTTACCTCAGGGCATCACTTTTTATAGATGAATTCTTTGTAGCATGGCAACTTTAGGGCAACTTTATTGGTTAAATTGATGTAGTTTTTTGCATACAACAGTTGTTCCGTTAGGCAAAAATTGAATAGAAAAATCTGTCCAAATTATGGCTTATAAATCAGTGAATATTTAAACGCTGGTTTAGTTGAACTAAGCTTAATTATATATGTAGTTTAAGCTCTAAAGCTGTAAGTCAGAGTCCCATGTGTTAAATGTAGTTAAGAAAATAGCATGTGGCAGCACTACGATAAGTGTTGCAAAGTTTTTATGGTCTGTATTGGCAGTTAATGATTTATAGATTTGCTGGTTTGAGCAAATTTTAAACCAAAAATATAGTTAAACTTGCATTGATTGATTATACCTTAGAACAACTAAGCCCGGTTTAGTAAAATTTTTTTCATTATTAAAAAAGCGGTCCGGATTGGAGAAAACTAAACACATAGAAATAGTTTCCGATTCAGGAAACGTTTCATCTACCGGACTGGAAAACCGCTTTGCTTAAAGAAATTTCTTAGAATCGGGCTATTATTTATTGTAATCTGCCCGGATTAGGGCAGCTATTTACATTAATTTTATTAACTTTTTGAAAGAGAAGACTAAGATACTGGTTACTTCTCCTTAGGAAAATAATATCTATAACTTTTACAGATTTTTCACACCAAAAGAAGCTCACATTATGGCGAATTTTCCTACGAAAAAACTCACATACAACTTTGCTATAAAAGATGAACAGAAAGTTTGTCGGTGTAGAATTGTATAGACCCTTCAATACCTTTTACACTCAAGAGAAAAATCAATCCATTCGTACTCAAATCAATCGGAAGCGGTATTTATAGTACGGCGAGTTCGGATTTTTTTGATTGAGTACGGATTTTTAATCGCAAAATACTTAACTTATCCATATTTAATCCCGAATTCGTACTTGAAAAAATCCGCAAATTAGATTGATTTAAGTGGAACTAAGATTGAATCAATCTCAAATGCGCTTGATTCAAGTATTATAAAGTTGGTTCAAGCTCGAATTTGTACTTGAAGTAAATCAAAAGTAAAATTAGAAGGAGAATTTTATTATGATTGACTTACTTACTTACCCGTTTTACACTTCACAGAATTTCAATTATAAAACACCAGCATCATTCGCGATATGTTTTTTTCTTTAAAAACTTAATGTACGTATTTAACTGAAAATATAAACTAAATGAGAAGCAATAGTTCTCAATTTTACTTTTAAAACATGAAAGTAATGTGTTTTCGTCTTGTTCTGTTGTTTTGGTTTTTTCTACACACATCAAGCAAATCATTTTTTAACTATTTGTGTGGTATTGTTGTTGTGTCTGCAACAATCTTTGATAAGTTAAATGAGATTAAAACGCTCACGCAAACGCAAAGTGTAATAGTTTTTTTACTTGGTTTAAGAATTTTGTACTTATTTTAAGAATTTCCGGGATTGATTTTCGAAAGTAATCCCATTTAGGATTGTTTTAAGTACGTTTTAGTGTTATTCCTAATACAAAAATAAATTTATCCCGAGTGTTTTTTCTGTGTAGACGTATGTAGGGAAACATTTTAAGGAAATTCACCCTTTTGATGTTATAACCTCTGGCTAAACAGCAGCTATTGCCCTAAATTCAGGAGAATTCTAAATTTGACCAGAGATCATTAATCGACTGAAATTAACCGGTTTAATCGTTAATCGAAAAAAGGCAATTTGAAATTAACCGATCAGTTAATCGGGTAGTAATTAATCGGTTAACCGATTGACGGTTAACCGAATGAATACCCTAGTATTTATATAACTTTCTCTTCTTATCAAAACATTGTGTAGGGAACAAAAGACTCGGCATAGCCGAATACTGCACTCTCGGGTATGTTCTAGAATCCGAATCCGCTCGAAAGTTGATAGCTTTAGCATTTTTAGTGTTGTACATTTCACATCCACATGTTTTTATTCGTTTTCAATTAGAGTAGTAAGGGGTTGGTGAAAGCAATACGAATCAACTTTAATTCTAATATGTGATAATATTTTTAACAAAAAAAAAAAAAATAAACAGTTTTTAGTTTAAAATTGTCTTTATCCAATTTAATCAAAAATAATTCGAGTCCTAAAACGCAAATGGCTCAAACTAAACCAAAATTAAAAATCTACCTTTTTATTTATTTTGATGTTATTATAGCTCATTTGTTAACGCTTTTTAAGTTATTTTCCGACAATTTCTTTTTTTAGCCATGTTCGCCATGTTTTCTAACTCTTTACAGCTTTAACGATTTATAATCGTTAGCAATTTTTTGCGAATTTCCACTAATTTAGCAATTTTAACCGAATTTTTGCCATTCCTTATAGTTTTATAGAATATTAATAAATTTTATTATTAATACGATTTCCGTATGACGTGCTTAATTCCCAGTTTTTCATATTTGATAAATACACCGAAATTTATTGTTGAGGGAAAACTAGCTTCTATGCGCATTTCGCCGGTTGCTTAGACCAGCTCATAAGGAAACCTTTTCCAAAGATTTTAGAAAAGCCAAAAATATTAAACAAATAAAACCCTAAAGTCTTACTCGTAACAATATCAAAGCTTAAACAAAACACCAACAATAAACGGTGAGTTTATCTTTTCTTACATCCCCCTACAATTGGTTGGGTTCTTTCCAACTCGAATTGTAGTTGTAACTGAATTGGCAAATTGGTTTTTTTTCGTTGTTTTCTTACGAAGACAATGGAATGAAGCGGTTTGTTTTTTAATTTTGTTTTTTCTTTTAACCCACTTACAACTACAATTCGAGAGAAAACAATTTAAAGAGGATCTGCGTTCAAAATTGTTAAGTCTTCAAATTAAGTATTTATAAATTTTTAAAATTGTCTTGGTTAAGTAGAAATTCAATTATTCGTTAGCAAATCACTCTTTCAAGCAACTGTCTTGCCATTAAAGTAATACCACGAACACAAAAGTATAGCCTGCCTTTAGGCTGTTATTTTTATGAAATCATTTCAATTGTATGTTGCATACCACTAAGAGTTTCAGTTTTTTTTTTTTTTTTGTACCAAATTTTTGTTTTCATATTTTTGTACTCTATTCGTGTTATATTTTTTTTATTGCCTATTTTTATCTACTCTTTAAGATAAACATTCCTACATTAAAATAAATTTATACGAAAAACATGTTCATTTGTTTTTTTTTTCTTTTTGTAAACCGACTTCAACACTCCATGAGCCCCCCCCCCCCCCCCCCCCTCACTTTAAAGTATGTACTCACAAAAATCTCGTGGTTCATTTTAACGCAAAAAAAATATTTTTGGTTGATTTTGTTCTTATTTTCATACTCATAAACTTAACTGCTTTTTAAATACAGACGTGAGTTGTATTAACAAAAAAAAAATTGTATGTAATAAAAAACAAGAAATACTACATATGAAAAATATGGAAAAAAAGCAAAATTTTTAATAATAAAAACAAACTTCAACAGATTTTTATGATCTTTTCATGAAGTAAGCTCGAGTACACGAAACGGAAAAAGGGTTATGAATCCCAAAGTTTATTAAAATTTAACAATCCATACAAATATTATTTAAAAAAAAGTAACAGCCTAAATGTATGCTACATATTCAAATAACTTTACTAGCTGCAATTTCGATAAAGTTTGCTTACATTATTATTTCAATATCTTTTGATTGCTTTTAAATATTTTGCACCAGTTTAAAACGTAAAATAAATAGAAGCTTCGCTTGACAGATGAGAGTTAATTTAAAGATTTAAAGATTTAATTTAAATATTAAAGAAAAATCAATCAACATATAATTTATTTTCCATTAAACGTTAATGCCTGAATGCTAACACGTTTAGATGATTAACCAAAGGGTGTTTTTTAAGAACGATAAAAATTAAGGTTGTAAAAAAGAATTTTGAAAAATTTTATTTAAAAAAAAATTATTAGAAGGATCAATAAATAAATGAATGGCATTAACATGTGAGAAATTTATTTTGGCCATATTGGCACCTTGGCTGTTCTTGACAAAGCGCATTCTGGGCATCTAGTTTTGTTCACTTTTTCTTTGATTCCAAATCGATTTTTTTTTGGAAAATTTAAAAAAAAAATTTTAACTATTGCAATAAAGAAAATATATTAAATAAATGAAGTTGGCAACACTGCCGGTCTGCTTGGCTTTCAAAGTTCAAAGTTAAAGCGCGTATTCTTAAATAAGTGTTCAAACTTTGTTTCAATTGTATAACGAGCAAACCTTAACAAATTAAGTTATAAAGTATTTCAAAAATGGAAAATGGAAAATGTAGCCCAAGGTAAGTAAATCGTGCTTTTTTAAGAGTGCCACAACTTTGAGTTTACATCCCTGCTTTAATTGAGCACCCAGTTATCAGCTGATAGTTGCTTTTTGTTTAGTTTGCCTTGAAATTTCATTATGAATCGACTGACACCAGAGCAACGCGTGCAAATTGTTGAAATTTTTAATCAAAAAAATTGTTTTATTCGTCAAACTCATCGTGCACTTCTTCCATTTAATGGCGTTCATAATCGTCCTTCAGAGCGGCTAAATAAGCAGAATTGTCGCATTTGGAGTGAGGAGAATCCACAAGCTTTTGTCGAAACACCAGTACATCCACAGAAAATAACTGTTTGGTGCGCTTTATGGGCTGGCGGAGTCATTGGCCCGGCCCATATGTCTTCAAAATCGATGATGGTCAGAATGTTAATGTTGAATGGTATAGAAACATGATTCGAAATTTTTTCGTACCTCAATTACGTGGCATTAATCTTGCTGATATATGGTTCCAACAGGACGGGGCCACATGCCACACAGCCGGCGCTAAAATTTGTTTACTCAAAGAAACTTTTGATGAAAAAATAATTTCACTTAATGGCTCAATTAATTGGCCATTAAGTGATTTAACCCCATTGAATTATTTTCTTTGGGGTTATGTTAAGTCACTTGTCTACGTCGATAAACCACAAACAATTGAACACCTGGAAATCGACATTCGAAGAGTTAGTCGGCGAAATACGGGCGCAAATGCTGCGAAAAGTTGTTGTAAATTGGTGTTTTAGATTGCGCCTTCTACGCGCCAGCCATGGCGGTCACATGGCATTAATTTCATAAAATTTTCTTTCAAATAAAGACCGTTTCATTGATATTAAAAATATATGGAGGGCTCAGAGCTGAAGCGAACTAAGTCAAAAAAGAAAATTCGAAAATATATTGAGTTTGAGTAAGTAAATTGCCATTAATTACTGGAGCCACTGACTTGCGTTTATTACCGTTACCTTAGGAACGAAACTGTTTTTGATTTACCCCATTACAGAACTGGATTGAGTTAAAATTTGCGGAGTTGATATATTTTATGACTTGGTTCGGTTCAGCTCTGAGCCCTCCATATTTCCTTGTTTTATTATAACTTAAACTTGTGTCACTATAAAAAAAAACACCCTTTAGTTTTGTTATATATTTTTGAATTTTATTTGTATGGAGTCCTTGTCTTGAAACTGTGATAGTGTAGTTTTATAGTTTCAACATAACCATTAAGTTCTGTGGTCCAAAAGCTGTGTTTAAGCACGAACTTGCATTGAAGTTTAAACGTGGAAGTGTTCTTCAAAGTGCGTATTTTAAGGGTATATTTATATCTCTCCAGCATTTTTCACCAAACTCCCACAATTGTCATTTTATTTAAGCCAAAATTTTGATTAACCGTACCGAAATGGTTTCGGTTTGGAAAACTAATGGGCGCAAAGATGATGTTCGAATAGAATATTATGAATTTTGATAAAAAATTAAATAAAGCTAAATAAATTTACTGAACAGAACGCATCAAGTTCCCTTCTCAATGAAACCGATCTGGTATGACTGTCATTATTAAGTAGTATTATTAACCAAACTTAAAAGTGGGTTATTTTTGAACCCCAATTTTAACCCTTTAAAACTGGACAGGATCCGATAAGCTCGAGCAGTTTGATCTTATTTAATTTTTACTGCCATCTGTGCTAATTTCAAAGAAATCATTAATTTCAGTTGGGATACCCTCCCTTATGATGTGCGTAGGTTGTGGACATGGTCCAATTGACTATTTTTATATTTTAATTTAATTTTCAACTTTTTATTTTTTTAATTTATGAATATGCCATGGCCATTAAATGTGCAAAAATTAAAAGCTCTGACATGATTATTTTAATTTACGCCAAAAAAAAATCGATTTGGAACCATAGTGCATTGATGGTCGTATGTCACGAATAATGTTGGCCTCCAAATCGTCAATTATTGCTGGGTTATCAGCAAAGACCAGAGACTTTACGTAGGCCCAACAAAAAATAATCGAGGGGAGTCAAATTGCAAGAACTACATTTCTTGAAATCAACTTATCATTTTGATTTCAATAAATCGATGGTTGCGGCCGAAGTCTATATTTTTGCATAAGAGGCTTTATATTAAAATAAATAAAGTCTAATGATGCCACCACCGTTAAACCCACACCAAACTCTGTATTTTCCACCTGTAACGCAGTCTGTAGGGCCTGTCGTGCATTAATCGCACTTCATTTGGGGCAATTTTGTAAGCCCAAAAGAAGCCTCATCACGAAACACAATTTTGCAATAAAACATCGTTGTTTGATTTTCAAAGTACATGATTATTTGGTGCGTTGTTTAAGCATGAATCTAGTCATCATGATTTAACAGAGCTTAATGATAATTTTTGTCGAAAAGTGAGCGCAATATGACAGTTCGTTTAACAACTAACCCCGTCGCAAGTTGTATCAGGCTTTAAAAAAAACACCCATTATAAGTTCCCAACAAGGTCGATCAATAACACAAGATAACATTTTAATTAGTTCAAATGACTTCATAGTTTTACATGGCTAAAATTTCGAGTAAAACTTTTCATTGATTAATCAAATTATTAATAATTCTTCTACCATAAAATGTTAAATGTTCAAACAAAAAGTGCGGACTTTTTTTTGTATATTATGTATAATAGTTTTAAATAAAAGTGAAATTAAGTTAAAAACCTTGGCCTGCATGCCCCGAGTATCATTAAGAATCGGTGGAAAACCATTTGTGTGGAATATTTTCGGTAACAATAATGATGATACAGATATAGACGAGACATCGAGAGAATTAGATGAAACTTCGCCGGCCAATGAGAAAATTAATTGGTCAACTGTAAGTGATTCAAATTTCGCTAATTGCAGCTCAATTTTAGTTGTCCGCATTAGAGCAAGTTTTTTAATTGAAAAACTTTCCCTATGAAAAAAATTTGTCGTTTTTAGGGCAAAGTTTTCTATTGAAATATTGGCCCTTTATAAATTGACTTAAGAAAACTTTTCCCATTAAATAGTGGTCCGCCTTTGGGCAACTTCCTTATAAAGTAGTTATTCGACTTGTTGCAACACATAAAAAGTCATTCACTTTTACTGGGCTTAATGTGTTGGTTAATTAATGTGAACTTGAACTTTTTTTTGTATAAGATGGTAAGGCTTTATCTTAAAATAAATAATGTCTTATGATGCCACCAGCGTTAAAACCAGACCAAACGGTGTATTTTTCTAGCTGTAACGCAGCCTCTAGTGCCTGTGGTGCATTGGACTCACTTCATATGCGGCAATTTTGTTTATTAACAAGTAATAAATTGGTGGCGTTGTTTAAGCATGAATGTAGTCACCATGATTTAGCAGAGAACTTTTCTCATAGAAAAGTTCTATGTCATAGGCAAACTCTTGGTTTTGAGAAGTTATCTGCATAAGGCTAACTTTTCCATAATTGTTCACCAAATTGTTCACATTTGGGCAACTTTTCGCATAGAAAAGTTGTCGGCTATTATGTTTTCCAAAGAACCATTGCCTGTTATGTTGATAAAAAAAAAATGCTGCCCGCTAATTGGGCAATCTTCCTATAAAAAGCCTATACTTTTTTACATTTAGAAATATCGGGTGTCCAAAAATTGAGGTATCATTTTAATTTTAATAAAAAAAGTGTTTTTTCTAAAGTATTAAAAATATTTTTCTTTCAATTTATTACAAATAGATTCCGGTTAAAAGTGAAAAATTATATCGGTCAGGTGACCCCTTCCTGGCTGTGCAGACTCCCAATCTTTTACCAAAATTTTCAATCACGTTTTTCAATAAACTGTTGTCATTGGTTAAAAGGTGCTTTATCGTACGATCTTGGTGGCCAATATACTCCTCCTCTACGATAAATAATGCAATTTTCATACTTTTCTTTCAAAAGATGCAATTGGCACCATCCTATTGAGACCATATTTTTTCTCTGTCTAAATCATAAATTTTCGGACACAAAAAGCTTTAGATCATCTGCCTGTAGCCATTTCCATTGACCGTTGATACCTCAAATTTGGACACCCTTCACTTTTTCTATGGAGAAATTGTTCTATTAGGGGAAAATAGAAAACCTGTTTGCATAAGAGACGCTTTTTCTACAAAATTAAAGCAGATAACTGAGAAAATTGTTTCTACAAAAAAGTTTTAGTAGCTGGGTACAGGGCTGTCAGATTTTTTTAAGCTCCATCGCCAAACCGGACGTCAGAAATCGCCAAAAATCGCCAAACGTCGATTTTGTGCAGTTTTTGTAAAAATTTTTTTTTTTTTAAATTAAATTTTGCAAACAAAAAATGCTTGTTTAATTTTTCAGTCAAAAATCGCCAAAAACTGAGAAAAAATACAAAAAAGTCGCCGAAGTAAATTTTGTTTTGTTTCTGTAATTTTTGTTTTAAATAACATAAAATGGAGATCATATATGTATTCAGTTAAAAACTTAAATTAAGTACACAAGTCTATAAGATCGTACACTTCAGCCTCACCGTTTTCATTACTGGAGTTTTGACCTACATACTATTAGAATTAAATAGTGACTGAATATCAAAATCACTTAATATTGTTATATTAGTAATGATAACAAAAAATAACAAGTTGTTAAACAAAATCGCCGAAATAAGTCTGAGTTCATACGGCTCATGTCTTATTGACAAGATTCTTCCTTTTTCTTCTTTGAACATGAATTGGCGTTCAAATGAGTCATGTCATGTTGACGACATGTGCTTTTTTGATATTGAAAACAATAACAAAATTAAACAACGAATGAAAAAGCAAAACATAAATACAGTACATGAATCTGTGTACTCGTTTCTTTTCCCCTCGTCCCTCTCGCCTATAAAGTAGCAATCTTATCAATAAGACATGAGCCGTATGAACTCAGACTAATATAAATGGTAAAAAAAAACAAGTTAATCGCCAGTTATATCAGAAATCGCCATAAAAGTCGCCAGTCGCCAAATGGGAAATCCCATCGCCAAACACGTTTCAAAATCGCCACGTTTGGCGAGAAATCGCCATATCTGACAGCCCTGGCTGGGTATGTTTTTGTAAAGATAAGTTACCAGCATATGAGGATTCTGTCTGTCTATTTTCGAACATATTTTCCTAAGAAATTTCGCCACATTCGAAGCATCTTTTCCTTTAGAAAAGTTGCCACAATCTAGGCATTTTTTTGAATAAAATAGTTGCCACAGTCTGGATATTTTTTAACTACAAAAAGTTATGATTTTTTCTATAGAAAAGTTGCCATGATTTGAACAGCTTTTGCTATAGAAAAGTTGTTACGATCTGGCAATATTTATTTTTAAAAGAGTTACTACAATTTGGATATATTTTCCTATAAAAAGACTGCCAATATTTTTTTAGGGAAAAGTTGCCATGATTTGAACAGCTTTTGCTATAGAAAAGTTGTTACGATCTGGCAATATTTATTTTTAAAAGAGTTACTACAATCTGGATATGTTTTCCTATAAAAAGACTGCCACTTTTTTTTTATGGAAAAGTTGCCATGATTTGAACAGCCTTTGCTACAGAAAAGTTATTACGATCTGGCAATATTTATTTTTAAAAGAGTTACTACAATATGGATATGTTTTCCTATAAAAAGACTGCCACTATTTTTTTATGGAGATTTACTACAATCTGGATATATGTTCCTATAAAAAGACTGCCACCATTTTTTTAGGGAAAAGTTGCCATGATTTAAACAACTTTCGCTATAGAAAAGTTGCCACGATATGGCTATATTTAGCTTAAAAAGAGTTACTACAATCTGGATATATTTTCCTATAAAAAGACTGCCACTATTTTTTTATAGAACAGTTGCCATGATTTGAACAACTTTTGCTACAGAAAATTTGCCACGCTCTGGCTTTATTTATCTTTAGAAGATTTACTACAATCTGGATATATGTTCCTATAAAAAGACTGGCACTATTTTTTTTATGGAAAAGTTGCCATGATTTGAACAGCCTTTGCTACAGAAAAGTTGTTACGATCTGGCAATATTTATTTTTAAAAGAGTTACTACAATCTGGATATGTTTTCCTATAAAAAGACTGCCACTATTTTTTTATGGAGATTTACTACAATCTGGATATATGTTCCTATAAAAAGACTGCCACTATTTTTTTAGGGAAAAGTTGCCATGATTAAAACAACTTTCGCTATAGAAAAGTTGCCACGATCTGGCTATATTTAGCTTAAAAAGAGTTACTACAATCTGGATATAGTTTCCTATAAAAAGGCTGCCACTACTTTTTTATAGAACAGTTGCCATGATTTGAACAACTTTTGCTACAGAAAATTTGCCACGATCTGGCTTTATTTATCTTTAGAAGATTTACTACAATCTGGATATATGTTCCTATAAAAAGACTGCCACTATTTTTTTATGGAAAAGTTGCCATGATTTTAACATCTTTTGCAATACAAAAGTTGCTAGGAGCCGTGCATATTTTCCTTTCGAAAAGTTGTATATTTTTCTATGTAAAAAAGGCCACTATAAAAGTTGCTCTAATCAGGGCATTTTTTTTTTTTTTTGTGTGTAGAAATATGATAATCATCTAGACTTGGTAACTCTTTATTTAAAATTATTTCCATTTTTCGTTTAAAAATTAAATTTAATCCTTGAATATTTAGAGTGATTGGATAACAAAACACAACTTTACATTGGAACACCACCATGTTGTAACAGCAGATGGTTATAATTTAACTTTACACCGTTTGCCACGACCAGGTCATCGTCCAATATTATTAATACACGGTTTGGTAACCTCTTCTCTGGCCTGGGTAATCATGGGTCCTGCAAAAAGTTTAGGTAAAATCCAAATGCTTTTCACTCCACCAACCAACAAAATGTTTGCTAATAAAACATTAAAATCCTTGTGTTCTTTTCTGTTTGCTTTCATTGTAAACTATTTTTTGTTTTTCGTCCATTTAGCCTTTCAGCTGTTTAACAATCACTATGATGTTTGGTTGGCCAATATGCGTGGTTCTCCTTGGTCGCGCAATCATTCACGTTTTACAATTGAGGATAGTGATTTTTGGAGTTTTAGTTTTCATGAATGGGGTCGCTATGATCTGCCAGTCATTGTCGACCACATACGTAATGAATCATCGTTTCAACAAGTTTTACTAATTGGTCACTCACAGGTTGGTTGTTTGTTGGTGCAGGCATTGTATGAGTGGCACTTGTTGTACTCCAAAATGTTTTTATTTGGTTTTTTTTTTTTTATTATTCCCACTGCTGCTGTTGCTACTGATGCTATTTTAGGCCTTAAATGCCATTTTGGTAATGTGTTCGTTACAGCCACAATATAACGAGCGTTTACAATTAGTTCAGGCTCTGGCTCCAACGGTGGCTTTAAAGGGTCAGGTTAAATTTGACAATAAGGATGTAAGAAAAATATTGAAATTTATTAAGGTAATTTTTGCATTTGTGTTTGAAATAAAAAAGTTTTTGTCTAGAAAATTAATCCCTTCATATTTTAGAACCAATCTAAAATGCAGCAATTTGAATTGCTGCCAAAAAAATTTATGAGGGATAAATGTGTAAAGTCCTCTAAGAGAAAGGATTGCGAACAATGGCTTCATTTACTGGCCGGTAGTGGGCAAAAGGACAAGGTACTTAATTGTTTTTTTTTTTTTTTTCAAACCAATTTTAATTAGATTCTATAGCTTTCAAATACACTTTTATATGGCCAACTGCTGCAGGGAAGTTCGCTTAAGGAAATTCGCCATCTACAACAAATCTGGAAATCGGGGGACTTTGTGGCGTATGACTATGAACCTGCAGGAAATTTGCTTAACTATCAGTCAGTGGAACCTTTAAATTACGCGCTGAAAAACGTTTCCATACCAATAATTTTATATTTTGGAGAAACCGATTCCCTAGCCACGCCCGAAGGGGTCCATTATATATACGCCCATTTACTAGAAAGTGTAAAAGGGGTCTATCGCATAGCTGCAAGTGAATTTAATCATTTAGACTTTTTTATTTCTTCGGAGGTGAAAAGCCTAGTAAACAATCGTTTATTAGATGATCTAGATAAGTTTTTAAAAGAGCAATTTAAATTCGTAATCGAATAATTTTTGTAACCTTCACCACAGCAGAAAAGGGTTTACATATCCATATAAGTCGGTCATTCCCTTTGTAATTTCTACAATATTCATCCTAGAAATGTTTATGATTAAATATTCTGGGTCCTTCTGAGGAGCAAAGTTAATTTAACGATGTCCGTCTGTCCGGCTGTTGAAATGGGTATTCCGAAGACCCCAAAATCATGATGAGTTAGTTACAAGGCTGTGAAGTCGTCACAAAATAGACTGTACTCCGACTCCAAAAGCTGAAATTTTTAAAGTGGAACTCTGACCCTAACTCCAACTTCGATGCTAAATGTATATGCTGTGGCCAATTGTTGCAATATAATATAAATAAATGGGAATTTAGCACATTATAACGAAACCTTGATAATTTATTTTTGAATCCCAAGAAAAACTTTGATAACTAATATGCATGTGGCAGTGTAAATAAAACTGAACTGGCAAAATAAAATGAGGAATTTGTTTGCTTTATTTTTGTTTTTTCTTTACCCACTTACAACTACATTAAGAGCTGACAAAAAATCAACCAGTTGTAGTCGGGACTGTAAGAAAAGATAAACTCACTGTTTATTGCCGTTGTTACAAGTAAAACTGGGGTAAATAATTCTTATTCGCTTAACAGTTTCAATTGTATAATATCTTTAGTTTTTCTAAAATCTTTGGATGAAGTTTCCTGACGATCTGAAATAAGCAACCAGTGAAATTAGGAATAAACTTTAGTTTTCCAATAGTATGAAATGGGAATTTAGCACATTATAACGAAACCTATAATATTTTATTTTTCATATATTTTAATATTTCTTTTAGAAATAAACAAGATACCAAGGCGAGCCCTGGTGATAACTTTTTTTTTTTAGTTTACCATTGTTGGATGTCAAAATTTTATTTTATTTTCTTTGTTTCTGTTTTGTTTCCTTTCTGTTTTTGACATTGTACAATGATTTTACAAAAACAAATTGCCTGTGGCTTTTGCACGAGTTGTACTGGTTGTCGTACCGAGATTACCTGGGATAAATTCGCCCTGCAAGACACTATAACACCGGAAACTTAAAATAACAAAACTTCAAATAAATACATTTAATAAATAAAATTACTCTGCGTTTGTCTTTAGAAATAGAATAGCCTCAATAATACACGGTGGGGCAAAAGAAAGCAGCATATTTGAAAATGCTATAACTTTTAAATGGCACCAAATGTTAATTCGGTTTAGACATTTGTGAATTAAGCAAACGCAGAATACAAATCGACAAGCCATTTATCGGTTTACCCCACAAGAACGCGGAATAATTGTTTCCATTTTTTGCCCAAGAATTCGTCGGTTGTTTCGGCGCAAAATGTGAATTTGGTCGCAGATTTCCTGGCCGTCCGACACCAACTGGAAAAAGACTGGGACAACACTGGCCAGCCGTTCTGCTGAGAATAATGCTGCTGTTGCCCGGAACATCGACCAGACGACCTGCCATGAAATTGGACATTAGTCGGCGGTCCCTACTCAGCATTTTGGTTAAAGACTTGAAGATGTTCCCTTACAAAGTGCAGACAATGCATCAGTTGTTAGCTGTTGACCGTCAAGCACGTCTTACCTTGCTTTGTATATGTGGTAGTAATTTTTTGACGGCTAAAAAGAAACTTTACACAAACAAAATACATGTCGTCTTTTGTTTTTGTACAAGTAAGCAGACCTGATAGATGGGATGGATGTTCATAAAATTTAAGTTTTTTTCGTACAACTTTTTTTTTTCTTCATTATTTATTTATTGAATGTCAGAAAAAGACCACCAAAGATCATAATTTCCCCTATATGATAGGTACTAACTTCAAATCGATATATCTCGATTCCTAGACGTGATCCAGCGAAACGCCGGGACATGTATAACTTCTTTTTTACCGATATAACTTTCCCCGGTGGTTTGAACCCTTCCCGATCACTGACCCTTACCATTTGTCGCACGGTGTAATCAAATATTGATAAAAATAAAATTTTTATGTTTTTTTTTGTTACGTTTTTATTACATGATCTTTATGAATTGAGAGTAATTTTTATTTCCAGTTTATTTTTATTATATTTTTTACAAATAAATAATACCTATATGTTCATAAAATTTAAGTTTTTTTCGTACAACTTTTTTTTTTCTTCATTATTTATTTATTGAATCTTCATATGTATATTTAATATGAACTAACAATAATTAATCAAATCTTAACCTAATACGTTATTTTTTGTCCTGCCAGTGCCAGACAAAAATTTTCTTCATCGCGGGTTCTGTTCACTTTTATAGGTGTTTATCGCTCATCTAATTGGATAAGTGCTGCAGTGTCTCTTCTTCTTAAGCGAGTGTGGCCGCTATCATTTAAAATATTTCGTGCTAGTGGGTTCGGGTGCAATTCGAGCCTTTTTAAGTATTTTACTGCATATTTCGTAATCATAGTTTTAACTAATGGAACATTAAGATCCTTGTGAATATTTGAGTTTTTAACATACCAAGGGGCAGCTGTGATTATTCGAAGTAGTTTATTTTGGCGACTTTGAATTTTTTCGATATTAGAGGCCGAGGCAGTGCCCCATAACTGAATACCATAGCACCAGATTGGCTTTAAGATGGAGTTGTAAAGAAGAAGTTTGCAGTCGAGACTAAGGACAGAGTTTCTTCCAATAAGCCAATGAATTTGGATGGCTTTTAGTTTCATTTGAGTTAATTTTGCCTCTATATGGCTTTTTCACGTTAAACGGCGATCTAGATGAATACCGAGGTATTTTACATGCGAATTTTGAGGTATTATTTGATTATTGATTTTAATAGGGGGCATGATTCCCGACGCAAGGTGAATGTTATATGTACGCATTTTTGCTCATTGACCTCTATCATCCGTTGCTTTAACCATAGTTCCAGTTGAAATATATGATCCTGTAGGTATCGAGATGCTTCTTGACGGTTTTCGTGCACGCTCAAAAAAGCTGTATCATCAGCAAATATTGAAGTTTGTGTGTAGTTGTTTGTTGGCATATCCGAGGTATATATCAAGTATAAAAGTGGGCCCAGGATGCTTCCCTGAGGGACTCCAGCGTCAATTTGCTGAGGAGAGCTTAAATAAACACCTACTTTAATAATAAACTTTCGACCGACTAAGTAGCTTTCTAACAGCTTGTGTGTGTTTACTGGTAAGTTAAGCTTCAATTTATGTAATAAGCCTTCATGCCAGACTTTATCAAAAGCTTGAGAAACATCGATGAAGAGAGCGGAACAATATTTTTTTTCTTCAAAGGCTTTTCTTATTGCGTTTACTATACGATGGGTTTGCTAAATTGTGCTGTGTTCTCTTCTAAAGCCGAATTGGTGGTTAGGAATACATCTATTTTCATTTAAAATTGGGGTTAATTTTGACGCTAACAGCTTCTCAAACAGCTTTTGCCCTAAAACATGCATATGGCTTCATAATTACTCTCAAATCGAATATGATGATTCCGACTGCAAAAAATAATTGTTCTACGGAAAATTGTGTCGCTGACAATGCCGTGGCTCTCATAGAAGCACTCTGGATATTCTCAGCGTACCTTGAAATCGCATCATTAATTGTTAAATTTGAAAAACACAAATTCTTTTTTAATTTCAATTTAAAATTAACTGGAATTCCCGTCATTAACCTTTTTAAACACAAGTGATTGACAGCGATTCCCGCAATTTAGCCGAATGTGTTAAATTAGCCACAGACCAGTGATGCATTTTGTGTTGCTTTGGCTTGGGTTTTTATTCACATAAATAAATTCAATAGTAATACAGTTACGATAATCATCTGTTTTATACAGAACAGCACTGTATTTTAGAGTTTTGTTCTGTTAAAATAATTATTTAGTAAAAAGCATTAAATAATTCCTTATTTAATTAAATGTTTTTATACCTACACCACAATAGTGGAGAGGGTATTATGCATTTGTGCTGATGTGTGTAACGCCTTAAAATATTGGTCCTAGACCCACCTTAAAGTATACCGATCGACTCAGAATCACTTTCTGATGTCCGTCCGGCTGGCTGGTTGGCTGTCTATGTAACCTTGTCCGCAAAGTACAGGTCGCAATTTTGGAGATAGGTTCTTATTGGCACAAGGACCAAGCCTATTGAAAATGGGCCAAATCGTAGGACCACGAGGGAAGATAGGGGGAAATTTCTTCCTCTCAGAAACTATCAAACCGATTTTAATGAAATTTATAAACATAGATAAATCCAAATGTATATGGACATATAAGCATGATGTGTTTTTTAATACTGTGGTGTAGGGTATCATATGTTCGGGCTTGACCGACTATACTTTCTTACTTGTTATTTTTACTTTTTTAGATCGAATAGCTTCATAAAAACTTTCCCAATATACATGACTTTTCTAATTACTGGAAATTCAGCCAAATCGGTGTACAAATAGTTGAAATAGTAGCAAAACACCACGACCACGTCTAATTTTACCCAGAACTCTTTTTTTTCTGTATATCTGCAGAACGGCAACAGGCAAGCGTTTCCAAATAAGAAATCGAATGTGGTTAAGATTGGAGAAGTGGGCGTGGCATAAATTAGATATTTTTATTTTTATATTATTTTCTGTTCATATCACACCATGAGGAAGATTCGGCATAGCCTAACATTGCATTCTTATTTGTTTATTTTAATTTAAATATTTTCTACCTAAAATGTCACATCACATTGACATAAGAGCAATTAATTAACACTTATTTAATTTTTAAATTTACGTCTTATCCGTTGTGTTAATTAAAAAATGTCTTTCATAAATTTATTACATAATTAAATGTCGTCGTCAATTTCTTTCTGTTTTAACCCGAAACCGTAAAATGAATTCAAGCTAAAAAAAAAAACAAGAAGCTCACACCACCACTTTTACTTTTATTGCCCAGCCAAGTGGTCAGACTGAGAGACTTGAGCAAGACAAGACATTAATAAACTTATTAATGATATGCTTTTTAATGTCTGTCTCAGCTAACGACTTCTTTGAGGGTCTGGCTGTTGCTCTGGAAACTTTTGATGTTTTGAGTTTTATTTAAGGTGGGGGGGGGGGGGGGGGGGGGGGGTAACGCAAGAGAAACAAAATGAAAGATAAAGATTTTAATTCAGATTTATACCACTTGCTATTGAATGACTGACTGACTTTCTTTGTCTTTCGTTTAGTCGATGCTTTTAAGCGGATTAAGGTCACGTTTGTATGTACATACAAATGTATGAATATCATCAATAAATTTGAGTATATAAATAAGCTAATTTCAATTGTTATTTTCCCTGAATTAATGCGCAATAAATTGGCAATTAAATATTAAATTGGCCAAAAATAAATGTTAACTCATGAACAACTTTAAAAATATGTATTTAATCAACAACTAGTTCCCAAATATAAAATACTTAAAAAAATGTCTAGGTTTTAGTCCAGAGCCTCCAAAAGATGAATATTATATACAAGGTAATAATATATTTTACGAGTCTCCCCGAGGATTGTGGCTTAACATCTCGAGGGGTTGTACATTAAGTTGGTCCTGTTGCAAAGGAGTTAATAAGGACCATGAACTTATTAGCGGTTATCTAGAGGTTGTTGACTCCTTTTGATATATCGGTAGCCCTAAAAACAACTATCGGTGGTTCCAGCAGCGATATTAAAAATCGAATGAACTTTTGACAACTTAAGTAATGCATGGAAATCATTGTCACTCTCGCTCGGTATCAAATTAAGATGTTTAACTTAAAATCAACGATCCTCTACGGTTGCGAAATCCGGAACACGGCGACACGTGACCTGCTATCTCTTCAAGTGTTCGTAAATCAGAGTATATGAAGAACTATGAACGGTTTTTGGCCGGAAACATTCTCCAACAAAGAACTCTGGTCCCAAACAAGCCACTAGCTAGTTTACATTGAAATAGGTAAGCAACCTGGATCGGCCATACTCTGCGCAGATCACATGATGACATCACCAGAAATGCAATTGATTGGAATCCCGGGGAAGCAGAAAAATAGGGAAGCCGTCACATACATTAAGGAGGCAAACAGAGTCCGAAGTAAAAAGTATGCGAAAAAGCCGTGCCGAAATAAAATCATTGGCTACAAATAAATTACAATTCAACCAATTCTTTGAGGCCCTATACTCCTTGTAGGATATAAATATGTATGTATATCGTTAACTTAATACGAAAAGGCCCTAACTCATGTTTTTCATAGTTTACAGGAGAAGGAAAAAACTAAATAAAAAAAGATGCAATATTGATACAAAATTTGTTTAAACGCAATTTTTATTAAAAACACTTTACAAATTTAGTGTTATATTAGTTTTATTAATTTCGAGAATGTGTATCTAGTAATGGTCTATCGAAATATGTAAAAATATCGATTTCGAAAAATTATGAGTTAGGGCCTTTTCGTATTAAGTTAACGATATAATCAATGGTCGATTTATGCAATAACATACATAGGTAACAATTAGAGTTATACATGGGCAGAATAACAAACTAACCCCTTGTTTGGAAACTACAGCTATCTTACCTCAGCTGTTGCAAAGCAAGCCGCATCTGTGGAAATAATAACAGCACCCAGGGAGAGCCCCCTACAGCTAAAGTCAACGTAAAGGAAAAAATCAGCCCTTAAAGCCAACATTTCCAGATATCCCTTCCCACCATTTTGAATTCAAACCGCAATCATACGAGATCCCTTGAAGTGGTCTTACCAAGAGTCAGGCTGACCCAAAGTTTGGTGTACCTAACTCTTGTGGTACCACATAGCATCTCTGGTCTCAAGAGACCTGTCAATTTTGAATTTCGCCGAATTCCAGGTACTGACTGTACCTACTTTCCCTAGAGAATGTAACAGCAGAAGGAGAAATATCCTTAAGATGCTCCTACAGCCGTTGGGGGTCTGTGCTAACAAACAAATACAAAGTTCAGCCTGCGGATACACTACACTGGCGTTATAACGCTGATGTATTTTGATATCAGTACTATGACAAGTATCTTAATTTTTGACACCATGACACTTTTCATCATTGTGATGCCATCCCTAACATGACTTGGCCAAATTAACATCACGTGAAATTATGCCATCAATGGGATGACACATCGGCATCACAGAAATGATGAATCGGAGTCGGGTTATTAAAAATGTCATCAGTGCGATGGCTCAGTATCATCGGAGAAAAGACTCATTAGGCTCAATTTAAGGACAAACTGTCATTAAGTTGAGTCATAAGGATTGACTTAATTCAAATAGAGGAAATCTTATTGTTTATTTACGCGTAACATATGTTTATTTTTACTTTTGTTGTATTCCGCCCTTTATTTACAGAAGAACTACTAATTATAAGACATCATCAGCAGCATGTCCGATATGGTCTTCGTTATCATTTTAATTTGAAAATTTAATGTATTTAACTAACTCATATAAACAAATAAAATATGGGAATTTTTGAATCTTATTTTACTTTTTTTAAACGACAATAATGTTAATAATACACAAAATGTTTCATCAAATTGATGTCACTGTAGCTTAACATAACTTGAACTTGGAATAGTATTAGATGATATTTTGGTCATTACTAAAATTTTTTAAATCTTTAGTTACTTTGTAAATAAGGCCCCAAAAGTGCCTAAGGCCTAGCCCTCGCAATGAGCGGATAAGCGTCAAGCGGCTGAGCGATGAGCGTCAAAAAATTAAAACATATGAAATACTACTGAAGTGGCCACGAAATGAGCGGCATGTGAGCGAAATTTTTGAGCAGTTAAGGCTGAGGCCACGCAATGACCGGCTAAGCGTCAAGCGGCTGAGCGATGACCGTCAAGTTTGAGCGCCAAGTGGCTTATTACTGAGCGTCACTTCTGAGCGGTTAGTTGTTAAAATGCCATTGTAAAGAGTGGCTTGTTTAATGTTATTACGCGAAAATCGTATTCATAAAAATTTAATGCGTTTTTTAAGGAAAAAAAATTGCAGCCTGTCCGTCGATTTCGAGCGAAGACTTCATCCATTAAACTTACATTTAAAACAAAACAAATTATAAGCATGTAAGAAAGTATAGTCGGTCAAGCCCGAGCATATGATACCCTACATCACAGTACTAATAAACACATCATGCTACACTGAAAGAAAAATGCTTCATATATTTAATGAATCTTTTTCATAAAAAAAATTTCCTTGGGTAAATGAAAATTTTCATTGTCTAAATGGAAGTTCATAGTTATAATGAAATATTTTCGTAAAAATCGCTTCATTGGATTTCGTAATTACGTTAAACATTTTCATTGCATATATGAAAACTTAAGTTTGTCAAGTTAAACAAAAAATTTTAATTGGGAACATAAAAAACAATATACAAACATAACTATATTCATAAATTAATACAAAATTGTAGTTTCCTTAAAAAAATGTTTAATTGTTAATTAAAAAATGTTAGATTTAATAATTTAATAATTAAATTTATGAAATCAAAAATTTTTTTTAGAAAAGCCACATATTTCAATAATTGTCATCATAAATTTATATTTTCATTATGACAATAAAAATGTCATTATAATAATGAAACAAAAACTTTCAATCCGCTTTCAATCAACGTTGTTATTTTTATTATTGACAATTTAATCTCATATTCCAAAAACTACACTTCCCCAGTAGACTAGCTGGTAGTGAGCTAGTCTATCAGCACCGAGGTTGGGCGATCGAATCCCGCCAGAGAAAAAAAAAAAAATAAAATAAAGTGAAATAAAATAAGAAAAAAAAAAAAAAAAAAAAATAAAAAAAAAATTTTTTTTACTTTATTGAAATTATTCATCCAATGAATAATATTCATAGAATCATTGATCCAACGAAGCGCTGCATAGGTTCCTTTTTAATGCAATTTTTCATGGGATTAATGTCAAAATTATAGGTATTGCGAAGATAATTCTTTCAGTGTAATGTGTCTATATTAATATTGATTTATCTATGTTTATAAACTTCATTAAAATCGGTTTGAAAGCTTGTGAGAGGCAAAAATTGCCCCCTCCCTCCTCTTGTGGTCCTATTTTCGAAAAACTACATAGCTTATGTGTCCATATAAATATATTTCTATGTATGATTTTAATTTCATTAAAATCGGTTTGATAGTTTCTGAGAGGCAAAAATGTCCCTCTATCTTCCCTCGTGGTCCTACGATTCGACCCATTTTTAATAGGCCAGCCAGCCGGACGGACATCGTTAGTTCGACTCAGAAAGAGAGTATAAGTCGATCGGTATACTTTAAGGTGGGTCTAGGACCAATATTTTAAGGCGTTACACAAATCAGCACAAATGCAAAATACCCTCTCCACTATTGTGGTGTGGGTAAAAATCATATGGTCGGGCCATATAAGCTCCATATTCACTTTTGCCATGTTTATTTTTTGACGCTCAGGAAACAACTAAAAATTCGAAAAGTTTTATTCATTAGCGACGCCGCTTAGCCGCTCAAAACTTTCGCTCACCTGCCGCCCATTTCGTGGCCACTTCAGTAATATTTCATATGGTTTTATTTTTAGACGCATTGCGTGGCCTCGGCCTAAGTTTGGAGTCATTTACATAATTTACTCTGAAAATCCTAATATTTCTTAAAAATTCATTTCTTTTAAATTCATAATACTCTTTTATATATTCAATAATAATTCAAAAATAAACAACTAATTTATTCGTTTACGTGCCAAGAACTTGTAACACCTCATTTTATACCGAAAATTGGCATCTGCATTTCGAAAAATTCCGATTTTATTCAAAATATTTTCTATTATAAACACCCACCACCCAATTGTTAAATATTTTTGTCAATACTCCAAAACAAATATCGTTACTAAAAGCTGACAACGGTATTGAATAATCGAACACGAGAAGAAGACCACAAAAGGTTATGAATATAAAAGATCAAAATCAAAACAAATCATTTAAATAAAACCACAACTACAAAACTAAATACAAACAAATAAACATAAATTATATGTATGTCATTAAACAAATCATGTTATTGTTGTTAAATAGATGAGCCAAACTTAAACATAAAAAAATTTTTAAATATTTTAATGTACCAGGGAAGGGAGTTGTTTATTGACTAAAAAAAAACTTGGATTAAATCTGTTGCGAGTTTTCTGTACTCCATGTCATTTCGAACAAAATCAAGAGTAACACAACAGCTTCAATAGAGAGCATGAAGGCAGGTTCACCAATTTATTTCGAACAACATTTTTCGCAGAATATACATTTTTATCTGAAGTTTGAGTTCTTCTTTACATTAACTTAAAGAAACATTATCAAACATTTTATTAATACGAATTTTTACAAACTGCAGCGAAATTTAAAAATAAAAAGATCGTAATAAACGTTGTTTTTATAACCCCACCACCAAGACACAAGTTCATGACTCATCTTTTAGTATACAAAACACTGTTCGAAAATAAACACTAAACATCGCTCCTTAGTGTTCGGTTCGGTAGATTTGTGGAAAAAACAAATGCTAATAGTGTTTGTGTAGAAAATCATTAAAAAATAACGTTTCCCTGTTTGTCGTCTTTTGAGCACAACAAAAAATTTTTCTATCTTACTCAACAAAAGATGAGACATTTAAATCCGTACGGGTTTTCTTTAAACCACAAACTTCATTATGTTTGGTTCGGTTCATTAATGTTAATCGCTTTTGGCTGGGAAAAAAATAAAATATGTTTTACAAAAACATAAAACGAAAAAGAAACAAAAAGCCAGCAAAATAATTTTAAACAAACAAAACGTTTACACAATACACACAAAAGCTGTTCGAGCTGGGGTCGTTGCTAAAATTTTGTATTTGTTCATTTCGCAATGTAAAAAAAGAAACATTGTCCCTGCAGATAACGAGACTAGTCCATACATGCATGTAAAGAGTAGTCCATAAAGGAGTAGGAGCACTCCAAAACTACTCTAAATATATGGGAAAAAGGTGGTCCATTTAACATAACGATGTCCTAGGAGGGGACCATATAACACACCGAAGTAGTCCCTAAACTACTTCATGGAGAACTAAAGTGGGTTAGTTTTGAAAGTACTCCATGTTACTACAGTATGGAGTACACTTAAGGGGAAGTTTAAACATTTTTCTTTTCCATTAAGACGATTTCCGTATGACGTGCTTAATTCCCAGTTTTTCATATTTAATAAATACACTATGCGCATTTCGCCGATTGCTTATACCAGCTCATAAGAAAACCTTTTCCAAAGATTTTAGAAAAGCCAAAAATATTAAACAAATAAAACCCTAAAGCGAATAAGAGTTATAAACACTCTAAGTCTTACTTGTCACAATCTTTTTTACTAATCGCCTTTTATGGTGTGTACTGTAGTCTATTATTGCTATTATTAAATATATTTACTTGGTATTTTTAATTTGTTTACCTTTTTTCCTCAAATTTCACAAACTTTCACTTTTAAATAAACAATTAATAATGGACACCATCAGGGCTACCAATGTGTAATACTGTAAACTATAGGATAGTAGTTAATTTGGCGCCCTATGCTCCAGTGGGAGTTAAAGGAACATATATATATATATGTATATATATATATATATATATATATATATATATAGAATAGTATACATCATGCAGTTGTTGGCAGCACTGCATGTTAATTTCTTATAACATGGCCCATACTACAGTACATTGGGCCATGTTGTAAATAGTCCATTTAAGCCACAATGGACCCCGTAGTCCAATATTATATGTAGGGATAGAACATTAAAATATAATGTTTGTCTACAGTATCACTAAAATTGTTCTTTTTTTAATAAAGAACAAAACATTATATAATGCTCGGCTCTTTCTTGAAAATAGTTACGAACAGTATTAAGGGTTGTGTTCGTCTACACAATCACTAAAAAAAATAGATATCGTTCTTGGGTGTGTGAGCTGAACGCTTAATAACACTGAAGGAAACCTGGGTGGAAGTGTCTCCAAGTCACCAGTTTTGTCGACTATATTAGTGACATTGTCAACGAAGTGTCTGCACTACATTACATTTGCCACTATATTTGGCTTTAACACGAAAAAGATTTTATCAATAACAACTAAAAAGTACACTTCCTATTAAAGTTGAAGAAATACTAAAAAAAAAGATTATTATGATTTCGTATTCTTACAAAATGTGTAGACTACTTTTACTAAAATATACTAGCGATTCTATGGTTCCAATGTCTACATATGTTCCCAAAGGAACTACCTAGTCAGTTTCAGTCAGTAGTACCAACGTCACTAGTAGATTTCCAATGACACGCACATGTTAAATGTCTATCGTAAATAACATTGCCTGTGGTATAATTAGTCACTAGTACTGGTGACTGTGTCAATAGTGAAGCAGTACAGATTCACTAGTGATATTTCCTCCAGGAAAGGTTCTGTCTATTTTCGAACACTGAAACTTCATTATGTTTGGTTCGGTTCATTAATGTTAATCGCTTTTGGCTGGGAAAAAAATAAAATATGTTTTACAAAAACATAAAACGAAAAAGAAACAAAAAGCCAGCAAAATAATTTTAAACAAACAAAACGTTTACACAATACACACAAAAGCTGTTCGAGCTGGGGTCGTTGCTAAAATTTTGTATTTGTTCATTTCGCAATGTAAAAAAAGAAACATTGTCCCTGCAGATAACGAGACTAGTCCATACATGCATGTAAAGAGTAGTCCATAAAGGAGTAGGAGCACTCCAAAACTACTCTAAATATATGGGAAAAAGGTGGTCCATTTAACATAACGATGTCCTAGGAGGGGACCATATAACACACCGAAGTAGTCCCTAAACTACTTCATGGAGAACTAAAGTGGGTTAGTTTTGAAAGTACTCCATGTTACTACAGTATGGAGTACACTTAAGGGGAAGTTTAAACATTTTTCTTTTCCATTAAGACGATTTCCGTATGACGTGCTTAATTCCCAGTTTTTCATATTTAATAAATACACTATGCGCATTTCGCCGATTGCTTATACCAGCTCATAAGAAAACCTTTTCCAAAGATTTTAGAAAAGCCAAAAATATTAAACAAATAAAACCCTAAAGCGAATAAGAGTTATAAACACTCTAAGTCTTACTTGTCACAATCTTTTTTACTAATCGCCTTTTATGGTGTGTACTGTAGTCTATTATTGCTATTATTAAATATATTTACTTGGTATTTTTAATTTGTTTACCTTTTTTCCTCAAATTTCACAAACTTTCACTTTTAAATAAACAATTAATAATGGACACCATCAGGGCTACCAATGTGTAATACTGTAAACTATAGGATAGTAGTTAATTTGGCGCCCTATGCTCCAGTGGGAGTTAAAGGAACATATATATATATATGTATATATATATATATATATATATATATATATAGAATAGTATACATCATGCAGTTGTTGGCAGCACTGCATGTTAATTTCTTATAACATGGCCCATACTACAGTACATTGGGCCATGTTGTAAATAGTCCATTTAAGCCACAATGGACCCCGTAGTCCAATATTATATGTAGGGATAGAACATTAAAATATAATGTTTGTCTACAGTATCACTAAAATTGTTCTTTTTTTAATAAAGAACAAAACATTATATAATGCTCGGCTCTTTCTTGAAAATAGTTACGAACAGTATTAAGGGTTGTGTTCGTCTACACAATCACTAAAAAAAATAGATATCGTTCTTGGGTGTGTGAGCTGAACGCTTAATAACACTGAAGGAAACCTGGGTGGAAGTGTCTCCAAGTCACCAGTTTTGTCGACTATATTAGTGACATTGTCAACGAATTGTCTGCACTACATTACATTTGCCACTATATTTGGCTTTAACACGAAAAAGATTTTATCAATAACAACTAAAAAGTACACTTCCTATTAAAGTTGAAGAAATACTAAAAAAAAAGATTATTATGATTTCGTATTCTTACAAAATGTGTAGACTACTTTTACTAAAATATACTAGCGATTCTATGGTTCCAATGTCTACATATGTTCCCAAAGGAACTACCTAGTCAGTTTCAGTCAGTAGTACCAACGTCACTAGTAGATTTCCAATGACACGCACATGTTAAATGTCTATCGTAAATAACATTGCCTGTGGTATAATTAGTCACTAGAACTGGTGACTGTGTCAATAGTGAAGCAGTACAGATTCACTAGTGATATTTCCTCCAGGAAAGGTTCTGTCTATTTTCGAACACTGAAACTTCATTATGTTTGGTTCGGTTCATTAATGTTAATCGCTTTTGGCTGGGAAAAAAATAAAATATGTTTTACAAAAACATAAAACGAAAAAGAAACAAAAAGCCAGCAAAATAATTTTAAACAAACAAAACGTTTACACAATACACACAAAAGCTGTTCGAGCTGGGGTCGTTGCTAAAATTTTGTATTTGTTCATTTCGCAATGTAAAAAAAGAAACATTGTCCCTGCAGATAACGAGACTAGTCCATACATGCATGTAAAGAGTAGTCCATAAAGGAGTAGGAGCACTCCAAAACTACTCTAAATATATGGGAAAAAGGTGGTCCATTTAACATAACGATGTCCTAGGAGGGGACCATATAACACACCGAAGTAGTCCCTAAACTACTTCATGGAGAACTAAAGTGGGTTAGTTTTGAAAGTACTCCATGTTACTACAGTATGGAGTACACTTAAGGGGAAGTTTAAACATTTTTCTTTTCCATTAAGACGATTTCCGTATGACGTGCTTAATTCCCAGTTTTTCATATTTAATAAATACACTATGCGCATTTCGCCGATTGCTTATACCAGCTCATAAGAAAACCTTTTCCAAAGATTTTAGAAAAGCCAAAAATATTAAACAAATAAAACCCTAAAGCGAATAAGAGTTATAAACACTCTAAGTCTTACTTGTCACAATCTTTTTTACTAATCGCCTTTTATGGTGTGTACTGTAGTCTATTATTGCTATTATTAAATATATTTACTTGGTATTTTTAATTTGTTTACCTTTTTTCCTCAAATTTCACAAACTTTCACTTTTAAATAAACAATTAATAATGGACACCATCAGGGCTACCAATGTGTAATACTGTAAACTATAGGATAGTAGTTAATTTGGCGCCCTATGCTCCAGTGGGAGTTAAAGGAACATATATATATATATGTATATATATATATATATATATATATATATATATAGAATAGTATACATCATGCAGTTGTTGGCAGCACTGCATGTTAATTTCTTATAACATGGCCCATACTACAGTACATTGGGCCATGTTGTAAATAGTCCATTTAAGCCACAATGGACCCCGTAGTCCAATATTATATGTAGGGATAGAACATTAAAATATAATGTTTGTCTACAGTATCACTAAAATTGTTCTTTTTTTAATAAAGAACAAAACATTATATAATGCTCGGCTCTTTCTTGAAAATAGTTACGAACAGTATTAAGGGTTGTGTTCGTCTACACAATCACTAAAAAAAATAGATATCGTTCTTGGGTGTGTGAGCTGAACGCTTAATAACACTGAAGGAAACCTGGGTGGAAGTGTCTCCAAGTCACCAGTTTTGTCGACTATATTAGTGACATTGTCAACGAAGTGTCTGCACTACATTACATTTGCCACTATATTTGGCTTTAACACGAAAAAGATTTTATCAATAACAACTAAAAAGTACACTTCCTATTAAAGTTGAAGAAATACTAAAAAAAAAGATTATTATGATTTCGTATTCTTACAAAATGTGTAGACTACTTTTACTAAAATATACTAGCGATTCTATGGTTCCAATGTCTACATATGTTCCCAAAGGAACTACCTAGTCAGTTTCAGTCAGTAGTACCAACGTCACTAGTAGATTTCCAATGACACGCACATGTTAAATGTCTATCGTAAATAACATTGCCTGTGGTATAATTAGTCACTAGTACTGGTGACTGTGTCAATAGTGAAGCAGTACAGATTCACTAGTGATATTTCCTCCAGGAAAGGTTCTGTCTATTTTCGAACACTGAAACTAGCCGTCGAAGAATCAATTTATGGATGTCAGCCCATTGGCTTAGCTGGCTGGCTCCTTGACTTATCAGAATTTTAACTGCAATCATAGAAAAATGCATCTTTATGTTAATGATGCTCTAACATCAGAATTGTGACATTAATGTTATTACAAATAACATCAATGAGCCAAAAAGTGATATCTATCCAATGACGTACGTCATCATAAAATGTTGACTTCAATTCGATGCCAATTTTTTTTTTAATATTATTTTCATTTTAAAAAGTAAACTAAGGAGCAAAAATTCCTATATTCTATTTGCTTAAATTTCCTAGTTTAACACATAACATATTAAAAGTAGAATGATTATGAAAACCAACATTAAAACATTATACTGGTGTCCTTTAAAGATGACTTCTTCTGTAAACAAAGAACGGAATTCAACAGAAGTCAACCCCAATGACAAACTGTCTTTAAATTGAGCCTAGTGAGTTCTATCTCCAATGTTACCGAGTCATCGCACTGATGAAATTTTTCTTTAAACTGATTCCGATTCGTCATTTCTGTGATGCTGATCTGTCATCCCATTGATGACCTTATTTCGCCTGATGACAATCTGGCCCAGTGATGTTAAGGCTGATATCACAATGATGAAAAGTGTCATGTGGTCAAAAGAGAAGACACTTGTCATAGTACTGATGTCAAAATACATCATCGTTATGAACCCTTCTATCTGTCAGTGTAGGTGTAGTGGTGACTTTCGAAGTGCAGAGTCATGTTAAATAGCTCAAGGTTAAAATGCTCGAATATTAAATCCATTTTTTCATTTATATAAAGATACATTTTTATAGTTAATTAGTTTCAAATCTGCCTGTTTTCTTTTTGTTCGAAAAAGATGTTAATGCGAACATAATTAACATGACACAGCGCGAGATTTTGAATAAAAAATTAAAAAAATTCTGATTTTTTATACGGCTGATAGGTTGCAACAAAAGATTTATAAACGAGTTTAAGTTTGGAATTTATGTTGTCTTATCAGAAGGGACACCATACCCCCAAAAGTAGGGTACCTCGGGTAAAACAAAAAATAAAAACGATCCAGGGTTTTTAGTTTTGACCCGATTTTAAATATGAGTATGTTTTTGATTGATACTGATTGTAATATTTTTGTTTTATTCCGATCACCCACCCCCCTCAATTAAGCGAAAACACCAATTTTCAAATATTACAAGTTCCCAGTTCTGCTACAAATAGTTTTGTCACTCGACAAAAAGATCTCATAACTCAAAATCATCAATGCAAAACATATTGAATATTGGATTACAAATTATAATGGGGCTATAACAATATTGGGGACTCTTCCAACAATAAATGCCAAAATAAAAAATTAGTTATAATATGTTAAATATAACAACAAATATCACATAAAATTAATATGCATAAATTATAATGACAAACTAAACGATTGTGTGCATATTAAATACTTTTTTGAGTTACGAACTCTCCACCGCAACCAAAAAATAAACAAAAATTTTAAATTGAAAATAAACAACAGACAAACACTGACAAATTGTCATTTAAACACACACTCGCTCAGTCCTCAACAATTGTTGGCCAAAATAAAATTGAAACCATCAAAAGTCTGTAATTAACGCAGTCCATGAAAAAACGCGTTAACGAAAGAAATTGAAAACAGGGCTGAAAAATACAAAACAAAACAAAAAAAAGAGCAGAGGGCTCTTAAAATCAAAGCAAAATGCACTTGTTGGTGGGACAGAAACTGACTGGAGAAACTAAAAGTAAAAAAATTTTAATTTTTTATTTAAAAATCTAAAAAAAAAAAACGTTAAGTTTTTTGTTTTTTTTTTTTTGGGGTTTTGAAAGTGGAAGAAGAGATATTTAGACGATTAAAAGCTTTCGGTCGATTTAGTTAAAACACTTCACTTGCAACTGTTAAACTGTAAATTTGGGCTCGGGATACCTCAAACAAATTTTTTGTTAAAAAGAAAATAATTAAATAAAACAAAAAATCGCTTTAATACTGTAAAACAAACGTGTCTTTTACAAATTTCTTTTAAAACGTTTTAACACTCTTAACGGAACTGACAGGCAGACTGACAATACAAAAAAAGTGCCAATAATAAAAAAAAACAAAACAAAAATATTAAATAATAATTTCACTTTTTCTTCATTTCAAACAAATGTTACGTTAAAATATAGCAAAGAAGTTTTTAAATTCGAATAAATAAAAATATTAATTAAACAAATTTTTTTTTTTTTAATATTTTTGGTAAAATTGTGTTTAAATTTATGTTTGTTATTTTATTTCATTAAAACAAATGTTTTTGTTAAAAAACTTTGAGAATAAACGTGTGATTTTGTGTCTATTTCTGATAAATGTTTTCATAACTAAAACAAATTCTCAATTTATTGATGAAGATGAGGATGACAGTAACGAAGATGAAACGGAGGAGGAGAGGGCAGAACGTAAAAGTATAACGGAGGATTCATATTTGACAGTGGTAAGTATTGGATATAGTTTTTAACAAGTAAGAGTTTTAAGTATGGAACAGAATAGTCGTAGTAGTATAACGTTACGAATAGCGCTGCAAGCTGTCAAAAATAATTTCAAAGTAGTGTCAACAGAATACGTTGTTGTAGTGTTCGATGCATTTGAAGTTGAGCATTTTTCAGCTTAAACTACAACTACTTTATTCTTGTCTAGGCCTCACATTTGGCTGTGCCGAATCTTAAATGCCCTTAACCTACCACCTACTAACACACATTATCAAACAGAATTAAAAAAAACTACAACAAAGGTATTTTATGGGTAAAAACTAGAGGCAGTCGTGGTTTTTTGCTTATATCTCAGCCACTTATGGGCCGAATTTCATAAAACAAATACTTCCGGACAAGTATTTATCAACCAAATTAATATATAACAACAAAAATTTGCAGCAGTAAACAAATTAATAGTATCAGTTACACGTTTACTTCACTTTGTTAAACATTTCATTCACTTGATTAAAAGTTTAATTCACTTGATTAAATTTTTAATTAAAACAGATTTTATTTTTGATTTATGCTTTAATTGGTGAAAAATTTTTTCTATGTACTGTATAGGGTCTAATATACTGTAGAATATTGTAGAAATTGCAAACGGAATATTAAACTAATACAGTAACGGACATAATAATAGGGTCACGAACAATTACTTAAAATAAAAAGAAATAAAACATTCTTTTTACAAACATGTGTAGTTTTTTTTTATTTATGATTGATGTATTACATATTCTTTCCATAGAAAGTTTTAATATTAAATAAAAAACATAAAATGTAGTTGGGATTTTTGATTTAAAAGAATAAAATAATTTTTTTTCCCTTAAGATAAAGCGGGGAGGTTTCCCCCACAGTGACAGGTACCGCGACCAGGTTAGGTCTATTGTACCCACTCCCCTTAGTTGGCCAAAAGACCCTCTGCTTCCCAAAGGAACCCAACCAGGGCCTTTGCCGATATATCACCGATTTGGGACGCACACATTATACCATGCCCAAGTGCCTCCTTCTGGCCCATGCCAGCGCCGGACAGTCACACAGTTCATGCTCCGTCGTTTCGTCCCCGTCTAGACACAGTCTGCATTCCTGATCCTTAGCCAGGCCCATCCGATTAAGGTGGTATTTGATCGGGTGGTGACCAGTCAGATAGGCCACCAGCAGTCGTAGATCCCGTCTGCCAAGACCATTCGTCCTCATAACTTTCCCGGGAGAGATGAATTCCCTTGCCTGACGCATTCCCGGAAGCGATACCCAGTATCCCCTATGTTCCCCCATAGCCCAGTCCTCCATGAGGGACTGGACCCCTGCCCAACTTAATCCACAGAAGTGCTCGGGACCCATCATCCGGGCATTATAACCAACCCTGGCCAGCTCATCAGCCATATTATTACCCGGGACCCCTGAGTGCCCCATCACCCAGCAGAGCGTCACTCTGTTCCTTGTCCCTAGCTCCTATAGCCTTCCACGACACTCCGCCACCAGCCTCGAGGACATTCTCCAAGAAGAGAGTGCTTTGATGGCCGCTTGGCTTTCAGTGAAAATCACAATACTGACGCCAACCATTCCCCTATCAAGAATGTTGCTGCAACACACATCAATGGCGCAAATCTCGGCCTGAAAAACACTCGGTGATTCGCCCATTGCCATCGAGAGTCGTATATTAGGTCCAAAAACCCCTGCACCCACTCCGTGCTCCGATTTTGACGCGTCAGTATACCAGTGCAATTCATGGTTTCCCCGACACGGATTCCCAACACTCCAGGACCTCTCGTCCCGAATGATTGCCCTGAACCTTCTGTTGAAGACCAGTTCCGCTGTCATTATGTCTGCCCTTGTAAAGACAGATAGGCCCGGAGCCATATCCATCAAGCTGGCATGCCACTGGTCCTCAGCAAGTCCCGATGTCAGCTTGATCCTAAGGAGACTGGACATAGCAGTCCTCCTTATATGGATATGTAGTGGTAGTGTGCCCACTATAACCTAAAGTGCTGCCGTGGGACATGTGCGCATTACCTCCGTCAGGGCCAGACACACCATCCGCTGCAGCGTGTTGCACTTCCTCATTTCAGTCTCCTGCCGAATCTTAGGCCACCATACCAATGATCCGTAAGTAATTATCGGTCTGAGCATCGTAAAGTATAGCCATTTTGACATACTTGGACTTAATCCCCAAGTTCTCCCAAAGAAGCTCTTCCATGCCCAGAAGACCCTTACCGCCTTCCCGAGGGTTTGATCCAAGTGCGAGTTCCAATTAAGCCGTCTGTCCAGAACAATTCCCAGATATTTGACCTCATTGGAGTACTCAACCTCAATTCCGTCTACTACTAGCCTCTCAAGCCTGAAGTTGTACCTTCTCGTGAATGGTATCACGACCGCCTTGTTAGAGTTGATACTCAACCCCCTTTCATGGCACCACCCAAGAACCCTATTGAGAGCAATGCGATCTCCCCATTACGTTGTGCCTTTTCTATTTGCGCAACCAAATGGTGCAATGCAATAAAATAATAGGGTCATTTAAAAAAAATGTAAAATGGTTAAAAATTATGTATAAAAAGTTTACAGGTACTAATATGTTGCAGTATAACCTTTATTTTGTAAGACTGCCTTGCAACTTTTTGGCATTAAGTCTTGACAGATCTCAAAAAATTCTTTTTTTATATCGTATTGCTTTAAATGCAAAATTATGGGATCTACCCATGGTACTAGTACGTAGAGGTCTGCTTTGAATAACTCACTCGTTTGCCTTTATTCAAAGTGCACAACATTTATTCAAATATAAAACATTCAAAAAGAAAAGAAGAGAGTAAGCCATATACAAAAATAAGAAAGAATGAAATGAATAAAAAACTTGTTTACTGTAAATGAATTTGAGAGTCATTCATAAAAAACAAAACATTGGAATGACCCGTTAGAGAGAGCAAGTTTACAAAAAACATTCGAATCATTTTTGAATAACTGAATGTGCATACATTTATTTGAATACATTGACGTAATATGTGTGTAAGCTTGTGGCTTCTTTTACTTATAAGAGTTAAGCTTACACACACATACATAATGTGTTGGTACAGATATTTTATATTCAAATTATATTTGAATATTTAACTCATTTGATTTGAGTTGACTGAATTGAATGAGTTTTTGCTTGTTTTGTCTTTGGTTATTCTTTCATTTGTTTCGTTATTATTGGGTGCTCGACACATTGTAGTTAAAAAACAAATGAGTATGTTGAAATTGCTTTTTATTTATTCTTGCAGACCTCTAGTACGTACTGCTGTATAATTTGCAAATTCAAATTTATTTTTATAGTTATTTACCGTTGGCCCTTTTTTTTTGTGTTAACCACCACTTAAAACGATGGCCTTATCATTTTTTCGAATAAATGGTTTTTTTCTTTTTTTTTTTTTTTTTTTTTTGTGTTTTAAGACTAGTTTTTGTCAAGTATTTTCGGGAACCATAGAAATTTCCAAGTCCAACTTTTATAACTAAAGTAAATGGCCGAGTTATGACCAAAACACTAAAATTCCAAAAATTACTCAGTTAAACCCTTTTACCAGAGAGAAAATAAATATTTTAAAAATACAACAACTTCATTATTTAAAAACATTCTTAGGGGTGTTCAGGAAATCGGAAACGCAAAACGCAAGAATTTGGAAGGTTGTTTTTATTACACTTTTAATCTAATTTTTGTTATAAAATTCTGTTTAATAGAGAAATAGTTGTATAAAATTGGTCATCAAATTTTTTCACTACAGAAATCATCGAAAAAACGACGTTCAAAATTCTTGCGTTTTCGACTTCCAGAACACCCCTGATTAATTTCTTTCTGAATCAAAACAAACCGCTTTGTTTGTATCTTTTGGTTAAACATATTTTTAAAATGGCAATAAGTGTTTGATACACAGATAAAATTATCAGTAGATTTTTTTTATCAATTAAAACAATTGTTTTATAGTTATTTCAATTTTATCAATATGATAATTGAATCAATTAATAAGATTTCTGAACGACATGCAAAATTCCCAATTTTTCATATTTGATAAACACACTGAAATTTATTGTCGAGGGAAAGCTAGCTTCTATACGCCTTTCACTGGTTGCTTAGGCCAGATCATCAGGAAACCTTTTCCAAAGATTTTAGAAAAGCTAAAAATATAAAGCGAATAAGATTTATAAACACTCAAAGTCTTACTAGTAACAATATCAAAGCTTAAACAAAACACCAACAATAAACAGTGAGTTCAATTCTTTTTGTTTTTTTTTAAAGAGCATTAAAAATATAATTTTGATTTAATTAACATTTTAGTTGTTTTGAAATAAATTTTTAATTAAAATATTTATTAAATACCAAAAAATGTTTTCGTTTAGAATTGTTTGTATAATTGTTGTTGCACTAAAAAGAAAACTCAATCCATTAGTACTCAAATCAATCCGATGCGGTGGTATAAATAGTACGGTGAGTACGGATTTTCTTGAATCAAGTACAGAAAGATTGATTCAAGTACGGATTTTCAATCGCAAAATAATTGAATTATCCATATTCAATCCCGATTTCTTACTTGAAATATTCCGAAAATGAGATTAATTTAAGTAAAACTAAGATTGAATTATTCTCAAAACGCGCTTTATTCAAGAATTTATCCAAAAATATAAACTAATAAATGTAAAGCAATAGTTAAAATTTACTTTTAACCCTTGGTGGTACACATGAGTCTGGCCAGACCTTTTTTCAATGCGTAAAGAAAATCAAAACATGCGTAAGCCGGAGAGTTAAACACAACGAAAAGTTTAATATTTTTTTTTTTTTAATTTATTTAAGAATTTTATACTTATTTCAAGAAATTCCGGGATTGATTTTCGAAAGTTATCCCATTTAGGATTGCTTTGAGAATGTTTTAGTGTTATTCGTACATCAATTTTTGAGTACGACTCGTAATCATAAAAAACTTCCATTTATCCCGAATGTTTTTCTTTCTGTGTGGGAATTGTCAAAACCTGAGCTATATTTAATCAAATCAATTAACAATTTAGAAACGGCAAAGTTTTTTGATCATTATTTTAATTAAAATTATATATATAATTTTTATTGAAATAAAAATACAATTATAAATTTTTTAATTTTTTAGTAATCTATATAATCATTTGGTAATAGATGCAAAATCAACAAATTGTTTGCTTGATTCTATGAATTTGATAAAAGCTCTAGTATCTGTCTATCTTATCTGTTTTTTAAATTATTCTAAAGAATAATATTCTCGGAAGTGAGAAAATAAAATACGAGTTATTAAATAAATATAGCGATGGCCTAATATAAAAAAGGCGTATCTCGATTGGCATCTTGATTAAACCTTTTAAGGGGCTTTAGTATAACAACATTTGCGTTAACCTTTTTATCTAAAATTTTACGGATTTTATTAAGTTTTTTTTCTTCCCCTGTAAACAAACCAATCGAGTTAGGACGTTTTTATACTAAGCCATCGATATGTACATTAGGCTGGTTCCTATATGGCACTTTTTTTTTTTTTGCATTTTAATGTGGGCCAACCAGAATATATATTAAGTACAGTGAAAAAATAACACATGATTTTTTTTAAATTTTAATAAGATTTAGGGGACGCTTCCAGCCCTTAAACTTTGGCGTTTTTGAAAAAACTTGCTGCCTTTATATATTCTTCCATTTGGGTGTGTATTAGGGTATTCATTTGGTTAACCGTTAATCGTTTAACCATTTAACTACTATCCGATTAACTGATCGGTTAATTTAAAATTAGTTTTTTTCGATTAACGGGTAAACCGGTTAATTTCAGTCGGTTAACCGATGTTACAAATTTTGTAGAATTAAATCATATTTTTTTGTGTTTTTAGTTATGGTTGAGTTCCAAATCGTCAACTGCAAAGCAACTCGCTTTTTAAATATATTCACAATGCAACCATGTAGAATTTTACAATGTTATCTGTACAAAAGATCACCAAAAAAGTTACCAAAGTGCACCAAAAAAGTTGTGTTTAGAAATATTTTTCATACAATATATTTTTTTCTAGAAATACATCCTTAAAATACAGTACAAAAACAGAAATTAAGGATTTCAGAAATAAATTTTTTTGCAGAATGTTCGGTCCTGAGCTTCGTCAGGATGAGTGAAATGACAAAAATTTACGGAAACAATTAGAAGTGTTAAACTTTTTAAAAAACTAAAGCAGGATAATGGAAGATTTTATATGTTTGGAGAAATCCAGGAAAATTATTGAGAAATTAGATAATCTGTATTATGGGTTGCTTTCGATTTCTCAACATCTACGAAAAGTGAGAGAATTTTGTCCTAGTCAAGTTTTATCAAAACTTAAGAAAAGAATCGCTTAAATCCTAAACATAAAAGCCAATTAATTTTTCTAAAACATTATTTTATAATATCTCTCCTTAAACTGTTGAAATAATTAGTAAAATGATTTCACAGTTTATTTTTTTTTTATAAATATATTAATTAATAAAAAAATATGTATTACTAAGTTATGAATTATTTTTTTGTTTGCTCGTTTTAGTTAAAGAAGTGTCATATTTGTTATGTTATTGTTTTTTTAAACTAATAAACTCCAAATAATAAATAATTTTTAATTTTTATTTATTGAAATTACTTATGTGTGGTTTATAGAACGCGAGCGCCTTACTCGTGTATTAAAAAAGTGAATTTTATGCACACTATTATGAATAAAGATTTTAAAAAAGAGGGAAACATTTTTTTCGGAATCATTTACTGAGACGACTAAGCGACTTTTGTCCGATCGTCCTTCCGATTGTAATTTTAAATTAAATAACAAGCTAGAATTTATAAATAATAAAGATATTGTGTTTAAATTTGCTACAAATACTTTTAATATATCATGGATCTGGGTGAAATTAGCAAGAATCTGTCCGTGTTGAGACCTAGTCTCTCACAATTTTCCGAAGTGCCCGCCCCCTGAAACTCTAACATATCGATTTTATATCAAGCACAAACGCGTTCTTTTAAGACTGTGGAACCAAAACTACAGTTTTTGTTCTTTTTCTTTTTACAGATTGAATTTTTGTGTTCAATTTTGATATAAAATAATTACCATTTAAAAAAATTCAAATTTTCTATTCAAAATTTATAATTGACTACTTAACCAAGGAAGTATTACCGAATCTGGAATGTGTTTTAGTACTCTACTGGAAGTACTGGAAGTCATAACCGGGTTAGGTGGATGGCTAAAGCCATTTACTGTTTGAAGATTAACTTATTTAGAAATGAATTCAAGCTAACTAAAATCGAAGCATCCTCAATTCGAGATGTTTGTATATTTTCAGTTAGAATTTATGTTAAATATTGGTTTGTAACCCCATCAGCGGTTTGTGCGCCTAGAAATGATCTGCAGCTTTAAAAGGACCTAAAATAATATGCATAAGTAAATGAGTTGATTGGAACTGAAGCCATCAAAAAACCTTTGGTCATCTTTGGTACTTATCAGAAGAGCTTATTGCATTCGCCCGGAAACGAATTACATTAGACGCCTCTCTAATAATTGGCAAACAATTAGAAGATTTAGTTTCAAAAAACACTTAGATTTTTTAGCATAAAGAAAAGTGTTGAAGATTGGGAGGAAGATGAGGGTTACGTAAATGGTAGAGACATAGCTCGTTCTATGAGAGTTGTGAACGATATAGTAGATCGAGGAGTAGCACTGATGGAGGAATATAATAAATTACATAAGATTATAGACAAAAATACCCAAATTCTAATAAATCAACTTTTCTCCAATAATTATTTTGCAAAACTTGAACATTCTTTAAAGGTTAAAAAAATATTTCATGTTTATCACCATAAATTTCAGATTTTTTCAAGTTTCTATTTTACGTTTAAACATTTTTATATTTTATATTTTAAGTTACAATAAAAACATGTAACCTATTTAAAAATTTGAATGTTAATATGCATATCTGTGGCATTTTGACAAAACATCTTAAGTCAAATTTAAAAAGTTGAAAAAATGTTGTTAATCATACGAATTTCCATTAAAAAAAACTTTTCTTTAATTTAGGTTTAGTTTATTATTTGCGAAAAATTATTTTTTCTTCGAGTTTTTTTTTAAAACTTTTTTGCTATCTTATCTCGACTTAAGATGTTTTGTCAATATACCCGATTAATTATGAAATAAATCTTTAAATATATTAAAACTACGCTCGCAATCGTCTTATTTGCGGTCTTAAAAAAAAATTTTCCACTATTTAAACACACACTGGAAAAATATAAAGAAAAAGTTATAAGGGCAGCGATTTTTATTAACACCACAGTTTCGGGGGCCGGTAGCGACCCCTAAACCTTAACAGAAAAATTTAAAAAAAATCATGCATAATTTTTTCACAGTGCTTAATATATATTCCGGTTGGCCATTAACAAAATCCAATTTTTTTTTTATGAACCATCCTAATGTGCATATAAGTTCCCGTCGTTCCTTCAAGGAGCATAGGGCTTCAATAAAATTCCTGAACATATACCTATTTTGTTCTAACCATGTACTTTACCCCAACTCTTCACACTGCTGTTAACTTCGTTCGGCCTCAATCTGTCTTTCCATGCTTAATCTAGGCGTTCCATTCTTCTGTTCCCTCTTCGTTCCTTCTTCGCCTCAGCGTATGGTTACATATATGGCTCTCGGCCATTATACACGTAGGATCTTTCGAAGACAGCGATTCAGGAATACTTGCATTTTCCGCAAGTCATGAATGCCAGCATTCCATGTTTCGCAGCCTCATTGAAGAATGCAATTTTCGTAAGAAAATATAGAGAGGGTGATTAGCAAATAGATTTTAGGCTAACAAATGTTTGGCGTGCTGTCTGCGAGCGATTATCGATATCCAATATATCATCATTGGATGATATCTTCTATTTCGCTTGCACTAATCTTCTTTCTTCTTCTTCTATATATATAAAACAGGATGTGTGTATGTATGAATTTGTGTATGTGTACGATTTTGATGAAGTTTTCAGGGAATTTTCAGAATATTCAGGCGGGTGACACTGTGAAGTCTGATTTCTGATTTTCGGTCTGCGGGCGGAGAGCGTGTCAAAATCCAATGTTCATATTGCACCACAAATGACATCTGTATAATTTGGACGATTTTTGCTTTAAAATAATCGCCATGGTCCAACTTGCATTTATACGAAAACAAAATTTTGACCCGCCCACATTTTTCGAATAACCTAAAATCAGAAAACAGCACCATCGATTTGACAAATTTTTCTTTCAAATGTTCGTATTAACCCATTTTAAGTTTTCATCGAAAGAAAAATGTACCATGCCTACTTTTCCTATTAAGCGCATAACTTGAGAACGGCTTGACCGATTTGGACAATTTTTTCTTTAAAATTATTGCCATGGTCCAACTTACGGAAAGAAAATTTTGCCCCGCCCACTATTTTCGATTAACCTTAAATAAAAAATGGCTCCATCGATTTGACTTATTTTTCTTTTAAATGTTCGTATTAATCCGTACCACGCCTACTTTTACGCCCATTTTTTCTATTAAGCGCATAACTTGAGAACGGATTGACCGATTTGGACGATTCTGTCTTTAAAATCAGTCGCCATGGTCCAACTTCGGTTTTTACGGAAAGAAAATTTTGCCCCGCCCACTTTAACGCTTTTCGATTTACCTAAAATCAGAAAACTGCTCCATCGATTTGACTAATTTTTCTTTCAAATGTTCGTATCTTTTTAACGGATTTTAAAAATCAAACATTTCTCCTAATGTAGACAGGACAACGTCTGTCTGGTCAGCTAGTTACAAATAAATCCAGGGAAGTTGCATTGAAACGTAAAGTTTTCGTTTCAAGCCGTAAGTTCGCCGCTAGATCTGAGTAGCTGTGCGTTAGTAGACAAATATATTCTGAATAAATAAGATCGGTTATGCGGCCCTTCAATCGCCAATCTTTCAAGAATCGTATCCTAAACTATATTCAATAGAAGTGGTGACAGGACACAGCTGTGTCAGACACCTACCTCGACTTTCACCGTTTCACTCATCAATTTGGCATTTTTTATCCAATAAGAGACGTTCTGGTAAAGGCTCCTAATGAGGCGTATGAGTTTTAGAATGATTGTCTTCAATACCAATGCAGTCCAAATCACATCGTGGCTTAGTTTATCGAAAGCATTCTCCAAATTTACAAAGCATAGATGCAGTGGTGAGCGCAACTCCACAGATTGTACCACAATAACACGTACATTAGTTATGTGGTTGATAGAAAACTTACGTGGCTTGTTTTCAGCGGCTTAAGGATGGTGCTACCCTTTCCGAGATTAGTTTGGCAATTATCTGCGCTATTACCTTATTAATTACGAAAAAAAATTAGAGTGCCCCGGTAGGCTAGTTAGTAGTGAGCTAGTCTATCAGCCCCGGGGTTGCGGGTTTGATTCCCGCCAGAGACTCTGGTTCCTTTCCTGCAGACAAGCATAGAGCTTCGCGGGGATTAGCTAGGGATTTTAAAAAAAATCATAGTAATGCCAGTAATTAGGGTCTGCAAATGCACCCTTTTCCGTCCGAATGATTGGCAATATTATTTCAGCACTCGTATGCGGGAAATAAGTAACCCGAATTGTTTGAAATATGTTTCAGACGTAATCAGAAGCCACTCATTTTTACGTTTATTTAAATATTAAGCGATGCCCTCTGCTATCAGAGCTATCGATTTTTTGCGTAGTTGTTTCACACTTGGATTCATTACATAATTTGTTTCCCTACTTTACCAATTGAGTTGGATTTCAATCCCAGGAAAACTAAACACAGTTTGAACCCCAAAAGGATTCTCTTCTTTTGAGTCCTTCGAATGTGAGATAAGATTGACAGATGTACAAACAGACGGACATGCCTAAATGGATAGAATTACTCGAGGAAAGTTTCATACGGAATGACAATTTTTTAAAACCCTTGATCAGCACTAGTTTTGAAAGGTATACAAATCTAACAAAATAAATAAATTTTTGAAAGGTAAATTTTCTTTAATTTCTTATCTCCTCAACAACCTTTTAGCAATAATAAGTTACCCGCTATTAATATTTCATGAATTTAACAAATAATTACATTTTCTCATCTTTCGCTTAAATAAAAAATATAAATAGATTTCCTTTAAATATATTTTTTCAAATAAAAAAAAAAATACTTTCATTTATTTCTTGCCACTCACCATCCTGGTCGTTTATTTACCACCAACGTTTTTCTATTCGAAAACATTCGTGTACATAAGATAAAACTCACTTAACATAATTAACTACATTTTTTCTCATTCTTAAAGGGAAAAAACGTGGAGAATTTAATTGAAATGCAACAATTTTTGTAACTGACTTGCACATCTTTCAGCCAGTTGTTCTTTCAATACAGAGAAACACAGTTCACTTATTTAAATATTTTTTGTGTTTTTTTTTTTATTTTCATCACTCTCAATCCTTCAACATTGCATCATCCTTAAAACAACAACAATTATAACAACGATGTTAACAATATCAAGGATAAATTAATTGCTAAATATGGGTATCCAGCTGAAGTCCATACTGTCACCACAGATGACGGCTACATTTTAACCATGCATCGTATACGTGGCAAACAAGGTGCTCAACCATTTTTCTTGCAACATGGTCTTGTTGATAGCTCAGCAGGTTATGTTATCATGGGTCCAAACATAAGTCTTGGTAAGTTTTCACCTTTTTTGTGTTTTTTTCTGTTGCATTTTTTTTGTCCTGTGCTAAAATAAGAAAATGGACAGAGGGAAGAGCGTTTAAAAAAAATGAATTTAATGCATGACTGACTAAATGAACTCAAAGCATGAGTCACGGGAAATATATTATACACTGTTTTTCAGGAAACTGCTAAAACCGAAATTAGTAGCGGGAACCAATTCTGAAGGCAATCGAATGCTTAAGTTTAACTAGTTAAATATTATTTAATAGCCATACTCGCCCTTTTCTAAGGGGCGCCCTAACCTCCACTGCTGTATTACCGCTCCTTCTGATGATAAGGTATCATCAGGTAGGTATTTTCGCCAAAAGAGAAATTTCCTATTAAAGTTGGAAAATAACCCCTAGAGTCAGTTTTTTAAGATCTACCATTCCGCGATTTTGGTGAGCTGCAGGTTCCATTGGTGTCAGAAAATGATTTCTAGTGAGCCATGATCCCAGAAATATTGATCTACCGTTTTCAACACTCGATTCCGAGGATGCAACATCGAGATTTAAAACATCCCGAACATGTTACTTACGAACTCCGAGAAAAATGAGGCGAGGAGTACCCTAACCCGTCCATCTACGTCCCCATTTTAATGTATATCCGGTAGAATTATACACTTGCGCCTGGCTTAGTAACTAGAGCTATCCAACATCCGCTGTTGTAGAGCAAGCAGCATATGCTGAATAGCAAGAGCACCTAGGGATATTCGCCATCAAGCTAAAGAGGGCTTACTAATAGTAAGTCTGGAACCGAAGTTCCAGGGGATTTTATGTCCCGTGATATCATAAAAGATCTCTGGTCAGCACCGATCTCCAGAGATCTGTTAATTTGTTTAATTCTGCCAGGTTTCAGGTATTGGATACATATATTTCCCCTGGTGGATGTCACACCAAAACGTGAAATATCTTAAGGATGTATGCCTACATAAAGCAGACAGATCTCCCTCGGTGTTGCATGTGCTTGGCAATCTAACTCTGTAAAAATTTCCGATTAGATCACGGCTGTCCAGAGTCCTCTATGAAAAGATTTGAACCACTTGAACCGCTTGCAAAGCCTTTCAACTTATTACTGGTAAGCTGGCTGTAGCTTCTAATCAAATTGGGATGAGGAAAATCTTAAAAACAACACATTTAAAGCTGTTTTCTTCCGTAACCTGACAAAGAGTTTGTTGGCCTGGAGTCCCGTACACTCCTTAACAAGGCATAAATAAGTATAAAAAGCGGTTTTTAATTTTAAGCGATTTCTTTTTGGAAATGGTGTCCTATATTGAAGTAATATAATAAAACCAGACCGAATCTCTGCAGTTAATCTGTGTTTGAATACTGCAAAACACACACACACACACACACTTAAACTGCAGAAATTTTATTTTGCTGCTGTAAATTCTTGTCTGGCAAAAATTGGTTTAATTTTTTATTGTTTTTTTTTTCACTTTTTAAATATGAAGTTGAGTAATTTCTAAGATAAACATTGATTAATTACTTCCACGCAGAAAGACAACAACAATAGAGGCAAAAACAAAAACAACAAGAAAAACAAACAGAGAAACGGAAGTAAGAAATATGACAAGGATGTTATTACAAATTACAAGGATTAAAATAGTTGCAATTGTGTGAGTAAAATATTTATGTGCATTTAAGCGACAAAAAGAAAGGACCTCATAGTTCACTTGACTAATACAAGTTCTGCGGAATTAAACATTTCTCAAATAATATTCGGAAATTCTTGACGTCGTCTTTAGATTGTAATTCATGAACTTACATCATCCTATAATGAGGAAAAAAGTAATGACTAGAGTGAATGTATTCGATTTTATCAGACCTTCGAGCTCGAATCATAAAGTAATTTCCTGAAATCAGAGAAATTCTTTAAAGTTAAATTTTTTTTTTTTTTTTTATTGTTGATCTATTTTGTTCAAGCTTTGATATTGTTACAAGTAAAACTGTTGCTATAAGTCTTATACGTTTAACAGTTTTATTTGGTTTAATATCTTTAGTTTGTCTAAAATCTTTATGGATGAAGTTTCCTGATGATCTGGCCTAAGCAACCAGTGAAATGCATAGGAATAGCTTATCCCATCAACAATAAATTTCAAGTGTTTTTATCAAGAATAAAAACTGGGAATTAAGCACGAATAACAAAATCTTTTGAAATTAAAATTTTGTATTCCCAAAAATTGAAATTACTTTTTGATAATTTTTTAGAGTACATATATTAAATAAATATTCCAAATATGAAGTCAGAACTCAAATCTTTATTCAAAAATCGTTATTATAGCTTTCAAGATATTCCTTAATTTCTTAGTAATCAAACAAATTCATAGGAAAATATACATTCTATCAAAAGAGAATTTATTTGGGCCGAACTGTAGATTAGGGGTGATCTACATAAGATCATTGCAGTTATGCAAGTTTCCAAAGAACAGTTCTTTACAAATGTTGAATGTCTGAACCCTTTATCACCATATCAGGCGTAAGTCAGAGATGCTTGCATCGCCCTTGATCTTTCTTATTGCAATGGATGCAGTCTCGCGCATCGAAGGAAAGCCAAGAGGAATTGTATGGAATTCGCTCTGATCTGAAATCGAACTGGAATCACGTGATTATACGGATGATAAATGCGAACTATCCCACATACTCTGAGAAATGCAAGGAAAGCTAAGTCCCCTATCTTTAAAATCCAATAAAATAGGACTCAGAATTAATCTAGATAAAGCAAAGAAAATGCGAACAAAGCCCAAAATAACTGACTTATTCGTTTTAATACTTGGGTAGCATTATCACAAAGAGCGGAGGAAGACATGGAAAGCCCTATCACAAAAGTAATCGGCGTATTTATAAAACTTCTCAGAGTATGGAACTCAAGCACATACAGAGTCAAAACAAAAATACATATATTCAAAGTCTGCGTTCCCTCAGTGGTTCTTTACGGATGCGAAGCAAAACAAACTGAGTGAGGGTCTTTGCTAATCGCAGCCTTCGAATTCTATAAATATTTTGGTCTCGCACAATAACCAACGAACAGCTTTGGTACAGATCTGATATGGGTGATATTAACGAAGAAATTCGAAAGAGAAAATTTGGTTTTAATATGGCAAACACTTCAAAAACCAACTGAAGAAATTTTCCACCACGCTCTTGTTTACAACCCCCAAGGTAGTAGTGACACAGGATGGCCCAAAACAACATGGCAGCGATCAACACTACAGGACATTTACTTCATATCCCATAGTCCAGGAAGAAACTTTAACACCATCGAAGAGCTCAGAGATCTAGCCGCACGTCGGAAAAAATTGATAGGGCCTACGCCCTGTTAGAAGTTTTGCGGAAATGTGTAAAAATAACTTCCTAAATTTAAAAACAATACCCAACAGTTATTAATGTATAATTCACTTCGCATTATTAGCAACAACAAATATGCTAAAACATAATTCTTACTCATCTTTTGGGAACCTTAAAAAGTCGATGCGAAAAGGCAAGACCTTGGTTTCTTGTTGTTAATTAGATATAAAGTTGTAAAACGGCTGTGAGGTCTTATGTCTGCAAAAAAAAGACTTTTAGAAGGCCTCTTTGCAACTTATTATTCACGATGGGTAGAATATGCTAACAGAATATATTTGCAATACTTCTTTGCTAACCTCTTTCTTTATTTGTCTTTGCCACACTCTCTCGCTCTTTCCCACTTCGTCTCTTTTAAAAATCTCGATTGACCTTTACAGAGATAACTGGATCCAGTCAATTGTTTAATCTGATTAAATTTAAACAAAAAGTATTCGTAAAATAAAAATTTAAAACTGTAGACAGCTAAGTGTCCGTAATCTTCGAAAATCATTGTATGGAGGCAGCACGTCAATTTACCCGATTTGTTTCGAACTAAACTGACGCAAAAGTGTATTGTAACACTTCTGTAAATGAACTAGCGGGTACTGAATAATCACTTTATGCATTTAATTTAATGACCAAACATGTGAGCATATGGAAGTGAAGATAAATATTTTTTTAAATTCCTTTTACGTTTTTTTATTGTTACTTACGTACTATTCTTTTTTACTGCAATTGACGTCTGTCTGTATTTTTTGATGAGCTCGGGATTTAAGGATAAGTTAAATACAAAATTCCTATTTATGTTGTCCATATATTTTCATCTGTGTGTACATAAACAGAGGGTTATCAATTTTAAAAGTCCAAGATATATCCTTAAAACGCACGACTTGTATAGGAAACGCTATATTGTATTACCCAATACCATAGATTAATATAATAAATGAAAATTTAATTTGGAAAAACCTACAAAAACAGAATTTAGCAAAAACAAATTCTAGACTAAATATTTGTTACAAGCATGGTTAACGAAATTTAGTCGAAAAATTATATTTTCAGTCGGACAAAAATAAGAATAGATAAACACACTATTTATTGTTGCTGTTTTGTCTAAGCTTTGCTATCGTTGCAAATAAGACTTGAGTGTTTGTAATTCTCATTCGCTTAACAGTTTTATTTGCATAGCTTCTTAAGCATTTCCAAAGTCTTTGGAAAATGGTTTCCGGATGATCTGGCCTAAGCAGCCAGTGATATGCGCAAAGGCACTTGATTATTCCCCAATAAAAATTGGGAATTTAGCTCACAACAAAATCTTGTTTATGAATAAGGTATAACAAATGGAATTAATATTTGGAAAAATTTCCTGGAAAACATATTTTAGAACATTTCCAGAAATTTTAAAACGGAAAATTTCGAAAAGCTTCTCCGCAAAGTACTCAACTTAAACTAATGGTCCTCAGTGTGATAGCAACCAGCACACCCAGGTAGCAATTTGATTGCATAATTCGGTCCCCCTTTGTTAAGGAGCTGAATCTATACGACCTCCCCTGCTTTGGGAAAATGCTAGCAACGCCTGATGAGTAGCAGCAGCAACTATGCATAATCCTCCTTTAGGCCAAACTTACCCACAAGTGATGAAAAATCAGCTCTTTATTGGGATTTTCAGGAACTCCCTTTCCGCGAACTTGATCACCGCAAGTATCCATTCAACGGAATAGCAAAACTTCCCCAAAGACAATCTTCGTGAATGACAGAAAGCATTTTCCGCAAGAAGCATTCTAACGGAAACCTTAACCAATAGTCAGTGTGATTTCAACTCCGTGGTACCAGATAGGATCTTCGGTCAGATGCGGTCGTAAGAGATCTTAAAGTTCTCTTGAGAGGTGAAATCTCCTTAAGATGATCCATACAAACCTCCGGGGGTGCTTGACAAACAGAAAAGGTGTATTGGTACGGATTCGTGCTGTATGCATGAAACACTCTTCTTGTTTCCTCTCTCGCCAACAAACTTTGTCTGTCTGCCTTTTAATTTCTAAAATGTTAAAGAATAACAATTTTAGAAACGGCTAAATTTGGCAAAAATCTGAAAGCCACAAAAATGGCATTTGAAAGATGACATGATATTTGTCTTTATGTTTGGAATAATGACTTGCATAAACAAAAGGAAATGTATTTTAAAATATTTTAAGCAATCTTGAAATATTAAAATTTATATTTTTACTGCCAGGCCCACGATGTCGACAAGAAGATTTCTTTCGTATATTTATATTGAAAAAGAAAACAATTTTACGTTGTTTTACTATTGTTTTCAATATAAAAATGCGAAAGAAATGTTCTTGTCAACATTGTGGGCCTTGCAGTTAAAATAATATCTTAAAAACCAAATACCTTTTCTTCATTGCTGTCCAGAATTGTTGCTTAAAGCGAAAATGATGCGGTCATAGAAAGCGATTTCATTAAGATTTGGCGATGACGTCAAATAACTTGAAATTAAAGATAATATTACCGGCACCTGTTGGACTCAAATATCTAGAACAGTTCCCAGATAATACAAACCTGTAATTTCTTTATTCCTGACGAACTTTTTGTGACACCTTAGGCAGTTAGAGCAAAGATAATGCTTTATAATGACTCTAAGATTGGATCAAAAGCAAATATTAAAGACTTCTTTGGTCGCAAAATTCTGAAACAGGTTCCAAGTAGTACGGTCATAAGCTTAACTTAATATTCTAAAAAATTTAGTTCAAGGAACCCTACAAATATCCTATCGGATAAGGATTTTACTGCAATAGTGACCACATGGAACGGCCTATGGTGACGAAATATGTTCTTAAATATGCGGATACCTCTCACATACGTGAAGCAACCGCATTTTGAAAGCTCGATCAGTACTCATGCTAAAATTTGCCTCTATTATTCTATGTCAAAACCAATAACTTTTATTTCCATCCTATCTTCCAGCCTACCTTCTTGCAGACAAAAATTATGATGTCTGGATGGGAAACGCTCGCGGTAATCGTTACTCACGAAATCATACCATTTTGGATCCAGATGGTAAAAAATTTTGGGAATTTAGCTGGCATGAAATTGGTATTTACGACCTGCCAGCAATGATTGATTACGTACTCAAAACTACTGGTTTTAGGAAATTACAATATGCTGGACATTCTCAAGGATGTACAGCGTTCTTTGTCATGTGTTCCATGAAGCCAGAGTACAACAAAAAGATTATAATGATGCAAGCCATGGCACCAGCGGTATATGCTACAGAAACTGAAGACCACCCCTACATAAGGGCCATTAATTTGTATTTCAATGTGAGTGTTAAAATATTTTAAAGCTAAAAATAAGCCGATATCATTTTCTATATTTTTCATTCATTTAGAGTCTGGTTGGGAGTTCCATAACCGAAATGTTTAATAGCGAATTTCGATTTCTGTGTCGCATGACCGAGGAGACTGAGAGATTGTGCATTGAGGCGGTATTTGGTATAGTAGGACGTAATTGGGATGAATTTAATAGGGTGAGTGATGAAAACCTTTCAAAGCAATGGAAATTTATATTTTAATCTTTTGTACAGAAAATGTTTCCTGTCATTTTGGGTCATTACCCAGCCGGAGTGGCTGCCAAACAGGTTAAACATTTCATACAAGTTATCAAAAGTGGCAAATTTGCGCCCTACAGTTATAGTTATAATAAAAATATGCTGCTGTATAAGGAACGTGAACCACCACGGTACAATTTGTCCGCAGTTACAGTACCAACTTACGTTTACTATTCTACCAATGACTTACTTTGCCATCCGGGAGATGTGGAGGACATGTATAAGGATTTAGGTCGTCCTGTTGGCAAATATTTAGTGCCTCAAAAAGAATTCAATCATATGGATTTCTTGTGGGCCTTAAATGTTAGAAAATTGGTTTACTCAAGAATGCTGCTGGTATTAAGTAGCAAAACATTTAAGGAGAAACGTGACAATGTGAGTGTTTATCCGACATCGGAAAAGGCTACTTCAAAAAAAGTGATGGCGTAGAATAGATGAATTTAGTTAAATGGAAGAATATTTTTTTAATATTTATTGTTATTTCGTAAGTATTTATTTTTAAAAAATAAAGGAATATATTGAAACAAAAAGTTTTTTAAACCCTCCACCACAATTAGTTGTGAAGAGGGTATATTAAGTTTGTCATTCCGTGTGAAACTTTTTTATTATTCATCTCAGACCCCATAAAGTATATATATTCTGGTTCCTTGAGTAATTCTAAGTCGATTTAGCCATGTCCGTCTGTCTGTCCGTCTGTTGAAAACACGCTCACTTTCGAACAACTCAAAAGAAATGAACAAACTTGGAGCCAAATTGCTTGTAGTTATCCTAAGCAGTTTGGGATTGAAATCCAGCAAAATCGGTTCAGTAAGACCAGAGCTATGAATCAAAATGTGGAACCACCACCTAAAAAAATTGATAATTTTGATACAAAAAATAACATACATGCTGGAACAAGGCACGGAATGAGATAAGATATTGCAAAAATTTGTTTTATTTGACTGGAAATCACGCTGTTAAATTTCGTGAAGATCCGTCCATTATTAACCCTAAGCCCCATATAAACAATACTCCCGGAAAACAGTTTAGTACGCCTAAAACCGTAAAAAATAACGCTAGCGTAACAAAATTTGGTACGTCACAGTTTTTTAGGACTATAAATGATACTGTGAAATTTGGTGAAGATCGCTACATAATTTACCCTAGGTCCCATAGAAACCCTACTCCCGGAAAACAGTTTAGTACACCTAAAACCATAATTAATAATGCTGTCATAACAGAAATTGGTACGTCACAGTTTTAAAGGACTAGAAATGACGCTGTGAAATTTCGTGATGATCGGTCCATAATTTACCCTAGGCCCCATATAAACCCTACTACCGGAAAACAGTTTAGCCGCCTAAAACCATAATTAATAACAAATCGTCACAGTTTAAGATAATAATAACATCATACAGATATTACTCCTTAAACATTCGAACTGTCGGTGGAGGGTATCAAAGATTCGGCACAGCCGAATATAGCACTCTAACTTGTTATTAATAAGATTTAATTTTAATGTGCTTAATTCCCAATTCTTACTATTGATATTTTTTATTCGCACGTCCTGATCAGAAAGGGTTCTCAAGAAAAAGAAGCAAATTTTTTACCTGTAATTTATTTGGGAGGGACATGTAAAATAACGGCAGTTCTCGGTGGATTTAATCGGTTCAGTAGCATAAGAACAAGCAATGACGTAATAAATAATTTTAAAAATATTCAATACCCTACACCACAATATTTACCGAAACATTTTTAAGAGTGAACCCTATCTGAGACCCATGGCCATTCATATATTCGCTAAAACAAAATTATATTGTGAGGTAAGATTGATATAAAAGTTCGTTTTGCCTAATATTATGCACAGATATCCACATTTATATGAGATTTTTCGTCTTATAACTATTTTAGGGAAGGGGTTTATAAATATGGGAACTGTTGTTAACATGACACACTAGCTCTTTCCGAAGTCATTGTCACCAAATTTAATAACAATATTTTTCAAGAAGTTGTGGTTCTAAAAGTTATTTTCGGAATTGTTATTTGTATGGAAGCTATGGGTAAGTATGGACTTAATCTTAATTCCAACATAATAATTTTTATTTTGTTTAAATTCAAAACTCCTCCTTATGGAAATATACATTGGGAGCCAACAAATTTTAAATGAACAAAATCAAGTTCAAAGAAATATTCCACAATACAAATTCCTTATTATGGGACAATTACTTGGGAGCAAACTGAAATTTGAAAATTTTTTCTTATGGGAACTACGTATGTAGGGAGCAAAACTTACATACAGAATCCCCATAAATATTCTACTTATGGGCACAAAAATCATTCCGACAAGATATTTTTATGGAGACTTTATGCAATTATGGAACAATTCTGACCATATTCAATACACTTCGTCTTTGTAACAAGTTTACTTTTATACCAAAGTTCATTTAATTTGATATAAAAGGTAAAATAGAGATCATAGTCAGACAGCCGGACGGATGGACATCATTAGATAGACTGGAAATATCTTCTTGTTTTGCAAAAAAGTTGAGAAAAAGTTAATAGAATTATTAACAACTTTAATCGAAATCTTTTTTTATTAAAATTTCTACTCAATTATAAAATTGACAACGAATTTTATCGAAGATATTGACAACACAACGTTGTTGTTTTGACACTACCCGTTTGGCCTTTCAGATACAGAAACTCCCATTCCGTTTATGAAAACAAGAATGATTTTTTTCCGAAAAATATTTTTGTCGTTTTCTGAAGCACCAAAATACGGAATGAATTCCGTTTCCGTTCGGAATTGTACTCTGTGACATGGCTGATAATTGGCACCTACCAGGCGCGGATCCAGCTTGAGCCTTAGGGGGGGGAAATTTTTTATGATACAAAAAAAAAATTGTTTTTAAAAGTTTATTAAAAGCAATTTGTGTATATTATATTAAAAAAACTCAACAATAAGGTTAAATAAAATATTCAATATAAATTAAAATAAACTAATCTTTTTAAATAAGCAATTTATGATTTCCTTGTGAGGCAAATTTAGATACTGCAGTCTATGTTCAGTTTGTCATTGTTGATCTGAGCCATGTTTTTATTCGACGAAGGGTAGGAAATGACCTCTCGCTCGTAGCATTACTTACGAGCATTGAAACGAAAATTTGAAATATTTTTCTTAGATTTGGGTAGATATCTTCATCACAGTTTATTAAAGCATCTACAACGTTATCTGATAGATTTTAGATAATTTCCATGTTTGTTGCCAATGCTACAGTTCAGGCTCAAGTTTAGATGTTAGTAGGTGTTTATCCTGAGTTGTGGTTTTAAAAGTTTTATATCTATATATGACTTGATTACACTTTGAGTAGAAGTTTTGGTATGTTCAATACATTAAAGATATCTTTTGGAAAGGTGTTTTGCGATCTTCTAAAATAAATTCAATAAGAGAATGAAACCTACAACTCGGTAGAAATCTTCAACATTTTGGATGTGATTATTTCGTTCAAATCTTGTTTTTTAGGTTGGAACCTCGATTTGAACACAAATCACTTTAACTTTTTTAAAAATCACTTTAAATTGTTCTTCGGCTTTATTTCTTTTTTCTTCAAGGCACATGATCAAAGTTTTGATAAGGCTTGATCCTTTTTGAAGATCTATATCGTGCTTTTGTAAAATGATACTAAGCGGCTGTGTTACAATAAGTATCACACTTGATATGTTTATTCCGCAAATAAATTCAAAAGTTCTAAATGAGTTCCTTAATATAAGGCTCTTGATGAAGTATTACCTTTCCACTCAGATATTTTTTCCAAAGCTTCTACTATATGATGTACACTTGTTGCAAAGTGTAAAGCTGAGTCGTGACGGTCCATCCATCTTGTCTCGCATAATGTTGAGAGTTTGGCTCCCAAATACTTTACTAAGAACGTGTTTTGCCTGATTTACGGGAAATAGCAAGGCGTTTGTTTCGCATTTGTCGCGGTTTCCAGAATTTTTTACAGCTCCATTTTCTGCTGACATCAAACGACACCCATCAGTTCCAACTCCTATACAATTTTTTAGGTCAAGACTAAAATTTGTCAAAGTTTCAAGAACTGTTGATGATAGTGCCATCGCATCAATTGACACATCAGCGTCATTATCAATATCCAGTGAAGGCTCTTCAAATGCTTTTACAACAAAGCCAAAACAATTCTTGCCTAACAACTTTTTGTTGTATGGTGAAATATCTTAAATGTAAGGAAATCTGGCTTTCCCCGACAAATCCGTGCTTTCGTCAAAAATTATCGAATAGAATTTTGATTCATATAACACATTAATATAAACACAAATATTGCAAATACCAAGGCTTTTTCATAATTCAACCGCACGCATTTTCAAGTCAAACGTTTACTCTTTGGTTATACATAGATGGCACCTGCTGGGATTGAATGTAGAATAAAAAGTATTTGAATACAGTAAACTAGATGTTTCATTGAAAAATATCTAATAAATAACTATTAGGATGAAGATTTGGATATTTATTGAAAATTTCGTTAGAGATTAAATAAAAAAACGAAAAAAAAAACCTTGCTGCGATTTCCAAAAATTGTGTACATTAAAAAAAGATAATATTAATGGGAACTCTTGTTTTATCGAAATAAACAAAAATATGGGGGAAATTTCCTTATTTCACCCCCCCTGAATCCGCGCCTGACACCTACTTATGCATTGCATTGTGTTGTGTTGGCACAAGGAAAATTGGTTATGGGTAGAAAGATAAAGGGAGTAATGCTTGTGAATATTCGACTTGAACTTATTGCACTTCATGTTGAAAGTGAGAGGGAAGCCTTCAGGTTATTCCACATACGAGCAGTCCTGGCAAAAATCAAATTTTTCCTAAAATGCGTTGTACGATGCACCAGCCAACCGACCACTAAAGAATAGGCTCTTGTGGAAAAACGTGTATTACGAACAAACGCACGAGTTTCGGGAACCAGATCTATAATTTATTTATTTATTTATTTATTTCAGTCTTTGGAAAACAAACTTCCTTACAGACTATGCAACTAATACTAAACTTACATAGAAAATATATTACAATGTCAAAAAAAAAAAAGGATAAAGTTAACGATTGAAATATTTACATAAATAAAATTTATAAAATTTATAAAATACTCAAAAGAAATTACTTAAAATTATCTTTTGACGTGCAAAATTCGATATGTGATTTAGATTCTTTTTGAAGACATATATTTAATTTATTAATACTAAGAAATGCTCTCGTAAAAGTACCATTAAGAGCATAGTTAGTACGATGAACAGGAACTTTAAATGTGTCAATTTTCCTGCAGTTTCTAGCTGGTATATTGAATGGTATTAAAGATATATATATAATTTCATTAGAACACATTACATTGTAGTAACGAGAAAACATGCAAATACAACCCACATTGCGACGGTGTCAAAAGATTCAATAGAATTGGATACCCTACTGTCTTCAATGAGAACCTCCGCTCACTCCTGCACGCGGTCGAGAAGCTCCAAAATAGACTAAGAAGCACCGGCCCTCACATGAGAGTAGTATTCCATGCGCAGTCGTATACAGGTCGTATAAATAGTGAAGAGATTAGATGGAGTCAAGTATGTCTTACACCGTTTTTAAAGCCCGAGGCACTTGAAGGATTCTTTCGACACCTTGAATATATGTTGTGTCCATCGGACATCACGTTGTTTCTTCATGCCCAGAACATCAAGAGATTTTGATTTCCCTATCCTAAGAAGCTAAGTATTAGCTAAAAGCATTAATATCATGATATCACAAAAACTAACAACATGATTTATTACATTTAAACAAATTTCATGAATTAGAAAGAAGAGGTCTCTTGGGCATTATTCTTTAGTGTTATTGGTTAGATTTAATTATTTCCTCTAGTTTTACGAATATGACAAATATTTAAAATCAATGTAGTGCAAATGTGTATTTTAACATAAATATTATGCGCCTCTTTTTCCAATTTGTCATCTTGTTCTTATCAAAAAACTTTAATTTATGCCACAACAGTTTACAAAACTTTAATTCCTAAAATATGAAAAAATAAACTAAATCAACTTAAGTATTGTGTAGTTTCAGAAGAAGAAATCTAATTTGCATTCTTAAAAAAAACAACATTTTCTTGTTATTCAAAAATTTAAATTGGTGTCACTATGAAAAAAATATTATTTTTTTACCAGTAAAAACGATAACTTCTGTAAACGGAAGTTAACGCAAAAAAAAAAATGCGAAATAAAAATATGTATGTTTGTATGAATGTTTAAGAAATAATGTCATTCGCAGTATGTATTTTAAAAAATGTCAAAAGGAAAAAAAAAGTACAGCTAAAATATGTTTTTATAAAAAATAAGAAGAAAAAATTTCATAGCACTTTGTCAACACTTTATTTTCAGTTGGCTTTTTTTTAATATGAATGAGAAATAGAACCACGAGCAGTGCTTGGCATTTGTATTACTTTATTGTTGAAATTTTCATAAATCTTTTTTTTTTTGCACAAATGTCAAAATGATAAATGAAAAATATGAAAACATATCTTATATTACACTACGTTTTATCGCTTGTTGCTTTAAATGTAATTATGCAGTTTAATGTCTTTGAGAAATGCTGTTTTTGTTTAAATTCGAAGGACTCATGACGATAACATGCACTAGGTAAAATCGCAAACTCTACACAAATTACAGCTTTATTTCAAAGTTATTAATAGCCTGCGCCAACTTAAGGCAAATACCATCCATATCGACACTGATAGAAAAATGCATTTTCATATTGGTGATGCCCTAACATCAGAATTGTGTCATCAATATTAGTCTGTGTTCATACGGCTCTTGTCTTATTGGCGTGATTACTACTTTAAGGGCGAGAGGGACGAGGGGAAAAGAAACGAGTACACAGATGCATGTACTGTCTTTACGTTTTGCTTTTTCATTCGTTGTTTAATTTTGTTATTGTTTTCAATATCTAAAAAGCACATGTCGTCAACATGACATGAGCGCCAATTCATGTTCAAAGAAGAAAAAGCCAGAATCTTGTCAATAAGACATGAGCCGTATGAACTCAGACTTACTACAAATAGCATCAATGATGCAAAAAGTAACATCAATCAAATGACTAACATCTTCGTACAATTTTGTCATTTTTTACGTGTCATCTATTTTATGACTATAGTGACATCAATTCGATGCCACATTTTGTATATTATTAACATTATTTCATGATTCAATGTATTATAGTGCCAATTCACACGTTGCAAGTCTTATTGATCAGCTTGCTACCTTATAGGCGAGAGAGAGTGAGAGAGAAACGTTTGTTTTCCTCTCTTCACTCTCGTTATAAAGTAGCAAGCTGATCAACAGGGCAAGGGACTTCATGCAAATGCATGTAAGTTGTTGTTACTTTGAGACCCACCTAAAGTTAATATCTTTGCGAATCACAATGTTTCCAGTAAAATGGCATCAATTTGTAAGTGCATATTTTTGCATATTTTGCTTTAAATGCATGTTTTTACATATTTTGTTATAAATGCATATTTTTCGTCATATTTTGGGATATTTTGTTATAAATTCAAATTTTTCTTCATATTTTGTAATATTTATAAAAAAAAATTGCTCTCTTCTTAGTTTTTGGTTTAGAAATATCTTCCTGCTCAAGGCGAATTCATTATAAGGTGTAGTCAGTGGATCAGCTAGTTATAGTTGTTTCAGCCCTGAAGCTATCAAACAGTCAAAAAAGTATGGGAATATCTGCTAACTCTGACATTTTCAAGGAGCAAAAGCAACAACATGTTGGTGTTTGGTACTGAATTACCTACATTTTATTATAAATTCACCTTGTTTCTTTTATTTTTAAAAAGTAGCACATACAAAAGTTATACAATTTGTATAATTGTGTACATAATTGTAGAAGTAACAATAAAAATTTTTTGACATTTAATTTTGTGTACGGTTTTTTTTTTACTTGAAAAAGCCTCAAATAAAAAAAACGTTCGGCGAAGAGAAAAAAGAATTAAACAGAATATTTTGGATTTACGCTGTAAGTATGACATAAAATCCAAAAAGTATTGATAAAACAAATTGTTTTTAAGAAAAAAAAAATGCCAAAAGAAAAAATATCAAAAAATAATATTTTAAATACGTGTGTTTTTGAGTCTTCAAAATAGATGGAAAAGTATTTTTTTGCAAAGTTTACAATAAACGTGTTTCATTTAAAAATATTTAGTAAATCAGCACCTTCAAAGCCAGAAACACACAGATTTATGATTTATGAAAAGGTTTCGCAAACTTCAATTTCAAGAAAATCAACTTCTGAGGATAAAACTAGTAAAATTAGTTTGGAATTATGTGATGCTCTGGTGTCTGCAGATATACTTTTATATAAGCTAATCAACCACAATTTTAGAATTTCTTTGAACAAATATACCAACGAAACCAATCCTACGGAAACAACCCTTAGAAAAACTTATCTCGTCAAGTTGTACACTATACAACTATGTGACATTGTTGAAAGGATTAAGCCACATAATTTGTGGCTGTCTATTGACGAAACAATGGACACTGAAGGACGTTGCGTGGTCTACGTAATTGTTGGGATCTTCAATGCCGAAGAAGAACAGAGTAAACACAAATTTTTGTTTAATATTGTAAAGTTGGAAAAGGTGAATCATGCTTCATTAGCTCGAACTTTCAAAGACTCAATTTCTCTTTTAGAAGACTTTAATAAAAATAAAATGTTGCTCCACTTGACTTTTTTTAAAGGTATCTTACCTTCGCGTTTCAAGCATATATAACAACCCCATCTGGTTGCAGGCAGTTGAGTATTATGCCAAAAATTTTTAAGAATTTAAGGATGTGGTAAATAATTTGAACGAAAATAATGCAGTCGCTATAAAAAGTAAACAATATTTTAAACGTACCTAATATAAAGGCTCAATTAGAATTTATTCACTTAAACAATGGGTTTCTGGTCGAGACAATAACCGAACTGCAGGGGCTTAAATTATTGAACACCTCGGTTGAACACGGTGATGACGCTGTCATTAAAATAAGAAAAGTAGAAGGTCAAATCGGCGAAAAATACAAGCCAAACTTTATGCAGTTTTAAAAAAGTTAAAGAAATTGGTAATATTTTTAATTTAGCTTCCAGTAAAGAAAATATTGCAGAAAATGAATACATATTCTTAAAAAGGAGTTGACCACTTTTAATATGCACCTTTTATATCCGTTGATGTCGAACGAAAATTTTTAATGTTTAAAACTATTTTGAGACCAAATAGAATGAGTTTTACATTTGATAACTTAAAAAAAAATTATTTATTTATATAAACAAAACGTTATCTTTATAAATATGGTTAAATAAATATATTTGTAATGCATATTTTTTAATTTTATTTTTGCATATTTTGCGATTTTTAGTGCATGTTTTATGCGTATATTTTGCGATTTTAAGTGCATGAACTTCCTTGCCCTGCTGATCAATAAGACTTGCAACGTGTGAATTGGGACATAAGAAGCACAAATTCCAATACTCTATTTTTTTAAATTATTTAGTTAATTTCATCAAATTTTCAAAATAGAATGATTAAGAAAACCATATGGGGCATGGTGCTGGTGTCTTATTATTGAGAGTTCTGCTGTAAACAAAGTTCGTAATTCAACAAACTTGAAAGAAACATACATATGTAACGGGTAAGTAAATAATAATATTATCTCACATTGACTTAAGTCAATTTCAACGACAAACTGTCATTAAATTGATGCTAATGTGTCCTTTCTCCAATGTTACTGCGTCAGCGCACTGAGGACATGTTAGTCATTTCTGTGATGCCGATTTGTCATCCCATTGATAACATTATTTTATTTTGACCCTGATGACACTTTGGCCAAGTGATGTTAAGGTTGACATCACCATGATGAAAAGTGTCATGGGGTCAAAAACGAAGACACTTGTCATAGTACTGATGTCAAAATACATCAGCGTTATGAAGCCTTTTATATCAGTGTACATTGTTCCATTATTTTAGTGGTCTCACCAAATTATTGTTAAGCAATTATCTAATACGTATTACAATGTTGGCATTTTTTTAATTTCTGGTTTTGTCTTATTGTAAGGGACACCGATCTTCTTCTATTTTGCTATCAAGCATCGGATTCTGCCCATCGACCCATCGTTGGTGTTCAAAAAAAGGGCTAGAGATTTAAAAGTTTGCTTTTAATCCATAATATTAAAACATTTCTTCATAAGACATTTTTATCATTTGGCATTAGTGCTTAACTATCAACTACCAAAAACAATAGATTTCTCAAATTCCGCTAAAGAAACAAGGGCGAACGTTATTGTTGGAAATCCAATTTTACAAGTCTTTTTTCTTTGTGGTCAGAATATATTTTGACCTTTTTTCCTATAAGATCGAAACTTAAAAATAGAAAACAGATTTATTTGTTTTCAAAACAGGGTTTTACGTTAAATTTGGAGTGCTTGAAATTTTGTATTTTCATACGGATTGTTTAATCACGGTTCTTTCACTCTTTACTCGTTTGATTTAAGTTCATCATTTAAGTTTTATTTTCAACAAACTTTTCAAAAACTACCTGTAAATATACGTCAACTGTAGATACATTTTTCTTAAAAGCAAACAAAAGAGGACTTAAGCATTCATCAATACATATATGCATATTAGGATGGTCCTTAAAATTCGAAAAATATTCCAATTACAATCACAATTTAAATATCTCTTCTTGTGTTTGTATCTTACATAAACGTCAAAGGATCATTCATTGAAGCAAAATCTTGTAACATTATCAACTTTGATTCCAAGGAAATGGCACCATCTTAATTGTCATCTATTTAAATTTTTTTCTGTCTGTTTCAAAATGAACGTGCCAAAAAGGGGGATGTGAGTAATTTTTTATACACATTTTAAACTCAAAACTGTGTTGGAAGAAAAAATTTTAACAGACATATATCAAACTCACCCATAACCAGCACACACGACTAAACAAATATTTTATTTTACTTTTTACAAGTTTCTAGGTTGTGGAAAAGTACTAATGGGGTTTTCAAAATAAGCAGGTCAATGGGAACAGTCTTTATGGTTAAAACTTTACTATCATAATTATTGCCAATTAAGTTCTTAGAAATGTTTAAGCGAAAGTCAGATACAAAGACCCTTAGACTGGTAGGCCAACTAAAAATATAAGCCATGGATTATATCATCCCTTTTTTAGAATACCTTGATTGTGGAAAAACGCTAATGGGATTTTCTTTTGAATAAGCGGTTCACGTTGCTTAGGTATCAGTCAGTAATTTATGCCAAACCAAAATCTTAATAAGAAAACTTATGTAGATGTCATTAAAAACTTTGAAAATGCACGTCAAACTTGTTAAAACTTAAATTCCGGCTATTTAAATTCTTCAAACCCGTTTCGTTAACTTATCAGACGACTTCTTTGCACCTAATTATACTATAAAGATCGGCGAGAAAGTTATCAGTAATACTTAAAACGACGTAAGTAATGAAGGCCGTTTATAACTGATACCCTATTTTACGCGCAAAGCATCCGCGTAGATACCACGAACTTAAGGTTTAAAAATTCCCGCAAAAAATAATTTTCAAATTTCCGGGAATGATGGAATGCGGGAATGCTAATTCCCCGCAAAGTCCTCAATTATAAAAGTAGGCGGCCATTACCACGTTCGTATATAAAATGTTGACGGAATAGCGTAGTTTTGCTTTATCTTTAATGAATTAATAAAAATCACATTTCGTAGGAAAAATCCGGGTTTCAGACTACGTTTAACTAAGTATAAACTTAATCCGCATCTCAGAAACCGGTCTTAGTGGTGCATACTTAATGTTTTAAAAAGTTTCTTGAAGTACATCTTTAAGATAGATATAAAGACTAAATTTGTCAAAATTCTAAAGCTTAGCAAATAGCACAATCTGCGAAGATTTTTATCGTGCTTTATCGGCACACATTTCCGCAAATTGCACAATTCATTTTTGCACATTGTGTTGATTTTTCCACGCATTTTTCAACGAGAAAATAATCGGTAAAATATGATAACATTATAATGTCTTCTTTTGTTTATTTATTATTAAATAGAAGATAAAATTAATATTTAATATTTTTAAAATGCATAACGTTCAAAAAAGAAAATAAAAACAATATAAATTGTAAATTTTGGCAAAATTTCCTATAAATATATATTTAAAAATAAACTTCCTATAAACAGTAAATTTTACCAAAATTTTATCTTAAAAAAAATTTAAACAAGAATAAAAGTAAATGTTAGCAAAATTTCCAATTCTAAGTAAATTATAAGAAAATCTCCTATAAAAAGTAAATTATAAGAAAATTTCCTATAAAGAGTAAATTTTAACAGAATTTCTTACAAAAAGTAAATTTTAGCAAAAGTTCCTTTAGAAAGAAAATTTTAGCAAAATTTCGTATAACAAGTAAATTTTAGCAAAAGTTGCTATAAAAAGTAAATTTTTGCAAAATTTCCTATAAAATGTAAATTTTAGCCAAATTTTCTTATAAAAAGTAAATTTTAGCCAAATTTTCTTATAAAAAGTCAATTTTAGCAATATTACCTATAAAAAGTAAATTTGACGAAATTTTCTGTAAAAAGTTAATTTTAGCAAAAGTTTCCCATAAAAAGCAAATTTTAGCAAAAATCCTATAAAAAGTAAATTTTAGCAAATTACATATCCTAAAAAAGTAAATTTTAGCAAAATTTCCTATAAAAAGTAAATTTTAGCCAAATTTTCTTATAAAAAGTAAATTTTAGCAATTTTTCCTATAAAAAGTAAATTTAACGAAATTTTCTATAAAATGTTCATTTTAGCAAAATTTCCCATAAAAAGTAAATTTTAGCAAAATATCCTATAAAAAGTAAATTTTAGCAAAACTTCCTATAAAAAGTAAATTTTAACAAATAACATATCCTAAAAAAGTAAATTTTGGCAAAATTTCCTATAAAAAGTAAACTTTAGCAAAATTTTCTTATCAAAAGTAAATTTTAGCAGAATATCCTATAAAAAGTAAATTTTAGCAATATTTCTTAAATAAGAAAATTATCCGAAATTTTCTATAAAAAGTAAATTTTAGCAAAATTTCCCATAAAAAGTAAATTTTAGCAAAATTTCCTACAAAAAGTAAATTTTAGCAAAATTTCCAATAAAAAGTAAATTTTAGCAATACTTCCTATAAAAAGTTAATTTTAGCAATTTATGTATCCTATAAAAACTAAATTGTAGCAAAATTTCCTAAAAAATTTAAATTTTAGCCAAATTTTCTTATAAAAAGGAAATTTTAGCAGAATTTCCTATAAAAAGTAAATTTTAGCAATATTTCCTATAAAAAGTAAATTTAACGAAACTTTCTATAAAAAGTTTATGTTAGCAAAATTTCCCATAAAAAGTAATTTTTAACAAAATATCCTATAAAAAGTAAAATTTAGCAAAACTTCCTATAAAAAGTAAATTTTAACAAATAACATATCCTAAAAAAGTAAATTTTAGCAAAATTTCCTATAAAAAGTAAAATTTAGCCAAATTTTCTTATCAAAAGTAAATTTTAGCAGAATATCCTATAAAAAGTAAATTTTAGCAATATTTCTTAAATAAGTAAATTATCCGAAATTTTCTATAAATAGTAAATTTTAGCAAAATTTCCCATAAAAAGTAAATTTTAGCAAAATTTCGTACAAAAAGTAAATTTTAGCAAAATTTCCAATAAAAAGTAAATTTTAGCAATACTTCCTACAAAAAGTAAATTTTAGCAATTTATGTATCCTATAAAAACTAAATTGCAGCAAAATTTCCTAAAAAATTTAAATTTTAGCCAAATTTTCTTATAAAAAGGAATTTTAGCAGAATTTCCTATAAAAAGTAAATTTTAGCAATATTTCCTATAATAAGTTAATTTATCGAAATTTCCTATAAAAAGTAAATTTAAACAAAATTTTCCACAAAAACTAAATTTTAGCAAAATTTCCTATAAAAATTAAATTTTGACAAAATTTCTTATAATAAGTTAACTGTAGTAAAATTTCCTAAAAAAAAGTAAATTTTAGCCAAATATTCTTATAAAAAGTAAATTTTAGCAGAATATCCTATAAAAAGTAAATTTTAGCAATATTTCTTAAAAAAAGTATATTTAACGAAATTTTCTATAAAAATTAAATTTTAGCAAAATGTCTCATAAAAAGTAAATTTTAGCAAAATTTCCTATAAAAGTAAATTTTAGCAAAACTTCCTATAAAAAGTAAATTTTTGCAATATTTCCTATAATAAGTAAATTTAACGAAATTTCATATAAAAAGTAAATTTAAACAAAATTTTTCACAAAAACTAAATTTAAGCAAAATTTCCTATAAATGTCGAAATTTAACAAACTTTCCCATAGAAAGTAAATTAAAACAAAATTTTAGCAAAATGTCCTATAAAAAGTATATTTTGACAAAATTTCTTATAATAAGTTAACTTTAGTAAAATTTCCTATAAAAAGTAAATTTAAACAAATTATCCTATATGCCCCGGTAGACTAGCTGGTAGAAAGCTAGTCTATCAGCGCCGGGGTTGCGGGTTCGATTCCCGCCAGAGACTCTGCGAGGACAACATGCATTTGCATAAAATTCCACGCCCTAGTTATAACCAATTAGTACCAATCTTACTAAAATTCCTTTCCGATAATTGCAAAAATCCAGAGAGTTACAAACGCACCATTAGATTATCACTTGCAAAGATGATCATGCCAATTGATCCAGTTTGAATTTGTCAGTCTAAAATGACAGGTCTAAATCAATAACAAAGTTCAGGCTACCACTTGAGTATATCCACAGTGCTTAAATCAGTGTTCGAAAATAAACACTAAATATGGATTTTTATTGTTCGGTTCGGTAGATTTGTGGAAAACACAAACGCTAATAGTGTTTGTGTAGAAAATCATTAAAAAAAATAACGTTTCCCTGTTAGTCATCTTTCGAACACAAAAATATTACTGTTTTTATCAAACTCAACAAAAGATGTTAACATTTAATTCCGTTCGGTTTTTTTTGAAAATCCACAAACTTCAATGTGTTCGGTTCGGCTCGTTAATGTTCGTCCCTTTTGGCTGGTTAAAAAAAGATTTTTAAAAAAACAAAATACACACACGAAAAAAACACTAAAGAACATTAAAATATAATGTTTGTCTGCAGTATCACTACAATTGTTCTGTTTTTTTTACCGAAGAACCAAACATTATATAATTCTTTCTTGAAAATAGTTACGAACGGTATTAAGGGTTGTGTATGTCTACCCAATCACTAAAAAAATAGATATCGTTCCTGGGTGTGTGAGACGAACGTTTAATAATGTACTGTTTATTTTCGAACACTGGTTTAAATAAGACTTTGTAGATCTGAGTTACCATTAAAATGATGTTAAAATCTACAAATAACAATATATGTATGTATGTATGTGGTAGTCTATCTCAACATCAAGTGAACAGCAATAGAATATATTTTATTTTTTTTTTCTAACATCAGCTTGTGTATATTTTCATGAGTCTCTTAATAGTCATTAATGAGAGTGCACTACAAGTTCAAACTGTTATTTTTTTTTAGTTGCGGAAGGGGTGAAGTGTACTGAATGAGTTTATTTCAATAAATCAAGCAGAATTAAGTCATCAATAACATGTCGTCTCACACTATTCCTAATTCATTTGTTTTTATATTTTATTGAACATGGCGTCTCACACTGTACGAAATTCATTTTTTTTTTTATATTTTATTGAACTTGCTGAATTAAAAAGAAAATAAATTATGTTTTTCCAAATTCCAACTGAATTATATAAAATATACACCCAAAGAAAAAATATGGATCGCTATGGTCACGAACAACTCATTTGGTGGGGCTATAAAAACTTCGAGAGTATATATTAGGAACTATTTAATCATATTTCTTTAACCGCAAACCAAATTAACAACTATCACAATCATTATATCATTAATTCTTCTTTGTTGAAAAATAAACAACATTTCAACAGCAACGTGTTACGATTGTACAAGCAACCATACAAATATTTGTGATAAACATATACATGATAATTAGTATTGTGGTAATTTTTGTTGAACTATTTATGGTTCTTAATCCAAATTTGCAATATTTTTAATCAGGCTTAAGTTCATCAAATTTAATTTTCATTAAATTATTTTTATGAAGAAAGGAATTTTACAACATGAAAATTAATTAAAATTGTTATTGATAATCATTCATTCTTGACTGACCTGAGATTCGAACCCAGGCGGCTGGTTACCCTGACATGTTTCGATCGCTACCACTCGATCTCCTCAGAGGGATTTGCCATCTTACACTCGCAGCCATCGACGACTGCTGACATCAATAGTCAAACATCAATTCTTAAGCCAAATTGTATTTTAACCTTTGGTAGTTCGAAATTTGCTTTTTTGAATGATTATCCAATTTTAATTGATTTTACATGTTTTTCCTTTATCTTTGTTTTTTTTCGAATCTCAGGTCAGTCAAGAATAAACGATTATCAATAACAATTTTAATTAATTTTCATGTTGTAAAATTCCTTTCTTCATAACAATATTTTAACGAAAATCAAATTTGATGAGCTTAAGCCTGATTAAAACATATACATGATATTTATAATCGAATTAAGGCCTTATTACACTACATTTTTACATTGTTCAGGTTTTGATGAACAGTGAAAATATAATATATAATATAATGTAATGGAAAACTTTTCCAAGTGCAAAGAGTTCAGCTGTATTCAGATAAATAGCAAACAGTCAAACAATTTAAAAAAGTAATCGATAAAAAATGAAGTTATGTCAAAAAAAAAATTTTAAATTGTTCTACTTAAAATTGATATTTCAAGCTTGAAATATTAAAAGTTTTGCTTTTATGTTTCTCATAAACAAAAAGTTGACAACATTTAATAAAATAAACAAAATCATAACAAAAGAAAAACTGAAAAAATATATTTTTTATAGTTTGATCTTTCCAACATTTACTGTTTCTTTCTATCAATTCTATATAAATTCAATTGATAAAAAATGTAGTGTCATAAGGGCTTTAACAACTGTTGGTCATTCTCATATTGTGCCACATTTAGAGCTGATTTAGGCACAATATGGTTGCGGTAGCAATAATATGTATGACAATTTTCATTTTATATTCGTGACCGTATAAAACGTACACACATTTCTGTTGTTAAAATCTTTAAATTTCTAAATTTGATCTTAATAAACATCTTAATCACAAATTGAAATTTTTATAACTACTAGGGGTTGGAACTATTGTCTTAATCTTCCTTAATTCAAAACATAGATATAACCCCTAAGATAGGATTTGCTTATTTCGTGGTCAGAACTTTTGGGGACGGTAAAAATATGAATAGATTATAACTGATAATATTTTTAAGACAAATAACTCATTTTGGTCGGTCAAGCCCGACCATATAATACACTAAACCACAGAATTTACAGACAAATTTTCGAGAGTGTATTCGAGTTAGGAGCCATGGGCAAAAATTAATCCGCCAGAAAAAAAATTATGTTTTAAGGTTAAGATTCATAAAAAAGTTGTTTGTGCCGAATATTATCTATATAGTATTATTATCCGTATCCGTATTATCTATATAATATTATATGCCGTATTCACAAAACCCTTTATATCGTTGTATCCATTGTATGTTGTATAAAAAACCAATAGTGAGCTATGAATTTAAATACAACATACAATTGATACAACGATACAAGAGTTTTGTGAATACGGTAATTATATTAATATTATCTAAGTTATCGAAACTTAATTTGTAGGGGATTTTTTTATATTAAGAGATTAAGGAAAGGGGGTTTATATAGGACGTATGTTCAATATTGGACCTACCAACACAATAATTTTACTTGACATGTAAAGTTTTGTCAAAGTTACTGCCGCAAAATTTTATGTCAAAACCTACATTTGTAAGGAAGTTGTTAAATAAAGCTATTTGCGGGAGTAGTATTTCTATTAAAACTATGGTCAAATATTGACCGACTTGATAAGAGGATTGCGATTATAATGACATAAATTTGGAATAAATTAAATCCACATACCAACATAACTAAATGGTTTCTAATCGCAAAGACTCTATTCCGAAAAGAAGCTTGTATGGGAGATATGAGAAATTATGGTCCGATTATCATCATTTTCGAAATTTCGTCAAATTATCTTCAAAATTACGACGTGTACTTTGCGCACAAAATTACCATGGTCAGCCAGCCAGTCGAACTGACGGGCATCGTTAGCTCAACTTAAGACGTTAATCGAAGTCGATCGTTATTCTAAAAGGGTGGTCAAAGACCAATATTTTAATGTGTTACAAGCATTATCATCAAAGCATAATACGCTCTCTATGTGGTGTGAGTATAAAAACCATTGAATCTGATCTTTTGCAATCGACGCGTCCAATGTGGCTTGAAAGAAAATATGCTATAAAGGAAAAATTTGATCCATTTTGTTATTCAACAATCGAAATAAAAGTCTGAAAAAATATGTAGCTCCCAAACATTAGTGCCAAAAAAATTTTTTTTTCTTTGTATTTTGACTTTATGATATAATGGACCAACGTTATCTTTTATCAAGACCTATAGAAACTGTCGAATGGAAATTTTACTTTAGTTAGTTATAATCGCACAAACTCCTTTAATCCGGGAGATGATCTTTGAATAGAGTCAAAAAATTCTCATATAACTATAGAACATTTTTGAGCTCAACTTTTATCAACCTAGTCCATTTTGTAAGGACCCTATCTCCAAGGGGACCCATAAATCGTACCAAAATTCTTAGTTCGAGACGACATTTGTAAGGTAATCAAGTAAAATAATTTTGACTCCATTTGACTTTTGAAAACCAACCTCACTTTCGAAAAACTCAAAAAAAAGAGTAACGTTGGTGTCAAATTGTTTCTAGTTATCCTTAGCAGTAGCAGTTAGTAGTAAAATCTGTTCAGTAGGATAAGAGTAATGAATCCAAAAAAAAATGCATAGTTATTTGTCTACAACTAGGTCGATTATAAACTTATTTTGTTTATTTTCACTGCCACCATGCTACTTAATTTATTAAAGGTGAAAATAAAAAAATAAAGTTAATAGATTATAATACGAATACAACAAGTAGAGATTTATGGGAAAAAGTTTAAGGCAGTTGTGGTTTATCTAAGCAGTTTTTTTTTCGATCAGGCTGAATTTCAATAGCCAACTATTGCTGACTCTATTCGATTTAAATATACTACAACCTTGTCCCCATCATATCTGTGGTCTACGGAAAACGCATTTCAACATATTTTATAATTTACTTTTCTATTCATAAGGACATGTTATGGGTTCTTTTAGAATTTATAGGGTCTCAGAATAACATTGTAGAAATAACAAACGGAATGATAAATTTATATACACCCTTTCCACCCGTGTTGAAGTATATAAAAATGCTTGTCCTATAACTGAGTTTTAATTATTTTGGAAAGACTTGATCGAATTTAAGATTAGATATAACAAATCTTTGAGCAATCTATAAAATAAGAGGGGAAAACGCGCTTTAAGAACGTTAGTAACAAACCAGCAATAAGGTTATCAAAGCAATTACTCGAATTAGAAAAAAGAAAATTCCTGGCAGGGTTGCCAGATGTTTTTAACCATTTTTGGTAATAAAAATAGTCTTCTGACGATGTGATGACTTACGACCGTAATTTAACAATGCTTTTTCTAATTCACAAATATTTTTGACAAACTTTTTGGAAACTGAATTTATTTGTTTGGCAGTAATTTTTATGTTTGAGCGGTTTATAACACAAAATACGCTTTATCCAAGCGCAACAGATATTTGTCTTTTTGTTTATTTTGCTCCTTACTACCGTTTAAAAAGTTATTATTTTAACATTAGATTGTGGTAATGGTCCAACCAAAACGCACGTTGTTAATTGTGAGTCACACCTTAACGTCAAGTTTTTTGCCCAACTTAACTTGACATTTCTTTGATTCGTGTTGGGCGTATAAATCAAAATACATTTCGTGAAATTCTTGATTTTTTTGGGCAGCATAATCGATCAAATAAGTTTCCAATCGGTAGAATTGTGCGCAAATTCCAGCCAACTGGGTCTGTCAGAAATGTGAAAACACCTGTGCATGCTCGTCCAGTTCGTTCTGCGGAAAATATTGCTGTTGTTCTCGATGGTGAGAAAATGAGGTGTTCGATATCGCGAGATGATAATGGACTTCTTGTGGCCAGAAATTGAGGATATGGTCCTAGACGATATGTGGTTCCACTTGTTACACAGCCTACGAAACAGTTGCCCTTTTTTTAATATCATGTGAGATAAGGCCATGATGGCTTTATCTCTCATTCAATAGGGAGTAAAGACTTTTTTATTATTTTTTTTATTTGAATGGGAGATAAAGCCATCATGGTCTTAGCTCACATTACCAATATTAGAAAATGGCTTTATCTCTCATTACAGTTCCGGAGACACTAAAGTTAAGTATTGAAATCTGGCTTCGCATACTAAAGTATTTCTGCGTGGCGGCCTGCGGCCTAGCTTAGGGGTTTTTTCCTCCAGTAGGACGCGGCAGGTGGCCTCGCTGAATAAAGTTTTCTTGTGTGCGTCAAAAGAGTAAAAAAATGTTTTTCAATGATAACTACACTCATAAAATTATTACAGTAACTGATTGTAGGTTATTAAATTCGTTTTCGGTACTGTTGAAATTGAATAAAAATATAGTTATTTTACGAATAATTTTTTGTTTGTTATTAAAAAAACAAACTACCTAAAAATAATGTTTTTCCGTATTTTTTTGTTAATTTGTTTGATTTTTGTCGGTTAAAATATATTTTTTAAAAGTAAAAACTATTCAATTTTAACGAATATGATGTTCAATAAAAAAAAAAACTTAGAAATTAATGAAAAAATCATTTGTTTTAAATGAAATTTAAATGATCCGTTTTTTAAATGAATTTTAATTTGTTTAAAATTAATTTTCGTTTGAATGTAACTACATAATATTTTGAGTGTAAGGATTTTACCTTTTACAGAATGTTTACACCATGAATACCAATATTCTGGAAAAATATGGCTTTATCTCTCATTTGCGAAAAAAAAAAATATGACTGTATCTCTCATTTCGCAAAATTTTAAACATGACCTGACCTCTCAATAAGGCCATTATGGCTTTATCTCCCATTAAATTGAGCAATAAAGCCATCATGGCCTTATCTCACAAGGTTTTAAAGCACCCCCCCGAAAATTCTTTAAAAAAATTTTTTTCATTTACATTTAACATCGTGCGTTTTGGTTGGACGCTTATTTAAACCCTTTTTTTTAAATGCCTAAAAGAGAATTTCTGATGTGTAACTCGATGTTCGTTATCTCTCGACTTTAGAAGTACCCAAATATCTTTCCTTTTGATGAATCCTAACACTCAACAAACAAATGTTGATTGTGTTGCTCCAATGATTATGGATCATAATCGAATCACGCATCTAATCCTTGATTTTATTTGCAAAATTTTACAATTTTCAAACAATTTTATCAAGCAAGTCTAGGTATTACTGTGCAGTGCACTGTAATAAAAGTTTTTGTTAATTGTTATTGTAAAACATTTAAAGTTTTTTTTTTGCTATACTTTTGCTTCCTACTGTTACCTACACAAATTAGTATACAAGCACATTGAGGTTAAATTTTAATTTAAGGACTACCATTTAGAAATAGAAAAAAAAAAACATAAAGCAAAAAGAATTACTAATGTATAAAAACAGTGCATTTCATTTTTTCCTTAAATCTTAAGAAATTTATAAAAAAAAAGTAGTTTTTACTCCCAAAAGCATGTGTGAGAAAAAAGAAATTAGGTGCTCCATATTCTCATTACCTGCGTGTTTATTTTGTACTTACAATTCTTCTTAAAAGCAATTCCTTACTAAAGCCAGTAGTAAATATTTAATTCTTTTATTTTCATCTATTTATGGTACGGAACAACAAAAAGAACATGCCATTTCTATATTTTATTTTCGTTTTCCTTTTCTCAATTCATTGTTACTTTTGTTTAAATTTTAACATGATGTTTAACCAAGAATTGTTGCAAAAATATTGCTTGCTTAAGAGTAGGAGAACTAAATAAAATCAACTTATGTATATTTAAAAGCATTTCACAAAACTTTAGAGAAGTTTTGCATATTGCGACATTCTGCTGTTAAGGAAAAAGTTGTGGCAAACGAAGAAAAAAACTATAGAAAAATTTTCTTCAGTTTGGTTGTTAATTTTCCGGTAAAAATCTGTCAACTTGTTAAACATTTTCTTTTTTACTTTTTTAAACTATATAAATTTGTTCTCTACTTTTGTACAAGTAGTAGCCCTATAGAAGGCCTCTGTAAGGGACTGTATATGATGGTAAACATGACTGAGTCGTTAGTGGCCCATCATTCATAATCTTTTGGTGTTACGGCCGGGGGTGGGCCACTCAGCGATGTTAATTCTACTGCAAACTTTTTGCACATCGTTAAGCCATCGAGATCTTTTTTTCCTCTTGATCTTGTTGTATACGGCTTCACGTACATTATCTTTTGATGTGCTTTGTGGAGGCATGGCCTTCCCAGCTTAATCTATGGACTTTTAAAAACTTCACAGCGTCTTTGTCTTCTATTATACTGTCGATCTCCAAGTTTCTTATCCTTATGTAACGGCCGTTCCTTTGCTTTTCATAAGTATACTGTTGGAGGTTGGTGTTTTGTTGCGAGTTTGTGCAGAAGGGCAACTATAATGATCCGCTAGTCTTTTGTTACGATAATTAGACCAATATTGACTTATGCCGCCCTATCGCGGTGGACCGAGACCGAACAGGTCAAAGCTAGAATGATACTCGATAAGGTTTATCGCCTGATCTGCGTATCGATCACTGGCGCCTTGAAAACCTGTCTCACTTTGGCTTTAGGAACTATCCTTAACATTCCTTCGTTACACATTTATGTAAAAGAGCATACCTGCAGAGGTGCTAGAAGAATTCCGCGCATTGCTTAATGCAAGGCAGATGACTTTGTGAGGCACATTCGGATCATTAAAATTCTTGGGAATGATCCATATATTTTGGTTGGTGATCATCAGGGAAACCAGAAATATTCAATTGCATGTTTTTCCTTGTGCGACTAATGAAGGCAGAAACAATATATTTATCCGTTTTAGAGCTTTTTATGAATTTTGGCATCGATTTGTTAGTGCATATTTTACCGTTTGTAGCATTTTTTGCCATATTTTAGTTAAAAGAGCCTTTTTGCAGCATTTTTTAGGTTTATAGCGCATATTTTGCCTTTTTAATGCATATTTTGATACATATTCAATTTTTTTTAGATGCCTACAATAGCTTTCGCAGCAAATAAAAAATTTTTTTTTCGAAAATCTGTTACTTGAATTTCGACATCAACATTTAATTTTAACTCTGAAATTGTAAGACGAAGCAGGTTGTCATTAAGAATAAATGTTATGCGATTTGTATGTAGACCAATCTTTTAGTATTCCGATTGACTCAGAATCACTGATCTAACGATGCCCATCCATCCTCCTGTCTGGTTGTCTGCCCATGTTAGCCTTGTGCGCAGAGTACAAGTTCCAATTTTGTAGATAATTTGATTAAATATGGACGAAGCCTATGCAAATGGTGAGAATCGGTCTATAATTTGACATCCAAATTAGACATTTTGTGTCCGCAAGCTATCTAATTAGGATGGTATTTAAATTAAATTCGTGCCAAAAATATTTTACTTCAAATTAAATTATTTTCGAAACGTTTCACATTTGCTCAAAGCTCCCGTCCTTAACTGGCCTTAAATTCCTTTAAAATGTTAACATTTGTTAACAATTTAGCGACCGTACCTTAAAGGTGTTTAAGACAAAACCCCATATGGATGTTAATCTCTAGATAATATTCGGCGCAATCATCTCTTATATGGGCATTTCCTGGGGTCACGAACGTACGACGATGACATTCATTAGGTTTCTTTTAGCTTTTGTTATTAAATTGTTGAATATTGTTGCTTCAAATGAGCAATTTTAATTTTTAGGGCATATTTTTAACATTTTTCAGGGCATATTTTCCAGTTTTTACTGCATATTTAATGCGCATAAAACGTGTTTTTTAGAGCATATTTCTGGTTTCCCTGGCGGTCATATTCGGCCTATTCCTTTATTTATGAGAAATTGTAATGTTCTTATACCTGATAGGGAACAATCCAGGTGACGGGGGCGTAAGGACCAGGGCTGGTTCACCGACGGTTCGAAATGGACCAATGGTGATACTGACGAATGATGATACCGTTAAGGGCATTCTGGGCCCGGGCTTCTAAGGGGCTTGCCTATGGTCAAACAGCCTACGATTTTTCAGGCATAGGAATGTCTGACAAGGAGGGCAAATAGCTTGAGATTATTTATAATGTCGCATAGCCAGGCCGCTCTTAGAGCACCATCTTTTTTGGAGGTAAAGTCCAGGTTAGTCATGGACTGTCTGAACGATCTGGACACAATGACTTGAATCTGTGTTGGGCACGAATGTGCTTACTGCTTAGGAAACATGGGCGCTAGCCGTGCATTTATAGGTCCTGAGCAATACTTCGACGTCACTGTCGGTCTGGGCACGATGCAAACATTGTCCGAGCAATAATTTCTTCACACACGGACGTCCACTTCTGGGTTAAGACAGCCCACAGAAATCCGTAAATAGGCCAACAAGTAGCCTAAGTTCCGCCTTTGAATGCAATGCTTAACTGAATGTTGATCAAATTATTTAAACGGGCGGTCCTAACATTAAGCCAGTCGACCAGGGAAAAACAACAAATTATTGAATATAACAGTTTCTTGCGAGGAGACTTCACAGAGTTTAAACAATTTAATGGACTCGTATTGAATACATGAAAGTCGATTACAATTTAGAGATCAGGTTATCGGCTGAAGATGCGATCAAACCTGGAGATTAGTATTAGAGGCCGGTTTTAGATTGGAAGAGATTAACCAACAAAATGTGATAACCCATTTGAGGTTGGAGAATATTTAAAAACAGTTCCATAACTCAAAAAAGGCAATGCTCTACAAACTGGTGATTCGTAAGTCATTTATTCTTTTACATTCCTCTGTGAAATGTCTAAAAATCTAGATATTTCCTTTATTTTTGTTTGTAAATTAATGACGGAATTTAACTTAAGAAGTTTCATAATGGACTGATTTTAGAAGTTTCCCTTAAACGTGTATGTCCTTCGATAGCTTATGGAGGGGGCTCATCAGTTAAAACTAGGCAATTTGTGTGTTGTTTGCCTGGTTTAAGCTAGTGAGCCATTCCATAAGCTATCAATCTACACCTTAACGTTAAACTTCCCAAGCCGGCCATTATGGAACTTCCAAAACCTCTTTTAAATTATTTTGTCGGTACTCCACCAGCTGGATAGAAGAAATAGGATTAAACTGAAATTTATCTCGAATTAACCATTGCGGACAAAACGTTAAACTTTCGAAGGCAGGCAAACAAGGGGATGGCCTGATTGACCTTAACAAGATTAAATAGTGGGGCGCGAGCTGCTACCCTTCCCAGAGCTGTATTTTCTAATTAAATTATCCCCCAATATATCATTATGAAATAAAGCCCCAATATATTTTAGGATGATTATTCCATTTTTAAATATATAATAAAAACGATTTTGGCCGCAAGGATTTCGTATATCATATCTATCTATCGCGCGATTCTCTGTAAAATTGATTGTATTATACATATTGGGCTCTTATTTCATATAAGATATTGGGGTCTTATTTCATATGGGGTTCCTTCATTATTATACCCTTCACCCCAGGGTATATATAAGTTTGTCATTCCGTTTGTAATTTCAACAATATTGATCTAAGACCCTATAAAGTACATATATTCTGGGTCCTTATGAGGAGAGAACTTGATTTAACCATGTCCGTCTGTCCGTCTGTCCATTGAAATGGATTTTCCGAAGACCCCATATATGATGGGGCCAGGTTATTATACATTTATGTCACATATGGTCCGGAATTGTTTGCTATTGAAATTCAGAAAGATCGGTCCACAAATGGCTGAGATATGAGCAAAAAAACCACGACTGCCTCTAATTTTTTCCAAAAATCTCTTGTTGTTGTTGTATTTTTATTGCTTTTTTCTGTATATCTGTAGAACTTCAAGAGCCAAAGCTTCCAAATTAGCTGCAAAGATTCAAGTTATAAATACACACCAACCCACAAAATGTGGGCGGGGTTGGAGAAGTGGGCGTGGTATCTCCCATACAAAAAATTTCAAAAATTGTATAATAACCTGAATTTTTTGACTGTAATATAACCTATGGTTACGCCTTATATATCAAAAGATCGGAAATTTTTAGTAGAAAATATTTTCGGAAAAACTCGGAAAAATCGGTTCAGATACGAAAAAGTTATGACCAAAATAATAAAATCCCGAGTCCAAGATTTATATTCCAACTAACTGGCAAATTTCTTCTTAAACACGTCGGTATACTAATCTGTCAAATCGGTTAAAAAATGGCTGAGTTATAATCAAAATACTGAAACCCCAAAAATTACTCTTTTTATACCCTTCACCTCAGGTGGAGAAGGGTATATATAAGTTTGTCATTCCGTTTGTAATTTCTACAATATTGATCTAAGACCCTATAAAGTATATATATTCTGGGTCCTTATGAGGAGAGAACTTGATTTAGCCATGTGATGTCCCTCTACACGAAAATATTAGTTGTTTAAAGAATCCTAGAAAATAAATTTTATATTAAAAAAATAATCTTCACATAAAATGCATTACAGTTAAATATCATTCTGGATAGCATTAATATGAATAATCATTACGTTTATGTAAAAGAAAACCTTTGAAGTATTTTTCTTCCTTTGCTTTGACCAAAAGAATACCCTGTAGCTCATCGCATAGTTTGCGTAGCCCCACATCATTTACCATTTCCTAAGTTTTTTCCCATTTTCAAACAAGTTTCAACAATGATTAAAAAGTTTTTTATTTAATTTAATTCATTTTTTTCAGTATATTTTTCTACCACATACATGTCTAAGGTTCTTGGCAAATGCATTAATGTATTGCCTACATTAGGGAGCTCTCATAAACGTACAAATGGAGTAGAGTAATGAAGTTTTTCAGTTTTTCTATTTTTCTTTTTACTAAAAAATGTCTACAAAGTTTTTTACTATTATATATGTATGTGTGGTTGGAGAAATAATTTTTTTTAGAATTAAGAATCTACATAAGAAAAAAACCCAGTTGAGAGAGGCAAAAAAAATTGTGTATAAAAAGTACTATTAAGTTTTTAATTAAGTCGTTATTGTTAAATGAGAATAAATGCTTAAATAAGCAAAAATGTATTTAAAATGAAGTCGTGTGTGCTAGAAATGAAATATGTTTGCATGTATGTTGCTTTTTTAAATGCCTGAAAACACCCTATATATTAGTATAGAAATCCTACTGCTGCTGCTGCCTAAAAGCATACTACAAGTTTTTTCTAATTACGTACTCTATAAAACAAGAATTCAATAGCATTAGGCTTTTTATGCTTAAAATAAAACCACATTTTCTAATTAATCATTACTCATTAATGAAATCTCTAAATGGTCAATGAAACACATACACAGGACACAAAGTCCTGATTCATTCCTGCAAACATACAAGGACAAACTTCCCTGACAAAATAAATGCTTTTACAATAGGACCAAAAAAAAACACAACCCTAAATATGTAATATGAGCCCTGTTGCTGGTAACCACTCCAGAAGGCAGACAATCAGACAGACATAAATGTAGAGTAAATCATTGCAATTCGTTTTTGTTTTTGCTTTGTTTTCTATTGCTGTCGATAATCTAAATCAAATTTTATCGTTAGAAAAATCTAACATTCCTGGGGAATTCATTCACTCATTCATAGAAGACTTTAGTGCACACCAACTTTTTACACAAATAAACGTTAATTGCCATCGTATGCAAAACCTTCAACAGAATGCTTTATTTTTTATAATCTAAAGCCTTTCCCGGCTCTTCGCTTGCTGCTCTGTTCTAAACAAATGTTTTTTTTTTTTTTTTTTTTTTTTTTTTTTTTTTTGTTATGTTTTACAACGGATTTGGTCTATAGCGTGAGTCTATTTCATATTTGGGAGTTTGAATTTTTATTTTTCATATACGACTTCTAGTCAATAATGGTTTGTTTCCAAACTATTGTTGCTTTCAGAAAGTATTTCTATAGTATTGAATGGTGTTTGCTATTGAGTGTTAATGAAGTTTCAAATAATGCAGCCAGTTACTTAATTTCAATGATTATCTGGCAGTTTTTCTGTTTTTGTAAAAAACTGAAAATAAATTTTAGTGTTTAGTGTAACAAATGAAATTTTTAATAGGGTGTTTATGAGAAATTGAAGAGCATATTTATAGGCTGAGAGATTTATGGCCAATTAACAACATATAGTAAGGGATTTGGAAAAAATAGAAGATTTCAACTGCAGTGTTAACACAGGCAGTGTGATTAGAATAAAATTTTTATTTCGGGATTCACATATACAACAATACTTAAAAGTGAACTAAAAATAGAGAAATCGGATCGTTGTAAGCTAGTACACATTTTTTTAGGCCTTAAAGAAGTGTTTCCCTAACATATAAAGAATACAAATTGAAAACTCGATCACTGCTATGAAATATTAAAATCCGAGCAACGGATTAGAAACTGAAGTTAAGTTTAATTTAGAATCAAATCATACAAAAAAGTGGAACAATAGTGAGCAAATAATGCATATATATATATATATATATATATATATATATATAGGTTAAGTAGTATTGTTGACGTTACGATGTACTGCTGCAACAAAAACGTCACAGCACTTACCTGCAGCTTTAATAATAACATGTTAATTTTTGGGACAGTCAAATTGCTAGTTGTTTCGACACTCGTTTCAGAAATACTAGATTCGTACTAGTTAAAAAAGCACAACAATAAGAAAAGTGACAAAATATCGACTAAACTGCTTCCGTAAATTGCGCGAATTCTGCTTGGGTCTAGATTTATTCCAAAATCCAACAAATATTGTATGTTTCTGAACTGATAAAGCTTTTTGAACTTATAAAGGGGGAGACGGGTATCCCCCATACAAAAACCACCCCTTTCGTGAATAAAAATTCCTTGGGAGTTTTTTCCCCCTTTTTTAATTTTTTCTATGTTAATTCAATTGTAAAAATGGGAAAAGGAAAAAAACTCCCAAGGAATTTTTATTCACGATAAGGGTGAATGTCTTAATTTGCTTCTATCTAAAAAACTACAACAGTTAGACACACAAAATTTGATACGCGTAACTCTTAGAACAAACGGCGTGTTCCAAAAAATCTTGAGATATAGAAGGGGGAAGCCGATACCCCCCATACAAAGTATTTATTAATGTTCTTATATCTGCAGAACTACAATAGTGTGGGACACTTAATTTGATGTTCGTAACACTTAGAACGTTCCATATAAAATCTCTGAGGTATAGGAAGCCGTGGGCGGACCCCCATAAAAAATTATTAATTTTTCTTATGTGTATCTGAGTAATTAGAATATGAGGCACACTAAATTTGATGTGCATAGATCTTAGCACAATCCGCATATTCCAAAAAAATCTTGGAAGTATATGTGGGCGTACCCGTCTTCATGGGCGAAGACGGGTACCTCTCATAAAAAAATAAAATAATTTAATTATTAAAATTGGGTTTAAAATCACGTACGTTTCCGCTGAATTGCCTTTCATTGAATGAGTTTGGATACAAATTGCTCAAAAAAATTTTTGTAATGAGGTTAGGTTATTTCGTGAGTGCGTTAGAATTAAATTTTTATGTTCACGCACTCTAGTTTTTAAACCATTGTAAAAACTAAATTTGACCACGGTCACGAGTGACTCATGTTTGACACACACTTGACTTGTGCGTAACAAATCACAACATTTGCACATCTCTAATAAAAACACACAAAAATTAAAAAAAGTTACTTACACAGTTACTTTACACATGCCACTGCCAGTTCCAAAAACTCAATACACTCACACTTTTTTACTAATACACTCACATTTTTCGCAATGGCAGCTCCAGTGGCAGCATTGCATGCGAGTGGAAATTTGACACTTGCGTGCCACTAATTGTCAAAACCCTGTTAAAAATTTAATTCACATTAAATGGATTGTTGTCAAATTGTTACACGCAGAGAAAAAATATGGTTGGGCATGGTTACGGCAACAACACTATGTTTATTGTAACAATATATTGTTGTCGTACACAAATAATTGTTATTTTTTTTAAATATCAGCAATATTATAGTTACTGTAAACATATCAATGTTGATCGCAATTATAAATTTGAGTATTGTTGATCGAAAAATAATTATTTTTCTAACAACTAAATTATGATAACATTCAAAACATATTATATTACTCACAATCATATCATGATATCTATTAGCCATAACATGATAACTTTCTATACAATTATCATATTATGTTTAAGATGCAATCAAACTATTTTTACTCCAATAATATTATGTTAGCGCCATTTGTAAAAGAATTTTGAATCAGTTGTGTCGTTTGTTTTATATGTGAGCGGTTAAACAATTTCAAGATAAATTCCTATAAAACAATAATAAGTTTAAAGAAATTAAAAAAATTTAAATTTAAGCGGAGCTCAGTATTAGTGATGTAATAGTTCAAAATATCGTAGTAAAATCCAACACCAAAACACACAGAGATTTGGTTTTATTTTTTAAAATATCGTAAAAAAATCCAACAACAAAACACACAGAGATTTCGTTTTATTTTATAAAAGTGTTACGATATTTTGCATTTGCTCGTTTGCAAGCCTAATATTGAACTCTGCTATTTTATTTACATTAAAAAATTGTAAAAAGCCACAAAATAAAAAATCGATGCAAAAAATTTTTAATTTATTTTGTATTGTTATGACAGTTATGAAAGGTGCTGTATCATAATATGATTGCTTCTAAATTTATTATGATTAACATGATGATAATATGATTACTTCTTAGCTTATTATGATTAACATGACAATAATATGATTACTTCTTAACTCAGTATGATTAACAGAATAATAATATAATTAAGGGAAAAATATTATGATGTTATATTACGAATATATTTAGCCATAATATGATTCAATATTAATCTTAATATGGTGGCTACAATCATGAGTCTTATCATTATATGTTTCTCTTAGAATATGTTTACTACAACCATATTTTTTCTTTACGTGTATTTTTAGTTTTAACTTAAAAAAGAATTATTATGCTTAATTTTTTAAAAACGCGCATAAATAAAAGCAAGTTTATTAATAATAGAGCATTAATATCGTTAAAATAATGCTAATATAAATAAATGAAAAAAATTTCGCCAAAAATTTGCCATTATGATTAACTTGGGAACTCTATTTTGTTTTCTGGTACTTTTTTTTTTAATTTGAGAAGTAAGCAAAATTACTCAACTTGACGCTTCTGCGACATTTTGAAAATGAACTCGCAGTGGCATGTGTAATCACAAAAGTTAATGGCATGAGATTCGACTATTTCGAACAAATTTTCTTTGATAATATGTATACAACAGTGGCATGCCACTACTTGCATGTGTAAAGGCAGGGTTAGTAAATACAAATAAATGTACCAAATTTCATTACAATCACATAATTTTTCCAAAAGTTATAGAGTTTTTACAAATGAGGATAAACGGCAGGACCAACTGAATGATTGCAAGCTTTGTGCGTATAACAAAAACGGATTTTCATGATTTTCAGGTCAAGTATTTAGGCAATATTAAAATTATATTTTTGGCATATATGGGAGGTAGGCGAGTCCTTGGCCCTATTTAAAATAAATAAATTTTTCTTAATTAAGATATTTTATATTGGCATACTTAATGTCAAAAGTCTACAACAACGCCCTCTATTTCTATCCCATCGTTAAATGAGGGCAAAGAACTGTACGGCGCACAGAGGAGTATTTGGCCTGAAAAGCTGGCCAAAAAGGCAAAACTGAATTTTAAGAAATCTTAAGAACTAAGTACGCAGCTCGACAGACAACAATATTTTACATTATATTGTATATTTTGAAGACTTTTAGTTGCGATTTGTAGCTCTGAGACCCTGTTAAAGTCAGCAAAGTGAAGAAAATTATATGAGATGTAAATGTTTTTTTCGGTTTCTGGATGTTTATATGATATTTTTTTTTTTTGCGGCTAAACGAATTAAGGTTTAACAAAGATTATTTTTTTCGCTGAAATTAAAATATGTTGAATATTCATGTTGAAACAATTCGTTCAAAAGGTAAAAAAAAAACAAATTATACACTTTTTTTTTGCAAAAAAAGGAAAAGAAAAAGTTTTTAAAAGTGAGGTTAGCATGTCTACGAATAATGTTTGATACCACAACAAAATTTGGAATCTCTAATATTAGAAACCAAAAAAAAAAAGTGTGCGCAAGTTTGCGCCATTATTTTTGACGATTTTTTTCAATTTTTACATTTCTTCTATTTTTGCTCATCGGGCACTTTTTCTTATACCTTTATATCGTCATAAACTTTTATGTATTTTGAATTATTGATTTCAACTGTTATTCACATCACTTTTAACACATCACTATATTAATACCTGGGGGCAAATTATGGCAGTCGTGATCGAATACTTTTTCGATTCGAAAGCAATTCAATTTCTAATCCTTTCTGTCCATACTGAACGGATCGAAATTATTTTTTTGCTACTGTAAAGCATTGATTTGAGTTTTCAAACACTGAAAAAATAATACCGATTCGTTCAGTATTGACTGAAATAAAATTGCTTTCGAATCGAAAAAGTATTCGATCACGACTGCCATGATTTGCCTCCTGCCTATATGTAATAATAAATTGCAAAAATTCTTAATTATCCATAATAGTTTTAAGGGAATGTCCCACACATCCCCATATAGATATTTTTATATACCTGCTCTACAAAACATTATTTGATAAAAAAATTAATATAAACTGGGAATTATTTCCTTCCGAAGGTTACTTTTATATTATACAGTATTTTTCGTTTAGCTGCACATTCAATTTTGCACGAAAATTCGTGCAGGTACGCAAAATATTCTGCTAAGAGAATTCACCTACCTGAATAAATGTGCCCTTATGTTAAATTTTGTTCTTATTACAAAAATAGATTTTAATACAGTTTTAAATGAAAGTAATACCTTTATGACATATAGTATATGTAAATAAAACAATTCATTTAAAAACAATTTAAAGTTCTAAATCATTGATACCCTCCACCGACAGTTCTAATATTTCAGGAGTGCGTCCTATATGATATCTAGATATTATTAATTTAAAAATTTAATTTAATTTAAAAAAAAATAACGGCATCAGCATATAAATTATGAACCAATCATCCCAAAATTCTGTAGTGTGATTTCTGGGGATAAGAAACTTGTGAAATTAGTTTTCGAGCTGACAGTGAATTTCAGAGGGCTACTTAGTATGGGATCTTAGGTAAATTATGGACCATATATCACAAAATTGCATGAAATTTTTCAGGCCATATTAAGCTAAGTTGAAACAAATTTTACCGTTATATCTATATCTGCTACAGTTTTAGCCGCATTTAATTAATTTCTCAGAGTATGCTTTATATGCGGCCTGTTGTAAATTATGGACCGATCTTCCCGAAACTTAACAGCAAAATTTCCAGTCGTATAAAACGAATTTGTGCAGGATCTTATATTATTCCATGCATTATTCCACCATTTATGTAAGTTTTTGTAACAAAATTACCATATTTTTAGGATGGTTGTTTCGCATTTTTATTCACAGCTCTGATCCTACTGAACCGATTTTTCTGGATTTCAATCCCAAACTGATTACACAGAAAAAAGTATCAGTAGTTTTTTTTATCAATTAAAAAGAAATGGTTTAAAATGTATTTAAATTTCATTAATATGATAATTGAATTAATTTATTTTTATGTTGAAAGAAAATTAAAAATATAATTTTGCTTTAATTAACATTTTAGTTGTTGGGAAATAAATTTTTAATCAAAATATAATTTATATAACAAATAATCTTAATTGATTGAAAACCCCTACTTTAAGTGAGCGATAAAGTAAATTAAGGTTCACCCTACCTGGTAGGTTAAAGTAAAGTTGTAATAATTGAGCACGGCTGATAAAATCCTACGTTTAGCTATCAGTAAGTTGTGAAAACGGGCCTTAGAATAATTCAAGGAGCCAGAATATATGTACTTTATAGGGCCTTGGATGTATAATAAAAAAGTTTCACACGGAATGACAAACTTAGTTTACCCTCATTCACCACTAGTGGTTCTACTTTTAGCAGAACATGTATGTTTTGAATGTTTATATGTGCACACAAAATCACAGCTGCTAGTTCAAATGAATTTTTAATTCAGCCATTTGTGTTACCATAACAGAAAACTTAATTTGTTTGCCTTTCTTTTTCATAAAATAGCGATTGATAAAATAATGTTTTTTTTTTTTTTTGTTTTTATGAGGCACTTAAAAAAATTATTTTATGAGGCACTTAAAAATAATATTTTGTATTAAAAATAAAAATTGTTGACCAAAAATCGAATGCTGTTATCCAAAATATGCACTTTAGCAAAATGCACGTACAAGATTTTTTTTCTAACAATACTTAGCCTTCATACACAATTATTTGTATTTCGTGCAGATAGGCAAAAAATGCAGTTAAGTGAAATGCAGCTAAACGAAAAATACTGTATTCAACATTTCTCATTTTTCGAATTTATTCTATGAGCTAAATTTCTATTTGTTCCTATTTGTTAAAATTGTTGAGTTAAATACATTCAATTTATAAAGTATCACTATCCAGTGTGACACAAAGAATGCTGACGAAGGCCGTAGCGGGCCAGAAAATGCATTACATTCTGCTGGTGTCTAATAATTGTAAATTTTTCTGTATATAAAATAAGCCTCATTGCTTTCCAAAGGAAAGCTAAGGTAAAATGTAACAAGAAAATACAATATAATAGTCTGGTAGTGTATAAAGTCATTTCTGAAAAATTGAAGGAATAGAACTATTACAAAAAAGCTTTATAAAATACGTAACTGAAATTTAGCTCATAGAATATGTAGTGTAGTGAACATTGACACTACTTTAACTTGGCGAATTTAGAAAACGAACAATTGACATCACTAATCATCGGTTTTATTCATTCATCTGCTTCTTCGTTAATAAATAAGCAATCTTAAAATACAATTACAGACTTTTATTTACATAAGTGAATCAAGTTATGTTAGAATAAATTCGAAAAATGAAAAATGTTGAATATAAAATAAATATATGTACGTACCTAATAGAATAATTACACTACGTGACAAAATTTCAACAAAGTCGTGACCAAATGAATCTGACAGCTAATCTTTATGTAAAATTGTCCGCTGAATCCGAATATGAAGTCAGAATTGTCAAAAGTTTTTGAGATATTCCAAAATAACCGTAATTTGTGTTTTAAAAACGATGATGTAACTGAAATGCAGGGTTACAGGGGAAAAAAGTCCAAGCTTCATTGAAAATTTTATCATTTTGTTCAATTTTGCTCTTTTCAAGTTATTTTTTTTAAACCAATGATTTAAAAATCGTAATGTTTTATTGCATGCGACATTAGATTGTTTTAATATGAACATTTTGAGCCCAACAAGACATAGATTGGTAAAAAAATGACAAAGCTACAAAAGATTTAGTAAATTAACACACATGGAGAATTCAATCATTTCAAGCAATTTTTGTTAATAAAAATTTAGCTTTGTATATTTATTTGTTGTGGGTTAATGCAATTAATCTTCTGTAACTTTGTCATTTTTGCACCGATCTGGATCCTATTGGGCACAAAATGTTCGTATTGAAATAGGCTAAAATTTAATTTTTTGGATATTTGCATTTCAGTCACAGCATCTTTTTTAAAAACACAAATAACGGTTATTTTGGAATATCTCAAAAACTGTTCTACTTTTGACAATTCTGACTTCATATTCATTTGGTCAAAAAATTGTCACGTAGTGTTATTAACCTTTATGCCAAGAGCCACATACCTGTAGTGCGATTCTGTAATTTATTTTAACAATAGTTGTCATTGTTAAAAAATATAACAAGCAAATTAACGATTTTGCTATTCTGTAACATAACAATAAACAGCACTTGTTATCGTTAAGTCAGCTGCTTGTGTTAAGTAAACGACAACTTTTTAGTGTTGTTTATTTATTGTTAAATGTCGAAAAAATAAAAAATATTTTGTTAAAAAAAATAATATAACTTGAAAATGTTTGGCTTATCTTCTTAAAAAAAACAAAAAACTAAAAAAAATTCTGTTTAGTTTTAATAATTTTATTTGTTTTTTTTTATTCCTCTTTGTGTTTTTCGTTATTTTGCCATTTTTTTGACAGTGATGCCACTTGACGTTAATTTTTATCTATGTTGTTAACAACAATTTACACAATCACATAATCGTTAGTGCAAACAACAAAACAGGTTGACAATTATTACAAACATGATACAAATACAGAAGGTAGTTCCACTCTCTCTTTTTATCGCCATATTAACGTTCTGACGTTTATCGGAATTATGAAAATGTGTGCTACCATAGTTTATTAAATAATCCCATTTTTCTGTTTTTGTTTTGTTTTTTATTTGAAGTTTGGAAAAATGATATATAAATTTATATTAAAAAGCTTTAAAATTTGCTAATGTTGAAAATAAGAAGTTACATAAATAAAATATATTTAAAAAAAGTAAAAAGCATTTATCAAACGTTATTTTGTACTTATGATTCGATGCGGAAGAGTTTGTGCAGCTGTGTCAAACTCATAAAAAATATTGGTTCTAGAGTCTAGAATCTAGACCCAGAATCGATCTAACGATGTACGTCCGTCCAACCGGCTGGCTTTCAATGCACACTGTGTGCGAAAATTTAAAACGTTAAAAGAACGCAATTTTGAAGATAATTTAATGAATTTTTTTATAGGAAGTTCTAATTGTCACAAGGAAGAACCTTTTTATACCCACAACATAATATTGATAAGGGTATTATGCATTTGTGCTCATGTTTGTAACTCCTAAAATGTTGCTCCCATCCTTACGTATCACTTTTTGAGTTGATTTAACGATGTCCGTCCGTCTGGCTGGCCGACTGGCAGGCTGCATATGTAAAACTTGTGCGCAAAGTACAGGTCCCAATTTTAGTGACAATTTGACGAATTTTGACACATAGGTTCTAATTGGCACAAGGACCTAGCCTGTTGATCGGTTCATAATTGAATGTATCTCCCATACAAGCTTCTTTCTGGATTTGGGGCTTTGAGCCCAAAAAGTATGTATATGCTGCTATTTAGATTATCAGGCCTGTTCTGAAAAATCACTTTAACTCAAATCACGTTATTTCAAATTACATGTGCCTGCTAAAATCACACGTGTGATATGTTAGCGTCCCGTTTTTGTGTGTTTTGGTGTGATCTTCAATTGCAGAAAGCACACCGAGAAACACAACAACGGTATGACTTTCAAAACACCACAAAATCACAAGTGTGTTTTCAAAAGCACGTGATTTGAAATCACGTGATTTTCAGAACAGGCCCGTAAATTTGGTTTAAACAAATTTTATTGCCTAATCATCTCACCTAATTGCATTGAAATCGGTCCATATTTGACCATTGCTTCCATACAAATACTTATCCCGACAAAAATAGTTTTTATGCCATTACTTACTTATAAATGTAAGTATTTACATTAAAATTGTCGACAATGAGTTTTACAATAGCTACTATGTCAAAATATTGTGCAGGTGGGTCAAAAATCAACCATAGGTGCCGTATAAACCATCTTCCTAAAATTACTTCAAGGAAAGCAAATTCTATATAGATGAAGAAATCTAAATAATATTCGGCACTGAATAACAGAATTTTGTTCTGCCGGGTCCATGATTGCCCATGGGTCCCATATAGACTTAACTTGCAAAAAGTTGTTATTTTATTCTGTGGTGGAGGGTCGGGCTTAACCGACTATACTTTTTTGATTGCTTAAGCTTAATTTTAAATTTCTTAGTAGCTCGCAGAACAGCATGCAATTGAAAATCTTTAGGAAGAAATAAAGCTTTTAAATGATGTGGTATACGATAGCCTTGAAAAATTTATAAACTTTTTATCTGAATGCGGGCTTAACAAACCAAGCAACGATTTTTTGCCTAAAGTTGAACATCTTAATTCAACATTTGTCCAAGTTAATAGTGATTTTTATATAAAAAGCCCAGTTTGGTGAAAAAATTATATGTAATTAAAATGTTGTATTAAATGCAAATATTATAAAAAGGTTATTTTTGGGAAGAATCTTTTTTTTATACATAAAACCATCTAAAATTATTTGTTCAAAGATGAAGTAATTGTAGCTTGAATCTTGTTTTATAAATTTTAATTTCTTTTTAATTAAGATAGACCATACAAATAATGTTTTTTTTTTAATTTTCGGGAAAAAACCTATTTATGCATATAATTAGTGAACTCCGCTGTTTTTTATTTTGAGCTCTTAAGCAAATTAAAGTGCTTAAAAATTCACATTAAAGCTGTTAACGCAAATTACACATTTTGTCTTATAATTTCCAAACGGAATTTGTTGCCTTTTTTAATATGTGGCAACGATTTTTTTAATATTTACAAAAAACAAACTTCAAATAATTCCGATAAACTTCAAAAAAATAATTGTGAGAGAGAAGTGGAACTACCTTGTGTATTTGTATCATGATTACAACTGTGTTATTGTTAAAAGTTACAGAATCCCACTACTGGGTATGTATATTGAAAAAAATTATAATAAAATAATATTGCGATTTATACCAACTTTTATTCCTTAGGAATGTGGCTTTTAGAAAAATCTTAAAAATTTAAACTTTTTGGTTCTTAAATTTTTTTATTGCATTTTGAAAACAAAAAATTTGACGCATTTTGCATATAAATTTTCCGGTGCATCTTCTAATCCTCCTGCTATTAAAATCGGAGAACACGTTTTCAAGTTATGGCAAAATATATAAGGGAACCCAACGATTTAGGGGGTGAAGTATGCCACGCCTTTAAAAGATAATCCTTACGTACTAGAGAAAAACGGAAAACATATTTGAATTAAGGGCATCAAAATCCACATGGTCCACATACTTTTATTTCTAGGGTAGAGAAAAATTTTTTTGTTGCGCAGTGTAATTTTTTCCAAATCTGCCACTAGACTTTTTATATCATACTACACCTAAAACTATCAAAAAACTAAAACTTTTAATTCAAAAAACACAGTTAATAATTTTGGTCAGCTTTTCAGGCCAAATACTCCTCTGTGCGGCGTTGCCCGGCCAGAGTTAATTTTTGACTAACTATAGAGTCGGTAAAGCAAAAATTGCTTTTCTGTTGGTCTAACGTTTGAAAAAAATAAAGCGTGTGTGTTTTATTGTATGTAGATTGATCTATATACGTTTTAAATTGCTCCACATTCGGTAATATAGTTTCGTTTAAGCAGAAATTGCCAATATGTCCCTTGATATTTCGAGCTTTAAAGAAATATACCTGTGTGTTTAATTTACGCTAATCTAACTTTGATTCAAATTCAAAATCAAATCAAAATTGGTTAGATATTTTCGGAGAGGCAGTAGTTATCCCTATGTCTCCCTCTTGGTCCTAGCTTAAAAAATATATAAAGCTTAGATTTTTCAATTTCATCAAAATCGGTTCAGCTATTTAGCAGATGAAGCGCATGCGGTCAGGAAATGGTCGAGTGGACAGATAGACTGGAGGCGGAATGGAGGGCGAACAGCGTTCTCACGTTAAAATGGTTTTGTTTTTCTTTTGAGTACGGAAGCTTTTGCTTTAAAAGATCTTTACTTTAACGATAATTAAAATTTTCTGAGTATAGAAGGCTTTGCGCTTCTGGATCCTATCCTAAGCAACTCAATAGAACCTTATATGGCCTTTGTTTTTAACATTGAACCGGCAGTTCTAGTATATACAAACATACAAACTTTTCAATTTTATACTATAAGGTAGATAATGTTTTTTCTTTAATGAAAAGCACAAGTTTAAAACTAGTATACATCTGCATATAAATGATCTTGTTGAGCTCATATCGAACCCTAATAGCGAAAATGAGGTTACCAACAACATATTACGTTTTTATTTTTTGATGAAAATCGATAATTTTTGATCATTTGCATCATCTCTATAAATCTTATATCTCTGGGAAGTACCGTTACGAAATAAGAGCAAAAAACAATTTTAAACGAAAACCTAGACTTGAAGCAAAGATATTAAAAAAAACCCTTCTTCTGTAAAATATTATTTTTGTTGGTTACACAATTTTTGCTTTAAGGGCTCGATATGACAACCCAATGTTAAGTAAATAGCAATGCCCTTAAAATTCTTTCTTTGGAATTGTAAAAAGATAATTGGTTTAACCAAGCCAAGCAGTAGAATTACTTAAAAAACTCAAGCTGAAGGTTCATGCGTAGATGCGTATGATACTTTTTGTGCATTTTATGCGTTTGTAAATTCAGGTTACATGCAATGCGTTTTACGCGACAAGTTGTTTTTTTTTTTTATCAGCTGTTTTGAGAATATTTTTAATAAATAAAAACAATTTTGGCAAAAATTGAGAGTGTTATTGATATTTTAATAGAATTTTTTTTTTTAATGAAAAAAAAGTAAAAAGTAGTCCACCACATAAACATATTTATCGATAACATTGAAAATAAAATTTGATTCGTCATCCATAACCATCAATAACAGCTGAATTTTTTTTCACCATACATGCGACGCATACAAAAGTAGAAAGTAAACCTAATTTAATGCGGAGATACGTGTATGCATTCTATGCATTTTGGTGTGTAACTAGTCACATACAATTACGTGGATTCTCCTTTTTCGTCAGATGCATTAAAAGTACAGACGCATAAACGCATGGTGTGGACCTTCAGCTTCAAAGTTTTTCATTCTATAAGAAAATTGGATATTCTTTATTTAGGATGGCGCATAAGTAACGTTATGTTCGCCAAAAAAAAGAGCCATAGTTGGACGAGCTGTGGCTCTATTTTGTTGAAACCACAATTCTAGAATGAGTGTCTGAAAAATCGAATGCTGACTTTGCAAATAAAATTGAAAAATTTTGCTTCTTTTTGCTGAGTCTTTTTATCATAAATTTCCCAAGTTTTTCAAAATTAATTCTGAAAAAAATGTAGTAGTAAGTTTTTCCATTTACTAGTATAGACTAAGTTTTCACTGGACCCCCTTAATTGGGTCCCCGGAAACAGGGACATACTGGGGAACTGCATGGCGGATTCGTTGGCGTATGCAGGCACCACCTTGAATCGAGACGGTTCAACATATAATTTAGGTGCTTCACTCCTAAGGAGATAGCAACTCATGGCGCACAAGTTTCATATTATCGCCAGTCAGAGGTGGCACGATGAAACTATCTGCGGGAAAACCAGGAAAATCTGGCCGATCATAGATGCAAAAAGGACACGGCGGGTATTACAGCTGTCCAGACATCATCTTATAAACCTGATTGCGGTTATAACTGGCCACTAGCCCATTGGGAGGCACGCTCAGAGGCTGGGGCTCCCTTACAATGACTTATGTAGAAGTTGCGGGGAGGAGGAACAGGAAGAGTCAACGGAACATCTTCTCTGTAATTGCCCGGCATTCGGAGATCTAAGACTCAAAATGTTTGGTCGAAAAGCACTTGGGGACAAAACTTGTCTCTCTGATGTTGATGTAAACAGGATCCACTCCTTTACTGAATCGACCGGATGGCTGCGTGGGAACACTAGCTGCTAGATAACATAGGACCCATGGGAGACGGTGTGGCATGGTAACACGACGGGAACTAATTAATGGACCCACGTGAGCTGTGCTTGATCACGGCTGCCAATGGAACTTAACCTAACCTAGTATAGACTAGTTTGCTTTTTGTTTTTTCTGCACAAACTCTTTAAACATCCTGTGCAGAAATATTGGATAAAACTAAAAAATTTAATTTTTTGACATTTTCAAGTTTTTTTTTTTTTAATCAGGGATTTACGTTGATCAATTAAAAAGTACCAAAAACAGCGAACTAGATCTAATTGGAGCTAGTTAAAGTTGCATATTGGTATTTCCACAGAAATGTCTACTTTTTATCACGTAACGTCACCAACCATTTTTAATTGTTTCTCAAAGAATAATGAAAATATTATTTACTTTTTTGCATTTGGGTGTAGAGCACAACTAGGTTTTCATTTAGTAAAAGAGAGGAAAAATTTGAACAACGTGGTTCTAAAATACAAGAATAAATGCTAGGTGACGTTACGTGACAAAAAGAGAGCTTTTCTGTGGAAGTGCCCATATAAAAATTTACTACCGAATTAATTTTAAGAAATACCTCATCTAATAGCGTGAAAAGTAATACATAAAGTAACCAATGTTGCTTGTAAAATCTATATAAATATATATCTATAAAACAGGATCTGTGTATGTAACGTATGGACTCCAAAGCGGCTGGGCCGATTTTGATGAAATTTTCAGGAAATCTTCAGAATATTCAGGCCGGTGACACTGTGAAGTCGGATTTCGGTCTGCGGGCGGAGGGGCGTGGCAAAATCCAATTTTCATATTGCACCACCAATGACATCTATATAATTGTGACGATTTTTTCTTTAAAATGATTGCCATGGCCAACTTAGATTTATACAAAAAGAAAATTTTGTCCCGCCCACTTTTACACCCACTTTTTTTGAATTACCTTAAATCAGAAAACGGCTCCATCGATTTGACAAATTTCTCTTTCAAATGTTTGTATTAATCCATTTTAAGTTTTCACCGAAAGAAAAATTTACCACGCCTACTTTTACGCCCGCTTTTTCTATTAAGCGCATAACTTGAGAACAAATTGACCGATTTGGACGATTTTTTCTTTAAAATGATTGCCATGGTCCAACTTAGGTTTTAACGGAAAGAAAATTTTGCCCCGCCCACTTTTTTCGATTTACCTAAAATCAAAAAACGGCTCCATCGATTTGACTAATTTTTCTTTTAAATGTTCGTATTAATCCATTTTACATTTTCATCGAAAGAAAAATGTACCACGCCTACTTTTTCTATTAAGCGCATAACTTGAGAACGGCTTGACCGATTTCGACGATTTTTTCTTTAAAATCATCGCCATGGTCCAAGTTAGGTTTTTGCCCCGCCCACTTTTTTCGATTTACCTAAAATCAGAAAACGTCTCCATCGATTTGACTAATTTTTCTTTCATGTGTTCGTATCTTTTTACAGATTTTAAAAATCGAACGCAAAAATTTTTCCTAATTTGGACAGGACAACGTCTGTCGGGTCAGCTAGTTTAGAATAAAGGTTTTCTGCGATTTTAAAACAATGTTGCACCCAATATAAAACCACATTTTTTAAACAAAAACAATTCCAACAAATATGCCGTCAAAGACAGGAGTGAAAATTTAACAACAACAACAAGGACATTAAAAAAAATTATTGTATGTAAAATTCATTTCATAAAAAACAAACGAATGAATATAAACTTGTTAAATCAGTCGATTTCCTCATAAAGTATATACATTTTGAATACATGTGTTAATACATTTCTATTATTACTGCCCTATCTGGCTGTCCGTCCGTCCATCTATTCGTTTGTTTGCCTGGCAGTGAGTAAGTGAGCTTTTTTCATTTAGTATCAGTATGTGTAAAGTAAATTTGTTTGTTAACTGAAAATAGATTAAAATCCTTGGCTACAGTTAAATCCTGGCCAAAAGTAAAAACGGGAACATTTATGTATGTACTGATAAAAAAAAAAAAACAATAATAAATAATGCGAACCACAAATTCAAATACATGTCATAGCAGTACCAAGTCAGGACACAGTGGAACGAAAATGTAAAAAGATATCATTTATTTAGTACAAAAAAAAAAAAAAAATTGCCACCAATTGAAAGAGTAACAAATAAAATAAAACTATTTAAACTCATTTATAAGGATTCTGGAAAATAATTTTTAGATATTTAAAGGTTGACCAGAAATTAAAAGAATTATTGGAATATATAGATATTCCTTTATATCCCTTTAATTTTTACGATTTAAAAAATCTTATCAAATAGTAGAAATTCTTTATTTTTAAAGCAAATGTAAACCAATTCCGTAACACTGCCAACACTCACGCCAAACTCATACTTACAGCTTTAATACGTGTGTGTTTAAATAGAATAATATTTCATCAGGATATGTTTGTATGTGTTAATAATATTTTGAATACTATTAAGAGTATGGAAAAAAATATGTACATCAACAGGAAAGAAGGGCAACCACAAAATGCGAAAACAAAAGTAAAAACTTTACTTCATATACAGTGAGTTAAATAGACAAAAAAGTTAAAAACAAATGAAATGAATGCAATTGAGAATAATATATTCGGCCGTGCTAAACCTTTAATACCCTTCGCCAAAAATTAAAATTTTTTCAGAGCAGACTTTATGTAGCATCTATGATAAATTAAAAACAAATCTAATATCAAAATTTCAATTAAGTAAAACTAGTACAGTACTTTTCGCTTATAGTCCATTCCGGATAAAGGCCAAAAACGGATTAAAGCCCAAACTGTCATATTCACTTGCACATTTTTTCGAATTTCATACAAATTATTTGTTCTAAGGTCCATTTCGCTTTTAGTCCATTTTCGTTTAAAAGCCACATTTTCTTAGCACGCATTTATAATTCTTTATGCAAAAATGGTCGCTTATAGTCCACTCTGTTTTTTATATTTTTTAATCAACAGGCAAAATGTTTTTATTTACCTTTCTCGCAACTATTATTTATAACAATTTATTTCAATTAAATCAATATTTGGTTATGTTTTAAATAAACTTTTCTTTTGTTTAAAAATAGTGGATTTATTGAAGAAAATAATATTTATATAGTCCAAAATGTGGATTATACTAGGTTTCACTTATTATCCATAAAATGGCTTATAAAAAAAATCGGTTATAGTCCAAATTCGCTTATAGTCCACAAAAGTTGTGCAACTAGAGTAGTGGACTATAAGCGAAAAGTACTGTATGTTCCTATTTTAATAACATTATTAATGTTCGTTGCGGATTGGGGAACGGGGTCTTTCACAGAGGTTGAAAGCTTTCTGTCTGCTATCCACTTGGGGATAGCAAGAAGCGATTCCTTTGTCTGAAATTCCCAAGCATCTCACAACTTCCGGTCTTAGACCAAGTGTTCCCTGAAAATGTTATTCAGGCGCCCGTCTGATGACAGCTAAAGTGAGAAGGCGTACAGAACCGAGTATCCTGAGTGCAGGCTTACGCCGACGCGTCTCAGGAAAATAGGTGACAACTGATAACATTTAGTCACTGAAACTCACCTGTATTAAACCGGCCTAGCGGTGTTGGCAGCCCCAACTCTAGGATCGGAGGCTTTGGCCTAATCAGTCAATCTTCCTAAACTCGTATGATTACAGAAACGTTAAAAAATTTTGACGCCCTATGTTCTTCGTGAACAATTTATTTAAGTATTTTTATGTTATATCGCTGTATCTATATTGTATTTAAATAAATATATAAATATATATATATTTTATATATATATATATATATATATATATATTAAGACATTTTAGAGTTTATTCCGAAATTGGGCTTTAGATGGGATTTATAGTCAACTTTGGACCGATCACCACAAAATGGCGACGGTATTTCTAGTTAAATAAAACTGAAATCGACCAAACTTCATACAAATATTATTATTTCCTTCTTTTGACGTAAGAAATCGTTTTCTAAGACTGGGTTTTATATGCGATCTATGGTAAGTTATGAACCGATTATGACAAAATTTCACTTCAATATCGTTACTCGCTATAGTTCTAATTATCACAAAATACAAAAAAAAAACGTCTATTCGCTAGGCATCCATTCGTTTGAAAAAGTGAAGTTTTGGGGGCAGAACTAAGATCTAACATTTTTCTTAATGATGTCATCTCCTTGCATTTCAAAATCACATTTATTAAGATGATGTCTAACATAAATATGGGCATTTCCCCAGAATGGTCTACCAGGATGAAAAAATAAAATGTTGATTATCATCGTCCTTTATTGTTTATTATTATAAAAAAGTCTTTGTTCTTATAAATGAATGGTTTCATAGCATATCTCAGCTGTTTTACTTAAGCAAATACGGCTGGAAACTGGAAAATTTTATATTTTTCTGTATTTTCTACTTCTAAAGACATTTTTATATACTAATTTTGCATGCAAGAAATATGTTATGTTTACACTCTTTCCTCATAATCTCTCCATTACAATCAATTGCAAAAGGAGTACATATTAAGTTTTTTTATTAAGGAAATTTGAAGATATTTATGGGAAAATGCGTGGTGATAATAATAAAAAAAACATATGGAAAAATTGTACGTTCGAGATTCGTACGTTCGCGACCGCTGAATAAGCCAATTAAACAATAACCAAGAGAGATATTTTATTTTGTAAATACTAGATGGAGCCCTACATTAATACACTTTTAAAATATATTAATCACTTTTGAATATTCCGTTCTATTGCGCAGATTTTTACATTTCACTACTGTCAGCCAAAGTTGACTTCCATTTTGCGTACGTTCGTGACCACACGTTTATAACTCTTATTATGAAAACTTAAACTTGATGAATTCCATCTTTTGCACTAAACATAGAGCTACCCAAATGCTATCGAATCGAAAAAACAATGCTAGGAAAAGTTTTGTTTTCTATATTACTTGTACATCAAAAGCGTACGAACGTACGTTCGTGACCCCAGGAAATGTCCATATACAACATAAATATACATACTAAAAACACCAGCTGGCATTGCAGCTCTGCCTGGTGTCTTCACGCCATCAAAGTTAACTGTGGAGTGCTGGATGTTTCTAAATGAGATTGAGAGACAATATACGGCTCATCAAACGAGAGTCGTACAGGAGGGCGCAGTAGAGATGGTCAGGAATCTGTTGCCTGGCTATGATGTGCAGAAAACCTGCGTGTTACTTGTGTTACTTGGTGGAAACCAGATTAGGAGTGTGACATCGGTCATAGGGACCCACGCGATGAGGATTAGTCTAGAATATAATGACTATTACAGAAGTTGTCATGATGAGAAGAAAGAGGAGAAGAAAACGGATTTTCACTTTCTCTACCAATGCCCCGGTTTCGGAATTTCCATGTTTGCATGGTATACCTAATGTAGGGCTAAGTTTGATATCTATTTACTGCATAGAATCAAAATGGTACGAGGACGCAGTGATGTCTGGAGATTAATCTGCTAAGTACTGGCTGACTCTAATCACTACCTCAGGGTATTGCAAAGGACCGCTATTAGGACCCAAGTGACCCTTCCTCATCCAGACTAACCCCCATATTCATGAAAAATATATTTCCTACGAAAATGTGTTCAATAAACCTTTTATAAACCAAAAATATTTTTTATGAATATGAGGGTAAGAATATATTATTTATGGGTCTTTATTCAGTTTTCCAGAAACTACAAACGGGATGACAAACTTTTATTACACTTTCGTCTGTAGTGTAGACATAAAGAGTTTCAAACAAAATGTAGACGCTTACCAGCTGTGCAGTTGTAAAATAAATATTTTCTCTTTTTTTTAAAAAAGAAACAGAAATAAATCTGTTGATGGTATCATATCAACAGCAGCACAAGTAACTGCAATAAACTTATAAAATTACATTTTATTACCCTTTTATTTTTATAGAAGGACAAGTTAGTAATACAAAGAATCATAGGAGAACGACCGCAGCTCTCATGACCAAGCACGGTTTTAAAGGAAGGGAGAGAAAGGGTCATGGCCCACTTTATGGGCTAGTCGAGCACTGGTATTCTAAATCATAATTTCGGTTTGGAGGTTGTAATGACTGAATTTCTATTGACTCCTTTTCCCTTCTAAACTGAAGACTGGATCCGCGCTTTCTCAAACCTATACTTTTTAGCAAATTTATTAAAAATGAAAAAAAAATTTACATCATCATATTGCAGTTTTTTAATTATTGTTATTACATATGAATAAGGCTTTTCATTTACAACAAGTATGGTCAAACCAGGATGGTACTTGACCAGCCTTGCGGAAGATTTAAATTTTTCGGCCTGATATGACTTCAAGAAAGAGTTTACAACGATTTTTAGCTACTTAGTTGAGCTAACAGTAGACCAGCTCCTTGTATTGATGCAATTAGTTTTGGTTAGATGGAACGGTTTATTTTAATTCAAACTAACAAGAGTTTGATCCAACTATAACTATACAGTTACATCAAGCATCACTTATTTTTGGTTCTTTTTTATGACAAAATTCTTATCATTTGTCCAACTTTTTTTTTCCGAAGGCCACAGATATAATGGGGATTTAGTTGGTATATACTGATGTCACATATGCTTCGTCAAATTTTGCTACTAAAATTTAGCCTGATCGGTTTGCAAGTGGCTGAGATATGAGCAAAAAACACGACTGTCTTTAATTTTTCCCAAAAAGCTCTTGTGGTGGTTTTTTCCGCATGTCTGGAGAACACCAAGAGACAAAGTTTACAAATGAGGTACAAGCAGGCCTGCCATTTTTGCCGATTTATCGGCATTTTGCCGATTTTTTGTCCCTAAATTATCAAAGTGCCGATTTGCCGATTTTTGCTCCAAAAATACCGATTTTTTGACTAACACGTAAAAGGCGATTACTTTTTGTTTGTTTGATAATAATACACTAACTTTAAGCGATACTGACATTGAAAAGAGACAACTGTTATTAAGTCAGCGCTTCTACTAAAGAAAAAGGGGTTAGTTTTATTTAATATTAAATGCAGTGTTTGTTATGTGTGTTGGGTTAATACATTTTTATTTGAAAAATTTTCCACTATGAAGAATTAAAGTCCAAAGTTAAAAAAGAAATAATTTTAAAGCCTAAAATAATAATAATAATAATTTGTTGCTTTTGCGCCAAATCGTGGGCGCATAGTGCCAAAATAATTCAGTTAAAATTTATTTTTCTATTAGGAAAATATACAACACTTTCAGCCCTATTATGAATAACAATTCCCCGGGAGTTTTCTCCCTTCTCCCATTTTTCCTATGTGAATTCAATTTTAAAAATGAGAAAAGGGAAAAACAACTCCCGGGGAATTTTTATTCATAATTGGGCTGTTTATATTTGTGTTTGAAAATGGATAGATTAATACTTACAAAAGAATAAACGTTAGATAAATTTATATTCACTATCAATGAATAATAATTACTTTGATAATTAAATAATTTTTTTTTTTTTAAGATTATAACGCAATTGAGGACGATGTTAGTAGATAAATTAAATAGCCAATTCTTATGTACGGAAAATTAAATAAATTTGCAAACTTTTTGGCAAAAAATTTCAGATTTATAACGTGAACATTTTATGGCAGCAGTTGGTACAATTTTTGGTCCTTCCACATTCTTCCGCAAATGTGGAAAGAATTTTTTAATGTAACAGAGTTTTGATGTTCACTGGAAAATTTATCTTTGCAAGTTATTCGTTTTTTAAAGATTATTTAAAAATTAATAATTTAAACTGTTTTGATATTAATATTAAAACTGATTTATTAAATAAGAAGTGGTGATAAGGGACAAGTATGTCTCGAGAAATTGTTAAGGCGACTCCTTGGCTGTTATGGTACGTTTTCTTCAATATATTTCTAGTCTGTATCAATCATTTTGTACGGGAGCCCCCTTAGGGAATGGAAATCTTGAAATTTTGTTTTAAATGTTAGTTAAACGAGTCACTTTTGTGCTCGCGATCTAAAAGCAGGCAGTAATTTAAAAGAGTTTTGCACTTGTGTCTTAAAAACAGGCAGTTATTGTACCCAAACAAAACAAACAAGTGAATAGTGCTGTCTGATTATTTTTTTTTTTCGAATAATCGTCTTGCCAATATAAAAAAACATCAAAAAATGGCCCTGACTACTATCAATTAGTTGTTCTTTAGTTTTTCTAAAAAAAAACTTGTACAATAAGTATTATAATTTTATGACTAATATAACCTGAATCTATTTTGAATTCTAGATAAATCTAATCATGCGGAATAAAGTATTTCCGCGTACTTTATTTTTCTCATAAAGTATAGAGTATAATTACTCGAAATAACGTACAATACTTTATTATAAAGTACGGTTGGCAAGCCTATTTGTAAGTAAGAATATGTTTTATTGTATTTAAAATAGGTGTTTTTAATTTCAGATTTGTTGCCGATTTTTTTATATTAAAGTGCCGATAATGCCGATTTTTTTTTTAAAATATGCCGATTTTTTATCAAAATTATCTGGCACCCCTGGGTACAAGCATCTTGGTTATTAATAGACAACATGCGATAAAACGGGAGTGGAAAATTGGACGCGGCACAAAACACATTATTTATGTATATCAAGAGAACGGAAAGGAAAAATGGTCCAAAAATGGTGTACATAGCTGTATTATCAATTCAGAGCCTCTCTGAAAATATGCGCGGCATTGGAATGGTGGGCGTGGCACATCCCGTAAAAAGGCATTAAAGATTTTTGTTTATCTAAAGAACGGTTAGAGCTAAAGTTTCTTGGCAATCAATACACAACATCCTACAATATGAAGGGGGGAATGAAGAAGTGGGCGTGGCAGAAAATAGATTTATTTATATCCAAAAAACGGTATTTTTTAACTTTCTGTTCTTATCGCACCATACTGAATGGTATATAAGGTTTGCCAAAGCCGAATATAGCACACCTACCTTTTTAACGACACGTTTGCTTGTCATTTAAACCAGTTTTCGAAAATAAACAGAACATTGTTTAGCATACGGCTCGGCTCACACAACCAGACAAGATATCTAATTTGTTAGTGTTTGTATTACTCATAACTATATTCAAGAAAGTAACAAACATTATATAGTGTCCTGTTCTTCGTTATAAAACAGAACAATTGTAGTGGTTCTGTTGACATACATTATATTTTAATGTTCTATACTGTTGTTTTCTTTTACATTGATGAAGGAATGAGCATACAAAAAATGTTAGCATTGATCACAGCTCAAATAGCTTCTGTGTGTATTGTGTATATGTTTTGTTTGTGAATTTTTTTTTTTTTTTTTTCTTTACAAGCCAAAACGGTGCTATGCACAATTGGAACTAACGAACATTAATGTGCCGAACCGAACACAACGAAGTTTGTGGTTTTTAACAAATAACAGAACACAATAATATGTTCTCATTTTTACTTTTTTTGTGTTTGAAGATCGCAAACCGAGATCACAAACGGTACAAGATTTTATTTATGCCACATACAAATATCTCTTTGGCCTCAGACTTTTTGTTCAATAAAGTGCACATAAGGCGAGCTAGTAAGACATTTTCCACACAAACTTCCTCCATACGCGCTTGTTTTTGTTCTTGGCAAGTTGATTACAGTCGTATTTGCTATTAATCGCACTTTTAATTCGAAATCAAATTCATCCAAAGATTCCTGCGATTACGATTAAAAAATCCAAACTTTTATAATATCTTGCTTTAAGTCAAATTCTTATCTAAACATGATAAAAATATCGCATTATTCTCTAAGACTATTTAAATATATCGAAAATAATTGTACACATATTCACAAAAGCAAGTTTGTAGCAGTGGCCGTTTTAGGTATAAAATATGCTTTGATATGCAAAATAAGCCTTTACAAGAATTTTGCTTCATATGCAAAAATGAATTTATTATTCATGCAAAAACATGATAAAATAAAGAAATTGCCCTGATAATACCAATGAACCCGTCTAGAGATCTAATTCTCTTAATAAAAAACTTTTTGAAAATATACAAAACCGACCAGCAAACATTCTTTTAAAAATATGGCCCTCCATCAGGATTCCTCATCGATAAAATATCATCGAACTTTATGGCTAAACGCTTATTTAGGAACTTTAAATATTAGGGTTTATTTTGTAGACAGAACCAACTCTTCTTTCCGACAAATTTATAAAGACTAGTTGGTAGTCAAGTGTAGGTTTCATGATGAGTTTTAACTCTCCGCATTTAGTTTGTTTGGAAACCTTTTCCTGTGTACCCATATAATTTATTACAAACATACATTGCCACATACCTTCATGCTAGATGAAAGACCAAAAGGGTTCCTTTTTTAATACTTTCCGAGAAATTTTGAGAATTTCTTTTAAAAGTTTCCACGCTAACTTTAAATGTCACTAATTTTTAATTTATTTATATCGAAAACGATAACACAGTTTAAGGAGCTGAACTTTGTCAAAGCTTGAGATTTCCAGCAATTGCTAGAAGATTTCAGCTCAAATGTTCTAAAAATTTTAATTTTCCTCGTATATATCACGATTTGTTTTTTAAATCTTAAAAATTGCAAATATTTTAAAACATTTTATTGCGTAGAAATTTCCAAAAATTTACAAAAAAGAAAGAAAAGTTTTATACATTTCTAGTAATGAAAAACGTCAAACAAACAATTAGGAACCCTAAACGCCACCACAGAATAACATTAGTTATCGCATGGTAAGCAAACGGCAAAACGTCAGTGGCATCATCAACAGAACTCATCATCAACCATCAACATAATGGCAAAGTTAAAAAAAAAAAAAAATTAAAAATATCGAAAAAAAAATAGAAGGACCATTATACTGACAAATCGTCTAGTCCAGTCAGTTTGGGTCAAACCAAAACCAATGCCAAATAATAAAAAAAAAATTTTTTCAAAAAGCTTTTTTGCGTTGCTTTTAAATGATTAAATTTTAATTACCAGATGCATTCTAATGTTTTAACATCCTTTTTTTTTGTTTGTTTTGTAAACGGAAATTCACATGCAAAAACCAATACAAAACCGAGCACCCACACAACAACAAAATAAGTGCAAATCTCTTTTAATGTGTGGAGCTTTTCTACTTCATTGTAATGAATTAAAAGTAGAAGGAGAAAGTGTGATTCTGCAAAGCGAAAAGATACACATTCCCATTTTTGCCCGAAAATAATTTAACAATCAAGCAAAGGATTTTGGTAAAATGTAGTTAAAAAAAAACAGTAATTTTTGCTTGAAAAGGGTTTTTTTTTGTTTTTGTTTTGGAGTAATTATTTACTGCTATTGATCATTATAGTAATCTGTGGTAATGTAAGCACATTTATCATATATAATTTCGAATAATAAAATAATATTACGTGTTTACCTTTTAACAGCACATTGATTCTTTAAATAAATCCTTTGATTTCTTTTGCACACACACTTACGTGTTCACTCCAACATCCTTTATTGTCCAAAACAAACACAATCTTATAAAATTTTATGCAGTCACGAACTTGACCACACGAAGACTCAAATAAAATCATCCTTTACAGCAGCGTTTTGCCTTTTGTTTATAAGTAATCTTTATTTTTAGTAGTTTCTTGGAACCTTCTGACGTCATTTTCAATTGACACTTTTTTTTAGACAAGCTGGGCACTTGGCGTTTATAACCTAATTCGGGTACGCTGAATCCAGTGGCACTAGCCGTTTTTTTAGGTTAGCTCTGGTTTTCAAGATATACCGTTATTTCGAAAATAGAGGAGGTTGCACAACATATATTCGCGTAACTCAAAAACGCTTTAAGTTATTGAAAAAACAAAAAGAACTCCGAATAAAATTTCCTTTAATAAAAGTAGAACTTTTTTCTAATATGCGCAGTCGTTTTAGAAACATAATGTAAATCAAAGTAGATAATCATTCAAAGCAAATCCCGATCTACCAAAGGTTAAATACAATTTGGTTTAAAAAATTACTGCCAGCCGTCGTCAGTGGCGGTGAGTGCTAAACGGCAAATCCCTCTAAAGAGATGTAAGGGTAACCTGTCCGTGAAAGCTTGGGTTCGGTTAAAAAAAAAAATTAATTAATTTCGTGTTGTAAAATTCCTTTCTTCATAAAAATAATTTAATAAAAATTTTATTTGATGAACTTAAGCCTTATTAATATATCAAAATTTGGATTAAAGCAAATTTTTTTACTAATTACACTATGGAACATTTTTGGGATTATTGTCTGGGGGGTGAGAAATTCCAAATCGGGGTGATGGTACTAGGTCAGTATAGTAAAACCCTCAAAGGGTTTGGCGTTCGTATGTGTCAGTTTTTTTTATGACATTTTAAATTTTTTCCTTATCTTGATGTTTTTTTGTTTAACATAACTCGAGAACCACTTGTCCGATTTTGCTAAAACAAACTCAAAATATTACAATTTCTTTTATCCGTTCATATAACGTTTTTCTTTATAATCAACAGTTTTGCCGGTAAAAATAAATTTGTGGAGAATTATAATTGATAAGTGCAAAAAAATGTTCAAGCCTGGATGTATGCAGCAGATTTTATCACAAACCTGCACTGCAATTTTTGTGACTTTTTTAAGCGATCGGTGAAAATCGTCGGACTTTTGTTTGTTATTTGAAAGAATGCACCCACATTCAGTGATGCCAACAGTATGGGATTTCAAACGTCATACTGCTCTCACTTTTTGCTCAGACACATCATCATAGATAGATAGATTCATGCCTGCACAACGCCACCAAATTGTCCAAATTAACTTTTCCGTAGGAATGTGAAGTCACTGGTTTATGTTGATTAACCATCAACTATTGACGTCTTGGAGGTCAACATTGTACATTTTATTCGTAACACGCAGCCAGCAATGCTCCAAAAAGAGAAACAAAATTGGTCGTCTGCAATGCGTTTTGTAAAGGACAGGCGCGGTGCTTATTTTTTTAAATCAGTTTCAAATGGTAATGCCGTGTATTAATCTGCGATTAAAATGAATCTGTTTTGTGTTTTCTACCATTTTAAGTTTCATGGTCTTAAATGGTTTTATACAACTGTCCCTTTCGTTATTCAGTTTTACAACTGTAAAGGGCGTTAAGTATTCTTCAAACAAAAGCATTTGAAAGTTTCCACACACATAAAATTAATTATATGTAGGAATATTCGAAACATTTCTACCACCAGGCTTGTTTGTAGTTTAAGTAACTTTTTTCCATAATTCAGGCTCTAAATCACTATGATAGTCATCATACTTCAAATCTAAGAGTCCATCTTGCGACATTTATTACCAAACTTTTGAAAATATCGAGTCGTAACCGCGAAAATAACGTAAGCGACATCATTTTCAATTTTGGTTTTTTTAAATAAATGACTTTATTGGCAACACTTGCTTCATCTCCTAAAAATGTTTTAAGCGACAAATTTCATACAAAATGTATATGCAATAAAATAAAAAAGCTCCCTTTGTAAAATTTGATTTTTGGCGTTTACGCTATTTTCGCGATTAGGGGTCGATATACATTTAATGATTTCCTTAAAGGAAACCGAGACTTTGGTTCAGAAGACTGTGCATTTAATCAACAATATTTAATAAGAAATAAATGTCACCACTGAAATCAAATCTTGATTTTATTTGGGTACCTGAAGTAAGAATTTCAAATAACACCTGAATTACACCTAAGAGAAATTACCCACGCTCTACCCACGACAATAAAAACTATACCCAATTCGGGTAATTGCTGGGTATTTATACCATTATGTCCAAAAGATATACCGTTATGTCCAACATTAAGGCACTCTCACTACATATATTGGAATAACTTGAAAACGGTTGACCATATTCAGTTACCAAAAAAAATCCCCAATAATAATACAACAGTAAAGTATTTACTATAATATAATAATATAGACTTTTATGGTATAGTATTTACTATAATCCCAAAAGACTACTGTAATAAATTACTAAACCATTTTGCTCTTGCTATATTGCAAGACCATTTGCTCCACTTTACTTTTTTAAACTATTTTATTTTTATTCGACATGAAAACCGAATCTTAAACATAATTTGATATTTAATTAATATTTTTCAAAATACGAAGAAAACTCCGAATTTTTTACACATAAACGTGTAGAATTACACAGAAAAAATTATTTTTCCAATTCAAACAAAAATTTTGTAGAATCAAACAATTTTTTGTCTGAAATCGGTCCTATAAAAAAATTCGCATATTCAAACAATTTATTTGCATTTCGTTTATTGAAAAAAAACACTGATTTTTTCAAACAAATAATTTAACTGAATCAAACAAAAAGTTTGCTGAAATTCATATACTAAATTTCAAAATAAAAAAAAAAAGTTTTTGCACAAGCAATGATGCGCACACAAGCAGGCACTGTATTAGAAGATGATGGCAGAGAGAGAGCAGAGCGGCCGGCTGGCTTTGAGACACATTTTTTTATTGAAATAATTTTTGAACGAAGTCTTTTTTTATACACACAATGTTTTTCGTCATCACTCACTGTTGCTGTATCCTTTCCTTTGCTAATGAAGAAGAAATGTAACCCAAAAACGGCGACAGACCGACTCGATATGTTTTTCGTCATCATTATATTTTTGTATTTGATGTATTTAAGCAAACAGTTTAAAAAAATTTAATACGGGATTTTGTTTTGTTTTAACCAACTTTGAAACCAACAAAAAATTTATTTTGTTTCTTATAGTGTTGTTGTTGTTTCTGTTGTTTAAAAAGAGTGAAACGTTTTGTTACCTGCTATTTTTTTGTTTTTTTTTTACTTCAAACCTCTTCATCTTTCTTATTGTTGTACTTTTTTAAAGTGTCCAAAAATGTGTTTTTTGTTGTAGTTCTTATATTTCACATAAGGAAGTGTTGCTTACGATCAAATAAAAAAATGCAAAAAGACGACAACATTAAAAAGCGTTAAATATTTCATACAAAATTATGAAAACTTGAAAGCAATAACGCGTGTATTATATTTTTGAATGGTTGTCAGCATTTTTGTTGGTTAAATAAAAATCAAACAAAAATTTTTATTGAATCAGTAAAAAAATTTGTAGAAATTGAAAAAATTTTCAAACAAGCGTTTGTTTGAAAATAATTCGGCAATAATTTTTTGTGTGTAGGTAGTAAATATAAAAATAAGAAACTTTTTATTGAGTTGCTTAACGTATTAAGGACTGAAGGGTATTTAAATACCCAAAAACAGAGCCTTCATAGAAAAATTCTGGTTAACTTCAGGTAAGAGGTATCGGAAATTGATTTTTACAGAAAGATAAAGAAAGGATAGGACTACTTAAAAAATTTTATTGGATAAGTTAGCGGTTTAAAAGTTAGCGTTTTTTAATTTTGGAAAAAGTGAACGACAACGGCTCTGGAAAATTGGGAGAGTAGAAAATCGGAAAACCTTCTTGGTGACTTATAGCCCTAGGTGTGTCTGCTTTAGAAAACAATATTAGCTAAATTGGGCCAATAACGTTGACTACAGGTTTGATTCAATGGCATTGGTATTTAAATACCCACTTCGCTGTCAGAGGGTTCAAAACACATATTTTTTTTTTAATTTTTGCCAAGTAAAAATGCGTTGTTTTATGTAAAATGAATTATTTATTAGTAAAAAATAAAGAAATAAATATCACAACTGTGGTCGATTATTGAGATAATTTTATATTTTTAATGTTTTTTGGGATACAAGCATGAAACCGTGCAAAACAAGCCTTTGCATTTTGAACAACCAAACTTAGTTTTGCTTCACATTGTCCACAACGTAAACTCTTAATAATTTGGCTTATCATATGGTCAAAATTAGTAATGCGCTTTACCATTTCTTGTGCATTTGTGACAACTTTTTCTCTTACACGAACACTATTACTTCAACAACGCTCACATGAAACAAAATTGACTCATGATTGGAGATCCTTTAGCTTTTCTTAGCATGCAGTGTAATTTCCAGGCATACACCATACCAGCATCCAAAGTATTAGTAAGAAAGTCTCGCCCCTTTCGTATAAAATATAAGATACACATTACACATTCCCTTCTATGACAACAGCATTTTAGCATTTTTTGTTTTGTTTTTTCACATCAACGCGTTAAAGTTATTCAGGCTTATTATGAAAATGGGCGTTCAAATCAAAATGCATATCAGCTTCAGTGATGAGGCACATTTTCACCTCAGTGGATTCGTCAATAAGCATAATTGCCGCATTTGGGGAATGATTATCCAAGAGTGATTGTCGAAAAACCAATGCACTCACATGCGATGTCCATTGGCCGCCAAGATTATGTGATTTGACACTGTTGGGCTTCTTTCTTTGGGGTTATTTGAAAGAAAAGGTGTACGCTGATAAGCCAGCAACAATTTTACAAATAAAGAATGAGATAATTCGGCACATTAACGGCATAGAACCTCAATTATGCCTCAGCGTCATCGAAAAATGTGCCGCCAAGAAATTTGTGTTTTATTCGAAATCAACATCGGCCCTTGAAATTTAACCACCCTTTACATCCAAAAGAAGGAATCCAAAGGCCTTCTAGAAGGCATCCGTCCTTTTTCCCGCTGGGACACTTTCTACGTACATAGTGAAATAAGAAAACAACACTCACATCAATGCATGCAATAAATGAGTTTTTTAATTTTTTTATTTTCAAAAAATCTTGTGTTTTAGAACTCTTTAATAGCAAAGTGGATAGAAAAATTCCCATGGTCTAGGGGCCAAGGTTTGACAGGTAAAAACAAAAAAAAAACGCAATGTCAATATAAATGCCCATAATATCAAATGTGTGAAATATTATCACAATCGGACCACGAAATCGGGCGTCAGTCTTTAATGGGTTAACATGTCGATTCAAATAAAAATGAATTGAATTAAACCAAGTTTTCTTAAGCATTTTCTGAAAAATTTAAAGAAATCCTTAGCATTTGTTTGTTGATGCAAGAAGTTCGATTCTATTTAAAAATCAAGAAAAATATTAAATAAATGAAACTTGATTTTAGAAATATCTTTCTAACTTTTAATAAAAACAAGCGACTTTTGCATTTCTTGTTTTAAGAAATTTTTGATTGTCCAAAAACGTTTCTTTATTTAAGAAAATTTTACTGAATACGAACAAAATAAGTTTAAATCATGAAATTATTTTTGGATTTAAAATTATTTTGTTTTAAGAAACGAAATTGATAACCAGGGCAAGGAAGTTCATGCACTTAAAATCGCAAAATATGCGCATAAAACATGCACTAAAAATCGTAAAATATGCAAAAATAAAAGTAAAAAATATGCATTAAAAATATATTTATTTAACAAAAAAAAAATATAAATACATTTAATTCAGTTTTAAAAACTTAAAACAAAGACGGCATTTACATTAAGCAATTAACGCCGCAACTTGCCGCAACTTTCACATGCAACTTTTTGTTTGTAAGCAAGAGGTCTAGGGAAGAAAACGGGGTTGAAAAAGTTGAAAAAATGCTTGAAAAAAATGTAAATGAAAATGTGAAAAAAGTTTCGTAGCAACTACTTTAAAAGAAAATAGAAAAAAAACTCGGCGTTAATTGCATAGATGTAAATGCCGTCATAGTTTAAAAAGTAGTAGTAGATAAAGATATATTTACATATATAAATAAATAAGTTTTTTTTAAGTTATCTAATGTAAAACTCATTCTATTTGGTCTTAAAACAGTTTTAAGCATTGAAAGTGTTCGTTCGATATCAACGGATGTAATAGGTGGATATTTAAAAGTGGTCAACTCCTTTGTACTGGAAGGTAAATTAAAATATTACCAATTTCTTTAACTTTTTTAAATCCGGCATTCTTTTTTAAAACTGCATAAATTTTGGCTTTTATTTTTTCGCCGATTTGACCTTCTACTTTTCTTATTTTAATGACAGCGTCATCAACGAGTTTAACCGAGGTGTTCAATGATTTAAACCCCTGAAGTTCGGTTATTGTCTCGACTAGAAACCCATTGTTTGAGTGTATAAAATCTAATTGAACCTTTATATTAGGTATATTTAAAATATTGTTCACTTTTTTATCGCGACTGCATTATTTTTGCTAAAATTATTTACCACATCTTTAAATTCTTCAAAATTTTTGGCATAATACTCAACTGCCTGCAACCAGGTACCCCATCTTGTTATACATGGTTGAAACGCAAAGGTGACTTTAAAAACTTTCATGCATGGCATGAGCTTAGCATGTGACATGTAACATTTTTGAGTAAGATATCTTAAAAAAAAGGTCAAGTAGAGCAACATTTTATTTTTATTAAAGGATTCTAAAAGAGAAATTGAATCTTTGAAAGTTCGAGCTATTGAAGCATGATCCACCTTTTCCAACTTTACAATATTTAACAAAAATGTGTGTTTACTCTGTTCTTCTTCTGCATTCAAGATCCCAATTACGTAGACAACGAAACGTCCTTCAGTGTCCATTGCTTCGTCAATAACAATTTATGTCACTTAATTCTTTCAACAATGTCACATAGTTGTATAGTGTACAACTTGACGATATAAGTTTTTATAAGGGTTGTTTCCGTAGGAATGGTTTCATTGTTATATTTGTTTAAAAAACTCTATAATTTTGGTTGATTAGCTAATATAGAGGTATATCTGCAGACACCAGAGCATTATACAATTCAAAACTAAATTTGCTAGTCTTATCCTCAAAAGTTGATTTTCTTGAAATTAAAGTTTGCGAAACGTTTTCATAAATCATATATCTTTGTGTTTCTGGCTTTGAAGGTACTGATTTACTTGAAATTTTAAAATGAAACACCTTTCTGCAAACTTTGCAAAAAAGTACTTTTCCCTCTATTTTGAAGACTCAAAAACACACTTATTTAAAAGATTATTTTTTGATATTTTTTCTTTTGCCATTTTTTCCCTTAAAAACAATTTATTTTATTAATACTTTTTGGATTTTAGGTCATACTTCTTATAACGTAAATCAAAAATATTATGTTGAGTTCTATTTTTTCTTCGCCGAACATTATTTTTATTTGCTGCTTCTTCAAGTAAAAAAAACCGCAAACAAAATGAAATGTCAAAAACTGTTTTATTGTTACTTCTACAATTATGTGCACAATTATACAAATTGTATAATTTTTGTATGTGCTACTTTTTAAAAGTAAAAAAAAAAAACAAGGTGAATTTATAATAAAACGTAGGTAATTCAGTACCAAACACCAACATGTTGTTTTTGCTCCTTGAAAATGTCGAAGTTAGCAGATTTTCCCATACTATTTTGACTGTTTGACAGCTTCAGGGCTGAAACAACTACAACCAGCTGATTCACTGACTACACCTTATACTGAATTCGCCTTAAACAGAAAGATATTTCTAATATTGTGATTCGCAAAGATATTAACTTTAGGTGGGTCTCAGAGTACCGACAACAAACATGCATTTGCATGAAGTCCCTTGCCCTGTTGATAACTTAAGTAAATTAACTTCTTTCTGTGAACTGAGTTGCATGAAATTTTTTATCAGTTTTCGTGGTAAAATATTTGAGTAGCTTAATTTTCTACCTGTAATGCTGGACTTAGGATCCCTGAGGAACGTCGACTGGAAATCCTTAAAGAATAACGTTGGGGAAACCGAGTTTCTTAACGTCGGACGTTAACTATACGCGAAAGGTGGCAGTATTAATATCCACCTAAATCTCCATGTTATTAGGGAGCGCACAACAGGCCCAGTAGAGGCCTAGGTGTATATCACTTCATTGTCCTTTCGACCGAGCACAAAATGTGAGTTTTTAAGAAAACCAATAATGGTTTTTTCTTAGAAAACCTGTTTTCTATAGAACTGCATCATTAGATTTTTAAAAAGTAAAAGTCGAAATATTGCTTTTTTTCAACCAAAATCTGCGCCGGCTCCATTCCATTTTCTTCTTGTTAATTGGCGGATTATGGGCTCCTCTTTTGTTGACCTCAAGAAATCATAGTTTATCATTTGGTTGAGCCGGAATATGCTACTTATTATACGCAGGCATTTATTTACAAAATTCGGTAGTGTTTGTGCTATTGGAGTCATCATTTTCCTGATTTCACACACCAATTTGATATTTTAATTTGTTTCCTCAAAAAGATTTGTGTTAACCGATATATTCTGTTCAACCGGCCAAATACAGAGAGCGATTTTGTTTGTAAAACTTAGAGATATAAATTATCTGCCAAAACTAATTCGCCTGTTGATTTATAACAATCTAAACATCTACAATTTCTTATATATTCCTTTCCATATTAAAGACCAAGCAACATAAACCCTAAAATGTAACATCATTATTTTTCTTTAAGCCATAAACAAATAGCAGCAGCTTCATATATTTGCAGAAAAAAGGTAACAAATCTTACATTAAAGTTAATAGCCTTCGTCCTCAACCCAAGGAAAATCGTTAACGCAGTCATCATTACTGCGTACGTGTTTGTGTAAATTTATCTGAAGTATCTTGTTTCAGTGTACCCTGCAGACAAAATAACTAGTATTTAACTAAAAATATACTGATTTGTATTTACTTTAAACTCGTTGATTTTTTTTTTTTATACTATCGTTTTTAACTTTGGTTTGTCTATTTATTTTTATAAATTTTTATAACAGTTTAAAACTAGTCCCTAGCAAAAGCAAAACTAAACTTTTCAATAACCCTCATTATTTTTTTTCATACTTAATTATTACTTTATAATATGTATTGATTTTAGAATAGTTCTAAGCACTTATCCCTGAAACCAGATGGAGAGAATATTTTTATTTTTTTTTCCTGTTACACCACGTTTCACTTTTGTTGAATTCTGCTCTTTATTTACATTATAGAATGAATTAGATGAAACTAGCAGAATGCCCCGATATGGATTTCGTCATCATACCACATTGTTAGTTAAATGTATTTAAGTTAATTATTTAAAAAATATTCATGGATGAAGTTTCCTGATGATCTGGCCTAAGCAACCAGTGAAATGCGCATAGGACTTGGTAACGTCTACTCTTCTTCAAAACCAATTATCAATGGAATTCCACAGGGATCCCCCCTATCCGTTGTTCTATTCCTAATCGCTTATAATAAACTTTGTACTATTATTTCCATTTACAAAGAAATAGATTTTATTGCCTACGCCGACGATTTTAATCTCATTATTAGATCCGGCAAAACTAGAAACCCTACAATCGACCTCAGTCAATTGTTTGGCAATATTGATGAGTGGTCTTTCTTCTCCGGAGCAATTCTTTCTACAACAAAGTGTAAATATATACATATATGTCGCAAGAAAAATTGCAATTGTATTATTGACTCCTGTCCCACAAATCTATCCCAAGTTGATACTTTGAGAATACTTGGCTTACATATAACCTCTAATTACCGCTGGAACAACCACATCAATTATGTTACCAACTCCTTGTCCAACCGCCTCACGCAACACGTATACTATCACTTCCGTTATAAAAGCTATCATGCTATCAAAAATTAATTACGCATTACCAATCTACGGTCATTCGCCAAACTCTGCGCTGCGGAAAATTAAAACTGTAGTTAATTCTACTATGAGATGTTCGCTAGGAGCATTGTGGCCCAGATCAATACCAACTCTTATTCAGCGAACTTAGGAACGCACTCTCTGATTATATATTTCTATTTACTGATGGCTCAAAATATAATTCCTCAATTTCTTTTAGTGTCACAACAGAAGATACAGTAATTAAATCGGCCATTATTCCAGATTTTAGTACAATATATTCTGCGGAAATGATAGCTATCTACGAGACAATTAAACATATATTCCACAACAGGGGAAGGTTTGCCATATGTTCCGATTCTCTTTCTACATTGCAGTCTATAATTAACATAGGTAATTTAAACTATTATATATCAGAAATTAGGAACCTATTAATTCATAGACAACCGGATATTAAATTAATATGGGTACCGGGCCATTGCGGCATAAAGGGAAATGAGCTTGCGTACCAATCTGCGAGGCTAGCAAATATTTCTCCCTTGATCACGATACCTAATTACAATCCCACTGACTGCAATAATTATATCGTGCATAAACTGACCGAACAATGCAGGAGAAGACTTTTCAATGCCACCTCAATCTGGTATAGGGATTTGAATCGCGAAATGACTGATATACGTGATTTTCCAAGAAACCTCTCAACTAGCCATAACAGAACTGATATAGGGACTTACAACAACTGCAACTGTGCATCTCACATCCGGGATCCTTCACATATTCTTATTCACTGCCCCAGATTCGCTACTGAAAGACTTAACATCTTTGACGGCACTGACCCAATGGAAATTCTGTCTATTCCCTCTCAGGAGAATATAGGAAAAAATATTAATTTTCTGAAATCAACTAACACATACACTTATATTTAAGGAATCAACATCAAAAATTTGGTTTTTTCTGGCATTAATTAATTTATTATTAATACATATTGTTTTCTTTTATATTATATTGAGCTGAAGGCCAAAGTTGCTATTGCTCTTATCTTTATATTATCTTGTGATTTGTAATTATAAGCTAATAAAATAATAAATAAATAAATAAAATATTTAAAAAATAGGAATTCGGGAATTTTGCTACTTTCATTTGTTTTTTAAACATGAAAATTTGTCAACTCTAAAACCAACCAAAAAACGTATTTCTTCTTGTAGTGTTGTTGTTGTTTCTACAACAAACTAGTAAATTCTTTTTATTTAAATTGTGTTTAAATTTTAAGGGCCGATGTTGATTTTGAATGGAACACAAATTAATTAGGAAAATATTGTCACTTATTTTTGTTATGGTATGGAACAAAATATCGGAAAAATGGCCGCCGCAATCTCGGCGGCACACCTCCATCCGATGGTCCAAATTTACGATGACGCTGAGGCATAATTGAGGTTCCATACCGTTAATGTGGCGAATTATCTCATCCTTAAGCTCTTGAATTGTTGCTGGCTTATCGACGTACACCTTTTCTTTCAAATAACAACAAAGAAAGAAGTCCAACGGTGTCAAATCACATGATCTTGGCGGCCAATTGACATCGCCACCACGTGAGATAACACGGCCATTGAATTTGTCGCGCAAAAGAGCCATTGTTTCGTTAGATGTGTGGCAAGTGGCACCGTTCTGTTGAAACCGCATATTGTCCACATCTATATCTTCCAATCACTCATCACTGAAAATGATTTCCTTCGAAAATTGATCATCCACTTTTGCCTTTTCTTGCCACCATTCTGACCATTCACGACGTTTGGAATAGTCAAGAGGCTGTAGTTCTTGAGTCAATTTCACCTTGTAAGAGTCTAAACACAATGTTTGCGGTGCGGTGCGATTTCTCGTTGCGGGAGAGAAAAGTAAACATAATACAACGGAAGACGGCAACGGCAATAATTGTCATTGTTTGTTTGCATTTTTATCAATTTGTTTGTCCATACATTTTTATAATGATTTTGTTTACAATAATGTTGTGAAGATCGCCAATTATTCAAAAACTATGGCAACATCAGAAAGAGAACGAGTATCAAAAATTGAGAGAGAAAGAAAGTCCGCAATGAAAATAAGACTCTAAACACAATGTTTCCGGTACGGTGCGATTCCCGTTGCGGGAGAGAAAAATAAACATAATACAACGGAAGACGGCTACGGCAATAGTTGACATTGTTTGTTTAAATTTTTATTAATTTCTTTGTGCATACATTTTTATCATGTGTTTTGTTTACAATAATGTTGTGAACATCGCCAATGATTCAAAAACTATGGCAACATCAGAAAGAGAATGAGTATTAAAAATTGAGAGATAAAGAAAGTCCGCAATGAAAATAAAATAGATTTTAATTTTATGCCATTCCGCACTGCGGTTTTTTACTTAAAAATCGTATGAAAAACCGAAATAAATTATCGTTACATTGTGTTCAGACTCTAAAATAGATTTTAATTTTATGCTGTTCTGTTCCGCACTGCGGTTTTTTACTTTAACATCGTACGAATAACCGCACCGCACTAAATTATCGTTACATTGTGTTCCGACTCTAAGCGTGTAAATGCAAGTCTTTATGCATAAAGTTCATCAACGACGAGCGTGAGAGGTGCAATTTTTGGGCACGACGACGAGTTGAGGTGGTCGGCTCTTCAGCCACACTATTGCGAAGAGCAGCAATATTTAATGCAGTACGAGCTGAACGAGCATGCACTGGTGTTTTCACATCTCCTACAGACACGGTTTGCTCAAATTTTTGCACGATTTTTCCGATTGTACGCACATTTGGACAATTAAATTAACCGAAAAAATCACGAAGTGCACGATATGCATTTTGATTTGAAAGCCCATATTCATTATAAGCCTGAATAACTTTAACGCGTTGGTCGATTGTGTATTAAATTGAGAAATGTGTGGTTCTCATTCAACATCGGCCCTTAAAATTTAACCACCCGTTACATACTGTTGTAGTGTTGTTGTTGTTCCTACAACGAACAAGTATTAAATAATTTTTACCAACTTTTGCAGTGTTGTTATTGTTTCTTCAACAAACGCCGTCACATATTAAGCTGTGCAGTTGAAATTGTATTACCTTTCTCACTTTTCGACGCCTAACAACTGGTAATAAACTAGTCCAAAACCTTATTAGTAACGATTTTAGCCTGCAGGGTAAGTTTGAGACCACAGACACATGTTTAAAATAAATTATGTTTAATTTTTTTTTTTTCTTTCTTTTGAATATGTATTTGAATATGCTTTTTCTCATTTCTGCTGTCATTTTCCATTTTAAATCCTTTTTTTCTGTTTGTGGCACAACAAACTAATATTTAAAAATTTTCCTTATGTTTATTATAGTGATAACACAACAAAAAAATTGGGGGAATATTATTTTTATCACAGCGTTTGTAACAAATTTTATTAAGCATCGGAGTTTTTAAAAATTTTATTTTTTTTGGTCTGGTAAAACTGTTAAACCACCAAGCCGACGTCTGTCTAATAGAGGTCGTGAATTTGAAAGCTATAAGAGACCTAAGCCAAAGGCAAGCAGCAAAATTTATGGAAAACTTTCAAGCAAGATCTTGTTAAAAATATGTAATTTGTTATTTGTGAGTTATTCGGATGAAATCGATCGAGAGTTAGAAGTACCTGTGGAAAAGTTTGAAAATATTATGTTATAATAGGGTTTCATAAGAGAACAAAGGGCAACAACGAATTTCTTCCATTCTGATCTGTCTTTTGCCAAATTTTGGATTAACTCCAACTCCAGAATATACGAAGAATTCTCCTAAAGACTTGTTGACAAAAAGCTGCAGGTTGTTAATCTGGCGTTGAGATGTGTTCTAGGATTCGCTTCCATACAACAGGATAGATGTAACATTTGAGAAGAACAGTCGCAGTTTGGTATTGATTGAGTAATGAGAAGATCTCCATACAGGCCTAAGGGCAGCAAATGCCTGTTTCGCCTTATTTATATCCTCGTAAGATCCTCCTTAGGATGAGATGATAATGCCCAAAAAGCAAAAGTTATTTTCTTCCTCCAGTTTACTTGTATTTACCTGGAACTTTGAGGTATTGCTGATGTTCATTTGCATAGCTTTGGTTTTGTTGAAGCTGATCTTTAGGCCGACTTTCCTTCCCAGTTCTTGAATCATATCAAGTTTCATCGACATTTCCTCAAAGTTGTGGGAGAGTAATTAAACATTCCATAACCATTAATGCTATGAATAAATTGTTGGATATGCTAAGAAGTTCCAGTACCAAAAGAAGGAAACAAGTTTGGCCTTTGTTGTGTAATATTGTAACACCAGAGATGACTGGTTGATGTTTTCGAAGGCTAGTCGAAGCCAGAATGTGCAAACGAGTTTTTACCACCCTTAATATTTATAAACTGCCCTACAAGCCCAGTATTCTAGTTTAGACCGGTTGGTGAATCGAAGTGCGCGGCGCAACAAGCCAGCTTGGATAGAAGCCATGACCACAAAAGCCCAGGCAGCTGCTGATACACATCGAAGTAGGGTCCTGTACAAAATTGCAAAGCAGATATCGGGGAACGCCCGTTCAACCATATATCCCCTTAAAGATCCAATGGACGGAACTGCTTCGTCCGTGGAGCGGCAACTGGGGGGTTACTATGTAACTCGATTCGATAGTTAAAAATTACGGATACGGATTTTTCATACCAACTAACTCGAATTCGTTAATAAATTTTCTACTTTCGGGTTGCCATATCCGATTATCGGATACTCGTACTCTACTTTCGGATGTGCATCACTATGTACTTCGAATGTAGATGTCAAAGTCGCTCGAAAGTTGGCATTTATATTCGTTTGATTTTGAGCTAACGGATGAAATAAAAAAAAATTTTAATAAATTAAGACATCGACACTGAACGCTGAAAATGTAAGTATTTGTTAAATTTATGTATATTAATAGATAAAAATTAATACAAGTCTTTTTCAATAGGGAAAATGCTTCGAAAAATATTAATACGAAGCAAAGGCAATTTGAAATTATGCTCAACTTTATGACAGAGCATCCGCAGTTGGCTAAGGGCTATATTAAAGCTCCGGATGCCAAACAGGCCACCAACAATTTATGGAAACGATTGGCAGAAGATCTAAATACAGCCGGTCCACCAATGCGGGAAGTGGTCGCTTGGAAAAAAGTAGGTAATATATAGTTTACCCATAAATGTAAATACATTTTTTTTTGTTTAGGTTTGGGCTGATCACAAGACCCATCTTAAGGCCAAACTGAGGAAGAACCGCATTAATTTTTCGGGCACAGGCGGTGGCCCGGCAAAAATGTGTTCATTTACCGCACTCGAAGAAGGTGTAATTGATTTACTTGAAATGAAGGAGGCGGTTGATGGTATGAGAGGGGTCCGGAAATTTGGTGTAAACAACAGTACCACCCTAAACGGCGGCGACACTGGTACGGCCACAAGCAGTAACGACGTTGAGCAAGATGTTGCACATATGCTTCACTGCATAACAAATGATCTGAGGGAGACGGCTGAATTGGTGTCTGCTCCTTCCCCATCGCGATGTTCGTCAGCTGCCCGCACGCCCATCACACGACGATCACCATTCAATCGCGCTGTGCCAAAAAAGCAGACATTGCTGGAAAAGCAAGTGGATGGTCAAAAAGAGTACCACAAGCGCTCTATATCACTCTTGGAAGAGGTCAACAACAATTTAAAATCTTTAGTTAGATACAAAAGAAGAGAAGTGGATATAGAAGAAAAAAATTATAAGCTTGCAAAAAGAAAATTCGACAATGAAATGAAGTTGAGCGTAGAAAATCAAAAACTTAAACTTGCAAAGCTTGATTTAAAGAAAGAGATGCTAGAAATTGAAAGAAATCGAAATTTATAAGTTATATCTACCCTCGTTGTCTAGTATGTACGTATGTTTTATTACTATTTAAGCTTTTTTTTTCTTTCCTAAAACCACTATAAATGAATTAGTAAAAACTTCAGTGGAAATAAATTAATGAATATTTTATAAATTGTTTTTTATTTGATCTCTCAAAGCTTGTGCTAAGGCTAAGAACTGATTTCTGCCTTCAGAATCGAAAGCAGTTGTTGAGGCCAATTCCATTTCTTCTTCATTATTTTCTATTTCTGGAGGTAGTTCGACATTATGCTCTAAACAAATATTGTGTAATGCACAGCATACATTTAATATTTGTGCGACCTTTTCCGGTACATAATGTAGTTCTCTTGCTGCGAGCAAACAACGAAATCGTCCCTTTAATACACCAAACACACGTTCAATTATTGATCTTGCTTTACAAAACCGCTTGTTAAATCTGCTTTCCGTAGAATGTTCGTTGGCGCTCCTGTACGGTGTAAGTATCCACGGCTCCAATGGGTACCCAGAGTCTCCTACCGATAAAATTAATTAAAATGAAGAATTAAATAATGAAATAATTAAATTACCTATTATCCACGATGACTTGTCGCCATTAATATATGCATCCTTCAGAAATTGACGCTCGTCCGACAGGCTCCATACGTGAGAGTCGTGCGATGCTCCTCCATAACATCCATTCACTGCTCTTATGCGCATTGTATGATCACAAATCTAAAATATCAAAAAAAGCGCTCGTAAATGGTGGGATGATTTAAAGAAATCCTCCCCTCAAACATCTTATAATAATACCACATATTCTACACATGGTGCAAGTACTAATGGCATTATTATATTTAGGGGATGATATCATTTTGGGAAAACTTACAACCATTGCATTAATGCTGTGTTTAAGTTTCCGGTTGAAAAACAAGTGCTCGTTTTTAGATGGCCGGACTATTTGTATGTGAGTACCATCAACAGCTCCTATTATCCCTGGAATTCCAGACGTGGCATAAAAAAAGTTTTTGGCAGCTCGTTTTTCGTCTTCGCTCATGACGAAATTTATGTGCTTGGGACACAACACCTTCTCTATAGCATTGCACACTTCTTTGATGCAGTTTGACATAGTTTGTTGTGCCAAGCCAGCAAACCGGTCTTGACCGATTTGGTGTTGGTACCCACCTTGACCAAGGAACTTAAGTGTAGCACCTAATTTGATTGCTGGTGTTACAGCAGTCGATCTCACTGTTGTTGGCAGCTGCGCACTAATGCTCTCCAACACATATTTAAAAGCTTCCTTGTTAAGCCGGAAATTTCGCACAAACCTACAAATGAAAATATTTAGTTACATACAACATATTTAATAAATTGTTACTTACATTACATCCGTCAACTGCATAAAATCTACACCATCGCGTAGGATTTTACGTTCCAATCTCTCGTCTTCATTTTCCATCCAAAGAGCTACCGAATCCATTTTAATAACGCACAAATATTTATTGTTTATTTTTTTTTAATTGTTTTGACAGTTGGCGTAATAAATGCTGCCAATGTTAAATAATATATTCGAAAGTAGTGACAAAATTATTTCAATTAGTGGCTACACTTTTCCCTCGATCCGAAACTGTTACATAGTAAGAGTTTAAATTCGGATCGAATACAACTTTCGAGCTGCTCATACTTTCGAATCGAGTTACATAGTAACCCCCCTGGCAATATGGTCCGACTTTAATGTCAGCATACTATCAATTCCGCAACCGACAACTGTCTGGCAATGTCACTGTACCTCACATGAGGTCAGATCTGACATAAGTATAATCTGCCCAGACGAAGTCGATATCGCTAATGCTATACGTGCACTGAAGAACGGCAAGGCACCAGAAGTGAACAACATCAATCCTGAACTGCTTAAGGCCGATCCTGCTCTAAGTGCAGCAATAATCGGACCTATTAGCAGGGACTTTTGGACATCCCACTGTCTTCCTGCTGAACTGAGTGAGGGGATAATAATCAAATTACCCAAAATGCAAAAACTGGAGGGATATTAATCTTTTGACCAGATCACATCGATCTTGCACCGATAAATACATATCATAGTGGAGCAATCGGTAGAATGGCGTTCTCCCATATATTTGATATTTATTGACTTTGCCAGGGCCTTCGATACTATCCACCATTAGGCAATTTGGCATGAACTACGATGCAAGGGAGTCCCACCTGAGCTAATCGACATCGATTGGTGTAAGTCCTAGTGTACGACAGGGATGTATCCTTTCCCCGCTGTTATTCAATATTGTATTGGACTCAATAATGAAGCAATCAACTCGCACTAGAAGAGGTATCAGATAGGGTATGAATAATTGATTAGAGGATCTGTACTATGCTGATGATATCTGCTTCCTCGCGCATAACTTTACCGACATATCAGCCAAATTGAAACAGATACCCGATGCTAGCTGTGTTGGGGTTTATATTGTTACGAAAGTAAAATTATCTAAGTTATAGTTTTATGTTATATTTGTTACTCAAAATTGTCATGTATAATTTTCAACACAACTGTTATTTTAAAATAATTCCTACATGAATTTCTCAGTCATTTCTAGAAATGGTTTTAGAACATAATAAATAGTTATAACAGGGACATTCGGGAAAAATCTAGAAATAGTTATGAAATATAAGAAGAGGTGACTCATGAATTGTAGTTTTGGTTTGTTTTGAGAAACGGTTCTGTTCGTTACTAACAATTGTGAACAAAATAATTAATTTCAATAAAGTTTGTTAAGTTGAATAAGTGTGTGTTTTTTATTCGGATTTGCAATTAAAAGAACTCAAACGCGGCAATTAAAGGAAAAACGTAACAATATTAACATCGACAAAACAAATGTTATGCGCACCAACACAACCAATCTCTCTAAGCTCAGGGTCAACAACATAGAGCTCGAGGATGTGCAATCGTTTTGCTACTCAGGAGGCATAATTTTCTGCACCTCCCGTGAAGATATTGCATATCGCATAAAAAAGGCAAAACAGTCATTCGGAGCATTACAAAAAAGCGATAAAACATCTGCAGGTATTCATTAACCATTGCTAGTTTCTAATACAGACCTGTTGCAAAGAACAGGCAAAACACAAATCCGTATAGACCTTGCAAAAAGGAGATGGAGCTGGATTGGTCATATCCTTAGAAGACCTCATGATGATATATCGTAGATGGCAATTGACTGGAATCATCAAGGTAGCAGGTGAAGAGTTAGACCCGCTAGAATCTGGAGAAGGCTACTAGAATCCGAGACAAAACAAGAAAAACCTGGAATGAAATAAGCAAAATCAATTTCTTTTCTTTTGTCATCCTTATGATATTTTTGGGATATCTTCCTGTTTTCTTATCTGTCGATATTGCTAGTTTATCATTTAGCAGAATCGCTTTCGTAATGCGTAGGAGTATAGTCTAAGAAACACGTTTCTTCCCGAAGGACGTATCCTTCGCAATACGAAATCGGTTATTGCCGCATTAATATTATTCATTCAAGCAATACGTTTGACTATACATATGGTGTATTTCTGTGTTTGTTAAGTTATTTATCGAGTCCTATTATATTGAGATATGAATTAACAATACATAATAAGTCAAAACTTATTCTAATTCCTAAGTTTACGTCATACATAGTTGTTTGGCGTGGATAAGTGCTGTAGTGTATTTTCATACATGGTTGTTTGGCGTGGATAAGTGCTGTAGTGTATTTTCTCCTTACTAGAATGATACGCCGAAAAAAACACCCTTAAATCGTACAAATAATTTTCATAATTTTCACTTAGGACCAACACCAAATTTGGTATCGGTAAGTCCATGGTAGACTATAATTCCATTATAAACAATAACTCCAAACAAGGAGATCAGCAGCACATCTCTCTCATCTCTATAAATTTGATGTCTAACGTCATTCCTTTCAAAACTATAGTGTAGTGTATTTAAGATTCAGCCAAGCTGCCTATAACATTATCCACTTCCTTTTATTCAATGGGCATATACAAAAAAGGGGGAATTGGTAGAAAAAATCCCATTAAAATAAAGTAAAATAAATTTTGCACATGTGTGGCCGATTAAGTCGTTTGTGTACACAAACTCACATTCATATATTAAAGACAATAAGACAAATGTGCTAATTTTAGTTATTTATGGTGTTATTGATCAAAAAAAAAACACAAAAACAAAAAGTTAGGGTATAATGAGAAAAAATTAACAGGAATGGAGAATGGGGTATGAACATTTCTTATAGGCTTTCCATTAAATTCCTTAAGACTAAAATCGAACAGAAAGTTTGCTTAAACATTAATGTATTCAGATAATTTACCATCGCCCTTTTTGAAGAAAGTTAAGTAAAATAACTGAAGTTTAGTAAAAAGTAAAATAACTTCAGTTATTTTACTTAAGTTAAGTTATTTTACTGGCTTAAATTTGTTGTCTTTAAGTGCTGTTAATGTTAGGTTTGTTTTCTTTTTTGTGTGAAAGTATTTAGATGGTAATTATTAAGAATTTTTTTTTCTAATATCTTTTCAAATTCATTTTTGCATTTTAGATACTTTATTGCTGCATTTGCAGTAATTTACATAGAGAAAACTTTTCTAAGTATTTAGATGAGAAAGTTGATGAAAACATTGTTGATAAAGAAAAAATATTTTTGTTGGCCAAAACTTATTCTAGTTGTTCGGAATTTCTAAGTGAAAATGGTGTTTTTGATTTTTTTTTTTTTTTTTTTTTTTTGTTAAATCAACATCAGGAAATATCAAGAAAACATTTTTCGTTACAGTATGGTTGAATTTTGCAAGCAGATTTAGATTTTAATTGCATTCTTTATGGCAGAAAAGCTTTTAGTACTGCAAACTTTACAAACTATTTTTATTTTATGTACATATGTACCGTCGCAGGAATTAAAGAACGCTGTAACTGACAAAAAATCGAAAATACTTTTTTTTGCATAATTTTTATCAGAAAAAAATACTGCGTCGATTGCTCCCGGTCCCATATGGGCATTTCCATGAGAATGTCAACCACGACTCAATAAACTAAAACGCCTGAAACTTTTTTTCACATATGGTAGAAAGGAAAAAAACACCCAAGCTTTAATATACAGAGGTACTTATACCTGATTACAATTTTTAAAAAGCAAAAAATAATAGTTTTAAATAACTTTCTCATTGATTCATTTTTAGTAACTGCAATTGACAATTTTAAATATTCTGCCAATTAAATACAGATACTGGCAACCCTGGAATTTAAAATTTATGTTGTAACAACAATGAACAAGATCCATGACGAAAGAACAAATTTATAGTTCGATTAGCGGTATATTTTTGTGTTTGTTTTGGATGCTATTCTAATGTCACGTACGTGGTGCGAAAACATCATTTATCTTTGTCATTTGAAATTGATCAGTCTTAGGTATTTCAAAATAAAAGTTCAAAGCAAGATATTTGCTGCAATAAATATTGATCGGAATTTTTTTTAAATTGGTAAAATAAAAATTTTATAAGCGTTTAAAGGTCGTCACGTACGATATTGTTAGTACTAAAATGCAAGTAAATGCATCATCTTATTATGTTGGTATTTAGTTCAAATTTGTTCAAACCTTATTTTATTAGAATCAAAATCATCATACAAAATTTTTTTGGAATCGGTCCATATTTGTCCATAGCTCCCATACAAGTGCTACTCCCGAAAATAGCTTTAAGTGCCATAACTGCCTTATAAATGTTGGTATTTACATGAAAATTTCCGACAACGACTTTTACGATAGTACTATGTCATCACAAATTGTTGTGTGGGTAGGTCCAAAATTAACCATAGGTCCCATATAAACCCCCTTCCTTAAATTGGCTAGGAGCAAACAAATCTCATATTGATGGAGATAACGAAGTAATATTCGGCACAAATAACTCTTATATAATTCTTAACCTAATAGCATAGTTCTGTTCTGGCGATCTTGATCGGCCACGGGCCCCAAGTAGGGTACACTCTCAAAAAATTTTTTTTTAAATATTATAGTGTAGGGTATCATATGGTCGGGCTTGACCGGCTATACTTTCTTACTTGTTTGTTTTAAGTTTTAATATACATATATTTACAAAAAATATATTTCATGTCATGTAAATACTATAAGAGAAAAATAGTACTCCAGTAACGGATTATAAAGGAAAAATATGTGGTTTAATGTAAAAAATTAAAAAAGAAGAAAAACCTCCCACAATTCGCATATTTTTGTATTTTTTTAAATTCACCTCAAGCTCACTTCCGTGTTATGTCACGTACGATATGCAATAATTTTGCTCGATATTTTGAACAACAAGGTTCCGATTTTAATAATTTGTTTTCATATATGGAGGCCTCAGAGCTGAAGCGAACCAAGTCAATAAAGAAAATTCGATATTTTGAGTTTGAGTAAGTGAATTGTCATTAATTTCTGGAGACATTGACTCGGGTTTAGTTCCGTTACCTTATGAACGAAACACTTTTTGATTTGGTCCGTTACAGGACTGGATAAAGTTAAAATTTGCCAAGAATTTCACACCAGTTTTGAAATACATATATGCATTATATTGGTTCGGTTCAGCTCTGAACCCTCCATATAGTACCCTCTAAATGAAAAATAATGATACAAAAAAATTTCCAGTAAATACTATTTTTGCAAAATTTCTATCTCTCTGAAGGCGTACAAATGTCACGTACGATGACATGGAAATGCCCATATTTGTAGGATGAAAAAAAAATTCACTTACGCAAAAAAAAATCGTTTGCTGTAAGCAGCAGAGTCACCGGGAATAAAAGACTTGAGAGGAAATGTTTCGAGCCAATATATAAAGCGAGAAAAATAAAAATACGTTTTTAAAATCATGTTCCTAAGTTGTAAAGTTTTTATGATATGAAGTTTTTTTCTACTTTCTTTCATACAGGTTTTTTGGCTCTGGTAAACATTTTATGTTTTGTCAATTACAGCGTTCTTTAACTCCTGCGACGATATATACTTGAAGTTTAAAAAATAACTTCAACCAGTTTTTTTACATAGATCAAAGAAAGAAAATGGACATTTAAAAAAAGGCGAAAACGGATATTCGTCACAAGCTTAAAGCATACATTTTAGCATTAATTCTTAAATTCTTTGAGATGCCTTAAATTTCACATGTCTTCAGAGGAAATGTTTGAAAATACGTTAAAGTTTTAAATGTAAATTCTATGTATATCACGACCCTAGCAAAAATGTTCTATATGCATCACATACATGCATACGAAATTTTCAAAACAGGCTAGAAATATATTTCAGGAAATGTCCCATAACTGCCTAGGAGTCGCCCCCAGGGGAATAAAATTTATGAACGACCTCCATTAGTTTTTCTTCCTAATGATTTTTATAAATTTCAACGTCTTAGTTTTCGCATCTTATAGCTATGTATATATATAGCTTATAGCCAGCTATGTATGTCAGAGACCTGCGCCGAAGCGGCTTAGCCGGCTGTTAGCCAGCCGCCGATGAAAACATTTGTAGCCACCGCCGCCAAAAAATCTTCGGTTAAAAATCGGCTGCCGCTTAGCCACCGATTACTTTGTAATAATTTGTATTCTCTTTTCTTAACACCTTGCCGCATTCTTTTTTGTTTGTCTATCCTTAAAAAGTGCAACTCTTTGTTTCTTGTTTATAAAGCAACAAAATTTCATCAAAATTTTTAAAATAACGATATATAGGAAAATGAGTGAACACATCGTTGATTATTTTTTGTGATAACTATTCTGTGTATTTTCCCGCCAAAAGTTTTAACTCTGCAAAAATTTTACCAATTAATTTTTTTAAAGAGCCTTAAGTGTTAACTCTTTTTAAAACTATATATTTGGTTGCAATTCAAAATTAAATAAATATGTGTGAGAACAACAAAATTACAGATTTTTTAAAACATCAAAATTAACGGAGGATTAAACTGATTCCAGCGATATGGTTGCCGAGATCAGCGAGTTCAATTCAGATTTCGTGCATTACGAAAATATGCTTAACAAGAAAAGTGAATTTAAGAGTAAAACGCAAATATCGCTCATTTGCTGCAAGACCGGCATAACTCAAAAAAATCCATTTCGAGATAAACGCATTTAAAGTTTATGATTTGTTCTAACTAATACTTAGAAAAAAGAAGACACATTCTCTTCAAACCGGGAAGGTAAAAAAGATATAATGATGAATTTAATACACAAGTTTGCGGCTAATTCGCATAGATCTCTCGCGAAAGTGTAAAGGGGCGAAATCTCTCGATCTCGATGGCTTTTTCAAATCTCCGCCGCGTGAGATCACTATGTCCTTAAATCATTTTTTTTTTTTTTTTTAATTTATTTTTATTATTAAATCTTTCGTATTGAAATTTACAATATGTATTCAAATCTTAATTCTACTTGTTGTTTGTTAGTTGTTACAATTGTAACCACTGTATTGTATTCAAATTTTAAAAATGTCTTCTATTTAGGCTCAAAGTATCGGTTCTTTTTAGCCTTTGGTGACCTTCGAACTGAAGCAGACCCCGAGCGAGGTAGTTAGGGTGGGCCATTAGTTTATCGATGTAGCTCATTGAATATTTTTTAGTTTCCTCCTGGAAAGTGGGGCAGTTGAGATCTCCGTGGATAATATCATTACGTATATGGGGCGCAGACAATTTATCGTAATATTCTAGACTGTCTTCTTTGAAGCTTTTGGATGTTAGATGCGCATGCGGTACCCCATAATTGGATGCCATATGTCCATATTGGTTTTATGATGGACTTGTATAAGAGAATTTTGTTGTCTAAAGACAAGTTTGAGTTTCGACCGATTAGCCAATGTAGTTGAGCTGCTTTAAGTTGCATAGCCGTTATTTTCGCTTCAATATGACGAGACCAGGTCAAGCGTCTATCTATATGAGTTCCCAAGCAGCGTTACCGTTCAAAATTTTCAAAAAGGGGCACAAAAAGGGGATTTTACAAAAAAAAGTGTCACCAAAAGGAGAATTCTGAGAAAAAAGGGGCAACTTTAAAAACAGGAAAATTTTCAAAAAAAAAAAAAAAACAAACATACATTTGTATGTATTTATTAAATTATTTTCATCGAAAACTACCCTGTAGTAAATAAAATAGTCAGTTACAAAAAAACACTAACTATAAATTAACTTTTTTTTTAAATGACTACAAATTGGTTTAAATCTCATGCAGATATCAACCAAAAAGGCACACGTAAACCACAAATAAAAGCAAAATAAGTAAAACAAGCATGCCATGAAGTCAAATGAAAAAAAAATATATACAAACATTTTAAAATAATTAAAAATTAAATCAATACAAATCTGTTTATGTACTAGCAATTATGTAGCGTATTTATTTCAGCACTATTATACATACATCATCATTTAGGGCAATTAAATGCAAAATTTTCATAGATAATTATTTCTATATCAAATATATAAAGATATACATATGTATGTATGCATGTTCATATGTACATATATTTTTTTGACAAAAATTATTTAAAATTTAAATAATTTATTATAAACTGACAATACTTTTAATTAATTACAAATACGTTGAAAAATAAGTAGTTAGTAGTCAGTTAAAAAGTCATGCAAAGATGGCCAATTGACTGCTACCTATGACATGCCTATGTTAAAATAGTGAGTCGTCGACAAGGAAAAAAGTCACTTAATCAACTAGTTGTGGTTATAAAAAACCCGTTTGAAGTTAGTTATAAATGTGTTTGACTTCCTAGAGGGTAATCATAACAAAAAATAAACTTTATCTACATATATAATATTCAACATTTTTCATTTTTCGAATTTATACTATGAGCTAAATTTCAGTTATGTATTTTATAAAGCTTTTTTATAATAGTTCTATTCCTTCAATTTTTCAGAAATGACTTCATACACTACCAGACTTTTATATTGCATTTTCTTTTTACATTTTACCTTAGCCTTCCTTTGGACAGCAATGAGGTATATTGTATGTACAGAAAAATTTTAAATTTGGCATGCAGGCACTGTAACATCTGAAAGAAAATAGGGAATAGGTCGTGGAACAGCGCAAGAGAGGTAAAAGCTCCCCCTCCAAATATCTGCTTAAAATATCGACCGATTTTCTTGAAATTTTGCAGGAAAATAGTGTTACATCTGGAAAGAACTAAAGCCTAAAATTGTTATTATTTAAGGCGTGAAATAGAGTAACAGGGGTAAAAGCTCCCCCTCCCCAATATTTCAATCTAATCATCCGGGTTACTTAAAATTTGGCATTCAGACACTGTAACATCTGAAAGGAAATCGGGAATAAGATGTGAAATAGGGCAAGAAGGGTTAAAGCTGCCCCTACCTATATCTTCTTAACAAATCGACCGATTTTCTTGAAATTTCGCAGGCAAATAGTGTTACAGCTGGAAAGTACTATATCCTAAAGTTTTAATTATTTAGGGCGTGAAGCAAGAGGGGTAAAAGCTACCCCTGCCTATATCTTCGTAACTAATCAACCGGTTTTCTTAAAATTTGGCATGCAGACACTGTTACATCTGAAAGATAACAAGGCATGAAATAGGGCAAGAGGAGTAAAAGATCCCCTCCCTATGTCTTCTTAACTAATCAACTGATTTTCTTGAAATTTAGCGGGCAAATAGTGTAACATCTTTAAGGAACTATAGCCCATAATTTTTATTATCTTCTTAACTAATCAACCGGTTTTCTTAAATATTGCCGGGTCAGCTAGTATTTTTAAAAAAATACATTACTTATATATATTACAAATTGTTTGGGAAGAACACACACACATATGTCTTGTTTGCAATTAACCGTTTATGAACTGTTGCATACAATTTTTATTTCAATTATTTATACATTTTGAAAAACCAAAAAACAACAAGCTAATACAAAACCTTAATCATTTATTTTGTACAAACAAACTTAAAGTAAAAAATCTTAAATTGTGAAAAAAAATCTTTAAGCCATATTTTGGTCAAAAAATCTTCAAATATAAGATAAAATCTTCATTCTGGCAACGTTGAGAACGAGCTTAAAATAGTGTAATAACACGTGTTATAAAAACAAAAAATAATTCATAATATGATTTGAGACAAAAAAAAAACTTTACATATAAATGTACATAAATATTTGGCACTTGGATTGTTTTACTTTTTTACCAAAAAATTTAAGTTACGAAAAAACCTCGAGGAAAAAGCATATAAAAGTATTGATAGGAGGATAGTTAATATCAGTTTTTTTTTTAAATCGTAAATTTCATGTATATTTATTCACTTGGATTCCAATCTTCCAAGTTATTTTGATACAAATTTAAAGCGGATAACATGTACTGACAGGTAGCTACTTTCAGTCTATTTGACAATTTATTTTTTAATAATGCTAACTTAGCAAATTTTTCCATTTTGGATATAAATAATAATAAATTTCAGGCTAAGATATTTTAAAAATTGCTTCATAGCTTTTATCGTTTGATCTGTTTTCTAAAAGTTTAAACTCTTTTACAAAATCCTCTGGGTTAGTAATTATATCAATAAAAACAGAAACAATTTCAAACTAATTTATGTCTTCAGCTGAATTAATAATTACTGGATCTAAAACCTTTAATGAACTGAGTCTCTTATCGCTAATATTAAAAGGGGCAAAAGGGGCACAAAAAACTACAAAATGATACAAAAGGGGATTTAAAACAAATGGGCCAAAAAAGTGGCACGGCAGTCAAAAAGGGGCAAAAATGCGACTTTATTCGCATAACGGTAACGCTGTTCCCAAGTACTTAACATGGTTTTCTACCGGAACAGTGATGTTATTTATTTTTACAGCTGGGTACGTTTGTCTTCTGAGCGTGAAAGTTAAGTGAGCACATTTAGCCGGGTTAACCTTTATTCTCCTTTTTTCTAGCCAGGCCTCTAGTTCATTGATGTGGGACTGTAGATTTTGCGATGCGACTTTTGGGTCACGGTTAAAGCTAATAAATGCGGTGTCGTCTGCAAATGTAGAGGTATGCGTGCTCAGGTTTGTTGGCATATCCGCTGTGTATATTATATATAGAAGCGGTCTTAAAATGCTGCCTTGGGGGACACCAGCAGTAATTTTCTTGAGGGGGGAGTATTTACCTTGCGACCTTACTATGAATGTTCTGCCTGTTAGATAGCTCTCCAGAAGCTTGTGAGTGTTTTGAGGAAGCATTCGTGTTATTTTGATAAGTAGCCCGTCATGCCAAATGCTTGGGAAATGTCTATAAGCAGGGCTGAGCAGTATTACTTTTTCTCAAACGCCGACCTTATTAGGGTGACAATTCTATGCACTTGTTCTATTGTACCATGTTTCGCTCTGAATCCGAACTGGTGATCCGGGATGATATCGTGTTCATTTAGATGAGGAGTTATACTTAAAACGAATATTTATTCGAAAAGCTTCGATAGGATTGATAATAAGCTTATCGGTCTGAACGACGCAACGTGGCTAGCATCTTGGGAATCATAACAATTATAGACCTCATCCATGAGGATGGGAAGTATCCGACTCTTAATATCGCGTTAAAAATGGGCAGCAAGATTCTAGAAGCAGACGATGGTAAGTTTCTTATCATTGACCCTGTGATGCGGTCAGGTCCGGGAGATTTTATAATATTCACTTTTTCTTTTGCAGATTATACTCGAGTTATGTTTAATTTAATTGGATGGTTTACCTTATCAGGAATGATTGGACGTCAGGAACAAGTATGTGCATCATGTGGCGTGAAAACTTTCTCAAGGTGGCACGCGAAAGCTTTTAATTTTTCATTTGTGTTTTTGGCCCAAGTGCGGTTTTCCAGTCTTAATGGAGATTCTTGGGTTATAGGGCATTTCATATGCCGTACAGCCTTTCATAAGCTGTAATTGGAGTTTTTTGTGGCATCTAGGCTGTTTAGATAGCCTTATATTGCAGACTCGTGGTCCTGTCTCAATTTGTTGCGAAGAGTTGTCAGGCATAATTGTAGTTGGGCCTTAGTGGTTGGGGAACGACTGTTTTGCTATTGTCTTCTTAACTTCCTTTTTTCTCTGATAAGGGTCTCATTATCTGTCGATGTATTGTAAGGAGCACGTTTAATTGTCCGCTTGATTGGGGTTGCGTTTCTTGCTGCAGAATCCAAGACAGCTATTTGGATGTCAGATGAATTTATTAGAGGAATGCACTGTGATAGGTGAGAGCTCACATAAATTTTATACTTTAACCAATTTGTGTTTCTGTTTAGATAGGAAATAAAGTTTGCAGCTGCGGCGTCAGAGTTGCCTTTTAAAATGAGGATTGAAGGTGAATGATCAGACGATATGTCATAGGAGGAACTAACTAGTACCTGATCGCGCTTGATGTTTTTAATTACAGCAAAGTCAATAAATAAGGTCTGGTAGCTTGTTGAAGTCGATTGGCCAATAGGTAGGCTCACCACTCGATACATCATCCAAATTATTTCCAGTTACGGTATTGTATAGCTGATTACCTCTAGGACTAATAAGTCTGGAGCCCCAATATTTATGTTTAGCGTTGTAATCGCCAGCAGCAATGAATTTCTGGCCCAATGTGGAGAAGAAGTTGAGAAATTTTTCGTGTACAATTTTGTGCCTCGGGGGACGATAAACGGATGACAACGTAAGTCTGAAATCAGTAAGATTTATAGATGTGGCCTAGATACAATCTTCTTCGAACTCTGGCAATGGTAAGTGTCTGATGTGTTTGTGCACAAGCAATGTGTGCTGTGCCACCACAAGTACGTCCGCTGGGATATTTTGTGTCATACGTAAGGTATCCATTTACCCTAAAGCTGTTTTTATGAGTAAAGTGTGTTTCAGAGACAAGAAGTACGTCGATTTTATGCCTATGAAGAAAGTTTGCAACTTCGTGTTTATGTTGGGTTAATTTTTTGTTGAGTAGAACTTGCAGGAGCATGTTCTGGTTTCGCATAATTTCCTGAAAAATGTCCTGCATAGTGGCCATGAAGTTATTCATAGTTTGAATTAAATTTTCAATTGAGCTAGGCATATTTCGAGAGGCATTTGTAGACCTTCCCTAGAAACATAAGCGTATGTAGGTTGCTTTGCGTTGAAATTACTCGGGGGATTTTTCGCATTAGAGTTTCCTTTAAGACTTGGGCATATAATTGGTTTTGTTTGTTTGTTTGTGTAGCGCTAGCAATAGAGCCAGCTGCTTGGCTGGGCGCAACCCCTATAGTTTGCCGTGTGATTTTCGCCACAGTTGCTGCATTTCTTAACATTCGGGTCAGCTTTAGAACGATTACATTCGGCGGTTTTATGAGCGTCGCAACAAACCACACATACGTGAGGCAATTTACAATATGATTTTGTATGCCCATATTCCTGACAGTTGGTGCATTGGGAGGGACCCTTTCGTTTTAATGGCTCCTCAACAGTTATTCTTCTGTTGAGTAGGTAACGCAAGTTGTATATGGGATGAACTGAATTTTTGGTTTTGAAAACCGATGAATCAAACTATATCTCAATGCGGTGCATTGGTTGAGGAACTTTATTCCTGTTCAAAATGTTATGAACAGATTTTACCTCATACCCCTCTAGCTCTACGGCAGATTTTATTTCCTCTGTACGAACAGAACTATCTTTGCCTTTTATGACAATAATCAAACCCTTAGCACTTTTTGATTGTTATGTATAGTAACTTTTATTTCTCTGCGTCGAGGTGTCTTGATATAATACGAAAGTTTGTTTCTGTACTGGCTTGAATTTTGGTCTCTTGAATTTGCCCGCATCGTATAGAAACGACGAAGAAATTATTCTTATCTACAAGTTGAGTCAACATTTTGACTATGCTATTTAAATCATTCATGGAGAATGTCCAATTGGGAATAAAAAAGCGAGATGATCCTCCCCCAAGCCCAACTCTGCCACAGTTGGATTTGATGTCAAAATATTTTTTCCACAAAAATTATTATTTGTACAAAACTGAAAGAAACTAGTATCCAATTTACCAATAGTTAGTCCGGCATTAACTCACAGGTAGCTACTGGCTCCCGTGGTGCCATATAAGACATCCGTTCAGTCACGATCCCAAGAGTGATCCCTACAAGCCCCCGGGTGATAACACCATATAAAGGTCTTTCCTTTATAATGTTGTAGTGAGCTGTCCACTCAGTATTATGGGTTCTTTTCCCGTCAGAGTCTCCATTCTTTTAAACCACAACAGGCTGAAGATCGTCAGTCTAATTTAATTAAAATTAAAACATAAGTTGTAATTATATTTCTTACGTGTAATAAATCCTTAAATTTCTTAAAAAAAATATCAACTTAAAAATTTTAATTAATTCACAAAATCTTTTGAATAAGTTAGTTAGTTATAGCAATTCCAAATCAATAATAAAAAAAACTAATAAGAATATTTTTTCAAATGTAAATTAGAACAGAATACAATGTTGAAAGGAACACTTTAAAATATTCTAACAAGTTGAACACAAATATTTTCCCTTTCCCATAATCAAATATGCAAAGTATTATTATTTTATTATACAATGAGGTTCTTTCTCCTCCTTTTTTGTTATTTTTCAATTATTTAAAGATTCTGCAAAAAGTTAGGAATTTACCTTTTCAAACTATTTAAGAAAAGTTTTTTTACTGCTGGCAAGGAGTGAATTTTTAAAAAGCGTAGTGTTCTCTCACTAATTATTGCCACCTCACATTATTTATCTTAGAAATATGTATTTTGAAAATTTAAACATAACATTTGTAGTTCAAAGCATTTTAAGTACAAAATACATAAATTCTGAAAGCACTTGAAGGCATAATTTGATTGTTACAAATTGAAGGATTTATTTTGCAGATTAAGAATATTGAAACAAAAGGTGAATATTATTGGTAAGTGAGAATAATACAACATGAGAGCTACTGCCATGGCCGACTTTGTTACGCTCTACACCACTTGTGGTTAGTCTGGGTTCACACTATGAATGTTTTCTTTCAGAATGTCTCATGTAAGCCTTGCGGGTTACAGTTAGAAATTTATTTATACCGAATTTTTTCAAAACTGAAATCATTGCCAAAGTATTTTTAGCAAAAGAGACTTTAAAGAAATATTCTCCGTTATTTACCTCTTACTCCAAAATTGTACTTGCATAGAAATCATTTATATCAAGGAAAACGAATTATGGCAGCGAAATAGATTTATGACTATGAATCTAATAAGGATGAATAGTTTATAATTAAAATATGATTCAAAATTTTTGTATTTGTATTTGCTTAAGTGAAGCATATTTAGTAAGTACATAACTGTTTTTATCATTCCCCTTGCTTAGGAGTAGAAACTTTCTAATCTCTGCTGTAAATGCGATTCTTTGAGCTAGCAAAACTAGACAAAATAACTGAATTTGTCACTAAGTTTGGAACCAACATAACACCCTTAACCGAAATCTTATCCTCTCCTTATCTACGTTTTTAGTTTAAAGTACAGCGAATACGTTATTTTCGATGGCCTTTTTCTTGAAAAATGCTTTTAAGATTAATACAGTAATGCACCATTACGGCGAAATTTCATATTGCTCTTTATATCTCAATACTTAATATAATGCGTCTATCGACTCCCTTTACAAACATTTTACACAGATCAATTCTAGAACTTGATAGTTTTTATTAATTACGACCCTTTTGCCTAGGACCTACATAGTTTAATTTCCTTTAAATTGTTGCTGTAGTAGGTTTGGTAACGTCAAAAGTTTTTTCGTATTGCAAAAACTTCCGGTTTATACAGCTGATACTTATTTTGTTTTTATTTCGCTAAGCTAATCCCGCGAAGCTCTACGTTTGGCTGCAGGAAAGAAACCAGAGTCTCCTGCGGGAATCGAACCCGCCACCCCAGTGCTGATAGACTAGCTAACTACCAGCCAGCCTACCAGGAGTGCGATTCTGTAATTAATTTTAGCAATAGTTGTCATTGTTGAAAAAATTAACAAGCAAATTAACGATTTTGCTATTCTGTAACATTTTAAACAGCACTTGTTATCGTTAAGTCAGCTGTTTGTGTTAAGCAAACGACAACTTTTTTAGTGTTGTTTATTTATTGTTGAATATCGAAAAAATAAAAAATATTTAGTTAAAAGAAATAATATAACTTGAAAATGGCAATTAAATAATTTGCATTTAATTTAATAGCAAAATGTTTGGCTTATCTTCTTAAAAAAACAAAAAACTAAAAAAAATTTTGTATAGTTTTAATAATTTTATTTGTTTTTTTTTTTATTCATCTTTGTGTTTTTCGTTATTTTGCCATTTTTTTGACAGTGATGCCACTTGACGTTAATTTTTATCTATGTTGTTAACAACAATTTACAGAATCACATAATCGTTAGTGCAAACAACAAAACAGGTTGACAATTATAACAACTGTTGTTATTATTAAAAGTTACAGAATCCCACTACAGGGCACTCTATTATAGGACTATCTTTGGTGGAGTGAAATTTGGGCCTATCCGGAGCAAAGGTTAAATTGTCGTGAAATTGTAGTTCCGTTGAATTACAACAGCATACAAAAAGCCTGGGAAAAAGACGAACATCTATTTAACAACACCTAAGAGTTTAATAAAGAGGAAGGATTAAACACAAAATCACATCCCCAGGGGTAGTAGTTTCCTTAAAGTAGTGCCGAAACTACTGCGACTTAATTACCTTTCTTATGGCTTTTTATCAAAGATTTTTACATATTTGCCGGTGGCTTTCTGTCTTTGACATCATATTTCTAGAGTTTTGAAATCGTTTAAATCTTATAACTTTATTATTATTAATTTACCCAAAGCTAAGGTAGCCCTTTATGAATACCTTAGACCACTTTAGTATTGAGGGTACTATACATTTCTGTTTAAGTTTGAAACGCATTAAAATATGAGTCACAAATTTTTATTTTAGTACACTGATCGATAAGAACTGTATTTTGAGGTGATATGTATGTGTATTTTATTATTTAAACATATTCCGTTGATATCGGTTTATATATACTTCATTAAAGCTCCTTCATATGCAAAGAACACTCTCAAAAATCACTTCACTGTTATCTTAAATTGTTGTAGTCGATATAAAATGTTACCCAAATACAATTTATAAAAGCTAAACAATTTTATATCCGTACTGAACTAGGAATAAAAGATTAGCAAGGCTCCACACCACTATTCAAAATATATATACGGAGGGGACAGATGGCCGCCCCATTATCCTTTATGATAATGTAGGTCCTGTAGGACCTACTACAGTACGCAAAACATCTACTTAGCTGGAAAGGCAAAATAGCAGTAGTAAATGGATTGATATTTCAAGATCTAGAACAGAGTTATAAAATCTGCAGTCAAATAAGAAAAACTGTAATTTCTTCCACTTCTTCATTTGTCATTGGCCAAACAAACAAATGCTTTTACTTCTGATTCATTAAATGTAAACAGTCGCTGGCAAGCCAACTTAAAAAGCAAAAAGTTGTACACACATTTTCCTTTTTTGTTCGACAGTTTTTGGTTTCGACTGCAGTTTTTAAACCCTGGTGAAATCTTACATGGGAAGACGCGAAATCAACTGCAGAAAATCGTGTAGGATGGAGATGCATTGTGCAAGCCATATGCTCCCAAAGGGGGTAATGGAAAAAAAATGGGATCCTTTAGAGGGATCAAATTATTCTGTCAATGCTCGCAATTGCCTTCGGTCAAGCTGGATTGGCTTTATTAATTTTTTAGCTGTAAAAAAAAAATACCCGTATTTTGTTTAATTTTACATGGTCCAAGTGGTCATTGTCCAGATTCATTGTTTGAAACAGAGTGTTATATCAATACCGCTCTTTACATATGAATAATTAAACTTTGTGCCACGCCCACTTGTTCAATCCCGGCCACATTTTGTCGGATGTTGTGAATTGATAACCAAGATGTTTGTACCTTATTTGGAAACTTTGGATCTTGCCTGGATGTTGTGTATTGATAACCAAGTTGCTTGTACCTAATTTGGCAACTTTGGCTCCTGCCGTTCTCCAGATATACATACTACATAAAAATAAAATACAAAAACAACAACAACACGGGATTTGCTCATATCTCAGCCATTTGTCCCGATCAGACCAATCAGGCTGAATTTCAATAGGAAACAATTCCGGACTATATGTGACATATATATATGACTACCAAGTCCCCATCTGACAGACAGACGGACAGACAAAATTCAAGTAAATCTTTCACCATTGAATGAAATCTTAGAAAAACATATACATACATATCAGTGTCGCCAACTTTTAAAACCACAATCAACTCTGAACATATATTTTTAAGCGATTTTAGGAAAAATTAAATTTTTCAACCGTTTTGGACAAGAATACTCCACAAAAAACGGCATTTATTTATTTTATAAATAATGCGATATGACACCAAAACTCCTACATTTTGGAGATTATAAAATATCTGTCCGATTCGCCCTACGCTTCTATTTAAGTATCAAAAGTACCTACATGTAGGGATATTCCCCTACTTCTGGCAACACTGGTTGTGTATGAAGTAGTTTTATTTAGCAAGCTAAAAGTGCCTGTTTTTCGACAACGAAATTTTTTAAATATGAGCTCGATAAGGGTTAAATTCATAAACTCAAATAAGACGAATGCGATCTGACCATATTTCAAAATTTCTTTGTTTGGGGTTTCATTGGTTTTGTAAACATGTTAAGAATTTCTTCGTTTACTGTCAGTTGTAGCGCCCTTATTTTTAACACATATTTCTTTAATACTTTTACTTTTATTTAAATATGTCAATATCAGAAAAAAAGAAATCAAGATTGTTCTTTGAAATTGTATGGGAAATTCTTTTTTGTTCTGATTTACATTTCCAATTTCTATTGTGGTAAATATTTTTAAAAACGTATAGAATACATATGAGCCGAATAGGTTTGAGTATGAAAGAAAATTTAACATAAATACAGAATACTTTTTTATTTTGTTATTTATTTGTAACGTACTTGTTTTCATTATATCAGTGATAAATGTTGGCTTAAGGCTAAATTTCTTGTTCCGTTTTTGCTTCAATACATGCAAAAAGGGTAAATAAATATGTAAATTATATTTTATTGACAATGAGTTTCAATAATATGAAAAATATTGTAGTTTAAAAAATTATTTCTTTTAAAGCATAAATATGCTCTTCAGTCGAATACAGAAATTCGAAATTCAAACAAAAGATTTATGTAAGCACATAATATGAGTAGTTCCATAACAGCACGATATAATTTCTTTTAAGCAAAGTTTTGGATAAAGCTTCGTTCACAATCAAAAATGCATTTTCACTTGTTCTTCATAATAGAGCAACAATTTCTTTTGCAAACACACATATTTTGCATTAAGAAACCGTTTGCAAATTTTAGCCACAACAATTTTATGCGTTAATAATTATTTTTTACAACATTATGATACAATTTTCATTCAAAACTAAGTAAAATTATTTTAAACGTCAGAAGTAAATTATAGTCCTATTTCTTCGACCTTTTATTAAATACTTTAAACGTCAGAAACAATTTCATACAAATTTTTGCTGAAGTTCTAGTTGACTCAACTTTAGTTACAGTTTTAAAAAAATTTTAGTTACATTTTTGTTCTAAAAATGAAAGGAAAATATATGGAATACTGGGAAGAAAAAAGATAGAAGAAAAAACGAAATTGTTTTTTTGATTGTGAACGTAGCTTAAATCGTTAATGTCTATTCCCTGCGGGAAAGAAGTGTCAATTGGTTTGAAAGCACTTATCCCGTGACCTGTAAGCCCATGTTTGTAATATTAAAAAGAAGATACGAATTGTCATAGGTGAAAACAGAATAAATCACTTGACTGGTGATTATGTGTTTAAAAAGATGTTGCTCCAGAAGCTAACTGCCAAACAACTACTCATGTAACTGGATTTTGTGTGGATAGTGGCTAATTCTACTGGGTTCTATTGCTTTATATGAAGGAATGATAGACATTTTAACATGGTTCACTCGGGACAATATCTGCAACAGGCATCAATTGAACCCAAAATTTAATGTGCCAATTTCGGTGCTAATTAGCTCCCACCTAGGACATCGCCATGTTAAAATGTCAAGTCCTCTTCATATAAAGTGTTAAAACTAGAACCGGTCCCTTCAATTTTAAAATTGTCACGTTTGGTGTTCCACTAGCGTTATGACTACATATTATCTAAAATTGCCCATTTTTGCCATTAATAATTTGGATATTAAGATAATATTTTTTCTTTAAAATAAGCAAAAATATGTCCACAAAATTTTAATAATTAGTTTACAAAAGGCCCATTTCATTATATTGATCTCACTGGCATAAATATCATGTGGATATCGGTATCGCACACATTAATTTAAGGTAATATTGTAGCATACTACGTTACTACACATATGTATGTATGTATATGCAATCCACAATCTAGTAAACCGAAACTACTTTGCGCTCAGATTTACTTTGTCCATAAAAGTGAAATTATATCGTTTTGTGGAACTCCACTCCCCATTCGAGTATGTATTTTAAAATGAAATTTTTCTTAACCACCTACTGACTTTAATATTCTCTCTTTATGTTTGTGTTATATTCCTGATTTCCATATTTATTCAGTGTAGTAACTTAAACCACAAAATTGTCCATAAACAAAATGCCAATAAACTACAGAAGATTTGAATCTACTAAAACCACACTTACTAGCCAGCCTTCTGGCTCTTTCCAAACCTTCTGGTAACCAAGCTATTTGTTATAAATTTTATTAAAACAATTCAATTTATTTCAATCCAGAGTTTTTTCTTTTATTTTTTTGTTTGTGTCATTTAAGTACAGGGTGGTACAAAATAGCCATAGTGTTTAAGAAAACTAAAATTTATTTATTTAAAAGTGAATAAAATTTGTATAACCACACCACAATAGTGGAGAGGGTATTATGCATTTGTGCTGATGTGTGTAACGCCTTAAAATATTAGTCCTAGACCTACCTTAAGGTATACCGATCGACCCAGTATCACTTTCTGAGTCGAACTAACGATGTCCGTTCGGCCGACCATATGATACCCTACACCACACTATTAAAAAACACTTCTTGCTTATATGTCCATATAAATATGGATTTATCTTTGTTTAGAAACTTCATTAAAATCGGTTTGAAAGTTTGTGAGAGGCAGAAATTGCGCCCTACCTCCCCTTGTGGTCCTATTTTTTTAAAAATGCATACCTTTTGTGTCCATATAGATATAGTCCTATCTAAGTTTTAAATTTCATTAAAATCGGTTTGATAGTTTCAGAGAGAAAGAAATTTCCCCCTATCCCCTCGTGGTCCTATCCTTTTAATAGGCTTGGTCCTTGCGCCAATGAGAACCTATGTCCCAAATTTTATCAACTTATATCCAAAATTGCGACCTGTACTTTGCGCACAAGTTAATATGGACAGATAACCAGCCAGCCAGCCGAATGGAAGAACGGGCCTCATAAGACCGATGCTAAAATTTATTCTGAGTCATTCGGAAGAGAAAAAGGTGGGCCTGAACCTACATATATTAAAATACATATATGTATCACATACATGAGCACAAACACATAAGACCCTCTTTACATACCCTGCAGGAAACCTGGGTGCAAGTGTCTCCAAGTCACGAGTTTTGTCGACTATATTGGTGACATTGTCAACGAAGTGTCTACACTACATTACATTTGCCACTATATTTGGCTTTAATACGAAAAGAGAAGTACAATTCCTAGAAAAGTTGAAGAAATAATAAACAAGTAAGAAAGTATAGTCGGTCTAGCCCGACCATATGATACTCTACACCACAGTATTAAAAACCACATCATGCTTATATGTCCATATAAATATGGATCTATCTATGTTTTACATTTCATGAAAATCGGTTTGAGAGGCAGAAATTGCCCCTATCTCCCCTCGTGGTCATATTTTTTAAAAAATTCATCCCTTTTGTTTCCATAACAATATGGTTCTATCTATGTTTTAAATTTCATTAAAATCGGTTTCGATAGTTTCTGAGAGGAAGAAAATTTCCCCCTATCTTCCCTCGTGGTCCTACGTGATTTCGATTTGCAGAACAAGGCTGATTATGTATTTATTAAAAAATAAACTGTGAGATAATTTTATAAGTAATTTAAATAGTTTAAAAAGATCTTATAAAATAATCTTTTAGATAAATAATTTGGTTAAAATTAGGCCTCTATTACGGTTCACAACTCAACTCAGTTGAGTTGTAATTAAGATAACTGGTTTTGATCAGCTGTAATTTTATTATGTTTTTGTTAACCGCAATATACATAGCTAAAATGTAAACCATTATACAAAAATTAAGAAATTACAACTCAACTGAGTTGAGTTGTGAACCGTAATAGGGGCCTTAATTTCTGTTTTTGTACTGTATTTTAAAAATGTTTTTATAGAAGGAAATATATTGTATAAAATACTTTTTGGTGCACTTTGGCACCGTTTTTTGGTGAATTTTGATACGGATAACGTTGTTAAATTGTTCATGGTTGCACTGTAGAATGTATTCCAAAAAAGCGAATTGCTTTCCAACCGACGTTTTGGAACTCAACCATTATTTAAAACACAAAAAAATAATGGTTTAATACTACAAAAATTATAATTTTTGTTACAACGGTTAATCGACTAAAATTAGCCGGTTTTATCGTTAATCGAAAATAGCCAATTTTAAATTACCCGATCAGTTAATCGGGTAGTCTGGGTGTACACTATGAAAGTTTTCTTTCAGAATCGAAATCGGCAAAAAGCTTGACATTCAAAAGAAAAATCTTGAGTTTTCTTGACAATAGCAAATTTGGTTAAATGAGCAAACATTATTTATATTGTTGTTCAGTTTGTTATTTTTACAATGCTGATGTTTTACAAAGCGGAGCCGATTTAAAGATGTCCGTCAATCCATGCGTATGTTGAAATGGATTTTCTAAAGAAGACATTTATATCGCGCATAGCCCGGAACTAAAATTCGGCCGAATCGGTACACAAATAGCTGAGATATCAGCAATAAATTATGAATTCCTCTTATTTCTACACGTAAATCTTTACTTTTAAAAGTCTTGCTATAATTTAAGAATTTTATTTTTCAACTTTCACATAAAATAAACATGGTCGAATTTAGGTAGTGAAAATAACGAAATCGGTCTATAAATGAACTGGTTATAGACAATTAACTACCTTGTTCTACCAGAAATCATGGTTTTGGTAGAGAAACGCCCATTCCTTATGAGATAGGAGAACTTAATTTAATTCGAAATTGAAATTAAAGGATTATGTAAGAAATGAAAAACAAGAAGGATTTTGACAATCTTTCTGCTATTCATTCTTCTACTATTCTTTAGGATATAAATTCCCATACTTCTTTTCGACAATTCATTTTAGCTGCAGGACAAATATAGACAGCGCGATTTTTTATGGTTACTTTTTCTTGATTTTTCTTGACAATTTAATGGAATCTTCTTTAAAATTCCGATTAAGCTTGGCAAATTACATTTGTTCTTGTACTAAAATAAATAAAACAAGTAAGAGTGATATATTCGGCTGTGCCGAATCTTATATACCCTTCACCATTGTGCGAGCAGAATACAGAGCAACTAAATAAGTTTTACATATATGTACATTAGACTGGTCGCAATTTTTTTTTTTTTTTTAATTTAATTGTTTGCGCTGCTTAAAATATGAGGTTTGGTGTAAGAAATCATGATCTAATTTTTCAGGTCAATACGACGGTGCCTAGCCGTGCCGGGTGGGGCCCAAATTTCCCCATATTATAAAAAAAAAACATCTTTTCTATCAGATCTTTAGAGTTATACTAGTTGAAAAGCCTAAAATCAAAAATATGGCTTCGTTACGATCTTCCGCAGAGAAAGTATTTAAAGTGTGCCAAATTTCAGCTTCCTATGTCTTCAGATGGCTTCAGAAAGTTTGCGGAAAGAATAGGACATACATGCAAACATGCAAAAATCCTGACATACTAAGAAATTATATATTGTATAGACAGATTAAAGTATTTGCTGTTTAATATTTTAGTATGATACGAACGAAAGATTTTAAACCTAATTCGGGGTCGCTGAATCCAGTGGTGCTAGCCGTTTTTTTAGGTTAGCTTTGGTTTTCGAGATATACCGTTATTTCGAAAATTAAGGATGTTGCACAACATATGTTCGCGCAACTCAAAAACGCTTTAGCTTAGTGAAAAACTAAAAAAACCGAAATTCCACAATAAAATTTTCTTTAAGAAAGTTAAAACTTTTTTCTTTATAATGGCTTTGGTTTTCGAGATATACCGTTATTTCGAAAATTAGGGAGGTTGCACAACATATGTTCGCGTAACTCAAAAATGCTTTAGTTTATTGAAAAACAAAAAAAAACGAAATTCCGCAATAAAATTTACTTTAAGAAAGTTAAAACTTTTTTCTTTATATTGGCTTTGGTTTTCGAGATATGCCGTTATTTCGAAAATTAAGGAGGTTGCACAACATACATTCGCGTAACTCAAAAACGCTTTAGCTTATTTAAAAACTAAAAAAAACCGAAATTCCGCAACAAAATTTACTTTAAGAAAGGTAAAACGTTTTTCTTATATGCGCAGTCGTTTTAGAAACATAATTTTTTTTTCTGGAAAAAAAATAATTTTTTTATTAAAATTTCGGACTTTTTGTTTTTAAAAATGCATAAAAAATTGAAAAATGCAGCTATGCTTCTAATTTTATACAGTCATATAAAAAACAACATTGCAAACAAAACAAGCTATAAATGATTCAAATGTGTTAACAACTTTTGATTTCACAAAGGACGAAAAATTTTAATTAAATTAAGAATTTTATTAAACCGCCATATAATCTTTTGATATATAAGGCGTAACCATAGGTCATATTACACTCAAAAAATTCAGGTTTTTATACAATTTTTAAGACTTTTTGTATGGGAGGTACCACGCGTTCTCCAGATATACAGAAAAAAGTAATAAAAATACAACAACCACAAGGGATTTTTTGGAAAAATTAGAGGCAGTCGTGGTTTTTTGGTCATGTCTCAGCCAATGTTGGACCGATCTGGCTGAATTTCAATAGCAAGAAATGGTGGACTATATGTGACATAAATGTAAAACAACGTAGCCGCTATCATGTCTGGAGTCTCCGGAAAACACATATCAAACGTAAGACGGGCAGACGGACGGATATCGTTAAATCAAGTTCTCTCCTCATAAGGACCCAGAATATATATACTTTATAGGGTCTTAGATCAATATTGTAGAAATTACAAACGGAATGACAAACTTATATATACCCTTTTTCACCTGTGGTGAAGGGTATAAAAATAAAAAATTGCTATAAAAAATTGCTATTTGCGAAATTGACGAAACTATCTCCAGAAGTTTTAGCATCAATTCTAGCGAGTGAAACTCAATATTATTTTTCAACTTAATGAAAAAAAAATTAAGACATTAAATCAATACAATCCAGAAGAAAAATCATTTGCTTCTTAAAAATATGTTTGTTATTTGTGACCAGACAGAAAAACATTTTTTCTCTACGTGTAGCTGTTTATAGTCTTGTGCAAATAACAGAATCCCGATAACCACATTGTAGGCTACATTAGCCACAAATGCAGGTAATAGAATTATGTCCTCATACAGGACCAGAAGAGAAAAATGCCTTTACCTGTATTATGTATTAGTTTTTGCTGTTGTTGCATTGGTAAATCTGCCAGCCAGCCTGCATGGCTTTGGTGGTTGTCAAGGAGTAAATGATTATCAACTTAATATGTCAATGGAATACCACTTGTACCAAACAATTTAATTTCAATTTAAGTAGACAAGCCACAGGAATATGTTTACAACCTGGTCGAGTACTAAAAAATATATGAATAGCAAAATATAAAACAATTTTTATTAAAGGTAAAATAATAAAGCTACAAAATATTCTTAAGCACTGCAAGGATATTAAAAATCAGTAAGTTGCAAAGGATGCAAGGAATATTAAATATCGTGTATAAAGACAAATTTTAATTTTTCTGATTTTCCAAGAAATTTAAATGTTTTTAACTCCCGCTTTTCTGGGAATGTAATGCCGAATTTCCGGGAAAATTTTTTTAAATAAAAATTAAGAAAATTATGGGAAAATACTCTTTGGTATTTCTTAAGCTGTTATAGAAGTCTGCAACACTTCTTTTCTGGTCCAGACTTCTTGGCAGCAAAATTAATGTCGCAATTTTTGGTCTAAATTTGATTTAAATTTCAAGCAAATTTAGAAGGCTTTTCTTGAAACAAAATCTCCGGATGTATTACTACGCCAGAGTTCAAATACAAACTCAAAATCTTTTTTTATGTTTGCGAATTTAAATACAAACAAAATACGAATCACAACGATTGTGAACTGACGAACACAAATACTAAGATAAGAGGTCGCATGAAAATATAGATCGAGTACGCTTAAAGAACGCTACATGTACGCATTAACAATATCTGATCTGCTAGAAGAAAAGGATACCTCACAGAGAAGAACATCCCACATACGGCAAGTGAATTATTAAATTCATCATATCGAGTCTTTGCTGCAATAGAGTGATAACTCATATTGGAATTTTCTAGCACTTTAAAATGTATCTTCTACTCCCTAGAGTGGAGCCTTATGCTCCACTGGGAATTAAAGAATTAAATACATTTAATCACAAATCTGCTTTTTTAAGCTATGACTATATTGCAGCAAAGATGATTTAAGATTCCGTTTCCCAATCTCTGCTCTGTGCGGGACTGTTGTAACACTTTCTGGCCAATTAAATCGTATTTATAAAATTAAGTTAATGCCTAGAGTTTCTTACTTACAATTCCATTTATCCACCTTTAAACATAGGAAAAAAGCGTGTTTACTATTTGCACTGGTTTGTGTATTTTTAATTGGACTTTTATTGATTAAACAGGCTAGAGAAAAATACCTTAAAACCCTCAACATTTTAGTTGCAAGATGCTTGCAAGCCACCTACAGACATGTTAACACAGTCACACACACATTTGCAAACACACACACACTCACACACAAACACGCATAGAGAACGACCACTCCTACATGTTTGAAGGATACACACAGGATACTCGGCTTAACCAAGTCAAGTTGAGATGGAAGTTTGTGGTTAAACAAATAAAAAAAAACTCAAAAAAAAAACATCAACAAAACCTGGAAAAAGTGAAGTAGTTAGTGAATGGAAATATTAAAGCAAATGTTGAGATGAAAAACAAAAACAACGTTGTGAAATAATAAGTTGCAACACAAATACAACGAAACAAAGCCAATTCTAGTTGCATTCGGGCACTTTTAAATTGTTGAAGAGAAAAATGGCAAACACAACAGCTTCCAGAAGAGTGAGGGGGAGGAAATAAGAACGCAAAGAAAGAAGAAAATTTTTTTAATTGAGTTGGAATATAAATTGCAGGAGAAGGCAATGACCGTTTCATGAAATAATAACACAATTTTGCATTTAAAGTTCTTGCCACATGTGCCTGCACATAGTTGCTAGATCAAAGAAGTGTTGTGGCATCCAATCATCATTTACGGAAAACTCTTAAACTAGGGAAAGTTATGTTTTAAGCTGTTAAAAACATTTCAGCCCAAAAGAAACGTTAATTTTTTTTGTACTAGCTTTACCCGGTACGCTTCGCTACCGCCATTCAAACAAAATTAGAACAATTTTTTTTTAAGCAGATCTCTTTTATTGAACTTGTACAAATTCCAAACTTCACTTTTATCGTTCTTTAGATATTAAGACAATTTATATTGTCCTTTTATAGGAGGTTTCGCGCTCTCTTCTTAAGTTCAGTTAAGTTTTTGTCAGATGATTACAAAACTAATGGTTCCAAATTTAAAAACTTTTACTACAATCTTTCTGTAAAAGCTGACCATACCGTGTGGTGCCTTTAGTGTTTTACCATGCTGTCATCTGCATTGTGGTTTTGCCACTGCTATGTCGACATACAATCAGAACCCTGATTTGCGCCGTTAAACTCAAGAACAAACGACGCAAATCGAAACATTTTTTTCTATTTTAATGTACTGATTTTTTAGTGATTGGCTTAAGAATATAAATGTTTAGTAAGAAATTATATTAACGATAAAAAAATAAAGTGATATGGATACGTTTTTTGCAATTTATTTCAGCAAGAGGGATTAGTTATAACAAAACATAAACATATCAAAAATTAATTTAGAAACTGGGAATTATTTCTTTTCATAAGTTACTTTATTATATTCAAATTTTTTTTATTTTTCGAATTTATTCTATGAGCTAAATTTCAGTTATGTATTTTATAAAGCTTATTTGTAAGTCTGGTAGTGTATAAAGTCATTCTTAAAAATGTAAGCAATAGAACTGTAACAAAAAAGCTTTATAAAATACATAACTGAAATTTAGCTCATAGAATAAATTCGAAAAAAAAAAAAAAAAAAATTGGAAAAATTGATTTATTTCATTCATCCATATTCACCGGTTTTCGAATAATCCGAATAGTGAATATCAAGACTCTCGTCTACCATATCAATTAAGGAGACTGGCGTTGGAACAAAATATATCCTGGGTGAAATACGATTGGTGTAGAGTTCAACATATCATGGTCAACAAATACTTCTCTAAGGGAATGGAGTGAAAACAAACTCTCTTTTTAAATCGTTTAGAAAATAAATATCACCAAAATCTATTGGCCCGAGTAAGCCTAACACAATCGGTTTACAGTAGAATAGGTCGCATAGAGTCATGGATGCGTCTGCCACTATTTCCACGAACTAAAATGTCGTTAGAATATAGTAATATGCTTTTCTGCCATACAATGGAATTGTCGCTATATTCAAAATTTAACAAATTTGAAGGTCAAAACGCGGGCTCTTACACTAAAAATAAGTTAACAATATTTTACAGGTGTCTGATGCAGACAAAAATATAACATATTTACGCTATTAGATACGAAGCCAGGATTATATAATTCAAATGATTTTGTTTGAGCATTATAAAAACGAAGGCAATAGTTCATAATGATTGTTAAGAATTTAATTCCCTTTTGGGGAAGTACCTTTAAACATATGTTGTTTACACCATCAATTCCTGGTGATTTCTTATTCTTAAACGACTTGATTATGGCAGAAATTTCTGATGTAGTTGTTGAAAAATCTTCCGAACGATTAACATTCATCGATCGAAATGATCGTAGAGTGTTATTAACTAATGAATTTGTAAGGGGGTTACCAGCGTTTGCTGAAATGGAATGGTTCATAGCAAATGTTTGAGCCAAAATTCACCTTTTTCTTGGTTGGTAGTGTATCGGTTACCGTTTTGTTTCAGAATGGAAATACTTTTGGACTTCTTCCTTAGCCTTTTGGTTAAATTTCAAAATGGTGGAGAGCCTGTATCTAGAGTGGATAACAAATGATCCCATAATTTATTTCTGAATTTTTCAATCTTTCATTTGAAACTGGTCGTTTATATTCCTATATCGTAAAATGAGATAGTAAATTCTGTAAAGATGTTGTTGTTGTTGTTGTTTATTCGATTAAACTAATAAAATTTTAAAATAATCGATTAATCGAACAATTCTAAATCCAGAAATTTTATATATTGCGAGATTTTTCAATAATTTTGTTCGATTAAACGATTAATCGATATTTGGCCTTTTTAACTTATTTGATTAAACGAATAAAGTTCAAAAATTAATCAATTAATCGAAGAACTCTAAATCCAGAAATGTTTAAATTATGAGATTTTTTCGATAATTTTAGACTTGAGTTAATAAACATTCTTTTTTAAATAGGACTTGTCAATGTAGCTCCAAATTATTGCTTTACTTTCGGGCGCTTAGATTTTAAAAGAGTTAATATAACATTGGAATTTTTATAACTTTTCAAGGAAATTTCATCCTCTGCTATGCTTCTGCAAATAATTTCCTCTAGAGAAACGACCCTGTAATGAAAGTTCATAAAAATATTCCATTTTATAAATAGTAAATTTTTGTAAATAGTAATTGAATTTAAATTATCGTTCGATTTTAGTCTCACTTCATTTCGATTTCTAGAACATACCCGATAAATTGGTAAACATTTTTGAGTTACCATGCCTACTTCTGTCGTTTTTTCTTTTGTGAAATGAATTATTAAATGATTAAATGATAACTTGTTATACGTCCGACAAAATCCTACCTTTAACTAAAGGCAAGTTGTGATAATGGCTCTTAAGATGATTTTAGTGCCTTAACGGACATTCCGTCCTCGGCAACACAACGGACTAATATTTCACCCAATGATTTTTGACAGCGTATTTAAGAAAAATATTATTTGCCGTGTCTTTAGAACTGCTTGGAACAGAGTCAAGTTTTATTTGGTGCACATTTATGTCAAGCTAGTGGACAAATAAAAAGTTATTAATAAGTAATGACATCCAAGAGCATTTGCAACTTATCATTTTAAGGCACTCCAGGCATTTTAATTTGTCTTTTTAATCAACTTCGAAATATCTCCAGAGATGATACTGTATAAAAATATTTTTAATATGTATTTAGAATTCTCTTACACAAATTGCTGTTTATCTTTTTAACTGAACATTTTATTTGTAGTATTTTGAATTTGTTTTTAGTTTTTTTTTAACAAGAACACACGAGATTTAATAAGCGATTTAAGGGTGTTCAATTATTCGGGTTAATCGTTTAACAGACTAATCGATAATTGGCATTTTTAACTTATTCGATTAAACGAATAAAATTTTAAAATTAATCGACTAATCGAATAACTCTGAATCCAGAAATTTTAAGATAAAACGATATTTGGCATTTTTAACTTATTCGATTAAGCGAATAAAATTTTAAAATTAATCGAATAACTCTAAATATTTTTTTTTAACAAGAACACACGAGATTTAAAAAGCGATATGTATTTATATTAGGGTGTTCAAATATTCGGGTTAATCATTTAAAAGAATAAACGATACTTGGCATTTTTAACTAATTCGATTAAACGAATAAAATTTTGAAATTAATCGACTAATCGAATAACTCTGTATTCAGACATTTTAAGATAAAACGATATTTGGCATTTTTAACTTATTCGATTAAACAAATAAAATTTTAAAATTGAGCGATTAATCGAATAACTCTAAGTACAGAAATTTTATAAATTACGAGATTTTTTCAATAATTTTGTTCGATTAAACGATATTTGGCATTTTTAACTTATTCGATTAAACAAATCAAATTTTAAAATTAATCGATTAATCGAATAACTCTAAATCCAGAAATTTTATACATTACGAGATTTTTTCGATAATTTTAGAAAAAATTAGTACTGGAGTAAATAAACATTATTTTTTAAATAAAACTTGTCATGTAGCTCCAAATTGTTGGTTCACTTTCGGGCACTTAAATTTTGTAAAAAATAATTGAATTTAAATTATCGTTCGATTTCAATCAACTTCATTTCGATTTCTAGAACATACCCGATAAATTAACATACATTTTTGAGTTACCATACCTAATTTTGTCGTTTTTTCTTTTGTGAAATGATTCGTTTGCCGAGCAAATTGGGATTGGAAAACGCATTGTTTGTCACCTAGTGGCTAAGGTCGACTATGAGATTAGACGATATGGCAGGTGCTCATGTAAATTAATTCCACATTTCCACATGGTTGACCAGTAAAAACCAGTAGCCACCAGGACTGTCAAATTCCTAGTCGAAAATCCTCTTAGGGATTACAATTATACTTAGACCATGTTAAGGTAGATTTTTTAAACAGTGGATTAGAGCCGATTTTTCCCTCATTCTAGGACAAAGTTTGGCTTGCTGACTGATGTCCTTGTGTTCTTATACAATCAAAAAAGTCTCTTTTGTAGTTAAGTAATAAACCTTTCGCTCCTATGCAGACAATTAAAATGAGTGTGTGTATATATCCATTATAATTTTTACCTGGAGCCGAATTATGACATTCGATATCGAACGAAATTCCCAGTCGTAGTCTGGCCTCTGCATTCCAATTTTATTAGATACTAGAACATTTATCATAGACATTAACTAAACACATTGCTGCAAATATTTAGTTTTTATAATTATCAACATCAGCTAATGCGGCGCACACATAAATTTCTTCAGATTTTTGTTTGAGTTTAAGTTAATTGTATTCTCTCCCTAACTAAGTGGTATCTTTAAATACAAACACTCAAAGTGGTTGGTTATATTTGCATTAAAACGATGGTTAAAGTGATTCCTATTTTCAAACAAGCCTTTGCTCTGCCGTTACTCTAGTAGAAGTTCTACTTTTTCTACTCCTATTGCCAGGACACAAGTGTTTATTTATTTACCTAAAATATTAAGAGCAGAGCAGAAAATGAGTTTGTTCTTTTTATGGACATCACAGTCTTGCATATTTTGTATTTTTTAGGTCTATAGATAACGATTAGTCCAACGTTATGGGTATTAAGCCACTGCATTAAGGCATTAAGCCATTAACAATTGCAACTTTGTTTGTCAAATCTAGGAAAGGAAGAATCATGAAGCCTATTTGGACTGTAGCCTTTGGTCTAGTTGTTGTTAGCGGCAATTCGGAAATTTGGTAATTTACATATCAGAAAAATATTGAAAATTTAAAAAATACCTTGGCAGAAATGTTGGATGATCCAACCTTTTCTGTAGAGAAGAAGCCCATTTTCTGATATTTCGTGAAGGCAGTTATAACGACACCCTCGGCTTTACTTGAAATTTTGTGAAAATCACTGCATACCTTTTTAGACACGATTTAATGTATATTTGTATTGGTAGGCATACATTTTTATGTCCCAGCAGTTCTGATAACACAGTGCAGCACTAAAATCCTTATAATTTCATCATCAACAATAAAAATCTATGACGAAATTTAACGTTTTTAACAATTTTGCTAATTTGAGTAGGAAGTTATTGTTTTTTTTAATTTAATCTTTAGGTAAAACTTTTAGATCTGAATAAGAGCTATACATTTTCACGAGATATAGACTTAAGAATCAGTACATGTTTTTGAAAATTGTACTAAGATCCACCCCAGTCGAAAACTTCAAAAATGCATTAAAAAAACCTTAGATAATAATTCAAAACCCAGCTAGGGTTTTTCTCCTTCCATCATAAGCTTTCAGATTTGGGGGGTCTCAATTGGTTAATAATTTTGAAGTTGAAAAATGTTCTACTGTGTAACAGTTAATCGACTCCATTCGTTTTTTACAAACCTAATTTAGGATTTTGCTATTATTAGAGTAAACACGGGTATGAACTTCTGAGGTGATCTTCGCCTTTTGAAATTGCTCGAATTAGGAGAAACTCACGATCTCTTCCTAGTAAAAATCTATACCTGAACATCAACTTTAGTCCTTACAAAAGGCGGATTTTAAAAACTATATATCGCACTAGTTCCTCTGAAGAAAGTCAACTCAAAATTTACAAATTTTCAGTAAATGCAAAAACAGTTTTTTTTTATTATTTACAACAAAAGTCGAAAACAATTATGGCATTGTAAAGAAATACGAGTAAGAAATTTACAACGGTAGTTGTTTTTGTAATTTTTCCGGGGTTATCGAAAAATAATAAGTTTTTTGAGTTGTTACGTTGATTTATATAAAGGGTATTTACGTCACAAGTGCAAAAATAAAACAACAACCACACAGACAATTAGTTGTGCGTAAATAATTGTCTTTGTGGTTGTTGTTATATTTTTGCACTTTTCCTTTTTTGCAAGGGTGCAACTTGTGACGTGAATACCCCCATAGTGTTGTCATTTCATAAATAGAAAAACAAAGCGAAATATAACAGCACAAAAAACTTACCTATAACAACTAAAAAGAGACAACATAGAATAGAACATCATCAAAGTAAACCGTTGTGACATAAACACTAGGCTAGTGATGGCAACTTTTTGAGAGCAAGAAGCACTTTAAAATTTAAAAAAAAGCACTAAAAAGCACTATTTTGAGCAAAAAAAAAAGCACTTAGCCATTTTTACAATTCAATTAAACACAAAACAAGTTGCATTTTGCTGTGCCGAATATTCACCCCTATCGCGAATGTTATGGGAATATGATATATGGGATCAAACCTAAATTCCCATCCCCAACAAATCGGTATCGCAAATATTTTGGGAGTAAAAATTTCTATTGTGAATTATTTGTCAGTGGTTTGTAAACAAAAGCCTCTATTGTGAGTAACTTGTCAGTGCTTGTATTGTAAAAGAAAAATATACAAAATAAAATACTAATAAAAATATAATAAAATAAATAATGAATAGTGTTTATCTTCATTTTTTTTATGTACACTCCTTCAATAAAAGAAAAAATTAATTTAATTTAGTCCTACTTTATAATACAAATTAAAATTTACATGTTCCCTTCTCGTTCACATCAACACTTGTTGGGAATTTATTTAGTTAAAAAATTCGAGGGAGTAAACATTGGTGATGCCAAATTTTTTAAGTTTGGGAATTCATTCCCAAAAAATTTGTTATGGGAATCATTCACAATACGAAACAAAAAAAATATGGGAATATTTTCATGGGAGTTGTTGTTTGCGGTAGGGGTGATTATAATTTAAAAAAAAAGCGACGGCGTTGATGGTTGACCATTTTCATTTAAAATTAAATAATAAATATATGTACATTTGTATATAAACATTTTTAAATGTTTTTTTATTATCATCCAAATCATTTGGATCAATATCAGCTGAGTTTGAATTGGCCATAAAACAGTTTTAAAGTAATGCGGTGCGGGCTCGATTTTCGTAGCTCGAAAGAAATCTGGCCTGTTGCAATAACCGAATTGTTTATAAAACTTAATGACAGCCCATATTTTAATAAAAAAACCTTATATTTTAACGTTAAAATAAATCTAATTAAAATCGTGAAAAGATTAATAAAACAATTGGCGTATGATATTATCCAAATATTTTAACCTATGAACGCTTTTGAATAAAGTACACACATAAGGTATAAAATAGAAAAATATGTATGTTTGTATTCTGATACTTAGTTAAAACAATAGCACTAGAGGTAGAAGTGCACTACACGCGGTTATTTGGAGACGAGTGTCGTGCATTTAAAAACTAAAGCGCAGTAATATGGAAGGTTACACAACGCTCGTTATAAAAGTATTTTCTATCAGCTGTTTTGAATTTATTTAACACTTTGCTTATACCAAGTTACGGCTCTTTTTTTGTTTTTAAAGTCTTTGCGTTCTTTTGTACGGTTTTCGACTGCATGATTTTTAACTTTTCAATACGTTTTTTCTGCATGACTCAAAATGGTTGTTTATTTTTCCTTTCACATAGGCTTATATTTTCCAAGCCATTTACTACTTCTGAAACAGTGTCTACATCTTTAAAAAAAATGTTTACCGAAAACAAATACATCGTTTTTATTACGATTACTAAAATGTTGTCAACTCTAAAAAGTGCAACGTTTTGTAAAATTTTCAAATTGTAGGAAGCCTAGCTCTAACCTCGTAAATAAAGTTTTTAGTAAAACGAATGCAACTTTCTTTTGTCACATTTTTTATCATTTGAAATCTTAAAATATTTACAGGCCTTCTCAAAATTGTGCCCCAAATAGCAAATCTCATCTAAATCATCCTCTATATAAACGAAGTTTAAAAAAATGGAAGAAAAAAAATAAAAACTGTAAAAAGCACTAAAAGCACTAAAAGCACTAACCAAAAATTTAAAAAGCACAAAATTAGTGTTTTTCCTTAGTTTGGCACTATGGATAAAATTTTGGCGTTTTGAGGCATCAAAAAGCACCATAAATAGTGCCAAAAGCACTAAGTTGGCATCGCTGACACTAGCACAGCTTAAAATATTTCTCTTTAGTTGAACCCAATCTGATATAAATTCAGCTTACATTTGGGGACAACTCAAAATATTTCTCTTTAGTTGACTCTGGAGAAGGTACTTTTATATCAAGAATAGGAATACAACTGTATTTTGTTTTGGCTAAAGAGTAGAGAAAATGATGTAGGGTTTTCACAGTGGGTAGATATGACTAATGTACATCGATTTCTTGAAAAAAGTGAAAATTAGAAAATGTTGTGTGCAACCAGTGCAATATGTCCAACTGCTTGATGGCGCTGTGAAATATGGCCCCAGGAAATATGGCCTCAAAAAATAAATGAGAATTGACCCCAAATTTGGGGCTTTTTTTCATAAAGCAATATGACCCCATTTTTTTAATGAAAAATTACCCAAAAAAAATTAAAAATAGCCCTAAAAATTAAATGAAATATGACACTAAATTTGGGGTAATTCTTCATTATGGAAAATCATCTTAAAATTTGTAATAAATTTTAACCACAAAACACAGAAAGTATATTTTCCTCTGTATTATAACAAACACCGGCTACGCTAACTAAAGCACCTCTGCATAGCCGGCAAGGATTTTCTCCACTTTGGTAAAGGAATTCGAGTTTTTTATACCATCCCTAGAAATTTTAATTTCAAAAGATTTTGTTATTCGTGCCCAATTCCCAGTTTTTATTCTCGATAAAAACACTTGAAATTTATTGTTGATGGGATAAGCTATTCCTATGCGCATTTCACTGGTTGCTTGGGCCAGATCATCAGGAAACTTCATCCATAAAGATTTTAGAAAAACTAAAGATATTAAACCAAATAAAACTGTTAAACGTATAAGACTTATAGCAACAGTTCTACTTGTAAAAATATCAAAGTTTAAACAAAACACATCAACAATAAATTTATTGCGGTAGATTTTCATTTCTTTATATTTGCATTTTATATTAGTTAATGAAAAATAGCCCCAAAGAAAAAATTTTGATTTTTCATTCCTTGATATTGGGGTCATTTTCCACTCCACTTAAAATGCAAAAAAAAACCCCAACGAAAAAATGAAAAATAACCCCAAAAACAAACAAAAAGCCCCAACATTGCGTGTTGTTGTGTCTCGTGTAAAATTTTGTGGCCATTCATCTTTTTCTTTTTGGGGCCATATATCCTGGGGTCATTTTGCGCACCGCCTGATTTATAAGGAAGGAATGTAGTGGTTGTTTTATTCAGTTAAGAAATGAAAGGAAGCATTTTGATGCTTCTAGAAGTAAATTTTGCAATAGCTGTTACTTAACTGCCCCTAAGTAATCTAATAAATAGTCACATGTACTTTTGTTATCTAACGAGAGTTAGACTTAAGCCTTCACCCAGAACTGTAGGGTTGCCCTTACGGGAATTTGCCCATGTTTACATTTGAATTTTATTGTTTATTCTAAAAGTTAAAATTCGTGTCCACTGTTGCATTGAAATTCAATTAGTCTCAACGGTTTGTGGATTTTTGTTTTATTTTTTTTTTTCTTGATAGGCTTGTATTCAGTTTTGTGTTGCCATTTTTGCTCCCTCAAATAAGAAAAAAAAAAACAATAAAAATTGCACAAAATGAAAATAGAAAAAAAAACTTTGTTTTTATTATTATTTGTGTTAATTGTTATGGTTTTGAATGTTTTTGTTGTTTTTTATGCAAAAACTAAGAGAAAAACAAACTCATAGAAAAGTTTATTTGCTTAACATTTATTACATTCATAGTGGGCTTTTAGGAGTAGAGTAGTTGAGTACTTTTTAGTTTAGTTTCGACATAATATACTTTTAGGAGTAAAGTATTTCAGTGTTTTTGCAGTTTATTTACAATTTTATAAAAGTCTATTTCGATTCAATTTAGTTTTTTTTTTTGTATTACTAATTTATATTTGCGTTGAACTAAAAGTATTTGTTTTTAACTGTTTTTTGACCGCAAAATTTTTACAAATAGAAAATCAAGTATTATTGTGTTTGTGGGCTTTTATTTATTGTGGAAAATTTCCACTAAAAACTCAACCGTATAAATTACAATATATAGAGCAATTGTAATAGAGGTTATGTGGAGTTCAACAGTTTTTTTTTTAATTTTTAAATTTTGGGTTGGTTTAGAAAAGTCATATTGGTTTCTTTACGGTCAAATAATTTGGATAATTTTTACTTTGTAACAGTTATTTGATGTTTGAAAAAAATACATATAAAAAAAGCTTAAAAAATGTTTGACTGCAGCAGCAATTTGACTTTAAACAAGATACCCAAACTAATTTATTTTTGTTTTTAAAATAACTAAGCTAAATTGCATATTTTGAGTTTTTGTTAAGACTAGGTGACCCGACACACGTTGTCCTGTCCAAATTAGGAAAAATGTTTGCGTTCGATTTTTAAAATCCGTTAAAAAGATACGAACATTTGAAAGAAAAATTAGTCAAATCGATGGAGCCGTTTTCTGATTTTAGGTAAATCGAAAAAAGTGGGCATTTAAGTGGGGGTAAAAACCTAAGTTGGACCATGGCGATGATTTAAAGAAAAATTCGTCCAAATCGGTCAAGCCGTTCTCAAGTTATGCTATTAATAGAAAAAGTGGGCGGGGCAAAATTTTATTTTTGTATAAATCTAAGTTGGACCATGGCGATCATTTTAAAGAAAAAATCGTCACAATTATTTATGTAGATGTCATTGGTGGTGCAATATGAAAATTGGATTTTGCCACGCCCCTCCGCCCGCAGACCGAAAATCAAAAATCAGACTTCACAGTGTCACCAGCCTGAATATTCTGAAGATTTCCTGAAAATTTCATCAAAATCGGCTCAGCCGTTTTAGAGTCCATACGTTACATACATACATACATACATACATACATACATACATACATATATACATACATACATACATACATACATACATACATACATACATACATACATACATACATACATACATACATACATACATACATACATACATACATACATACATACATACATACATACATACATACATACATACATACATACAAACCCCATAGGACCGGGCTCAGGCTACTATGGGGGTCAGCGGGTGGCGGATAGCTGAACGACCTACAGATATGTAGGCCAGCTGCGATAGATAAGCAGTCCCCGACCGAGAGCGGCAGGGCCAGAGGGCGTACTACAAAAAGTTGAATGTGCCTGACGAAGGAACTGTGACATGGCAAATGGATCCCGCCATCTAAATATGGGTCTCCCCACAAGGGATGCTTTCAAGAGAGGAGCAATGAGGAGAGTGATGCCTCCGTGGTTTTCCAAATCATAAATCCAGGAGCGTCTGAAATGCAATTCATAAAAATATAAAATGTGTTATGTTAAAAAAAATAAAATATAATAACAAAATACTACTGGAAAAACTGTTGCGTGCGTTATGTAGCGTACATCACAAAGGGTTCACGGCTGTTGTCAAAAAATCACAACATTTTTTGGCTGCGAATTAGTGCGTTTAGAATTCTCCTATAGTAATCTTTCTTTTAGGAATTAGATTTTGTATACCTTATCATGCCAAATTCGCTTAAAATTAGGAAAACGCACTTCAACCTTTGAAGTTACTTTCACTTTTTGTAGCGTGCGTCACAAAACTTTGTGATCAATTATTTCGCAACAAATACTTGCTAAGAAGTTATGATATTTGCCACTCGTAAGTACATATTAATGTCGCTAAATACTATACATACATAAGTTGAAGCTATCTTTTTTGAAAAGCCAAAACAAGTTTATATATCAATCAGAAAACACGTGCGAATGTAGCGTTCGTCACGCAGGATTTGCCCATATGCAAAAGTTTTACACTTCATAAGAACATTTAGCATATCATTTGTATACATAAGATATAATATTGGCCCAAGTTCTGATCCTTGAGGAACGCCATTACCTGAGTTGGTTTTGTCACTTAATAGTTCAAAGATGTTGACCCGGAAAGTTCTAAAGTTAAAATAGTTATTAAAACATTCCAAGCATTTGCCTCTTAAGCCGTTTCTCTCCAACATATGAAGTAGTTTGAAATTGTCAACTGCCTTACTAAAATCTATAAATAATGTATGACAGTGTAATTTTTTCCTTCAGTTGTAGTTCTAGTTCAGTTCTAGTTAATTGTATTTGTAGTTTTAAGTTAATTCTAGTTAGGTTTAAAGCTTAAATTCAAGTTCAGATTATAAATCAGGTTTTAGCTTTGGTTTCAGTTAAGCTTAGGCTCTAGTACAGATTTTATTTATGGTTCCAGTTCAAGTTTGAACACAGGTTCTCATTTATGATTAAGTTTAGGTTTTAGTTGCGGGCTTAGTTTAAGCTCTAGCTTAGTTTATAGATCAGTATCGTATTTAAATTCTAGTTATATTTAGTTCAAGTTACAGTTAAACTATTAATTTGGTCAAATTTAACCTATTTTTAACATATCCTTGATTTTAAAGTTAAATGACCTTTTGTATTTCTGCTATAACATTTCCCTCCCCTCTCTTGCAAAAATATTATTGATGTTTTCGTATTAACCATATGTTTCCTTAGTTATGGTTTATGTTTTTACTTCCCTTAATACTCTACTCATATGAATTAAGAACAAAACATAATAATAACAAATTCAGTAAACTTTTTTGTGTTGTAGAAAAGTTTTCACCAAACTCACACAGTGCGTATTTTTTTCATTTGAAATGATTACATTTAATTTAAAGTAATAAAGCTTACACTAGTCAAGCCAACTTTTGCATTTGAAATTATTCTCATTGAGTTTTTTATATTTTTAATTGGTTTAAAGAGCGGCTGTAGCATTCAGATTCTAATTCGAAAAGAAAATTTAGTATTAATATTTTTAAGCAAAATCATTTTTAAAATTGATTTTCAATTGCAAGTGCATATTTAACCTTTAAGTGTATACCTGGGTCTGGCCAGGCATTTTTTGACTTTTTCCAGTTTTTTTTTTTTTAATTGTATACATAATTATTAAATATATTAGAACGAAACTTTATGTTGTCCTCAATCGAAGTGCTTCTTAAAAAAAAAAAACGAGAAAAAAGTGTAAATTTTAACACCGTGGTCGTGGCAGTTGGCCAAATGAAAATTTTGTGGATATTGAATCCACCTGAGCCGGGCCAGGCACTGTAGGCATAATATAGGGCACAATGGAATAATATGGCGAATAACATACAAAGGTTAAATTTTAAGGGCTGTTGTTGATTTTGAATAAAACACAAATTATGTAGGAAATTGTTGTCATTTCTTTTTATTACGATAATATTGGTATGGTTCATTTATGTATTGAACAAAATATCGGCCAAATAGCCGCTGCAAGCTCGGCGGCACACCTCTATCCGATGGTCCAAATTTTCGATGAGGCTGAGGCGTAATTGAGGTTCTATGCCGTTAATGTGCCGAATTATCTCATCCTATAGCTTTTGAATTATTTCTGGTTATCGACTTACACCTTTTCTTTCAAATAACCCCAAACAAAGAAGTTCAACGGTGTCAAATCACATGATCTTAGCGGCCAATTGACATCGCCACCACGTGAGATAACATGACCATTGAATTTGTTGCGCAAAAGAGCCATTGTTTCGTTAGCTGTGTGGCAGGTGGCACCGTCCTGTTGGAACCACATATCGTCCACATCCATATCTACCAATTCGGGACATAAAAAGTTCGTTATCATCTCACGATAGCGAACACCATTCACAGGTCCTGCATGACCGGCCTTATTTTTGGCCCGATGATACCGCCAGCCCATAAACCGCACCAAACAGTAACGCTTTGTTTCTTATAATATTATTGTTGTGAAGAGTGACTTTTTTTTACCTGCTATTTTTTGGTTTTTTATTACAAACCTCGTCATGCTATATTATCATCTTTCTTGTTGTTGTACTTTTTTAAAGTGTCCAAAAATAGACTGCATGTGTTTTTTGTTGTAATTCTTATATTTCACATAAAGAAGTGTTGCTTACGATCAAATAAAAAAAAATGCAAAAAGACGACAACATTAAAAAGCGTTAAATATTTCATACAAAATTATGAAAACTTGAAACCAATAACGCGTTTATTATATTTTTGAATAGTTGTCAACATTTTTGTTGGTTAAATAAAAATCAAACAAAAATTTTAGGCGGCATGAAATAACACCCCAAAATATAACCCCCCAAAAAAATAATGAAATAACCCCCCAAAGCGTGGGGCCTTATTTCATATGCAATAAAGCCCCATTTTTGAAAATGAAATTAGCCCCAAACGAAATGAAATAACGCCCCAAACATAAATTAAATAATTCCCTAATTTTTGGGGGCTTATTTCATAAGAAATAAAACCCCAATTTCTGAAATGAAATAAAGGCCCAATATATGTAATACAATTAATTATACAGTTTTGTTTTAAAGAATCACGCGATATATATAATGGTATGATATAACAAACATAAGCTTCGCCAACTAAGGCTTTTCCGCATAGCCGGCCTTCGGCCGGGCGCAATTACTTTTTCCTCTATGGTATAACAAACACCGGCTTCGCTAGCTAAAGCTTCTCTGCATAGCGCCAGGATTTTCTCCTCTATAGTATACAAATACCGACTCGACCCGGCTACGCAGAGAAGGTTTAGTTAGCGAAGCCGGTGTTTGGTATACCATATAGAAGAAAACCATTGCGCCCGGCCAAAGGCCGGCTATGCAGGGCAGCTTTTTTTTATCGAAGGCGGTGTTCTGTATACCAAAGTGGATAAATCCTTGCGGCCAAAAACGTTTTCATTATAAATTTGAAAATGAAATAATCCCCCAAAAAATATATTGGGGCTTTATTTCATAATGATTTTTTGGGGTATAATTTCATATGAAATAATACCCCAATTAAAAAAATTAAATAACACCCCAAACAAAATGAAATAACCGCCCAAAAATCGTTTTTGTTGTTCTCTGTACAAATTTTTGGGGGGTTATTTCATTTTTTTTTTGGGGTTATTTCATGTTGCCAAAATTTTAATTGAATCAGTAAAACAATTTGTAGAAATTAAAAAAAAATGTTCAAACAAGCGTTTGTTTGAAAATAATTCGGCAATAATTTTTTCTGTGTATCTTCCAATTTGGGCCATAGCGGACACCATTTACAGTAACTGCCTGACCGGCCTCATTTTGGAAAAAACACGGCCAAAATACGCCCATTTTCATATTAAGCCTAAATAACTTTAACTGGTTGTTCGATTGTGTCAGTCTGAAATTGAGAAATGTCAAATGAAATGCTGAAAAAATCTTGAAGTTAAGGTGTGGTTCACATACAATAATATTTTAAAGTGGATATGGGCTTAAGCTGGTTTCAGTTTCTTACGAAATAATTTGCATAAAATCTAGCTGCATATGTAAAGGGTTTTTTCAAAGCGAATTTTATTGCATACATATGTACATAAGAGCACTTCAAAAATGTTAAGCCCTTTCTTAGTTTCAAAATAAAATATTTAATTTAAATGTAATTGTTTACAAACTTATTTTAAAATAATAACAATTACCCCACAAACTAATAAAACAAAATTACACAATTAAATATTCAAATGTTTATATTTTTTCCAACCCAAAAAGGAAGTGCAGAAAAAATGCGACAACAATTATAATGACACATACATGTCATCTGTCACTGGCAAGCAGTCATCAATCATCAACTTGTATAATACATACATTTATTCATTACAAACATGTCGTTCTGTTTGTCTGTCCTTTTTCAGTTCAGTTTTTCCTGTTAACTCATCCAACTTTATTTCCCCCTCTGGACAATGTTTTTGTTAGTGCAAAAGTTTTACTTAATTCCAAATGTTTCACATAGTTGGCCCAAATACGCAAAAGTCATTCACTTTAATAAAGTTTTCTGATAAATCTGTCAAACAAAAAAAAAAAAAAAGACAAAAAACACAACACCAGAAAAATTAAACAAAAAAAAATAAAGGAATTAATTGTTTGATATAGAAGAATGTTGAATTGTAATTGTACCACATATTCAAATTTGTTCTAGTTATTTGCAACTTTTTATCATAAGAGAATGGGAAAATGTCCAAAAATAAAGTTTTTATTTGTTTCAGGGTTTTATTGGTTAATTCAAAATTTTTTCATTGTCTTATAAATGTGTAATGTCATCATCATCATATCTAACTTGCTAGTCCTTTTCGTCATCCTTAATGTCACAATCATCATAATCGTAGGCATTACTCTCTCTTGTTTTTTTCTTTCATCTCCCTTTCTGCCTGGATTATAACATGACCATCACTTTAACATTCATTAATCCCCCGTTTGTGGCCCATCACAATTGTTGCAAACCATTTTTACAATGCCACCAACAATGTTGCCCATGTTTTGGCTATGAGAGGTTTGTTTGGTTTGACTTTGGAGCCAAAATGAATTCTACAGAAATTTTAATACATTTGGGAAATTAACAGCACAACAGAATACAATAGAATATAAAACATACAATGTCGACAAATTACATGTATAAATTGATATTAATGACATTAAATTAATTGCATATGTTTAGGTATTTAAAATAAATGTTAATTTGGCTTTGCATGAGTGTGGGAGATTGTTTAAATGTTGATGGGATATGTGAAAAAAATTATAAATTATAATAATTTATAAGGATAATTATGTTAGATGAAGGGTTTGTTTAGGCACAGATTAAGAACAATGTGGCATAAATCTAAAGAAGACGTACTGCAACCTATTTTGTAGATAGCCCCGAAACGAGTGTGCATATGCCCAGTAGCATACAAACATATGCAAAGTTTAAGGATCCGCTTAGATTCAAACATTTGTTTTTCTTAAGATTTTGACTTTTACAGTTTATACATGCTGCTAGTAAGGTACATTTTTCATTCTATTCTTCATTGGTGTGGAACATGTTAGAACAGTTAGCACATATTTTTCAGTTTTTGCATCTTTTAGCTACATGACCGAATTGTTGGCAGTTTTTACATTTTAATGGTAGTGGTATGTAAGGACGCACTCTAACTTTTTCGTAGCCAATTCCGATATCGGAAGGAATAGTAGTAGATGCAAAAGTAAGCACTATTAAGCCAGTTTCTAATAACTTTCCATCCGTATTTTTTAATATTTTTTTAACGTATTTAATTTTTTTCTATTCCTCTTAAATCGTTGGAGTAAATAACTCCCTTAGCATAATAAGGACCAGGGTGTTCTTTGATTTCTATTTTAATTTCTGGCGAAAGAGATGATAATTGAATAAGTTTATTTGCTTGGACAAAAGACTTAGTTTGAATGAGTATGGATCCGTTTAACAGTTTTTTACATTGTACTACTTTTTTAATTAAAAAAGGGGATACATTGGCCAATGTGTCAGAGTTGTCTATTCTTTCCATTACGAGAAATTTCTCAGCAGGTGACAAAATGTTAAGATGTTTAGATTTGTCAAAAGCAAAAAGAGGGGTTGGACGCCCACCACGATCAGGGGGGTCAGTACCATTTTAAAGTAAGTTTTTGGTTTTCTTGCTTTTTTATTTGTTAAGGTGTTATGATACTTGCTATTTTTTGTATAGGATTTTTTTAGGATTGACTGAATGAAACACCAAATGCGAGAAAGAACAAGAAATACAATTTGATAAAATGTAAACAAAACAAACAATACTGCCCATGTTTTTTCCCCACAAAAAACCGTCATAAAAGCTAAAAATCGCAAAAAAAAAAGTTAAAACCCGTTTCTTTCGATCAAAAACTAAAAAAATTGGCAACAGTGCTAACAATTAATCTAGAAATGTCAATTTTAAGTTAAAAAATTTTATATTTTTTTTGACAGTCTTAGATTAGTTATCGATAACACATGTATATTTGTTTGACATTTCAAGATTTTTTATGACATAATCATACTCTTTACACTTAGTCAGTTTTCCTATGCAAATATATTTCCACTGTTCTCCAATATAGAAAAAATACAAAAAATAGCAAGTATCATAACTGCTTTAGCAATAATATGTATATTTTTATTTATTTTAATGTTTTTTTTTTTTTTTGCAAAAACAAAAATAAATGAATAATAAGTTTTGTTATTTTTGGGAGAAACCGTTATACCCAGCAAAAACTTTGCTTACAAAATAAGCAGAAAAATAATGAGAATTTGACGAGCCAACTACTTACTCTTCTACTAGAAAAAGTACTTAATTTTGTTCAAGATGTCCCAAAAGTAATCCTTTATAATTAAGCCTATTATAATCAAAAAAATAATATGTTTTTTTATACTTAAAATTTTTATAAAAATATATAGTCAATAAAGTAAAAATTTTTTTTTTATTTTTTATTATCTATTTTTTATTTTTTTTAATTTTATTTTTTTTTTTTTTTTTCTTATTTTATTTTTTTCTGTCTCTGGCGGGATTCGATCGCGCAACCTCGATGCTGATAGACTAGCTCGCTACCAGCTAGTCTACCGGGGCAGTGTAGTTTTTGTATTAAAAAACTATATTTTTTGACTATAATGACTATAATGACATTTTTATTGTCATAATGAAAATTTAAATTTTTCTGTATATTTAAGATATAATAATAAAGTTATTATTTAATATATAACTAATAATCCAACAAGTGGCGAATAAAGCTACAAAGTAATGAATTCTTGAAGTCATTAAAAGTAGAATTGTAAGTAAAGTTTTTGCTGGGTATTTACTTTAAGTAGTTGCGAGTTAAGTCTTTACACGGAGAGCGCTAAATATCGACTGAAAACAAAGGTAAATGAAAAAATTTATTCTTAATCATTAAGTCATCAATCGGCAGATGAAGATAAGGAAAATACCAAGAAATTAATTGAATGTTTGGAAGAGGCTGGATTGTCTAATATTTCCACTTACTTAAAAGGTAAGTTTGCTTTTTGACTAAGACTAAGAATCAGGTATTTATATACTATTGTAGACGCATAGTTTACTTTTGGTTCGCGGCAAAATTTAGACAGAAAGGATTTAAGGGAGGCTATTCCACTCGGTGGAATCCAAGCAAAGTTCTGCGGCAAACTCTTTGCATGGAGGAAGGTAAAGGTAGGTGTTGCCCTTCAAATCTACCTAATCGATTTTAAAGTAAGATAATCGTGGTTGGCGAATTTAAAATATTCCTGCGACTGTTTGGCAATAGATAAAAGGAAATAAGTTCACGTTCTCTTTAATCTATTACCAAACAGTCGCAGGCGTATTTTAAATTCTCCAACCACGATAAGGGTGACTGTTTTTTTTTTGTACTTAATTATTTTTAGTTTGGAATTTAAGATGACGCAGACTCATTTAAACCTTAAATAAGAAGATGGGCGGAAGACAGCAGTCTTGATAGTACATACATCTTAAGCGATATCCCCTTTAGTCGAAGTAATATTTTGAAATGTCTCAAAAATCTGAATAAATTGTAGCATCAATTATAACCTGGTATTTGGAGTTTGCATTTTAATTTGAATAACGCTTTAATATTAAATCAAAGCTTATTTTTAAATTGTTCCATTCTTAATTTAATATCGTTATACAATCAAATCCCGATAATTCGTACCCCGATAAATAGTTATTCCCGATAATTCGTAATACACTGTCGGTCCCTTGAAAAACTCTCGTTAATTCGTAAAATTGCCATACAATTTGTTCCCCTCGCTAATTCGTAATTTTTTTTCAAATAAAATCTTCTTTACCTCTTATAAATCGTAATTGTTTGCTAACTACCACTTATAATTCGTAATATGTATAACAACAGAAACATGGAAATAATGATTTTTGTTTACCGATTTGATTTTTTTGCGTAGGTTTCGCTTGTGTGTGTGTGTGTTTGTTTTCTTAAGATCAGTTTGTAACATGACTAATTTTTATGTATTTTATTTTTAACAATTGTTTTTTTATCGCTTTGGTAAAAAAAAACCCCGTTAATTCGTATTTATTTTATTTTAACCCCGTTAAATCGAAAACCAGGATTCCACTGTATTTTATTTCTAAAATAAAAAATATATTTTCGATAAATTTTCCACATTGTTTCAAAAAGACGACGGCATTGTTTAATAAGAATTCCAGGCCGAAAAATATTATTTCTATATTGTTTCCATATTATTTCTATAATGTTTCCATAGTAAAATTATCAAAATAGGGCAACTTTAAATTAATATTCACCCCTATCGTGAAAAATTTTTCCTCTTTTCACATATTTTGCGATCATGAACAACTCCCATGAAAAAATGTAATTCAAAGGAGAATAATTACGTGAAAAAATGTTCACGGGAAAAAATTCCCCTTATCGTGAAAAATTGTTTCCCTCGTAATTTGTTCACATTTCCCTTAGATTTTCTCACTTTATTTTTGCTAGGGAACGGAACATGTATGTAAGAAGCTCCTCCTATAAATCGAATATTAAGGGTTAATAAAGTTAAAAAGGCACAAACCGATATATTGCTCAACAAAATGCAAAACAATAGGTCGATTGCCTGCAGATTTGTGAATCTTTCGATTGACTTGGTGGCAGAATTTTGGAAAATATTTTACTACATTAAATTTAAAAAGTGCAAAAAACTAACGTTGTAATCAAACTATCCCTCCATACTATATGTTTTGCTTTATTATTTTAACTTTTCTTTAAAATATATACATGTATATTTTTGAACAAAAATTTCATTGATTTTAAATTTTTTTTAATCTTTCTTCATTTTTTTAAATTCACTGGAACTGATAGCGTGAAAAATTTTCCACGTGAGATTCACTATTGCTTTTTCCCCTTCGAGGGGAATGAAAATTTCATGGGAACAAAAATTCCACGTGTTATTCACGATAGGAGTGATTATTTCATATTAAAATAAATGATTTTTGTTAATTTTTTTTTTATTTTATACTAGCAGTTTGGTCCCGTCTCTGTTCGGGATTATCCAAATAAAAATAGAATGTAAAAATGTCCAAGGGACGCTGTGGCAATTCATTATTATATTGTTGAAAGTATAAATAAAGTTTGAATAAATATTAAAAGAAATACTGGAGAATTTTGTAAATAAATAATTGCCCAAGCGCTATCTTCCGGGTCAAAATATCATCAGCAAATTTTCTTTTGTTTTATAAATATGTATATTTTATGAATTTTAGCCAAATCGTACCATAAATTAAAGAAATTAAAATAATACTAAAACAGAAACACCTATCGGGATTAAACCTAAGAGAAACCTGACTAAACTCAAAATTTTGTAACTTTTGTTTTTAGTTCGGTATTAATGATGAAGCTGTTTCAGTACCAGTTATGGCTAAATAAAACTTAATGCACTACGATGTCCCTTGATTTGTACTTCCAGTAGTGGCAAAGCTTTGTTTTAGTGTTTAACAATTTCAACCATGCAGAGGTACACAATTGAGCAACGCGTTAAGATTGATGAAGCCTTTTACGGAAATGGGCGTTCAAATCAAAATGCATTTCGTGATTTTTTTATTCAGCATAATCGACCAAATGTGTCCACAATCAGGAGAATTATGCGCAGATTTCAGCAAACCGGGTCTGTAGGAAACGTGAAAACACCTGTGTACGCTCGCCCAGTTCATACTGGCTAGCGGCGTCATCGGGCTGTACTTCTTCGTAAATGCGGTCGGCCAAGCAGTACCGCGAGATGATTACGAGCTTCTTGTGGCCAGAAATTGAGAATTCAGACCTGAACGAAACAATGGCTATTTTGCTCGAGAAAATCAAAGGGCGTGTTTTCTCACGCCGCACAGTGGTATTTTTTTTGCAAAAAGTCTATTTTTTACAGTTATTTTTTAGAAATCTTATGATGCAATTCTGTAGAGAAATGTTTCATTAGTAGAAACCCATGATTTGTTTTCGAAAAAAATAAAATTTTGTATAAAAAAGAGTGTGGTAAAGTTATCTAAATATTATACAACGAAAACTGATGAAAATTTTACTACATTTCAGTTGGTTATACAATAAATATGGTTTAAGTACGAATAGTTTTAGAGCATTCTTATTAAAATATAGTATTTTAAATTTAATAGGAAAGAAAAATTATTTAAATTACATATATAGTTTAAGAGATCTGAGCAAATCAAAATGACTCCAAAAAATGTAGCATTTGCAGTTTTTATTAGAAAAAAAATAAGTTAGCTCGGTCTACCTCCGTGTTAGTACTACTACTAAATTAAAGTTTGGAATGTTTTCTTTCATTTTATGGTAAAAAATTCTGCGACTTTTTGCGATCGCTGAACAAACTTATAAATTTTGTGATAAAACTCACGTGCGGATATGCCAACAAACCTGAGCACGCATACCTCTACATTTGCAGACGACACAGCATTTATTAGCGTTAACCATGACCCAAAAGTCGCATCGCAAAATCTGCAGTCCCACATCAATGAACTAGAGGCATGGCTAGAAAAATGGAGAATAAAGGTTAACCCGGCTAAATGTGCTCACTTAACTTTCACGCTCAGAAGACAAACGTGCCCAGCAGTAAAAATAAATAACATCACTGTTCCGGTAGAAAACCATGTAAAGTACTTGGGAGTTCATATAGATAGACGTTTGACCTGGTCTCGTCATATCGAAGCGAAAATAACGGCTATGAAACTTAAAGCAGCTCAACTACATTGGCTTCTCGGTAGAAACTCAAACTTGTCTTTAGACAACAAAGTTCTTCTATACAAGTCCATCATAAAACCAATATGGACATATGGCATCCAATTATGGGGTACTGCATGCGCATCTAACATCCAAAAGCTTCAAAGAAGACAGTCTAGAATATTACGACAAATTGTCTGCGCCCCATGGTATATACGTAATGATATTATCCACAGAGATCTCAACGTCCCCACTATCCAGGAGGAAATTAAAAAATATTCAATTAGCTACATCGGTAAACTAATGGTTCACCCTAACTACCTCGCTCGGGGTTTGCTTCAGTTCGAAGGTCACCAGAGGCTAAAAAGAACCGATACTTTGAGCCTTACTAGAAGACAGTCTTAAAAATTTGAATACAGCAGTTAGTGGTTACACAGGTAACAACTAATAAACAACAAGTAGAATTAAGATTTGAATACATATTGTAAATTTCGATAAGAAAGATTCAATAATAAAAATAAATTATTAAAAAAAAAATTAAAAAAAAAAAATAAAACTCACGTATTTTTTGTGAATTTTTACAATAAATAGCAATGCATATTACTAGTAAAAGGTTTTGTATATTTTTAGGCTTTTACTTTTTAATAACTGATTGACAGCAATATCAAAAAAGTGCATAACAAAAAAAGAAAAACAAAACCATATGAATATTTGAAATAATAATATTTGCCAAAAAAAGTTTAAGAAAACTATTAAACCTAACTAATTTTTAAAATGGGTTCCTTTTGTGTTTCATATAGTGAATTGTGCAAGGAACTTATAAATTGCAATAATAATGTGGATATATTAACTGATTTCATTTTGGGTTCAATGGGCGGTGGGTGGAGGGTGTGGCCAATTTTGATTAAACTTTATATTTTTCTTAATTGAGCTAAATAAAGGCTCAGAGCAAAATTTAAAAAACTTTGGGCCAAAAAAAAATTTTGGGTTCTATGGGCGGTGGGTGGAGGGCGTGGCGAATTTTGATGAAACTTTTTATTTTTCTTAATTGAGCTAACCAAAGGCCAGAGCAAAATTTCAACATTCTACGAGCACTCCTTATATTTTTTGCCAAACATTATATGGACAAATCCCTCTGTGCGCCGTGGCGATATTATTTGGCCGCCACGATCATGTGATTTGACACCGTTGGACTTCTTTCCTGGCGATATTAAAAAGAAAATGTGTTTGTAAGTCAATAAGCCAAGAACTATTTAAGGCTGCCAAAGGATGAAATAATTCGGCACATTAACGACATTGAATCACAATTATGTCTCAGAGTCATTGAAAATATGGGCCATCGGATAGAGGCTTGCCACCGAAGCCGTGGCGAGCATTTGGCCGATATTTCGTTTCACACATAATTGTCATAGATCCTTCTATCATAATAAAAACTATTAAGATAATTCTCTGAAAACTATTTGTTTTTCTTATAATTAACGTGGTGCATTTTGTTTGGACAATCCATTTTAAGGTAACGTCTATGCTGCTTTCTTTTATTAATGAACGATCCAACGATGCCAATTTTTTTTTAATAAAATCTATAGATTTTAATTTTATTTTAAAAAAATTGTTAAGAAAGAAACGGCTTAATTTATAAAAAATAAAACAGGTTTATAAAGGGTTTACGAAACGGATTTTGTATGAAAATTTCTTTAATAAACTGTTTGTTAACCTGTTATAATTTTTATAAATAAGTCCGAAATAAAATAATAATAAATAATCACAGTGGGATATTCTTTACGAGACTGAGAACAATGTGTTGTCGAATTGACAACTAAATGTTGTCAAAATAATAGCAACATGTTTTCGAAACTAGGCTATTATAAAGTAAATATGTTAACAGTTTGTAGTCAGAATGAGACAACGAGGTGGCTTAAAAATCTTAACACAAAACGTTATCAAATCGAACACAAACAAAAAGTAAGCCAAGTTACTTTTGACAACAGATTGTGTTCATTTTGGTATTTTTAAACCGAATTTTTTCTCTGTGCAAACAATAAAGTGTATAATCTGGTTCGGCTTCAATATTAGTTGCACTAAGACTTATTTAATAAAGTAGCGCTTTGAAACTTAAAATGTATGTTTTATTCGGTGCTATTTTTCACCAAAGTATTTTATATAAACTACTGCCGCCATCTATGCGGAAAGACGGCTAATTTTGGGGCCGCTCTCGTATGTTAATTTATTTGTATTGACTTACCTATTGCAGAAGGAAAATAACCTGTAAAGAACAAGAAAAATTTATTTTTAAAAACAAATAAAAATTATGATAAACAATATGTTATGCTATTATTATTATTTTCTGCTCAAAGGTATACAAGTAACTAGGTAAATAACTACTTCTACCAGTTCCAAAAAAAGTTATTAAAATATTTATTAGACAGTACACAAATGCACTCAGCAACTGCAGAACTACTGTGAAAAGGAGTAAACATTATAATAAATACAAGAACATAAGAAACGATTTAGTATTGGACAAAGACGAAACTAAAACCTACTTTAGAGCAGTACTGTTAAATTAGTCTTCGACCCAGAACTGAAAATTGGTAACACAGGTCGACATTGAAACATTTTTTTTTAAACCACTTTTATATAATACACTGTGCAACAAAGTCGGGTCATCGCCGCCAGCCCCAACACTTGCAACGCGAAATGAGAGTAGACTACTTGTAGAGCAAATCTGCCAAAGAGTTTTGAAAAGTTAGCTCGGGTTCCCGAAATATGGGGACCTAAAGTTTTAGAATTTTTTGAAAACGCGTTAGGTATAAGTCAAAAAAAATATACTTAATGTACTTCTTAGCTAAAAAATAATTTCAGATATCTTCAGTAGAATTGCATGGCGATTCTTTCCTTAGAATATATTAACCCTCTAACACTCATTTTAGGGGGTAATTTTTGTCCTTTTTTAATCCCCACATTAAAACGGCGCTTTATAGGGTTATAAAGTTCTACGAATATTTTTTGCATCAAATTTCACTAGGGGTCTTCTAAGACCAAAAGTTAGTGCAATGTATTTGAAACGGGGCCCGGAATTTCGAAAGTCAGTTTTACATACATACTTTGCACGAACTTTTGGTCTTTGAAGACCCCTTGTGAAAATTGATGCAGAAAATATTTGTGGATCATTTTAGCTTTCTAAAGAGCCGTCTTTGTGTAGAGATTAATAAAAGACAAAAATGACCCCTTAAAATGAGTGTTAGAGGGTTAATATATTCAAAGCAAAGAATCGCCATACAATTCTACTTAAGACATCTGAAATTACTTTATAGCTTAGAAGTACATTTAGTATACTTTTCAAAAAATTCAAAAGCTTTTCGGGAACCCGTGCTATCTTTTCCAAACCCTTTGGCAGATTTGCTCCACAAATATTCTAGTCTCATTTCGCGTTGCAAGTATTGAGGCTGGTTTTTTTTTTTTTTTTTTTTTTTGCACAGTGTTATAAGATAAGGGAACTTTTGTGTTTTTTGCTGTATACTTACTTCTCTTTCAGCCACCATCTGGTTTCAAGGTCTGGTTCAATTTAAATCATTATATCTTATTTTAAAGGCTACTAAGCAACGCGTCGAATAGTGACTTTGATCGGATCAAAATGCTTAAGTTTAAGTGGATCAAAGCTAACATTTTTAATTGAAACAGATTTTGACTTTGGATGTTGGCTGAAGGAAAAGTGTAAAGAGAGAAACACAAATGTAACATTATCTGATAAGTGCGACGTAATGATCGGCTTAACCATGCCAAAACTGTTTAAAAAGAAAACTTTTAAACAGTTTTAAAATATCGATCGCGACCACGGCGGCACACCTCCATCCGATGGTCCAAATTTTCGATGACCCTGAGGCATAATGGAGGTTCTATGCCGTTAATGTGCCAAATAATCCATCCTTTAGCTCTTGAATTGTTGCTGGCTTATCGATGTACACCTTTTCTTTCAAATAACCCCAAAGAAAAAAGTCCAACGGTGTCAAATCACATGATCTTGGCGGCCAATTGACATCGCCATTACGTGAGATAACACGGCCATTGAATTTGTTGCGCAAAAGAGCCATTGTTTCGTTAGCTGTGTGGCAAGTGGCACCGTCCTGCTGAAACCACATATCGTCCACATCCATATCTTCCAATTCGGACCATAAAAAGTTCGTTATCATCTCACGATAGCGAACACCATTCACAGTAACTGCCTGACCGGCCTCATTTTGGAAAAAATACGGCCCGATGATGCCGCCAGCCCATAAACCGCACCAAATTGTCACTTTGTGGTTGCATGGGTTTTTCGTCAATCATTCTTGGATTATCATTCGGCCAAATGCGGCAATTCTGCTTATTGACGAATCCACTGAGGTGAAAGTGCGTGTCACGAAGTGCACGATATGCATTTTGATTTGAACGCCCATTTTCATAATAAGTCTGGATAACTTTAACACGTTGTTGGATTGTGTATCTCTCCATGGTTCAAATTGAGTAAGTCTGAAATAGAGAAATGTCAAATAAAATTCGGAAAAAAACTTGGCGATTAGGTGTGGTTCACATTCAACATCGGCCCTTACAATTTAACCCTTTAGGTAACTGGATTAGTCTCTTCGAATAACATTTGATATTTTTCAAATGTCGTCAAGTAACTGTTCGCCGAGAAATTTATTTTGCGCCAAGTAAAGTGAAAAATGTGGTGGGAATTACAAGGTTTATGTCTACAAGTAGGACATCAATTTGGGATGGCTCGATCTCTGCGCCCGGTAGGCGTTAATCATTTTGCCCTAACCTAATAGTAGAGCTGCCAGAAGCACTCAGGTTTTTCAAAACAAAATTTTCTGCGCTTCTGCAATTGGTAACCTGTGACTGCGGTATTATTGAGTCTCTATGAATTTCGCTCAAAACTTTCATATACAGAATTTTGCATATACATATGCTAATATATAAAAAGGCTTTTACACACAATTCTTGAGAAAAACTCAAACTATCTAGTGTTAACGACCGGACGACTCATTTGATGACTTCTAAAAAAACTCTTTTGTTATGTTCCATAGCTGGAAAAAATCTAAATTTCCTCATTGAGGTAGTGTTCCGTTGTGCTTTGTATTCGGTCCGTCATTTTTTGAGACAGTTTTAAATATTTTGACATTGGTCTTACTAAATTGAGGGCACTTTATGTACTACGACAGCAAGATAAAGTTTTACCTACTTTGTCGAACTTGGAAAGTAAAGCACAGAAGACATTAGGGCCCTTCACTGCGAACTCCTTGCTTTAGTCTATGGGGTTACTAAACATTAAACTTCACTTCATAATTTCTATATGTGGGAAACTCATACCAGCTAGACAACTAGTACTCGTCGATATACTAGGATAAAGTGTTTGAGTGTGAAATAGAACTAAGAATCCCAAGGAAAACTATGAACCTTAAAATATGCATGTGGCAGTGTAAATAAAACTGAACTGGCAAAATAAAATAAAGAAATTTGTTTTATTTTGGTTTTTTCTTTACCCCACTTACAACTACACTTAGAGCTGACAAAAAAACCAACCAATTGTAGTCGGGACTGTAAGAAAAGGAAAACTCACTGTTTATTGTTGTTGTTTTTGTTTAAGCTTTGATATTGTTACAAGTAAAACTGGGGCTTATAATTCTTATTCGCTTAACAGTTTTATTTGTATAATATCTTTAGTTTTTCTAAAATCTTTGGATGAAGTTTTCCGACGATCTGACCTAAGCAACCAGTGAAATGCGCATAGGAATAGCTTATCCCATCATTGGGAATTATGGGAATTTAGCACATTATGACGTAACCTTGAGAACTAAGTTTAGTTTTGTATTCAAAGTGTGTGAAAGTTCGAGATAACTCCAATAAATGTAAAACTTCCTGTCTTACAAGGAATTATAGCCAGATAATTTCACTACACCGTTTTAAGGAGAAACAGTTGTGGTCTCGCGCTGGAGTCTTAAATTACACCCAAAAATTTAGTAGTTTTTTATAACTAACACAATTTCACAGTTTTTCGATCAAGACAGTTTAAAGCTTTAACTCTTACAGTCATACCTAAACAAGAGCGGAAAGCGTTTTCTAGCTGTGGAAATTCTTATACATTTGTATCTAGCATACCGAAATACCGTGGCGGTAACGCATCGGCAACGCTTTGCTATGGGAAACATCGAGTTTCCCAACGCTTTTATTAGTAAAAAACTTAGCTTAAAAAACAAAAACTATAAACATATAAATAAAGAACAAGGCAGAAATCAATTTGTTAACTTAAGTACTTATTTTGTTTTTTTATATAAAATTTTAATTTATAAATCAGGGTTACTTATTTTTTTTTTTTGATAACTCTTTATGTATTGCTGTTAGTCTTTGTGGTAGAGGTTATTTTTATTTTTTCAATTACACAATCCAGTCCTTATGGCACTAATAGGTTGATAAAAAGTTCACTATTCTCTTCCCAGTTTCTTAGCAAACCTGCGTGACCCGTAAAAATTTTAATACCACGAATATCACATCATGTGCATATTAGGGTGGCCGTTATTTTGTTTCGTATTTTCACTTGCCAACCCCCTTAGAGTGATTCCAAATTAGAAAAAAATATATATATAAAATTTTAGATCGTTTGCATAGTTATTAGCCGTGCCTTCAGCCCACAAAGTTTGCTAAAATGCTATTTTTCTCAACATGGGTCGCTTTAATTGTTGATAAGTTCCGTAATAACTAGGCACGGCTAATAACTATGCAAACGATCTAAAATTTTTTATATATATTTTTTTCTAATTTGGAATCAGTCTAAGGGGTTTGCCAAGTGAAAATACGAAAAAAAAAATTGCCCATATAACTTGCGGTCACACTAGTGCATATGCTATAAAGCCTTTGTGTCCAAATTCATAAGGATAAAATAAACTAGAAAAAGCGATATAACTCAACTTTCGGGTATTTTTTTGACAACTTCCCTAGACTTTTCGTTGTTATTTAGAATTGCGTTGCCAATTCTAGTCGTCACATTGAATATTATGCAGGTGATGGTATAATCCCATACTAATTCAATAATTGTTGTCTGAATAGCAATATCTAGAAAAGCCTTCAAGAAGGAAACTTCTACAAAAGCATCGTAACTTGTAAAAAGTTTTAGAAATCCTACAAGTTTTTCCTGATATGAACTTTCATAGTTTAGAATGAAGAATAAAAAGCTGTGCAAGTGCTGTTCCCATCCTGCCATGTACCGTTTATGACAATCCTCCTATTATAGCACTTTATTGTTTTTCATTCTTTTCGAACGAAATAATTTATGTAGAGTACAATTATTAAATATTCATGTTACTTTAACGCTCTACATGTAAAAAGAAATTTTTCCATATAAAATGTTTACCAACTTTTTCTATTGTTTGTACATTTGAGTACATTTAGCTTTTTAACTTTGCAACATGCAACTTGTATAATATACATGATATTTTTAAGCAGCACTCTCGAATGTTAAAAAACATACAGATCCTTAAGATTTTGAAACAAGTGAAAAACGAAGAACCACAAACAAACAAACAAACTAATATTGGAATGTTATATTTATGAAAAACTTTTTGGGGGAAAATAAAAATGAAAAAAAATATATTTTTGTTTTTATAGTTGAATGTAAAAAAAAACAAAAGAGTAGAACTTGGAAAAATTGTTGTACAAAATTTGGAAATTTCCAAGCCCGAAATATTGAAAGCTTTGACAAAATTGAATGCATTAACGATAAAAATATTTTCTCTACAAATTAAAATTTGTTCAACAATAAATTTCAGTTTATCAATATGAAATGGGAGTTTAGCACATTTAAACGAAACCTTTTTAATTAATTTTTTGAATCCCAAGAACAACTTTGATAACTAATATGCATGTGGCAGTGTAAATAAAACTGAACTGGCAAAATTAAATAAAGTAATTTGTTTTTATTTTTGTTTTTTCTTAACCTACTTACAACTAGATTTAGAGCTGACAAAAAACCAACCAATTGTAGTCGGGACTGTAAGAAAAGATAAACTCACTGTTTATTGTTGTTGGTTTTGTTTAAGCTTCGATATTGTTACAAGAAAAACTGGGGCTTATAATTATTATTCGCTTAACAGTTTTATTTGGTTTAATATCTTTAGTTTTTCTAAAATCTTTGGATGAAGTTTCCTGACGATCTGGCCTAAGCAACCAGTGAACTGCGCATAGGAATAGCTTATCCCTTCAACAATAAATATCAGTTTATCAATAGTATGAAATGGGAATTTAGCACATTTAAACGAAACCTTGTTAGTAAAATTTTTCTTTTTATGTCGCGGACTTTTAAAGTTTTTTTTTGTTAAATACTTTTGTATAAGAACCACTTTCGGGGTAATTTTTTAAGAGACCATCTGGCTCAACTTAAGATTCGCTTTGAATGAAACGGGAGGACATTAAATTTATACCAACACAACTGTTTCAAAGGGGTTACCCCCTATTGCGAATTTTTTTTTCTTTCGCAAATCATCACTATTATAATACTTTTTTAGCCTTTTTAGTAGATATCATTTAGCATCCCTTAATTAAACTTTAATCAGACCCTGGTTTAACTTAAGATTTTCCTTAGCTGCGTAATATTTGAAATTTAAAATTACTCAATTGCTAGAACAGAATAAAAAACTATTTCTCTCAAGTTCTGAAATTCACATTCTCTTATCCTAATACTACAGGGTGGCGCAGAATGAGCAATATGGTTTGAATTCTTTATAACTTTTTTAATTATTATTCTTTCTCGGAGAATTATTAATGAATAACTATACAATCGAACATATATAATGACCCGAAAATTTTGCGAAAAGTTATGGAAAATATCGAGCCCTAACCGCGAAAATAACGTAAGCGACATGATTTTCAATTTTCTTTTTTTTTAATAAATTACTTAATTGGAAACACTTCCATCATCTCCTAAAATGTCATGGTCTTATAAGGTACCGTTACGATTTTAGAGAAAGAACAATTTTATTGTAAGCGACAAATTTCATACAAAATTTGTATGAAATAAAATAAAAAAGCTCTCTCCTGTAAAATTTGGTTTTGGGCGCTTACGTTATTTTCGCGGTTAGGGGTCGATATGCTAAAAAAGAGGACGTACTCTGTGCGAAGCAGAAAATGGACATCACTTACAGAATATCATTTTTCAAAGCTTATTGCAAAAAATTCCCCAATAATATACTGTATTTAAAAAAATTTCCAACCTCTGGTTAGGAATTTGTTGGTGCTGACTTTTCAACGGGGTTGAAAAGCAAAACCCAAATCAAAGGAATTTAAGTTTGGTAAGAGATAAGATACTCACGGTTCGACAGAGTTTGTAATTAATGAAACTCAGCATGGTTAAACGTAATAAACCTTATTTTATTTAATAAAGAAGAAATAGGGCTAGTGCACTGGTTATAATTTGTTCACTTGCAAAAAAATGTGATGGCGCTCAGCAAACTTTTTACTTTTCTGAAGGCGAATTCCTTCTGTCAACTTCTTTTAGCGGCATTCACAATAGTAAACCCACCCTACAGCAGGGGCTCGATGTCTAGATCAAGAAAATCGTCTTCCTGATCTAAACGCATTTCCTCAGAGGGTGCCTCAACAGTATTTAAAAAAAAATTATAATAATCGAATCAATAAAAAAATTATAAACCATTTAAACCATATAGCTCATTCTGCGCCACCCTGTAAAACAAAGTTTCGTGAGCTAATTAATGATAACGATGAACAACAAAACTACCAAAACGGCCCAATTATTAACGGTTTATAATGAGGACTACATGAAACCATGTACAGGCGTTCACCGATCAAAATCATTTAAATATATGGATCGCAATAAGCATTATTTTTTTATTGGATTGGAAATTGAATATGTATATTTTTTTGTGATCTCTTTATTTAAATAAAGCAAAAGTGTAAAGAAACGTTTCAAGTGACACTTATTCAAAGATTGTAAGCTTACGCCTCTAATACACGACATGCTTTTTACATCTGACTTGTCAACTTTTCAACTCAAGTGCAATTCTGGGCTATCTTAATTTTTGTTTTAAAGAAGGTTTATAATATTCGGTCACAAAAAATTCATGTTAATCGCTTTTGACAATGTTGATTTTAAAAACTTAAAATTTGTAAACAATTTGCCAGGCTGTGGTTTTAAAATGTTTGTTATTATTTTATTATTATTTGCTCTTTTTTTTGTACTGTTTGCAATTTCAGTAGTATAGATCGTACCCCTCAAAGTATAAATATTCTGGCTGCTACTCAAAGCAAAGTGGTTAAACAATGTAAGTTTGTGCGGCTGCTTGTGTGTTATTCATTAATCGGGCTTTTACTTTAATCGGTTAATCACTCGATTAATTAATCGAGGTTTTGGTTTAATCGGTTAATAATCGGTTAATTTTGTTATTGATCGGTTAACCGATTAAGAAAGATTTTTTTTATAAATTAGCTAATTTCAATGAACAAAAATGAAAAATTATTAATTATATGGAGTTTAGTATTAAAAAAAAAACAATAACATAACAATTCCTGAACTAAAACGAGCAAAAAAAAATAATTCATAACTAAGTACATAATACAAATTGAAATCGATATAAATTTTAAGCGAATTTTTTTAAAATGAACGTAGCTTTTCCTGATTTCAAAAGTAGTTTTGGTAAAGATATGTGGTAGTCAAAGTATGAGCCAATGAAAAATAAATATTTTTATCAAGTTTAAACACAGGATAGAATTAAAAATTTGTTCGATTTTTATTTTACGTGATTTCGATTTTCAGAACAAGGCCGATTATGTATTTATTAAAAAATAAACATGTGAAATCATTTTATTAGTTATTTAAATAGTATTAGAAGATCTTATAAAATAATCATTTAGATAAATAATTTGGTTAAAATGTTTTGGATTTAAGCGACTCCTTTCTTTAGTTTTGATAAATTTAGACTTAGAAAAAATTCTTTCACTTATCGTAGATGTTGGCGAAATCGAAAGCAACCCATAATACAGAATATCTAAATTCTCAGTCTTTTTTCTGGATTTCTCTAAACATATAAAATCTTCCATTATGCCATTTAAATCCTGTTTTATTTTTAAAAATTTTTAACACTTCTAATTGTTTGGGTTAATTCTAATGTTGCGTTATTATCGTAAGTTTCTTCTATTGTCAGGTCATCATCTAACTAATGCTGGCAAAGCTCAGCACCGAACATTCTGCAAAAAAGTTCATTTCCGAATTCCTTAATTTCTGTTTTCGTACTGTATTTTAAAAATGTTTTTAAGAAGGAAATATATTGTATAAAAAAAATTCTAAAGACAACTTTTTTGGTGCACTTTGGTAACTTTTTTGGTGAATTTAGGTACGGATAACGATGTGAAATAGTTCATGATTGCACTGTAGAATGTATTTAAAAAAGCCAGTTGCTTTGCAACCGACGTTTTGGAACTCACCCATAATTAAAAACACAAAAAATATGGTTTAATACTACAAAAAATTATAATTTTTGTTACAACGCTTAATCGGTTAATCGACTGAAATTAACCGGTTTAATCGTTAATCGAAAAAAGCCAATTTTAAATTAACCGATCAGTTAATCGGGTAGCAATTAATCGGTTAACCGATTAACGGTTAACCGAATGAATACCCTAGTATTTTCCCTTGTAAAATTCAATGGTTCTTTCAGTAGAATTGTAAGTAGTGCTCTTATGTTTTTCTGTATACTCAACACATTATTTTGTAGGCGAAGTTTTACCTGGGCAAATTTAATTATCATTAAATTATTTTTATGAAGAAAGGAATTTTGCAACATGAAATGAATTAAAATTAATTGATAATTTTTCATTCTTGACTGAGCTGGGAACCGAACCCAGGTTTTCACGGACTATTTGCCCCTACAAGTTTCAATTGTAACCACACAATCTCTTTAGAGGGGTTTGCCGTTAACCACTCACAGCCATCGACGAATGCTGGCAGTCAATAGTCAAACATCAATCTTTAAACCGAATGGTATTCAACCCAGGTAGATCGAAATTTTCTTTGAATGATTATATACTTTAATTGATTTACATGTTCTTCCTTACTTCTGTTTTTTTTTTGTACTTTTTGTCAAGAATTCTTCTTGAAGTCCAAAGTACATTTATTCTGTTTTTCATGTTGTTTTCTTCTTTTGTAAGGGCCTGTCCGTGAAAACGTGGGTTCGATTCCCAAGTCAGTAAAGCCTGATTAAAATATTAAAAAAATAATTAACTCTTATTCTATAAACTTTTGTTTATCACGTTCACCTCCATTTTAACAACCTAGTGGTAAATTTAATGATAATTAATGAGAAAAATAGCAATCGTGAACGATAAAGTGAACACTAAATTATAACAGCGGTCGGATCAAATGAAAATTGTAAGTTATATACTGTGGTAACATTTCAGAAGATACCGACTACTTATTGTTATTTAACCTACGTAGTGGCAACGACTTACTTTTGTTTATTTCTTTTATTAAAAGCAGAAGTCAGTTTTTGTGCGTTACTTTTTATATTTATTGTAAATTCTTTTGTTTTTTGTATTAAATTGCGTTTTTTTTGAAAAGTTTAAATAATTTAATTTGACATAAAGCTGACATTGAAGTAATAATACATTAAGCAGAAAATATGGCAGCTTTAAATGCTTTAAATTCACTTGTATAGTTACCATAACGGCAATTCTGCTGATAGCCTTTCAGTCACATTCTTTTCCAAAATAGAAAAACCAAATTTGTCGCACTTTTATCTTAATATAAAGTTAAACATGAGCAAATTCAGTCCAATTTTTCACCTTTATTCCCTCATACAAGTGTCCTCCCAAATTTAGGTTCTTGATACGATAGGGTTCATACAAAACAAGCTGAATGATGAAATTGATTTCAAATATTCTCTTTATGAGCTAGAAAAGAAAAAGTTTTTAATACTAAGTGAAGGGTATATAAAATTCGGCACAGCCGAATATACCACTTTACCTGCTTCAATTGGTGTCCTCTTTTAAAGCTTTACATGACAAAAAAAAACTGTTTCTAAAAGGCGTGCCTCATAATGAATAATCCGTTACTATCATAAATTCCATACAAACTATGAAATCTCTGCATTACACAATTCTTTTCCACTCACGAATATAACACTTCATAAACCAAAAATAACAAACTGTAATAAAGATGAACAAATTTTATGTGTATCGTATTTTATATAAACAACAAACTAAGTTTTAAACAATAAGCTGATTAAGTTTTTCCCTGATGAAGATGGAAATTCGCTCCAAAGTTTGTGTGGTAGTTCATGCAAGCACATTTTCCCAGTTAATCTTCGACAAAATTGACTGAGTGCTGCAAGTCTTGTTGCCTGTTAATATTTCATTTCATATGATACGTATTTCGAATATTTAGTTTTATTTTGCGTTCTGGCTTCTTCCCATCTGCCATTAGTGGTGTTGTGTTTATTTTCTTTAGCTACTTTATCTTGAAGGTAAAAGCATTGAATGCATTATAAATGAAGAGATTTATCTTAAACTCCGGCAGCAGGTTATAAGTAGTGAGAAGTTCTTAAAGGAAGAATATATGGATACTATAAGGAGTACTTAACATGATTTGAGATGAACACTTTTTGTTTGATGCTTATTAGTTACTTTCTGCCATGCAGTGATTAAAATATAAAATAAGTTTTAGCTAAAATACACCAATTAATATTGTGAAAACTATTAAGTACCAAAACGGACGTTTTTAATTTTAACTACATGTGTTGTAGATCTAGTTGAACTTTAATTTCTAATCATATTTTTCGTCCACTCTGAATATTTTTTGGATCGGTCTCATTTAGCTAAACCCAATATCTTAGGTCTGCTTAGGGCTCGATCTTTAAACATCAACATCTTCATTTGCAGTTTTCCTTTAGATACAATCGCATGTCCCTTTAAGATTAAATTGTGCACCTCCTTAGGCTCGAATTTTGGTGTACATTAACTCTAATACTTTTTGTGTTTTTATAAAATATTAGTTTAACTGCATCACCCATTTACCTGTTAGTTTCCAAGTATTTCAGTCAAGTATAAATGCATACGATTGAAATGTGATGTGAATTTGTTCATGTTAATTTGTTTAGTTTCTTGATTAGGGCTTGTGTTTATTAACGAAGCGTCTAACACTTTTTGTATTTTAATTAATATATGATTGCGGTTTCTTGTTTGCATTTTCTTATAATTAAGCCTGATGGAAATATTTTTTAAAAGACGACAATATTTAAGAAGTTTGGAAAAACAAAATGAGCTTAATAAAAAATGGTTGCAATGTTTGCTATACTGCTATTTAAATAATTTAAAGCAACTTAAGATATTGCAACTCTGTCAACTGATTGTAAAATAATACTATTGTACTCTACTCTCCCCCCACTGGGTATATGGAAAATATTTTAAAGAGTATTTATAATTTTGGTGATTCATCCTCATGCGAAATTAGGTGCAGTCAATTTCTGCAACACGGCATAATTCGAAGTGCACAAATCTTTTGAGATCTCGGCTGACCAGAGAACCTATCTGGTGCCACGGGAGTCACAAGCCCCGGAAACACGGCTCCGGCCCGACTCTTGGCTGACGCCTCTTTAGGGATCACGTGATGGTTGCAGTTTATGCCCAAAATAGCGGAAAGCTCGGCCTGCTGGCAGATCCCCACAGGTTGTATTGCTATTCCAAAGATGGTATGCTAAAAAAAATCCAGCTCCTAAACAAGGGTTGAGTGGACAATTCTGCTAGTTAAATACTTAAATTGCATTATATGCATGCCAGGGGTTAAGATCACTCTGAGATTAGACTAACCGGCCAGGTACTCATGTAAATCTTTTTCATATTTGTACACAGAGCGAAAAAAAACGTTAAAAAACTGTCAACCAATGGTAATAAATTGATAACAAACTGTTGTCAATATTTCGACAACATTTGTTGTTAAATTTTCAACAAAATGTTGTCAAATTGGGCTGTTAGATAAAAAACGTACTATTGTTGTCAAATTGATAACACACTGTTGTCAAATAGGTATCGTCCTGTTGTCATTATTAACAGCGTATACAAGTTATCCCACAAACAACTTTTGTATTCGCAAGTAAAAAGTAAAAAGTAAAAAGTGAAAAGTTAAATAAAATTAAAAGAATAAAATTAAGATTAAAAGTTTAAAAGTAAGTGAAGAAAACAATTTAAATTGTGAGGAAAGCCTTGTATTCCTAGATTATGACTTTCTTCTTGATGAAAATCTAAGCAACAGCGGAAATATCCAATTGGAAAATAATTATGATGGCGTAGATGACAAGGAATAAATTTGATTTATACTAAATCTATATAACAATGAAGTACCTGTTTTTTTTAATTTTTATTGTAAACTTTAATTATTATTTAAAATTAAAAATGTGAATTTTTAATGTATTTTTTTATAAGTATTTTATTTAAAAAATGTGAAATAAATTAATAAATTTACATTATTCCATTTTATTACTTGGGTTCAGAATGGGTTATTAAGTACATACTACAATTAGAACAATGTGTTATTGAAAGGACAACCGAATGTTGTCAATATATTAACAGTGTGTTGTCAAAAATGACAACACCATGTTGTCGGTATGGTACCATTATGGTGATAATATATAACCAATTTGATGTCATATTGAGAACAAATGGTGACAAAATGACAACGAGGTGGTTAAAAAACATTGACACCATCCGTTATCAAATTGAACACAAACGTAGTTGGCTCACTTTTGACAACGGATGGTGTCAATTTTGGTATTTTTGTACCGGATTTTTCCCTCTGTGTACTTTACTTTTAATTTAGTCGAGCACCGCGCTAACTCTAAGCTAACTCTACTCTTAATGTACTTTAACTTTTCACTAACTCTACTCTATTTTAATTTTTACTCTACTAGAGATCTACCCTTACTCCACTCTGACTCTACCCTAATGCAACTCTAGCAATTCTATAACTCTACTTTAATCTAATCTAACTCTACTTTAACTTTACTATTTTTCTACTCTAACGCTACTCTTCCTCCACTCTAACGCTTCTGTAACAATACTCTAACTCTACTCTACTCTACTCTACTCTACTCTACTCTACTCTACTCTACTCTACTCTACTCTTCTCTACTCTACTCTACTCTACTCTACTCTACTCTACTCTACTCTACTCTACTCTACTCTACTCTACTCTACTCTACTCTACTCTACTCTACTCTACTCTACTCTACTCTACTCTACTCTACTCTACTCTACTCTACTCTACTCTACTCTACTCTACTCTACTCTACTCTACTCTACTCTACTCTACTCTACTCTACTCTACTCTACTCTACTCTACTCTACTCTACTCTACTCTACTCTACTCTACTCTACTCGACTCGACTCTACTCTACTCTACTCTACTCTACTCTACTCTACTCTACTCTACTCTACTCTACTCTACTCTACTCTACTCTACTCTACTCTACTCTACTCTACTCTACTCAACTCTACTCTACTCTACTCTACTCTACTCTACTCTACTCTACTCTACTCTTCTCTACTCTACTCTACTTTACTCTACTCTACTCTACTCTACTCTACTCTACTCTACTCTACTCTAACTCTACTCTACTCTACATCTACTCTACTCTATTCTACTCTAACTCTACTCTACATCTACTCTACTCTAACTCTACTCTAACTCTACTCTAACTCTGCTCTAACTCTACTCTACTCTAACTCTACTCTAACTCTACTCTAACTCTGCTCTAACTCTACTTAAATTCCACTCTAACTCTACTCTAACTCTACTCTAACTCTGCTCTAACTCTACTTAAATTCCACTCTAACTCTACTCTTGCTCAGCTTAGTGTTCTTAGTTATAAACACGCCTCTTTGCCTAATTCATACCGATGTAAATATATATTTTCTTCAAATGCAAACTCAATATTTTATCCGCAAATTAATAAAACTGAGTTAAAATATTGAAAATTACATCACGATAGATGAGTATATGGATTTAAGAATTTGCAACAAAAAAAATTTCCCAAACTTCTTAGAATCTCATTAAAAAGAAAACTCCTTTAAATCTCCACCGTCGAACAAAAGTGTCATAATAAATATTTATTATGGACCAATAATTTTGCAAACGTGAAAAGGTTTTAAATAAAAATATAAACAAAACATAAATCTCTTCTTGTTACAGCGGCATAAAAGGTAAATATAGATTAAAAAAAAGAGACAAAGCAGCCAACCCTGCGAGATATTTGTTGCTTCTCTTTGGATCAAATTTTAACAATTTTTTTTTTTTTTTGTAGGATTTTTGTTTTATTTAAGCTAAATGTGTTCAAAATATCGTGAATGCCATAAATCTTACAATTGTCAGCAGCGTATCTAATACAACCATTATTTTAGCTTTTAGTTTTTTTTGCATTTCCTTTTACGGGAGGGCGATTTAGGAAAAAAAATCGATTGAATAAAATCCATTTGAATATTAAACATAAAAGAATTCAAGAAGAAAAATTACTTAAAAGTAAACAAATACACTCTTAAGGACACAAAATGAGGGGTATTTGTTGCCCTAAGATATGCAATAAATTATAATCAAAAATAAAAAATGAAACAAGCGTAAAGAAGGTGGCCTAAAACGAATAAAAATTGTTGCTCACGCCAAAGATGCTTTTGCCCAAGCTGGTTTTCTTTTCCTTTTTTTCTTTCTTTCGGTCTGGGGAGTGGGAAATAAGCTTGAGGGCGGAATTATTTTGAAGTGGAGGAGTTAGTTGTGGAGTGAGAAGGCGTATAAATATTGAGATTGAATGATAATTAGTTGTGGTTACGGTTGTCTCTATGCCAACTCGAAAAAATTATTTTTTACAAAGTCTATTTGTTTTAAGATTGAACTAAGGTTTTTTTGTGTTGCCTTGTCAAGTAGTTTATATATGAAGTAGTCAATAAACTTGAGTTTAAAGGAAGTGAAATTAATGAAAAACTTTAATTAACAATTAGTTTTTTCTTTTTCTTATCAGGCACTCGAAATCAGTCTGCAAAGATTCCAATTAAGTAAATATTTTTATAACAGAAAAGTAAAAGAGAAGTAAGTAAAACCAGATAAAAACATTTAACTTAATTTTCTCAGTAATTTTTATTACCTTTAAGTTAAAATACACATTCATACTAAAATTTTCACCTAACAAATCTTATCTCTCAAAAGTATTTTAAGATGAAAATGGTTTCTATTAAAAGCAAATTGTACCATACATCTTTCTTTCAAACCGCATATGTAATGTGTACATTTCATACATATTGTCTACAAAAGGCAAACACTTAATCGGAAAACATGAACTCAATTCGCAAATGTTGTAATGTTTAGAATTTTTATTTCCAAAAAAAAAAAAGAACTGAGTAAAAATCTGTTGTTAAACATAGAATTTATTTTGTGAAACACACAACACTTTGTGCAGAAATGTCTCTGACACATTTGCAAGTGATGACATTGTCACTTCAACCAAGACGTAGGAAATAACAATGTTGTATTTAAAACCCCAAATGAGAAAAACAAAATTTCGTTGGAAAATACAATGAAGAAAAATTGTTGCAGCTAAAAACTTGTATGCCTGTCATGTAACTGAATTTTAGGGTTTTCTTTAAATCTGCGAAATTATGCTGATTTTGAACTAAATCTGGAATACCATAAATTTAATTTTAATTCAACTCGACTCGAATCTACTCTAGCTTAACTTTAGCTGCACTTTTACACTACTTTAACTTTACTCTAACTCGACTCGAAGTCTACTCTAAGTTTTTCTTACTGTATGTAGAATTTAAAACAAAAATCAATTCTAAAATATAGTTTTTGTTTTAAATGTAAGTTAAACGAAGTTAGTCTTTGTTCGAAATCGATGAACAGGCAGTAAGTCTACTTTAAGTATACTCTAAATCTTCTTTATGTCTTCTCTACACCAGCTCTACTGTAACTAAAGGGCGATTCTATTCTAGACAACTTTTAACATCAATTTTCAAATCACACTATTTGACACTTTTTGATGTCAATTTAAAGTAAAATATCTATATTTTATAATAATATAATTTTTTTAGACGTAAGCTAAAATATAAATTTGTTGTGCACTTCGAATCATTAAGATTCATAGATTTGGCGCGAACAGAAAATTCATTAAATGTTGCATCCGTCATGGCTTAAAGAGAAAATTTCTTATTATTGGATTATATTTCTCTACGATGTTTGATTTGATAATCATCGTCTGATATCTCATCTTTCACAATAAAAAAGAAAAATACAATAAAAGTTTAAAAATTAACAGAGTTTTGTGTTTTTGTGGTATGATCTTATGAAAGTGGGCCGATTTGGTTGCACCCGTCATACACTTTAAAGCTCTCTCGTGGCTATTTGATCGTTTCATATAAATTCTTGTAAATAGATAACAATAGTATATAAAAAAATGTTACCCCTTCTAGAAATAACTTAATTGCAAATGTGTTTCTTTCTATTAGTAAAAGACGTTTAAAGCGTCTAAATGTTGCACCCGTCAGAATAGAATCGCCCTAAACTCTTATGGCCTTATTCATAAAAAATAAAAAAGGTTTATAAAACCAATTTGTTTTATTTTTTATGAATAAGGGGTTTAATCTATTCTAACTTTTTTCCAATACATTTATTTATTACTAGCTTTTTCTATTGAAAATTATCTTAGAAAAATTCCATATTTTTCTAATATTTGTTTATTTTTTCAATTCTATTTTCTTTTCAAATATTTAATTTGAAAAAACCAGAAAATAAATGAATTTTATATTTTTAATTTTCTTTTTCTACGATAATACAGTCGAAACTGGCGTATGAAATTGAATAAGATATAAGTCAACATACGAAGTAGATACGCCTTTGTATAAAATATTATTCGTTTTAAAATTGGCAACGTGTCTCTGTCGTACGCTACGGCGTTCATACGGTGCAATTGTGTTCCTACGGTTATCCTATAAAAAATTTACAGAAATTTTTTGTCATAGTATACAACCAGGGTTGCCGAACATGGTCTTTTCCGACCAAATTTGGACAGATGTTTTTGGTTTGGTCGGATGGTAGGCCAAACCTGATTTTGGTCGGTTTTAGAAAATTGGACGGATATCAGACAATTGCAAATCTCATAGCATTTTTACCAAACACAAACATTTTTTTTTTTTTGGTTGTTGATGAAACTATGGATATGGCATTGATTACTTTGACGGTGTTAGTTTTATAAAGGATAGTTTCATTCATGTCATCTTATTCGAGCTTACCAAGTCAGATGCCGTTTAAATTTTTCTTCTTATAAAAAACTTTTTATCAACAAACAATATTCCTATACAAAATTTGATCGGATTGGCAACAAACGACGCATACGCAATGACTGAAACTGTTGGTAAGCTTATAGCTTATCCATCGATGTCGAACGTAGACTTCGTTCGCTTTAATTACATGTAAAACAAAGACAATATTTTATAATTTGTTTTCGTTTTAAATGTAAGTTAAGCGAACGAAGTCTTCGTTCAGAAATAGATGAACAGGCAGTTAATCTTACTTAGCAATGCAAAAAATATTAGGGTTCTTTGGGGTAATATTTAAAGTTTTTTCACATAGTCGTAAAAGAATTTCCGGAATTCTGTTCTGTATTAGGTGTTTCTTATACAAGATGGACTTCTTAAAGGAAGATGTTGTAAGAATCGTAGAACAGTGGGATGCTTTGATACTGTATTTTGAAACATGGTTTTATAAAGGCAATGGTATAAGAGCCGCAGAACTTGCAGAAAGTACGGATGAGTTCCTAAACAGAGCAAGTTATCAACGCGTATACAATAAGCCAACTAATCATTGTAAAAATCTTTGATACATTTTTTACGTTGTCTGCAAGGTATAAGGATGTATTGGAGCTCAGCATATGTCTTATAAAGTTTAATACTTTTTTTTTAAATTGTACAAACTTAAGTTAATAAATTTTGATTCATATTTTATTAGTGGTCTTTATGTTTTAGTGCATACGATCAATGAATTATTATAGTTTATAAGCGTTATTAAATGAATGAATGAATTAAATAAACTTTTAATAAAACTAGGGGTTACGTGTAGGACGTTAAATATTTAATAGGTGTGAACATAGGCTTACTTTTTTGTTTTTACTATAATTGCAAATTACAAAATAAATAATATGTAGATTTATAGCTTTATCCAATAAAAATTATACTTTTTATCAAAAATTCATATCGTCATATAAAATGAAAAAGAGCCTATGTTCATTTAAAGAAAAAGAGAGATAACTTAATCAAAAGGCAGCTATTGTGATTATAACAACCAGAGAAAGCCAAAAAGTTATATTTTTAATACTTATAACCTATTCATACGCCACCGAGCACGAGTACAGGCAGGTATGACTACCAATAAGTATGAGCATGAATAAGTTTGTATATCGACCGGTATGAGTATGAACAAACACGCATGCTTATGGGTAATCCTTTGAATGCGTATGAGTATAGACATGTATCGTAAGTATCGACAAATAACTTCAACATTTTGTATGGTTATTTTAAAGCAAGCAGTGTTGCCACGACCTAAAAATTTATGTTAAAGTTATATTAAACATAAATATTTGCTATCAAATTAAAATAATGCTTCTAAAGCTATAATAAATTATAATCAATTTTACGAAAGAGGTTTTTTATAAAAATAATTAAAACAGGAGGCTATCAACTATTTTGGGATCTTTTCTGTTTCGTTTTGTATGTTTCCAGCTAAAGAGAAATCTTAATCTAATGCTGCGCTGCAGGCAGGAAATTTCATAAAATTATTGATTCTTATTAAGACAACCGTGGATACCTTGAGGAGTTGTTTTTCCACCATAGCATGATGTCGAAGTCTTCTTTAAGGCTTACATTTTCGTTGGCATACTGATTGACTTCAGCAATTAAATTTTAAACCATTTTTTAACGTCTTAAAAATGCAACTGGCAACAGATAAACTACTCAAACTCATAATATGTATGAATGTTACCTATATATCTCATTTCTTAACCCTCTACTGCATGCAATATGATCCAGCTATAAATTAATTTTTTTTTTTTTTAATTATGATTTTAAATGGCATAATTAAGATATGCTAACAAAATTTTTTCAGAAAATCATGTCAGTTTTCTGAAAAAAAAAAATTGCCATATATGGCTTCATATGCACTCCTGTCTATATCACCCTAAAAATTTATTGCCATATATGGCGTTTCATGCAACAAAGGTAATAGAAAATGAGTATTGCAAAATCTAAAACAGATTGATCTACTTATGCGTGGAATAAGGCAAAGCAATTTCTGTCTTTGTTCAAACAAAGGTGGATCCCGCATTTAGTACAAGTTATATATGATCGAAATTTGCAATCATTTTGACATAGCTGACGTACTTTATTCCATTCTGGAAGATGATCTGTAGAATCCAGTCTGACAGCACTTAGTGAAAAGTCTTGGCGGCAAGCTTTGTTTTTTGTGTATTTCTTTGGCACGTTACAGGAACTCGGGGTTGAACCACAGGAATTCTTTTCTATTTGCTAGAGTAGTTCGCTTTCGAAACTTAACTGACCAATGGTTCATCATCCCCAAAATCAAATTCGCTACTTACATCCGTTTCAGGTATCACCAGTGAATCCTGCCAAGACTGATTTGCTACTGATTCATTGTCTGACTCAGGCAATTCTGCATCGCTTTCTAACCCATCACAAGGAATCGAATAAAAGCGTTTTGTTGTCATCGCTGATGCCATGGAATGTGTTGCTATTATGAAAGAAATGAAAACACATATACCGTAATGTTTATCAGTAAATGCATGAGAAGCCAAATATGGCACGACAAAGTTGGACGAATTTTTCTGTGAATGCATGAGAAGCCATATTTAACTGTTCTAAAAAATGCGTGATTTTACAAGTTCTACAGGCACAATTGAAAAATATTGTTATACACACTATTCACAAAGCTATATACTCTACAAAAAAAAATATATAAGCATACCAACTTACTTGTAATTAAATAAATATATGTTTTATTTTGTATATTTTCACTGTACGAAGTGACCACGTGTACTTATAAACAAGACTTAGGTTTTCTATGCACCTATGTAAAGAACAGAGAAAAAAACATTCGTCTCATAATCACAAAGGTCTACTTGTGTTTTTCAAACACTATTATTTTTCAAAACTGTTAATTTTTGATGAGAATGTGCATTTGAAATTAAAAAGCCATATATGGCTGCATATGCAGTAGAGGGTTAACTGCGAATATGAATATTCGATTTTTTTTTTTTTTTGGATTACGGTAACTTTTTCTGTTTTTATTGAGAACGATTAAAATAACACGACGTATTTTAATTTGCATCCATTTAGTAATTATTTTAGATTTTCTTAAATATGAACGCAAATCTTTATATTACAGACATTTTTTTAAAGTCAACAATCGTTTTCCAATAAAATTTTGTTGAATTGTACTCAAACGATTTTGAAAAAACGTATTTATTTGTGATTCATCAATTTGGAAAAGAAAAATTCTGGCAACATTTATGAAAAAATTTAACAAAAAAAAATTGTTTGAAGTCAATGCTATAACTATGGGTGAACCTGAATATGTGCGAGTATGAAACACATTAAGAATGATACCATACATGAGAATAAACAGATACGAGTACGAGAATAAACAGATACGAGTACGCACACGTATTGAAAATTGTCGATATGTGCTAGAGTACTTTAATTTTTTTTATACCCATTGACTTTCTCTGATAACAACTATCCTGAAAAACTGTTTTTGTAATCTCAGTCGTATGGCTACTGAAATTTTTTTTAAATGATGACAGGCATTTTTATGACGATATAATTGTTTTTAAATATTTCAAAAATTTGGTCGGTTTCAAAAGATTTTGGTAGGTTTTGCAGACAATTTTGGTCGGATAAAAAGTTTTCAAACGGCAACCCTGTATACAACTAGTATTCCGACTGGAGAGTGCGTTCTCAATTTTTGATTTCAGCTATCACACATAAGGGTTCTGTGTGAAGTCAACATACCTAAACACAACAAAAACAAATCTTAAATTTTTTCTATTTTAAATGTTTCACAATGTGACCAGAGTTGCCAATTTAGCGCCTTTGGCGCTAGATTTAGCGCTTTTTAATTGTCGAAAAGGCGCATATTTTTTCCTTAGCGCTTTTTTTAAAAATAAGCTCTTTTATTGATACCCAACATTTTTGAACTTTTGTTTGCATACATTAAAATCAAGACACATTAAACCAAAATTTGTTTCCGTTTTGTAAATACATACTTTACTCTGAAAAGCATTCTATACAAGGAAATAAGTTTATTTTCTAAAGAAATCCATTTCGTTTCTTAAAACAAGAAAATCCAAAAATAAATAACTGATTTTAACTTGTTTTGTTCGTATTAAGTAAAAGTTTCTTAAATAAAGAAACATTTTCTCATGATTAAAAAATTCACGTTTTTTGGTCTATGATCAAAAATTTCAAGAAGCATTTATGATTTTTTAATAGAATCAAGAAACAAATGCTAGCGATTTCTTTAAATTTTTCAGAATATGCTTAAGAAAACTTGGTTTAATTCAATTAGTTTTTTTTTTGGATCGACATGTTAACAAATCAATCAAAAGGTTCTTATTTTATATTAAGTTTTTTTTTTTTTAACTAACTAGTGCCATACGTTTTTATGGAAAAAATTTTGGCTTTTCTTCTGATTTTGTTAAATAAAAAGCAACGAAAACTTGATTTAAGTAACTATAGAATTAAAACAAATTTAGTTTGCTTTGAGTCATAACTTTTTGCTTAAACCAGGCAAACACATGTTTATATACAGTAAGAAATTTTTGGCTTGGACGTGAATAGTGCAAAATTTTCGTGGTTCAATACATTTATCTGGTGATTTAGTAAATAATTCGTTCCGTGTATATTTGAAATTATATTACTTTAATTTTCCTGAAGTATCAGAAAAGGCTTTTTAAAAATATTAATGTTTTATTAACACTGCTCGGCGAAAAACAAAAAAAAGTCGATCTAGAGAACTTGATTATGTGATTTTAATTCACTTTAGCGTGCTGAATCCAAATAGTTTATTCAATCACGTCTAGTTAACATTTTGTTTACTGATTTCTTGTCTTATTTTATTCATAATATACCTGGATTTCTGATAAATGATAAAAATACAAATTTGCATGGAAAAAAAGAAATAATTTTGAAAATTTCAAAGGATTTTGTTATTCGTGCTTAATTCCCAGTTTTTATTCTTGACAAAAACACTTGAAATTTATTGTTGATGGGATAAGCTATTCCTATGCGCATTTCACTGGTTGCATAGGCCAGATCATCAGGAAACTTCATCCATAAAGATTTTAGAAAAACTAAAGATATTAAACCAAATAAAACTGTTAAACGTATAAGAATTATAGCAACAGTTCTACTTGTAATAATATCAAAGTTTAAACAAAACACATCAACAATAAACAACAGTGGGTTTATCTCATCTTACATTTCCCAAATTATATTTGTAAAAGATCAATATCGTTCTCAAGTTATGATAAAATGTATGTAGCATAAATGCCTTATTTCGGTCAAAATATAATTCTAGCCCATACAAAAACAAGACATGATAGAAAAAACTGAAAACGGATTTGAATTTGGGGCAGTAGTATCTTTGTTTTTCATATATTTTTAATTAAAACGATTTTTTTTTGACGGCCAGTGTAATTAATAAAACTAGGTTCTTAAACATTTCATTAAGTTTTTTATTTAAATTTTATTTAGCGCTTTTTAGCGCTTTTTGATTGGGGACACGGCGCTTTTTGATTAGAAATAGTTCACAACCCTGAATGTGACACTTTCAGCCCAATTATGAATAACAATTCTCCGGGAGTTTTCTCCCTTCTCTCATTTCTCCTCTATGTAAATTCAATTGTAAAAATGGGGAAAGGGAAAAAACTCCCGGGGAATTTGTATTCATAATTAGGCTGTTTTTGTTTAATTTAGGCCCAAATTTACCGTCATTAGTTAAGCTGTTATGATACTTGCTATTTTTTGTATTTTTTCTATATTGGAGAACAGTGCAAATATATTTGCCTAGGAAAACTGACTAAGTGTAAAGAGTATGATTATATCATAAAAAATCTTGAAATGTCAAACAAATATACATGTGTTATCGATAAATAATCTAAGACTGTCAAACAAAATATAAAATTTTTTAACTTAAAATTGACATTTCCAGATTAATTGTTAGCACTGTTGCCAATTTTTTTAGTTTTTGATCGAAAGAAACGGGTTTTAACTTTTTTTTGTTGCGATTTTTAGCTTTTATGACGGTTTTTTGTGGGGGATAAACGTGGGCAGTATTGTTTGTTTTGTTTACATTTTATCAAATTGTATTTCTTGTTCTTTCTCGCATTTGTTGTTTCATTCAGTCAATCCTAAAAAAATCCAATACAAAAAATAGCAAGTATCATAACACCTTTAGCTAATAACAACAGTTTAACAAATAAAATATTATTTCCAGCTTTTCCTTAACCATTAGTTGATTATTTTTTTATTATTTATTATTTTAATAGAGTTACCATTTTTTGGTCTGATTAAAATTTTTACTTAACCAATTATTGTAAATATGATACTTTAGTTAATCAATAGTTATCTTTTTAGTTTACTAATAATTAACTAATGATTGTACATTTGAGCCCAAATGAAACAAACACATAATTAATAATTTTTTACAACACATTTTGTTTTATTGCACTTGCAAAAGTGTTTTTGTTTTTCACAAACTAAAATTTTTAAATAAATTGACACAAATTTTGTTCTGTTGTTAACATTATTAAATCCTGCAGAGTAGCATTTTGTGGTAAGAAGAATACGAAATTTAATATTTTAAAATAATTATACATTTTCGGATAGTGCAGAATAATTATTAAACAAACATTGCTTATAAGAGTTTATAATTGCAGACAGAATTAAATAAATTGAAAATATTTGAATTAAGAAAGTTTTATTTTAGAAAAAAGTTTTTTTTTTTGATACGATTTTACGCAACTTTGTTAGTCCGTAAAATAATTTTAGACACCAATACCTTTAAAAAAAATTTCATGTACTTTGACATTTAAGTTAGGTACTTGTCAAAGAGTCGGCATACTAGTTCTACACTATGTTTTATGTATTCTACATTTCTACGTATTTAATGGTTAAATATTTCTATAAATTATTATTTTACGCCAGCACATACATGCAAGTTTTAAGAACTCGATACTCTTGAGCAACCGATATTCAACTGTCCATATGAAAAGCAAAGGTTTTCCAAATAAATATATATATATATATATATATATATATATATATATACTGGACCATATGCAATCTGTATACCAAACTTATCAAAAAAAAAGAAATATTTTTAAAAGTACAAATTTTTTCCCCGATTTTACATCATAAAAAGTACCCTATATTTTAACCTGGGCCATATGTTATCTCTATACCCAATTTTTTGAAAAGAGAAAAAGTACCAATTAAGTCCGAATGTACCGCAGACTGTACACTGTATAATAATGTAGGCATTATAATCTGTATGTTTATAAAATTTATCGAACAATAAAATGTGTCACTTCTATTCCTCTTTCAACCGCTTTAAAAGTACTAATTTTGTCACTTAAAAAGTGCGTTATATTTTAATTTGGAGCATGTGCAATATGTATACCAATTTTTAAGAGAAAGAGTACCAAAAATACCAATTTTTTCCGTTTTTTACATCATAATAAGTCTAAATCAAATTATTCAAAAGGAGAAAAGGTACCAAAGGTAAGAAAGAGTATCGTTTTTATTCTTTAGAAAGTACCAAATTTTATCCCTTAAAAAATACCCTATATTTTAATCTGGACCACATGCAATCTGTATACCAAATTTATCAAAGAGAGATGAAGTACCTTTACAAGTTTTTCCCCGTTTAACCTTATTAAAAGTCCCCTATGTTTAGAACTGGTCCAAATTCCATCCAAATTGGTTAAGCGGTTTTCGCTGCTTGAGCCACAAACTAACAAACATTAAAAAACTAATAAACTTTCACATTAATAATATTAGTAGGGTAGGGTTTATGCAAATTTAATAAAAGTTTCCTTAAACTAAGAGGATATGAATTATTTTCTCTTCTCTACTCCCCCTTTACTTTTACTAAACTTTAACCCAACTCATAATCTGCTTTAACTCTAAGCTATCTCTAACATTAATCTTACTGTGAAAGATTGCACATATGTATGTATGTCTAGTCTTTGATTATCATGGATGTGCTTTTAGATCTCGAACAATTTCTTTCAGTGTAATCCCATGACAATTGTGAAACTTCACTTTAAAATATTCTGAAGAAACGGCAAAATGAATAAATAATACGAATTTTTTTTCATACCAGTTTTTTCTTAAAAATATTTTTATATTTTGGGGAAAAAAATTGAGTTTGGTATGAGAAAATGTCACAAATGTGCGACACTTCATTATTAATATTTTTGTAAAGTGTTGTTATTTTTTTTTTTAACTTCAAATTCCTGTAATAAAGCAACGCACATCTAAGTGGGCAGAGGTGTTGAAAGTATATCCCACTATTTAAGCCATGTTTGCCGAAATTTTTTTGTATTCTCTATGTTCAACATACTCGTACCTACTCAAACAATTTCCCATATGATTTGATGTTGAAAAGACACAAAAAAAAAATTGTTGACACTTTTGTTGCTTTTTAAACATCTCCCACAACTCTGGCTCATTGTTTTGCATTGTACTTTGCACTGTTTTAATTTTATATGAATATTTTAAAGCACACAAAAAAAGGCAAGGCAAAGAAAGACCAAAAATATCCGGGTGTTTTAAAATAAACTTGTTAACACTAGAAATTTTAAATGCAACATGGCCTCGTATTGCATGTTAAACTTTAGAGCTAACAGAACAGTGGCACATGTTTGTTGCCATCTTAAAAAAAACACTGTCCTGCTTATCTTTGTACTCTGGTGTTAATGTTTAATTCGTTTAGTGGTTTAGGATATTACGAACGAAGTTTCTTAAGGGAGTTGTAATATGAAGGAACATGTTGGCTAAAAGATGCATTAATATTAATTTGAAATTGTTATTTTATTTCTGTTGTTATAATTGTAATCGTATAAGGAAATTTAAAAATTTGTGTTTGTTTGAATAAGCACATAAGGATGGTTGAAGTAATACAACAGTAAGTAAAATATTTCTATAATAGCTTAGCCCGGTGTGCTTAGCTACCCCCGTTGAAATCAGATAAGTAAAATTTTTTAAACAGATCGAAGCCAATTGGACTAAATTGAGATCTATAATGGCTTTCTATGAGAATTTTTACGTTCACTTTCCGAATCCTGTCTACTTTTTGATAGACTTTGTAGTAACAAATTTGTAATAAATTTGGGAATATCTATTTTGAAGTGGACGCCGACATCTTCAATCCCGCCCATTTTTCCGTATGTTGTATAGACACTGAAGCTATTTGTATCAAATTTGTTAGGTTTTACTCTACTACTCTACTCTACTCTACTCTACTCTACTCTACTCTACTCTACTCTACTCTACTCTACTCTACTCTACTGTACTCTACTTTACTTTACTTTACTCTACTCTACTCTACTCTACTCTACTCTACTCTACTCTACTCTACTCTACTCTACTCTACTCTACTCTACTCTACTCTACTCTACTCTACTCTACTCTACTCTACTCTACTCTACTCTACTCTACTCTACTCTACTCTACTCTACTCTACTCTACTCTACTCTACTCTACTCTACTCTACTCTACTCTACTCTACTCTACTCTACTCTACTCTACTCTACTCTACTCTACTCTACTCTACTCTACTCTACTCTACTCTACTCTACTCTACTCTACTCTACTCTACTCTACTCTACTCTACTCTACTCTACTCTTCTCTACTCTACTCTACTCTACTCTACTCTACTCTACTCTACTCTACTCTACTCTACTCTACTCTACTCACTCTACTCTACTCTACTCTACTCTACTCTACTCCACTCTACTCTACTCTACTCTACTCTACTCTACTCTACTCTACTCTACTCTACTCTACTCTACTCTACTCTACTCTACTCTACTCTACTCTACTCTACTCTACACTACTCTACTCTACTCTACTCTACTCTTCTCTACTCTACTCTACTCTACTCTACTCTACTCTACTCTAACTCTACTCTAGCCAAATATTAATACAAACGGAATTTCTTTACTGTTATTCTTCCTTTCAAATGCATTAATATGTTGTTTGAGCCGACTTTTCTTTCATAATGATAACACTATGCTAGTTGAAAAAATAGACAAGCCGGGCATATGGCAGTTTAACATAATTCGGGTACGCTGAATCCACTCGTGCTTACCGTTTTTTAGGTTAATTCCTGTTTTCGAGATAAATAAAGTGGGTTTGGTCATACATTTGACCCATGGTCATACATTTGACCAAACAAATAAAGCGGTTTATTGAAATTCCTAAATTTTGCCCATGCAGCGCCTAAGATGTCCCTAGATGGGTCAAATGTATGACCAACCCCACTTTATTTATCTCGAAAACAGGAATTAACCTAAAAAAATCAATGATTTATTTCTAACATACCTACCCGCTATCTCCATTATTCCTAATGGGGGCTCCCATACAAAATGTTCAATGCAGACTAGAAATATATTGAAGATAAAGTCCCATAAATGCTCAGGATTCTCCACTAGGTGGATAAAATGTATGACCGAACTCTATTTGTTGTTTGTTCTTAACATTCTCTTAAAACATACTTGCCCCTTATCACCACTTTTTAGGGGGCTCCCATACAAATATGTATTGTGTTGTATGAAATTCTTAAATTAAATAAAATTTTTCGACTTTTGTGAATAAAATCAGATTTTAATCATTTATGGCTTGTTTTGTTAGCAGCTTTTATATGTCTGCAAAAAATTTGAAGCCTAGCTGCATTTTCCAATTTTTTATAAATTTTTACAAAACAAAAATTTCGGAATTTTCAAAAAAAAATTATGTTTCTAAAAAGACTGCGCATATAAGAAAAGAAGTATTATTCTTATTATTATTCTTATTCGTAAAGGAAAGTTTATTGCGGAATTTCGGTTTCCTTAGTTTTTTCATTAAGCTAAAGCGTTTTTGAGTTTCGCGAACATACGTTGTGCATCCTCCTCCATTTTTGAAATAACGTTATATCTCGAAAACCAGAGCTAATCTAAAAAAAACGGCTAGCATCACTTGATTCAGCGTACCTGAATTAGGTTAAAAACGCCAGGTGCCCAGCTTGTCGCAAAAGAAAAGTGTAAATTCCTTGCGCAGTGTAAATAATACCAATTTCCTCTTAATATAAAGAAAAAAATCTGGTTTTCATTTTCATAAATTCTTAACTCATTTTCAATCATTTAGCTCAATATATTTGTGTTGATAGGTTAATATGTGTTGCCACAAACCACCAGTTTTTGAAAAAGCAAACTCTCTGTTGCATGGTTATGTTAAATTGAGTTTTTTACCACGTTTCATTACAATATTCCACAGCACACATACACAAACGCATTGGCATAAACAATCGAGTAACATCCTGTTCAAAGACAGGATATACAGGATAAAGCACATTTTTCATTTCGCTTAAACTTTTCCCTTTTCAAAAACGCACAATATAAAATTAAAGTTTTACAAAAACCACTTTCAGTTTTTACGCCGTTTTTTGTTCCTTTTTTTTGTGAGTTGGAACACAAGCGTGACTGTCACAATCACCAAACCAAACTAAAACGAAGCATGTTGCTTGAACCAACCGTAAACGATAATAGTTAAGCTCCTTATATGCACAATTGTTACTCAGGATAACGAAAGGAAAAAAAATTAAACAACGAAAAGTGATAGCATGAAATTTATTTTGTAGAACCAAAAGTTTAACTTAAATGAATTGGCTAAAAACATGCAGCAACAAAATAAAGCAGTCAGAGAACGGGGCAAACGAGCGGCCAAAGGAACGGTGTTTGTATTTAAAAAATCACAGTAATTCATTCTAACTAAGAGCGAAAAAGAACGCAATTTCAAAAATATAGTTTAAAAAAAGCTGTATCAAAAACTTGGTAATTACAAACAGTCAAATTGTGAACAAAAAAAACGCAGAATTTGTGGTTGTATTTGAAAATTTTTTTACAATAAACATTTTAACTGGTTTGTTTTAAAACTTAATCAAGTAAAATATAATTTACTGCTCTCAAGGGGACCAAATGCAATATTTATTTAAAAAACCCCCAAGAACAAACTTTAATGAAATATTCGAATAACCAGTATGGCACACAGCAAAGTGTCAAAACTTTTTTAAAAACTGATATTTTTATTCATTTGTAAGCTACTCTGGAAGGGAAGCAGCTCGCTCGTGATTGCAATTTTTTTTAAGGTCAACCAGGACATCCTCGTTTTTCTTCCTTTATTGTCTTATGTTTCGTTCAAATTGGATAATCGTTCGACATTTTTTCGTGCCTAAGTAATCTTGATGTACATACATACAATTGAAATTGAATCTTTACAACATAAAACTTCAGCAAGCGAAGGCGGATTTGAAACGTCATCCTTGGACAAGCCAGTAAGGGAGTGATAGTTATCTGGGGATTGCTCAGATCAATAGATCTATTGATGATTTTGTGATATAAGTACGTCAATATAACTTTTCCACGACAGTTTACCATTTGCTTTAAGCTGATTTTTTGCATCGTGCTTGTGAAGTACCAATAAAAGCTAACTTTAATATTTATAAGAAGCTAACTTTGAAAGTTCCGGCTTCCCACACGAAGGTTTAGGTAGTTCGATAGATTGTGTAGATGTCTGGTGATGACTTTATGGAAATTAAGAGACCAAATAATTTATATTCATGAACTTTAATGTTGGAGGGGTAACTTCGACCCAAACCAAACCAAACCTTAGTTAAAGTAAGTCCTCGTCCATATCGAGTCATAACCACAAAAAAAACTTAAACGACAATAACAAAGTTTTACAGGAGGTTTTTTTATTATATTTTATATACATTTTGTATGAAGGTTGTCGCTTACGATAAAATTGTTTTTGCTATAAAATCGTAATGGCACCTTTCGTGACCATGACATTTAAGGAGATGATGCAAGTGTTGTCAGGAAAGTCATTTATTAAAAAAGCGAAAATTTAAAATTATATCGCTTAAGCTTTTTTTGCGGTAATGCGTCAATATTTTTTAAAATATTCTGCAAAAACTCTATATATTTAACTATTTTGTATGACCCCTCTCTTTCTTCTTCTTCCTCTCAATAGCAATCTAACAAAAACTACTTGTACACGAAACAAAGTACACTTTTCCGCTCCTTTTTCCCCGTTTACCATAAAACTCAAGCGCATCGCAGAAAATGTTTCACAGTGTGGACGGGGACTAAGAAATTGTATAGAACTTTTTCAATACTTGAGCGACATATCGTCAGCTCAGAATTGGTTTGGCGAATATGCCAATATTAGTGGAGAAAAACGACAAAGAAGATTTACATGAAGATTTCTCCAAATGTACCCGATAGAATTTTTTTATATTTTTACCACTGCTTCCGGTATATGTTTTGAAGAAAAATGTACAGTTTTGCGCACTTTCATGAATAAAGTTAGAATTTAATAGTATTTTTTTGAAAATTAAAAATATTGTTTTGTGACGCATACGCCACTTTTCTAAAAAAAATTTAAAAAAGTGGCTTTTTGTGCTGCATACGTATACGTATTGCGTGAGTGACTGACTCATTCATCATCGTACAGCCTAAACGCCTGAAGCTAAAGACTTGAAATTTGGACCGGAGGTGGATCTCTCCCCAAATCGATCCACTAAGACGGGATTTTTCGAATGTTTAGGGGGTAAAAAAGGGTAAATTCGAAATTCTTTTATCTCCAAAACTAAAAGAGATACAAAAAAACTGTAATACATATCGTTGTTCTTTTGAAAAATAAGTGGACAGGTGTGTGGTACTTTTTTAAAATTCGGCTATTTTAGGGTGAAAACGGGTAAAACCTGAATTTTGATACGTTTTTGTCAGCCCATCTATCTTTTGATCCAATAAGCCTAGAAATAAAGTTTATACCACATTCGTTTATGCCTCGTATTGCATGTTAAACTTTAGAGCTAACAGAACAGTGGCACATGTTTGTTGCCATCTTAAAAAAAACACTGTCCTGCTTATCTTTGTACTCTGGTGTTAATGTTTAATTCGTTTAGTGGTTTAGGATATTACGAACGAAGTTTCTTAAGGGAGTTGTAATATGAAGGAACATGTTGGCTAAAAGATGCATTAATATTAATTTGAAATTGTTATTTTATTTCTGTTGTTATAATTGTAATCGTATAAGGAAATTTAAAAATTTGTGTTTGTTTGAATAAGCACATAAGGATGGTTGAAGTAATACAACAGTAAGTAAAATATTTCTATAATAGCTTAGCCCGGTGTGCTTAGCTACCCCCGTTGAAATCAGATAAGTAAAATTTTTTAAACAGATCGAAGCCAATTGGACTAAATTGAGATCTATAATGGCTTTCTATGAGAATTTTTACGTTCACTTTCCGAATCCTGTCTACTTTTTGATAGACTTTGTAGTAACAAATTTGTAATAAATTTGGGAATATCTATTTTGAAGTGGACGCCGACATCTTCAATCCCGCCCATTTTTCCGTATGTTGTATAGACACTGAAGCTATTTGTATCAAATTTGTTAGGTTTTACTCTACTACTCTACTCTACTCTACTCTACTCTACTCTACTCTACTCTACTCTACTCTACTCTACTCTACTCTACTGTACTCTACTTTACTTTACTTTACTCTACTCTACTCTACTCTACTCTACTCTACTCTACTCTACTCTACTCTACTCTACTCTACTCTACTCTACTCTACTCTACTCTACTCTACTCTACTCTACTCTACTCTACTCTACTCTACTCTACTCTACTCTACTCTACTCTACTCTACTCTACTCTACTCTACTCTACTCTACTCTACTCTACTCTACTCTACTCTACTCTACTCTACTCTACTCTACTCTACTCTTCTCTACTCTACTCTACTCTACTCTACTCTACTCTACTCTACTCTACTCTACTCTACTCACTCTACTCTACTCTACTCTACTCTACTCTACTCCACTCTACTCTACTCTACTCTACTCTACTCTACTCTACTCTACTCTACTCTACTCTACTCTACTCTACTCTACTCTACTCTACTCTACTCTACTCTACTCTACTCTACTCTACTCTACTCTACTCTACACTACTCTACTCTACTCTACTCTACTCTTCTCTACTCTACTCTACTCTACTCTACTCTACTCTACTCTAACTCTACTCTAGCCAAATATTAATACAAACGGAATTTCTTTACTGTTATTCTTCCTTTCAAATGCATTAATATGTTGTTTGAGCCGACTTTTCTTTCATAATGATAACACTATGCTAGTTGAAAAAATAGACAAGCCGGGCATATGGCAGTTTAACATAATTCGGGTACGCTGAATCCACTCGTGCTTACCGTTTTTTAGGTTAATTCCTGTTTTCGAGATAAATAAAGTGGGTTTGGTCATACATTTGACCCATGGTCATACATTTGACCAAACAAATAAAGCGGTTTATTGAAATTCCTAAATTTTGCCCATGCAGCGCCTAAGATGTCCCTAGATGGGTCAAATGTATGACCAACCCCACTTTATTTATCTCGAAAACAGGAATTAACCTAAAAAAATCAATGATTTATTTCTAACATACCTACCCGCTATCTCCATTATTCCTAATGGGGGCTCCCATACAAAATGTTCAATGCAGACTAGAAATATATTGAAGATAAAGTCCCATAAATGCTCAGGATTCTCCACTAGGTGGATAAAATGTATGACCGAACTCTATTTGTTGTTTGTTCTTAACATTCTCTTAAAACATACTTGCCCCTTATCACCACTTTTTAGGGGGCTCCCATACAAATATGTATTGTGTTGTATGAAATTCTTAAATTAAATAAAATTTTTCGACTTTTGTGAATAAAATCAGATTTTAATCATTTATGGCTTGTTTTGTTAGCAGCTTTTATATGTCTGCAAAAAATTTGAAGCCTAGCTGCATTTTCCAATTTTTTATAAATTTTTACAAAACAAAAATTTCGGAATTTTCAAAAAAAAATTATGTTTCTAAAAAGACTGCGCATATAAGAAAAGAAGTATTATTCTTATTATTATTCTTATTCGTAAAGGAAAGTTTATTGCGGAATTTCGGTTTCCTTAGTTTTTTCATTAAGCTAAAGCGTTTTTGAGTTTCGCGAACATACGTTGTGCATCCTCCTCCATTTTCGAAATAACGTTATATCTCGAAAACCAGAGCTAATCTAAAAAAAACGGCTAGCATCACTTGATTCAGCGTACCTGAATTAGGTTAAAAACGCCAGGTGCCCAGCTTGTCGCAAAAGAAAAGTGTAAATTCCTTGCGCAGTGTAAATAATACCAATTTCCTCTTAATATAAAGAAAAAAATCTGGTTTTCATTTTCATAAATTCTTAACTCATTTTCAATCATTTAGCTCAATATATTTGTGTTGATAGGTTAATATGTGTTGCCACAAACCACCAGTTTTTGAAAAAGCAAACTCTCTGTTGCATGGTTATGTTAAATTGAGTTTTTTACCACGTTTCATTACAATATTCCACAGCACACATACACAAACGCATTGGCATAAACAATCGAGTAACATCCTGTTCAAAGACAGGATATACAGGATAAAGCACATTTTTCATTTCGCTTAAACTTTTCCCTTTTCAAAAACGCACAATATAAAATTAAAGTTTTACAAAAACCACTTTCAGTTTTTACGCCGTTTTTTGTTCCTTTTTTTTGTGAGTTGGAACACAAGCGTGACTGTCACAATCACCAAACCAAACTAAAACGAAGCATGTTGCTTGAACCAACCGTAAACGATAATAGTTAAGCTCCTTATATGCACAATTGTTACTCAGGATAACGAAAGGAAAAAAAATTAAACAACGAAAAGTGATAGCATGAAATTTATTTTGTAGAACCAAAAGTTTAACTTAAATGAATTGGCTAAAAACATGCAGCAACAAAATAAAGCAGTCAGAGAACGGGGCAAACGAGCGGCCAAAGGAACGGTGTTTGTATTTAAAAAATCACAGTAATTCATTCTAACTAAGAGCGAAAAAGAACGCAATTTCAAAAATATAGTTTAAAAAAAGCTGTATCAAAAACTTGGTAATTACAAACAGTCAAATTGTGAACAAAAAAAACGCAGAATTTGTGGTTGTATTTGAAAATTTTTTTACAATAAACATTTTAACTGGTTTGTTTTAAAACTTAATCAAGTAAAATATAATTTACTGCTCTCAAGGGGACCAAATGCAATATTTATTTAAAAAACCCCCAAGAACAAACTTTAATGAAATATTCGAATAACCAGTATGGCACACAGCAAAGTGTCAAAACTTTTTTAAAAACTGATATTTTTATTCATTTGTAAGCTACTCTGGAAGGGAAGCAGCTCGCTCGTGATTGCAATTTTTTTTAAGGTCAACCAGGACATCCTCGTTTTTCTTCCTTTATTGTCTTATGTTTCGTTCAAATTGGATAATCGTTCGACATTTTTTCGTGCCTAAGTAATCTTGATGTACATACATACAATTGAAATTGAATCTTTACAACATAAAACTTCAGCAAGCGAAGGCGGATTTGAAACGTCATCCTTGGACAAGCCAGTAAGGGAGTGATAGTTATCTGGGGATTGCTCAGATCAATAGATCTATTGATGATTTTGTGATATAAGTACGTCAATATAACTTTTCCACGACAGTTTACCATTTGCTTTAAGCTGATTTTTTGCATCGTGCTTGTGAAGTACCAATAAAAGCTAACTTTAATATTTATAAGAAGCTAACTTTGAAAGTTCCGGCTTCCCACACGAAGGTTTAGGTAGTTCGATAGATTGTGTAGATGTCTGGTGATGACTTTATGGAAATTAAGAGACCAAATAATTTATATTCATGAACTTTAATGTTGGAGGGGTAACTTCGACCCAAACCAAACCAAACCTTAGTTAAAGTAAGTCCTCGTCCATATCGAGTCATAACCACAAAAAAAACTTAAACGACAATAACAAAGTTTTACAGGAGGTTTTTTTATTATATTTTATATACATTTTGTATGAAGGTTGTCGCTTACGATAAAATTGTTTTTGCTATAAAATCGTAATGGCACCTTTCGTGACCATGACATTTAAGGAGATGATGCAAGTGTTGTCAGGAAAGTCATTTATTAAAAAAGCGAAAATTTAAAATTATATCGCTTAAGCTTTTTTGCGGTAATGCGTCAATATTTTTTAAAATATTCTGCAAAAACTCTATATATTTAACTATTTTGTATGACCCCTCTCTTTCTTCTTCTTCCTCTCAATAGCAATCTAACAAAAACTACTTGTACACGAAACAAAGTACACTTTTCCGCTCCTTTTTCCCCGTTTACCATAAAACTCAAGCGCATCGCAGAAAATGTTTCACAGTGTGGACGGGGACTAAGAAATTGTATAGAACTTTTTCAATACTTGAGCGACATATCGTCAGCTCAGAATTGGTTTGGCGAATATGCCAATATTAGTGGAGAAAAACGACAAAGAAGATTTACATGAAGATTTCTCCAAATGTACCCGATAGAATTTTTTTATATTTTTACCACTGCTTCCGGTATATGTTTTGAAGAAAAATGTACAGTTTTGCGCACTTTCATGAATAAAGTTAGAATTTAATAGTATTTTTTTGAAAATTAAAAATATTGTTTTGTGACGCATACGCCACTTTTCTAAAAAAAATTTAAAAAAGTGGCTTTTTGTGCTGCATACGTATACGTATTGCGTGAGTGACTGACTCATTCATCATCGTACAGCCTAAACGCCTGAAGCTAAAGACTTGAAATTTGGACCGGAGGTGGATCTCTCCCCAAATCGATCCACTAAGACGGGATTTTTCGAATGTTTAGGGGGTAAAAAAGGGTAAATTCGAAATTCTTTTATCTCCAAAACTAAAAGAGATACAAAAAAACTGTAATACATATCGTTGTTCTTTTGAAAAATAAGTGGACAGGTGTGTGGTACTTTTTTAAAATTCGGCTATTTTAGGGTGAAAACGGGTAAAACCTGAATTTTGATACGTTTTTGTCAGCCCATCTATCTTTTGATCCAATAAGCCTAGAAATAAAGTTTATACCACATTCGAAACTTATCAAAAAAATACGAATACAAGTTTGGTACTTTTTCAAAATTCGAACGTTTAAGGGGTGAAAATCGTAACTGTTTTTGGTACCTTTTTACAAAACATTTTGCATTTTGAAATTTTTGATACTATAATGGGCGGAAAACATAGTACCAAAATGGGAAATATGGGAAATGTAATATCTTTCTTCAGCTTTTTGGTTATACAACTGGTATTTTTTAATTATCGTTAATATTTGACCTCGTTGTTCTTTTGAAAAATAAGTTGAGAGGTGTGTGGTACTTTTTTGAAATTCGGCTCTTTTAGGATGAAAACGGGTAAAACCTGAATTTTGGTACGTTTTTGTCAGCCCATCTATCTTTTGATCCAATAAACCTAGAAATAAAGTTTATACCACATTCGAAACTTTTTCGAAATTCGAACGTTTAAGTAACTATTTTTGGTACTTTTTTACAAAACATTTTGTATTTTGCCATTTTTGATACTATAATAGGGGGGAAAAAATTGTACCAAAATGGGAATTCTTCAGCTTATTGGTTCTACAACTGGTATTTTTTAATTATCGTTAATATTTGACCTCAAAACATAAAATTCAACATGCAATGTCCTGAGTGCTTTATCGAATTCTGCGACCAAATTATCCTTAATGAATTCTCATTACCAAAAAAAAAATGTGTGATGTGGTCACAGCAGCCATTATATGATAACTAAGCCTCTTACATGCCTGCCGTAATCATATTATGCTATAAGTTAAACAATAATTTAAGGTTTTTTTTTTTAAATAAGAGAAAAGCCTAAAGCTTTTCCTTTTTTATGGATTTTATCACTGCTTTCGTTTTCAAGGTATTAAGAAGTCCTCACAAGAAACTCCGTAAAAAAACTAGACATTGGGCTATCTCACAAAGTAAATTTTTATTGTAGTAGGAGCACAAATGAGCTTATCAAGTCCCTAAAAATGTTCTTAATCGATCTGGTACAAATATCGTTTTAGATATAATTCAATAGAAATATATTTCTTAATTTTTGGCACACCCAAAAATATTAAATTATCTAAATACTTTATTTAGTGAACTTAAATCTGTCATTCTTTTAAGATACTACAAATCACATTTTAGGTCTTTGAATATACGCAAGAGAAAGCGGGCTTAGTCCACATGGTTTACTCTGTGTGACAAGTTTTATTAAGGTAAAAATTAAGTCCCTTGCAGTTAAATCCATAAAATATAAGGTGGACTTCATGGATTAACAATAAACAGTAGTAATCTTGGCCAAATAAATTTGCTAATTTTTGTTCGAAACAAATTTGTTATCTTAGCTTATTTACTTATTCCGGACCTCTTCTTTTTCTTCGAAGACTTTACCTATTGTGCCTTCCCAAGTTGTTATTCTTGGTCCTTCTGGTCTAGCCTCTACACGCAAAGAAAAAACATGGTTGTGGTAAACATATTCTAAGAGCAACATATTATGATAAGAATTATGATTGTAGTCACCATATTAAGATTATTATTAAATCATATTATGACTAAATATACTCGTACTATTACATCATAATATTTTTCCATTAATCATATTATTATTCTGTTAATCATACTAAGTTAAGAAGTAATCAAATTATTGTCATGTTAATCATAATAAGCTAAGAAATTAATCATATTATTGTCATGTTAATCATAATAAGCTAAGAAGTAATCATATTATCATCATGTTAATCAAAATAAATTTAGAAGCAATCATATTATGATACAGCACCTTTCATAGCTGTCATAAAAATACAAAATAAATTAAAATTTGTTTGCATCGATTTTTTATTTTGTGGCTTTTTACAATTTTTCTTAATGTTAATCAAATAGCGGAGTTCAATATAAGGCTTGCAAAAGAGCAAATGAAAAATCTGTGGTTTTCATGGGCAACCGCGTGTGTCCATTTTTTCGATTTTAAGATGTTGATGAAATATCGTAGCACTTTTATAAAATATAACGAAATCTCTGTGTGTTTTGTTGTTGGATTTTACAAAAAAACTATGATATTTTGCATTTGCACTTTTACATCACTAATACTTGAATGAACTCCGCTAATATTTTAATTTTTTAATTTCTTTAAACTTTTTTTTTATGGAATTTTATCTTTTAATTGTTTAACCGCTCACAAATAAAAAAAAAGACACAACTTCTTCAAAATTATTTTACAAATGGCGCAAACATGAGTAAAAATAGTTTGATTGCATCTTTAACATAATATGATAAATGTATAGAAAGTTATCATGTTATGGCTATTAAATATCATGATATGGTTGTGAGAAATATAATATGTTTAGAAAGTTATCATAATTAAGTTGTTAGAAAAATAATTATTTTTCGGTCAACAATACTCAAATTTATAATTGCGATAAACATTGATATGTTTACAGTAACTATAATATTGTTGATATTAAATAAAAATAACAATTATTTGTTTACGACAACAATATATTGTTACATTAAACATAGTGTTGTTGCCGTAACCATGCCCAACCATATTTTTTCTCTGCGTGTAGAGTTCTTCTTGGCAGTCGGGAGCCTGGCATCCTGGCAATGTGCCCATATCACCTCACCTTGGAGCGGTTTATTTTAATTTGTAAGGGTTCTGTACTTAGATGCCCTCGGATCATATGGTTTCTTAGTTTTTTCCCCTCAGGTGTTTCCGGCTTCTCTTCTTATACAGAAAGAACTATTTACTAAATATGGCTTGAACCAGAAACTTAAAACAATAACTAATTTGGAAATTTTGTTTTAGTTTTATATGTCAGTTAAACGAGTCACTTTTGCACTCACATTCTTAAAACAGGCAGTAAGTCTCGCTGTTTTTAAGGCTCTAGTGTGTAAAGAGCGGACTTAACAATTTCTTCCGAAAAAATGTTTGTCCAGAAAATACGTTTTTTTATATCTCTCTCTGGAAGAGTAAGTAAAAGTAATTTTTTTCGAAAAAAATTTTGTTAAAAGCCTATGGGTGAATTCGCCTTTAGGTCAAAGGTATCTATTTCATATGAACAATTGTGCAAGCTTTAATCACAAGTACCTTTGAACTATTTCTTTAAGTGATTTTCAAAAAAGCGACGAAAGCAAATGTAGCTATTCAAATGCACTGAAAGAAATAGCATGTGTGGCACAAATTTTATTTTAAAAATGACTTCATAAAACAGTGATAGTGAAAATGTTACATACAGCTTTATAGAACTTATTAGAATTTGAATATTTTAACTGGCAGCATTTCTCTTAGTTCATGCCAGTTTTTTTTAATGCTCATCTTATGCTGACTAGCTGACTAGAATTAGACTAAAAGCGTTGAATAAAATAAGCGTTCTAGTACACTTAGCATAGAACCCTAAGCATAGAAATATGATTGAGAAGGATTTTTTTATTTATATAGTTGCAGTTCTTCATGTCATCTCGAATGAAACTAATGGATAATCCGTTCAGATTACAGGAGATGACGATGACTTGTATAAAAGTCAGATCTGTTTTTATGGAAATCGGAGCTTCTACTATTAGCACAACTAAAATCAATTTGCGGATACTTTTTAAAAAAACATTTTGAAAAAAAATTATAAAATATAGAAATTTTGTTATGAAACTAAAATACGTTTTTGTCCAATAAATTATACATTACAATTCCAATATCTTTTAGACTTGGCTTAAAACGGATGGGATCTTTTTAAAAGTGATAACAAGAGATTTAGTGTGAGAAGTGATAGTTTCCAATCACTTACATCGATTTTAATGTACTACTTAATTCTTTTTCTGCGTCTTTAACTTCTTATTTAACTTTAATTCTAGTGCCACTCAATAAAATATTTTTATTTTTTATATTCATCTCTTCCCAATCATTACATTTCCTTTACACTTTATATTTTTAGGAATTTCATTATGAGCCATACAAAACAAGATTATAATTCATTATTTGCCATCGCTTGCACTGCATTTTTTGTTATCTCTTGCATCTTTTTTGCTTTACAGAAGCATAAAATATAAATTTGTTTGCATCCTTCTTTTGTTTTAAAATAAATTGCATTTGAAATTCGCATAAATTTACACAAAATAAATTCCAAACTCACGAATAGAAGAGAAATGCAGAGAGAGCTATAAATCTGATTTAAGAAAAAGTAGGTTGATGCAGTTGATAACATTTTTGTAACCGGCATAAATTTAAGAAATTAGCTTGTGAATCTAAAAATAATTAGTGAAGTTGGCTTCAAATTGTTTAACTAAAATAGTTTCAAAAGCAAACTTTGGCTTTTTTACTCATATGAAATTTGTAAGGCATTTTAAATTCGTTTTGATATCTCCTTCAAAATCAAATATGTTTTACACATTATGATTTTTAAAAGCCTACCTTACCTACGCTAATAAATACTGTGAAATTATGCTTTTAAAATGTAATAAAATAAAAATTTAAGATGTTTTTTGAAAACACAATCAAGCGATAAAAAAAAATATGATTGCACTTCTAACCTGAGGAACGAGTGTATTTGTGTCCTTCATATTGGTAAAGGAAAAAGAAATCTTGTTATAATATTCAATAAAATCTTGTGACAAAAAAAAATTTTCACACTAAATATTGTTTAAAAACTGCTCTTGAACTGAGATAAAAAATTGGAGTACTATTCAACTAAAAACCAATATTTTGATTATTAATAGAAATGGTATTCACGTAAATTTTTTTTATTTTTTATATAGTCGCACTTATTTGACTTGATCAACCTATTTTGTTTGCAGCCCTATTTTTTTTTTTTTTACTTTGAGCGAACACTCAGGGGATGCCCCCTACTAATGCAGTGCATTGTGTTGGAATTAGGAAAATTGGTTATGGGGAGAAGGAAAGAGGGAGTAGTGCTTGTGGACGTTTAATTTTAATTTTTCCAAATTGTAGCCGACTGGGAAGATTTCTGTCGGGAGTCTATTCCACATACGGATAGTGCGACCAAGAATCGAATTTTCTCTGCAATGCGTTGTGCGATACATTGAACATTCGACAACAAACGAATGTGATCTGCTACGAGCATGTACCCGCGTCTCTGGGATGAGTTCGCCCATCTCAGCTGAACATCTTTCGTGGTAATATCGATAGAACAATGCCGCACAACCCACATTCCGACGATGCTCCAAGGAGTCAATAGAGCTGGATACCCTTCTGTCATTGATGAGCTTCAACGCACTCCTTAAAGCACCTTAAAGCACCTGAACAAATATGGGAGTTGCATTCCATTTTCGTTCGGATATAGGCGGTATAAATAGTAAAGAGATCAGACGGAGTGTAGTAATTCTTGCACCGTTTTAAGAAACCAAGACACTTTAATGCTTCTTTCGACAATTGAAAGACATGTTAGTTCCAACGAACATCACATTGGATTTTCATGCTATACTTCTCATGGATACAGATCACATACTGCCTGTTTAACGATGTCGAACGTCAACGTTCGCATAGAAAACTACATTTGAAACAAAAACAAATTTTCGAATATTGTTTTTGTTTTACATGTAATTTTCTATGCGAACGTTAACATTCGAAATCGATGAACTGGATGTTAGGGTATGCACTTGCAATTCTTTTAAACAATATATGTATATATATGTATATATATATATATATATATATACAGTTAGGGACAAAATTGTACACGAAATTATAAAAATGTATGTATATCATGAAAGCTATTAAAGTTTGAACTTGGAAACTTTCTAAAACTATTGTATGGCCTTCTACATTTTATAATAAAACTATGTAAACTTAATTTCAAAAGTACCGTTAGTTTTTATTTTTATACTAAGTTAACATCCAAACCATATGTGTGAACAATATTGACCCTGTGTAAATCTTTCATAGCAATTCAAAAAAAATTTCAAGTTTTATCTGTGGGATTTGCTTTTAAAGTGAGTAAATTAATTCTTAATATTAAATTTTTAACAATTTGAAAAAAATTTGAGCAATTAAATTTTGCCTAGTTTCTTCAAGAGCGGTAAGTCAAAAGCGGCACTTTTAAAACAGAGCATTGTGAAAAATTTTAAAAAAAAGGAGTCTCACATTGAAAGATCACAAAAAATAAAACATTTCAGTGAGATTTTCATGTAGAATAAAAAAAGTGTAGTTTGGATACCAAAAGCAACAAAGCTGGTCGCCCAAAAAAAAACTATCGCCAAAAGATATTCGCGACTCAAAGCGACTTATTGTTACTGGTGTAGTCAATATAGCTATTAAGGTCCGGCAAATACTGAGCATTGAGTACAATTTAGATGTAAGCATTAAAATCGTAAGAATTTGCTTAAGTTTAAGTACACAGAAAAAATTATTTTTCCAATTCAAACAAAAAATTTGTAGAATTAAACAATTTTTTGTCTAAAATCAGTCCTATAAACAAATTCTCGTATTCAAACAATTTATTTGCATTTTTTTTATTGAAAAAAACACCGATTTTTTCAAACAAATAATTTAACTAAATCAAACAAAAAGTTTACTGAAATTCATATAAATTTCAAACAAATAATTTTGCTGAATCAAACAAAAAAGTTTTTGCACACAAGCAAGCACTGTTGGAGAGCAGAGCGGCCGGCTGGCTTTGAGACACATTTTTTTTTTTTTTTTTTTGTTGGAATAATTTTTGAACGAAGTCTTATTTATACACACAATGTTTTTCTTCATCACTCACTGCTGCTGCCAGGGTTGTCAGATCGATTTTGACCTTTTTCGCCAAATTCAATGTCAAAAATCGCCAAAATCGCCTTTATTTTTAATTTTTTGACAATAAAATAAAGATGATTTAAATTATTAAAAATATTTTTTATAAGTCTTAGAAAATAAATTTGTTCCAAGTCACTAAAATACGCCAAAAATTTAAAAAAAGTCGCCATAATATATATTCTGTTTAGTTTTTATTTAGAACCAAGTAAAAATGATTAGTGAAGACAAAAAAGGAACATTGCACTATTAAATAGTTAATAGTAGTCTACTAAAAGCAGCAAAGAAAGAATTTTTGTGGTTAGTATTAAACAAATATTGGATATGTGTATGTATGTAGTGGAGTTCTATTATATATCTAAAACGCTATACACTTCAGCGCCAAAACTCCCTTTTGTCTTCTTTTTTGAAATACATTGTAAGTGAATTAATTTTTTTCAACGAAGGTAAAAGAGAAGTGCATCATGTAGTATTAACATTCATATAGTAATTTATAACTCGTTACACCGCGTCAAGAACTGCATTCTATTTAGAAGGAGAGTTTTAGTGAAGTTCGTTATTTAAAATACATTTTCAACACAGTCATTACTAGTTGAATTTAGCATTATATAATGAACAGCCAAACCAAGTACTTTAAAATGGTACGTACCTGACGTGTCCAAATAGCTATAGACTTTTGGCCAAAACTGATTAAAATAAGATGGAATATCATCCAATTACAAACGGTCATTCTGTCCATTGTGTTTCATAAACATCCAAAAGTACGTAACGATTCATTAATATCTTAAATAACAACGAATTTTGTTTGTGATAATAATTTGCCAAATTTTATAATGGAGAAATGTTCGTAAACTTGAAATAGGTATATTCATGCTTTATTAATTTTTTTTTTTAATATGAAAAATAATTTCAATATATTCGTCAGACATTTCAACATAACATAAAAATTATTAAAAATTATGTTTTATATTTGTGTGATCCTGAGTACATCAAAAACTTTTTAATGTTATTAAATTTCATATTGTAAGTCTTTATTGTTTATGTGTTACATTATTGTACTTATTTTATTGTTTTATAATTTTTAAATAGACAATCCCTTGAAAAAGTGGACAAACAGTCGACGAAACGTCGGGAACAAAATATTGAAATTAAAAATTTAATTTTATTTACATTGAAGAAATTAAGGCCCTATTAGCTTGACAAAAATAACATTCATAAATTCATCACTCTGACCAAAGAAACATAATTTAGTTTTAAATACTTACTGACTATAAAAGCCTAAAATTTCATACATAAAAATACTAGAATAAAAATAATATAATTTTTCGTATTGAATTTACCGAGTTTCAAAACAAATGCATGGCTCACCAAAAATAGCCAACAAAATCGCCAACTATTTTAAAATATCGCCAAAAAATCGCCATGTCGCCAAATCGAATATTAGGTCGCCAATCAAGTTTGAAAATCGCCACGTTTGGCGAGAAATCGCCACATCTGACAACCCTGGTTGCTGCATCCTTTCCTTTGCTAATGACGAAGAAATGTAACCAAAAGGACTATTTATTAAGTTTGAAGAACTTTTAAAAAAAAATTTTGCTACGCAATAGATTAAAGCGCTTTTTGTTTTATATTTATACCATCGCCATTTAAAGTTCAATCCCATCGTATCGTACATCATAGTTAATGGCTAGAATATGGCTTCACTTTTGTATTTAATGTCAAATTCTAAATGGCATTTATGATATTTCGGATCCTTCCCCTCTTATGTCTAATGGCATTTGACGACAGAAATTAAGTCAAAGAGAAGCCAGAAACAATGATATGCGAAACGATTTAATCGGAAATTTGAAATGTACTATATATATATATGAAAAAATGGTCCAATTTTCGGGGGCTGTCGTACAAGTGAGTAAATTAAAAGCAAGGCGTACAAATTTTGAGAAGGGCTTTCTTGCCACGTTCAAAAAATTAGACATTGATGTCGGATTAAACAGTCACTAAAGGCAAAAATTAAACCATATGCAGGTCATGAATAACGATATGCAATATGTTATGGTAGGAGCACAAATGGCGACGCAGTATACAAAAAAATAAAAGAAAGGAGATGCGGAAAACTGGCTTCACAAGCATGGTTGCAACTTTTTAATCAAATTGAATTTCAAAAATGTTAAAGAAGACAGTGACGCAAACGAAATTTTCGTGGTCGCTTCACATTTGATTTTTTAACTGGGGGCAAATTTCGACATTCGATATCGATCGAAAATACTTTACAATTTAAATGGAAATTTCGATCGGTATCGAATGCCGTAATTTGCCCCCTGATTTATGAAAAACAAAACGTTGTTGATTAATTTCGAGCTGACCCTGTTTATGATTAAGTGTGCGATATGAATATGAATTTAAGTTTATGTTGATTTTTAAGACCTAAAAATAATTATAATTTATTATCTTTTTCTAACAGATGTTTATTTCCAAATTCATCTCCTTCCCCTTTTCGATCCACTTTAAATATCAATAATTTTTACCAAAAATATTTTCAATGTCACTCTATCTAAAGCACTTTATCTCCCCTTTCATTGAGTTACGAAATGAATTTGCAAACAACCCCATAAGTCATGTGTAATTATCCAAAAAGAATAGAATTTTTAAACAACGTCATTTACCATATTGTCTTCTATTTATTGCAATCTTTGGCCAACACTGCTAAACAAGGATATAAAGTTAATTAACACTTTCTTACACTTTTTATGGCCATTTGAACCCTTTTTAAATAAATACAAAGCAAATAAACAAATAAATACATAATAAACAAACCAATCAAGCCAAAAAATAAAGAACATTTTGAAAGAAAGAAAGTGGTAAGAGAAAGTGTTGTCGTCAGTAAGGATAAAAAAGGACATTTGTTCGTTTATATTCATTTAACTAATTCTCATTTTTCGTACCACCAATTCTATGCCATGGTCTGGTATGTTTGGAAGTTTGTTACCAAAAACGAAAGATTTATTGGATTTTATAGCATAAAATGGGATTTGCTTGTTTTATCTGCTAGACTGGTTTCAAATGAAACTCCTGGGTTTTTTATATTTGATTTTATTTTTGGTATTGGTTGCAGCTATGGCTGTTACTGTGGCAGGAAACAATTTTTTGAATATATTTTTTCCATGGTTTAAACAAAATGTTCTTATATAGAAAAATTTAAGCCTTTAAGGTTTAACATAGAGTTTGCTAAAAACCGTAAAAATGTGAAACCGCGGTTTCGGTTTTAAAATGATTAAAACCGGTCGGTTTCGGTTCGGTTTCGGTTTTGAAAATGTCAAAGTTAAACTTCATACATAAAAATATATATTTTTTTTATTTGTTTAAATGCAGGTACTATTATTAACCCTTGTATACCTAGGCCTGGCCAGGAATTTTTTAGACTTTTTTCCAGTTTTTTTTTTATAAATTTTATTAAGTATATCAAAACGAAACATTATGTTTTCATCAATCAAAGTGTTTTTTATAAGAAAATGAGAAAAAAATGTAAACACCGTGGGTGTCGCAATTCGCCAAATGAAAATTTTGTTAATAAAATCAAAATGAATCGTATCAAAAAGCATACGCAACACATAAGAATTCTTTCTTTACTGTTTTTTCGAAGAATTATTCCACTTTCGGACAAAATTTTCCTGCTATAGCCATAAAACTCTATACATATAAAAGTAGTCCCAGCATTGCCCAGGGGTTCGTTAGTGTGAGTTTATTCTATAGCCACAAAAACTCCATACAAAATACTATTGGTCACAGCTAGGCCCAGGTGGTATTTTGTGCCACACAAATTAGGCGTCTACTTAAGAGTTAAAAATGTAACATTTGTTCTTCTTTGTACTTATTTTGAATTTTAAGAATTTTGAAATACCTTGCCATTGTTGCAGGCTTTTATGTATAAAGTTTTTGTATAAGAAGTACCGGTATAATGTATAATTTGCAACTTCTTTAACTGCCTGTTTTTAGAAAACGTAAACAAGTGAGTGAGTGAGAAATTATATTGAAAACAAAAACAAATTTTCGTTTTTTATTGTTGTTTTCAATATAATTTCTCACTCACTCACTTGCTTACGTTTTCTAAAAACAGGCAGTAAGCATAAATATATTGTTAAAGTTAATCCTAAAACCGAGGTTTTTTTCTCGGTTTTCGGTTTTTAGGCATTTAAACCCGCGGTTTCGATTTCGGTTAAAACCGAACAGCAATCCCTAGTTGAACATATATTAAAAATGATTTTATTTGGAATGAATGAAATGTTTTTGTAAAAACAAATTAATCTAAGTGTTCTATTCGGAAAAAATATGCCCTGAAATTCCAGAACAATTTTGTCGCAATTCCCGAGAAATCGGAGGAGTTTATATCCATCATGAACGCTGAAAAAATAAGTCATTATTGCATCGAATAATTGACACGAATAAAATGACACGATGAGGACAATATAAAACATAAATAAGCAAAAAAAATTGTACAGAAATCGTATTTCAGCTTCACCAACCAGTCGAACAATGGCATTGAGACCCAAAAGGGTCCAATCTTTTATAAACTACTAGAATCTGACGAGGCGATCACAGGGGAAAGTTACCAAACAAAATTGATTTGTTTAAAGTAAGCATTTTCCGCAAGATATTCGAAACATGGCAACCAGACTTGAGGTTGTAATATGACATTTTCAGCACAGTGGTTGAAAAGTCTTGTCTCGCCTGCCAAATAGTCCAGAGCTCTACCTGTCCAATAACCATTTGTTTCAATCAATGCACAAAGCTCTCACTTGAAAACGCTTCATTTTAGAACAGGGTATTCATTCCTTGACATAAAAAATTACAAGCTATTTTGGTGCTAAATCCATATGCACGTTACCATTAAGGTCATTAGTAAAGATGGGCGGTATTTAAAAAAACGCGCAAACCTTTGGATTTTTAACTTATACGCTCACCCAGAGAAAAAACATGTTTAAATAAGGTCACCTCCAACCAAACTATTTTTAAAGAAAATGTTAAACATATTATGGTTAATATAACCATATAATTGTCAGAGACAACCATAATATGGGTAAATTAGTCCTCCATAAAGAACCCGCAACCATATTATGGTTGCCTCTAAAAATGTTTTGGTTAAATATTAACTGCTGTATTCATAAAAAATAACATAAGTTTGAAATGTGTTTTAAGGCAATATTTTCATACAAATTTTTCTTAAAATACATTTCAAATCCATTTTAATTATTTAAAAATACGGCAGTTAATATATTCAACAAATTCGACTTCGTAATGAAGAGACCTTATTTCTATTCTGGATAGTCAAACACCGGTTTTCCCAGATATTTTCCTTAATGTCCCGAGTTCCATCGCATTGACATAAAAAATGCATCACATTTTCATCTTCCTCCTCTTCATTACAACTTCTGCAGTAGTCATTAAATTCCAGACCCATTCTCCTCGCATGAGTCCCCCACAGGCCAGTGCCCAGCCACAACAGAAACCACTATCCAAATCTGGTCCCTATTGAACCAAAGTAGAGAGCTAGTCGTCCGTCCATCATAACCAGGCCATAGTGCCCTGGATATGGAGCTGGGGGATTCGCAAATTCATCCCATCTACGCAACTCTTTAAGATTCGCGCTTGATAACACTGGTTTACAGCCAAAAAATACCACGAACGTCACATGCCTACATAAGTTAATTGGGACCTCCTGAACACGAAAAACGCTGTAATTTTTTTTTAAGTACCGTTTTTTAGATAACGGTACTTTTGTGTTTTTCGGTGTATGGTCCCACTCAAACCGAAAAATCTGATCGAAACAAGTGGCGAATTGTTGGAAAGGTAATCGTTATATCGATCGGAGTTTTTGGTTGGGCTCCACAAGGGTTTGAGTGGGATCATACACCGAAAAAAACACAAAAGTACCGTTGTCTAAAAAACGGTACTTAGGAAAAAAAATTACAGCGTTTTTCGTGTTCAGGAGGTCCCAATTAACTTATCTAGGCATGTGGCGCTCTTGGTACTTTTCTAAACTTAAAATTTGTAAAGCAGTGTAATTGACTTACAATGAGCCATTGGAAGGCCAACGAAGTGATCAATGAATGTGCAGCCATACTACCATCTCGTCTGGCAAGATCATCTGTTTTCTGGTTACCCAGGGAGCCCGCAAGCCCTTGTATTCACATCAGGGTTACCTTTGAATGTTTCGCAATATCATTCCAAGACATCCGACATTCTACTGTTTTATCCCTCGATATGCGATAGTATACACGTTCCCGGAAATTGAAAAAGTCCGGGGAATTTAAAAAACACCAGTTAACAGAAAAAAATTACTTATCTGGATAAAAGAAAAGTCTTAGGTGATTAATAAAAATTAAAATTCATCTAATATTAAAAAATTATTTCTTATTTCAAAATTTGCAAATGAGCAAACGTGCTGGTTTTCAAAAAGATTTCGCAACTAAAACGGTTAAGTTACTTGGAAAAAAATATATATAAGCTCATAAATTAGAAGTTTTGAAAATCGCTCATTCAATAAATGGAGTTAAATGGAAAATTTACGGAGAAAAAATTCTCCAAAATTCACCAATTAAAGCATTAATCAAAAATAATATCAGTTTTAATTAAAAATTTAATGAAGTGATTTAAACATTTTCTTAAGTGAACTTACTGTTTAATTAAGTAAATTAAACGTTTTATTAAGTAAATGTTTATTTCTTCCTGTGTACTTGAGAATTAAATAAAAATAACTTAAATCTACTGCAAAAACGTGAAAGCCACATTTTGCAAAATTGTGGAAGATTTTGATTGTTATAATCGCCCAGCAGAGACTTAAGAATTGGCTTACCTTAAAACGTTTAACGGTCAAGTTCTTATTGAAATTAAATGAAAAATATTTTAAAAACTAACTGACTGATCAACCATGTTTAACGTTTGCATAGACAATTTAAATGAAAATATTTTCCATATAAAATTCTATACGAACGTTTACGTTCGAAATTGTTGAGCAAGAAGAAAGTTTTTTCTTCTATGCAAACATTAAAGTTAAAAACTGTTTAACAGACAGTGAAACCAAATGATTCTCAGTAACGTTGGCAATTCATTAATTTTATTTCTTAAATTCTTTAATTTCCTTGACTTCATAAAACAGAAACACAAACCGTTACAGTGCTACCACTGCAAATAGTTTACGTTTCTTAGCCGCAAAAATTAAAAAAGAAAACAGTAACATTGATATTCTTTGCGCTAAATTGTTATAAGCACCTTTGACATTCTGCCACACATAACCTGCAACACTGTTAGCTGCAGCACTGATTTTGTACAGCTCTTAAAAAACAAAAAAGGTAAATATTTGTTTATCCTTTACGGCACTCATACCTGCACCTGATTTTATAATTTTTCTTTGCCACACAAACATCTATACATTGAAATAATTGTAAAAACCCTTTTGCTAACAATTTAACTACAAAAGGTATGAAAATGTTTATACTAGACGTTTGTTTGTAAACGGGGTGTACGATTTATCTATGTACGACTGTTGCCGTTATGTGTATTCAACAGTCAGATGATAGCGAGGGAATTATTAAAAGTTACTTAGATGAGGGTATTTTGAAGTACTTTTATAAGCAGATGTGTACGAGACGAATTCAGGTGTTATTACAGCTAAATCCATTAAAACATAATTCTTAAACTTGACAATCTGTTCTTTTGTGCTTTCATTTTCAAAAGCAACCCAGACGTTTGCAAAAAAAAGCGAAAGTAAGGCCGAACTTTCTCACAAATTGCAGGTCAAAAATCAAGCACTAACCTTAGTCTTTCCAGGCTCGAGTTAAAGCCGCAGTAACGACTCTGTCGTGCAAGCTCGAACTTCGGCGATCGGTTGAAGCTATTGCCAATGACAGATGGGCCACGAATATTGGATGTAGGACTGCAGGATGACAGGCTAACCATTTCTTTGCTATCGTTGACCAAGAGGGAGGTTTCACTTTTGGATCTATTGTCACGGGACACTGTCTTATAGGTAGGCATCAGAGAACTGCAAAATCACTATTTTTCTTGATTTATTCATACGCTCAAATTTACATTCACTCTTTGCTTGCAAAACAAAGTTCAACGTTGGTAATTTTTGCATCGTTTCGTACACATTTGATTCTTGCATGTATTCGTTTTTTATTGAAAGTGCTTTATTTGCATTATTGTTGCGCACGCAATATAACTTAATTGTGTAAATTCAAAAGGCACACATTCTTATACTTTTGCATTCAAGTAGTCATTGTCCACTCGATGAGACGCTTTGTTAACATTAACAACAATAAACCACTCGATGAGACGCTTTGTTTAAATTAACAACAATAAAAACAACAATAACAAGAATACATTGTACATACAGATCTACTGTACTTTTTAAGATGATAAAAAAAGTCTTCTGTTTCTATGGAAATTCTTTGTACCTACATATGTGCGTTTAGTTTCATTTCAATTTTTTTTTCTTGTACTACACAGCAACAGCTGAATGTCTTCATGACTAATAATTGCTTCATTTCTAGCTTTTTTGTTTGTATCTTTTTTTTCTTTACCAAAACAATCATTTTCGCTCCGAACACACAAACATCTTTATTAAAAAACGAAGCTAACGATTGTATAAATAACAAAGCACGATGTGCATTATTTGAATGACTGCAAACCAGCAGCGAATATTTGCGGTTGCACAAGTTTGATTGTATGACCGCAAGTGAGTGTATTTGTTGCTGTTGATTTAATGCGATTTTTTTACAATTGCACAAAGCCGTACTCTGGTACGCATACAGCGTCTGGGAGTCGGACACTATGAATACTACCGAAGCTGTGACGAGAACGAGGAGGAGAACGTAGAATAACTTTTCTCTCACTGTCCTGCACCTACGAAAAGACAACTGGCCGTAATAGGATCCGCCACTTTTGACGGATTTTACGACGTGTCTGGCGTTAAGCTGGAGCACATTTTAAACTTCGTAAGAAGTTCGGGTTAGTTCTACGGTGGGAGATCTTCTTAGTGGAACTCCATTTCTACCGAACCCAACCTCACCTAACGACACTATAATCGATGGATACTTAAAAATAAACAGTCGGTAACACAAAGTTCTGGAGGTGTACGCACCACTTCTCACATGTCCAAAGGATTATTACCAGCCTTTTTTGCCAATTTTAAGCTTCAGAAAAACATGAACTATTAGCTGCATCCGTGTCTTCCGAAAGTTTGGCGTCAAAAGGATTGCATTAGCACTAGTTTTATAAAAACACTCCCGAGGTATCCTTTAAAAACATAAAGAGTATTTTCACGTGTATTATGTGAGGCCAAATGACCTGCGTGAAAATTAAAGCAAATAGCGACAACATAAGGCCAAATGTTCAACAATAAAGTTAATTGTTGTTTTTTTTAATAAGAATCGGTAATGTATTTTTTAACACTAAAACAATACAACAGTGAGTATTATTTTCTTTTATTAAACCAGTTTTTTTAAGACTTAAGGAAAATGTATAAAAATTAGTACTTTCTCAAGTCCTCTTCAGACCATACCTCGTTCTAACTCCACCAACTAAATGCGAGTAGAAAAATGTTAAAACCCGTCAGACGCTAGAAAGATAAATCCTTTACACTGTCACATCAGACAATTTACCTTGCTGGGTAGCCAGTCAACTTAAAGAGAATGGTTACTCATATATTTAGCATTGCCTGTCTGTCATTCCTGTTCTCAACATCATCCTCGTCATCAGCCCTACCACGCCAAAAAGCTGCAGTAGAAACAGTGAAAAAATTTACAGTGGTTGTCATTTGGATATTTATTTATTTTTATAACTTTGTTGTTTTAGTGTCGTCCGTCGCTGGTGACAAAATGAATTGAGAGAATGGAAATGGATGGCAGTTTGGATGCGTTAGTTTTTTAAGGTGGCTTGTTTGACTGGTTGACTGGTTGATTTTATTTGCTGAACCGTTAAACTTCTACTTAATGTCAAGTTTAAGGATGTTTTTATTTATAATTGCAGGCGCAGGCACAATTAAAACAATTCATTAAAGAACGCAAAGAAAAAAGGTAGAAAGAAAATTATTACAACTAAGTCTGCTAATGCGTTTCATTTTATTTAAAAAATTAAATTGTTACAGAATTTATGAAAATGAGTAATTGTGCTGGTGAAAAGTGTTATACAAATTTTTAAGACTATATTGTGGAACATTTTGGCGTATAAAAATTTTTCATAATTATGTACTTTAGTTATTAAATTTTTGCTTGCAAATAACGTATTGTAATAATATCGTTAGGTATAAAATGTTTTGGAAGAAAGTTTTCGTGAGGGCGTAAGAACCGTGCAACTAAGCTTTCTCTCTCACTCGTGATTAAAATTTAGAGTCAACTACGCGCGACACAATCAAAAAAAATTCAGTTTAATAAACTTTTTAATATTCGCAAATACGAATATCTGCGCCAATATTCGCCGAAAACGAATATCCAATCTGAAATTTAGCGTCACACAACCTATAAATTTGATTGAAAAAATCTCCCGTTTACGTCAATAACAATCAATAAAGTAAAAAAAAAACTGTCACACTACTAAATGTCATGCATCAAATAAATAAGATTACGCCTGACGCAGGTTTGTTATTTTGTGTTACGTAGACAAAGATTTTCTTATTTTTTTTTTTTTTAAAGAAAACTTGTTTTCTTAACTCTATTGAAAACACTTTGTTAGTGGCAAATTTAAACAATTGGAACTCCAACTTTGACTCCAGCAGCTGAAATTTTTTAAGTCTAACTCCAACTCCTACTCTAACATTGATGCCAAATGTGTATGAGACTGGTTCTTATTTGACTTTAAAAACTTTTTTTAATGCAGTACCTTTTAAATGGTTAAATATAGCAAAAAAATTATTCTGTTAAAATTTAAAATCGATATTTTAAATATTGCATTGCCAATTACGAAGAATTTTTATTTTGGGAAATATAACAAAAATTTTTTAAATTTTGTATGCCGAAAAATGTTGGAGTTGGAGTCGCAAGTTTTTGTGGGTACTTCGACAAAAACCACAACTCCGGCACTTCAACTACTACTCCACTCCACAGCAAAGTGAGCACTTATATTCGCGATTAAAAATTTTAAAGTTAAAAGTTTCTAAAACACTAAAATTTGTTTTTGTTTTAAATGTAATTATACCCACACCACAATAGTGGAGAGGGTATTATGCATTTGTGCTGATGTGTGTAACGCCTTAAAATATTGGTCCTAGACCCACCTTAAAGTATACCGATCGTCTTAGAATCACTTTCTGAGTCGAACTAACGATGTCCGTCCGGCTGGCTGGTTGGCTGTCCATGTAACCTTGTGCGCAAAGTACAGGTTGCAATTTTGGAGATAAATTGGGTCATAGGTTCTTATTGGCATAAGGACCAAACCTATTGAAAATGGGCCGAATCGTAGGACCATGAGGGAAGATAGGGGGAAATTTCTTCCTCTCAGAAACAAACCGATTTCAATGAAATTTAAAACATAAATAGAACCATATCTATATGGACCAGAAGTGGGCACAACTAAAACTGTGCTTGTATTGATGCTTATTAGTATTAGTGAGAATGCATAAGTACCCACCAAACACAAAGCCAAGCATTTGAAATAAATGGTGCATTTTATTTCCTTATTTTATATTTTACGCATTTGAAGTAATATAAAACATTTTTTAATAGTTTAAATTGTAGAGATTTACTGCTCACAGAAAAAAGTAACAGTAAAAAATTACAGTAAATTATTTTTCGCATAACATCAATTATTTGAAATGAAACACGTGTGTTTGCTGGGCAAATTCTCTTGAAAAAAATACAAAAAATATAAGAAAATGTGTCTCATCAAAAACTAAATTAAAGAGGCTAAGAATACGTGTGAAATCTCTCAGCACAATTGTGCTATGGAGCGCCCACCATTGATATAGACACGAAATGTATGAATTTTTTAAAAAATAGGACCACGAGGGGAGATAGGGGCAATTTCTGCCTCTCAAACCGATTTTAAAGACATTTAAAACATAGATAGATCCATATCTATATGGACACATTAGCTATACAGTTTTTCAAAAATAGGACCACAAGGGGAGGTAGGGGTAATTTCTTCCTCTCACAAACTTTCAAACCGATTTTCATGAAGTTTATAAGCATAGATAAATCTATATTTATATGGACACATAAGAATGATGTGTTTTTAAATACTGTGGTGTAGGGTATCATATGGTCGGGCTTGACCGACTATACTTTCTTACTTATTTCTATGCGAACGTTAACGTCTTTTTTTTGCAAATTTTTTTTTTTTTTTTTTTTTTGTTGCAATTAATTTAATAAACAAATAAAAACTGCAACGTTATGTAATTTTTTATACAGTGCACTCGCGATAATATAGACTAATTAAAACAAAGCCAGTTAGTTCACTTTTGCAAAATTGTTCATATTTGCGAATGGCGTCTAATCTCCCTCCAAAAACGTTTTTTCCATAAAAATAAAAGTTTCTAATATTAAAGTTTTTTATTTATTGTTCATTAATTTAAAAAAAACTATTGATTTTTAAAAAGAAAAACAAACTTAAAGTTGTGCGAAAAAGTCTGTGATTTTCTTTCTCCAGATATTTGCCGTGTCCGCTAACAGTGATCTTTTTGTATCTCATTTCAAGAGCCATCGGTGCATGGTTTTTTAATTTTTTGGGTAGTAGGAGGGAATTTCCAAGATAATAATCTTTAAAGATTTTTTTTAAAAAAGATGAGGAAATTAAAAATCAAATATAACGCTGATATGCCATACAAGCAAGAGCGTCAATGCTGTGTCACGAACAGAAGCGATAGATTTCTTGTTTAATAAAACCCACAAATTATAAATAAAAATAGAGATAAAAACGCTAGATTGACCAAAAAATACCTAAATTGCCATTATTAATTAACAATTCACTATTAAATAAGCTGTCAAAATCGGTTTTTTCAATTGCAAAGCGTTGCGGCCGCTTTATTCAAAAACTAGAAAACGCGTGCCACTTTTGTTTAGGTACGGCTGTAATATGCAAGTCTTAAGAAAATCTTTAATTAATTTCAGAGTACAAGAACAACAATGTAACATTTTGTTTATCTTTCGTAAAACCTTCATCGAATGAATCCTTTACGACTCTCTGTAAAACCATATTTTGAACAAATATACGGCGAACATATCACGAACTGTAAGATAATATTTACATGAGTGTCATACGACGCTTGATATGAAAGACTCGTTCAGGGCTGTCAGATATGGCGATTTCTCACCAAACGTGGCGATTTTGAAACGTGTTTGGCGATGGGATTTCCCATTTGGCGACTGGCGACTTTTATGGCGATTTCTGATATACTGGCGATTAACTTGGCTATATTTACCTTTTATATTATTTTGGCGACTTTGTTTAACAACTTGTAATTTTTTGTTATCATTACATATATAAAAAAACATATTAAGGGCCATTATTATAACTTGGCGTTAGCTGTTATCCGACAGTTAACAGACGCTTTTTGACAGATAACACATTATTATCTGTTAATTTAATCTTAACTTTAGCTAACTTCAAGTTGTAATAATGGCCCTAAGTGAATTTTATATTCAGTCACTATTTAATTCTAATAGTATGTATGTTATTCTTATAGTATGTAGGTCAAAACTCCAGTAATGAAATTGGTGAGGCTGAAGTGTACGGTCTTATAGACTCGTGTACTTAATTTAAGCTTTTAACTGAATAAATGGAGATCATACCATTTTATATTATTTAAAAAAAAATTACAGAAACAAAACTTACTTCGGCGACTTTTTTGTATTTTTTCTCAGTTTCTGGCGATTTTTGACTGAAAAATTATACCAGCGTTTTTTGGATGCAAAATTTAATTTAAAAAAAAAAGAAAATTTTACAAAAACTGAACAAAATCGACGTTTGGCGATTTTTGGCGATTTGGAGCTCAAAAAAATCTGACAACCCTGGACTCGTTAGCTAATCCTTAACCTCGTCTAAAACGATTTCCACAACGATTGAAGAAGCGTATTTCGCTGTGCTATGGAAGAATCTCACTGTGTATGAAGTAATTATGTTTTTCTTAATGTTTTTTATAAAAATCGAACAAAAATTGTAAAAAAAACTAAATTTTAAGGTGTCCGATTTTTTTGACGATTTTTCGAAACATGAAAAACGTTTTTTTCTAAGGAAATTGACGATTTCCTCACAAATTTTTCTGGCAGACCTGGCTATAACTATTGAACTCAGCGTACTAGGATTTTAGCTTTACCAGTAGGGTGCCCAGCTTATTAAAATTTGCAACAAGCACAGTATTATTAGTGATAAACAAAATATTTTCATGTTTAACCAAAACAAGCATAGAGGCAACCATAATATGGTTGTGGCTTATTGACGAAGGACTAATTCAAACATAATATAGTCGTCGGAGACAATAATTTGATTTATTATTATTATTATTAATATTTATTTAATGCAAATTAAATTTACAAAAAATTTATAAAGAGAAAAGGACTGGCTGCCAAGGCCTTCGCCTTTAATAAATTGAGATTTTAACAGCCTGTTCGTCGATTACGAACGTTAACGTTCGAAATCGACGAACAGGCTATAAGTATTTACAATGATAGTTGGTTACAAAAGAATATATAATAAAAAGTATAAAATGGTTTAAAGTTTGTTTACTACGTCCTGAGGTAGATGTTTTTTTAGGTGGTTATAATCAAAGTTCCGTATGGATTCCGTTAAACATGTTGTTTGGTTGTTTTTGTTGAAGCAGGATAAGAGGTGATCCATAGTTAGGATGTTGCCGCAGTTAGGGCATGTTGGTTTTGAGGAGCTGTTCTTAAGAATGTATTCGTGGGTTAATTTTGAGTGACCTAGTCTCAGCCTTATAAACATTTTTTGTTGTTGTTTAGTAAAGTTGGTAGGATATGTTGGTTTTTGTAAAAGGAGGTTAATTTTTTTGTAGTATGTATTTGGTGAAGTGTTATTGTTTTGATCTTGTTTTATTTTTACTAGACTTTGAATGTCTTTTTTTGTGTAGTTATTAATTAATATGGTTGGCGATTTGTGAGTAATTTTAGCAATCGTGTCTGCAAATTCATTTCCTTTTATGTTCATGTGAGCCGGTGTGTATAGTATTTTTGTGTGTTTGCTACGAACAAGAGTTTCTTTGATGCGGGAGATCAGAGTGCTTATGGGATTTCAAGGCGTTAACGGATGTTAGGCTATCAGTGCATATTAGGAGGTTCCCTCCAGATGGTTTAAGTTTGATTGCTTCTTCTATGGCTGTTATTTCTGATGTTAATATTGAAGTAAAGTCAGGAAGCATTCCAATTTTGACTATGGTATTGTTTTCATCTACTACAGCAAATGCATTGCCACTGGCGGTTTTGGAGCCATCACAGTACCAGATTATGTAGTTTTGATTTTTATAAGTGTTTATTTGTTCAAGGTGTTGCTGAATAATCTGGTCTGAATTATAGTTCTTTTTGGCGATATTTGTGGTTTTTATAAAATGCGTTTCTGTATTTGTCCAGGACGGAAAGTGTACTCTGAAATTTGATGGGTTGTTTAATGAAATTGATAAATTATTGGCTGATTTTGTGATTGATGCAATGGTAGTTTCAATTTTAGGTTTTGTTTTCAATTTTGAGAAGTTGGTAGCGTCATTAAATATAACGTTATTTTTGATTTGTGAAATTTTTATTATTTGGTTGCTGATGAGTTTATAATATCTGTCTTCTATGGTTGGTAATCCCAATTCTGTAAGCATGTTCATTATTGGTGTTGTTCTAAAAGCTTGTTAAATGATTCGTTATGCGTGATGATAGTATTTCTTAATAATTGCCAGCTGTGTTTCGGGTGCTTTTCCATATATTATGAGGGCATAGTCAATTTTGCTTAGAATTATTGATTTAAGAACATTGGTTAAACTGCTAATGTGGCTTTCACTTGAAAGACCGCAAATACTTTTAAGGATATTTATTCTTTTAGAGATATCACCTGCTAGAAACGCAAATGACTATTCCACTTACATGTTTTATTGAATATAAGGCCAAGAACTTTGAGTTCTTTGACATTAGTAAAAGCTGCTCTGTTTATTTGGAATTGATATATAGAACATCTGTGTTTCCTACATATATGTAAATGTTAACTTTTTTCTTGTGATATTGAAGCGCCAGATATCTTACACCATTTGTTGAGGTCGGTAAAAATTTTGTTTAATGAAGTTTGAACCTCTTGTGGGTTTTTTGTTTTAGCAAACAAATAAAAATCATCAGAATTTGATTTAATTAACCTTAATGTGCTTCAAAAGTCTCGTTAAAAATAGTTTTGTTGGATGTTACCATATTAAAAAATGTTTTTTTCCGCATGTGATAGTCCTTCTGCTATACATTATGTTTTTAAAAATTTTAAATCTGATATTTCTTAAGATACGAATTTCCATAGCTCTCTCCGACAATTTTCTCCTTTTTAAAAAATTAATTTTAGGCTTAATATAAATTAAACGATCAATAATTGTTATTCCCCCCCAAAAACTTAATGGAAAATTTGTTTAAAAGTGCGGTTTTGTCCGACAAATTACATTTTTTCTTTATTTTTGACACGAATTGAAACATCTTTAAATTTAAAAACCTCCTTCTAAAAAAATCAACGAATTAGACTCATAGGCAATCATGGACCTAGCAAAATCAAATTATGTTATGAGGTGAAGATTCATTAAAGAGATCTTTTAAGCTCTTTTAAGAGTTATCGCCATCAAATTTTATATCAAAACCAATTTATATGGACGTTATAGCCCTTAAAACAATTTTCGGGAGATGTATTAGTATGGGAGCTTTGGTCAAATATAAACCGACTTAAAAAAATGGTACGATTATTTAGGTTGCAATAAGATATTTTTGAACCAAAATTTTAGTTTTAGTTTTTTGATATAATGAACCGATTCTCACTATTTTCAGGCTTCGTCCTTATGTTAACGTTTGTACCAAATTTCATTAAATTATCTTCAAAATTGCTATCTGTACTTTTCGCACAAGGTTTACATGGACAGACAACTCTGGTCGGCAAAAAAAAATCGTTTTAAATAAAAATATATGGAATATGGGTAGTTCCATGTCAAAACGACCAAGAGTGGGATACGACCCCTCCGATTTTAATGAAATTTGGTAGGAAGGCTCCTTTCATCTTATAAGGAATATATATGAACGAAAAAAAATTTAAAAATAGTTGTTTCAAAAGTTATGTCATATTCCAAATGTCATATTTTCGCCGAATTAGCCGAATTCGCCGAATGTGTTGAGCTTATTTCTTCAATATCTCGAAAACTACATGACATACGAAGATGATTATAATGTCATTTTAAAGAGAATACTTGGGGCTAAAAATCATATATTGGGGCACGCTGAATTCAGTGGTGCTAATCATTCGCGTATATTCGCGTAACTCAAAAACGGTTTAGTTAATTGAAATTATGTACTAAAAAAAAACCGAAATTCCACAATAAATAATAAAGTGGGGTTGGTCATATATTTGACCCATCTTGGAGCATCCTATGCGCTGTACCATACAAATATGGCAGTTAAATAAAATTCTTTAATTTGGCCCCTGCAGCGCGTAGGATGCTCCTAGATGGGTCAAATGTATGACCAACCCCACTTTATTATTTATTGTGGAATTTCGTTTATTTTTTATGCGGTGCAACCTCTTACATTTTCGAAATAACGGTATATCTTGAAAATAAGAGCTAGCCTAAAAAACGGTTAGCACCACTGGATTCAGCGTGCCCCTTGCTGGTCTGTTTTTTGCAACTAGCACAGTGTACTTATTGCTCAAAATTACAATATTAAAATTCTACTTTAAAGGTTTCGAAAGAAAAAAATCATATCTTAAAAAAAAACACCTCCTTCAAAGTTCCAAAAAATAGGTTTTTGACTTAGTCCGTTTTTAAAACTTAATATTTTGCAGATATGTATTACATTTTTCAAAAAAATATTTTTTTTCAATATGTATATGGTTTGTAGCCCCCAGTATTCTCTTTAAAATGAAATTAAAATCAACTTCGTATGTCAAGTAGTTTTCGAGATATTGAAGAAATAAACTCAACACAGTAGGACCACGAGGGAAGATAGGGGGGAATTTCTTCCTCTCAGAAACTATCAAACCGATTTTAAAGAAATTTAAACCATACATAGAACCATACCTTGATGAACACAAAAGGGATGCATTTTTCAAAAAATAGGACCACTAGGGGAGATAGGGCCGATTTCTGCCTCTCAAAAAGATTTTAATGAAATTCAAATCATAGATAGATCCATATCTATATGGACACATAAGCTATACAGTTTTTTAAAAATAGGACCACAAGGGGAGATAGGGAGCAATTTCTGCCTCTCACAAACTTTTAAACCTATTTTTATGACTTTTATCAACATAGATAAATCCATATTTATATGGACATATAAGCATGATGTGTTTTTTAATACTGTGGTGTAGGGTATCATATGGTCGGGCTTGACCGACTATACTTTTTTACTTGTTTTTTTAAATTGGTAAAAAAATTATAAGTACAAAAATATGAAATTTTTACCATGGTCATTAGAAATTTTGTTCTCAATTTCAAAAACCATATAACGTCAAACAAAAGAAAATATGAAATATGTAAAAAAAATTAAAACAAGTGTCAAAAATCAAATAAATACAGAAAACTCTCCCTAATTAAGCTACCTTGTAGTTGTTCTACCATGATCTTTACCATTCAGCAGAAAGCCAGGATTATTACATTATCAAAAATCGGTGGACAAATATTAATTTTATTTATTATTCATTATAATGGGCTTGACTATTATTTCGCCCGAAATAAGGCGGTTATGCTTATAAGTACATTTCATCATAACTTGAAAACGATTTGTCCTATTTATATAAAATTACCAGAAGATGATTTGGAATAAAATTCCCTTTATTTATTCATTTATTTATTATTTCGGGCCTGTGAATAGATTTGGATTCAGCACGTTGAAGTCAATTAAAATCACATACCAATCGCATGTTTGTAAGTCTTAAGTATAGAATTATCATGTACAAGTTTGTTCAAATGTTGTAACAGCGTGTCTAAAGCTTTGTTCACACCTATTAAATGTTTGACATCATACACACTAGTTTTATTTAAAAATTATTTGCTTTTGCAAGATCAAACATTATTTACTACCTGCTTAACGATTTCGAACGTCAACGTTCGCATAGAAATTTATATTTAAAACAAAAACAAAATTCTAAAAAACAGGCTGTTAATAGTTTATAAATAACATTATACAATTTTGATCAAATTTGATCAATTTACTGGTGACGTTTTTTGGATTTTGTTCATGAAATATTAGTCATTTCGGAATATTCCTGTAGCAATCTGTCCTGAAAACTCCTTGATAACACCCATTATATACATATAAAGGAAATTTTATTTTTGTTTTTTCTATATTAATTAACTGTATTTAAAGATAAACCAATTAAATTTTTTTTTTTTTAAATGTTCTTGGCGTTTAATGGGTTAAAGTAAAAAAATATTAATAAACACAGAACATTTTGTGACGTCATTCTGTCGACGATATTGCTTATGTTAACAAATACAAGTTGCGCGTCTAGACGTAGGGTAACAGTAGCTAGCAATAACGTCATTATTGTGAATAAAAATGTCATTGTGAATAAAACTCGTTATTGGTTCAAGTATAAAATAAATGTTTACACTTAGTTATTATGACTTTCACAACCAGGTGGAGCATGTGTGCATATTAAATTTTAATCCTCCATAAAAACTTGTTTATATCGTTCGTATTCAGATGAAGTCAACAACGAAATAGTTCTTATAAATTTCTGTATTTAGGATCTGTTAGGACCTGAATTTAGGACCTGATATGTTTGTATTAAAACCGAACAACAGTCACAAATAAATCAAAGTATCAATTCGCAAGGAAACAGATACCAAAGTGAATCAAAAATTTTTTTAATTATGAACCCAGAAATCATAAAAGACTAAAATTACAAGTTCATGTTTTTTTAATATTTAGAAATATTCCGGATACATTGTTGTAAATAACACAAGGGAACAAAATTGAAAATACACTAAGTGAAGGAAAAAACGTCCATAAATAGAACAACAGCAAACACACACACATTAATAAATGTTATTTTTTATGGAAATCGCGATTTTTATTAATTCAGTTTTCTCAGTAAATTGTAAACGAAATTCGAAATATGTTTAAATGTTTTTGGACAAAACTGTGTGTGATTTTTGTCGCATTTTTATTTTTTATGAATTTTTAAAAACAAAAGTTTTTTAAATTGTTCCTTTTTTCAAGTCTTTAACGATATTAATGAAACTACTGCAGAGGTTAGAACGTCAAAGAATTCTGATGAAAGGATATGGCGATTCTTGAAACATGTAAATTCATCCCGAGTTCGATTTTAAGCTCAGCCAAGAATAAAAACTATCAATAAATTTTAATAAATTTCATGTTGTAAATTTCCTTCCTTCAGTAAAAAAAAAAAGAATTACATATTTAATGAAAATTAAATTTAATGAACTCAAGCCTAACTAAAAATTTCAAAAACTACTGGGCAAACCTAAAAACAATTATGGTGAACCGTTTTCATGTTATTCTAATTTATGTAACGGAAGTGTCTTAATTTTGGACATAACGGTTAATCGCGAAAATTCGAGCTGATAGAAAAAATCTAAGTGCAGATTTTGATTCAGCGTCCCAAATAACCTTAAAAACAACATTCCCTAGTGTAATCAAAAACCGTTAAAATTGGCAATTTTCCCAAAGGTCCAAAAAAAGGGGTCACAAAAAGTGTCAAATTTTTTATTAGCAGAATTAACCGATAAAGGGGTCGCAAAAAGGGCATTTCAAAAAAAAAATTAAGATGCTCAAAAAACTCAACTTCATTTATTACACTGTGTCACAAATTTCCAACAAAGTCATCACCAAATGAATCTGACACCTAATGTGAAATCGTCCGCTGAGTCCGAATACAGTTTTTGAGAAATTCCAAAATAACCGTTATTTGTGCTTTTAAAAAAGATGATGTAACTTAAATGAAAATTTCTTAAAATTTACATATTAGGTGTCAGATTCATTTGGTCAAAAAACTGTCACGAAGTGTTATTAATATTTTAACAATATTTAGTATGTGTATGAGTATGAGTTTTTATTGAACTGTGCATGGTTTTTAATTTAAATTTTTCTGGCTGTATTAGAGCTAAACATAATCCGTGAGCCATAAAAATTACCAATCGATTAATGATTTTCAACGTTAATTTGTTAATAAAACGTGAATCTATATATTTATGATGATTTGCAAAATTGTACTGATCATAAATGTCAAAAACTGACCACAGTATGACAGTTTGTTTGAAAGCTAGCCCCTTCGTATGTTCTACTGTGCTTAAAATATGTAACATTCTTTATATTTAAAAATCTAGTGCTTATGACAGGAAATGCTACTTTATACATACCGATAATTGCCCACTGTGTTAAAATAAAACTAAATTATTTTGTATTTTAAATACACAACTGAAATGTACAGGGGTGTGCTGGAAATCGTAAACGTAAAACGCCAAAATTTGGACGTTGTTTTTAATACACTTTTAATCTAATTTTTATAATTTTTGTTAATTAATTCTGTTTAACAGAGGAATATTTTTATTATATTTGTCATAAAAATATTTTATTACAAAAATCTTATTAAAAAACGACTTTAAAAATTCTTGCGTTTTACGTTTCCGATTTCCAGCACACCCCTGGTATATTTTATTTCAAAAACCTCAATGCATATATTTTGCCCAACCCTGTAAACAATTAATTGCATTTAGTAGATTTAAGCAATATGTCATCACTTCTAAATATATATTGATCAAGGGTTTTGAAGAGTTTAAATTTGATCTTGTTAAACGAATATGATTCATCGGTGGTAGATATCTTAAATTTAATATGCCATAAAAAAATTATATACTAACTATACGGCCAAAATGAATAACTTTGTAGCAAAAACTGACAAAATGAACAAAACAGATGTCAGCTAGGCTAGTTGGTAGTTCGCTGGTCTATTATTGCATTTTTGTTTTAGTGCAAACATTCCTTAATTTAAGCAGTAACGGACAAGAAACCTACTTCAATATTTACGCTTGCATTTGTGAGGCAGCAGAAAATTGGCTTGATTTATGTTGTAGAAATAACAATAAAACAACAGCAGAACGCAAAAAACTTGATGTTGTGTTAATTTTTGTAAAAAAACAACGAAAACAGAGGGAGATGTATATTAAAACAAAATATTATTAAACTTATTAATTTCACTTTCACAGCAGTTTTTATTTTTTTTTTTTGCACATAAGATATTATAAGTGGATAACTGAAATTAAAAACACAATTGAATTTGGGGCCATCCAAATCAAGTTTGCAGTTTATGTCCTAGTATAAATGCTTTGGACACGCACCGAATTTAACTTAACCCTTTGACAGCTGAACAAATGTATGTTGGCCCCAGTGATATATATATATATATATATATATATATATATATATACATCTTCTTCTTCTGTATATATAAAAGAATTGAGTGAGTAACTTGAAATTTGGACAAGCGCTTGGTCACTCCCCAAATCGATCCACTAAGACGGGATTTTTCAAAATTCGAATGTTTAGGGGGGGGGAAAGGTAACAACGGGAAAATTCGGTTACCTTATACATATCTCCAAATCTAAAAGAGATGCAAAAAAAATGTAATACTAATCGTTGTGTTTTAGAAAAATAAGCGGACAGGTGTCTGGTACTTTTTTTTGAAAATCGGCCCTATTAGGGAGTAAACGGGTAAAATCTGAATTTTAGTACTTTTTTGCCACCCCATCTATCTTTTGAACCAATAAACATAGAAACAAAGTTAATACCACATTCGAAACTTATCATATCGTATTTTTATACGTATAATAATTTGGTACTTTTCGAAATTCGTACATTTAAGGGGTGAAAATCGTAACTATTTTTAGTACTTTTTTTACAAAACATTTTCCTCCATTCATTGACATATTCGTACTTAATTATGGGGTATGGGCAGAGATCTGCGCCTTGACTGCTGAAGCCGGCTGAGCCGCACCACCGATTATTTTTAAGAGCCGCCGCTTCAGAAAATTTATCGACTAAAGTCGGCTTAAAATCAGCCGTCATTTAATCGAATATTCCCTACAAGAAATGCATAACCAAAACCAGAAAAAATGTTTTTCGTTCTTTTTATTTTTAATAAAAACAGTTTTTTTTTTAATAAATAAAAATGTTAAAAAGTAAGATATAGTCCTTTTATATTTTTAAAGGTTTCGCGGTAAAAATTTAAAATCTCATTTAGGAATAGATTATAGTCACAAGCATTAAGGTTAAGTCGGCTTAAGCCGGCTTTGAGCCGCCGCCGGCAATATTTTTGCAAGCCGCCGCCGCCGACAAAACTTGATGGCTCAGGTGTCTTGGTATGGGATAAAGTATATTGACTAGTGGCACAAACTAAAGCAACTCAGAAGTTTTTTCCGGCTATAATTTTGCAGTTCCATAACACTGTCCTAGTTGACAAAAACGGTCAAGCGGGGAACCTGGCGCGGGTATACCTAATTCGGTGCCGTTTTTTATGGCTCTTGTTTTCGAGTTACATACCGTTATTTCGAAAATGGAGGAGATTGCACAACATATATTCGCATAACTTAAAAACGGTTTGCACCACTGGATTCACCGTACTCGAATTAGGTTTATCCACCGGTTTCCCCGCTTGACAGTTTTTTCAACTAGCGGGAAAATACTTCTGAGTTTGTTAAGTTTGTGCCACTAGTGTACATACATACATTTTATTTTTAATTTTAATTTCTATTTATAACCACCAAAACTCCGGTCTGCAAAGGTTTAAGTGGCAAGATAATACATGAACCTTTGCATCATGCCTTTCTGTGGTGGTACATATAGGAACACAAATGGAGTGTGTATTTCATTGTCTTCGTTATGGTTACGTTACAACAGACGTTATTGCTGTACAATTACGAAGTGCATTCATTCAATATTTTTTCATTCCAAGTTCATGTTTACATTTGTTTGCGGTATTTTATTTTGTTTTTATTTTTTCTTCATTTTTTTGCAATGAAAAAATAGGCGTTTAGTTTTATCTTTTACTCTTACTTTCATTTAAACAAGGTAAGAAATTGAGTGTAAGAGGAAGTATGAAAATATAAAAATGATTGGCAGGCAAGACTTCTTTAATACCATAAAAATCTTTACAGAAATTAAGTATAACCTATAGAATGAGTAGGGTATAGAGTATCCAGAATAAGGAATAATCAAACTACAAAATGACTAGTCTATAGACTGACTAGGCCATAGACTCAACTATATGTTTTAGACTTAAGACTGAAGAATAGTTAAGACTACCAATATATTTAAAAAAAATGTTACATTGTGCTAGTAATAATTGTTTTCTGAAATAAAAAAAAAAAAAGACAAAAGTTGTTTATGTGCTACTTCTGATCCTTGCCTTAAGCCATGCCACTCTTTGAGCCTACTTTATGCAAAAACTTTACCTTTTCAAAATTTATTGGATAGATCGGGAAAAAATCTCCCCGCAGAGATAATCCTGAAAGACTGAAGTATACTTTTGTCTATTTGGTCTCAACCAATAGGCAGTCTGGTGCCGTGTCACCAGAACCTACTGACTCGCGTGATACCAGATTAATCGTGACCTCCAGAGATCGTACAAATCTCAGAGGTCAGGTTTTGACTTCACTCCTTAACATTTTCTCAAAACATACTTGCTCCGTATCACCATCCATTAGGGGAGCTTCCATACAAATATGGCGGATTAATGAAATTCTTTAATATGGGCCCTGCAGCGCCTAGGATGCCTCTAGACAGGCCAAATGTATGACCAACCCTAGTTTATTTTTCATCCCCATCATTTTTTTCTAAAATACCTACCCGCTATCTTTATTTCTTACGGAGGCTCGCATACAAAATTTTCAATACAGGCTAGAAATATTTTGAAGAAAAAGTCCCATAACTGCCTAGAATTCGCCATTGGATGATGAAATGTATGACCTACCTTTTCATCCTAAACATTTTCTCAAAACATACTTGCCCTTTATCTCTACCCCTAAGCGGGGCTCCCATACAAATATGGCGTTTCATAAAATTCGTAAATTTAATTAAACATTTTCATCTTTTGTGAATAAAATCAAAAGTTGTTAAAAGATTTTAATTACTTATTTTTTGTTTTGCTTTGTACTTTGTTTTCTATACGTGTAGAATAAATTAACTGCATTTTCCAATTTTTAAAAAAACAAAAATATCGAAATTTGGCAGTAAAAATGTTTCTAAAACGACTGCGCAGATTCAATTAACTAACGGTATATCTCGAAAAAAGAGCAACGATATGGTTTTTGTCATCATTCCATATTGTAAATTTGATATATTTAACTAAATTATTTTATCAAAAAGAATACGGTAGTTTTTCTTCATTTGATTTATTTTTTAACATGAACCTAATATGTACGTTTTCTTCATGTAGTATTTTTGTTGTTTCAACAACAGACAAGTAAATTGTTTTTTTCACTTTTGTAGAGTTTTTGTTGTTTCTGCAACAAACTCATTTTTCGACGCCTTATAACTAGTCCAAAATCTTACTAGTTGAAACGATTTTAGCTGCAAAGCAGTTACTTAGACCTTTACCCTGTTGTATTAAAAAAAAGGCCAGAGTCACTGCCGGGAATCGAACCCGCAACCCTTACACTGATCGACTAGCTCACTACCAACTAGTCTACCAGGGCACCGCTTTCTGAATGTATGTAAATATATTTAACTTTTTTTAAATAATTAGTATTGTGGTTATTTTGTTGAACTATTTATGGTTTTTAATCCAAATTTTTAATATTTTTAATTAGGCTTCAGTTCATGAAATTTAATTTTTCATTAAATTATTTTTATGAAGAAAGGAATTTTACAACATGAAAATTAATTAAAATTGTTATTGATAATCTTTCATTCTTGACGTGGCTGGGGCTCGAACCCCGGCCGGCAGGTTACCATGACATGTTTCGATCGCAACCACTCGATCTCCTCAGATGGATTTGCCGTCTTACACTCGCAGCCATCGACGACTGCTGACGTTAATAGTCAAACATCAATCCTTAAACCAAATTGAATTCTAACATTTGGTAGATCGAAATTTGCTTTTCTGAATGATTATCCATCTTAATTGATTTTACATGTTTTTTCCTTACTTCTGTTTTTTCGTACTTTTGTCAAGAATTTTTCTTGAAGTCCAAGTACATTTTTTGTTTTTTCATTTTGTCTTTCTCTTTTCTGTTGACCTTTTTCAGCACAACTTGAAGGACAAATGTACACATAGAGCTCGTGCCTTAGCTTTAACAATAATTAGTATTGTGGTTATTTTGTTAAATAAATAAAAAAAACTTTTAAAAATAAGTAGTAACACAAAACCGGTGTTAAGACTTTATTTTCAAATGATCAGATAGCTGGTAGTCAGTACAATAAACTGTAGACTACGATTTAGGGTTGGCTTTTAAATAAACTATTAACTAGACTACTAACTGGTCAAATAATTGGACTATTAGCTTGACTATTAACTCCGACTGTTGACTGAAATATTGACTAGACTATTGGCTGGACGTGGGTCTAGAATAGTCGTTTTACTAGGCATTAAGCATTTACTAGACAAATATTTGAGCTATTAATATAACTATTGACTTAACTATTAACTGAGCTATTGACTAGACTATTGACTGAACTAGACTATTATCTTAATGATTGACTGGATTTAGGTTTAGACTTAAGACTGCAATACTGACTAGTCCATTTACTAGACTATTGATAGAACCGCTTACTGGACTATTAAATGAACTATTGGCTAAGCCATTTTCTAGACTATGAACCACACTTTTGACTAGACATTTGGCTAGACTTTTGATTGAACTGTTGATTATTCTATTATCTAGACTTTTGTCTAGACTATTAATTACGCTTTTGAAAAGACTATTAATTAGACGATTAACTGCACTGTTGACTAGACTATTAAATATAGAAGTGACTGGAATTTTGTCTAGACTATTGATTGGACCATTGACTATGCTATTCCCTGAACTATTGGCAAGACTATTGACTAGACTATTCATTAAACTATTATTTACACTATTGCCATTACTATTAACTGCACTTTCGCCCAGATAACTGTATTAGGGCTAAGCTATTGACTGCATAGACAATAGAGTTGTCAGCCGATTAAGAATAATTCGATTAATCGATCAAACAAAACCAAACTCTTGTTCGATTAATTTTAAAATGGCGATTTTCGAATAACGAATAAATCGATTAATTAATGTCGATTAATCGAACAATTTTTTTTATTAAAAAATAAAAAAAAGCTTAGAATTTGATTTATTCTGATACGTTTTAAATGATTTTATAAAGGGCGGTCAAACCAAAACGAACGATGTTAATTGTAAATAAAACATTAAGTTTTCAGAGAATATTTTTTATTGTAAAATAGAAAGATCTATGACAACTACGTTTGAAACAAAATATCGGCCAAATGCTCGCCACGGCTACAGTGGCATACCTCTTTCCGATGGCCCATATTTCCAATGTTTCTGAGACAAAATTAAGGTTCTATATCGTTAATGTGCTGAATTATCTTATCCTTTTGTTCTTGGCTTATTGACGTTCAATTTTTCTTTTAACACAACCATTGAATTTGTCGCGCAAAAGAGCCAAAAGAGCGCAAAAGAGTTAGAACCACATATCTTCCATGTTCATATCCTCAATTTCTGGCTACAAGAAGTCCGTTGTCATGTCGTGATATCGAACACCATTGTCGAAGATATGCGGCCCGATGACGCCACCAGCCCATCAACGAGCTGCGCGAGCATGCACAGCAGTTTTCACATTTCCAACAAACCCGGTTTGCTGAAATGAACGCGCAATTCTCCCGATTGTGGACACATTTAGTCGATTATGCTGGCCAATAAAACCACGAAGTGCCCGAAATGCATTTGGATTTGAACGCCCATTTTCGTAAAAGGCTTCAACAATAATAACGCGCTGCTCAATGGCGTACCTTTCCATGGTTGAATTTGTCAAACAATAAAACAGAGAATTGTCCAATTAAGTTTGTCAAAAATCGACTATAAAGTGCTAGTTGGACCACCCTTTAAAAAATGTAGAAAAGTTAAAGAATATTGTAGCCATAACCCTGATTGTAATTAATCTCAATGTTTAGTAAGCAAAAACCGTGTTTAGTACTCATAGTATTTCAAAAATGTATTTTATGTTCTTATTAAATAAATATTTGACAAGCAATTATAAAAATAAAGAAGATAGTTGTAGATTAATGGAATGGAATATAATAATAATAATAATAATAATAATAATAATAATAATAATAATATTAATAATAATAATATTTTTTATTCGTTATCCTCATCGATTAATCGAATAATTTTTTAGATTTAATCGTTTTATCGAACGAACAAAAACAATTATTTGAATTATTCGAACAAAGTTGAAAGGCGAATAATTGACAACTCTAATAGACAAATACAATCTCTGTATCTTGTAGCGCACAACCTTCACCTGTCCCAAACGTTTTGTTATAATACCTTCAAAAAAAACAATACCTTAAAAACTATTTTATTAAAAAAAAAAAAAAAAACTAGACAAATATGTATGTAAAACAACCTAAAAGCCAAGCTAAACACACAAGTGGATTAATTTTCAATAATAATAATGAATGCAATTTTTTCAGTCTATTAAAGGTGGGTTGCAGAAAAAAAAATTAAATAACAATTTGTTTCCTTTTTGAAATTTTATTAGTCGCAATTTTTTGTTTTTGTTGAAATAATACGATTTGTTTTTATTTTTTTAAGTACCGGCAGTTTGTAAATGTGTTTTTGGAAAAATTGCCATCCATTAAATATCTTCGTTGTAAAAGTTAATAATTTAGAAAAGCAACAATATGCATAACTACGATAAATAAAATTTAATAATGCATGAAGTTTAATACAAAAACAAAGTAAAATACCTTTAACAAAATTAACGAAACATAACACGCATGCTTTCTTTACGGGTAGTTCTTTTTATTGGTGTACGTAACATTGACCGATAATTTTAATCTTAAATTGGAATTGGGGCTTAAAGTGTCAGAGATTTGAAAGTTTTTAGATTGAAAATAAAATAGTTTAAATCTTTAAGCCCAAATATGACTTTGTAATATGGGTTAGAGTACTGAGGATTTGTAAATGGAATGTATTCCAATAATTTTCACTTACTTCAAAACTGATGCCAATTGATCCCAAGAAAGTTTTTCTATAGACACATAAGCTACTTGCTTGTATCTTAATCAGTTATTAAATTCGAATTGGAACCCGATTGCTAGTTTTACTATTTTTTTTATAAATTGATTAGGTTTGGGTGTCATTCCACAAAATCAGAGGCCAGTTTAAAAGCTTTCTAAAAGCATCATCTGGCATCACTTTAAATGCCAGCCGATCGAAAATACATTTCAAAAGCAGAAGATGCGGAAACAAATCTAAAACACGCATCACAAAAATGGCTGGTGCATATTGTATTCAAAAATTTAACCAAACTGCGCAACAAACAAGCATTAGCTAATTTGCATGACAATCACAAACCAATCAGGGATGCGCGTCAGATGCAGCGTAGTGATGCACTTCCGAATATTGTGGTTTTATACCCTCCAATACTAGTGCTGAATGAGGATATATGCAAAGTTTTTCATTCCGTGTGAAACTATTTTAATATTCACCTAAGACTCTTGAGCAATTTTAATATGATTTAGCCTTGACTGTCTGTCCATCTTTGTATCTGTTCGTCTGTTAAAATCACGCGCACTTCTCCGAAAGACTCCTAGAAGGATTCTGATTTACGAATATTTGTGCATTATTGAAAGGTTAATTATTAGATATTTTCCTAAACTAAAAATTAAACATACGACTTAAGTAGTTAATTGGCTTAGAAGATACAATTGAGGTAAAAACTACCAGAAACAAATCACAAGCAAGATACATTTTATGTATAAGTTCCCACGCAGTCTTAGATCAGACCGAATATTAATAGTTCTTTTAAAAGAGCATAAAGGAGGAACTAAGTGGACAAAATTTGGTAAAGCATTAAAGTGCTGGTTTGTTTGATATAGGAAATTGTTTAATTTAGTGCCGGTTCACACACGTCAAGTTTGACTCATCAAGTCTTGAGCTTTATGAAGAGAAGGGAAAAGATAATGCCATTTCTTTTCCCCTCTCTCCTAAGAACTCAAGACTTGACGAGTCAAACTTGACGTGTGTGAACCGGCACTTACACTATAGAAACAATGTTAAGCAAAATGCTAAATTCGGTCGGTATTTAGTCTTTATTTTATGTGTTTTTTTAGGAAATGTGTGTCTGAAATTCTAATCCAGGATTTTTGGGAAATCTACTAATGCTCGTAATTTCTACAAAAAGAAAGCTGGTCGTGTTCGTACCTAACAGGTATCTTTACCTATTACAAGGTTAATTTGGCCTACGTGTATTTACCTTTAGTTTTATTGTAAAATATAGCAACTTTTACACCATAGATTTCTATACACAGCTGGATTTATTTTTGTAGAAAATACGGGCATAAATCAAATAAATTACAAAATTTTAATTAGAACATTTTATTGTTTCAACCGGGATCCGGAAAAACGACATTTTGCGTTTCCTTCTAATAATAACTTCAAGCAAAAAAAAAATTGTTTCATTTAAGGGTTAATTTTGTAAAACCAAATTAAGGAAAAATCATAAAACAAATGAAACAATTTGTTAATAACAAATTACAAGGAAATAATTCAACCATCATAAAAACTAAATTAAATTCCTGAAACATACAACAATGTTTACTTCAATTACAATTAGACCAAAACGCTACAATTCCCAACACATGGCCAAGAAATTGTCCTGAAAATCAACAACTTCTAATGGTCATGTTACTCTTGCGATACTGGTTGCATTTTTAATTTTCACTCTTTAAGTTGGTGCAAAAAAACAACTTGATTCGCAAGAATTAAGAAAATCTTAAAAAAGAAAAGCGCAACTTTTCTTTATGCGCCACTTTGTTAATAAAAAGAAAATTATGTCAGAATTAGTCTTATTCTAACTGCGTGTTGAGTCAGCCGTCATTTAATGCAAAAAAAAAGAAAATCACTTCTTGTTTAAAAACGTGAAAGCGCGTTGAAGTGTATTTAAGCAAAAAAAAAAAAAAATACAACAAATTTAAACAACGTAAAGCTGAGAATATTGTGTTTCTTTTCTTTTGTAAAATGTTATTGCTTATCTTTTATTTCTATTTGGCCAGTGTCAAAGGTGTTTATACATTTTATAATTTTAATTAAAATAAAATACAAAGTTTGTTTTAAAAAATATTAAAAAAAATTTCCTTTTAATACATTAGCCCAAGTTTACGTCTGGAATCGACAGGATTTAAATTTATTTGTACAACGTCACATCAATATAGCGCCAATTTATTGCCAACTGTTAAGAACGGATTTTTGTCCACATAAGTTTTTAACATTTCATATTTACAACAAGTAAGTTTAACTTAGTTTCTTGTTTTTTGCTTTATAAAAAATATATTTACATATTTTTTTTAATAATTTCAACTAAAGTTATTAATAAAAACTTCTGCTGATTGTTATAAAAAAAACAACTTTTTTTTAAATTTTACATTTTTTTATGCTAAAAACAAAAGACTTAAGCAACAAACTTGCTATTGAACACAAGCCGAGTGTTTGCAAACCAGTGTTCGAAAATAAACTGTACATTACTTTACGTTCGGTTCACACACCCAGGAACGATATCTATTTTTTTAGTGATTGTGTAGACATACACAACCCTTAATACCGTTCGTAACTATTTTCAAGAAATAATGTTCGGTTCTTCGTTAAAAAACAGAACAATTGTAGTGATACTGTAGACAAACATTATATTTTAATGTTCTATGTTTTTTTCGTGTGTGTATTTTGTTTTTGTAAAAAATTTTTGGTTTTCTTACCAGCCAAAATGGACGAACATTAAGGAGCCGAACCGAATACAGTGAAGTTTGTGGATTTTCAAAAAAAAACCGAACGGAATTAAATGTTCACATCTTTTATTGAGTTTGATAAAAACAGTAATATTTTTGTGTTCGAAAGATGACTAACAGGGAAACGTTATTTTTTTTAATGATTTTCTACACAAACACTATTAGTGTTTGTGTTTTCCACAAATCTACCGAACCAAACATTAAGAAACGATATTTAGTGTTTATTTTCGAACACTGTTGCAAACATGTCATTAACAGCCAGTCGTCGTTTGCGCACTATTTTGTTCATAGCATAACTCATAACTCTCTTAAGGTACGGTCACATATGGCAAACAATTGTCAAATTTTGTTTGCCGGCATTTTTAAAAAATTTGTTAAAAAAAATAAAAATTTTATTTGCTGGTCACACTACGCACATTTATTTGCCCATTTTTGTTTGTTCAAACAGATATTAAATAGCTTCAAATAAAAAATGGGAAAACATGTTTGCCCTGTGTTCACATATAAAAATATTTGCCTTAAAATAAATATTTGAACAAATTGTCAAAAATAAAAATTAAATAAATAAAATTACTTTTTATTGAAACTAAAAATTATCATTTTGATGCAAAATATTGAAACTTTTATGGTTTTATGGTATAGAAGAGCGAGAACAGCAGTTTTAAAAGTAAAAAAGGATTTACATAACAAATAAATGGATAAATGCAATTTGGCGAAGTAATTTCCAGTCTAATACAACTAAATTAAACTATATTATGAACTAAAGCAATATTCGTCACGGTTTAGTTACGCAAGCAATAAAGTGTTTTTAGACAGTGGATCTATTGTAAACTATAGACCGATCTTCACGAAATTTAGTTGTATGATTTCTAGGCATATAAATTGAGTTTGTGCAAAATTTAACGATAAAAGGTGCATTCCGCCACCAATTTACGTTAGTTTTTGTTAAAGAAATATCGATTTTTCGGGAGGTTGTTTCACATTTTAGTCCATAACGCTTTTCCTACTGAACCAAAAGTGCTAAATTTCAATCCAAACTGCTTAAAAGAACTTGAGTGAACTTGCCACCAACATTTTTATTTTTCGTCAGCATCCTTTTCTTAATCGATATAACAATGTTCATCCGTCCGGTTAGCTGTCCATGTTAACCTTATTCGCAAAGTACATGTCGCAATTTTTGAGATAATCGGGTGTGTTCTAGAATCCGAATTCACTCGAAAGTGGATTAATTCAGCATTTTTTGTGTTCTGCAATACACCACCACATGTTTTTATTCGTTTTCAATTAGAGTAGTAAGGGGTTAGTGAAAGTAAAACAAATCGACTTTTATTCTTATATTTGAGAACAGAATTTTGCGAATATCGCGAATTTTTGCAAATTTCCACTGATTTTGCAATTTTTACAGAATTTTTGCCATTCCTTGTAGTGTTAGGGACTTTTAATCAACTTTAAGGCTTATTCCAAATATATTAAATATGTTCACGCATTTTCGCTATTTTTAAAATTTTTTGTTTTTCCGACATTTTGTTTTTTAACCGATACATTTTTGGGTTTGCTTCCAAGTTTGCAACTTTTCGTGATTTTCTGCTAATTTAGCAATTTTTATCAAATTTTTGCAATTCCTTATAATTTAAAGGACTTTTAATCAATTTTATGGCTTGTTTGAAATATTAAAATTTATCGCTATTTTTGCAAATTTTTTGCAATTTTCGCATATCTTTGTTGCGTTTTTCGGCAATCGTCGCCATTATTAAGATATCCCTATACATATATAAATCGTAGTCACCTGTTTTACAGGGCACTTTCAAAGAAAACATCATCAATGCACAAAAACATGCGGATTTCAGAACACCAATTTCTGAATTATGCGGATTCCAAAAACACACCTGCAGCCGTATTCCGTAATTCGCTAAAGCTAAATCTCTATCGCTAAAAATCTATAAAGTTGATTTAGCAATTTTTGGCTACAAATGTAATTCAGCAACGTGCATTGCTAAATTTGGCAATGCAATACAAATTTAATTTGCCGCAATGTTAGCTTTTAGTGTCATCGCTAAAAATTTTTAATTTTGTTTTCTCTAAGGAATTTTAGCGATCGAGATTTAGCTTTAGCTAAGCGAAATAAAGAATATGGCAGCTGATAGTAATGAAATGTTGTTTACGTTTTTATTGTCATAAGAGGTGGAAAGAATCGGTCAATAATTTCACATAGCCCCCATAAAAACTTATTTCTGGAGAAGAGTCCTTGTTCCCATAGACAATCTATTATCACCTTACCAAATGTTATTGTAATCGATCCATATTTTACCATAGCTCTTATACAAATACCACTTCTGTAAATAGCTATTAATGTCATAATAATCTTGTAATGCCGGTTTTGGCATTAATTTCTATAATAGCAAGGTATATTTATAGCAGGTAGTCGCGGAAAGCCAGCTGGTTATTTTTTATTTGCTTGTTTCGTGATACAAACTGTCAAATGTTGTAAGTAAACAAGGTTTTTTGTCATTTTCTTTTGTCTTTTTTGTCTGTTTTCAACCCCTTTGCTGTTTGACAGTTCGTATCACAAAAAAAACAATAAAACGCCCTGCTGTTTGTTTTATTGTACAATTGTTGTAATCTCGCGGCTACCTGTTATAAATATACCTTGTATAATAGCTTGTATGTCGTGCCAAAATTTCGTCTTGTTAGGCCGAGAATTGGTTCTAGGTCACTTGGTACAATCACTTCAAGACGAAAAAATCTCATAAAGGTGTCTATGTCGGTATACTATTTGGCGCTAATATGTTTTATATAAATCTTAAATTCATTATATAATTTTATTTTGGCGGGTCTCTGATTGTCCAATGACCCCAAAATGGTACACTCTCACAAATTTATCTATTTATATAGATACGGCATGCTTGCAATTCATAATTCGTAACCCATTTACTTAAGAAAAATGTATTTTGTAACATCTTGAATTCTATTTACCGCGCAACTTTTTGCTAAAAAGAGAACACAGGAAAAATTTTTACATAAATAAGTTTTTTCCTCATTAAAAACTTATTTAATTTTGTTAATTTTTTCAATTTTATTCAATAATTTTTATTTTAAAGCTTTTTATTTGCCGCTGTTTGTTCTTACAAAATTTTTGTAAGAACAAATATTTATTTGCCTAAAAACAAGGAAAATATTTGACGTTATATGGTCACATTAGGAGCATTTTTGTTTGCTAGCAAATAATTTTGTTTGCCCGCAATCAGCTGTTTTTCTGTTTGCCCCTCAAAAATATTTTGTGGTCAGATTAGGGCAAACAAATATTTGATATTTTTTGACAAATGTTTGCCATATGTGACCGTACCTTTAGAAAAGTGGTTTTAATTAGAACAAAGTCTAAAATAAAGTTCTTGTTTTTGTTAACCAACAAATTATACAATAATTAGATTATATAATTTTATGTTACGTTAAAACAATAACTAAATGTTTTCAAGCATGTCTTAAAAAACCATAAGACTTAAGCAACAAACTTGAAAATAAGGCGTTAAAAGTTAAACAGAAACAATTAAAAAACTTTAGACAAAAACCGTTTGCTAAATCGATTTTAGTTTATTAAAGGTAAAAGGGGAAAATTAGTTGTTAATACAAAATAGGTGATTCCAATCTAAAAAGAAATGGATTTTAAACAGATGTTAAGTAAACGGGAGAATATAAACAAAACGTTTATTGTTAATAAAATTATTAAGAAATATTAACGTCATAATTATAGTAAAATAAATACATAAATTTTTACTGAAAGTAAATAGATGACGTCACTTGTTGTACACTGTCATAAAGAGGGTTAAAGTGAAAACTCTACATTTGGGAATTTTACATTAACGATTTTATAATGGCAAAATAATAAGCTAGAAAGTTCCTCTAGGGGGGTCAGCTTTAAAAAAATATTCTTTTTAAATAACTTAACTTTTTTATTTGAAATAGCTTAAATTTAAAAAAATTAACTTTTTATAAGTCGGAAAATATCTTTGGTAAGCAAAATTCATATGTGACAGCGCATAGAGAAAGGGACCAGTAAGGTAAAGGGAACAGTAAAAACCAACTACACAAAACAAGAGGTAGTGACGACCTACGCGCGTTTTCAAGGTTGATCAACAAGGTTGAGATGTGTCGCTTTCAAATGAGACCAATACCAACACGCTCAGTGATGGTACACCAAAGATACACGTGTTTTCTTTTCTGACAATAATGTTCCATATATGCTACCATTCGTGCGGGTTTTTGTTCGATTCTAAAAATATATGCAAAAATGTGAGAAGTTGTCGTTTTCCTTTCTAAACATGTTGCAACAATAAATGGCAAATTTGTTCCATTTCTTACCCGCAGTTATAACTGAGTGTGAGACAATACCCTTTTTTGCATCTGCGTAAAGTACTTTTTTATGCAAGCAAGTATTTTTTTTCTTGTGTTTGCGGACAATTTGCGTTCTATTGTGATTTTTAGTTATATTGTGATGGATATAAAAACTTTTTGTTTTTCGTTTGTTTTACTTTAATTTAATAATTATATTTTTTTGTCGCAAAATTTTTAACAACAGCTGACATTAATTATTAAAAATCAGTGCTGTTAACGCTTATTGGAATTGTAAGAAAATTTAATGTTGAAAATAAGCGTGGTGAATATCGCTTTGTAATTTAGAACAAGTAAGAAAGCATAGTCGGTCAAGCCCGACTATATGATACCCTACACCACAGTATTTAAAAACACATCATGCGTATGTGGGCATATAAATATGGATTTATCTATGTTTATAAACTTCATGAAAATAGGTTTGAAAGTTTGTGAGAGGCACAAATTGCCCCCTACCTCCTCTTGTGGTCCTATTTTTGAAAAACTGTATAACTAATGTGTCCATATAGATATGGATATATCTATGTTTTAAATTTCATTAAAGTCGGTTTGACAGGCAGAAATCGCCCCTATCTCCCCTCGTGGTCCTATTTTTTAAAAATGCATACATTTTGTGTCCATATAGATATGGTTTTATCTATGTTTTAAATTTCATTGAAATCGGTTTGATAGTTTCTGTGAGGAAGAAATATCCCCCTATCTTCCCTCGGGGTCCTACGATTCGGCCCATTTTTAATAGGCTTGGTTCAAATTATCTCCAAAATTGCGACCTGTACTTTGCGCACAAGGTTACATGGACAGCCAGCCAGCCCGCCAGCCCGCCAGCCAGCCAGCCAGCCAGCCAGCCAGCCAGCCAGCCAGCATCGTTAGTTCGACTCAGAAAGTGATTCTGAGTAGATCGGTATACTTTAAGGTGGGTCTAGGACCACTATTTTAAGGCGTTACACACATCAGCACAAATTCATAAGACCCTCTCCATTATTGTGGTGTGGGTATAAAAATGAATCCCTCTGTAAGAGTTGTGTAACCTAATAAATACATATATTACACAACTATAATGCATCATTATTTTTTAGAAAAGAAAACACCATAAATCTCTTTCTATTTATCGCATATGTTTGAAGATCAGTAAAAAAATTATTTTTCAACGAGTCCATCAAGCAAATATATTGAAGCAAATATATATTAAAAGCAGATGTAAAGGATGGTCCAACGAGGTTAATTGTAAAAAAAAAAAAAGTTTTTAGAGAATTATTCTTATATTTTTTATAATGACAGAAGAATCCATGACAATTATGTGTGAAATAAAATATCGTTTAAAATAATATTGTTGGAGGTGACCAAAATGAAAATTGTTTTTTCCTGGGTGTAGCAACTACACACGCAGAGAAACAATATGTTTAAATATGGTCACCTCCAACAAAACTATTATTAAAGAAAATTTTAAACATATTATGTTTAATATAACCATATTATTGTTACCTACAACCATATTATGGTTGAATTAGTCCTCCATCAAGAAGCCACAACCATATTATGGCTGCCACTAAACATGTTATGGTTAAAAATTACAATAATCTGCTTTAAAATTTACAATAGTATTTTCCTCTTTTCCAAGAGCAACATGCTATGGTTAAAAACCAACGATGCATTTATAAGGGTTAAACATGTTTTAGTTATTTTTAACCATATTATGTTCGGAAGTAACCATAATATGGTTGTGGATTCTTGATGGAGGACTTATTCAACCATAATATTGTTGTCGGTGACAATAATATTGTTAAATGAATCATAATATGTTTAAAATTTTCTTTAAAAATAGTTTTGTTGGAGGTGACAGGCGCATCCGCAAATAAAAATTTATCCAAACCCCTAGTCCGTCATTTGTGAGATCACAAACCATTTAGTTTTTCTTTTTTTAACCACAGTGTATTTTTATTATTATAAACAGAAATTTACAGAGAGGCCCACGATGTCACACGTTACCGTTCGCATAGAAAATTACATTTAAAACAAAAACAAATTTTAGAAATTGTGACATCGTGGGCCTGGCTGTTAGTATAAAAACATGTCAGCACTTAAAATGTATACGGAACAAGGAAAGACTTATTAACTTAATGGCTTGAAACCAAGAAAATCTTGCATGATTCTTGTCCAAGCCAAAAATTACTTCTTAAAAATATATGTGTTGCTTGGTTAAAGCAAAATGTTTCTCTATTTAAGAAAATTTTACTAAATACGAACAAAATAAGTTAAAATTAAGAAAATATATATTAAGTTGTTTCCTATTTTACATACAACAGAGCTCGAGCTTAAGCATTTTAACTTAATATTGAATTTAAATAAAAGTCGAATAAAAATACAACTTAAGAATAATTAAGAATTTTTTATACATTTTAGATTTTCTTGTTTTAAGAAACGAAATTAAGAAATGATTCCTTTAGAAAACAAACTCCGTAAAGTTACAACAGAAAAATTCGAAGTTAAGTTTTAAATCAAATATAGTTCGTTTTATCAAACAACATGTTAATGCAAATTTTAAGACCCCTACTTTGGTTTAAATGCATATTTTTGCATAAAATTTACAAAAAAAATACACAGAAAAAAATTATAAAATCAATAAATAATTTTTCTTAGGAGCTTTGCTTAAAATATAAGATTTCGACAAAAGATCTTTCTATTTTTAACAGATGCAGCACCCCTTTTATGCGTCAGGCTTCCAACGGGTCTTAAATATTTTATCCAAAACTGTTACAAGTTACTTGCTTGACACATGAGTTATACCGCGTTGCAGAGGAAATAAGAAGCCAATTCGATAATATTGCAATTTTTAATGAAATGTATCCTTTGGTTCCCCTTTCACCGCAGTCAGTAGTAACAAGAAGGGAGCCTGGCTTGATGCTTCAGAATTCTATTCAAAAAACTTTGAGTTATTTAAGAATGTTTGAAGAGCGTGTTGAAACCAATGATTATGCAATTGTAAAAGTAAAAGAAATATGAAATTTAAATAACATCAGCAGCCGTATTCTGTAACATGCTTAGCTAAAGCTTAATCTCAATCGCTAAACCCAGCAAAAACTTTGCTTACAAAATAAGCAGAAAAATAATGAGAATTTGACGAGCCAACTACTTACTTTTCTACTAGAAAAAGTACTTATTTTTGTTCGAGATGTCCCAAAAGTAATCCTTTATAATTTAGCCTATTATAATCTAAAAAATAATGTTTTTTTTATACTTAAAATTTTTATAAAAATATAAAGTTACACAAAGTCAATAAAGTAAAAATTTTTTTTTTTAATTTTTTTTTTTTTTTAATTATTTTTTTTTTATTTTTTTTAATTTTATTTTATTTTCTTATTTTATTTTTTATTTTTTTTTTTTTGTCTCTGGCGGGATTCGATCGCGCAACCTCGGTGCTGATAGACTAGCTCGCTATCAGCTAGTCTACCGGGGCAGTGTAGTTTTTGTATTAAAAAACTATGTTTTTTGACTATAATGACATTTTTATTGTCATAATGAAAATTTAAATTTTTCTGTATATTTAAGATATAATAATAAAGTTATTATTTAATATATAACTAATAATCCAAAAAGTGGCGAATAAAGCTACAAAGTAATGAATTCTTGAAGTCATTAAAAGTAGGATTGTAAGTAAAGTTTTTGCTGGGAAATGCCTTAGAGAATGCAAAAATTAAAATTTCTAGCGATGACATTAAAAGCCAAAATTGCTGCGAATTAAATTTTTATGGCATTGTTAAATCTAGCAATGCACGTTACAGTATTGTATTTGATAGAGATTTAGCTTTAGCGAATTACAAAATACGGCCACAGAAGTCAATTAGCATTGAATTTTTCAGCTACGGATATATTAATGAAACAATAACTAATAAGGAGGGATTTAGTTCACTTAATACCCAAGTCAAATTAATTGATATTGCATAAAGTAAAACTAACAATGTGGAAGGAAGAATAGCCCGACATATTAAAAACAAAATCCAAAAATTTTTGCAAAAAATTAAAAGATGTCAAGAAATAAAATAAATTAATGTTGGGAGATCATTTTCTATGTATAAAAGTTTGTTACGTCCGAAAAGTCAAAGTTTTACTTTTGATAAAAAAGTACTTACTTATTTGTTAAAGCAAACAGAAATTTAAATTTGCAATAAGGTCCGATAATGCCACCAACGAATTTTTTTGAATATGGGTAATTCCAAAGTGTTGTACGTGACATTCGTACACATCAAAAATGCAATAACATTTTAAGCAAAAAATATTTTTACATTTTCATAACCCTTAAATTATAGCACTAAGAAAGCACTGTTATCTATGCTAAAGTTTATGGAGGGCGCGATTCTAGGTCAAAGATAATGGTAAAAGAAGTAACGGTTCGAACGTGAAAAAAACAGAAGTAGTTTTTTTGGGCCATGTATAAAAGGGAGTAATTCAGCTAAACCTGTCACAATTTTTTAGTCATACTAATTTCAGAATTTTACGTAGCAATGTAACATTAAAAGAGGCATCCGGAATATATTCAAAGAGATCGTCTGCAGTTCTATTTGATGAAAACAATACCGCCATATTCGAAATAGCAGAAAAGAAACATCTATGGGAAGAATATGTAAAAACTCTCTTCACGGACGACGAAAGAGCAGAACTTCTTAATATTGATGCAGAAACCAATCTTACAGGAAGGCCAATTACAGAGGATGAATTAAAATCGGCAATTATATCAATGAAGGACAAAAAGGCAACGGGCCCAGATCAAATACCTGCCGAAGTTCTTAAACTAATAGATAGAAATAATATCCAACTATTATTGAGATTGTTCAACCAAATCTATGAGACAGGACAGTATCCTCAAGACTGGCTTAAATCGACGTTTATTACAATACCCAAGAAAAATAGTGCGAGGACATGCGGTGATTACAGACTTATAAGTCTAATGAGCCATGCTTTAAAAATATTTTTAAAAATTATACATAGACGAATATACCCAATATGTGAGGCATATGTGGGAGAGACACAATTTGGATTCAAAGAAGGCATGGGAACACGAGAGTTTAGTACGTCATACAGAAATCTAATTAATCATTTATGTCGTATTTTTGATTTTTTCCAAAAATTAAAAGTTCAAAAAATCAAAACTATACTCTTAATTTAGTTTTTAAGATGTTATTGTTAGCTTTGAAAAACCCACAAATTGTTGCAAATCACCAAAAAAAAAATGGTTCAAATTACAAATTTTAATTTTTGACATTTTAAGTTAGGATTGAGATCATCAAATTTAATTTTCATTAAATTATTTTACTGAAGGAAGGAATTTTACCAACATGTAATTTTATTAAAATTTATTGATAATTTTCTTGGCTGAGCTGGGGCTCGAACCCGGGTTGAATTTACATTTTTCAAGAATCGCCACATTCTTTCATCAGAATTATTTGAGTTCTAACCTCTGCAACACTGCGGTGCCTGCAAGCCAACAGCCAAACATCAATCTTTAACCAGTGGTACTGGTGGTTCGAAATTTGCTGTAATTAATTATAATTTTTCAATTTATTTACATGTTGCTTCCTTTCTTCTGTTTTTCCGTATTCTTTCTGCCAAGACTTTGTCTTGATAACCTGAACACATTGGTTTATTATGATTTTTGTCCACTTTCGTCGACATTTTATTTGTACAACTTGAAGTACAAATGTAAACATTAGAGCTTGTGCCATAGCTATTTTTAGAACAATTGTGATTTTAAGTTGAACTGTTAATTTTTAATTTTTGATATTCTTAGTTAGGCTTGAGTTCAGCAAATTAAATTTAAAAGGCTTTAAAAGGATATTATCGTTGCCGAATTTTGGATTTTTTTTAACTGAATATGTTGAACCGTTTTCAAGTTATTCCAAAATGCATATTGTTGCATATTTGGTTTAAATTCATATTTTTGCATAAAATTTATAAAAAAAAATACACAAAAAATATTCCAAAAAAAATTTTAAAATCAATAAATAAATTCTTTGGAGCTTTGCTTCAAATACAAGATGTTCAAGATTTCGACAGAAGATCCTTCTATTTTTAACCGATACAGCACCCCTTATATGGGTCAGGCTTCCAAGGGGTTTTAAATATTTTATCCAAAACTGATACAAGTTACTTCCTTGGCACATGGGTTATACCGCGTTGCAGAGGAAATAAGAAGCCAATTCGATAATATTGCAATTTTTAATGGAATGTATCCTTTGGTTCCCCTTTCACCGCAGTTAGTAGTAACAAGAAGGGAGCCTGGCTTGATGCTTCAGAATTCTATTCAAAAAACTTTGTGTTATTTAAGAATGTTTGAAGAGCGTGTTGAAACCAATGATTATGCAATTGTAAAAGTAAAAGAAATATGAAATTTAAATAACATCAGCAGCCGTATTCTGTAACATGCTTAGCTAAAGCTTAATCTCGATCGCTAAAATGCCTTAGAGAATGAGAACATTTTTAGCGATGACATTAAAAGCCGAAATTGCTGCGAATTAAATTTTTATGGCATTGTTAAATCTAGCAATGCACGTTACAGTATTGTATTTGATAGAGATTTAGCTTTAGCGAATTACAAAATACGGCCACAGAAGTCAATTAGCATTGAATTTTTCAGCTACGGATATATTAATGAAACAATAACTAATAAGGAGGGATTTAGTTCACTTAATACCCAAGTCAAATTAATTGATATTGCATAAAGTAAAACTAACAATGTGGAAGGAAGAATAGCCCGACATATTAAAAACAAAATCCAAAAATTTTTGCAAAAAATTAAAAGATGTCAAGAAATAAAATAAACTAATGTTGGGAGATCATTTTCTATGTATAAAAGTTTGTTACGTCCGAAAAGTCAAAGTTTTACTTTTGATAAAAAAGTACTTACTTATTTGTTAAAGCAAACAGAAATTTAAATTTGCAATAAGGTCCGATAATGCCACCAACGAATTTTTTTGAATATGGGTAATTCCAAAGTGTTGTACGTGACATTCGTACACATCAAAAATGCAATAACATTTTAAGCAAAAAATATTTTTACATTTTCATAACCCTTAAATTATAGCACTAAGAAAGCACTGTTATATATGCTAAAGTTTATGGAGGGCGCGATTCTAGGTCAAAGATAATGGTAAAAGAAGTAACGGTTCGAACGTGAAAAAAACAGAAGTAGTTTTTTTGGGCCATGTATAAAAGGGAGTAATTCAGCTAAACCTGTCACAATTTTTTAGTCATACTAATTTCAGAATTTTACGTAGCAATGTAACATTAAAAGAGGCATCCGGAATATATTCAAAGAGATCGTCTGCAGTTCTATTTGATGAAAACAATACCGCCATATTCGAAATAGCAGAAAAGAAACATCTATGGGAAGAATATGTAAAAACTCTCTTCACGGACGACGAAAGAGCAGAACTTCTTAATACTGATGCAGAAACCAATCTTACAGGAAGGCCAATTACAGAGGATGAATTAAAATCGGCAATTATATCAATGAAGGACAAAAAGGCAACGGGCCCAGATCAAATACCTGCCGAAGTTCTTAAACTAATAGATGGAAATAATATCCAACTATTATTGAGATTGTTCAACCAAATCTATGAGACAGGACAGTATCCTCAAGACTGGCTTAAATCGACGTTTATTACAATACCCAAGAAAAATAGTGCGAGGACATGCGGTGATTACAGACTTATAAGTCTAATGAGCCATGCTTTAAAAATATTTTTAAAAATTATACATAGACGAATATACCCAATATGTGAGGCATATGTGGGAGAGACACAATTTGGATTCAAAGAAGGCATGGGAACACGAGAGGCACTACTAAGTGTGCAAGTATTAACCCAAAAATGTCGTGAGGTTCAAAAAGATGTATATCTCTGCTTCGTTGACTACGAGAAAGCATTCGATACGGTTAAACATGACAAATTGATGAAAATTTTAATCTATATTGGACTGGAGGAAAGTGATATAAGATGCATTAAAAACCTAGTATATTGGAAACAGATATCAAACATTCAAGTTGATGGTGAACTGACTGACAATGTTCCAATTTCAAAAGGAGTAAGACAAGGGTGTATATTATCACCTCTTTTATTTAATTTATACTCGGAGAAAATATTCCGAGAATCACCTAGTGGAAAGAATATCGGTATAAGGATAAACAATACATTAATAAATAACATACGATATGCCGATGACGCTACATTACTAGCAAGCAGCTTACCGGGATTACAGAAATTAGTAGATGCACTTATGCAAACTAGCGAGATATATGGGTTAAAAATTAACATTAAGAAGACGAAATACATGATTGTGAGCAGAAAAAAGATCCAAACTAATACTTCAATACGGATAAACAATTCCACAATAGAAAAAGTTTCAACATTGAAATACCTGGGAGTTCATATTAACGATCAATGGGATATGTCTAGAGAAATTAAATGTAGGATTGAAATGGCCAGAGACGCCTTTTTGACATATAGTAAAACACTAACTAGTCACGGCATAAGCCTAACAACAAAAATACGTTTCATAAAATGTTATGTATGGTCCGTACTACTATATTCGGCAGAAACATGGACGATAAAGGTGTCAGATGAAAAAAGATTAAATTCGTTTGAAATGTGGATTTTCCGGCGAATATTAAAGATTCCATGGACTGACCGCGTTTCGAATGAAGAAGTGCTGAGGCGTATGAATATCGGACGTGAAATAGTAAAAAATATAAAAACACGGAAAATATCTTATTTGGGTCACATAATGCGAAATGGAAAATATAGAATACCCCAAACCATTTTACAGGCCAAAATTGAAGGAAGATGCCCGAGAGGAAGAAAGGAAATAACGTGGTTGAAAAACATTCAAGATTAGACAGGTCACCAAGACGAAAGTAGTCTTCTGAGGGCAGCCAAGAACAGACAACTCTCTATAATATAATGAGAATAAAAACAAACAAAAAAAAAATTATTGCTACTTTATAATTATTGTATGATCGCTAATATCCGAATACGGATTGGCAAATAAAGAAGAAGAAGAAGAATGTAACATTAAACGGTCTTGGTTTGCTTCCAAAGTCGTCTGTATTTTCTTTTTTTTAAGCCAAAATCTGGGTCGATACGTGACATTTCGAACGTGAAATTTTTTCCGTAATAATATAACTGAATAATGATCAAAATAAAATATAAATTTACCGTTAATCCGAATAACATATTTCTCTTTGAACTCTTCCTTAGATTACAGACCATGTAAGAAAAGTTTTTTGGAATAATTTTTATCAAATATCACCTCTTTTAAGAAAGATAAATATTAAAGAAAACATACAATAAAACATTCTCAAATATAAGAAATTACGTTTGCACAACTTTGCAGTCTGATTGTTCATCTAAGTGAACAAATTTATGAGTAAATTTATAAAATTAGTAAATCTAAATATTTCTCTATAACAACATCGTAAAATAATCAGCTTTAAATAACTTTTAAATTTTCGATCACGGTGCACCTTTTGACGGAAAAGCCCATATTAGAAAGTCTGTGGGGTTTGTGGCGGACTAGCCTCCCCCTCCAATTATAGTTATTAACAAAACCGTGAAGTCAAAAATGGGCATGAGCTATTTACGCCATAAAAATCACAAAAATGTCTATAAGTTGCGTAAATCGGGAACTGATTTTAAAAGTAAATTAATATAATTTGGTAGCATTCTTCATGCCTAAATCTATTCATGATGATTTTCCAAAGTATAGTGATCATAAATGTCAAAAATTTAAGGCAGTGTAACAGTTCGTTCGACAGCTAACCCTTTCGTAAGTTCTATCGGGCATGAAAAAAACACTATTATTAGTCATGAGAAGAATATTAGGAAATAAACGTGAAACCGTTATGAACTTCTAATTTTGGCACAATTCAAATCTTGACGTTTTTTTCATGTCATATTACATAACAAAATATATATGATTGCAAATCTATCAACAAATATATTTCATAATTCAGTGCTAGTGTGAAAATTTTATAACTTTTCTCACAATAAAATAAATTCATATGTATGTTTCTTTGTTAGATTGATGTGATTCAATCTAATAAAGAAACTTAAATTGAAAAACTTTAACATCATAATTAAAAGACAATGGAAAATGTAACGAATTTAAGTACACAACAAGATAAAAATTACAACAAGAAATCTTATGGAAAAACGCTTAGACTTCTGTTTATTTAAACAAGCAAATCAAAATTGTTAATGATCATAATCTCAAAGCACAGCTTTATAATGATGTTATAGTTTCTTATTTGATACTAAAAATTGTAACTCAGAAATGACATTAAACCAAAAACGAACTCACAACAACATTATAAGTCAACTACGCTAGACTTTAAAAACAGCGAACTGCTTTTTGCAACAATCAAGAAAAAGAAAACTCAAGAGTACATTAAGCCTTTAGCACTTTCAATAATAGTCTACGAGTAGTCTAACTGCAGACATGGAAGCAAAGTGAAATTGGCCAAAGCTTAGTTTTCAAACTGTCAGGAATTCAAGTGCAGCTATTCGCGTCGAAAGCAACTGACGCTTTAAACAAACACAAGTCCGCAAGAAACTCTTGTTTTTTTTTAACAGCACAACGAAACTGTAACTCAAGGAAGCAACAAGTGGCAATAACGCGAACGCGAATTTTAATTTTGTTTTTAAAGAAAAAAAAAAGAAAAATTTTATGAATGAGTGAAGAAAAAAAATAAATTGTACAAATAAGAAATAATAAATTCAAATAATTCAAAGCGGGAAAAGTTGTTTTGGAAAGGAAAAACAAAAAGTATTAAAGAAAACCCATTCAGGATGCCTTAAAAAATTTAATCAAAAAAGTACCGATTTGCAAGTGGTTTTTATTTAAAAAAAAAAGAAAGAAAGTTGTAATTCGAATTCTATTTAAAAATTAAAAATGAAATTTTCATCTTTATTTTGGTTAACAACAATTTCATTAGGTTTAATAAAAGTTAATTCCTTAATTTTAAATCAAACTGATTTAAAAAATTTTTTACGCAGTGGTGTTTTAGATTTGAATATTTTAAGATGTTTTCTAAGAAATACAAATATGTGTCCAAATCCCTACATAATGCATCGTTTATATACACCGTAAGTGAAAATCTCTTGAAAACTAAACCAAAATAAAAACATTTTTCAGATAAAAGGATTTAAATCATTTTGACTTAAATTGGCATTTTATTAAAGGCCATAAAAATACATTGGAGAGTTTTTGAATATTAAAGTGAAACTATGTGTGTGTGTGTGTTTATTTGCATTATTGACCACAGATGTTATTAGCCTGGCTGAAATTACACTCAAGTGTAAATCTTTAATGTCGGATCAAAACGAATTGTGAAAGTGTGTGTGGTTTTATTTTGTAGGCCTTCTTTAAAAGATTTCATTGATTCCAATAAAAAAGAAATTACACAAATAAAATGTTTGAAATACGCAAATACCATTTTTAGTAAAACAATTAAATTACAACTTATAACGATTATCGACGTTGACACTTGATACGGATTTGGCGATGGAACCCATTAAAGTTAATACTCATGATCATGACTTTCATTGTTTATCAGAGTATAAATGGAAGTTATTACAGTCTGTAAGCAAAGCATTTGTTTAAATCAATTCTTAAGATCTTGCACATACAAATTTCTACAATCTCTATGTTTGTTTGTCACGGATGATCTCGAAAACATAACTTTACACATAACTTTTTTGGACCGTAAGGGCAATTTCTGTGTAGTTTCGCTGTTTTTCGATAAATGGCGCGAGTTTTAAAAATAAAATTTATTGGTTTATTAGGGTGTTCAGTCGATTAATTCTCGTTCGATCAATCGAACAATTTAAGACGATTATTTGTTCGAATAATTTAAAATTGCTAATTTCAATTAAAGGATTAATCGCAGAGTTTATACCGATTAATCGAATAATAATAATATATAGTATTTCTGTTTAATGTTTAATTGTTTTTAAGTTTTACAAACAAACCAAATGTATGTGTCCAACAAGTAGAAGTGCTATATTCGGCTGTGCCGAATCTTATATACCCTTCACCATTGTGCGAGCAGAATACAGAGCAACTAAATAATTTTAACATATACATACATACATACATATTTACAATACTTAAAAGTTCATTATAAATGAAATTTAAAAAGCGAAAACTGGTAAATATTTTTTTTTAAATCGTTTTTAGAACATAAAATTTATTTTGGCCATAACTTTTTCGTATCTGAACCGATTTTTCCAAAATTTTCAGAAAATATTTTCTACTAAAGATTTCCAGTCTTTTGATATGTAAGGCGTAACCATAGTTCATATGACAGTCCAAAAATTCAGGTTTTTGTAAAATTTTTGATATTTTTTTTACGGGAGGCACCACGCTCACTTTTCCAATCCCGCCCACATTTTGTGGGATGGTGTGTATTGACAATCTAAATGTTAGTACTAAATTTGGAAACTTTGGCTCTTGACGCTCTCTAGATATACAGAAAAAAAGTAATAAAATTACAACAACAACAAGGGATTTTTGGAAAAAATTAGAGGTAGTCGTGGTTTTTTGCTCATATCTCAGCCATTTTTGCACCGATCTGGGTGAAATTCAATAGCAAGAAATGGTGGACTATATGTGACATAAATGTAAAACAACCTAGCAGCTATCATGGCTGGAGTCTCCGGAAAACACATATCAAACGTAAGACGGTCTGACGGATACACGGTCAGACGGACAGACGGACGGATATCGATAAATCAACTTCACCCTCATAAGGACCCAGAATATATATACCTTATATGGTCTAAGATCACTATTGTAGAAATTACAAACGGAATGACAAACTTATATATACCCTTTTCCACCTGTGGTGAAGGGTATAAAAACAGTCATGTTAAGTGAGTACCTAATTTAGCTTATATTTTTGTTACATTTTTCCAACACAAAGAAAAAATTAATTTCACAAAAGAAAAAACGACAAAGGCATGTTAAGGCGAAGATTTGTATTAATTTATCGGATATGATCTAGAAATCGAAATTAAGTGAAATTTAAACCGAACGTGTTTTTAAGGGTTGTTCTTGCAAAAATAATAGATAATTAAAGAATAAAGTAGATGAAATGGAATATTTTTATGAACTTTCATTACAGGGTCGTTTTAAAATTTGCTTGATTTTAAATTCACTTCATTTCGATTTCTAGAACAAGCCCGTATTTTTTAACAAAGAAATTCATGCGTTTCCTTCTTAAGAATGAGTTTGGTTTAAAAATATTGTACGAAGGATAAATCTTATAATGCTAAATGTAACAGGTGTCCAAAAATGTATTAACGTAAATGTTCCTCAACAACTTCAATAATTTATTACCTTCACAGTGACTATAACTTATGACTTGAAGAAGATGTTTCACCAACAAAATAAAAAGGGGCTACAAGTGTTCCAATGAATAAATATTTTAAAAAAGATCCTTTCTCTAGAGTAATACTATGTTTACACTTGTGTTCTTAAACGCGTTTAAGCAGCTCGAACGGGATTAAGCTCTAATCACTTCAAAATGGATATGATTACCCATACATTGAAGTGATTTGCTAATCACTTCAAATTGACATGATTACAACTAAATCACTTCATAAATCACGTAGAAACCACTGAACATACCTCAAATGTAGAATCGCCAACATGATCGTGTACAACCGGCCAAGATTTCTGCTTAATGTTTTTATTTTTTTCCTTAAATAATTCATAAATTTTCACAATTTCATCATTAAAATTATTAAAATAATCTTCTGATAACTTTATAAAAGTGTTTTTATCCATTTTGAATACTTTAAAGAAATATAAATTTGTTTGTTGTTTTTTTGTGTTTGTTGTGTGTTTTTTTTTTTTCTTAATCATCTGTCATCTTAATCATCTCAAATGTAATGTGAACGGCTTTGATTAGCTTAATCAACATTTTGCTTAAACGCGTTTAAAAACCCAAGTGTGAACTTACCATAAATTATTTGCAGAAGCATATCTGAGGATGGAATGTCCAAAAGTGGAGCACAAATTTGGAGCTACATTGACAAGTTTTATTTAAAAAAGAATGTTTATTTACTCAAGTCCTTTTTTTTCTGAAATACCCAAAAAAAAATCGTAGTTTATAAAATGTCTGGATTTAGAATTATTCGATTAATCGATTAGTTTTAAAATTTTATTCGTTTAATCGAGTAAGTTAAGTTTGAAAAGTCAACTTATTTCTTCCACTTTCTCGAAAAATATGGGCAGAAAACGTAATGTTTAAAAGAGTTGAGCAGGGTACCTCTACAGAATAAAAATTACCCAGTATCAGAAAAACTCCAATATAAAAAGTCTTTAAATTTGGTGTACGTTATTTTGAAAAATTATTTGCGTTATCAAGAATACGGCGCAGGCAGGCACAAGCCTGGTGGAATACGTGCGGAAAGAAAGGTGCTCCCTTGCATGAAAACTTACCAACAAAAAATGATACGCCCAATCAAAAAAATAACCATTAGCAGGAGGTTTACCCTTTCTTTATAACAGTTAAAAAAATACACATTTGCATGTCAATATTTATTAAAATTTACATCCAGTTCATCGATTTCGAACGTTAACGTTCGCATAGAAAATTATATGTAAAACAAAAACAATATTCGAAAATTTGTTTTTGTTTTAAATGTAGTTTTCTATGCGAACGTTGACGTTCGACATCGTTAAACAGACAGTTAATACATACATATTTGAAATACGTTATTAATTACGAACATATTAAAATGCCACAATAACGTCAAAATATTGGACACAGTACGCGAGAAACCAATCTTTTAGTACATAACGTTCGCAACAAATTCAAGAGCAACGCGCAGCAGAAGCGCAACAAATTAGATAACGAGTATCACGTTTCCGAGAAAACTTCACACAGCAACAACGCGAAAAAAAGGAAATGAAGAACAAAGTCTAACGGTTTGTTCAGACTTAAAAAATATTTGACGAAAAAATCCAAAAAAAAATCGCGACCAGTAAAATGATCAAACTTTAGCTTTATATTTTAACAACTTTTATTGACTAACTTAACTTTATTTGTAAAGAGATAATTGTATAATGTAATTTTGAAACTGCTAAATGAAGTTTGATCAGGCAAACGTTCTGCAAAAGCAAAAAATTATTTAAAAAAAAACTAGTAATTACGTGTAGGACGTCAAATATTTGATAGGCGTGAAAATTGCTTAAGAACAAGGCAAGCAAGAACACTAACCGAATAATATAAACCGTCTGACATTTAACTACGACACAACCATTGGCTGCAATTCACTTGGTCAATTATGTATCGTCGGCTGATAATTTAATTGTCGTATGTGGATTTCGATAGTTTTGAGTAAATTGAGTTTGAAGTTTGAACTTTTTTCAGCAAAGCGATTTTCTTTAAATTTTAGGAGGCGAAACTTCTAATATTTGACTTGTTAATTTAAAAGCTTGATGCCTATAACTTATTTGGGGTAGAAAATATTTTGATTTTTATTCACAATTAAATTGTCGTATGTGGCAAAGTGGCAAATTTTTGTCATTTAAATTGCTACATACGACATTTTGCTTCCGAAATGTTTACATACGACATTTAAACACTACATTTTTAAAACAAAAATTATTTAAAAATCTTATGTGACATGAAAAATCCACATACGACATTAAAATAATAAATCAATGTTTTGGTCGTTTTATATGGAAATTTGTCGTATGTGGCGTTTGGCAGTTATAAACGACATTTAATTTAATAATTTCTTCAGCAAATACCACATACGTCAAACTCAACACTCCATATCTCGAAAACCGTATGAGGTATCGAAAAACTGATTACGCCAAATGAAAGATCAGGTCGGAAAACCTAAGGAATCGATCTTTACTCAGACCCGTAAAAAATCCACATACGACATTTAAATTATCAACCGACGATATGTATTAGATAATCACGTGTTTGTAGAATACTGGAGGGGGTTCGACCACTAGAAGATTAGCCGTAGCCACACAAAAAAGGCTAACGGCGTAAAATCGCATGATTTTGGTGACCAATTGACGTTGTCAAAACGTGAAATTAGGCATTCTTGAAACAAAAATTGGCCGTGTTGTTTGGCTCGTGAAAACGTCTTGTGGAAAACACATATAGTCCAGTTAATAGTCTTCAATTTTAGGCCAAAAAAGTCAGTTATTATATGGCCATAGCCGGAATAGAAAAATTCAAATTATCCGCCACACTTTTACTAACAGAAGCGATTGTTTCGGCAGTGCGCACAGGCTTGACCATATCTGTTATGCTCTCAGTATCTTCAAATTTCTTTATAATCTTGCCTATTCCTTGCTCAGTAGGTAAATTATGATGACAATAATATCCCCGTAATAGTCGAAAAGTGGCCACGTTTTAACCGTTACTTTTCTAGTAAGACTTAACTTCTTTTCAATCTTCGGTTGTTAAACGATCAATATTCGTAAATGGCTAACCTTTCACTAACTGAAAGCCTAACCAGACCAGCGGTTTTAAAACCACTAAATTGATAACCCTGTACTTTTACTTATAAATCTGATTGATGATTTGATGATTTTGTTACGCTGGGGTTAAAGAAGCACACCGGATGCAGCTAGCTAAGAATAAAATATAATAGGGTAAACACACTTTTGACGTGTTTCAAACAGTGAGTAATTCAAAATAGTGTCAAGTGTTCTTAATTTAATTATTAATCTAAAAGTTACAAGTTCTGAATTTTTCGAATCTGAAAACATTTTTCAATGAAATAATATTTGGCTCCAAATTCCAACAAATTTCGACAGAGTTAAACAAATTTTCTGTTTTTTTTTTTCTTTTTTTTCAAGATGTACCGATTGCATTGTTTCAATTAAAATTTCTTCAATGTTTGCTTTATTAGTTTTTTTTCAATTTCAATTTATTTATTGATCACAACCCAATACAAAGATGAATCTTATATTAAAGTACTGGGGGCAAATCGCGACATTCGATATCGATCGAAATTCCCATGTAAATTGTATTGCAATTTCGATCGATATCGAATGTCGCGATTTGCCCCCTGGATTATAAGAGTAGGTATACAAATCTTATTAAAAATAATTACAATAATAACTTAATTTTAACAAGTAAACATAATATAAACAATAACATAATAATTTGACAAATGTTAAACATACTTTAATTTTATTTTTAATTAATTAGCTGTTAATCTTTCTTTTTTTCTAAAATGTTCAAAGATTAATGTTTTGAATTGCGTTGTGTTGTTGTTTCTTTGCAAATCAACGGGTAGCTTATTCCAAATGTGAATGGTATTAATATAAAAATGTTGCTCTGATATCTGAGTCTTATACCGCTGCTGTTTGATTCGATTTCCCCTATTCGATCTAAAAAAAAGTAGTCTATCATATAGATATTTTGGTTGACGAGTGTATATAATTTTATGTAGGTATATTAATGACCTACATTGCAGTAAGGATTCAAAAGACACGCCAAACACTTGTTTGGTATAAAAAGATATTCTATTGAAACGTCTAATACCATATATATACCGTGTTATGCTATTAAAAGCAACTTTAAGCTTTCGAGTACTAGCAGCATCACAGTTCGCAAACAGTTCACAACCATATAAAAGAGTTGGTACCAAATATGTTTTAGCTAGAAGCATTCTAATTTGAAGAGGTATAAACCACTGAGTACACCACAAATTTCTAAACATTCCATATACTCTTGCCGTAGCAATATTAATATGGTTACTCCAATCCAAGTGATTGTTAAAAGTAACTCCAAGATTCTTTGTTGAGGTAACTATTTCAATTTCTGATCCATTTAATAGCAAATCCGGAAATATCGGTATGGATAGCGTTTTCTTTGCTATCACTAAGCATTTTGATTTGTTTGGATTGAGACACAACCCGTTTGAAGTTGCCCAGTTATAAATATTTGTCAAATCCTTATTAATTTTTCGGACACATTCATTAATTTCGAAGGGTTTGCAGCTTATGTAAAGTTGTACGTCATCAGCATACATTTGTACATTACAATATTCCAACTTGGTTGGCAAGTCGTTAGCATATGCAGAATACAATAAAGGCCCTAAAATAGAGCCTTGTGGTACGCCTCTAGTCAGTAATATACTACTTGACATCCTATTTGCATAAAAAACGGACTGTGACCTATTTGTTAAATATGACGACATTAATTTAGTAGCTGTCGATGAAATATTGAGACAGTTTTCTAGTTTAGAAGTAAGTATTTCCGTATTTACTGTGTCAAACGCTTTCGAATGATCCAGTAAGATTAAAAAAGCAACTTCACCATTGTCAATATATGACCTCACGTCTTCAGTTACGTCAATTAACGCTGATACACAACTGTGAAGGGGTCGAAAACCAGACTTTAACTTTTAGAAGAACCTTTTCTTTGTTACATATTTTTTTAATTTGCCTAAGCTTTTTACTATTACCCCAAAAGGTTTGGAAAAAATCCGTAAAGTATTCTTTTGTGAAATTGCATAGTTAAAAAAAAATATATTTTGCCCGGAATAAGGAAATTATAAGAACAGTGAGAATAGACCTACATAAATGTATGACTTCTAGAAAAATACTAAACACTAAACACGTTTTTGGCTAAAAACAGAATAGCTTACAAATTTATTTATAGAGTTATTATATTTAAAGATCTTAAAAGTACCCTACTGTATCGCTTAAAACTATTCTAACTCATTTGACGAAAGACAAGCCTATATTATAATTGCAGTGCACGAGTTAACGTTTTACAAAAGGACAATAAAACTACCAAATGCTTCGATCTAACTCACATGTTTTACATACCAAAATGTATGTATTAAAGGATGCAAGAATAAATATTTGGGGGAGAATGAGAATTGTGCGACACCCAAACCCCCCTTAGGCAAGTCTAAATTAGGTTTCGAGGCTGTCCTGACTGAATTTTCACTACGTGACCCGTGAACTGAAGGCTTGTTTGCTTATAAAGGATCGTCTAAAATTTTTCATTGTCGGTATGTTGTTTTAAAATTATGAGTCTGAGGCGATGTTAACCGTGCTTTATTTAACTTGAAAGTTTTAGTAATCATAAATTGGCATATTCATTAAAAAATAAGTTAATTTAGGCAGTAAAAGTTTAACTAGAAAATACTAATAAGTTTTTTAGACTTAAAACAAAGAATTTTATATTACAATCGGGTTTCTGTAGCTTAAATTCTAACTTTGTCCTAAATTCTTGATAACAAAAAGAATAATTATTTGAATGCCATCGACGCTATTGAAAAATCTCTCTCTCTCATTTTCCAGTTGTATTTAGACAAAATCTCAAAGTTTAAATACACAATTCGCTTGCATTAATTTTATGCAACAACATTTTGTGGAAGCTAGTCACGTCTTTGCCCTTTTGTGCAAGCTGCTTCTGCTCTTTTCTAACATTTTCAAGTAATAAATTTTTGTAAAAAAAAAAAAAACGGCAAAGCGTTTACACTGAAACACAATTTTTTTATTAACAAAAAGTTATCGGGTAAGAAAATAATAAAAAAAAAAAATCGAAATGAAAAGGATTAATTTTAATTTACAGACGACGGGAGTGGTTAAATATTAAAGATGGGTAAATTTTGGTATTTTAAAAAATTTTTGTGTTGGATTTTTCTTCACAACGACTTTTTGGCATATGCCCCAAGCCAACGTCAACGTTCGAAATCGATGAACAGGCTGTACTAATGGCTAATAAATCAATGAAGGTTTAAACGCTGGTTTAGTTGAACTAAACTTAAATTTATACGCTGTTTAAATTCACATTGTTAATCAGTCGTCGTCTCCCATGTATTATATGTAGTTAAAAAAATAACATGTGGCAGCACTACGAAAAATCTTGTCAAATTCATATGGTCTGTATTGGTAGTTTAAACGCCAAATTTTATGCGTTTAAAGATGGTTTATTTATTTAGTGATTTATAGATTTGCTGGTTTAAACACATTTTAAACCAAAAAGAGGGTTTAACTTGCACTGATTTGTTAGCCCTAAGTGTCATTACTTACTAATTTTTGTTGCTTTATACAACAATAGACTGAAAATAAAAATACAAAAATAAAAATAAATAAAATTCCCAATCCCCAAATCAAAGTGTTTGTCCCCGTTTTCAAAAGAAAATCCCCAATTAAGTAATCAATCCCCTTATCTGACATCACTGCGCAAAATTTTGAAAACATAACCTATTATGGAATATAAAACCAATTTTTTGCTAAAACTCAAAATCTAAAATTTTTATACCCTCCACCACAATTAGTTGTGAAGAGGGTATATTCAGTTTGTCATTCCGTGTGAAACTTTTTTACTATTCATCTCAGACCCTATAAAGTATATATATTCTGGGTCCTTGAGTAATTTTAAGTCGATTTAGCCATGTCCGTCTGTCTGTCCGTCTGTCCGTCTGTTGAAAACACGCTCACTTTCGAAAAACTCAAAAGAAATCAACAAACTTGGTGTCAAATTGCTTGTAGTTATCCTAAGCAGTTTGGGATTGAAATTCAGCAAAATCGGTTCAATAGGATCTGAGCTATAAATCAAAATGTGGAACCACCACCTAAAAAAAATTGATAATTTTGTTACAAAAACTAACATAAATGGTGGAAAAATGCAAAGAATGATATAAGATTTCGCAACAATACGTTTTATTCAACTGGAAATCACGCTGTGAAATTTCGTGAAGATCCGTCAATAATTTACCCTAGGCCCCATATAAGCCCTACTCCCGGAAAACAGTATATTAAGCCTAAAACCCTAACTAACAATGCTATCATTACAAATTTTGGCAAGTCACAGTTACATAGGACTAGAAATTAAACTGTTAAGTTTCGTGAAGATCGGTCCATAATTTACCATAGGCCTTATATAAAACCTACTTCCGGAAAACAACTTAGTACGCCTAAAAACGTCAAAAATAATGCTATCATAACAAAATTTGGTACATCAAAGTTTTATTGGACAAGAAATAAAATTGTGTTATTTCGTGAAGATCGGTCCATAACTTACCCTGGGCCCCATATAAACCTTACTCCCGGAAAACAGTTTAGTACGCCTAAAACCGTAAAAAATAACGCTAGCGTAACAAAATTTGGTACGTCACAGTTTTTTAGGACAGGAAATAACACTGTGAAATTTCGTGACGATCGGTCCATAATTTACCTTGGGCTCCATATAAACCCTACTACCGCAAAACCGTTTAGTACGTCTAAAACCGTAAAAAATAATGCAATCATAACAAATTTTGGCTCGTCACAGTTTTATAGGACTATAAATGATACCGTGAAATTTCGTGAAGATCGGTACATAATTTACCCTAGGCCCCATAGAAACCCTACTCCCGGAAAACAGTTCAGTACACCTAAAACCATAATTAATAATGCTATCATAACAGAAATTGGTACGTCACAGTTTTAAAGGACTAGAAATTACGCTGTGAAATTTCGTGATGATCGGTCCATAATTTACCCTAGGCCCCATATAAACCCTTCTACCGGAAAACAGTTTGGTTGCCTTAAACCATAATTAATAACAAATCGTCACAGTTTAAGATAATAATAACATCATACAGATATTACTCCTTAAACATTCGAACTGTCGGTGGAGGGTATCAAAGATTCGGCACAGCCGAATATAGCACTCTAACTTGTTTTAATTCAAATTAAATTTTTAACATTAAGCAAAATGATTCAGCAGAAAAGGTTTTACACAATTTTTTTTTGTTTGTATACCCTTCACCGAAGGTAGAAAGGGTACATATAAGTTTGTCACTCCGTTTAAAATTTCTACAATATTGATCTAAGACCCTATAAACTATATATATTCTGGGTCCTTATGAGGAGCGAAGTTGATTTAACCATGTCCGTCTGTCCGTCTGTCCGTTGAAATGGGTTTTCCGAAGACTCCATATATGATGGGGGCCAGGTTATTATACATTTATGTCACATATGGTCCGGAATTGTTTGCTATTGAAATTCAGCAAGATCGGTCCATAAATTTTTTTCTAATTTTTCCCAAAAATCCCTTGTGGTTGTTGTATTTTTATTACTTTTTGCTGTATATCTGGGGAACGGCAAAAGCCAAAGTTTCCAAATTGGGTACACACATTTAGGTTGCCAATACACACCATCCTACTAAATGTGGGCGGGATTGGAGAAGTGGGCGTGGTACCTCCCGTACAAACAAAAATTGAAAATTGTATAAAAACCTAAATTTTAGGGCTGCCATATGTGCTATGGATATGACTTATACACCAAAATATTGGAAATTTTTAGTAGAGCATATTTTATAAAAACTCTGGAAAATTGGTTCAGATACAAAAAAGTTATGACCAAAATTAAATTGTTTTTTTTTTTAAATACCCACTTTCGGGAACCATTGATCTCCCCGAGTCCAAACTTTATAACTGAAGTAAATGCCAAATTTCTTCTTAAACACGTCGGTATATAAATCTGTCAAATCGGTTAAGATATGGCTGAGTTATACCCGAAATACTGAATCCCCAAAAAATACTCTTTTTTATAATTAACTTTGTTAAAATATATGTATACAAGTATATATAAATGTTTATATATAAATATAAATTAAGTAAATGGCAAAATTCTTCCTAAACACGTCAGTATATAAAGCTATCAAATTGGTTAGACAATGGATAATTTATGAGCAAAATACTTAAAAAATGGGCTAAAAAACATCAAAACTTTTATAAAAACCTAAATTTTAGGGCTGCCATACGTCCTATTGATATGACTTTGAATCAAAATATCGGATTTTTTTAGTAGAACATATTTTATGACCAGATTTAATTTTTTTTTTTTAAATAACCACTTTCGGGAACCATAGATCTCCCCGAGTCCAAACTTTATAACTCAAGTAAATGGCAAATTTCTGCTTAAACACGTCGGTATATAAATCTGTCAAATCGGTTAAAAAATGCCTGAGCTATAACCGAAATACTGAATTCCCAAAAATTACTCTTCTTAAACCCTTCACCGAAGTTTAAAAGGGTATATAACTTTGTCATTCCGTTTGTAATTTCTACAATATTGATCCTACACCCTATAAATTCTGGGTCCTTGTGAAAAGCGAAGTTCAAAACCGGTTGTCTCTTATTCGGGCCATATTTCATTTAAATGATATTCTAGGGGGTTGAGTTTAGAATATTGTTACGCATGGTGTAAACATTCTGTAAAAGGGAAAATCCTTAGTTATCATTGAAAAACATTTTTTTATTCTTGTGACGCACGCAGAAAAACTTTATTCAGCGAAGCCACCTGCCGCGTCCTACTGGAGGAAAAAACCCCTAAGCGCGGCCGCAGGAAAACTTTAGTATGGGAAGCCAGATTTCAATACTTAACTTTAGTAAAAGGAAAAATCATTAGCTCTTAATTATAAAAATAAGAAAACTATTAATCAATGTAAAATGGAAAAGTTTTTCAAAACTGAAATGAGAGATAAAGCCATTTCCTTATATTACTAATGTGTCCTAAGGCCATTATAGCTTTGCCTCCCATTGGAATGAAAAAAAAATAAAAGGCTTTATCTCTCTTTTGAATGGGACACCTGGATTCATTGCATCCAGCAAAAAAAAAATTAAATGGGCAATAATACCATTATGGCTTTATTTTATTCCTTACCGCAAAATTATTCTTAAACTAACTACCTAGTAAGTATTATTTTTAATGAATGAGTGGTCTTGACCATTCATTAAAACAAGTTTTGTTTACGTATTATAACGGGACATAATCTGCATTTTTGACGATTTTGAAATAAATTTGAAAATGAAAAAAGTCCCCAAAATATTTTTAGGGACTTATTTCATTTCAGATTTTTGGGGACTTATTTCATATGAAATAACTCCCCAATATGAAAATGAAATAAGTCCCCAAAAAAATGAAGTAAATCCCCAAAAAACGTTGTTGTTGCCTCTCATATATTTTTTTGGGGAGTTATTTCATTTCCGTTTTGGGGACTTACACCCAAAGAAAAAACATGGTTGTGGTAAACATATTCTAAGAGCAACATATTATGATAAGAATTATGATTGTAGTCACCATATTAAGATTATTTGTGAATCATATTATGACTGAATATTCTCGTACCATTACATCATAATATTTTTCCCTTAATCATATTATTATTCTGTTAATCATACTAAGTTAAGAAGTAATCAAATTATTGTCATGCTAATCATAATAAGCTAAGAAATTAATCATATTATTGTCATGTTAATCATAATAAGATAAGAAGTAATCATATTATCATTAAGTTAATCATAATAAATTTAGAAGCAATCATATTATGATACAGCCCCTTTCATAACTGTCATAAAAATACAAAATAAATTAAAATTTTTTTGCATAGATTTTTTATTTTGTGGCTTTTTACAATTTTTCTTAATGTTAATCAAATAGCGGAGTTCAATATAAGGCTTGCAAAAGAGCAAATGAAAAATCTGTGGTTTTCATGGGCAACCGCGTGTGTCCATTTTTTCGATTTTAAGATGTTGATGCCATATTGCCTAATTTTGAACGCTCTTTAAATTTTTTTTAAAAATAGATGGATCAATTCCGATTTTTTAACGTAATGACAAACTTTAAAAAGTGCAATACCTAGCCCATAGTTTGATCTAGAATGGTTTTTCGGCTTTGAATTTGGAATTTGTTTTAAGACATACGCGGTTGCCCATGAAAACCACAGAAATATCGTAGCACTTTTATAAAATATAACGAAATCTCTGTGTGTTTTGCTGTTGGAATTTACAAAAAAACTATGATATTTTGCATTTGCACTATTACATCACTAATACTTGAACGAACTCCGCTAATATTTTATTTTTTCAATTTCTTTAAACTTATTTTTTTTATGGAATTTTATCTTTTAATTGTTTAACCGCTCACAAATAAAAAAAAAAGACACAACTTCTTCAAAATTATTTTACAAATGGCGCTAACATAATATGATTAGAGTAAAAATAGTTTGATTGCATCTTTAACATAATATGATAAATGCTATTAAATATCATGATATGGTTGTGAGAAATATAATATGTTTAGAAAGTTATCATAATTAAGTTGTTAGAAAAATAATTATTTTTCGGTCAACAATACTCAAATTCATAATTGCGATAAACATTGATATGTTTACAGTAACTATAATATTGTTGATATTAAAAAAAAATAACAATTATTTGTGTACGACAACAATAAATTGTTACATTAAACATAGTGTTGTTGCCGTAACCATGCCCAACCATATTTTTTCTCTGCGTGTATTTCGTGGGGGGCTATTTCATGCCGCCCTTATTATGTTGGTATTTAGATTAAATTTTGTCCAAATTTATTTTATTGCAATCAAAATTATCTTACTAAATTTTTTTGGAATCGGTTCACATTTGACCATAGCACCCATACAGATCCTACTCCGGATAATAACTTTTAATGCCATAACTTCCTTATATGTTAATGTTGGTATTATCATAAAAATTGGTAATAGTAAATTTTACTGTAACGATATCTCTTGACAAAATTCTCTCCTGTAGGTCCAAAATTAAACATAAGTCCCATATTAGTCCCCATCCTCAAATCTTATATATATTGGAAGATATCTATGTATATAATAATAGAACTTTTATATGAATCTTAACCTCATAACATAATTTTGTTTAGGCGGGTCCATGACTGCCCATGGGTCCCAAATAGGGTATAGTAGAAAAAATTGTTTTTATATTCTGTAATGTAGGGTATCGTAGGGCTTGAACGTCTATACTTTCTTACTTGTAACATTTTATTAAGTTTTCGGACGATCTGTTACGACACGAAGAATAAAACATAGCATTTTAATACTGCAACATTGGATAAGCTGCAGATGCTGTACGAGAACATACGGATCTATCTAAGTGTACTCGTCGAGGTTTTACTCATTTGGGAATATTTAAAACATCGCTGCGTCGCATTCTAAAAGTTAATCTGAGGAAGTTTCCTTATAAAACTCAATTGCTCAAGAATTTTTGCTAGACCACGGCTGCCATATTTGATGATTTATCGTCATTTTGACGATTTTTGGGGTCCACGATAACCATTTTTTTGAAGCCCTCTCGCGCAATTCCTGTCTGTCGTCAAAAAGCATTGTAAGAAGCACATTTTCTGAGTGAACAAAATATCCGTTATTTTGAACAACTTATTTACAATTTCGCTAATATTTGTGGCAAATGTTGCGTTGAACAAACTAATGTATCGTCGTAATACTTTACATTAAAGTACATACGTTCACGTAAAGAAAAAACATGTTAAACTATGGTCATCTCCAACCAAACTATTTTCAAAGAAAATTTTAAACAATCATATTACGGTTAAATTGGTGATCCATAAAGAACCCACAACCATATTATGGTTACCTCTAAACATGTTGTGGTTAAATATGATAATAATTTGTACTTAAATTTATAATAGTGTTTTCCTCTTTTTTAAGAGCAGCATACTATGGGTGAAAACCAACCATGCTATTGTAAGTGTTTAACAAATTTTAGTTATTATTGATCATAACATGTTTGGAGGCAACAATAATATGGTTGTGGGTTCTTGATGGAGGCCTAATTTAACCAAAATATGGTTATCGCTGGCAATAATATGATTATATTAAACATAATATGTTTAAAATTTTCTTTAAAAATAGTAGGTTGTAAGTGACCATATTTAAACATGTTTTTCTCTGGGTGTACGTAAGCTTTCACAACAAACGTTGCTGAAATTACAAAATTTTCGGTCGGTGAATTTGTATTTACATATAATCGCAAAAGTCTACTAGCTTTGGTTAACCAATGAGAATTAACGATAGGCCCAGGCTTCATGTTACCTTAACTTTAAAATTGTTTAGTTATCTAAACAGCTTTCGAAAGCTCATGAAATTTCAAGCTAGCCCAAACATAATTACTTTTGTCAAGTTTCTTAGAAGCCTCAATAAAATTTTGGCATATTTTACAAAATATAAGATACGGAAAAAAAGCTTTTTGTTAAAAAATGAAGCTCGGTTTTGATTTTAGATCCTTAGACAAACCTTCTTAGAATTCGATTTTGACAATCACTTGGTCGACAAAAAAATTTACCCACCATAGTATACACTAGGGTGACCGTTATTTTTTTCGTCTTTTCACTTGGGAAACCCCTTAGAATGATTCCAAATTAGAAAAAAAAATATATATATAAAATTTTAGATCGTTTGCATAGTTATTAGCCGTGCCTTGAGCCCACAAAGTTTGCTAAAATGCTATTATATATTATGGGTCGATTTAATTGTTGATAACTTCCGTAATATTTATTTTAGAGAAAAATCTTATTTACAAATATTCTAGGGCTATTTCTTATGAACAATGGTGCTCTGTATTAGTTTTCTTTAACATGAATATGTTATCCAGAAAAACCCAAATTAAAAAATAACACCGAAATTTTCACATATTTTCGCATTATTTGCCTGGGGATTACACTACGTGACAAATTTTCAACAAAGTCGTGACCAAATGATTCTGACAGCTAATCTTTATGTAGAACTTTCCCCTGAATCCGAATATGAAGTCAGAATTATCAAAAGTATAACAGTTTTTGAGATATTCCAAAATAACCGTTATTTGTGTTTTTAAAAAAGATGATGTGACTGAAATGCAAATATCTTCAACAATTTTGAACGGACTATGTATTTCTTTCTTTTTATTTAGAGGTTATAAAATTTATTAAATAACCATGGGTCGTTTGAAGAGATGAGTCATTAAATGGCAGAGTTATAGTGGGCAAAACTTCTAACTTCATTACACTGCTTTACAAATTTTTATTTTGAAAAAATACCAAGAACGCCACATGCGTAGATAAGTTAATTGGGACCTCCTGAGCACAAACGCTGTAATTTTTTTTTTTAAGTACCGTTTTTTAGATAACGGTACCTTTGTGTTTTTCGGTGTATGGTCCCACTCAAACCCTTGTGGAGCCCAAAATCCTTAATAAAAACTTTATTTTTCATCCGATTTTTTTTCAAATTACGCTTAAAATGTTGGTAATTAAATAAACTATTTGGTCCAAAAATAAAACATCCCAGATCTTCACTATAACGTAGAAAAAAACGAAATAAAAATGAAAAATTTTGAAAAAAACGTAAAAAATAGGCAAATTTTGAATTTTGAGGTGCCATTACTCAGCCATTTCTTATCAGATAGAAATTTTTAGCATATCAACGGAAAAGGTATTCAATTACCGATAACGATATGTCATTTATTTCGATCGGACTTTAAGGTTGGGCTCGACAAGGGTTTGAGTGGGACCATACACCGAAAAACACAAAAGTACCGTTATCTAAAAAACGGTACTTAGAAAAAATAAACTACAGCGTTTTTCGTGTTCAGGAGATCCCAATTAACCTATCTAGGCATGTGGGTTCTTGGTATTTTTTGGCTGTAAACCAGTATTATAAATTTTATGATTTTGTTCAATTTGGTCTTTTCAAGTTGTTTTTTAAACCAAAAAATAAAACTTTTTTAAATTTTATAACTTACGACATTAGCCTATTTCAATACGAACATTTTGTGCCCAATAGGATCCAGTAGCTGTATTCTGTAACTTGCTTAGCTAAAGCTTAATCTCGATCGCTAAAATGCCCTAGAGAATGCAAAAATTAAAATTTTAAGCGATGACATTAAAAGCCAAAATTGCTGCGAATTAAATTTTTGTGGCATTGTTAAATCTAGCAATGCACGTTACAGTATTGTATTCGATGCCAAAAATCGTTAAATTAACTTTATAGGTTTTTAGCGATAGAGATTAAGCTTTAGCAAATTACAGAATACGGCTTCAGATCGGTGCAAAAATTACATAGTTACAGAAGATTAATTGAATTAACCCACCTTTCAATTTGTATCAAAGCACAACAAATAAATGAGGCTATCAGCCGTTACAACCAAGTTCTATAGTGCAAGAGTAGTGTTAACTCCTCATTATCTCATAATAAGTAGTCTGGGGTTACACCACTTCTGCGCTGATAGCCTCAAATATACAAAGCTAAATTTTGAGTAAAAATAAATATTAAAAATAGCTTAAAGCTATTGAATTTCTATGTGGGTACATTTACTAAATGTCTTTGTCTTGTTGGGCGCAAATTGTCCATATTAAAATAATCTAATGTCGCATTGAATAAGACATTAGGATTTTTAAATCATTAGTTTAAAAACAATAACTTGAAAAGAGCAAAATTAAACAAAATCATAAAATATATAATGAAGTTTGAAGTTTTGACCACTATAACTCTGCCATTTTATGACTCATCTCTTCAAACGACCCATGGTTATTTAATCATCATATCGCTCATTTGCTGCAAGACCGGCATAACTCAAAAAATGCATGTTTGGAGTTAGAGATGTAGAATTGTTCGCTTTGTTTTTCTTTATATCGTGTATTAAATTCATCTCTATATCTTTTATACTTTTCCAGTTTGAAGAGAATGTTTCTTCATTTTTTCTAAGTAGTTAGAACAAATCAAAAACTTTAAATGCGTTTATCTCGAAATGGATTTTTTTGAGTTATGCCGGTCTTGCAGCAAATGAGCGATATATATTATTTCTAAAGCACTTTTTTTGTCGGCTGAAAATTTCTCCCATACCACCGCATCAAATTTAATGAATGATATCTCATTTTAAAGCTTATTTCTAACACTAATGACCAAAAATAATTAGAAATTGAAAAATTATTATTTTCATAGATAAAAATTATTTTAAATAAAATGTATTGAAGTGACTAAAATTTCTATTAATTATTTTCATTTTATGTTACAAAAATGACAACTAACGGTGCGAAATATTCGCACGGGTCATCTAGTAAATTTTATAACCTCTCAATAAAAAGAAAGAAATACATAGTCCGTTCAAAATTGTTGAAGATATTTGCATTTCAGTCACATCATCTTTTTTTAAAACACAAATAACGGTTATTTTGGAATATCACGTAGTGTAATCACCAGGCAAAGAATGCAAAGATATGTGAAAATTTCGGTGTTATTTTTTAATTTGGTTTTTTCTGGATAAAATATTCATGTTAAAGAAAACTAATACAGAGCAAGATTATTCATAAGATATAGCCCTAGAATATTTCTAAATAAGGTTTTTCTCTAAAATAAATATTACGGAAGTTATCAACAATTAAAGCGACCCATAGTGAGAAAAATAGCATTTTAGCAAACTTTGTGGGCTCAAGGCACGGCTAATAAATATGCAAACGATCTAAAATTTTATATATATATATGTTTTTTTTTCTAATTTGGAATCATTTTAAGGGGTTTGCCAAGTGATAATACGAAAAAAAAATTGCCCATATAACTTGCGGTCACACTAGTATACACCTTTAACTTGTCTAGGGCTTAAAATAAGCAGATATCTAACAGATCGCAGCAGCCCCAAGGAATTAATAGTTCGTAGACCGGTTATTAATGACGCTTTTAAGGACATCATGTAATAACTGTGTTATCGCCAAAGAATAAATCCCTTACATGTCAGGTTTTGGTCAAAAATCATAACCTAACACTACAAGCAAAATACATGCAAAAAGTAAAAATTTTACATTGATTGTTTGAAATGTAGTTCAATTATGGTCCATATGATACCCTACACCACAGTATTTCAAAACACATTTACTAGAGTGCGACCTATTCGGGACCCATGGAGTATCATGCGTATTTGTCCATAAAAATATGGATCTATCTATGTTTTGAATTTCATTAAAATCGGGTTGAAAGTTTGTTAGAGGCAGACTTTGCCCCCCACCTCCCTTTGTGGTCCTATTTTTGAAAAACTGCATAGCTTATGTATGAATATAAATATAGATCTAAATATGTTTTATATTTCATTAAAATCGGTTTGATAGTTTCTGAGAGGCAGAAATTGCTCCCTATTACCCTCGTGGTCCTATGATTCCGACCATAGGCTTGGTTCTTGTGCCAATAAGAACCTTTGTGCCAAATTTGATCAAATTATCTCCAAAATTGTGACCTGTACTTTGCGCAAAAGGTTACATGGACTGCAAGCCAGCCAGCAGGACGGACATCGTTAGATCGACTCAGAAAGTGATTCTGAGTCGAGCTCAGAATGGTCCAGGACCCATATTTTAAGGTGTTACACACATCAGCACAAATGCATAATACCCTCTCCACTATTGTGGTGTCATTGGTGGTGCAATATGAAAATTGGATTTTGCCACGCCCCTCTGCCCGCAGACCGAACTCAAAAATCAGACTTCAGAGTGTCACCCGCCTGAATATTCTTAAGCTTCCCTGAAAATTTCATCAAAATCGGCCCAGCCGTTTTGGAGTCCATACGTTACATACATACATACATACATACATACATACATACATACATACATACATACATACATACAAACATGCATACATACACATATACATACATACATACATACATACATACATACATACATACATACATACATACATACATACATACATACATACATACATACATACATACATACATACAACAATACATACATACATACACATATACATACATACATACACACATCCTATTTTATATATATAGATTTATTTATTAAATGAAAAACACTCAAAAAACCGCACAATAAGGAGGGGAATTTTGCGTTGATTTTTAAAACTAATATACTTCTAACAATTGTAAATAAAATTCACCTTTGCCGACATTTTGCAAAGAAGTAATATACACGTGTTCAATAATGAATACTATTACCAGACGTTACGAGGAAAAAAATAAATTATAGCAATCTGCCGACAAACAACAAGTTTTTTTTAATCAACCACTATATTTTTGCGTTTTTTTTTAAACTTACAATTTAATTGTGTGCTTTCGAAACTCTTTAAATTGAAAATCTTTGCTAAACTTTATAATTTTACACATTTATCATTCATAAAAAACTTCTTTACAGCAACTGTAAAAATTTCATTTAAAAATATTGGGAGAAATATTTGCACAAGCGGACATTCTCATAACCAATTACAATAACTTTGTATTAAAAACCAAAAAAATAATCAAGAAAAACCTGATTTGGATAGTTTTCGAAAATATGCCACAATTACACGTTCACTGGCAATTGAGATTTGCGCCCACCAAACTAACCGTTTCTACTTTTCTTTGGCATCAGCAACTGTTTGCTGTAGTTTGTTTACATTTATTGCCCATGAATTTCGCTGGCTATCATGTCCGCTCCTTTGCAGACTGGTTGTTTATAAATAAAAAATTTACACAAAACATTTTGTTTGTCTTTTCCGTTTCTGGGTCACTTTTTTATTGATTATAAACCTGCTGCATCCTTTTTATATTGCTGATAGTAGTTTATGCGTAATAGTTTGGAAACTGTTCAAAAATTTATTTTGAATGGAATTGATTTTTTTTCACTGACACACTTTAAAACTTGTTAGAAAATTTTAAGATCTGGAAATTTCTTGACAATAATTTGTTGTTTTTTTAAATATTAAGTTTAATGCAGAATTTTACTTTTACGTAAAATGTGACTTAGAAATTTAGTTTTCACTTTTTTAAATAATAAGTTTCGTTAAGAATGAATTTCACTAATAAATCGCCAAATACAAAAAACAAAGTATAGTCGGGAAAGTCCAACCTAATAGCAGCACAGTGGCTCAGAAAAGTTTTATTTTCATCGGCAAAAACTTTTGAACTGACAGAGATATTTTTTGATGGAGAGATGTTTTCTTGGATTTGTCTCTAATTTTAATTGGATTAAAATCGGTTAAGCAGTTGTTGACAAATAAAAGTAAATTTTTTGCTTTTTGAATTATCTTTTTCTTTAAAAAAAAAGTCATAAGCAGATAAAAAAAAAAACATTGTACCAATACCCAGGATAATTTTTTGAACTGGTCTCCATTTGATCAATTCTACAACAGGTTCCACTAGCATCGGTTCCTCTAAAACCATTTTTGTTGTTTTGTGTACATAAAAAAATAACCGAAAGTTTTTTTAATATGAATACAAAAGCGACAAAACTTTATATTTTTTGTAAAAACAGAAAGTTTTTTGCCGTTTACTTTATTTTTACATAAACAACAATAAAAGCAAACTATAAATCTGTGGCTTGGTGCTAAAAGGGCCAATGTTAATATTTTTCTGTTTTGAGTTAATCGCTGCATTAGGTGTTTTCTCTTAATATCTTTTTTTTTTTTTTTTGATGAAACAGCATGTTTTTGGCCCAGAACAGCTTCATATAGGTTTTGCTAGCAAATTTCAGTAAGAACTCGTCTATAAAAACAATTTATTTTAAATATTCTCAAAAGTAAATATTTTCACATTGGCCCTTTTAGCACCGACCCACAGAAATTATGTTGAAAATTACCTGGTAATATTCCATATTTAGTTCTGTATTATATCTTTCCACTAGCAATCCTTTAGCTTTTTCATTTAAGCCCCGTTGTTCTACTTTCTATTGATTTTAAATGCTAGAGATAAGCGAATTGATGTTGCCAAAAAAAACAAATATTAAACACGCAGAGAAAAAATATGGTTAGGCATGGTTACGGCAACAACACTATGTTTAATGCAACAATATATTGTTGTCGTACACAAATAATTGTTATTTTTATTTAATATCAACCATATTATAGTTACTGTAAACATATCAATGTTTATCGCAATTATGAATTTGAGTATTGTTGACCGAAAAATAATTATTTTTCAAACAACTTAATTATGATAACTTTCTAAACATATTACAGTGCACTCGGGAAAACGTCAACGCTCGTTTACGTTAACATCCCAAAACGTCAACCCTTTTATTTTTACATTGCCTACTCTAAAACGTCAACCCAAACACAAAGCTCTTAAACGTCAACTCTGAATTAAAGAACATTTTGAATTTAGCAGCAGTTAAAATACACACATTTGTACACACACACATTTATTTTATGAAATCATTTCAGAAATTGGGGATTCCCCTTATGAGTAGAGTAGATAAGAAGTTACAACTGTATGTATGTATTGTCTTTTTATTTATGTTCAGTTGCTTTTTTATTCTCATACATAAGTATCACATTATCAAACTTATTAGAAAAGGGTACAAGTGCGCAGCGGTGGATTTACGCCTAGGCCTGTGAGGCCCGTCGAAATATTAAACAGGGCTTTGTAATGGGCTCAATGCGAGAATGTTGGGCCAAATTACTTAAATGTATTAAGACGTTTAAGAGAGAAGACTCTCTTTCACGTGTTGGAAAGAAAAAATAACAGATTTTTTAAATGAATATGTGTGCATGTAAAATTAAAAATAAGATCTCATTTAAAATGTATGTATTCTTTTGTTTCTACATAGTTGTCTTCTATGGTTCTAGTCAAGTTGAATTACTTTTTTGTTACTTTTTTGAATTTGTTTATGTTTGGTTTTAGTTTATAATCAATAAAAATGTTTAAAAGCACATTAGCGATATGTTTTTTATTTAAAAATTTTACATTCGTAAACGTCAACAATTTGTTAAACGTCAACAACCGCGGTTTTAATTAGTTGACGTTTTCCCGAGAGCACTGTATATTTCTCACAACCATGTCATGATATTTAATAGCCATAACATGATAACTTTCTATACATTTATCATATTATGTTAAAGATGCAATCAAACTATTTTTACTCTAATCATATTATGTTAGCGCCATTTGTAAAATAATTTTGAAGAAATTGTGTCGTTTTTTTTTTATTTGTGAGCGGTTAAACAGTAAAAAGATAAAATTCCATAAAAAAATAAGTTTAAAGAACTTAAAAACTAAAATATTAGCGGAGTTCATTCAAGTATTAGTGATGTAATAGTGCAAATGCAAAATATCAGTTTTTTTGTAAAATCCAACAACAAAACACACAGAGATTTCGTCATATTTTATAAAAGTGCTACGATAATTCTGTGGTTTTCATACGCAACCGCGTATGTCTTAAAACAAATTGTTCAGGAAAGCTGAAAACCCATTCTAGATCAAACTATGGGCTAGGTATTGCACATTTTCAACTTTTTCATTACGTTAAAAAATCGGAATTGATCCATCTTTTTTCAAAAAAATGTAAAGAGCGTTCAAAATTAGGCAATATGGGATCAACATCTTAAAATCGAAAAAATGGACACACGCGGTTGCCCATGAAAACCACAGATTTTTCATTTGCTCTTTTGCAAGCCTTATATTGAACTCCGCTATTTGATTAACATTAAGAAAATTTGTAAAAAGCCACAAAATAAAAAATCGATTCAAAAATATTTAAATTTATTTTGTATTTTTATGACAGCTATGAAAGGTGCTGTATCATAATATGATTGCTTCTAAATTTATTATGATTAACATGATGATAATATGATTACTTCTTAGCTTATTATGATAAACATGACAATAATATGATTAATTTCTTATCTTATTATGATTAACATGACAATAATTTGATTACTTCTTAACTTAGTATGATTAACAGAATAATAATATGATTAAGGGAAAAATATTATGATGTAATAGTACCAGTATATTTAGTCATAATATGATTCAATAATAATCTTAATATGGTGACTACAATCATAATTCTTATCATAATATGCTGCTCTTTCTTGATTGTACACTATTTAGGAACCATGGTCAATCATGGACCCGGCAAAACAAAATTATCTTAAAAGGTAAAGATTTATGTAAGAGTTCTTTGTGTCAAACACTATTTTAATATCAACATCTATATGACTAGGGATGCCAAACGGGAAATTCCGTGATTTTTCGGGATCGTCAAATCCCGGGATTTATTTTAATTAATCCCGGAATTTTTCGGGATTTTTAATATATCAACTTTTGCATTCAAAAATGTTCGTTTTTATTGAATATTTATACTCTATACAAAAAAAATTATTAAAAATTATATTTCAGTTGTATTTTTTATTTTTATAATTCTAATTTTTCTTTTTTAAAATATATGTTATATTATATATATAATTTGAAAATGTATAAATAAATAAAAAAAAAAGTGTTGTTTATTTAAAAAAAATCCCGAAAAAAAATCTAGAAATCCAGAAATCCCGGATTTCGGGATCGGGATTTCAAAATCCCGGAATTTTCTAAAATCAATCCCGATTGACATCCCTTTATCAGACATATGGTAAATTTTGGAGCTAACTACCACCACTAGTAAGAATGTTATGGTCCTTAAGCCTATTTTCGGGATTGGTATTCGTATGTGAGCTATGGTCAAATATTACAAATACTAAATTATTGTCTTCCGTGGTTTTAAAATGTTTACTATTGTCTCGCATTAAAATTTTGGAAATGGGTGATAAAAAATTTACTTTTGGCCAATGAAATTAATTTCGAGCCACTGTGCGCAGATTTTTGTAAATATGTATGTATATTTTGCTTAAAAATTGTACCTTTCAAACCCCTGAAAATAGTGGGGTAATTGGGATAATGTCGTATTTTATATAAAACTAGCTGACCCGGTCCGCGTCGCTGGCCGTAAGCAAACATTAGTGTTGTATTACCACAAGATTTAAATTGAGCTTTTAACGAAATTTACGGCCTTTAAATAAAAATCCATGGAATAGCTATCATAAAGTTTTTTTACAGAATAACTTACATATCGTCCCCTTAATATAACAATAGCGTATGTGCTCATACGCTATTATTTTTTTATTGCATATTTAGAATCGTCATCATTGATTTTATGTCTGGTCAAAATTTCGTAAAATTCTACTTCCAAAAAGTGGGTCAAATGTCGTTGGAAAAAATAGTGTATAATTTCTTGTTCAAAATTTTCCTTCAATAAGTGTGTAAGCTCATATGCGCTATTTTACTTGAAATTGTCACTCCAAAGTTGTTAAAAGATTAAAAGTGTATACGCATTATACTCCATTTTAGCCTGTAGAAAAAAATACAATTTATGAAAACTTTAACTCATAAAATAGCTTATAATAATATACACTATTGTTTGAGAAATAGTTTCATTCCGACCATCGAAAGCTGCATGATCTCCAAAATTTGTGCAAGAAGAATGTAATTCCTCGTGGCTCGCAGTCATTTTTTTATAACTTACAATGTGGAAAGAAGCGAAATTGTTTAGATGAGCCAGATGAAGCAGATGAAGAGAAAGAAGACGAATGAACTTCTAGTTATTTTTTATTTACGCAATGTATACCTTAATTTGTCATAATTTTTTGTTTATAATAACCCAAATTGGAAAGAAATGAATATTTGCTACTGAATTAACAAAACTATGAATTAATCACTGTTTTATAATGTTACATACAAATTGATATTTTTGAAATCAAATATTTTAATAAAAATGCCGTAAAATTCTTGAATAAAACAGCGTATACTATACAAAATAAAATAGTGTATCAGATACATCATACGAATTCCTTAAAAAATAAAATAGCCTATATGGAGGGCTTGCTCTTTGAATGACATAATTATGGTCTTAAAGGATGCGTAGAATAAAGAAAATCGGTCAATTTAAAGACAAGAAACGGTATTATGTATTCGTCGAAAAATCCAATATGAAGAATTTTTATTTACCGCGATATTGAGGTTTTAATAGAAATCCGATTTGACAAAAACTTTAAACACGATTTTCTCAAAACCCCAAAAAAATGATACGCTATTGTTATATTGAGGGGATGATATAGTGTAGATATGGGCTCAATCCAAAAAAGAAACGCATGTATTTAAGGCAAATTGGAAATTATATAGATATAGATATAGGCCAGCCGATAGACAATGTGTTTTTTGGTTTTTTGTTTAGTGTAAAAACGTATAATTTTTTGGCGTGCCAACTCGGGAGCAAGCCACATACAACTGGCCGTTTAAGCCAGCAATAGACCTTGTGCTTTGCTGATGGTAATACAAAGGCAAGACGCAAAGGGAATTGGAGCCTCTTGAATTGGAATGGTAAATCGTTGGAAATCATCGGAATTCGTGGATTTCGAAAGTTTTAAAATTTTGATATTGGATCATTATAAACATGGGTTTTTTTAAATATCTTCGGAACTCCATAACCGATTTAGGAGTTTGATATTTCGTTTTTAAAAACATGACAACGGCTTTCAAAAAATAAAATAAAAAAAAGCAAAAAAATAAATATATGTATGTATGTATGTATGTATATGTCATTGGTGGTGTAATATGAAAATGGATTTTGCCACGCCCCTCCGCCCGCAGTCCGAAAATCCGACTTCACAGTGTCATCCGCCTGAATATTCTGAAGATTCTCTGAAAATTTCATCAAAATCGGCACAGCCGTTTTGGAGTCCATACGTTACATACATACACACATCCTGTTTTATATATGTAAATAGATAAATAGAATAACATACAGTTAATTTCATTCCATTCAATATAAAGCGACGCATACTGTAGCCCGTTTCTGTATTTCTCACATCGTAAAACTTTTCGCATAAAACGTGTGAATTGCAACAAAAATAGTGTGAAATGAAACAAAAAATGGTTTTTCTCACACAAGTGTTTCTGTATCTTTTTTTTGCGAGAATTATCTGTCATTTAAATAATTTTCCAGCAATTATTGGAAGGATGCGAGAAAAAGAGTTTCTATAACAATATTTTGCGAAAAGTTTTTGTCAACAACTGTCAAAATAAGTCACATTTGAAATTGGTGGCGAGAAAAACAAAATGTAGACATTTTGAATATAAAATATGTTTATATACTATTTTTTTAAAATAAATAAAAAAAATAGAAGGAATATACATGATGAATGCATAATTTATATGATGAAAATAAACAAAAAACAATTGTTATATTTTGTTATTTAAAATTTTTTTTAGCCTTTTCTTGTTTTGGTTTTAATCAGTGCTGCCAGATAAATTTGTGTCAAAATCGTCAATTTCCTGAGAAAAAAATAAAAAAGATCGTCTTTTTTGTTTTAAAAATCGTGCAATTTAAAATCAATTTTAAACAAATTTGTTTCGACTTTTATTAAAAAATAATCAAACAAAAACATAGTTAAAGTTCATGGGTATTTAATAATTTCATTAAATTTATATTTATTTTGTTAAGCTGGAGGATTATTTTTTAAAAAATTATTTATTTTCTTTAATCCGATAACAATTTAAAATTATTATTTTCCCCTGGAGAAGTTACACAAAGGCATGAGAAAATATCATTTTAAACAAAAAATAAAATAAATATTTTTACAAAAGCAAAAAGAAACCAAGCTTAATAAAATAAACATACATCCTTATTTAAAATAGATATATACATATTTACAAAAACCGAGATCAAAATGGAAAATTTTTAAATTAAATCAGCTTTGATAACAGTATTATAAATATTCAAGGTTTTTATTTTTGCGAAATTTAGTGACAACGTTGTTTTATATTTATATCGTATGTAGTCCGAAAAAGTATATTATTGAATTTTAACTATATCGGTTTACAAATGGCTGAGATATAAATCTTTAATTTACCTATTCCTATAATCTTTTTCTTTTTTACCTGAAATAGACTTAGTAGAATACCTGGTAGTTAAAATTAAAAAAATCGGTTCATAAATAAACGGGTTAAAGACCCAGTAAAATCTTCGCCTACAAAATAATATGTTAAGTAATCAGAAACACATAAAAGCACTACATACAATTCTACTGAAAAACTAATGAATTTTACAAGGGTTGTGCCAAAATGAACAAATTCAAAAGTAAGTAATTTTTTTTATCTAAATACTTCCAGAAAAAAGTAGTTATCGAAGTTCTTATGGAAGAAAGCTACTAAATAACGAGTGAAAGAAGCTATCCATTTTGAAAAAGTTTTTACTGGGAGACAAACAAATTTCTTTCTTGCCGGAATAATGGTTTTGGCACAAAAGTGTACATATAAGATAAGAATATCAATTATCAATCATATTTTGTATATGTATATATGAAGTATTAAATGTTCAAAATAAGCCAAGTCGGTCATTACTTTCCCTCGAAATTTTGCTTTTGCCGATACATTTTTTAGGGAAGAGACAAACAATTTCGAGGACAATTTTCACAATAGGGATAAATATAAAAATTTAACCCTTGTTTCTAAAGATATCTTTTATTCTAATAAACAAACATATAAAAATATTTACAAATATCTTATTTCGAAGACTAAGTGTAAAACGCAACGCCAACAATTTCATTAAAAGCAAAAACAAAATCAAAAAATTTTTATAAATTTGTTGTTGCTTTCTACAGACATTCATATTGTTTTTTTTTCAATTTTCAACGCCACAAAATAGAAGTGTTTGAAATTTAAAAATTCAAGATAAATTTCTATAGAAAGTAACAACAAAACTATAAAATATTTTTGATTTTGTTTTGCTTTCGTCACTTTTTTAGCAAAAATCATCAAAACGTCACTTTGTTAATATCGGAACAAAAAATCGTCAAGATGACGATAACTCGTCAAATCTGGCAGCCCTGTTTTTATTATATTTATTTCTTTTGTTGACGTTTCGCTTTTATTTGAATGGAAATATTCCAGTATAAACAGAATTTGTTGTGTCTGTTTTCGCATTCAAATACAGAAACACTTTTATCTCATAAATCGAGAAACGATGGAATTTTTTGTTTCACACTTCATGTAAGAAATTTTACGATGCGAGAAATACAGAAACGAGCTACTGAATAGTAATTTTTTTTTGCAGTTGACTTAATCGGTTTTGAATATTGATTAAGTTAATCAAAACCATTACGTTACAAATATTTTTAAACTTTACTTCACTGTCTTTGAATTAATTAGGTGTTTACTACTAAAAATTTGCTGTTGTCAATGAACTTAAAATAATTTTAACGGTGTTGATACATTTTAGCACGCGATTCGCAAATAATTTCAATGTAAATTTAAAAAATAACATAAAAATCATAAAAGTAAATGTGTAATTAAAGAAAGAAAAATGATATTATAAATAAAGTATAATAAAAATGGTAAAAAAAAAAATTATTGAAACATTAGTAGTTGGAAAACATGACTGTAACCAAATAAAATTATATCAAAGGCGATTTCATTTTTCAGGTGGCGTTTAAAGCACAGCTGTGCTACTTTTTTTCTAAATTAGAGAGAGGAATGTCAAAAGTTACTTGTGTTTTTGACATATCGACCAACGAAAGCAACAAATAAAATACAATGTTGTGTTTTTGGTGTTGTTACTTCTTGTAGTATTAGGACCACCCTATACATAAATTCGCCTTGATTATATATATTTCCAACTGGTGCTGAGAAACTATCGATAGTCTTAAATAATCGAAAATATCAATAGGAAAAATATCGATATCGATGTTATTATCATTTAAAATACAGGATATAGTGTTTACATATCGTTGTGGCGATGTTATATAAGACCGTTTCCTGTGGTAAATTTAACAGGTCCTTGTCTCTATCTCTTATGGTTTATGAGCGAAGCCATTTTGTTGTTTGTCCACTTTTGCGAAAATAAAACCGTATGTAACATAAAAATTGGCTTCGGTGGCATACCTCTTTATGATGGTCCTTTTTTTTAATGACTCTGAGATATAATTGCCGATAAATGTCTTTAATGTGCGGAATTATCTCATCCTTAAGCTTTTGAATTGTTCTTGGATTATTGACGCACACTTTTTCATTTAATTATCCCCAAAGAAAGAAGTACCTACCACGGTGTCAAATCACATGACCGCCACGGACAATTAACATCGCCACGACGTGAGATAACACGGCCATTGAATTTCTCGCGCAAAAGATCCATTGTTTCGTTGGCTGTGTCGCAAGTGGCACCACCCTGTTGGAAACATATATCATCCAGTACCCATGTTCTGTAAATTTAGTGAGAACTTCTTGCATCGAAAAGATGTGAAACAAAATATTCCATCGTTTCTCGAAAAGTGAGAGAAATGTGTGTCTGTAACTCATGTCGAAAACTATCAAAAGAGATTACGTCGTTACGTTATAAATGTCATAATATTGCACTCGAAGCCGATGCGACATTGCAGACGTTCAGAACGCCAGTAGCACATATCGTTGACGGCGACCAAAATTTACCAAAAATTGAAAATTTTTCAACGACGGCGGCAAAATACAACCGTCGGCTATACCAAATTGTGTAAAAAGCGACTTTAATGTTTGTTGTTTGCAGACGAGCTTTGAAGACATTCCTATATTTTATTAAAATGTTAAAAGCAAAATAATAAAACAATGAAAAATGTGCCAAGAACAAAATAATATTATTATTATTCTTTGAATTTTGCATTTTTAATTGTTTTTTAGTGTTAAAATTTTTTTTCGTCCCATTTTTTTCGTGAGTTTATTTGACAGTTCAAAGCGGGAACTTTTCTCACCAAAATGTTACAGACACACATTTTCTGTAAATTGGCGAGTAATTTCCTTACGTGACAGCTTGTACTTGCCAAAAAAGTTACAGACACAGTTAAGTGAGAAAAACAGCTGTTTGTTTCAATTTATGGCATTTTTGTTTCATTTCACACATTTCAATCGAAAACTTTCTCGACGCGAGAGTTACAGAACATGGGCACAGGTCCATATCCTCAATTTCTGGTTACAAGAATTCCGTTATCATCACCATTCACGGTAACTGCTTGGCTGACCTCATTTTCGAAGAAGTACGGTCCGATGAAACCGCCAACCCATAAGCCGCACCAAACATGCATGCACAGGTGATTTCATATTTCCTACAGATCCAGTTGAAATTAACATTGTGCGTTATGGTTGTATGTATACCCAGAGAAAAAACATGTTTAAATATGGTCACCTCTAACCAAACTATTTTTAAAGAAAATTTTATACATATTATGTTTAATATAACCATATTATTGTCAGAGGTAACCATGTTATGGTTAAATTAGGCCTCCATCAAAAAGCCCCAACCATATTATTGTTTTCTCCAAACATGTTATGGTTAGTAATAAAAAAAAATTGCTTAGCACTTACAATAGCATGATTGGTTTTCAACCATAGTATGTTGCTCTTGAAAAAGAGGAAAATACTATTGTAAATTTAAAAACAAATTATCATATTTAACCATAACATTTTTAGAGGCAACCATTATATGGTTATGGGTTCTTGATGAAGGACTAATTTAACCATAATATGGTTGTCGCTGACAATTATATAGTTATATTAACCATAATATGTTAAAAATTTTGTTTTAAAATAGTTTGGTTGGAGGTGACCATATTTAAACATGTTTTTTCTCTACGTGTACCACCTTTTAGTAATAATAAACATAAACAGTATTCATACATAAGAAAATTTGAAAATTCATATAATACTGTACGACAAATTTCAACTTTTGACCTCACCCATGATCAAACTGACCAGATTCTGAAAATATAGCTTAAAAAAATTTACGTATCTCTCCGTTTTACTATATCAATTCGTTTTGCGTTTCAACTTTAAAATACTTCGTACTGTTCTAAGATGTAATGTGTAAAAAATTAGCTTAATCGGTCCACGCGTTAAAAGATTATCATCACCTTTCTTAAGTTTTAATACAATTTCATATATTTTATGGCGATTTCCTTTCTGAGAAATATATTGCATAAATGTTACATGCTCTATCTCTTTTATGTAGAGCATGTAACATTTATGCAACATATTTCTCAGAAAAGAAATCGCCATTAATTATTATAGAGCAACAATATATGAAATTGTATTTGAATTTAATTTATTGTTTTTTTTTTTTTTTGGTTTTAAAAAATGCATAAATAAAATGCGACAAAAATCACAGTTTTGGTCTGAAAACATTTAGCTTAACATATTTCGAATGAAATGGGGATTATTTCATTGTAATCGCTGCATAACTTTTGATTTTATTTAAAATTTACTAAATATCGATTTCCATACAAAAATAACGTTATCATTTCACACTTTCATACAGCACGAATTGGCCCCTGGTATCCAATCAAATGCTTTTTCGATTTGACTACTTCAACCATATTTTTCTGACAAACTTCAAATATCATTTTATACCCCATATTTATTTTTACTGCTTAATCGTTAATATGAATGAACACAAAGTCATTGATATCAATTTGTTTTACAAGCCATGTTTTGAATGTTGTAAAAAGATGTGCTAAAAAAGCAATAAAAATATGTTTGACAGGCTGTAATTTCAATAATAAATTATTTAAAAAATTGTTTATGTGTGCTTCCATAACTATTTATTTACAACATTTTCTTTAATTTTATTTTTTTCTTATTGCTTTTACATAGGAAATCGTCACGCCATGGTATCGCATTGAATATACACAATCCATTGACGTTATATCAAGGTGGTTTCAGTAAGCATCGTGATACAGTTTTCATAGTTCATGGTTTTAATGGTACTGCCATCGATAAACATTTGCAGTTTTTAAGGGATGGTTAGTGAGTAGTTAAATTTAAGTTTAATGTCTTTTTTAATTAATATTTATTTATTATTCGAAATGTTTAAGCCTATCTATCTAGAGATTTTAATGTCATCACTGTCGACTGGAGGCCATTAACACAGTATCCATGCTATTTGAGTGCTTTAATAAATACACGGTTAACAGCACAATGTACAGCTCAAGTAAGTACGAATATTTTGCCATCATAGCCACTTATTTAAATAGGAACACATTTGAAACTTTAGTTAAAAGAATATTACAACAAATTTAAAAATCAATATTTTACCTTAGGCAGCCAAAACTCTTAAATACAGAAATGTTCTAAGTCAACGTAAGATTCCTGTTTGAGGACACAATGTATCAACTAAAGCCTAAGTGTGTTAAACTTACACCCAAGTGGCAATTGTAGTAAATGGTGGTATTGGCCATATAACTACTTCTTGCCAAGAACCTCGAGCTACCTAACGTTTGTTTAAAAGCAGCTTTTGTTGACAATCAATGCATATTTATGATCTCTCTCCCAACAATTTGGGTCTTGGTAGATTTGACAAGCTCTCGAGGACATTAAAATACAGACGTTTAAAAAATCTTAAGTGGAGTGGGCTTTTTATGGAATCTATGAATTTTCTACCAATTTTTATAAAAACTGATCTCACAATATTTTAATTCGTTGCGGGTTTAGTCGTATTAAAGTATATTCCAAAAGTATGGAGCGACCATCAGAAAATGTCCAGTCATAAAAGACTTAATTTTACCTAATTTTAACAAAAGGGCATGATTCGTACCAGTTTAAGCCGTATTAAAGTAATTCTCAGTATAGAACTCTACATTGGACATATGGTAAATTATGGATCACAATATCGGGAAGAGGGATTTCTGGTATTTAAAACCTAAAATGGACCAAATTTTTATTTCCCAGCGTTTTCTGCTTTTGAATGTGATTTTCAGAAGGACGCTTTATATGAGACTTATGTTATTTCCAGGGGTTAAAAAACTGCAGTCGAAACCAAAAATTGTCGAACAAAAAACGAAAATTTGTGTACAACTTTTCTCATTTTGAGTTGGTTTGAGAGCGACTGTTTACATGTAATGAATCAGAAGTCAAAGCAATAGTTTTTTTTTTTTTTTTGCTAATGGCAAATGAAGAAGTGGAAGAAATTGCAGTTTTTCTACTTTGACTGCAGTTTTTTAAACGCTGGTTATTTCTAGCCATATAAAGCTAAACTGAACCAAATTTTAGCGCTATATTTACATTTGTTTGGGTTTAAGGCGTATTCAAATGATTTCCCAGAGTGGACATTATATAGCCAACATGTTAAATTATGGACCAGCCTTCACAAAATTTAGCAATGTGATTTTTAGTCTTTATAAAGACTATATACAGACCAAATTTTATTACAACAGGGGTCTTCGTTACCGTGTTTTCTAAATGTGGGCGTTATATGGGGCCTATGATAAATAATGGATTGATTTTCATGGAATTTGGTGGTGTGATTTCTAGTATTATGAAACTTTGACAGATGAAATATGATAGAAATTTTACTTCAATAACAGTATTCATTACAGTTTTAGGCGTGCGAAAGTATTTTATGAGAGTGGGTTTTACATGGTAAATTACTGACCGATCATCACGACTTATGATTCATTTTACACAAAACGTGTTTCGCCACCAATTGTTGTTGGTTTTAACAGTTAGTTCTAACAGAAATATAAATTTTTCCACATTTGGACTTATAACTCTTTTCCTGCTGAACCGATTAAGCTGAATTTCAATCCCAAGCTGCTTAGAAAAACTAGAAATATTTTGACATCCCAATTTCTCTTTTCTTTTACAAGCACATCAGCCTTAAGGCCCAACTTTTATATGCATAAGCTGGCTTAAGCCATTTTGCGAATAAAAGTTAATCATATGTGTCAAACCGTATTGAACTTAAAGAAACTTTTTGTTTAGTTTTATGAAACTGTCATTTGCTTAAGCAAAGTGCTAAACTGACCGTAAATTTCATACGGGATCAAATGTTTTTTCTTTGTTTTGTTTTTTAAATGCATTTGAGATGCTTTTTGTTAATGTTTGATAGTAGCTTAAATATGCATGTGCACGACATGTTTTTAACATCTGACTTATCAATTTACCGTCTGCAAAATACATACATGTCGTGTGTTACCTTTATAACATTAGGTGCGTTTATTTACTTTTCCAGTAAAATCCAGTAGGTGATTACATTTTGGGCAATATGAAAATTTTACACTCAAAACTGGCTCTTGCAAAAAAAGTAAACGAACGGAAGAATTGCAAAAACTTGCAGGTTAATTCAAACATATCACCGCTAAAAAGCTTAGGTTAGGTACCATTGGCAGCCGTGATCAAGCACAGCTCACGTGGGTCCATTAATTAGTTCCCGTTGTGTTACCATGTCACACCGTCTCCCATGGGTCCTATGTTGTCTAGCTGCTAGTGCTCCCACGCAGCCATCCGGTCGATTCAGTAAAGGAGTGGATCCTGTTAACATCAACATCAGAGAGACAAGTTTTGTCCCCAAGGGCTCTTCGACCAAACATTTTGAGTCTTAGATCTCCGAATGCCGGGCAATTACAGAGAAGATGTTACTAAAAAGCTTAGTGTTGTAAAATGTGTGTTATTTAGACTACCCAGTATATATTGTTTTTGGTACTTGATGCATTGTCATTTAAAAATTATAAATTCGCAGCAAATGTATTTATTAAATGTACTTCTGTGGAAGCTTTTAGACTTGTTTAGTTTGTTCATGACTTTTAATTTTGTTTCTAGTTAAATAACATACCAAAATACATGACTACTTGATTTTTTATATTCGGTACCCTGAATATTATGGAGTAAGAAGTATTCATATATTTAGTAGACTTACATCTCTAAAATATTAATGTAATGTGATTTGATTTCAAAAGATTTTGTTATTCGTGCCTAATTCCCAGTTTCTATTCTTGACAAAAACACTTGAAATCTATTGTTGATGGGATAAGCTATTCCTATGCGCATTTCACCGGCCGCTTAGGCCAGATCATCAGGAAACTTCATCCCACAGAATACACAGAACTGTAAAAAGTGACGTGTGAAAAAGGCCCAAATCAGTTGCGAGGGCTGCTTTCGAAGAAAGAGACAGAAAGCTTTTTTTGGTAGTGAAGTGGCAAGGTGTAAAAACAGGCCGCAACAATCAACACAAATGGCGTGATCAAAATAAAAATAACAAAACACAAACCACGTTAAACAAATGCATTAGTTCAACAAACGTTGTTTTTTGTGCAAAAAAAATGTATTTAGTAATATTGTTTTGTTTTATAATGTTATTTACTTACTTAAATATTTTTTACTCGTGTTGTTGTGAACTTAATAGTTAATTTTTACAACAGTTTTGTAAATAAATCTTAACTAAATAAATTTGTGTTCATTGTATTGCGGCATAGAAGATGATGAAAAGAGAAATGCAAAAGGGCAGCTTTCTTTGAAAGAGACAAAAAAAACGCAAAATCTTCCGTCTCGTGACAGTTCTGTGTATTCTGTGCTTCATCCACAAAGATTTTAGAAAAACTAAAGATATTAAACCAAATAAAAATGTCAAACGCATAAGAATTATAGCAACAGTTCTGCTTGTAATAATATCAAAGTTTAAACAAAACACATCAACAATAAACAACAGTGGGTCTATCTACAACTACAATTAATGTTGAGAGAATTTCAACTAATTGTAGTGGGGAATGTAAGATGAGATAAACCCACTGTTGTTTATTGTTGATGTGTTTTGTTTAAACTTTGATATTATTACAAGTAGAACTGTTGCTATAATTCTTATGCGTTTGACAGTTTTATTTGGTTTAATATCTTTAGTTTTTCTAAAATCTTTGTGGATGAAGTTTCCTGATGATCTGGCCTAAGCGGCCGGTGAAATGCGCTTAGGAATGAATAGCTTATCCCATCAACAATAGATTTCAAGTGTTTTAGTCAAGAATAAAAACTGGGAATTAGGCACGAATAACAAAATCTTTTGAAATTAAAATTTTGTATTCCCAAAAATTGAAGTTGCGTAATGTGATTTGTATTAAATTTACTTTTCAAAAATACCTATTATAAAACTAGTTTTTAGTTTATGCTGCTATTTTAATTCAGCTTTTGTTCTTTTTAATGTTTTTTTTTTTCAAATTTAACCCTTAAATGCATGATTTTTTCTTTTGGATTGAAAAAAATTTTTTTTAATAGAAACTTAGGCGTAGATTTCGTAAAAAATAATAAAAAAATTTTAGAAATTAGTTTTGAGTGTTATTTTCGATAAAAACGGTATGTAGACTTTTGGCAACAATATGCGTTTGGTACTTGAATTTTTAAGACATGAACAATAGTCACATATATATTTATATTACATACAGGTGTTCAGAAATTTGTTTCTATTTATGAAACAATACAAAACAAATGCCATTTTTGATCTGGCACAAAGCAACTATACATTTAGTACACTCAGTCCGTGAAAATCCATTGCACTCTGGAAGTTTGCACCTGTTTTTAGTGGAACATCTCTTTTCAGTGTGTCGGTATAGGTTTTGGAGGTCCTCGGGGCCTTTACCAGCATCTGCCTCTCTGGTTGAAGGTCTTCCTCGTTTGTTTTCATATGATTTATAGGAGCACAATGTTTCCGCCAGATCTGATTTAGAATCTGGCAATTTAATGTTTGGGTGGTTTGTTTTTTAGAGTATTCATGAAATTATTACGTCATATGGTAAATTAATCTTAAGTACCACTTACGACTTTTCATGCTATTTAATACCTGCCTAAAAAGCTATCATAAGGTCAACTCCTCCCATATGGGCGTTATAATTTTCGACCGTTTTTGGACAAACTATTAAAGTTTGTGTTTTTTGCGATTTTTCATATCTATTGGCATCTTCAACCGGTTCCGCGCCTACGTCATTTGAAGCTTACGTAACAAGCTTATTCTCCTTTCAGCATGTCACAGAGATAGCTATACTTTAATAATTTGTAACAAATTTCTCATAGAAACCCCGTGCAACAGACCGTTTCATAAATTTTTTGCGGCAGGTAATTTGCAGTTCTTTCCAATCCGATTTATGTGAATTGTGCCCAACAAGTATATTTCCTAGTCCATAGGTAATACTTTAATGGAATTGACGTATAATAATTGTCGAAATAAATTATGTGGTTCGTTTAACGGGAAATTTAACGGCACAGTCTAACCACAGTCAACCCAAAACAAATTGTAACCGTCAAGTAATATTTATGTCACAAACGCATGTTGTAGACATTTGGCAACATACATTTTTTTCAAAAATATTGCATTTATTCAGTAATATTGTTAAATTAAACATGACCAGGCCATAGCTAACCTGTCAACAGATGCAAATTTATTTTTTTCCGATGTGATAATACACGGTCCTTAGAAAACAAAAAAATACAAAATTTGATTTTAACTAAGAAACTGATCTTTATCAGCCACCTTAATGAAATGCCAAATAAATACAAATCAAAGCAACTAAAAACAAAGTAACGATTTATTTTTATTCATGCTGCTTGTGTGTGCTTAGAAACGAAATTTTATAAATGCACTCACATTGGAACATAAAGAAAATTAGCTTGAACTGGTATGTAGCCAATTGGCAACAGTATGCATTTAAGGGTTAATACTTTTTGTTTGCAAATTGTATGTTTTTTGCTTGTTTTCTATATTGAATCATATGATTTTGTGTTGTACTGGATTTTACAGGCAAAAATTTGCTCAGTAAAAATTGTCAGGCTCTTTGGCGACAACTGTAACCAATTACAAATATGTACAAATTTTTGCAAATTTTGTGGTAAACGAACGCAGCTATTGCTTTTGTAACATGGGATCCTCACCTGACAATTTTTTGTCATACCAAACGTCACAGTCTATATAAAAAAAGATCTCAAATTTTTGTAGCGTTTTTTTTTTTTTTATATGAAGTTTAAAGTTTATTATGACAAAAAATTGGCAGGTGACGACCCCATGTAAAAGTCAGATGTAAAGTCATCAGACAAAATTTTAATTAGAGCGTGCTTTATTTTCTTCAAACAAGCCATCTGACATCAGCTGTGTCAGAAATCTATGCCGGGAAAAAGCTTATGCATATAATAGTTGGGCCTTTAGTATTCTACTGTATGTTTATGTGCCCAAGGTCCTTAATAAAACCGATATTCAGCTGCAAGGCCATCTCGTTAAAAGATGAGCACATACCTTCTTTTAGCTTGAAGTACATAATTATAATATTAAGTCGAAGTAATGAACTGACACAAGACTAATCTGGTTGTTAAAAGTTATTAGAAATTTACAAGATCCCAGAATATATGCAAAAACATTATAGATTCCAAATAAATAACAGAGACAAAAAAACGCTTTATCATTTGAACGTATTACAGACTAAACAGTAGACTGGTCGCATCTTGTATGGGATTTATTTTTTTTAATTTAATTGTTTGCGCTGCTTAAAATATGAGGTTTGGTGTAATAAATCATGATCTAATTTTTCAGGTCAATCCGACGGTGCCTAGCCGTGCCGGGTGGGGCCCAAAGTTCTCCATATTATAAAAAAAACATATTTTCTATCAGATTTTATAGTTATACTAGTTGAAAAGCCGAAAATCAAAAATATGGCTTCGTTACGATCTTCCGCAGAGAAAGTCAGGATGTTTGCATGTATGTCCTATTCTTTCCGCAACTTTCTGAAGCCATCTGATGACGTAGGAAGCTGAAATTTGGCACACTTGAAATACTTTCTCTGCGGAAGATCGTAACGAAGCCATATATTTGATTTTCGGCTTTTCAACTAGTATAACTATAAAATCTGATAGAAAAGCTGTTTTTTTTTATAATATGGGGAACTTTGGGCCCCACCCGGCACGGCTAGGCACCGTCGGATTGACCTGAAAAATTATATCGTGATTTCTTACACCAAACCTCATATTTTAAGCAGCGCAAACAATTAAATTTAAAAAAATTGCGACCAGTCTACTAAACAGGCCAATGGGATAGCATTATTGCCTACTCATATTATCCACAACGAATTTATCGAACTGAAAAAAAACTTATTATATAATACCCCAAGACTCACTTCGTTATTTTACTAGTAGAGTAAAAAAACCTTTGGGTGTATCCAAATTAACGGTCGTTACCGTTTTCGGAGATTTTTTAAATAAAATTCCACGAGGATTGCTCCATTTTGGACTTACGAAAGTTCAAGCAACGGTAGCAACAATAACGGTCGTTACTTTATAAATGTGCTGTTTTCAAATGTCGGAAACAAACATCATGTATTGTAAAATTCTTTAAAATGTTTTGCTTAAGGAATGGATATATTTTCAAACCAAAGAATTTTTTTTTTTTAAGTAACGGTCGTTACATTATAAAAAGTTAAAAGTTTGTTGTGTCTGAATTCATTTATTATGGGTAACAAAACAAAAATATTTTTGGTAGTATAAAAAAAATTAAAGTAAATCTTTCGGAAAATGACAGATACATTTATTTTTTAGGGGTAATTTTCTGTGGAAACACCCATTTATAATACTCGATCACCAATTCTATTGAAATATTAATTGATATTAAATAAAGTTTTTCATATAACTGATATGGAAAACGAATTTTAAACATAAATTGGTGAAATTTGCCATAAGTATTTTATAGAGATTCACACGCAAAGAAAAAACATGGTTGTAGTTAACATATTCTAAGAGCAACATATTATGATAAGAATTATGATTGTAGTCACCATATTAAGATTATTATTGAATCATATTATGACTAAATATACTCGTACTATTACATCATAATATTTTTCCCTTAATCATATTAATTTTCTGTTAATCATACTAAGTTAAGAAGTAACCAAATTATTGTCATGTTAATCATAATAAGATAAGAAATTAATCATATTATTGTCATGTTTATCATAATAAGCTAAGAAGTAATCATATTATCATCATGTTAATCATAATAAATTTAGAAGCAATCATATTATGATACAGCACCTTTCATGACTGTCATAAAAATACAAAATAAATTAAAATATTTTTGCAACTATTTTTTATTATGTGGCTTTTTACAATTTTTCTTAATGCTAATCAAATAGCGGAGTTCAATATAAGGCTTGCAAAAGAGCAAATGAAAAATCTGTGGTTTTCATGGGCAACCGCGTATGTCCATTTTTCCGATTTTAAGATGTTGATTCCATATGCCTAATTTTGAACGCTCTTTACCTTTTTTTAAAAAAAAGATGGATCAATTCCGATTTCTTAACGTAATGACAAAGTTTAAAAAGTGCAATAACTAGCCCATAGTTTGGAATGGTTTTATGACGAAATCTCTGTGTGTTTTGTTGTTGGATTTTACAAAAAAACTATGATATTTTACATTTGCACTATTAAATCACTAATACTTGAATGAACTCCGCTAATATTTTAATTTTTTTATTTCTTTAAACTTATTTTTTTTATGGAATTTTATCTTTTAATTAATTAACCGCTCACAAATAAAAAAAAACGGCACAACTGCTTTAAAATTATTTTACAAATGGCGCTAACATAATATGATTAGAGTAAAAATAGTTTGATTGCATCTCTAACATAATATGATAAATGTATAGAAAGTTATCATGTTATGGCTATTAAATATCATGATATGGTTGTGAGAAATATAATATGTTTAGAAAGTTATCATAATTAAGTTGTTTGAAAAATAATTATTTTTCGGTCAACAATACTCAAATTCATAATTGCGATAAACATTGATATGTTTACAGTAACTATAATATTGTTGATTTTAAATAAAAATAACAATTATTTGTGTACGACAACAATATATTGTTACATTAAACATAGTGTTGTTGCCGTATTTTTTCTCTGCGTGCAAGATATATTCCAAGGACTCTGACAAACTTATATTTTTAAAACTTTTCCACTTCCAGATTTATTCTTTTCTAACACATCATGGAGCGGCTAGAGAAAAAATAACCTGTATTGGCCATTCATTGGGTGCACATATTTGTGGAATGGTCAGTAATCACTTAAGTGTTAAACAATATAGAATTATTGGTCTAGATCCAGCCAGGCCATTAATTGAACGCAAAAAGCCAAATCGTTTTCGCTTATCAATGGATGATGCCAATGTTATACAAGTTTTACATACGAATGCAGGATTTCTGGGATTGGAAGATAATACCGGACACTTGAATTACTGTATTAACGGCGGGAGGACACAACCATATTGCCGGGGAAATCCTATAAGTATGTTTACTATTTAAAATAAAAATTTTAAAATTAAAAGAACTTGAATTTTTTAAGGACGTGCAAGATGTTCCCATTTCTTGAGTATATGTTATTTGGCTTCAGCAACATTCAAACATAAGAAATATTTGGGTGTACCGTGTCCAGATGGTTGTGTGGATATAACGGGTCCCAAGAGGTTGCCTATAACAAAGAAGAACCCTTTTGAAGTGGTATCACAAATCAAAGAATATTACATGGGCAATGATGCACCGGATAAGTGAGTATTATTATATCGCACTGGATTCTCTAAATGGCGTAGCTAAAAATATTTAAATTTTCTGTAAAGAAAGTTGTACTCTAATATCACAAAGGGGAATACAATTGTATTTTTTTTTTATCTTAGATTTTTAGTGGGTAGATATTATGTACCCCTGTTTATCGTTTTCTTGAAAAAAGTAAAAATGTGTACATTTAAAGTTGACTCTCTTTATATATACATAAATTAATTTATTTTTTTTTTTTTAATTTTAGCGCTCGAGGCTGCTATTGCTTAGATGTACCCTATGTTAAGCATTGCCCTTTTACTGATATAACGTAACCTATAGTATTTTTGCTTGCAATAGTATTAATTTTATTGTTAATATTTAAATTGTAATTGTTTTTAATTTTATATACATACATATTTTAATCTTAGTAGTCTGATCTTAAAACTTCAACTTTTCTGTAATTATTGATTTTGTTAAAAAAAATTTAAAAATAAAATGTTAATATGAATATTTAATTAAAATCAATTTGCATTCAGGTTACCTTTCTTAAGGTCCTTGTGAGCTCTAAGGCTCAGTCGCAAAACTCTAATAAGATTTCATATTTTCAATAAGTTCATCTCATTATTGGTTTGGCGCATATGCCAAAAAGTCGTAATGGAGCAAAACGAGAATGAAGGTTTGCGTGAAGTTTTCTGAAAATATACCCAATAGAATTATTTTGTTTTAACATCACTGATTCTGGCTTATGTTTTAAAGAAAAATGTAAATTTTTGTGAACGAACTTAGAAGTTAATAGTATTTTATTGAAAATGGAAATTTTTGCTTTGTGCTGCTTAGTCCACTTTTCTAAATGTGTTTCTAAAAAGTACTGCTGTGTACTGAGTTGTTGAAATTTTACTTTGCCTTTTCTACTTCCTTTTTACTTACGGCAATGAAGCAAAGTTAGAGTAAAATGTATTTTCTTGTTGTCATTTTAATTTGCTTTCGCTTCCACTATTTGTTTTTTACGGCATTAAAGCAAATAGAAACTGGGAATTATTTCCTTCCGAAGGTTACTTTATATTATATTCAACATTTTTTCATTTTTCGAATTTATTCTATGAGCTAAATTTCAGTTATGTATTTTATAAAGCTTTTTTGTAATAGTTCTATTCCTTAAATTTTTCAGAAATGACTTTATGCACTACCAGACTATTATATTGTATTTTCTTTTTACATTTTACCTTAGCCTTCCTTTGGAAAGCAATGAGGTATATTTTATGTATAGAAAAATTTACATTTATTAGACACCAGCAGAATGTAATGCATTTTCTGGCCCGCTACGGCCTTCGTCAGCATTACATTCTGCTATCCAGTGTGACACAAAGAATGCTGACGAAGGCCGTAGTGGGCCAGAAAATGCATTACATTTTGCTGGTGTCTAATAATTGTAAATTTTTCTATACATAAAATATACCTCATTGCTTTCCTAAGGAAGGCTAAGGTAAAATGTAAAAAGAAAATACAATATAAAAGTCTGGTAGTGTATAAAGTCATTTCTGAAAAATTGAAGGAATAGAACTATTACAAAAAAGCTTTATAAAATACATAACTGAAATTTAGCTCAAAGAATAAATTCGAAAAATGAAAAAATGTTGAATATGGCATTAAAGCAAAGCGAAATTGAAATTTTTGTACGTTTTTGTATAAGGAATTTGCCCAACACTGTTTGTAGAGTAAAACAATATTTAATAAGCTTTAAAATTGTTGATATGGAGCAAAACTCATGCTTAATATGTACCTCAGAAACGATAAACAATTTCGTGTAACAGGTTTTGGATTCTATGTATACCTGAATAATTTTTTTTTTAAATGGTCGGTTGGTCAAACCAGTAATGAGCTGACGATATATCCAATAAATAAAATAAATCTGCATTATTTTAAAGTCTAAACGGGTTTCCTGTAATAACAGGAGCACATACGTCATCAAATGCATTGTCTTTCATTTCACGGACAAGATGAAAGATTTCACAGAGATCTTGCAGTTATGTAAAAGCGTAATCAGTGCCATTGATTTAACGTAGTCTGAAAATTGGATTTTTCCCGCTAAATGAGATTTTCTTTATTATTTCATTAAAGGCCAACGTTTTAAGCAAAACACCGCTGTTCCGTCAAAATTTTGTATATAAACTTGGTAATGACGGCACAAATATGTTTTCAGATTAACTAAACCTAGTTTAACTGAGATCTTTAAAACCCAGATTTAATCCCAATCCACAAAATCACAAAACAAAAAAAATTTTTTTTTTAATTTTAATTTGGATGTTTTTACTTATTGTATTGCAACTTTTTTATTTTTTGTCCGATGATAACAACTATGCGACTTATGTATATGTTTGGAACAAAATTGTCTTCAAGATATGGATTAAGAAATTTAAAAAAAATGTTGCCTTAATGGAAGGCTTGAATTATGAAAAAATATTGTTTTCCAATCATAATGCGTGTAACTGAGTGAAATTGTATCCGATATACATACCAAGGCGAATTCATTGTTCAGGTGGCGTTGAAAGCACAGCTGTGGTACTTTTTTCCAAATTAGAGAGAGGAATGTCAAAAGTTACTTGTGTTTTTGACATATCGACCAACGAAAGCAACAAATAAAATACAATGTTGTATTTTTAGTGTTGTTACTTGTTGTATTATCGCCACCACCCTATACATGAATTCGACTTGCGATATATTCTATTTAAGGCTAGATAACGACTTCATCGTTTTTTGAAAATTTTCTAAACAATAATACTTTTCATTGGATCAGGGTTGCATTTTATTTCATGTGTGAGTGTTTATACTTTGTGTGATGGTGTGAACACAAACTGTGATGTTACATTAGATTTTTTGACAGTCGCAACAAAACTCATCAGATTTCTATCCCTCAAAGTATTATGGAATACGTAAGACTTGTGAGATAGTGTAATCTAGGCTTTGCAAAAAAAAGTGTTGCTTAATACCAGGGCTGTGGAGTCGGAGTTGAGGTTTTTGTACCGGAGTCGGAGTCGAAGTACCCACAAACACTAATACTCCGACTCCGACTTTTTGGCATTAAAATTTTTTCTAATATTTTTCAAAATAAAAAAATTTTAATGACCAATTTCAGCAATTCTTTTAAAATATCAATTCATATATAATATAATTTTATTCCACATAAAAAAAACGATTTTTAAACATAAATTGATATTTAAATAAATTGGTGGAATTGGCAATAAGAGGGTCTACTTTTTGAATTTGTGAAGTCAGAAGATAATGACCAGTATACTTTTCATATGAGTAGGGGAGTTAGAAAAATTGAGATAACATCTTATTTTGACAGTTCTTTTAGCAATTTATGAGAAATATATAGATTGTATCGAAGCATGTCCTTTTCTATGTTTTTATGTGACCTAAAATTTCTGTTACAAAACTCGCTGGTTCACTGTTTGAATTTCGCCAAGATATCCCTAATGAAATAGAGCCGAATTAAGGAAGTTAAAAATTTGTTGTTTTTTATTTATCGTATATTAACAAATATTTTTGTAGCCATGTTCCTATATATGACATGAAATCTGCTGTAGCTCCTGTGGTGAAAGCATTAAGTAAACTAAGTTTTAAGTTCTAACCTTCAAGGTGAATTATAATAGAAAAAAAGGAAAAGGAGCTCGGAAAAATACATGACATTGTTCTAAATATAATTCCCATCAATCTGGGGGTAAGCCCGAAAAATGATTTGAGAATTCTTTTATCTACTCAATTTAGGAAAAATTGGAGAGATAATAAAGACTTGCAATTTCAAATTTCGGTCTTTGACAATAATAATATTGAACTTGGAACGGAAAAAAGCAATGGTGTACTGAAGAAAGCGATTTCAATTTAGTTGTTTAAAAATTCATATTTTTTTAACTCTGCAAGCCACATTTTGAAACACGTTGAAAATCGCAAATGATGCTATTTCTGTATTAAAAATTTGCCTTTGTCCGAATATTTTAATGATCCGAATATTTTAATGATCCCAGAAATAATAGAACTTTTTACGGTACGTTTCTCTTCAAAATGTGTTATAAAAATTGTAGAAGTAACAAAAGAAGGCGCATCTGCATGTTTTAATAAAAATATATTTAATTTTCCTTAGAATGATTAAAAAAGTTGGTCTAAATATTTGACTTAATAAATAAAACAAGACCAAAACGGCAGTGTTTGAATTTATGTATATTAAAAACAAAAGACCTCACTTCACAATTTACAAAAAAGAACTTATGATGTTCTTTGTCTCTACAAATTCTGTGGTAAACAATACTTAGTACACTTGGTGCCCTTAACGTCTTAGCAAATTGGACTTGGCATTGTTTTCAACCTTTCTATCTCGAAAGCTGCATTAGATAGAACTTATGGAAATTCACACATCTATAAATTCCAACAGATGTGAATTGGTGTAGTTTATCGCTTCCCTACACAACTATTGTTACATTTTTTAGCACTGTTTGCATATATTTAATAAATAAATATAACTTTTAAAATATACTAAAGTTTAATGATCCCATACGGTTTGAATCAAAACTCATATCTTTCGAAAGTTCGTAACAAAACTCGGTGGTTCCAAAATTAAGTCCATTATTTTTCTATATTACAGTTGGCTTAAAATGTTCAACTGTTGAGTTATTAGTCAAGAATGACATAACACTGTAGAATCAAAAAAGTAGAGCTCAGTTGGTCTATTTAATCGGGCGCTATATGTTTTTCGAGCTTTCCTCCTCATATGTTAAAGCTCAATGCGGCACGTTAGAATTAAAATATCGATTTGAAAGTTTTACAGAATAATTTTCTTGCTTTATTTAACAATTTAAAAGGTACTGAATTAAAAAACAAATTAAAAGAGTTTAAAGTCAAATAAGAACTAGTCTCATAAATAATGATAGGTTAGAGTAGGAGTCGAAGTCGGAGTTGGAGTCGGAGTTGGAGTTGGAGTCGGAGTTGGAGTCGTACTTAAAAAATTACAGCAAAAGGAGTCGGAGTCGGAGTTATAACTATTTCTTGACGACTCCACAGCCCTGCTTAATACTTATGTAGAGTGACCAGCAGCCGTATTATGTAATTCGCTAAAGCTAAGGCCATAATTGTGTAAAACGCAACAACAAAAATTAAATTGAAAGCAAAAACAAAATCAAAAATATTTCGTAGTTTTGTTGTTGTTTTCTACAGAAATTCATATTGAATTGTCGTATGTGGATACAAATTACATACGACATACGACAATTAAATAATCAACCGACGATATCTTGTGGCGTTGAATATTTTAAAACGCAATATGAATTTCAGATGAAAGCAACAACAAATTTATGACAAATGTTTGGCATTATTTTTGATTTCAATGTTATTTTTGTCGTTGCGTTGCGTTTTACACAATTAGGGCCTAAATCTCTATCGCAAAAAGTCTATTAAATTGATTTAGCAATTTTTGGCTTTTAATGACAATTTTAGCTTTTAATGTCATCAGTTAAATTTTTAAATTTTGTATTCTCTAAAGCATTTTAGCGATCAAGATTTAGCCTTAGCTAAGCGATTTACAGAATGCGGCTCCAGGCACTAGTAAATGATTGTGGCGAGATTATTGAAAGGGTTGAGTTCTTCTTTAAGTTAATAATGTGGGGAAAAGGTTAACTTTTCTTGTAGGAGAGGGCAAGTATAGGGGATGGTGATCATCGGCAAAGAGCCCTTTCTCTAAAGGAGAAGATTTCATTTATTATTTCTCATAAGTTTCAAGCCATTATAATGGTAGATTGGTAAAAAGAGACAGCAAAGTAAAGAATTAAGGAACAGTTAAGGCTCAGTTAGCCGGGAGTAACAGTAACGTTGCAAATCAGCTGCTTCATTTTGTTGTATGTAAAGGAATAAGAACGATTATAGTTAGCAGTAAGATGTTACGTCTCAATCTGTAAGAAATAGATTGGTCTTACTTTTTTACGGTACAGAAAAGTCAAATCATGTCACATTTACTTTGCGAAGAGATGTGTATTTAAATGGCTTACAAGTACCTAACACAAATTGTGTCAAATATCTAAAAATGTATCTTGACAAACGATTTACATGGAAAGACCATATTAAAGCTAAAAAGAAACATCTAAATATCAAAACCAAAAAAATGTATTGGTTACTAGGACCAAAGTCTCAACTTAGCCTTGAAAACAAAGTCAAGTTATACAAAGCTATTTTGAAACCGGTGTGGACCTATGGTATTGAGTTGTGGGGAACGGCCAGCTATTGCAAAGATATCAATCAAAAACTTTAAGACGAATAGTAGATGCTCCGTGGTTTATGACTAACAAACAAATTCATAGAGATCTTCAGATACCTTTTGTTTTGAATGAAATAAATAAATTTAGCATACGATACATTAACCGACTTAGTAATCATTGTAATATATTAGCAATTTCCTTGTTAGATGAAACAGATGATGTAAGAAGACTGAATAGGTTACACGTATTAGACCTCCAATATAGAAAATGAATATTTTGTATATAAAATGTATAATATTAAAAACTTATTATTTTAAAATAGTATGTATGTAAATAGTTTATTAAGCTTATTGAAGTTTAATAACACATGTAATGTGTTCCTTTAATTGATCAAATTTACTAAATATTGTAAAATAGATTGTAAATAAAAACTACTGAAAAAAGAAAAAAAAAAAAAACTTTTTTACGGTAAGGTTACTGTTACTGTTACTCCCGGCTAACTGAAGGCTCAACCATAATATGCATAGCCTTGCTTAACCTACTGTCAAAAATTATCAAAAACTCTCTCAAATGTACTTAACAAAACAAAAACCAAATAAAAAAACATTTGATTCCGTACGGAATGTGCGATTAGATTCGCACCTTGCTTAAGCAAATGACAGTTTCATTAAACTTAGCAAAAAGTTTCCTTAAGTTCAATATGGTTTGCCTCATATCATTTGCATGTATTCGCACATTTGATTAAGCCAACTTAAGCACATTATGGTTGGGCCTTGAGCCTTTAGCCGGGAGTAACAGTAAAGTTGCAAATCATCTGCTTCTTTTTGTTGTATGTAAAGCAATTTTAATGATTATAGGTAGCAGGAAGATGTTACGTCTCAATCTGTAAGAAATAGATTAGTCTTACATTTTTACAGTTAGGTTAAGTTACTGTTACTCTCGGCTAACTGAGCCTATAGCTTTGGGAATTAGGCACTGACTCTCACCTTTTTTATAGAGCTATAGATAAAAGAAATAATACAGGTAATGTGCGACATGTGCTCAACTTTATTATACCCTTCACCACAGGTGGAAAAGGATATATATAAGTTTTTCATTCCGTTTGTAATTTCTACAATATTGATCTTAGACCTTGTAAAGTGTATATATTCTGGGTCCTTATGAGGAGAGAAGTTGATTTAACGATATCCGTCCGTCTGTCCGTCTTACGTTTGATATGTGTTTTCCGGAGACTCCAGACATGATAGCGGCTACGTTGTTTTACATTTATGTCACATATAGTCCACCATTTCTTGCTATTGAAATTCAGCCAGATCGGTCCAACAATGGCTGAGATATGACCAAAAAACCACGACTGCCTCTAATTTTTCCAAAAAATCCCTTGTGGTTGTTGTATTTTTATTACTTTTTTCTGTATATCTGGAGAACGGCAAGAGCCAAAGCTTTAAAATTAGGTACAAACATTAAGGGAAAATCGGTTCAGATACGAAAAAGTTATAACCAAAATATTAATTTTTTTTTTTTTTTAAATACCTGTTTTTAGGAACCATAGATCTTCCCGAGTCCAAGTTTTATAGCCAAAATAACTGGCAAATTTCTTCTTTAACACGCCGGTATATAAATCTGTCAAATCGGTTAAGAAATAGCAGAGTTATGAAATCCCAAAAATTACTCTTTTTTTATAATTAAGTTTGTTTTTTATACCCTTCACCGAAGGTCCTACACCCTATAAAGTATATATATTCTGGGTCCTTATGCAAAGCGAAGTTCAAATCCGGTTGGCGTCTCTTCTTCCAACGACAGTTAAGCATCAAGTAAAGTTAAGTTTCAGTATAGAATATTTGCAAGAAACATAAATTAAACGAAATTATAACCGAGTACTTAATTAAGTGCTACAATAATTCTTATAAAATTATAATTCATAATTGCATGAAAATAAAAAATAATTTATAAATCATGTAATTCAAAGATTCACAAATATTTATAATTCAAAGGTTAGTAAATATAATAAAAATTCAGTATTTAATTTTACTGTCCAATTTAGATTGGACTATTTACCTTCATAACAGTGTAAAATTTTCGTAATTCAGTGTTTAAAATTATCCTTATGAACAGGTTTTTGCGAATATCTCGAATACGCTTCTTGAGAAAATTAAATGAACGCCATATTCGTGTTCAGCAGCCCCAATTTATCTTAGGAAACATCTCGATTTTGAGGTTATGGCAAAAAGTTGAAAATTTGGTAACCAATTCTATGATTAGAACTCTTTGGCGGACCCAGCATTGTACACCTTTAAAAATAAGAATACTGATTGCCAAAACTTATCTGATGCCCATTTTATTATATGGTTGTGAGCTATTTGCTAAATGTGATACAATTAGTAAAGCAAAATTAAAAGTTTCATTTAATAACATAGTCCGTTACGTGTATGGACTTAATAGGCGTTCTAGTATTACTTTGTTTTCATCTCGGCTATATGGCCTTTCTTTAAATAATATACTGAACATGAGAGTTTTACATAAGATAATATTTACCCACAAACCTGATCATCTGTACGGCAAACTTTGTATTTCAGATATAAGCAGGGGAAAAAGAATTAGATCGTTTGGATACATATTCTCAATATCTCTCTGGAATTCTATACCCCATAGTTTTCAACTTTTAAGTAACGCACGAAAATTTAAGGAAAATATTTTAAAACTGTTTTCAACATAATTTGAAACATAAATTTTTGAGATTAAAGTACATATGATTAAATTATTTAAATATTGTTTGATTTTAATTGATTTGCTTAAATATATATTAAACTGTAATTAGTTATTAAGTTGTTAATTAATTAATGATTTATAATTATACACATTCTCAGTTCCATACTGCAAAATAAGACTCGTAAGTCTTGTGTATGGAGCAGTTCAATCAAATAAATAAATAAAAAATAAAATGCAATTTATGAAAAAACAACATCTCATTAAAATATCATTTGTATACAGCGTTACCATATATTATTGAAAAAAATCTTGTTATCTCAGAAAAAAAATTGTTTTCGCAAGAAAAAACTTTCTTTTTCAAAAGTGCCAAATTTTTAAAAGAAAATACCAATATGTTTTAGGAATTCATTTTATTTACAGATATAAAAAAAATTAAATATAAATTAGACATTTCTTTTGATTGCTTAAAGTTCCTACAATCACTGTTATTTGTTTCAAAAAGTTTTTTCTTCGTAAAATACCACATAAAGTTGGTATTACTAATTTGTTTCAAACACTATTTTTGTTTAAATAAATTTTTGAGGAAATACGCTTTACTTTTCGTCGGTTGATTATTTAATTGTCGTATGTAATTTGTATCCACATACGACAATTAAATAATCAACCGACGATTTGCTGTAGATATTGGTAACGACAACAATGCATAAACTAATTTTTTTAAATATGGAAAAACTTCGGACTTATCACAAATTCTTACTTTAATTACATCCTCCCAAAAACTTTCAATATTTTGCTCTTTTTGTAAATTATGTTCTGAAAAATCAAAGTGAATATCACTTACATATACAACAATTGGGAAAATAGCACATAATTGAGCAATACTTTTTTGGTAACATTTTATTACATTAAAAGGTTCTAACCTCAACTTGTTTTAGGAAGTCGCTATCAAAATCGAACCTTTTTAACAATCCATTGCAAAGTTCAACATAAAACTTTAAACAATAAACTCTTAAGTCTGTTTCACCATCTTCGAATAATTTATATGAAGCTAGTGCTAAAATAACTTCAGAACCTAAATAAATATCTTTGGGATTTTTAAGGTAAGTAAGTATTATTGTTTACATCAATTTTTTTAAAACTTCCTAAACTTATACTAAAAACTTGAAAAACTTTATATATTTATAAAAAACTTGAAAAAAATTAAAAACTTTTTGGTATCTCAAAAAACTTGCAAAAAAAGGGAAATCTTAACAAATGGCAACGCTGTTTGTATAAGAATTTTTAAAATAAAAGTAATATCCAGAGCCGTTACAAAGGTAAATTTAAAAACTTTCCAATAAGAGAACAGAGTTGTATTTGTTTATACACTAACTGTTATAAAAGTGTCCCAATATAACAACACTGTTGTTACATTGTTTTTTGCAGACTTGAATTTGACAGTTCTCTTTTGTGCAACAATAACTATAAACAAAACAGTATTCAGTCAAAATTATCTTTGTGCGGTCTTTTAAGTGCAATTTTTTATTTGTGCGATTTGTTTTTACGCGGTAGGTGTATGAAAAAAGCATAATTGACAAAGTTATCGGCTATTTAGTTTTTTTTTCGACCCTTGAAACATCTATATATTTTCTTATGCGGTAGATGCAAACCAAAAAAGAATGCTCTACTTTTATACAAAAATTGTTGATACCAAGGCGAATTAACAAGGTGAACTCTGCCGATCAGCTGCTGAAAAGTTGTTGTATTGTATAGATATGAAAATGTGCATGGTGTCATGTTTTTTTTTTGTGTTTTTGCAGGTGTTTTTACAATTTAGAAACAACTGCAAAACCAAAAAATAATAAGTTTACCTTGTGTTCATATGTATGGCTTGGAAGATAATATACAAATCAAGGCCCATTGAAAAGGTCTGCGCAAGAAGCCTGATGATCATTGTTTATGTTCTTTTTAGTTGTCAAAAGTTGTTTACATTTTGCTTACATGTGCATGTATACGTTTGTTTACGTTTATGGTATGCCACATATACACTTCCCAACAAACACGAAGGTTTGATTTCAAATTGAAAATGATTTGAAATCAAACGTTTTCTCAAACGACAAACGTTTGATAATGATTTGAAAATCATTTGAAAATCATAGCGTTCTCAACAAAAAGGGGAAATTATTTTCAAATTGAAAAATGCCTTTATTTTCAACTTGCTTTCAAACGTAATTCTCAAATGTTTTTCAAATGTGGATTATAATACAATGTGGAATATAAATAAAAATATTTTATTTTTTTTAATATAAATTTATTATTTATTTAAATAAACTGTGAGATAAACATTCGGCACCATAGCTTAAAGATTAAATAATGTCCTCTAATTCTTGGAAAGACAAACTACTTGGCTCCCTTTTATTTTGAGGATTGTAGCACCGCGATCGTTCAACAAACTTTCTTCACTTTCCCGTTTTATTTTCCTTTTTTTCGTATTTTTAATCATTGTAATTACTCACTTTTTATTTTTTACAAGAAATAAGCTGTTCACTTTATATTAAAATTTATTTTTAATAGAAAAACACATGTAACCGCAAAGTAAAAAATTTAACTTTAATCGCCATTTTTAATGATTACATTTATTTTTCGCTTTAGTATTGCCAAGCTTATTTTTGATTTGATTTAACATTTGACAAACATTTGACATCAAATTGATAAAACATTTGATATCAAATGTTTATTTTCAAATCATTATCAATTTGAATTTAAATGTTAAATCAAACAATTGAAAAACGTTTGAGAATTGTGTTTGATGTCAAATGACAAAGTCATTTCATATCAAAGGTTTGACTTCGTGTTTGTTGGGTTTTTTTCCTTTTGCTTTGTATATGTGGTAGTAAATTTTTGAAAACTAAAAAGAATCGTGTTTTGTTTTTGTACAAGTAAGCAGACCTGATAGATGGGCCTTGATACAAATTATGTATGCCCGTATCTGTTTAATGGGAAAATCGTATTGTACAGTCGGGCCTCGATTATGCGTATTCCGGTTACCCGGTAACCCCGATTAACCGTTATGGCCAAAGATCAGTCCATTGTTTTTTGTTTGCAATGTTTTCAAATTGTTTGCTTCGATTAATTGTGATTATTTCTATTATCCGTGATGACAGTTGAAAAATATTAGACAAACAACAAAAGTCGTGTACCTACTTTTTTAAGAAATTGTATTCTTTTTTTGCTTAATGTCCTTTTTTTGCCTCATGTTTTCAGTAGAAAATTTAATGTATACCTATGTACATACTTTTTGAATTTAAAAATGTACAACTTCTTTAAATAATTTTTTTTAATGTAGATATGTATGTACACCAATGTTCACTTGTTAAATAATAAAAACATTAAAAAAAAAACTATAATCAAAATTGTAATTCTATTAACCGTGAAAATCGATTATCCGTAATGCTTCTGGTCCCGACTGATCTGATCACCGATAATCGAGGCCCGACTGTACTTCTAAACATACTGTTAAATGTGCTCTGTGCTGTTGAACTAAAACCGCATAAAAAATTATTGAAGAAACATTTTATTATGAAATTCACTTATGTATATGCAAGACGTAAAATTATATTAAACAAGTAAGGGCCATTATTTTAACTTGGCGTTAGATGTTATCCGGCAGATAACAGTCGCTTAATGACAGAAAACACATTACTATCTGTCAACTTAATCTTTACTTTAGCTAACTTCAAGTTGTAATAATGGCCCTAAGAGTGCTATATTCGGCTGTGCCGAATCTTTGATACCCCTACCGACAGTTCGAATGTTTAAAGAGTAATATCTGTATGATGTCTATTTATTATTATTATCTTTAACTGTGACGATTTGTTATTAATTATGGTTTTAGGCGACTAAACTGTTTTTCGGTAGTAGGGTTTATATGGGGCCTAGGGTAAATTATGTACCGATCTTCACAAAATTTCACAGTGTTATTTCTAGTCCTAAAAAACTGTGACGTACCAAATTTTGTTACGATAGCGTTATTTTTTATGGTTTTAGGCGTACTAAACTGTTTTCCGGGAGTAGTGTTTATATGGGGCTTAGGGTAAATTATGGACGGATCTTCACGAAATTTAACAGCGTGGTTTCCAGTCGAATAAAACAAATATTTGCAAAATCTTATCTCATTCCGTGCCTTGTTCCACAATTTATGTTATTTTTTGTAACAAAATTATCAATTTGTTTAGGTGGTGGTTCCACATTTTGATTTATAGCTCTGGTCCTACTGAACCGATTTTGCTGAATTTCAATTCCAAACTGCTTAGGATAACTACAATCAATTTGGCACCAAGTTTGTTCATTTCTTTTGAGTTGTTCGAAAGTGAGCGTGTTTTCAATAGACAGACAGACGGACATGGCTAAATCGACTAAGAATCACTCAAGGACCCAGAATATATATACTTTATGGGGTCTTAGATGAATAATTAAAAAGTTTCACACGGAATGACAAACTTAATATACCCTCTTCACAACTAATTGTGGTGGTGGGTATAAAAATACAACAAATTACGGCTAAACTGTTGTTTACGGAGCACACGAAGAAAAATATGATACCTGGTACAGAATCAAAAAACAAAAAACCAAAATGTAAATTTAAGGGGCTGAGGCCCGTGGGGCACCCTGGATCCAAAAAACCGCCCCGCATTTTTAGAGGTATGAGTGGGTACTCAAAATAAAGGTAATTTGTTCACGATTGCAAATATGTATTTTGTATTTTCCCCTCTCGGATCAATTAAGTATCTTTAAGATGCAGTGAAACTTTAGTGAGCGAAGTCGGTATTTGTTATTCCATAAAGGAGAAAATCCTTGCTCCCGGCGAAGGCCGGCTACGCAAAGAACCTTTGGTTAGCGAAGCCGATATTATACATAGCATAGAGGAAAAAAATCTTTCGCACGGACAAAGGCCGGCTATGTTGAGAAGCTTTAGCTAGCAAAGCCGATAATTATTATAATATGGAGGAGAAGTTTTAGCTACAAAAAAAAATCGCGCGATTAAACAAATGAACATAATTACAACAAAATATTTACAATCGTTAGCAAATTTCCTTTAATTTGAGTACCTACTCATACCACTAAGTGGTTTTTTGAATCCTTTTAGTTTTTTTTAATTCCAGAGCGGGTCCATTTTTTTTGTGTCCCGTTAACTGTAGTTTTCCCCCAAATCATTTATTCAGGGGATGCATTAAATAAATTAAATAAAAAAAGAAAAATTTATTAGAATGTTTTCTTAGCTTGACCATCAATTGAAGATGTATAAATGCTTGTGGGTGATGAAATTATATGTTCAAGTTTTTATTGATTGATTCAACTGCTCGCCTGATAACCTGACAAACAGTGGTGTGCTGAAAATTAAAAAAGTAAAACGCAAGAATTTGGAAGTTGTTATTAATTAATTTTAAATCTAATTTTAATATTTTTTATTATAAAATTCTGTTTAATAGAGAAATATTTGTATCATGTTTTTCATAAAATTCTTTTATTACAGAAATCTTATTAAAAACGAGTTTAACAATTCTTGCGTTATACGTTTTCAATTTCCAGCACACCCCCTGATAATTAGACATGTTCTGAAAATCCAATTCGAGTGAAATTAAAATCGAAAAAAATGTCAAAAAGATCCGGTTTTAAAAGTATCCCTTTTGCATACTTCATATTTTTTGTTCAACTTACCTTTGCCATAATTACGTTTAAAATTAGGAAAAGCTACGGTAATTATTAAATAAGTTTAATTAGAAATCTCCATCTATTTCAATTTCACTCGATTTCCAGAACATAACTGAATGTTAAAAAGCTCCCTTTTAAGCTATAAAGCCTTTTTAGTGTCTAGTTATTTTTTCATTGTTCTCTGATCTGCACAGGTGAGAGGTGGTACAATAAAATGCGTATTAAGGTATTTTCACATTCCTAGACTATTACGACAAGATTTATTTCAAGCATAATTTAAAGGTAACTTTATTAAGTTTTCTTTTTACAATCGCATTCTTTTTTAGGATTTTTATTTTATACATTTTTAATGACTATAATTTTATTTTCAGAAATATTACTTGAAAATGAAAAAGAGAAAGAGAAACAACAAATTAGAGAGGAAGGTTATTTCCGTTGAGACTAAAACTGAAATCTTAGAACAACTGGCAAAGGGTGAAGGATCAACAGCTCTTGGAAGAGAATTTGGATTAAATGAATCCACTATAAGAGCAAAACAAAAACATGCAGGAAAAATAAATACTTCTGGTAGAGAATTCGAATTAAGTAAATATACTGCAAGAACAATACAAAAACGTGCAGGTGAAATAAATACATCTAGTAATTGTAGCACAAACATAATCGCTAAACGAGCATCGTATTCCAGAAATATTAGCCCTGAAAAGAATACGGACAAAAACGATGTGAATAGGAAGGTTATATCCTTAGAGACTAAGATTGAAATCTTGGAACGGCTGGCAAAGGGAGAAGGATCCACAGCTCTTGGTAGAGAATTTGGATTAGGTGAATCCACTGTAAGAGGCATTCAAAAACGTGCAGATAGAATAATAAAAAAAAGTAATCGTAGCACAAACGAAAGCGCTAAACGATCGTCGTATTCCAAAAACATAAGCGTAGAAAAGAAAACGAGCAAAAACCATGTCAAGAGAGGAACTAAAACTAAAATTTTAGAACGATCGGCAAACGGTGAAGAATCCATTGCTGTTGGTAGAGAATATGGATTATGTGAATCCAATGTAAGAGGAATACAAAAACGTGCAAGCGAAATAAATACTTCTTCTTGTAGAGAATTTGAATTAAGTAAATACACTGCAAGAACAGTACAAAAACGTTCACGTGAAATAAATACATCTATTAATTGTAGAACAAACGAAATCGCTAAACGGGCATCGTATTCCAGAAACATAAGCCCTGAAAAGAATACGGAGGAAAACAGTGTGAATAGGAAGGTTATATCCTTAGAGACTAAGATTGAAATCTTGGAACGACTGGCACAGGGTGAAGGATCCACAGCTCTTGGTAGAGAATTTGGATTAAGTGAATCCACTGTAAGAGGAATACGAAAACGTGCAGATAGAATAAAAATAAAAAGTAATTGTAGAACAAATGAAAGCAATAAACGATCATCGTATTCCAAAAACATAAGCGTTGAAAAAAATACGGCCAAAAACCATGTCAAGAGAAAGGTTATTTCCTTAGAAACAAAGACTAAAATTTTAGAACGATTGGCAAACGGTGCAGGATCAATAGCTGTTGGTAGAGAATTTGGATTATGTGAATCCACTGTCAGAGGAATACAAAAACGTGAATTTGAAATAAATACATCTAGTAATTGTAGCACAAACGAAAGCGCTGATCGAGGATCGCATGCAGAAAACATTTTGGTAGAGAAAGTGGAAATGGCGCTCATTTTGTGGATTCAAGAATCACTTGAGAAAGGAATTGCCATTAACAAAGAATTAATAAAAGAGAAAGCTATACGGTTTTATAATCAGCTTAATGATTTAGAGCCGTATTGTTCTTCGTCTCACATGGGGAGCTCTAAATTTTCTGCAAGCAATGATTGGTTAACAGCCTTTTTTAAACGGCATGCACTTGACAGTCTTAAGATATTTGGCGAGACTGCATTCGCTGATGGATCATCCACTAAAAATTATTCTAAAGTGTCAGAAAATTTTATTGAAGATGATGATGATTCTTGTGAGGATCCCCTTATGATTAACAAATCACTGCCCCCATGCGCTCTACAAGACTCTTTCAACGAAAATTATCTTTTCGAAACAGTAAATAATAATGAAGCCTCAAGCGATAATTACACAATAAGCAACGGAACAGATATTAGTGAACCCGAACAAATGACTGCAGATAGCATCAGTGTAGGACTTCAACTTTGCCATAAATTAGAATCTCATTTTCTCGCAATCGATACAAATTCTGAAAGATCTTTAAAATTTCAAAAGGAGCTTCAATCTTGTTTATCTGTCTACCGAGACATATACAAGCGTCTTATAAAACAACAGTCGTCGAAAAAATTTAATACCGTTGCACTATCCTCTTCAAGTGAAGAAAGCGATTTTTAACCAGTTATCCACAAGATAGATCGCATACTGTCAAACAACGAAGGATAATACATAGTTGAAAAGTTTTGTAGGTGTAAAACAAATGCATATGGATTTACATACGCGTTAGTACACAGGAAAAATTAAAAATTGTCTCTAATCACCAAATTTATAGAATCAAGCAAACAATTTGTTGATTTTGCACCTTAATTTATTTACAAAATGAAATACTAAAAATTGTAAAAATTTAATATTATGAATATTTTTTTTTTTTTAATAAATGATATTTTTAATATTAATTTAAAAAAAAATATCAAAAAACCAATCATTGATCATTGTTTATGTTCTTTTTAGTTGTCAAAAATTGTTTACATTTTGCTTACATGTGCATGTGTACGTTTGTTTACGTTTATGGTATGCCACACATATACGTTTTTTCCTTTTGCTTTGTATATGTGGCAGTAAATTTTTGACAACTAAAAAGAATCGTTTTTTGTTTTTGTACAAGTAAGCATACCTGATAGATAGGCCTTGCAAAAAACTTTACCTTTTAAAACAACATGTGTTAATTGATTTAATTACATATAGCTCAGGTTTTGACAATTCCCAACAACGAAAAAATCAATTAAGGTTTTTTGTTATTTAACTAATATTTAAATTAGAAATTAGTTTTAAAACTAAAATGTTAACTAAATCAAAATTATATTTTTAAATTTCTTTAAACAAAAAAAAAATAATTGATTCAATCGTCACATTAATTAAATTGAAATACTTTTTAAACAGTTTTTTTCAAATGAGAATGTTAATATATTATTTAAAAACATTTGTATCTCTTTTTTTTAAATCAGAATAAGCAGGTTTGAGTTATTTTTTAAGTAAGTCTGGGTTCACACTATGAAAGTTTTCTTTCTGAAAGTCTGAGTTTATTGGTGAGAGGGAAAGAGAACATGCTTTTCTTCTCTCCTCTCTCACCCATAAACTCAGACTTTCTGAAAGAAAACTTTCATAGTGTGATTCCAGACTAAAGGCTCAGTTAGCCGGGAGTAACAGTAACGTTGCAAATCAGCTGGGGGCTACTCTCTATTGCGATGCGAAGGAAAATTGTAGCAAATCTAGCGATTGGTACTCTTCAATACGTTTGTGCATGTGTCTTTCGCATCTTTGAATTTTTTTTCCTTTCATAAATCGTTACTTTATTTTATTTAAATTTTCCAATTTCAAATATTTTTACACACTGGCTTTTCATGACTGTAAATCCGCGCCATTTTTAATTTTTATTGCCACTATCGCTTCGTTTTCAGAAAATTTTGCGAAAGTGATAGAGAGTACCAAGTTGGCATTTAGCTTTCGCATCGCAATAGAGAGTAGACCCCCTGCTTCATTTTGTTGTTTGTAAAGCAATTAGAACGATTATATCAAGCAGTAAGATGTTACGTCTCAATCTGTAAGAAATAGATTGGTCTTACTTTTTTACGGTAAGGTTACTGTTACTCCCGGCTAACTGAGCCTTAAGAATTTTATGCGGTCCCTTTTCACCGGAGAATATGGAAAGTTAGATAACAATTTTAAGAAAATGTTGATTTTAAAATTTTTTTCATACAAATCTTTTTTTTTAGAATAAAACTAACAGTATAAAATAATATTTTACATCATACAAGAATAACTGCATTGGTACACAATTTTTTAAAAAGAAGGACTAGAAATGTTGTAGAAAGTTTTATAATGTTTATAGAAATTTTGAATTACCCGTGTATAATATTCTATAATTGCAAAAAATTTAATAAAAAAATCTTTATCTTGTTTAGTTTAAGCTCAAAACAATTTTGGATGGATTTTAACTACCGATTCACATAAATAGTGGTTTTTCATCTTACATAAATTTCAAAGCTCTCCAGAATTCTGCTAAATACACAGTTTAGCCAGTTAATGCAAAATTGCAATATTTTAAAGCCGTTATAAAAAGTTGACTGGATACTCGTTTTTAAAGTAGAAATTACACACATTTTAAGACTTTTCTTTGTTACAAGATTTATAAGCGATTCATAATGATTCATTTGAAAGTAAGCTCTGTAATAATGTTTTTGGCCAAATTAGGATTTTATTATTATGTATTCTGTTAATAAATAAAAAAATAAAACTGACTTACCGTTTTTTGAAGAAATTTGTTGAAATTTTTCACTTAAATATTAATTACAGATTTTCACACACATACATACATACATATATACACAATTAGATATTTACATAAATCATTAATTAAATTTAATATTCCAATATAAATTTTTACTGCCATTTGCATAAAAAAAACTAATTTAAAATCTATTTTAAGGAAAATTTCTATGAAAATTTAAACAATCAAATTATTTTGCTTTTTCCAGAATATTAACGCATTACTATAGATGGAAAAAGGGTAAATATCCGATTAGTAAATACCAAGTAAATAGGAAAAATTGGGTAAGAATTGGTAAATACCCTAGTATTTACACGAACGGTGTGATTAACATTTTGTGCAAAATTTAATAACAAATCTTCAATTAATTTAATCAATATTAGCTTGACTAATAAACACATACTCCGGTTTATTATAGTTTTAGTGCAATTTAACCAGCTTTTTAATAGTTAAAGACGTTTTTAAAAAAGTTTGAAATTAAATAAAGTTTGTTAATGATTGCATTATCATTTGTGTTTTATAAATACAACAAATAAATTCCCAAAAAATAAATAAACCTAGACATCAGGTAAAATCTCGGTAGGATCCCATCTATATTCATTACGATATCAAATAATCCAAAAAAGATTACATTAAATTATCGGAAAATAATCATCACTGATCCTATATAATAAAAAGATAATGCAACCGTTAGGCAAAAATGTCTTAAGTAAAAAAAATGCATTTTGAGATTTTGTTTGGGTTAAACTCATTTTCTTTTTCAATAACTTAGGTGTAGGACAACTGCTTCCAATCATTTGCTCTTAAGATAAAAATTAAATTGGGATAATCTAGTTTACCGACGCAGCTTAGATTAAAAAAAGTACCTAGGGTGATAGAATATTGAAAAATAAGAAGAATATTAAAGTGAAAAAAGTGGCGCAAACGCAAAGTTTTTGATTTATGGACCTACAAAATTTTCACTAAATTTTTGAACGAATATGGCAAATATTGTATCAGTTTAAAGCTTTTGAATAGATCTTCTTGTACATATATGTATACAATATATAATTTTTAATTTGTAATAAGGCGTTTCAACACAGCAAGGTCTTCAAAATGGTGCGTACCTGCCGCATCCTTATAGTAATAAAACTTTGGTCAAAACTGATTTAAATTATCAATAAAATACTCTTTCTAATTAACAAACTGTAAATTTTTTCATTGTGTTTTATAAGCATCCCAAGGTACGTTAGGATTCAGAAAAATCTTTAAAATATCTTGAACAACAACGATTTTTTTATCATATCTTGCCAACTATTATATAAATCGCCAAAAAGCGCCATGTCGCCAAATCGAAAATAAGGTCGCCAAACAAGTTAGAAAATCACCAAGTTTGGCAAGAAATCGCAACATTGACAACCCTGTTTGTTTTTGCTTTCAAGGTTATTTTTTTGGCGTTGTATTGGGTTTTACAATTGGAGCCCTAAAATAAGATCTGCAATAACTAGCGTTCGCTATTGCCAAGTTCCGATTTTAATTTCGTTTTCACATTTCCTTTTCTTTAGGTTTTTTACATATGGAAATAATATTAAGATTTACCCAACACACGATCGCCATCAATGGATTTGGACATGCGTATGTACATATGTATGTACGTACGTTTTTCATTTTTCTACATTCATAACCTTTTTTAAATAAAATTTTAATTTTATATTCATAACCTTTTTTAAATAAAATTTTAACCCGGCTTTATTAAGAAGCGATTTTAAACAAAATTTGTATGATTTAAAAAGACAAAAACACAAATTATTACTTTTTTTTCATTGCAAACTTCTATTCAAGTAAATTTGCTAAACTTTAACTAACGACCGCCATTAACTTAGCATTTTTTTTCTTCTCTTTGCACTAAAAAAAACACTTTGAAGCATTGAATTTTGCTCAACTTCATTTTGGCACTTTTAATATTATTAATGCTAAATAATTGAACTTATACTTTATTTATTTTAAAGCTTATGCATTGCTGAATATTTTAATACTAAATTTAATAACACTTATTAACTTTAAACAATTAAAAACATATAAAATATTTAGAGCAAACGGACAACCGGCGTATTTTAACAAGAAGAAAACGAAGACTAAAAAATTTTCCTGTTGATATATAAAGAGATGCCAGATGAGTTCAGTGCTAGTTGCCTGATTAATTAATAGAACCGGAAATTGAGAAAACGGTTACTGTTGTGTTATTTTTAAACACAAAAATCACAAAAGTTGCTGTTAATGTTTGAGATATTTACTTTGGTTTAAAAATTCATTTAATTAATAAATTAACTTTTTAAATTTATTAGTACATATAAAATTATGATCGATAAGTTTCCAACAATAAATTAATATTTCGTTAAAAATTTGGTTTTTTTGTTTATTTTTACAATTTTTTGAGAGGAATTTACTTTGGTTCTCAGTTGTCCGAAATTTAAAAAATAAATTTATTTGATTTTTAACTCTTATTTTAATTATTTTCTTATGTTTGGCATTACATAGCATATAACATGTGTATATAACATGAATGTACATATCGACCCATTTGCGCGAAATTATCGTATATGCCAATTTTTTTGAAATTGAGTTTGTGATGCAATCTTGTTCTACATTCAAAGAGACGTCGCCTGACAAAATATTGTAGGCGAATTCCACTTCGTTGCTCCAAAAATTGAATGTATATTTTCATATTTATATTGCAAGTGATAGCAGAGAAAAGTATAAAAATGGCTCTCCTGTAAAATTTGGTTTTTGTAACATACGATAATTTCGCGCAAAGGGGTCGATATGTATTACGTATTTATGTAAATAATAAGGAATCAGTTAATATATATTTTTTGAGCGCTTTAAAAATATTTTTACCAATTATTATTGCTTTGAACTTAAATTTTCAATAATAAGTTACTCTGATTTTTTCATTAATAAGTTACTCTGCTTTCATATTAAAAAATTTATAAAAATTATCATACAAACTAATTTAATGACCACTCTGCTTCTATTAAAAAGCAAACACTTTTAATTTATATTTCTTCGATAATTTTTTTGACGACCGGAATATACATATTGACAATTTGCATTCAGGTTACCTTTCTTAAGGTCCTTGTGAGCTCTCAGTCGCAAAACTCTAATAAGATTTCATACTTTCAATAATTTCATCTCATTATTGGTTTGGCGCATATGCCAAAAAGTCGTAATGGAGCAAAACGACAATGAAGGTTTACGTGAAGTTTTCTGAAAATATACGCAATAGAACTATTTTGTTTTAACATCACTGATTCTGGCTTATGTTTTAAAGAAAAATATTAAAAATTTGGATTAAAAACCATAAATAGTTCAACAAAATAACCACAATGCTAATTATTGTTAAAGCTAAGGCACGAGCTCTATGTTTGCATTTGTCCTTCAAGTTGTGCTGAAAAGGTCAGCAAGAAAAAGAAAGACAAAAAAATGAAAAAACAAAACAAAATATGTACTTTGAACTTCAAGAAGAATTCTTGACAAAAGTACGAAAAAACAGAAGTAAAGGAAGAACATGTAAAATAAATTAAAATAGATAATCATTCAAAGCAAATTTCGATCTACCAAAGGTTAAATACAATTTGGTTTAAGGATTGATGTTTGACTAATGACGTCAGCAGTCCCTCTGAGGAGATTGAGTGGTTGCAATCGAAACGTGTCAGGGTAACCTGTCCTGGGTTCGAGCCCAGATGGAGTCAAGAATGAAAAATTATCAGCAAATTTCAATTAATTTTCATGTTGTAAAATTCCTTTCTTCATAAAAATAATTTAATGAAAATTTAATTTGATAAACTTAAGCCTAATTAAAAATATTAAAAATTTGGATTAAAAACCATAAATAGTTCAACAAAATAACCACAATACTGAAAAATGTAAATTTTTGTGAACGAACTTAGAAGTTAATAGTATTTTATTGAAAATTAAAATTTTTGCTTTGTGCTGCTTAGTCCACTTTTCTAAATGTGTTTCTAAAAAGTACTGCTGTGTACTGAGTTGTTGAAATTTTACTTTGCCTTATCTACTTCCTTTTTACTTACGGCAATGAAGCAAAGTTAGAGTAAAATGTATTTTCTTGTTGTCATTTTAATTTGCTTTCGATTTAACTACTTGTTTTTTACGGCATTAAAGCAAATAGAAACTGGGAATTATTTCCTTCCGAAGGTTACTTCATATTATATTCCTTCGTCAGCATTACATTCTGCTATCCAGTGTGACACAAAGAATGCTGACGAAGGCCGTAGTGGGCCAGAAAATGCATTACATTTTGCTGGTGTCTAATAATTGTAAATTTTTCTATACATAAAATATACCTCATTGCTTTCCAAAGGAAGGCTAAGGTAAAATGTAAAAAGAAAATACAATATAATAGTCTGGTAGTGCATAAAGTCATTTCTAAATTTTAGCTTTTAATGTCATCAGTTAAATTTTTAAATTTTGTATTCTCTAAAGCATTTTAGCGATCAAGATTTAGCCTTAGCTAAGCGATTTACAGAATGCGGCTCCAGGCACTAGTTAATGATTGTGCCGAGATTATTGAAAGGGTTGAGTTCTTCTTTAAGTTAATAATGTGGGGAAAAGGTTAACTTTTCTTGTAGGAGAAGGCAATTATAGGGGATGGTGATCATCGGCAAAGAGGCCTTTCTCTAAAGGAGAAGATTTCATTTATTATTTCTCATAAGTTTCAAGCCATTATAATGGTAGAGTGGTAAAAAGAGACAGCAAAGTAAAGAATTAAGGAACAGTTAAGGCTCAGTTAGCCGGGAGTAACAGTAACGTTGCAAGTCAGCTGCTTCATTTTGTTGTATGTAAAGGAATAAGAACGATTATAGTTAGCAGTAAGATGTTACGTGTCAATCTGTAAGAAATAGATTGGTCTTACTTTTTTACGGTACAGAAAAGTCAAATCATGTCACATTTACTTTGCGAAGAGGTATGTATTTAAATGGCTTACAAGTACCTTACACAAATTGTCTCAAATATGTAGGAATGTATCTTGACAAACGATTTACATGGAAAGACCATATTAAAGCTAAAAAGAAACATCTAAATATCAAAACCAAAAAAATGTATTGGTTACTAGGACCAAAGTCTCAACTTAGCCTTGAAAACAAAGTCAAGTTATACAAAGCTATTTTGAAACCGGTGTGGACCTTTGGTATTGAGTTGTGGGGAACGGCCAGCCACTCGTGGAGATATTGCAAAGATATCAATCAAAAACTTTAAGACGAATAGTAGATGCTCCGTGGTTTATGACTAACAAACAAATTCATAGAGATCTTCAGATACCTTTTGTTTTGAATGAAATAAATAAATTTAGCATACGATACATTAACCGACTTAGTAATCATCATATATTTTATTTCTAAAGCACTTTTTTTTGTCGGTTGCAAATATCTCCCATACCACCGCATCAAATTTAATGAATGATATCTCATTTGAAAGCTTATTTCTAACACTAATGACGAAAAATAATTAGAAATTGAAAAATTAATATTTTCATTGATAAAGGATTCGTACGGGCAAAAAGTTAACGATGATCATATCATTACCTCTAACATTGTATTCAAAGAAGTATTATAAAAGCATTTAAACATATGTATGTATGTTTGTAAATATGTATGATATATATTATGATTTCTTATATTTTTATACTTTTAATAAAATGTATTAAAGTTACTAAAATTTCTATTAATAATTTGCATTTTATGTTACAAAAATGACAACTAACGTTGCGAAATATTCGCAGATGTTACGTCTCAATCTGTAAGAAATAGATTAGTCTTACATTTTTACAGTTAGGTTAAGTTACTGTTACTCTCGGCTAACTGAGCCTATAGCTTTGGGAATTAGGCACTGACTCTCACCTTTTTTATAGAGCTATAGATAAAAGAAATAATACAGGTAATGTGCGACATGTGCTCAACTTTATTATACCTTTCACCACAGGTGGAAAAGGATATATATAAGTTTTTCATTCCGTTTGTAATTTCTACAATATTGATCTTAGACCTTGTAAAGTGTATATATTCTGATTCACAAATATTTATAATTCAAAGGTTAGTAAATATAATAAAAATTCAGTATTTAATTTTACTGTCCAATTTAGATTGGACTATTTACCTTCATAACAGTGTAAAATTTTCGTAATTCAGTGTTTAAAATTATCCTTATGAACAGGTTTTTGCGAATACGCTTCTTGAGAAAATTAAATGAACGCCATATTCGTGTTCAGCAGCCCCAATTTATCTTAGGAAACATCTCGATTTTGAGGTTATGGCAAAAAGTTGAAAATTTGGTAACCAATTCTATGATTAGAACTCTTTGGCGGACCCAGCATTGTACACCTTTAAAAATAAGAATACTGATTGCCAAAACTTATCTGATGCCCATTTTATTATATGGTTGTGAGCTATTTGCTAAATGTGATACAATTAGTAAAGCAAAATTAAAAGTTGCATTTAATAACATAGTCCGTTACGTGTATGGACTTAATAGGTGTTCTAGTATTACTTTGTTTTCATCTCGGCTATATGGCCTTTCTTTAAAAAATATACTGAACATGAGAGTTTTACATAAGATAATATTTACCCACAAACCTGATCATCTGTACGGCAAACTTTGTATTTCAGATATAAGCAGGGGAAAAAGAATTAGATCGTTTGGATACAACAGTTTAATTTCGGAGTGGCATTTCTACATATTCTCAATATCTCTCTGGAATTCTATACCCCATAGTTTTCAACTTTTAAGTAACGCACGAAAATTTAAGGAAAATATTTTAAAACTGTTTTCAACATAATTTGAAACATAATTATTTGAGATTAAAGTACATATGATTAAATTATTTAAATATTGTTTGATTTTAATTGATTTGCTTTATACATATATATTAAACTGTAATTAGTTATTAAGTTGTTAATTGATTAATGATTTATAATTATACACATTCTCAGTTCCATACTGCAAAATAAGACTCGTAAGTCTTGTGTATGGAGCAGTTCAATCAAATAAATATATAAAAAATAAAATGCAATTTATGAAAAAACAACATCTCATTAAAATATCATTTGTATACAGCGTTACCATATATTATTGAAAAAAATCTTGTTATCTCAGAAAAAAAAATTGTTTTCGCAAGAAAAAACTTTCTTTTTCAAAAGTGCCAAATTTTTAAAAGAAAATACCAATATGTTTTAGGAATTCATTTTATTTACAGATATAAAAAAAATTAAATATAAATTAGACATTTCTTTTGATTGCTTAAAGTTCCTACAATCACTGTTATTTGTTTCAAAAAGTTTTTTCTTCGTAAAATACCACATAAAGTTGGTATTACTAATTTGTTTCAAACACTATTTTTGTTTAAATAAATTTTTGAGGAAATACGCTTTACTTTTCGTCGGTTGATTATTTAATTGTCGTATGTAATTTGTATCCACATACGACAATTAAATAATCAACCGACGATTTGCTGTAGATATTGGTAACGACAACAATGCATAAACTAATTTTTTTAAATATGGAAAAACTTCGGACTTATCACAAATTCTTACTTTAATTACATCCTCCCAAAAACTTTCAATATTTTGCTCTTTTTGTAAATTATGTTCTGAAAAATCAAAGTGAATATCACTTACATATACAACAATTGGGAAAATAGCACATAATTGAGCAATACTTTTTTTGTAACATTTTATTACATTAAAAGGTTCTAACCTCAACTTGTTTTAGGAAGTCGCTATCAAAATCGAACCTTTTTAACAATCCATTGCAAAGTTCAACATAAAACTTTAAACAATAAACTCTTAAGTCTGTTTCACCATCTTCGAATAATTTATATGAAGCTAGTGCTAAAATAACTTCAGAACCTAAATAAATATCTTTGGGATTTTTAAGGTAAGTAAGTATTATTGTTTACATCAATTTTTTTAAAACTTCCTAAACTTATACTAAAAACTTGAAAAACTTTATATATTTATAAAAAACTTGAAAAAAATTAAAAACTTTTTGGTATCTCAAAAAACTTGCAAAAAAAGGGAAATCTTGACAAATGGCAACGCTGTTTGTATAAGAATTTTTAAAATAAAAGTAATTTCCAGAGCCGTTACAAAGTTAAATTTAAAAACTTTCCAATAAGAGAACAGAGTTGTATTTGTTTATACACTAACTGTTATAAAAGTGTCCCAATATAACAACACTGTTGTTACATTGTTTTTTGCAGACTTGAATTTGACAGTTCTCTTTTGTGCAACAATAACTATAAACAAAACAGTATTCAGTCAAAATTATCTTTGTGCGGTGTTTTTAGTGCAATTTTTTATTTGTGCGATTTGTTTTTACGCGGTAGGTATATGAAAAAAAGCATAATTGATAAAGTTATCGGCTATTTAGTTTTTTTCGACTCTTGAAACATCTATTTATTTTCTTATGCGGTAGATGAAAACCAAAAAAAAAACGCAAAAAGAATGCTCTACTTTTATACAAGAATTGTTAATTGTTATTAAGGTGAACTCTGCCGATCAGCTGTTGAAAAGTTGTTGTATTGTATAGGTATGAAAATGTGCATGGTTTCATGTTTTTTTTTGTTTTTGCAGGTGTTTTTACAATTTAGAAAAAACTGCAAAAGCAAAAAATAATAAGTTTACCTTCTCTTCATATGTATGCCACAGAATACAATGTATGCCTTGGAAGATAATATACAAATTATGTATGTCCGTATCTTTTTAATGGGAAAATCGTATTGTACATTAGGGCGGGTCGATTTTTTTTTTTTTTGAAAATCGTAATCTACATAAAATTCTCCGAAGAAACCATGGGTCTTAAATAAAATCCTTATCCGCGCCTCTCGACTTGAAAATTTATATGCCCGCATATGCAAAAAAAAATATTTTTTTGAAGAAATAGCTTTTTCCAAAAAGAAATCGAATTTTTTGAATAAAATTGTTTAGTAAGGTTGTTCTTTTGCACTTTATATTTTTTTTACATTAAAAAAATTTTCACCCAAGTAAAAAAATTTTCAAGTCGAGAGGCGCGGATTAGGATTTTATTTTAGACCCATGGTTTCTTCCGAGAATTTTCTTAGAATTTTATGTAGATTACGTTTTTGTTATAACATTTTTAACTTTTTTTTCATCCATACAAATCGACCCGCCCTATTGTACATACATACTTCTAAACATACTGTTAAATGTGCTCTGTGCTGTTGAACTAAAACCGCATAAAAAATTATTGAAGAAACATTTTATTATGAAATTCACTTATTTGCAAGACGTAAAATTATATTAAAAAATACAACAAATTACGGCTGAACTCTTGTTTACGGAGCACACGAAGAAAAATATGCCACCTGATACAGAATTAAAAAACAAAAAACCAAAATGTAAATTTAAGGGGCTGAGGCCCGTGGGCCCCCTGGATCCAAAAAACCGCCCCGCCTTTTAAGAGGTATGTGTGGGTACTCAAAATAAAGGTAATTTGTACACGATTGCAAATATGTTTTTTTTGTATTTTCCCCTCTCGGTTCATTTAAGTATCTTTAAGATGTGTGAAACTTTAGTGAGCGATGCCGGTATTTGTTATACCATAGAGGAGAAGGCCGGCTACGCAAAGAGCTTTGGTTAGCGAAGCTGATATTATACATAGCATAGAGGAGAAAAATCTTGCGCACGGACAAAGGCCGGCTATGTTGAGAAGCTTTAGCTAGCAAAGCCGATATTTATAAGAATTTGGAGGAGAAGCTTTAGTTACAAAAAAAAATCGCACGATTAAACAAATGAATATAATAACAGCAAAATATTTACAATCGTTAGGAAATTTCCTTTAATTTGAGTCTCCTTTTAGTTTTTTTTAATTCCAGAGCGGGTCCATTTTTTTCGTGTCCCGTTAACTGTAGTTTTCCCCAAATCATCTATTTAGGGGATGCATTAAATAAATTAAATAAAAAAAGAAAAATTTATTAGAATGTTTTCTTAGCTTGACCATCAATTGAAGATGTATAAATGCTTGTGGGTGATGAAATTAAATGTTCAAGTTTTTATTGATTGATTCAACTGCTCGCCTGATAACCTGACAAACAGTGGTGTGCTGAAAATTAAAAAAGTTAAACGCAAGAATTTGGAAGTTGTTATTAATTAATTTTAAATCTAATTTTAATATTTTTTATTATAAAATTCTGTTTAATAGAGAAATATTTGTATCATGTTTTTCATAAAATTCTTTTATTACAGAAATCTTATTAAAAACGAGTTTAACAATTCTTGCGTTATACGTTTTCAATTTCCAGCACACCCCCTGATAATTAGACAAGTTCTGAAAATCCAATTCGAGTGAAATTAAAATCGAAAAAAATGTCAAAAAGATCCGGTTTTAAAAAATCAAAAATCCCTTTTGCATACTTCATATTTTTTGTTCAACTTACCTTTGCCATAATTACGTTTAAAATTAGGAAAAGCTACGGTAATTATTAAATAAGTTTAATTAGAAATCTCCATCTATTTCAATTTCACTCGATTTCCAGAACATAACTGAATGTTAAAAAGCTCCCTTTTAAGCTATAAAGCCTTTTTAGTGTCTAGTTATTTTTTCATTGTTCTCTGATCTGCACAGGTGAGAGGTGGTACAATAAAATGCGTATTAAGGTATTTTCACATTCCTAGACTATTACGACAAGATTTATTTCAAGCATAATTTAAAGGTAACTTTATTAAGTTTTCTTTTTACAATCGCATTCTTTTTTAGGATTTTTATTTTATACATTTTTAATGACTATAATTTTATTTTCAGAAATATTACTTGAAAATGAAAAAGAGAAACAACAAATTAGAGAGGAAGGTTATTTCCGTTGAGACTAAAACTGAAATCTTAGAACAACTGGCAAAGGGTGAAGGATCAACAGCTCTTGGAAGAGAATTTGGATTAAATGAATCCACTATAAGAGCAAAACAAAAACATGCAGGAAAAATAAATACTTCTGGTAGAGAATTCGAATTAAGTAAATATACTGCAAGAACAATACAAAAACGTGCAGGTGAAATAAATACATCTAGTAATTGTAGCACAAACATAATCGCTAAACGAGCATCGTATTCCAGAAATATTAGCCCTGAAAAGAATACGGACAAAAACGATGTGAATAGGAAGGTTATATCCTTAGAGACTAAGATTGAAATCTTGGAACGGCTGGCAAAGGGAGAAGGATCCACAGCTCTTGGTAGAGAATTTGGATTAGGTGAATCCACTGTAAGAGGCATTCAAAAACGTGCAGATAGAATAATAAAAAAAAGTAATCGTAGCACAAACGAAAGCGCTAAACGATCGTCGTATTCCAAAAACATAAGCGTAGAAAAGAAAACGAGCAAAAACCATGTCAAGAGAGGAACTAAAACTAAAATTTTAGAACGATCGGCAAACGGTGAAGAATCCATTGCTGTTGGTAGAGAATATGGATTATGTGAATTCAATGTAAGAGGAATACAAAAACGTGCAAGCGAAATAAATACTTCTTCTTGTAGAGAATTTGAATTAAGTAAATACACTGCAAGAACAGTACAAAAACGTTCACGTGAAATAAATACATCTATTAATTGTAGAACAAACGAAATCGCTAAACGGGCATCGTATTCCAGAAACATAAGCCCTGAAAAGAATACGGAGGAAAACAGTGTGAATAGGAAGGTTATATCCTTAGAGACTAAGATTGAAATCTTGGAACGACTGGCACAGGGTGAAGGATCCACAGCTCTTGGTAGAGAATTTGGATTAAGTGAATCCACTGTAAGAGGAATACGAAAACGTGCAGATAGAATAAAAATAAAAAGTAATTGTAGAACAAATGAAAGCAATAAACGATCATCGTATTCCAAAAACATAAGCGTTGAAAAAAATACGGCCAAAAACCATGTCAAGAGAAAGGTTATTTCCTTAGAAACAAAGACTAAAATTTTAGAACGATTGGCAAACGGTGCAGGATCAATAGCTGTTGGTAGAGAATTTGGATTATGTGAATCCACTGTCAGAGGAATACAAAAACGTGAATTTGAAATAAATACATCTAGTAATTGTAGCACAAACGAAAGCGCTGATCGAGGATCGCATGCAGAAAACATTTTGGTAGAGAAAGTGGAAATGGCGCTCATTTTGTGGATTCAAGAATCACTTGAGAAAGGAATTGCCATTAACAAAGAATTAATAAAAGAGAAAGCTATACGGTTTTATAATCAGCTTAATGATTTAGAGCCGTATTGTTCTTCGTCTCACATGGGGAGCTCTAAATTTTCTGCAAGCAATGATTGGTTAACAGCCTTTTTTAAACGGCATGCACTTGACAGTCTTAAGATATTTGGCGAGACTGCATTCGCTGATGGATCATCCACTAAAAATTATTCTAAAGTGTCAGAAAATTTTATTGAAGATGATGATGATTCTTGTGAGGATCCCCTTATGATTAACAAATCACTGCCCCCATGCGCTCTACAAGACTCTTTCAACGAAAATTATCTTTTCGAAACAGTAAATAATAATGAAGCCTCAAGCGATAATTACACAATAAGCAACGGAACAGATATTAGTGAACCCGAACAAATGACTGCAGATAGCATCAGTGTAGGACTTCAACTTTGCCATAAATTAGAATCTCATTTTCTCGCAATCGATACAAATTCTGAAAGATCTTTAAAATTTCAAAAGGAGCTTCAATCTTGTTTATCTGTCTACCGAGACATATACAAGCGTCTTATAAAACAACAGTCGTCGAAAAAATTTAATACCGTTGCACTATCCTCTTCAAGTGAAGAAAGCGATTTTTAACCAGTTATCCACAAGATAGATCGCATACTGTCAAACAACGAAGGATAATACATAGTTGAAAAGTTTTGTAGGTGTAAAACAAATGCATATGGATTTACATACGCGTTAGTACACAGGAAAAATTAAAAATTGTCTCTAATCACCAAATTTATAGAATCAAGCAAACAATTTGTTGATTTTGCACCTTAATTTATTTACAAAATGAAATACTAAAAATTGTAAAAATTTAATATTATGAATATTTTTTTTTTTTTTAATAAATGATATTTTTAATATTAATTTAAAAAAAAATATCAAAAAACCAAGGCCCATTGAAAAGGTCTGCGCTAGAAGCCTGATGATCATTGTTTATGTTCTTTTTAGTTGTCAAAAATTGTTTACATTTTGCTTACATGTGCATGTGTACGTTTGTTTACGTTTATGGTATGCCACACATATACATTTTTTCCTTTTGCTTTGTATATGTGGCAGTAAATTTTTGACAACTAAAAAGAATCGTTTTTTGTTTTTGTACAAGTAAGCATACCTGATAGATAGGCCTTGCAAAAAACTTTACCTTTTAAAACAACATGTGTTAATTGATTTAATTACATATAGCTCAGGTTTTGACAATTCCCAACAACGAAAAAATCAATTAAGGTTTTTTGTTATTTAACTAATATTTAAATTAGAAATTAGTTTTAAAACTAAAATGTTAACTAAATCAAAATTATATTTTTAAATTTCTTTAAACAAAAAAAAAATAATTGATTCAATCGTCACATTAATTAAATTGAAATACTTTTTAAACAGTTTTATCAAATGAGAATGTTAATATATTATTTAAAAACATTTGTATCTCTTTTTTTTAAATCAGAATAAGCAGGTTTGAGTTATTTTTTAAGTAAGTCTGGGTTCACACTATGAAAGTTTTCTTTCTGAAAGTCTGAGTTTATTGGTGAGAGGGAAAGAGAACATGCTTTTCTTCTCTCCTCTCTCACCCATAAACTCAGACTTTCTGAAAGAAAACTTTCATAGTGTGATTCCAGACTAAAGGCTCAGTTAGCCGGGAGTAACAGTAACGTTGCAAATCAGCTGGGGGCTACTCTATTGCGATGCGAAGGAAAATTGTAGCAAATCTAGCGATTGGTACTCTTCAATACGTTTGTGCATGTGTCTTTCGCATCTTTGAATTTTTTTTCCTTTCATAAATCGTTACTTTATTTTATTTAAATTTTCCAATTTCAAATATTTTTACACACTGGCTTTTCATGACTGTAAATCCGCGCCATTTTTAATTTTTATTGCCACTATCGCTTCGTTTTCAGAAAATTTTGCGAAAGTGATAGAGAGTACCAAGTTGGCATTTAGCTTTCGCATCGCAATAGAGAGTAGACCCCCTGCTTCATTTTGTTGTTTGTAAAGCAATTTGAACGATTATATCAAGCAGTAAGATGTTACGTCTCAATCTGTAAGAAATAGATTGGTCTTACATTTTACGGTAAGGTTACTGTTACTCCCGGCTAACTGAGCCTTAAGAATTTTATGCGGTCCCTTTTCACCGGAGAATATGGAAAGTTAGATAACAATTTTAAGAAAATGTTGATTTTAAAATTTTTTTCATACAAATCTTTTTTTTTTAGAATAAAACTAACAGTATAAAATAATATTTTACATCATACAAGAATAACTGCATTGGTACACAATTTTTTAAAAAGAAGGACTAGAAATGTTGTAGAAAGTTTTATAATGTTTATAGAAATTTTGAATTACCCGTGTATAATATTCTATAATTGCAAAAAATTTAATAAAAAAATCTTTATCTTGTTTAGTTTAAGCTCAAAACAATTTTGGATGGATTTTAACTACCGATTCACATAAATAGTGGTTTTTCATCTTACATAAATTTCAAAGCTCTCCAGAATTCTGCTAAATACACAGTTTAGCCAGTTAATGCAAAATTGCAATATTTTAAAGCCGTTATAAAAAGTTGACTGGATACTCGTTTTTAAAGTAGAAATTACACACATTTTAAGACTTTTCTTTGTTACAAGATTTATAAGCGATTCATAATGATTCATTTGAAAGTAAGCTCTGTAATAATGTTTTTGGCCAAATTAGGATTTTATTATTATGTATTCTGTTAATAAATAAAAAAATAAAACTGACTTACCGTTTTTTGAAGAAATTTGTTGAAATTTTTCACTTAAATATTAATTACAGATTTTCACACACATACATACATACATATATACACAATTAGATATTTACATAAATCATTAATTAAATTTAATATTCCAATATAAATTTTTACTGCCATTTGCATAAAAAAAACTAATTTAAAATCTATTTTAAGGAAAATTTCTATGAAAATTTAAACAATCAAATTATTTTGCTTTTTCCAGAATATTAACGCATTACTATAGATGGAAAAAGGGTAAATATCCGATTAGTAAATACCAAGTAAATAGGAAAAATTGGGTAAGAATTGGTAAATACCCTAGTATTTACACGAACGGTGTGATTAACATTTTGTGCAAAATTTAATAACAAATCTTCAATTAATTTAATCAATATTAGCTTGACTAATAAACACATACTCCGGTTTATTATAGTTTTAGTGCAATTTAACCAGCTTTTTAATAGTTAAAGACGTTTTTAAAAAAGTTTGAAATTAAATAAAGTTTGTTAATGATTGCATTATCATTTGTGTTTTATAAATACAACAAATAAATTCCCAAAAAATAAATAAACCTAGACATCAGGTAAAATCTCGGTAGGATCCCATCTATATTCATTACGATATCAAATAATCCAAAAAAGATTACATTAAATTATCGGAAAATAATCATCACTGATCCTATATAATAAAAAGATAATGCAACCGTTAGGCAAAAATGTCTTAAGTAAAAAAAATGCATTTTGAGATTTTGTTTGGGTTAAACTCATTTTCTTTTTCAATAACTTAGGTGTAGGACAACTGCTTCCAATCATTTGCTCTTAAGATAAAAATTAAATTGGGATAATCTAGTTTACCGACGCAGCTTAGATTAAAAAAAGTACCTAGGGTGATAGAATATTGAAAAATAAGAAGAATATTAAAGTGAAAAAAGTGGCGCAAACGCAAAGTTTTTGATTTATGGACCTACAAAATTTTCACTAAATTTTTGAACGAATATGGCAAATATTGTATCAGTTTAAAGCTTTTGAATAGATCTTCTTGTACATATATGTATACAATATATAATTTTTAATTTGTAATAAGGCGTTTCAACACAGCAAGGTCTTCAAAATGGTGCGTACCTGCCGCATCCTTATAGTAATAAAACTTTGGTCAAAACTGATTTAAATTATCAATAAAATACTCTTTCTAATTAACAAACTGTAAATTTTTTCATTGTGTTTTATAAGCATCCCAAGGTACGTTAGGATTCAGAAAAATCTTTAAAATATCTTGAACAACAACGATTTTTTTATCATATCTTGCCAACTATTATATAAATCGCCAAAAAGCGCCATGTCGCCAAATCGAAAATAAGGTCGCCAAACAAGTTAGAAAATCACCAAGTTTGGCAAGAAATCGCAACATTGACAACCCTGTTTGTTTTTGCTTTCAAGGTTATTTTTTGGCGTTGTATTGGGTTTTACAATTGGAGCCCTAAAATAAGATCTGCAATAACTAGCGTTCGCTATTGCCAAGTTCCGATTTTAATTTCGTTTTCACATTTCCTTTTCTTTAGGTTTTTTACATATGGAAATAATATTAAGATTTACCCAACACACGATCGCCATCAATGGATTTGGACATGCGTATGTACATATGTATGTACGTATGTACGTTTTTCATTTTTCTACATTCATAACCTTTTTTAAATAAAATTTTAATTTTACATTCATAACCTTTTTTAAATAAAATTTTAACCCGGCTTTATTAAGAAGCGATTTTAAACAAAATTTGTATGATTTAAAAAGACAAAAACACAAATTATTACTTTTTTTTCATTGCAAACTTCTATTCAAGTAAATTTGCTAAACTTTAACTAACGACCGCCATTAACTTAGCATTTTTTTCTTCTCTTTGCACTAAAAAAAACACTTTGAAGCATTGAATTTTGCTCAACTTCATTTTGGCACTTTTAATATTATTAATGCTAAATAATTGAACTTATACTTTATTTATTTTAAAGCTTATGCATTGCTGAATATTTTAATACTAAATTTAATAACACTTATTAACTTTAAACAATTAAAAACATATAAAATATTTAGAGCAAACGGACAACCGGCGTATTTTAACAAGAAGAAAACGAAGACTAAAAAATTTTCCTGTTGATATTATAAAGAGATGCCAGATGAGTTCAGTACTAGTTGCCTGATTAATTAATAGAACCGGAAATTGAGAAAACGGTTACTGTTGTGTTATTTTTAAACACAAAAATCACAAAAGTTGCTGTTAATGTTTGAGATATTTACTTTGGTTTAAAAATTCATTTAATTAATAAATTAACTTTTTTAAATTTATTAGTAGGTACATATAATATTTCGTTAAAAATTTGGTTTTTTCGTTTATTTTTACAATTTTTTGAGAGGAGTTTTCTTTTGTTCTCAGTTGTCCGAACTTTAAAAAATAAATTTATTTGATTTTTGACGCTTGTTTTAATTATTTTCTAATGTTTGGCATTACATAGTACAGTACACGCTCGGAAATTCGAATTATTCGAATTTCTGAACGGTTTTTTTATACAAAAATTTAGGTAAATTTGACCATAAAGATATAAAAAACTATGCTTTTATTAATTTTAGTTTATTTAACATAAAAACTATAAAAAACTTAACGAAATAACACAAAAAATAACAATTCAGTTCATTTCACTTTATTTACTTTATTTTACAAACACTAAAAAACAGACTTTCAAACTCTAACAACATCAACAAGATCTGTAAATCATCTTTTAAAATGGGATTCCCCTTTTTACTTCGTATTTGGTTAAACTAAATTGTCAAAATTTTAGTAATTACAATAAAAAGAAAAACCGCTCGGAAATTCGAATTTTGGATTCTAATTTTAGAATGCCAAATGTAATGAAATTACTGATTCGAATTTCTGGAAATTCGAATTACCGAGAGTTCGGATTTCTGAGCGTCTACTGTATATACATATGTATTACGTATTTATGTAAATAATAAGGGATCAGTTAATATATATTTTTTGAGCGCTTTTAAAATATTTTTACCAATTATTATTGCTTTGAACTTAAATTTTCATTAATAAGTTACTCTGCTTTTTTCATTAATAAGTTACTCTGCTTTCATATTAAAATAATAATGCAACTTACATATATGCAAATAACACCGAAACCTCCAGATTTGAAGAGTATTTCATTAGTCCATTTTCAATGTATGAACAACTTATATTACGAACTTCTTTGTGAATAAATTTATAAAAAATATCGAACAAACTAATTTAATGACCACTCTGCTTCTATTAAAAAGCAAACACTTTTCATTTATATTTCTTCGATAATTTTTTTTTTTGACGACCGGAATATACATATTGACAACTAAAAAGCTCTTACAAAAGAGAAAGAAAAAGAACATGTATCCGACTAGAAAACAACGAAATTTTTAACACATTTTCCATTGACTTTTTCATTTTAAATTTAACACCTTCCGACAAACTTTCGTCTTACTAAAATAAAATAAGCTTTGGTTCTTTAGATAAAGCCTCCTTTCTTCAAAAAAAACTAATAAATAAATACACATATTTATTTTTTAAATTAATTAAACACCATACCGGATCAAGAGCTTACTCAACTTGAAAAAACCGCGAACAAAATGACAGTCTAATAAGAGATAAGCAGAGGTGAGTTTTTATATTTTAACTGTTATATTAGATTACCAGTTGTAGCAACTCTGTTTTTATTTTGTTTATTACTTTTGCAGATTTGTAGATATGACAGTTCTTTTGCATACAACAACTACTACCACCACAGTAAACAAAACAATATACAAAAAATCCTTTTTTGTTAAAATTTTTATATTTATTGTTTTTTCAATTTTTATTAATTAAAATTATAAGGAAATTTGAAGAATACATAAATTCATTGCTGTTTATTGGTTAAAATATAAATTTGTTAAAGATTTGAATGAAACTGTTAAACTATTTGTATAAAAATAAATTTGGAAAACAGGAATTGTTTTGTTTTTCGCCAAGGCAAGGTATCATTTTTGTGTGGCATTTTATAAATGGCAACCAATTAAAATAATTATTTTTTATCTATACCCAAACAAGAACAAAGGATTTATTCTTTAATATTGAGTTTTCTAGTGGAAAGAAAATGTAAGTATTAGTAAATTTTTATTCAACAAAATTATATCTACCTATTTGTTCTTTAAAAATTACAAAATAATTTTTGTTTTAATTGATTATTTATTAAAGGGAGTATGTATTATATTGTACAAGTTCTACGATGGCTTAAATATTTTTAATTGTGCATGTTTCCTGTCCAGAAGGGAATAAATTAATTCGTTTTTTATTAAAATATTGCAAATTTGTGGAAAAATATTTATTTTTTATTAACATGTTAAATTTTAATTAGTTTGTAGAAAAATTAAAGTTTCCAATTGGGTATGCATATTCTTAAGTGTTAAAGAAATTTTAAATTTAAGCCTATTGGGCCAATATTATTTTGAATCAAATCAACATTCCGCCAACTTTTTGTGTAATCCAAAAACCAAAACCAAAATCGGCTATGCCAAATCTTAAATAGCCTGCAATTCGAAAGGGCATAAGAGCTAATAAAATGCATATACATATGTAAGTAACCACCTACATATGTAACCATCTAAAAAATTAGATACCAATTTAAAAAACGAAAAATTTACAAAATGAAACAGTTTTAAAAAATCTTTTATTTAATCTTTATAAGAGGATTTTAATCATTCATTAACAGAGATTCCACAATTCTTTATTGCATGAAATTTATTTTACTTACCAAGTTAAACAATGTGCATTAAATGGGAGGTGTGGCTATTATTTAATTGTTTTATTAATGTTTGTATAAAATTCGGCATTATACCTAGCTTGTCATTATATAAAGCAAATTATCTAAAAATGCTTGTCAATACTTTTGTTAATTATATTTTTATCTGCTATGTTCAAGCTAAAAACCATTTTTAGACATCAAATTATATTTATGTGCTGTTTACACAACACACACAAGTGACTAAACGTGTAGTAAACTTTATATGGAAAACACTCAAAAACCTGAGTGCTTTTCATATAAATTTTACTACACGTTCAGTCACTTGTGTTGTGAAAACAGCACATTAATGGGATCTTAAACAAATATTCCCCCATATTTTTGAAATTATAAGTTATACTTTAAAAATTTAAAACTTTTTCTTCTAGCATTTTTCTAATTTTAACACTTCCTCACCATGGCCTTACCAATGAATTCGTATGTTAACACTTCAACAAATATCCAATACAATAAGCAACTTCCTTTTACCATAATACCCATCACAGAAGGTGCCTTAAATAATAATGCAACCGATATGCAAACAACACAGAAACCTCCAGATTTAACATTTCATTGTATGTGTTGTGAAGAGTATTTCATTAGTCCATTTTTAATGTATGAACATCTAAATACCAAACATTCTAATTTGCCAGAAGCCCAAGAATCCGAAGAGGAAGTAGATGATAATAAAGATTATAGTTGGGTATTTGAACCGGTATGTGAATTGTTGGCACCTGAAGAAGGTGGGCCAAATCAAGCGCAAGAAAATGGTCACGCTGCAGAAGAAGTCGAGGATGAGGATACAGATTCAGATGATTCTGATTCAGACGATGACTCCAGTACAACATCTTCTTCAAGCTCATCTTCTTCATCCTCGGACACCACTACAAACACGAACAGTAATACAAATACCCAAGATGAAATGACCAGAGATTCGGCTGTATTGGAAAAACCTTCATTAACTATGGATGACAATACCACGATGGAAGTAATGGAGGAGGCTGCTTATGAGGAAGTAGAGGCAGTTTCTTTACACTCACAATATTCCCAAAATAATACCATTCAATTAAAAGTAGCTGATCCCAGAGAATCAACATCTATAATACTTTTAAATACCCCTCCGGCAAAGAATAATTTAACACCCTTGTTGTCTCAGCCAGTGAGAAGAGGTAGAGGTCGCCGCAGTGCTGCCCAACAAGCGGCAATTGAAATGTCTTCTTTAATAAGTGGTGAACCGAAGTGTTTTCAATGCAGTCATTGTGAGGCCAGTTTTCCAAGTGCTGGAGATCTGTCGAAGCATGTAAGGTGTCACATTACCAATAAACCTTTTCAGTGTTCTATTTGCGAAAAGACTTTTACCCATATTGGCAGTTTAAATACACACATACGCATACACAGCGGTGAAAAGCCTTACAAATGTGAGATGTGTTCCAAGGCTTTTACTCAATCTAGCAGTTTAATGGTCCACCTAAGGTCTCACTCTATTAAGAAACCTCATCAGTGTCATCTGTGTGATAAGGGCTTCGTAAACTCCACTTCGCTAGTTGTTCATTTAAAGACACATAAGGATGGTGCTCGTTATTCTTGTTCAGAATGTGATAAAAGTTTTAAGCATGAAGCTCAACTTAAAGAACACATGCGTATGCATAATCAAACCCTTGTTTATCAGTGCTCCATATGTCGTAATGCTTTTGCCAGCTCTTCGGAATTGGTCCAACACATGAAGTGTCATATGGGTGAGAAACCTTTTACTTGCTCTATATGTGATCGCTCCTTTACCCAGTCAGGCAGTCTTAACATACACATGAGAATTCATACGGGAGAGAAGCCTTTTAATTGTAAGCTTTGTAATAAATCCTTCACACAGGCCTCCAGCTTAAGTGTGCACATGAAAATACATTCGGGAGAAAAACCATTTCCCTGTCACATTTGTGGCAAATCCTACAGTCAAGTAACTTATCTCAACAAACATATACAGCATCATGTAGAGGCTCAAAAACAAGGACTCGAACCAGCATGTCCAGTTCCCAACGAAACACTACTGTGCATTGTGTGTGGTGATTTACATCATGATTCCAATTCCCTAGCATTGCATGTGACCCAAAGGCATTCCGCGCTTTTGCATAATATAAAAGAAAATCATCAAGCCAATAGTGCAGACATTTCGGAAGAAGAGCGCTTTCTGCAGGAACAACAATACATACAGCAGATGCAACTGTTAATGCAAATGCAGCAGCAAATGATAAAACATACACAACAGCAGCAATTGCAAAATAGTCAACAAATGCAGCCCATGGAGGAGGAGGAGGAGGAGGAAGTTGATGAAGAGGAAAACGAAGGAGAAGAAGAGGAGAAAAATGTAACTTCACAAAACCCCCAAAATATAGAAGAAAGTAGTGAAGAGCTTGAAAAAGATGATTTGGAGGAACGAACAGAAATATTAAAAGATAATAATTTGTTAAATTATGAAGCTTTTGAAAATGAACCGGCACTGGAAGCTGAAGAAGAGGATGAAATGGATGAGGGTTTAGAAGATGAGGAAGCAGAAGTATATGGGGAGCAAAATATATTACAAAACAATGTTAACAATCATATAACTTACGGCAACGAATCGGAATTTGAAGAAGACGACGACGAAGATGAGCAAATAAATGACATAGAAATGTTAGAAGCAGATAATGATATTCATCTAAACCCCAACAATGTCAATAATAGTTTTATGTCCGATTTGAAAGACATTGAAACGTCGGAATATACATTTTTAGAGGAAGCTGAATATGATGATTATGACGATTATGCAGCCGAAGAAGAAGTAGAAACTGAGGAGTAATATTAAGCATATAACATACATATAGCATTTTATGTTATTTTAACTTTATTTAAAATTCGAGTAAAATGTTAGTTTAATCTTAAACAATTAAGATTGAAAATTATTTATTATATCTATGTATGTATAATATTTGAACAATTTAATTGTTTACTTAATAGTATTATTCTTGATACTTTTAGTTATAGAAGCTCATTTTAAGTATTTTATATAAGTTATGTTTTTACGGAATTTATGATAAGTTTTCCTTATTTTAAGTATCATTTTATAAACATATTAAGAATAACCAGTTTGCTTAATTTACAATTAAGTTTTAAAGATCAATAAATTAAAGAAAAAAAGTTTGTATCGAAAAAGTTTGACTTTTGTATTCTCTGAATCTTGTGTTTTTAAATAAAATAATTTCATATCAAAAATTAATTTCAATTTTTGGGAATACAAAATTTAATTTCAAAAGATTTTGTTGTTCGTGCTTAATTCCCAGTCTTTATCATTGATAAAAACACTTGAAATTTATTGTTGATGGGATAAGCTATTCCTATGCGCATTTCACTGGTTGCTTAGGCCAGATCGTCAGGAAACTTCATCCATAAAGATTTTAGAAAAACTGAAGATATTAAACCAAATAAAACTGTTAAACGTATAAGACTTATAGCAACAGTTCTACTTGTAATAATATCAAAGCTTAAACAAAACACATCAACAATAAAAAGTGGGTTTATCTCATCTTACATTCCCCACTACAATTAGTTGAAATTGGGTGCGTTCGTAAATGCATCACTGCGCTGCATCAGTGATTTCAAGTGGTTATATTTTTATCAGTGAAGTAAATGTGGACCAAAAAATTGTGAAATACTCCACAAAAATAATTGTCACACAATAATTTTTTTTTTTTTTTTACTTTGCTTAAAAACTAAAAGTTTTTGGCTAACTATCTAGAGTTATATTGCCAGGGTATCACACGGTTTGTTGGAGCCTCATCCACAAGTCCTCGATCGACCTAGACCTTCGTATAGGAAGGCGAAGAGCTTCCAGATTAAGCTCCAGAGTATATCTTGTCTCCACAGTAAAACGTCTGAGTTATTTCCTTGGTACTCCACCAGTAAAACGTCTGAGTTATATTGGTTCTCCACCAGTCACATGAGTTATTAATGGTTCTCCACCAGACAAAACCTCAAATTGAGGTTAAAAACGATTGCATATAGTTAATGCAGATACCGCAAAAACTGTAACTCGGTACAGTTATACGACGCCGAAACACCAACCAATGCGGGGTGACAACGCAAAACGCAACAAAAGCAGACAAACAAAAACGACCTGTTTGCCCTTAAGAAATAATGACAAAAAGCGCGAGCTGCTTCTCCACTCAGAGCAGTTTTACGAGTCGTCACACAATAATAAAACTTTTTATTATTCTTTAAGGCCCAACCACAATGTGATTAAGTTGGCTTCAGCGAATGAGCGAATACATGTAAATTATATGAAGCAAACCATTTTGAACTTAAGGAAACTTTTTGCTAAGTTAAATGAAACTGTCATTTGCTTAAGCAATGTGCGATTTTAATCGCACATTCCGTACGGAATCAAAGGTATTTTGTTTTTGTTTTCTTTAATACATTTGAGAGACATTTTGTTAATTTTTGACAGTAGGTTAAGCAAGACTATGCATATTATGGTTGAGCCTTTAATCGCCATTAAAAAAAGTTTGCTTTTCTGATGCAGCGCAGTGATGCATTTACGAACGTACCCATTCTCTCAACATTAATTGTAGTTGTAAGTAGGTTAAGAAAAACCAAATAAAAACAACAACAACTTGCAAAAGATGCTGTCAATTAAGTGTTTTTTTAGGCCGTGCACTTGCCTGTTTATTATCAAAAAGTAATTTCAATTTTTGGGAATACAAAATTTTAATTTCAAAAGATTTTGTTATTCTTGCTTAATTCCCAGTCTTTATCATTGATAAAAACACTTGAAATTTATTGTTGATGGGATAAGCTATTCCTATGGGGAATGTAAGATGAGATAAACCCACTTTTTATTGTTGATGTGTTTTGTTTAAGCTTTGATATTATTACAAGTAGAACTGTTGCTATAAGTCTTATACGTTTAACAGTTTTATTTGGTTTAATATCTTTAGTTTTTCTAAAATCTTTATGGATGAAGTTTTCTGATGATCTGGCCTAAGCAACAAGTGAAATGCGCATAGGAATAGCTTATCCCATCAACAATAAATTTCAAGTGTTTTTATCAATGATAAACGGGCATGTTCTATAAATCGAAATGAAGTGGAATTGAAATCGAACGAGATTTTTATTTCAATTATTTACAAAATTACTGTAGTTTTTCTCGTTTTTAAGAGCCGTTCCTGTAAATATAATTGGTACTCAAAGTATGCAGTATATAAAAAGGAATATTTTCATGAACTTTCTTTACAGGCTCGTTTTTAAAATTTGTTCGGTTTTAAATCCACTTCAGTTCAATTTACAGAACATACCCGAAAGACTGGGAATTAAGCACGAATAACAAAATCTTTTGAAATTAAATTTTGTATTCCCAAAAATTGAAATTACTTTTTGATAATAAACAGGCAAGTGCACGGCCTAAAAAAACACTTAATTGACAGCATCTTTTGTAAGTTGTTGTTGTTTTTATTTTGTTTTTCTGAACCTACTTACAACTACAATTAATGTTGAGAGAATTTCAACTAATTGTAGTGGGGAATGTAAGATGAGATAAACCCACTTTTTATTATTGATGTGTTGTGTTTAAGCTTTGATATTATTACAAGTAGAACTGTTGCTATAAGTCTTATACGTTTAACAGTTTTATTTGGTTTAATATCTTTAGTTTTTCTAAAATCTTTATGGATGAAGTTGCCTGATGATCTGGCCTAAGCAACCAGTGAAATGCGCATAGGAATAGCTTATCCCATCAACAATAAATTTCAAGTGTTTTTATCAATGATAAAGACTGGGAATTAAGCACGAATAACAAAATCTTTTGAAATTAAATTTTGTATTCCCAAAAATTGAAATTATTTTTGATAATAAACAGGCAAGTGCACGACCTAAAAAAACACTTAATTGACAGCATCTTTTGTAAGTTGTTGTTGTTTTTATTTTGTTTTTTTAACCTACTTACAACTACAATTAATGTTGAGAGAATTTCATATTTCGAACCCACGTTTAATTTCTAGTTATTCGATTTTGATGTTGTAGTAAAACTCTTATTTTCGAAAATAAAACGTTTCTAAAGTTTTTCAAATAATATTTTAATCTACAACGATGTAGTCCTTTTTTATTGTATTTTGATTGTTATGACAAATTACCAACTAGAGTTATAAAAAAAATTAACCGATTAAAGGAAAACGTATTTAATGCTTCTGTTTCAGCAGATCTAAAGGATAATTTTATTAAAACTTCTTCGTCTACAAAAAAACAAGAACTCAAAAATTACTAAAATTTATTTGACAGCATTTTCGACCGTTATTCAGTTTTACAGTTTTCATTCAAAATGTATAAACTTTAATAAACGTTTTTTAAGTACATATAAACGTTTAAAATAAAGAAAATATCTAACTGAATTTATAATATGTATTAACAAAAATGTTAGGCAACTCCTTTATTCACCCTTATCGTGGTTGGCAAATTTTAAATACGCTTGCGACTGTTTGGCAATATATTAAAGGAAATAAGTTCACGTTATTTTTAATCTATTACCAAACAGTCGCAGTCGTATTTCAAATTCGCCAACCACGATAAGAGTGATTATAAACTATCTGTTAAGCCAGACTCTGATCGGCAGGAAAAAAATATCTTTATGTAAGCCCAACATCAATACCATATGCTAGGCAATTCTTAGCAACATTGGTCTTTAGGGGGCTTCAATTTACAATTTAGTTTTGGCACGCCCCTTTTTCATCTTTTTTCTCCGCACACAGGCCAAAAATCCGAAAAGAATTTTGAAATTCTGTTTTCAATGTTAGTTAAGCGATTGACTTTTGCACTCACGTTCTAAGAACAGGCATTTCATTTTTAGTTTTTATATAAAAATGAATTACCTATGCTCGCCTTGGTAAAATTACCTAGATTATTTTTTTTTTTTGGTGTGTGTAAAATTCTCTAATTATTTAATATTTTAAAAACAATTTTTTTTTTTTTGGAATTTTCCTTTTTTCAGTTAACATATTTTAACGATTTTTTGATTTTAATTGCTTTTTGTAAAAAGACAAACAGGAGTGTGCTGAAAATCGAAAACGTAAAACGCAAGAATTTAGAAGTTATTTTAAGTACACTTTTAATCTAATTTTCATAATTTTTGTTATAAAATTCTATTTAATAGAGAAATATTTGTCATAAAATACTTTTATTACAGAAATGTTTTCAAAAAACGACTTTTAAAATTCTTGCGTTTTTCGTTTTCGACTTCCAGCACACTTCTGTTTGTCTTTTAACAAAAAGCAGAACATTTTTTTATGAAAAAATTTATTTCGTACATTTATATTAAGATTTTCTTTATTTATTTTAAAGTCGGCAAACTCTTATACATAGAAGGTCATACTAAAAACTACATACTTGAATTTAAACAAAAATGTTAATTATAAAAGGGATTATAAGTAATCCAATGGGCTCTTGTTTGTTCCTGTTCACTTTTGTGCGAGGTAAATAATGATTTATAAACATCACTAGCTTTCGGATCTTTTGCAACACTATAATCGGTTTTTAAGCGTTTCAACTCAGGATCCTCTAAAGCGCCAGAAGTAGCACCTAAACGTTTAGGATAAGCAACAATTTTTGTTTTTATAGATTGTAATGAAACAGGTGAGGACAAAGAATTTCCATTGTGTTTTGCTTCATTTTTACTTGACGCATCCGCGGCTGTTTTACTTGTTGAAGGTAATTCGTTATCTGTAGATTTGTCAGATTTCGTTTCCTCTTTAATTTCTGAATCAGTACTATTCACTTTCTTCTTTTTATCTTTTTTGTCCTTTTTGTCAGCTTTCTTTTTAGCCTGACGCATTTCCATTTTAACTTTCATTAATTCTAAATCTTCATCGCTGGCATTTAAAACTACAACATCTTCTACCGAAAATGAATTTTGACATAGCGGACATGTGCCGGAAGAACTACCTTTAATTTCTTTCAAAGCTCTTTCCGACATAACGCACCCACAAGACCACAATGCAACAAAACGAAATTTGCCAGACATTTCCAAGCCAATCAACTTACATATATACGGAGCATGACGTGTGTCTAGCAAACCTTCCGTTTTGTCCTCTTCAGTAAATGCAGGATTGGGTGTTAGATTTAGTTGTTTTATGTCTTTCATATTTTTTATGTGTTTGGCAGCCTCAGGCATTTTGTCTTTCTCCAGCAGTTGTTCAATAACATTTTGCTTGGAATATAAACGTCCCAACCCGCACAGAACAATCGGTTCCTGTAAACGTTGTTGGGTCAAAGCACAGTGTAACCAACGATATTCACGTTCAGCGTCTTTATCTTTCTAAAAATTGTAAAATTAATTTGTAACTCTTGGAAATTTTTTTAAAATAATATAAACTTCACCTGTTCAGGCTTCTTTTTTAATCTCACTAACTCATCTCGCCTTGGTATTGTACCACCATCGCATCCCATTTTTGTATATTATAAGAAAATTTTATATAATTGAGAATTTAAAAAATTTTTGGTAATATTGAAAAATGAATTTCTGTATTTTTCTACAAATTTCACACAATAAACACAGATGTTTTTTAACAAAGGATTTCGCACTTTAAAAGTTTTATATATATACCATCGCACATAGTTGTATTTTAATTATGGCATTGAAGGTGCTTTTGCACGATATGTGTTTAGTAGTGTACTTGTTAAATTTTCCACTGCAAAATGCATGTCGTGAAAATGAAAAAGAAATTTGATTGTGGCGTCATATCTATATCAGCATTTATTTATTTATTTACACATATTCTTTAAAAAACGACATTTCCAATTATCTGAAACACATTTAAAATTGAAATTAAATAAAAATAGGAATATGTAAATATGTAATTTACGGTTATGAATGATTTTAGGTTATGTCAGATGAAACCAAAAACGAACGTTTGAAAGCAAAAATTAAATACCTTCTGTGTTTATAATGTTGACAGACATGTGAAATTATGTATGGATTTTACATCTGATAAAGCAACTGCAAAAAAAATGTCGTGTAAAATTAAGTTAAGACATAGCAAGCTGCTGTTGTGGCCGGGAGGTGTAAAATAGGCCGCTAAATGTGTAACATTTTGTTTGCAACGAAGGTAAAGGCTCAGTTAGCCGGGAGTAACAGTAACGTTTAAAATCAGTTGATTCATTTTGTTGTATATAAAGCAATTCGAACGATTACAGTTAGCCGGGAGTAACAGTAACCTTACCGTAAAAAAGTAAGACCAATATATTTCTTAAGGTAGAACTACATAACACGCGTAAGTGCGCGCGCGCTCTGTCGTCTTCTGTCAAAAAAAGTTAAACTAGTGTATTTTCATAGAAAAAGCTACATGCAAAATATTTTGACGCGTTTGCGCCAGAAAGTTGGTTAACTTTGAACTTTTTGGCGCGTTGTGTATTTTTGACAAGTAATCAGCTGACAATAAAAAGAATAATTTAACAAATTTGTGAATAATGGAAGAAAAACTTATTGAAGAGCTTAAAAAACATTCAATATTTATATAAAAAGAATAAATTCAATAAAATAACAAAATCTTGATATACTTTCGAACACGTTTTTAATGCACAAATAAAAAACAGCTGACAGGAATGGCTTTTGTAACGCGTGTTGTGTAACTTGCAATTTTTTACGCGCTAAAGTTTTTAAACGCACGATACTCGTCGACGAACTAACGCGTGTTATGTACTTCCACCTTTACAGATTGAGACGTAACATCTTACTGCTAACTGTAATCGTTCTAATTGTTTTATTACAACAAAATGAATCAGCTGATTTTCAACGTTACTGTTACTCCCGGCTAACTGAGCCTTTATTTTGCATACTTGTTTTTGCTCTAGTTTTTTTAGGTGGCATGTCATAACGTCCAGTGTCATAGTGTCCATGGACGTTATGACACTCCAAAAAGTGTCATAGTGTCCATGGACATTATGACACTTCCAAAAGTGTCATAACGTCCATGGACACTATGACACTTTGCAAATGGACATTATGACACTTTCAAAAGTGTCATTAGGTCCATAATTACTAAAGAAGTTAAATACAAAAAATGATCTGCATACACGCAGAGAAAAACGTGTTTCATTATGGTCCCAACCAACAAAGCTATTTTTAAAGAAACTAATTTAACCATAATATGGTTGTCGGTGACAATGATTTGGTTAAATGAAACATAATATGGTAAAAAAATGTTTAAAAATAGTTTTGCGGTTTATTTCTGGGTGTTTATATTAAATATATAACGAAAACACTTTTGGGCGCAAGGATTTTCTCCTCTATGCTATAACAAACACCGGCTTCGCTAACTAAAGCTTCTCTGCACAGCCCGCCTTCGGCCGGGCGCAAGGATTTTCTCCTCTGGTATAACAAACACCGGCTTCGCTAACTAAAGCTTCTCTGCATAGTCGGCTTTCGTTCGGAAACAAGGCAGATTTTAGAAGCTTTACTTAGCGAACCCGGTGCTTGTTATACCATAGAGGAGAAAATCCTTGCGCCCGGCCGAAGGCCATCTGTGCAGAGAAGTTTTAGTTAGCGAAGCCGGTGTTTGTTATACCATAGAGAAGAAAATCCTTGCGCCCGGCCGAAGGCCGGCTATGATCCCAAATTTGTTTACATTCTTGATTGTAAGAATTTTTGGCATTATACGTACTTATTTTGATATTTCAAAACAAATTTTACACATTTTAATATTTTTCATTATAAGTTAAGTTGTGGACATTATGACACTTTGAAAAGTGTCATAACGTCCGCGGACGCTATGACATTTCTTTGATGGACGTTATGACACTTTTGAAAGTGTCATAATGTCCATGGACATTGTGACACTTTCCAAAGTGTCATAACGTCCATGGACACTATGACACTGGACGTTATGACATGCCACCTTTTTTTAGTGCACATGAAGAAAACTGAAACAAATTGTTAATACAGCTTGTTGTTGCGTGAAAAAAACAATGTATTTCTGCCTACATATATTTGCAAATTGCAATACTCATCGAGAAAACTCTCGTTTATGCGATCTTGTCGATAATTTGATCAAATTTGGTAAATACATTTTAATTGTACTAAGGAAGAATTCTATCTAAAAGGTGAGAATTCCATATTATAACTTCTGTTAAAATTAGACTCTTTGTGTCCGTAAGCCATCTAATTATGTTAGTATTTAGATTAAATTCGCTCCAAAAATATTTTACTGCAAAATAAATTATTTTCGAATCAGCTCACATTTGCCTAAAGATTTCTTGTGTATTTTGAAATAAATTTGCACATTTTTGATTTAATTTTACTTTTGTTGTCATATGAATGTGCCACATCGAAATAAAAACGTAAAACGGTTAAAAGTGTGGCAATGCTTAAAATCTTATTTGCAAATAGTGTCGTTAATCAGGAATTGTTTTCATGAGTTAGCTATTCGCAAATAAAAATTTAATTCACTGTTTATGCGGCAATATTCTCTACTTGTAATATATTTATTTGCGAATAAGTGGTGCGTATAAACGTAGTATATATGTGTATTATTTGACTGTCTTTTATTTTTCTGTATCAGCCAATGTCTAAGAGCCACTTTTTGGGTTTGAGATTAAAGTTAATTTTATTCTATAATTAGCTTATCTGAGAATTAAGTTAATCTAGTATCAATTGAATTTGATATGTTTGGGTAATGGCTTAAGCCATGTAGCGCTACCATACTGAGCACAAATAAATGGCAACATTTTTTGCAAATATCATCTTTTTATCAAGTAAGTAAGTAAGTAAAAATATTTATTGAGACTTTTTTTCTTTCAATAACAAAGAATATGATAGGTACAATGCAAAAAAACTTAGAACTATGTTGTGCTGTTCTAATACACATTGAATGAATAAGCGGCTTGCAGAAGAGGAAAGGATAAAGTATAGCGTACAATATTAACATAGTTTAACTACAATGCTTGCTCCCGGCATTTACAGTGACGTTCAGAGTTGTATCTGTTTACTTAAAATTACATAACAATTGAGACCAAAGGTAATAAATAAATAAATAACTAAAAACCTATATCACGAATTATCAAAGAGATGTTTGGAGCAAATATGAACAATAAACAGTAAAACGAGCGTTCCAAAAAAGAACAGACTGTAAAAAAACCGAATCAATGCGTTAAACGAACAACTATGCATAAATAATTAATTAAATATATATCGAGCCCTAACCGCGAAAATAACGTAAGCGACATGATTTTCAATTTTCGTTTTTTTTAATAAATGACTTTATTGGCAACCCTTGCATCATCTCCTAAAACGTCATGGTCACAAAAGGTACCGTTACGATTTTATAGCAAAAACAATTTTATTGTAAGCGACAAATTTCATACAAAATGTATATGAAATGAAATTAAAAAGCTCTCTCCTGTAAAATTTGATTTTTGGCGCTTACATTATTTTCGCAGTTAGGGCTCGATATAATACATACATATAAACATACATACACATACATATACACACATATATATATATATATATATATATATATATATATATATATATATAAACATACGCATACATATACATACATAAACATATATATGTACATCAATCAATTAATTGAATCAAATTAAATTAAATTAAGTTAAGTTAAGCGAATAGTACAAGAAAAGCACTCAAAAAAAATTACAAAATACAGTACAATACATGGGTTCAAGTAATTCAAATTCCCTTGGGAATAAAATATAAGGGATAAGTATAAAACAAACTATCCTCTATGATATCCGGCATACGCTCCCTGGTAAAAGTTCGGTAGGGTATATACATCCGTTTTTATCAAGCAATATGGATGTTCTTATTTTATATTAATAAAATAATTATTTAAAAAATCAAAGAACACAGGAAAGTTTATTACAATTTTCAATCTCACAAATTTTTTTTTTTTTTTCACAATAACAAAATATTCAAAACATAAAAAATCAATATATCAATTTATAAAAAAATAACAAACAAGTATAAAACAATAAAGTGTTTTACAAACAGAATAAAATATGTTTATAACAACAGCCCCTCTCAATTAGATAATTTTAACAAATCTCTAATTGCAGCAAAGTTATTTTTATCTAACGCTATTGTAAATATATCGGCAACTTGTTTCTTAGTACAAATATGTTGGATCTTGCGATGACCCTTTAATACATGATCTCTTATGAAATGGTGTTTAATGTCAATATGCTTTGACCTTTTAGATACAGCATTTTTCGCCATAGCAATACAACCAGCATTATCTTCATAAATCAAAACTGTTTGGCTATTTGTTGTAACCTTCATATCATTTAAAATTCCTTTCAACCACAATCCTTCTGAAGTAGCCAAACTAAGAGCTATGTATTCAGCCTCACTCGATGAAACAGCAACTGTAGTTTGTTTTTTACTACACCAAGATACTGGACATCCATACACATAATAAATATAACCACTTGTTGATTTTCGATCAATTTTATTAGAAGCCCAATCAGCATCTACGTAACCAACTAGCACATTATCACTCTTATAACTGTTGTCAAATTTTAACTTAAGCATCTTAGTTCCTTTTAGATATCTCAGAATCCGTTTTAGGGTAGTCCAATGCTCTTCACCAAAGTTCTGTTGGTATCGACCCATATATCCAACAGCATAACAAATATCAGGTCGCACACATAACATTAAGGGCCATTATTATAACTTGGCGTTAGCTGTTATCCGACAGTTAACAGACGCTTTTTGACAGATAACACATTATTATCTGTCAATTTAAACCTAACTTTAGCTAACTTTAAGTTGTATGGCCCTAAATACATTAAACTCCCTAGGAGTTCTCGATATGGTTTGTCAAAAGATCCATTATCTTTTTGTGGTAGTTGGAGACCTTTTTCCATTGGTGTATCAGTAATATTACATTCTGTCATAGCAAACTTTAATAAAATTTTCTCAATACCAGAAGTTTGACTTAGATACATTTCACCATTTTCGATATTGTAATCAATTTTTATGCCAAGATAATATTGCAATTTACCACAGTCAGACATTTCAAACACTTCGGATAGTTTTTTCTTTACACGTTCAATATTATCTAAATCATTTCCAGAAATTAAAACATCATCCACATAAAGAAGTAGCAATATCACTTTCTCATTAATGAAGCTTGTATAGAGACAATAATCGTGTTGAGATCTTACAAAACCAAGTTCTTCAAGAACATTGTTAATCTTTTGATTCCAACATCTTGGACTTTGTTTTAATCCATATATTGATTAATTTAATTTTAAAGACATTCCAGGTTCAGCTGTCATACCTTCTGGAATTTCCATGTAAATATCTTATTTGAGTTCTCCATGCAAAAATGCTGATTTTACATCTAACTGATAAAACGTGTATCCTCTTTTAACACCAACAGCCAACACTGTACGCAACGTACTTAATTTTGCCACAGGAGCATAGGTTTCGTCATAATCAGCTCCGAACTTTTGTAAGAAACCTTTTGCAACTAATCTTGCTTTAAATCGAACAGGTTTACCACTTGAATCAGATTTAATGACAAAGACCCATTTAGTTTTTAGAAGTCTTTTATCTTGAGGTTTATTTGCAACATTCCAAACTTTGTTTTTCTTCATTGAATCTAATTCAGCTTTAACAGCTTTAAGCCACTGTTCTCTATTTTGGGAATTTTCAATGTCCGAAAATGAGCTAGAAACATCTTCACGGCCAATAGCTTCAAAAATGGAATTATACAAATCGATAATTCTACTTGGCGGCTTTCTTTTTCGGGAACTTCTTCTTAGCTCTTGATGAACTTCAGTTTCTTCTTGTTCTGAGGTTTCAGAGCCGGATACAGAATGTGTTTCAGCTACAACTTCAACGGAAACAACACCACTATCTCCTTATAGATTTTTGAAAAAATTTGTATATTATTTACAAAATGATCGGTTGCACCCGAATCTAATTCAAAATACACCAATTCACCATTTTTCTTGATCTCTTGTGAATTTGAATCAGCCATAAAGCTTACGCTTGAACTTGCAATATTATAGATAACAAAAACAATTTTCGTCACTTTTGTTTGGTTATGTTTTTGTTTTCATGTAAATGTTCACTTCTTCGACGCGTATTTTGGAATAACCACGAATATAATATATGTATATGTAGAACTTAGTGCCGGTTCACACACGTCAAGTTTGACTCGTCATGTCTTAAGTTTTTTATACATATATGAAGTTTGACGTTTATTATGAAAAAAAATTGTCAGGTGAAGACCCCTGTTTTTAAAAATGACTTTATATGTTGTATACAGTGACATAAATATCAATTTGGTGTTAGTCTGATATTCTTGATAAAGGTTCAAATATTTTTTAAATATATTTTTTTCTTAAATTGATTACACCCAAGGTATATTTACACAAGGTAGACTCATTTGGGAGTGTATACATGCTGCTCTATAAAAGGAACGGAGTTGTCAAAATTGTCTTCATATAAAAAAAAACAATTTAACGCACACATGTACAAATTTTTTCTCATATACACGAAATTTGACGTTAAGCTTCCAACTAGGGGTAATCAGCTGACAAACATATGGGCCAACGAGTTTACCTTGTGTAAATATACCTTGATTACACCCATGGCCCAATTAGTAGGTCTGCGCGCAACTACAACAATCCAACAACAGAAAAAACAACACGCATTTTGTTTGTGTAAAAAATGATAAGGATGTCAAGAACAAAAGCAATTGTTTGTGTAAGAAATGGTGGAAATGTCAAAAGCAATTGTTACAAAAACAATTGCACGTATAAAACACAACTCTGCAAAAAATCAGCAGGCGTTTCAAGCAGACCTACTAATTGGACCATGGATTACACCCAACTCTGTCTATTGTTACAATAAAAAGCGTTTCATAGCAATAAGCATTAGCTTGTAAACAAAAACAGCTGTGTGAATTTTGGTTTTCAATGTTTTTTGGATTTATTTTGTAATCTTGTGTTTATAAATAAATAAACATATTATTTAAATTAAATGCAATGCCGGAATACATGCGTTGGCAATATCCGGATGTACCAGAGGAAATTAAGTAGGTTTGATATTTATAATAATTGTTATTTATTGCTTATCGTTTTTCCTATGTTTAGTAAATTATTAATGCAAAATGATAATAAACTGGTAATAGTTGGTGTTATAGGCAAATCAGCCTTTCCTGATTGCAACAAAATGGTGGGATTGGAAATTTTAGATCGACATCCCAGTCTAATAAAACATGAACCCAAAGAGGTAAGTTTATTGCAAAGTACATATTACGGTAAAGGAATTTTAATTAAGTATTTTTAAGGGTCAAATACAATTTTATTATAAACCCATGGAATCCACATTGTTTTTACATTTTGAAACCACTTACGATGCAGCCTGTATGCAAAAACTGCTTTTGGCTGAATTGGAACAACAAACCTTTGATCAATTCTTAACGTTTCATCAAAAGGTGAGAAATCGTTTTGCCCGCACGTTTCTGTTTGCAACACAAGTGTGCCATCTGATAGTGTTTGTGGAGTTATCAGTTACTTTTGATGCTTCATTGTTAGGAGTGTTTAAGGCTTTAAAGATAATAAGGTGAATATATAAAGTTGAGAAATGTATTGGATGCGTGGTTAAAATACTTTTTTTCGATTTTTATCAGAGATCGACATGTTTTAAAATTTCTTCCTAAATTTATGAAAAACTCAAGCACTGGCTTTATGTTAGGCAAATCTGCCAGATTATGTTCTCCCAGGCTTTTGTTTTTATTCGAAAATTTACCAAATGGTCATGGTAAGTTGGTAATTTATAATTTTTTTTATATTTTTATTTATGTTTTTTATACATATGTATATATTTTATTTTTTAGAAAAAACTAAAGAAGCCATTTCAAAATCTGAATTTGATGTCGAAGATAACATTTATAAAATGCTGCGCAATGAATTTGTAGTGGTAAATAATAGCAATAATTCATTGTTTTCCATCCCGGCCAATTTACGTTTTGTTTACTATAATCTCAATGATCAACTACGGGAAGATCCTTTACTAAAATCTGTAGAAATGTTGCATGAATTAATACAGAAGCCTAATTTTACCCAAGATGACGAGGATTTAGATGATTTGCTGCCTTTTAAGGTTAAACTTTTTTTTTTAATACTTTAAAACCCACCGCCAAAAATAGTATATTAATTTTGATATTTTGTTTCTAAAACATCGAAATAATCATCGGAGATCCTAAAAAGTATATGTATATAGTTACTTAAATATAGAAAAGGCATAACATTTTTATTTTTAAGTTTGAGACATAAAACTTGATAAAAAAAATTATTTATTAAAAGGTTTATGCATTGTTTAAGAAATATAAAAGGTCAGGGAAATGTTCTACATTTCTTATAGTTTTTAATATATGCATAAGTTTTTTATATATTCTTTTTTATCAAGTTTTATATCTCAAACAAAAAAATTATTTATGTAGTATGTTAGATACGCCTTTTCTAAATTAAAGTAGCGATATGTATGTACATATATTCTGGATCCTTGTTAAATTTCTATTCGATCTAGCCATGTCCGTCCGTCTGTTAAAAGTACGATAGAGGTTATAAAAATAGACTCCACACGGTTTTTATTTTCCAATAGGTTAATATGTATGTATGTATTAATTTCCTTTGTGTTTGATCATTTTAGTAGTTTTTTTTTTGAAAAATTGGTGGTGAGGATATACATACATAGATACGGCGCGCCGCACTTTTATAATTTAAAATATAACTTTTTCAGGGCTTTGGCAAACCTTTAAATTTAAACAGCTGCTCAAATAAATCAGATTCATTTGAAGATTTATATATAAAAAATCGTAAATTTAAGCAGTTATTAAAGGAGCATGTGGAACAGGCCATCGATGTGGGATTTAATGATAATTTAACAAAATTCAAAGGAAAAAATCATTTTGTGGTAAATTTTATTAATAAATTAAAACAAATTAATTTTAATTTTGCTTTTACAGCTGTTGTCTTTCAAATCATGGTTTGAAACCTTTAAAATTATGCATAAATTATTAATCGAAAATCCAGATAATAAAACTTTCGAGGCCAATGATCCAGATTATGTATGCTATTACATTAAAATATTTGTTTTTATTAATAAAAGTTATTTTGTTTTCATATTTTAGATATCTTATTTGGAAAATTTTGATAAAATCTTAAATTACGATAGCGAGTAAGTTTTTTTAAAACTTTATCATTTAAACATTTCTATTCTTTTTTTAATTTTTTAATGTTTTTTAGATTTTTTAAGGCTTGCTGTGATATTGGTCTTCAAAAGGCATTTTCTATGTATAATAATCCTACTTTGACTTATTACAGTGGTATAGTGCACAAGAAATTGGTAAGTAAATTTAAAATTTTAATTCAGATTTTATAAAGATATTTTAACAAAAAACGTTAGGAAAAACTAGTGTAAATATTCGGATTTAAGGGATTTTGCTTTAAATTAAGCATATTTCCCATTTTTTCCAGACTTTGCTATTTTAAGCTAAAATTTGCCCGACTTTTTTTATTTATTTCGTGAACTCTTAATTTTTCAATCTAGAGGCCCAACCATAATGTACTTAAGTTAGCTTAAGCAAATGTGCGATTACATGTAAATCATATGAGTCTGATGAAATACTTTTAGAAATTAACAAACCTTGCTTCGGGGAACGAATAAAATCGCGCGTGGTTTTTCTTTAGAACACAGAATACACAGAACTGTAAAAAGTGATGTGTGAAAAAGGCCCAAATCAGTCGCGAGGGTAGCTTCCGAAGAAAGAGACTGAAAGCTTTTTTGGTAGTGAAGTGGCAAGGTGTAAAAACAGGCCGCAACGATCAACACACATGGCGTGATCAAAACAAAAATAACAAAACACAAACCACGTTAAACAAATGCATTAGTTCAACAAACGTTGTTTTTTGTGCAAAAAAAAAATGTATATTAGTAATATTGTTATGTTTTATAATGTTATTTACTTACTTAAATATTATTTACTCGTGTTGTGGTAAACTTAAAAGTTAATTTTTACAACAGTTTTGTTAATAAATCTTAACTAAATAAATTTGTGTTCATTGTATTGCGGCATAGGAGATGATGAAAAGAGAAATGCAAAAGGGCAGCTTTCTTTGAAAGAGACAAAAAAAAACGCAAAATCTTCCGTCTCGTGACAGTTCTGTGTATTCTGTGCTTTAAAAGCTTGTTTTAAAGCCTTTTCACACTTGTCAACATTTAACATCAATTTGCGAAGATGTTTGGATTTTCCCATAAGGGCTAAAAATCAAAATTTTTCAACATTTTTACAGAATGTTACTATCTCATTTTGTTCCCTATTACATTTTTCGATTCTTTTAGTGTCAACACTAGAAAAGTGGCAATAAATTCTGTTATTATTGCGGCATCACTGACAAAATGGAAGTTGCTTTGAAAGCAGCGTTACCATTTCTCAAGGTTTTCCTTTTTTGCAAGCCTTATTTTGCTTAATTTTGCTAAAATTATAAAACAAAATGAACTAGAAATACATTTTGGTGTTATATTTTTAAATGTTGGCACTTTTGTACAAAAAAAGGATTTAAAAAAAATAAAAGTTTTTTTTTCAGAAGTGGTGACATTTTTTTATTGATAGTAGATGTTTCAAGTGTGAACCCGTATTTCACATTTTCAACATCTTCCATGCGTTCCTCCAAAATGTATGCAAGTGTACAAAGGGTATTAATATCAATATTATTATAAGTAAAAGTTACAAAACAAAAATATGTACAAGAAGAAAATTACAGAGTAGTATAAAATAGTATTGAATACGAAAGTACAAAAAGTTTTAATAAAGTTCTTAATTTCCAACATCCTCACTGAAGATTATATTTAAATTATTCCCATTTTACCAAGAAAACATGATAGTTTCTGATTTGTTTCCGGCTTTGTAAGCATATGAGCCAACATATCAGAAGGAATCCTATCAAGTAAAATCTTCCCAACAACCAAGGAGTCCCTTAAGACGTGATAACGAACATCTATATGTTTAGTTCGTGGATGATAATTTCCATTTGTTGCCAACTGTACAGCTGCATGATTGTCGCAATATATTTTTATAGGTTGAAATTGTTTGCCAAATAGTTCTTCTTCAAGGCTTTTTGCCATAGGGCTTCTTGCACCGCTGTTGCCATTGACATATATTCCGCTTCGCAAGTCGATAATGCTGTAGTAGACTGCTTTTTTGATGCCCAACAGATTGGTGCTCCCTGCCTTATAAAAATGAAACCGCTAACAGATTTTCTTTTATCCAAGCCGGCCGCATAATCAGCATAATCAGTACCCTTTCAACCAATGATCATCATCCTTCTTGAAATGTAGTTTAAAATTTATGGTACCCTTTAAATATCTTAGGATTCCCTTTGCCGCCTGCTAATGTTGTATGCCATAATTATTATTGAATCGACTTAAAAAATTGACTGCGTAGCTTATATTAGGTCTTGTTAGTTGCGCTGCAAATAATAAACTGCCAATAAGTTCCTGATAAGGATAATTCAACATTTCCGATTTTTCAATGTCATTATCAGAACATTCCTCAGTACGTTCACGTCCATTGGTGTTGATATTGGGTTACAGGCTGACATTTCAAAACGTTCCAGCATTTTACGTATGTATGCTGATTGGTCTATTGTTAAACCATTATTTGTTCTATTTATTCTTAACCCAAGAATTGATTTTACCTGTCCCAAATGTTTAAGTTTAAATTTATTCTGCAAATTTTCAATCAAATATTGCTTTTGTCTCTCATTATTCCAGATATATATTTAAATATTTTTTCCATCAATCTTTGAGTAAATGCATTGATCACTTCCAAGTTGCACTAGACCAAATTCCTTAAGACTTTGACTTAACTTTATATTAAACATTCGTGATGACTGCTTTAGCCCATATATGGGCCTGTTTAGTCTTAATACTTTTCCCCTATGAATTTCAAATCCGTCAGGTGTTGTTATAAAAATGGTTTCGTTCAAGTTACCCTGTAAAAACGCCGTACAAACATCCAAGTGGTTTACTTGCAAATTGAATTGAACAGCCAATGACAATATATAACGCAATGAAGAATATCGCATAACTGGTGAATACGTTTCATTGTAGTCTTTCTTAGAGATTTGAGAACAACCTCTTGCTACCAGCCGAGCCTTGTATCGTATAACTTCACCGTTTTCGTCATGTTTGAACACCCATTTTGCAGTTAGTTTCTTTTCATTTCCACAGCCATCAATAACGTTCCACGTATCATTTTCGATCAGTGATTTTATTTCCTCATCTATCGCCTTTTGCCAATATTTTCCATCACTACCGTTAACGGCTTGCAAATAATTTTGTGGTTCTACTTTACCACCAAGAACTGCGTATGTCACATAATTATACATATTTATTGGACGAGATATTCTAGCCGAACGACGTAAAATTTGAGACCCATTTATTTCCTCCCTATCGGGTGTATTTTCCCTTGACGTAAAACCCTCTAGTTCTTCATCACTATCAGCAGATTCATAAGCTGATGAGTTTTGTGGAACTTAATTTTCATGGTTATTTTCAGTGCTGTCCTGGTTATTTTATTTATTTATTTATTTATTCATGGTAATACAAATAGCCAATTGGCCAATAAAATATATTACAAGTAATTTCATAACTATGAGGTAAGAAATAATTCAATATACATATAAAATAAGTACAACTATGAGATTTCATTATCTAAAATAAACATATACCAACATCATGACAACCCACCCGACTCCCATACATTATAGCGAGTAAATTTAAGCAGGATACAACAAGAGAAGTGAAAAAAACCCAAAAATTTATCAGTGATTACAAAATTGAGCTATGTGAATTAAGAAACACATGTTACGCTTAAAGACTGCAAAAGACATGGCGAAAGAACGTAGATTTCTAGGCAAAATATTCCATAACCGTGCCGCACGTACGAAAAAAGATTGTTCATAAACCATGTTATAAATACGTGGTATAACGATTTGAGGATTTCTAACAGAAATGTTAAAAGATATCATTCGCACAACACTCGGAGGACTTTGAGTCTTTATAATATTAAAAAGAAAAATTAATAACCGAAACTTTAAATAGTCCTCAAAAAAAAGATTCAGAAAACTTTTTACGTAACCAGACACATGCGCCCTCAGCCTAAGTTTATAAACAAATCTAACAATACGGTGGACAATATGCTTTATTTTCCTTCCGATGCTTAAGTTACAACCTGTGTAAACTTCAAAACAATAATTCACTTGAGACATAAGCAATGCATGTGCAATTGACTTTCTAACACTCAAAGGTAGAAGCAGATTTAGATGATATAATCTCCGCAAAGTGCAACAAACTCTAGAACAAATATTATCTATATGAGGCCCAAAGGATAATTTATCATCCAAAATTACTCCAAGACACCTTAGTTGGTTTACAAATTCAATCACCGACCCACGTAATTCTATGTTCAAATCAATTGTGTATGACCTATTTGACTTAAAAATTAAAGCTTTAGTTTTCTCAGGATTAACTTTAAGATAATTTAAATCAATCCAATCCATCAGGTTACCTAGGTCATAATTAATTTTAGCCTGCAACGAATCCGTAAATTGATAGTCACCTACCCACAACAGCTGTATATCATCAGCAAAAGCATATGGTCTACAGTAATATAGTTCCTAAAATAAGTCATTGATATACAAAGTGAATAGGATCGGACCAATTACAGAGCCCTGAGGCACACCAGATTTGACAGACTTAATGTCAGAGACCATATCTGCTAGAGCGACAAATTGACTGCGGTTACTCAAATAAGACCAAATAAGCCGGCACACTGAAGTTGAAAATTTATACTTTTGATTTAACTTTGTAATTAACGCAAAATGATTAACCTGATCAAATGCTTTGGATACGTCAATAGAAATCAACACAACCAACATACCCTCATTTAGTTTACCCCTGATAGTACCAGTGAGCTCAGTCAATAATAGTCCCGTATTCCGACCACTACGAAAACCGAATTGACACTCATTAAGCAAACTCCTAGAATCAATCCACCTTTTGATTTGTTCCTTAATAATGTTTTCAACAACTTTAGATAACACAGGCAAAATGCTAATGGGCCTCATATTGTCGACTGCCAGAATACAACCAGTCTTAGGAATTGGAATGATACGCGGTGTTTTCCAATCTTTGGGATATTTAGATGATGTTTACGAAGTGAAGAAGATGTCTACTGATGAAGGGAAAAATCAGTTTTAATAACTTAATAGAAATACCATCAACACCCAATGCCGTAGACTTTATTTTAAATAAACTAATGCATAAATCAATTTCAGTGATATTTGAAAAAGAGAAACATTCAGTCGAACTAATAAATTGAGTTAAATCAGGTTCCATATTAGCAACATCTAGTTAACTACTAATAAATTGTTCATTAATTTCATTAACATCTAAATCAGTAGCAGTGTTTGGTGGTTCAGAAATACCAGCATTTCTTAAACTGTTCCACATTTTCTTCGTATCCCCGCAACAAAATATACGACGACTATACATTATCTTAAATTTCCTAATTTTGGCTTTCGTCAGATTACGTAGTTTCTTATAAATATCCCAATTTCCGCCAGTTCTTTGTTCATAAAATGCCCTTAACGCAATGTTAGTTAAGGATCTATGGTAATTGATATCACTAGAAAATCTAATTCTATTCTGAGCAGGTGGTCGCCTCACTATCCTGATCGGTATAAAGTTCAAAAGTTCATTAAAGAGAGTATTGAAAAACAATAGTTGCTCATCCGGATCGCATGTATTGTAAATTCGTGAAAAATCAGTCTGAGCTATTAGTCTAAGAATTTCTGTCATATCCGCACGACAATAGTCTCTAATACTCAAAGGACGACTTTGCGAATGGTTTACTGGTATTCGGAAGGCAGCACATATTAGACAGTGATGCGAAATAAAAGGCACCTGAAATTGTGCCGAGATATTAATTGTCAGACTATGGCTGACGAGAAAAAAATCAATTAAAGATGTGGACTGATAAATAGCATCATAGTGAGTAGGCAGGGAATTGTGTAAGCACGAAAGACTATATCGCCAACAAAGCAATCTTAGATTCTCAGATTTAGCTGGACTGAAAAGGTCATAATTAAAGTCACCAACCACAATAATATCCCTATAACGAACAAAAATGTCACTAATAGAACGCTCAAACAGTGATAAGTTTCCCCTTGGAAGATATACCACACCAACAACCAATACACTGTCACCAATATCAATTTCAATAAAAAGACTTTCACACGAAAAATATTCTGTACACTTAAAAATGCATTTATGTTTAATACCTTCAGCAATATATATTGCCACACCACCACCTCTAAAACCAGACGGTCTATCACTTCGACACAAGGAGTAACCCGGTATACTTACAGCCTGATCTGTTATCAACGGATCTAACCAAGTCTCAGTAACACAAATGACGTCAAGGGATGCATGCCTAATCAGCGAGATTAATTCATCAAGCTTATGTGATCTGTCAGAAGGACAAAGGCTTTGGGAGTTTATGTGAGCTACTTTAAAGTTCGCTGAATGAATAAAAAAAAACACGTTCAATGTTACCATCTGATAATTGGGCCGAGATTAGTATTAATCATCATATGAGATTAAAGAAATAGAATGAAGAAGTCTTAAAGCTGTCAATGTGTTGGTATATGTGATATATAATAAACTTAACATTATAGTATTAAAAGATATACTAAAAAACATGATAGGTATAATATAGCTATATGATAGGTAGTCTACCAAATTATTTGCACAAACGAGAAAAAAGAAAAAATCATAAATTCAAGAAAATTAGATAATTAATTCAATAACAATTGAAGATTTGGGTTCTTAAAATAGGCTCTCATTAGTTCATCTCTCATGAACACATTACTAAATTTTACCAGTATAGATTTTCCCTGCTGCATATATACACAATGGCAAACATCCCTTTTTTCTACTGCTATTTTGTAGTATGAACAGATAGCCAAAACAGGGTCAAGCAGACAATTAATGCCAGAGGGTAAACCAGAAATAAAAATGTCAGGTCTATTCATTAGACGTTCAACTTTGTTTTCCATTAGCTCAATTTGAGAGATTTTCACCATCGCATTTGCCTCAACGTTAACAATGTGTTCTTCAAAGTTCTTTATTTTATTCTGGAAGTCATTAACAGCAGATGTGAGATCCGTACGCAATAAAGAAACAGACGACTCAATAAGTGATTTCAAAGACTGCTGTTCAGAGCGCATATCAACAGCAAAGGCACTAAATCTATTCTCAAACTTTTTGTCCATTTAATCAACATACTTCTTTAAAATAGAACCATCATCTTTTGACGGGCTGATGAGGCAACGAGGTCAGCTAAATCTTACATTATCATTCTTCCCCATAAGGGCATATAACTCATTTGAAATATTCGCACACACTATGTGCACCCAGAAATTACATACGTCACATTCAACCGCCTGATCAGACTTTAGAACATTTTTGGAACACACACAACATTTTGTAGCTGGCGGCATTATAAATGTGATGAAAAAACGAGGTAATCACTGTCGAACAATATCTGGTAGTTTTATGGATGATTAAAGGAATTCCAAGTGAGAGCACACAATAAAGCATGTAATTAGACAACAATGTTTCCAGTAGTTATTTGATGCTATGTATTTGAATATACACATGAGCTTTACGAAATAAATATTTCACAATGAAACAGCAACTTTAATTTATAAAAGTAGCAACTTGTTCAAAATTATTTTCTTGAATTTATTTAGAAAATTAATAAAAAAAAGCGCAAAAATTCAGCAGACTGCTAATAATAACTTTACTCGCTCATAGCGTTGCCTTATTTTCTAAGTAATGGGAATTTTCATCAAGTGGTATCCCCACCAAATTTCTATCACTTCTACAAATATTTTCCGTAACGTCTTTATTTTCAACAAAACAATTCTGTGAAAAAAACATTTGATTCTCTAAAAATACTACGTTTCTACTCACGTGCATTTTTCGTAAAACAGGGTTGTATAAACGATATGCTTTGGAATCTTGACAGTAACCAAGTATAATACACTCCATATCCCCTCTGGTGTTTTACCATCTAATTTTTTATGAGGTATTCTGTTCAGAAAGTAAGTTGCCGTATTAATTGCCTCAGCCCAATACATTTTCTTTAAATTTGTATCAAACATCATAGCACGAGCTTTTTCGACAATCGTCCTGTTCATACGTTCAGCTTTCCCGTTTTGCTGTGGGGTGTAGGGGGCTGATGTCTGATGTACTATACCACTTTGTTGACAGATCGTATCCATTTTTCTATTGCGGAATTCAAGGCCATTGTCGGAACGTAAAATTTTTATTTTTCTATCAGTTTGGTTATCCACAATTTCGTTAAATATTTTAAACCTGTCTGGAACCTCAGATTTATTTTTCAAAAAGTAAACAAATACTTTATTGGAATAGTTACCCAAAAACAGAAGAAAATATAATCCACCGCCTATTGATGGCTCCTCCATGAGGCCACATACGTCTGCATGTATCAGGTCCAGTAAACCATCTGTTTTACTTGTAGACTGCTTGTAATGCAAATTTTTTTGCTTACCTTGCAAACAGGGAATACACTTTTCAACTTCTACATTTTGTTCCACACATTTTTCAAGCAACTTTTCATCAATATTTATGGCATGGCCGAAACTTTTATGAATAATTTCTTTCGTGATACAAACTAAATTTTGCTGTGACGAATATAAGTCTAACTTATAGAAATCTGACTTCCAAAACGTCAAATGCTTTGTATAAGAACAAAGTATAATGTTTCATTACGCCGCAGTAAAATATATATGCAATGCAAACCCTTCCAAAACATCAATGGTAAGTATTAGTAACGCAGCAAAAAAGCATTCAGAGCATCGGTTTTAATGTATTTTGCCATTATCATACATTGGATATGCATGTATAAGTTCGATGAAATGCATAGGACCAACCTGGACATTGCCTTTTCTTTAATGCCTTCATCTGTTTCTGTACCAAGAACTGATTTCCAGTACCCCTGCAGTTTTAACGCATGTTCAGCTGCAAACTTCCAACTATGGTAGTTTTCTCTACCCGTTAATTTCTCAATATCTATTTGCCGCTCCATTCTTCGAGACTGGGCCCAGAACCTGATGAAATGCTTTTAGAAATTAACAAACCTTACTTCGGGGAACGAATAAAAACGCGCGTGGTTTTACTTAAGAAGCTTGCTTGACTATCAATATGATTATAACTGCCCGTCTACAACTGACATGATTTGCTGTTATAACTTGAAGTTATAAAAGCGTTGTTAAAACATTTGCATTAACAACCGTGTTATACATGAGAAAACTTCTAACATGATGAGTCTATACCTAACACTAACATCATATAAGTGTTAAAGTTGAGCATTTCATGTCAGTTGTATACTGCATGTAAGTAAAAGTTACAAAACAAAAATATGTACAAGAAGAAAATTACAGAGTAGTATAAAGTAGTATTGAATAAGAAAGTACAAATAGTTTAAATAAAGTTCTTCATTTCCAACAGAGTCAAACCATAGGAAACTTTTTGTTAAATTTTATGAAACTGCCATTGCTTAAGCAAAATGCGAAACTGATCGCATATTCCATACGGAATCAAAGGTTTTTTTTATGCTGTTTTTGTGGCCCGGTAGTCTAGCTGGTAGTGAGCTAGTCTATCAGTACGGGGGTTGCGGGTTCGATCCCCGCCAGAGACTAGCCTTCCGCAGACAAGATATGAGTTTCGCGGGATTAGCTAAGGGGGAAAAATACATTTGGGAGACTTTTTTAATTTTTTAAAGTAGGTTCGGATCCATGGGCGGCCATCGAGAGACAGCTCAATTGGGTCCTTTAGTGGTCCCTTTGTGATACCCAGCGCCAATGCCCATCCTATAGAGCAGCTGCTCAGATTGCGTCACTGCAGAGTTTAACCAATTCGTAATGAACAAAAGAAACGACTTAAGTTCTATCGCAGATAGGTCCTCCAAGGAGGAAAGCACCGGTTCTCCCAGTTATTTTTTCCTTAAGCCCCGTAGACCAGGACATTGACGGAGAAAGTGAAGCACAGTTTCCTCTTCCTCCTCATCGTGACAACTTCTACAATAGTCGTTGAATTCCAGACCTATTCTCCTAGCATGAGTCCCAACAGACCAGTGTCCAGGTTCAACTGATATCACTGTTCTAATGCCTTTTAAGCCTAAGTAGAGAGTTATTTCTACGTTCATCATAGCCAGGCCACAGTGCCATGGATATGGAGCAGGTGGCCTCACAGGTCCATCCTATTCAATTCAAAAACGTCCGACATTATACAGTTAACCTAGATGTTGTGTATAAACCAGCTTGAGAAGCAATGGCAGCCTTGCTATCAGTAAATATACGTATATTTATCGATATGAGATAATACCTTAGCAAGTTAGCCGCCCGCTTTGTAGCCGAGATTTTCGCCTGCAGGTTACTACATCCATCAGGTAGATGAAAGAAAACTTTTTATATCTAGTTCCTCTATGTAGAAACCTCCGCCAACTCTTTCACTTTTCCTCGAACCATTAGTATATACCCTTAGGGCCGGTCCATGGAAGGTGTTTACAACCAACAGTGCATTGCTGTACGCCATATGTATCGCATACCCCGCACCGAAGAAGTGCTCCGGGGTACAATAGTCCACTCCATCCAGGACAATCGAACATTTAATTATCCTGGAGTAGCCATAATCACGGGTTAACCAGCTAAACACCGCGCAAAGAGCCATCTGTCTGGCCTTGATGTCCACCGGGAGCCAGTTGAACAGTGTAAAAAGTGCCCTAGTGGGAGTGGACACATTGATCCTGTGATCATCGACGCGACCAATCTGTGTACCCTTTCAAGCATCGCGTGATACCTGCCCTTATTCAGCCCAGTCCGCCATATATTTACCCCGTAATACAGAGTCGGCTTTACTACAGCCTCAAAGATCCAATTGACACACCTCAGGCACATACCCCAGTTCCTGCCGATTTCAGTCAACACAGCAGCTAACTGTCCAAAATTACAGTCCCATTTAGCCTCGGAAGTCTTTAGAATTCGGTTATTTACTTCCTCGTAAGGAGTAGCACTTCCGTCTTCGACGGATTGACACCCAGTCCACATGATACTCTCCAGGTACTGAGTACCTTTAATGCAGCCTCCTTAATCTGAGACATTATTTTCAAGTGCCTTCCCTTATATCGACTCACAAACTTGATCCCGCAAGCTCCCTAGGGAGTTTTAAGGAAAGTCAGTGTCAATCAACACCTCGAGTGTTTCCTGACTATTCGTAGTTCAACAACCACCCGATTTCCGGACATAGGTCGGGAGATCCGATTTCCGGACATAGGTCGGGAGATCCGATTTCCGGACATAGGTCAGTTCGATTTCCGGACATAGGTCGGGAGAACCGGGCTCGAAGCCATTATATTACTTAAACGCTTTATCTCAGAGGATCCCTCCACGCCGCTACAGAAGTTCCTCCAAGCACTCCTTTTCGCCGATCTAACCATGTTTTTAAACCTATTCAATGATGACTTATAGTCCACCCAAATACCATGGCGCTTAGCCATACTAAACAACCTAAGACAGTCCCTTCTTTCCTGCGAAATATCAGGATCCCACCACGGTGCACGATCCCCCGTTATCATCGACCCGGGGAGGATTAGATGGAGTCCGAACTAGAAAGGATTGAATCTCCATATTCGTTCGCTTCCTGCTTTTTCATAGCACTCGATCCCGCATACCTAAGCCCTAGACTAAATTCCACGTGTCTATGACCAGAAAGCGAAAAGTTACTAAAAACCATTTACGTTTATATCAATATGGTATACTAACTAGCGTAACATCAAGAACCTCACACCTATTCGCCACGGCAACGTAGGCTCACGGCCCTATTTACTTCTCATAAATTATTATTAATAATAAAGGAAAATAGTGACTCACCCCTTACATTTGTGTCCGCATTTCCCCAGATGGCGTGGTTCGCATTGGCATCGGCAAAGATTACAATTGGCGTTCCAGTGCCTGTGACCCTTACTACTGCATCACGGATGAGCCGATTGGGTGGGTCCTGTCCGGGATCATGTGCCATATATCCCGAGATTATCCAAACTTTACCGTCCCGTTTCTCGAGAGCAACAGTTGTCGTGCCTTCATCACTGTAATCAATAAGAATGAAGATATTTAACGAGTTTTTAGCTAAGAAACAAGATCTCATGTTACCTGTACGTTTCGCAAATAATAGCTTATAGCCTTTAAAATTTAGTCCGCAAACCCGATTCTTGTGAATCCATGGATCTTGGACCATCACGAGCTCCTCTCCTCTTTCCATGATTCATTTTGGTGACAACTGTAATGTTGATGTCCTCCTGGTCAGATTCCAGGAGCACGTCCTCATCAACCATATCACCCAACTGATCAAGGAAGTCACCCACCAATCCTTTTGTCCTTTTTATCGTTTGAGCCTACGGCATCGTCTCAAGCCATACTTTCTTCAGGTTACTTGGCTTAACTTACCGAAGGAGCCGGATTGCCCTTGTTATCACTTCGGTAGACACGGATCAAGATCGTACTAAAACCATAATAGATCTGGTTAATCACCACAATCGCCGTCCTTGAGGATCCTTAAGCGGCTGAAACCTTTACAACTTTACAGTAATGTTTGGGCAGTTGAGGGTTGCAGCACTGAAAGATCTTCAAGATCTCCTCAGTTTCCGATGATTCGGCGAGAATGGTGGCAATCGATCTAAAACTCCATGGTATTTCACTAAGATTTGATATTGCTACAAGTAAAACTGTGGCTTATAATTCTTATTCGCTTGACAGTTTTATTTGTATAATATCTTTAGTTCTTCTTAAACCTTTGGATGAAGTTTCCTGCCGATCTGGCCTAAGCAACCAGTGAAATGCACTTAGGAATTGATTATCCCATCAACAATAAACTTCAGTTTGTCAATAGGATGAAATGGGAATTTAGCACATTATAACGAAACCTTGATTATTAATTTTGAATCCCAAGAAAAACGTTGATAACTAATATGCATGTGGCAGTGTAAGTAAAACTGAACTGGCAAAATAAAATAAAGAAATTTGTTTTATTTTTGTTTTTTCATTACCAACTTACAACTACATTTATGGCTAATAAATCACTGATGGTTTAAACATTGGTTTAGTTGAACTAAACTTGAACTTATATGTAGTTTAAACTCAACAACTATAAATCAGTGTCCCATGTTATATATGTTATCAAAAAAATAACATGTGGCAGCACTACGATAAATCTTATCTAACATTGCAGCCACACGATGAAGCTTTTCTTGATAGTCTTTTACATATACTGTTTGTCAAAATATGCAAAAATTGGCAGCTGTGACGTACGCTGCGCGCAAGTTGAAAGCAATTTACTTTTTCAAGATGTCGTCGCCGAGAAAACAACTCAAAATGTTTTGCTATTTTCCACTTTTGATTTTTCTGCACTGTAGGCTGTTCGAAGGGACTTTATTTTTTTTTTTACTTCTTCCACTGGCATTTTTGTTTCAGAAGCTATAGACTCGTTGGCTTTTATTTTCAAATCATTTCGCCTATATGATGAAAGATTCATAAAATTTCATGGCTTCTGTACAGCTCTATGAATCGCAGAACATCATTTTGCTTATTAATTTTATAAATAAATTTTATTAATAAACATATTTCACTATTTTTTTAGGTTTTTAGTTAAAATTTTAAAATTCCCGCAACAATTTGTAAAAAAAAAGAACTTCAGCTTTTGCCGGCAAAATATTTGTGAAAAAAAACAAAAACAACTTCAAAAGATTTGTAATAAGATGTTTTCTTGAACGAAAATTGATACACTCACTGGCAAGAGAATTTTAGAGGCAAGTTCGTATCAATTTTTAAAAGTATGAGTGTATTGGTAAAAAAGTGTGAGTGTATTAAAACTTGATAGGCAAAACTTGATCGTGTAGCCCTCAAGTAATTCATATGGTCTGTATTGGTAGTTTAAACTCCCAACTTTATGCGTTTAAAGAGGGTTTATGTGTTTAGTGATTTATAGATTTGTTGGTTTAAACACATTTTAAACCAAAAAGAGAGTTTAACTTGCTCTGATTTTTTAGCACTTAGAGTTGACAAAAATCAACCAATTGTGGTCGCGACTGTAAGAAAAGATAAACTCACTGTTTATTGTTGTTGTTTTTGTTTAAGCTTTGATATTGTTACAAGTAAAGCTGGTACTTATAATTCTTATTCGCTTGACAGTTTTATTTGTATAATATCTTTAGTTTTTCTAAAATCTTTGGATGAAGTTTCCTGACGATCTGGCCTACGCAACCAGTGAAATGCGCATAGGAATAGCTTATCCCATCAACAATAAACTTCAGTCTGTCAATAGTATGAAATGGGAATTTAGCACATTATAACGAAACCTTCACCACATCAAGCCTAGCACCTTCCCTGACCTCTCCTAATGATTGGATGGCTCGCTTCAATAGCAACGCTGAGCGTCATCTTTGTAGGGAAAGGAGGAGAAGCATTTGGCAACCCAGCTAATGCCCATGTCAATGAGCATAGAAGCTCAATGAAATGCAAGGTGGCACGCCTTGTGGAAGATGCCGTCTTGGTAGCGTTTTTGTGCCTAGAAGATTTTATACGGAGGGAGGGTGGCGCAACCTTGGGATTAGATGTTTTCATCGCCTTCCCTCCTTGCACAATGGGGACATTGGCGACACCCGAAGCAAGGGTTTTTTATCCGTTTCTTTGGCGGAAAGGGCTAAAGCGGATTTAGAGGTACTTGGAGCGAAGTTCAGAGGTACCTCGCCTCAATTTTTAGAGCAACCGCCTTCTTATCGGACTGCATTATATAATCAAAGTATAATTTTATAACTATGGCCCCTATTACGGTTTACAACTCAACTTAGTTGTGTTGTAATTTCTTAATTTTTGTGTTATGGTTTACAACTTTGCTAAATTGCGGTAAACAAAAACATAACAAAAATTACAACTGATCACAACCAGTTGTCTTTATTACAAGTCAACTGAGTTGAGTTGTAAACCGTAATAGGGGCCTATGAACATTTATTAATAATTTGTTATAGGTTGAAGAAGCTGTTAATTTATATATGAAATATGCCCGAGGTCCCGACACAGCCTCAAATGAATCTAAATTACGTGAAATGTGTGAGACTTGTTGGAAAAATGGTAAAGAACAATGTGAATATCCGAGTTTAAGAGGAAACCCTTGTGCTAGACCTAAACATACAACTAAAGATCCAACCGAACATACCAGTCGTTTAATATTTATATCGGCCTGTAATTGTGGCAAAACCCAGGGTAGACGGGAAGATCCCTATAGCATCAGGCATGCTAATTATGAATTTTATGAATATATGGCGAGTAATTGTAATTTATGTGCCAAAGTGAAAAGAATACATTTTGCCATATTTGAACCATCCATAAATGATTTCAGGTGAGTCAGATCTTAAGAATTTTTTAAAGAATTAAACTATTGAATTTAAGAGTCTTTAATTAGGAGACTTCAGAGGCTTAGATTATCCGCCGATAAATCGATAGTGTTATAAAATATAAGATACATTTTGAATTGTCTCAAAAACTTTTATCTAGGGCTGCCGAATTTGATATTGGTTTTCCCAAGCTGACGATTAACGAACAACCTGATATGGAATCGAATTGTGTAGCTAATATTCCTGACGAAGAACAATTTGCACTCAATACCTCGCAACCCTTAACCGCTTCTCAGGGCACCCATTCTAATTTAAGCCTTTCGGTTTCCATGGAAAATCTAAACAATCTGGATGAAGAAGATAATGATGATATAAACAGTTCCGTTGAGGCTCTCAATGAATTAATCCTAAAAGTTAAAGATAAGGATTCACAAGAAGATGAAAAGGAAAGAACTATTATAAGACAACCCTCAACTACAGAGTATTTGCCAGGCATGATGCATTCAGATAGTCCTATAGGTTTGCTGCCGCAATTTCCCAGTTGGTCATTGTGCTGTGTGGGCTCAAGTTCGGTGTACAGTCACAGCAATGGTTTGCAAGAACATTTTCAATCAGGATTTTTATCAGGTTCAAATTTTTTGTTACCCTGGGATGTGCAAGTACGTTTGGAGCATTCGGCTCAGTGGGCCTATGAAAAGACTCGGTATCGAAAAATGGGTGAAGTATTCGTTTTAAAAATATTTGTGGGCTTTGAGTATGAATGCCCAAGAGGTCATAGATTCATGATGTCGGCCCCGGATAAAATTTTAAGAGGAGGATCAGGTTTGTTAAACCATTTATTTAATAGCAATTATTTTTTATGTTGCATGTTATTTTCCAGGTATTTTACGCGATAGCGGCAGCAAAGTTGTATACAACAATATGCCCTTGTATTTCCCCTGCCCTTGTCGCACAAAAAATTTCAATGTGGCTCAACTAATGCGAGTTCATGTCGTCACTCCAAAGGCTCCTGTTAATGTGTCTCTGGATCCAAAAGTTCGTACTGGTGATAGAGATTTTGTTTTGGGTTTACCTGAACCTCCTAAGCTTTCCCAAAGTGCTTATTGGATTTTACGTCTTCCTTATGTGTATCAAAGTGATGAGGGTCATATACCCCCACCTATGGAAGTTACTGCAGCAAATGCTCTAAACTATGGCAGTCTTATGGCCGGTATGTTTGGCGTAAGTGAAGTTGAAGCTGATGAATAGTTTGCTTAAACATACACATACTTTCATGCATATGTACATGCCTACATATTTAAACAGAAATAAAGCAAAAATCGTTTTAATAATTTTTAAGGCACAAGAACGAACTGTTTTTTTTTTCATAAATGGAAAAAACCGTAAAATTTTAAAACTAAGAATTTTTTACGTGTAATAGGGAAGTAATTCCGTTTTCAATTACATTAATACTATATTGTATGTATTATTTTTGCCAGATTTATCAGGCAAACTTATAGAGTTTTGTTTTAATTTGATTATGTTTGATAATAGATTACTTGAGCAAAAAATTATAGCACTAATTACCACTTTCGGATTCTTTCGGCATTGTTCGTTCGACCGCTCAAATTTGCTTCCACTTTTGATTTTTCTGCACTGTAGGCTGTTCGAAGGGACTTTATTTTTTTTTACTTCTTCCACTGGCATTTTTGTTTCAGAAGCTATAGACTCGTAGGCTTTTATTTTCAAATCATTTCGCCTATATGATGAAAGATTCATAAAATTTCATGGCTTCTGTACAGCTCTATGAATCGCAGAACATCATTTTGCTTATTAATTTTATAAATAAATTTTATTAATAAACATATTTCACTATTTTTTTAGGTTTTTAGTTAAAATTTTAAAATTCCCGCAACAATTTGTAAAAAAAAAGAACTTCAGCTTTTGCCGGCAAAATATTTGTGAAAAAAAAAACAAAAACAACTTCAAAAGATTTGTAATAAGATGTTTTCTTGAACGAAAATTGATACACTCACTGGCAAGAGAATTTTAGAGGCAAGTTCGTATCAATTTTTAAAAGTATGAGTGTATTGGTAAAAAAGTGTGAGTGTATTAAAACTTGGTAGGCAAAACTTGATCGTGTAGCCCTCAAGTAATTCATATGGTCTGCATTGGTAGTTTAAACTCCCAACTTTATGCGTTTAAAGAGGGTTTATGTGTTTAGTGATTTATAGATTTGTTGGTTTAAACACATTTTAAACCAAAAAGAGAGTTTAACTTGCTCTGATTTTTTAGCCCTTAGAGTTGACAAAAATCAACCAATTGTGGTCGCGACTGTAAGAAAAGATAAACTCACTGTTTATTGTTGTTGTTTTTGTTTAAGCTTTGATATTGTTACAAGTAAAACTGGGACTTATAATTCTTATTCGCTTGACAGTTTTATTTGTATAATATCTTTAGTTTTTCTAAAATCTTTGGATGAAGTTTCCTGACGATCTGGCCTACGCAACCAGTGAAATGCGCATAGGAATAGCTTATCCCATCAACAATAAACTTCAGTCTGTCAATAGTATGAAATGGGAATTTAGCACATTATAACGAAACCTTCACCACAACAAGCCTAGCACCTTCTCAGACCTCTCCTAATGATTGGATGGATGGCTCGCTTCAATAGCAACGCTGAGCGTCACCTTTGCAGGGAAAGGAGGAGAAGCATTTGGCAACCCAGCTAATGCCCATGTCAATGAGCATAGAAGCTCAATGAAATGCAAGGTGGCACGCCTTGTGGCAGATGCCGTCTTGGTAGCGTTTTTGTGCCTAGAAGATTTTATACGGAGGGAGGGTGGCGCAACCTTGGGAATGTTTGCTTAAACATACACATACTTTCATGCATATATACATGCCTACATATTTAAACAGAAATAAAGCAAAAATCGTTTTAATAATTTTTAAGGCACAAGAACGAACTGTTTTTTTTTTTTCATAAATGGAAAAAACCGTAAAATTTTAAAACTAAGAATTTTTTACGTGTAATAGGGAAGTAATTCCGTTTTCAATTACATTAATACTATATTGTATGTATTATTTTTGCCAGATTTATCAGATATACTTATAGAGTTTGTTTTAATTTGATTATGTTTGATAATAGATTTCTTGAGCAAAAAATTATAGCACCAATTACCACTTTCGGATTCTTTCGGCATTGATCGTTCGACCGCTCAAATTTGCTTCCTTGCGTCTTCATGGTATTGTTCACTGTAATACACATAGGCAAATAGACAAATTTGTGTGCTTACTGATTTATTATTTGGATATTTTTCCCACAAATATGGTAAAATCGCGATTAAAAGAGTGTGATGTAAGGATTGTGAACAGCGTTGCTAGAATTAAGATTTTATTTTTTTTACATTTTTTTACTTATTTTTTATCTTATTTTTCAAGATTTTTTGAACACAAACACAATAAGATTTAAAGATTTTTTTTCTCAAATTAAGATTTTTTATTTTTAGATATAAAGATTTTTAACTTTAAGTTTGTACAACATACATAATTTTCTTTTACAGTTTTTTAAACAGTAAATTGTTAAAACAATGAGGTTTTATATCAGCTTGTTGTCTATTGGTTTTGCACACTTTTGTACTAACATGCATCATTATTTCTGGGCATACAAAACATTAAAAAAGCATCATAGATTCGCGGTTGTTCATTTTGGGAATATTGATAAAAAAAATTATTTGTGAAAAGAAAAAATGTATAGTTTATATTTAAAGATTGATTTATAAAAGAACAAAAAAGTTCATGTATTTAGTTACTATGTCTTAGTACCAAAAGGTAAAACTAATGGAACTAAACCCTAGGATTACCGTCTTGGTCGGGCAAGCCCAAATTTGTGTTTTCCTTGCAATATTTTTCGAGTATGGGTGTGTGTGAAACGGTAGCAAAGTACTAATGGATGTAAAATTTTGACACTATTGAGGTGAATAAAATTTCACTAGCCCTGGGGGCTAGTATAAATTTTGACATTAGTGTAGAAATTTTTGACAACCACAATATTATATTTTTCATCAAATTTGTTTAAACAAAATAAAAAATAATATGGAAGCAGGACCAGCGGCAAAAAAAATTAGAAAGAATTATACAAGATGTAAGTATTTAAATATGTATAAGCTTTTTTGCCCACACTTTTTGTAAAAATTGTTAATATATCAGAACGAATTCATCAAATAGTTGGGACGATCTCATTTCCAACAGAATTGAAATGATTATTGTTAAACGTTTGTTTAATTTATTCATTTTCACAAAACTATTAGTTATTGTTTTTTTCTTTGTGTCAAAATTTTACGTTGTCAAAAATGTTACAATTTCACACAGCACAAATATGAAAATTTTCTACCACAAACAAATTTCATTTCACCATAGAACTTTGCTACCGTTTCACACACACCCTATAACAAAAAACAGAGGCGTGAGTTCTATAATGATACGTACTGAATCGACTAATTTGGATTCGATTGAAGCAAACTAGTGGGGTGAAATTTTATTTTTATCTTGTTTTCTTGCAATATTCTATAATTGATATGTTCTGAATTGAATGAATCAAGTTTGAATCAAATGTGTGGTAGATGCGAAAAAGCAATGTGCAAAATTAAGGACTACATATTCGATGACTTGCATGTAAAATAAAATAATAAAAATATATAACAAATTCGTATAATCTAGCAAATAACATATGTACGTTCAATAAAAAAAAATGTATTTAACTTTTTATTTAATTGGGTTTTTAGCTGTTCTAATTGTGGTCTGCCTAGACCAAGAGGAGTGGTAAAAAGTTACAGTTAAGGGTTATGAAGCTTTTGGTTTGAAAATACCATATTCCATGTTTATGATAATTTATAACAAATTATTTATACATAAGTGCTTAAGAATATCTGTTTAAACGTGTACCAACATTATTTTAATAAAAATTCATTAGGAATATATTTAGGAAAATCCATAGTTTTCAGTGAGCTTTTTTTAAATACAATTTTCTCAAAATGCCTTCGATATAACAACGGTATCAACAAATATACTATTAAATTGAGAACCCTCAAGATTTCATATGATGTATGAGCTTCATAGCTCCCAAACCAAAATTATTTTGCCCAAAATTTATACATCTTTAATATAAGAATTTAATTACTTTCGATGAAACTTCTTTATATAGATGGACTTTTTTACGTTTTTATTTATTAGATTAAGTGCATTTAAAATTCAAAATTTTTAATTTTTTCGAATTTATTCTATGAGCTAAATTTCAGTTATGTATTTTATATAGCTTTTTTGTAATAGTTCTATTCCTTAAATTTTTCAGAAAGTGTATTTAAAAACTGTAAAAAAGTGCATTTAAAATGTTTTTTTTTTTGAAAATATAACTAAAACACATTTTTAAACCTACAATTTAAAGCTTCGTTCACAATCAAAAAAACATTTTCATTTGGTGTTCATAATAGAGCAACAATTTATTTTGTAACTACACACATTTTGCATCAAGAAACCGTTTGCAAATTTTTGCTACAACCATATTATGCATTTATTTTTATTTTTGTAAAAATTTTGTTAAAATTTTCATTCAAAGCTAAATAAAATTATTTTAAACGTCAGAAACAATTTCATACAAATTGTTGCTGAAGTTCTAGTGATTAAAATCGTAAACCGTGGTGGAGTCTCAGTACTGTTCTGGGAATGCATTGAAACCTTGTATTTATAGAATCAACGATGAAGAAGAAGATTACCTGCGCATTCTTCAACACAATGTTGTCCCCAGTGTAGAGAAATTAAGCGTATCAAGGAACTGGATATTTCAACAGAACAATGATCCTAATCATTCGTCCAAAATTGTGAAGGATGGTTACTCTACCGTACGCCTAAAACCCTTGACCATCCACAACAATTCCCAGACCTCAATCCTATTGAGCATCTGTGGGAATATGTGGACAAAAAACTGAGACAAAGGAATATTTCTTTCAAAGACGGCCTAAGGGCGGCGCTGCAAGATGAATGGAGAAAAATTCCACCTGAATTTACAAAAAAATTTGTTGAATCAATGCCCAGGAGGTTAGAAGCTGTAATTAAGTCAAAAGGACGCCAAACAAAGTATTAAAAATAATGTTTTTTATAACGTAAACACTTTTGTTTACTTTCATTTGACGCGTTAAATTAGTGTAATTTAAATAAAAACTGAATTTTTTTCCTAAGTGCCTTTATTTTAGTATTTTGTTTTTATGCATTTAATTTCTTTTTTATTACTAATCAATTATGTTTAATTGTTTTTATATATCATTGTTTGTTCAAATATAATACATATTTTTTAAAATCAAAATTCGGTGTTTACTTTCATTTGACGCTCACAGTATATGATGGGGTGGTTTTACCCTTTTTGCTTTATTTTTCTCCCGTATTGTTAAAATGTATGTATACCCTTCAGCTCCTTCAAGACTTGAAACTATAATCGGATAATTAATTAAGAAGACATGGGTAAGGGGAGGCTTTACACCTTTTGCCATTTTTACGCCCTAATTGTTGAAATTTTCAAAAAATTTATATCTTAAAGTTCCTTTAGATATTACAGTGTCTGCATGCCGAATTTTAAGAAAACCCGGTCAAGCCGTTTCGGAGTTCAATTGAAAATAGCGTGTCACGAGAATTTTATATATGTGATAGTTTCAGTTCAAAGGGACCTATGGGCAAAAAATGAGTTTTGGAGAAACACGATTTTAAAGTTAACAAGTTATTTTGAAACGCCTAAACACTTTAGCAGCTCGAAACCCGTTTTAAAATGGTTTTGGGGCTCGCTGATTACGAATCTGGCATTGGATTTTGAAAATTTAAAGCTTGGACTCGGGGAGACCTATGGTTCCTGACAGTGAGTATTTAAAAAAAAAATTAATTTTGATCATAACTTTTTTGTATCTGAACCGAGTTTTTTATAAAATATGTTCTACTTAAAATTTCCGATATTTTGATATATAAGTCATATCCATAGGACATAAGGCAGCCCTAGAATTTAGGTTTTAATACAATTTTTTATTTTTTTTGTACGGGAGGTACCACGCCCACTTCTCCAATCCCGCCCACATTTTGTAGGATGGTGTGTATTGGCAACCTAAATGTGTGTACCTAATTTGGAAACTTTGGCTCTTGCCGTTCTCAAGATATACAGAAATAAAAAAAATACAAGGGATTTTTGGAAAAATTTAGAGGTAGTCGTGGTTTTTTGCTCATATCTCTGTCATTTTTGGACCGATCTGGCTGAATTTCAATAGCAAACTTAAACGGAGTATATGTGACATAAATATACATTAACCTAGTCCACATCATTTCTGGGGTTTTCGGAAAACCCATTTCAACACACACACGGACAACCGGATTTGAACTTCGCTTTTCATAAGGACCCAGAATATATATACTTTATAGGGTGTAGGATCAATATTGTGGAACATACAAACGGAATGACAATGTTATATATACCCTCTTACCTTCGGTGAAGGGTATAAAAACAAATATTTGTACGTTCTCTTAACCCTTAAATAATAGCACTAAGAAAGCGCTGTTATCTATGCTAAAGTGTATGGAGGGCGCGATTCTAGGTCAAAGATAATGACAAAAGAAGTAGCGGTTCGAACGTGAAAAAAATAGTAGTTTTTTTGGCCATGCATAAAAAGGCGTAATTCAGCGAAACCTGGCACAGTTTTTTAATCAAACTACTTTCAGAATTTTACGTAGCAATGGAACATTAAAATGTCTTTGGCTTGATTCCAAAATCTTCTGTATTTTTTTCAAGCCAAAATCTGGGTCGATTCGTTACATTTCGAACGTGAAATTTTTTGCATAATAATTTAACTGAATAATGATAAAAACAAAATATAAATTTACCGTTAATCCGAATAACATATTTCTCTTTGAACTCTTCCTTATATTACAGACTAGGGAATGGTAAATGGATTCCAAAATCGATTTTCGATTTTTCGATCGACTTTTTTTATTTCGGTTTTTGAGATCGATTAATCGAACCTCAAAATCGATTTCAAAATTGTTTAAGATTAATTTGCAAACTTTTTCCTTATATCACAAAGGGGATAAACGCATTTTTTTGGCAAACTACTAAAGAAATTGAACTAAGATTTTTACGGCTTGTAGATAGGTCTGACTACTGTTTATAATTTTCCTGCAAAAAGTGAAAATGTGTTAATTTTGAGATGACCTTTAGAGGAACAAGTGCGATACGTATGTAGATTTCACATTAAAATTGTGTTCTTGTGTAGTCAATCAGACCTGTCACATAAATCAATACCGTTCGAAAGTGAATTCGAATCTTGCTTCACATAAAACGAAATCACTTTTGATTTATTTCTGTGACATGCCTGAATGTATGGATAGTATGTCAAAGGATTATGACAATAGTTCCTGATCAGTGGCGACTATTTCTTCGCAAAGTTACTATTAAGTTAGATTTAGAAAACAAACGTTTGCATGTCATTTCACTCTTATAACTAGATTTAAATGTCGCTCACACACTGGTCTGTTCGAATATTAGCGTATTTCAACAGAAATGTCATGGTTTAATTCACCTGTTGTGTTTCTATAATATGTTGATTTTCACAAAGCTGACTTTCAATGTTTGGTTCAGTACAATATGTTTCGACTGTTTTGTTCACTGTCCATTGATTACTTTAATTTCTGAAAAACAGGAGCCCCTATATTAAAGTTGAAAGTAAACCAAGGGCACTAATAGGTAAATACGTAGAACTTCAACTTTAAATTCAGAAAACTGCATAAACATACCACCTACACACGTATGTAAGCACAAAAAAAAAAACTCAAAGTTATATTGTGCATGCCCATAATTTATTGATTTAATTAAGATGTAAATTAAAAATTACCAAAATTTTGATAAAAATTAAAAAATATTTTAAATGCCCAATAATCGATTTCAGTATAAAATCGCATACGTAAATTCGATTGCAAAAAATCGATTCTTTTTACAACAAAATCGATTTTCGATTGGAATCGAAATCGATTTACCATTCCCTATTACAGACCATGTAAGAAATTTTTTTTGGAATAATATTAAAGAAAACATACAACAAAACATTCTCACAAATAAGAAATTACGTTTGCAAAACTTTGCAGTCTGATTGTTCATCCAAGTGAACAAATTTATAGGTAAATTTATAAAATTAGTAAAATCTAAATATTTCTCTATAGCAATATCGGAAAATAATCAGCTTTTAATAACTTTAAAATTTTCGGTTTGACGGAAATGCCCATATATAGATTTTTATCACATATATTCCGAAAAAGTTTGAAATCCATTTTTGAAAATTATATTTTTTGATCCCAGTGAATCAATCCATTTTTTTTAAATTCTTGAGTGTATTATTCTAAAATATTAAAAAATCAAAATCTGTAAAACGTATACCTATTTTTATAATTAATTGGAAAAAACTTCAAACTTCATCAATAGTTGTTCACTTTCACTACATAACAGACAGTATAACGAAAGCCTGAATCTTCAAATACAATTTAAGTTGTCGTTTTATTCAGAAGCAATTATAAAATGATTGGCATTCGATACTCAATATAAATTAATGATCTACCTAAATAAGAGTATTAAGCGTATTTTTAACATTAATATTCACCCTTATTGTGTTTGGCGTATTTAAAATACGCCTACGACAGTTTGGTAATAGATTAAAGGAAAAAAGTTCACGTTCTCTTTAATCTATTACCAAACAGTCGTAGGCGTATTTTAAATACGCCAAACACAATAAGGGTGATTATATTGCCAATACATTTACAATAAAGCAAACCAACCTACCGATCGGTCAAATAATATTTTCCAACCGGGTGGTTTTGAATTCGGTTTCTAAGGTTTGTTTCGTACCTATAAACGTTATGAAAATGAGAAGTTTCGACATTTAAAAATTGCAATCAACGTTTTCAAATCTAAACATACTTTTAATATTTATTTCACACAAGCATATGCTCAAAAACATACAGTCCATTTAAGTTTTGCCGAATGGAAAGGGTTCTGTAATAAGCACATATTTAAAATCTATTAGGAGTAAAAAAATCTCCCCTCATTGACCCTTTGCATACACAAATTCTTTTGTTTAATTTCCACTGAAGGCAGAAAAGTAAGTCAAACTTATATAAAACTAAGAATTTTGTAAATATAAACTAGTAACTATTACAAAATAAAATTGAGTAGAGTAGGAAAAACGCACAAACATCAACCAACTTCAAGTCCCAGCAGTAGGCCACATTATTTTTCTTTTACTCTCATCTCAATTTTTTTACACATTCTCCGGTATGGCTTCTTCGCAGCGATTTTTATTCTTTAGTAGATAAGAAGCCAAAAAACTAATCGGATCTGGTGGTCGTTCACGTGCCAAAGTTTGCAATCCATGCAATAGTATGGGAGCAACTGTCTGATCAAGATATTGTCGCGTAGGTAGAGAATTCAAATCACTTCGAGGTTTTTTACATTGTTGGACAGCGTTTGCCGATTGACTTGAGTTGCTATTAACATTAGCTTGTAAATTAGTTTGTACCGGTTCAGCTGGAGGAACAGAATTTTGATTGTTTTGTCCAGCATCAGGTTTGTCCATAGCGCTTTCCTTAATGAATATAAATGTATAAATCGTAAAAACACTTTGTGTTTAATAAATATAAAAATACCTTCTGTAGTTAACAAAAACCCGTACGAAAATATGAAAAAATAAAATTCTCTCAACAACAAAAATTGCCGCTTTCGATTTATTCTATTTGACAGGAAAAGTCGATTTTTTAGAAAACACAAAAAATAATCAATGTGAATTGTCAACAAGCTAAATTTTTTTGTAGTGTGAGTGGAAAATGTTTGCCAGTAATCATTCACAATAGTGTAATGACAGTAAAACCTATAAATATGAAATATAATTGAATATTACCACAATAATACTCCAGTTGCTTTAAACAGATTTTGATAAAATAAATTGCAGATGTTCATTGTAAAATTTATGTCGAGCTTAAGTTAAGGGTTTTTTCACAACGACAAAAATTTGTTCGCCTTTATACAAAATCTATATTGATACTACTTCTTTGATGGCATTTGGTAAACCATAGTGTGTAGAGAATTTTAAGTTTATGACCTACAAAATCGTACAACAGGTTAAGATAGGCGTGCTGAGCGCCGCTGATGATGCCGCCGTCAATCTCCGTCATCAGATGTAAATCAATCATTTTTTTCAATGCCTTCAAAATAAAAGATTGTTGGGTAAAGAGTGACCGGTTTTACCTGCCATAGGTATAAAAATAACCCTGACCACTTTCCACTCTCTAGGAATGTATCCGTTTAGCACGTCCAGCCTGAATAGTTCAACCGGCAATAGAAGTGATGATCCTGAATATTCTGTAGTATGGCCGGAAAGATACTGTCTGGTCCTGCCAATTTGTACAAACCAATAGTATAAGCCAACAATATTACCTTATCCAAGGTGGTCACATCCCCCCCCCCCCCCTCTTCTTTTACCTCAACTCCCGAGCCTAACCTACGGAAGGGCTTACCACACTCCGTTTGTTTCCCCGACCCAGGATCCCCACACCCCGAGAGGTGATTCTTCATAAGCAAACATAGAGTTTCGGAGCGAGATTCCATCCACGAGTAGTCCGGTCTCTGAAAAATACCCGGGAATGCAACAAATAAGTACATTTTACATATAACCATAAAAATTTTCTTTTTACACTATTAACAGGACAAAGATAGTATGTCCCATTAATAAATGTTTTCCTTTTAGTTTCTTGCTAAAAAAAAAAATATATCTTTTGAACTGAAACTACACATTTATTAATTTCATTTCGATTCCACTTCATTTCGATTTCTGGACATGCTCGTAAAGGAATATGTGCAAGATGTTAAAAATGAAAATAAACTTGTTTACATTTGTAACATCTTTCATCATTTTTTTTTTTTTTTTTTTTTGATTTTGCTTAAAAACTAAATTTTTTTGGCTAACTATCTTGAGTTATATTGCCAGGGTATCACACGGTTTGTTGTAGCCTTATCCACAAGTCCTCGATCGACCTAGACCTTCGTATAGGAAGGCGAAGAGCTTCCAGAATAAGCTCCATAGTAAATCTTGTCTCCACAGTAAAACGTCTGAGTTGTTTCCTTGGTTCTCCACCAGTAAAACACGTTAAAATTTTAAGGTTATGAAACGATTGCATATGGATAATGCTGACACCGCAAGAACTGTAACTCGGTACAGTTATGCGACACCACGTCACTAACCAATGCGGGGTGAAACGTAAAACGCACGAAAAGCAAACAAACAAACACGGCCTGTTTGTCTTAAAGATATAACGACAAAGACGCGTGAGCTGCTTCCCCGCCCAGAGCAGTTTTACGAATCGACACCTTTCATCTTAAAAATATTTATTTTCACGTGTAAGGGCGAATAAAAACTAAATAAACGATATTGCTGACCTGCTCTTTTGTATTTTTTCCTAGTGATGGTATATACTTTTTAACAAATTATTTGTTTTTCTAGTGACGACACTAAAATAATCGAAAGATGTTGAATTACACAACATGAGATAGGAACATCTTTTAAAGATGAAGAAAGATGTTAACTTTAAGCCCTGTACAATTCTTATGGGAAGATGTTATCATCTTTGCGATAAGATGAAAGATGTGAGCAAGTGTAAAAAGCCTATTAGTTGCAAAAATGCTGCAAACGGTAAAATATTCAAAATTATACACTAACGAATCGACGCCATCATTGGTCGCACAAGAAAAAACATGCTGTTGTATACATTAAAGTTGTGTCGTTCCGGAACGATCTAGTTCCATTGAACCATTCCCTAAAAGGAACGGTGCGGACTTTTTCAATAGTTCCTTCTTTTTATCGTTCCTCGTTCCGCAATTGCAATCCGTTGAATAATCACAGTTATTATTTTTTACGAACATTTAAAAAATTATATAATTATTATTTATGTAGTTGTTACGCCACAACCTGAAAACAAACAATAACAAATATTTGTTGTTGACGTTTTTACGTACAACAAAGAAGTTTTCTCGTTCCTCGTTCATTCATTGTGCAAAGTAAGAAACAGGAACGATGAACGAAAGGAACGACCTAGTTCCTTTGATCTATCGGATCGGTCGGAACGATTCCACAAAAGGAACGATTTTGCCCAGCTGCAGTATACATGGTGAAATTACTCAAAGGTGGCCTCGGTAATAGGCTTTTGACACTTGCTCACATTTTACATCTTTCATCTTATCGCAAAGATGATAGATAACATCTTCCCATAAGAATTGTACAGGGTTAAAAATCATCAGCTTTCTTCATCTTTAAAAGATGTTCCTTTCTCATGTTGTTTCATTCAACATCTTTCGACTATTTCAATGTCATCACTAGAAAAAACAAACAATTTGTTAAAAAGTATATACCATCACTAGAAAACAAAAATCAAAAGAGCAGGACAGCAATACCATTTATATAGTTTTTATTCGCTCTTACAACTGAAAATAAATATTTTTATGATGAAAGATGAAAAATGAAAGAAGTTACAAATGTAAACAAGTTTTTTAATTTTCAGCATCTTCCACGCATTCCTCTAAGATGTGCTGAAGAATAAATAGGCTATAAGCCAACAGTTCATTGTTTTCTTGTATTTGTTTATGTACTGATCTTGTGAAGTGTGTTGTGGTTTTTATTAACTTGTCATAGTTTTATTTATTTGTCAAATATGTAGTATTGATTTTTTTTTAATTTTTGGTTTTTTCAATTTTATTTAAAAATATTTGTGTTTTAAAATAAAAATATTGTTTTCAAGATTTAATACATTTTAAGAAAGAAAATACGTGATTTACTTTATATTTGTAGCTAACGTAGGACATAAATAGGGAAGAGAAATCCACGATGTTTACATGTAGCTTTTTGTGCCAGGCCTAAGCATTTTATGCAATAACAAATAAATCAGGCCCAAGATTTTGTTTTCAGTTAAATATACATATGTATATTATGTTCTCTATTCCAGCAAAAGTCGGGCATAGATAATATAAATAAATCCGCGTAGTATATGTAGAGCTTCTTGGGCTTAGGCTATGCATTTAAAGTATGTCTGGGTTCACACTATGAAAGTTTTGTTTCAGAAAGTCAGAGTTTATGGTTGAGAGAGGAGATAAGATAAGCATTTTCTCTTCCCCTCTCATCAATAAACTCAGACTTTCTGAAGAAAACTTTCATAGTGTGAACCCAGACTATGTAATTGCATTTTTTTCTTGAAAGTTTAAAAAATATTTTCTTGCCAGTCATCTATTCAAACTACAGCGACACAAATCATGAAATACGGGCAAAGTTAATAATTGTTATACATATTTGCTATTTTTGATGTTCTTTCAAAAATTATAATTTTTTTTACTATTTTAAAATTTGTTTTTAAATATTTATTTTTTACTATAGCTACTTTCGAGAACACAAAAGTTTTTACTATTTTTTACTGAACATTACTGCATTTTACTAAATTACGTTCGCGTACACAAAATATAGTAAACGAGAACACAAACTGAGAGCATAAAGTGACAGTTCTTGACTAAGTACTTACAAATTTTTACTGCAGAAATTTTTGCAGTAAAATTTAGTAAATCGCAAAAACATATGTTTCAAAAGGTAAACAAACAAAAAGCATACAAATTGTGAAAAAAAAGTTTAATAAAAGAAAAGTTAAAGTAAAAATGAAAACACGTGTTATTGTTGTATTGGTTTAATACTGAGACCACCTTGCTAGGTGTTTTCAATTGAAACATAAAATGAATTTAAATGTACCACATTGGTGAAGTTATTTACATTTAAGTGTTTAGTGAAGAAAAGCATTTTGTATTATATTCAACAAAACAGCTACTCATTCGGAGAAAAAAAAAGAAGCAAAATGGAACCCAGTGTCAGCTACTTGGATAACCAGAAGTATAGGAAATCCAATACCTCAAGGAGCAGAACAGAAAGTGGGTCAAACTACTTTCGATAAATTCGAAAAATAAAAAATGTTGAATATAATATAAAAGTAACCTTCGAAAGGGAATAATTCCCAGTTTCTAATTGTTGAAAAGAACTTTGTATATAAAACGATTTTAAGCATGTGTTTTAATATGAATCGTAAAAATTGGGCATTAGAGTTGTAAAAGTGTAAAATTTGAATAGATTAACCCGCCATAAATCTATATACATATATAAAATTGTAACGTTACTGACTGACTGACTCACTGACTCACTGATTCATCATCGCACAGCCTAAACGCCTGAAGCTAAGCACTTGAAATTTGGATCAGAGATTGGTCACTCCCCAAATCGATCCACTAAGACGGGATTTTTGGAAATTCAAATGTTTAGGGGGTAAAAAACGGTAAAAACGGGAAATTGCGGTAACCTTATATCTCCAAAACTAAAAGAGATACAAAAAAATGTAATAATTATCGTTATTACTTAGAAAAATAAGCGGACAGGTGTCTGGTACTTTTTTGAAATTTGGCCCTATTAGGCAGTAAACGGGTAAAACCTGAATTTTGGTACTTTTTTGACACCCCATCTATCTTTTGAACCAATAAACATAGAAACAAAGTTTATACTAATCAAAAAAATACGAATATTAATTTGGTACTTTTTCGAAATTCGAACATTTAAGGGGTGAAAATCGTGACTAATTTTGGTACTTTTTTTACAAAACATTTTTCTCCATTCATGACATATTCGTACTTAATTATGAGCTCCCACCACAATACTGAAATTTTTGATACTTTGATGGGGGGGGGGGGGGAAAATAGTACCAAAAAGGATATACGGGAAATTTGATATTTTTCGTTAGCTTTTTGGTTCTACAACATAACATTCAAGATGCAATGTCCTGAGTGGATAAGAATCCATAAGGGGAAGTTTTTAGAACTTTTCTGTTCATTAACCGGTAATTTTTGAATTTCAATTAGTATTGGACCTATTAAAATAAAATTAAACATGCAATGTCCTGAATGGATGAGAATCTATAAGAGGGAACTTTTTGGTACTTCTTTGTTCATTAACTGGTACTTTTTGAATTTCCGTTAATATTGGACCTAGAAACATAAAATCAAACATACAAGGTCCTGAGTGAATGAGAATATGTAAGAGGGGTTCTGGTACTATTTTATTGGATCCAGAATCATAAAAAAAATATCAAAGGTACTTTTTCGTTTTCTAACTGGTACTTTTTTCATAACCTGATCCTTTTTTTAATTTAATATTTATTTTTGTGCAACAAATAAAAAAAGGAAATAATTGTCTGGTACTTTTACGAAATTCGGCCGATTTAATAAAAATTATACAACATTTGTAACTTATCTAAAAAATACAAATGCGTTTTTGGTACTTTTTCGAAATTCGAACGTTTAAGGGATGAAAATTGTACGCATGTTTGTTACTTTTTCAAAAGATTTTTTCGCCATCTATTTATCTTTCATCACAGAGCCAAAGCGTCTGAAAAGGTTGAGAGGGACTGGCCTGTCGTCAAACGATCCTGCTAACGTCATACCTCCCAAACTAAAAGAGATGAAAAACATTAACACTTATTATTGTTCATTAGAAAAAATGGACAGGTTTCTGGTACTTCTGTGAGGTACGGCCTTTTTGGGGAGTAGAAGGGTAAATAAAAATTGTATCACATTTGTTTTGAAATTCAAACGTTTAAGGTGTGAAAATCGTTCCTAATTTTGTTACTTTTTCACAACATTTTTCTCCATCTATCTAAATAATATAAAACTGGAAAGTTACTGACTGACACATCCTTAGATCCTGAAGCTAAAAAGCTGACATTTGGACCGGAGGCTGGCCTCTCGCCAACTCGATCCCGCTAACCTCAAAAATCCAAAACTAAAAGAGATACAAAAAATTTAACACCTAATGTTGTTCATTAAAAAAATAAGAGGACAGGTGTCTGGTACTTTTTTGAAATTTGGTCCTTTTGGGGAGTAAACGCGTAAAACCTGTACATATTTTGGAACCTTTTTGTCACGCCACAACTGTATGGACATTAGAGACACAACTTTTCTGGACATCATTGCCCCAAGGGACTATATCTTATGGCAATATAGGATAATAAAACACATTTTTCAGTTCAATTTAAGCCAACATTTTTTTTGCTTAATTGGCGAAGTCCCTCACGCCCACCAAAGTTTCTTTCATCCTATGACAAAAACGTACCAAACTTTAGGCTCCAACTACAACATTGAAATTTTTAATACATAAATGGGGAGAAAAAAGTATCAAAAAGGATAATACGGGAAATTAACTTTCTTTCATTTGCTTTTGCGTTCTACGAGTCGTACTTTTTGAATTTTCTATATTGAACTTGTGACGACCAAAAGTCGGAGCCCTCGTTTTTGAGTCACATGCCCTAGACCACACCAGCACACCAGACCAATCCGGCCAAAGATGAATCATAATTATTTGAATTTATTGTTATATTTTGTGTTACACCGTATTGCATAGCTTATATTATCCTTGAGTGAATGAATTCATATTATGTTTAACTTAATTTTCTTGCTACAGTGAATTCTATAATTTATATTATCTTCGTGCTTTAATTATTTTGTATTAAATAAGAATTAATTTATGTACTAATTTTGAAATTAACGGACCGATGGCTTCCGCCATCTGTTGGCAAGTAGGAAACGACAACATACACTTTTGAGCAACTATGATAAATAATTATTGTAGTATGTGTGTGTAAATCTGCCATCGGCAACCTATACTATTACATTTTGCGATTATATGCGTTGTATGAATTTTACATATGTTGTTGTTAAATTCTCTGCAATGTGTGTGCACATGTACGTAATAAAAGAGCATACAAGAGAATAAAAGAGAAAAGAGAAAACGCGGCGCCCTGATTTTGCCGATGGCTGGTGTAAATGTACACCGGCAAACAGTATAAAAGCGGAGTACGTACCATTAAACCGGGCAGTCAGTCGGCAGCCGGCAAACAGGTGGGATCTTGTTTAGCTGTGAGAAGTTATACTTCTATAGCTAAATAATATCTAGTTATTATCGAAGAGAGGTTATACCTCTTTCGTGAAATACAACTTGTTGTCGGAAAAGATCGCAAGGCAAGAGAACAGCGGTGTAGACTAAATTCTCTTGGTTTGTTATCCATTCGTTTGGCTATAGTGAGGTAGCGGTAGAGAGCAGGGTGATACTGCATCTCGAGAGAACAGCGGTGTAGACTAAATTCTCTCGACGTGTAGTAGACCGCCCGCAAACAACTGCAAGACAAGAGAACAGCGGTGTAGACTAAATTCTCTTGGCTTGCCGTCTGCTTCTCCCTTGGCTACGTGTTCCTCTCTGTCACAGACGGCGTGTCTGTCACATCGCTAACCTCGTGTGCGTTGTCGGTTCCGTCATTAGTTATATTTAATTTATCGACTATTGTACTAACTTACGAAACTAAGAGAAATAAATAAACTAAGCGTACGGTTTATAACGTTTTGTGAAAAGAGCGAGTCCGGTGTTTCATTTCTCTGGTCATTAAATAAATTTTTGTAACGAACCCTGGGAGCCGCGAGCTCTACCCCAGCATAAGGTGGAAAACACGTCGTTACAATGGCGCCCGAGCAGGGACGTTAGCAGCGAAGCTGTACTAATCGTCTCAGACCAGAGAAACCACACTCTCGACTCTTGTACGGGAAAGAGAAAAAGAAGTTGAAAAAAAAAGAATGGAAAAAATAGTATAAAATGATAGACTGAACTCGAAGAAAAAAATGAAAATTAATTCTGTCCGGTAAATAAAAAAAAAAACTAATTTTTAAAATATGTAAGAAAAATACGTGGAAAAAAATCAACTAGTTAGTAAGATGAAGAAAAAATAACGGGAAGAACTTGAAAAAATACCGCGAGAACTGTTATGACACACGTGGGACAAAAACAATTTCGAATTTCGTAACAAGAAGAAGAAAAAAAATAACGGAGCGAACAAACCTTCTGCGTGTACAATTAATCGACGCGTAATAAAAAAAAAAAAAACAACTTCTAAATCTCGTAGCGCGAAGAAGATCGAAAGTAACGGTAGTAAAAAACAATTTTCTTAAAATCGGGAAAGAATTAAACGATAATTTAAAAAAAAGAAGACTGTAATAGTGAGTTCCAGGTTCCTCTACAGCCTGATTCGTCACAGTAAAATGTTGTGGACATCATGGGTGTACTCCCTTAAGACGGAAGAATTGCTATCCTGCCTGAAGGAGTTCCAACTGGACCAGACCGACAATGTGTAGGAGTTAAGAAAGCGATGGGCCAAATTTGTGAGCAGTGTCTCCAGCATCACCTTAAACACAACTAATGCAGTGAGTTCGTATCCGAGATTAAGTTAGTCATCTATGCCAACATATTAGCATTACGGGTAATTCTCCTATGTTCCTTACCCAGGGACGAGAAACTCGGCAAGCGCAAAGATATTCTCCAATGTTCCTCATCAAGGACGAGAAACTCGACAACTAAATGCTTTCTAAGACGAAGTCACTGCTTGCATATGATAACCTTATAATCCCCAACCGCATGAGTGGGCCCAAGAGCTGAAAGTGATTTCCACCATAGGAAGAAGAAAATAGACGAGGACCCCATTACAGCAACAACGCTACTACAAGCTGCGGCGACGAGACTTGTATACAACCAACACTGGATATGAGAAGATAAGAACTGGCAATAGTCCAGCCCAATCATGGCCCTTACGCCAACGGCATGGCTAGAAACAGTAAAATCTTCAGCCGGATGTTCAAGTACAAATACGTCTCCCTAACGACACGCAGCAAAATCATTTTCATCGTCATATCCTCCACGTCATTACCGACATCATCGTCATCCACTACCACTTCGTCATCTGAGGCCGCCGCACCCATCGCCAACGTCCCCAGGCTTTCAATGCCAACCGTTGCCGCCACAGGCCGCCGCCGCCGCCTGACGCCGCATCCATCGCGTACATCCCCAGGCTTTCGATGCCAACCGTTGCCGCCACAGGCCGCCGCCGCCAAAAGTTGCCGCCGCCGCCTGACGCCGCATCCATCGCGTACATCCCCAGGCTTTCGCTGCCACCCGTTGCCGACCGTTGATGCCGCAGGCCACCGACGCCTGACGCCACACCCGTCGCCGACATCCCAGGCCTCAGCTGCCGTCCGTAGCCGTCTTCCGTTGTTGCCAAAGATCGCCGTTTTCATCCGACGGCGCCGCAACCCGCTAAGGCTGCAACCTGCCTATCCAGCAGTGATTTGAAAAAAGACGAAAACCCTAGTGACGAGGAAGATCCGTATTGCAGTAGCAGTACTCATCATTGACCATTCATCCTCATCATCTCTACCGGTGAAATCACCAACATCATCATTTTCACCGCCGAAATCATTAGTGTCACCCACACCTGCAAAATCACCAATCTCATCTTCACAGATCTCATCCACATCCTTAACTCCAGCCGCATCCAGGCCAGACAGGGCTTACATCTTTGTTTTGGGGAAAACCGGAGGCAATGTGACGACCAAAAGTCGGAGCCCTCGTTTTTGAGTCACATGCCCTAGACCACACCACCACACCAGACCAATCCGGCCAAAGATGAATCATAATTATTTGAATTTATTGTTATATTTTGTGTTACACCGTATTGCATAGCTTATATTATCCTTGAGTGAATGAATTCATATTATGTTTAACTTAATTTTCTTGCTACAGTGAATTCTATAATTTATATTATCTTCGTGCTTTAATTATTTTGTATTAAATAAGAATTAATTTATGTACTAATTTTGAAATTAACGGACCGATGGCTTCCGCCATCTGTTGGCAAGTAGGAAACGACAACATACAATTTTGAGCAACTATGATAAATAATTATTGTAGTATGTGTGTGTAAATGTACGCCGGCAAACAGTATAAAAGCGGAGTACGTACCATCAAGCAGTGAGTCAGTCGGCAGCCGGCAAACAGGTAGGATCTTGTTTAGCTGTGAGAGGTTATACCTCTACAGCTAAATAATATCTAGTTATTATCGAAGAGAGGTTACACCTCTTTCGTGCAATACAACTTGTTGTCGGTAAAGATAGCAAGACAAGAGAACAGCGGTGTAGACTAAATTCTCTTGGCTTGCCGTCTGCTTCTCCCTTGGCTACGTGGGCCTCTCTGTCACAGACGGCGTGTCTGTCACATCGCTGACCTCGTGTGCGTTGTCGGTTCCGCCATTAGTTATATTTAATTTATCGACTATTGTACTAACTTACGAAACTAAGAGAAATAAACTAAGCGTACGGTTTATAACGTTTTGTGAAAAGAGCGAGTCCGGTGTTTCATTTCTCTGGTCATTAAATAAATTTTTGTAACGAACCCTGGGAGCCGCGAGCTCTACCCCAGCATAAGGTGAAAACACGTCAAAATAAAGGTGCAAAGTCCTGCGTCAATATCAACCTATGAGATGAAAAATTTGGCACTATTTTGCTAAAACCTGTTTACATATACTTTGGCATATAAATACGTTCATGAAAGAAAAGGCCTGATTACAAAGTAGCGGGTTAAATGCTAAAATTCAAGCAAATTTAAACCTAGAAAAATAAGCTTTGGCATAAAAATATGTCCACGAAGGAAAAGGAGACGCTAACGAAGTTGCGGGTTAAATGCTAGTAAAATAAAATAAAAAACAAACATATATGAAAGATTACATAAAATAATTTGTTTGTACATATTTTCGAAAAATTTTCGTGTTATTAAAGTATTTAATATAGTATCGATAAGAAAACGAGTTAAGTAGTCTAAAATGTAAACATTTTTCATCACTTCAATTATTTGCCATCAGCTGTTGTCTTCATTTTACGATTTTTTTTAAATTTTGCGTTTGCGTACTTTTTTGGACAACAGCTTTTGGTGAGAGCAAATTTTTCAGTTTACTCATTTACTGCATTTTACTGTAAAAATACTCAAACGCACCTATTGTCGACAACACCCCAACCCTCTCTTCGATATTTTACTTGTAGACTAAAAAAACGTTTATAATACTCGATAGTCTTATGGCCTATTTCACCAATTCTATTTAAATATTAATTCATACTTAACTATAGTTTTTATATAACTTTATTTTTATTTGATATGGAAAACGAATTTTAAACATAAATTGATATTGAAATAAATTTGTGAAATTGGCCATTAGAATTTTATAGTGATTATTTTTTAGCCAATCTTCTTATTTATTTGGCTAACATGAAAGTTTCTATTATAATTTTTTTCATTTGTCAGTCATATATGAATCCTTTTTCAATCAAGTAATAAATCAGTTTTTAATCATCAAAACTGATCTGAAAAGAATCATTTGGTTGATTTTTACAAAAAATAATCAGCCAAATGTTAGCTGGGGTAGTCATATAAATGATGTATTATTATGGTAGTTGCAAGGCGAATTCACTGAATTCGCCTTGGGTAGTTGTATTACACCATGGTTGTATATTTATGGTTATCTGCTGATTACTAAATGCTAATTGTCATTGTTATTGTGAATGATTGAAATTGTCACTAATAATTTGACAGAACTTTGACTTCTCTTAATTAGTGGCTGTTTAGTTAAATGGTGGTAGAAAAAATTAGTGTAATTTAGGAAAAAATATTAATATTTATAAAAAATTGTGTAGTATTTAAAATCAAATTATGACAGAATTATTAATTGATCCAAACATAAGAGTTTGGGTCTTTTTACCCATCGTTTTGATTGCCTTTTTTATTGGTATTCTCCGGCACTATGTATCCATACTGATATCTTCACAGAAAAAGGCTGAAATTACCCAAATACAAGACAGGTAAATGAAAAAATATATGCAATTTTATAATTGTTGTCAAAAATATTCTGTAATTGCAGTCAAGCGATGATCAGGGCCCGCTTATTAAGAGAAAATGGCAAATACTTAACAGCCCATTCCTTTGCCATGCGTAAGAATTTCTTCAATAATGAGGAGACTGGCTATTTTAAGACACAAAAAAGAGCTCCTGTTGCTCAAAATTCAACTGCCATGTTAACCGACATGCTGAAGGGTAATTTCATTAATGTCTTGCCTATGGTGGTAATTGGAGGTTGGATTAATTGGATGTTTTCGGGTTTTGTGACTACCAAAGTGCCATTTCCTTTGACTTTGAGATTTAAGCCAATGTTGCAAAGAGGCGTAGAATTGGCTTCTTTAGACGCTGCCTGGGTTTCGTCCGCTTCTTGGTATTTCCTTAACGTCTTTGGTTTGAGATCTATTTACACTCTGGTATTAGGTGAAAACAATCAAGCCGACCAAACCCAAGCACAAGCTGATGCAATGACTGGTGCTGCTATGACGATGCCACAAGATCCCAAGGCAGCATTTAAAGCTGAATGGGAGGCTTTAGAAATTACTGAATACCAAAATGTCTTAAAAAATGTAGACCTAGATTTACTACAAATGGCTGCTGGTGATATCACACCTACCCAAGAAAATAGCGTTAGACAATAGATTGTGTAGTCTACAGTATCAAGGTATATTTGTGTAAATATACCTTGTACAGTATAGTTTAGTAAATATTTGCTTTGATGTTTGATTAACTTGTTTCCGTTTAGGAAAAAGTATTTAAATAAACGATTTTTATTATTAAAGGTATAAAATTATTTGTTTTTATTTAAAACACAGCATGTTCAAAATTCTTGTTGTTTAACCTCTGTTGTCTCCTTACTATTGGCATCTACTTCACTTACACCAACACTTTCTTCCTTTATACGTTGTAAGATTGGTGATGGCGGCCTTGCAGCTGGTACACCCCAGTTTATCGAACGCTTGGTTTTAGGCTGCTGTATTAAACGAAATTCATTAGGCAATTCATCTTCTTGATACAAACGATCGCTAAAATAGATACGTCGAATTCTAACATTGGCATGCATTTGTAAACGTACTGTTTCCATATAATTGGTGCCATATGCTCGTCTTGTGAAGTCGGCCAAATTAAAGTGAATTTTATTCCAACCAGGTGACATGCCCATAGGCATTGTTGTACAAAAAGGTTTGACCGAAGTTTTACTTTGAAAATTTGATACACGAAAACGACGAAAGAAGTGTTGGTCATCAAGGATCTAATGTAAAAAATTGCAAAACAATTTAAACTGGAAAATTAATTGTAAGAAACAAAATTTGTTTTTTTTTTTATTTAACACTTTAAGAAATGGTAAAATAGGTAGTAAATTTTTGGAAAAATCTGAACTTTTATTTTAAAAAAGGATTTTGGATTTTGAGAAAAAGCGAATATTTTGTAAATATGCACCTTTTTTTGGGTAAAACCGACTTTTTGGTGGAAAAGCGAAAGAGACTTCTTCGCAAAAGTTTTTTTTGTGAAAAATCGACTGTTTGTAAAAAAGTCACTTCTTTCGAAAATAGATAATCTATTTTTTTTAACAAATTTGTATCTCACCTGGACTTCAAATGTAAAATATTTTTGCATATTTTTCACCAGCAACACTAAAAATGGCAATTTTATGGCCAATTCTTGCTTAGGCTCTCGAGGACATGCTATATACAGGGTGGAAACATTAGAACCCATTATTTCCAATACCATTGATTTGATGTCATCATCTAAGACACGCTTTACGTAACCATTTTTATTCTAGAATAAAACCTTGAAATATTACTCATTAGAATTTAAAAATCTAAAAAGTTTTACATGTATAGCCCAATTGCTTAAAGGACGTCCACCAACACTATAAAAAACCGAAAAACAACCTTTTTGATATACCGTACGATACATAAAATGTTATCTTGAGATAAAATCTTAAGAAAAAATTAAAAAATATGAATATTAAAAAATAAGGAGTGGCAGAAAAGTCAGAAGTAATTTATTGTGTGTATGTACATATATGTATTTATTTTCAATTTTAAATTTCTTCGACTTTTGTTTTAAATACAAAATAATTAATTAACCCTTTTTGAATAAAAGAATTATCCTTTCATGACAAAAATTTTAATGAAAATTAGACTAATTCAAATACCAACATTTGGATTAAAAACCATAAACAGTTCAACAAAATAACCACAATACTATTGTTAAAAAGTTAGGGCACGGGCTCTATGTTTACATTTGTCCTTCAAGTTTGTGTTGAAATAGGTCAACAAGAAAAAGAAAGACAAAAAAATATTAAAAAACAAAAATAAAAATGTACTTTGGACTTCAAGAAGAATTCTTGACAAAAAGTACGAAAAACAGAAGTAAGGAAGAACACGTACATAAATCAATTTAAATGAATAATCATTCAAAAAAGCAAATTTCGATCTACTAAGTGTTAAATACAATTTGGTTTAAATGTTTGACTATTGACTGCCAGCAGTCGCCGATGGCTGTGAGTGTTAAGCGGCAATCCTTCCTGAAGATATCGGGTGGTTGCGATTCAAACATGTAAGGGTAACCTGTCCGTAAAAGTCTGGGTTCGAGCCCCAGCTGCAGTCAAGAATGAAGAATTATCAGTAAATTTTAATTAATTTCATGTTGCAAAAATTCCTTTCTTCATAAAAATAATTTAACGAAAATTAAATTTGACGAATTTAAGCCTAATTAAAATATCACAATTTGGATTAAAAACCATAAACAGTTCAACAAAATAACCACAATACATTTGAAAATTTTTTTATAATTTTTTTTATTTCTTTTAAACAATATCTTATTTCTATCAATATGATTTTCTTGATGTTCTTAAAAAAAATCTTTAAACTGTTGCCGGATAACCCCATGGATCTAATTTTTTATTAAGTAATTCCAACGAAGATTCTGCTAACTTTGACAGTAGTTCGGCTAATTTATGTTTTGTATATACCCGATGTATTTGACGACTTTCAGAAGCAACTTCATCGGCCAATTTAACACAGCCTTGATAGTCTTCTGATAAATGTAATACCTTGTGCAGGAGTAAAACAATTTCGGGTATACATATTCTACGTATTTTATCTAATTGTATTTGACGATTTTCCCAAACAATTTCTGGTATATCGGCGGGATCTTTTGGAGTATCAGGATCAATTAGCCAACCTTTTTCGGGGAATAGTAAGATATTGAAGAGAGCATCACGACAAACTTAAAAAAAAGAAAAATGCGTTTGAAATAAGATAATTTTAAATATTGTCAACCCAATTATGAATACAAATTCCCCAGGTTTTTTCCCTTTTCCCATTTTGATACTATCGTAGCAACATTTTTCTTAATACATATTAACAAAGTTTCGTATATAATATGAAAAAACAAGTATGCTCTAGCATTTTTTTGCTTTGCCAAAGTAACGAATTCTTTCGTTGTGCTATTTTTAGTAAATATTACAAAATTTTTTTATGTTTTACAAAAAAAACTGTGCTGTTATTTTAAACGAAACTAATGCGCCTATCACGGTGTACAACGATGAGTTTCTTATCCGCTTCACAGTTTTATTTGGTTTTATGTCTTTAGTTTTTCTAAAATCTTTGGATGAAGTTTCCTGACGATCTGGCCTAAGCAACCAGTGAAATGCGGATAGGAATAGCTTATCCCTTCAACAATAAATTTCTGTGTTTTTATCAAGAATAAAAATTGGGAATTAAGCACAACGAACTAAATCATGTAAATTATTTTTATTATATTAATCATTTTAACTTTTATGAAATCTGATTTATTGGACACATTCAAGGCGAATTCATACAAGGTGGTCTTAATTTGAAAACGGATACAACACTGTAAAATACTTTAACGTTGTGTCCAAATAAAACAACACTGTAGTAAACAAATTAGCTTTGTGACAAAAATATATTCTTTCACATTTAATTTTGTTTTTAATTGTAAATTGTGTGTTTCAAAATAAAATAATTTAAAAATGTCATAATTCTAAGTGAAAATAACAAAATTGTAAGTAATGTTAATATTCTTTCCTTTATTTCTAAGTTCTTTTTTTAATTTTTTGTTTAGGGGTGCGGCCAAAGTAAAAATACAAGACCGCATTTTGAAGGCGCTGCCAAGGTTGTACTAATGAAACTGACATCCCAATAAAAAATGGAACTTCCAACAACACCAGGTTTGTAAGGGAGAAACGTTAAAGTTGTGCTTACCATATCGCTGACGGAAGACATGAATTTTATATGGCGAGTTCCTACTTGAAAGCAATACATTTTTCATACTGAAAGCGTTTTATTCAACGCATATAAAAATTGGTAAATTTAACGATCAGCTTTACACCCTGTATTTTTTGTTGTTTCCATTATGCATTAATATACTCCCTTACAAACCTTCTTGGTAGTAAGATAATGTCTGCGCAGACTGATGCTGAAGCAGTAAAATTTTTACCACAAATCTCACTCCACTTCCTTCTTTTTCTTGGTATTTAGGAACACGGAACAAAGTTCCTTCTCCTGTATTAAATTTTTTTTTTACATACACCACACACGCGCATTTTCAATTAATTATTTAAATTTATTGACCCCTATCGTTAATAACAAGTGGAATTTTTGTTCCCATGAAATTTTCATTCCCTTTGAAGGGAAAAAAGCAATCGTGAATCTCATGTGAAAAATTTTCCACGCTATCAGTTCCAGTGAATGTAAAAAAAGAAGAAAGATTAAAAAATATTAAAAATCCATGAAATTTTTGTTCAAAAATATACAAGTATATATTTTAAAGAAAAGTTAAAATAATAAAGCAAAATATTAAGTATTGGAGGGATAGTTTGATTACAATGTTAGTTTTTTGCACTTTTTAAATTTAATGTAGTAAAATATTTTCCAAAATTCTGCCACCAAGTCAATTGAAAGCTTCACAAATCCGCAGGCAATCGACCTGTTGTTTTGCATTTTGTTGAGCAATATATCGGTTTATGTCTAATTAACTTATTAACCCTTAATATTCGATTTATAGGAGGAGCTACTTACATACATGTTCTGCTCCCTAGCAAAAATAAAGTGGGAAAATCTAAGGGAAATGTGAACAAATTACGAGGGAAAAGATTTTTCACGATAAGGGGAAATTTTTCCCGTGAACAATTTTTCACGTTATTATTCTCCTTTGAATTACAATTTTTCATGGGAGTTGTTCATGATCGCAAATATGTGAAAAGGGGAAAAATTACGAGGGAAAAATTATTCACGATAGGGGTGATTATTTATAAGAATAAATAAATCTTGAAATTTAATTTGAACAGATAAAAATTTGAAAAACAGTTAGTTATAAGCTGTTGCTTACGTAGCAAGCCAAGGTCACCTTGTATGAACTCGCCTTGGACACATTTCAAAAATAAATACAGAATTTGAGAGAATAATGTTTAATAATTTAAGTTTATTCCAAATGTAGTTTTTCCATCAAATTAAAGGTATTCATCCGATTAACATAACTATTTGCCTTTAATATACATATGGTCACAGAAAAAGAAGAGTTTAAATCGCTGCAAAGAGCTCAAAATATAACATAAAAAACCTGTCTTTGACTTAACCAACGGTATCGCTGTATAAGAATGTATCGTCCAATTGCCTTATATATACTTATGCTCATCCATATCCTATGTTTCTAAATCGCTAAATAATATTGGCCATCATACAATTTGCTTTCAAGAAATCGAATAGGATTTAAAACTAGACATAATATGAACTTTAGAATTGTTAGATGTAGTATATTGAAGAAAACATTGCAAAGAGTAAAGAAGTTTTGTAAATATCCTATTTAAGTCTTCTTTAAAGTATTTGTTAGAAAAAAACAATTAACTACTAATGTATGTATGACTCATGGAATTTTTAATGTAGAATAGTTAAACATCGACGAGTAGGAAAAAAATATAAGAGTGAAGATGTCTTCTTCGTCGATCATCCAAAGGCAAATATAGGAGAGTTAATTGATCCTGGACTGCTTTTATCTTTAAAACTACACAGAAAATATTATTTAACAAAGAAAGGATGTATTTGATATCCAATATTGCGAAAAAGTTTATTTATACGATAAGTGAAAATGGATTATATTGACTTTTTTAACTAAATATTAAATTAATTTTACAAATGCCGTTTAGAGCATCAAATATCAAAAAAATAACTACTAAAGGATTTGGAGATAAAAAGAACGTCCCTGGAGTTCTTTCATTACACTATGGAACATTTTTGGGATTATTGTCTGGGGGGTGAGAAATTCCAAGTCAGGGTGATGGTACTAGGTCAGTATAGTAAAACCCTCAAAGGGTTTGGCGTTCGTATGTGTCAGTTTTTTTTATGACATTTTAAATTTTTTCCTTATCTTGATGTTTTTTTGTTTAACATAACTCGAGAACCACTTGTCCGATTTTGCTAAAACAAACTCAAAAAAATTTAGAATTACAATTTCTTTAATCCGTTCATATAACGTTTTTCTTTATAATCAACAGTTTTGCCGGTAAAAATAAATTTGTGGAGAATTATAATTGATAAGTGCAAAAAAATGTTCAAGCCTGGATGTATGCAGAAGATTTTATCACAAACCCTAGTACCATCACCCTGACTTGGAATTTCTCACCCCCCAGATTGGCTGTTGTACTGTGTTATCAATTTAAGTTCAAACTTATTTTTGGAAAAAATAAAAAACAATGGTAATCTATATATAAATCGGCAAAGCAAAATAGTTAAGTTGCCTCCTCTGTTTGTCAACCGATTTGAAGTACACCGTTTGGGAAGGTATTTACTTACAGAAGTGCACAGTGTTCGAGGGGGGTAAAAAGGGGTGAATTCGGTAACCTTATATCTCCATAACCAAAAGAGATATACAAAAATTTAATACTTATCGTTGTTCATTGGAAAAAATAAATTGCATTTTAATAAAATGTGGAAATTGACTAACTTAAAATCATTGCATAAATAGTTGTGGTCGAATTTCGAGCAATGGGCAAACACCAGTTTAAATAAATCTCTAAAAAATATTCACCCCTATCGTGAATAACAAGTGGAATTTTTGTTCCCATGAAATTTTCATTTCCCTCGAAGGGAAAAAAGCAATCACGAATCTAATGTGAAAAATTGTTCACGCTATCAGTTCCAGTGAATGTAAAAAAAAGAAGAAATATTAAAAAAATTAAAAATCAATGAAATTTTTGTTCAAAAATATTCAAGTATATATTTCAAAGAAAAGTTAAAATATTTAGTATTGGAGGGATAGTTTGATTACAACGTTAGTATATTGCACTTTTTAAATTTAATGTAGTAAAATATTTTCCAAAATTCTGCCACTAAGTCAATCGAAAGTTTCACAAATCCGCAGGCAATCTACCTGTTGCTTTGCATTTTGTTGAGCAATATATCGGTTTGTGCCTTTTTCACTTTATTAACCCTTAATATTCGATTTATAGGAGGAGCTACTTACATACATATTCTGTTCCCTAGCAAAAATAAAGTGAGAACATCTAAGGGAAATGTGAACAAATTTCGAGGGAAAAAATGTTTTACAATAAGGGGAATTTTTTCCCGTGGACATTTTTTCACGATCTTATTCTCCTTTGAATTACATTTTTTCATGGGAGTTGTTCATGATCGCAAATATGTGAAAAGGGGAAAAATTACGACGGAAAATTTTTTTTTCTAAAAATAGGTTTTATGAATGGAAGACTTTAAGAAAATAAAGTTGAGTTTTCAAGAAAGTGTTGTCCAATTACATTCGTATACTTCTACAGCCCAATTATAAATATTTGGCGGAATTATTTTCTAAATTTGTGAACACATTCTCCCTTTAATTGCCATTCGTAATACCTACTTTTTCCCGGGGAACAGTTTCCCATTTTCGAATTCTGTTTAGAATAAGGGAAAAGGGAAAAGAGAGAATTTTCCCGGGGAGATTTTATTTATAATAGGGGAACAGGGAAAAGGGAAAAAATTCCCGGGGAATTGTTGTTCATAATTGGGCTGCTAATGTTTTTTTACTATTAAAAGTTGCGACTATTAAATTTCATTATTAAATGAATAAATTTTTAAAATAACTACATATTTGCTTTAAATACTTTTATCTTCTTTCTAATATATAAAAATCTCGTGTTTGTGTTTGAAAGTATATTTCATACCGATAGGTCTTTAGGGTGTCCCTAACCAGAATTTTTTTTTGTCAATAAATCTTTTTCGCTTTTTTTTTTATTTAGCATCAAAAAGTTCATATAAACCCAAATGTTTACCCTACTTCCCTAGCCTTCGCCCTAGCCTCAGACGATTTTTATGAAATTGTTTATGTTTACAATTTGGAATGTATGAAAATAGGCCGTGATAAGGGAATGGTAAATCGATTTCGATTCCAATCGAAAATCGATTTTGTTGTAAAAGGAATCGATTTTTTGCAATCGAATTTACGTATGCGATTTTATACTGAAATCGATTATTGGGCTTTTAAAATCGATTTTTTAATTTTTATAAAAATTTTGGCAATTTTTAATTTAAATCTTAATTAAATCAATAAATTATGGGCATGCACAATATAACTTGAGATTTTTTTTGTGCGTACATACGTGTGTAGCTGGTATGTTTATGCAGTTTTCTGAATTTAAAGTTGAAGTTTTACGTATTTACCTATTAGTGCCATTGGTTTACTTTCAACTTTAATATAGGGGCTCTTGTTTTTCAGAAATTAAAGTAATCAATGGACAGTGAACAAAACAGTCCAAACATATTGTACTGAACCAAACAATGAAAGTCAGCTTTGTGAAAGTCAACATATTATAGAAACACAACAGGTGAATTAAACCATGACATTTCTGTTGAAATACGCTAATATTCAAACAGACCAGTGTGTGAGCGCCATTTAAATCTAGTTATAAGAAGAGTGAAATGACATGCAAACGTTTGTATTCTAAATCTAACTTAATAGTAACTTTGCGAAGAAACAGTCGCCACTGATCAGGAACTATTGTCATAATCCTTTGACATACTATCCATACATTCAGGCATGTCACAGAAATAAATCAAAAGTGATTTCGTTTTATGTGAAGCAAGATTCGAATTCACTTTCGAACGGAATTGATTTATGTGACTACTGATTGACTACACAAGAACACAATTTTAATGTGAAATCTACATACGTATCGCACTTGTTCCTCTAAAGGCCATCTCAAAATTAACACATTTTCACTTTTTGCAGCAAAATTATAAACAGTAGTCAGACCTATCTACAAGCCGTAAAAATCTTAGTTCAATTTCTCTAGTAGTTTGCCAAAAAAATGCTGGTGTATCCCCTTTGTGATATAAGGAAAAAGTTTGCAAATTAATCTTAAACAATTTTGAAATTGATTTTAAAATCGATTTTGAGGTTCGATTAATCGAACTCAAAAACCGAAATAAAAAGAGTCGATCGAAAAATCTAAAATCGATTTTGGAATCCATTTACCATTCCCTAGTCGTGATTTATATTTTATACCGCTAGTTCATTAGGATGTCCCTATTCAGAGAAATGTTTCCTATTTTGTACCACCTTCAGCGGCAAGTACATTCGTCAGATCGCATCTGCACACACAATACATTCGTTATTTATTATTAGCAATCAAATTATACAATAAATAACGTTTATAATTTTTGGATATTTTTTTTTAAATTATTAAAATTTTTCCCAGAATAGTCAATCTGCCTGTTTCACGATGTCGAAAGAATTCTTTTCATACATAAATATTTAACTAAATTTACGAAAAAGCAAAAACTTGATGCAAAATACCCAAATTTTCGTTTTTCATTAATAAAAAGTTATTTATATTTTACTAAAGCATTTCGCACTTCCGGGGAATTTGAATTCCTAATTGGGTTGTATCTGTATTTTAAAAATGTTTAATTAATCATAAATAAATATTTAAAACATTTGTGAAAATCAGCTTTTGAAAAATAAAAAATGTTATATAAAAGTTATATTTTTTGTAAAATATTATGACTTTTTGCCGAAAATTTTCTTTACATTATGTGACCGCCTGAAGTTAAAGTTGGATATGCTCTTATTTACTTACCTTTAGACTGTTCCTCCAACGACACATTCCATCTATTTAATTCATTCCTATAAACTTGCTCCTTGTGTTCTGAAGCTATCCGTTCTGTAAAATTGGCACCAGCACTAGCAGTTTGAGGTTCCTTGGGACGATTATGATATAAACGAGACCATTCATTAAAAGTATCTATGGCGGACAAGTACACCTTATAACTAAGATATTCTTTAATGCTGCAATCTTCACGGCAGGGAAAATTATCCTTGGAGCCATAAATATTAATAATTTGTGTTAGGGAATCAGAAGGTATCATATTATAAACTTCGCGTACACATTCCAATTTATTTTCGGCTAAAAAATAGCGTATCATAGCATTACCCTGCCATATAAGATCACCACGTTGGGTGGGCAAAAAGGTTAACCATTCCAAAGCCTTTATTTTATGTTGATCAAATTCGGAAATATCGCCTTGTTGTAAAGTTTCTTGTTGATCCAATTCCGCTTCCGAAAGTTGTTTTTGACTAATATTATCTACGGTGTGGCGTGTTATATTTTCTACATCTAAAGCGGCATTCATGGCTTCCTCTAGAGCTATTTGACGTTGTTGGGTATCCGTTATTGTTTCCAAAAATTTTGAATATAAAACAATTTGAAATTTTGGAGGCAATGCGGCTGTATAGAAGGCAACCAATTTGGAGTCCTTCATTTGTATTAAACACTCCACATAAGCTGAAATGATGCGATCCGCAGTCTCTTCCTTATCTACGCGACCTATTTGGCGCATAAATAATACTATGTGGGATAAAAATCTTAGCATATGGGGACCTAACGCTGATTCATTTTCGCTAGATGGCTTTTTCTCTTCTATCCATCTGCTCATTTGTTGAAAAAGTTCAGTTATATTATCGAGTATCAAATATTTTTGTATTATACCCACTTTGCTTTGAGCATGATCTCTTACAGCAGCATCATTGTGTACTAATAATTCGTCAAATATCTGCTCCAAAGACATTTTTGAATTCCAGTAAGCATCGGGTAATGCATGATAACATTTAATGCTACTTGCTCGTATTTCACTTTCTACTCTTATATCAACTTGTACTTTTAAATAAGCCCACAGCAAATCCTCCCAACAGTTGTTAAGTAAAGTCTTAAGAGATTCCAAATGACCGCAGAATGTTCCCGCTATAGCTCTAGTATATTCATCAAACTTTTTGGAATCTGCCATCATCCAGGCGCATTTTTTCCATACGTCTCTTCGGGGATTTCCCTCAATAGGTAATTTTTCTCTATTATTAGCATAGCTAGCCTCATAGTTAGGATCTTCATGCAGTCGCCAACCTTCTAAAATGGCAGCTCTCCACGTTTGACCACAATACTTACACAAAGCCATGGCTTCATCTATGCGGCCTTGACGTATTTCCTGGAATATGCAACGCGATAGGCGCATAGTATCCTCTTCATCTAAAGCATGTAATGGCCTTTTCTCTCTAATCGGAGCATCTGGGTCTAAGGATTTCACTATTTCAGCTCCTGAACCGAAAGCTACATGCTGTTGCTTTTTTAACTGAAATAAAGTATTTTCCCAGCCCACAGTACGATCGGTGGTGTGGCCCACCTGGGGTCCCGAAAATTTACGGTCATAACATGCCTCAAGCCAATCTATAATTAATTGATACTCCCTCAAAGTAGAATTACAGTTATACAGTTGAGCAATAACTTCTTTTTCCGAACCAACCGAAGTAACAACGTCATAATCCATACTTTGATCAGCATTTTGTATTAATATACGATCTTTGTACAATGCATACAACAACTTCCAAGTTTTACACTCTCTTTCCAGCCATTCAATTTTCTTACTAGATTTTCTTTCACCTGGCCTTAAAATGTCTTTTTGGCATTCCTCAACCACCCCCGAGCAAGTGTGTATTAGCTCTTGTATAGTATCAAACACTTCCGAATCATTTGTGCGTCCTTGCAATATCTCCAAAAATTGTGGGAATAACATGTCCGCCTTCTCCTCGAAAACATCAATATTGGTTTGATCGACTATCGAGCGGTCGCACATACTTTGGTTGTCTGCTAGAGCGGTTGCAGTAAAGGAAGAACCTAAAGCAATAGAATTTATATTGGAATGGTCTAGCATTCTGTGCAGTTCAGTGGGCATTAAGGTGATGGAGTAATTTAAAGAATCGTTTGCTCTAGCAGCACGTTGTGTTTTAATCAAACCACGTTTGCTAACAAACGGACTATCGGCCATGATGAAAAGCTTCACAATACAATCACTTGGTTTATATTTAATTAAATTTGGAATTTTTCTTCTTAAGTTTTATTAATATTTTACTTTTTCACAAAAATTACTTGTTTTTCTCAAAAAACGCGCATATATTTACCGGCTGCCAGTGATGGAAAATTCAGTCCGTTTTAGTCATGGTTTTAGTACTCTTTTTGTTATGCTTCTTCTTTAGAAATTAACCGTTGATTTTTTTTACATTTTACATGCAGTCTACAACTGATATGAAATGCTTAACATTAACATTAAAATTATGTTAGTGTTAAGTATAGACTTATCATGTTAGAGGTTTTCTCATGTTATAACACGGTTGTTAATGCAAATGTTTTAACAACGCTTTTATAACATCATGTTATAACAGCAAATCATGTCAGTTGTAGAAGGGAGTTAGGTGTGTTCCACAAGATCTCGAGCAAGTTCGGACTAATGAGTGAGAATAAGGGAAAAGAAAATGCCATTACTTTTCCCCTCTCTCCTAAAAACTCAAGACTTGAAGAGTCAAACTTGACGTGTGTGAACCGGCATTAAAATGAAAATTACTCTCTAAATTTGCCGAATTACCCAAAACTGCTGGAACGCAAAAAACCATTTTCGCATTTCTTCAAATACTAATGCTGCTTACTTTTCAAATTAAGATCTATTTAACTGATTTTAGACGCTTAAAAGTAATAATATTATAAAACCAAAACATTTGCATCATTGTAATTTTTTATGTTTTGTTTTTTATATTAAAGATTAAGGGAAATATGTATGCAATTATTTTTTTACCACTTACATTTTTTTTTGCAAAAACCTTAAATTTGGTTTTTTAATATGTTTTTTAATTAAAACTAAACTTTTTCTTTTGCTTGTAAATTTTCTCAATTATTTATCAGTTCATAAGTAAACACAAACAGCTGATTGTTTTTTCTTGTCCGAACTTACCCAAAGAAAAAGTTCGTGAAAATTTGTACAGGAAATGAAAACTATTACTCTCTCAATTACTCTCTTAATTGCACAAAAATTGTTATGTGGAACGCTTTTGGGTAACTTTGTGCAAGTTCGGACTGTTTCGTTATGCATGTGGAACAGAGCTATTGTGTCGTCAACAAAAATAACTAACTCCGACTCCAACCGCTGAAATTCCAGCTCCGACTCCTAATCTAACCTTAATGCTAAATGTTTATGAGACTGGTCCTTATTTGACTTTAAACTCTTTTTTTAATGCAGTACCTGTTAAATGGTTAAATATAGCAAAAAAAGGATCCAGTAAAAGTTTAGAATCAATATGTTTAAAATTGCATCGCAACTTTCGAAGTATTTTTATTTTGGAAATTATAAGAATATTTTGTTAAATTTTTTATGGCGAAAAATCCAGTACAAAAACCTTAACTCCGACTCTACAGCTTCGACTCCACAGCCCTGTTTACAACATTGCCTACACAAAATTTATTATTATCAAAAGGTTATGGCAACACTGCTTGTTGGTTTTTTTAATTTTAGATATCCTCATCAGAATTTTGCTGTTGAAATTTAGTTGAAATTTATCTCGGTCCATAAATGGCTGAGATATGAGAAAAAAAATGTTTTAAAAAGTACCAAAATGTTGTAAAAGTACTCTTTTGCTTGGTGGTCAGTACCATCTAAATATTTCAATTTTCCATCACACTGCCGGCAGCAAAAAAACACAAGGTTGTATAAAATTGGTACCAAAATTATGAGTTATTAGTAGCCAGCAGTACTGCCAGACGATAATACTTGTCTCCAAATAGAGATTCCTTTAAAACATTGGGGCAGAAGTTTTTTTTTACGAATTGAACAAATTTTTAAAGTTTTTTAATTGCTAAAAATTTTAGAAAAAGTTGAATTAGCATTTTTGAGTGGTGCTCGAATACAAGAACTCTTTTTTAAACGTACAGAGAAATAAAATTATAAATCTAAAAAAATTTAACGTTTGCAGCAATAAATTTTGGTACATGGAGACCGCACGTTATGAGGAACAAACTGTTGTATTATAGAACGGACAGAGCAACAATCTGTTATCGCTTCTATTCATTTCCAATACGCTTCAATTTCAATATTTAACATAAAAGACTTCTCATTTTATTTTCTTTTGCAAAAAAAAAAAAAAAAAAAAAAAAATTGCTGAACCAATTAGGGTTTTGTGTTTGGGATTTTTGAGGGATACAAAATTGGTGAAGTGGGCCAAAAGTTTTCTGGCAATTAATTAAAACAAAATTTTTCTTTAATAACCCATTCACATAACAAAAAAATCTAGTAGATTTGATTTGATTTTTTTTTTTTTTGTTCAATTGTACATTTAGGATTTTTTTGTTAGACATGTAATATGCATTAAAATTTGCATTACCTTTTATTTATAATAAACCTCATTTATTTTACTAATAATATTAACAACAATTGTGATTTTTAGTTGAACTGTTAGTTTTTAATTTTTGATATTTTTAGTTAGGCTTGAGTTCATCAAATTTAATTTTCATTAAATTATTTTTAGTGAAGGAAGGAATTTTTTTACAACATGAAATTTTATTAAAATTTATTGATAATTTTCTTGGCTGAGCTGGGGCTCGAACCTGGGTTGAATTTACATGTTTCAAGAATCACCACATTCTTTCATCAGAATTCTTTGAGTTCTAACCTGCCAGCCAACAGTAAAACATCAATCTTTAACTAGTTGTACTGGTGGTTCGAAATTTGCTGTAATTATCATTTTTTAAATTTATTTACATGTTGCCTCATTCTCTTCTGTTTTTTCGTATTCTTTCTGTCAAGACTTTGTCTTGAAAACCTGAATACATTCGTTTATTATGTTTTTTGTCCGCTTTTGTCGACATTTTATTTGTACAACTTGAAGTACAAATGTAAACATTAGAGCTTGTGCCATAGCTATTTTAAGAACAACTAGGATCGCCCGAAATTCGACCACTCGACATTTACTTTCAAAAAAACATGCGCGTTATACAAAAAAAACGGACACATTTTAAGAGAACGGCAAAAATGCACTATTCACCCAACTTTGAACGTATGGCTTGAAGATAAACTAAAACGCTTTTCAAACACTTAAATTCAAAAAATTTAGAAAAAAAAATATATTTTGCATATCTACACACAAATTCCTTTTAAACGATATATGTTTCATTAAAATCGGTGGACGATAAGATACTTAAAAAACCAACCACAAAAAATTGTTCCCGTATTTATATAAGATTGTGATTTTTAGTTGAACTGTTAATTTTTAATTTTTGATATTTTTAGTTAGGCTTGAGTTCATCAAATTTAATTTTCATTAAACTATTTTTACTGAAGAAAGGAATTTTTTACAACATGAAATTTTATTTAAATTTATTGATAATTTTGCGGCTCGAACCTGGGTTAAATTTACATGTTTGAAGAATTACCACATTCTCTCATCAGAATTCTTTGAGTTCTAACCTGCCAGCCAACAGTCAAACATCAATCTTGAACCAGTCGTACTGGTGGTTCGAAATTTGTTGTAAATATCATTTTTTAATTTATTTACTAAAGGGCTGCGCAAAATATTGTTAATATTCTATGTTCTACTTCACACAACTATCAATTATATTATTTCACTGTAAACATACATAGCAAAACAAACATAACAACCAGCGTTTAAAAATGCTTGACTATTTTTAATGCTTTTGTAGTTGCTTAACTTAACTTAAGAAAAAGAACACAGTAAAAGCAAAAAGCAAAAGCAGAAAAAGTGAGAGTTAATAATATATTTACTGTCACTATGTGTATGTTCTCAGCTTAAAGTTTAAACATTCAGTCAAGCAACCACTAAAAAAAAATGCTGTTGCTGTAAGTAATATGTTTTTGTTTTTTTTTTTATGTAGTTGCTTGGCTGGCTGTTTAACATTTTTTTGACTTGATCGCTGTTGCTTGCTGTTGCAGAAATTTTTTTTGAAAAAATCTTTGACGGTAAGAACTAAGAATTATGGCGCCGCGTGTAAATGGAAGAATAATTGAAAAGTATTTTTATTTTGATAATGACCAAGCTATGTGTAAAATTTGCTCACATACATATGTTTAAAAGTGATAGAGTTTTTAATCTAACATGTGAAGTTTTATTTATTTTCATATGTACATACACACATATGTATTTTCGTATTTATTGAGAAAACATACTAAAAACATTAAAGAAATAGGTACCTAAAAATATGATTTTGCGTAACTCACTAAATAAAAGAACAAAAATTAGTTTTTTCGCAAAAAAAAACATCTAACGGTAATGATCTTTAAACATTATTTCTGCAAAAATACTAAGAAATTCAAAATATTCAAAATATATGTATGAAGTGCCAGCCAGCAACAGCAAATAAGTTAACTTGCTGACTTTAAACGCATGAAAAGCCCAAAAAAAACTTGAACAAAATTTATTACTTACTTAAGTTGTTGCGTTGCTGACTGATTAAGCAAAGAACATACACATAGCGAGACTAAAAAAATTATTTACTCTCTCTTTTTCTGCTTTTGCTTACTCTCTATCAAAGTAATAAAAGGCATTGAAAAATACAGTTTTTTAATTTGCAGCAAAAAATGTAAGCAAAGCAAAAATTTCGGTGCTGTTGCTATTTTAAAGCAAGCAATTTAAACACTGATAACAACACATTACTTCCACCAAAACAAAACAAGCATAACTTGAAAAGTTTTTCTCTTCTGCTTTGTTAGTGCTTGTATTATCAAAACAAACAGAATATCAACACAAAAACAGACAATGAAGTAAAGAAACGGTAAATTATAGTAAAAGCATCGAGTGCACTAGAACATTAAAAAAAATAAAAAAATTGATATTTTTGAATTATTTCCTAAATGTACATACATATATTTTATTTTAGTCGACCTTTATTATTATATTATGTAAACTAAATTATCAAGCTTGAGGTCTTGTTTTATTTTTATATAAAACTGTAAACGTTTATTTAACCAATATTTCTAATTCTAGTTAAATAATTATTAATATTTTGTTGCTATCAATTTTCCCAAAAAATTGTGAAACACACCATTAGATTTTATTTTTTATATCTATGAAAATAATGAATTCTTCTTAATTTTATTTATATATTAGACCTAAGTACCTTTATATGTATGTAAATAATAAACAATAAATTTTTGCAAATAAAAATTAATATTACATATAAACTTTTTTAAGCTTTTTCATATTCATTACAAAACGAAAATGTTTCTCACTTTGCAATTCTCTTTGGTATATGTTTACTATCAAAACATTCAAACATGCTTGGAATGTTCTATTTCTGTTTTAATGTTCTACTTCATCTTTGTTCTAATTCAGCTTTATTTTAGTTCAGCATTGTTTTAGTGCAGTTTTGTTCTATTCTTCTATATTTTGATCGTAAAACAAAACAATTGTTTTTGGAAGTATGTGTTTTGTAATGAGAGAGTAATAAACACACACTATCTAAATTCAATGAAATTGCTTGTAAGCAATATTTCTTGTGCTTGTGCATCTCTTTATTATTTACATGTTGCTTCCTTCTCCTTTTAACAATGTTGGCTTGTTTTTGTTTTTAATTTTACAGTAGGTAAGTCATTGTCCAGACTTGTAATTTTTCTTCTGCAATTTTTTAAAATTCTGCTTTGAATTGCCTTAATCACTTAATACAGCGTTTACATTTGCCAGTACTGGCAAGACAGTAAGCATATACATATTAGTTGGCAAAACAATGCAAAAACAAAATAGCTGTAAAAGTGTTTATGTATTAGTGAAAAAGTTTGAATGAATTGCTACTGTCTTGCCAGTACTGGCAAATGTAAACGCTATGTTAAATTGCCATAAACACAGTATAAGTATAAGTTTGTACAACTCTGATGATACCCAAAACTGCAACACTGCATTCCAACTAGACTCCAATTAGTTCGCGGTTTTTCTTTCATATTGGCGGATGTAACAAATTTGTTTGACAAAGTTATTAATTAAAAATCGGTGATAAATTCAAATATCTACGTATGAAAATTATATAAAAATAAAGTTAAAGTGTTGTTTTTTATGGGTAATATGACGTTTTTGTAAAAATCTTTTGGCAAAGTGTTTAAAAAAGTGTCGGAAGTTACACCAATTTCCTTTAACACACAACTGTATGTACACACACATATGCACTTATATTGTAGGCAGATGCCATACTCATTTATTTGATTGATGTTTTCGAGTTGCCAAAGTTTTGTATCGGCATTTTGAATCTTGGTGTTCATAAAAAAAAACCGGAAATGAATACTAAACATTTTAACTCTAAAAGCGGAAATTAAATATAAAGTGAAGTAAAATGTAACAATAATGCAAAAGATTGATACGAATTAGAAAAAGCAAAATAATTAGCAGGAAAATAGTGGTAAAAGTTTAGGGTTGTGCAATTGAAATAAGTTCTTTAAACAATTTTAGGTTGAATTCATATGTATTGTTTTCTGCAAATTGAAAAAAGAGTAATTAAATGCGTATCTATAATTTTTTTTTAACCAAAAAACAAAATAAAGCTTTGTTAATAATTTTAAAATTTAATAATTTAACATGAAATGGAATATACGAAATGTGCTTAGTTTAAAATTAAATAAAATCAATATATGTACATAATTCAAGAGAATGTTTATACATAACTTAATTTATTATTTAAATGGACAAAATTAGGTGAAAAACTAGTGTTTTGTATAAAATTAAAAAAGATATGTATGTACATACGTATGTATATATACGTTAAAAAAGGTAATATTTATAAATTTATAAGAATTATATAACCTATTAAAATAAAAAAATGTTTTTGTTGAAAAATTATAAGAGCTTTCTTAAAATAATCAAGTATGTAATGCAAATCGATAAATTTTAAATCGATAGGTTTTAACAGGTGTTATTTTAAAATCCATATCTTATATATAAATGCGGGAACACTTTTTTGTGGTTGATTTTTAAGTATCTTACGCCCACCTATTTTAATAAAACATATATCGTTTTAAAGGAATTTGTGTGTAGATATGCACAATACATTTTTTTTCTAAGTTTTTTGAATTAAAGTACAAACGTACAAAGTTGGGTGATAGTGCAGTTTTGCCGTTCTCTTAAAATGTGTACGTTTTCGTTGTATAACGCACAGGTTTTATCGAAAGTAAAGTGCAGTTTTACCGTTTTCTTCAAATGTGTACGTTTTTGTTGTATAACGCACAGCTTTTGTCGAAAGTAAATGTCGAGTGGTCGAATTTCGGCCACCGGGCGATCCTAGTTTTTATTAATACGTTCAATATAAATTTTAAAAGAATATAGAAGTGAAAACGAGATTATCGGTTTTAAATCTTTTTGTTTTCAATATCGTGTTCCATCACATACTTGAATATTTAATTTAGGAAATACATCATGCTTATTAAAATGTAGATTTTCTTAAACAAATTAATAAATGGTATTTTCTTGACTTTTACTTTAAAAACTGATGTTTTATGTCTATTTTTTATGCTTTGTAATATTACAAGCTACAACATTAATGTTATGGAAAAAAAACTGTTACTTGTGATTCATTAAATGAAATAAAATGCTTAAGCAGCAAAGAAGAAGGTTGTGTTGAAGTGAGCTCCTGTTAATTTACTAAAAAACTGTCTTTAAAATCGTTTTAATATTAAAATTTCTTTTTAAACTGAAGTATTTAAACTACAAATTGAAAATATTGTTTGAAAATTGAAAATTTAAAATATTGTTTAAACAACAAATTAATCAAAATTTAAAACTTAAAACCACCACAATAAATAAACAAAGAAAATAAACACAAACAAAATTAAATATCTAAAAACAACAACTTTTAACATACATACCTAGGTATAACAAAAATTTTAAAATCAAAACAAAGCAAAAATAGTGTCCAAAGTCCAATGCCTTTAACTAGTATGAAAAAGTCCTCAGTGAGACGAAGCAAACGAAAAAATAAAAACAACAATAACAATAAATTAAATACAAACAAACTTAACAGCACACAAGAAATGAGCTCAGCAGAAGACATAAATATAACACAAGAAGAAATTTTCAATAATGAAGAGTTTAATGCTCTTGAATTTAACCCTACAACAATAACAACTATCTTAAATAATCCCGCGCAAAAACGTTTAAGAGATGATTTTCTTAACTCTTCAATCGGCAGTGTACGTAAGAGTCCGCGGTTGTCAAACGTAGATTCCCCTTTTAAATCTTTAAATATTATTGATAAACGCTTTGACAAATTAACTACAGAGATAGAGTCAATGATCAACAAAAAATTAACTGAGTGCAAAACAGAGCTCTTAAATATGTTTGATAAGAGTATTAATATTATAAAAACTGAACTAAAAAATGTTACCGAAAGAGTTCAGCAATTAGAAGCAGTCGCGGATAACATTAAAAGTATGCAAATTGAAATAAATAGCTTAAAAACAAAACTAAAGCTGCAGGAAAATAAAAATGTTGCCTGCGAATTACGTTTAAATGAAATTCCTTATAAGGAAAATGAAAATCTATTTTTAATATTTGAAAAAATTTGCAATACAATAAATATATCTGTCCCTGCTGTTAAAACTATTTATCGACTGCAAAACGCAAATAATAAAAAGAAAAATAACTCCAAAGATGCGGTAATAATTGTTAAGATGTGGTCCCCATATGATAAAAACTACTTCCTAAAATCATTTGCTAACTACCGTAAACTAAATAAAGGCTTTAATTTTTGCTTAAAACACCTTGGAGAATCTTCAAATAATAGATTTTTTGTTAATGAAAATCTCACGCAGTGCAATTTTACCATTCTACGTGCAGCAATTAAACTAAAAAAGGAAAATCGCCTTCACAGTGCCTTTAGTATGCGTGGTTTGGTATATATAAAAAAGACTGCTGATAGCAACCTTATAAGAGTTGATGATATAGAATATCTGGATGTTTTTTTTCGAGAACCAGAACTCGCATAAACGTTTGATCAAACTTCTCATTAAAATTGTATTTACAATTCCTAAACATTCATATTTTCGTATATACAAATTTAATATCTCTTTTCAAGTTAATAATTTGACTAAAAATGTATTTATTAATAGTAACTTGTATCTTATCAAAATATTTAAAATCTCTTTTCAAATTAATAGTTTGACTAAAAATGTGTTTATTAATAGCAACTTGTATTTTATCAAAATATTTTTTTCGTGCGTTACTCGTTCATCAAATTTAAAATTAATAAATGAACAGTACACATAGAATTAGATCCAGAGATAATGTTGCGAATATGGTTAGAGTCCTTGCGAATCAAAAGACAGGTGTAAAAATATGTCATATTAATGCTCAAAGCTTAAGGAAAAAGATTGATGAATTTAGATTGATCTTCGAAAACTCAGGTATCGATTTTATATGTGTATCAGAAACATGGTTTAATTCCGAAATTACGGACTTTTATGCTTCATTGGATGGATATAATTTACGCAGAGTCGATAGAGAAGATGGATATGGCGGTGTTGCTATTTACGTAAAAAAGGGTATATCTTTTAGTGTCAAGTGTACATCTAGGGAGAACTGTGATTTTGAGGACATCAATAATACTGAACCTTTAGATTTAACTGAGTATATATTTGTCGAGGTAAACAGTGAAGGTAGGAAGTTGCTTATAGGGAGTGTTTATAGACCCAATAAGAATCTTTGTACCAGGCGGTTTGTTCGGAACTTGGAAACGCAAACGGCTTTGTATGATGATGTTATTATAGCAGGAGATTTTAACTCAAACCTACTTGTAGATAGTAGTTTTTCTGATGACTGTGCCTCGCTTGGTTTAACATCACCTAATACTTTGAATCCTACACACTTCACTGTAACTACTAATACACTTTTGGATTTTTTTCTCGTGAGTAATGAAACTAATATTCTGCTCTATGATCAATTATCTGCGTCATGTTTCTCTAAACACGACCTAATTTTTATGACTTATAATTTCCAACTTGTAATACCAATTGAGAGAATTACTTTTCGAGATTTCAAGAATATTAATTTCGGATTACTCGGGGAAGAATTTCTTAAAATCAATTGGAATATTTTTTATTCTTTATATTCGGTAGATGACCAACTCCTTTTTCTAGAACAAAACCTAAATTATCTGTTTGATCTAGCTGTACCAATAAGGACAAAAATTATTGGTAATAAACAAAAACCCTGGATTTCTTCTGAAATTAAAGATTGTATGAATCAAAGAGATTTTGCGTATGCACGTTGGAAAAGATTTAAAACTACAACATTACATGAGGATTATCTGACTGCTAAAAGAAAAACAAATAAAATGATTAAAAGGGCCAAATCTGTTTTTTATGCGGAAAAATTTTCTTCGGCCATTGGCTCCAAAAGAACATGGCAAACGATACGCGAAGTTGGTATCGGTAAATCTACGAACCCAGAACCATGTCCAATTGATGCCGATGCAATCAATAAGAAGTTTTTAAATATCCCTATTGTGCAAGCAGATCAAAATTATTATACCAATAACCATTCGAATAACAATTCTAGCTCTTTTTTTTCTTTTGCTGCAGTAGACCAATGTGACGTTTTATCTAGCTTTTTGTCTATAAAATCCAACTCTATAGGAGTAGACGGGATTAATCCAAAGTTTCTAAAGATTCTTTTACCTCAAATTCTTCCTATTATTACATTTTTCTTTAACAAAATATTAACCACAAGTTACTTTCCCTCGAACTGGAAAATAGCTAAAATAGTTCCAATACCCAAAACTGGTTCCGATTTTAGACCAATAGCCATTCTTCCATTTCTCTCCAAAGTATTTGAACGTATTATGCATAACCAAATGACTTGTTTTTTGGATAACAATAACTTACTAACAGATCGTCAATCTGGGTTCAGAAAGAAAAACAGCTGCATAACGGCGTTAGTTGATGTTACGGAGGAGATAAGGGCGAAACTTGATGATGGCAAGACTACATTTTTAATACTTTTGGACCATTCAAAAGCGTTTGATACTGTGGATCATAACATTCTCTGTTACAAACTTAAACATTTCTTTAATTTCTCTTCAACCGCTACTCAGCTATTGTCCACATACTTGGGTAACAGGTATCAGTATGTTGAAACTGGAATACGGAAATCCAGGGCACTGCCTGTAACAAGAGGGGTACCTCAGGGGTCCATTGTTGGGCCACTATTATTCTCACTGTATTCAAATGACCTCCCAGGCGTCCTAATGAATTGTAATGTAAGAATGTACGCGGATGACGTTCAACTTTATACCAGTTGTAATAATGCTTTAATCGACCAGTGTATTATATCTCTTAATCAACAACTTCATCGTATTTATACGTGGGCAACGGCAAATGGCTTGGAAATAAATCCAAAAAAATCTAAATGCATTGTTATTCAAAGGCGACTAAATAAACTTAATATTATACCTAATATATTTATAAATAATCAGCAGATTGAAATAGTAACATCTGCTAAGAATCTAGGAATATTTTTCAATGACACTCTTACGTGGTCGAACCACATTAACTATGCTTGTGGTCGCACCTTTTCAATGATTAGAACTCTTTGGCGGACCCAGCATTGTACACCTTTAAGAATAAGAATGCTTCTTGCTAAAACTTATCTTATGCCATTGTTACTGTATGGCTGTGAGCTATTTGCTAAATCTGATACGATTAGTAAGGCGAAATTGAACGTTGCGTTTAACAATATTGTACGGTACGTGTATGGACTTAAAATGCGTTCTAGTGTTTCTTTGTTTTCATCTCGGCTTTATGGCCTTTCCTTAGAAAATTTGCTGAACATGAGAGTTTTAGTTTTTTTACATAAGATAATATTTACCCACAAACCTGAGCACTTGTACGGTAAACTTTGTATTTCTGACATTAGCAGGGGGAAAAGAATTAGATCGTTCGGGTATAAAAGTTTAATTTCTGAGTGGCATTTCTTCATATTCGCAGTATCTCTCTGGAATTCTATACCATATAGCATTCAACTTTTAAGTAACGCACGAAAATTCAGGGAAAATATTTTTAAACTGTTTTCGGCATAGCACTTTGAAACATAATTACTTGAGATTAAAAAATATAAAATTATCTAAATTTTTGATTATTAAAATCTATTGTTTTATACTTTTTTAAATATTTAAATTAAATTATCTTAATTTTTTTTTTCTTTATTGTTTAAATTAAATTGTTTTTTAATTACTTATATAAAAATTGTAGTTAGTTATTAAGTTATTAATTAATTAATGATTTAAAGTTTAACATATTCTCAGTTCCATACTGCAAAATAAGACTCTTAGTCTTGTGTATGGAGCAATTCAATTAATAAATTAATAAAAGTTAAAAAGTTAGAATTTAAATGTAAACAGTCCCTGTCAAACCAACTCAAAAAGCGAAAAGTTGTACACAAACTTTCGTTTTTTGTTCAACTGTTTATGGTTTCAACTGCTGTTTTTTAAGTCCTGTGTTTAGCTAATAGTTTATTAAAATAAATGATGAATTAAAATTAAATTAAAAATATTTTTCATTAACGTTCCACATTGCATTACAATACACATTTGAAAAACATTTGAGAATAACGTTTGAAAGCAAGTTGATTATAAATGCATTTATAAATTTGAAATTAATATCTCCTTTTTGTTAAGAAAGATTTTAAAATCATTTTCAAACGTATGTTGTTCGAGAAATGTTTACGTAATTTCAAATCATTTCCATTTTGAAATCAAACCTCCGTTTTTGTTTGGAAGTGATACCAGACCAAAATTTTTGTGTGTTTTAAAGCGGAAATTATTGTTGGTGGTGGTGTTTTGTTTTGGACATTTAATGAAATGGTTGTGGTCTTTGCTAATAGGTGTGAAATCAATTACCGGAAATCGATTTTTTTTAAATGATTTAAAAGTATTTAAACAAGAAAACATTTTATTAATTATAATACTGCCGTTTAAAACGACTCAAAGGGACAGAAAAATTTTGTTTGTATAAACGTTCTTGCTATATCCGTAATAAAACGTTTCAAACAATGACACAGTATAGCCTCGATTAATGAAACCAATAGAAATTTAGGGCGTTGCGAAAAGCGAGTAAAAATTTCTGTGCGATTTATTTTATATATAAGAACTTATTTTAAACCAAATAAATTATACATTTAAAACAAATGTTAACTTTAAAAATAGATGCAATTATTTTGATTGAAATACAGTAAACTCAATAAAAACAACTAAGTATTAAAAGTAATTAAACACAAAATACATGTAAATTTCTACTGGCAGTTTTTATCCATTTAAAGATTTATATTGTTAACGAAAATATCTGAAATTTTTTAATTGTAAAATTTTTTTAAATGCAGTTTCTTAAGGGTTTTCAGGACCACTATGTCTTTTAAAGAGCTGTTTTTCTCATCCGTTTATTGAAGACACACGATTAATCTTTCGATAGCTTTCTGATATTAAATGCTAACAACATATTAGCATCTAAAAAATAAAAAAACATAAAACACCTGTAATTTTTCTTTTTTTATGTATTTGTTGTAATATTGAAGCCACCTTGGCAAGTAAGTACATCTTGCTCGTACGTATGAATTCATCTATAAGCTATATAAATTAAAAACAAGCCGATAGAGAGAAAAATGTACAAAGTACTGTTTGTTAAAAAATTGGTTTAATTCCGGTTTTGGTTTTTGAAAAATTTAATTATGTATTGCGTTTATCAAGGAGTTTTCGGTATCAAGGTAACACTGTTATTGGGATCGAAAAACTTTTCGCTAAAAACTTTTTTCGTTGCCTTAACCCGCTTGAAAACTTTGCAACGGAGACACAAAAATGTGTATTGGAGTGTGCCAGTTTTACTTCATTTTCAGTATTTTGTAGTGCTGCCCCGATACTCGAAAATTAAATAGACATATAAATACATAACGGTATAACTTGAAGTCTGGAGGCTTATTCTTTATTGCGATGCGAAAGTCAATGCGATGCAAAAGAAAGTCGGTATTCTATAAGACTTTGGTATTCGCATTTTATTTCAAATCAAGGCAACATTGGTCCAAAATTAACAAATAAACGTCAAATTTAAAATTAAAAAAAACATGTTAGAGTGCTATATTCGGCTGTGCCGAATCTTTGATACCCTCCACCGACAGATCGAATATTTCAGAAGTGGGCTCTATGTGATATCTATTTATTATTAATTTATCTTTATAAAAACGGACGGCAGCATTAAAATTATTGACCGACAATCAGAAAGGTTTATTCTTTTCTTCTTAGAAATTTGAACTAGCTTGTGTAAAATATGATGACTCGTAACAGTTTTAGCCGAACTTAAATGATTTTCGGGAGTGGAATTTATATTGGACCCATGGTAAATTATCAACTATCCTAGAATTCTGTAGAGTGATTTCTGGTATGTATTAGAAAACATTAATTTGAATAAATAAGCGATGAAATTAGTTTTCGCGATTACAGTGAATTTCAGAAGGCTGCTTAATATGGGATACAAGGTAAATTATGGACCGTATATCACAAAATTGAATTACATTTTATCTGGCTAAATGAAGCTAAGTTTGAACTAATTTTACCGCAATATCTATATTTGCTACTGTTTTAGCCGTATTTAACTAATTACCCAGAGTGGGCTTTATATGGGACCTATGGTTTATTTATCACGAAATTCATTAGTCTGATTTCTAGTCATAAAAAATATTAAGAATAACATTTTATTGTGATAGCATTATTTATTACGGTTTTAGGCGTAATGAACTGTTTTCCGGGAGTATAGTTTAAATGGGGCCTATAGTAAATTATGGACTGATCTTCATGAAATTTAATAGTCCTATAAAACTGTGAAGTACCAAATTTAATTATTACAGTTTTAGGCGTACTAAACTGTTTTCCGGAAGTAGGGTTTTTATGGGGCCTAGGGTAAATTATAGACCGATTTTCACGAAATTTGACAGTGAGATTTCTAGTCATGTAAACCTGTGACGTGCCAAATATTATTATGATAGTATTGTTTACTAAGGTTTAAGGCGTACTTAACGGGTTTCCGAGAGTAAGGTTTATATGGGGCCTAGGGTAAATTATGTCCCGATCTTCACGAAATTCAACAGTATGATTTTCAGTCGAATTTGAGCAAAATCTTATATCGTTCCGTGCATGATTTTATTATTTAGGTTTGTTTTCGTAACAAAATTATAAATTGTTTAGGGTGGTGGTTCCACATATTTTGATTCATAGCTCTGATCGTACAGAACTGATTTTGCTGGATTTAAGCCCAAACTGGTTAGGATAACTACAAGCAGTTTGATACCATGTTTGTTCTTTTCTTTTGAGTCTTTCGAAAGTGAGCCTGTTTTCAACAGACGGACATGGCTAAATCGACTTCGAATTACTTAAAAAGCCAGAATATATATACACAGAAAAAATTATTAGTAGTTTTTTATCAATTAAAAAAATTATTGTAAAAGTATTAAAATTTAATTAATGTGATAATTGAATCAATTATTTTTTTTTTGTTGAACGAAAATTAAAAATATAATATTGATTTAATTAACATTTTAGTTGTTTTGAAATAAATTTTGAATTAAATTAATAATCAAATAACAAAAAATTATTTCTTTTGAAATCTAATAATTTAAACTTGTGAAATTGTTTTTGGAAATTGTCAAAATCAATCAACACATTGTTTGAAACGGCAAAGTTTTTTTATAATTTTTTTAATTAAAATTAAAAATATCATTTGTTGAAAAAAAAATATTCAAAATATTAAATTTTTACAATATTTAGTAATCAATATAATCATTTTGGTAATAGGTGCAAAATCAACAAATGGGTTGCTTGATTCTATGAATTTGGAACAAATTTGGTGATTAGAGAAATTTTTTAATTTTTTCTGTGTATGTGACCAGTAAGGTAAAGGGAACAGTAAAAACCAACTACACAAAACAAGAGGTAGGGAAGACCTACGATCGTTTTCAAGGTTGACCAACAAGGTTGAGATGTGTCGCTTTCAAATGAGACCAATACACAGAAAAAAGTAAAAAACGGTTTTGATTACCAAAATAATTGAAACAAGCAAAAAATTGTTTAATTTTGCACCTATCACCGAAATGATTATACCAATTACTCAAATTTGCAAAAATTGCAAGACAAGGATTTTTTTCCAATTAAAAAGTTTTTAAATTTTAATTACAAAAATAATTGAAAAAATTATTAATATTAAACAATATTTTAATTGAATGAATTAACAAATTAATTAAAAAAAAATCAATATTTTGATTGAATGAATTACTAACGTAATTGATTACAATACAGAAAATTAATTATTTTAATAATTGTATTGATTAAAACAGTGATTGAATTTTTGCATTAAATCGATTAAATTTTTAATTGAATAAATTGAACAGTGTATTTGAAATACAATCTAAATTCAATTACGCAAATTATTCAATCAAACAAATTGTTAATTGAATAAGTTTGTTAAATCAATTCAGTTGATGGTTAAATGAAGCAAAATAATAATATTTAAAATACATGTTTTATTTAAATATGGTTTAAAAATAACTTGTTTTATTTGTTTAATTGTTATAACTCATGCTTAATTGTACAAATTTTGGAAGATTTTTTTGACAAAGGAATATTACACATACAATTTTGTATAAAATTGTAGAATAACTCTGATTCTTCGGGTAATTCAAGATTGAAAACAAAAAACTGTTTTTGTTGTGTAATTTGGCTGTCCTTTTTTTCACCTATTCAATTTAAACGCACAACATGAAATGACGCCAAAAATAATTCAAGAATTAACAAACAAAGAAAATAAACACCAAATTTCGATTGCGACCATAACCACCGTCAACAATGTGGTCAGCCACAAGGCGATTTTTTATTTTACGCATAATATACATATATATGTAGGCTCATTATTGATATTGTTGGTGGTCATAATTGTAATTCGTCTATACCAAATTTCAGTTCATTTTTTACTTGTTGATAGTTTTTTTTTGCACGCGACGCTTACTGTTCTTTTTGATGACAAAAACATGTGTGTTTGTGTGTATGTACATGTAGGGGCAAAGACAATAAATTTATAAAGATGTTGGTTGCACTTGTAACATTTTTCGCAAACTGTTGATGAGGGAGGAAAGCAACAAGGAGAAAGCAACAAAGTGTTTAATTCAAACAACCGAGTTGATTGATTCAATTAAACTTATAATTAAAATTAAGCTTAAAATCAAGTAAAATTTTAATTGAAAAAAAATATTTTTTTTTAATTCAATCAATTAAGAACGTAATCAAATTTATTTTAAAATTCAAAAATCACTATTAATTGAAAAAAACTGCCAATAATTTTTTCTGTGTACCAACACGCTCAGTGATGGTACACCAAAGATACAAAGATTAAATGGCTCTCCTAAACAAAACCCTTAGGTCCCTTTCTATTTTTCGCGTCACATATGTAAATATATAAATATATATATGTAAGTATGTATATACATATTTGGCACTTGGAATATTTTACTTTTTTACCAAAAAAATTAAGTTACGAAAACTCCTAGATAGGAGAATAGTTAATATCAGGTTTTTTTGAAAACGTAAATCTATATTTAAAAATCAATTCATCACTTAGATTCCAATCTTCCATCTGGGAAACTATCGATAGACTATCGATATTATCGGTAGTCTTAAAATATCGAAAATATCGATAGGAAAATATAAATATCGATATTTTTATTATTTAAAATACAGCTATGAAGACATCTAACAGCAGCTATACACACACAGTTTTTTGCCGCAAAATTTTACATGCTATTATTAATTCGCGCTGAATTACAGCTATGAATACAAAGAAGAAGAATGGCAAGTGGTATGGATCGAAATTTGTACATGTTTATGTAAGAACTGAAATGTCAAATATTTTTGTAATGTTGTAAAAAAAATGCAAATCCAAATGCAATTGCAAGTATAGGACAAAACAATGAACGACCGACCATTAGAGGATAAGTCCGCTAGATTGATGACCTTTTTGGGTTTAGAATTTAGAAAATTTTTTAAAGTTGCAATGGAATTTCTTATAGTCCCTGTTACTTCGGTTCCTTTGAAAGGTACTAATCAATTTTTAAAAAACTGCCATCTAAAATAACGTGCGTATATACATACGTCTCATACATTCAATAAAGTGATAAAAACAATGAACTGTAGCCCTATAAAAAAATTATTAAAGTTTTCCTGCACAAGTACAAACATTCAGTCGATAGTAATATCGATATATCGATAGTGAAATTTTAACTATCGATAGTATCCCAGCACTACTGACAGGTATCTACTTTCAGTCTAATTGACAATTTTTTTTTAATAATGCTAACTTAGAAAAAATCCGCTCAGCGGATGCATTACTATGTAGTAAAGTAAAAACATACGAAGCAAATTTAAAAAAGTTTGGATATAAATTGTCACCCAGTTTTTTAAATTGCCAATTTCGTACCAAAATGTTTCAGGCTAAGATATTTTAAAAATTGCTTCATAGCTTTTATCGTTTGATCTGTTTTCTAAAAGTTTTAACTCTTTTACAAAATCCTCTGGGTTAGTAATTATATCAATAAAAACGGAATCAATTCCAAAGTAGTTTATGTCTTCAGCTGAATTAATAAACACTGGATGTAAAACCTTTAATGAACTCAGTCTTTTATTGCTAAAGGGGCACAAAAACCTACAAAATGATACAAAAGGGAATTTAAAACAAAGGGGCCAAAAAAGTGGCACAGCAGCCAAAAAGGGGCAAAAATGCGACTTTAGTCGCATAACGGTAACGCTGCTTGTGTTGTGTTGTTGTAATTGTACAACAAATTTTGAAAAACAAACACGTACGCACCACTGATGGGATTTGTGGTACAAATGTACCAAATTTGGTACGATTCAAACTTTATTGGTACACTGGTGCAATTCATCCTTTTTTGGTACAATTAAAGAAAAAAACCCACGAAATTTCATCATTTCTTTCAGGTGGATTAACATATATATCTCCAGCCTGGCCAGAACTAACAAATATTGCATTATTAATTTGTGTTCATGATGTAATGCTAACATATTAAGTACATACATACATAAGTATATCCCTGTATGAAGCCTGGGATAAAGTGTCTCTATATCGCCACTTTTGTCGATTATTTTGGTGACAATGTCTACACTTTTGTCTGCCTTTGACAAAAAAGAGAAATATTTTGCTTCTTTATTTTGTATACCCACACCACAATAGTAGAGAGGCTATTATGCGTTTGTGCTGATGTGTGTAACACTAAAACACATCGGTGTTAGACCCACCTTTTTGTATACCGATCGACTCAATATCACTATCTGAGCCCATTTAACGATATCCCTCAGTCAGGCAGGATGTTTTCTGTTTTTTGAAATTTTTTACATTGGTTTCAATTCATATGAACGAAGCCTACTACAAATGGTGACAATCGGTTCATAATTTCACAAAGCTCCCATACAACTTCTCTCCGGAATAGTGATATTAAGATTAAATTTGGGCCAAACTTATTTTAGTGCAATCTTGATTATCTTGCCAAATTTTATTAGAATCGGTCTATATTTGACGATAGCTCCCATAAAAATAATCTTCCCGAAAAAAGCTTTTAATGCCATATTTTGCTTATAAATTTTTACATACAAATTGCCTACGAAAGCTACTATGTTATGAAAAATCCCCTATAAGCGTATCAAATTTTCGGGCTTGACCGGCTTTACTTTTTCAATTCTTTTGGTTGTGATTTTTATTGAAATAAAATGTGTTATGAATTACTATGTATGTTTTTTATATAGCGAAAGTTTGGTACAATTAATCTCAATTTGGTACAAATTTGCCATTGAGACGGTACAATTTAAGAGTTGCCAGATCCCAACAGTGGTACGCACGCCTTATACATATAATGCAATGCTGAGAGATGAGACTAATAAGTTTTATGAGATTAAAACCCTGATTTTGTAATTTTACTATGAGAGTGGCGCTATCACCGAAAAGTTTAATCTTTTTTGTACTTTATTTAAGCATTTAATACTTATTTCAAGAAATATCGGGATTGATTTTTTAAAGTAATTACATTTAGGATTGATTTAAGTACTTTTTAGTGTTATTCGTACTTGAAGTTTTAAGTACGATTCGTGATTAAAGTTAGTATAAAAAGATTAATTTATCCCGAGTGTTTTTCTTTCTGTGTACACATATGGAGGTTTTATAAAATTCTTAAATTTCGCCTCTGACGTGCGTAGGATGCCCCTATATGGGTCAAATGTGTGACCAACCCCACTTTATTTTTCATCTCAATCATTTATTTCTAACATACCTACGCGCTATCTCCATTTCTTATGGGGGATTCCCATACAAAATGTTCAATTCAGACTAGAGATATATAAAGGAAAACGTCCCAAAAATGCCTAGAAGTTGACCCTAGTGGGATTAAATGTATGACCGACCTCATTTAGTTTTTTGTCTTTAACATTTTCTCGCGACATACTTTCCCCTTATCGCTACTTCTTAGGGAGGCTCCCATACAAATATTGCGTTTTATGAAATTCTTAAATTAATTAAAATTTGTCGACTTTTGTTTATAAAATTAAAAGTTGTAAACAGATTTTAATCATTTATGGCTTGTTTTGTTTTTTTATATTAGAAGCCTAGCTGCATTTTCGAATTTTTTATGATTTTTTAAGAAAATTTCGAAATTTTTTTAGTTTTAACAATAAGCTAAAGCGTTATTGAGTTACACGAACATATCGATACCTTCCCGCAAGAAAATATTAAGCGACATTTCTAAAATTGTGTAGGAAACGAAAAAATCGTCTCATTTAGTTATTTATTTTTCGGATTTTATTAAAAGGAACATATTTGGAAAGCGGTTTTTAGAATACAAAACATATTTAAAAATGTGGCTTAGCATAATTTCTTTGGCGGATAATACAAATTACACGGCGCAACATTATTCCAGTGAGAAAACTTGACGGTTGATACAATTTTATTTTCACTCTAGTTTCCTTTGCATCCATGATAGGGCAGCGAAACCCAGGCCAAAATGTGGCTCTAAACTTCTAGTATAGTTCCACATCAAAAAGTCATTTTCGAAAAAAGTGTCGCTTAATACATTCTTGCGGGAAGGTATCGATTAGGGAATAGTAAATGGATTCCAAAATCGATTTTCGATTTTTCGATCGACTTTTATTATTTCAGTTTTTGAAATCGATTAATCGAACCTCAAAATCGATTTTATAATCGATTTCAAAATCGTTTAAGATTAGATTAGAAACTTGTTTTTAAGAAACTTGATGTCGGAAAGATCCAGATTTTTTCCTTGTAATTTCGTATTTGTTATATAAATTACATACTTTTTGTTTTACACTCTGCTTATAACTAGATTTAAATGTCGCTCACACACTGGGCTGTTTGAATAAAAGTGTATTTCCACAGGAATGCCATGGTTTAATTCATCTGTTGTGTTTCTATATAGTATGTTGAATTTCACAAAGCTGACTTTCAGTGTTTGGTTCGGTGCGATATGTTTGGACGGTTTTGTTCACTGTCCGTTGATGGCTTTAATTTCTGAAGAACAAAAGCCCATATATTAAAGTTGAAAGTATACCCAAGGTACTAACACGTAAAACTAAAACTTCAAACTTGGAACACTGCGCTTACATACCACCTACACAAGTATGTACGCACAAACAAATCTCAAGTTTTATTGTGCATGCCCATAATTGATCGATTTAATTAAGATTCCTAAATTTTGATAAAAATAAAAAAATCGATTTTAAAAGCCCAATAATCGATTTCAGTATAAAATCGCAGACGTAGATTCGATTGCAAAAAGTCGATTTTTTTAAACACAAAATCGATTTTCGATTGGAATCGAAATCGATTTACCATTCCCTAGTATCGATATGTTGTGCAACCTTCTCCATTTTCGAAATAACGGTATATCTGGAAAACAGGAGCTAACCTAAAAAACGGTGGGCACCATTGGATTCAGCGTACCCGAATTATGCAAAAACGCCATGTGCCCGGCTTGTCTAAAAAAGTGTAAATTTCGAGCACAGTGTAATTAAATACGATGCCAAAAACTCGCCCTCAAATAACATTTTTTAATTGGTACCATGGTAGAATAAGTACAAGGTATAGTCACTAGAAATTTTGTTCTCAATTTCAAAACCCATATAATGTCAAAAAAAAAGAAAATATAGCAAAAAATTTAACTATCGTCAAAAATCAAATAAATTATTTTGACATGACATGGGTAAATAATGAAAACTCTCCCCAATGAACATACGTGGTACTTATTATACTACGATTGGTACACAATAAAAAAATGTATTATCCATCCCTGATATGAATAAAGAGGGTTCCTGTAGATTAATCCTCAATTAACTGAGTCCCAATTTCACCGCTCATAATTAAATTAAAACTTCAATTTTCAATTCAATTTTTGTTTTCTATTTTTCTGCAAAGCTTCATCTTGTTTTTTTTAAATTGTTCTTTATTTATTTCAAATATTTTTTTGTTTTATGATAAAACTAATCAATTTGTGTTCTTTTATTTTTTTTTTCTTTTACAAAAACCATACATACGTTTTTATTGAATTTTATTTATGTTGTTATGTATTTTAAGTATTACAAATATGAATATTTTTAAATATGTATATATAAACTTTTTTCTGGGGGGAGGGAAGAAGGACTTAAATAATCTATGAATGTATAAATGTTGAGTTTAACTGTAATTTCTATATAAAAATTTTTCTTTTTGTTTTTCATTTTAAAAGCCGTGTATATGAATTTCTTTTTAATCAAATTTTTTTTGTTCGAAACAAAAATATAAAATATTTTTTATATGATTGAGTATGTATGCGTATTAAATGTTATGTGTATGTATGTGTAATAATGAGCACCTAAAATATAAATATTTATTCGTACAATATCCATTAAATATGTTTATTAACTACTACAAAATAATAATTTAAATATTTAAGAAATCATATTTTTAGAGAGAAAGTAAAAACTTTGGGTTAAAGACTTCTAATTTAAATTTCTTCTAATTTAAAGGACTCTAGATCATGCAGTTTTACTTTTTCTTTTGAAATAAGAGACATTTTTTTTTATGAGAAGTTTGGAAAAAAGTTTGATTAAGTTTAAATTTTAATTAAGATCTTAAGTTTTTTTGTATGTTATTTTTTTTCTTGATCTGTGTTTTATAGTTAAAATAATATTGAGCTCAGTTTAAGAATACTTAAGGGTTTCATTTATTTTAACTTTAAACAGTTTGAAACGTTTTATTAAATTGGTATTTTTGTTTTTTATAGTGCAGAGGAAGTTTTCTTAGTGAATGTTAATGAGTAATTCAATGAGTTTTTGGTTTTGCTAAAATTTTATAGAATTAAGTGCTTGTTTTAAACTTAAATTAATGTTTATTGTTTTAATTAAAGTTAACTCTCTGCATATTACGTATATATTTACACAACATATTACGTGTTTGATTATAAAACTATAAAATAATTACTAAAAAAAATCTCAAATTTATATGTATATACACAGAAACACACCAATTAGTCAATTTAATTAAAAAGTTTTTGGAAAGATATAATGAGAAATGTCTATTAGTTTACCTAAACAATTAAAGCTTAAGAATATGACCCTTGATCTTCTACAAAAGCTCAGTGCCCATGTTCTGTAACTCTCGCGTCGAGAAACTTTTCGATTGAAATGTGTGAAATGAAACAAAAATGCCATATATTGAAACAAACAGCTGTTTTTCTCACTAAACTGTGTCTGTAACTTTTTTTGGCGAGTACTAGCTGTCACGTAAGGAAATTACTCGCCAATTTACAGAAAAAGTGTGTCTGTAACATTTTTGTGAGAAGGGTTCCCGCTTTGAACTGTCAAATAAACTCACGAATAAAAATGGGGCGAGAAAAAATTTTAACACTAAAAAACAAATAAAAATGCAAATACAAAGAATAATAAAATTAATATTTTGTTCTTTTTTGTTTTAATTATTTTGCTTTTAACATTTTTATAAAATATATGAATGTTTTCAAAGTTCGTTTCCAAACAACAAACATTAAAGTCGCACGTTACATTATTTGGTAAAAATTTTGAATTTTAGTAAATTTTGGTCGTCGTGAACGATATGTGTTAGTGGCGTTCTCAACATCTGCAATGTCATATCGGCTTCGAGTGCAGTGCTATGACATTTATAACGTAACGACGTAATCTCTTTTGATAGTTTTCCACATGAGTTACAGACTCACTTTTTTCTCAATTTTCGAGAAACGATGGAATATTTTGTTTCACATCTTTTCGATGCCAGAAGTTCTCACTATAGTTACAGAACATGGGTACAGGTTTGGTAAAGTTGGTATACAAAGTATTTTTTTTTTGGTCGCACGTAACAAAGTTGGTACAAAAATTGCACTCTTGCCACTATTTAATGTCAATGGTCCTAAGTTAAGTATAATAAGGGCAAACTTCTGTTTAACTATTCGCTACCGTCTGGTATGTGCTACGCAAATTGCCATAAATTTCAATAAAATTAACCTGTATTTTGAATCCTTGTAAAAATAATATAGTTAGGCCCGTTTTCACAACTTACCGATAGCTTAAAGTAGACTTTAACTGGCCTTAGAAAAAGTGTTCCATAATTAAAACTTTTCTTTAACCTAAAGTAAGCGATAAAGTAAATAAATGTTCATCCTACCTGGTAGATTAAAGTAAAGTTGTAATAATGGAACACTTTTTATACGGGCGATAAAATCCTACCTTTAGCTATCGGTAAGTTGGGAAAACGGGCCATAGCTTTTAATCCTAATATTAAAATGTGCAATATATATATTATTCTGAAGTATCCGTTGTGAATAAAATAACAATTCGGATATGCGATATCCAAGCTGGTTAAATTCTCTTTTACGGCATGACTCTAGGCCAAGATGTACATCGCCAAAGCTCATAGCTCTATCTTTATAGATAAGGTTGGTTATATAATCGGTAATGATGTAGATTGTTTATTTCGTTTTATACTACTGACACCGACAAAAAAAAAAAAAACCAGTGTTTCCACAGTATTATAAGTTAAAAATTTTGGTAATCATAAAAATTACGTTACATCTTTGTAAGTTTGACTGTTTTTTGTAAGTACATTCATTATTCTTTTTTTTTGTGCAATGTAGCTCAAAATAGTTCAATATTTGTACAATTTCAAAATTCCTTAAACCATTCCTGATGCTGTTTTTTTTTTCATAAAATAGTAGGTTTAAAGTTATTCAAATTTTAAGCTTTAAAGTTCCGGGGACTACTCTCTATTGCAATGCGAAAGAAAAGTGGTAGCAAATCGAGTAATTGGTACTCTTTTATGCATCTGAACATTTGTCTTTCGCATATTTTTTTCTTTTTGCCAATAAACACCATTTATTTTATTTAAATTTACAAAAAAAAGCGGCTTAGATTTCCTTTTTTATGTTTTTGTATACTTATATTAACATTTCATTACTGTCAGTATTCGTCATTTTGAATATTTATTGCCAGGGAATGCGAAAGAGAGCCCGAAATTGGCATTTTATCGCATTCAGCTTTCGTATTGAAATTGCAATGCTTCTTATTTAGAAAAAAATTAAAATTTAAATAGAAAAAATCTGCCTTGTCTCTTAAAATAAAACAAATTTGTATTGTCTTAAGAAACAAACGATTTTGTAGCTACAAATTTGCCTCACAAAGCTTTGACAATTGTTGGCAACTCTTAGCTTTACACTTCTTAAAAAGTCTTCAAACCGGTATAAACTTGTAACTTTCAAATAGGTTTGAGCTTTTACATCAAAAACTTTTGTATTTTTTTTTGCCTTTGGTGCTTATTTTGAAGAAATTCAATTTATTACGTTTTACTTAAGCTCCAGTAAAGCGACAGTATGTATCCCGAAGCTTTTGAAAATGCATATGTATCTTTAATGTGTTCAAACATCTAATTATTATTAGCCTTCTAAACTTTAGAATGTTTATAACAATAATTAAAGTTAAAGATTTTAAGTTTTAATTTGCAAATTTTTCTTAAATGCTTTAACATGGATATATCTAAAAGTTATATTAAAAGCTGTTATTTAATTAAATTTTCAAGCTTTAACATTTATTGCTAAATATTTAAAGCTCTTTAAAAATTGTGTATAAAATTAGTGGACTTTGAGCTTCCCTAAAAAAGTGGTTTCATTTAACAACTAAAACTTATATTTTTATAAAAAAGCTCTTTAAGCTTATTAACTTTTCTTTAATACAATAACTTTCAAGACATCAGCACAACTTGAGTGCTTTTACAAAACCTTTTTGTGCTTTCTGCCGACGAGAGACAACAATGCTTGCTGCTTAGTGCCGTTTCACACACGTCAAGTTTGACTCGTCAAGTCTTGAGTTTTAAGAAGAAAATTGTAAGAGCTTTTAAAGCTGTTTACTGTAAATCTAGTTGGTTTTTTTTGTTTTTTTTTTTTTTGGTTAAAGCTTTGTAATCTGTTACCGAAATCTATCAGAAAATAGAACTAAAAAGCTTTAAACTTTTAACTCGTTTTTAAATTTGAGCTTTAAAAAGCAGATAATAAGAGAGAACAAAATACTGCTAAAGGTCATTTTACACTATCAAACAAGTCTGAAGTATTTTGACGAAAACGCTTTCATTAAGCTTTTAATAAGAATATACAAGGCCCTTTTGTTTGATTTTTTTTAAAGTAAATCAAATAAAGTTTTCTGCAGTATAAAAAAGTTTATTTTTTAAAGTTTCATAAAAATCAGTTTAAGTTTGATTTAAAAAAGGAGTTTCTTTTTAATCTCATTTGAATTTTAAAGATTTTTCGTTATGAGTTCTTAACTATCTTTTACTTTTCCCTAACAAACTTCTTTCCCTAAAGCTTTCCAATTTTATTATATTTTATTTTTATAACATTTATTTTTCTTTTCTATTATTTTTTATTTTTGGTTTGGGAATGAGTATAAATGAGAATGAACTTAGTGATTTTCTTTTCTTATTTCTTTTAAAAAATTTCAATTTTATATTTCTTTTATTGCAACATGCGGCTTCATTTTGTTTTTAAATAATAAAATTGAAGTAAAAAAAAAAAAAAAATATTTAACATTAATTTGTCTCTAATAAAATTTATAATATTTTATATATTTTTTCTCTTACTTAAGAAAAAAAAAATATTTCAATAATTTTAAAAAATGATTTTACCATGCACTTTTCTGACAAATAATGTTTGTATTTCAAAAAAATTTTTTTTAGAACAATCTTGAAATACAGTGACTATTCATTTATAAAACTCTTTTTTCAACACGTTTTGGCAGTGAACCTGAGCTTTCTTAAAAAACATTTTATTTAAAATTTGTTTTGTTTTATATAAAACTTGCGTTTTTGTATTTTTTTTTAATTAAAAGAAAATTAATTAAATAATAAAGTAACGAAAATAACCAGCAAAATGTTAAAGGAGTGTTTTTAATATCAACTTTTACTTTTAGTGGTTTTTAATAAAATTGAGTCGGTATTTTAAGTTTGTGTTATGGCATATTATGACCTTGTCTTGAACTATATAATTATCTACCACAATCATAACTTAGAGAATAAAAATATTGAATATATTTCGAAATGATTTCAGATTGATTCATTTATTTTTTAAAATTTTATTCAAAACCTTATATTTTATTAAAATTTATAATTTTTTTCTAAATTTTTTACACTTCCCAAGGTGTAAAGGATTATCGTATTTTTGATGTTGTTTTAATAAGGGATATAGGTATAACCAATACATCGTGCCTGTCTGGGGCCTGGATCTTAGCATGTCGCACAGATACAATTGGCCACTTCAGTACCATGAGGCCTTTTAGTATTTGGATTTGACAAGAACAAATCTTTCCGAGATCACGTAACTATGGTTTAAATATAAATCTCGGCATAAAAACATCCTTAAACCGTTGTTTCAAAGACTGATTATATAAGTTCATTCAATACATTATGATCATCAGGTTATAGGGAAATCTATTTCAATTTGCTTCTCTGGAGCTTAAATATTAATTTTGTCGCCCAAATCTCATTTACAAGCTTGGAATTATACGCTTTAACTAGGTTTTAAATCAAGGGCGGGGACAAGAGAGATCCTAAAAATGTTGGTTAAAGGATAGATTTTTGCCTTTAATTAGCAAAAAATGTCTGTCTGCTAGTAGAACAAGTGGTTCCTTAAACTTTACTGGTGTCAATTTTTAGAGTTGCACCCTAAAATGGAGAGCTCAAAAAAATAGGTTTTGGGATGAGTATTCTTCTCCAAATGATAAAGTTCGGCTTGCCATTAGAACCATTAGTCTTGATAGTAAAGACTTTATTCGGATCACAGTCGATTTCGTAGAATTTTTTTTTAAAAATTCCAAGAAAACAACAAATAGTTAAAATTTTTTTGCAATCGAGCATTATCAACAAAAGTGTTTGCTTTCATCTATCTTCTAAAAACTAAAGACTTTCGCAAGATAACTTGCAGTGTGCAACTGGGTTATTAGGAATAATTTTCTAAAACCAATTGCTCTTTAAACGGTTTTTATTCAAAATTCTCATCATTATCTTAAACTTTGAAAGGTAATCCTGAATCAAGTTCTAAAAAGATTATTTTTTCAAAAAGGTTTCCATTTTCCTTTACGCACTATTCTATAAACTCAAAACATGTGCAACATAACAATTTATTTTATTTATAAATGTTCTATAAATAAGAAGCTTTCGTTCTTCTCAAGACAAATCCTAAACAGGTATATTTTTGCTTCTAGTATATTGTTTTTTTTCTTAATTTAAAATAAGTGTGTGCATCATTTAATTTTGACAGTATAACCAGCGATGCCAGGAACAATTTCAAAAAATCCCAACGTGTGTCCAAAAAAATCTCTTTTTTCCCTACAACCAAAAAAATAATTCCCTACACTTTTCCCTACGTTAAAAATTTATTGTTTTTAGCGACAAGCAAACAAATACATGTTTATTTTGTTAACATTTTGTACATATTTATTATAATAAAATTTATTTATTAAAAAAAAAACAATTAATTTCAAAAATAACACTGTGACAAATTTAATTTTTTTCTTTTTGACAGAAAGGCCTCTATAAATCCTTTAATTTAGAACAAAACAGAGTCAAACTTCTAATTTGATTTATCATTTCCTCATCTTTTGTTTATTTTTAATAGCTTAATAGTTTTCAAGAATACTTATTTTTAATAATTTTTTTAACATAAGTATCTAATAATTTTTAGCAAACTTGGTACCAAATAAAAGGGAGCTCTGTAAAATTTAAACAAAATGTTTTCTTCAGTTCCCCTGAACTTAAATATAAAAAAATTCCTTTTAAAAGTAAATCATTTCATATTCTTAAAATTTTTCATTTAAAATTGTTTTTAAATTTGAAATTGTATATTTTTATTTCTCTTAGCTTAGAAGGTGTGATTGTTTTTTTACAAATAAATTTCTATGCAGAAATTTCATTTATAAGATACAGTACTTTTCGCTTATAGTCACGTCCTTTAGTTGCAACCATAACGTCGACTATATCGCTAATGTGACTATAAGGCTAATTCACATATATGCCACTATGACGCATATAACCGAAATAGAATATAATCATATTGTGTGAATAAAGGAAATAAAAAATTCATATAAATTACACCGACATAAGGCTTATGGTTTTACAACAACTGTATAAAAAATAGTTAAAATAATAACAAGATATTTCATAACTGATACCAACGGCAAAAGCTAATTTTTTACGAGTAAAGAGTTTATGACAAAAATTAAATGATTTAATTCATTCTTTCTTTGGAACTTGGAAGAACTTAGTAAATTTTGCTAATGTGACTATAACGCCAATAATTTGCTTTACTTTTCCCTTTGACTACTGTTGATAAATGGCATATATGGCAAATGTGCTTATATGTATCGCTAAATGGACTATAACGTTAATACTTTATATTAAAATAACTTATAGCGGCAAAATATACAGATAAAATGGACTATATCGCTAATGTGACTATAAGCGTAGTGACTAAAAACGAAAAGTACTGTATTCGCTTTTAATATTCGCATACATTTTAGAGATTGTGAGTGCGAATGCAAATAGCAACAAAAAGAGAATAGTTCGAAATGCGATCGCGAATATGCGTAGCCACTTAATTAAGAATATTCGGAAAGATGGTTTTATTATATGGATTGCCAGGCTGTTAGGACTGTATATAGTTTCTTTAAATGCTATTGTATATGAAAAATTTTAATTTTTAAATGAAAATTAGATGAATATTTACGTATTTTTAGATAATATATTGAACATGAGGTATAATTTTGAAAATAACCTACGTTTGCCTTAAAATAAAAAATCGGTCCTTTTTCCCCTACGCTTGAAATTTTTCGAAAAAATCCCTACAAAATGCGAAAATTCCCTACATTTGGCATCACTGAGTAAAACATAATATTGTCGGTGGGGTGTCACAAAGCCATAGGACATAAAGCCATATGGCGTCAAGTCCCATTCCATTGAGACATAAGGGCATATGTCTCAATATAATGGGACTTAACGCCATAAATTTTTTCCGTAAAATGAGACATAAAGCCATATTTTTGATAATGATTGTATTTCACCCTATTTCATGTAGAAAATGCTTTGTTGTTTCATGTTGCCCTGTTTTATGTCAAAAATGGCGGTATGAACTAAGTCCCCAATGAATTAACTCCCCAAACCCAAAATGAACTAAGCCCCTAAATTTGGGGACGGCGTTCATATATGGAAAAAACCCGAAAAAGCTACGCTAACAAGTGCTTCTCTGCATAGCCGGCCTTCGGCCGGACGCAATGATTTTCTCCTCTATGGTATAACAAACACCGGCTTCGCTAACTAAAGCTTCTCTGCGTAAACGGCCTTCGTTCGGAAACAAGACAGATTTTAGAAGCTTTACTTACTTGTTATACCACAAAGGAGAAAATTCTTGCGTCCGCCAAAAGGCCGGCTATACAGAGAAGCTTTAGTAAGCGAAGCCGGTGTTTGTTATACCATGGAGGAGAAAATCCTTGCGACCGGCCGAAGGCCGGCTATACAGCGAAGCTTTAGTTAGCGAAGCAGGTCTTTGTTATACCATATAAGCATTTGTAACGCAACACATCAAATGGGACATAACACCATAATGGCTTTATGTCCCATTCCACTAAAATTGATATGAGACTTAAGGCCATATCAAAATTATGGCTTTATGTCCGTTTGGATTGAGACATAAAGCCATTATGGCTTTATGTCCTATGGCTTTGTGACACCCCACCAATATTGTCTTGCAAAAAGATATTTATTGTTTTAAATTTTGACATACTCTTAAATATTTAGATTGATATTTCTTAAAAGACGCAACAACTTATTTTGACATCCAAAGAGGCCATTTTTTTAATGCGAATTGAAGCGACTCTACCTCTTATAAATTTGCTTTGGTTCTTCTCTCGTATTTAAAATCAAAGCTTCCCAAATCTTATTCAAAAATGTTGTATTTGGTTGTTTAGTTCCATTAACATTTTGCTGGCGTTTTCTATAACTTTTCAAACAATATTTTTTAGATATAATTGAATACAATTATTTATTTAACTCTTAATTAAAACTTTTTTTGTTAAAAATCAAATCAAACCGAATCATTTTTTTTTAAAAATCTACATTTTTTTCTTTTTTTTATTTCATCAATTACAATTATTTTTTAACTTCAACGATTTTTTGCTAAAAAATTTAATATTTGTTAAAAAACAAAAAAAAAAAAAAAAAAAAAAATAAATTAAAAATTATGTTAATTTTTGTAGCTAAAACTTAAAATTAAATAAAGTATTGAAAATATCTTAATAATTTTGTTAAATTTTCTCCAAAAGAAGTTAAAGAATTTTAAAACTTTTCCAATTTCTAAGCTTAAATCGATAAGTTTAATGGGGGTTTTAAATTATTTCTGTTCTTTTTTTTTACTTAAAAAACTAAACTTAAAATTATAATTATAATCATTTATTTTTAATTAAAAAAAAATATCAATAATTTAACAAAAAACTAAACAAATTAATCATTATTTTATTTTTTATTTTAAAATTAAATGAAAAAGAAAAAGTTTTGGATTTGTAATTTATTGAAAGATGCATGTTTGTGGGGGGTAAAATAGAGTAGAAAATGTTTACAGCGTTTTAGCCCGATCCAGTAGATCACTGATGAATTTCTGGAAAAGATAAGTAAGGAATTATTTCTCAAATACTTATAAGAATGCTTAAGGTAAAACTTACCGATATGTCAGATTGAGGGCGCTTGCACACTGATAGTAATCTCTGTAAAGGCAAAAAAAAACTTGCTTTTAAACAATTTTCATAGAAAAACATTAAAAAAAATTTAATCAAAAAGTAATTTCAATTTTTGGGAATACAAAATTTTAATTTCAAAAGATTTTGTTATTCGTGCTTAATTCCCAGTTTTTATTCTTGATAAAAACACTTGAAATTTATTGTTGATGGGATAAGCTATTCCTATCAGTGATGTTAACTTATATTTTTTCATTACCTTACGGCCCTCTAAAAATTACCGTTTTTGAGAAGAAATTACCGTACGCAAAGTTTTTTTTATCAAAACATTAGTGTGCTGTTTCCAAATGACTGGCGATTGATTGTGTAGTAAAATTTGTATGAAAAGCACTCAGTCCATCGCCTGTCATTTGGAAATAGCACATAAGAGCAGTATTCATAAACCATTCACATATTTAAATTTAAAATAATTTAATGAAAATTAAATTTGATGAACTTTAGCCCAATTAAAAATATTAAAAATTTGGATTAAAAACCATAAATAGTTTAACAAAATAACCACAATACTGATTATACAAGAGAAATTTAAATTTTCTTATTTTGCACTTATAGGTGTTACGAAAACCTTTGGAGAAACTTAATGTTCTTAAATTTTTGTTTAACATTTATCTATTTTAAAATCGAAAATCGTCTTTCAAAAGTTAAAATTATAAAACCTACAAAAATTAAAATTTCTTTAAATTACCGTATTTTAAATTAAATTACCTTGCTACCTTTTGCGGCCCAAAATTACCCTAAAAAAGGGTAATTACCGTACGGTTAACATCACTGATTCCTATGCATTTCAATGGTTGCTTAGGCCAGATCATCAGGAAACTTCATCCATAAAGATTTTAGAAAAACTAAAGATATTAAACCAAATAAAACTGTAAAACGTATAAGACTTATAGCAACAGTTCTACTTGTAATAATATCAAACACTTAAAAAACACTTAATTGACAACATCTTTTGTAAGTTGTTGTTATTTTTTATTTTGTTTTTCTTAACCTACTTACAACTACAATTTATGTTGAGAGAATTTCAACTAATTGTAGTGGGGAATGTAAGATGAGATAATCCCACTTTTTTATTGTTGATGTGTTTTGTTTAAACTTTGATATTATTACAAGTAGAACTGTTGCTATAAGTCTTATACGTTTTACAGTTTTATTTGGTTTAATATGATCTGGCCTAAGCAACCAGTGAAATGCATAGGAATAGCTTATCCCATCAACAATAAATTTCAAGTGTTTTTATCAAGAATAAAAACTGGGAATTAAGCACGAATAACAAAATCTTTTGAAAAAAAAAATTAATTTTATTTTAAACAAAAAATTACAAAAACTTTTATGCTTAAGCCCAAATTTACAGTCATTTGTTGCTAATAACAACAGCTTAACAAATAAAATATTATTTCCAGCTTCTTGTTAACCATTAGATAAACCCTCAAAAGTTATTAACTAAAAACTTTTATTTTTTTTATTATTATTACTATTTTAATAGAGTTACCATTTTTTGGTCTGAATAAAATTTTTACTTAACCAATTATTGTAAACTTTAGTTAAGCAATAGTTATCATTTTAGTTTGCTAATAATTTACTTATGACTGTAAATTTAAGCCTAAGTCGACTATATCTTAGTTAAGATTTTACAAGTTAGAAATTAAAGTCGGTCAAGCCCAACCATTTGATTCCTTACACCAAAGTATATAAAGACAAATTCATGAAAATATACAATATCTGGGATCCAGGTCAATCATGGACCCGGCAAAACGAAATTATGTTATACGGGTAAGATTCATATAGGAGTTCTTTGTGTCGAATATTATCTAAAAAAACATCGATATGAGATATACTCGTCTTTTGAAGAGGGGTTTTATATGGGAGCCAATGTCAATTCTTGACCTACCAGTACACATTTTTACCATAACATAGTAACTACATATTATAAAAGTAATCGTCGTAAAATTTTACATTAATACCAATATTTATAATGAAGTTATGGCATTTAAAGCTATTTTCACTATTTTTAGTTTATTAAGATTTTTCGTAAGTAATTTTTTTTGTGCAGCTATTCAAAATTTTCACCTGTACTTTGCGCACAAGGTTACATGGAAAGACAACCAGCCAGCAGGGCGGACGGACATCGTTAGATCGACTCAGAAACTTTTTCGGTATAGTTAAAGGTGTGTAGGACAAATGTTTGTTAGAGTTACACACATCAGCACAAACGCATTATACCTTATCCAATATTGTGGTGTAGGTATAAAAAAGCTCAGGACAGCTTTCTAAAAGGCTTACTGCCTGTTCATCTATCTTTATAACGAGAGTGAAGAGAGCAAAATAAACGTTTCTCTCTCACTCTCTCTCGTCTATAAGGTAGCAAGCTGATCAATAAGACTTGCAACGTGTGAATTGGCACAAAGAATTGTTGATGTGTTTTGTTTAAACTTTGATATTATTACAAGTGAGGGCTGCCAGGTACTTTTTTTCGTCCTCCCCAAACTTAAAAAAAAATTCCCCAAAAATCCCCCAATAAAAGAGAAAATACCCAAAAATAAACCCCTGTAAAAAATACTCAATTTTAAACGGATAATTTAAACATTTATTTGAGTTTTACTTCTACTATGTTCTACAAAAATCATTTTTATTGCAGGGAAATATATAGTTGTATTAAAAACATATATAGTATATATATATGTTTATACAGTCGAACTTCCCTATAATGAATCTGCATTGAAAACATAATTGTATCTACACTTTTATTACTTAATCATCTCGAAGAAAAGTTTACGACATTTAAAAAATTGACAAAAACTAAAATAAGAGATTTTTTCGCCTTGTAATCACTTTTCAACTTATCAATCGACTTTTCTTTACCCAATCGTCACCAAACTTCATAATTTTTGTTTTTATATACAAGGAAACAAAATTAGCCCATTCATTGACTTAAGAGTTCATTTTAAATGTACATACATGAACTTCACTAGGAAAATACAAATTTTGTACTTATTACACATAACCATATTATTAACAAATTAGCTTCAAACTTTTCAGATATTTTTTTTTTTTTTTTTTTTTTTTTTATAAAAAAAACAACTTTTTTACCCGGTGTTTATTGATATTAGTGATATTGCAAAAATAGCCACCCTAATGTTTATGTGTGCATAAAACTTAGTTATCTCCTATAGAAAAATTAAACTCCTATTTTTTACACGGAAGTAAGTTTATTTTCTAAAGTAACCAATTTCCTTTCTTAACACAGAAAATCCAACAATAGTTTTACGATTTTAACATATTTTGTTCGTATTTAGTAAAATTTTCTTGAATAAACAAAAATTTTCTCATAATCAAAAAATTCATGATTTTATTATATCGAGCCTTAACCGCGAAAATAACGTAAGCGACATGATTTTCAATTTTCTTTTTTTAATAAATTACTTAATTGGAAACACTTCCATCATCTCCTAAAATGTTATGGTCTTATAAGGTACCGTTACGATTTAATAGCAAGAACAATTTTATTGTAAGCGACAAATTTCATACAAAATTTGTATGCAATAAAATAAAAAAGCTCTCTCCCGTAAAATTTGATTTCGGGCGCTTACGTTATTTTCGCGGCTAGGGGTCGATATGATCAAAAATTTCTTAAGACAAGAAATACAAAAGAAGCTTGTTTTTATTAAAAATAAGAAAGATTTTGCTTAAATCAAGCTGCATTAATTTAATATTAGTCTGGTTATCTTGATTAATTAAAAGAATCGAGTTTCTTGCATCAAGAAACAAACACTAGGGATTTTTTTTAATTTTTCAGAAAATGTTCAAGAAAACTTAGTTTAATTCAATTAATTTTTATTTGAGTCGACATGTTAAGCAAATCAATAAAATGTTTCTTTTTTTATATTAAGTTTTCCTTAAACTAACTAATGCTATACGTTTTTAAAAATTCAGGCTTTTCTTCGTATTTTGTTAGTTAGTTTTTCATGTCAAATAAAATTATAGGAACAACTATATTTAAAAATGAATTGATATTTAAATTGAATTGTGGAAATTAGCCATAAGCAACGAATATTTATTTTTTTTTAGCTGTATTTAAATATATGTAGTTCGCTTTGAATCATAACTTTTTGCTTAAACCCATGGTATAATAAGTACCAGGTAGGTTCATTAGAGAGAGTTGTAAATTTTTTTACCCATGTAATGTCAAACAAGAGAAATAAAATAAAAAATAAAACAAATTACCATATGATATAGAAAAAAATTTTGTTTATTTATGTAAAAAAAAGTAACACAAATGAATAAAAACAATTTTACCGGAGAATTTATAAGCATACATCAGAAATTCGTCTATTCCTTTTACATCAATGACAGATGGTATAGCACAGATCATCAAATGGGCATGTTTTTGTTTTTGATTCAGATAAAAAAAATATGTGTTTTCAAAATGAAACATATAGATTTTTAAATGTTTTTTTTTTATCAACACCGCATGAATCACTCCACAATTTCGTTTTATTTTCGGGACATGTATAAAATTGATCTTTTTTTTGTTCAAAAAAAATTGCATATGCAACATTTTTTATAAATTTTTTTGTCTAATTTAAAAAATTATATTGGTAACTTTTTTTATTTTAATTTTTAAATTTTTGTTTAATTTTTTTTAATTTATTTTACTTTTTGGCATTTTCTTTTGTTTGAAAAAAATTGGACATTCTATGGGTTTTCTAATTGAGAACAAAATTTCTAATGACTATACCTTGTATTATTCTACAATGGCTTAAACCAAGCCACACACATATTTAAAATAAGAAAATTTTGGCTTGAACGAGAATGCTGCCCAATATTTTTAGTTCAAGCCATATTTTGTGGTGCTTTAGTAAATTATTCTTTCCGTGTATTTCCCCAAAAAATCCTAATTTTTTTTTTTAAATCCCCAATGAAAACCCCAAACCCCAAATCAAATTTTTTGTCTCTTTTAGCAACAAGAAAACCCCTAATTTGGGGTCAAAACCCCATAGCTGGCAGCCCTGTTACAAGTGGAACTGTTGCTATAATTTTTATACGTTTAACAGTTTTATTTGGTTTAATATCTTTAGTTTTTCTAAAATCTTTATGGATGAAGTTTCCTGATGATCTGGCCTAAGCAACCAGTGAAATGCGCATAGGAATAGCTTATCCCATCAACAATAAATTTCAAGTGTTTTTGTCAAGAATAAAAACTGGGAATTAAGCACGAATAACAAAATCTTAAGAATTCTTTTATTTTAATCATTTGAATACCCAGATTAAAAGTTCTTTCTAAAACAGATTTTTTGAAAAGAATTTTTAAGGCAGCGTTATAACTAAAAGCTTTTCTGTGATTTTTGTTTTTGTAAACACCCCATATACAATTTTATTTGCAAGAAAATTAAATTATGATCTTTTCTTCTGAGATAATCGAGCAACAGACGGTTAGACCAACAGACAGACGGACATGACTAAATCGAGTTAAAATAACTTAAGGACCACCCAGCATATACATTTATACTTTATGGGGTCTTAGACCAATATTAAAAAAAATTTCACACGTAATGACAAACTTAGTATACCCTTATTCACCATTACTGGCGGAGGGTATAAAAAGTAATTTGTTAAACAAATTTATTTGAATTAAAAACTGATTTTAAATTGGTTTTTTCAAAACGTTGGATAAGCTTTCTTGTATAAACTTTATCCTAAGTTTGAAAAAAGTTCTTCTTTAAACTTCTTGTTTGGCTTTATTCTTAAAAGATTAAGGCCCGCTTTAACAACTTACCGATAGCTAAAGGTAGGATTTTATTGGCCGTATAAAAAGTATTCCATTATAACAACTTTACCTTAACCTACCAGGCACGATAAGCCTTAATTTACTTTATCGCTCACTTAAGGTTAAAGTATAGTTTTAATAATGGAACCCTTTTTAAAAGGCCGGTTAAAGTCTACTTTTAGCTATCGGTAAATTGTGAAACCGGGCCTAAGGCATTTTCGTGAGATATTAAAATAAAGCTTTTAAAACAGTAAAACATTGAAAGCTTCGCTGTAAACATTTTGTTTAAAAGTTAATATGTAAAAGATTTTTGTAAACATATTTTCTAAGTTTGTTTTTTTTTCATTTTAAAAGTTTAGTTTTGGAAATAAATTAAAGTTTCGTGCAAAAGGTTTTTTTTTTAGTTTTTTTCTGGACAACAACAATAGATAAAAGCTTTTTGATAAAATTTTAATTTTTTTAAATTCTAAGTAAAAAATTCTTATGAAAAAAGCTTTCTTGAATAGTGTTTTTACAAAAGCTTTTTCCATAAATTTTATAAAAACCAATAATCTATAAAAAGCGTTCAAAAAGCTTTCTGAAATCAAGTATATTTTGGAAAAATAATTAAAGCTTCCTGGTAAATTAATTATCTAACAAGTGGGGTTTTTGAAAAGGCGTTTTTTTTGGAAAATTTTCCAACACAAAAAAAATAATTTTTCCAACACGAATATATTTTTCAAGTTAATCTTACTTTTTTATTTTTTTTTTTTTTCTATAAAACAATAACTTTTACTTACAATCAAATGAGATCTTCTTATATCGTCTGTATCCATATCTAGAATTTCATCAATATCCACATCAATGGCTTCGCTCTAAAAACACAAACACACAGTTTTATTAAACAGAAAAATCATAAAAATAAACACACCAGAGCAAAACATTCAGTAAGATCTGTTGATGATTAACTTCAAAATAAAACAATAAACAATAAAATGAACACAAAATACAAAAACATATGAAGAAAAGAAAAAAAAAAAAAAAACTATTCAAACAATAAACAATGACTAAATATAAAATACGAGTAGTGAGAAATGACTTTATTTACTCTTTATAAGTATACAATATGAAAATTCACTTTTAACTTACCGGCGGATCAAAAAGTTTTTGCAATTCGTCGTACAACCACATCTCGACGGCCAAACGTTTGCGTATTAAACTCATTTGATGTGAACCATATTTGGCGGTGAGGAACTTTTCACGACGCTCTTTAACTTCAGAGCCCTTTTCATTGAAATTGACTCGTAGATTTGTTCGATTTGGTGAACGTTCACTATCGTTCATTTGTTCTAGACCGCACTGCATCTTTGGTATGGTTAAGACTACAACTACAATTAAAACGACAACGGCAACGACGACTGATTTCTTTTTGCTTGTTTTGTTTGTTTGTTTTCCAAAGGCGTTTGATATCTTTATGAAAAAGCAAATGTACCCAGGGTCTTATTAAAGGGGATAAAACAGAAATCAAGTGTGGGCGGCGTTTGGTGGTGCTTCTGGCTGATGTTTATGTAATGGCTGGCGGACTGTTTGCTGTCACCACTTCTGTGTGTGTCTCGTCTAATGTTTATCGTTTGCACTAGTTCAAATATTAATTCTTCCGTTTGTAAGACGTGGGTGTTTTAAGTGTTTTATAAACCGTAACAATTCTTTTTTAAACTGCAAATAAATAAGAAATAAATTTAATTAATATTTGTTTTACAAGCAATTTCACAAAGAGTTGAGTAAATGTTTAATTAAATGATTGATTAATTCTAAAATAAATTGTCATTGAAGGCTGAAGTTAGATTTATAAAAAATTTAAAGCTTAATTCACGCATGTTGTTTTTTTTAAGAAAAATTTCCGAAAGTGATAAATTTTGCTTCCGGCCCACGAAAATACGTTGTTGGAAGTAGAAACTCTACTTTCTGAAGTTTGTTTACATTTGAATTTTAAAATAATTTAAGATATTAAAAAATTTTTAGTATTAAGATGTACGATTAATGAACGAAATTTTTTGTTATATGTTGGACAATTCGGTGGCAAATTATGAGAACATTTGTTACGTAAAAGTGGGTGTTTGAAACCAGTTCCCTATTTTACTCCGGAAGATCATTCATTCAATCATAGAAAACGGTAATTAAACGAGGTTTTCAGCAATCAGCGTTTTGATGAGTTATCAGCATCATATTTTAAAAAGAAAAGGGTATTGGAAACTTTATCATTCCTTTAAACTATATTCTGCCGATAATTCTAAATAGTGTGCTGTATCGTTAATTTCCATCTTTCTATTAATCTTCTCTTTTCCGTATTCGAACTAAATTGATTTCAATTGATTTCAAAAGCTATGTAGACCGTTATCGTCTTGACTTGGTTCATTCGAGTCTCTGAGTCTAACGTAGAAAAAAAGAGGCCTGTTCCAGCATTATCCTAGAATTAGTTTTGGGTTCTTTTATCTTCATTTTAAACAATTCCTATTTCCCTCACAACAGCACAGTGGTCAAACAAAAATCCATAATTTCTGTATTACTTTTCACAAAAACATAGCAAAAATTTGATAATCATGTTAAAAATAGCAGATCCCCTCATTTTAGATCTTATTAAAAGTGTGTACAAAAAGGGTATGAAAGTTACTGCAGACTCAGAAAACGGCTTCCCTGGAAAAATATCTTAAGGAACTTGATGCAACTCCAAAATCAGACTATTCATAACGGCGTACAGCTAGAAATCTAAAAATACCGCTTATCTCTCCATTAAGAAACTTGAAAAAGGAAATCTGTTTGTTAATCATTTGAAAAACTTATTTACCCTAAATATGTATATCTCACAATATAGCAGTCGAGTTACCGCCTGTTAATGCTAGAACAGCTATTCCCCTATGATTAGAGATAAGAAAAATAGAAAAGGCTATTTGTGACTTAAACACCTGGTATTGATAAGATCAGTAACAAAATGTTGTTGGAGCTACCTCGTATAGCAAAGAAAATTATCCTTTTAATCTTTAATGATATTTTACGCCTTGAATACTATCCTAAAAAGTGGAAGGTTTCCCTAGTTACCATGATACCAAAGCCAGGTAAAGATCATACAAAAGTTGAGTCATATAGGCCTATTAGCTTTTATCAAATATGAGAAATTTTTAGTTTCAAAATTAACACGGATCTTAAGTGAAAATAGATGCATTCAAAACCATCATTTTGGATTTAGAAGAAAACACAGCACAATTGAACAAACCCATCGAATAGTAAATAGCATTTGAAGAAAAAAAATATTGCTCAGCCCTCTTCATCGATGTTTCGCAAGCTTTGGATTAAGTCTGGCATGAATTCTTATTAAAGAAATTGAAGCAAAACTTACCAGCAAACACACACAAGCTGTTAGAAAGCTACTTTGTTGGTTGTCAATTTATTGTTAAAGAAGATAATTTCTTAAGTTCCGTTCAGCCAATTGGCGCTGGAGTCCCCCAAGGCAGCATCCTGGGCCCTCTATTATACTAAATTTATACTTTGGATGTGCCAACAAACAGCTACACCCAAACTTCAACATTTACAGACGATACAGCTTTCCAAGCGTGCACAAAAACCGTCATGAAGCATCTCATTACTAACAGGATCATGTATTTCAATCGGAAATATGGTTAAAACAATGTGGATAATGAACGAAAATGTGCCGGGAATCATGCCCCCTATTAACATGAAAAATCAAATAATACCTCAACATTCGCATGTAAAATATCTCGGTATACATCTAGACCCGCGATTATTGTGGAAATGCCATATAGAGGCAAAATTTACTCAAATGAAACTAAAAGCCATTCAGCTTCATTGGCTCTTTGGAAGAAATTTTGTCTTTAGTCTCAATTGCAAACTACTACTTTACAACTCTATCTTAAAGCCTAGCTGGTGCTATGAGCGATAAGCACCTACATATGTGAACAGAAACCGTGATGACCAAATTTTTTGTCTGGCACTGGCAGGACATAAAACAAAGAATTAGGATAAGATTTGATTAATTATTGTTAGCTAATATTCAATATATGTATATTAGTGCGATAACCAAATTTTTGGCATAGTACCACAGAGTGGCCAAGAATGTTTTAGTAATGAAAACACCTGTCTCCCGTCGTTTTGCGAAAAAAATCTCACGCAGGGAAGCAAATTTCTAAAACCTTCCAAGAAAATTTTGAACCGCGATGAATTGTAAACTGTAGGAAAATTTTTAAATCTAAAGCAGTGGATAAATTCCAAAATAGCATTGAGGTGATAAGCATTGGTATATTTACTAAAATCAGGAGTATATTTTTTTAAATTGCCGTGAGATGGTTGTTTTCAAACTTCAACAGGATCCCTGCGTGAACTTTTTTAACAATCCGAAAAAATTATCATATTTTTTATTAATAACTTTTAATGTTCTACACGACTATACAATGCCGTTTTTGATATTCGCAAAAAGAGATAAACGCATTTAAAGTTTTTGATTTGCTCTAACTACTTCATTCTCTTCAAACTGGGAAAGTATAACAGATATAAAGATGAATTTAATACACAATATAAAGAAAAACAAAGCGAACAATTCTACATATCTAACTTCAAAATTTCATTTTTTGAGTTATGCCGGTCTTGCCGCAAATAAGCGATATGTAGATTTAGTAAATACATATTGAGAAAAAAAAATTTAATCAACGTAATTATATTGTCAATTTTGTTATACCCTTCACCACAGGTGAAAAGAGTAAGTTTATTATTTCGTTTGTAATTTCTACAATATTGATCTTAGACCCTATAAAGTATATTTATATGTGCTGGGTTCTTATGAGTATACTTATGAGTACACAGAAAAAATTATTGCCGAATTATTTTCAAACAAACGCTTGTTTGAAAATTTTTTTAATTTCTACAAATTTTTTTACTGATTCAATTAAAATTTTTGTTTGATTTTTATTTAACCAACAAAAATGTTGACAACCATTCAAAAATATAATACACGCGTTATTAGTTTTAAGTTTTCATAATTTTGTATGAAATATTTAACGCTTTTTAATGTTGTCGTCTTTTTGCATTTTTTTATTTGATCGTAAGCAACACTTCCTAATGTGAAATATAAGAACTACAACAAAAAACACATACAGTCTATTTTTGGACACTTTAAAAAAGTACAACAGTAAGAAAGATGAAAAGGTTTGAAGTAAAAAAAAAAAAAAACAAAAAAATAGCAGGTAAAAAAACGTTTCACTCTTTTTAAACAACAGAAAGAACAACAACATTATAAGAAACAAAATTAATTTTTGATTGGTTTCAAAGTTGGTTAAAAAAAACCAAAATCCCGTGTTCAATTTTTTCAAACTGTTTGCTTAAATACATCAAATACAAAAATATAATGATGACGAAAAACATATCGAGTCGGTCTGTCGCCGTTTTTGGGTTACATTTCTTCTTCATTAGCAAAGGAAAGGATACAGCAACAGTGAGTGATGACGAAAAACATTGTGTGTACCTATAAAAAAAGACTTCGTTCAAAAATTATTCCAACAAAAAAATGTGTCTCAAAGCCAGCCGGCCGCTCTGCTCTCTCTGCCATCATCTTCTAATAAAGTGCCTGCTTGTGTGCGCATCATTGCTTGTGCAAAAACCTTTTTTTTTTGATTTTGAAATTTAGTATATGAATTTCAGTAAACTTTTTGTTTGATTCAGTTAAATTATTTGTTTGAAAAAATCAGTGTTTTTTTTCAATAAACAAAATGCAAATAAATTGTTTGAATATGCGAATTTGTTTATTGGACCGATTTCAGACATAAAATTGTTTGATTCTACAAATTTTTTGTTTGAATTGGAAAAATAATTTTTTCTGTGTAGCGAACTTGATTTGACGATGTCCGTCTGTCTTCTCTTATGTTACAGATACTCTCTTAAGGTTTGCTATTGAAATTCAGCCATATCTATAAATGACTGATATATAAGCAGAAATCCACGATTGCCTCTAATTTTTGTCATAAAATCCCCTGTTGTTGTTGTTTTTTTTAAGACTTTTTAGACTTGTTTTTGTTTTTTTTACACATAACAAATATGTACACACATAATTTGCGGCTTAAAAATAGAAATGTGTTTTAACGAAAAAATATACTTATTTTATTTAATGCTTTCTTTAAAACTCTGTTTGATAATGTGTGTTAGTGGGTGAGTGGTCTAAGACGCTGCATAACGTTAGACAAAGGATGTTAAAAATACGGTACAGCTGAATACAGCATTCTTATTTGTTTTTATTATCATACACTCATACATTCATTTTCTGGATAAGCATACTTCAAATTCTTATCGATATGTATTAAATTTAATCGGAAAATAACGAGTCTAAATATATTGGTAACACCATGTATACCCCAAAAGGCTGGGCGGAAAATGAAATCAATTTATATATTACGTCAAAAACACGTACACGAGCTGCATGTCAAGCATTTTGACAGTGTATTGTGTTCTTAAGATATTTCGAATTCTTAAACTGCAAAGGGTCTTTAATTTTATTGTACATGCATTTTGTAACATCTCTTAATTTTAGCAGGTATCTCTTAAGCTTTGAAGTGTACGCAGAGCTAAAAACTTCAAAGTGGAGTTAGTGGAAATATGTACAAAAAACTTTACAATTTCTAATAGGTAGAATTAGAACTTATTGTGTTGCTTTGAGACTTTAAACATTCCGTCACGTCTATTAATTTCGAATAAATTTGACAGGCTGTGAGGTCTTTATAATTTTGCAACTGTGAATCAGTCCGGACCGAGTTGTTTAACCACAAAATCCTTTTGCCTAAAGATTTAATCAACCAATGCTTTTTAAATAAAATTTCACTCTTTGTATTAAAAGTTTTTAAATTTTCCTTTCCCGTACCCTCTCTAGCGTTAACGTAAATAATGCTTTTAACCTGCATTTCTTGTATACATATTTATACTATTTCTCTATTCTTTACGCTTATGATTCATGCCAATTTGTTTATTGCTTTTTGTACATTCATTCATTTGTTAAAAAGTTACGACTACAAAAGCGTTAACCATAACAAAAAAAAAAGTAAAGGATTCCATAAACCATAATCTCTCTTCGTTCTTTAACTGTCTCTGATAGCCTGATTTAACTGTTTATGTTCGTTTATTGGTTTGTTTGTTCACTTCAAGCATATCTGTCTGCCTTTATATGGATGAGTCATTTTGTACGGGAGTGAGTGTTGCGTTTGTTGGCTGTTATTTTTTTTAGTCAAACATTTCTTTGTAACAAACTCTGCCTGGCTGTTTTTAAAGTCTTGTTAACATACTTGGAATACGAGTACTATTTGTCTGATATGAATAAATAGTACGAATGCGAGCATTACTCATTTAAGGCAAGCGTGTGGCTGTATCTGTGTGTGTGTTAAGTGAAGCGTAACGTTAGAAATATTTATAAGGAATGGATGTCAATGGTTAATGACAATACAGAAGAAAAGGCAGTAAAGTAAGAGAACATTAATCGCCGCTAAAAACATTCCAAAGGAATGAAATAATAATTCGTAAAAGATCTTATGTAATAAAAAATAATTTAACATACTACATGCTTTAAGGCTGAGACCGTTTTAAGTTGTTTAAATAACTTGACGTTTCGTAGGAACAATTTAAAGAACTTAATTTTTAGCATAACTTAAGTGCTTAAAAATCCTTAAGAAAAGCACATTATAATATATAAACAGTATTTTTTTTAATGGCTTTTAAAATCTGTATAAAACATGCTGAATTGCCAAAAGAGTTGTTATACCAGTTTACATAACTACATACATATGAAGGACTTAGAGCTGAAGCGAACCAAGTCAAAAATGAGAATTCGAAAATATTTTTAGGTTGAGTAAGTGACCTGCCATTTATTTCTGAAACCATTGACTTGGGTTTATAGCCGTTATCTAAGGAACGAAACACTTTTTGACTTAGTCCTTTACAGAACGGAATAGAGTTAAACATTGCGACGAATTTCTCACCGGTTTTGAAATATATATAGATATTTACTGTATTAAAGAAAGTAATGTAGAGTTGGGATCTTTTTTAGGTTCCTTGTATTTACTCTTAACCTTAATAAGGTGAAATTAATAAATCTGCGATCTCCTTTTTCATACCTAGACAAAGAATTTAAAAATTTGCTTATGTTTTTTGACTTATAGAAGCAACAATAAAACAAGTAAGAGTGCTATATTCGGCTATACCGAATCTTGTATACCCCTCACCATGGTGCGATAATAACAGAAAGTTATATTAATACCATTCTTTAGATATAAATAAACCAACTTTGTGTCACGCCCACTTGTTCAATCTCGTCCAAATTTCGTCGGATGTTGTGTATTGATAACCAAGATGCTGGTAGCTTATTTGGAAACTGTGGCTCATGACGTTCTCCAGATATACTGAAATCCATAATGTCTTTGTATGAGGAGTGACATGACCACTTGTCCAATCTCGCGCATTTTTTGTCGGATATTGGTAATTGATAACCTTGTACCTGATTTGAAAACTTTGGCTTTTGTCGTTCTCCAGATAATCCGAAATCTATAATGTATTTGTATGAGAAGTGCCACGTCCACTTGTCAAATTGCCTTTATATAAGAAGTGCCACGCCCACTTGTCCAATACCGCCCACATTTTGTCGAATGTTGTCTATTGATAACTGAAAAGCTTGTGCCTAATTTGAAAAAATTGGCTCTTACCTTTCTCCAGGCATACAGAAACTTGTAATGACTTTGTATGCAATGTGCCACGATCTCTTGTCCATCTCGCCCAAAATTTTTTTTCGGATGTTGTGTACTGATAACCAAGAACCTTGTACCGAATTTGAAAAATTTGGCTCTTGCCGTTCTCCAGCTATACAGAAATGTATGATGTCTATGTATGAGAAGTTCCACGCCTACTTGTCCAAACCCGCCCACATTTTGTCAGATCTTCTGTTTTGATAACCAAGAAGTTTCATCCAAAATTAAAAACAATTTCTTCTGTCGTTCTCCAGATATACAAAAAATAAGCGTAAAAACAACAAAAACAAGGGATTTTAAGGTAGAATTAAAGGTAGTCGTGTATTTTACTAAAAATAATTTTTTTTAATAAAAAATTAAAAAAAGAAAGTTAATATGGATAAAAAACTGTTACCGGTTGTGTTATATTAATTTTTTATTTCTTATTAAATAATCAGTTCATCCTTTTTTGCCTTTGCTTAAAATTCCACGTGAAATAAGTGCAGCTTACTTTATTTCGCAGTGGTAATACAATGTTGCCAGAAACATTTCGGAATCTTCTTCACAAAATGAACAGAGTACAACTCTATCAACATTATTTCATAGATATTCCACAGAAGTTTTTTTCATACGAGTTTTGACAGCATTTCACGTGAAATGTTGAACAGAGTACGAGGCTTTAGACATGGTACTTATAAAGGCTCCACGAAAAGCCCCCCAATGAAATAACGCCCAAACGAGAAATGAAATATTCCCGAATTTTTTTTTCATAAATTTTTGGGTGTTATTTCATATGAAAAAACTTCCAATTTTTTTGGGCCGTTTTTCATTTTTTTTGGGAATTATTTCATTCTTCATTTGGGGTTTTCAAATTATAAAATAATCTCCAATGAAATAACACCCAAAAATTTTTTAAAATTCGGGACTTGTTTCATAGCGTGTATAATTTGGGTGTTATTTCATTTTTTTATTCGGGGGTTATTTAATTTTTAAAGCGACATTTTTGCGACTTGGCTGTTGGTCCATATTGACTTCATGAAATCCTTGGTGAAACTGACTCTTTTATGAATTTTGGGCATAATTTCATTTTTGTTGCTGATGGGGTTAATTTCATTGGGGGTTATTTCATTTTCATCATTGGGTGTTATTTCATATGAAATAACATCAAAATATTGGGGGTTGTTTCGTTTTCGTTTTGGGGTTTATTTCATTTATTTTTCGATGTTATTTCATTCACTGCTTTTGGGTGTTATTTCCTATTTTTTGGGGATTATTTAATTGGGGGCTATTTCCTGGGCGTTATTTCATTGGGGGCTTTTCGTGGAGCCCTTATAAAGCCCTAACAAGATATGTATGTATATTTCTTAGATTGACATCTAGCGTTCATTAACTCATTTACGAAATGTTTCTCAGTTTTTTTTATTTGTTAAAATTCTTTAAAATAAATTTAAATTGGTTTTTCATTAAAATATTTTTTGTAATTCTTTTTTAAAATACATTTTTGAAATTATTCAATTGCAATGCAGATCATAAGGGGAATTAGGTTTTAAGAGATAAATAATAAACTTTAAGCAAGTTATTTTTATTAAAGAGGTTTTGAATTAAAGATTGTTTATTTTTATGGAAGAATGCTGAATCTCTTAGTAGAGAGATTTTAATTAGGAAACTCATGAAGACCTGTTAATCTATGAAATTTTCTCAATTACTTTTTAAGCAATTCCATTCTTTAACGGTCAATTTCACCAAGTTCAGTTAAAACTAACTATTACTTTAACTTCCAGTTAACAATACGAAAAAAACTGATGGTTTATTATAACTGAACTTGGTGAAATAAGTCGAAAATTACTTTTTCCCATTTAAACCATAGAACTTCACACATTTATTTGACAATACACTAAACAGTCAATGTACTTTAAGTTTAAACAAAATTCATTATAAATTATTTCTGGTTTCTTATTTAATTCTAGTGGTAATTTGATCTCATTTTTTTTTTTAACAAAAACCCAGGTCGACTGATGGCTGCTTGGTTGAATTACTAGTTTCAATTTCTTATTTTTTTTTATTTATACAAAATAATTATGGGAATTTGGTGTTATTGCTGTTGTTTGGTAACACCATTTTGCCATCAACTCTATAAACTGTTAATAGACACTTTGGTTACATGATATCTCAATTGCTTTGCAATAACAAACTGTCACATTAAATGTAATGTAAAACTTCAACAACTGACAGTTGTAAAAGACAATAACAAGAAATAAATATGTATGTATGTACGTACAATTAAAATAAAAACTATGAGCACTTAAACTTAATCATTTAATCTTTTCTTAACAATCAAATTCTGTCTTTTAATCTTTCTATCATCTATTGTTTTGGGTTTCTATTGCTGCTCAATCTAGGGTGGGAGTTCTAAATGCCATCTATTGTTTAAGCCACAAGATTTTTTTCTGATTTATAATCGTTATTATATATTTTAGTTTTAAGTAATTATTGTATAACACTATTAAATTGTGTTTTACATTGTTATTTTAGTTAAAATGCAGTGTGGCTGTTTCTTTAAATTCCCATCACACAGCATAATTTAAAATAATAATTTTTCAACACAATTTACCATGATGTAGTTGATATAAAACATGAAATATTGTTACACTTTAGAAACTTCTAACGTGATTTAAATGGTGATGATGTTTAAAAATTTGCATATAAATTTGTTGCAAAATAAAAAACGCTTTATTTATAAGAAGAAATGTGTATGTATAATTAAAGCAGAGCTGTAGGAAAAAGGTGACTGTTAAATGTTATCGGTATTTTTAACTACCAATAATACAGTTCCGTGCAAGCAATTAGGGACACCTTGTCGATTTTTAATTGGTTGTATAAAACTTGGAAACAAATGGTTTTCTTTGCATGAAATAAAAGTTTATACTTTGTTTTCTTTGCAAAATAAAACAAGTACTAACAAAAGTTTAAGAGACATGTATATAATAAAGGACACGGTTAGTTTTGCTTAATAAGCTTTTTAATTCAATATTATTTTTCAATAATAGCTTTTTATATTTTGTACCGAAATCCTCACTGTCAATAACTAACTTACATCTACTACGAAGATTACTAATTTCTCACATGTCGTACTTGGAACGGCTTTTTAACACTTTTGAGTTTCTGTGTATAGGTCGTTAAAGTTGGTTATCTTTACTGTGCTTACTTTAGTATTTTCGTCTATTATCAAATTTTGTATTCCCTTCCCAACTGAGTTGAAAGAATACAAATTTCTTCATTCCAAAAGATTTTTTTTAACAACAACGGCCAATTTCACCAAGTTCAGTTGTAAATTACTATCAGTTTTAACTGTCAAATAAATATATAAAAACTCGAATCTTTAACAGAATTGAAATTTGTATTTGTATAAGCCGTTTCCTTTTCATGTCATCGTACGTGACATTTGTATGCCTTCAGAGAGGTAGACATTTTTCAAAAATAGGCCTAATTGTTTCATTTAGCCGATACTATATATGAAAAAAATTATCACATTCGAAACCTTGTTCTCCAAAATATCGAGCGAAATAGGTGCATATCGTTCGTGAAATAAAAAGTAATTGATTTTTGGGTGAATGTAAAAAAAATTCGAAGATCTGCGAAATATGGGTTGCTATTATCAAAAACAAGTGGTGAACTATGCGATATAAGCACACTGATGACCCCTGGCTCACATAAGCTACATTTCAAATACTAAACGGTTATAGGGTTTATTTATTTCGCAGATGTGTTTTGAATTGGCGACTTAAAGCATGTGATCTAACGTTGCTTGTAGTCCAAGGGGGCATCGCTGAATTCCATCCCAAACTATTAAATAAAGCCACTTTCTCATTATATCTGCTCGATTTTAAAATTTACAGTTTCTTTGTCTCATAGCTTGAGATGAAATTAAGCAATGACCTGCAGGACTTTTAAGGTAATTGCCTCGAGTTTTTAAAAAAACTCGACTTCAGAAGAACCCACCAGAAAAAACCAGCTAGGTCGCAATGTAGCAGATGTCATCTAGGGATCTTCGGCGGGCTTAAATCACAAAGTCTTAGTTGTTATTTGACTGCATATCAGTTTACGGTAACAGTCTTTCGTAGCTTTCGCACGAAACAAATGTCGTTCAAGGATTTTGTCCCAAAAAAATTCAACTGCAGAACCCGTCATCGGTAGCGATAACGCCACCTTAATCGTTTAACATTGTCTTACTCTCTTTTAAGCATAACAAATGTTTTGGAGCAATTTATCGTTCTTTTAATTTAAATGATATAGTCGACTCGTAAGTTGTAATGAATTATCTTTTATCACGGAATAATTAACAAATATAAAGGGTGGTCCAACCACAGTGCACGATGTTAATTGTCAGTAACATCTTAACGTTAAGATTGTTGAGGCGTTCAAATCAAAATGCATTTCGTACACTTCATCTTCACCGACGAGGCACACGTTCACCTCAATGAATTGATTATCAAGCAAAATTGCCGCATTTGGGCAAATGAGAATCCACGAATGAAAACTACAATTAATGTGGGAAGAATTCCAACCAATTGTAGTGGGGAATGTAAGAAAAGATAAACTCACTGTTTATTGTTGAGGTTTTTGTTTAAACTTTGGTATTATTACAAGTAGAACTGTTGCTTATAATTCTTATACGCTTAACAGTTTATTTGGTTTAATATCTTTAGTTTTTCTAAAATCTTTGTTTGATAAAAATATCAACATAATTCTCCGAAAAGTTTTTGTTTTATTTTCGTTTAAGTTGGACCACCCTTTAAATTAAAACTATTAAATTAAGTTCCTCATTCGATCAGAATCCTTTTAAGGTTGCGGTTTTTAGGCTATAGTTAATTTCTAGTTCAATTGTGGTCTACATTTACTTAAGTTTTAGTTCGGTACAAATTTATTTCTAGCTTAGTTCTAGTTAAGGCTCTACTTCTGCTTCTATAGAAGCTTTTGTGTCGTTCAGATTCTTGTCAGAGTTTTTGTTCAGGTTATAGCTTAGCTTTTAGTTCAGCTTCAAATTTAGGTTATTGTTTAGACCAGTGCTCGAAAATAAACATTAAATATCCCTCCTTAGTGTTCGGTTCGGTAGATTTGTGGAAAACACAGACATTAAACAAATAACGTTTCCCTGTTTGTCATCTTTTCAACACAAAAATAATACTGTTCTTATCCAACTCAACAAAAGATGAAAACATTTAATTCCGTTCGATTTTTTTTTAAACCACAAACTTCATTGTGTTCGGTTCAGCTCATTAGTGTTCGTTCGCTTTTGTTGTACATAGCGCCCTTTGGGCTAGTAAAAAGAAAAGGAAAAAAAGAAAAAGCCATCCAATTAATTTTACACAAGCAAAACATATACACAATACAAACACAAGCTGTTCGTGCTGCGGTGGTGGCTAAAATTGTTTGTTTGTTTGTTTGTCTACAGTATCACTACAATGTTCTGATTTTTAGCGAAGAACAGAACACTATATAACGTTTCTTTCTTGAAAATAGCTACGAACGGTATTAAGGTTTGTGTTTGTCTACACAAACACTAAACAAAAATAGATATCGTTACTGGGTGTGTGAGCCGAACGCTAAATAGTGTTCGGTTTCTTTCCAACACTGGTTTATACTGTGTTTTAAGTTCTAGTTATGTACTAATTCATGTTATAATTCAGCTTCTAGTGTAGGCAGGGTTGTTAGATGTGACGATTTTTCGTCATTTTGACGATTTTTTTGTGAAAATACAGTAAAATGACGATTGACGATTTTAAACTAAAAGTAATAGTGTTATGACGATTTTCTGGCATCAATAAAACACTTACAAGAAATATTAACAATTATATTGGGGGAACAGTTCAAAACTTAAAAATCATTTTTCGAAATACAAAAATTATTAGAAATTAAACAAAAAAAGTTCTTCCCCCATCACGACCACAGAAAAAAAAAAATTCATATTTGAATACGAAAATCGCATATTTGATAAAAAAAATTTTTAAATTTTCTGCGATGACAATTTTTCGGTATTGATGAAAAAAATTGTAGGTATTGTTAGTGCTGGTTCACACAGGTCAAGTTTGACCCTTCAAGTCTTGAGCTTTTAGGAGAGAGGGGTAAAGAGAATGGAAAGGGGTACATACTTGACCGTACCAGTCAGTTTTGTATTTTTTTTTGAACGCAAGTTCAAAAGAAAATTTAAATAAAACTGTTCAAGTAAACTTGACGTGTGTGAACGGCACTTATTGAATTTTTAGTCAACAACCAAGTTTATTGAGTCAATAAAAAAAGTTGTTGCCCAAAATAATTTTTTTCAACAAAATGTTTACGTGATTTGTTAAAATAAATTGTTGAAAATTTTTAATAAATCAAACAAAATGTTTATCGAATCTTTATTTATTTATTTATTAATGATGATGTGCTTAATTCCCAATTTTTTTTCTTTTTAAATAAATACGCTAAAGTTTATTATGGGGGTATAAGCTAGTTCCTATGTGCATTTCTCTGGTTGCTTAGGCCAGATCATCAGGAAACCTTTTTCCAAAGACATTGGCAAAACTAATTATATTTTACAAATAAAACTAAAGCGAATGAGACTTTACAAATGGAAAAGAGTTGTAAAAATACTGTATTTACTTTGATTCAAATATTTTTCTTATTGAATATGTAGAAATATTTAATTATTTCATTATTAAATATGTTTTATTGAATGCTATATTGCAAAGTGTAAATTTGATAAATTTTTTCATTGAATCAAACAAAAAGTTTATTGACCTAAAATTTAATTTTCAACAAACTGTGTTGCTAAAAATTTCCTTGAGATATTTTTTTCTGTGAACCAGGTGGTTTTCATTAGAAGCACTATTAATTCGAATTCTACAATTAAATGAATGCCATCGATACGGCAAAAAAATATACACTAGAGCCCCGATTTGCGTCGGTCCTATTTGGTCCGCTTTTTAAAAATTGGTTAAATCCGCTTTGCGTTTTAATGATTTCGATTTGCGTCGCTACATACGATTTAATTTTTTCGCTGAAGTTATAATCATATGTGAAGGATTTTTCTATTTGCGTGTAAAAAGCCGAATTCCCATTTAATTCTGTTAGGTAAATTATTCTAAGTACAGTTGAGTATTAGGAAGTAAGAAGTAGGTTCTTAATAAGAAGTTGTGTAGAAAAATTAGTGCAAAGTGAAGAAAATGCACTAGTTTGGAACTAAAATTGGACGTCATAAATCGTTTCAAGTCGAGTAAAAGACTGTTGATTTAGACAGAACCCTTGGCGTATCACCTTCAACAGTAAAAACGATTTGCATTAGTGATAGCGCTAAAACTTAATCATTTAAAGATAGCTCGAGTTAAAAGCAAATGCTATTTTATTTTTTATTTAATGTTTTTGTGAATATAGATAAATGAAATAAATAAATGTTTGTTATGTTTTTATGAAAATATATTTTTTCTTATGTATTTCTTTTCAAATGATAAATATATTTCAGCCCACTTGCTAAAATAAATAGAATAAAACTTTACAATATCACTTTCTTTTTCATAAATATAATTTCTTGCTAAAAATGTATATTTTTGAACCACTCAAGGCTATAAATTGTCTCAAATTTGTAAAATTTAAATATTTGACGATTTGTTGACAATTTTGTTAACTGTTCATGACGATTTTGACGAATTTTGTTAAAACTTTTGACGATTTTTAAAGAAAAAAGCCTAACAACCCTGAGTGTAGGTTTTATGTAGTTCAGTATTCTTGTTGGGGTCTTAGTTCAGCTTTAGCTTAGCTTTAGAGTAGCGTAAATGCAGTTAAAATTCTATTTCAGGTTCTTGTTCAGATTCTAGTTAAGGTTCTATTTCTATTTCAAGTTCATGATACTGTTTAGATTATAGTTCAGTTTTATTAATTAATTTAAATTTAGTGTTTATAAAGGGGGACATTGTAAGAATTTTATTCCTAAGCCTCTGCTGCTCTTTCTAAGGTACAAGAAAAAACCTGAAAGCATTAACAACATGTTGGCAATATTATGCATAAATAACAGCATGCATTTAACTTAAAATGTATTGCAACTTCTTGACTTTATCATGAGGGGGAGATGGGAATGGGTACCTAAATGGAGAAACATAACTACTTAAGAACGTTACATACAAATTATAAACAGTTCTGATTTTATAATTTATGAATATTTCTAACAACTAAAAACTGTATTTAATAATGATAAAAATGCCTTGCAGACTGTAAGCAAATAGAATAAGGAAAGATTTAAAATTTTGTATTCATTTTAAGAGGGAAATGTCTTCTTATTAAGGGGCGTATTTAAAAACTATTGAGTTTGAAATTCCCAACTGAGTTTTATTGCTTAATAACTTTATTTAAAGTGTTTTGCAAAAGCAACTGTTACCTTATTGATAAGACCTGTAGAGTTGCATTGTAGCAACAGAAAATTTTGCATAAATATATAAATTGTAAGTTTGTTTATAGTGGTCGGGGCAACCTGGGACTTAAACTTAAAGAATAGTACGACAAACATAGAGAAGAAACAATAAAAATAAATGCCACCTTAATAACAAACTACTAAATCATACTAATAATCATAATAATATAATTAATACATGCAACATGTTGCATGTTAATTGAAACTCGAAATCATACAAAACATGTACTCTAATGCTAGCAAGAGTTGTATGTGTTCATTTGTAGTTTTCCTAATAGTCTTTAAGGAATTTTCCTCTTTTGCTGCATTGTTCGTTCGAGTTGCTGTAACTCTTTGAAATCCCATTATCTAAGTATTTGCACTCGTTGTTTAGTTTGTTTACTTCTATTTTTTTTAAATGGTTTTTAATATTTAATTTAAGCTGACGAAAGTCTTGAGAAACAATTTGTTTTGCTTTTCTGACTTGAGCATTTTGCCCGTATTGTTGGTTACGATTACGAGTACTAACAGTTTTTCTTAATGCAGCAAAAAAAAAAAAAAAAAAACATATGAATCCCATACACTTGAAGGCGGTTTTGCAACGTGTAACGATGCAGAAATTTCCGGGATACTGTTTTTTTCTTTTAGATTTTAACTGGTCGTATAGTTTTTGTTTAAGTAATTTTTTTTAAAGCACACAGGTGGTTTCTGGTTTACTTCTTTACACAAAAAGGTGTTTATGCGAAATAGCCCATATTTATAAATGTTGCAATTAATCATCATAATAAATATTGTTGTTACATTTGAGTTGCATGTGAAAATCAGAGATACAATGTTGGGAATTTTAGGGATTTTTTTATTGTAAGCTTAAGACATGAAAATCTACTAAAAAACCATTCATTTAAAAACCATAATTTTCTCGAAAGGGTCATGTCAAAAAATATAATTAAAACAAGTAAGAGCGTTATATTCGGCTGTGCCGAATCTTATATACCCTTCACCGTTGTGCGAGCAGAATACAGAGCAACTAGACAAAAACTAAATAAAACTGGTAAATATTTTTTTTAAATCGTTTTTAGAACATACAAATTAAAAAAAAAATTCTCTTTGAAAAACCAAGATTTGAACCAGAGGACTAACAGTTTCTAAACTCAACCCCCTAGACGACTGAACCATAAACGAACGTTGGTTTGAATATCATTAAAATGAAATATGGCCCGAATAAGAGACAACCGGTTTTGAACTTCGCTTTTCATAAGGACCCAGAATATATACACTTTATAGGGTGTAGGATCAATATTGTAGAAATTACAAACGGAATGACAACGTTATATATACCCTTTTTACCTTCGGTGAAGGGTATAAGAAGAGTAATTTTTGGGAATTCAGTATTTCGGTTATAACTCAGGCATTTTTTAACTGATTTGACTGATTTATATACCGACGTGTTTAAGAAGAAATTTGCCATTTACTTGAGTTATAAAGTTTGGACTCAGGGGAGATCTATGGTTCCCGAAAGTGGGTATTTTTTGTATCTGAACCGATTTTTCCGAGTTTTGTATAAAATATGTTCTACTAAAAATTTCCGATATTTTGGTATATAAGTCATATCCATAGGACATAGGGCAGCCATAAAATTTAGGTTTTTTTTTTAAAATTTTGATGTTTTTTAGCCCATTTTTGGAGTATTTTGCTCATAAATTACCCATTGTCTAACCAATTTGATAGTTTTATATACCGACGTGTTAAGGAAGAATTTTACCATTTACTTAAGTTATATTTATATATAAACATTTATATATGTATACTTGTTTACATATATTTTAACAAAGTTAATTATAAAAAAGAGTAATTTTTGGGAATTCAGTATTCCGGGTATAACTCAGCCATATCTTAACCGATTTGACAGATTTATATACCGACGTGTTTGAGAAGAAATTTGGCATTTACTTGAGTTATAAAGTTTGGACTCGGGGAGAACTATGGTTCCCGAAAGTGGGTATTTAAAAAAAAAAAATTTAATTTTGGTCATAACTTTTTTTATCTGAACCGATTTTCCAGAGTTTTTTTTATAAAATATGTTCTACTAAAAATTTCCGATATTTTGGTATATAAGTCATATCCATAGCCCTAGAATTTATGTCTTTATACAATTTTTATTTTTTTTTTGTACGGGAGGTACCACGCCCCCTTCTCCAATCCCGCCCAGATTTTGTAGGATGGTGTGTATTGGCAACCTAAATTGGAAAATTTGGCTTTTGCCGTTCCCCAGATATACAGCAAAAAGTAATAAAAATACAACAACCTCAAGGGATTTTGGGAAAAATTAGAGGTAGTCGTGGTTTTTTGCTCATAACTCAGCCATTTGTGGACCGATCTTGCTTAATTTCAATAGCAAACAATTCCGGACCATTTGTGACATAAATGTGTAATAACCTTGCCCCCATCATATATGGGGTCTTCGGAAAATCCATTTAAACGGACAGACGGACGTGGCTAAATCAACTTCGCTCCTCATAAGGACCCAGAATATACATATATACTTTATAGGGTCTTAGATCAATATTGTAGACATTACAAACGGAATGATAAACTTATTTATACCCTTTCTACCTTCGGTGAAGGGTATACAAATGGAGTTTAAGCAAAATTATACCTTTACTGTAAAATAGGGTGCATTAAAATCACAATTTTTTACTTACAATTGGGGCCTTAGTAGAGAAAATTGTACTATTTTATAAAAATAAGAGCTTTTGTGGAAAAAAGAAATACAAATGAGAGCTTGCGTAGAAAAAAGGGATTGTTTGTGTAAAAAATAAATTTTTGTTTGATAATAAGTAGGGTTGCGATATCCATGCAAATTTATATGTTTTGTAGATAGTTATCTTTCCGAATAATTAATTTTGTGTTTAAATTGCATCTATATATTTTTTGCATATAGATTCATATTGTGGTGAAAATGTATATTTTAGCATATTTTGGTTTTAAATGCATATTTTTTTTTATTCTTGATAAAAACACTGAAATTTATTGTTGATGGCATAAGCGTTTGCTATCCGCATTTCACTGGTTGCTTAGGCCAGATCGTCAGGAATATTATAAAAAAAAGTTCTTCAAAAAATTTCCAAATACCCAAAAAAATCCTGCTTTGCTTAAAATATACACAGAAAAAATTATTTTTCCAATTCAAACAAAAAATTTGTAGACTCAAAAAATTTTTTGTCTGAAATCGGTCCTATAAACAAATTTGCATATTCAAACAATTTATTTGCATTCTGTTTATTGAAAAAAAAAACACCAATATTTTCAAACAAATAATTTAACTGAATCAAACAAAAAGTTTACTGAAATTCATATAAATTTCAAACAAATAATTTTGCTGAATCAATCAAAAAAGTTTTTGCACAAGCAATGACGCGCATACAAGCAAGCACTGTTGGAGAAGATGAAGCAGAGCAGAGCGGCCGGCTGGCTGGCTTTAAGACACATTTTTTTTTTTTTTGTTGGAATAATTTTTGAACGAAGTCTTATTTTATTTATTCCTACTCATAATGTTTTTCTTCATCACTCACTGTTGCTGCATCCTTTCTTTTGCTAATGAAGAAGAAATGTAACCAAAAACGGCGACAGACCGACTCGATATGTTTTTCGTCATGATTCTATTTTTGTATTTGATGTATTTAAGCAAACAGTTTGAAAAAATTGAATACGGGATTTTGTTTTTTTTTAACAACTTTGAAACCAACAAAAATTTATTTTGCTCACTTTTTTTTTGCTGCACTTTTTTTAAAGCGTCCAAAAATAGACTGCATGTGCTTTTTGTTGTAGTTCTTATATTTCACATAAAGAAGTGTTGCTTACGATCAAATAAAAAATCCAAAAAGACGACAACATTAAAAATCGTTAAATATTTCATACAAAATTATGAAAACATGAAACCAATAACGCGTATATTATATTTTTGAATAGTTGTCAACATTTTTGTTGGTTAAATAAAAATCATTCAAAATTATTAATTGGATCAGTAAAAAAAATTTGTAGAAATCAAAAAAATTTTCAAACAAGCGTTTGTTTGAAAATAATTCGGCAATAATTTTTTCTGTGTAAGATTTCGACAAAAGATCTTTCTATTTTTAACCGATGCAGCACCTTCAATGGTTAAGGCTTCCAATGGGTCTTAAATATTTTATCCAAAAGTGTTACAAGTTACTTGCTTGGCACATGGGTTATACCGATTTGCAGAGGAAATTAGAAACCAATTCGATAATATTGCAATTTTTTATGAAATGTATCCCTTGGTACCCCTTCCACCGCAGTTAGTAGTAACAAGTAAGGGAATAGCCAGAATTCGTTTCAGAAAACTTTGAGTAATATAAAAATTTTTGACGAGCGTGTTGATACCGACGATTATGCAATTAAAAAAGTAAAAGAAATGTTAAATATAAATAACATCAGAAGCCAATTAGCATTTGTATTTTCCAATTGCGGATAAATTGGTAAAACAATAATTTATTATAACGTAATACTCAAGACAAACTAATATTGCAGAAAGCAAAATTAACAATGTGGAAGGAAGAATAGCCCTAAAAATTAAAAAAAAAATCGAAAACGTTTTACAAAAAAAAAACTAAGGATTCCAAAAAATAAAATAAATTTTCAAACATTTTTGATCTGATCTGGAATCAAAGTGGGATCTGAAAATGGATTTTATTCCAAATGCATTGGTATTCTTCAAGTATGGTTTTATAGATTCGGTTGACGTTGAGAGATAATTTTCTGTGTACACAAGTTTTTTGCGTCTGAACAGACAAAGTTTTACTTTTGATAAAACAGTTATTTATTAAAACAAACAAAACTTTAAACTAGTTACTTAACCCCCAATTATACCAAGTTCAGTTATAGTAAACTATCAGTTATAGCTGTCAAACATATTGTTAACTGGAAGTTAAAGTAATAGTTAGTTTTAACTGAACTTGGTGAAATTGGGGGTAAGTTTTTTAAAGAATAACAATAGACTGAATTTTTTATATTTTTGTTTTTAATAAAATGCATATTTTTTATTTTTTTAGTGCACATTTGGATTTCTTAGTGCACATTTTAAGCGCATATTTTCGATTTTTTAGTGCAGGAAAATCTCAACCCTAATAATAACCCTTTTGTGTAATTAATACAATAAACTGACTTTTGGTAAAAAAGTGACTTTTTGTGATAAAAATTACTTTTTGTAAAAGAAGTGAATTATTGTTAAAGAAGTGACTAATTGTGAAAAAGGGACTTTTTGTGATAATATCACATAATAAATAAAATGTACATATGTGATATTTGTGTAAAAATGGTATATTGTTTACATCATAGTTACATTTTGTGTAAAATTCTCTATTTTTATACGTTAAAAAACGACATTTTGTGTTAATGCTTTAAATATGTTAAATTAATCATAATATATTATACGAATTAAATTGTTGCTTACTTTTTTTGGCCTGGTTTTTCACAATTGGCCTTGAAAAACTTGGAAAATTTATGATGAAAAGACTCAGCACAGAACAAGGAACAATTGCGATGCGAATTCAATTTCTATACGAAGCTAAATGCCAATTTGGTACTCTCTATCACTATTACAACATTTTTTTTAAAATAAAGCAATACTGGCAATAAAAGTTAAAGAAGGGGCATTTTGGCAGTAATGAAATGTTACAATATGTAAACAAATTTTAAATTTTAATAAAGTAAATACATAGTGATGATTTAAGAAAAGAAAAAATAAAAAGATTCGAAAGACAAATGCGCAAACGCATTAAAGAGTTGGTACCATTTTCTTTCGCATTGCAATAAAGAATTATTGACAAATGGTATTTGCGTTAAACTCTTTAATGTGGTGGCTCTTGACAGCTTGATGCATCTATTGATATATACAAAACTTGTTACCATATCCAAATTAATGCAGTTTTTTAAAGAGGCTAACAAATAAACCTCAATTGTCTAATAATTTTAATGAACAAATGTACTTGCTCTTCTGCGGCTCCACAATTGCACCCCACTTTGATGCACAGTATGATGTGGAATAACTTCAGAAAATATAATTGGACCATATTTTTTTTTAAAACGACGAACGAGTTTCGGTGAGTGTGAAAGGCATTCAGTATCGAACAATGATACAAGTGATGGGTTTATTTCAAAATTTCCTACAAGTATTGTATTATTTTATTGGACATTATGGTATTAGAGAATCTTTAGCAGTAATAAAATTAATTTTTTTAATATTAATTCAATTTATAGATTTTTCCCAACTTATTTACATCTCACAAAAAATTTAATTAAATTTATTTGTGTTCTTTTTAGAATCAATTTAGCTTCTTAGAATAAACATTCATGTCAAATAAAATTAAAATTATATGAAAAACTATATTTAAATATGAATTGATATTTAAAAAGAGTTGGTGAGAAAGAGTCTTAATATAATTGAATTATCTTTTTTTATGCATACATTTATTTTTTTCAAATGAGCAACTTGCTAATCAAATAAATTGAATATTTATTGGAATCGAAAACAACAACACAAACGATAAAAAACATTTGCACATTAATTATTAAAAGCAAACCCATACACATTTTCAAAAGGATGCCATTTAAATTGATAAAATGGCTTTGTAAATTTTATTCTAGAGACAAAAAAAAAAAAAAGCTGTAGAAGGAGTTGACAGAAATGCAAAATAGAAAACTAAACTAAATAAAACAAACTTAATTCTCTAGAGCCAGTAAAGTAAAGAATTAAATCAAATACCACTTGAAACTGTACTCGAGGGGTAAACAAAAGCGGAAATTGCCATGATGACCCAAATATTTACGATGTTGTTGATTTTAATTCGATAATGCATACATTGACAAACATTGGAAAGGAAAAAAACAAAAAATCCCTCACACAACAAGTCGAACATACTATACCCATGTGTAGATTAGGGAAATAACCAAATTATTGGCATTGTACGACGGCGTGGCTATTAATGTTTTAGTAATGAAAACACCTGTCTCCCGTCGTTTTGCAAATAAAACCTCATGCAGGGAAGCAAATTTCTAAAACCTTCTAAGAATTTTTGAACCGCGATGAGTTGTAAGCCGTAGGAAAATTTTTAAATCTAAAGCAGTGGATAAATTCCAAAATGTATATCCGAAACTTGGTTTTCTGATAGAATAGCGGACAACATGTACAGTCTGAATGGGTACCGAATTTTTAGATCTGACAGGAATAGTTATGCAGGAGGTGTGGCAATCTACGTTAGGGACACTATACCATGTAAACTTGTTTGTTCGTACAATGTGTCCGGTGATGTGGAATTTTTGTTTATTGATGTTAGCTATGGTGGTGAGAAGATGCTTCTTGGGTGTGTCTACAGACCAAGCAAGAATCTGAAAATGGACACTCTCATTGATAAGTTGGAACTTTTGTCCGTATCCTACTCTGAAGTTGTTATTGGAGGCGATTTCAATAGCAACTTGCTTGAGAATATGACAAGTGTGACAAACGCAATGTCCCTGTTTAACTTATCTGCCGTCAATACTACTAGGCCCACACACTTTACAACCACAAATAGTACCCTACTGGATATATTCTTTGTAAGTAATATGAGAAAAGTTTTGCTTTATGAGCAATTGGCTGCGTCTGCTTTCTCGAAACATGACCTTATTTTCATCACATATAATTTTGCTATTAAAAATGTACAAAAAAAAATTACTTATCGTGATTTTAATAATATCAACTTCATGGCTTTGGAAAGTGATCTTAATAACACTGTTTGGGACAATATTTTCTTTTTACACACGGTTAATGAACAACTAACTTTTCTTAATACTCACATCCTTCGGATTTACAATAACCATGTCCCACTTAAGAATAAAACTATCGGAAATAGAACAAGACCTTGGTTCAATAGTGAAACTAAATTGTTAATTGCACATCGTGACAACATGTACAATATGTGGAAACGATATAAAATTTCAGAGTACAAACAGGCATATCGTAATGCTAGAAAAGCTGTTGTTTCCAAGATAAGGCATGACAAATCAATTTATTATTTTAACAAATTTAATACGGCAGTCGACGGTAAAAAAACTTGGAAGCAAATTCGTGATATTGGCATTGGTAAGTCAACTGTCAGGGCAGTGGATGCGGACGTCAACTTGTTGAACGAAGCCTTTGTTAACATCCCTCTGCCAAATGTTCAAACTGACTACTATGAAAAACTCACTTTCCCCGACACTAGTATAAGTAAATTTAATTTCCGCTGCCTAGACCTGTTTGAAGTAGTTGAAGGTTTCTTTTCAGTTAAATCTAACGCTGTTGGCTTAGATGATATTAACCCTAGATTTGTGCGAATAATCTTGCCTTGGATAGTCCGTTTTGTCACCCACTTATTTAATACGATTATTACCACCAGCACTTTTCCAATGGATTGGAAACATGCCAAAATAGTTCCCGTGCCTAAGGCTGACAATGAGTACCGACCTATTGCAATCCTTCCCTTTTTATCCAAAGTATTTGAACGACTGTTACATAATCAGATTTCTGAGTATGTTAACGAAAACAATCTATTAACTGATCGTCAGTCCGGTTTTAGGCCACAGCGCAGCTGTATTACTGTCTTATCAGATGTGATAGAGGAAATCCGGGGAAACTTGGATGAAAGTAAAATATCGTTTCTGGTTCTACTGGACCATTCAAAGGCATTTGATACAGTGCATCATTCAATTTTATGTCTTAAATTGTCAAAAATGTTTAACTTCTCCATACTTGCTGTGAGGCTGATGTTGTCGTATCTTATAAACAGATCTCAATCCGTCACCAATGGCGAATCTATTTCTAATCCGTTACGGGTCACAAGAGGTGTTCCACAGGGTTCAATACTCGGACCCCTACTTTACTCGTTATATTCAAATGATCTTCCACAACAAATCCGATTTTGTAATGTTCAGATGTATGCTGACGATGTTCAGCTGTATCTAAGTAGTACCAAGGAGCTAATTTTGTCTAAGGTGCAGGAGCTGAATTATGATCTAAATAATATTTTCGTTTGGGCTTCAGCAAATGGCTTACGACTTAATCCAGGGAAATCTAAATGCTTAGTCATAAGCAAGAACATATTGGGGATAGAGGATGAGGTGAATATTTTCTTGGGAGGGTCAAAAATTGCAATTGTAAGTCAGGCTAAGAATTTAGGTGTAACATTTAATAAACGTTTAACTTGGTCAGATCATATTACACAAGTCTGTGGTAGAACCTACGGCATGCTACGGAGCTTATGGGTAACCCAATACTTTACTCCGCCGAAAGTTAGATTATTACTTGCGAAAACATATTTATTACCAACGCTTTTATATTCATCCGAAATATTTGCTGGTTGTAACTCAGGGGATACGAGGAAACTTAAAACAACATTTAACAACATCGTAAGATACGTTTTCGGACTGAGAAAATTTGATCATGTGTCACTTTTCTCCATTCGTATATTCGATATTACATTTGATAACTTCCTAATTTTCAAAAACTTAATATTTCTTTATAAAGTTATAATGACAAAGGAACCAAAGTATCTCTTTGATCGCTTACGATTTGCAAGATCACCAAGAGGTAAATTGTTAATTCAATTTAGATATCGTAGCCACGCTTCTGAATGTCAGTTCTTTATTCTTAGCATCCGTCTCTGGAATGAACTCCCTGATAATTTGCAGACTACTAGCAGCGCAATGAGGTTCAGAAAATTACTTAAAGAACATCTTTCGTAAATTTTATTAATGATATACAATATTCTATAAAAATTAGTTGAAAAGTTATTTTTTAATTATTTAATTATTTAATTTTTATTTATTTATTTTTCAATATTTTATAATTATTTAAATTTAATCTATTTTAATTTAAATCTAATTAATTTAAATCAATGTATGGTTAACTTTTCAGATTCTAATACTGTAATTTATAAGATATTATGTCTTGTTGTGTTAGAAAATCATATTTAATAAATACAAATACAAATACAAATACATTTAAGTGTTACGTATAGGAATATATACAAATATCAGGTGTATATTTTTTAAAATTTCCGTGAGATGAAATGGTTGTTTTCACACTTCAACCCGATCCCTGCGTGAACTTTTTTAACAATCCGAAAAAATTATCATATTTTTTATTAATAACTTTTAATGTTCTACACGACTATACTATGCCGTTTTTGATTTTCGCAAAAAGTGTGAAAAAGTTATAGCCCTAGTGTAGATATGTTTGGTTTTTGTTTGTTTTGTTTGATTTTTTTTTTTGTGGATGAAATATTCTTAGGGCCATTATTTCAACTTGCCGTTAGTTAATGGTAGGATTTTGTGTAACATACAAAAACTTTTTCACTATTATAACTTTTCTTTAAGCTAAAGTGAGCAATATGTTAAATGCAAGTGTACATCCTATCTGGTAGGTTGAAGTAAAGTTGAAATAATAAATAACTTGTTGTATGTCCGACAAAATCCTACCGTTATGCCGCTAGTTCAATCGATACAAGTAATGAGAGAAGGACGAATAATATGGATGGGAACACTGGGGAAAAAGAATAAGCAATGTACAGTGTAATCTTCCTTTAAGGACATCCTACCTTAATGGATACTATTTATTGGTTCCAGCTGCATTCTGTTCTTTTAGTAGGATATTCTTCTTGTAACTGGACAAGGAAGGGACCGGTGTCCGATTATCAGAGCTTAAACCGTACTTAGTATGTGTTTGTAAAAATTTTAATCCTAAAGGAGAAAATTGGTCCAGCCAATGCAAAAGTACGTACATACTTTTGTATTAAAAGGAAATAATTGTAAACAATTAAGAGTGCTACATTCGGCTAAGTCTACTCTTAGATACCCTTCACCATGGTGCGATAAAATCAGAAAGTAATATAATGCCGTTCTTTGATATAAACACATATATCAACTAAGTACCTTACCCACTTCTCCAATCCCGCACACATTTTGCCCGATGACCTTATTTGGAAAATTTGGCTCTTGCCGTTCTCCAGATATACAGAAATTTATAATGTCTTTGCACGGAAGGTGCTACGCCTACTTCTCTTATTCCACCCATTTTTTAGAGAGGTTGTGTATTGTTAACTCAGCTATGTATACCAAATTTGGACAAGTTTTCTCTTACCGTTTTGTTTTTATTAAAATAAATAAATCTTATTAAAGCCACGCCCACTTTCCCAATCCCGTCAAATTATGTCGGATATTGTGTAGTGAAAACCAAGATTCTTGTACCTAACTTAAAAACTTTAGCACTTGCCGTTCTCCAGACATACGGAAATCGATGATGTCTTTGTATAGGAACTACCAGGTCCACTTCTCCAATCCCGCACACATTTTGTCGAATGTTGTGCATTGATAATCAAGATGCTTGTACCTTAATAATTTGGAACCGTTGGTTCTTGCTGTTCTCCAGATATACATAAAAAAAATTTGAAACAACAACAAAAAGGGATTTATGGGTAAAGTAAGAGACAGTCGTGGGTTTTCGCTCATATCTCAGCCATCAGGCTAAATTTCAATAGCAAACCAGTCCGGAACACATGTGACATAAATATATAACAACCACACAGAAAAAAACACTCGGGATAAATCAAGTTTTTTATGATTACTTTAAGTACGAGTCGTACTTAAAAATTCAAGTACGAATAACACTAAAACGTGCTCAAACCAATTCTAAATGGGATTACTTTCGAAAATCAATCCTAAGGAAAGTACAAAATTCTTCAATCAAGTAAAAAAAGATTAAACTTTTCGTTGTGTTTAACCCTCCGGCTTACGCATGTTTTGATATTCTATACACATTGAAAAAAGGTCTGGCCAGACTCATGTGTACCACGAAGGGTTAAAACGTAAATTTGAACTCTTGCTTCTCATTTAGTTTATGTTTTTGGTTTCTAAATTAAAAACCATATCGGGCATGATGTTGGTGTTTTATCAGTTATAGTAATTTTTTCTTTCTAATTCGGGATAAAATCAACTTTATAATACTTGAGTGCATTTTGAGATTAATTTAATCTTAGTTTTACTTAAATCAATCTCGTTCTCGGATTATTTCAAGTAAGAAATCGGGATTGAATATGGATAATGTAACTATTTTGCGATTGAAAATCCGTACTTGAATCAATCTTTCTATACTTGATTCAAGAAAATCCGTACTATTAATACCGCTTCGGAAAGATTTGAGTACGAATGGATTGATTTTTCTTTTGAGTGCAAGGCCACATCATATCTGGGATTTCGGTAAACCCATTATAAGGGACAGACGGATGGACTTGGTTAAAGCAACTTTGGAACTCATAAGGACCAAGAATATTAATACTTTATAGGGTATAAAATCAGCATTTTAGAAATTACAAACGGAATGACAAATTTATATGTAAAAATATGATATTTTTAATGGATCCCACCAAAGAATTTTCGGAGCGCTCCTAAATATGACCCTCAAAAGATTCCTTTTCTTGAGGGTTTTATGATTACCCTCCTAATTTATGAGCAATTTTGATTGATTTCAGAGCCTGTAGAATTCAGGACTCCGAAAAGACTAATTTTTATGAGCAATTTAGGAGCACACTCCTAGAAAACTCTTGAGGGTTTTCTGAGGGGCAACGGTAGCTTGTTTTCTTTTTCTTGATAATTTGAATATTTTGCGTTTGTCTGTCATTATTGTGATCATTTTGCGCTGTTCGGTTGTGGTTTTGATAAAATCTTTGCGAAATTGTGCAAAAAGTGTTTCTGTGTTTAAAAAAAAAAACTATCAATTTGAAGCCTTTGTTAAAAGAAAATTAGGTGGTTTTGTCCGCTGAAATTTGTTTAAAATGATTATGATTTCCATGCACAAAACATATATTAATAAAACTTTTCCATTAAAAGCTAAAAAGCACAAATTTACATACAAAATGAATACCCTAATTTCAAGAAAAAGAAACAGTCTTATAACACTCTTTTTTGGCTCCGAAATCTCTTTTATGACTCTTTTAAGAGGTTGTTATGATTGATTTGTGAGCAAAAAGGCTCACAATTTTCCATACAAATCGTTAAATTTAGGAGTTCTAAAACGCTCATATTCAGTACAAATTTTTTTGACGGTTTCATAGGAAAACACGCTCATATCGGAGGGTTTTAGGAGCTTTTTTAAGCTTTTTGCTCATAAAAAGGAGTCGTAAAAGTCTCATATTGTTTGCTGGGATATTTTCTGTCTTTTCAACAATTTTGCACGTGTTAACGTTCGCTTAGAAAATTTCTTTGACAAAAAACACTTTCCATTTAAAATTTTGTAAACAAATTTGACCATTTGTGAAAATGGAATCCTTGGCAGCGGATGTAAAAAAAGTTACTTTGTTTTTGTGAAAAATGTGACGTTTTGCGAAAATGTGTCACGTAGGAGAAGGTAAAAACATAGACACTGTATGTAACAAGATGTTAAAATGCTTGTTATACCGTAACTTTGAATATTATTGCATTAAATTTTTGTAACGAGGTGCATTTGTGGGAAATGAAATCACTAAAAACTCAATTTCGAAAAAATCGAGTTAGGGCTTTTCTCAATCAGACCAACGATATGCGAATCCACACTTTTTAAAAGTGCATGTAGACGACAAATTTTTTACATCTGACTTGTCAACTTTTCAAGTCACATGTAATTGTGCATGTCGGTTAAAATGGCTGCTTTACAGAAGGTTTATACTATTCGGTCACAAACGTGCATGTTATTTGCTTGTTTTTTCCCCATTGTTGTTACAAAAACCAAAATAAAAATGCCGACACGAAAATTTGTATTTACGCCGTTAAATAATTTAGCCAGCTTAACATATTTTTCTTTTAATTCAAAGATACCAAGTTATGATATTATAATAAAACGGTTTTTATATATACATATAATTACATAAATTCTATTCAATAGTGGGATGATCATACATATCTCGGTATTGTAAAATATTAACTTCAGCCGGCTAATGATTCCGTCAGTAGTAGACGCCGCTGCCGGGTTCCTCTCGGCATAGATTTCTGATGTCAGATGGTTTGTCAGAAGAAAATAGAGCATGCTCTAATTGAAATTTTGTCAGATGACTTTGCATCTGACTTTTACAGAAGCAAACTTTAAAAGGTAACACACGACATATATGTATTTTGCAGTGGGAAATTTGACATGTCAGATGACAAAAACATGTCGTGTACGGTCGCATTAAGAAAACTTAAACTGTTGGTGATTTTAAGCAACTCAGAATTTGTTTTTTACAAGAAAATAAAATGCCTTTCATATTTAAAAGGCTTGCTCACTCCTTATAATAACTTTTTTCTGGACAACCTTATTGTTCTAGTGGTTATTATATTAATGTCATAAAACACGAGGCATTTTCTCCAATATACGCATGTATGCCTGTGTTTTTATGCAAATATTTATAAAATTTCATTTTGGATGTTTGCATTTGAAAAGAGAGAGTATGTGAGTATGTCTATGCTAGGATGTCGACCGGATCTATTAGAACTCACAGTTTATTTTAAATAAGCCAGTGGTTGTAAACACATACACACACTCTGGCTACTGAAGCATTACGCATCAACGACATTGACAAACTGTCATTTGTCAGGATATATTTTTTTTTTATTTCCATATCTGTTTCCTTTTTATACCCTCCACCACAATTAGTTGTGAAGAGGGTCTACTAAGTTTGCCATTCCATGTGAAACTTTTTTATTATTCATCTCAGACCCATAAAGTGTATATATTCTGGGTCCTTGAGTAATTCTAAGTCGATGTAGCCAATTCCGTCTGTCTGTCCGTCTGTCCGTCTGTTGAAAACACGCTCACTTTCGTAAAACTCAAAAGAAATAAACAAACTTGGTGTCAAATTGCTTGTAGTTATCCTAAACAGTTTGGCATTGAAATCCAGCAAAATCGGTATAGTAGGATCAGAGCTATGAATCAAAATGTGGAACCACCACCTAAAAAAATTTGTTACGAAAACTAACATAAATGGTGACACAATGCACAGAATGATATAAGATTTTGTAAAAATTCGTTTTATTCGACTGGAAATCACGCTTTACGATTTCGTGAAGATCCGTCCATAATTTACCGTAGGCCCTATAAAGCCCTACTCCCGGAAAACAGTATAGTAAGCCTAAAACACTTATTACCAATGCTATCATAACAAATTTTGGCACGTCCCAGTTTAATAGGACTACAAATAACACTGTAAAGTTTCGTGAAGATTGGTGCTTAATTTACCCTAGGCCCCATATAAACCCTACTTCCAGAAAACAGTTTAGTACGCCTAAGACCGTAAGAAATTATGCTATCATAACACAATTTAGTACATCAAAGTTATATTGGACTAGAATTAAGACTGTGAAATTTCGTGAAGATCGGTCCATAATTTACTCTAGGCCCCATATAAACCCTAATCCCGGAAAACAGCTAAGTCGCAGTTTTTTAGGACTAGCAATGACACCGTGAAGATCGGTCCATAATTCCTAGGCCCCATATAAAGCCTACTCTGGTAAAATAATTAAATGCGCCTAAAACCGTAGCCGATATAGATATTGCGGTAAACTTTCTTCCAGCTTAGCTTCATATGGCCAGAAAAAATGTTATGCAATTTTGTGATAGCCGGTCCATTATTTACCTTAGATCCCATTTTAGCAGCCTTCTGAAATTCTCTGCAAACGCTAAAACTAATTGCTCCGCTTCACTGAATTTTGGGATGATTGGTTCATTGGTTACCATGGCTCCAATATAAATTGCCCTCCTGAAAATCATTTAAGTTCAGCTTAAACTGTAATGAATCATGATATTTTACTCAAGCTATTTGAAATTGCTAAAAAAAGCATTAAACTTTCTGATTGTCGGTCAATAATTTTATTTAGGTCTAAATCGCAACCAATTGTAACCAATATAAAGATAATAAAAATAAATAGCCACCATACAGATATTTCTCCTAAAACATTCGAACTGTCGGTGGAGGGTAGCAAAGATTCGGCACAGCCGAATATATCATTCTAACTTGTTTCAAATAAAATTTATTTTTAATAAGAAAATTTTGATGGATTTTTCCTTTAAAGAATATGTATGTTTCATATTGGAATTTGTTGTATTTATTTCCTTCAAAAAAAAAAACCTAACGTTAGTTTTTGGCATTTAGTTTGCTTGTTTGATGATTCAAGGTTTCCGGAGAATTTTTTGCTAAACCTCTAATTAACATTTATTCACTGGGTAAGCATTTACAAAAATATTCACATATTTGGCAAGTTGTTATACTATGAGCATAATCTAAAATTGGTTCCTGACATTATCAGTCTTATTTTTTATTAGCAAAGATTCTTATACAAAAGTTTCTTGAAGGTAACAAATTGAAAGCTGCCAAAATATTTTCGTTTCTATTTCTGTTAATTTTCTTATTTTCCTTATCTTATTAGAAAATCTGTTCTTAAGTCCTTTTACTTTATTTACAAAGTGTGAGTTAAAACAAATAATAATTTATTTTTGGCAAAATTTTAAACTGCAACCTGCAGTAATAAACCTCAATTTCAAAATTTTTGCAGAGTTATTTTTTCTAAAAAAAAAATTTAAAAAATTGCTATTTTAACTTTAAAACTTTTAAACACAAAGCATGTTCTTGGTTATAAGTTTATATTTGGAAATTTGTTTACCAGAAAAGGTAATCCTTGTTACCATATCGTATTTTAGTTGCTACTACTGAATTAAACAATTAAAATAAAAATTTTCTTATATTTTTTTTTTTAAATTTTCAGTCATTCCATTTAAAGTTTTAATTTTTATTAATTGAATTAAATTTTTATATTCTCCTTTTTATCATTTATTTAAGACTTTAGGCTTTTGGCAACACTGGCTTATATATTAAATCCCAAAATATATAGATACATATAAATTAATATTTTTTGTTGCTAAGAACAAAGCGACCTTATTTGCTATTTCGAGTGTGTTTAACATTATTATTGCATGCACAGTGAAAATCTTTCTAAACGCACACATTCCATAAGCGGACACTATCAGATTGTACTGCATAAGGAATGGTTTTTATTCAGGTCCTTTTATCATACATAACTGTAAAAATTTGCGATCAATTGGCATTGAAATTAAAATGATTTCAAACAAACTGATTTCAAAATGAATTCCTCATTTAAAAATCATTCGTTTTGGAAATCATTGAATGAAATTAATTTAATTGTATTGACATTTTTATTGAAATCATTCCAATCTCAATTAATTCCTATAAATAAACGAAATGATATACACTTCGCCTGCTCATGATTGGTTTGACCTACCGATCATTTTTAAAAAATTTTGTTCTGAATCCAAAACCTGTTTCACGAAATTTTTTATGGCTTCTGAGATATTAAGCATTAATTTTGCTATATATCAACTTTTTTAAAGTTTATTTAGTATTGTTTTGCTCTACAAGCCACTGTTTGGCGAATGCAGCAAACTCCGCATACAAAAAAGTAGAAAATAAATTTCGTTCTTACTTTGCTTCAATGCCGTGAGAAAAGAAGTAGTTTAAGCGAAAGCAAAATAAAATGACAACAAGAAAGTACATTTCACTTTTCTTCGCTTCATTGCCATAAGCAAAAAGTAGTTGAAGCTTAAGCAAATTAAAATGTCAACAACTCAATATACAGCAGTTAGTGTATGTATGCTTAGCTACTTTTTAAAAATATATTAAGCAAAGTGGCGTATGCTGCGCAAAACCATAATTTACCCTTTCAATAAAATACTTCTTAATTCATTCATGACCGTTCACACAAATTTAAAATTTTCTTTAAAACATATGCCAGAAGCAGTGGTGAAAATACAAAAAAAAAAAAAAAAATTATATCGGGTATATTTTCAGAAAACTTCATGTAAACATTCACTGTCGTTTTCTTCACTACGACTTTTTGACATATGCGCCAAACCAATAATGAGATGACGACTTGTAGTCTAGCGATTGTAAATAAAAATTTACATTGTTTGCAATTCAAAATTATCAGAGTTAGCTTTGTTTAAAAAAAAATACTTTCATTTAAAGCAAACGAAGATTTTTATTTTGATTTAATTTTGATTGCCATTAATGGAAATTTATTCATCTGAAAATTATTTGTATCAAATTTGCGTCACTCTTTAAACTCCTTTCTGAGCTCTTTCGTATTTTCAATAAACTGATGGACTGATAACGCTAGATTCTCTTAGTATTTTACAATGGCCCAGAATATATACACTTCATGTACTTTATATACACTTTATACTGAATGTGCCTTATTATCCCTGGAAAGTAATGTTTCGTATCATCGGATGTAGTAAATTTAAAAAAAAACCATTTGATTAAAACTTATTTTGAGCATAGTTATGCTTTTATTTTACATTTTTTAACTTTATAAATATGGTAAAGTGTAATCGTTTGAAAAAATCATATAAAAATAAATATGCCTTCCTAGGGTTAACAATATTCTAAACACTTAATACTACCCGCAGTTGAGATATTTCAAAAAATCAAGAAGGCATTTTTGCAAATTTTTCGACAAATGCAAACTGTCCGCAGTATTTGCGTTGCCCACCACTGGTTTAAAGCTATACATTAAAAACCGGAGTTTAACTTTAGTTTTACGCTTAAAAAAAATAAATTTTTTTACAAAAAGTTATGATATTCCTTATTTTTTGTGTTTTCATTTTAAATACATTTTTGTTTGAATGAGTTCTTTTTTGTTAAAAATTTAAGAATCACAGCAGAAAAAAGTTAAACAAAGCCATTTAAATTTTTTTAGTTTTAAATTTCAATGCCACTTCTCCATAAATATTTGTTCGAAAGAATTATTCAAATATGAAACCTTTTTTGAAAAAAAAAAATATCAAATTTAAATTGCATATGCAAATTTATTTCTTATCGTTACTTGTTATTTAATTTTAAAACGTTATAAAAACAAAAATTTCCTAAAATGTATTTAAAGTTTTTCATTTCAAGCTAAAAATAGTTAAAATAGCGCACACAAATTAAAGCAACTTTTTTTCAAATCATTGTACGAAGGTGTTATTTTTATTAAAAAACACAGATACACTTCACACTACTCTTTATGGTTTTCAAGTTTTTTTTTTATAATTTACACAATTGGTTTAGATCAATTATCTGTTGTGCCAAATTGGGTTGCAAATAAATTAATTAAAATCAAATTATATTTAAAATTATATGAATAAAACTAATTTAAATAATTTTATGCGTAGTAATTTAAATTAAAAATACAGTTAACGTTGTTACTTTTGTTTATAAATCTGTTTCGAAACATCAAATCAAATTTAATTAGAGCCCCTCTGAGACCGACGGAAATGATTACAATTTCCACGCAGTCAAAACTTGAAGCCTTTGTGACGCACGCTCTGCACCACACTTTACATTTTTGTTGTATCATATAAATAAACACAACTGTACAAGGTATATTTATAGCAGGTAGCCGCGAGATTACAACAATTGTACAATAAAACAAACAACAGGGCTTTCTATTGTTGTTTTATGATACGAACTGTCAAACAGCAAAGGGGTTGAAAAGAGACAAAAGATAAAAACAAAAAACTTGTTTACTTGTTTACTATACAACTTTGACAGTTTGTATCGCAAAACAAGCAAATAAAAAATAACCAGCTGGCTTTCCGAGACTACCTGCTATAAATATACCTTGCAACTGTATTTATTTTCAGTCTATTTTCACACTATGAAAGTTTTCTTAAGGCGACCGTACACGACATGTTTTTGTCATCTGACATGTCAAATTTCCCACTGCAAAATATATACATGTCGTGTGTTACCTTTTTAACTTTGCTTCTGTAAAAGTCAGATGCAAAGTCATCTGACAAAATTTCAATTAGAGCGTGCTCTATTTTCTTCTGACAAACCATCTGAAATCAGAAATCTGTGCCGAGAATAAAACGGCAGCGGCGTCCACTATTGACGGAATCATTAGCCGACTGCAGTTAATATTTTACAATACCGAGATATGTATGATCATCGCACCATTGAATAGAATTTATGTAAAAATATATATAAAACCCGATTCATTATAATATCCTAAATTGGTATCATTGAATTAAAAGAAAAATATGTTAAGATGGCTAAACTTTTTTACGGCGTAAATACAAATTTTCGTGGCGGCATTTTTATTTTGTTTTTTTCAATAACTATGCGAAAAAAAACAGAGACAATGTCAGAAGCAAATTACATGTACGTTTGTGACCGAATATTATAGACTTCTGTAAAACAGCAATTTTGACAGACATGCACAATTACATGTGACTTGAAAAGTTGACAAGTCAGATGTAAAAAACATGTCGTCTACATGCACCTTTATAGAAAGTCCGAGCTTATAAGTGAGAGAGGAGAAAAGAATTGTATGTTCTCTCTCACTCTCACCAATAAACTCAGATTTTATGTGAGAAAACTTTTAAAGTGTCAACCCAAACTAACAGACCAATTTTTATTTGTTTTTATTAACAAATTTTATGTTTATCCATAAAACTATGAACGAATATAAATTTGTTTATAAAGAAATTTTATGTTTTGATGCCTGGCTGTCCACTTATACCTTGTGCGTAAGTACAGGTCGCAATTTTAGAATAAATTGCATTGATATAAAATGCAATAATGTTTACGCTACCTACTATGTAGGGTTTATAATTTCCCGGACTTTTTCTATTCCCGGGAAACGAAACATAATAAATCTTATTCCCGGGATTCTTTGAATAAAACAATGATTTCATTAAATGACTTCAAGACAAAAGTTTTTACGCATATACAACATTTCAAAAATTGTGTACATACATAGTTATTATCAGCGTTGCCATTTTGGTGCCTTTCGGGTATTTTTTGGTGTTTTTTTGCTTATGCAATACCCGAAATTTTGTTAAACACCCGTTTTTGAAAAGCGGGTATTTATAGTGCTTTTAACAATTTCTCACAGTGCTTTTAAGTGCCTTTTACAACATTTATTTTTTTTTTGTACCATTTTTTAAAACTTCGATTATATTGAGGATGATTAAGATGAGATTTGCTATTTGGGGTACAATTTTGGGAAGGCCTGTAAAGATTTCAAGGTGATAAAATAAAGTTGCATTCGTTTTACCATAAACTTTATTTACGAGGTTAGAGCTAGGCTTCCTAGCAATTTGGAAATTTTACAAAACGTTTACTTTTTAGCGTTGACAACATATTTTTTTTTTATTAAAATTTGGGCTGTCATTAAGTTTTATAAAGAATGGTATGTCACTGCAAATTTTCGGTAATTGCAACAGGCCAGATTTTGTCACTTTGATTAAAAAAAACTAATATATGTAAATGCATGGCAGAATGCACCCTTAACATTAAATCTTCAAAAACACAGAATACATTAAATTTTGTTTAGATCGGTTCATAAACACACAACTTTAAATATAAAAAAATCAATAAAACAATTTATTGTTTACTTTTTATTCACACTTTTTGTAGACAACTATTTTGACAACTCGGATATGTTACACTAACAAAATGCCTTTTATTTTTGTTAGAGTTGTAATTGTTGTAGCGACGAGTTTACCTTGTTGAATTCGCCTTGGTTTTTACTTCAAAACATATATTTTAACCGACAATTACATAACAAAATAAATACGGAAAAACATTATTTTTTGGTAGTTTGTTTTTTGAATAACAAACATAAATGTTAAAAAATAAAAATATTCGTAAAATAACTATATATTTATTAAATTTTAACAGTACGGAAAACGAATTTAATAACCAACAATCAGTTACTGTAATAATTTTATGAGTGTGCTGTCACTTTCTGCAGACGTTGGTTTTATAGTAAGAAGCGCATCATACAAAGATTATAAATTTGTTGGCCTGCTACCCTTGACTTCATAGAATAATACTTCATGAAAAAACTTTTGTAGACATAAGATCATTGAAAACAATATTTTGTTGTTTTAAGTTGAACTTATTTTAAGATTATGTTCATTTTAGTTATGTTGTTCTATAACAGTTAGCAGATTGCCGTATATTATATGTTCATAAGATGTTTTGATCAATGCTTTATTTTTTCAAGAGACTTAAGCCAAAAAGTAATGCCCACAACTTTGTTAAAAAAGAAGATTTCTATCAGCATATAAAAAGCATTTAAGCGTTTTGACATCCGTAAAGCTTCCAATGTATTAACTCAATTCTGTCTTATGTCGACTTAAGCTTCTTTTCCATATGACCACAGAAATATGTTCATGTGGGTCTTGTTTACATATGCAAAATAATGTCGCATACTTTGAAGAAATAAAAACGTCAAATTGTGCAAGATGGGTAACATTAATACATTTCGTATGAAATAACAAATGTTGCTCAACATTTTTCACCGGTTTAAGCAGAGTATTCAATAAGAATTCAATGAATAAAACTATGGATTTTGAACGAACCAATTATATTAACAACAAAGTAATAATAGGAACAAATAAAATAATGTTAATTTCTTTTATAACATTAAGAGATTTGAGATAGGGTAGGATTTGGTAATACTTTTTGTGTTAATGATCATCAAAAAACATTTTTATATACATATCAAATATGCGTTACAAATAATCTTAAAAAAAAATTAAGTTGAAATAATTAAAAAAAATGTTGGCCCTAGAAACAGGCTGTTTCTGGGGCTTGTCCATAGGTTACCTTGCAGCTATTTCACACTTGTCAACATCTACCATAAATTTGCGAAGATATTCCACATTTTCAACATCTTACATGCGTTCCTCCGATGTATGCAAGTGTACAAAGGATATTACGCAGCTTTCATGGTCTAATAAGTAGAGTTGTGTTTTTTTTCATACTATTGTTTTTGTAGCAAATATTTTTAACCATTTTTTACACAAACAAATGCTTTTGGTCTTGATCTTTATCATTTATTTATTACACAAACAAAATTAGTGTGGTTTTTTCTATTGTTGGATTGTAGTTGTTGTGAGAAGACCTAATAATTGAGCCATGACAGCTTTCAAAACAAATGCAATTTTTTCAGTGATGCCCCAATAATAATTTAATTTTTTGCTACTTTTCTAGTTTTGACACAAAAATAATCGAAGGATGTGGAATGGGAAACAATGAAATAGAAACATATTGTAAATATGTTGATTTTAACCCTGGTGTATTTCTTATGGAAAGATGTTAACATCTTCGCAAATTGATGGTAAATGTTAGATGTTGCCAAATGATAAAAAGCTATGAGAAAAGTAAAGAGCCTAAAGAACACGTCTTTTCACAACTTCGCAAGATGTTCCTATCTCATTATGCTCCCTTCTACATCTTACAATATCTTAAGTCTCATCCAGCATTGCCAGAAGCTTTCGGAAGAAAATCATCATTTGGCGAAAAAAAATCATATTTTGAAGAGAAAAATCATACAATTTTTTCATAAAAAGTAAAAATTAGTAAATTTTTTTAAAAACATACTTCTTATTATGTAAACTATTTTAATTGAAATACATGCATACATCTTATAAAATATTTTGGGTTCTTAACTAAATATTATACTATTTTTGATATCGTTGTTATATCGAAGGTATTTTGTAAAAATTGCATTAAAAAAACTCATTGAAAAAATATGGATTTTGCTTAATAAGTTCCTAATGGTATAGTTATTAAAATAAATTTGGTACACCCCTTAAAATATATTCTTAAGCACTTTTATAATCATACTTTGTTTAAAATTAATCATTCATAAACATGAACGATAAAATTTTTAAACTAATGGCCGTTTTCTCAATAGGAATTTAGTTTTCTTAATGTCTCATTTGCTTCTGTTCTGTCGCATAGCTAAACGGCACTCCCCAACAAACACGGAGGTTTGATTTTTGAAATTGAAAATGCTTCGAAACCAAACGTTTTCTTAAACGACAAACGTTTAATAATGATTTGAAAATCCTTAGAAAATCACAGCGTTCTCAACAAAAAGGGGAAACTATTTTTAAATTGAAAAATGCCTTTATTTTCAACTTGCTCTCAAACGTAATTCTCAAATGTTTTTCAAATGTGGATAACAATACAATGTGGAATATAAATAAAAATATTTAATTCTTTTTTATTTTAATTTATTATTTATTTAAATAAACTGTGAGATAAACATTCGGCACCATAGCTAAAAGATGAAATAACGTTCTTTCCGTTCCCTAATTCTTGGAAAGACAAACTACTTGGCTCCCTTTTATTTCCATTTTTAATGGTTACATTTATTTTTCGCTTTAGTAGTGCCAAGTTTATTTTTGATTTGGATTTAACATTTGACAAACATTTGACATCAAATTTATAAAACATTTGATATCAAATGTTTATTTTCATATCATTATCAATTTGAATTTAAATGTTAAATCAAACAATTGAAAAACGTTTGAGAATTGTGTTTGATGTCAAATGATAAAGTAATTTCATATCGAAGGTTTGACTTCGTGTTTGTTGGGTCATCTTCCAATTATTTGTTTGCCGTTTATTTGCTATACAGATAAATTCAATCAGCTGACTCCCAACTTTAACATGTATTTTTTGAGGTGTTGCCAACTGAAAATAATGCTTTTGTCGGTATATTGAGAAAACCGAAATCGTTAGCGGAAAGTTTATTTTTAAATAAATTTATGTCGACACTAAGGAATAGGCAGTTTGTCTATACTTTGAGAAAAAGGCAAAAAAAGATTCTTGAGTTCTGTTAGTTTTGCCTTTTGGTACTAAATACTTAATTTGTTTTGTTCTTAAATATATGTATGTTACTTTATAGAAATAGGTTTTTTCTTTTCACAAATAATTTTTTTATAATTAGTATTGTGGTTATTTTGTTGAACTATTTATGGTTTTTAATCCAAATTTTTTTAATATTTTTAATTAGGCTTAAGTTTATCTTATATTTTATTTACTCAAAACGAACAACCGCTAATATAAGATGCTTTTTTAATATTTGGTATGCCCAGAAATAATGATGCATTTCTGCGGAGCTAGATAATAGGTAAAAATGTGCGCAAAACCAATAAACAACAAGCTAATGCAAGACTTTAGGCTGTAGGAAAAATCGCCCAAAGAAAAATGGCAAAAAAAAAAAATAATTGAAAAATGAAGAATCGCCCAAAAAAAGATGAAAAATGACCCAAAAAGTTAAATATGAAATTTTGCCCAAAAGAAACGAAAAATGGCCCAAAAAAAAATGATTTTTTTTCCCAAAAAAAAAATAAAAATTTACCCAATTTGCAAAACAATGTTTATTATTCATATAAATTTAGTAACATACAAATGTAAGTTTTATGTAAAAAATTGTATTGTATCTTCAACAACTGCGCGGCAGTATGGACACTAATACTGAGCCCTCCGCCAAACTTTGTGCACTATTCAATAGTTAAATATTAATTAATCACTGCATATCTCCCCTATGGTGTAACAAATACCGGCAGCGCTCACAAAAGCGTCTCGGCATAGCCGGCCTTCGGCCGGGCGCAAGGATTTTCTACTCTATGGTATAACAAAAACCGGCTTCGCTAACCGAAGCTTCTCTACGCAGACGGCCTTTGGGCGGGCGCAAGGATTTTTTCCTTTGTGGTATAGCAAGTACCGGTTCCGCTAAGTAAAGCTTCTAAAATCTGCCTTGTTTCCGAACGAAGGCCGACTTCGCAGATAAGCTTTAGCTAGCGAAGCCAGTATTTGTAATACCATAGAGGAGAAAATCCTTGCGCCCGGCCGAAGGCCGGCTATGCAGAGAAGCTTTAGTTATAAAAGCCGGTTTTTGTTATACCATAGAGGAGAAAATCCTTGCCCCCTACCGAAGGCCTGCTGTGCAGAGAAGCTTTAGTTAGCGAAGCCGGTACTTGTTTTATCAAAGAGGCGAAAATACTTGCGCCCGGCCAAAGGCCGGCTATGCTTCGAGTTTATAAGCTATGCTTTCCAGTTTGTCCACGGACACTATGACACTGGACGTTATGACATGCCACCTTTTTGCAATATGTCCCGTTATTTTTATAAATAACATTTAGGATTCGACGTATAGTAATAATGAATGATTTAGACAAATAGTATGTAAGATTTTGACGAAATCTTAAAAATGTAAAATGGCCCGAAAAAATGGGCTATTTATCATATAATATTTTTGGGCGATTTTTCATTTATTTTTTTGGGCGATTATTCCTACAGCCAAGACTTTATTGTTTTTAAAATTGACTGTTTAAAAAACTGTACAAAATTATGCATTCTTACAAACAAACTAAAAGTTAAAATCTTAATTTCCAAAAATGAAAAATCTTCATTTGAGAAAAAAAAATCATATTTTGGTAAAAAAAAATTCTGGCAACCCTTGTCTCATCACTAGCGAAGTGCAAATAAATTCTTATATTTTTAAGACATCACTGATCAAATTAAAGAAAAGGTGTTTTTATTTATAATTTTATATAATATCATACCCTTTACGTGCTAACGTGCCAAGTCCACATTTTGTCAAAATACACCATTTTCAAAAAAAATCATCATTACGTCATTTCAACTTAGTGTAAAAGAAACAAATTTTTAAATTTTATTTGATTATTTGCTGGCATTATGATGTTTAAAAAGAAGTTGTACGAACTTATGCTAATGACTGGTGCATTAAGAACTGCATCCGATCACTTTCTACTTCGATTTTCTATAAAATTTTTGAAGCAAAAAATCTTGCCTTATTATGATGTAACTAATGATGATGTATGATGTGACTTATTTGGATCATTCGTTTTTTTGTGCCTCCTGTTAAATTAAAAAAAAGACTTGTCACGTTTGCTTGTTAAGGTGACAATATACATATATTATTTTTTGTTTTTGTTTGCTAAATTTAATTTCTGTATTTTTTGTGTGTGTTTTGACATAAAATTTTATTTCTGTATTACTTTTTTGCTTGTATTTTGTTATTTTGTGATGTTAGATGATGGAAGTGTGAATGCATGTTCCACATTTTCCACATATTCCGTGAGTTCTTCCGAAATATATGCAATATGTGAAAGGGGCTACCCTATTGGGATTAATCGCTTAAAATTTTCAAAAAGTTTGTGCGTTATTTCATTAGTCTAAGATAATCAGTATCAGAGCTTGTTTGTTATCTATCTATACTAAACTTAGGAAAATCTAATTTTTTGATTAACGTTTGCCTTTGTTACAATTTAAGATTTTCTCTCCATATTGCTTAATAAAAATTTGGATTAAAATAATGAGCAGCGGCTTTTAAGCATAAATGTTATTAATTATGTGTAAGATGTGTATGTGATTGCAAAATTGTATAATAAATTACTTATTATTTCCAAATCATTACCAAAATATAAACATTTTCTTTTCCAGTATACATACAAAAAAAAAAAAAGAAATGGAAATAAATGCTCGTAGCAGAAAGTTTGTCAAGTGACAAGTAGAGTTGAGGTCAAATTCTGTTTGTTACTGAACTTATATTGAATTTTTTACAATAGTGGTATTCACCCCGAGCTTGTTAGCTTGTTAGTCGTTAATCGTTACTTTTTTACACGCATTTTGTTTTTGTATTTTTAACGCGCTACCGGACTAACATTTAACAAATTAACGATTCGGCACCCCTGGTAAAATAGTTGTTAGTTGGTAACTCACATTCAGCTGTTGCAGTTTCTAAATAAATATAATAAAAAAGTCATTTGTGATACATTTCTAATAAAATAGTTGTGTTTTGGCAATTTTCGTGTACATTGAGATTAAGTATGTTAATTAAATCATTTTTTTATTTTAAAGTTACCAGAATAACAAAGTTTTAAAAAGGCGGTCGTTCACAGTTGGTAACTTTAACATATTAAAAAACTACCAAGTAACAAATTAACAATTTCGGTGTGAATACCACTAATTTTGCTTAGGTTGCTTTAGAATAGTTTCGAAAGTCTATATTTACAAACATTTTGTAGATTTAAGGCACAACAACATGCCTAGAAACACGTTGCTTAAATAAGAACGAAATGTTATCAAGGCATTAATTTATGTTTTTATTGGGCTCGTTCATATGACGTAAGTGTTGCGCTCAACTGCTACAAAACTGTTGAAAACTATTGAGCCTAACTTTTACGTCTTAGAAGCAGCATAATCGATATACTACAAATTTAAGAGCTAAACATAGAAATTATTAATAATAAAAAAAAGAGTGACAAAAGAAATAACTAAAATTAATTAGTTTATCTAAGCTAATAAATAATTCTCTCAGATGAAAAAATGACAACTGCTGAGTTGGGCGGAATTGCTCAGCTATGCGTTTCTAAGACAAATACTCAACGCTTTCTCAACAGTTACGTCTTATGAACGTGACAATTTACATACATGTTACGTTATATTTTAGAGCAGAAATAAGAATTTATATCATAACAAACGAATTTTGAGAAAATGTATGAGAAATTGTATAAAAGTTTTACTCTCACAAACACAACATGTTTAGGAACATGTTGCAAAGGTAGAAGAGTGAACGAATTAGATAGCTAATATTTTTAAAATTTTGTGCAGTATCTGTTATTTTTAATCTACATGTTTTTAAAATGTTGCTCCGATGCATGTAAATGTTGCTAAGCGTCATACAAAGGACAATATTTAAATTAGTGGTATCGATTTTGAAATATAATACATTTTATTGTAACTTGCAAAAAATGTTAGATGAAGGTTCATATTAGCAACATGTTGCAGACGAGTTATTTTAAAAAAATATTTATAATTCATGTTAATCCTAGTCTTCTGTTCAAATTTGTGAAAAATGTTGAGCAACATTAATTATTATTAATTAATTATTATGTATCAATGTTACCTATCTTGCGAGTTTGCACAATTTGAGGTATTAATTCCTTCAAAGTATGCGACATTGTTTTGCGTATGTAAACAACCCCCACATGTATTTTACTTAAAATTACTGTTTTAATAAAATATTAATAAGAAAGTAAATATGGATAAAAAACTGTTACCGCTTGTGTTATTTTAATTTTTTTATTTCTTATTTAATATTAAGTTCCTACTTTTTTTTTGCTTAAAATTCCACGCGAAATAAGTGCAGCTTAAATTATTTCGCAATTGAAAAAAAATGTTGCCATACACATTTCGGAACTTTCACAAAATAAACAGAGTACAACTCTATCCACATTATTTCATACATATATGCGTTTTGGCAGCATTTCACGAGAAATGTTGAACAGCGTACCAAGCTTTACACGAAAATGCTTCCCAGACCCTGAAAAATTTCAAAAAACAATAACAACTTATCATGACAGGTTTGTATTTGTTTTCAAAATACGTAAGATAATAATGTAAATCAGCTATAAGCGTTATAAAAAGGACAATATTTAAATTTGTGGTATAGATTTTGAAATAAAATACATTTTATATAAAATTGCAAAAAAATGTTAAATGGTTATATTCTAAATGACTTTTGAACTATGTATTATACTAAGCAACATGTTGCAGGCGAGTTATTTAAAACAAAAATTTATAATTCATTTTAACCGTTGAAAACTCTTGAAATTTTAAGCTCAAATAAATATTTATAAAAAAATATTAGAAGCAACATGTTGCTAAAAATACTTTAAGAAAGAACTGCTTTAAATCGCGACAAATATTAAAAAGTTACCATTATTTTAAATCGTAATATCTTCCATTTACTTGGAATCATCGTATATCCATCTTTTTCTTTATTTTACATACTTTAAATAATAATTGCTATGTTTTATCATCGAAGTGTCTTATGATTAACTGCTACTCTGCAAAATGTTGCTGAAAACATTTTTGTAAAAAACCAATATTAATAATCATGATTAATGGTTTAAATTACGATTATTTAAAATAAAATTTAAAAATTTTAAATTTATATAAATCGCGATAAATAAGAAAATAAGACTTTTATAAACCAAAGCAGTGAAATCAATCTTTCATTAACAAGAGGTATTCAAAAGTTTACTTTTTCAATCTGTTATACGATTTATATTTTTCTAATATTTTCCGCTACTAAGCAACATGTGCTGGGAATTCAATCGACCTTGGTTATAAAAATAAAAAGGGTTAATAAAAGGTTTATTAAACAAATTTTCATAGAAAGTCCGTTTCATAAACTTTTTAATAATTTTCTGTAATTAATGCCCAATTTAATTAGAAAAAAATTATTACTCATGTCTAGGGTGAAATCTGCTATTGTTTTAAATCAGAACAAAAACTAATAACAAATTAAAAATTTTACTTAACTTCCGTGACCTTTTGAAACTGAAGCAACAAGTTGATAAATAATTATTTAAAATACAACTACTTTAAATCGCGACAAATACTAGATTTATATCTATTAAAAAACATACAAGCGAAATTCATCCTCCATAAACAAGAACGAAAAAGGTAAATTTTACTCTTATTTTACATTCACTTTAACAAGTCGTTGCTGCTTTTTCTTTCAGATGCAGCTCATTTAAATTAAACTAGCAAAAAAAAGCAAAGTTCGACAAAAAAAAAAAAAAAAAAAAAAAAAACGATTCCTAAAAACAAAATTCTTATTTTATGCTACAACAATTGGCAATAATAAAATCTGCAGCAGCAACAACAAACCAGCAACATTCAGTCAACATTATTCATATACCATGACTGGAATTTGTTTTCAGATAAACACGAAGGAAAGAAAAACATTTAAATAAACTAAAAAAAAAAATAGAGAAAAATGTAGTTTTAACCAAATGTCTTGGACATGTGAAATATTTTTAATAGTTTTGACTTGCTTAAGGGAACAGTGGTGCGCAGTATGAAAAAAAATTTAAAAAAAATTTAAGAAAAAAAAAAAAAAATTGAAAAAGGTATTTGAAAATAAATACGTGTATTGCTGGCAACATATTTATTTAAAAAATTAAAAGTTATTTGACAATATGTTTTCTTGTTTAGAAAAGTAGAGCAACTTTTGTTTTGGTTTTCCAATTAGCAAAATGTTGCAAAAGAATAAAAAAAAAATTCTACAAAATTAGAAGTTTTAAAGTTGAATATAAATTCATTTCTATTATGAATTCAATAATTTCGTGCATAATTAAGCGTTTTTAGGCTTAAAGAATAGCGATATGTTGGCGAAGTTTAATTAGCAATGTGTTGCGACTTAAAAGCTTTTTCATCTTATAAGTTGAATTCGATTGTTTCATTTACACAATTGAGGAGCTTTATACACTGAAAGAAAAATGCTTCATATATTTAATGAATCATTTTCATAAAAAAGTTTTCCTTGGGTAAATGAAAATATTCATTGTCTTAATGGAATTTCATAGGTTTGATGAAGTATTTTCGTTAAAATCGCTTCATTAGATTTCGTAATTACGTTAAAAATTTTCATTGGATATATGAAAACTTAAGTTTGTCCAAGTAAAACAAAAAATTTTAATTGGGAACACAAAAAATCAATAAATAAACATAACTATATATTTATAACTTAATACAAAATTATAGTTTCATTAAAAAAATGTTTAATTGTTATTTAAAAAATGTAAGATTTAATAATTTCATACATCTAATGTTACATGTATGCCATTAAATTTATGAAATCAAAAATTTTTTTTATAAAAGCAACATATTTCAATAATTGCCTTCATAAATTTAAATTTTCATTATGACAATAAAAATGTCATTATAGTAATGAAACAAAAACTTTCAATCCACTTTCAATCAACGTTGTTATTGTTGTTATGGACAATTTAATCTCATAATTACGCCCTTAATTGAGAAAAAAACATAGTTTTTTTATACAAAAACTACACTGCCCCGGTAGACTAGCTGGTAGTGAGCTAGTCTATCAGCACCGAGGTTGCATGTTCGAATCCCGCCAGAGACAGAAAAAAAAAAAAAAAAATAAAAAAAACCAAAATAAAAAAACAAAAAATAAAAAAAAAAATAATTAAAAAAAATATAAAAAAAAAAAAAAAAAAATTGTACTTTATTGAAAGTATTCATCCAATGAATAATATTCATGGATCTAATGTAATGTTTCATTAAGTCCTTTTAATGAAACAGGTTTCATTGATCCAACGAAGCGCTGCATAGGTTCCTTTATAATGCAATTTTTCATGGGATTAATGTCAAAATTCGTTAGTATTGCGAAGAAAATTCTTTCAGTGTATAACTAAATTTAATTATTATAAAACAACAAATAAACTCCAATTTAGAAAAGCTTGTTTTAAGGTAAAGCCTGGTACTCTGTTCAGTATTTCGTGCGAAATGTTTTAAAAATCAATATAAAAAAAATTTCTGTGAAATACAAACGAAAAAATGTTGATAGAGTTGTACTCTATTTATATTACGAAAAACATGCGAAATGTTTCTAGCAACATTTTTATTTTCCGTGCGAAACAAGTGGAGCTCATATTATTTCGCATGGAATTTTAAGCAACAGCTAATCATTTTAATTTTTTTTTTTGCATATGTGAGGTGGAGTTTATAACAAGCGTTTTAAAAAGTAAAATGTAGAAAAGTGCAAAAAATAATAATAAAATGAAATTTTTTTGCTCTTTACTTTAGAAAATTATTTAAATAAAATTGTCTTACTTTTATAAATGACAATTATCAAAACACATGGTTTTTGTCATAGATAAGGGTAGAGCACTAGTTCAAAATGATTGCAATAATTTTGTTGTTGAGTGATGAATTGAAAATTAGCAATCTCACTACACACGAGTGATTGTAATCTTAAAACATTTTGCGCTAAAAAAAATAGTTTTATTAAAAAAAAAGCAATCATCAGTATATTGCAATTTTTTTCTTCACTTATTTGACTAAAAATTTTGCACACAATTTAAAATACAAAACTTGTTTTCATGATTGAATCCAAGAATTATTCCGTTATTGACAGAATTTCATTTAGTTTAATTTCCTTTGCTTATGCATATCATCAGCAAACAATGCACATACAAAATTAAATGTTTTTTTAAATTTTAGTGATATTAAGCAAGTTCAAATTTGGAACTACATATTTGAATTGAGTGCAGATTTTATGCTGGTAAAAAATAGTAAAAACTAATTTTTTGCAGTTTTATTTAGTGAGAATATTTAGTGCACTACCCCCAACTATGGTTTTTGTTTACCTTCGCAAAATAATGTTGTATACTTGTAATTAATAAAAACGTTAAGTTTTCAAAAACTGCAAGATAGACTATATTGATACATGACAACATTTTCGTGTGAAATAATCAATGTTGCTCAACATTTTTCGCAAGTTCGAACAGAGTACTAGGCTTAAAGTAAAAATTATTTTTTAGCAACATGTTGCACTTACTTCTTTAATTTCAACTATCAACAAGTCAATATTAAAAGTTAAAAAATTTGCTTTTAAGAGATTAGCCAGATGATAAATTTTTAAAAAATAATTTTTTATTTTCTATGCGTTTTTCACTCGTTAGCAACATGTTTCAGTAATCATATATATTTATAGTCCTTTAGTTCCTGGTGAAACATAATGATAATTCAATTTTAAATTCTATTTACTTTTCTCAAGAAAATGTAACATCTAATCAAATTTAAAGTTATTTGAAAAATATGTATGTATTTTTATAAAATAAATTAAAATTCTCAGAAAATTCTATTGCTACATGTTGCGGAAATTACTTTTTCAGTTTTTAATAACTTGAAATTTTTTTTATTTTGTTCTTTGAAATTTCAAATGTATATAATTTCATAAATTAAAGTTTAACAGCAACATGTTGCTGGGAAATTAATTTCGTTAACAACATAGTATGTCACTAAAGAAATTAAAATTAAACGAAATAAAGGCATTTTTTAATGCTTATTATTTTTATGTATTTTATAAGTTATAAAAATTTCCTTAAAAAGCATTTTAGCAACATATTTCAAATTTGCTTATTTCATTTAGCAACATGTTGCTGTTTTTAGCTTGCAACTTATAAGCCGCAAGAAATGAAGAACTGTATTCGCAATATAATTTTGAATATGTTATTCTACCCACAGGATGTTGCCGAATATTCTAAAAATAAACTAAAATAGGTTGCAAAGCTTTTGGCTAACGCTACATGTTGACAAATAATCGGACAATGTTAAGCCTCATGGTGCAAATTCGAAAAATGTTTCTTAAAGTGCAACTTTTTTAAGTTAAAACTTTTTAATTCCACTGTAAACAATACCAACATCTTTCCTTCTTACTGAATTCTTAACAATTGCAGATTTTAAAAAATGTTTTTATTTCTTTACTTCGCTTTTAATAAAAATAGTTTTTTTTTCTTGTTTCTTGAAATACACTCACAAATAAAAAATAAACAAAAAATTAAAAAATATTTGGCATCTTTGTTGCATCTGTCAGAGAGTTGGGAAAATTTTCTTTTTAATGTGGGTTTTATGGGGGCATAATGATGTTTTTTCTGATGACGTTCTATACGACAACGGCAAAGATAAATAGCCGAAAAAAACAAAGAAACTAGTGGAGACCATAAGAAAGAACAGTTTATTAATAAATATTTTGTCATCATTTGAAATATGTATTTAACAAATGGCACAAGTTTCGAAATATAGAAATTAGATAAAAAGTTTTAAATATTTGTCAATTTGTTAAAGTGCGTTTTTTCGTTTGGAAAAGTTGTACAACTAATTTATAAGACAAATTTATTAATGTGTCTAAAACAGTTTGTTTGTAATTTTAATGAAAAGCAATATTTTTATAAAGTTTGGTAAAAAGATGTTTTTTTAAAGTTTTCTGCTTAATAATTTGTAATTCTTAGACAACTGAATTACATTGAAACATTCTCTAGAAACTTGAGAATAAGTTCATTCAATATGAAATAAAGTCAAGAAATTAATATTTCGCACCAATATAACAACACAAATTTAACATTTTGATTGAATATACGTAGTTTGATGTTACGTTTAATCTGTAACGCTTTCCAAATATTGTTCAAGGCTTCAAATGCCTGCTTTGCTTTTTTCATTTGGTTCTTAATATCGATTTCGGAGCCCCCGGTTGATGTTAATATGGTACAGAGGTAGTTAAATTTCATCGCTTCTTCCAGTGGTGTGTTGCCTACGATTAGTGTTATTGTATTCACTTCGTTTATGCGCTAGTTAAAGTTAATTAAAGGTAAAGAAATTATAGATGGGAGCTTTGGGCAAGTTTAAGCCGATTTGAAAGGAATTTAATTTTAGGGGCGAATTCAATCTAAATACCAACTTGATAATATGGTTTTCGGACACAAAGAGTCTTATTTGGAAAAAAGTTTTTATGGGGAGTATGTGAAATTATAGACCGATTCTCACCATTTACATAGACTTCGTCCTTAGTACAACCAAAATGTATTTACAAAATTTGATAAAATTATCTACAAGATTGCAACTTGTACTTTGCGCACAAGGTTAACATGAACAGACAACCAGCCGGACGAACTGAGGGACATCGTTTGATCTCTTTAAAAAGTGATTCTGAGTCGATCGGTACACTAAAGGGTTGGTCCAGATTTCTATGTATTACAAACATTGCCAAAAACGTATATACCCAACAAACACGGAGGCTTGATTTCAAATTGAAAATGATTTGAAATCAAACGTTTGATAATGATTTGAAAATCATAGCGTTCTCAACAAAAAGGGGAAATTATTTTCAAATTGAAAAATGCCTTTATTTTCAACTTGCTTTCAAACGTAATTCTCAAATGTTTTTCAAATGTGGAATATAAATAAAAATATTTTATTTTTTTAATTTAAATTTATTATTTATTTAAATAAACTGTGAGATAAGCATTCGGCACCATAGCTAAAATATGAAATAATGTTCTTTCCGTCCCCTAATTCTTGGAAACACAAGCTACTTGGCTCCCTTTTATTTTGAGGATTATAGGACCGCGATCGATCAAAAAACTTTCTCCACTTTCCCGTCTTATTTTCCTTTTTTCGTATTTTTATTCATTGTAATTACTCACAAATAATTTTTATTTTTCACAAGAAATAAGCTGTTCACTCATGTTACCACAAAGTAAAAAATTTAACTTTAATCGCCATTTTTAATGATCACATTTATTTTCCGTTTTAGTATTGCCAAGTTTATTTTTGATTTGAATTTAACATTTGACATCAAATTGATAAAACATTTGATATCAAATGTTTATTTTCAAATCATTATCAATTTGAATTTAAATGTTAAATCAAACAATTGAAAAACGTTTGAGAATTGTGTTTGATGTCAAATGATAAAGTCATTTCATATCAAAGGTTTGATTTCGTGTTTGTTGGGTAATTGCTATTTCCTTAGTTTTTGCTTTAATGACAACCTTCTTTGTCTCACAGTGTTAGAATAAAACTTAAATGAAGATGGCGCAACTGAAGAAACACACATCTGTGTACCATAGATATTTAAAACAGAAGAGCAAGAATATCGCAAAAAAAAATTTTTTTTCATTTGCTGCGACAGTTCTTGTAGGTATCTAAAGAAATTGAAGATGTATCTAATATGCCTCGAAAAGGCAAAATATGCGCTATACTCTTAAAAATGCTAAATTATGCAAACGGTAAAATATGCACGAACAAAAAGATGCCAAAATTTATAAAAAGCTCTAAAACGGAAAACTATATTGTTATTGTCTTCATTTTTCGCTGTCGTAATTGTGTCTAACACACTATTGAAAAGAAGATTTTTTTTTAAATTAAATATTAGAACTACGTATTCCCATTTTTGAAAAGCTTTTGTTTTTATATAAATAGGGATCTTTTTTTGTTTAAAATTTCATTAAAATCGGTTGAATTGTTTTGGAGAGGTATAAATTGTCCCCTACCATCCCTCGTGGTCCTTTTGCATTTGTTATGTGCCCATATAAATAGGGAACTATCTGTTTTTGATTTCATAAAATTCTGTTAGCTAGTTTTGAAGAAGCAGAAATTTTCCCCAAAATCCCCTCGTGGTACTACTTTTGAAAAAATTTATAGCCTAAAACCATTTTCACAAAATTGTCTTTCTAATGAAAGAATGTCGAAGGCCTTTTGAAAGGCTGTAAATGTGAGATATAAAGGCGTTATCATATCTTATTACTGCTCAATAATGATCCTGAGGGTATCTATATGGTTCACACATGCTGATTCGGTTTGAAGCCGGCTTGCTCTTTTCTGAGTTCGGGTGAGAGCACAGCTGAAATCCTTTTATTCAGTTTTTTGTCATAGAATTTCCTTTAATTGCTACTCCCCAAATTCACTTTAAACGAACGTACGTTCGTACGCTTTTGATGTACAAATAATATTGAAAAAAACTTTTCCTCGCATTTTTTTCGATTCGATAGCATTTGGGAAGCTCTATATTTAGTGCAAAAGATGGATTTCATCGAGTTAAAGTTTTCATAATAAGAGTTATAAACGTGTGGTCGCAAACGTACGCAAAATAGAAGTCAACGTTGGCTGACAGTAGTTAAATGTAAAAATCTGAGCAATGGAACGGAATATTCAAAAGTGATTAATTTATTTTAAAAGTGTATTAATGTAGGTCTCCATCCAGTATTTACAAAATAAAATATCTCTCTTGCTTTTTGTTTAATTGGCTTATTTACCAGTCGCGAACGTACGATTTTTCTATATGTTTTTTTATTATTATCATCACGCATTTTCCCATAAATGTCTTCAAATTTCCTTAACAGAAAAACTTAATACTCCTTTAACAATTGATTGTTATGGAGAGATTATGAAGAAAGAGTGTAAATATGTTATTTCTTGCATGTAAAATAAGTATATAAAAATCTCTTTAAAAGTAGAAAATACAGAAAAATATAAAATTTTCCAGTTTCCAGCCCAATTTCCTCAAGTAAAACAGCTGAAATATGCTATGAAACCATTCTTTTATAAGAACAAGGACTTTTTTTTATAATAATAAACAATAAAAGACGATGATAATCAACATTTTATTTTTTCATCCTGGTAGACCTTTCTGGGGAAATACCCGTATATATTCCTAGAAATTTCCGTGTATCTGCCTACACTGTTTTATTCCGGTTGTTTGTGAAACGGTTGAGCCTCATTTCAGTGTCACGTTTTATCTCCAAAAACCCGGTATTACACAAAAGGGGTAACCCACGATACCCGATGTCGAAAAGTTTTGACATGAATTAAACTATCATACGATTATCGGATCCGTCTACAGATGGGGAATGTTGATACAATATTTTTTTTTTTTATTTTAAAATTTTGGCTTACTGAATAAAAATAACCTCAGCTTTAAAGGTAGCAAAAATTTACGAAAGTTTCTTCAAGTCTTAAAGTTGGTAGATATTCAAAAAATCTCGACTGGTCAGACTTTAAACTGGTAATACGGGAACCTACAGCATACAGAACTTTATAGGTTTCTGTCTTGTTACTGAAATGTGCTTTTCACTTTCACATGGGGTCTGTCGGATCCTTATGATATCGGTTAAAAGATGATTTTTCAAATTCTTAATATAAGTGACAACAAAACTTGTTTAAAAATCAAAAACTTTTCCCTGAACTCCAAAAGTACTCTTTCCGGAATACTTTTCAAATAAGAGCACTGATCGTTCTGCCCACCTTTACTTTTTTAAAAGTAAATAAATGGATTTTTGTTTTTAAGTTTTAACTAAATTAGAATATGAAATATAAATGTATTTATTCTTTAATCTTATACTTACGTATTTTAAGAATTTAATATTCAGTTTAATGCCCTTAAAATCATTCGAAGTTTAAGCCAATAGTATTGTCTGCAAAACAAAAGGAATTAAAAGTCAATAAGATTACAAAAAACTTACATTCATAAAATTTTTCACATTCAATTAATTTATGAATATGTACAATTAAAACTTCTATATTTAACAGAAAGTAAGGCAAAGAGTAATTACTAGGGTATTCATTAATTAAAATTGGCTATTTTCGATTAACGATTAAACCGGTTAATTTCAGTCGGTTAACCGATGTAACAAAATTTTTAATCTTTTTGTAGTGTCATAATATTTTTTTTTTGTGTTTTTAATTATTTGTTTCATCTCATATACAAAAGTTATGTGATTAGAAAATATTTTTCCATACAATATATTTCCTACATTCGTACAGTCTTAAAATATGGTACAAAAAAAAACTTAGAAATTCGAAAATAAATTTTATGCAAAATGTTCGGTACTGAGCTTTGCCAGCATAAGTCAGATGATGATCTAACAACAGAAGAGACTTTCTGTAACGATAGTAACGCAAACAATCTTTTAACAGAATCAACGTAAACCATAAGAAGTGTTTAAGATTTAAAAAAATTAAAATAGGACTTTAATGGCATAATGGAATATTTTTACATAGTTATTCTAAATTATGGGTTACTTTCGATTTCTCCAACATTTACGATAAATGAAAGAGTGTTTTCCAGTAAAGTTTAATCGAAACAAATCAAAAGAACCGCTTAAATCCTTAACATTGAAACCAAATTGTTTTTCGAAACGATTATTTTATAAGATCTCCTTTAACTATTGAAATAACTAAAAAATTAACTCACTGCACACTGGGAAATTCCGGCCAAAAATAATTTTTTTTTTTTAATTTTAATAAAATTTTGATGACAGATTATAGCGAACACTTCAAAACGTACAACTCATTTATTATTTTGGCTCTTAGATAACTATTTTACTGTTAATAGTGGAGCAAAGTAAATAATTTTTTATACCCTCCACCACAATTAGTTGTGAAGAGGGTATATTAAGTTTGTCATTCCGTGTGAAACTTTTTTATTATTTATCTCAGACCCCATAAAGTATATATATTCTGGGTCCTTGAGTAATTCTAAGTCGATTTAGGCATGTCCGTCTGTTGAAAACACGCTCACTTTCGAACAACTCAAAAGAAATGAAATGCCAGAATGCTTGTAGTTATCCTAAGCAGTTTGGGATTGAAATCCAGCAAAATCGGTTCAGTAGGACCAGAGCAATGAATCAAAATGTGGAACCACCACCAAAAAAATTTATAATTTTGTTACAAAAAATAACATAAATGCTGGAACAAGGCACGGAATGAGATAAGATTTTGGAAAAATTTGTTTTATTTGACTGGAAATCACGCTGTTAAATTTCGTGAAGATCCGTCCATAATTTACCCTAAGCCCCATATAAACACTACTCCCGGAAAACAGTTTAGTACGCCTAAAACCGTAAAAAATAACGCTAGCGTAACAAAATTTGGTACGTCACTGCTTTTTAGGACTAGAAATACCACTGTGAAATTTTGTGACGATCGGTCCATAATTTACCTTAGGCCCCATATAAACCCTACTACCGGAAAACAGTTTAGTACGCCTAAAACCGTAACAAATAATGCAATCATAACAAAATTTGGCTCGTCACAGTTTTATAGGACTATAAATGATACTGTGCAATTTCGTGAAGATCGGTGCATAATTTACCCTAGGCTCCATAGAAACCCTAGTCCCAGAAAACAGTTTAGTCGCCTAAAACCATAATTGATAACAAATCGTAACAGTTTAAGATAATAATAACATCATACAGATATTACTCCTTAAACATTCGAACTGTCGGTGGAGGGTATCAAAGATTCGGCACAGCCGAATATAGCACTCTAACTTGTTTCTTATAAATTTAAGGGGTTTAAAGTTGATTTTTGTGATTTGAAATAACAGTAAGCTATGATTTTTTCTTTGAAGTATTCTTTGAAAATAAGCACGTTAAGTTTAAACCGTATTAGTAATTAATCATTCCATGTGATAGTTGTGATTTTGTGCGCGTTATTTTTTGGATAAGTGAAGTGATTGTGAGTTACTTTAAAAATAAATAAAACCTTAAGTAAGCCAAACTTAAAGAGACCATAACAAAAAAGGTGGGGCTAGGGGAGGATAAGTGATAATTAGATCTAGAAATGTAAAGTATCAAAAGTAAGTACTATACATTTCAGCTGCCACCACCTGCCACCCTAGTAGCCAGATCATTTTTAGTAATTTCCTATATTTGTATAAGATTAGCGTGACTGACTGGGTGATCATCGCCCAGCCCAAACAACTTAAGCCAGACACTTGAAATTTTGTATGTAGACTCCCCTCTCAATGTGTCAATAAAAAAGTAGAGACTTTTGTAAATTAAATTCATAAGGGGTTAGAAATGGGCAAAAGTGGGTAAAATCAGTAACATTATATCTCGTGATCTAACAGAGGTAGACGTAAAATTCAAAAAATATCATTATTGAATTTAATTGTCATATGTTTGGTACTTTTTTGAAATTTGCACATTTTGGGTATAAAAAGGGCAAAAATATAATTTTGGTACTTTTTTGGTAAACAATTTATATTCTTATTAAAAATAAAATTTAAATTGTGTTCTCTTCTCTTTATAAGCTCTAATACAAATTTTGGTTCCTTTTCGAAATTCGAAGTTATAAATATCGTTGTTACTTTTTTCTATTAAGCTATTTTTATTTTTATACTTAACATATGCCCAATATTTGAATGCCAAATTTCAGATTTACTGAAAGAAATAAGAAAGCTATGAGGTTTGATATTTGTTATGTATTGGTATGCAGTCGCGAGTAGAGGGGAGGAAAAATTAATTGGTACTCATCCCAACCCACCCAACTTAAACGGAAAAATATATACCATTTCTATGGTCTTTCCAAAATAAATTTTGCGAAATGGTATGTTTCAGTTGCAGGCTCCTTAACAATACCCCCTCACCCATCCCACAGGAGCTCAAGTCGGATCCAAGTCTGAGTTATGTAAAGATATATATACATATGTTTATGTATATAATCACATAAGTTTACATATTATATTATAACCATATATGATCTTATCAACTTTTATTTGCTCAGGTAGGCAAAAATATGGGGACAGGAGATGAGCATACATGAGCTACAAATTATCATATTTTATTACACCTCCAAAGCCCTTTTTTAATTTTGTTCGATACTTTTGGGTCGTCCATGATTATTTGGTCAACCCCTGTATGTACGTGTCTAAAATTTTACCTAGTTGGCACCAAATATCAGCCATTTACATAAAGAAATAAAGAAGTTATGGATTTTTGGCCGGAATTTCCCAGTGACAGTGCACACTGGGAAATGTATGTATAAATGTATTGATTAAACAATAAATATTTATGAACTATTTTTTTGTTTGGTCGTTTTAGTTCAAGAAATGTTATGTTTGTATTGTTATTGTTATTGTTGCTTTTTAACAAATAAACTCCAAATAATAAAAAATTTTGCATTTTCATTTACTGAAATGACTAAATTTATAAGAAAAACACTATTATTCGGTTAACCGATCAAAAACAAAATTGGCCGATTATTAAGCGATTAAACCAAAACCTCGGTTAATTAATCGAGCGATTAACCGATTAAAGCAAAAGCCCGATTAAATGAATACCCTAGTAATTACCGATTAAAAAAGTGCATGCCATTGGGCAAAACTGGGAGACACGGGTCTTTTTTTTGGTCTTTTATCACGTAGTGCATAAAAAAAAATAAGTTCCGGCTAAAAATTATGTCGGTCAAGCGACCACCACTGGCTCGGCAGGCTCCCAGTCTTTTACCCAAATTCTTAATTACGTTATTCAATAAACTGTTGTCAATGGTTGATATCTGCTCGATAATATTGTTTTTAAGCTCTTGAGCTGTTGTGGGATTATTGCACTTTCGATTTCAAAAAACCCCACAAAAAATAGTCTAAAGGTCTTAAATCGCACAATCTTGGTAGATAATTCACTCCTCCTCTACGAATATAATGCAAACTTTTCTTTCAAAAGATCCATTATTTCTCTTGCTGTATGGCAAGTGGCACTATCCTGTTGAAATCACACATTCTCTTAGCTTAAATCATCAATTTACCGCTACATAAAGCTTCGGATCATCTCCCTGTAGCGATTTCCATTGACCGATGATAAATCAAATTTGGACACCCTTTACTTTCTGCGAGCTTCTTAAGTTGTTGTTGAAGTGGACAAAACAAAATAGTTTAGAAATACGAATACAACTCTTGTGATATACACAATTTCTATAACTCAACATCTAAAAGTTGTGATGGCTTCGGTGAAAGGTAATGTAGAGAATTATGGAAAATACAGCTCTGTGCTACTTGCTTTGCTATAAAAGGCAACAAAGAAGTACACAAAAACATGGGTTTTCAACCAGAGGGAGAAGTCGAGATAAAATTAAAATCTACTGCTTAGGGAAAAAATCGGCGGCGGCCTGCAGTCGGCTAACAGCCAACTGGTTTCAAAATATAGAGGACAGTTGTTTGTTTGACGACAACTTTTGACAATTTTATTGGGTCTTCTTTTTTAAACGTTTTCAAAGAATGCTATTTCTACGTTATGCTTTCTATATATTTTTACATTTAATGTATCATCTAATTCGGAATCAAATGAAGTCGTATAAGAACATATAATTAATTTTATATTTAAAAATACGGAAAATCTTTTAGCGACGAAAAAATCCTAACGGGATATTATGCAAAGTTTTAGAGCTGTTTTTTCATTGTTGCCGTACTAATGCAAATGCAATAGGAGAAAATTTTTTATAATATGTATCATATAAATTTTGTAATGACGTTATAAATTGATAGTAAAAGTTTTAAAGCAAAATTTTCTTTTTTTTTCTTTTTAGCGCATTCAAATAAAATCTTGTTTTTAAAAAGGTGTTTTACTTTTAATTTATTTTTTCGTTTAAGCGCATTTAAATAATAACTTATTTTTAGAAAAGAATTTTTACTTTTAATTTTTTAAAACTCGTATTCGTATTCTCAGCAAGTCCTTTCATTTGATAACCATATTGTAGAAGTGCATTGAAAATAACTTGTCCGCCATGTTATGTGTGCCCGCCATATTAGATTTAAAAATTACGTGACACAGCTAACCATGCATTATAATCCAAACTGAACGTGTATTCAAAAATTAAGCTCAATCGGTTGAAGATAACTGATTCAAAATTGAGTTGCAAGATTCCACCCGAACAAACATACATTGTAAGTTAAACAAAAGCTTTTAAAAACCAAGGACGGCTAAACGTTTCATCCGACATAAGCCACATGATTCGACGGCGGCTTCAGCAACTGGTATATCTTCGGCGGCGGCTGTGAACCGGCTCGACTTCACCCTTTATTTTCCACGATAGAAATTTGTGAAAAATATTTTACAAAATAATAAAATGTTATTAGTTGTGTTGGGGGGTAGTTCAATACCATGGTAGATAAGGCCATGATGGCTTTATCTCTCATTCAATAGGCAGATAAAGCCTTTTATTGTTTTTTCACATTAGCAATACTAGAAAATGGCTTTATCTCTCATTTCAGTTCCGGAGACACTAAAGTTAAGTATTGAAATCTGGCTTCGCATACTAAAGTTTTTATGCGTGGGGGCCTGCGACCGTGCTTACCGGGTTTCTCCTCCAGTAGGACGCGGCAGGTGACTTCGCTGAATTAAGTTTTAAAGCCATATGGCTTTATTTTCTATGGCTTTATTGCACGGCACATTTTAAAGCACCCCCCCCCCCCCCCCGCAGCCCCCCCCCCCCCGTTGTGTTATTTAAAAAAAAATATATATTGTACACAAATATTAAGTGTTTGTGTTTCAAGTAATATTAAAGTATTAGAAAAAAAAATTAATTGACACAGAAAATTTTATAGCAACACCTGTTAGAAATTTAGATATCAGATGGCTTTAATCTTCTATTTGAATTTAATTTCAAAATTTGTAATACAAAAAGTTCATTATTCATTCATTCAATTTTTTTACGCACAAAAGAAGACTGAAAAAAAGAATTGATGTGAACTACAGTAGATAACGGTTATAAGAACATCTCATATAAAAAAAAAACGCTTTTAGGAAAGTACTGCAAAAGCACCGTGTCTTTTTCCATATGTGTCAATAAAAAAAGTATTCTGTGTAAGAAAACTTGTTAAAGGAAAAAAAACTGATGCAAGAAATATTTTTGCATGCACCATTTATAAGAGTTTTTTTTCACGGCAAAACTGTATTTGCTTACGCAAAATATTCAACCAAGTATGTACATTAGGCCGTACCTCAAAAAAAGTTTTCACTTACACCCTCTAATACAAAGTATTTTTGCAAGGAGGTACAGAATTTTTTTTTATTTTGCCGAAGGCGACCCCTAGCCTTTTAACATTTTTCGTTGTATCTTATACATTTACAGATCTTCAAGTGTGATTTATCATCCTACGTACTGAGAGGCCAAATTTAAGAATTTTTAGCCGCCATATTTGTATAATTGAAATACTTAAATTTGGCCCCTGCAGCGCATAGGATGATCCTAGACGGCTCAAATTTATGACCAACCTCACTTTATTTGTCATCTTCATCATTTGTTTCTATCAAATCTACCCGCTATCTCCCTTTCTTAAGGAGTCGCATTTAAGAAGATAAAATGTATGACCGACAATTAGTTTTTTGTCCTTAACATTTTCTCAAAAAATACTGGCCCTCTATCTCCTCCCCTTAAGGGGGCTCTCATACACATATGGCGCTTTATGAAATTCTTAAGTTTAATGTAAATGTTTCATCAATTTCAATTTTTTATGGCTTGCACCACCTCTGATAAAATCCCAGACTGCCGACTGTTCTGCAGGAATTATAGAAATGCTTGCATAGCAAAACTATAATATTAAAAATGTTTCTGCTGGAATCATCGAATTATGTACTTCCTAAGCAAAAGTTTAATAGTTTTTTGCGAGCTATGACATTTCTGACATTTGGTATGAACAGATATCTAGTTATTCACCACGCTTGTAGCAATTTTCAACATTAAATTTTTTTAAAATTCCAATAAGCGTTAACAGCACTAATTTTCAATAGTTAATGTCAGCTGTTGTTAAAAATTTTGCGACAAAAAAAATATAATAAAAGTAAAACAAACGAAAAACAAAAAGTCCATCACAATCAGGGATGATAAATGAGAAAAAAAATATCGTACCAATGAACTTTTCAAATTGTACTTTTTCGGTCCTAATAGTACTAAATCTTTTTTTTATTTTTAAAAACAAATATTTAATACAACAAAAGGTATTTAAAATTCATATGTTCATTAAGTTTACATAATAATAAGGTGGGTAAAATTTTTTCGCGTCAAAAGCACGTTGCAATTCTTGTTCAATAAGTCATTCCAAGAAACTTTGCCAAAGAAACCATGGGTCAAAAATAAATTTCGAGCTCCGGATTTTCAAAATAGTTAGTTTTCCAAAATATTTAAGAATAGAGGCAAACAAATTGTATTTGATCTAGCCAGACCTGCATCATGCGGTTTTTAGAGTCGAGAAATCCATTAATTTTTATTTTTGATTGCCGCCAGCGAGCGTCTTCATACACTTTTTAGAATTTATCGTCTTTTTTTGTGAAAATTGACGAATATTTCCTAAAATACAATCTCGAATTTTAAACGAAAGCGTTTGAAGCGTTCTAAAAATATGTTCATACGAACATCTTTGGATTGCATTTCCAAATTTATTGTGTTTACAATTTCCAATATGTACTGCAGAAACAGGAAAGGAGTAGAAACTCCGAATATAATAAAATTTAATTTAGCTCTTGTAAAATCTCCTTAAAAATAATTCGGAGTAAAATTATGGAGTGGGCTCCCACTATTCAAAATTCTGTTGATTTCTTCTTGACGTGACAACCATCTTGTTGAAGAATATATGAAAATATAATTGAGAGGAATTCGTCTCTTTTACTATGTAGAACTTTTGCAGAAGTGGTTTCCTATATCTTTTAAAAACTTGTAAATATCATTATAAAATGCACGCTTATATGCTGTCACTGAAACTAAATTTAGAATGTGGCTTAAGCTATCGTTTAATCAACAAGTTCAAAAATCTATTCACAGTAGCGGAGTTAAGTGTTTGGTGCAAATGGTCTTGTAAAAGAGCAAATGCGAAATATCATAGCTATTTTGTTAAATCCAACAATAAATTCAAATATGTAGGTTTGAAAAATTTGGAAATAGTACCAAATGAGTCACGGGGGTACCAGCGTACTTTTTAGTTTTGAATTGCACCAAAAAAAGTACAATTGTACCAACTTTATCAACCCTGATCACAATATAACGCAAATTGTCCGCAAACACAAGAAAAAAAAATACTTGCTTGCATAAAAAAGTACTTTACGCAGATGCAAAAAAGGATATATCTCACACTCAGTTATAACTGCGGGTAAGAAATGGAACAAATTTGCCATTTATTGTTGCAACATGTTTAGAAAGGAAAACGACAACTTCTCACATTTTTGCATATACATAGTTTTAGAATGGAACAAAACCCCGCACGAATGGTGGCGTATATGGAACATTATTGTCAGAAAAGAAAACACCATAAGATATAATTAAAAGTGCAAAAATTTTTATTTCGAATCCTCCCTGCAAAAAAAAAATTTATTAAAAGTAATTGCTTAAAAGAAAAGAAACCCTTATTAGAAACATTTTCGTTTTTTTTTTAATTTCTTATATCCATTACCTACTGTATTTTGTTTAAGCCCACAGTTAAACAAAGCGAACTGCCAAAATGTCTTTAAGAAATTTAAACAAAATCTCTAAATTAAATAGAATAAATTATAAATTAAACAAATTAACATATTTAATTTTTGTATGTATTTATATTTAAAAAAAAACCATAAAACGATTTCATTAAAAAAATAAATTTAAAGAAAAACTTGTTTGATTTGGAAATTTTTTTTATTTTCAAAAACTTTTTCTTCTTTGACAAATCTAAAGTCATTTATTAAGTGGCTTCAGTACCAAAAAAAAAAAAAAAAAAAAACAAAAGCTCTTTAAGAAATACATAGTAAAAAAAACTTCTTTTTTTTTAGAAAAAAATCAATAAAAATTATTTCCAGTTTTTTTGTTGTTTTTAAGTGAAAAATTTTAGGTGGTCTTTTCTTTAGTTTTGAAAACTATTTGTTGTAATAAAAAAATTCACATTATTTCCTGTTAATTTTGAGTTTTATTTGAAAAAGTGAAAATATAACACTTTTGTACGAGTAAAAGTGTTAAAATAACATGATTTAATTTTTGTTTGTTAAGTTTATTTGGTCTGTTAAATTAAGTTTGCAATTTGTTTATTTTTTAAAGCTTTTAAAGTTTAAAAAATAGTTTTTTTTACACTAGATACTGGATAGGCTCGCTTAAAATTTTCAAGAATAGTAACAAGTTTGTTTAATAACTAGCAAATATGTATTAAAGCCGTCGGCAAGAAGGTACCCTGTTGTTATTTTGACAAAGATTCCCAATGGTTAAGTTCAGTTCAAGTTAACAGGATTTCCATAATTGTTTTTGTAAGCAGTAGCAAACATTTGAATATATTAATTTTAATTTTGATAAATAAGCCTTAGTGCAGAGTTATCAATTATTTTTTTGCTGAAAAACTTGGTCGAAGTTCAAAAGGTATAAACAATTATTGGTACAGCAGAGTATGTAAAATGGTAGGAAAGACACCACGCAAAAGTCTCCAAATGGCTTCGAACTCATCTTTATACTCGAATTTTAGTTTTGCAAAATTGGTATAAAACAATTGTTAAGTAAATAAATAAAAGCGTTTCAGAGAATTTGATGGTGAATTATTTAAACTTTTGGATTTTTAAAAAATTGGATATTAAAATTAAAAAAAAAAGATTATCAAATTGTTACTTTCGATTACAGTTAGATCGAGTATTATACTATGTTCACACTTGGGTTCTCAAACGCGTTTAAGCAGCTCGAACGTGATTAAGCTCTAATCACTTCAAAATCGAGATGATTACCCATACATTGAAGTGATTTGTTAATCACTTCAAATTGACATGATTACAACTAAATCACTTCATAAACCACATAGAATCCACTGAACATACCTCAAATGTAGAATCGCCAACAACCGTGTACAACCGGCCAAGATTTCTGCTTAATGTTTTTATTTTTTTTTTTCTTAAATAATTCATAAATTTTCACAATAACATCATTAAAATTATTAAAATAATCTTCTGATAACTTTATAAAAGTGTTTTTATCCATTTTTAATACTTTAAAGAAATTTAAATTTGTTTGTTGTTTTTTTGTGTGTTTGTGTGTGTTTTTTTTCTTAATCATCTGTCATCTTAATCATCTCAAATGTAATGTGAACGGCTTTGATTAGCTAAATCAACATTTTGCTTAAACGCGTTTAAAAACCCAAATGTGAACATAGCATTACTCTACTGGAATCACTCAAAATAGTTAAAATATTCTTAAATATTTTACTTTTCTAAGAAAAATTGGCGTTGCTGTTTCCTTTAATTGCCTTTGATTTTGTCGTCGGCATTTTTAGTGTTGTCTTGTGCTGCTTTGTGTTGTGTTTTAAAAATTTTACGTTACGGTTGGCTGCAATTTTGATTTCTGCGGCGGTTTTGATATTTTTTTTTCCATTTGTGTTGTGTTTTGATATATTTTTTGTGGAAATAATTGAAAAAATTAAAATAACAACTAAGTGCCAGTTCGAGAAGCTAGTGGAAGAGCTTGTTAAAAATCCATCACTAGCCAGGGGATTTTGCAGGGTCTCTTTTCGTAATAAATTAAATATCCCTTGCGATTAAAGTAGAGATGGTGGTCTTGTTTTTTTTTGCAGCTAAAATTTTGATGTGGGTTCCGTCCACACAGCCAATTACACCTGAAATGCTGCTTTTAAAAGAAATGCAACTTTAGTTATTCCATTGTGGACAATTCTCTCCATGACTACCAGAGTCTCAGACAAAATGTTTAAACTAGTGGCTGGGACAGTCCAAAGATGAAATAATTTCCAACGCTGAGCTGGTACGATCCCTGGGCCAAAAAACGCAATGTTGCTGCATATATGTATATCGTGTTTGGAGCAAACGTGCCCTTTTTTTAAATGGGGCTCTATTATTTTCAACACATGTTTAAAAGAAGAAAATTCTGTGCTGTTTGTGCAAAATTTTAAGTTAAATAAAAATTTGTTATAAAAATTATTATAATTAATATTGTAGTAATTTTGTTGAACTATTTATGGTTTTTAATCCAAATTTTTCAATATTTTAATCAGGCTTAAGTTCGTCAAATTAAATTTTCATTAAATTATTTTTATGAACTTAAGCCTGATTAAAATATTGAAAAATTTGGATTAAAAACCATAAATAGTTCAACAAAATTACTACAATATTAATTATAATAATTTTTATAACAAATTTTTATTTAACTTAAAATTTTGCACAAACAGCACAGAATTTTTTTTTTTCTTATAAAAAAACAGTAAACAAAATGAATCAGCTGATATTTATATTAACTGAACAACCTAAACAAAAGCGGCAAGCGTTTTTTTAAAAATTAAAATTTTATTTAAATACAATTTCAATAAAACAAACCGACATAGCGATCTGTCATATAAGATTTATCAGCCGGGTGGTTCCTAATTCGCATTCGAATGGTTTGTTTCGTATAAATTGTATGCAAATGAGAAGTTTTGACATACAAAAAACGCTTCCGCTCTTATTTAGGTAGCTCAGTAAGCCTAGTACTCTGTTCAAATTTGTGAAAAATGTTGAGCAACATTAATTATTTCACACGAAAATTTTGACATGTATCAATGTTACCAATCATGCGAGTTTGTATAATTTAACGGTTTTATTCCTACAAAGTATGCGACATTTTTTGCGTATGTAAACAATCCCCACATGTATTTTACTAAAAATAATTTTTTTTAATAAAAAATTTTATAAAAAAGAAAGAAAATATGGATAAGTAACTTTTATCGTTTGTGTTATTTTAATTTTTTGTTTCGTATTTAATAATCAGTACATACTTCTTTGCTTTTGCTTAAAATTCCACGCGAAATAAGTGCAGCTTACATTATTTCGCAGTTGTAAAAAAATGTTGCCAGAAACATTTCGGAACTTTTTCACAAAATGAACAGAGTACAGTTCTATCAACATTATTTCATAGATATTCCGCACAAGCTTTTTTCATATGCGTTTTGACAGTATTTTACATGAAATGTTGAACAGAGTACCAGGCTTTAGAGATGTGTGCTGTATTTTATTAACATTATCGATAAATAGTCAACGGCGTCATAATACTCTTACAAAATAACAATTTAACATAGAATTGATGTTGTCTTTGATAAGAATTTCTGTTGCCTCAAAAATTGCCGTTGTTATTGCCTACGCCAAATAGAATAAGGGCGATTATTAACTTGTTCTTCTAAATTTTACAAAGATAATAAAGTTTTTTTTTTTGCTTGTTAAAAAGTTAAGTTAAATTGAAGCCGCACTGTTATTTTTACAACTTTTTATTACTTTTAGCCAGATTTTGTTTTTATTATACTGTCTGGCTGCGTTAATTCTTTTATTTGTGGTAACTTGTTGCTTCTTTATTTTATTGTACATTTTTGGTTGTTGTTTTTTTTAATGTTTTGACGTATGTCATTAAAAATTTAGCATGTTTTTTTGGTTTTATTATGTATTAAATTTTTTTTATTATTAATGTCATCATTTTTACTCACATGTGGATTTTTAATAACAAGATTAAAAAAAAAAAACAAGAGAGAAGGATAAAATAAAACGACGTACACTTATAAAACACAAAGAAAATATTTTACTATTATAAATTTAAAAACAATATTGAAAATTGAAGTTAAGCTAGGTGACATAATAAACCGATTTGGATCGTTTTCAATGCCAAATCTTTCACCCAATAGTTACATTTACCAAATTTCATATTTTTATTATGACCTCTCTGTATAATAAAGGCTCTATCGTGCTTTCAACAGACGGACATGGCTATATCGTCTAAGAAGTTCACGAGGATTTAGAATATTTATATACATACGTATGTACTTCTAGGTCTCCGATAATAATTTTGATGATAAACAAATAAAACGTCAAAATCAAAAATTTGCTGTTGGATATAAAAATACTCGTAAGTAAATAAAACAAAATAAAGAATGGAACCTCCTAGCGGACATAGTTATATAAGGTTCCTCCAAAGTGCTTAGGATAGGCGACATGAGTACCAAACCTCCTATTCTAACCTCACTCATATCTCCAAAACTAAAAGGGACAGACAAAAATTTAATACAAATCGCTGTTCTTTAGAAAAATAAGCGGACAGGTGTCTGTTACTTTTTTGAAATTCGTCCCTTTAAGGGAGTAAACGGGTAAAACCTGAATGTTGGTACTTTTTTGTCACCCCGTCTATCTTTAAAGCTAATAAACGTAAAAATAATATCACATTCGAAGCTTATCTAAAAAATTTCAATACAAATTTGGTACTTTTTAGAAATTCGAACGTTTAAGAGGTAAATTGTTGGTACTTTTTTTACAAGGTATTTTTCTCTATTCTTTGGCATATACGTATTAAATGGGCTGCCACTACAATATTTTTTTTTTTTTTCAATTCCCTATGCTAATCCCCGCGAAGCTTGACGCTTGTCTGCAGGAAGAAACCAGAGTCTCTGGCGGGAATCGAACCCGCAACCCCGGGGTTGATAGACTAGCTCACTACTAGCTAGCCTACCGGGCGAGTTCAAAAGCACCAAAAAGAAGAAATACGGAAAATTAAATTTCTTTCTTTAGATTTTTGATTCTACAACTGGTACTTTTGTAAATTATCTTAAATATTGGATCCTGACTGATAAGACTCTATGGGGAAACTTTTTTGGTCTTTAACTGGTACTTTTTGAATTTCCTTTAGTGTTGGACTTAAAACATAAAATTAAACATGCGAGGTCCTGAGTCGATGCGAATATGTAACAGGGCTTTTTGGTCCTTTTTTGTTCTTTAACTAGTACTTTTTTTAATTTTCATTAGTATTGGACCTATGAACATCAAATTAAACATGCAATGTCTTGAGTGAGTACGATTCTGTAAGAGGTGCTTTTTAGTACTTTTTTGTTCTTTAACTGGTACTTTTTGAATTTCCGTTAATATTGGACGTAGAAACCTCAAATAAAACATGCAAGGTCCTGAGTGAATGAGAATCTGTAAGAGGGATTTTTTTGGTATTTTGTATTTTTCTAACTGGTACTAAGAATCAGCGCCGTTTTCGAAAAGATCTATTAAAGTATTCGTTTCCATACTTAAAAGAAAAAGAAAGCCATTTTAACATGAGTATACTGTTTACCCTTCATTCCGCATCTAGTCTATCTCTCCTCTCGACTGAATGCGAAAGCGACCACGAGGGGACTTACTGAGGATTACTGCCACTCCAAAAATATCTAACCAATTTTGATGAAATTTAATTAGATAGCTTAGCGTATTTAAAACACACAGGGTTTATATGTTTTTCAAAATATGAAGGCAATTTCGATACCCTGTAGTAAGTTGCAAAAAACACTAACTATAAATTAACTTTTTTTTAAATGACTACAAATTGGTTTAAATCTCATGCAGATATCAACCAAAAAGGCACACGTAAAACACAAATAATAGCAAAATAAGTAAAACAAGCATGCCATGAAGTCAAATGAAAAAATATATACAAACATTTTAAAATAATTAAAAATTAAATCAATACAAATCTGTTTATGTACTAGCAATTATGTGGCTTATTTATTTCAGGACTACTATAGATCATCATTTTGGGCAGTTTAATGCAAAATTTTCATAAATAATTGTTTCTATATCAAAATATGTATATAAAGATATACATATGTATGTATGCATGTTCATATGTACATATATTTTTTTGACAAAAATTATTTAAAATTTAAATAATGTATTATAAACTGACAATACTTTTAATTAATTACAAATAGGTTGTAAAATAAGTAGTTAGTAGTCAGTTAAAAAGCCATGCAAAGATGGCCAATTGACTACTGCCTATGACATGCCTATGTTAAAATAGTGAGTCGTCGACAAGGAAAAAAGTCACTTAATCAACTAGTTGTGGTTATAAAAAAACCAGTTTCAAGTTAGTTATAAATGTGTTTGACTTCCTACAGGGTATTAATGAAATTTTAAACATATGTATGTAGATCGATCACACACAAACAAAACATACAGGTCTTATATGTCTTTATACCCAGCTTTTTTGAAATTTTTGATCATATTCCAGTCTTTTTTGACTATTCAGCGCGATTAAAATACCAGAATATGCGCTAATTTTCTGATCGTAAATGATACTTTTGTCGGGAGAAAATGGTACCCTACCCGCGACTCCTCTTGAAAAGTCATATATGATTCGTTTTTTATTAGTTTAAAGACATTTTCGACTCTTTTTTTTAATAGTTTTTGGTATTGAATTTTAAATCGAACACCTTTAAATCATAAGCGCGGATCATTTTTGTGTCGATTTTAAAGCGTGCAAGTGATAATTCAGTTTTTAATCACCAAAAGTACTCAAAAAAGACTCATATCGATGATTTTTGAAAAAACGATTTTCCAAATGCTAAATGCTAGCAGGGTAGTAAGTAAATCAAAAATTCATTCTGGACGGAAACGCCGCGGTAACGGCTAGTCTCTGATAAAAGTATATTAAATTAAAATTTTTTTCATTACGATAGTTTTCTTAAAAATCGTTGTTTTGAATAGAAAACTAATTCCTGAGATATGTTTTTTTTTATACAAACATTTTTTAATATCATTTATATTAAGCTATTAGCAATGATTCTTTTCTACAAAGAATTATCTCTGATGGTTGCTTTTTTAATAGAAGACTTATCACTGGTAATTGCTTTGAAGTTTTCTATAGAAATCTTATAATTTATAATGATTTTCTATAAATTTCCTAACCCTGAACGTTGATTTCTACAGAAAACTTAATTGTTTCCGAAGGAAAACTTAGCACTGGTGATTGTTTTCTAGACCGGGTCGACCTCCATACAAAAAAAAAAAAGTTGTGCCAGTCACCCCCTAGAATGAAAGATATGTCAATGCAGTTTCTAAAACAGGAAAAATTTTTTTTTGCCACGCCCCAAAATACAGCACTTTTGGTTTTTTATATGTAGCGCTGCCATTTAAAGTCCGATCTCATCATATCGCATATCGTTGTTCATGGCTTGATAGTAGCTTCATTTTTGTCTTTGGTGACTTTTTAATCCGACCTGAAATTCTGGGCGCCACTTATGCCATCTCGGATCCTTCCCCCAAATGTCCAATTTTTTTGACGGTCCAAGAAAGTCCTTATAAAACTACGTTTGTATAGATTTTAATATGCTCACTTTTATGACACGCCTCCAAATTTAGCCCCTTTTTTCTTTTTCACCTACATACTACATTAAACCAAGTAGAAGCCAATACAAACCAAACAAAATTTCATCAGTCACGCCCTAGAATAAAATGTATATTTATTAAGTTTTAAGAACTTTAAAAAAAATTTTTGCCACGCCCTAAATTACAGCCCTTTTTGTTTTAGACATATAGCAAAATAAAAATTCTGTAAAAGCCTCCATTTTTTTAATGGCTCCCTAGCCATTATCAATCTCGTACAAAACTCTGTAAGTAACGCGCAATTTTTGTTTAATTATTCAATAATCCTAGGATTTCAGCTGAAAACCACTCTCTATGGCTTGTTATTTCAATTTTTAAAAACTGTTTCTTAGCCTTTGGTTTTTTTTAACTAAACGGTGTTTTCAAGTGGACTACTCATATTTTAATGAAAGTGAGACGGATGAATTTTTTGACAAGCTTTCTCCATCTGAACTACTAGCGTTTTTTTTTTTGTCAGTTTTCATATTTTGTGCCATTTTTTTTGCTGGACTGTGAAACTCATCTGGCAATGTTTTTCCGTATTTTTTTATTTATTTAAATACTACAAATTAAAATTGATACAGAGTTCAAACAAGAACTAAAAAAATATAAAGAAACTGCAGAATTCTAAAAATTAAAAAAAAAAAAAAAAAAAAAATTTAAATGCATAAAACTGAATGCCTCAAAACATGTATGCGATAAATTATAAATTGGGCAGTCGGTGTATATAAATCTTAGCTAGACTCAAGGTGACTCAAATTGGAGCATGGCGAGTATATTAAAAGCTAGATATACTAAGTTTTAGAGGGACTTTCTTAGCACGTGAAAAAATTAGACATCAGAGGGGAAGGATCCGAGATATCATAATTGCCATCTAGAATTTTAAGTTAGTTTAAAAAAGCATTAAATACGAAAATAAATACACATTCTAGCCATTAACAATGATATACGATACAATGAAATTGGACTTTATTTGACGATGCTGTATATATTAAACAAAAAGGGCAGTAATTTAGGGCTTGGCAAAAACAATTTTTTTAAAGTTCCTAAAACTTACTAAATATACCTTTTATTTTAGGGCGTGACTGATGAACATTTTTGTATTGGCTTCTACTTGGTTTAATGTAGTATGTGTTTGAAAAAGAAAAAAGGGCCTTAATTTGGAGGCGTGTCATGAAAGTGAGCATATTAAAATGTATACATACGTAGCTTTATAAAGACTTTCTTGGACCGTCAAAAAAATTGGACATTTGGGGGAAGGTTCCGAGATGGCATGAGTGGTGCCCAGAATTTCAGGTCGGATTGAAAAGTCACCAAAGACAAAACTGAAGCCACTATCAAGCCATGAACAACGATATGCGATATGATGAGATCGGACTTTAAATGGCAGCGCTACATATAAAATACCAAAAGTGCTGTATTTTGGGGCGTGGCAAAAAAAAATTGTTTACTGTTTTAGAAACTTCATTGACATATCTTTCATTCTAGGGGGTGACTGTCACAACTTTTTTTTTCGACCCACCCTATTGTTTTCTATAGAAAACTTGTCACTATTAATTGTCTTTAATAGAAAACTTGTCATTCAATCGTTTTCTAAAGAAAACTCAGTGACTTCTTTTTTATAGAAAACTTGTCAGTGTTTTCGTTTTTTATAGAAACCTTGTCAGTATTTATTGTTTTCTATAGAAAACTTTTAACTGTTAATTGTTTTTCAAAAAAGATTTTACTTGCAATTGTTTTCTATAGAAAAACTTTTTTGTAAAAAACAATCACCAGTTTTTTTAAAAAACTTTTTACTCTGTGATTGTGTTCTATAAAAAATTTTTACTGTTAATTGTTTTTCATAAAAAATTTTACTTGCAATTGTTTTCTATAGAAAGTTTTTCACTGGTGATTATTTTTTATAAAAAACTTTTCACTGGTGATTGTTTTCTATTGAAAACTTGCCATTATTATCCAATTGTTTGCTAAAATAAATTTGTCACTGTTAAATTTTTTCAATAGAAAACTTTTCACTCTTTCAGGTTTTTATAGAAAACTTGTTACACTTTATTGTTTTCTATAAAAAACTTTTAACTGGTGATTGGTTTCTATAGAAAATTTTTCACTGGTGATTGCTTTTTATAAAAAATGTTTCACTGGTGATAGTTTTTTATAAAAAAAAACTTTGCACAAGTGATTGTTTTCTAATGAAAACGTATGACTGGAGGTTGTATTCTATAGAAAACATGTCGCCGATGATAGCTTTCTAAAAAAAGCTTTAAGCAACGATTATTTTCTACAGAAAAACTATCGCTAGTGATTGTCTTGAAGTTTGCTATCTTTAACTTATCATTTGACGTTTTTACTAAAGAAAACTTAATTGTTTTTGAATGAAAAGTGATCACTGGTGATTGTTTTTGAATGAAAACTTATCACTGGTGATTGGCTTCCATAGAAAACTTGTAACTGTTGTTGTTTTTAGAGAAAACTTATTGTTTTCTATAAAAACACATTTCAAATCTGTAGAAAACTTATTACTGCTTACACTTTTCTGTGTAAATAACTGATTCCTGTGGCCGTATTCTTTAATTCGCTTAAGCTGAATCTCTATCGCTAAAAATCTATAAAGTGGATTTTGCGATTTTTGGCTACGAATCGATACTGTAACGTGCATTGCTAAATTCGGCAATGCCATAACAATTTAATTCGCCGCAATTTTAGCTGTTAATGTCATTGCTAAAAGGTTATTCTCTAAGGCTTTTTAGCGATCGAGATTTAGCATAAGCTAAGCGAATTACGGAATACGGGTGCTGATGAGAATTTCCATTAGAAAACTAATCATTTATGTTAGTGTTATAAAGAATATTTTTCACAGAAAATTTTTTTTTATTCTAAAATACTGTCAAATAACTTTAAAAGCTTTATTTTAAATATTTTTTTAATTTATTTTTAAGTGTGGGTTTTTGTCAATTCAGTTAAATTTGTTTACTAATTTTTTTTCTTCTTTTACTTCAATTTCAGTGTCAAAAATCATTTTTAAAGTTTAACAAAACAAAAAAAAAAAAAAAAAAACGCAAATAAATCATCAAAGTCAATGTACCATTTTGGCCAAGCGTTAAGTCTATAATCAAGGTAAGATATTTTTATTTTTTATTTGTAAATGTTTAAGCTGTTGTCACATACAAGTACAAAGAAATCTAAGAAATTTGTGTTTATGAATTTCTTTGTTCAATCAAATGATTCATTTCCAAGTGTAAAAAAGCCGGTAAATAAAATTTTAAAAACAGTTTGTTGACACGTTTTTTTGAGCGACTATTTGAGAAAATAAATAAAATATTTGCATTTTAACGAATTTTTTTTTTTTTTTTTTAGAAAAATGCAAAAATATTAAACAAACAAAAGATTTATTTGAAATGTATAATTGCCAACACATTTTGCAAAAAAAATGACGTAAATTGTGAGTTTTTTCCAAAACGTGTTTAACATTTAAAGTTTTTATGTTCTTAAAAGTTCCGCTCGTAACTTTTTTTTATCGGGTGTTTTGTTTAGAGGTGAAGAACTTTACATTAAAATTCGGGCATGTCACTGCCGCGGCTAGCAAGTAAGCTTGAAGATAAATTTGCATACACACTTTGCAACAAATCAGGGGCCAAATTACGGCATTCGGTATCGATCGACATTTCAGTTAAATTGTATTGTAATTTCAATCGCTATCGACTGTCATAATTTGGACGCAGGCTTTATTTCGACCGCAAATTTTTTATCGTTTTTAGTTTATATGCATACACTTTAGACTAAACAGGATCCCCAGATAAAATAATCCAATGGCGACAACTAACATGAAGGGGGCCAGTTAACAGGTCCATTTAGCAAAGTTATTGGTTCACTAAAAGTTTCTCTCAGTAAATTAATTGCACCACGCGCTGCTAAACCACAAGGGTACAATACTAGTGCCTTGCAAATTGGGCACAAAAAAGTTAGTAAGCAAGTCTCTAACCGTTTTCAGTGTTGACTGTAACGTTGCGAAGACAAATGGATCAATAAATCTCTTCAAGATAAGTTGTTAAACCAACCTTAAAGCATCTTAAAACTGTCAAATCATCTGTCACATACGACAGTGCTGTAAATTTTAAGTTTTTCGTCTCTTTAAAATAACACCCGATATATTGATTTATGATTTTTTTCCACTTTTTGAAATTTGTAACGTATTTTATTGTTCTTGATTGGTAAACCACAAGAAATGCGATTTTTTTTGAGGCACACCTCTTTTTATTTTTTCCGTTGTCATTTTTGTTTATAAGATATTAAAAGTTTATGGCTTAAGTATGACTTTATAACTCTAAAGGGGATTGCAATTAATTTTTTTTTTCAATTTTTTTTTATAACTTATTAGTTCATATTTATTTGTATTGGACATAAGGAAGCTTAAGTCATAAATTGTTTAAAGATCATATTAATTTTTAATTAAACCTGTTTTTTTTTGAAAAGGCCAATTTTTTTTTAAACTAAGAACACATATGAACGTAGGACGTAACGCCGTAAATTTTGAGAAAATTACAAAATTTATTTTAGATGTTAAACTTTTCAAACTTTGTACAAGAAAACGTAGCAAAACTCCCTCGTTTAAGGCGACCGTACACGACATGTTTTTGTCATCTAACATGTCAAATTTCTAACTGCAAAATACATATATGTCGTGTGTTACATCTTAAACTTTGCTTCTGTAAAAGTCAGATGCAAAGTCATCTGACAACATTTCAATTAGAGCATGCTCTATTTTCTTCTGACATGCCATCGGACATCAGGCTGAAGTTAATATTTTACAATACCGAAATATGTATGATCATCCCGCTATTGAATAGAATTTATGTTAATATATATATAACAATTTAGAGTGCTATATTCGGCTGTGCCGAATCTTTGATACCCTCCACCGACAGTTCGAATGATTAAGGAGTAATATTTGTATGATGCTATTATTATCTTATGGCTAATTTTCAGGATTGATTTTAAAACACATTTATTTTTAAAATCGTTTTAAATACAAAATTCTCTTCATTACTAAAAACTGAAGTGAAACTTAAGTCACCGATGTGGTACACTTAATTTCAACTTAAGTTTCCATTGTAATATTTTAGCAAGGTGACCTCAATATCACAAGAATACAACAACAGGCAAAGCATTAACAGTCAGCTGTTTTTTCAGACCACCATGTAAATAAATACACTATTTTATGTTTTTTTTTTTGTATTTAGTAGTGCTACCATACTTTTAACTTCATTAAATAAGACTTTTCAAATAAAACTCAAAAAACCAATCTGTTTTAAATACGATTTAAGTTTGTTATGAAAATTAACTTAATATTGATTTAAATACTATCCTGAAAATTGGGCATTAAACTGTGACGATTTGTTATTAATTATGGTTTTAGGCGACTAAACTGTTTTCCGGTAGTAGGGTTTATATGGGGCCTAGGGTAAATTATGGACCGATCATCACGAAATTTCACAGCGTCATTTCTAGTCCTTTAAAACTGTGACGTACCAATTTCTGTTATGCTAGCATTATTAATTATGGTTTTAGGTGTACTAAACTGTTTTCCGGGAGTAGGGTTTCTATGTGGCGTAGGATAAATTATGTACCAATCGTCACGAAATTTCACAGTGTTATTTCTAGTCCTAAAAAACTGTGACGTACCAAATTTTGGTACGCTAGCGTTATTTTTACGATTTAAGGCGTACTAAACTGTTTTCCGGGAGTAGTGTTTATATGGGGCTTAGGGTAAATTATGGACGGATCTTCACGAAATTTAACAGCGTGGTTTCCAGTCAAAAATCTTATCTTATGCCGTGCCTTGTTCCAGCATTTATGTTATTTTTTGTAACAAAATTATCAATTTTTTTAGGTGGTGGTTCCACATTTTGATTCATAGCTCTGGTCCTACTGAACCGATTATGCTGGATTTCAATTCCAAACTGCTTAGGATAACTACAAGCAATTTGGCCCCAAGTTTGTTCATTTCTTTTGAGTTGTTCGAAAGTGAGCGAGTTTTCAACAGACGGACAGATTGACGGACATATCTAAATCGACTTAAAATTACTCAAGGACCCAGAATATATATACTTTATGGGGTCTGAGATGAATAATAAAAAAGTTTCACACGGAATGACAAACTTAATATACCCTCTTCACAACAAATTGTGGTGGAGGGTATAAAAACCGTTTCATTATGATATCCTAAATTGGTATCTTTGAATTAAAAGAAAAGTATGTTAAGATGCCTTAATTATTTTACGGCGTAAATAAAAATTTTCGTGGCGGCATTTTTGTTTTGGTTTTTGCAACAACTATGGGAAAAAACAGAGACAATGTCAGAAGCAAATTACATGTACGTTTGTGACCGAATATTATAAACCTTCTGTTAAACAGACATGCACAATTACATGTGACTTGAAAAGTTGACAAGTCAGATGTAAAAAACATGTCGTCTACATGCACCTTTACTAAGATTTTTTTATACTTTTGCGTATACTCGCTCTTAAACTCGAAATATACAGCCGTGACACAGATACCGTTCGGATTGCTGTCAATTCCGTATTTAATGCTTTAGATTCCAATCGTTTTCATCAATCTGAAAAATTTTGCTTAAGCGATTTTTATTTAACCAATAATCATTATTTATCACTGAGTAACAGTGATGGAAAATTGAAAAATGTAGATGGTACTGACCACCAAGCAAAAGAGTACTTTTTCCATTACGGTAATTTTTTCCATCAAAATTTTTTTTGGAAAATACATATATTTTTTCAATTAAAATATACCAAAAAGCATATTTTTGATAAGAATACATTTTGTCTAGGCAATTTTGTCAGAAATGCTGTGGAGTCGGTGTTTTAGAGTCGGAGTTGAGGTTTTTGTACCGGAGTCGAAGTACCCACAAAAAATTCGTGAATCTGACTCCAAAATTTTTTGGCATAAAAAATTTAGACAAATATTCCAATAATTTCCAAAATGAAAATATGTACTTCGAAATTGGCGATGCAATATTTAAAATATTGGTTCGAAATTTTTACTGAATCCTTTTCTTGCTATATTTAAACATTTAAAAGGAACTGCATTAAACAAAAGAGTTTAAAGTCAAATTAGGACCAATCTCATATACATTTAGCATTAAGGTTAGAATAGGAGTCGGAGTTGGAATTTCAGCGGTTGGAGTCGGAGTTAATATTTTTTGCATTACGACTTCACAGCCCTGGTTGTCAATGTTAAAAAATTTTAACGCTAAATTTCTAATCAAAGAAGCGTAACAAGAAAAGATACCTAAAACGGACGTGGGGGTACCGTGGTATTTCTGAAAGGAAAAAGTACTGAAAATAGTACCATAGTACTGAATTTTCCATCACTGCTGTATAATATAGCAACAAATTCACTTAGCAAAACAAAAATCTGCTGTTAAAAACAATTTTTGTACAAAAAGATTTACATTTGAGTTTTTAATCATGTATAAAAAAGTGATAAACTTAAAAATTTTTTAAATATAAAAAGAAAATACGCCGGGCGTATGAATAATTGCTGCACTGGAAGAAACTTTTAAATTGTAATTGTTTATAATTTTATTTTGTTCTTTTCAGTTTTCTTTTGTTTTGTGTGTTCCCGGTATGTAAATTTTGGAAAATATGACAAAAAAAAAAAAAAAGAGATATTCCAATGCTTCGTAAATCCATTACGAAAATTTTGTTTTTTGTAAAGAGTTTTGAATATTTGTAAATTAAAGCGCTAAAAATTATTTTAAATATACTTCTTGTCAAAAATAAATAAAGAAAACATATTTGGTTATTGATATAAAGTATATCGTTACCTAAAACGCAAATTAAAAATCGACTTTTTTATTGATTTCGATGTATTGCATCAACACAAATATCCACAAAAAAAATTTGGAATCTAGTAAGCGATTTAAATAACAAAAAAAAAAAAAAACGACCCTATCTACAAAAGATTTTATGATAAACGCTAAATGACCTAACTTACAGTTTGCATATATGCAACATTGTCAATTGTCAAAGCTGCTGGTAGTTTTTACAAGAAAAATAAATTATAAACCGTTTAAAGCGATTTATCAAATGATCATTTTAAATAGTATTTTGCTTCTCCTGCAAAATGTTAGATAGGGCCTTTTGCGTATAAGGTGACGATATAATAATAGTTATTTGACCTTTAAGATGCAAAACACTACCATTCCGTTCATGAAAACAAAAATTATTTCATTCCAGAAAAACTTTTTCGTAAGTCATTTTCTGAAGCACCAAAATACGGAATGATTTTCGTTTTCGAACGGAATTGCACTCTGTGACAAGGTTAATAACAGTTTGCAACAAGAAAAAATTCCCTGAATAATCACTATATTTTTGTGATCCGCTATAGTCTGCAAAAATCATCATTATTTAAAATTCTATGGTAAGTTTTTATTTGAATTTTTTTTTCTAAAATTTGAGATTTTTGAAGAGGCTGCTTGCTCTATACAACTTGTCGTAACTTTGGAACGACGTCCTTCAATTTTGTTATAAAATACGTCAAAAAATTTTAATTACACCAGATTTAAGTCTTTCAAATATTATTTTTTGATTAAGCCATTAGTTTTGGAGTTTTCGCACAGAAAAAAATTACGACAAATCAATTGTCATTTTGAATACCATATTTGTCAAAACAATTAACTTTTTAATTGAAAAGGCACCAACAACTGAATTTGTAAATACAATAAACTATTTTGTTAATAAAAATTGTTAAAATTCACAAGTGGAAAACAATTTTTTTTTGTTCAATCATACAATTTTTGAATTCAAAAAATTCATAAAAAATTTAAATCAACAAATACTTCCCAGTTTTGGTACTAAATCGTAAAGTTGCATCTTTTAAAAATAAAATAAATTTTATTTCATGAAAATCCACGGACAAATTCCTGTTTTATTCCCGAAAAACTAAAAGTACCTAGTTTTGACCCTTTTTATCGCAAATTTGTGTCGAGCAATATGTTGCAAACATAAACATATAAACTATGTTGCTCAATACAAATTTGAAAGACTTAAATCTGGTGTAATTTCAAATTGTTTGTCCTATTGCATAACAAAATCAAGGGCGTCGTTCCAAAGTTACAACGAGAGCCTCTTAGAAAAAAAAAAAAAATTAAAAAAACCTTACCGTAGAATTTTAAATAATGATGATTTTTGCAGTTAGGTGACTATAGCGGATCAAAAAAATATAGTGGTTGTTCAGGGGAAAAAACTTCCCATTTGTTACATAGTGTAATCTTACTGAAAAGCTTATAACAAAATTTTCAAAATTTGTTTTTGTTTTATATGTTAGTTAGGCGAAAGAGTCTTGCGCTCATGTTCTACAAACAGGCAGCTAGTTTTGCTTTTAGTCTTAGATTATCTTCTTATATGCACTCGTATACCCGTATATTTATAATTAGTCTTAAGCGGCCCATACACTTGCAATATTATTGTATAGGATATCCGCCATATTATTTCCATTTTGTCCTATATTATGCAATAAGTCGCACAATAGTTTCATTCATTTAATAAAAAAATGAACATAACCTATAGGAATGCCAGATTTGATGAGTTATCGTCATCTTGACGATTTTTTGTTCCGATATTAACAAAGTGACGTTTTGATGATTTTTGCTAAAAAGGTGACGAAAGCAAAAACAAAATCAAAAATATTTTATAATTTTGTTGTTACTTTCTATAGAAATTCATCTTGAATTTTCTATTTTGTGGCGTTGAAAATTGAAAAAAAAAATAATATGAATGTCTGTAGAAAGCAACAACACATTTATAAAATATTTTTGATTTTGTTTTTGCTTTTAATGAAATTGTTGGCGTTGCGTTTTACACTTAGTCTTCGAAATAAGATAATTGTAAATATTTTTATATGTTTGTTTATTAGAAAAAAGATATCTTTAGAAACAAGGGTTAAATTTTTATATTTATCCCAATTGTGAAAATTGTCCTCGAAATTGTTTGTCTCTTCCCTAAAAATTGTATTTGATATTCTCATCTTATATGGACACTTTTGTGCCAAAACCATTATTCCGGCAAGAAAGAAATTTGTTTGTCTCCCAGTAAAAACTTTTTCAAAATGGATAGCTTCTTTCACTCGTTATTTAGTAGCTTTTTTCCATAAGAACTTCGATAACTACTTTTTTCTGGATGTATTTAGATAAAAAAAATGACTTACTTTTGAATTTGTTCATTTTGGCACAAGCCTTGTAAAATTCATTAGTTTTTCAGTAGAATTGTATGTAGTGCTTTTATGTGTTTCTGATTACTTAACATATTATTTTGTAGGCGAAGATTTTACTGGGTCTTTAACCCGTTTATTTATGAACCGATTTTTTTAATTTTAACTACTAGGTATTCTACTAAGTCTATTTCAGGTAAAAAAGAAAAAGATTAAAGGAATAGGTAAATTAAAGATTAATATCTCAGCCATTTGTAAACCGATATTGTTAAATTTCAATAATATACTATTTCGGACTACATACGATATAAATATAAAACAACGTTGTCACTATCAATTCCATAAAAACCCAGAATATTTATAATACTGTTATCAAAGCTTATTTAATTTAAAAATTTTCCATTTTGATCTCGGTTTTTGTAAATATGTATATACATATCTATTTTAAATAAGGATGTATGTTTTTTTTTAATTTTATTAAGCTTGGTTTCTTTTTGCTTTTGTAAAAATATTTATTTTATTTTTTGTTTAAAATGATATTTTCTCATGCCTTTGTGTAACTTCTCCAGAGAAAAATAACAATTTTAAATTGTTATCGGATTAAAGAAAATAAATAACTTTAAAAAAATGATCCTCCAGCTTAACAAAATAAATATATAAATTATTAAATACCCATGAACTTTAACTATGTTTTTGTTTGATTATTTTATAATAAAAGTCGAAACAAATTTGTTTAAAATTGATTTTAAATTGCACGATTCTTAAAACAAAATAGACGATCTTTTTTATTTTTTCTCAGGAAATTGACGATTTTGACACAAATTTATCTGGCAACACTGATTAAAACCAAAACAAGAAAAGGCTAAAAAAAAATTAATATAAAAAAATATAACAATTGTTTTTTGTTTATTTTCATCATATAAATTATGCATTCATCATTTATATTCCTTCTATTTTTTTATTTATTTTAAAAAAATAGTATATTTCTCGCCACCAATTCCAAATGTGACTTATTTTGACAGTTGTTGGAAGAAACTTTTCGAAAAATATTGTTATAGAAACACTTTTTCTCGCATCCTTCCAATAATTGCTGGAAAATTATTTAAATGACACAAAAAAAAGATACAGAAACACTTGTGTGAGAAAAACCATTTTTTGTTTCATTTCACTCTATTTTTGTTGCAATTCCCAAGTTTCATGCGAAAAGTTTTACGATGTGAGAAATACAGAAACGGGCTACAGCATTGTACAATGTTGCAAACACATTTCACTTTCTTTTCGTTGTGCAATAAAAATCAAAAGTCTTGATTTTTGCCAATATATTGTGTCACCTTCCAATATCACATACACATTGGCGATATTATTGTACAATGCGTGAAATTGAACAATTTTATTGCAAGTGTATGAGCCGCTTTACACACGAAAAATGTTTTAAATTCTATAGAATTTTCGTACTTCTGGCAACTCTGATCATGGCAATTTTGCTTTCAAATTCTCCCACTTGATTACTTCTTTCAAGATTAACTTGTTGTTTTTTCTATTATGATTAATCTTTTTCTGCTCCATTTGCCTTCTATTTAACTTGACGTGCTTTTTTCAATTTTTATCTCCTTAAACTTTTAGCATTTCACTGTTGATTTGACTTAACTTTGTTAATAATGCCATGAGTAAAATGTATTTCTGTTTGACATTTTAAAACTAAAACTAAAACCGGAAATAAGTTTTCTGATATTAAAGTAAAATGCTTATGATGTCACAAATGTTTTGTAGTTTATAAATTTCGATATTTACAAAAGTTCTTAGGAAATCCACAAAACTAGTTTTACTACATACGTGTTTTTCCATTCATTTTTCATGTTTAAAAAAATTCAAACAAAAATTAGTTTTCCTCCAAAACATGTCGAAAATTGTCAGTAAAATATTGCATTGCTTCTAAGATACAACTCTGCGTTATCCATTAATGGTCTTCAGACAACTCTGCGTTATCCATTAATGGTGATCAGGGTTGATAAAGTTGATACAATTGTACTTTTTTTGGTACAATTCAAAACTAAAAAGTACGATGGTACCCCCGTGACTCATTTGGTACTATTTCCAAACTTTTCAAACCAATTTCTAATTGATATTAAATGGCAACTCGTACTTACTGTCCAATTAATATAAGCGGAGTAAAGTGTTTGGTGCAAATAGTCTTGCAAAAATGCAAAATGTCGTAGCTATTTTTTGTTGTTAGTTAACAAAACAGATATGATAGTTTGCTCTTTTGCAAGACCATTTGCACCGAACACTGAACTTCGCTATTGTGAATAGATTTTTGCACTTCTTCATTGGACGATTGCTTATGCTACATTCTGAATGCAGTATCAGCGGCAGCATTATTAATTTAATCCGAATTATTTTGAAGGAGATTTTGCAAGCGCTAAATTAAATATTATTATAATCGGACTTTCTAATCCTTTTCTGTTTCTGCAGTACATATTGAAAATTGTAAACACAACAAATTTGGACATGACATCCGAAGATGCTCGTATGCACATATTTTAAGAACGCTTAAAAATTTTATTTTCGTTTAAAACTCGATGTGGCATTTTGAAAAATATTCGTCAATTTTCCACAAAAAAGACGATCAATTCTAAAAAGTGTACGAAAACGCTCTCTGGCAGCAATCAAAAATAAAAATAATGTCTTTCTTGACCCTAAAAATCGCATGTTACAGGTCTGGCTAGACCAACTACAATTTGTTTGCCTCTATTCTTGAATATTTTGAAAAATCCGGGGCTCGAAATTCCTTTTTGACCTATGGTTTCTTGGAATGACGTATATAACAAGAATCGCGATGTGCTTTTGACGCAATTGTTATGTATAATTAATGATCATGTATTTTTAGAATTGGTTTTTGTTTTCAATGTAATTATTCGAAAGAAAGAATTCTTACGCACATTGGAAATAGGCAGTAAGACGTTTATATCAAAAAGTTCATATAAATTTCCTGAAAATAAAAATGATGTTCTTATTAGCTCAGAACAACTTCGCACTACTAGTAATCATCGGTTTAGGTGGATTGTATGTTGAAACGTCCTTAAAGTCCTTAAAAAGCTGCTATTGTATTAATATTGAGTCGCTTACGACCCAGCGGGAAAAAGAAGGAGTACGGAGGCCTTCTAGAAGGCCTCTGTACCCATTCTTTTGGATGAACAAGGCCTGCTCGCTCCATTCCATACTCATATCTTTTTTACACGCGTTGTCATTTCGGAGAAGGCCTTCCGCTTTCCTTTCTTTCGCCGGAGCATTCAAATAAATGGCTCTTAGAAGGCTTTCCAGAGAATGACTGTCAAAAGGCCTTAGAAAAAAGGTTATCTTGAAGATTTTTTAAGAAAGGTATGTTAAGAGGCCTTTCAATTAATGGCTCTTAAAAGGCCTTTCAGACAATCCTTGTACAACATTTAGCTTAACATAATCTTAAATGAAATGAGGTTTATTTCATTGAAATTGGTGCACAACTTTTGATTTTATTTACAATTTACTGAGAAAACTGAATATCGATTTTCATACAAAAATTACATTTTAAATATGTGTGTGTCATGAACTTTTTTCCTTTATGTATGGGAATCTATATCCAGTTTTCTCAGTAAATTGTGAATCAAAAGTTGTGCACCGATTTCAATAAAACAACCCTCATTTCACTTGAAATTATGTTAAGATAAATGTTTTTAGACCAAAACTGGGATTTTTGTCGCGTCTTTATTTTAAAAACAATGTAAGCATGGCTTAAAAATAATATTGTTGCCGAGTTTCGGATTTTTTTTAACTGAATATGGTACACCGTTTTCAAGTTATTCCAATATATGAAGTGAAAGTGCCTTCATTTTGGACATAACGGTATATCTCGCAAACTAGAGCTGAAAGAGAAAAATGGTGACTCAATTTGAAATCAGCATCCTCAAATTATTAAAAATTTGCAATCAAATTTCAGAGCGCAAACTTACTGCAATAGATAACATTTTCATTATTTTCATTTAATTTGTTTACTTTTTGTTGGCTTATCTTTTTTGCACAAGTACATATCTTCCTTAATGGACAAAACTCAACTAAAACGATTTACATTATTGTTTTTATTTGTATTATAATATGTACCAACTATGTTACTTTGTTTTTATAACGGGATCTGAATTCTTTCGATTTGGCGAAAAAAAACAAAACAAAAAATGTTACTCCTTCTTTTCTTGCTTCTCATAGAAGCGAGTGTGGAAGGTGTATCTTATCTTTTATACCAAAGAGCCGAGGCCTTCTATGAGGCATTCTTTATCAGTTACATAAGAAAGTAATTAAATCAAAAACATTTTTAATCAGGCCTTTAAAAAGGTTAGAAGGTCTTCTGAGTTTTACCGCTGGGGATGATCAGTCTTACGAAGTTTTAGTTGGATAAAAATTCTCTCCACACATGCATTCGAAAAAGGAAGTACAAATGTTAAACAAACTACTTTTTTCAAATGTTTAAACATGGGCTTATTAAGAAAATTTTTTATATTAAACACTTTTTACCCAATACTCATCAGCGGCCATGTCACTGTTAAACCCAAGAGACGGAAAGTTTAATATTTTATTTTTGTACATTTTGCGTACAGAGTCAAAAGGTACGACAAATTTCAGGATTAAACATGGTAACTGAAATGATCAAAAGATACGAAAAATGTATCTTTCGTATCCTAATGGTATCACTGAGTTAAATAGTGTTTAAGAATTACAAAACTAAACCGAATTGAACGGTATATAAAACTGAATTACCCTCCCCAATTTTCTCAGCACTTTTTAATGAACTCAAGAATTGCTGCAACAAAAATTGGAGGCCTGTGCCCATGTTCTGTAACTCTCGCGTCGAGAAAGTTTTCGATTGAAATGTGTAAAATAAAACAAAAATGCCATAAATTGAAACAAACAGCTGTTTTTCTCACTTAACTGTGTCTGTAACTTTTTTTTGGCGAGTACAAGCTGTTACGTAAGGAAATTACTAGCCAATTTACAGAAAAAGTGTGTCTGTAACATTTTGGTGAGAAAAGTTCCCGCTTTGAACTGTCAAATAAACTCACGAATAAAAATGGGGCGAGAAAAAATTTTAACACTAAAAAACAATTAAAAATGCAAAATGCAAAGAATAATAATAATAATATTTTATTCTTCGCACATTTTTCATTGTTTTATTATTTTGCTTTAACCATTTTTATAAAATATACGAATGTCTTCAAAGCTCGTTTGCAAGCAACAAAAATTAAAGTCGCTCTATACACAATTTGGTATAGCCGACGGTTGTGTTTTCGCCGCCGTCGTTGAAAAATTTTCAATTTTAGTAAATTTTGGTCGCCGTTAACGATATGTGTTACTGGCGTTCTGAACGTCTGCAATGTCACATCGGCTTCGAGTGCAATATTATGACATTTATAACGTAACGACGTAATCTCTTTTGATAGTTTTCGACATTTCTTACAGACACACATTTTTCTCACTTTTCGAGAAACGATGGAATATTTTGTTTCACATCTTTTCGATGCAAGAAGTTCTCACTAAAGTTACAGAACATGGGTACTGGACGATGATTTAGTAAATTTGTGATCTGTTTTTTTTTAATAAAATGCTTGTAAATAAATTCAACTTTTTTATTATCAAATATTTTTTTTTCTAAATTCAATATTTTCTTAGCTGTTGACTAGTTAATACCAGCATTAAAACACTTAAAAAATATTATAAAAAGGGGAAGGAACTATAATATTTATCAGGGTATAACAAACATTTTATTTATTCATAAAGCAAACAACCCACAATTATACTCTTTTGCTTTTAAGAACAGCGGCGGGCTTAAAGAGAGTAAATAAAGTAATGATTTTTCAAAGAACTGTGATCGTTTTTTTCTTATTTAACAGATAATTATTCCTGTTCAACATAAATCGACTATCTGTTCTGTCTCATTTGCATGTCTCCCACTGTTTTTGAAACAAAAAAAAAACCAAGTTAAAGTGCTATATTCGGCTGTGCCGAATCTTGGATACTCTCCACCGAAAGTAAGAATATTTCAGGGGAGGACTCTATATCGGATTTTTAAATTATACATCAATACTTGTATTGAGATTAAGTTCTTAAGATTTACGTAAAGTTTCATAAGTAAAAATTAAAGCTATTTAGTCGCGTCTGTTTGCTCATATCTTAGACAGTAAGCTGATCTGGCAAAATTTCAATGGGAAAATTATCCGGACTATATGTGATATAAATAAGTGTATATGTGTATCATATTAGGGTCCTTGGAATACCCATTTCAACTAACAGACGGAAAGCCTTGTATTGTTAAGCTAACTCCGCTACTCATAAGGATTGAGAATATATATAAATATATACAATATAGGGTCTGCTATCAAAACTACAGAGATTACAAACAGAATGACGAACTTTTATATAGTATTCGCTTTCCACCTGTGGTGAAGGGTACATTAATGCTTCACTACTAATGGACCGTATTTAATATTTATTGTTGCCGGAATATGTGTGTTTGTAAATTTACTTGATTGTAAAGAAAATAAATCAATATCAGCAATTTTTTTTTAAACATTCACTTTGTACATGCTTGTTTATGCCCAAGTTGTATAAGTTGCACAATTGTAAATATGTGTGTTTGTAAGTTTATGAAAGGGAAACATCTAGAATACAATTTTTATTGAACATTTGTTTAAACAATTTTATAACAAACAGAAAATCAAATAAAAACAGAAATATATAATGCAAATATATTTGTTATTTGTGTAATACAGTGTCTTAAAAAATTATAATTGAAAGAGAATTTCCATTGATAAAGAATTTTAAATGTTTTTAAAGTAATTCAATACTTTAACAGCTTTTTTTTTAATAGATAAAACAACCCCCCTAGTATAGAAGTAAGCGGCACCGGAACAGTAATTGTATTTTCTTAGTCGTTATTGACAATAATCGATTACTATTGACAGTCACTTGATATTTTCTAAGGCGCTTTTAAGTTGACGTCGAGTAGAATTGTCTCTGTTTTAGTCGACAGGAAATTTTGCGATGACTCAAAGAAAGTTAAAAAAATTTTTAATAGAGTAACCATTTTTATTAAAAACGGTTAGATTTAAAAAATGCAATTAAAAAGAAAGTTCTGGTCACAAATTTTATTTGTAAATTAAACGCAAAATTGCAAAAAATCGGAAAAGTTTGCTATAATAGTGAAAATTCGCGAAAATTTTTAATACTTTAAACAAGCCATAAAATTTATTAAAAGTCCCTAAAAGTATAAGAAATGGCAAATATTCGGTAAAAATTGCTTACAGCGGCATGATAGCAAAGTCTTTTATTTATTAATACGAGTAATCGTTAGAGCTGTAAAGAATCAGAAAACTTACAGAAAAGAATCGCTTTTATCGCAAAAAAACGCCAAATCGGAAACAAACTCTTAAATTGATTTGAAATCGCTAAATCAGTTAAAAAACAAAATACCAAATAACAACAAAAATATCGGTAACAAATTAGATATAATGATGAGGACAAAAATAATAGAAAAATAATTAGAGATGGATTTTTTTTAACTAGTCAGATATTCGATAACTAGTCGACGACGACACAACATCCACAAGGACTTACATAATAAGGGTGAATAAGTAATAATTGCTGCACATATACAGTTTAATATTCCTCTTAAGTTTGGAACTGTTGCTTATAATTCTTATTCGCTTAACAGTTTTATTTGTTTAATATCTTAAGTTTTTCTATAACCTTTGGATGAAGTTTCCTGACGATCTGGCCTAAGCAACCAGTGAAATGCGCATAGGAATAGCTTTTCCCTACAACAATAAATTTTAGTGTTTTTATCAAGAATAAAAATTTTTAATTAAGCACAACAAACAAAATCTTGCAAAAAAATCTTATAAATTGAAGTTTTGGTACGATTTTAATACTTTGGTAAATGGAATATAGCAAACATGGGCAAATTGCGTCTCGTGAGGCATATGCTGCCATTTTAGGAATGAATGCGGCTCACGAAAAGAATTGAAATACGAAAAAGTCATGCAAATCATCTCCTATTCAGGAACCTACTTTCAGAATTGGACCTTGAAGATCATCCCCAGAATATAACACTCTACTGCCTTGTGCGAAGGTTATCCACCTATAATGTTCTGAGCCGATTTGTTGAACCAATTAAAAATTTCTTAAAGAAAACGAAAAACTCTTTCCGGAACTAAAGGACGAACAACGGATTAATGACCGTATACTCTTAACTGAAATAATCCAGCATCTTCAATCCATCAATCTGGCGAAAAAATTTAGCTTTTTAAATACGATTTAACTACAAAAATCTTCAATCAGTTTCATCACCTAAAGAATAGATTTCCTAAAATTGATAAGAAAAAATTGAGTAAACTAGAAGATTTGATGATTGAAATAATTTTAAAGTCCCTCTAAATTTTCTTGTGAATCCATTCGAGATTGATGTTATTAATGATGGAGAATGGAACTAATAGAAGGGGATAGCACTCTTAAAATTCATCACAAAACAACACAATCTGCAAATAAGTTTTGAAAACTTAAACCACAATCAAAGTACCCCAATTAAAGAAAAGCTGTTTGTTGATTACTGTCCATATTCGGCAAAACAAAGGGTACGTTCGTAGATGCAGCTGTTGCGCATAACTTGCACATTAGTAAATTTTTATGTTCGTTATTCTCCAGACTTGCAATTCTTCCTGCAGCAATTCTTGAGTTTATTGGTGAGAATAGATTAGAAGATTGGGTAGGGGTACTCAATTTCATGTACTTTGCAATTCTGTTTTGTTCTGTAATTCTTACACTTTTTAACTTGCAGTTTGCTGTAGTTGTATTTGTATTTATATATAAAATATAAAAAGAACAAGATAAAATTACAAAAATTGCAACTCTAGAATTTCAGAAGAAAGTTTTTTTTTTTGCAGTGATGCCACAACTCTGCAGAACTTTTTGGCAATTATAACATCAGTTAATTTTTTGATGCAATAACTTTTGACATAAAAGAATTGGTTTTATTTTTCTTTTCAGATGCTCTTTCTTGTTATTTATAAGAAAATTTTCACTTTTTGGTTCAATATTTTTAATAAAATTTGCCATCGCTATTGTTGATAACGTTTTTGTTGTTACTTTATGTTCGCTTAAAAAATTTAAAAAAATTTAGCCCGGGTTAAAAAATTCAAACTTTACACAGCTGTTGTGCAGTAAAAAGCATCAGCATCACAAGCGCAACTGGTGATCACGCATCAGTGCAGGTTCACACACGTCAAATTTGACTCGTCAAGTCTTGAGTTTTTAGGAGAGAAGGGGAAAGAGAGTGCCATTTATTTTCCCCTCTCTCCTAAAAGTTGAAGACTCAGCAACAAAAATTTTGCATCACTGCAGCGGTGTTCCCCAGTTTTGATGCATTTACGAACGTACCCATATTGTTGTGAGTCTTTTTTCAACAATGAAGTTTATAAAATCAAAGCACAGGTAACAAATTACAAGTTAGCATTTAACGGAATTAATTCGTACCGCGCTAACGAACTATGAACCCGATTCTAGAAAATTCACTGCCAAAATACAAACACACATGCCATCTACCAGCAAACAATAATGTACATGACGTCATGTAACAAAATTTTAACATATGCATGTGTTTGATTGAAGAAAATAAAAATTCCATAGCACCTGATGTTTTTGATATTTTATTTTGTTGTTAGGTCTCGTAATAAGAGATTATTAGAATTCGGGTCCACCTGAACTGAAGCTTGACATTGTCTAGTTCATAAGATGCAGCATAGCCGACTAAAACACTTTTACTTGAAAAATTGTGCTTAAATTTTTTTAAGAAAAACTAACTTTTACTGTTGTTTTCGAATAAAAAATAATATTTTTGAAAATTTTTATTATTAAACAACTATTAATTAAACGGAATTCTTAGGCTGGGTTTTTGAGATCCTAGTTAAATTAGGTTTAGTTAATCTGAATACAGATTTGTGCCGCCATTATTATATACAAAATTTTGACGGAACAGCTTGCTTAAAATGTTGGTTTTATAAAAAAATAAAAAAACACATTTCGCCGGAAAAATCCATGTTTCAGACTACGTTAAACTTCATGCTTTCTAAAAAAACCCCGGCCTTAAACGCCTAACCGCACATTATTTCTTCAAAATGGGCATAGTGTCAGCTGAGATTTGAACCAATGACAATAAAAACAATTAAATTTTTCTCTTTTTGCTTTGACATACTTTTTTGCCGCACTGCCCATGAATTTGCGAGTAATACAAATGTTAACAAGAATCTGTGTAAAGAAAAACTGAAATGAAATTGAATTCGATTGTTTACAAAAATTGAATTATAGATTACAATACAACAGCAAAAATCAGAAACATTCATCTCAACCACGAACATCATTAGCAACATAAATGAAGAAATAAACTGGCAGAAAAAAATATATTAAAATTGCTGGCACGAGGAAAAATAAAAAGGTTATGGAAAATATACAAAGTTTTGCAAAGAACATATTTTGATTGAAAATATATATGTACATATATATTTTAAATGAAAAAGAAAATAAACAGCACAGAATTTAAATAAAAATTCAATCCAAATCTCAAAGAACACAAACGTTTCTTGTTCAATCACAATAATGCTTTGAATCACAATAATATGTACGATATGCTAATTTTATTTTCGCCATTAGTTCACTTTGATGTCAAATTATATTTATTTTCCTATTTTGCTTTAATTTTTTTATGTGTCTTAATATATTTTTTTTTGCATAAAATTAATAAAAAGTCCAATTATACTTTTCATTTAAACTCATTACTATACAAAAAAATTAATACAAGATTCAAAATGCATACGCTCCATTTGAGCAACTCGTATGTATGTATATGTTTGTAGCTCTGTCTGTCTGGCCAGACATGATGATTTTTTATTTTCGATTATAATTTTGTTTCCATCGGAATTTTTTCTGCATACTGTTGCATTTTTATTACGCCAGAGTGGAAAGTACAATGACTTTTTGTTATTTAATAATTGATGCATTCACAATAATAATAATAATAATGAAAATAAAAATGATGAGGATGGTAATGAATAAATAAATACTTCTAAACTGCAAAAATTATAAACAAAAGAACAAACATATGAGCAGGAACAATAAAATTAATTTATTTCCAATAAATGTTTAATTGGGTCAGCATCTAGGGATAGAGATTTGAACTGGAGATTACCTTTTTAATAGAAATGATATTAGAGTTTTATTGATTTCTTTAAAAAAACTTATTAAAAGTGATACTTTTTTATGAAAAAGCTATTACAGATGATAGGTATTTTATAGAGCATACATCAGAGATATTAATTTTCAATAGAAAAATTTCTACAAAGAATATTGCTCACAAAAAAAAAAAAAAAAAAAAAATTGTGTGTAATGATAATTTTCTATAGAAAAATTATCACAGATGATAATTTTCTTAGGAAAACTTACCACATATGGTAATTTACTATAGAAAGCTTATCACAGATGATAATTGTCTATAGAACACTTATCACAGAAGATAATTTTCTAAAGAACACTTTTTACAGATGATAAAAAAATTGTGTGTTATGATAATTTTCATTAGACAAAATACCACAGATGAAGACTTTCTATAGAAAACTTATCACAGATGATAGTTTTCTATAGAAAAATTTTCACAGATGATAATTTTCTATAGAAAACTTATCACAGATTATACTTTTCTATAGAAAACTTTTCACAGATGATCATTTTCTATATAAAACTTATCATAGATGATCATTTTCTATAGAAAAGTTTTCTAAAGAAAACTTACCACAGATGATAATTTTCTATAGAAAGCTTATCACTGATGATAATTTTCTATAAAACACTTATCACAAATGATAAAAAAATTGTGTGTTATGATAATTTTCATTAGAAAAAATACCACAGATGATAATTTTCTATAGAAAATTTATCACAGATGATCATTTTCTATAGAAAACTTATCACAGATGATCATTTTCTATAGAAAACTTATCACAGATGATCATTTTCTATAGAAAACTTATCACAGATGATAATTTTCTGTAGTAATTTATTATTAATGGTAATTCTCTATAGAAAATTTATCATTTATGATGATTTTCTACATAAAATGTATCGCACATGATCATTCTCTATAGAAAGCGTATAACGGCGTGATAAATTTATACAAGACAACTTTTTATAGAAAATTTATTACAGAATATAATTTTTAATAAAAAACATATTATTATATTTTTCAATAGACTAGTGTTCGCCTAATGGTCAAAATTCGACCACAAATTTTTTTGTAAATATAAAGAAAACATTGTTCATCTAAGTATATATGTATGAATTTATTTGTTTCGATCAGTTATTTTTTCCTTCAAGGTGGATCGATTTGGCGAGGGACCAACCTCCGGTTCATATTTTATCTTCTACGTGAGTTAATTTAATTTTGTAAGTTCAGTATAAAAAATTTCAATTGAAAAACAAAAAATGTATGTTTCTATGTCTAATATTAACGAAAATTAACCAGCTGTTGAACGAAAAAGTACCAAAAAGCTCCCCTTACATGTTCTTATTCACCCAGTTTTATGTATAATTTTATCTGTATAGGTCGAATATTAATGAAAATTCAAAAAGTTCCAGATGAAGAACAAAAAATACCAGCATTTTTTATCTTATAGGTTATCACTCACTCAGGATCCTACACCTATAATATTATGTTTCTAAGTTCAATATTATAGAAAATTAAAAAATTATCACATGAAGCACACAAAAGTAAAACCAAGAAATTTAGTTTCCCATATTTCCCCTTTTTTCTCCCCATAGAGGTTCGGTTGACAAACAAAGGAAGAATGCGTTCTTAACTGTTTTGCCTGGCCTGATTTATAAAGTCGAAATATTCGAAAACCGGTTTCTGAAAAATGTCGAATAATCGATCACCCTAATTTTTTAATATTTGATAGTTGAAAACAAGAATGATAGAAATCATTCTTGGTTGAAAATTAATTTTTATTTATTTATTTTTCATCTGTGGTAGTAGCAATTTTGAACGCTTATAACTCTGAAATTATTGAACAGATTATAGTAAAATATACATTGTGTATATTTTGTTTAAATCGGTTGACATACAGAGGAGGAAAGTGTTCTTAACTGTTTTGCTTTAGCCGATTTAAATATAGATAACTTATAACCGATGACAATTTAAATTAAAAAACTTTACTCATAATAGTTTTCATCAAATTAGTAGTGATGTGTCGACCAGAATTTATTTAGTCTTACACACCGAAAAAAAATACCAATGTAAAATTAACATGGCGATATATTGATTGAGAATTATTTAAATTTATCATTATTTCAAATTAAATTTAAATGAAAAATATTAAAAAAACCTTAAGTCACGTTTATTTAATATTATTCACTGTTAAAATAACATTGTTCAATATTGAATCCATAAAAACCTGTTTTTTATATTAAAATCAAATGTTAATCTTATTAAATTAACATGCATACATACTTAAGTATGTACATTTTTTTATTTCCATGTTTAAAATATGTTATAAAAAGAAGACAATTCCCGTATTCTTTTAATTAAAATTATTTAGTTAAATAGTACATGAAGTTTTCAAAGTAGAATGATGACGAAAACCATATTGGGCGATTCTGCTGATGCTTCTGTTACCAAATAAGTGAAACATGTGTTACAGGGGCAAGTGTTTTGAATGAGTCTTAAATAAATGCATATTTTGTCTCTGAAGCTTCTTCATACTGTTATATCACACTCCAACCAATTTGATTCTTCATGAAATTCACGTTGTTTCAACTTGAAATAACTATCATTTAACGTGACTCGGATTTTTATTTCAATATGTATTTATAAATGACATTTTGTTCTAACTTTACTTCAATGTTAAATTAACATGAAATATAGTTATTTTAAAAAACAAAAAATGTTGTTCTCAAGTTATTGTAAAATCAGGTTGAATTAACATGAAAAACGTATAAAACAAAGTCACCACCGAAAAACTTTAAATCAACCTTGTTTTCGACGTTTTTAACTTGATTTTTTTCTGTGTGTACTTTATGGTCTGTTATTTAAGTATTTGTTTTAACAAGTCATGATTTTTTAATTATGAATGTTTTCTAGTTACCAGTGGACTGTGTTAAACTTTATACCACTCCCTCCTTCTCTCCCTGTCTCCGTCTTACCAAACTATCTGTCAGTCCTTTTTAATGATTACTGCACTTATTACGGTCTGTCGAGTGTATATGCGATTAAGTTTGAGTTTTTTTTTTGTTTTTCTAAAGCGCAGTTAAACATCAATAAGCTTCAACTGTTGGTCTAGCGGTGGCCTTAAGTGCATCTGTTGCAACTGTAACTGCTGATGCTGGTATCATCAATTGCCGCAAACTCGTCTTCCTAAAAGTTCTTCCACTTTTTTTTCTAATTCTTCTTCTCGCCTCGTAAAATCAATGAATCTTTTTTATGATGGCAACTTATGAGCACATGAATTTTTTATGATGCTGGCTGACGATGAATGGCTGTTTAGAGTCGTGTAGTTTTACAACTAAGTAATAATCAATAAAAGATGGGTTCTTTGTAGAAAAAAACCTCTATAGCAAAATAATACGTTTTTTTTTCTTTATTACGAGTATAACAAGTAAAAGTTGTTATGGTTTATTTTAGAATGTAATTGTTGTTTTTGTTCTGCATCCAATTAAGTCTATATAGTTTAAGTAACAAATACAATATTTTTCTTTGTAGGCCAGGCCATACTTAAGAAATATGATACTGAGTTTAAATGAAATTATTATTTAATAAACATATTTTAGTTGTTGTAAAGATATGTAACCTGGGGTGGCATGCACTTAAACAAAAAAAATATGTGTGTTTGAATAATTTGCCATTAAACAGTTATCAATAATTGCAATAAAAAATGTTTATACTAAGAAATAATTTTCTTAAAAAATTCATCACAGATGTGAATTTGCCAATTAAAACTGATCAAAGGTGAAAATTTTCTAAAGAAACCTTACCACAGATGATAAGTTGCTAAAGAAAACTTAATAATAGTAGTAGTTTTCATCAGGAAAATTATCAATAGCTATAATTTCTTATCAAAGAAAATTTTGGAAAAACATAATTTTAATTAATAAGATTTTGTTTGTTGTGCTTAATGTTTATTCTTGATAAGTGTTGTAATTCTCATTCACTCTACAGTTTTATTTACAAATTTAATATCTTTAACTTCTTTAAAGTGGTACTTTCTTTAGAATACTTGTAACTAATAATAATTTTCTGAAATTCATCAAAGATAATTTTTCATAGTAAACTTATTATCAGTGATATTTTCTATAGAAAACATATCACCAGTGATAATTTTTTATATTATCACCAGTGATAATGTTTTTATAGAATACTTATCGCCAGTGATAATTTTTTATAGAACACTTATCATCAGTGATAATTTTTGCTTTGTAACCATTTTTTAAGAAAACAATTTTTATGAATAAATTTCAAAAATGATTTAAAAAAACCTACACAAAATAAAATAGAATATAGTAAATACAAAAACACCCTCATCTTAACAACATTTTGGTTTAAATACATACATACATGCATGTATATTGCATCAGTAAACACAAACATGTCGCAAACATACATGCTTTCAGACATTTACGTACATCAAAAGAAAAAAAACATGAAAAAATCGAATTATAAAATATAAGTATATGCTCTATTATTATCAATGGCAGCAGCAATAAAAATAACAACATACAGCAATACAAATAAAAATCAAACCAAAAACCCCAACAACAAAAAAAAAAACATCAAAATGTAGGTATACTTATTAAAAATAAAAGAAGTAACAAAAAACCATCGAACCAGCATGTTCTAACACGAATTATATTTTTTAGCTCTCTTTTATTATTGTTGCTTTAGGTTACTCTTTACTGAATATATGTATGTATGTATGTAGGTTTATACATATGTATGCATATGTGTGTGAATTCATAGAGATATTGATTACTTAAAATTATTTTGTATAGAAAATCTATAACTGATAATGATTTTTTGTAGAAAATTTTTAGCTGAAGATAATTTCTTTTAAAAAAAATTATAACTGATGATAATTTTCTATTAAAAATATATCACTGATAAAAGTTTTCTAAAGAAAATGTATTATTGATGATTAGTTTTTAAAGAAAATGTAGTATAATCAGTGATATATTTTCTTTAAGATATTATCATGAGTAATACATTTTCTTGAGATTTTTTATAGAAAATAGACTATTTAATAGTGATATCTCACTGATGATAATTTCCTACAGAAAATGCATCTCTGACCAAAAATAACTTTTATTGAAAATCCTAATCATGATAGTTTTGAAAATTTGACAATAACTTGCTTATGAAAATGTATCACATATAATTATATTTTATAGAAAATGTATCACTGAAAAAAATTTGCTAAAGACCAATGCATCACTGAACATAAATTTGATTAGAAAGTTTCTCACTGATAATAATTTTTTATAGAAAATCCTTTATTGATGATAATTTTTAATTGATAATCTATTAGTGCTGGGAAACTATCGATAGACTATCGATATTATCGATAGTCTTAAAATATCGAAAATATCGATAGAAAAAATATCAATATCGATATTATTATTATTTAAAATACAGCTATGAAGACATCTATACACACACAGTTTTTTGCAGCAAATTTTTACTTGCTATTATTAATTCGCGCTGAATTACAGCAATGAATACAAACAACAAGAATGGCAAGTGGTATAGATTGCTTAGCAGTGCTTTTTACTGCTAATTAAAGGACTTTAAGTCAAAATTTTTACATGTTTATATAGGCACTGAAATGTCAAATATTTTTGTAATGTTGTAAAAAAAATGCAAATCCAAATGCAATTGCAAGCATAAGACAGAACAATGAACGACTATAAGAGGATAAGTCCGCTAGATTGATTACCTTTTTGGGTTAAGAATTTAGAAATTAATCAGTATTGTGGTTATTTTGTTGAACTATTTATGGTTTTTAATCCAAATTTTTTAATATTTTTAATTAGGCTTAAGTTCATGAAATTTAATTTTTCATTAAATTATTTTTATGAAGAAAGGAATTTTACAACATGAAATTAATTAAAATTTATTGATAATTTTTCATTCTTGACTGAAGCTGGGCTCGAACCCAGGCGTTTTTACGGACAGGTTACCCCTACATGTTTCTATTGCAACCACTCAATCTCCTCAGAGGGCTTGTCGTTTAACACTCGCAGCCATCGACGACTGCTGACGTCAATAGTCAAACATCATTCTCATACATTCAATAAAGTGATAAAAACAACCAAATTGTAGCCTTATAAAAAATAACTAAAGTTTTCCTGCACAAGTACAAACATTCAGTCGATAGTAATATCGATATATCGATAGTGAAATCTGAACTATCGATAAATATCGATAGTTGAAAATATCGAAAGTATCCCAGCACTATAATCTATCACTGATGATTATTTGTTTAGAAAATCTCTGACTTAGGATTTTTTTTTTAAATTTCACTGATAATAATTTTCCATTAAAAATTTATTATTGAAAATAATTCTCTAGAGAAAAGATTATTTTTTATAGAAAATCTATCACTGACGACCATTTTCTTTAAAAAAGAAATCTATCATTAATAATAATTTTCTAAAGTTAATGTATCTATTAAAAATTAATCAATGTAAATTATTTTTAAAAGATGATGAATATTTTCCATGATGATAATTTTTCGAAAATCTTTTACTGATAATAATTTTCTATTGAAACTGTAACGAAAACGCTATTACAATAAAATTTGAACAGTCATAGTTTTATGGGACTATAAATCAATTTGTCAAATTTCGTGAAGTTCGGCCCATTATTTGTCCTAGGTCCTATATAAAGCCCAATCCTGAAGTATTCTAACTGTAGGTTAAGGATATCAAAGATTTATTGTAAAATCGGCAAAAATGGCAACAATGGGCGCAGGGTATCAAAAGGTCGGACTTGACCGACAATATTTAGTTTTTTTTTTTTTTTGTTGAATTCACCGTTTTTATTGTCTGTGTATTTTTTTTTTTTTGTAAATAATTAACAATTGTTATATTCTGAAATTTTTGTTTAAATTATTTCGTTTTATTTTATTTATGCAGACAAATTTTGTAAATACATATATGTAATAGAAAAAAAATTTTTTGAACGTCTTTAAATGGCTGCATCATTTAATATAGTAACCATTAAATAAAAAAATTTTTATAAAGTATTTGTAATAACTTAGTTTAAATTAATAAAAAAAATCTTTAAATGATTTTAATTAGCTTTAGGCTAAAGTTTTGTTTTAAAAACTCGTATATCTTTTTTTTACTTAAGGGGGATTTAATTATATATAATGCAAGTTTTTTTTGATAACAAACGTGCTGTTTAAAAATAAAATCTTATAGTTTTATCTATCTATATATCTTATATCTATATATATAAAAATGAAAAATGTTTGTATGTTTGTTTGTTTGTTTGTTTGTTTGTATGTTGGCTTATAGACTCCTAAACTACTGAACCGATTTTCCTGAAATTTTTACAGTAGCATCACGCGAGCCCTAAAATAAAATAGGCTACTTATTTTTTCGATAGGGGCAGGGGAATTGGTACCCCCCATTGGATGCCAATATTAAATATCGCATATCTTAAGAGCCACTTCACGCATTTTGTTGAACTTTTGGTAGTAAAATCTTCTGAGCCCCAAAATTGAAATAAAGTAGCAGCAGGGGAAGTGGTTTCCCCCATAGGACGCCAATGTTTAATATCGCATATCTTAAGAACTGCTATAGCGAGAATGTTTAAACTTTGTAGAAGTCACTCTTATGGTATACTTCACTATTGAAAATAAAAATAAAGCGGGTAGGCGCAGGGGGGAAATACCTCTCATAGGATGCATATATTAAATATCGCTCAACTGAAGAACTATTTCAGGGATAGTCTTCAAACGTGGTAAAAGCTACTATTATGGTAAACTATAAATTTCAATATAGAAATGGGCGGGGTAGCCAGAGGAGGAGCAGTACCCCTCATAGATAGAAATATTAATAAGAGCCGCTGTAAGCAATTTGTTGAACTTTTGGTAGAAGGATCTACTGAGCCCCAAAATTGAAACAAAAGAGCAGCGGGGGAAGTGTTACCCCCCATAGGAAGCCAATGGTTAATATCGCATATCTTGTTATAGTGAGAATGTTCAAACTTTGTAGAAGTCATTCTTATGGTATTCTACACTACTGAAAATAAAAATAAAGCGGGAAGGCGCAGGGGGGAAATACCTCCCATAGGATTCATATATTAAATATAGCTCAAATGAAGAACTATTAAAAGAAGAGTCTTCAAACATGGTTAAAGCTACTATTATGGCAAACTTTAAATTTCAATATAGAAATGGGCGGGGTAGACAGAGGAGGAGCAGTACCCCTCATAGATAGAAATATAATTTAGAGCCGCTGCACTCATTTTGTTGAACTTTTTGTAGTATGATCTTCTGAACCCCAAAATTGAAATTAAATAGCAGCGGGGAAATGTTACCCCACATAGGACGCCAATGTTTAATATCGCATATCTTAAGAACTGTTATAGTAAGAATGTTCAAACTTAGTAGATGTCACTCGTATGGTATACTACACTTTTGAAAATAAAAATAAAGCGGGAAGGCGCAGGGCGGAAAAACCTTCCATTGGATGTATTTATTTAATATCTCTCAACTGAAGAAGTGGTTAAAGCAGTGTAGCGAAGCGCACTGGGTTAAGCTAGTTGTATATATAAAAATAGTTTTCTATAGAAACTTTATTGCTGGTAGGTTAAGAAGGGTTATCCGCCCAAGGGCACACCTCCAATCGGAAACCATAACGGTCCATTGTGAATCACTGTTAACCTTTTAGAGAACATTTTTTACTTATAACGCTTTTTAATAAAAAAAAACACGTCACTGATAATTTTTTATTGATAATACGGTTTTATAGAGATCTTAATCCTGAAGATAATTTTCTGTAGAAAACTTATTACTAATAATAAGTTTTTATAGTAAATTTAACACTGATGTTAAGTCTCTATAAGAAAATTATCATTGGTGACAGGCTTCTATAGCAAACTTATCAGTGATGACAAATATATATGCAAAATAATCACTGATGATAACTTTCTGTCAATAAATATAGATTTCCTTGAAAGACTTACAACTGATGATAAATTTCTATAGATAACTTATTAACCATGATAACTTTTTTTTAGAAAACTAATCACTCTTAAAAGTTTTTTATTGATAACTTATCAGCTTTGATAATTTTTTAAAGATTACTTTTTACAGATGAAGCTTTTTTTTAGTGAAAAGTATCACTGATAATAGTTTGCAATAGCAATCTTATCACTAATGAAAGTTTTCTATAGGAAACTTATAATTGATAATACCATTCTGTAGAAAAAAACATATCACTGTTAATTGCTACATAGAACAAAATTAAAATTGATTTCAATTTAAAAGTTTGTGATATTAATTAAATTCGTACCATTAATCAAATTAACGGCCATTTTCACCAAGTTCGATTATAATTAACCATCGGTTATAGCTGTCAAAACGTATTGGTAACCGGAACTTTAATTGAAAGTTAGTTTTAACCGAACTTGGTGAAAATGGCTGTAAAAGTGTCAATTAAACTTCTAATTCACTTCATTAAACGTTTAATTCCATTGATCAAATTTCAAATTAAAACTGATTTTATTTTTGATTCATGCTTTAATTGGTAAAACTTTGGGAATTTTTTTTGTGTACCTATAAACAATCAGCAGCAATAAGTTTCTATAAAACGATTCTATTCAAACTAATCAACTTATTGCTGATGATAAGTTTCAATAGAAAACTTATCACTGGTGATAAGATAATTTGTTATAGAAAAAATATCACTGATAATGAATCTTAATACTAATAATAAGTATCATAGAAAACGTTACGCGAATAATAGTTATCGTTAAAAAACAGTTAAAAATCATACAAGATTAACGTTTTCTTTTGAAAAATTTATAACTGTAGCAAGTTTTCTAAATAAAACTTCTAAAACTTTTTTAAGAAAACTTATCACTAATGACGGACTTAAACCTTGTTTTTTTAATTATCTCATTTCTTTTTTGTCTCTTAAACTTTATTTCTTCGTGTATTTTACACAAACCATCACAGACCTGTCTCTATACTGTCATCCAGCATCATTGTTGCAACTTTAATACAAAGATGCGAAAATGAACAACAAAAACAAACAGACTGACTGAATAAACTGCTACTATTTGCGACGCTACCACAATTTTCTGCTAAATACCGCCCCGAGAAGAAGGCGTTTTTATATATTTTAAAATGCTTGCACCTGTCGTACAAAAATAAATTAAAATTAATGGTTTCAGTCTAAAAAAAAAAAACGGAAAAACAGATAAAAGAAACAACTTAAAAAAATATCAAGAACCAACTTTTTTGCACTTTTTGTTTAAAAAGTATTTTTATAAATTATTTGTTAAAGAAAAGAAGTTACAAAAAAGTTACTTTTAGATACATGTGTAAATAATAATTTACGAAAGAGTAACAAACAACAAACAGCAAGAAAAAATAAAATAATAAAAACTACCACTAACTGAGACGACTGGATTCCTACAACTGCAAGAAGGAACGAGCCAGTGAAGCACAACACCCGGCTCTTTTTTTTATAAACCAAATTGTACAAAAATAAATTTGTGAAAAATAAAAAAACATAAAGTTTACGCTTGAAGCGTTAGTGTTACGTGCTCTGTGGTCATTTTTTCCTTAAATGTAATGGCAACAACAAAAACCAAAATCAACTACTACAACAACAACAAGAAAAAGTGGCTTACAATAGACGACAACAGCAACAATAACGTTAGCGGTAACAACTTTTGTAGTCGTAGATACGAGCCAGACTCCAAAAATCATCATCAGTAAACAACATTATCATTATTGCACAGTGGGGGGTGGTTACACAAAAAAATTTATTTGTAAATTTAAGTTTCACTTTGGATAAGCGAACTATTTTATTCTATTACTATATTTTTTAGGAAATGTGTGCCAGTCATTAAGGAATGCTCGAATCCTTAAAAAGTTTCATTTATGTATGTTGTATTATTTTTCGTCCGAAAAATATTGTTGTGGATCCACAATTTGGAACTGTTGTTTAATAGAAAAACTAAAACTACAAAAAATTTCAAGTAAATTATTGAAAATGGGTTACGGATTTTTTTTTTAAACTGAGCTTTTGTTTATTAGCAACACCTAACCTTAAAATTTTTCGAGCTTGTTTTAAGTGAAATTTTAAAAATGCATTTGTTTAAATTGGGGCACATTTTTATACCCTACACCACAGGTGGAAAGGGTGGCAGTATATAACATTTTGACATTTCGTTTTTAATTTCTACATTATTTATCTAAGACCTTAGAAAGTATAAATATTTATTCCAGAGTCTTAAGGGTAGCGAAATTGATTTAACGATGTCCATCTGTCAGTATGTTTGTTGAAATATGAACCTTTCAATATCTGCCTAGATCATGTAAAAGTAAATTTTGAAAATTAGGTCATAAAAAAAATCCTTAAAATGAATTTTATTACAAATAAATAAGAATTTGCTTGAAAAAAGTCAAGTTATTTAAGTCTTTAGTTCCCACTGTGCATATTTAGACATTCAAGTAAATGGGAATACGGTAAGCAAACCACAGACAGAAATAGACCATCTTCCAACATCTAACAATTCTTTAAACTTTTTTTAAAACAGAATTTAAAGGAATGTAATTTTTTCGGAAAATTTGGAAGATAAGAAATTTTAAATAAGAACTTTGAATATAAAAAAATCGTTTGAAATTAAAAGTTAAAAAGTTAAAAATGTTCCTGAAACATTTGGGTCGTCTCGAATAAACGACTTTTTAAATCGAGAACCATTAACAGCTAATTGCCGGTTACATAAATTAAGGCTTTGTAACTCATACGTAAATGTTGCGGACACGCAGACGTTGAGGACGACTCTAATGGTTGGTAGTTAATAAAAATACTTAAACGTGTTAAACAGTGTTAAAAATAAAACAGAAAATTTGTCGAAACTTATTTAAAATTTATAAATTTTAAGTGGCCCGTACACTTGCAATATACATAATTATTCTATTTTCCGTGATTTTCAAAGGTGGCAACAATCAAAATACTTTTGATATTTGATATACATACTGTTTAATGTGTTGGCAACATATGTTGTTTTGCTTATAGGTTATGTTTTTGTTTGAATAAAATTGCGCCATATTTTAATTTAATAGGTTGAAATGGAAATAATATGGCGAATAATATACATATATTCATAATAATATTGTTTAATGGATGGGTTGCCTTAGCTTTTGTTATTTAACGCTTTGCATACAAATATATCAAACCTCGATGAAATGTTTGCGTTATCAATAAAAGCTGCTACGTTAAAGTGAAGAAATAATTTATTAGATAAACACGTAACGCAACGTCAAGCTTACGTAAGAGTACCTATTTACGCATAAGGTAAGTAAGGAAAGCGTAACAGTTGTTTCGCAACATATAAGATTGCCTGAGAGTAAGGAGACTATAGACTATAACTTTTTAATCTTCGGAAATAAAAGTCATTCACCCATATCGCAAACAACTACTCCCATGAAAATATTCCCATATTTTTTTATTTCGTATTGTGAATGATTTCTATAACAAATTTTTTGGGAATGAATTCCCAAACCTAAAAAATTTGGCTTCGCCAATGTTTACTCCCGCGAATTTTTTTACTTAATAAATTCCCAAGAAGTGTTAATGTGAACGAGAAGGGAACATGTAAATTTTAATTTGTATTCTAAAGTAGAACTAAATTAAATTACCTTTTCCTTTCATTGAAGGAGTGTACATAAAGAACATGAAGATAAACGCTATTCAGTATTTATTTTATTTTATTTTTATTAGTATTTTATTTTACATATTTTTCTTTCACAATACAGGCACTTACAAGTTCCTCACAATAGAGACTTTTGTTTACAAAGCACTGACAAATAATTCACAATATAAATATTTACTCCCAAAATATTTGCGATACCGATTTGTTGGGGATGGGAATTTAGATTTGATTTATATACATCATATTCCTATAACATTCGCGATAGGGGTGATTAAAAATGGCCCTAAGTTTTTTTTTGGTTAGTTTTATACAGTCGTTTGAGTAAGTCAAATTATCTAATATTTCCGAAAGTGAAAAATAGTCAATGGTCTTTGAAGAGGATGCTTCGTCACATTTTTTTTGCCTAAAAATCCCTTAATGTTAATCGAGATGAAAAACTTTTTTGAAGGGTAAAAGTAGAAGGGTTATAAAATTCACTTTAGTCATTTACTCTCACTTGTTCCCATTTTCTGTAACTTTGGTGAGAACTTCTCGCGTCGAAAAGATGTGAAACAAAAAATTCCATCGTTTCTCGAAAAGTAAGAAAAAATACATGTCTATAACTCATGTCGCAAACTATCAAAAGAGATTACGTCGGTACGCTATAAATTCCGCTCGAAACTGATGTGAAATAGCAGACGTTGAGAAAAGTGTGAGAAATGTGTGTCTGTACCTCATGTCGAAAACTATCAAAAGAGATTACGTCGTTACGTTATAAATGTCATAATATTGCACTCGAAGCCGATGTGGCATTGCTGACGTTCAGAACGCCAGTAGCACATATCCTTGACGGCGACCAAAAATTAAAAATTTTTCAACGACGGCGGCGAAAATACAACCGTCGGCTATACCAAATTGTGTTAAGAGCGACTTTAATGTTTGTTGTTTGCAAACGAGCTTTGAAGACATTCGTATATTTTATTAAAATGTTAAAAGCAAAATAATAAAACAATGAAAAATGTGTCAAGAACAAAATATTATTATTATTATTCTTTGCATTTTTAATTGTTTTTTAGTGTTAAAATTTGTTCTCGCCCCATTTTAATTCGTGAGTTTATTTGACAGTTTAAAGCGGGTACTTTTCTCACCAAAATGTTACAGACACACTTTTTCTGTAAATTGGCGAGTAATTTTCTTACGTGACAGCTTGTACTCCTCGCCAAAAAAAGTTACAGACACAGTTAAGTGAGAAAAACAGCTGTTTGTTTCAATTTATGGCATTTTTGTTTCATTTCACACATTTCAATTGAAAACTTTCTCGACGCGAGAGTTACAGAACATAAATCAACTTTCGAAAAAAACTGAAGTTTTTCATTGCTAACTGAAAATAGTTGTTAAAATTGGTCCATTAGTTTACGTTGCTCCTATACAAATGGCCACTGTGAATAAAAGTTTAGATGCAACCGCAACCACATTAAGTCATCTAGTGCAACGGAATTACTTAAAATAAATTTTATATAAAAAGTTTGTATGATATGAAAAAAAATGTTAAAAAAAGTCTATTATCTCAACTAGTGAAGTGTCAAAGTTTCGATGCAGTCGAAAATAGTTCTTAAGTGCTTTTTTATTGAAGATTATTGTCTTTTCTATGTTTTTTTGTAAACTGTTGATTTTGGAAATGGCCAAGTGCAACAATATCTATTAGACAACAACACATTGATTTATAAAATTGCTTCCAGAAGAAGAAGATGTAGGATATTTGAAAGGGGTTTTTTAAAGAATTTTGAATAGAAATATAGAAAACTTTCATGGAAATTAAAATATGAACTTTTAAATGCATATAAAAATCTTTTGAATATTTTTCTATAGAGTTAACAAAATTTTAATCGAGTTTCTAACCCCAAGATTTCACTCTTTGCCTTCCCTGATCTCTTTGCCAAAACCAGTAGCCTTACTTTAAGTAGTTTTTTTTATAAGATTTTTTTATATTCTGACTAGAATTTCTTTTTATACATGGCATTAGATTACTTTAAAGCACAAATTTCTTTTAAACAAAATTATTTAATTAGCAAATACTTTGTTTTAGATAATTATTAGAAAAAAAGTTGCAAGCCAACAGACAGGCCAGGCCATCTGTGCAATTTTCTTTTTTACCACATTAAAGTCAATAATTTTAAAATGTGTTAATTATATATCTAATACTATTTAAGTGTAAACTTTAGTAAGATTTTATTCAAGATTTAATAGATTATTTCAAATATGTTTCTCTATTAATATAACTCAAATTTTTTTTTATTTAATTCCAAAATAAATGAACTGATAGAAAACGATTGCTTGCATGTTAATAATGATCGTTAAGATTTTTGAAATTAAATCTTGTATTTATATTTTATTTAATTTGTATCTTTAAGATCTAAAAATCTTGTATTGTAGATTGTTTGATTTGCGTTTGAAAAAGTGTTTAAATTTCTTAATAAATTTCTAAATAATTACTTCCTTTGCAAGAGAACGCAAACTGTATGGAATACAGAATCTTGTGAAGAAGAACAGAAAAACCTGAAATTTTACAAAAAAAAAAAAAAAAAAAAAAAAAAAAAAAAAAAAAAATTAAATCATTAATCATTTCGATTTCTTTTAGTAACGTTTCTACGTTTCTTAACGAATTATAAAAAAAGACAAGATCTGGTCAGTCATCATCTTTATTTAGTTGAAATCATTAGTAAATGATAATTCTATTAAAATGAAATTGCGTGGAGTAAGAGGTTTGGTAGAATATCGTGAGTAAGTGCCATAAGGATTATATTTCAACGGAAACATTTATCGGGTCTACAAAAGACGTTTTCCCTTAATTCACTGCAAATACAGCAAACTCAACATCAAAAATAAAGTTTTGTCACTACTCCGAAACCTTTGACGTAGGCTGAAGCGAAAATCAGCACCTGAACCAATATTTTTTTTTCTTTCTCACTCACCACATGATCGACACAAAAGGTCATCAGCAATCATTTAAATACTCCAAGGCCTATTGGTTTTGCTGGTACCAGTTTTTACTCCAGTCGTCCAAAACTTTATGTGAACTGTCAACTTTGAGACCCTTGACAAGTTTGAGAATAAATCTAATGTCGGGATTTCCTAGAGGGATTTAGTGCAAGAAGTGCATTTTACATGCGATCTGAACAACTCACACTGGCTTGTCTTCCCAAAATCGTGTTAAAACCGTTATTTACATGATGAAATTAATATTACTAAAGCTGAAGGTCCACACCATGCGTTTATGCGTCTGTCCTTTTTATGCATTTGACAAAAAAGTTGAATCAGTGTAATTGTATATGTCAAGTTACACAACAAAATGCAGAGAATGCATAGACGCATCAACGCATGAAAGTAGGTTTACTTTCTACTTTTGTATCCGTCGCATGTGTGGTGAAAAAAAGTCAGCTGTTATTGATGGCCATGGATGGCAAATCATATTTTATTTTCAATGTTATCGATAAATATGTTTGTGTGGTGGATTACTTTTTACTATGTTTTTGCATTAAAAAAGGTTTTTAATAAGAGAAAAACCTTTCGTTATAAAGATTGTATAAACTTTAATGAATAAAATACATTAAAATTAATTTTTAGCACAATTTAACAAGAACAAAATTTGCCATTCAACTTATCGATTACTTTTATCTTCTGAGTGTCATCTTTGTTGTGTTTTTAATATTTTTTTTAACAAATGCCATGAATTGAAACTTATTGATGCCGTGAAAAATCACGAATATTTTTATAATAAAAGCTTACTCCTCTATGAATTCTATTAAATAAATTCTTTTAAAATATCAATTACACTTTCCATTTTTGGCAAAATTGTTTTTAATTGTTAAACATACTAGCACAACAGCTGATAAAAAAAACAAATTTGGCGCATAAAACGCATTGCATGTAACTTGAATTTAGAAACGCATAAAATGCACAAAAAGTATCATACGCATCTACGCATGAACGCATGGTGTGGACCTTCAGCTTAAGCCAGATGACTATTTCATACTCAAGTATTGTTTGTCTAATCTTCTGTTTTGTTTATGTTTACAAAACCTTCTTTATGGCCAATTTTCAGGATTGATATTAAAACACATTTTTTTTTAAAATCGTTTTAAATACAAAATCCTCTTCTTCACTAAAAACTTAAGTGAAACTTAAGACACCGATGTGGTACACTTAATTTCAACTTAAGTTTCCATTGTAATATTTTAGCAAGGTGGCCTCAATATCACAACAATACAACAACAATAGGCAAAGCATTAACAGTCAGCTGTTTTTTCAGACCACCTTGTAAATAAATGCACTTTTTTATATGTTTTTTTTTTGTATTTAGTAGTGCTACCATACTTTTATCTTAATTAAATAAGACTTTACAAATAAAACTCAAAAACCAATCTGTTTTAAATACGATTTAAGTTTGTTATGAAAATTGACTTAATATTGATTTAAATACTATCCTGAAAATTGGGCATTAGTGTTGCAATTTGTGAATTTTATTAAAGTTGTTTATTGCTTTAAAGAAAATTAAAAAAGATATTTTCCATAATGAAATAATAATTGGCTAAAAATTAATTTATTTCATTACGATCGGCGCCCCAGTTTAAAATAATCTTAGAAGTATTCGGAGACAAATTTCCATTTACTTGTTATGTTGTTTTTGTTGCCCTTGTGCTGCCACATGTATTGTTTTACCATTGTTATTGCGCCAAAATATTTGTATGGAGCCAGGTTGAATTATTCCGGAAGGTTATAAGGCGATTGTTAGAAAACAAAGAAAGATCGTTTAGGGTATTCTGTACGTACAGAAAAAAATATCAATGTTAAATTAACATTGCGCAATGTTGATCAAAAATCATAGTTAATTTCTGCAAAAGAATGGTCTTTATTTAAAATTATCATTGTTTCGTATTAATTTTAAATAAAAAAAGGTTAAAACAACATTGTTCAATATTGAATCCAAAAAATCCTGTTATATTTGTTTGTATAGAAACAATAACAACACTTTAAAAAGAAAAACATAAATTTTTTTATTTTGATGTTTAAAATTATTAATATGAAGAAAAAAATTCCCGTATTCTTTTTGTTAAAATTATTTAGTTACATAGTATATTCTGTATACAAAGGGGAAAACAAAAAAGTGAAACATGTGTTACATAAAAATAAATAATTATATTCTCTCTCTCTGGTTCCGCGGGTAAGTGTTTAGAATGTTTCTTAATTTAACGCATATATCGTCTCTGAAGCTTCTTCTCACTGTTATTTCAAACTCAAACCAATTCGATTCTACATGAAATTCACGTTGTTTCAACTTTAAATAACTTTCATACACTGCTTTACAAATTTTTAATTTGGAATAATACCAAGAACGCCACATGCCTAGATAAGTTAATTGGGACCTCCTGAACACAAAAAACGCTGAAATTTTTTTTCTAGATAACGGTACTTTTGTGTTTTTCGGTGTATGGTCCCACTCAAACCCTTGTGGAGCCCAATCGATAGGACTCTTTGATCGAAATAAATGGCATATCGTTGGAGAGGTAATTGAATGCCATTTCCGTCGATATGCTGAATGATATGAACATTTTTTTTATCTTTATTGCTCACACACTATATTCGGCGTCCATCAGTTTTAACGTATTTAAAAAAACGGAATTTTATATGAGATGAAAATATTGTCGTTCCACAAGATCCCAATTAACTTATCTAGGCATGTGGCGTTCTTGGTATTTTTTGGCTGTAAACCAGTGTTATGAATGTCATTTGGCTCTAACTTTGCAGGAATGTTAAATAAACGTGAATAAAGATATTTAAAAGAAGATAATGTTGTTCGCAAGTTATTGAAAAATCATGTTAAATTAACATGAAGTAACTATGAACCAAAATCACTACCGAAATTGCAAAATCAACCTTGTTTTCGAGGATTTAACATTGATTTTTTCTGTGTGTAAGAATTGGCTTTACTGTCACGAGTGATCGGCTTTAACATGTACAACACTATTTCGGAAAACCTTACTATATAGATTGTTTTATGACCTATACCATGGCCATTACTTTTGATACGGGAGGGCATTAGTATGAGGGGTAAGCTTAAAAGAACGATCTAGATTATAGGATTATATGCAAAGGTAATTATAAAATAAAGCAAGATCGTCAGTGACGTTTCAAGCCTCTACTTAACGTGTCTATTAGTTGCCATCTTAAAACGACTATCACACGAAAAAATATCTCAAGAAAATTTTTAACAACACAGTTTGTTAAAAATAAACTTTTACTTCAACAAACTTTTTATTTGATTAAATGAAAAAATTTAGCAAAATTTACTTTGCAAAATATCACTAAATAAAACATATTAAATAATGAAGTAATTAAATATTTCTTCACAATCAAAAAAAAAAAAAAAAATATTTGAATCAAAGTAAAGACAGTATTTTTACAACTCTTTTTTCATTTTTTAATAGCTTTGATATCGTTGCAAACAATACTTGAGTGTTTGTAATTCTCATTCGCTTTAAAGTTTTATTTGTACAATATCTTTAGATTTTCCAAATTGTTGCCTGATGATCTGGACTAAGCAACCAGTAAAATGCGCATTGGAACTAGCTTATCCCCCATCGATAAATTTTAGTGTATTTATCAAAGAATAAAAATTGGGAATTTAGCACATCATAATTAATGAATAAATAAATAATTCGATAAACATTTTGTTTGATTTATTCAACAATTTATTTTAACAAATCACGTTAACATGAACATCACTAGAATTTTGCAATGACTTAGAAAATACCAGGGCTGTGGAGTCTGATTTGAGGTTTCTGTACCGGAGTCGGGGTAAAAATACTCACAAAAATTTACGACTATAAATTTTTCGGCATACAAATTTAAAATAAAAAAATTTCAAGAGGGTCTGCTTTAAAAATTTTTAAGTCAGAAAATAATGACCAGCCTACTTTACATATAAAAATAACTATATTAAAGCTTAATGCACATGTAATAATTAAAATATCGATTTGAAAGTTTTATAGATCCATTTTTTTGCTATATTTAACCATTAAAAAGGAACTGCATTAAAAAAAAAGAGTTTAATGTCAAATAAGGTCCAGTCTCATATACATATGTACATTAAGCAAAAAGGTAAGAGTAGGAGTTGGTGTTGGGGTCAGACTTAAAAAATTCCAGCGAATGGAGTCGGAGTCGGAGTTAGAACTATTTTTTGACGAGCCCTGGAAAATACAGATTACAGGTTCATCAACTATTATTTCAATGTGTTACAAAACAGTGACAAAGTCATTTTAATTATTTTTGTTGGTGAAATTAAAAAACAATTAAATAATTTCCTTTAAAATTAAACGTATAAAAATTAATTATTTTGTCCTTTACTATGTATGCATTTCTAAAGTGTCACGCCATTTCCATAATAGATTTTTGAAAATATAATAAAATAAATTTGACTCAGTACTTCATCTGCTAATAATCTTTTCTGTATTTATTTGTACAAGTACATTGTAACTTGCCAGCTACTTTTCGTATTTGTATGCTAATTGGTATTGTACTACTGAAAGTTATTATATAAAAAAAAAACAAAAACAGTGAGAGAAAAAAAAGTAAAAGGTGACCAAACGATAAATATTTTCATACTCATTGGCTTAAAAAAAAAAAAAATTAAATGCACTTGTACCTCCCAAAAGGTACAGTTTTTCTGTTTTGAATAAGGTCACAATTTGAAAAGATTTTAGTGGCATACATTCAATAATATTCATAAATTATGAATATGAATGAATCACAATAACTGCTCGAAAGTTAGTAAAATTTTATAAGGATAATTTGTATTGTGGTTATTTTATTGATTTGTTTATAATTTTTTAATCCAAATTTTCACATTTTATTCAGGCTAAAGTTCATTAAATTTAATTTTACTTATGAAATAATTAATTTTACAACATGAAATAAATGATTTAAAATAAATTGAAAATTTTTCGATAGTAACCACATAAAAATAATTTAATAAACTTTAACCTGATTATAATAGGTTTTAAAAGAATATTTAAAAGATTTTGTTATTCGTGCTTAATTCCCAAGTTTTAAAATAATTTTTGTGTGTCAAGGTTAAATCATGTGAATTTCTCTTTTACTACAAATATACACTCACAATATTCTGTACGTAAAATTAACTGAAATTGTAATATAAAATAAATGAAAAGTCAATTAAAAACCGGTCTACTTATTTTTCATTTATTTTTAACAAAATGTTCATTTAATTTTTACTGTCAAAAATTCAACACCATATTCCGTAAAATCAAATAAATATTCAGTTATTTTGTTAAATTTTACTGTCAAAAATTCAACACCATATTCAGTAAAAACAAATAAATATTCAGTTATTTTATTAAATTCAGTAATTTTCGTTTACTCCACAAAAGAGCCGAATTTATAAAAAAATATCAGACAGAAACCTGTCCGCTTGTTTTTCTTATAAGCGAGAGAGAGAGAGAATATTATTATTTACTTTTAAAATTTGATGTATTTAACTAAATTATATTAACAAATAGAAAATGGGAATTGCTTACACAAAACAACCAATTTATTTTTTATAGATAAGTAAAAATTAATATTTGGTAGTTAAATTATATAAAATAACTGAATATTTAATTGTTTTTACTGAATATGGTGTTGAAAAAAATTTATAAAATAACTGAATATTCATTTGTTTTTACGGAATTCGCGGTTGAATTTTTGCCAGTAAAAATTAAATTAACTTTTCGTTGCTTTAAATTACATTTTTGTTTAATTTAACATCAAGAAGAATTTAACTCAATCAACGGACAATATTAACTGCAACTGAAAATCCGTATTAATATGCACTTAGTTTTTTGAATAACTGTTAGAATCAGTAAAAAATAAATTTGCTTAGAATTTTAAATGTTTATTTATTTAAAAATTACTGAACGGCATATTTCTTAAATGAACTACAGTCCGTTACTGTAATAATATTGTGAGTGTACCGAAATTTAAAAAGTTAAATAATTAAAGTATTAATTTCAGGAAATTTCCGGGAAAATAATTTTGAAATTCACGAGAATTATAAGAAAATGAAGGAATCAAATTTTTTTACCAGTCTTTAAAAGCACCTAAAGCATTATAATTTTGCTTTTGCTGCTGCTATTGAAATTTCTGTTTGGCTTTTATTTTGAGCAAAATAGACAAGCCCTTATTTAGTATATTTTTCTTTTTTGACATTTGCTTTTTAAGAAGCTAGCGACAAAAATTCGTAGCCGCCTTAAAGGTTAAAATGATTATTTGGGCTCTTAATGTTTTACTTTTACTTAAAAGAAAAGCTAAGACTGAACAAATTTTAAAATAGCTAAAAGAGCATAAAAAAGATGCACGAATAAGTGCTAATAGGAGCCGAATTACCTGCTGCGAATTTAAGAAATTTGTTTTCACTATTCATACAAATGTACTGTTTATAAAAAGCAAAGCATAAAAATTGTGATATTGATTTGATTGTCATGTTATAAGGAAAATAAAAACAAATGCTTGTTGTTTTTATTTTGCATGCAAAATATCACTTGTCGACATCTATAATTCTGCAGGCGACTTAAGCTTCACTTCGTTTTGCTTTTAGCTTATGCTTAATTATCTTTCAGAAATCGTTCGCCCTGTCATTGACAATCATTCGTGCTGCTTTTATCTCGTGTTGTGCGGTTATTAGCCTTGATTCGTTTTTATTTGGCGGTTTACATAAGCTTTTTGTTTAATTCTTTTTACTGTAATGCTTTTTCTTAAAGTATAAAAATGGTTACTGCTGCTTTTTGTTTTTTTTTTTTTCAAATAAGAAATTTAAGTTGAATTTAAATGTAGTACCAAATAAATAAAAATATCAAACCTAAAAACTGGACGAAAATGTAGTCTAAATAATGAGAACAAATGGATTTCCATTTTTATTTTTCAGAAACTTTAATTGACTCGAAACGACTTATACTGGATATGTGTGCTACAATCAGGGCGGCCAGATTTGACGATTTATCGTCATTTCAAATGTTTTTTCTTCCGAAATTAGCAAAGTGTCGATTTACTGAATTTTTTCTAAAAAGTGACGATTTTATTCAGTTTCCAAAAAAAGAAAACTTAAAATATTTTATGTTTAGAGAAGCACAGAAAAAAAATATATAAAAAAAATAATTAATTAATTTATTTTTCAGGTTTTTTCCCCCTTAAAACATTTATTGGGAAAAGCAAAATTTTAAAGAAAAAAACTTTACTATTTAACGCGCTGTCAAAATTGAATTTTCAAATTGCAAAGTGTTGACGCCGCGAATCTTAGAGATGCTTCATACAAATTGTATGGGACGGAGAATTTAAAAACGCGTGCCCCTTTTGTTAAGGTACGGATGTAACATGTTATTCTTAAAAAAATATTTAAATGACTATTTCCAGAGTACAAAACCCACAATGTTACATTTTGTTTGTCTTTCTACAAACCATCATGGAATGATCCTTTTGTGTCTCTCTGTATAAATCGTATTTTTAACAATGATAGAGTCTCATACGATCCATGCTTGTTAAAATACTCGTCAGATAATCTTTACCTATATCTCAAACGATTCCCATAACGCAAAAAGCTGTGTTATTAAAGAATTTCACTCGCGTTACAGTTTCTCCCGTGTGAGGTATCTACTACGATTAAAAAATGCGCTCATGGACGATCAAAAATGCTCCTTATAAGACTCCTAGTAGCTCTTACACAATTGAAAATGCTAACTTGGTATGAAGTTATTATGTTTTTGTTTTAATGTGTTTTTTTTTTATAAAAATCGACAAAGTAAAAATCGAACAAAAATTGTGAAAAAAAAAGTTAACAAGAAAGACAATTTTTTTTCTCAGGAAATTGACAATATTTTAAAAAATGTATCTGGCAGTCCTGGTAACAATCTCGATCGTATTCAAATTTCTTATCTCTTAACTTTGTTGTACTGAAAACCTGTTCAAAAAACCCCACTGTGCTGCATTTGTGATAAGTTTGCGATGCTCATGCAAATCTGCCGATACTTGTTTGCTTCGCAGTTTGATCATATTTTTGAACAAAATATCGAGCCCTAACCGCGAAAATAACGTAAGTGACATCTTTTTAAATTTTCGTTTCTTTTTTTAATAAATGACTTTATTGGCAACACTTGCATCATCTCCCAAAATTTTGTGGTCTCATAAGCAAGAACAATTTAATCGTAAGCGACAAACTTCATACAAAATTTATATAAAATAAAATAAAAAAACTCTCTCCTGTAAAATTTGATTTTTGGTGCCTACGTTATTTTCGCTGTTAGCACTCGATATGTATAAGGCATTTTTGCAAATTTTTGTCAGCGTTTTTTTTAATATGAAGTTTGACGTTTGGTATGACAAAAAATTGTCAGGTGAAGACGCTATGTTATGTATTTTCGAGCTGCTGACATTTGCAGTGATGCCAGATGATACTTTTACGAATGCGGTGCGCAGCAGATGCAGCACATTTATGCATTTCCGAACAGGCTCTAAATTTTGTCGCATATTCAACAGTTTTCAAGTTCAGAGTCAAAATCCATTTCAGTTTTGGTTTTAATTTTGGTTTATATAGCAAAACTGTGCAAAGCTACCACAAAAAGCAAAATGGTTTCGAAAAGTGAGATTCTCTATTCTAAATCAGTGGTATCTTAAACTTTTTTGTTCGAAAAAGCTTATATTGCATATTTGCACCTTTTAAGTTCGATATTAAATATTTTCCATTTTAAAATCATAATTTTTAGGTACGAATTTAAAACCAAACCTGGGTAAAGGTACTGAAAAACGAATTCATTTTGTTAACTAATAAAGAGAGAGACACCTTTAAAAGCTGCTCTTTTACCTTAACTATTTCTATCTGTGTATTAAATGGGCTTGTGCTTCGTGTATTAAAAATATACCGGTTTCAAAAATGTTGTTCTTATCAAACGCATTTAAGACAAGGCTCGAGAAAAAAAAGACACACAGTATTCAAACTAACAATTTAATTTTGATTGGACAGAAGAAAAAAATGAAATAAAATTTCACTCACTCTACAGATTCTTCTGAAGTTGCTGCTGGAATTCTTGAAATCGCAGGAAAATTTTCTTGTTTATTTATAATTAAAAGACATTCTCAAGAAGTTGTAAAAATGTTTGAATTGTATACTACAAAATAAAAGTATGTTTTAATTAACAAAAATAATTATTAAATATTTACTTTTTCCTTTTTTATAGAATTTTAAAAGCAGTCAACAATTCACTTGTTATTGTTAAAATTTTAGAAAACTTTTTTAAAATTTTATGTTTTTTAAAAATTATGTAAAAACAACAATCTGAATTTTTTTTTTTAATTCATAACATTTAAAATTTTTTATTAATTTTTTTTTAATATTTAATTTTTATAATAAAAATAAATAATTTTTTTTGGTTTTCTCTATTTTATTTCTTTTGGTTTAAATATATTTTCACTTAAATTGAAAATTCGTTATTCACACGCATTCCGTTTTTTTAACTAAACAATTTTTCTATTTTTTTTTTCAACGTTCTTTTTTTTATAACTTTTCTATATATTTATTTATTATTTTTTGGTTTGAAAGCGCCGCGTTTATATGAATTGTAACCACAATCTACGTTGAGCACCATAAACAGACTGGTTGCTGCACTGCGTCCAGGTCTTTCAGTACGTCGATTTTTCATTTGGTACTTTTTTGTAAAAGTTTTATTTTTACGGTATCTCTTATTAACTCTCTCAATTTCGGTGTGTCTCTTGATTTTAACATTAATTAATAGCGTTTGCTTAGCAGCATTTTACTATATTAATGTAAGAGCTGATGTTAAGTGAATTTGTTAACATTTTTAACATAATGTTAAGTTAGTATTAAGGTGTATGTTAGTATTTAGGTGCATGTTACGTTTAATATACAACGGGGATGAAAAATAAGTTTTTTTTTTGGTAATTTTAACTGCCTAATTCATAAACAATATTCCATGCTTAGAACAGGTTTATAAGACGAATTTTATATTAAAATTTGTTAAATTAAGCTTTAATAAAACTGAAATATTCTTTATGAATGGGGGGTAAGTATGAAGTATTCTTTTTGCTTTCAGGGTACTAAAACCGTTTTTGTACACGCCGCTAAAAGGTGGAATTATATTGATTTTATCATTCAAGTAAGACACCGAAAAATTCATATAATACACTATTAATTATACAAATATATGTATGTATATGAATGTTTAATATATTTTAGAGTTCCTTAAGAATCGAACTTTGTATGTTTGTCTGTACACGCAGAAAATAAATATGGTTGGAGATAGCGATAATCTAAGAACAACATAATAATAATAATATGGTTAAACATTGTCACAATATGGTTATAAATTAGCATAATTTTATCGAAATTAACCATAATTTGGTAAAAATTAACAATATTATGGGATATTTTGACTTACCATGTTATGGGCAGAATTAAAAACAGAATGGTCAGGTCAATGTTAATTATATTATGGATATTTATTTCAGCCCCTTTTTTCATTTGCTTAGTGAGCAAGCTTTATTTTTAATTCGTTGTTTACTCCTCAAATAGCAAATGCACGGCTAAAAAGACTAATCCGGCAACATGCTCTATCTTTTGCTTAAACAATAAAGCAAGTTGTTTTTATTTAGTTTTTTCTTAACCTACTAAGACCTACAATTGAGGAGGTCCACAACAAAACGCAATAATTGCACCATTACATTTTTTTGGATAAACGACAAATTCTAATTTAAGTAAGTAGCAGATAATTTTTTCAAAAAACCATTATTGAGGTATTATTGTCTACAAAAATTAATATTACACACAAATTAATTATTTTATCTGACAGTTTGTTTTAAAATTATTTAGATAACAAATTTGGAATTATTGCGTTTTGGTCCGAATCCATAGTATTTATTTCATTTTGCTTTGAACTGTATGAAAATATTATTCACAATCAACTTAACAAAATCAAAAGGTATTAACTAAACAAAAATTCCTTACGTTTAAGAGTTAAATAAGAGTTCCCACACGAGCATTATTTATTTATAAAGTTGACTTTTTTAAATTTCTTGTAGCGATTTATTGCAAAGATGTGTAATTATTGCATTCTGCTCTGAACCATTATATTCGATATTGAATTGCAGTGTAGTTATTGAGTTTTGGAATGCTTTGCAATAAAGGTAATATAGATTTCAATGTGTGGAATAGGATTCAATCAAAAAATCAAAAAATCAAAAAACTTAAAAAATTTAATTATTGAGTTTTGTTAAGGACCTCTTCAATCAATGTTGGAAGAATTCCAACCAATTGTAGTGGGGAATGTAACTTACTGTTTGTTGTTGTTGTTTTTGTTTAAGCTTTGATATTGTTACAGGTAAAACTGTTGCTCATAATTCTTATTCGCTTAGCAGTCTTATTTGTTTAATATCGTTAGTTTTTCTTAAATCTTTGGATGAAGTTTCCTGACGATCTGGCCTAAGAACCAGTGAAATGCACATAGGAATACCCAATAAAAAATGGAGCTTCCAACGAAGCAGGTTTGTAAGGGAGAATCATAAGGGTTTCGCTTACCATTGCGCTTACGGAAGACATGAATTTCATATGGCGAGTTCCCACTTTGAAGCAATACATTTTTGACACATAAAGCGCATTATTCAGCGCAAATAAATATTGTTGGATGTAACGATCATCTTTACACACTGAATGTTTTGATACAGTTATTTTTTAGTATTCTCCCTTACAAACCTGCTTCGTAGTAAGGGAATGCCGTAGCACTTGAAATGTTATTTTTTTTTTTATAAAAATTGTTGAGAGTTCTTTCACTTACTTTACTGCATTTCTGTTTGTCTTATTGCGTAGCGCATAATTGTGCGCTTATTTTGTTAAATGTACCTTTAGTGCTTCCCAAAATGGTAAAAATTTTTATTGGGTAGCTTATCCCTTCAACAATAAATTTCGGTGTTTTTATCTATAAGGAAAATTGGGAATTAAGCACGACAAACAAAATTTTGTACAGTAATAATTTTATTTCGTTTTTGTTTGTATTTTGTAAATCTTGTAACGGAACATCTTCTCTGTAATTGCCCGGCATTCGGAGATCTAAGACTCAAACAGTTTGGTCGAAGAGCCCTTGGGGACAAAACTTGTCTCTCTGATGTTGATGTAAACAGGATCCACTCCTTTACTGAATCGACCGGATGGCTGCGTGGGAACACTAGCAGCCAGATAACATAGGACCCATGTGAGACGGTGTGACATGGTAACACAACGGGAACTAATTAATGGACCCACGTGAGCTGGGCTTGATCACGGCTGCCAATGGAACCTAACCTGAATCTTGTAACATGTATATTAGAGGGGTTCGAAAAAAACTGTGTCGCCATTTTTAGTCCGATCATAACATTTTGTATATCGGTGTGCATGGCTCTGTAAGGGCTACATTTTTGTCGCTTTCAGTATGGACTGAAAGAGTTAGAAATAAAATTTCTTTCGAATCGGAAAAACTATTCGATCACGACTGCCAGAATAAGCCCCTGAAGAACAAGTGTCACTGAATTGACAATCCATTGTCGGTTTTCGTTGAACTCCTAGACGTTTCGGTGCATAGAATCGCTTGTTGTTGGTGCGGTTTCTTTTGCTGTCTTTTAAATATAAAAATATGTATTTATATTTATAAAGAACAAACAAACGTATTTTCATTTTTATATATGTATGACTATTAAGAGAACTAGAAAACATTAAAGTTATCCCATTGTTCTCATGATTTATAGGTTGATCACGAATTTAAGCTTTAAAGCCCCTCTTGAACTTATTCTACTTTTATTTCTAAAAAACAACATTAAAATAAACAAAACAAAACACATGAAATAAACCTTAAAGCCACAAAATGCAGGTATTCATTTATAAATTAACATACATATAAGCATCAGAATCATTGTTACACACAGCGTTGCCAGAATTAAGATTTTATCTTATTTTTCAAGATTTTTTTAACAAAATAAGATTTAAAGATTTTTTTTCTCAGATTAAGATTTTTTGATATAAAGATTTTTGACTTTAAGTTTGTACAACATACATAATTTTCTTTTACAGTTTTTTTAACAGTAAAGTTTTAAAACAATGAGGTTTTATATCAGCTTGTTGTCTATTGGTTTTGCACACTATTGTACTTTTGTACTAACATGCATCATTATTTCTGGGCATACAAAACATTAAAAAAGCATCATAGATTCGCGGTTGTTCATTTTGGGAATATTGATAAGAAAATTATTTGTGAAAAGAAAAAATGTATAGTATATATTTAAAGATTAATTTATTAAAGAACAAAAAAGTTCATGTATTTAGTTACTATGTCTTAGTACCAAAAGGTAAAACTAATGGAACTAAACCCTAGGATTACCGTCTTGGTCGGGCTAGACCAAATTTGTGTTTTCCTTGCAATATTTTTCGAATATAACAAGAAAACAAGGGCGTGAGTTCTATAATGATACGTGCTGAATCGTGTGAAACTAATTTGGATTCGATTGAAGCAAACTAGTGGGGTGAAATGTTATTTTTATATAAAAGTCTATGAAATTACCCTTTTGGCCAGACCGAATTCTTGTTTTCTTGCAATATTTTTCAAATAGGAAAAAATATCATTAAACCAGAAACGTGATTTCTATAAATGATATGTTCTGAATTGAATGAATCAAGTGTGAATCAAATGTGTGGCATATGCGAGCAAGCAAAGTGCAAAATTAAGGACTATATATTCGATGACTTGCATGTAAAATAAAGTAACAGAAATATGTAACAAATTCGTATAATCTAGCAAATAACATACGTTCAATAAAAAAATATATTTATTAACTTTTTATTTAATTGGAGTTTTTAGCTGTTCTAATTGTGGTCTGCCTAGACCAAGAGGAGTGGTAAAAAGTTACAGTTAAGGGTTATGAAGCTTTTGGTTTGAAAATACCACATTCTATGCTTACGATAATTTGTAAACAAAGTATTTATACATAGGTGCTTACGAATATCTGTTTATTTTAATAAAAATTCCTTAGGAATATATTTAGGAAAATCCATAGTTTTCAGTGAGCTTTTTTTAAATGCAAATTTCTCAAAATGCCTTCGATATAACAACGGTATCAAAAAATATAATATTTAATTGAGAACCCTCACGATTTCATATGATGTATGAGCTTCATAGCTCCCAAACTTGAATTTTTTTGCCCAAAATTTATACGTCTCTTATATTTGAAAGTAGTTAAACTTTCGATGAAACTTCTTTATATAAATGGACTTTTTTACGTTCTTATTTGCTAGAAATTTAGTGCATTTAATATGTATTTTTTGGAAAATATAACCAATTTTAAACCTACAATTTAATTTTGTATAAATACCGAAATTACGTATTTTAATTTAAATATGTAGTTTCCATAATTAAAAGTAGCTTCTTTTAAAAAATTAATAATTTTTACTTGTTTGCCTTTGTTATAAAAAATTTCAAGATTTTCCTTCCAAATCTTCTGGCAACGCTGGTTACACACAATTTTATGGCTGACATGAGAATGACGAGTCAGTCCGTCACTGTTGTTTGAGCCCAATGGCAATTTCTTTTAAATAATTTTTTTTTTATATCCTCCACTACTACCACTTGTTTTGTGAACGTTAGTATATTCAGTGTTATCATTCTGTATGTGACATAAAAAAGTTGACACTTAGCACCTGACAAAGTTTTTATGTTTGATGATCTCGGGAACTTTTTATGACTAACTTTGTTTGGAAAACAATCTCTCAAATTGTAAAAAAAAATAGTTTGATAAAGAACTAGTTCTTTAAAGACTTACAGCCGTATTCATAACAAAAAGTTAGCCACAGTTTGCAAACTACGTACAACAAGCTGCTAAATATAATGTCGAAAAAGCTTAGCATCTTGTTGGCACAGAGTTTATTATTAACAAACCTTTGTCCATCTTCTAACTTTTAGGCCCGTTTTCACAACTTACCGATAGCTAAAGGTAAGATTGTATCGGCCGTATAAAAACTGTTCCACTATTGCAACTTTGCTTTAACCAGGTAGGGTGAACCTTAATTAACTTTATCGCTTACTTAAGGTTAATGTAAAGTTTTAATAATGGAGCCCTTTTTATTAGGCCATTTAAAGTCTACTTTTAGCTATCGGTAAGTTGTGAAAATGGGCATTAATAAATCAACTCTGAATTTTAACGATGCCTCAAAAATCATCGCTGGTTTTGTAATAAATTTTTTTATTTTCTTTTGTTTTTAATTTTAAGAAGTTTTAAAATCAAATTAATTAAAATAGAAAGCAAATTTAATAACAGACAGTAAATTAAAAAAAAAAAAAAAAAACAACAAAATAGTTTGACATTAAAAGTCTGGGGTCTAATCACCGCATTCGATACTATCATATCGAATGTTCTTGCATACGATAGACACTGACGTATCGAATGAAAACTCGATAAATGTAATGTTGAGTTACTCGATAACGAATGTTATTATTTCAAATTCAATACATTTCATTCGATATCGAGTTTCATAATACCAAAATAAGTAATTTCGATCAATTTTGTTCGATATCGTATGCGGTGATTAGACCCCTGTTTTTCACAAGTTGGTAAACGTTTGGCAGCTCGTTAACAAGAGTTTAGCAAATCGTTAGCCAGAGTTTTGTAGTGTATTATGAATAAATTTTGTGCTAACTTCATTTCTAATTTTCATTATAAATACTGCTGTTAGTTTATATTATGACTACTTTGTTAGGAAACGTGCAGGACTTTAAATTTTGTAAGCTCTGTATTCCTGTGTCCTTTATCTCTTATCTTATCTCTTTTGGCTATCATTTGATTCGATCAATGCAAACCACCCTTCCGTAATGCGTCCATCTGTTGGCCTTGCTTGTATTATAAGCTTTCTGAGGCTTCAAATGTGAAAATCTCCTAAAGATTGTTACAGACCGGAGTTCTAACTCGTAACATGGGAACCAGAAGCTCCCGTAGAGAGCCTTTAGGCACCGCGTGTTGGCTGTGGTTAAAACTTACGTGACAGTAAATTCTAGAAAACTCTGGCTCCTAATAATGAGAACGATGTTCTAAATTCATCAACTCTGTGTTGGTGCTTACATACGGGGAGTTAGTAGTCCACTTTGTGCTTAGAGCACCATAGAGTGCGGCATAAAAGCTCTGAAAATTTTTTTCAATACAGATATTAAAAGTGAACTTGATTTAAAATATGAAAGTATTTTTGGAACGAAATCGGTAATTAATAGAAAAATCAACATAGCTTATGATGGCAAATACTTTGAATGATATTTTTTAACGCTTTAGATTTCATTCATTCTTCGTGAAGGGGATCAAAGATTCGTCACATCCAAAAAATAAAACTAACTTGTTTTTAGTAAAAAAAATCTAAATACCTATTATTCAAAGCAACTTTAAACCTTAAGAATAACAAAATAACCATGACAACAAAAATAATAATAACAATAAAAACAATAGAAGCGATAGCAACAACAATTATAACGGCAACAAAACAAACAAAAAAGGCGTTTTATAAATTTGTATCTCTTCTAAAACTGAGAGGTTGCAGTGATTTAATTGATAATACACTGGCAGACTGTCTGCTTTTTCACCTATCTCCCCATCTCCCCTCAGCGCGCCTTACCGCCCCTGCATCATTTGTCTGACCAAGAGCATGTCCATGACAGTGAAATGAAAATTCCTAACTTGTATTCATGTAAATTTTACATTTTGTATACATGAATTTTGTGTATGTATATTAAAAAAATGCATATTCTCTATTTATTATATATTTTGTTTATAAAAAAAAACACATGAAAACTCAAACAATGATGCTCTCACGCCAAAAATTAAAAAACGTATTTTTGGCCAAAGGCAGACATATAAAAATGAAAATATTTTTATATAATGTTTTTATGAAGATAAAACAGATGAGAAAGTTTACAATTAAAATGTATGGAAAGAAATGATAACACACACATATAAATACAATAGCAAAGAGTAAGAGAGAGAAAGATATAAACGATAAGATTACTAAGAGAAATTGAAAGAAAGTGAGAAAATAGTAACGTTATGTTACTTGTAACGGTATTATTTTGAGTTTTTTTTTAACAAAAGACATTTAAACGGAAGCTGCGTTTGCTTATTTTACGGTTATAAAACGTTATGGCGTTTATTAACAGAGAGTGTCTGTTAAGAGCCACATACTGTTAATTTAACAGCAGTAATTTCTTAAGGCTAGTTTACACTATTATACATTATATTAATACATTTCAAAAACTCAAGTTTTATATAAAAGTGTGATATTGTGAATACAATATGTTATAAAAATGACAAGAACATATTACGAAAGAAATTTGACGACTTCATCGTTTTTTGAATTATTTCAAAACAATAATAATTTCCACAAGAGCATGTTCATGTGTAATATGGAAAATACTTGCGTGACCAATCCACTTATAACTTGCCACGTCTAATTTACCTAATGTAAACAAACTTCTTGTCGCTATTTTTTCTGGCATCTCCTATATATATACACACAGAAAAAAATATCAATGTTAAATTAACATGGTGCAATGTTGATTAAAATTCATAGTAAATTTCTGCAAAAGCATGGACTTTATTTAACTTTATTTAATTAATATGATAATTTTAAATAAAAAATGTTAAAATAACATTGTTCAATATTGAATCCAAAAAATCCTGTTATAATTGTTTGTATAGAAACAATAACAACACGATAGAAAGAAATACTTACATTTTTTTGTTTTCATGTTTAAAATTACATATTTATAAAAAGAAAAAAATTTATTTAGTTAAATAGTACATCAAATTTCCAAAGTAGAATGATGACGAAAACCATATCGGGCCATTCTGCTGGTGTCTTTTAATTGTGAGTGATTCTGTGAACAATGGGGATAACAAAAAGTGAAACATGTGTTACAGGAAAATTAATATTAATATTCTCTCTCTCTATCTCTTTTTCTACGGATAAAGGCCCAATCATAATATGCATAGCCTTGCGTGACGTACTGTCAAAAATCAACAAAAAGTCTCTCAAATGTTTTTAAAAAAAGGTGGCATGTAATAACGTCCAGTGTCACAGTGTCCATGGACTTTATGACACTTTTAAAAGTGTCATAACGTTCATCAGAGCAGTGTCATAAAGTCCACTTTGTAGAGTGTCATAATGTCCACAACATGCTTAAAAACTCGAAAGCATAGCCGGCCTGCGGCCGGGCGCAAGGATTTTCTACTCTATGGTATAACAAAGACCGGCTTTGCTAACTAAAGCTTCTCTGCACAGCCGGCCTTCGGCCGGGCGCAAGGATTTTTTCCTTTCTGGTATAACAAACACCGGCTTCGCTAACTAAAGCATCCCTGCATAGCCGGCCTTCGGCCGGGCGAAGGATTTTCTACTCTATGGCATAACAAAGACCGGCTTCGCTAACTAAAGCTTCTATGCGAAATCGGTCTTCGTTCGGAAACAAGGCAGATTTTAGAATCTTTACTTAGCGAAACCGGTACTTGTTATACCATAAACGAAACAAATACTTGCGCCAGCCCAAAGGCCGTCTGTGCAGAAAAGCTTTAGTTAGCGCAGCCGGTGTTTGTTATACCAGAAAGGAGAAAATCCTTGCGCACGGCCAAAGGCCGGCTATGCCGGTATTTGTTACACCATAGGGGAGAAAATCCTTGCGCCCAAAAGTGTTTCTGTTATTACAGAAAAAACAACAAAACCATTTTTAAAATTTTTTTAACCATATTATGTTTAATTTAACCAAATCGTTGTCACCGACAACCATATTATAGTTAAATAAGTTTCTTTAAAAATAGTTTTGTTGGTTGTGACCATAATAAAACATGTTTTTCTCTGCGTGTATGTAGATGTTTTTTTGTATTTAACGTCTTTAGTAATTATGGACCTTATGACATTTTAAAAAATGACATAATGTCCATTTGCAAAGTGTCTTAATGCCCGCGGACATTATGACATTTTCAAAAGTGTCATAGTGTTGACGGACACTATGACACTGGACGTTATGACATGCCACCTAAATAAAACAAAAACAAACTGAAAAAACATTTGATTCCGTACGGAATGTGCGATCAGTTTCGCACTTTGCTTAAGCAAATGACAGTTGCTTAAAATTGAACAAAATGTTTCCTTAAGTTCAATATGGTTTGCCTCGTATAATTTATATGTACTCGCACATTTGCTTGAGTCAACTTAAGCACATTATGGTTGGGCCTTAAGTGTTTACAATGGTTCTTAAATTAATGCAAATGTTGTCTCTTAAGCTTCTTCTCACTGTTATTTCAAACTCAAACCAATTCGATTCTTCATGAAATTCAAGTTGTTTTAACTTGAAATAACTTTCATTCAACGTGATTCGGAGGGTTATTTCAATATGAATGTCATTTTACTCTTATTTTACGGGAATGTTAAAATAATATGAATTTTAGTAATTTTAAAAGAAAATAATGTTATTCGCAAGTTATTGTAAAATCATGTTAAATTAACATGAAATTACTATGAAGCAAAATCACTACCGAAAAATGTAAAATCAACTTTGTTTACGAGGATTTTGCATTGATTTTTTTCTGTGTGTATATCTTTTCAGATTCCTGCTTAGATGCAGTCTCACAGGCCCAAATTGAAACAGTCGATTTATTGTGCGATAAATATGTTAATTAATATGGACTTTTATATAAACTGAACATGTTCATCCCTGCTCAGTGGCATAAAATAATGATTCTTAAAAAAGGTACCAGCAGTGTTGCCAGTGAATTTTCGAGAAAGATACATTTTAGTTTCCAAAAAGATCCACTTTTTCCCAAAAAGATCCACTTTTTCCCAAAAAGATACATTTTGAAAAAAATACAATTTTTCCCAAAAAGAAAAAAAATTTTAAGTCCATTTTCAAAGTTTAACATTTATTAACATTACATTTTTACTTCATATTAAATGAATATTGTATCATTAAAATTCATTTTTATATTTATTTAAGTCATAAATATTAGGTATGTAATTTTTTAAAATACAACAAACAAACATTAAAATTAATTATATGTAACTATCTTTGGATGTTATCGAAACAAATCCATTTTTTTAAAAATTAATATACGGGTTAAGGCGTTAATACCAAGGGATTATATCAAAAAGTTCATATAATTTCCTGAAATATAATTTCTCCGAACAACTTTGCACTACTTGTATTCCACGATTTCGGTGAATCGTATGTTAAAACGTCCTTAATGTTTTTTTGTCACCATTATGAAAGCTGCTATTGTATAAGTATTTAGTCAGTTACTATGATCAATCTTAATAAGTTTTCGTACAGTTTGCATACAGATTCAAAAGATATGAAAAATGTCAGGATTATACATGGTACGTGAAGCCATCAAACGATACGAAAAATGTATCTTTCGTATCCTAATGGCAACACTGGGTACCAGCTCTCACTGACTGTATTTCCTTCACTTTTTTCTCTTATCATGTTGTTACAAGAGAAAAAAATTAGGGAACATCAGCAGTAAATTGTGGTTAAATATTGGCAATATACCATAAAATCAAATCCCATTTTATATGAAAATAAAATCCCTCTTCTTCTTCAAGCAAAAAAATTATTATATTTTCAATATTTTTACAAATCATACTCCTACATAAGCTTACGCCCGTTAAACGTAATAATTATTATGCTTATCACTATCATCACCATCGTCATACAACAATAACAACAATCAACCACCTCTACACCTTGTTTCTGGCACTTATCAGTCCACGACTTAAATCTAAACAAACAAACAAGAATGCTTGTGTGGTTTTGTCAGCGTTTTAGGAGTATTGGAGCATGAATGAATAAAATTTTGGGTGTTTTTAATGTTGACAATGATGGTGGTGGTAATTTTTGAATATGTTTTTGTGGGCCTACAACCACTTGGTACTTTTTTGAGAATTGTGTATACAAGTATGATAATTTGTTTTTTTATTATTTTCAAAACTTATGGTGGTATGAACTTGAATGTATAGAAAATCGATATTTTATTCTACTTCTCTTTTTGTATTTCTCACCATAATTTTTTTTTTTTAATATTCAACAAGAACTTTTTAAACCATTAAAAGGTTTAAATTTGATTTAAATATAATTGTTTTTATACATTTTTTTTTGTACAATTCGTTGTTTTGATTTTTATAAGTCTGGGCATCTTCTATTTTATTGTGTTTAATAACACAGTACAACATTTTTCAGTTAATTGATTGCCAACTCAATTCTGTGAACTGTATGTGAAATAAGACCCAAAAAGAAGAATTTCTGCATCATTCGTTTTGTCTTCTTACCTGCGATTTGAAGTTAGTATCGATTTGAAGTTAGTACTATCGTATAGGGGAATTTATCACGTTTTAAGCCCTGTTGTTTGACATAGCTCGACAACCACTAGCCCAATTTAGTTGAAATAAATTTTAAAAAATTAAGAATTACAATTCCCTTAATCTGTTCATATATTGTTTTCCTATACAAGTAACACTTTCGAAGTTAAAAATGAATGTATGAAGGGAAAAAATAATTTTTTGCCTAAAAATTAAAATTTTTTTTTTTAAAAATACATAAAAAATCCAAAATGGAAAAAAGTTTCAAGTCTAGTTATTTTTTCGCAAAGTCACATAACCTATGAGCAAAATGAGACAAAGATCATAAAAATCGATGCACGCGTTTGTCATTTATTCACAATTAAGTAAATGTATGAATTTCAAAAATTTGCTCGAGATATGCACAACATTATTTGGAGAAAACATTGACACCTTTTTCATGATTCTGAGAATTAAAAAAAAAGGAATAAACAAAAGGTTATTTGATTTTTATGATTGCGGTAATAAATGTACGTGGACAATTAAACGGAAAGTGGACCTTTTTATTATTTGGGTTTTTCCGGTGGCTACCTATATGATTTTTTTACAGAAATTGCACCCACATTTAAGGGTGGTCATTATTTGGAAAGTTTTGCACAGTTTGTAACGTACAAGTGCTGAATCAGGTATATAGCCAGCCGCCCTTAAAATATGCGCCCATTTATAAGTACCTGGCAGTAAAATATTCAAAAATACGTAGTATTTATAGGTGTGCATTGATCGATTTTTGGCATTCAGCCAGTGCCGACGAACGCGAACAGTAAAAGTGATTTTTCTCCAGTTTTTTAAAAGTGAATAACAACAAAACATAAAATATATCAATATGGAAAACAACAAGTGCCCATATTTGGATGAATATTGTTACGTTTGTGGTCATATCGTCCGAAAAATACAGAAAAAAGATTGAAAAAATTTGTTTACTGAGCAATTCAAAACCGCGTTTGTAATTATTTCGATGAAGCAGATTTAAGTGGTGCAAATTTTACGCCGAACACAGTGTGCAACAGTTGTTATACTACCCTTCTAAAATGGATTCACGGAAAAAGTAGAAAGTTATCTTTTATGAAGCCAGTAATTTGGGTGGAAGACACAACTGGACATGATGAATCCAGGTGCTATGCATGCATAAATTTTCGTCCTGGATTAAACAGACAACAATTGAAAACAAAAGTATACACTGCTGCATTTACTGCCACACTTCCAGTGCAACGCCCTGCTGATACCGATGCACCTAAACCTCCGAGTGCGGATACTGTGTCCCTGCTAGCCGAAACCGTTTTCACCAATCCGACCGATTTGGATGATGCTGATTGGATACCCGATATTGAAAATAGTGCACCACAACCGCTACCACAAATCGAAATGGATTACATTGTGGCCAAGCTGGGACTATCACAACACGACTCCGAATGGCTGACATCATTTTTGAAGAGAAGAAAACTCACACAGCAAAATGTCAGCGCAACATCATACCGACAACGCCAAGCTGATTTTCAGAAATTTTATTCCGTTGACGAAGCAAATACGTTCACGTACTGCCATGATATCCCAGGTTTAGTGAAAAAATTGGGAATGGATTATATCGCTGGCGACTGGCGTTTATTCATCGATGGTTCAGTTACTAGTTTGAAGGCTGTGCTGCTGCACAAAAAAAATAAAAAACCATGCATTCCATTGGGATTCAGCACAACTATGAAGGAAACGTATGAAGCATTGGGCGAAATTTTGAAGAAAATCAAATACGATGAACACAAATGGAACATTTGTTGCGATCTGAAGGTGGTCAACATACTACAAGGGATTATAGAAAAGGGCGGATATCCAAAATACTTCTGCTTCCTTTGTAATTGGGATTCACGATACAAAGGAAATCAATATCAATGTAAAGATTGGAAAGGAAGAACTCCCGAGCTCAACAAACAATTAAAATTACGCAATGAACCTATGATAAAGGACCTGGATGATATTTTGTTGCCACCGCTCCACATGAAACTGGGAATAGCTGGGAAATTCGTTGAAGTGGTGGTCAAAAAAGTTAACGGCGCCTTTAACTGTTTGAAATCCATCTTTCCGAAACTCAGTGATGAGAAAATTAAAAACGGTACGTATCGTACTCTGTATTTCAATATTGTCATATCTAAATTTGTTAATTTCTATACATTCGCATTACCAATAATTTTTTCGTTTTTCTTATGTATTTAAAACAGGTATTCTCAATGGACCTGATATTCGGAAATTGATCAAAAGTGATTCTTTCACACATTTGCTTTCAGAGCATCACGACCACCAACATGCATGGAACGCATTGAAAGAAGTAATAGAAGGCGTTCTAGGAAAGAACCGTGTCCAGCGAGAAGAGATACAGCAACGAGTGGACAGGGGCTGTTTTATTTCGAAAAAATCGGTGCATCCATGACGCTGAAATTGCATTTCTTGCACCACCACCTCGATACTTTTTTGGCACACTCACCTCAGGAATCAGACGAACAAGGAGAGAGGTTCCACCAGGTGACCATGCCATTTGAAAAGCGGTTCAAAAGTAAAAAATTGGATGCATTGCTTGCGGAGGTTTGTTGGTGGAGTTCCACAATTATGCAGTTTGAAGAAAGCACCGAAGATGAAGACATTGAAATTGGTGGACACAGTGAAAGAAACACGCCCTTGAATAGTATGTGTATCTCGGATGACGATACAGACTCAGACCATGAATATGAACAACCTACGAAGAAAACAAGATCATCAGAACCACAAGCGTCAACTTCTACAAGGATGGATATTGCCAATAATTGAAAAAATGTTCTAAATTTTGTTTTTATGCATATTATAATTGCGTATTAATTGCATATTATTTTATTTTCATTAAGTTTTTATAAATAAAGTTTTTTTTTGCATGATAATTTTTTAATTTATATTTTTATTTTTATTTTAAGGGTGGTGGCTATAACTGATTTTTGAAATTCATACCTTTACTTAATTGCGAATAAAAGCGAAACGCGTGCATCGATTTTTATGATCTTTGTCTCATTTTGCTCATAGGTTATGTGACTTTGCGAAAAAATAACTAGACTTGAAACTTTTTTCCATTTTGGATTTTTTATGTATTTTTAAAAAAAAAAATTTAAATTTTTAGGCAAAAAATAATTTTTTCCCTTCATACATTCATTTTTAACTTCGAAAGTGTTACTTGTATAGGAAAACAATATATGAACAGATTAAGGGAATTGTAATTCTTAATTTTTTAAAATTTATTTCAACTAAATTGGGCTAGTGGTTGTCGAGCTATGTCAAACAACAGGGCCTAAAACGTGATAAATTCCCCTATACGATAGTACTAACTTCAAATCGATACTAACTTCAAATCGCAGGTAAGAAGACAAAACGAATGATGCAGAAATTCTTCTTTTTGGGTCTAATTTCACATACAGTTCACAGAATTGAGTTGGCAAATCATGTGTTGTACTGTGTAATAGTAAAACTAAAAAACGTAGAAAATAATAAACATTTAAAAAAAGATTTCATAATTAAGATAAAGTTTTAATGTGCTTAATTCCCAATTCTTACTATTGATAAACTGAAAAGAATTGTTGGTGGGATAAGCTTTGACTGGTTGCTTAGGCCTTAGTTCATCAGGAAACTTCATCCAAAGATTTTAGAAAAGCTAAGGATATTATTAAAAAAAAAAACTGGAATAATAAACACTAAAAAGTCACTCGTAACAATATCAAAGCTTAAGGAAAACACCAAAAACAAACAGTTAGTTTATCTTTTCTTACAATCCCGAGTACAATTGTCAACAACAAAAACACAATGAAAACGACAATGAAACTATCTTGTAAATTGGACAATTGTGATGAAATTTAATTCAGTTTAATTTGCTATACCTTGAAATTATGCACACTTCTAAGTTTTCTGACACATGCAAAGTCTATTCGAGAAATATTTAAATACATCTTTCTTCGTAAAGAAATAATCACAAAATAAAATATAAAATTTTAAAAAAATCCGTTATGAAAATTAGTTAAATTTTAGAGGATCAGGGTATAACTTACCATTGGTCTAATACAAAGTTCACTGGCGACTGTATGGACCACAAGTGGTCATAGTTTCTATAGAAATCCAACTTAAATAAGCTTCACCAGTAGGGTGCCCAACTTGTTAAAATTTGCCAATTCAATAGAGTTTGAAAAAAATTTCTTTAAAGAAAAATTGGGAAATAATGTTTCCGCGAAAAAAATAATGAAAAATTGTATTTAAAAGTGACGAACCGTCGGGTGAAATGTAATAAAATTGTTTTATTTACATCAACTTCATTAGGTCTTATTAGCTTAAACAGAAAAATAATCTGAAAAGTATTTAACAGAGTTGGATTGATTTAGAGTCTGAACACAATGTAACGATAATTTATTGCGGTGCGGTTTTTCATACGATTTTGAAGGAAAAAACCGCAGTGCGGAACGGCATAAAATTAAAATCTATTTTATTTTCATTGCGGACTTTCTTTCTCTCTCAACAAAGCGAATTTAATTCGCATTGTCTCTCAATTTTTGATACTCGTTCTCTTTCTGATGTTGCCATAGTTTTTGAATAATTGGCTATGTTCACAACATTATTGAAAACAAACAACATGATAAAAACGTGTGCACAAATAAATTAATAAAAATTTAAACAAAAAATTACAACTATTTCCTTCGCCGTCTTCCGTTGTATTATATTTATTTTTCTCTCCCGCAACAAGAAATCGCACCGCACCGCAAACATTGTGTTTAGACTCTTATATTGAAAAATGATAGTAAAAGTAAAAAAATAGTGTTATGGAAGGGTGCCCAGCTTTTTTTAAAAAAGTGTAAATTCCGTGCACAGTGCAATTAATCACATCTTATTGAGATCCCTCCGAATATTTCAGTTTTTTGCATACCACGGGTTAGCTGGGATTATTCGAAGAAGTTTATTTGGCGCCTTTGAATTTATTGGATATTAGAGGCCGATGCAGTATCCCATAACTGAATACCATATCACCAGATGGGCTTTAAGATAGAGTTGTAAAGTAGAAGTTTGCAATCGAGACTAAAGAATTTCTTCCAATAAGCCAATTAGTTAAATGATTTTAGTGTTAATTGAGTTAATTTCCACGTTAAATGCCGATCTAGATATATACCGAGATATTTTACACGCTAGTGTTGAGGTATTATTTGATTATTGATTTTAATAGTGGGCGCAAGTTCCGAAAATGTTAAATGTTAGCAGTTTTACTTTATCCTCCATTGTTTTTACCATATTTCCAATTGAAAAATATGTTCCTGTAGGTATCGAGATGCTTTATGACGATTTTGGTGTATACTTAGAAAAGCTGTAGCATCAGCACAAGTTGAAGTTTGGTGTAGTTCTTTATTGGCATGTCAGAAGCATATATTAATAACAAAAGACGCAAGATGCTTTCTTGTGGGACTGCAGCGCTCATTGGCTGAGGAGAGCTAAAAAAAATCTCCTTCTTTAATGATACACTTTCGACCGACTTAGTAACTTTTAAACAGCTTGTGAGTGCTAACGGTTTCATTTAGCTTTAATTTATGAATCAATCCTTCGCGCCAGACTTTATCAGAAGCTTGCAAAACATTGATGAAGACTGCAAAGCAAAATTTTCTTTTTTTAAAGAGTTTTCTGATGACGTTTACTTTTCTATGCGTTTGTTCAATTGTGCTGTGTGTTTTTTTTTAAACCAAATTTATCCGTGAGCCAGCTATAGCTAGATAATCAGTCGGGTTCACAATTTGTTAAGAGTTCATTATAGGTATTAAAAAGGGTTTGTGATCAGAAGATAATTCAAAAAAAGCTTCTACACAAATCGTTTCCATCGGGATATTTTTAAGCTAAAACCGATGACAACCGATGACAGAAGACCAGTCGGTGGCTTACCAAGGCGACTAAAATCGGCTTATTTGAAACTATTTCTTCCAAATGTTTTATATCCAATTACGACCTGTAGACAGCCAGAAAACAACATACTCTGCTGACACACTGCGTAAACCACCAGATGATTTTACAAGGACAACCCTTTGGTGGATCCCAAGAGTTCCATGAGAAGACGAAGACCCTCTTACAAGCAGCGTTACCATATATTTTTAAACAAAATCTTGTTTTCTCAGAAAAAAGACTTATTTTCGCAAGAAAAAACTTTTTTTTTCAAAAGTGCTGAATTTTTAAAAGAAAATACCAAAATGTATTAGGAATTCATTTTATTTGCAGATATAAAAAAACTAAAAATAAATAAGCCATTTCTTTTGATTGCTTAAAGTGCCTACAATCACTGTTATTTGTTTCAAAAAGTTTTTTGTTCGTAAAATACCACATAAAGTTGGTATTTCTAATTTGTTTCTAACACTATTTTTGTCGAAATTAATTTTTGAGGAAAACGCTCTACATTTGCTGTAGATATCGGTAATGACAAATTTGAATTTTTTTTAAATATGGAAAAACTTCGGACTTTTCACAACGTCTTACTTTAAATACATTATTCCAAAAACTCTCAATATTTTGCTCTTTTTGTAAATTTTATTTTGAAAAATCAAAATGAATATCACTTACATCTACAACATTTAGGAAAATAGCACATACAGTTTTCATTAAAAACTCAAAATTTAAGCCGTTTTTCAAACAATATGTATTTAAAAATTGGCATCATTGCAAGCATCATATGTTTTTTTTAAACTACTTAATACGAAGATCTATAACACCCCGTCTACAACTGACATGATTTGCTGATATAACATGGTTATAAAAGCGTTGTTAAAACATTTGCATTAACAACCGTGTTATAACATGAGAAAACCTCTTACATGATGAGTCTATACTTAACACTAACATCATATTAGTGTTAATATTAAGCATTTCATGTGAGTTGTAGACTGCATGTATTAGAACAAGAATTAAGAATGAAGCGGGTTTTCACCTTTCAGATTTCTAATTAAAACAGAAAAGTCAAACGAACTTGAAAAGATTTATTATAAATTTTATTATAAATTATATATAAAGGGTGGTTAAATTTCAAGGGCCGATGTTGATTTTGAATAAAACACAAACTATTTAGGAAATTATTGTAATTTTATTTTATTATGATATATTGGTATTACTCAATTATGTATGGAACAAAATATCGGCCAAATGAGCGCCGCGACCACGGCGGCACACCTCCATCCGATGGTCCAAATTTTCGATGACCCTGAGGCATAATGGAGGTTCTATGCCGTTAATGTGCCGAATTATCTCATCCTTTAGCTCTTGAATTGTTGCTGGCTTATCGACGTACACCTTTTCTTTCAAATAACCCCAAAGAAAAAAGTCCAACGGTGTCAAATCACATGATCTTGGCGGCCAATTGACATCGCCATTACGTGAGATAACACGGCCATTGAATTTGTTGCGCAAAAGAGCCATTGTTTCGTTAGCTGTGTGGCAAGTGGCACCGTCCTGCTGAAACCACATATCGTCCATATCCATATCTTCCAATTCGGGCCATAAAAGGTTCGTTATCATCTCACGATAGCGAACACCATTCACAGTAACTGCCTGACCGGCCTCATTTTGGAAAAAATACGGCCCGATGATGCCGCCAGCCCATAAACCGCACCAAACAGTCACTCTTTGTGCGTGCATTGGTTTTTCGACAATCACTCTTGGATTCTCATTCGCCCAAATGCGGTAATTCTGTTTATTGACGAATCCACTGAGGTGAAAATGTGCCTCATCACTGAAGATGATTTTCTTCGAAAATTGATCATCCACTGTTGCCATTTCTTGCCACCATTCTGCCCATTCACGACGCTTGGAATGGTCAAGAGGCTTTAGTTCTTGAGCCAATTGCACCTTGTAAGCGTGTAAATGCAAGTCTTTATGCATAATGTTCATCAACGACGAGCGTGAGAGGTGCAATTGTTGGGCACGACGACAAGTTGAGGTGGACGGCTCTTCAGCCACACTATCGCGAACAGCAGCAATATTTCCTGCAGTACAAGCTGTACGAGCATGCACTGATGTTCTCACATCTTCTACAGACCCTCGAATTTTTCTACGATTTTTGCGATTGTACGCACATTTGGACGATCAAATTGACCAAAAAAATCACGAAGTGCACGATATGCATTTTGATTTGAACGCCCATTTTCATAATAAGTCTGGATAACTTAAACACGTTGTTGGATTGTGTATCTCTCCATGGTTCAAATTGAGTAAGTCTGAAATAGAGAAATGTCAAATAAAATTCGGAAAAAAACTTGGCGTTTAGGTGTGGTTTACATTCAACATCGGCCCTTACAATTTAACCACCCTTTATTTGGAATAATAATAAGATTTGTGCATATATATATATATATATATATATATATATACAATTAAATTTTTTAATTTGGTATACGTTCGATATATCGATATTGTTGAAATAATAAATGTCGATACTCTTAAAAAATATCGATTCGATATATTTTTCAATTTGCCCATCCCTACATTAAAAGGTTCTAGAACTTCAACTTGTCTAAGGAAGTCATTATCAAAATCGAACCTTTTTAACAATCCATTGCAAAATTCAACATAAAACTTTAAACAATGAACTCTTAAGTCTGTTTCATCATCTTCAGATAATTTATATGAAGCTAGCGCTGAAATTACTTCAGCACCTAAATAAATATCTTTGGGATTTTGAAGGTAAGTATTATTGTTTACATAAATTTTTTTAAGACTTTCAAAACTTACATACTAAAAACTTGAAAAACTTTATATATTTATAAAAAACTTGAAAAAACTTTAAATTTAAATAAAATTAAAAACTTTTTGGCATATCAAAACACTTGCAAAAAAAATGGAAATCTTGACAAATGGCAACGCTGCTCACAAGTATAGCAGACAGTTAGATTCTAAAGTAGCAAAAACGAGAAAGTCCTGAATTAAAAAAAGCTTGTTACGGATATCATTGGACTAGATTTGCAATTGCCCTATGTTTCAATTTGGAACGACGAGAATAAAATATATACTATATACATATGAAGCAAATGAAATTTATACATTTCAATATGGGGGATTTCATGTCAAGTGGCCCAATTTTGAAATCGATATCTTCCAAAAATTTGTGTCTTAGCTACTATCCAATAGGACTTACCTTGGTGCAAATTTCATCCAAATCGGAAGGCATTGATTTCAAAATTGGGTCACTTGACATGAAATCCCCCATATAGAAATGTATAAATTTCAATTGCTTTTGATTTTTTTTTATTAAATAAACTACTTGATTTAACATTACAAAAATCCATTTGTATAAAAATTTCCCTTTAAAAACAACTTAAAGGCGATTCTATTCTGACGGGTGCAACTGTTATCTATTTACAAGAATTTATATGAAACGATCAAATAGCCACGAGAAAGCTTTAAATTGAATGACGGGTGCAACCAAATTGGCCATTTTTCATAAGATCATACCACAAAAACACAAAACTCTGTTAATTTTTAAACTTTTATTATATTATTTTTTTTTTTTTTTAATTGTGAAAGATGAGATATCAGACGATCAAACATCGTAGAGAAATATAATCCAATAATAAGAAATTTGCTCTTCAAGGCAAGACGGGTGCAACATGCAATGAATTTTCTGTTCGCGCCAAATCTATGAATCTTAATGCTCCGAAGTGCACAAAAAATTTATATTTAAGCTTATGTCTAAAAAAATTTAATTATTATAAAATATAGATATTTTACTTTAAATTGTCATCAAAAAAGTATCAAATAGTGTGATTTGAAAATTTATGTAAAAAGTTGTCTAGAATAGAATCGCCCTTTAGTTTTGCTGATCTACACAAACCATATTTTTATTTGCGTTCGGCCTCAATATTGAGCAGCAATTCCAATGGAGCTTATACACATATTACCGGAGAGAAAGGATGGAATCAGGGATTATGTTTGTGAAATGTATGTAAAAGTATGTTGTAATTAAAAGTCTTTTTTTATAAAGTCATAAAGAGACCAAAGGCTGAAACAGTTTGTAATATTTATATTTCCAGAAATTATTAGGCAGATTCAAACATGTTGTTCACATTGATTGAATTAAATATAAATACGAATCTTTAGGTATTTTCTTCAAATCGCATTATTTGTTCCCGAGTTTTAGATAAACCATTTTCGTAAGGATGTAAAACTAGAAATGTCCTTTAAAAAAGATTTTTGCGTCATAAAAGTTTAAATCTCCAGAATCTCTTTTGAACAAGAACTAAAAATATTTAAAAACACTCATACGCTAAGTTGGGGATTGGGGAGTCAATAGTATTAATATTGCTTATACGCTACGTGGTCTCAATATTAAAGAGTCCTTTTTTTTTAGTACGTACCAATATTTTCTTTAACAATTTTTTTTAGTTTGTTTTCATTTTACTGCTTAACTTCTTTAGAATATTTAAATACAAATGTAGCCGTACTTGTAAAGTTCAATAACATTTTATTTGTTTTTATTTTTGTATATTTTTTTTTTGTTGGCAAATAGACCAGACTTCTTATCCAACTTAATGTTGGCAGTATAAATAAGTTTTGGGTCTTCAGATGTTCATGGCTTTTTTAATATGCCATGTTAACAAACATAAAAACCCTATTTATACTACCTAAACAAAATTTTTTAAGCAACATTTTATTTTCTCTTTTCTAACAGATGTACAAATGCTTTTTATACTTAATTATTTATTTAGCCTTTGTAAATTAACAACCCAATTAGGCTTTTTAATATAGGCAAACGTTCTCAATAGTCTATTTAGCTCAAAACCGTTAAACAAATAGAAAAATTAAAACAAAAGCATATGTGACGCGAAAAATAGAAAGGGACCTAAGGGTTTTGCCATTTTAAAGAAATAAATACGTGTATCTTTGGTGTACCATCACTGAGCGTGTTGGTATTGGTCTCATTTGAAAGCGACACATCTCAACCTTGTTGGTCAACCTTGAAAACGCGCGTAGGTCGTCCCTACCTCTTGTTTGGTGTAGTTGGTTTTTACTGTTCCCTTTACCTTACTGGTCCCATTCTCTATGCGCTGTCACATATAGAAGAAAATAAACAAGTAAGGGTGTTATATTCGGCAATGCCAAATCTTATATGCCCATCATCATGGTGCGATAAGAACAGAATATTATAAAATACCGTTCTTTAGATATAAATAAATCACTTTTGTGGTAAGCCCACAACTCCAATCCCGTTCACATTATTTCGTATTTTGTGTATTGATAACCGAAATGCTTGTACTTAATTTGGAAACTTTGACTCTTGCCGTTCTCACGATATACAGAAATCGGTAATGTCTTCATATTGATGATGCCATGCCCAATTCTCCAATTCAGCTCATATTTTTAGAGAAATTTTTTATTGATAATCCAGATGTGGTTACCAAAATTGGACAAGTTTTCTCTTACCGTTCTTTGGATATAAATAAATATCTTTTGTGTCACACCCATTTCTCCAGTTCCTCCTATATTTTCTCGGATATTGATAACCAAGAAGCTTATACCTAATTGGGAAACTTTTGCTCTTGTCGTTCTCCAGAACTACATAAAACAACACAAGGAAACAATAACAAGAAGGGATCTATGGGAAAAATTAGAGGCAGTCCTGTTTTTACACCCACACCACAATAGTATTATGCATTTGTGCTGATGTGTGTAACACCTTAAAATATTGGTCATAGACCCTTAAAGTATACCGATCGACTCAGAATCACTTTCTGTGTCGATCTAACGATGTCTGTCCGGCTGGCTAGCTGTCCATGTAAGTACAGGTCGCAATTTTGGAGGACCAAGTTTATTGAAAATGGGCCGAATCGTAGTACCACGAGGGGAGATAGGGGTAATTTCTGCCTCTTAGAAACTACCAAGCCGATTTAAATGAAATTTAAAACGTAGATAGATCCATATTTTACGGACACATCAGCTATGCATTTTTAAGAAAATAGGACCACGAAGGGAGATAGGGGGCAAAATTTGCCTCTCAGAAACTATCAAACCGATTTTAATGAAATTTAAAACATAGATAGATCCCTATTCATATTGTGGTGTAGGGTATCATATGGTCGGGCTGGAACGACTATACTTTCTAACTTGTTTTTGCTTATATTTAAGTCATTTGTAGACTGATAAGATTGAATTTCAATAGTGAAGAATTCCAGATTACTTGTGTTATCATTATATAACAACCGAGTCTCCATCTCATCTGGGGTCTTCGGAAAACCCATTTCAACGGACACAAGGACAGACGGACGGACATCGTTATATTGACTTCGCTACTCATTATTGCTCATAATAGAATGTACTTTATAGAGTCTTAGATCAATATTGCAGAAATTCTAAATGGAATGACAAACTCAAATATAACTTTTTAGCTTCGGTGAAGTGTATGCAAATAGCTAACCATCATTAAAACTTAAAAAACCAAATAAAATTGCTTAAACAAATTAAAATTTTCTTTAATGTAATTTATTAAATTTTTTCGGCTTAAAAGTGGTGTTTGAGTTGTTTAAACCAAATTATGTACTCTGTTTTTTTTTTAACAAATTTTATTTGGTTTAAAATCGTTTTTTTTTTAATTTCCCTTAACTTTTTAAAAGTTTTTCAGTGGATTTTTATAATTTGTTTCCATGTTTCTTTAAGTCACGTCATAAGAAGCGCAAGAAAAAACACTTTGCACGTGCACAATTACGTTTTCAAGCATAAATTTATATGTTTATGTATGTGTGAGTAATTTTCTAAGTGTGTGTAACTATAAGTATTTTCATGTTTTCCACCAGGTTTAGTAGCTCCACACATATCACAGGTATTAAGATTTGTACAAAATGTAACGAAATGGAAACTGTTTGTTTCTTAAGCTGAAGAAGACTGAAGAAAAAAAAGCCATAATGTTTATGGTACATTATTTAGCGGTTTTTGTTTTGAAAATTAAAGACAGAGTTTTAAAATAATTAATGCATTTATAAAAATTTAATTTAAGACCAATTAGCAAGTTTGATTGCCCAAAGTCAAGGCGAATTCATTATTCAGGTGGCGTTAAAAGCACAGCTGTGCTACTTTTTTTCTTATGTTGAGAGAGGAATGTCAAGAGTTGCTTGTGTTTTTGACATATCGACCAACGAAAGCAACAAATAAAATTCAATGTTGTGTTTTTGGTATTGAACTTGTTGTAACATCGCCATAACCGTCTACATGAATTCGCCTTGCCCAAAGTTTTATATTTTAATCCGAAAGGAAAAGGTAGATTTTTTATTTTTTAAAGCGTAAATTTTAGTTTAACTTTTGGTAAGTAAAAAAGTGTAAAGCTATTTTATATAAAAGTGTAAATTGTTTTTTCAAAAAGTGTAACATTTTCTGTAGAAAAGTTTACTCGTTTACAAAAATTATTACACTTTTTTCAAATAAAAAAGTAACACTTTTTTCAAAATAAAATAAAACTTTTTTAAAAAAAAAGTTACACTTTCTTCAAAAAAAATTTACACTTTATTAAAACAAAGTTACACTTTTTTTTTAAATTGCACCCTTTAAAAAAAAAGGAGTAACTTTTTTTCAAAATAAAATAAAACTTTTTTAAAAAAAAGTTACACTTTAAAAAAAAAAAGTTGCACATTTTTTTTTAAAAAAGTTGCACCTTTTTCAAAAAAAAAAGTTATACTTTTTTCAAAAAAAGAGAAAAATTTTTTTTTAAAAAAAGTTGCAATTTTTTATCAAACAGAATTAAAATTTTTTTCAAACCAAAAGTTGAACTTTTTTACAAAAAAAGTTTCACTTTTCACAATCTACCTTTTCCCCCAAAATGAACGTTTTTTGGAAAATATTGCACACCGTTTTTTCGAAATTAAGAATTAATACTTTTGCATTCTTCCACTTCAAAAAAAAAAAAAAAAAACAAAAATAGTCTTACTTAAAAGTTATCTTTAAGACGAATCAAAAAAACTCCAAAAATACTTAAGAACTTTTCAATGTTTTTTCTAAACTAAAGCCGAAAGATATTTCGCTATAACTTAATTTAACCTTTCACCAGAGGTGGGAAAGGTGTATAAAAGTTTGCCATTTCGTTTGTACAGTATTGATCTTAGACCCTTTAAAGTATATACCTATTTATATGTATACATATTCTCATATTCTGGGCCCTTAAGAGCACCAAAATTAATATAACGACCAAATTTTTATTTGTTTTAAAAATGGTTAAGATGGCTTGACAAAAAAGTTCATATACAGGTTTTACCCGCTTACTTCCCAAAAAGAACCAGACCCTTATTATGTAGTGAACAATAATAAGTATTAAAGTTTTTGTATCTCTTTAGTTTTGGAGATATATGATTACAGAATTTACCCGTTAATACTCTTTTTTTTATCCCCTAAACATTCCAATTTCCAAAAATCCCGTCTTAGTGGATCGGCTTGGAAGAAAACCAAGCTCTGGTCCAAATTTCAAGTTTTTAGCTTTAGGCTGTGCAATGACGTATCAGTCAGACAAGTAGTGAATCAGTCAGTCAATAATTTTACAATTTTATATTTATAGATTGTCACTTGTTACTTTAATTTAAAAACTATTTTATTTCATACAATTATCGATTACAAAATAATATCTAAACTAATTACCACCAAAATCAAATTAATGCAATGAATAATTTTTACAATGTAACCATATTAATAATGTAACATTCAAAATATTGATATGGGCATTTCCATTGTGACGTCACGTAATATTTGTACGACAAAATGTAAAAAAATAAGGGAAGAAGTCAAATTTGTAAAAAGATTTTGTATATCTGCATAGTAATAATGTAGCACTATATTCAGAAATCAATTTATAACAATCGACCCTAAGGATTTGAAGATATAAGCAAAAATATGCGCTTTCGTAACGTTACAAAAAACAAAAGTTGGTGGATTTCGACTCGCATTACAAAATTGAATATGTCTGCGAATTGAGCATGATTTTTGTTAGAAACCTTTTTTAGTAGGCTTAGGACTTATACATATATACATATTTTCCACGTTATCAAATTTAAAAATCTTTGCTCGTTTTAAGGTACATATGAGCATTTCCAGCGAAAAGTCTACTGTAATTCAACGCTAGAAAGCAAATAAGCTTGTATTTAAGGACCATGTTTTTCAATTGTTATCCCTTTTGTTACAAAATGTAGAGCTTGTTGCGCTTTACACCAAAATATATAAAAGTAAACTATACATATGGGCACTTCCAAGATTGTAAACGGGACATTCGCACACGTTTATATTGACAAAACTGTAAAAAACAACCTGATTTTCATTTTTTAAATTAATGATTCTTAATTAGTATTGTGGTTATTTTGTTGAACTATTTATGGTTTTTAATCCAAATTTTTAATATTTTTAATTAGGCTTAAGTTCATGAAATTTAATTTTCATTAAATTATTTTTATGAAGAAAGGAATTTTTACAACATGAAAATTAATTAAAATTGTTATTGATAATCTTTCATTCTTGACGTGGCTCGGGCTCGAACCCTGGCCGGCAGGTTACCATGACATGTTTCGATCGCAACCACTCGATCTCCTCAGATGGATTTGCCGTCTTACACTCGCAGCCATCGACGACTGCTGACGTCAATAGTCAAACATCAATCCTTAAACCAAATTGTATTTTAACATTTGGTAGACCGAAATTTGCTTTCCTGAATGATTATCCATTTTAATTGATTTTACATGTTTTTTCCTTACTTCTGTTTTTTTGTACTTTTCTCAAGAATTTTTCTTGAAGTCCAAGTACATTTTTGTTTTTTCATTTTGTCTTTCTCTTTTCTGTTGACCTTTTTCAGCACAACTTGAAGGACAAATGTACACATAGAGCTCGTGCCTTAGCTTTAACAATAATTAGTATTGTGGTTATTTTGTTGAACTATTTATGGTTTTTAATCCAAATTTTTAATATTTTTAATTAGGCTTAAGTTCATGAAATTTAATTTTCATTAAATTATTTTTATGAAGAAAGGTATTTTTACAACATGAAAATTAATGATTCTTTTAACTCTCAATTAGCTCTTTAATTTCCGCAAATGAAATTTTTCGCTTACTGTCGTGGTTTCCGAGATAATTGCAAAACACCAGTGATTGTAAACGGGACAAAAAACGGAAGTGGGTTTTAAGGGGTAACCGTTTAAACAGTGATTTCTGCGAAACCTGACACAATATTTTATTGGGATTAATTTTAAAATGTTGCGTACTAATGTGCCCTAAAAATGGTTTCGATTTCAAAATAAAATATGAATTACATTTTTTTAAATAAATTGTTAAAGAAATTGTAAACGGGATATTGTAAACGGGACAATTTTTCCACCATGATTTAAAATTTTTTTATGTTGCTATTTATAATCCTTTATTTAAGAAACTTAATAAAAAATGTTTTTCAGATCATAAATATGCCTTAGATTAAAGCAGTGTTCGAAAATAAACAGTACATTATTTAGCGTTCGGCTCACACACCGAAGAACAATATCTATTTTTTTAGTGTTTGTGTAAACATACACAAACCTTAATACCGTTCGTAACTATTTTCAAGAAAGAACCGAACATTATATAATACTGTAGAAAAACATTATATTTTAATGTTCTATAATGTTTTTTTCGTGTGTGTATTTTGTTTTTGTAAAAAATGTTTGGTTTTTTTTATCAGCAAAAAGCGACGAACATTAACGAGCCGAACCGAACACATTGAAGTTCGTGGATTTTCAAAAAAAAAACCGAATGAATTTCTACACAAACACTATTAGCGTTTGTGTTTTCCACAAATCTACCGAACCGAACATTAAAGAACGATATTTAGTGTTTATTTTCGAACACTGGATTAAAGTATTGTTGTTTCAAATGCATATTTTCTAATATACACAAGTATGTGCTAAAAGTTGTAGTACTTCGTTCACCATTTATCTTTTTTTTCGAATCAATTAATTTATACGCATATATTAAAAAAAATATAAGCAATTCTCTAAATAAATCTTGAAAAGAAAAATTTTTTCCCATTTTTTGTGGTTGACGTTTTTTTTGGAAATAGCCATATACAATTTTTTGAGAAACAATTTAAATTACTTCTGGCGTTACGTTGCTAAAAGTAGACGTTTCGCTGGAACGGCCCAAAATTTTAAGAAAGCAAAGGTAGCAATTAAAAACAACAACTCTTCTAAAAAGAAAAAAAAAAAAACATTTAAAATTTTCTGTCTCTTTATATTTCTTATTTTCTACAGTTCTTTAATTCAAAGCATAATACTGCTTTTATTTGTTATTTCTATGTGTAGTTTTTTCCCCTAAGCAAATCCCGCGAAACTTCATGCTTGCCTGCAGGAAACTCTGGCGGGAATCGAACACGCAACCCCCGCACTGTTGGCTAGCTCACTACCAGCTAGCCTACCGGAGCACCCAAACGCCTGACGCCTATAGCTCCATATTTTTCTTAAAAGCAGCACTTAGTAGGACCTCCGTTGTCATGAATCACAGCCTGCAATTTTCCCCCAAAGCAAATTTGCGTTCATTGTTGTTCCCAGTGTTCCTTTTACCTGCTAAACGTTTAAAAAGATGCTAAAAGTGCTCGGTAAGGTGATTGCGGAGTGAAAGTAATTAAATTGACGCATAATAAAGCACACAGAAAAAAATATTTTTCCAATTCAAACAAAAAATTTGTAGAATCAAACAATTTTTTGCCTGAAATCGGTCCTATAAACAAATTTGCATATTCAAACAATTTATTTGCATTTTGTTTATTGAAAAAAAACACTGATTTTTTCAAACAAATAATTTAACTGAATCAAACAAAAAGTTTACTGAAATTCATATACTAAATTTCAAAATAAAAAAAACAGGTTTTTGCACAAGCAATGATGCGCACACAAGCAGGCACTGTATTAGAAGATGATGGCAGAGAGAGCAGAGCGGCCGGCTGGCTTTGAGACACATTTTTTTGTTGGAATAATTTTTGAACGAAGTTCTTTTTTTATACACACAATGTTTTTCGTCATCACTCACTTTGCTAATGAAGAAGAAATGTAACCCAAAAACGGCGACAGACCGACTCGATATGTTTTTCGTCATCATTATATTTTTGTATTTGATGTATTTAAGCAAACAGTTTGAAAAAATTGAATACGGGATTTTGGTTTTTTTTAACCAACTTTGAAACCAACCAAAAATTTATTTTGTTTCTTATAATGTTGTTGTTTCTGTTGTTTAAAAAGAGTGAAACGTTTTTTTACCTGCTATTTTTTTTTTTTTTTTTACTTCAAACCTCTTCATCTTTCTTACTGTTGTACTTTTTTAAAGTGTCCAAAAATAGACTGTATGTGTTTTTTGTTGTAGTTCTTATATTTCACATTAGGAAGTGTTGCTTACGATCAAATAAAAAAATGCAAAAAGACGACAACATTAAAAAGCGTTAAATATTTCATACAAAATTATGAAAACTTGAAACCAATAACGCGTGTATTATATTTTTGAATGGTTGTCAACATTTTTGTTGGTTAAATAAAAATCCAACAAAAATTTTAATTGAATCAGTAAAAAAATTTGTAGAAATTAAAAAAATTTTCAAACAAGCGTTTGTTTGAAAATAATTCGGCAATAATTTTTTCTGTGCAACCAATCCTTTTCAGCACGGGCTAAATGTTTGGGGTCATTATCCAGTTGAAATAACCAACGTTCACCAAGACCCAAAGTATCTAGAAATCCTAAAAATTATTTGTAGCTCTTCTGTTAAATCTAACAACGAAATGCAAATAGTTTAAGTTAGATTTCTTAAAAGAGCGACGGATATACATACTTAAGCCGTTTAAAATTGTGACAATGGTAATTTTAATAGTTTATTTATTTTTAATATAAGTAGATCAAATTCAACTCGTTCGGTGCGGGAACTTTTTTAAAGCAGCGAAAAAGGAAGATGACATTTTTTATAGACATTTTCTATGGCATGCTCCTTCATAACCCTAACAATCCCCTGTTATTTATCTTAGGTCAGCCTGCAGTCATTTATAAAGGAAATTTAACAAATTTAAAACTTATTTATTAAAACAAAAGGTAAAATAATTAGTATGTGGTTATTTTATTGAACTGTTCATGATTTTTAATCGAAATTTTTATATTTTTAGTCAGGCTAAAGTTCATCAAATTTAATTTTCATTTAATTATTTTATTATGAAGAAAGGAATTTTACAAAATGAAATTAATTTAAATTTATTGACAATTTTTCATTCTTGACTGAAATGGGAATCGAACTCAGGTTTTCATGGACAGGTTGCCCTGACATGTTTCGATTGTAACCACACATTCTCTTCGTTACTTTTATTATATAATCACCTTTTAATCACCTTAGGTCAGCCTGTAGTCATTTATAAAGGAAATTAACCAAATTTAAAATTTATTTATTAAAAAAGGTAAAATTGTTATCTCATTTTATTCACTATCGGTTTTTTTATTGCATTTGGGCTCATTAACCAAAGCCGATTTATAACACAGGGTTTTTGAGCTCCTAAACCAACTACGGTACTTAAAAATCTATTACGCTATTACGCATGTTACGCTTACAAATACCAACAACTTGTTAGGACATGCACAAGTGAATTTCCAACAATTCTTTTTGTTCTTTTAATTTTTATTAAATGTTTCTTGTAACCCACTACGAAATTTTAATGTTTGACTCATACCAGTATTAGATTTAAGTACCTGCTTTACTGGTAGATAATAATAGAGTTAAAAACATAGACACATTCTGTAAATTCATTTAAATTTATGCTTGTGCCATCATTAATACAATACAAATATTTATGCCAACAATGTGAATGACTTTTAAAGTGGAATTTAAAATTTTTGTTTTTATTGTTATTGTTATACCCTCCACCACTAGTGGTGAATGCGGATATACTAACATAGCGTTTACATTTGACAGTTCTGGCAAGACAGTAAGAAAATACATATTATTTGACAAAAATACTTCTACCTGTCTTCGTGACGTAGGCGTCCAGCAGTGTTGCCAAAACTTGGTGACTTTTTGATTTTTTCTTTCTTTTGTTAACAAAACTTTAAAATACTGTTAGCAAATGTCAAATCACTGTCCAGTTTTACTGTCTGCTAAGACAGTTGGAAAAGTGTGAGCGTATTAGTGAAAAGATTTGCATGTATCCCTGCAAATAAAATTGGACCACCTGATCCATTTTGATAAAATGGACTACTCCATGGACTGGTCCGATGTAATGCAAGCATGGACCATGTCATTGTTAAAAAGTGTTTGTAGTGAGACGACATGTCTTCGTTTTTTAACGACATGCTTTCGTTTTTAAACGACTTCAAAACTAATCCTCTTGAGTATACCATGGAGTAGTTTTAAAACTACTCCTTAGTGGTCCAAAGGTGGGTTATATGGTCCTCTCCTAGGACATCGTAATGTTAAATAGACCAGGTTTTTTCCATACGTTTGGGTTAGTTTTGGACTAGTCCTGGTCCCTTGTGGACTACTCTTTACACGCGTGTTTGGACTGGTCCTATTATTTGCAGGAATTGCTACTGTCTTGCCTGTACTGGCAAATGTAAACGCCAGGTAAGTTCGTCATACCGTGTGAAACTGTTTTAATAGTCATCTAACACCCCATAAAGTATATATCGAGCCCTTATAGCAAAAATGATGTAATGCTGGTTACACTCTATGCAACACGTTTACGCAATCTAGTGAATTTAATTCATTTTCATTCATTTCAGATTGCATCAACATCAAAACGCTTTGATATTTTGAGGTTGCATTGAAACAGATTGCCTGTAGGTTGCACTGTGTGTACTCAACATAACCAACAAACATAAAATTTTACAGGATAAGGTTTTTTTAAATTATTTTTGCTTCAAGTCTAGGGTCTCGTTTGAAATTGGTTTTGCTCTTATTTCGTAATGGTACTTCCCAGAGATATGAGATTTTTAGAGATGATAAAAATTATCAAAAATTATCGATTTTCATAAAAAAACAAAAATCTTAAATGTTGTTGGTTACATCATTTTTGTTATTAGTGCTCGATATATTCTGGGTCGTTGTGTAATACAAAGTCAATAAAGCTATGTCAATCTGTCTGTGTGTCCTCCTGTTTACGAATCCAAATGTGGAACCACCACCCTTAGAAATGCACCGATTGTGACTTCATAATGCACCGATTGTTATTTATATGACCAGAAATCGCACTGCCAAATATCGTGAAGATCGGTTTATAACTTACCATTGGTCCAATAGAAAACCTTTTACAGAAAATCACTTTAATATACATATCTAATGGCCAATTTTCAGGATTGATTTAAAACACATTTATGTTTAAAATAGCTTTACGTACAAAATTCTCTTCTCACTAAACACTTTAATTAAACTTTATTCATTAATTTGGTACATTTAAATTTAACTTAAGTTTCCATTGGAATAACTTAGCAAGGTGGCCTCAATATGACAACAATACAACAACAAACGTCAAAGCAAAAACATTCAGCTGTTTTTTGAGACCACCTTGCAAATAAATAAACTTGTTTATGATATATTTTTGTATTTAGTAGTGCTACCATACTTTTATCTTAATTAAATAAGACTAAATAAGAATAAAAATCAATCTGTATATTAATACGATTTAAGTTTATATGAAAATAAACTTAATATAGATTTAAATATTATCCTGAAAATTGGGCATAAAATCTATCCAGGCTTAAATACATCCATACTAAGTAAAAATTTATATAAATCTTTGTGATGGTCGGCATTTAATTTCATATACATGTGTTTATTAAGTCCAATCCGAAAATATTTGTTTTCATGGTAAAGGGTATCAAAGATTCGCCACAGTCAAATTTATAGCCTTTTTACTTTTTTTAATTTAAAATAAGGCTGCATGCAAAGAAAAAACATGGTTGTGGTAAACATATTCTAAGAGCAACATATTATGATAAGATAGATGATTGTAGTCACTATATAAGGATTATTATTGTATCATATTATGACCAAATATATTCGTAATATTACATCACAATATTTTTCCCTTAATCATATTTTTGTCACGTTAATCATAATAAATTTAGAAGTATTCATATTAATATCATGTTAATCATAATAAGCTTAGAAGTAATCATATTATTATCATATTAATCAAAATAAATTCAGAAGTAATCATATTATGATACAGCAACATTCATAAATTTCATAACATTAAAAAATATATAAAAATTTTTTTTTTGTATTGAGTTTTTATTTTGTCACTTTACAATTTTTCTTAATGTAAGTACAATATTAGGCTTGCTTCCAAAATATCGTAACACTTTTATCAAATCTAACGAAATCTCTGTGTGTTTTGTTGTAGGATTTTATAAAAGAGCTATAATATTTTGCATTTGCACTATTGCAAGACTAATACTGAACTCCGCCAATATCTTTATTTTTGTAATTTCTTTAAACTTTAAATTTTTTGTAATTTCTTTTAACTTTAAACTAACAAATAATTCAATGGCATATTTAAAACAAACGACCCAACTGATTCAAAATTATTTTACAAATGGCGCTAACATAATATTATTAGAGTAAAGATATTTTGTATGCTTCTTTAGCATACTATGACTACACGTTTATAATCTTATCATGTTATGGTTGTAAGAATTTTAATATGTTTTCACAATTATCATTATTTAGTTGTTAGAAAAATAATTATTTTCGGTCAACAATATTAAAGTTTATAATTGCGGTAAACATTGAAATGTTTACAGTAACTATAATATTGTTGAAATTAAATAAAAATAACAATTTTTTGTGTACGACAACAATATATTGTTACAATAAACATAGTGTTGTTGCAGTAACCATTCCCAACCATATTTTTTCGCTGCGTGTAGGAGTAGTGTTCAATGATGAAAAGATCTTTAAATTAAATAGAATATTTACTATTGAGATATCAAGAATTTTCACAAGGTCAAAAAACCGATGAAGTTTGGATTATATACCAGGCTTAATTTAACAAGTTTTATTACACTATACATATTATCATTATGTATTCTTTTCGTAATCCATGAACAGGCTGTAAAAAAATTCAAGAAACTCCCAAAAAGTGTATGTGTCTCTATTATTTTTCCGACACTGTATAAATGTATGCTTTTTTTATACAAAAAATTCTTTTAGACTTGTTTCTAAAAACTTATTTATTTCGTAGTACATTTTTTCTCTTAATTTTAAATAAATTTTGTGAACTAAGCTTTGTTGACAATGGTAGCTGCAATTTCGTTCTTTCATTTATTTTTTTTCCTCAAAGTATTTCATGTATTTTCTTTTCATTTTTCGAACAAAAATGTAACTTAAGTTCTATTAAAAAGTTGAGTCTACTTTAATGACGTTTGTAATAATTTTATTTAGTTTTGAATGAAAGTATTAATAAAATGTTTTGAAAAAATAATAATTAATAATATTGTTCTGGGAAATATTTGCAAACGGTTTCTTAATTGAAAATGTGCGTTGGTTGTGAAAAAATGTTGCTCTATTATGAACATAAATGATTGCTGCTATTGTGAACGTGGCTTTAAGTTTTAAATTTTGTTTTTGCAAATCTAGCACCTCTTTACAAATAGTTCTTAAAAAAAACCCTTTTTTAACCGGCGATAAAAATACATACGTTTTTTAAGAAAATTATGTTTGTTGTGTCTTTCTTTTTTAAAGTACTTTTTTTTTATCAAAATCTTAAAAAAATACCAGTGACTTGATTTTCAAACTTAAATTAAGAAAATTTTCTATTTATATGCCAAAAACAAAAAAAAAAAAAAACAAAAAAACAACAAAACTGTTTACAACTGTTCAAGGAAATTTGTTAGTGAGGTTTTATTTTGAACACAACATTAAAGTTCATGGATTCTTTTAGTTTCCGATGTAGAGAAAAGCTCGTTAGAACAATGATTTTTCTTTTTTCCAGTAGTTCGTTTTCCAATTTTAAAACTACAAGAAAAAGTATTTTCAAAAGTAAGAAAAAACAAAGCTGAATACCAACGCGAGCGAATTCAAGCAAGACATTGATAAAAAAAAACAAACAAAGTTTTTTATATAAAAAGTTTTACAATTTAATTTTAACACAATCATTCAAAACATGGAAACGAGAAGAAAAATATTTATTTTTAACACTGTAAGAAACAAAATTTTGGTACCATATGAACTTTTTTTTTAAATTTTATCAAAATCGTAGTGACACATCGTTTTTGAAAGGGTTACTGCGATTTTAAGAAAATTTACGATTTAAACAAATTTGTATTTACTTTGTACATAATGTCTATTTTCTCAATGTATCGACAAACTGCCTGTTACTTAATGTCGACTTAAATTTGTTGAAAAAAATTAACTGTCCGTTAACGATTTCGGGTTTCTCAATATACTGACTAAAACATTGTTTTCAGTTGGCAAAACCTCTCTTAGGAAACCCCAATTCCTTCAACGTGCAGTTTTTAGTTGGGAAAAAAAGATAATCGCCTAATGAGAAAACAGTCATAAGGCTGGGCTCTTGATATCTCAGTTAAACTTGGTTTAGTTAATCTGAGAACAGATTTCTGCCGCCAGTACAAAGTTTTTCTACAACATTTTGACGGAACGGCCAAGTGGTCACCGTATGAAACGATGATATGGGCTCGATTTACAGCATTTTCCATCACTCTTGCCAGAACTACCCTCGATAGGCTCCCGTATTCCGGACGAATATTTCATTTGAGGACCTCAAGAGTCTAACGCTTGTTGACAAAGACTCGTGACTCCAAAAAACCCCACAAAAGATGTCTATAAATGTAAATTAGGGCAAGCTTGCCGGCAAGTACACATCACCAAAACAAGATGTTAGGCGAATCGGAAATTCCGCCCTCATCGAAACAAATGTTCCGCATTCTTAGGGAGTATAGTACTTTCTTATTGAAGTGTATTTTGTATCTATTTGCTTGACATTTACCGCCATTTGAAAAAATTACAGCATCTTCTGATAGAGTGAACAATTTTGAAAAATTCGGTTGGGAATACATTTTTTATAAAAACCCGATGTCCAAATCTGTTTCCTGCTCGAAATGTCAACAAAACATTAGTTTTCACCCTGCGAGAAATTTGTGCCATTTGTACTTAATGCACTTTTCCCATTGCCAGTGGATACAATATTAAAATAAAAAAAAGAAACGAATTGAATTCGATGATAACACGACATGTTAACTTACTGGTGTTAATGTGTTTAAAATGTTGTTTCCTTAGAGTAAAGGTAATTGATCCTAAACTAGTCATGTGACTGGATTATGTGCGGGTAGTGGCTGATTTTATCTGGATCTATTACTTTTTTTAAAGTGGATCTATCATGTTAACATGGTTCAGTCGGGACATATCTGCGACAGGCATTATATATGTACCGAAATTTAATGTGTCGATAAAGGTTGTTTGAGTTACCTGTTACAAAGTGTCACAATAATGAATAAATAAATAAAGGTGCCAATTAGGGGCTAAATTGCGACATCTCCATGACATCATATAAAGTGTTAGAACTAGAACCGGTCCCTACCACTTTAGAACTGTCCCTAGGGTTATCAAAGCAAACGGCTTGAGCTTTCAAAGCCACCTGTAGTGAATTTGCCTTAGATCTATCATATTGTCTTTTTCAGCTACCTGGTGTTGAATTCGCGTTAAACATTTTTTTGGTGGTATAAATTGTATGAAAAAATTCGTACTTATATTTCCTAAGAAGTGTGAATATGTGTGGCTTTATTAAAGTAAAAATAAACATTCCATTTTCATATATTATATAGTACCAATATTGTTTTTCTTTTCAACAAAAACATGGCTGCGCAAGAGTGTGTCTAAATGACATCCATATCCATCTTTATTAAACAGTTTTTTGACTTTTGTTGCCTTAACAAATAAAGATGGGAACAAAGAGATCTAAAACAGAAAAACAGCAACCAACAACAGAACCAACAGCAATAAACAAAAGCGGTAAATGCCTTTTGACCTTTTGTCATATGAGTTCGGTTAATAACCATACACACTGATTCTCGAACACACGTGCCACTCACTCAGTCAGTCATAGAAAATGTTAGCACAGTTCTTTGTTTTTTTGCTTGACAAAATTTTATAGTAGTTTTCCCATATAAAATAAGCAAATTTATTTAATAAACATGATTTTATTATGAAAATTGTTTATGCCCCTAAAAAAAGAACCTACATATTAATATTTGTAGCTTCAACTTGAGATATTTCACAATTAAACAAACTTGTTACAATCAATCAAAAAAATGCGTTGTCAACATCATTGTATATAGCAGACTAAAGGGCGAAATTAACTACACAAGCATTAATCCTCAATGAAATCTTATCCCAATCGTGTTCTATTCAACTTGAGTGATAATGAGTGATAATTACAAGGGAATTTTGTTTTCATTTTTTTTTTTAAATTAATAGATTTTTTAAGCTTTGCTAATTAGAAGCTTGTGTTCCTACGCCATTCACACTCAAACTGTGGTTGCTAAATTCCAAAAGGTACAAAAAAATCAAACACAAAAAATACTTGACTTTTGCAAATTACTCCCAAAAATAATAGCAAATCTTAATAAAGAAATATGCTATAAAAATTCGAAATTTTTAATAAAATTTCCTATAAAAATACGAAATCTTTATTAAAAGTTCCTATTAAAAAATACAAATTTAAGTAAAATTTCCTATAAAAATACGAAATCTTTATTAAAAGTTCCTATAAAAATACGAAATTTTTATTAAAAGTTTCTATAAAAATTCGAAATTTTGTAGTAAAATTTCCTATAAAATACAAAATCTTTATTAAAAGTTCCTATAGATTTTCGAAATTTGTATTAAAAGTCCTATAAAAATACGAAATTGTTGTAAAATTTACTATTAAAATACGAAATTTTTAGTAAAATTTCCTATAAAAATACGAAATTTTTAGTGAAATTATCTATAAAAATACAAAATTTTGAGTAAAATTTCCCATAAAAATACAAAATTATTAGTAAAATTCATATAAAAATAAAAAATTGGTAGTAAAATATCCTATAAAAATACGAAATTTTTAAGCAAATTTGCTATATGGGTGTTTCCACAGAAAATTATTGTTCCGCTAATATTATAAAAAATAAATGTATCTGTCATTTTCCGAATGATTAACTTTAAATTTATTTATACAAACAAAAATATTTTTTTTTTGTTACCCATAATAAATGAATTCAGACACAAAAAACATGTAACTTTTTATAATGTAACGACCGTTACTTTTAAAAAAAAGTTTTTTTGGTAACAAATTTCTTTGGTTTGATAAAAAATCTATTCCTAAAACAAAATATTTCAAAGAAATCATATCCTGTGCAAAATTTTACATTACATGATGTTTGTTTCCGATATTTGAAAACATCACATTTATATAGTAACGACCTTTACCTTTTTAACGGTCAAAAAAAGTATTGAAATTAAATTTTTTATGAATTCCTTCGGTTGCAACCATTGCTTGAACTTTCGTTAGTCCAAAATGGAGCAATCCTCTTGACATATTTGGGTAGGTTGGAATTTTACTTTGGAAACACCCATAGGTATGTATATGAAAATTTTCCCTATAAATTTAGAAAATGTATGCAAAAGTAGAAAAAGCGACCTCATTAAAGGCCTCGTTTTGCTATTTACATTTTGTTTTACTGAGGAGGACCTTTTCAAAACTTGATTGTTTCACTTTCGACAAAAATGGTTTTTAATTTTTTGTTTGGTAACATTGTAATGAAAACTCTGCGAAAATAAAATTGGGAAACAACTCTCTAATTACACCAGAAAAAGAGAGTAAAAGGCATGATTTCGTCAAAATTAGATTATTCCTGTTCAAAATGACATTCATAAAAAACTGTTTTTTTTCAAATTGTGCAAAAACTCAAAAGTGGAATAGCAAAGTTCTGAAAAGAACCTCCTCAACTGTCGTCGACAAAGTGTGTATTGTTAAATACAATTTTCAATTTATTTTCATGAATTTTTATCGCTTCTCGTTTTTCATGGTACAAAAGTTTGTGGCACTTTTTTTGACACTATTTAAATAAATGTGTATTTTGCACGACATTAATTTCGATTTTTTGGCGTTTTCATTTCATTTTTTTTTTTTTGGTAGACAGTCGACATGCCTTGTAATTGTTATTAAAAAAAGGGTCATTGCCATGTACGATAAATAGATGAAGAAAAAACTCTATTGTTTACATGCATAATAGATTTTTATAGAGTTTTTAATGTTTATTTAATATTTTGAGAAAATGGCTTAGTTTTTTTTTAAATAAAACAAATACGTTTTTGGACGACAAGTATGAAAGTTAGTTCGTTTAAGATGTTTGCGCTTTTTTTATCTACTGAGGCAGTTTAAGGAAAGGTATTTTTATTACTTAGTGCTAATAAATCAGTGCAAGGTAAACTCTCTTTTTATTAAAAAAATTTATTTAAAACAGGAAATCTATGTATATGTATATTAATAAAAATATATATAAACCATCTCTAAACAGATAAAATAGGGCGTTGTAAGATTTCGTAAGATTTGTTAAAAAAAATCGTGTTTGCTCATAAAGTAGGATAAAATGGCTTTAAAATTAATTAAGTGGCAGATTTTTTTTGACAAGTCGGTCCGACTTGCAAATGTTTATGAAAATTTTTATAAAATGATAGCTTCTATGCGATCAGAGTTGCATTTTCTTGTAAAGTAGCTGAGTCATTTGAGTTGGCATAATTTTTGTAGGATAGTGCGGCATTAATGACAGATTTTAAAAACATTTTTTTATGTCGTATAGAATTCCATCAGATTTTCGTGTGAATGAATAGCATTTAGCGAAGTGTTGACACAATATTATTTTATACCCTCCACCACTAGTGGTGAATGAGGGTATACAAAGTTTGTTATTCCGTGTGAATTATTATTTATCTCAGACCCCATAAAGTATATACATTAGAGCGACTCACCAAAAAAAGGGCTCGATGTTCCCTTCTAAAAATGAACCTGGGACTTTTTAAGATGACATTTTAAATATTTCGGCTCCAACTTTGACTTCTCGTGAGCTGGACCAGTTTGAAAAATGGGTATATTTTTGCATGTTTTGTTTATTTAAGAATCTGTATATATAAATTCTCCAAGAACGATCATCCATGTCCTTTTTTAAGGATTTTCTGTAAAAAAATGGTTTTTGAATTTTTTGTTCGGGGTTGTTTGTAATAAAAATGCCAAATTAACATATTTAATCTTAAGTCGATTTAATTGAATACGTGTCTCAGCTTTTTTTTTTTGAAAATCGTACTAGTTCGCGGTTTGACAAAAATTTAATGGGGTGGTAACCCTTCGTTTTAGGTATGGCAATATGCGTATCAATTTTTTTCTTTTGCCAAGTACATCACCTTTGTATGTAAATAATTTAGATTTTTGCAAATTAGATCCATTTTACACGGTGCTCTGGAATATATATAAATGCAATTTTGTAGGAACTCTAATATGATAGCGGATTTAGTTTCTAGATCATGTATGGATGAAAATAGGACTAAAGAAAGAAAAAAAGAAATTATATATACAGTTGGACGCGCCTTAAAAAACCTTTCTTACGATACCCAATTTGTATATGTTGGTAAGGAAACAGATTCTCAAATTAACAAAACATGCAAGAGAGGTCAAAGCTGGAGCCGAAATATTTAAAATGTCATCTTTAAAACAGCAGATTAAAACACATACGGGTCAGATATATTTATTTCAGAGAATTTAAAAAAAGCTCCGTTGTGCTTATTTATTGTTAGTTCATATTTACTATATGAAGATTCAATAAATGGTACTTTACACTATCAAACAAGCAGTGTTGCCAAAAGATTTTTTGAAAAATACCTACGCATTCTAAAAAAAATCCGATTTTTCCCTACACTTTTCAAAAATTTTCCCTACAAAAATCCCTACGCGTTTTAGTCATTAAAGTATAAGAAGAAACAATAGTTATAAAAAACCAATTTCATTCGCATATGTTTAGTAAAGCTCTAACTAACAACAAAAATAAGTAATTCAACAAAAAAAAAAAAAAAATTGTGTCCTTTTTTTAAATTTTTAATTTTTTTTAAATTCAATGAAAAAAACTAGAGGTTTAAAAAAAATATGTACCCGCGTATCTATAAACATTTATTAAGCTTACCAAACGTTTTTCAAGTAAAATTTTCATAGAAAATTTGTTTTGGAAACCTTAATTAAAATAAAATTATTTTTATGAATACGGCAGGTAATCTTTATATGATCACTTTAATTTAATTCAGGTACAATAGCAATAGGTTATTTTATAAATAATCAGCCATGTCATGGCAATCAAAGTCACGTGAAAATCAAATCGAAAAAATTTTGAAAACTCTCTCAAAAAAATATTTCCTTTTATATATATGTATACCTGAACTACTTTTGAATTCATGAAAAGCCGCTTTCATTTTTACAATAATTTAATTAAGAATCTTCGTCGATTTCAATTTCACGTTATTTCGATTCCCATGTCATGGCCGTATATTTATGTATTTCTTTTGAACTGAATTTTCTAAAGTGACCATTAGTATATTCGAAATTAATGCAGCCTTTTCCGTTTTTTTTTTGCAAAAAATTATCTTACAATACAAATAAAACTAAATGTTGTGTGGCTCAATTTGACTCGCTTTCTTGTGGTCTCACTGCATCACCATTTGCATTGGGTAAAGCAAACTAAATCCGAACCAGTTTTGATAAGTTTGGAATCACAACCTCGTCATTATAGTTTTTCCTTTGACCATTTTTATCGAAAACTGTTACAACTCCTTGTTTCAAAACAAATTAGTTTCACAATTTCAGAAAATTAATTTTATGCGATTGTTCTACACTCATACAAAAGATCATTGAGGCCTTAGTTAAATTGTACTCATCTTTTTTTTGTCCCAAAATATGTTCGAGACTTCCATTTCTTTAAATATTAAATCATTAATTAAAATTCATTTTTTGCATTTATTTCGTATACAATGCAATATGAGAAAAAATACCTACATTTTGGCGAATATAAAAAATCTGTCCGATTTTCCCTACGCTCCTATTTTAGTAACAAAAAACCCTACATGTAGGGATTTTTCCCTACTTTTGGCAACACTGCAAACAAGTCTTACTTAATTTAAACAACTAAGAAAGTATAGTCGGTCAAGCCCGAGAGCATATGATACCCTACACCACAGTATTTAAAAACACATCATGCTTATGTGTATACATAAATATGGATTTATCTATGTTTATAAACTTCATAAAAATCGTTTTGAAAGTTTGTGAGAGGCAGAAATTGCTCCTTCCCTCCCCTTGTGGTCCTATTTTTGAAAAACTGTATAGCTTAAAAATTAATTTTAAGAAAAAAAAATTTTATTAAATTTATATTTCTGCTTTACAACAAATTTGCATTTCACTTAACTTTTGTTTTTAACAAATTTAACATTTTTTCAAAATAAATTGCTTGTATCACGTCAAAAAGTTGTAAAAATTGTTTTGGCAGCAGCAGACATCACATAAGCAACAATTCTGCCACCAGCCCAACAGAAAAATTGTCTGCCTTGCAGGTGTATTAATATCCACAAAATCAAGGTGTAAATATTATCACAATCGAAAGATTTTACACCGCACAGTGGCTATAATTTACAAAAAATATAAACAGAAATAAAACTGTTATAATAATAAGTAAAATAAACTTAATTTGCAGCTTAAGATCAAGTCTCTTTTGAAGGTGGCATGTCAAAACGTCCAGTGTCATAGTGTCCATGGACACTGTGCCACTTTTGAAAAAGTCATAATGTCCGTGGGCATTAAGACACTTTGCAATTGGACATTATGTCATTTTTAAAAATGTCATAAGGTCCATAATTACTTAAGACGGTGGGGTGTCACAAAGCCATAGGACATAAAGCCATATGGCGCCAAGTCCCATTCCATTGAGACATAAGGGCATATGCCATTAAGTCTCAATATAATGGGACTTTACGCCATAAATTTTTTCCGTAAAATGAGACATAAAGCCATATTTTTGATAATGATTGTACTTCCCCCTATTTCATGTAGAAAATGCTTTGTTGTTTCATGTCGCCCTGTTTTATGTCAAAAATGGCGGTATGAACTAAGTCCCCAATGAACTAAGCCCCTAAATTTGGGGACGTCGTTCATTTATGGAAAAAACCCGAAAAAGCTACGCTAACTAGAGCTTCTCTGCATAGACGGCCTTCGGCCAGACCCAATGATTTTCTCTTCTTTGGTATAACAAAGACGCTGACTAAAGCTTCTCTACATAGCCGGCCTTCGGCCGGGCGCAAGGATTTTCTCCTCTATGGTATAACAAACACCGGCTTCGCTAACTAAAGCTTCTCTGCGTAAACGGCCTTCGTTCGGAAACAAGACAGATTTTAGAAGCTTTACTTAGCGAAATCGGTACTTGTTATACCATAAAGGAGAAAATTCTTGCGTCCGCCCAAAGGCCGGCTTTACAGAGAAGCTTTAGTAAGCGAAGCCGGTGTTTGTTATACTATGGAGGAGAAAATCCTTGCGCCCGGCCGAAGGCCGGCTATACAGCGAAGCTTTAGTTAGCGAAGCAGGTCTTTGTTATACCATATAAGCATTTGTAACGCAACACATCAAATGGGACATAACACCATAATGGCTTTATGTCCCATTCCACTAAAATTGATATTAGACTTAAGGCCATATCAAAATTATGGCTTTATGTCCGTTTTTTCTCTTGGTGCAAACATTAAATATATAACAGAAACACTTTTGGACGCAAGAATTTTCTTCCCTATGGTGTAACAAATACCGGCATAGACGGCCTTCGGCCGGGCGCAAGGATTTTCTACTCTATGGTATAACAAGGACCGGCTTCGCTAACTAAAGCTTCTCTGCAGAGCCGGCCTATGGCCGGGCGCAAGGATTTTCTACTCTGTGGTATAAAAAAGACCGGCTTCGCTAACTAAAGCTTTTCTGCACAGACGGCCTTTGGGCGGGCGCAAGTGTTTTTTCCTTTGAAGTATAACATGTACCGATTTCGCTTAGTAAAGCTTCTAAAATCTGCCTTGTTACCGAACGAAGACCGATTTCGCAGAGAAGCTTTAGTTAGCGACACAGTATTTGTTATACCACAAAGGAGAAAATCCTTGCCCCCGGCCGAAGGCCGGTTGTGCTTTCGAGTTTGTAAGCATGTTGTGGACAATATGGCTCTGATGGACATACGGACACTATGACACGTTATGACATGCCACCGTTTTGAATATTGTAATGCGAAAGACCCTGTGTAATTGGAGGTTCGTCAGGAGAGATTTATATGTATATTAGTTCTGCTACTTTACAAGTTAAAGTTTAAATGGTACATACTATTTAAATGTTATATACCGTCATATATAGAGGTCGTATGCTCCATTCGAAGAGAAGGATGACAGAAGATACCGTCATATATAAATTCAAAAAAGCCCTAAGTTAAAATTTTAAATCGACATTTTAATCGATTATGATGCGACTTATCAAAATACATGTTTCTTGAAAATCTACACTCTTTCAATAAAAAAACAAGTTCGAGTGCTATATTCGGCTCTGCCGAATCTTTGATACCCTCCACCGACAGTTCGAATGTTTAAGGAGTAATATCTGTATGATGTTATTATTATCTTAAACTGTGACAATTTGTTATTAATTATGGTTTAAGGCGACTAAAGCCTGGTACTCTGTTCAGTATTTCGTGCTAAATGTTTTCAAACTCAATATAAAAAAAATGTCTGTGAAAAACAAACGAAAAAATGTTGATAGAGTTGTACTCTGTTTATATACGAAAAACATGCGAAATGTTTCTAGCAACATTTTTATTTTTCGTGTGAAACAAGTGCAGCTCCTTTTATTTCGCACGGAATTTTAAGCAATAACTAATCATTTTTTGTAATTTTTTATTTTGTTTTTGTAAAGTGGAGTTTATAACAAGCGTTTCAGAAATAAAAATGTAGAAAAGTGCAAAAATTAACAAACAAATGAAATTTTTTTGGTTTTTACTATAGAAAATAATTAAAATAAAATTGTTTTACTTTTTTTAATGACATTTTTCAAAACACATGGTTTTGTCATAGATGGGGGTAGTGCACTTGTTTAAAATTATTGTAATAATTTTGTTAATGTTAAGTGATGAAATAAAAATTTTCAATCTTACTACACATAAGTGACTATAATGTTAAAACATTTTGTGATAAAAAAATAGTTTGATTTAAAATCAAGCAATCATCAGTTTATTGCAATTTCTTCACTTATTTGACTAAAAATTTTGCACACAATTTAAAATACAAAACTTGTGTTTGCATGATTCAATCCAAGAACTATTCCGTTATTGACAGAATTTCATTTAGTTTAATTTTCTATGATTAGGCATATCATCGGAAAAATCAAAAATGCAAGTACAAAATTAAATTTTAGTGATATTATGTTTTCGTACAGCTTTTTGATTGCAAGGTACAAATTTGTAAAAAATAATTTATTGCCGTTTTATTTAGTGAGAGTGCAATGCTGATTTAAGTCAACCTTTATTGTACTACCCCCATCTATGGTTTTTGCTTACATTCAAAAATAATGTTGCATACTTGCAGGATAGATAACATTGATACAAGACAAAATTTTCGTGTGAAATAATCAATGTTGCTCTACATTTTTCGCAGGTTCGAACAGAGTACTAGGCTTTAAGTGTTTTCCGGTAGTAGGGTTTATATGGGGCCTAAGGTAAATTATTGACCGATCATCACGAATTTTCACAGCGTCATTTCTAGTCCTTTAAAACTGTAACGTACCAATTTCTGTTATGATAGCATTATCTATATATATAAAAAAAAGTCGTGTTAGTTACACCACTTATAACTCAAGAACGGCAGAACAGATTTGGCTGAAAATTGGTAGGGAGGTAGCTTAGAGCCAGGAGACGGACATGGGATACTTTTGCCCCGCCCACTTTTACGCCCACTTTTTTCGATTTACCTAAAATCAGAAAACGGCTCCATCGAGTTGACTAATTTTTCTTTCAAATCTTCGTATTAATCCATTTTAAGTTTTCATCGATAGAAAAATTTACCACGCCTACTTTTACGCCCACTTTTTCTATTAAGCGCATAAATTGAGAACGGCTTGACCGATTTGGACGATTTTTTCTTTAAAATGATCGCCATGGTCCACCTTAGGGTTTTACGGAAAGAAAATTTTGCCCCGCCCACTTTTACGCCCACTTTTTTCGATTTACCTAAAATCAAAAAACTGCTCCATCGATTTGACTAATTTATCTTTCAAATGTTCGTATTAATCCATTTTAAGTTTTCATCGATAGAAAAATTTACCACGCCTACTTTTACGCCCACTTTTTCTATTAAGCGCATAACTGGAGAACGACTTGACCGATTTGGACGATTTTGATTTGACTAATTTATCTTTCAAATGTTCGTATTAATCCATTTTAAGTTTTCATCGATAGAAAAATTTACCACGCCTACTTTTACGCCCACTTTTTCTATTAAGCGCATAACTGAAGAACGACTTGACCGATTTGGACGATTTTTTCTTCAAAATGATTGCCATGGTTTAACTTAGGTTTTTACGGAAAGAAAATTTTGCCCCGCCCACTTTTACGCCCACTTTTTTCGATTTACCTAAAATCAAAAAACTGCTCCATCGATTTGACTAATTTTTCTTTTAACTGTTCGTATTAATTTATTTTACGTTTTCATCGAAAGAAAAAATTACCACGCCTACTTTTACGCCCACTTTTTCTATTAAGAGCATGATTTGAGAACGGCTTGACCGATTTGGACGATTTTTTCTTTAAAATTATCGCCATGGTCCAACTTATTCTTTTTTGATTGAGCCCATATCCACACCATATGTAAGTTATTTTTTAAAAAAAATTTATGATAGGTATTCCATGGATTTTTATTTTAAAGGCCGTAAATTTCGTTAAATGCTCAATTTAAATCGTGTGGTAATACAAAACTAATCTTTACTTAGGGCAAGCAACGTAGACCGGGTCAGCTAGTTAATTATGGTTTTAGGTATACTAAACTGTTTTCCGGCAGTAGGGTTTCTATGGGGCCTAGGGTAAATTATGTACCGATTTTCACGAAATTTCACAGTATCATTTATAGTCCTATAAAACTGTGACGAGCCAAAATTTGTTATGATTGCATTATTTTTTACGGTTTCAGGCGTACTAAACTGTTTTCCGGAAGTATTGTTTATATGGGGCTTAGGGTAATTATGGACGGATCATCACGAAATTTAACAGCGTGATTTCCAGTCAAATAAAACAAATTTTTGCAAATTCTTATCTCATTCCGTGCCTTGTTCCAGCATTTATGTTATTTTTTGTAACAAAATTTTCAATTTTTTTAGGTGGTGGTTCCACATTTTGATTCATAGTTCTGGTCCTACTGAACCGATTTTGCTGGATTTCAATCCCAAATTGCTTAGGATAACTACAAGCAATTTGGCACCAAGTTTGTTCATTTCTTTTGAGTTGTTCGAAAGTGAGCATGTTTTCAACAGACGGACAGACGGACATGGCTAAATCGACTTAGAATTACTCAAGAACCCAGAATATATATACTTTATGGGGTCTGAGATGAATAATAAAAAAATTTTCACACGGAATGATAAACTTAATATACCCTCTTCACAACTAATTGTGGTGGAGGGTATAAAAATAGCGTTCTTATCAACAAAATTCTAAAAGGATTAGTGCAAACGCCTTTCAATAAATAATAAAAAAAAATTAAACACAAAAATAGACAGTTTTGTATTTTAATTTTTGATTATCAAAATTTAGTTTATCTTTGTTGTGTTTTGAAAAGAGATTGTCCGGTTTTTTTTTTTGTTTTTTTTTTTAAATTTATGTTGTTTTTTAATTTAGAGAATTGCTTCTCATGTAAAATTTTTTCAATGTTACTTAGGGCTTTCATATGACGATACATACATCTATCCTTGGCACTACAGCTAAAGTTCAGGCTTGGTCTTCCAAGAATTTACATATTTCTATCTCTCGCAACATTTTTCCAGTCTTGTACATCAGCATTGGCCCCATCTATCCAAAGGCCTTTTGGTCGACCATATGCTCTTCTGCCTTTTGGTTTGCCTAAATAGATTCTCTTGCTGGTGGATTTTGTATCCATACGTGCTACATGACCACCGCATCGTAGTCTTTGTCATCTTATGAGTGCTTAGAGGGATTATTTATTTAGTGCAGCCTCAAGTTCATCATTCGTTTTGATCCCGTACAAATTTGTCGTTATTTTTACTGGTCCCAGGATCCGCCTTAGGAAATGTCTTTCAGCGACATCCAGAGAGTCCGGGTCTATTTGATTTGGTGTCGACATTGCACATCCATATGTTAGTACTGACTTGATCACCGCTTTGTACAAATTGATCCTTATCTGTGGTGAAATGCCCTTAAAATACGAAATTTTATTTTTGTTTTCAATATTATTTCTCACAAGAAATTTTTTTTATTTATTTATTTGTTGTCCCGTACACAAGACTTAAAGTCTTATATTACAGACACTATAACGAGAAATAATTTAAACATATTATTAAACATAAATCACAATAATAATAAAAAGAAAATATATAAATAAAAAAAGAATAAAAAAAATATATACTTAAATTAAAAAAGATTTAAAAATTTTACTTTCATTTTCTAAATAAGAATAATTTAAAAGGTACTCCAGCTGTACTTCATCTGAGTTGTTTATGGTACTCCATTTTCTGGGAGCACTGTTTATGGTTTTTCGTAAGTCCTAAAGCCGGGGCACATAGAACTCGTCGCACTTTGTACGATTCCTTTTTCAATTGATATTAACGTTAGGACGAAGGAGGTCCAAACAATGAAAACTTTGTCCATAAATTAGTTTGTCAGTTTGTTTTCCATTTTATACCCTTCACCTCAGGTGGAAAAGGGTATATATAAGTTTGTTATTCCGTTTGTAATTTCTACAATATTGATCTAAGACCCTATAAAGTATATATATTCTGGGTCCTTATGAGGAGCGAAGTTGATTTAACCATGTGATGTCCCTCTGCCCCTCCCCCCTTTCAATTGTTTACATATACTAGCATAATGCCCAATATGATTTTCGTTATCACCCTTCTTTATTATTTCATCTATTTAACGAAATAATTTTAACAAATAGAAACTAGGAATTTTTGTGTTTTTTGCTACTTAAAAAGTCGCCAAAAAGATAAAAGAAAACAAACAAACACACATACATACAAACATCAAAAGTAATTACCTCAACTGTGTTGAATTTTGTGAACAGTAAACGTGCCATATTTCATTTTAATGATATTCAATTAACGTTCCTTCATGGTTCAGTTGTCTAGGGGGTGTGTTAAGTTAGAAACTGAGAGTTCCCTGGTTCGAATCTTGTTTTTTTTAAAGAAATTTTTTTTTAATATTTTTATTTTTTTATGTTCTAAAAACGATTTAAAAAAAATATTTACCAGTTTTCGCTTTTTAAATTTTATTAATAATGAAGTTTTAAGTATTGTAAATATGTATGTATATGTAACAATTATTTTGTTTTTGTCTAGTTGCTCTGTATTCTGTTCGCAAAATATAGCACAGCCGAATATAGCACTCTTACTTCTTTTAATTATTTAAAAAAATAAGCCAAAATCAAATAACCTAACGTACGTTAAAATTGCTCAACTTTAGAACTTAATGTTAAAGGAGACACGCGAAATAAGACAAAACTCATATGAAAACCTGTATTTCAACTTAGTTGTCAGTTGAAAAAGTTGACGTATAAAGTACAACGTATTCTATGTGCTCCGGCTTAAATGTTTTACAACTTTTTAAATTATTATCGCTATTTTCTGAACGTGCTCCACTGTGCAATATAAAACTGATATATTCTCTCGGCCCGTCTGACATCTATCAATGTAAATTAATGTCATGACAACACATGTCTGGAAACATAAAAATAAAGAATTCTAGCGTTATTAAAAAAAACATGTCGGTATATTAAATTAACAATTGATTTTTAAAGAAAATAAAAATATTTAATAAATATGGCTTTAATGTCAAAATGGGGTCTTAAGACATGATTTGATTGCTTGTTTGTTCCTTTACAGGCAGCCGCGAGAACCATTCATTGGCTTTAATAAAAATGAATTTATTTTAAATTGAAAACATTAACAGTAAAGAAAGTTGTAATTTATTCTTTAAAAAGATTTTTCTCACCAAAAAAAAAAAATCAAAAATAACATTTTATTCACATTTTTTTGTTTGTTTTTTTTTTTTTAATTTGTTCCAAAGAAAACCATGTTAAAAAGATGTCAATTCACCTGTAAACAACAATATCCGGTTACAACATTCAAGCGATTCAAAGCCATTTAACATTTTTTTTTTTAATCTTTCAACAAAACAAAAGCGTCATTAGGAAATGTAAATTAAACCAAACAAAATAGAAATAAAAAGAAAACAATTTCTTGGTAAAACCACCAACGAACAGAATTAAATTTAAAAAAGAAAAAAACTTGTTAAAAAACACTTTCGTTAAGGTCAAGATTAAATATTTAAAGTACGATGAGTACATTGTCTTAATGCTACACAAATACCCGTAATATACATTATCAGATTAAAAAACAACACTTTTAAATGTGAAACTACTGCAAGAAACTAAAAATTGGAGTTCAGAACTATTACAACGACCGTTTATCGAATTTTTTTCTTATAAAAAAAGTAAAAATTTTTTTATTCTTATTAATATCACAGTGCAGCACTAAAATCTTAAACCAATTGAGACCCCCAAAATCTGAAAGCTTATGATGGAAGAAGAAAAACTCTAGCTGGGTTTTGCATTATTAGCTAAGGTTTTTTTTTAATTCATGTTTGAAGTTTTCGACTGGGGGTGTATTTAAGTACAATTTTCAAAAACATGTACTGATTCTTAAGTCTATATCTCGTGAAATATTTGATATACCAGATATTCAACTGGATAAACAGAAAACCAAGCCCACGGCCTTATGGAACACCAGTAATATGGACGGAACCAAAAGGACACGATGAAAACACATGCTACGGATGTATAAATTTTAAAAATAAAATGAATCGAAAAAAATGTCAAATGTAGTGTACATTCCTGGTCCTCATGCATCTCTCCCTCAAGAACATTCTGAAGGCAACCCACCAGGAAGACTATCGAGCCCAGATAGAGCAACTGTATGGACTGCTAAAACGTTTGACAATGTGCTGGCTGATCCACCGTTCGAGCCCGAAGAAACAATCAGCAAGCCTGAGCAAGTTTTTTAACAGTTTTGCTTTTTTGAGTAAGATGTTGTTGTTTTTTTTTCGATTTTATCTTAACGTGAAATTTCTGATGAAGAGCTTAAAATTTGCCGAAGAGAGACAAGCGATAACTCTAATAGTTCACGAGATATAGACTTAAGAATCAGTACATGTTTTTGCAAATTGTACTAAAATACACCCCCAGTCGAAAACTTCAAACATGAATTAAAAAAAAACCTTAGCTAATAATGCAAAACCCACCTAGGGTTTTTCTACTACCATCATAAGCTTTCAGATTTTGGGGGTCTCAATTGGTTCAAGATTATGAAGTTAAAAAATGTGCTACTGTGTATTTAGTAGGGTATTCATTCGGTTAACCGTCAACCGGTTAACCGATTAATTACTACCCGATTAACTGATCGGTTAATTTCAAATTTGCTTTTTCCGATTAACGATTAAACCGGTTAATTTCAGTCGATTAACCGATTAACCGAAGTAACAAAATTTTCAATATTTTGTAGTATTATAACATATTTTTTTTGTGTTTTTAATAATTTGTTTCGTCTCATATACAAAATGTATTTGTTTAGAAAATATTTTTTAATGCAAACAAAGAAGGTGTTCAGTTATCTTCATTTTAATCTATTTTCCGCCGACCGATGATTAAAATTACAATATTTTTCAATGTTTTTTTATCTTCATCAGCGATCAACATGAATGTGGTGAAAAATGGGTTAAATATTTGATTGCCAACACCTTTTTTTTTGTTTTACGTACATTTTATGTGGATGCGGTTAGTTATTTGTTTCTTCTTATATCAGTCTTTTAACAGAATTAACCAAAGCAATTAGAAGTGTTAAAAATTTAAAACAACTTTAATGGCATAATGGAGTATTTTATATGTTTAGAGAAATCCTGGAAAAGGACTGAGAAATTAGACATGCATCTACGATAAATGAAATAATATTTTCCAAGTCAAATTTTGTTAACCGAAAGAAAAGAGTCGCTTTAATCCTAAACATTTAAAATAAATAACTTTTTTAAAGATTATTTTATAAGATCTCCTTTAACTATTGAAATAACTAGTAAAATTATCTCAGTTTATTTTTGTATAAATATGTAAATATTTGGGGGATTCACAAGGTAGTCATAAATAATTACAGGAAATATATATCGTCAGATTAATATGAAAACGTTCTAAATCCATTTTTTATGTAAATTGAGATTTTGATGCCGTGTGGTAGAGAAAGATACGCCTCGTCGACCAGCATGTAGTTTTTCTTCTATTTAAGTCTTGAAGTGTGTAAAACTGACTGTAATTTTAATTTTCTATCAAGCTTCAAATAGGAAAACTAAAAAGTTTTTTTCTCTCCTGTAAAATGTGCTGAACGTGAGTTAACAGGTTTGCATATTAAGCCAACGATATGACTGCTGTAAGCTACTGCTTATATTTTGAATTAAAATATACAGTTGTGACTAATCAATGAACACAGCATTACAATTTTCATTTTGTTTGAAATATTTACTTTAAAAAATTTTAAATTTTATTTAGGATATTATGACGATATGACTTGATACCACACCTTGTGCATTAATTGGAAAATGCATATTACATATTTATGAATTGTTTTTTTGCTTGCTCGTTTTAGTTCAAGAATTTTACTTATAAACTCCAAATAATAAGCAATTAATGCCTTTTTATATATTGAAATTACTTAATTTATAAAAAAAACTCTATTAATCGGTTAACCGATCAAAAACTAAATTAACCGATTATTAACCGGTTAAACCAAAACCTCGGTTAATTAATAGAGCGATTAACCGATTAAAGCAAAAGTTCGATTAAATGAATACCCTAGCATTTAGTTATTTTACCAATTCGTTTAATATTGTTGACTTTTAAAATTTTATAGATATTTTAGATTTTTGCTGGTAGCACCAAAAAGATCCCGATTAATCGCTTAATATCAAAAAGATATATCTATGTATATAATAGTATTGTCATTGTAAAGTGTAAATCTTTCTATCTCTCCGACAAAAGATAGGTAACTAAATATTCTTGCCAGACATATACCTAGAAAATGGGGCTTCCTTCTAATAGTTGTGTGACCTTACTACACCAATTTTTGCTTAAGTTACACAAATTTACTTTAAAGCGTTCTCTCCAGCGTTGTCAAATTCTTATAATTAGAACGCGCTATTAGCTTTCTGAAAACGCGCTAGAATATGCTTAGTCACAGCGTTGACAAATATCGATAACCAAAACGCGCTATTCCTAACATAATTTTAATAAATTGCCTTAAAAAAATTCTCATATAAGCAACGTTTCAAACTTGAGTCAATTACAAAAAACCGTACGAAAGTTTTTCCATAAAAACTAAATTTTCAAATTTTCAGCGGATTTTTTACCAAAAAAATTTTAATGTATTTTGGAACAGAAACAAATCAAGCAAATGTAATGAACCTTACACTCCAGAGAAAAATCAATCCATCCGCACTCAAATCAATCCGAAGCGGTATTAATAGTACGGTGAGTACGGCTTTTCTTGAATCAAGTACAGAAAGATTGATTCAACATGAGTCTGGCCAGACCTTTTTTCAATGTGTATTGAAACTCAAAACATGCGTAAGCCGGAGGGTTAAACACAACGAAAAGTTTAATCTTTTTTTTCTTGATTTAAGAACTTTATACTTATTTCAAGAAATTCCGGGATTGATTTTCGAACGTACGTTTGAGTACGTTTTAGTGTTATTAGTGCTTGAATTTTTGAGTACGACTCGTACTTAAAGTAATCATAAAAAACTTGATTTATTCCGATTGTTTTTTTTCTGTGTAAACATAATTATTGAACATACGCTGGCTAGATCAAAAATATGAAACTCGAACTCCAAGGTCAAGTTTAAAAGGCGGATATTAACGATTGAAAAATTCTCTTCCATATTATGATACTTTTGCTGCGAAACATTTGAGTTTGATTTGAGTGAAAAGGGAAAGACGAATAAAAAAGTTTACTTTGCTTTGAGTACAAGCAGTTTTTGTGAATTTGTTATTTAGTGGGAGAAGAAGAAGAATAGGGAGAGAGAAAAGGCATTAATTCAAAATTTTTAAACTGCCGCACAGAGGAGTATTTGGCCTGAAAAGCTGGCCAAAAAGGCAAAACTGAATTTTAAGAAATCTTAAGAACTAAGACATACATCAACTACTTTGTTTTGAAAGAAAAATTCTACGTAAAATCTTTGGCCCAATTGAAATTGAAGAAGGATTGTACAGATCCCGGTACAATGATGAGTTAGAGATACTTAATGAAATTCAAAATATTATACGTTTTATAAAAGCACAGCGAATACGCTGGCTTGGACATGTTTTACGAATGAACGACTGCATGACAGTGAAGAAAGTTTTTGAACAACATCCAGAAGGTATTAGAAAAAAAGGACGGCCAAGAAAAAGGTGGAAAGATGATGTTGAAGAAGATTTACAAGTAATCAAAGTTGAAAACTATAAACAAAAGGCCATTGACAGAGATAAATGGAGAACGATAGTCGCAGAAGTATTGGTCCATAAAGGACTGTTATTGCTAAGAATAATAATAATAATAAGAACTAAGTACGCAGCTCGACAGACAACAATATTTTACATTATATTGTAAATTTTGAAGACTTTTAGTTGCGATTTGTAGCTCTGAGACCCTGCTAAAGTCAGGAAAGTGAAGAAAATTATATGAGATTTAAATGTTTTTTCGGTTTCTGGATGTTTATATGATTTTTTTTTTGCGGCTAAACGAATAAAGGTTTAACAAAGATTTTTTTTCGCTGAAAGGTTTGATCAAAAGTTGTTTAAAACAGAAAAAAAATTTAAAATATTGGTATTTCCACAGAAATGTCTACTTTTTGTCACGTAACGTCACCAACCATTTTTAATTGTTTCTCAAAGAATAATGAAAATATCATTTACTTTTTTGCATTTGGGTGTAGAGCGCAACTAGTATTTTATTTAGTCAAAGAGAGGAACAATTTGAACAAAGTGGTTCTAAAATACAAGAATCATTGCTAGGTGACGTGACGTGACAAAAAGAGAGCTTTTCTGTGGAAGTGCCCATATGTTGAATATTCATGTTGAAACAATTCGTTCAAAAGCTAAAAAAAACAAATTATACACTTTTTTTTTTGCAAAAAAAGGAAAAGAAGAGGTTTTTAAAAGTGAGGTTAGCATGTCTACGAATTATGTTTGATACCACAATAAAATTTGGAATCTCTAATTTTAGAAACCAAACAAAAAGTGTGCGCAAGTTTGCGCCATTATTTTTGACGATTTTTTTAAATTTTCACATTTCGTCTATTTTTGCTCATCGGGCACTTTTTCTTATACCTTTATATCGTCATAAACTTTTATGTATTTTGAATTATTGATTTCAACTGTTATTCACATCACTTTTAACACTTCACAATATTAATACCTGCCTATATGTAATTATAAATTGCAAAAATTCTTAATTATCCGTAATAGTTTTAAGGGAATGTCCCACACATCCCCAAAAAAAAATTTTTTTTTGAAAAAATAGCTTTTTCCAAAAAAAAATCGAATTTTTTGAATAAAATTGTTTAGTAAGGTAGTTCTATTGGACTTTATATTTTTTTACAACTCAAAATTTTTTTTACATTAAAAAAAATTTCAAAAGATTTTGCTATTCGTGCTTAATTCCCAGTTTTTATTCTTGACAAAAACACTTGAAATTTATTGTTGATGGGATAAGCTATTTCTATGCATTTCACTGGTTGCTTAGGCCAGATCATCAGGAAACTTCATCCATAAAGATTTTAGACAAACTAAAGATATTAAACCAAATAAAACTGTTAAACGTATAAGAATTATAGGAACAGTTCTACTTGTAACAATATCAAAGCTTGAACAAAACACATCAACAATAAACAGCAGTGGGTTTATCTCATCTTACATTCCCCACTACAATTAGTTGAAATTCTCTCAACATTAATTGTAGTTGTAAGTAGGTTAAGAAAAAAAAATTTTCACCCAAGTAAAAAATTTTCAAGTCGAGAGGCGCGGATTAGGATTTTATTTTAGACCCATGGTTTCTTCGGAGAATTTTCTTAGAATTTTATGTAGATTACGTTTTTGCTATACGATTTTTAATTTTTTTTTTTTCATCCATACAAATCGACCCGCCCTAATGTACATACAGTCTGTCAAGAATGAGTTTAAACCTTTAAAATCAACATTTATTTGTTAATTGAGTTTTGCGATTTATACCAACTTTTATTCCTTAAGCTGTGTACGGACGATGGTCAGATCTTACAATATTGGTAAGCAGCGTTGCTTAAATTGCATTAAAATTGGCTAAAATGTCTTACAACTGTGTGAACATTGTAAGCTCATTTGTATTTGCAGATGTGCAAAATTAATGCATCTGACAATGGACCATTGTCAGAAAAATTTTGCTGTTGGCAACGCCTGCTATTACAATATTGTAAGATCAGACCATCGTCTGTACGAAGCTTTAGGAATGTGGCTTTTAGAAAAATCTTAAAAATTTAAACTTTTTGGTTCTTAAATTTTTTTATTGCATGTTGAAAACAAAAAATTTGACGCATTTTGCATGTAAATTTTTTTTTTGCCATTAAATTTTTAATCACTCCAAAATAGTAATAGATATAAAATAAATGTGTATGGTTAGCTTAAGCAGAATTTTCCGGTGCATCTTCTGATCCTCCTACTATTAAAATCGGAGAATACGTTTTCAAGTTATGGCAAAATATGTAAGGCAACCCAACGATTTAGGGGGTGAAGTATGCCACGCCTTTAAAAGAAAATCCTTACGTACTAGAGAAAAACGGAAAACAGATTTGAATTAAGGGCATCAAAATCCATATAATCCACATACTTTTATTTCTAGGGTAGAGAAAAATTTTTTTGTTGCGCAGTGTACTTTTGTTGCGCAGTGTAATTTTTTCAAAATCTTCCACTAGGCTTTTTATATCATACTACACCTGAAACTATCAAAAAACTAAAACTTTTAATTAATTTAATAATTTTGGCCAGCTTTTCAGGCCAAATACTCCCCTGTGTGCCGCAAGCAAAATATTTTCTAAACTACTATATTTTTGTCAAATTTCAACTTTAGTAGAATAGAACTTTTGCGGATCAAAAGCGATTAAGAAGGTAAAACCACTATGGGAAAGGTGAAAGTGTTTTCTTTAACCCTGTATATGTACCCGTTTGGACCCGTCTGTTTAACACCTTTTTAATTTTAATGAAATTACTCCAAAAAAAAATTTTTGTTTGAAATTTTTCCTTTTTTTTTGGTTCGCAAAAATGTTTGCAGAAGTAACAGAAATCATGTACTATTGCCTTCAAAAAAAATTTCATGATATAGGAAATATTGATCGTGATCGAACAGACAGCTAGTACATATAAAAAATTTTATTATAGTTACACAATCAGGAAAACGTATAGCTAACCTGATTCATCCTTATCCGTTACACTACGTTCACACTAGCGTATTTTATAGTATAATAAAGAGCTTGGACACGCGTTTACGCTTAACAGGTATATAGTGAAGGGATTTTTAAATTTTTTTTGGTCTTTTTATTTAATCTGTTTTTATAACTCTAATAATATTCTATGACCCTATAACTATGCAATGCGTTGTTAAATTTGTGTCAGGTATTTTATAGCATATAAATAAAAGGATTTTAAGTTTTTTAATCCTTTTTATTCTACCTGTATTAATATATCTGAGCAATAACAACGTTTTTCATAAAGATGGAGAGCTTCAGATATAAAGAATTGGCCGGAGAGTATTTTAGAAACAAAAACGAGGAAGATGTTAAAAACTACATTCGAAAAAAAGGAAATTTAAATTACTAAAGCACTGAAATACAATTGGACTTAGAAAATAAATTATCAGGAAATAAGGATTACAGATTTAATAGAGAGCACAGTACTAGAAAATTTCGCGATCGTCCGCCGGATGCGCTCCCTCCCCTCCCCCTTCCACCTACTGTACCATAATTTTTCAACACTTGACAATGGCAACTCATTCTTTTGGAAATTTGTAACCATAGCAATTACACTGTTATGGCGTTATTTCCACTTTGCTGCTGGTAATAAAACCATATGGCTTTTTTTCTCAATTCATTGAGAAATAAGTCCATATGGCTTTATTTCCTATAGCTTTATTACACGGCACTAGCACAATCCCGTCTAAAAACCGAGATCGTAAGACGTAAGTGGAACGTGGCTTGGACATACTTTGCCCAAACAACAAGACGACCTGGAAAGATCTGCGCTTGACTAAATCTAAAGGCAAGCCGAAGAAGAGGAGAGCCCGCCCATATAAAGAGAAGACAACTCGACAGCGAAATTACACTAATATTGAAAACCTGGAGTAAAATAAAGGCAGCAGCCCGAGGTCTATTGAATGGTCTGCGCAAGAAGCCAGATGTTTATTTGGTTTATTCCTCAAAGATGTCAGAAGTTATTTACATTTGCTTTTACATGGATATTTTTGCTTTTTGCCACACATACATGTATACAAAACACTTTCCAAACAAACACGGAGGTTTGATTTCCAATTGATAATGATTTCTTAAAAGACAAACGCTTGATTATGATTTGAAACTCATTTGAAAATCATATATTTCTCATAAAAAGGGGAAATTATATTCAAATTGAAAAATGCCTTTATTTTCAACTTGCTTTCAAACGTAATTCTCAAATGTTTTTCAAATGTGGATTTTAATACCATGTGGAACATAAATAAAAATATTGTCTTTTTTTAATTTAAATTCATTATTTATTTAAATAAACTGTGAGATAAACATTCGGCACCATAGCCAAAACATGAAAAAATTTTCTTTCCGTCCTCTAATTCTTGCAAAGACGAAATTGGCTCCATTTTATTTTGAGGATTGTAGCATAGGGCTGCCATACGTCCTGGTTTTCCAGAATTTGTCCTGGTTTTAGACAAATTGTCCTAGTGTCCTGTTTAACTCTTAAATTGTCCAGGTTTTTTGATACAGATCAATGCAGATACAAATTTAGTTTAACCTGATTTTTGTTATAAACATAAATTATAAAACAAACTTATAATTTCTGAACTTTTCCGTTTTATTTTTTTAATTAAAATTCTTAATCATTGAAATTAATTACAAATAATTTTTATTTTGTCACAAGAAATAAATCGTTTACTTGTAAAACACATTTAACCACGAAGTTAAAATTTAAGTATAGCCGCCATTTTTAATGTTTACATTTATTTTTCGCTTTGCCAAGTTTAGCTTTGATTTGAATTTAACATTTAATACCAATTCGACATCAAAAAGTGATAAATTTAAATGTTAAAACCAAACATTTGAAAAACGTTTGAGAATTGTGTGTTTGATGTCAAATTTTTTGGGTTTTTACTTATGTTTTCTTTATGTAGTAGTAAGCTTTTGATAACGGCGAAGAATTTTACATAAACAAAATGTCTGTTGTTTTTTGTATTGTTGTAGAGGTAAGCAGACCTGTTGGATAGTCATTAGCATTAGCCTTAATAGATCCGAAAGTGAGTTATTTGTAATGGACATATGCCCACCACCCGGTGGCGTTTTTTGAGCGACTTTGTCATATCGAGATTTCAACAATAGATCTCGAGGCGAAATTTCTATGAAAATATCGAAATGACGACACAGCTAAAGACATTTTCGCAGACTTTTTTATTATAGATTCACCGCATAAAAGAAAGTTAAAAGTAATGGACGTTGTCTGTTATTATTCGGTACAAAGCTGAATTCTGCTGGAATTTGCCTGCTACAAGTATTTGTCAATGGTTGAAGGAAAAATATAACGGATTATTAAATATTTGTTTATTTCTTGTTTATTGCCACATTGAAGCATTATGAAACTAAGCAACATTGTCTGTTATAAGTTAATGTAAAGATAAGTTCGTCTGCGACGAATCTTTAGGATGGCGATGAATTTCGATGATTTTGTCTGTTATGGCTTATTTATACGCGGACTCCTGACGAACAAAATCCATCCGGGTCATCTATTATGTTTTGGACAGTTGCTTAAAAAGTCAATGTATGACGCCGAAGAAAATTCAGCATCTGTCATTGATGATTGAACATTGTCATTATATTTCACGATGAAACATAATGACGTTCGCCACTGGGCATTGGAACAACGGGAATAAATGTAGCACGACTTAGTCGTTCAATGTAAAAGAAAAATTAAGATCTAGTTAAGTAGTGTTAGATCGAAGCCAGTCACCGTGTAATATCGAAACCGATCAAAAGAAAACTTGTGTAACGCTTTAATCTGAGAATTATTTCTTTGGTATATCGCAGTAGGTTTTAAGCCAGTGATAACCAAGCCCCGAACTAACCAAGCCCCGAACGCACGCACACAAAGATATTATGTACTTGGGTGCGGTCGCAGAGACTGATGATAGCCTGATGTTTTGAAACGAACAAAGTTGTTGTATACATTTGAATTGCCGACCGTGTCTGTGTGAAAAATACGATTATTGACTTACTCGCGAGCCTATGGAGTGGTTATCACTGTTTTAAGCCAACGAATAGATTATTGTAAAATTTTCGTGAATTATTTTAACTTAAAACTATGGATGTAACGAATAATAACCGATACCTGTATATGGGCGATACGATTGTCATAAGTTGCCTTATCTTATATAAATTTTTATTAGTTCGGTTGCAATACATAATGGAGCCATTAATTTGAAACATCACAAATGGAAATAAGCAGAGTAAAATTTTGAGAATGTATAACGGAAAAATTAAAGAACAACTATGTACATATCGTCGCCTTAGAATGTTAACCTGCTAACTAATTTCTAGCAAATTTAACAGGGCAGACAAACAACTTTATATTTCCTTTGTCTTCCGAACGCTATCAAATTGTCATATAATATAAAAAATGGATTTAGCATGTTTACACTCTAAGCCGATGGATGATATGTACTATATTTTTTACACTTTTTAAACTAAAGTGAAATTAAGGCAAGTCAGTGCTAGAAAAAAATTTGCCAGATCGTACAACTCTAAAGTGTTTTCCTTTAGTTTTTTTTTAAATACTCTAACAATGCCTTGAACCCGTTTTTTGAATATAGATTTTTTTTCTGTAAAATCTAACTGATAATATTTTAAACATTTTTTCTACTTTAAACTTTTTATTGTATTTCATTTCCATAACTTCCCTCTCTGGCCATGTTTCGTTATGTCAATAACCGTTTTTATGGGCATTAAATTGGGGAGGTTTGAAAATAAAATTCGTTTTGCATCGGTTTTATTTTACCAAAAAAAAAAAAAAAAAAACTGAAGTTAGAGTGCTATATTCGGCTTAACTGAATTCTTAAAGCCCTTCTCCCATTTGGCTTATTTTTAAATTTGAATACCCTTTATTTGACTTCCAAGCTCATTTGATATGGGCGCTATTGGGCTAAACCCCCCCCCCACACCAAGGGCAGGTAGAGCAAAATTAAAAGGGTACCCCACCTTTTGCTGTTACATCTTTTAGTGAAATGAGGTGCAGCCAATACCTAGGATTACGTTGACTTCAAAATTGGCAGATCTTTTAAGATCGTGGCTGACCAGAGCTCCTATCTAGTACCACGAAAGTAAGTAGCCCCAGGTGGAATGGCACTTGTCTGACTACTGGTAAAGACCCCTTCAGATATCATACAGCGGTTGTAATTTGTACTTAAAGTCGGGGGATTGTATATCTTAAAACCCCCATCTCTGATTTTTGACCACTTGAGCAAATGTTTAGCCTGTGAGCTGATCTCTTTAGCTGCTGTTGCTATTCAACTGTTACTGCTGGCTATTTCTAAGGCAGTGGAGGTTAGGTGTTTCCGGCTCTTAAGCAAGGAGCGAATGTTTAACTATGCCGAATTTAATATTTAAAATTGCTTTCTGTGTGTGCTGGTGCCGCTCACACACATGGGCGGTTGGTAAACGCGTTTGTTGTCACTTTGTTATTAGACCACATTGAGATTAGGCCTTAGGGTTAAATCATTTTAATAGTCTTTAACTCTAGAACACGCACCCGGGTACAAATGTATCAACTTGCAACTTTGCAGTGCTGTTACTCAGGAACGGTTTAACTTAAGAAATAGATGTTTCGGATCAAGGAAACATAAGTAATTTCTTATTGTTTAAAGGTTATTTGACGCATCTGTGGTTCAGGAGCTGCGAGCTTCCAAAGTTGACACCTACGTAAACACACACCCGGGATACGTTTGTACCACACAAGCTTATATCAAAATAAAAGGCAACAAACCATTTTATAGTGTGTTTAAATTATATTATTTTATATGAAAAATGAAAATTATGAATTATTGTAAGATATTGTGCACTCGGTATTAGTGATCGCATGCTTCTTACAGTGTGTGATTGATGGAACAAAAATTGTTCGCTTCAAAATAGGCTAATGTGTGAAGGCTCAATCACTTGAGTAATAGTTGCCTGCATGGACTCTTTTGCTTATATCTTTTGAACCATGTAGATTATTTGCATGAAACAACACTAAAACATTTTTAAAATATTTATTTACGTTTTTAAAAAAAAAAAAATTAAATTGGACCATTTAAACATAAAAAAAGCCAAAATAAGCTAGCAGGTACAAACGTTTCCCGGGTGTGTGTTCTCGTAGAAAAAGTTGGCTATGCATCGTACGGTTAACTCGATCACTTATGAGCCTATTTTGCTAATTTTCGATATTTTACTAAGCTTCTGCAAGGGGAAATTGGAAAAAAGAAAATGCATAATTTACAGAACACTTGGAAAATGTAAGTTTTTATGAGTAAAAATTAGAGGCAGTCTTAGGTTTTTAATTATGTATCATCTGGAAATTGCAAACGGACTGAAGAATTTATATACATACCCTTTCCACTTATGGTGAAGGGTGTACAAAAGAAACAAGAGTAAAATAGAAACATAAAAATGCAAACCCAAAAAAAATTTTACAAACAAATGCAATTACAACTACAACTACTACTACTTATTCATACGTACACACAGAGGAGCATTACTATATACACTAAAATCCCAATAATTCGTAAAAAGATTTCGATTTGACGAGGTAAAAGATAAAAATAAAACCATTAATAAGGGCTTAAATTTAATGAGGTTTAAATTAAAAATAAATTTTTAAAAAATTGATTTTTCTTTGATATTTTACGTCATTAGAATTTGAGGGGTACAATTTATCGCGGTTTGACTGTTTTTAGATATACTAATACATAACTATGTTACTATGTTTGTATATAAAAAATAGTCCTATTTGTATACCACAATTAGATGCTTATAAAACATCCACTTTTTTAGTTGACTTGCTACCATTGACATTCAGCTGATTACAAAGTATCAGCCTAGTTAATTGTCCGTAATATTCTGTTCATTACTTTCCTAATTCTAAATTAATCAGCGGTAATAAGGAAATAAATATAAAATGAAAACAGATAAATAACTGTAAGAAAAGATAAACTCAGTGTTTATTGTTGTTGTTTTTGTTTAAGCTTTGATGTTGTTACAAGTAAAACTGGGACTTATAACTCTTATTCGCTTTACACTTTATTTGCTTAATATCTTTAGTTTTTCTAAAATCTTTGGATGAAGATTCCTGACGATCTGGCCTAAGCAACCAGTGAAATGCGCATAGGAATTGCTTATCCCATCAACAATAAATGTCAGTTTACAATAGTATGAAATGGGAATTTAGCACACTTAAATGAAACCTAAATAAATAAGTCACCAAAGTTTTGATGATATTAGATATCAAAAAAATATCTACTTGTGTTTTTAATACCTTACATTTTTAAATCAATATAAAACCAAAACGCACGACGTTTATTGTAAATATGTAAAAAATGGTTTTCAGTGAGTTATCTTAATATTGTTTTATAATTATAGAAGGATCTATGACAATTATGTGTGACACAAAATATCAGTTAAATGCTCGCGACGGCTTCGGTGACATACCTCTATCCAATGGTCCATATTTTCAATGACTTTGAGACATAATTGAGGTGCAATGTCGTTGATCCTTTAGCTCTTGAATTGTTCTTGGCTTACTGACGTACACTTTTTCTTTTTTTTTTCTTTTTCCCCAAAGAAAAAAACCCAACGGTGTCAAATCACATGATCGACGTGAGATAACACGGCCATTGAATTTCTCGCGTTGTATGGCAAGTGACACCATCCTATTGGAACCACATATCGTCCAGGTTCATATCCTCCGTTAGTCCGTTATCATCTCGCGATAGCGAACCCCATTGACGGTAACTGCTTGGTCAACCTCATTTTCGGACGGGCCGATGACGCCGCCAACCTATAAACTCTTTGAGGATGCATCGGCTTTTCAACAATCACTCGTAGATCTTTTGTTGCCTACACGCAGAGAAAAAACATGTTTAAATTTGGTCACCTCCAACAATACTATGTTTAAAGAAAATTTTAACCATATTATGTTTAATTTAACCATATTTTTGTCACCGACATCCATGTTATCGTTAAATTAGTCCCCTATCAAGAAGCCACAACCATATTATGGTTGCCTCTAAACATGTTATGGTTAAATATGACAATAATTTGTTTTTAAATTGGCAATAGTATTTTCCTCTTTTTCAATAGCAACATGCTATGGTTGAAAACCAACCATGCTATTATAAGTGTTAAACATATTTTAGCTATTATTAACCATAATGTGTTCGGAGGCAACCATATTACCTCTTGATGAAGGACTATTTTTACCATAATATGGTTGTCGTTAACAATAATATGGTTAAATTAAACATAATATGGTTAAAATTTTCTTTTAACATAATATTGTTGGAGGTGACCATATTTAAACATGTTTTTTCTCTGGGTGTAATTGCGGCAATTCTGCTTGTTAACGAATCCACTGAGGTGAAACTGTGCCTCGTCGCTGAAGATGATTTTCTTTGTAAAGGCACCATTCACATCTGTATGGCTTCAATTATCTTAAACTGCTGCTCAATTGTGAATTTGTCAATCACTGAAACAAAGAAATGTCAAATTAAGTTGGTCAAAAACTTAACGGTAAGGTGTGACTCACAATTAACGTCGTGCATTATGGTTGGACTTCCCTTTTGTAATGAAATTTTAAATTTTTAATGGAATTTTTTAAATACAATTTTATTACATTCTTGACTTTTCTACGAAACAGAAGTTTTGTGTTTCTTAAATGGAATATTGTTCCAATAGATGGTAGGAAAATTAGCTTTTGGCATAAGATTCTTACTTTTTTTCAGAACTACTGGGTATGAATTTGTGGTTATTTATGCGAAAGCTGAGAGAAGACCATATTTTATATATAATTCTAATAAAATAACTGGTTTATCCTAAAAATCTTTTTTTAGTGGTTTTTCTTTTTCTGCAATCGCTAATAAGCGATTTTGCAAAAGGTTTTTTATTTCTTGGATCATAATTTGAATTTTATTTCCTATAATTTAGCTGGTCACCTTTGGAAACAACTGCCTTTTATAACCAAAAAATATTTTATGTATATTGAAGGTGTTTGATAAAAAAAAGAAAAAAATTTAAAATATTTTCGACTAGACATGCCAATTATGTTGTAAAATACATACATACATATATATGTACTTATGTATGTATGTATGTATAAAATAAATAATAAAAATTTAAGGGTTAAAATTTAACAAACATAAATATTGTAAAAATGTCTGTTACGTTACAGAAAGTAAATTAAATTGAAAAACCCAACAAACAGCAAATAAAAATTTAATGAAAGAATTTAAACTGCCCAAACACGTTATTGAAAGGATTGTTCTATACCGTATTTTGATGTTTTTTATTTCTATTTATTTAACCCTTCTGCATTGTTCTCTTTCTTTTCCCATCTAGGATTTTTGTGGGTCAATTTGACCCAACTATTACTTAAGGCCAGTTTACACGGTAATACAATGTATTACGACTTTGTAGAATCAAAATATTATGAAATTCTCTCCGTGTTAAAAAAAAAAAATCTTTTGTAAGTATAACTTATGTTTACACGGATGGTATAAGTAAAATCAAAATAATAACAAAAAAGCCGATGGTTGCAGTTTCAAATATTTACAAAAACAACATGAAAATTTCCTGAGTTGATTTTAGTTGTTTTTGTAATTGTATAAAAATGCTATCACCTTCAATATACTCTGTAAAAATACACCTCTGGTTTGATGAGAATACATAAGTTTCTAAAATGGTTTAGAAAAAAAGCATTTACCGACCGCTTGTCAGATTTTGTATCCGTATTCTCTCTCACTCAATACATTTTGCTTTTACATGATAAGATTTTTCTCATTCTACATCATTTTTTGTAATGTCATAATCAGGGCAAGGAAGTTCATGCACTTAAAATCGCAAAATATGCGCATAAAACATGCACTAAAAATCGTAAAATATGCAAAAATAAAAGTAAAAAATATGCATTAAAAATATATTTATTTAACCATATTTAACAAAAAAAAACATAAATACATTTCATTCAGTTTTAAAAACTTAAAACATAGTTTAAAAAGTAGTAGTAGGTCAAGATATATTTACATATATAAATAAATAAGTTTTTTTTTAAGTTATCAAATGTAAAACTCATTCTATTTGGTCTTCAAACAGTTTTAAGCATTGAAAGTGTTCGTTCGACATCAACGGATGTAATAGGTGGATATTTAAAAGTGGTCATTTTAAATATTGTCTACAATTTTTTCTTTACTGGAAGGTAAATTAAAAATATTCTTTTTTAAAACTGCATAAATTTTGGCTTTTATTTTTTCGCCGATTTGACCTTCTACTTTTCTAATTTTAATGACAGCGTCATCAACGAGTTTAACCGAGATGTTCAATGATTTAAACCCCTGAAGTTGGGTTATTGTCTCGACTAGAAACCCATTGTTTTAGTGTATAAATTCTAATTGAGCCTTTATATTAGGTACATTTAAAATATTGTTTCCTTTTTTATCGCGACTGCATTATTTTCATTAAAATTATTTACCACATCTTTAAATTCTTCAAAATTTTTGGCATAATACTCAACTGCCTGCAACCAGGTACCCCATCTTGTTATACATGGTTGAAACGCAAAGGTGACTTTAAAAACTTTCATGCATGGCATGAGCTTAGCATGTGACATGTAACATTTTTGAGTAAGATATCTTAAAAAAAAGGGCATGTAGAGCAAAATTTTATTTTTATTAAAGGATTCTAAAAGAGAAATTGAATCTTTGAAAGTTCGAGCTATTGAAGCATGATCCACCTTTTCCAACTTTACAATATTTAACAAAAATTTGTGTTTACTCTGTTCTTCTTCTGCATTCAAGATCTTCTTCTGCATTCAAGATCCCAATTACGTAGACAACGAAACGTCCTTCAGTGTCCATTGCTTCGTCAATAGACAGCCACAAATTATGTCACTTAATTCTTTCAACAATGTCACATAGTTGTATAGTGTACAACTTGGCGATATAAGTTTTTATAAGGGTTGTTTCCGTAGGAATGGTTTCATTGTTATACCTGCAGACACCAGAGCATTATACAATTCAAAACTAAAGTTGCTAGTCTTATCCCCAAAAGTTGATTTTCTTTGCGTTTCTGGCTTTGAAGGTGCTGATTTACTTGAAATTTTTAAATGAAACACCTTTTTGTAAACTTTGCAAAAAAGTACTTTTCCCTCTATTTTGAAGACTCAAAAAAACACTTATTTAAAAGATTATTTTTTGATATTTTTTTCTTTTGGCATTTTTTTCCTTAAAAACAATTTATTTTTTTTTAATACTTTTTAGATTTTAGGTCATACTTCTTACACCGTAAATCAAAAATATTATGTTGAGTTCTATTTTTTCTTCTCCGAACATTATTTTTATTTGCTGCTTCTTCAAGTAAAAAAAACCGCGAACAAAATGAAATGTCAAAAACTGTTTTATTGTTACTTCTACAATTATGTGCACATTTATACAAATTGTAAAATTTGAATTTATAATAAAATGTAGGTAGTTCAGTACCAAACAGCAACATGTTGTTTTTGCTCCTTGAAAATATCGAAGTTAGCAGATTTTCCCATACTATTTTAACTGTTTCAGGGCTGAAACAACTATAGCCAGCTGATTCACTGACTACACCTTATAATGAATTCGCCTTGAACAGAAAGATATTTCTAAACAAAAAACTAAGAAAAGAGCAATTTTTTTTTTTATAAATATAACAAAATATGACGAAAAATGTGAATTTATAACGAAATATGACGAAAAATATGCATTTATATCAAAATATGCAAAAACATGCATTTAAAGCAAAATATGCAAAAATATGCACTAACAAATTGATGCCATTTTACTGGAAATATTGTGATTCGCAAAGATATTAACTTTAGGTGGGTCTCAGAGTGCCGACAACAAACATGCATTTGCATGAAGTCCCTTGCCCTGGTCATAATACATTGTATTACCGTGTAAACTGGCCTTTAGAATCTATGAAAATATCAGATTATGTAGAAATAAGTAAAATTCTACACCTCTTAATTTACTTTTCTTCAATATTCCATTTAAAAAAACATGTGTACAAACAAATTTGCAAAAAGTTTCCAAAAGTACTACTCTTAATTTGACAACAATACTTTGAAAGTAAATAATACAATGAAGCTCAAATTTAATTTGCGTTACAAGAGGGGATTCACATTTGTTACTGTTTTTTCTAATATAATTGACATTGCAACATCAATGTTAGTTTATTTGAGGTTACGATATTGATAAAATAGTAAAATAAGAAGTAAACGACAAATTTTTATTGTAGGCCAAGGATTAAGGTCAAAAATTCAGGTGGGTCACATTGGCCCAACAAGACCAATTTTCTATAAAGTTTATTTATTTATGTGAACGAAAAACAAAATACTTGTTTAGTTTATTTTGCTATTAAAAAGTTATATCGATTCCTGTTTAGGATAAATCTAAATTTTAACTCGATACTGTATCATCAACATGAAAAGAAAGTGAGTTTAAAAAGTAAAATTGGGTCATATTGATCCAAGGAATTGAATGGTGTTAAAATCTCTTCATAAACGGGAATTTTTTAAGACCTGTCTATTTGCAATGAAGGTACATATGTATTAAAGAATGAGCCTTGCCAATAACCAGTCCTAGGGTCTTATCACCGCATTCGATATCGAGTCAACTATCTTATTTTTCTGTCTACGATAGACAATGAAAACTCGAGAGATGTAATGTCTTTTGTTTGATTCGATATCGATTGTCATGATACCAAAATAAAAAAAATTTCAAAGGGATTCAAAATTAATAATCAAGGTTTCGTTATAATGTGCTAAATTCCCATTTCATACTATTGACAAACTGAAGTTTATTGTTGATGAGATAAGCTATTCCTATGCGCATTTCACTGGTTGCTTAGGCCAGATCGTCAGGAAACTTCATCCAAATATTTCAGAAAAACTTAAGATATTATACAAATAAAACTGTTAAGCGAATAAGAATTATAAGCCCCAGTTTTACTTGTAACAATAACAAAGCTTAAACAAAAACAACAACAATAAACAGTGAGTTTATCTTTTCTTACAGTCCCGACCACAATTGGACCACAGTGGGTAAAGAAAAAACAAAAATAAAAAAAAATCTATATTTTATTTTGTCAGTTTAGTTTTATTTACACTGCCACATGCATATTAGTTATCAAAGTATTTCTTGGGATTCAAAATTAATAATCAAGGTTTCGTTATAATGTGCTGAATTCCCATTTCGATAAATTTCGCTCGAAATCATATGCGGTCGTATCATATCCAATTCTGACTTTTGGTTCTTGTTCTATTAGAAATCTTTTCACTTTAGGCATCAGTTAAACTTTAAGTTTTGTTTACACTTATATATCACGAAAGTAAAATGCTAAGTCCCAATTTCCACAATGCAAGTCTTATTTATTTATTTTTATTTTATACATTTAGCACATACAACACACACAAAAAATCACACACGCTACGAAATTAACTTTGTACAACGAAATTAAATATGAAAGATAATTGTCAAAATAGACCTGCTGAAAATTACGAATGAGAAAACAAAACGCATATGACGAGTACAGCAAGCTGAGCACTCGTTTCTTTTCACCTCGTCACTCTCGCCTATAAAGTAGGAAGCTGATCAATAAGACTTGCATTCTGGAAATTGAGACTAATTGAGAGTCTCGTCAAGACACATGCACACAACCCCCTACCATTGTCGGACGAAAATTTTTCCCATCAAGGTTTTTGTTCACATATGTATGTAATTGTTCAATGCTCTTCTGATAGCATTAGTCCTGTGGTATCTCTTCTTCTTAAGCGAGTATGGCCGCCAACAGTTAAAATTTTTCGAGCTACCAGTCAGTGTGTTTACGGGTAAGTTTATGTCAAAACAAACCCAATAAAAAATGGAGCTTCCAACGAAGCAGGTTTGTAAGGGAGAAACATAAGAGTTGCGCTTACCATTGCGCATACGGAAGACATGAATTTTATATGGCGAGTTCCCACTTTGAAGCAATACATTTTTGACACATGAAGCGCATTATTCAGCGCATAAAAAAATGTTGGATGTAACGATCAGCTTTACACACTGAATGTTTTGATACAGTTATTTTTTAGTATTTTCCCTTACAAACCTGCTTCTTAGTAAGGGAATGCCGTAGCACTTGAAATGTTATTTTTTTTTATAAAAGTTGTTGAGAGTTTTATCACTTACTTTACTGCATTTCTGTATGTCTTATTGCGTAGCGCATAATTCTGCGCTTATTTTTTTAAATGTACCATTAGTGCTTCGCAATATGATAAAATTTTTTATTGGGAAGTATTTAAAAAAGCTAAATATTAAAATAGTTTTCATGACATATTGCCCTGTATGTTTTTAGTCAATAATAAAGAATTTTCTAACTTCCATCGACAAGACTGTGGCGGCTTTTTAACTTTTCTACGGCTTCCTTAATGATTACATTGGACTGCGTTTCGTGCAGTGTTATCATGGGCTTTTCGAAGGGTTGATTCAATCCTTAATTGGATTCTTATAAAAAAAACCATTCATTTTGTAACGATGAACAGTGTACTTTTTGGGTGTATGAATGATTGAAAATCTCCAACAGTCGAAGTAAAAATTGTAGAGCGAAAAAGAGTTCAGAATTTTCTAGATCAATATTTAGTTTTAAAACACTCTACAAACAATTAACGTTTTACCCGCTTTTGATCACTCAACTAAGAAAAACAGGACACTTTGCGTTGAATTACGAGTAGTATTGTACAAGTGCCGACTGTGGTTAAACTGCGCGATACTAAATAATAGAAATCTTACCCAAGTCTGAACTTCGCTCTATATTTTCAGTTTCGATTAAAATCCCGAAAATTATTGTAGGAAAGTTTTCAATTAATACTTTCGATAAATTATAAAGTTTCTTTATAAAAAATTTTTGTTAATTAAAATAAATTTGCTTCTAAAAAAGAGCATGTCCTGTAAACCAGCCTTTTAGAGTCGGAGTTGAGGTGTTTTTACCGGATTCCGAGTCAGAGACGAAGTACCCACAAAAACTCGCTCCTTCGACCCCAAAATTTTTCGGCACAAATAATTAAAAAATATTCTCTTATATTTTTCTAAATAAAAATATTTAAAATATCAATTTGAATTTTTACAGAATAATTTCTTGCTATATTTAATCATTTAAAAGGTGCAGCATTAAAAAAAGAGTTCAAAATCAAATAAGCGACAGTCTTATATACATTTTGCATCAATGTATGAGTAGGAGATGGACTTAAAAAAATTTCAGCGGTTAAAGTTGGTATCGGAGTTAAAACTATTTTTTGACGACTCCACAGCGCTGCTACAAGCCCTTATTTATCCTTTTCGATCTAAGTAAAGATTTGCTCTAAATAAACAAATAAAACATAATTTACTATCTTAGGAAGAATAGTAATAGCCAAAGCATCTTTCAACCCTGGAAGTTTACTCTTCATTTTAGAACATTAAGGTTACTCTTCGTCGAAGCGCTAAACTATTCAAAAACAAGTAAGAAAGTATAGTCGGTCAAGCCCGACCATATGATACCCTACACCACAGTATTTAAAAACACAACATGCTTATGTGTCCATGTAAATATGGATTTATCTATGTTTATAAACTTCATGAAAATAGGTTTGAAAGTTAGTGAGAGGCAGAAATTGCCCCCTGCCTCCCCTTGTGGTCCTATTTTTTAAAAACTGTATAGATATGGATCTATCTATGTTTTAAATTTCATTTAAATCATTTTGAGAGGCAGAAATTGCCCCTATCTCCCCTCGTGGTGCAATTTTTTTAAAAATTTATACATTTTGTGTCCATATAGATATGGTTCTATCTATGTTTTAAATTTCATTAAAATCGCTTTGATAGTTTCTGAGAGGAAGAAATTTCCCCCTATCTTCCCTCGTGGTCCTACGATTCGGCCCATTTGCTATAGGCTTGGTCCTTGTACCAATAAGAACCTATGATCCAAATTTTATCAAATTGTCTCCAAAATTGCGACCTGTACTTTGCGCACAAGGTTATATGGACAGCCAGCAAGCCAGCCAGCCAGCCAGCCGGACGGACATCATTAGTTCGACTCAGAAAGTGATTCTGAGTAGATCGATATACTTTAAGGTGGGTCTAGGACCACTATTTTAAGGCGTTACACACATCAGCACAAATGCATAATACCCTCTCCACTACTGTGGTGTGGGTATAAAAATTCTAGCGGAACGATTTTTAAAGTTGAAAATCAAAAAAATTTTTTTGAAAAGCATTTTATTAAATAAAAATAAAATTAAATAAAAAGCACAAAAAATAAAAGTTTTTTTTGTTTTAAAATTAACTAACTTTTTAAAGCTTTCGTCACCAGCTAACGTTGCTAAAAACGTAATTTGAATGAGCTCTCTCAATTCGACGAACAGGAACCATCCAGGGTTAAAAAAATTAAAAAATATGAACTAATTCTAGGAAAGAGTATTTATCCTGATGCAGGAAAAAAACACTAAACCTCAAAAAGTGCTAAAAAAAATTTACTACTTCTATAGATGTTGTCATGGAAAGTTATAGAAAACTTTTTTAAAACGATTGTTGCCAAGTTAAGACAACACGTGTTACTGCCGCAATTAAATTATTTATAGAGAAGAATTTTTTGACACTTTTTTCTGCCTTTCATCTTATTTTTGATACAAGTGGTTAAATACATAAAAAGGACGAAATCAACCCTTAAAAAAGCACTGAGACCGAACAAAGTCCTGCAGAGATAAACTTAAAAAATATCCCTAAACATTTATACATTACAAACAGCAAAAAAGGAGAAAAAGAAAACCAACATTCGTTCATTTACCATTAGGGATTTGGATACAAAAGGGATTTTAGTTGTTACAAACAACAACTAAAACAACTTGTTTAGTAATTTAAGAAATGGCAGAATACATTACAGAAAGTTTGTAATAAAAATAGAAAGAAAATGAAAATTGTAAAACACGCTTTATAATAAAATCTTGCATACAATAATTTACTGCCAACAACTACGAGCCGCAACACCAGCAGAGTGTTTTTCTATTCTTCCCCATTTTTCATTTACTGTAAAACCAAAATATCGTTTTGTAGTTGGGGATAGACACTCGTAGGCAATACGACACAAAGAATAAATATAGCCCCCGCGGTAAAAATCATTCCCGTACTTCTGGTAGATTAAGCCATAAAAAGTTTTTTTTCTTTACAAGGATCTCTGCGATGTACATACTCCTTTTCAAGTGCAAGCCTGCTTTGCAAGCATCCTTTGTAAATATTTAACGACTACATGTGCACATATTTACTTCTTTTCTGTTGTTGTATTTAAAATATTTACTCATTACATGATACACAGAACGAGTACATGCTATAAAAAAAGCAGCAGAGTGTTTTAAATAGTTAAGGTACTTTTAAATATACCATAAAGTATGCTGTAAATAGTTTAAAGCCATATAAAGAAAAGTAAAGTTATCGATTGGTTAACTTTTTTATGAAAAATTTATTAAGTCTCTACTGCAATTAAGTCAGCAACAACTAAAGCTTTAAAGAATAACTAAAGTTTTCTATAAAACCGTTAACGAGAACTTTACTTTTCTTTAGATAACGTTTTGCTTTAATAGTCAATTTTGCTTTTTAAAGTGCAATTTTGCGAAAATTTTCTTTTTACACCGAAGTAATAGAGTAAATATAAGTTTGTCATTCCATTCGTAATATCAATAATATTTTTAGACCCTGTAAAGTATATATATTTTGTTTCCTTATGAGTAGCGGAGTTGATTTAACAATGTTCGTCTGTCAGTGTGTATGTTGAAATGGGGTTTCCGAAGATCCCTGAAGTAATAGGGACTAGGTTGTTATACATTTATATTGCATATACTCTGTTACATCTTGCTATTGAAATTCAGACAGATTGGTCTATAGATGGCTGAGATATGAGCAAAACACCTCGACTTCCTCTTATTTTACCCAAAAATCCCTTGTTTTTGTGTTTTTTTTTACTTTTTCTATATATCTGGAGAACGGCAGATCCCAAAGTTTCCAAATTAGATACAAGCACCTCGGTTATCAATACACAACCTTTGTAGCAAGAATAGGCAGGGTTGCAGAAGTGGGCGTGGTGCTCCCATGAAAAGACACTATATATCTCGAGAACGGAAAGAGGCAAAGCTTTCAAACTAGGTATAAACATCTCAGTTATCGTTACACAACATCCCACAAAATGTGGGCGGGATTGGAGAAGTGGGCGTGGAACACAAGAGTTTTTTATATCTAAAAAACGGGAGTAGAAAAATTTCCTTAATTTGGTACACATTCTTAGGTTTTTAATACACAACCTCTTTAAAAATTTATGGGCGGGATTGGAGACGTTGCACCACCCGCACAGAGACATAATTGATTTCTGTATATCTGAAGAACGGCAGAAGCCAAAGTTTCCAAATTAGTTACAAAAATTTTGGTTAAAAATACCCAACATCCGACAAAATGACTGCGGGCTTGGCACAAAATAATTAACTTATATCTAAAGAAACTGTTCTTTACGCTGGGTCTCCAGCACAAGCAAAAACATCGGCAGAACAATAGCGCAATAATTGCTGATTATATTGCTGGAGAACACGTGAAATGCTATAAACAAAAGCACAGAGAAATGAAATGTCAGTTAAATGACAACTCATTTTACAGCAGATTGCTAAGCAATAATGGCTCAAGCAATCAGAAGAGCAATAATTGCGCAATGGATTCTCACTCATGAGTCATGACATACGTCGCAAATTTAATGGAGCAATCAAATTTGACGTTTGCCGCAATAAATATCGCTAAATATCGCAAAAATTACTCGTGTTGTAAGTAAATTTTCTGAAATTTAGTTTTACTGGAAATTTTCGAAAATTTGCTTTTAATAAAAAATTTAACAGCAAATTTTTGGAAATTCGAATTTTATAGGAATTTTTCGGAAATTTAGTTTTTATAGGAAATTTTCGAAAATTTGATTTTTATAGGAAATTTGGTTTTTATAGAAAAATTTTAGAAAATTTGTTTTTTATAGGAGCTTTTGAAAAATTTGTTTTTTAGAGGAATTTTCGGAAATTTGGTTTATAAAGCTATTTTTCACAAATGCGATTTTATAGCTACCAAATTTTCGAAAATTTGATTTTTAAAGCAATTTTTCGGAAGTTTAATTTTTATAGCAAATTTTCGGAAATTCTTCTTTTATTAGCAATTTTTCACAAATTCGGTTTTATTGCTTAATTTTAAAAGCATATTTTATAGCAAATTTTCGAAAATTTGGTTTTTTCTTGATGTTGGGATGACGGTGTCTTCAACGTTTTCGGAATGCAGAGTCAGGTTAAGTAGCTCAAAAGGAAGTCCATTGGCCTTGAAATATTCGCATTTTGAAACGAGGGTCAAGAATTTCGATAAACCGATGGATGGATTAAACCCTTAAATCTTTCATTCAAAGCTAGTACTAAGGTAGTTGCAAACTGTTGGGACTCTGAACTATTCTCCCTCTCCGTTGATTCAGATATTTTATTTTCTAATAAAACATTTCGGAATAGCGTCAAAATCTTATGAATTTTGTAGTCTTTTCTAAGAAACCAAAAATTTTCTGCAAAATGATTTTTATTCTCAAAACCATTAATGAAAATCAGCAATTAAATCTTGAAACATACTTGACCGATATATCGGAAATTCAAAGAATCGCCGATATGTTGGTATAGGTTACATTAATTTTTTTCAAAAATTAAAATAAATTTTCGGATCCGAAACATGTTCATATATGTTTATACCGTTTTTGTATTGGCTTCTTAATTTTCTTGTTTATATAAAATTTGCCTATTATTTTACAATTTGCAGCTGCACTTTAATTAAATCGCAACATTTAGCCATGTGTAAATAAGAACTTTAACTTCTGTTAATTGCATTACAAAATCAAACTTTCAAGGCTTAACGTACTGAAAAAAGCCTTCATTAAAAAGGTACCATTTTCTTCAATGTAGTACCATTTTGCGTATATGGCAGTTTTTTTTTTCATTGAATAGTCCCTAAATAAATATTACTCTACTTAAGTTATACAACCTCATTTTCTATTTTTTTATTTTTTTTTGCTTTGTTTACATGTAGGCTCTAAATATTAAACACTTCAAGTTTGAAAACAAATAATAGAACTGTAAAAAAGGACCTTTGTATGTTGAAAGCAGCCTTCATAGAACATTGAGAGCAAAAAAATTTCACCAGATTTTTTTAACCTCCCCCTGCTGCAGCAAACGGCATCTTTAGTTTCATTTACATTTTTGTTTTTGAGCAAGAACTTGGTAGTCATGTCTCGTGCTATTGCTATTTTACAAAAAAAAAAAAAAAAAAAAAAAAAAACAAACAGAATCTCTAGAAAGGGGGGAAAGATATTGTACCAGCCTCCAATTTACATATGTACATATTAATTTTTTGCTTTCTATTCATTTGTTTGCTTTCTTTCAGTTTACATTTTAAAAATAAAACGTGGCATGATTGCCAAGTTGTATGTTTAAAGTTGGCGGGAGGGAGGGGAGATTTTTGCCTTCAATTTATAACGCCTTACCACTAATCTCCCTCCCTCTAGCCATGGCGGCTTAAACATGCTTATTGCATGTCTGCAATAAACATCGTTCTACCATGCAACGTACTCTATATTCTTATAAAGGAATACATAAACAAGTAAATAAGGTTTCGAAATTGCTTCTCTTTTCATTTAATTCTGTTCGACATTCTTTCTCGGTAACATGGTTGCTGTTGTGTCACTTTGGGTAAATAATAAGACCCAAATGTTTTGCAAATTGTATACACTTGCGCTTGCACTGCTTTCTTCATTGAGTGCGAATACACACGCAAGCAGATGAGAGGAAAAATAGAGTGCAACCGTAAAATTCGCTATATCCTTATTTGAATTGTTTTTTATTTATTTATTAAATGCTACAAATACATTTCGGGAATACAAAGTTTATTATTAATACAATTTCCGTATGACGTGCTAAATTCCCAATTTTTCATATTTGATAAATACACTGAAATTAATTGTTGAGGGAAAGCTAGCTTCTATGCTCATTTCACTGGTTGCTTAGGCCAGCTCATCAGGAAACCTTTTCCAAAGATTTTAGAAAAGCCAAAAAAATTAAACAAATAAAACCCTTAAGCGAATAAGAATTATAAACACTCTAAGTCTTACTTGTAACAATATCAAAGCTTAAACAAAAACGCCAACAATAAACAGTGAGTTTATCTTTTCTTACATCCCCCTACAATTGGTTGGGTTCTTTCCGACTCGAATTGTAGTTATAAGTGGGTTAAAAGAAAAAACCAACTGCTTCATTATACAGTAAGAAGACATAGAAGCTAGCTTTCCCTCAACAATAAATTTCAGTGTATTTATCAAATATGAAAAATTGGGAATTTAGCACGTCATACGAAAATGGTATTAATATTATATTTTTTATTTTTACTATTTATTTAATTTTCCTATGAAACACATAATGGTTCTAATAACCTATCTATGGTCCATATTTGACCATATCACTCCCGAATATATGTAGCTTAAAACGCTATTACTTCCTTATTAATATTGGTATTGTCATACAATTTTGCGACGATAATTTTTACAGTAGCCGCTATATAAGGAACAAAGTTTGTACTGGTAGGTCCAGAAGTAAACATAGGGGCCATATAAACCCCTATCCAATATCTCTTTAAGACGAAGAAAACTCATATAGATGTTGATATTTATATAATATTCGGAACAAAGAACTCTAATATCAATCTTTACCTCATAACATAACTTTGTTTGGCCAGTCCATGATTGGCCATGGGTCCCAAATAGGGCACACTTTTGAAAATTTGTTTTTATGTACTGTGGTGTATAATATCAAATGGTAGGGCTTGACCGACTACACTTCCTTACTGGTTACTAATGGTATATTGAGATGCTTGTGAATAACTAACCAGAAGTTTTGTTTTGGCGCTTTTGTATGTGTTTGATGTTAGAGGCCGAGGCATTGTTCCATAACTAAATACCATAGCACAATATTGGCTTAAAGATAAAGTTGTAAAATAGAAGTTTTCAATCGAAAATAAGGACAGAATTTCATCCAATAAACCAATAAATTTTATTTGCTTTAAGTTTCATATGAGTTAATTTCGCCCCTATATGGCATTTCTATGTTCAACGCCGATCTAGATGTATGCCGTGTTATTTGACATGTGCGTGTTGAGGTATTATTTGACTATCGATTTTAATAGAGGGCATGATTACCGACACAAAGTGAATGTACACATTTTTACGTATTGAAATTTATCTTCTATTTTTTTAACTTCATTTCTAGTTGAAATGTATGCTCCTGTAAGTTTCAGATGCGTTATGACGGTTTAATTTAACGCTTAGGAAGGCTGTATCATCAACAAAAGTTTAAGTTTGAGTGTAGTTGCTTGTTACCCTGTCCGAAGTATATATTTAATATGTATAAATCAGAGTCCAAGATGCTTCCTTGTGGGACTCCAGCGTCAAGTGGCTGAGGAGAACATAAAAAATCGCCTTTTTAAATAATATAATAATACAGCGTGTTTTTTAAAAGTGTCAGAACTTTGAGTTGGCATCACTGCTTTATTTGAGCGCCCATTTAACTGCCGATAGTTGCTTCTTATTTAGTTTACTTTGAAATCGAATCGACTAACACCAAAGCAACGCGTAAAAATTGTTGAAATTTTTAATCAAAATAAGTGTTCTATTCGTCAAACTCATCGTGCACTTCTTCCATTTTATGACGTACTTAATCGTCCTCCAGAACCAATAGATCGATTTCGGAACACCTTTACTGTTACTGGCAATGTGCATCCCGTGAGACGCCGTACAATGCGCACTAAAGAAGCTGTAGACGCTGTACAGGAGAGCTTTGAAGATGATCCAAGTCAATCAATTCGTCGCCGTTCTTTACGAAGATTTTACGAAAGGATCTTGGCTAAAAAGCTTTCAAGATTCAACTTGTGCAGGAATTAAAGCCAAACGACCATCGTATGCGCCGCCAATTCGGCGAATGGGCTGAAGCACAAATTAATATTAATTTTGAATATCTATTTAAATTTTTATATAAGCACAATCGTCGCATATGGAGTGTGGAGAATCAACAAGCTTTCGTCGAAACACCATAACATCAACAGAAAATTTCTGTTTGATGCGCTTTATGGGCTGGCGGAGTCATTGGCCCATATGTCTTCAAAAACGATGATGGTCAGAATGTTACTGTCAATGGTAAACGGTATAGAAAGATGATTCAAAATTTTTTCGCACCTCAGTTACGTGCCATTAATCTTGCTGATATGTGGTTCCAAAAGGACGAAGCCAAAGGCCAAACAGCGGGCGCTATAATTCATTTTCTCAAAGAAACTTTTGATGAAAAAATAATATCACGTAATTACTCAATTAATTGGGCACCAAGATCGTGATTATTTTCTTTGGGGTTATGTAAAGTCATTTGTCTACACAGAAAAAAATATGTCACCAGTAAAAGCCTTAATCAAAAATAAAATCAGTTTCAATAAAAAATTTAATTAAACGTTTAATCAAATGAATTAAGCTTTTAATCAAGTGTATTAAACGTTTATTTGACAATATTAATTTTCACCAGTTAACAAATTAATAATATCAATTAAATGTTTAATTCATTTGATTAAACGTTTAATTCACTTGATTAATCGTTTAATTCACTTGATTAAATTTTTAATTAAGACTGATTTTATTTTTGATTATTGCTTTTACTGGTGCAATATTTTTTTTTCTGTGTACGTCGATAAACCACAAACAATGGAACACCTGGAAATCAACATCGGCGAAATACGGCCGCAAATGCTGCGAAAAGTTGTTGCAAATTGGTGTTCCTAATGGCTGAAATCATATTCAAACCTTAATTTCATAAACTTTTCTTTCCAAGTAAGCCCGTTTCATTGATATTAAATATATATTTCCTTGTTTTAATATGATTTAAACTTGTGTCACTCTATAAAAAACACCCTTTACATTTTCGACTGACAAAGTAACATTCTAATAGTTTGTGTGTGTTGAGAAATGGAGATAAGGGGGCTCCCATACAAAATGTTCAATTAAGGATAGAAATATATGAAAGAAAAAATCCCATTACTGCCTAGGAGTTTCTCCTAGCGGGATAAAACGTATGACCGGCGTCCATTGGTTTTTTGCCCGAAAAATTTTCTTAAACATACTCGTCCTTTATCTCCACACCTCAGGGAGGCTCCCATACAAATAAGGAATGGGCAAAAAATATCGATATATCAAAATATCGATATTTTTAAAAAGAAAAATCGATATATATCGCCGATATTTAGAATACCGATATATCGATGTATCGATATTGAAATACGACTATCGAATTCGATTTTTTTAAAGTCAGTCTTCATTAAAAACTCAAAATTTTAGACGTTTTTCAAACAATATGCGTTTTTTAAGAATAGGCATCACTGCATGCATCACATGTTTTTTTATAACTAGTATAAAGATCTATAACTCCCAGTCTACAACTGACATGATTTGCTGTTATAACATAATGTTATAAAAGGGTTGTTTAAACATTTGCATTAACAACCGTGTTATAACATGAGAAAACCTCTAACATGATGAGTCTATACTTAACACTAACGTCATATTAGTGTTAATGTTAAGCATTTCATGTCAGTTGTAGACTGCATATAAAGATTAGCATTTATAAGAAGAATTAAGAAAACAGTGGGGTTTCACATTGCAGATTTCTAATTAAAACAGTAAAGTCAAACGAACTTTAAAAGATATATTTTCTGCGGTTTTGGAACAATATATGTGCCCATATATAGATATTTGGAATAATAATAAGATTTGTGCATATATGTATATATATTACATTTTTAAATTTGGTAATACTTTCAGCAAAATATGTTCGATATATCGATACATCGATATTTTTGAAATAATATATATCGATACTCTTAAAAAATATCAATTCGATATATATCGATACAATTTTTCAATTTGCCCATCCCTAATACAAATATGGCGTTTTATGAAATTTTTAAATTTAACTAAAATTATTCATCTTCATAAAGTTGTAACTGATTCCAATTGCTTAGAAGGTTCCTCATACTGGGGACCCCAGGCGACGAAATATAAAATTGTCTTATGACTTCGGGATCATTAAGCTCCTTTTATAAACATTTGATTAGCCCTCTAAAACCCTCTTTAAGGCATAGTTTACGATGAAGTAATGAACCTACATAGATCGAAGAATGTATCTACCCCTTTAAGTTGATGCTTTTTTTATTGCTGTAGAGTTCTAGGGATTAAGATATGCTTAGATTTGCTCAAAGTAAACTAAGCGTGCAATAGAAACGTATACCTTAAGACCGTGTAGTGAAACTAACCTGAGTCTCTGGCGGCAGTCTAACCCGTAACTCTTGCAGTAAAACACTATCCTATCGAGGCACCCTTATTTAAATTAAAACAAGATTCTGTTCAGACAAAATTCATTTGTGTATTACCTTAAACAGCATCAAACACACATAACAAATTTCGTATTATTTTAATTGCGTTAAATGTTTTTCAGAATTCTTTTTTAAAAACGTTTACCAATTACTTTTATGACTGTGCTATATAGTTTTACACAACTGCTCTTACAATACAAACGTATGTATGCAATTGTGTGCTCATGGGGGGTTTTTTCATTGTATTCATTCCTTTATTTAATCTATTTTCTCTGTTGATTTTTCAAATCATTGTTTCATTTACCTATTATTGTTGTTGGCACCCCAAAAGATGAGAGGGGTTTTGAACTTTTACCTCCTCTACCAAAGTAGATACACACCACATGTTTTTGTTGTTTTTTATGCTGAACACAAAGAATTTTCATTAACATCTGCTCCATGGCAGAGATGGAAAAATACATAAGGATATGGGAGTTATTGAATATTGTAACTGCGCGTTGAAAGAAAAGAGAGTTAAAGAGAAAGCCTTACAAGACTATTTTAATTTAACAGGTGAATTCTCGCACTGTTTGTATTTTTAATGTTAAAGTAAAATAATGTTAAAGTGGCTGAGAGAAAAGCATATTTTTTATGTTGTTATTCTGGTATAACAGAATATAATCTTTTATAATTGTTACATATTAATTGTGTAGATAATTTGCTACAGGTAGAGTGTTGCCAATAAAGCCATTAAATGGCTCGATTTAGCCATTTTTCACCTCGTTCAGCCATAAAAAAATCAATTTTGTCATTATTTTTAGCTTTTTTTATATAGCCAAATTTTCTACAACTTTTTTAAATTTTTACAACAAAAATGTTATAAATGCAGCATTAATTGTTCTGTAATTTAAAATTTTTCTTGTTACTTGATTACAGATTTGTGTAAAATTAACGTTTGTATTTCATATACATATGGGCACTTCCACAGAAGTGTCACGTTACGCTACCAAACAATTAATCTTGTATTTTTGACCCATGTTGTCAAAAATTGTCCTCTATTTCTCAAAATTGACCTTTACACCAAAATACAAAAAAATTAAATAAAATATGAATAAATCTTTAAGAACAATTTGAAAAGCTTGGTAACGTAATGTGACTCACCAACCGAGGCGGATGAACATGACGACAGATTTCACCAAGTAACAGCCAGGCTCGAACACTTGTATAGCGGCAAACAACTTGATACGCTATCAAGGGATATTTGTTGGAATCTGCAGGAGAAAGAAGAATAAATTTCTAAATAAAATCTTTAGCTTTAATTAACAACAAAAATAAATGTTTAAAAATTTTTAAGTTTCGTCTGGTTATTATCAAAAATAAAAAAATTTCATCTTTTGTGTACTAAATCAAAAGTTTTAATCTATACGCGTAGAACCCTAGCCTTAATTTTGCCTCTACAGGACCTGAGATACCCCTAGACGGGTCAAATGTATGCCCAAACCCAACTTTAGTTTTCATCCCCATCATTTGCTTCTAAGGCCTAGGAGCCACTCCTAGGGGATAAAATGTATATCGGACCTATTAGGGGGCTCCCATACAAATATTGCGTTTTATGAAATTCTTAGATTTAATTAATAGTTTTCGGCTTTTGTGAATAAAATCAAAAGTTGTAAACAGATTTTAATCATTTATGTCTTGTTTTGTTTGCAATTCCGTTTTTTATACATACGTCTGGAGAATTTATTTTTACGAATTTTTGAAAACAAAAATTTCGAAATTTTGATAAAAAAAATTATAAAAAAAAAAATATGAGAAAAAAGTTTTATTTTATTTAGATTTTTTAGTTTATTGAATAAGCGTTTTTCAGTTACGCGAACATATGTTGTGCAACCTCCTCCATTTTCGAAATAACGGTATTTCTCGAAAACCAGAGCTAACCCTAAAAAACGGCTAGCACCACTTGATTCAGCGTACCCGAATTAGGTTAAAAAGCCAGGTGCCCAGCTTGTCTGTTTATTCAACTAGCACAGTGTAATTAATGTTAAAGTTGTACTTTGACTTTTGTACCTCGCTATCGAAAAAAGGTGCAAAATTTATGATTAAATGGTTTAAAATATCTCTCAGCATAGTACATAAGAAATGTTTTTTCTTTACTGTATTTTTTAATTAAATCCTTTAATCCTGCAAGCTTCGTTCTGAACAAATTACGAGAGAGGAAGACTAGCAAGTTTCCACTTTTATTTTTAAGCAGTGTTTTGAGGCCAAGTAAACGAATATAATAATTTAAAACATTTTTTTCTACAACGAATTTTTCGAATTTTCGACCTTAAACATAAAGTTTTAAGCATAAGTTATTTTAAAAATTGTATTCATTCTTTTTGGCATTGATTTTACTTTTTATGTAATAACTAACTAATTTTTATTGACAAAATCATCTTGTCTTAGATTCGCAAGCAATTTTAAAATTATGCATATCTTGTTGGAACTTAAAAAAATACTTAATACTTAAAAATAAAAAATATTTAAGATTTATAAAAGGTTTCTTAAACAATTTTTTGTATGTTAAAAATTTGTTTTATCAACCTGAAATATTCTTTATGAATAAGGCATTGAGTCTAAAACCCAATTCTTTTGCGTTTAGTAGCGAGTGGGGTAGAGAAAAAGACATGTCTAACAAACACGCTTGTTTTGTTTGTTCGCAATTGGGTTACAGAAGACCAAACAGACACGAAATGAATTTTGATGTCTGTTAATATAATTTTTCATGTTTTTAATATGTATATAAAAAAGATTAGGCAAGAAAACAGTCATGTTTGGAAAGACATCGAGAAAACGCAAAAGGGTATTGGTAGCATTTCTAAAAGAGAATGAATAAAACGGACGTTTTTGAAAAACATCGTGTAAATGCCCCCATAAATTTTTTTTTTTATGTGTTTCTTTTTTACATTCATCATTGCACTTATTTGTGTTTTTAAATTTTGTTTTATTCTTATTTCAAAGCGATAAGTGCCTTTTTAAATTTAGAATAAGAAAAAATTTAATATAATAATTAAAATAAAATAGCAATACACATTAAAGGTCTTATTCCTAAACAATATTCCAAGATGAATTTTATATGAAAATTTGTTTAATTAACCTTTAATATAACTATTTTTTATGAAAAAGGGGGTAAAACTTAATGTAATTACAAAATTGTAAATATTTTTATACGAATAAGGAACTAAGGCAATTAGAAAAATTAATCCCTGGCTGCAAAAAAAAAAAAGAATCATGGTGACAATTTTAGAAGTTTTTGGAAGTTGCTTTTATAAAGAAATTCAAAAAAAGACATGATGATTAACATCGTGAAAAATGGGTGTAAAACCGTTTAGTCACGTTTTTTAATATTTTTTGGTACAATATTGTGTCATAATTTAAAAAATTAACATGAATGGATGAATGGAAATAATACAAAAAAGGACATAAAAAAATTGTACACATAAGAATCATAACGGCAACGCTGACAACAATTATAACAACTCTGTTTTCTTCATTTCCTTTAACGCTAGAGTTTTTTCTCCCAGATTTCCCGAGAAATTCTATTGTTTTTATTACCCTTTTTAACGGTATCCCAGGGAGTTATTTTTAAATAAAAATTAAGAAAATGAGAGAAAAATCAATTGTATATTCAGACAAAAATGATTTAGTCTATATTGTTTTTAAAAATAATTGAATTTGATTTTAAACAATATGCTTTATTTGCTACGAAAAAATGTTAATTAAAAGAAACAGTTTGATGTTTATATTCAAAGCAATGTTAAGAGTGCTTATAGCTGTCTTTACATCCTGCAAAAACGAAAGTTTTTTTTCTTCCTCAGCTGTTAAAATCAGTGGCCCATATTTTTTCGGAATATGAAGACTACTACAATAAAAATATGAATAAAACAGGAATTCTGAGATTTAAAAGATATCTTGTTGAAATATAATTATGACAATTATACACAGTTAGTAGAAAATTTACTTTAAGGCTTCGTTACTCCTACGTTAGCGTTTACGTTCGAGGACCTTAAAAGCTCAAACATGAAGAGAACATAGTGCTTAGTGGGATTTATTTATACTTTAGATAGGCATTACTTTACTGTATTTTTTTCTATTTGCTTAAAAGCAGGTAATGAAATTAAAGTAAAATTAAAGTAAACATTATTCTACTCGCAATTAAAAAGAACTTTATTTTCCTTGTAAATATTTCTCTATAGCGCGAAACTTTCATAGATTCCGGGAAATTCTAATTTTTTAACTTTTTTCCGAAAAGCGCCAAAGTCTGGGAATTGATAAAAGCCCTACCTACATATTTAACACTCACAATAGAAAACAATTAAATGCACATGCCACCAAGAAAAGGGTGGTTGATTTTTTCATTATCCCGCAAGCTTAATATTATTGTTTTGGTCAGAACCAGCGTTGCCAGAAAATTTGGAAGGAAAATCTTCTTTTGGCGAAAAAAAATCTTATTTTGAAGAGAAAAATCTTGAATTTTTTTTAACAAAGGCAAAAAAGTAAAAATTATTAATTTTTTAAAAGAAACTACTTTTTATTATGGAAACTACATATTTAAATTAAAATACGTAATTGCGGTTTTTATACAAAATTAAATTGTAGGTTTAAAATTGTGTTTTAGTTATATTTTCCAAAAAAATACATTTAATATGCACTTAATTTCTAATAAATAAGAACGTAAAAAAGTCCATCTATATAAAGAAGTTTCATCGAAAGTAATTAAATTCTTATATTAAAGATGTATACATTTTGGGCAAAATAATTTTGGTTTGGGAGCTATGAAGCTCATACATCATATGAAATCTTGAGGGTTCTCAATTTAATAGTATATTTTTTGATACCGTTGTTATATCGAAGGCATTTTGAGAAAATTGCATTTAAAAAAAGCTCACTGAAAACTATGGATTTTCCTAAATATATTCCTAATGAATTTTTATTAAAATAATGTTGGTACACGTTTAAACTCATATTCTCAAGCTTTTATATATAAATACTTTGTTTATAAATTATCATAAACATGGAATGTGGTATTTTCAAACCAAAAGCTTCATAACCCTTAACTGTAACCAATTAAATAAAAAGTTAATAAATATATTTTTTTATTGAACGTATGTTATTTGCTAGATTATACGAATTTATTATCAATTTTTATTATTTTATTTTACATGCAAGTCATCGAATATCTAGTCCTTAATTTTGTACATTACTTTTTCGCATCTACCACACATTTGATTCAAACTTGATTCATTCAATTCAGAACATATCATTTATAGAATTCACGTTTCTGTTTTTTTGATATTTTTTCCTATTTGAAAAATATTGCAAGAAAACAAGAATTCGGTCCGGCCAAAAGGGTAATTTCATAGACTTTTATATAAAAATAAAATTTCACCCCACTAGTTTGCTTCAATCGAATCCAAATTAGTTTCATTCGATTCAGCACGTATCATTATAGAACTCACGCCCCTGTTTTTTTGTTATAGTCGAAAAATCTTGCAAGGAAAACACAAATTTGGTCTGGCCCGATCAAGACGGTAATCCTAGGGTTTAGTTCCATTAGTTTTACCTTTTGGTACTAAGACATAGTAACTAAATACATGAACTTTTTTGTTCTTTAATAAATTAATCTTTAAATATATACTATACATTTTTTCTTTTCACAAATAATTCCTTTTTTCAATATTCCCAAAATGAACAACCGCGAATCTATGATGCTTTTTTAATGTTTTGTATGCCTAGAAATAATGATGCATGTTAGTACAAAAGTGTGCAAAACCAATCGACAACAAGCCTCATTGTTTTAAAAATTTACTGTTTAAAAAACTGTAAAAGAAAATTATGTATGTTGTACAAACTTAAAGTTAAAAATCTTTATATCTAAAAATAAAAAATCTTAATTTGAGAAAAAAAAATCTTTAAATCTTATTTAGTTCAAAAAATCTTGTAAGATAAGATAAAATCTTAATTCTGGCAGCGCTAGTCAGAACGGAAACTCTTTGATTAGAACGGAAACTCTCTCAAAACAAAATAAAAAATATCTCTCAAAATTCCGTACGTGTTAAGTTACAACAACAAAGGAACAGGGTTGTCAGATGTGGCGATTTCTCGCCAAACGTGGCGATTTTTAAACTTGTTCGGCGACCTAATTTTCGTTGCGATTTATAAAACAGTCGGCGATTTTATTCGCTATCTTTGACGAGCCATGCATTTGTTTTGAAATTTAATAAAATACGAAGAAATAATATTATTTATATTCTCGTATTTTTATGTATGAAATTTGGGGCAAATTATTTTTAAATAGGTTTCCTTAAAATATGAATATATTAAAAGTTTATGAATATTTATTCATTTTAAAATGTGGCAATTTATTATCACAAATAAAATTCGTTGTTGTTAACGCACCTTTGGATATTTATGAAACACAATGGACAAAATTACTTATTGTTAGTTGAAAGAGTATTTTAATGCCCTAATTAAAACCAGTTTAGGCCAACATTTTATAACTTTAAGGATACAGCAGGTACGTACCATTTTAAGGAACTTGCTTTTTCTGTTCTTTATATGCTGGTAATTGCGACTAGTAATGCCTCTGCTACGTCAAATTTCTCACATTTGTAATTGATCGGTCCATAATTTACCATAGGCCCCATATAATGCCCACTCTCGAAAAACACTTTAGTACGCCTTAAACCATAACAAATAATTCTATAGTAATAAATTTTGTTCTGTCACAGTTTTATATGACTAGAAATCACACTGTCAACTTTCGTAAAGATCGGTTCACAATTTACCACAGGTGCAATATAATGCACACTCCTGAAATATCCTATCTGTCAGTGGATGGTATCAAATATTTGGCTTTAATATCCTGGCATAGGAAAAAAGTAATGGTGTGACACTTTTTTGAGACTTTCTAAAATTTGGTTCTTAAATTTAGTTCTGGGGACTCGTTTTATTGAAATATGACAACCCCATGTTAAAGTGATAGGTCTTATTCATATAAGGTGTTAGCACTAGAACCGGTCTATATCACCAAAGACCTATCACGGGACTACTTTGGTGTAAGTTCGCTTCCCTCTAGGAAAATAACACACTTTGGGCAAAAGAAAAAAAAAAAAAGAAATTGTCATAGAGAATTTACCTACTGCGAAATATCCTGCATTTTAAAAATTGGCCATTAGTTTGAAAAAGGTGAAAAAATTATCGAAAATTTCAAAAAACATAAATAACAACAACTTATAATTAACATATATACAAGTTTTTATTTTGTTGTTTTAAAAAGCAAGTGATTGTATAAATATATTTTATTTGATAATTTGTGTATGGTATATATAGGCCCAGTGTTGCGTTTTCGCATCACGGATATATCCAATCATAAAAAAAGTCTCAAATGTCTATGATGGTTGGATTTTTCAGTAGAAATAATAATGTTCGTATGTTAGCTACCTCCTTCAGAAGTTTCAGATTAATATATTATATACTGGGTGGTCGCCCCAGCTTCGCTCGGTAGCTGATTACTAGGGTATTCATTTAATCGGGCTTTTTCTTTAATTGATTTATCGCTCGATTAATTAACCGATGTTTTGGTTTAATCGGTTTCTAATCGGTTAATTTTGTAATTGATCGGTTAACCGATTAATAAAGTTTCGTTATAAATTAAGTAATATCAATATATAAAAATGCTTATATGATTATATTTGGTATTTATTAGTAAAAAAAACTATGGCATAACAAAAAAACAATTCTTGAACAAAATTTGTATGTAAAAAGTAGATAACTCCATGCATTTTTGACAAAACTAGGTAACTCCATAGTGTCTTAAAAAACAGAAGCATTAGAAGTTTAAAACGGCGTTGTTTCGAAAACTAAGACAGAAAGAGCGAAATAGAAAAAAATCCGGTCTCAAGCTCTTTGGGTCAAAATGTTAAACCTAAACATTGCAACTCCCGAGAATTCAGGGAATATTATATGCGTTCTTTTCTTAAGCTCTTTGGGTCAAAATGTTAAACCTAAACATTGAAACTCCCGAGAATTCAGGAAATATTATATGCGTTCTTTTCATGAAAGTTTGTTCGAATGTTAAGGGGGTAAAAAGGGTAAAAACGGATAAATTCGGTTATATATATCCATAACTAAAAGAGATACAAAAAAATGTAAACCTATCGTTGCTCTTTATAAAAATAAGCCGTCAGGTGTCTAGTACTTTTTAGAATTTCGGCCTTTTTAGGGAGTAAACGGGTGAAACCTGTAATTTGGGAACATTTTTGTCACCCCATCTATCTTTTAAATCTATAAACATATAAATAAAGTTAATATCACATTCGAAACTAATCTTTTTCGAAATTCGAACGTTAATTGTCTGGATCCCAATGCAATATTGCAATTTCTAATACTTTAATGGGGAGAAAAAAGTACCAAAAATTGGGAACACGGGAAACTTAATTCCTTTCCTTAGATTGTTGCTTTACAATGGTACTTTCTTTAATTAAAGTTAATATTTTACCTATAAACATAAGCGTCGTGAGTGGAAAAGAATTTTTTGGTACTATTTTGTTATTTAACTTGTATTTTTTTGGAATTTCGGTTAGTATTGGACCTAAGGTCCTCAGTGAATGAGAGTCTGTATGAGGTGTCTTTTTGGTACTTTTTGTTCGTTAACTGGTAATTTTTTCAATTGTCATTAATATTGCACCTATAAAAATAATTTAACATGGAATGACATGAACGGATGAGAATAACTTTTTGGTACTTTTTTGTTTTTCAACTGGTTGTTTTTTTTTATCTAGAAACATAAACTTTGGCATAGAAGTACATATGTTCACGAATGAAAGGGAGATCTCGAAAGCAATCCTTAATGCAGCTTATCTTATTTCTCAATTCTTTTCCAGTATTTCTCTAAACATTTAAAATCCTCCATTATGACATAATTAGAATTAAGTTTAATTTTTAAAATTTTAAACACTTCTAATTGCTTCGGTTAATTAATTAACCAAATTCTGTTAAAAGATTGTTTGTGTTACAATCGAGAGTTTATTTTATTGTCAGTTCATCATCTGACTCATCCTGGCAAAGCTCAGCACCGAACGTATTCTTATCTCGAACTGTATTTAAAGGAAAAAATATTTTACTATACAAATACATTTTTGTAAAACACAAAAATATATGCTAAAATACTAAAAAAAAATTTAAAATTTTGTTACTTCGGTTAATCGGTTAATCGACTGAAATTAACCGGTTTAATCGTTAATCGAAAAAAGCCAATTTTAAATTAACCGATCAGTTAATCGGGTAGTAATTAATCGGTTAACCGATTAACGGTTAACCGAATGAATACCCTACTGATTACTAATGATCGATGGAGCCGTTTTCTTATTTTATGTAAATCAAAAAAGTGGGCGTAAAAGTGGGCGGGGCAATCTTTCTTTACGTAAAAACCTGAGTTGGACCATGGCGATCATTTTAAAGAAAAAATCGTCCAAATCGCTCAAGCCTTTCTTAAGTTATGCGATCAGCAACAGACAACATTTCATTTTTATTAAGCTAAGTCTACACGATATGTTGAATCAGCAAATTTATGTTGAAAAATTAGCTTTCAGTGCCAACATATCGTATAGACACCAAATTTTTTCAACAAACGTATGCTTACCAACATATGCCAGGCATTTGTGAACGATGTCAGCAAACTTTTGTTCACAATTATAGCATATCGTCTAGACATAATATTTTTAGCTTTTCAACAAATTTTTTACGTATGTTAACAAATATGTTATTTGTTGAAAGTCGTATGTAAGCTTTTCAGCATACAGCAAATTTGGTAGCATATGAATAATATAAAAATTGGTATTCTTTTAATTACTTGAATTATTTTTTACATAACCCAGGAACTTATCCAGATTTCTATTTCATCGGCAAACAAAAAATTGCATTTATAAGTGCTTTGAAAATAGAAATGTTTTTTTTTTGAGTTATAGCCCATAAAAGTTGATCAATTCTCAACCAATATCTCTTGAAGTATAAATTTTCCAAATACCTTTCACATGGTATATAAAACATGCCGAATTATTAACCCATTAAGAACCAATTTAAAAAAAAATATTTTAATTTACTAATGCATTTTATCAAAATGGCTCTAATCTCAAAATGTTATCGATATAAAGGTATTTTTTACATATAATATTTTATAGGGAACGCTTCAAACTTTCAGTTATTAAAGTTAAAAAATTATATTATAATAAATGTTGTTAAATATAAAGTTATGAATATACATGTGGTAATAGTTTATACACTCTATGTATTATTTAATTATAGTATGCCAAACACCGGCTATGCTAAATAAAATTGTTCTTTTATGTTGGTTTTCGACTGGACATAAGGGTTCTTAATTTTATGGTATATCAAGCACCGGCTTCGCTCAGCTGAGTTAATTTTCTTTATTTAAACCAGAACCCCTCCAGCCTGAAAAATTTCTATTTCTAGTAAAGAAATTAACAAAAATTGGTGACCAACTGAACCGATTGTTATTTACAAAAGAACTCGTTTTCTATGACTAGACTTTACACTACGATGATCGGTCTATAATTTACCATAGGTCCCATGTAAAACCCATTCTCGGATATACTTTAGCATGCCTAAGACGTACCGAATAACTCTATTATAGCCGAATTTGGTATGTCATAGTTTCATAAAACTAGAAATCATACAACTAAATTTGGAGAAGATCGGCCCACAATTTACCATATGCTCTATTCGAGCAGTTCTTTTTTTTTAATGACTTTAGTGGCAAAACTTGCATCATCTCCTAAAATATCATGGTCATGTAGGTACCGTTACGCTTTTATAGCACAAAACAATTTTATCTCAAGCGAAAACCTTCATATAAAATTTTTATGAAATAAAATAAAAAACCTTCTCCTGTAAAATTTTGTTTTTGTTGCTGAAGTTTTTTTGCGGTTCTGGCGCGATATAAAGCCCACTCTGGGAAATCATTTAAATACGCCTAAAACCGTCACAAATATCGACATTTGGGCAAAATTTTGTCCAATTTAGCTTTAAATGGCTACAAATAACATTATACAATTTTGTGATAATAGGCATACAACTCACTATAGGTCCCGTATAAAGCGGGACTTTAAAACGGTTATAAAAATTTGATAACTGTATTGAAATTTGGCCCAGTTTATGTTTTTTAATACAAAAATTACTCAACCGAATTTTGTAATTATCGACCCAAAAATCCCGTTAATACGGCTAAACTGATACAAATCATGATAGTTTATTCAAATTTAGTCAAATTAAGCGATATATGATTAATAAGTCGGTTAAGTCCGCCTATATAATAACCTATACCACAGAATATACAGATAAATATTTGAGGGTGTACCTAGGTTGGGACTCATGGGCAATCATGGACCCGATAAAACAAAATAATGTTATAGTGTTATACTAAAATTTTTAAGGATGTTATGTTATTGGTAATATTTTTGTGAGTGATAATTGTATAGGGACTATAGATTTAAAATATAAAGTTTAATCTTAATACCAACATAAAAAATGTTTTATTGGCATAAACATTCTAATCTGAAAAGAAGTTAGTATCTTTGAGAAATTATGGACCGTTCCTTACCGTTTTCAATAACAATAAATATTTAGTACCAATGTACCAAATTTTATCGAATAATTGCGACCTGTACTTTGCACACTACAAAGTAAGCAGTCGGCCGGACAGACATCGTTATATTGACTCAAGATAGTGATTGAGTCGATCGGGATACTATAAAATGGTTATAGGACCAAAATTTTTAAGTGTTACAGACGCTGCAGTGAAATAACGCCGGGAGAAATAACACCGGTGGGTGTAATTTCCCGATGAAAAGGAAATAACGCCGGCCGGCCTTATTTCCTATTGCAAAAAGAAATAACGCCGGCTCCAAAGAGGAAATAACACCCCGGGGGTCTTACTTCTTTTTGCAAGAGGAAATAAAGCCGGCGTTATTTCACTTCAGCGTTTGTTATACCATGGAGGAGAAAATCCTTGCGCCCGACCGAAGGCCGGCTATACAGAGATGCTTTAGTTAGCGAAGCCGGTCTTTTTTATACCATAGAGGAGAAAATCCTTGCGCCCGGCCGAAGGCCGGCTATACAGAGAAGCTTTAGTTAAAATTTTATTTCTGCTTAGAGCACATTTGTTGTTAATTGTCATTATTGATTTTAATTCTTCATTGACCAAAACGCCGGTCGGCTTTATTTCCTCTTGCAAAAAGAAATAAAGTCTGCTTTAAAGAGGAAATAACACCCCGGGGGTCTTATTTCTTTTTGCAATAGGAAATAAGGCCGGCCGGCGTTATTTCCTTTTCATCGGGAAATTACACCCACCGGTGTTATTTCTCCCGGCGTTATTTCACTGCACCGTTACAGACACTATGGTGGTGTGGGTATCAAAATGAAAACATACTGCTGGCTGGCCCATAATTTACCATAAAGGTAGAACTGTAATCAATTATAAAACTGTGAGAATTTATAAATAATTTTTAGATCGATCCAGTTCATACAATATTTTAACTACATACATATTTGCGGATTTGACCCAGCCCAATATATAACTCTTACTTATTCAGTATTAATATGCATACATAAAACTATTCATTTTTGCACTAAAGGCGATAATTTATAACAAATTTTAAATAAAAAAAATTAAAATAATAAAAAAAGAGAATTGTCAAATTTATTTGAAATTTTTAAACAAATGTTCTCTTTACACAACATACCAAGGCGAATTCATAAAGGTGACATTTTCCCGTCATCTGTTTTTTGTTTATTTTTTTGTGTGTATACTGAATGTCAAGCTTTGTTTACATTTTGTGAAAATATTAATTCAAATTTTAAATTCAACAAAAATTTTAATTCTTGAAAAATAAACTTATTTAAATTTTATAAAATAAAAAAAGTGAATCTAAAAGATAAAAACAAGGAAATAAAAATGCGTAAGGAATAAGTGGAGTCACCATTAATTTGCAATAGAGGAAAAAGATTTACTTTCTAAAGCAATTGTGTATACCTACATACATATTTTATAAACAAAAAATTTCCTTTTTTATAGTTTCAACAAATAATTTTGACATTCACTCTAACTTTTTACAAAAACAAAATACATAGTATTTTTCAAAAAAACGGGATAGCTAGCATAACTCTATCTCATGATGCGGTCACCTTTATGAATTCGCCTTGCAACATACATAACAACATACGAAATTCAACATATCGTGTAGACACAAAAATGGTATGCTAACTTATTTGTTGAAATATCATTTGCTAGCATATGATGAATTTGAAAAATTTTGTATTTTCAGCATATCGTCTAGACACCTAGCATATTGCATATGCTGATGGAGACATTTGTTATTATTTTTAAGCATATGAGTATAAGCATACATTTGCTGATTCAAAATATCGTCCAGACTAAGCTTTAATAGATTACTTAATTTTTTTACCTTTTTGCAAAAGTACCCAAAAAATAGGAAAAATTAAAAATTTAAATTAAAAATTTGTATAAAAAAAAACTTATGTATGATACAAATCCAGAAACAGGTCGATTAGATATTAAGTTAAATTTTATTCCACTGTGCTTTAAAAACAATATCACGTAACAACAAAATGCCTGAGGTACGTTCGTACGCTTTTGATGTACAAATAATATAGAAAACAAAACTTTTCCTAGCATTTTTTTTTTTTTGCAATTCGATAGCATTTGGGTCGAACGTACGCAAAATAGAAGTCAACTTCGGCTGACAGTAGTGAAATGTAAAAATCTGCGCAATGGAACGGAATATTCAAAAATGATTAATTTATTTTAAAAGTGTATTAATGTAGGGCTCCATGCAGTGTTTATAAAATAAAATATCTCTCTTGGTTTTTATTTAATTGGCTTATGTACCGGTCGCGAACGTACGATTTTTCCATATGTTTTTTTTATTATTATCACCACGCATTTTCCCATAAATGTCTTCAAATTTCCTTAACAAAAAAACTTAACACTTCTTTAACAATTGATTGTAATTGAGAGATTATGAAGAAAGAGTGTAAACATAACATATTTCTTGCATGTAAAATAAGTAAATTAAAATGTCTTTAGAAGTAGAAAATACAGGAAATTATAAAATTTTCTAGTTTCCAGCCCAATTTCCTCAAGTAAAACAGCTCAGATATGCTAGGAAACTATTCTTTTATAAGAACATAGACTTTTAAAAGACGATGATAATCAACATTTTATTTTTTCATCCTGGGGAAATGCCCACATACCTATTTATTGTCAAAAAATAAAGGCTTAGGCGATTGTGCCGTTTTTTGACATTGAATTTGGCGAAAAAGGTCAAAATCAATCTGACAACCCTGCAAAGGAGATACATTTCCTACCAACACAATCACAGTGTTAGGTTTTTTTGACAGTTTTTCTCTGTCCTCTGTTCTTGTCAATTTTCCCAAGAACAAAAAAAAAACGTTTTATTTCGCACAACTTTTTACCCTTCAATATTTATTGTATTTTCACAATTTTACTGTCCACCTTCCTCTTCTTCTTCTTCTTCTCTTTCTCTTTTCTATAATATTCATGCTCTTCTCTATTTTATATCGAGCTTAGAGTTTTGTTTGTAACGGTACATAAAGAGAACAACACAAAAACGTTGAAGACATTGAAAACGGCAAAAATTTAGTGACCTTAAAAAATAATAAGATTTTTTTTTTTGTATAATAAAAAGAAATAATAATTGTAATAATTTAAATAAAATATCTAATAAAGATAATTTTTTTTTCGGAAAAGTTTTTTTTTCTAAAAAAATTAAAAAAGTGTTTTGCAAATAAATGTTTTAAGTAAATAGAAAAAAATCAATAACTTACAGATTGTTTTTGTAAATGTAGTCGTGTATTGTAGTTTTGTTATTGTAATTTTCCTTTTGTAATAATGGTGTCTGTTTCTGTATGCGTGTATGTGCGTGTGTTACAACAAAGAATATAGTGTAAATTTTACCTTTCAAAGTTTTGCTTGAATATTTGCGAGGGGTTTTAGTTCGGGCGTTTGTGGGAAATAAATTGCTGTGATTATTATCGCCATAACTTTCATTTACATATTAAACGTTAATATAGAAAAAAAATCCAATTGTTTTTAGCTTGATAAAATCAAATTAATTTTGTTTTTATAGGTACCTATTTAGTTAAAAAAAATCCATAAAATTAATTCAAGCTTTAAAAATTTTTAAATACGAAAGAGATATTGTTTAAACTTTTAATAAGATATTTAAAATTTAAATAAATAATGTTTTACACCATAAAATAAATTCTTGACATCAATTATGTATAATATAAAATACCTATAAAATTTATATTTGAAATATTTCTTGTAAATATAACCGGCTACGCTCCCATAAGGTACCTTTAGACGACATGTACATACCTATATTGCGGTGGCTTTGTCTGATGTTAAATCCATATGTAATTGCACATGTCTGACAAAATTGAAATTTCTTCTGACATAATCTAAAATCGTTCACTACAGCAAATAATATACTAGTTTGTATTTCTAAACGCTTTAATTTGTATATCAGTTTCTTTAAAGAATATGTGTAAATCTAGTGTATATTTGCCGCAACAAACAAATGACTTGCAAAACAGCTGATGTCGGATGGTTTTTAAGTTAAAAATAGAACACGCTTTAATTAAAAAATCTTACACTGTAAATTCGAGCTAAAATTTACAGAAGCAAATTTGTTTGGCTTTAACACAGCATGAATGCATTTTGCACCTCTACAGTTCGTTAGGGGCACATACCAAAAACTTTAATTGAAAATAAATAGGTACAATAAACTTGGCTTTTTTTTAATATATTAAAAGAAGTGAATATATGTATATATTGCGTTCACAGCAAAAGTACTAATTGCTAAAAAAAGAATTATGACTATGAGTACCCAGTCTATAATTTCAGCTGCATTCTATTCCTTGTTTGCGACACAGCCTATTGTATACAACAATCTCACGATTTTTAGCTGTTTAAAGCCAGTTCAGGTTAATTTTATTACGTTACGTTAAGCCGTAGAATGTTCCATATAGTAAAAGTAATTTTTATATATTTTTACCTAACTTGGTGGCCACACGATAAAGTTTTGCCTTTCAATTCCTTTCAATTTGCAATGCACTCTCAGTTTTTTACTAACACACTCACACTTTTTAAATTTACCACGAGATGGCTTTCAATTTCACCTTTCCATTTGTTTGGCAATTTTACTTTCAACTTAGCAGCTGATAACATGTTTTTCTTTAAAAATTGGTGTTTTTGATGACATCAGGAAAGTAAATTGCTTACAAATTGAATGCAGCCTACGGCACAGGTTTCAATTTATGTAAGTTTTGACAAGCAGTATATGTAAAATACTATCAAGAACAACTTGATCGTGTGGCCGCAGGGTAAGACAAATATGTACACTGCAAAGAAAAATCAATCTATCCGTACTTAAATCAATCCGGAGCGGTATCAATAGTACGGAAAGGTTAATTCAAGTAAGTATTATTCAAGTGCGAAATACTAAACTTATCCATATTCAATCCTGAAATTTGAACTTGAAATAATCCGGAAATGAGATAGATTAAGGTAACCCTTTTTTACTTAGTTTAAGAATTTTATACTTATTTTAAGTAACTCCGGAATTGGTTTTCGAAAGTACGACTCGTACTTGAAATAACTGTTTTTTTCTGGGTATATGCGAGTATCTTCCCAGTAAAAAATGGAGGTTACTGGTAAGCAGTAAGTAAGGGAGAGAAGCACAATACCCCTTACAAACCTGCTGGCATGATTTTTATATGGCGAATTCCCACTTGGAAGCACTACTTTTTTCCTCTCTGCTAAAAACCAATTTGATAACTGATTGCGTTTTAAGAAAAATTTAATTTCTGTGTTCGGTTATTTTTCAGGAATGATCGATCATTGCAATACAACCTGCTTCCATGGAAGGGAACAACAGAAGCACTTAGAACATTGTTCGTGAATTTTGTTCTTTAAAATAATGATTTTATCATTCACTTACAACTAGGGTAGCCAGATTTTGAATTCGGAAAAACAGTACATTGGTTATGAAAAAACAGTACATTCAAGAAAAAAACAGTACATTTTTTACGAAACCATAACTAAATATTTACAACTCTTGAACACCAATAATATAAAGAAATAGACTTCAAACATCAATATCAAAGGAAAGATTTACATTTAATGGTATTTTATATACAAAATCACACCATTTGCGTTTATAAAGCATACACCACAAACGAAGCATTTGGCCATTGTATCATTTTCCAATGTATAATGTTTAAATATCTTAGTTTATATTTAACTTAAAAAACTTATTCATTGATTGGGTTAGTAGAATTTTCTTAAAACATATTGGTATTTAAAGCAATTTTCACCACACACATATTGTCGAACTATCGCATAAATTTCAGAAAATATTTGTTTCTTTCTTTAGTTTAAACGGTAGTCATATGTCTTAAAATAAAAACACGAAAATATATGAAGGATTTGAGCAACTCCTTATTTAATCTGTGTATTTTTGACAAAACAATAGACGCAGTACAAAAATTCTAATTATTTTACAACTTTTTTGTTTGCAAAACAACAATTTCTTTAAACTAAATATTGTAAAATAGAGTGTGCAACAAAATTAGGGTCATCGCCACCAGCCTCACCACTTGCACCGCGCAATGAAAGTAGACTACTAGTAGAGCAAATCTGCAAAAAGGTTTTGAAAAATTAGTTCGGGCTCCCGAAATATGGGCCCCTAAAGTTTTTAAATTTTTTGAAAAGGCGTTTGGTATAAGACAAAATAAATATACTAAATGTACTTCTGAGCTAAAAAACAATTGTAGATGTCTTCAGTAGAATCGTATTGCGATTCTTTTCTTAGAATTTATTAACCCTCTGACTCTCATTTTAAGGGGTAATTTTTGCCCTTTTTCCCAACTCTTAAAAAAAAGGATACTAAAACGGCACTTATAAGAGTTAAAATGCTCTACCAATATTTTCTGCATCAAATTTCACTAGGGGTCTTCTAAGACCAAAAATTATCCAATGCAAGTAAAACGGGTTTTCGAAATTCCGGGCCTTGATTTTTTTTAATTTTTCGAAACCCCGTTTTACATACATTGCACGCTTTTTTGGTCTTGGAAGACCGCTAGTGAAATTTGATGCAGAAAATATTCATAGAATATTTTAACCCTCTAACGTACCGTTTTAGTGTAGAAGTTAAAAAAAATTAAAAAATTACCCCTTAAAATGAGTGTTAGAGGGTTAATATATTCTATGAAAAGAACTGCCATACAATTCTACTGAAGACATCTGAAAAAGTCTTTTAGGTCAGAAGTACATTTAGTATATTTTTTTGACTTGTACCAAACGCCCTTTCAAAAATTTCAATGCCCGAAATTTCGAGAATTCTTTTAACCCTAATAAGTGCCGTCTTGTACACTTTTGTTTAAGAGTTGGGAAAAAGGGCAAAAATTACCCCTCAAAATGAGAGTTAGAGAGTAAATAAATTCTAAGATAAGGATATTATGACAATATGGCTTGATAGCATACCGTTAAAAATTCCCAAATGTGTTTTATTTAACAACGATTTTTCTTAATATCTTTGTTTTTTGGACACTTAACTTAAAAATCAGTACAGAAAACAGTACAAAGTGTAAAAACAGTACATTTGCGTACTGTTTTGGGTGTTGTGCATAAAACAGTACAGTTGACAAAAATCAGTACATGTACTGCTAAAAACAGTACGTCTGGCAACCCTACTTACAACCAACCTGCTTACTTATAAGGGATAATGCGCAGTTATTCAGTCATTAAATTAAAAGATCACATAAATGGTATTCGCTTCTGTTCTGCTTCTTAGTAGTGTGTAATAGCCAGCGCATATATCAGCGCTCATGTAGTTTTCGTGCTTCCAGAAACATAAACATTTTTTACTGGGTTAGCACTTTTAACTCTATATTTGTATTTATTATATTTTTATATATGTAAATAAGGATTTTAGTGCAAACACTCAATTCACATGAGGGCTTTAAAGACGTAGTTTTATCTTGATTCATTTTTAAAGCAACTTCCAAAATCTCTTTGCATTTATACGATGATTTTTGGTTGCATGTCTTTTTTTTATTTACAGTATCGTCTTGATTACCTGTCATTCGATTAACCGGCAGCTTCAATAAAATGGAAAATAAAATATTTTTTTGCACTGATTTAGATTACCTCTATAATCCGGCATTACCTCTGTTATCCGAAATTATAAACAAATTATCTTTTTGTCGTTAACTTTTGAACAATCAAAAAAAAAAAAATTAAATAAACGAAGAAAGAGAATTTCCCAACGTACTGGAAGCACGTTCTGCCAAATTTACTTTTTTCCTCATGTTAACATAATAATACGTTATATTGTATTTACATAAAATAAGAAACACACCAAAAAAATAAATAATCAAGAATTCTGCCGATCCCGTCTATTATTGATAATCGAGGTCTTACTGTAAAGTAAGAAAAAGAATAAAACGTAAAAAGAAAAAGTTAAAAGAGAAATATAAAAACGACATGCAAAACACAAAACGAGTCGTTTTGTTAACCCCTCTTTCTTTTCTACACCGCTCACCAACAAACCAAAAGAGACGTCGACAAAGCGACGTCGTAAAAGCCTCCATGTGAATTGACTGAAAGTGTATTAAAAATCGGCGTTCGAGTCTTCTTTTCATGTTCATATGGAGTTTTAAAAAGTTGAACGCAATAAAAGGTTATTTCATTCTGAAGATCCTTATATAGTGTTCGTCATGGATCCTAATCAAGAAATAAAAATAAGCCAACGTCCGATGAGCGGTTTTTTTGGGTCAATAAATTCGCTTGTGGAAAAAATCAAAAAAAGCGGATTAAATATAACAATCCAAACACACTTGGACCTCTAAAGTCACAAGTTCTCTACAAAGATTAAAGGCCATGTCAGATAATACATTTAATTCGCGTTGCGTTAGAGATTCGCTTTGACATCTAAGATGAAGTATATGTACATACATACTTATACGAAACATGTCACATAAAGTACTTTTAACGCAGAGCAAAGCGAAAAGCTCGGCAACTTTCATCTTTTTGCGCGCTTTGACAATCTGCTTATATATTTTTTTTATTTTTTTTTTAACACACAATGCGTGAGTGTTGTCAAAGTTTTTATTATGCCATACACCTTTTGCTTTACGCTTTTCTGTCCAAGTAAGAAACGTCACGCCGTCAGCCTTTAGAATTTCAGAATTTAAAGAACTTACTAGAGTTTTTAGGAATCTAACATAAAATTATAGGTGATGCCATTCTGTTTTCTTAGGTATTAAAGTCTGGCGGTCTCAAAAAGAATGTTAAACTGATTCCTTATTTTTATTTAGATTGATTGGAATGTTAAGGAGCCAATGGAATGTAAATGAGCCAAGAAAAAGAAAACTTTTCTAAAAAAATTTCTTTATACCGGGATTGTTTGCTATAGAAAATAGGTAAAATAGTTCCATTATTTTTATTCAAACAAATATCCCCCTGAAATAGGGATTGTGCTAAAATAACTTCCACGCCAAAATTTCCAAAAATTAAAAAACATTTGAAATCATTCAAATTGTTTAACAAACTTTTAAAACGTGTATGACTGTTATTACAGTTTAATCATTGTAACTCCCATTTTTTTTAAAAAATCCATTTATTTTAATAAAACAAAAGTTATTAAAGAATATAAAGTTAATTAAAGAACAATATAATAATGATGGAAAATACAAAATTTACAACAAAAACAACATTAGCAATTGTGTTCCTAATTTTAATAAAAAGTGTTGCACAAATTGGCAGTTATGCGGTCACAAATCTTGCAACATTTAAAGAAAATATTGAAAACAACAACAATAACATTAACCGAAACAACAATCACGATGAAACGCATCGTTTAACAAAGCGAATGGACTTGGAATCATGTTTAGGTAAGAATAAACTTAAATATGTGGTCAAGTTTGCCTTCCACACATCACATGCATGCAACTAAACAGAAAATGACTCATTATCTCATGTTTTTTTTTTTGTTTTATGTATTGTAAATTCTTTTTGATTTAGGCCAATTTGATGTCCATAAAAACACTATCATACGTACGGGCGAATCTCAAGCAATTGGCGGTAAATATCTTCAGGGCATAGAACTGGAGACCATGGAGGAATGTCAGCGTTTGTGTTGTGAAACGGATTCATGTGATGTTTATATATTCGAGAGTAAAAAAGATGGTTACTGTTATCTATTTGAATGTGGAACACCGGAAAATTTCCATTGTAAATTCACTCGACACGCTAATTACACTAGTGCTGTGCTAACACCTCTCATACGGCATATAAGTGAAGTCACCACAGCACATCCACCACCGGCGGCTTATGCAGCTCACAGTATCACTTCGAATATATCACAACAAGAATGGGAGTTGTCCAACTTGAAAATTAAACCGGAAGTTAAAGAAAAAATAAATGATATTGGAGTAAGTGGAAATGGTGGTGCAATGAATAGTTTAGTTAGCAGCAATAAGAAATCATTGTCAGTTATGGACCCAAGTTTAGCGCAGAAAGGTGTGGTAACATTTAAAATTGTTTGAATTTTAATAACTACTTATTTTACAGTTAATAATTCTGTTCAATGTGGCCGTTTTCAATTTGCTTGCCATTCGGGCGAGTGCATTGCAGTGTATAATGCCTGTGATGGCATACCTCAATGTGAAGATGGCAGTGATGAGGGACCCGAATGTTCGGGTGCTAATAACAATTTAAATTCCAATACCAAATCTACACAAGGTACTGTTGTTTCAAATAAGGAATTAACAGCCTCTTCTAATTCTCAATATTCAGCTGCGATGGCACAACAAACGCCGCAGCAGCAGTTGCAGAGTATGCAACAACAACACTCTCAAGGTCCGGCCATTGTACCCTCGGTAGTAAATAATCGGGAAGATCCAAATGTTTGGGAAACTCGTAAAATAGTTTCGGGCACTCCAACTCAAGTGGCGGGCAGCGGAAATCATGGTAAGTAATTGCAAATTCTCTTATAGCATAAAGGGGATTAAGGGGCGTTTTGAGCCCTTTTGCCAGGCTTAGATCAAGAAACAATGAATTACAATGAATACATTACGGATTTTACAATTGCAAAGCGTTGCCGCCGTGCTATTTAGGTATGCTCCATACAATTTGTATGGGCATGAGCATTTTTGACAACCAGAAATCGCTTTCTGTTCTTGTTAAGGTATAGCTGTAACTTAACATAAGGAAAAGAACACAGCAAAAGCTAAAAAGTGGGAGTAAATAATTTGATTTAACTCACTACACAGAAAAAAATTGTGCACTAGTTAAGGCATTAATCAGAAATAAAATCAGCTGTAATTTAAAATTTAATCAAGTGAATTAAAGGATTAATCAAGTGAATCAAACATTTAATTGATATTATACATTTGTTTACTGTTCAAATTATTTTGTCAATTAAACTTTTAATACTTGATTAAAAGTTTAATTCACTTGCTTAAATTTTTAATTTAATTTTGATTAATGCTTTAACTGGTGCAAAATTTTTTTCTGGGTATGAAAAAAATATTTTTCAATTAATTGAGGCCCAGACGTTAACAGTTAAGCCAAAGAAAAAAAAATAACTCATTACTTACAGCCGCAGCAATTCTTGCCTTAGTGCACGGAAAGAAGTTTGTTTTCTAAAGAAGTCAATTTCGTTTCTTTAAACAATAAATTCCAAAATCTAAAAATAATTTCTTGATTTTACTGCCGTTTACGTTCGAAATCGTTGAACAGGCAGTTAATTTATTTTGTTCATATTTAGTAAAATTTTCTTAAATAGAGAACCATTTTGTGTATCCGATACCGTTATCTTATTTGGAGCATGGAAATTAAAGATTTCAGGCAAACAGAATACATCCAGATACCATGAAAGCCAATAGCCTGGCCTCTCTTAATCATAGGGATCTGCAGCCGTATTCCGTAATTCACTAAAGCTAAATCTCTATCGCTAAAAATTTATAAAATTGATTTAGTGATTTTTGGCTACGCATGCAATTCTGTAACGTGCATTGCTTAATTTGGCAATGCCATAAAAATTCAATTCGCCGCAATTTTAGCTTTGTCGTCGCTAAAATTTTTTAATTTTGTATTCTCTAAGGCATTTTAGCGATCGAGATTTAGCTTTGGTTAAGCGATTTACAGAATACGGCTACAGGACTGGATATAGTTAAAGCCTCCTCAGCAATCATGTGTCGATAATCCTTAGAACGTTCGTTTTAATGCATAATTTTGTTTTAAATTGGAAAGAACGATAATTAAAAAACCTCGCTAAAATAAAACGGCCGGCTAGAGTCTATTCCTGGAAGTTAATCTTTGCAACGAATACATGAGATCTGAACTGGTTACAGACGCGGCTATTTTGGCGATTAGGTTGAGAATTTTGAGGATGTGTCCTTCTGGCTGATTTTTTACCAGAAATGAAAAGGAGAAAATAACAGATCGCTATAAGGTTACCAGTGTTCAATCTGGTACAACAGAAATCTGTAACCGCTTCGGATGTTAGGAATCTGTAACGTCCTATCGGCTATATTGTAAAGACTCAAAAAAAATTTATGAAATCTGTTTTTAAGTGATCGTTTTGCGTGGAAAGATCAAAAAATAAAGATCGGCATAAGAAAAAAGCCAACTAGAATCCAATCTGGTACCATGAAAGCCAGCAACCGTGCTGGATCTCAAAGAGCTTACATAAAAACCTTCGCACAGATTTCAGTCCAAGACTTATTAACAAAGTTTTGCTTTCTGATAAATATTTTTGTGTCAATTACTTCTATTCCAGTAGAAATTTGAGATCTATAAAACCTAAGCCGGGGATTGGTACATGTTTTAGATAGACATGGTATTTATTTCGCAAATTTTAATTTAATTTATTTACATTCAATTGTTGTTAACCAGAATTCTCGTCAAGTTTATTTTCAAGTCACGCCATTGTAATCAATTTCGATTAATTATGTTTGTTTTTCACAATCAAAAAAAAAATGTAAGCAAAAAATCTAATTTTAAATTCCAACCTCAACGTGAATGAAACTGATAAGTAAGACATAAATGACTTTAAATGATTATTTAAGTGCAACCAACTAACTTTCATCTAAGTAATAAATAAAATTAGTACGACATGCAAGTGATTGAAAACATGATTTACTACAGAATCGTAATCGGAGGCTCCAACCACTCCTCCATGATTAGCAGCACAGATGATTAAACAATTCGGCTTAACTAGAGCATCAATCACAGGGGAGTTTATTCAACTTGTGTCTTAAAAAGGGAAATAACTTTTAATTTGAAAAGTGCATGTGTTTTCTGAACAAGTTGCAAGTTGCTGATAAATGCAAAAAAAGAAAAACAAAGGAAGCTTTTTAAAGATGACGTTTCGTAAACGTCTGAATCTTTTCTTAAAAAAAAAAGCTCGAATCTGTGTATATGCTCATAATTAAGACCTGCAGTTTTTTCATCGTTGGAAGAAAAGGAACCGAAAACAAGTGATTGTGACACGCAAACTAATCACAAATATAATTCAAGTCATTCATGTACATACTTGCACTTGCAGTCTGTCTGAGCAGAGCTATTAAGCCAAAATTCATTCACTTACTTATTCACATTTACAGCGATCAGTGTGTGTAACTGAATGGCCGACACGCGTGCGCTTAAAGATCGTTGATTTTCCATCCAATATATGATCGTTCGTACCTCCATGGTTGGCTGAGATGATGGTTGGTCTGGTGATTATGCGCATAATTGAATAGTTTATATGTTATGTGTTTATTCCTCATTCTCTCATTCCTTTCATGCATTCATTTATTCACTCATTCTTGTACGTATTGTACAATAGACCAAAGCGGTATTTCGATGTTGTAATATTTTTCTGTTTTAAAGTTGTGGGAAAATTGTTTTTGTTTACTTGAAAATTTAATGGTTTTAAATAGTTTTCTACATTGTTATAAGCTTTTCAAAATCTATGGGAAATTTGCTATTTAGCCGTAGGGTTTTTAGGAGAAGAAGGATAGGAATAAACCCAATAGCTAGGAAACTGGGCACCACACGACGATTTTGCATAACAGAAATACTGCTTGAACATCATAAAGAGCAGTCGTTTTATTTGTCAGAGCATTGCTAGGTATGAAAAATGCATCTAACACGACAATCCTACGCGTAAAAATCTTATGTTAAACTAGCAAACAGCCGAAAATGCAAGACGCCCACGCAATGCTCTGTATTTGGTGGGACCAAAAAGGAAATTGCAATCCCTCTACAAAAAGTGTGTGAAGCAATCCTGCGAATTTTATGTCCGGACTAGTTGACCAACGAACAACTGCTCTTGTTGGCTAACTGCAAGCCAATTAAATCCAAAATCTGCAGGCGCAAATGGACCGCGACCGAAAATTTAAAAGTTATTAAAAGCATATTTTTTATGATTCTGTTATAGAAAAATATTTAGATTTTACAAATTTTATAAATTCCCCCAAAAATTCGTTTACTTAGACGAACAAGCAGACTGTAAATTTGCACAAACGTAATGTCACGTATCGACACAGATTTTAGCTAAAAAAAAATACAGAAGATTTTGGAATCAAACCAAAGACATTTTAATGTTACATTGTTATGTACGTAAAATTCTGAAAGTAGTTTGACTATCAAATTGTGCCAGGTTTATCTGAATTGTGCCTTTTTATACATGACCACTAAAACTACTTCTATTTTTTCACGTTCGAACCGCTACTTTTTTGGCCATTATCTTTCTAGAATCGCGCTCTCCATCAACTTTAACATAGATAACAGTGCTTTCTAAGTGCTATAATTTAAGGGTTAAAAGAACGTAAAAATATTTTTTGTTTTAAATGTTATTGCATTTTGATGCGTTCAACACTATGGAATTACCCATATCTTGAGAAGGCGATCTGACAAAATCGCATGAAATGCACTTAACTTAAACCCACAAGGGCATTGAAATACTGGAAGGCTCCGAAACTAGTGCTGGGATACTATCGATATTTTCTACTATCGATAGTTCAGATTTCACTTTCGATATTACTATCGACTGAATGTTTGTACTTGTGCAGGAAAACTTTAATTATTTTTTTATAAGGCTACACAGAAAAAATTATTTTTCCAATTCAAACACAAAATTTGTAGAATCAAACAATTTTTTGTCTGAAATCGGTCCTATAAACAAATTCGCATATTCAAACAATTTAATTGCATTTTGTTTATTGAAAAAAACACTGATTTTTTCAAACAAATAATTTAACTGAATCAAACAAAAAGTTTACTGATATTCATATACTAAATTTCAAAATAAAAAAAAAGGTTTTTGCACAAGCAATGATGCGCACACAAGCAGGCACTTTATTAGAAGATGTTGGCAGAGAGAGCAGAGCGGCCGGCTGGCTTTGAGACACATTTTTTTGTTGGAATAATTTTTGAACGAAATCTTTTTTTTATACACACAATCACTCACTGTTGCTGTATCCTTTCCTTTGCTAATGAAGAAGAAATGTAACCCAAAAACGGCGACAGACCGACTCGATATGTTTTTCGTCATCATTATATTTTTGTATTTGATGTAGGTATTTAAGCAAACAGTTTAAAAAAATTGAATACGGGATTTTGGTTTTTTTTAACCAACCAAAAATTTATTTTGTTTCTTATAATGTTGTTGCTGTTTCTGTTGTTTAAAAAGAGTGAAACGTTTTTTTACCTGCTATTTTTTTGTTTTTTTTTTTTACTTCAAACCTCTTCATCTTTCTTACTGTTGTACTTTTTTAAAGTGTCCAAAAATAGACTGTATGTGTTTTTTGTTGTAGTTCTTATATTTCACATTAGGAAGTGTTGCTTACGATCAAATAAAAAAATGCAAAAAGACGACAACATTAAAAAGCGTTAAATATTTCATACAAAATTATGAAAACTTGAAACTAATAACGCGTGTATTATATTTTTGAATGGTTGTCAACATTTTTGTTGGTTAAATAAAAATCAAACAAAAACTTTAATTGAATCAGTAAAAAAATTTGTAGAAATTAAAAAAATTTTCAAACAAGCGTTTGTTTGAAAATAATTCGGCAATAATTTTTTCTGTGTAGAGTTCGTTGTTTTTATCACTTTATCGAATGTTTGTGCTTATATACGCACGTTGTTTTAGATAGCAGTTTTTTAAAAATTGATAAGTACCTTTCTGAAGGAACCGAAGTTACAGGGACTATAAGATATTCGATTGCAACTTTAAAAAATTTTCTAAATTCTAAACCCAAAAAGGTAATGAATCTAGCGGACTTATCCTCTAATGGTCGTTCATTGTTTTGCTTTATACTTGCAATTGCATTTGGATTTGCATTTTTTTTACAACATTACAAAAATATTTGACATTTCAGTCCCTATGTGAACATATATAAATTTAAACATAAATGCCTATCATTAGCAATAAAAAGCACTGATAAGCAATCCATACCACCTGCCATTCTTGTTGTTGTTGTTGTTGTTGTTGCAGCGAGACCTGAAGAACAGGCGTTGCTGAGTTGACAATCCTTGGTCGGTGTTCGTTGAACTCCGAGTCGTTCCGGTGCGTAGAACCGATTGTCGTGGGAACGATTCTTCTTGTTTGTATTCATTGCTGTAATTCAGCGCGAATTAATAATACATAGAAAGTAAAAATTTGCGGCAAAAAACTGTGTGTGTATAGCTGCTGTTATACCATGTTCACACGGAAAGCAATATTCGTGTTTCGCTCTCTTATTCCTGTTTCGCGCCCCAAACATGATTGAAACGACTTGTTTCCCCATACAAAATTTTGTGAGCGAAACAGGTCGTTTCATTTTGAAACAGGCTGCGAAACAGGAAAAGTGTACTATCATCTCCAATTTTGATAACATTTATCGTTAGTTTATCTGAACTAGCTCTCAAAAAAAGCAAAACAAAGAAAAACACAAAATAAAAATTGATGTCTAATAAAATAAAGTGATAATTATAACATAATAATATCAATAAAAGTGTTAAATAATATATGTTTAAGTTTTATTTACTTTTTTTTATCTATTTAAAAAAAATCACATTAACAACACAAAAAAAAATGTCAAAATGAAACAGGAATGAACGTATGAACAGCATGTTTGGCAAACTAGTTTCAACGAGCGAAACGATTGGTTTATAACGTCGTATGAACATAGCATTAGATGTCTTCATAGCTGTATTTTAAATAATAAAAATATCGATATTTATAGTTTTCATATCGATATTTTCGATATTTTAAGACTATCGATACTCCATCGATAGTTTCCCAGCACTACTTCCGACTCTTATTTTCAATATTGTTACAAATATAAATTCGCTAAATAAGCAAGCGAAAATTGGTATATTTTCTAACCTAAAATAGTTTTTGTGTTTTCATTTTAATACGACACTATTCAATTAATAAGACTAATTCTTGACGAAAGTACGAAAAAACAGAAGTAAAGGAAAAAAAAAAAAAAAAAAAAAAAAGAAAAAAAAAAAAAAAACATGTAAAATCGATTAAAATGGATAATCATTCAGGAAAGCAAATTTCGATCTACCAAATGTTAAAATACAATTTGGTTTAAGGATTGATGTTTGACTAGTGACGTCAGCAGTCGTCGATGGCTGCGAGTGTAAGAAGGCAAATCCATCTGAGGAGATCGAGTGGTTGCGATCGAAACATGTCATGGTAACCTGCCGGCCAGGGTTCGAGCCCGAGCCACGTCAAGAATGAAAGATTATCAATAACAATTTTAATTGATTTTCATGTTGTAAAATTCCTTTCTTCATAAAAATAATTTAATAAAAATTAAATTTCATGAACTTAAGCCTAATTAAAAATATTGAAAATTTGGATTAAAAACCATAAATAGTTCAACAAAATAACCGCAATACTAATTATTGTTAAAGCTAAGGCACGAGCTCTATGTGTACATTTGTCCTTCAGGTTGTGCTGAAAAAGGTCAACAGAAAACAGAAAGACAAAGTGAAAAAACAAAAAATGTACTTGGACTTCAAGAAAAATTCTTGACGAAAGTACGAAAAAACAGAAGTAAAGGAAAAAAAAAAACATGTAAAATCGATTAAAATGGATAATCATTCAGGAAAGCAAATTTCGATCTACCAAATGTTAAAATACAATTTGGTTTAAGGATTGATGTTTGACTAGTGACGTCAGCAGTCGTCGATGGCTGCGAGTGTAAGAAGGCAAATCCATCTGAGGAGATCGAGTGGTTGCGATCGAAACATGTCATGGTAACCTGCCGGCCAGGGTTCGAGCCCGAGCCACGTCAAGAATGAAAGATTATCAATAACAATTTTAATTGATTTTCATGTTGTAAAATTCCTTTCTTCATAAAAATAATTTAATAAAAATTAAATTTCATGAACTTAAGCCTAATTAAAAATATTGAAAATTTGGATTAAAAACCATAAATAGTTCAACAAAATAACCGCAATACTAATTATTCTAATTTTTTTTATATACAGCGTTGTAGCGGTATAGAATTATTATAAACACGGTATTAGAAAATTGAGGTTTAATTCTTGTATATACAGTGTTGTAGCGGTATAGTTTAACGGTAAATACGACTTTAAAAAACTAAAGTCGTATATTTGTTTTTAGGGTGTTGTACCGGTGTTGAATCTTATTTCAAAACGGTATTTCAAAACTAATGTACCATATTTTTGGTAGAGTCACAATTTTGTATTTACAGAGTTGTGGCGGTACATAATATTTAAAGAGTCGTAATTTCTGCCTGGGTAAGTACGTATTCTGGATATGATTAAAATAACCTCCTTCTTAACTAATATCCAAAAGCTATCACTAAAGCCCCATTTCTCATTTTCTGTCGTTAGCGATCTTCATGGACCACTAGTTCCATATACTCTATCGTTTACTCTTAGTTCACTATACTCTTTTAGAGAATAAGGTTTTGATCTGGCACACACGTATTTGATTTTAGCAAATGTGAAATTTAGTCTATCATTATTTCCAGACAGGCTTCAAAGGATGACCCAATTACCTTTTCTGTATATTGCTAACAAAATAAAATATCTCGTTGTTACTGATGATCAGGGCAAGGGACTTCATGCAAATGCATGTTTGTTGTCGTTACTCTGAGACCCACCTAAAGTTAATATATTTGCGAATCACAATGTTTCCAGTAAAATGGCATCAATTTGTTAGTGCATATTTTTGCATATTTTGCTTTAATTGCATGTTTTTGCATATTTTGTTATAAATGCATATTTTTCGTCATATTTTGGGATATTTTGTTATAAATTCAAATTTTTCTTCATATTTTGTAATATTTATAAAAAAAAAATTGCTCTCTTCTTAGTTTTTTGTTTAGAAAATATCTTTCTGTTCAAGGCGAATTCTTTATAAGGTGTAGTCAGTGGATCAGCTAGTTATAGTTGTTTCAGCCCTGAAGCTGTCAAACAGTCAAAAAAGTATGGGAAAATCTGCTAACTCTGACATTTTCAAGGAGCAAAAGCAACAACATGTTGGTGTTTGGTACTGAATTACCTACATTTTATTAAAATTTCACCTTGTTTCTTTTACTTTTAAAAAGTAGCACCTTTTGTAGCCATGTTTAACAAATTTTAAAAATTATACAATTTGTATAATTGTAGAAGTAACAATAAAAATTTTTTGACATTTCATTTTGTTTACGGTTTTTTTTTTACGTGAAAAAGCCTCAAATAAAAATAACGTTCGGCGAAGAAAAAAAAAGAATTAAACAGAATATTTTGGATTTACGCTGTAAGTGTGACCTAAAATCCAAAAAGTATTGATAAAACAAATTGTTTTTAAGGAAAAAAAATGCCAAAAGAAAAAATATCAAAAAATAATATTTTAAAAACGTGTGTTTTTGAGTCTTCAAAATAGATGGAAAAGTACTTTTTTGCAAAGTTTACAAAAAGGTGTTTCATTTAAAAATTTGTAGTAAATCAGCACCTTCAAAGCCAGAAACACACAGATTTATGATTTATGAAAACGTTTCGCAAACTTCAATTTCAAGAAAATCAACTTCTGAGGATAAAACTAGTAAAATTTTTTTGGAATTGTGTGATGCTCTGGTGTCTGCAAATATACCTTTATATAAGCTAATCAACCAAAATTTTAGAATTTCTTTAAACAAATATACCAACCAATCCTACGGAAACAACCCTTAGAAAAACTTATCTCGTCAAGTTGTACACTATAGAACTATGTGACGTTGTTGAAAGGATTAAGCCACATAGTTTGTGGCTGTCTATTGACGAAACAATGGACACTGAAGGACGTTTCGTGGTATACGTAATTGTTGGGATCTTGAATGCCGAAGAAGAACAGAGTAAACACAAATTTTTGTTTAATATTGTAAAGTTGGAAAAGGTGAATGAATCATGCTTCATTAGCTCGAACTTTCAAATACTAATTTTCTCTTTTAGAAGACTTAAATAAAAATAAAATGTTGCTCTACTTGACATTTTTTAAAGGTATCTTACCCAACAATGTAACATGTCACATGCTAAGCTCATGCCATACATGCAAGTTTTTAAAGTCACCTTCGCGTTTACAGCATGTATAACAAGATGGAGTATTATGCCAAAAATTTTGAAGAATTTAAGGATGTGGTAAATAATTTTAACGAAAATAATGCAGTCAGTCGCTATAAAAAGTAAACAACATTTTAAACGTACCTAATATAAAGGCTTAATTCGAATTTATTCACTTAAACAATGGGTTTCTAGTCGAGACAATAACCGAACTCCAGGCGTTTAAATCATTGAACACCTCGGTTGAACACGGTTGAAGCGTCATGCTGTCATTCAAATAAGAAAAGTAGAAGGTCAAATCGGCGAAAAATACAAGCCAAACTTTATGCAGTTTTAAAAAGTTAAAGAAATTGGTAATATTTTCAATTTAGCTTCCAGTAAAGAAAATATTGCAGAAAATGAATACATATTCTACAAAGGAGTTGACCACTTTTAATATGCACCTATTGTATCCGTTGATGTCGAACGAACATTTTTAATGCTTAAAACTGTTTAAGACCAAATAGAATGAGTTTTACATTTGATAACTTAAAAACAAAATTATTTATTTATATAAACAAAACTTTATCTTTATAAATATGGTTAAATAAATATATTTTTAATGCATATTTTTTAATTTTATTTTTGCATATTTTGCGATTTTTAGTGCATGTTTTATGCGCATATTTTGCGATTTTAAGTGCATGAACTTCCTTGCCCTGCTGATGATCGTTATCGGTTTAGAACTGAGCTTGAAACATTTGCCCTGTTCCTAACATGCCATCCTAACTAGCCATCGCTATGTTAAAAAAAATAAACAATTTCTTGTGAACACAAGAATTTGGATAGTGAAGACTGCTTTTGCCGATGTTTTGTTCTTGTTAAAACAATTGTTTACACCAAGAATGATAGAAATAAAGATTACGACATCAGGAACTGTGACGTCACACAACCTTTGTTCTCATTGGATAATAATTTGTAACTTTCAAACTGTTATGTTTATGTGTAAACTTGACAGTGGAACAATTTATTATTTTTCTATTTAAATTATTTGAAAACTGAAAATTTTTTATAAGAAGTTCCTTTTTTCTTCATAATTTTATTGTTAACTTACATAAATATATATTAGCTATGGTTAAAAATATAGACATTTAATTAAAAGGACGCAACACGTTAGCTTTTCGCACAATTTCCCGATTTGTTTTTTTGCGGCTAATTTGTTGGCATTTGCCCATTGCACACTTTATGTTTGTTCTCTTTTCTGCTCTCTTCTATTTATATTTAAATTTTATTTTTCTTAATTAAGCTACTTTTAACACACGTTTGAACACTTTTTAATATTTTATTTATTGTAATAATATTTTTTATATAAAATATTAAGCAAAATTCTTAGTTTTTTGACAATTAATATAATGTTTTTTTTAACTCTCTGAGTAAATTAATTGCAGGGCTGCCAACTAACACGTAATACATACATTTTTTGTAAGAAATTACGATTTTCACATATAAAAGAGACTTGGTAATCTTAACAAGGGAACTACTGCGTCATCAAACGGTAAAACATGCGCAAGGCGTAATCCAAGGCCTATCCAATAGGTCTGCTTACTTCTACAACAATACAACAATACACAAAACAACAGGCATTTTGTTTGTGTAAAATTCCTCGCCGTTGTCAAAATCTTACTAATACATAGGCAAAACAAAAGGAAAAATGTGTTTTGTGTGCATGTATGTGTGGCAAAAAACCAAAAAGTAAATAAAAATATACACGTATAAGGAAAATGTAAACAACTTTTGATATCGTTGAGGAAAAAACCAAATAAACATCTGGCTTCTTAAGCAGACCTATTGGATAGACCTTGGCGTAATCTTTATTTCTATCATTCTTGGTTTACACAACGGTGTCTAACAACACTGCAGTACAGTATTTATCGGATATAAGAACATCTCATATAAGAACAAAACGCTTTTAAGAACCATTTTCAAAAACACCATGTCTTTTTAGTGATTTTTCTTACAAAAAAGGTTTCATATAAGAAAAACGCTTATAAGAAAAAAACTGATTAAAGAACATTTTTCTTAAACACCAAAACCACAAAATGTATAGAAAAAGAATTTATATAAGAAACTTCCAACGGCACTCAGAATTTATGTAGTTTGCATGGACAACGCTGTTTTCTGACAGTTTTACAACAAGAACAAAGTTTTTTTTACTTTTAGTTTTAGATGAGCGAGCTGGTACTCATGAGAAGCTTTGTGTTTTTTGCCAATAAAAACAAAAGTTAAAATTTTTAAAGAAATACAAAACGGTATAAAAAGAAACGAAATTGCAAAAACATCTAAAATAGTGAAAAACTCAAAAGACATAGAAAATAATTATTTAAAAGTTAGAAATGTTAACAAAAAAAGAGACAGAAAACCAAAATTCTGCCATAGCTACTTATATAAGAAATAAGTTTTTTATATAAAATAATTGTATATAAGAAAGAAACGCTTATAAGAAACTTTTTTCGTGGATTTTTAAAGTTTCTTATATCCGATTAATACTGTATTGCCATATAAAAAAACGCCATCTTAATTGTTATTGTTTCTTATGATATGGGTTTTTTTGCCACACGTTTTCTCCATATCAAAGAACATACACAATTGTGCGACGCTAATTCTGCGAACGTTTTGTGCTTGAGCAATGGAAGGTCTGAACGGCGTGTAATAGCCACTTCATACTTGTCAACATCTAACTTCTACCATAAAATTGCGAGATGTTAACATCGTTTCATAAGAAATAAATAGACCTATTAATCAACATGTTTCAACATCTTTACAAGATGTTCCTATCCCATGATATTCCATTCTACATCTTGCGATTATTTTAGTGTCATCACTAGAAAAGTGGCAATAAGTTCTATTATTAATGTGGCATAACTGACAAAATGACATTTGTTTGTTTTTTGGCTTTTTTTTTTTTTAATAAACGTTCTTGTTTTCTTGTAAACTTTTGGCACGTTTTTAGAAAAAAAGTTCAAAAAAAAGAAGTTTTTTTCTGAAATGGTGAATTTTTTTGATTGAAAGTAGATGTTGGAAGTTTGAATGCATGTTTCACATTTTCAAAATCTTCCATGCGTTACTCCGAAATGAATGCAAGTGTGAAAAGGCTATCATTTTCCTACTTTCCGCCCTTTTGCCAGACTTAAGTCAAAATTGCTTCAAAAATATTGTTTATTAGACCTGTTGAACATAAATTACTTTTTACAATATTTTTTTTTTTTTTTACTGGGAACTCTTTATTATGAATATTTGTTTGCTATTGTATTCTGTTTATTGTTGTTTTGCACACCATTTATACGCAGACGGACGGACATATAATGTACTAATTGTTATGTGTGTAAAATTAATTTGTTTCTGTGTCGTCATATTTTCGCATGAGCTGTCAGTATCAACAAAATGTTGCAGCACAGGCAAACATTTCTGCCCACTCTTATTTCTGTTTCCTTTAATGTACTACAATTATGGTTGTAACTATGTTGCACAGTGGGGATATTAAACGAAAAAGAAATTAAACCAGAAGTTTTGATGAGATATGAGGTATAGTCGAGTTAAAGTGTCTACTATACAGAGTGTCTGGTAGCAGATTTATATTTTCAAACTTAAATCAAAAACGTAATAATTGACACAAAGTTTTATTAAGAACATTGAACGATAGAATGGAAAAGCGGATTTTTTTAAAGAGTATGTCATCCAGATGTCTTCCGTCGAGTTGAACACACTGTTCAAAATTGAGCCTTGTTTTTCGAGAATTTGAAAATGCCCTAATTATTTCATGCGTGTATAAGGCACATTAAACAGTTACCCTGGGGCAATGCAATGGTTTTTGATGTTTCAATCGAGGATTGCGGATTTTTAAAGAGTCTAGTAACGTAAGGCGACCAGATTTTTAAAATAAAAATAGAGGACATAAAGAAAAAAAATGTATTTCACTTCAAGAGTTTTTACATATTTTACAGACAAATTTACATTCACATTTTTATATATGTAAAGTAAATTAAAAAAAAAAATTAGCAGATATAAAAATTTACATTTACTTATAAATAAGTGAATAATTTAAAAAAATAACGAAACTTAAAAATTCATTGCACTAGTTTATTCAAAATTTCATACTGCAAGTGTATGAGATTTCAGTAGAAGTATAAACAGAACAAGCATGTCACATTTTCCATACGATTTGACAGCAAAAACCGGTGAACGCCGTGAAATAAAATTTATTTTAATTTATAACAAGTTAGAGTGCTTTATTCGGCTGTGCCGAATCTTTGATACCCTCCACCGAAAGTTCGAATATTTCAGGAGTGATATCTATGTGAAGTCTATTTATTATTAATTTATCTTTATAAAAACAGACATCAGCATTAAAATTGGTTGCGGTTTAGACCTATATTAAATTATTGACCGACAATTTAAGCCAGTTTAAGCCGAACTTAAAGGATTTTCAGGAGGGGGATTAATATTACAGCCATGGTAAGTTATGAACCAATCATCCCAAAATTCCGCAGAGTGATTTCTGGTATTAAAAACATAACTTTCGATAAATTTCAATTCAGTGGTGAAATTAGTTTAAGCGTTTACAGTGAATTTCAGAAGGCTGCTAAATCTGGGATCTAAGGTAAATTATGGACCGTATATCACAAAATTGCATGACGATTTTTCTGGCCATATGAAACGAAGTTGGAAGAAATTTTCCACAATAAATATTTCAGATACGGTTTTAGGCGTATTTAATACATTTACCAGAGTGGGTTTTATATGGGGCCTATATTAAATTATGGACCGATCATCACGAAATTTATTAGTGCTGTTTCTAGTCCTATAAAGATGTGAAGCATTTAATTTTATTCTGATACCATTATAAATTACGGTTTGAGGCATACTAAACTGTTTTCCGGAAGTAGGGTTTATTTCGGGCCCAGAGTAAATTAAAGACCGATCTTCACGAAATTTTACAGTGTCATTTCTAGTCTCATAAAACTGTGACGTGCCAAATTTTGTTATGATCGCATTATTACCATTTAATTACGGTTTAAGGCGTAATAAACTGTTTTCCGGGAGTAGGGTTTATATGGGGCCCAAGGTAAATTATGAACTGATCTTCACAATATTTTACAGTGTGAATTCCAGTCAAATAAAACAAATTTTTTAAAAATCTTATATCATTCTGTGCATTGTTCCACCATTTATGTTAGTTTTTGTGACAAAATTATCAATTTTTTAAGGTGGTGGTTCCACATTTTGATTAATAGCTCTGGTCCTACTGAACCGATTTTGCTAGATTTCAATCCCAAACTGCTTAGGATATTAACAAACAATTTGGCACCAAGGTTGTTTATTTCTTTTGACAAATATTGACGATGCTTTTAAAAATATAGATGACAAAGATGGCAGATTATGAAAAAAGATGGCAAGAGAGGACACATATTTTATAGATGACAGCGAGTTTAAATAGGTGATTGTCAAAACAAAAATTTGCCACCAGACACCCTGTTTTTGTAAATAGTGTGGTCCGCCTCCATTAGGCTCTAAAGTAGGCAACCTCGTTCGATTTTAAGAATGGTAGATATTAACCGTAGAACGCATAACCAAAAGAAATACCACGGAAAAACATAACAGTGGTGCATTTCAACCCCTTTATAAATTTAAATTATTTTCAGCTTAACAGCAAAAAATATTTGATTTAAGCCCCGTAAAATAAAAATATAAACAAATTAGATAAATAATTTTTTATATTTGATAAAATTTTTAATTGTTTATTAATAACAAAAAATGATGCCATAACTATAAATCAACAAACAATACCTATGCAAACATATAAACGGAGAACATTTGTCCCTTATTGTAATTTTTACCTTCACAAAAAAATGTTTATTTTAGAATCTTTAAATTAAAAATTAAGAAAAATTAATAAAATAATTTTATAAAAAAACTATTGGGTACACGGGTACCCCTGTTATGTGTTTGCGCTATCAGGTGTCATCTTTGGAAGCTTAAGGCCCAACCATAATTCGCTTAAGTTGGCTTAAGCAAATGTGCTAATATATGTAAATCATATGAGGCAAACCATAATGAACTAGTTTTATGAAACTGTCATTTACTTAAGCGAAGTGCGAAATTGGTCGCACATTCCGTACCGAATCAACACTAAATATCGCTTCTAAGTGTTCGCCTGGGTAGATTTTTGATAAAAACACAAACGATAATAGTTTTGCCATCAACACAAAAATAATACTGTTCGGTTTTTTTTTACCACAAATTTCATTTTATTCGGTTTAGATTATTAATGTTCGTTCGTTTCTGTTGTGCGTAGCGCTCTTTTCGCTGGTTAAAAACCAAACATTTCTTGCAAAAACAAAATACGCATACAAAAAAAAAGCCAGCAAACTAAAATTACACAAACAAAACATATACACACACAAGCTGTTCGTGCTGCGGTCGTTGCTTAAACTTTTTGTTTTTTCATTTCTTTTTCAATGTAAAACAAGTAAGAAAGTATAGTCGGTCAAGCCCGACCATATGATACCCTACACCACTATATTTAAAAACACATCATGCTAATGTGTCCATATAAATATAGATTTATCTATGCTTATAAACTTCATGAAAATCAGTTTGAAAGTTTGTGAGAGGCAGAAATTGTCCCCTACCTCCCGTTGTGGTCCTATTTTTGAAAAACTGTATAGCTTATGTGTCCATATATATATGGATCTATCCATGTTTTAAATTTCATTAAAATCGGTTTGAGAGGCAGAAATTGCCCCTATCCCCCTCGTGGTCCTATTTTTTAAAAAATGCATACATTTTGTGTCCATATAGATATGGTTCTATCTATGTTTTAAATTTCATTGAAATCGGTTTGATAGTTTCTGAGAGGAAGAAATTTCCCCCTATCTTTCCTCATGGTCCTACGATTCGGCCCATTTTTAATAGGTTTGGTCCTTGTACCAATAAGAACCTATGACCCAAATTTCATCAAATTATCTCCAAAATTGCGCATTAGTTTGCGCACAAGGTTACATGGACAGCCAGCCAGCCAGCCGGACGGACATCGTTAGTTCGACTCAGAAAGTGATTCTAAGACGATCGGTATACTTTAAGGTGGGCTTAGGACCAATATTTTAAGGCGTTACATACATCAGCACTAATGCATAATACCCTCTCCACTATGTGGTGTGGGTATAAATAGAACATTAAAACAATGTTTGTCTACAGTGTCACTACAATTGTTCTGTTTGTTAACGAAGAACAGAACAACTTATAATGTTTGGCTCTTTCTTGAAAATAGTTACGAACGGTATTAAGGGTTGTGTTCGTCTACACAAACACTATAAAAATAAATATCGTTCCTGGGTGTGTGAGCCCAACGCTAAATAATGTTCTGTTTATTTTCGAACACTGGTTTAAATACAATTGAGAAACTATTTGTTAATTTTTGACATCAGGTTAAGCAAGGCTATGCAAATTATGGTTGGGCCTTTATAGTTATGGAACCGCTCAACCGAATTTCATAAATGAATTTCCTAGATCCGAAATTTTCCATATGACGTTTTATGGTTAAATCTGCAAGTAGATATCTATACAAAAGTTTTGAATTTGGAATCAATATGTATAAAAGAAGCAGACATAAAGGAGCTGCATGGTAAGAATTACGTGCTATTAAAAAAAAATGTACAATTCATAGAGGATTGAACGATTTTGATACAATTTCACATAGGAAGCTCCAATGCAGGGTGTCAAGTCCGATTTAAAAGAACGTACTAAATATAACATCTCATATTCACGACCTTTAAAAGTCTATTTTTAAATGAGGACTCAATAAATTTAATAAGGGCAGACTTATGAGACTCCAAATTACGTATTGTCGCTCGATTTAAACAATTTTACAGTAAATGAATTTTTAGTCGAAATAGCCCACTGTATGTTGTTATAAAATTGTCTTGAATACAAGTTCGTGTATTATGTGTATTTTTTTAAAAACAATTATAATTTTTCCTCCATTATCATGTATGTAAGTAAGTAGCATTTTCTCTTTTCCCTTCTTTTGCTCCCTTAATTTCATTTAGGTGTACGAATCGTCAGTTTTATTACATAAACATTTATGTCGATGATGATTTTGCTGGCAAGAAATGGCTCTTGTTTTGTAGCTTATGGGGTGTTATGTTGTGTTAAATTATGCAACAATTGCTTTTATAAGTGTTTTTTTTTAGAAATTGCACTTTTTAAGTTGTTGATTGAATTAGTTTATTGAAAAGACTTCTTAATATTATCAAGGCGATTTTTTGTACTCCAAGTACGAATTTTTCCTTTGTTCTTAGTCTTGTTAATGGCGAGCAGATTGATTTGTGAAAGTGAATGAAAGGAATATTCAGCCGTAGTCATTATAAGAAATTAATTGTGTTAAATGACAATTGACCTCCATTGTTGAGTAGAAAATTAAAGCTATTACATTCTACATCACATTAAGGTTTGGGTTAGTTTTGGACTACTCCTAGTCCCTTGTGGGCTACATTTTACACGCGTGTTTGGACTAGTCCTATTATTTGCAGGGTATTCCAGAAAAAAATTACATACATATATGTATGTTTGTGACCGAATATTATAACCCAGCGGTAAATATTGAAAGGACCGCAAGTGGCAGGCCTTTTTGAAGGCCTCTATACTCCTTTCTAAAAGATTCGCTTCTCATGATATCCTGCCTTCAGAAGTATGCCTTCTAGAAGGTATAAACTTCTTTTTAAAAGACCTTCTGAAATATTCAGTACACATTCGCTACTGCCTTCTTTAAGAAGGGAGAAAGGAATGTGTTCAGTTTTATTTACTTTTTATTTTTAGTGACCTTCCTTACTCCCTTCTTTGGGAAGGGATCGAAGTTGTTTTTAAAGGAAGTGTGGAAGGCCTTGCGCCCAATGACAACCTGTGTAAAAAATAAATAAGTATGGAATGCGGCGAGAAGGGCTTCTGACTGCTAAATAAGGCCTTCTATTAGGCCTCTTTACTCCTTCTAGTTACCGCTGGGAAGCCTAATGTAAAACAGCAATTTTCGCCGCTTAATACCAAGAATTGAAAAATATATTTATATACAAACCAATTGTTTGTTTACTAACTTTGTCGATTCATGTGAATCTTTTTTAATACTCTTCCAAGACCGCACAAAGTATATATTGAGTTATTCTAAACCGATTTGGCCATGTCCGTCTTTCTGCACGCCTGTTGAGATCACGCTCACTTTCGTACAACACTAAGCCGATTTTACTTGATTTCAATCCCAAACTGCTTTGGAGAACTAGAAACTAGAAACAATTTAACATCAAAATTGCGTTTTTCTTTTGACGGGCAGACAGATATGGCTAAATCGACTTAAAATTACCCAAAAAAACTAAACTCAAAAATATATACACAAAATCAAAAAACATCTGATTCGGTACGGTATATGCAATCAATTTCGAACTTTGCTTAATTGAGAGTTTCATAAAACTTAAAGAAAAATTTCCTCAAGTTCAATATGGTTTGACACATATAATTTAAATGTATTCGCACTGTTTTACTAAGGCCCGTTTTCACAACTTACCGATAGCTAAAAGTAGACTTTAACCGGCCTTATAAAAAGTGTTCAATTATTAAAACTTTACTTTAACCTAAAGTGAGCAATAAAGTAAATTAATGTTGAAGTAATGGAACACTTTTTATACGGCCGATAAGATCCTACTTTTAGCTTTCGGTAAGTTGTGAAAACGGGCCTAAGAGACCTAAAAGAATTAGCCAAATCACAACGTGTTCTATTGTGTCATATTTGTTGTATATATGTACATATTTGCTATAATTTAATAAACGTCAAATTTAATAGAACAGTTTGTGAGTTTCATGAATATTATTAACAGCATAACGAGCACTAACCGCGAAAATAACGTAACATAAGGTACGATTACGATTTTTAAGCAAGAACAATGTTATCGTAAGTGACAAATTTCATACAAAATTTATATGAAATAAAATAAGAAAACTCTCTCCTGTAAAATTTTATTTTTTTTTGTCATTAGCCAAGGAAAAGTTGTACCAAATTTTTTGTTTTTGTACGAAAGTTTTGGTTTCGACTGCAGTTTTTTAAACCCTGGTTTTTTGTCTCTCATGTAAAATGTGCTAAAAGGGAATTAACAATAAGCCGACGATATGTCTGTAAGAAAAAATTCATTATATCAGCCGCCGTATTCCGTAATTCGCCTAGCTAAAGCTAAATCTCTATCGCTAAAATGCTTTAAAGAATACAAAATTTAAAAATTTTAGTAATGACAATAAAAGCTTAAATTGCGGTGAATGAAATTGTTATGGCATTGCCAAATTTAGCAATGCACGTTACAGTACTGCATTCGTCGCCAAAAATCGCTAAATCAACTTTAAAGATTTTTAGCGATAGAGATTTTGCTTTAGCGAATTATATAATACGGCCACAGTATAAACCTTTATTAAGGCCGTTATACACTATTTTACGAAAATGCTTCCCTGATCTAATTATTGTTTGAAAATTTTCAAAAAAACAATAACTTTACATGACAGGATTGCATTTTCTTCAAAATACGTAAGACTTGTGCGATAGTGTGAACCGGCACTAAAGCAGCTATAAGAAATATTAGTCTTATAACAAATAATTACATAAAAGAAAAAACACTTATAAGAAAAGTTTTGGCGAAATTTTATAATTTTCTTGTAACCATTTTGTACTGCACTAAAACAAATGTCAGTGGAAAGTTAAAATTTATATTTTTGTGGGCAGGGTATAATATTACCAAAGCTGTCTTATACTTATATGGCCATTTAATAAAATTTAAAAGGCCTCTTAATAATGGCATTTAGAACTTTGAATATTTAGTCTTTTCTAAAGAACAATCCGGAAGCGGAACTTTACTAACTCATGAACCTTTGCTTGAAAATCTTGGAATTTATGTTAACAAGGCACCTTTTAAAGCTAATTGTTTATTATCTTCTCAAAATCTAAGATAAATTAAGTTATTTTACAATTAAATCTTTAAAGACTAAAAAAACAAAGATTCATAAAATTTAAAATAGAAAATTGAGGTTATGGAAGTTACAAAATTTTATTTTGTCTAGCATAAACTAAAACTAAAGGCCCAACCACAATGTGCTTAAGTTGGTTTAAGCGAATGAGCGAATACATGTAAATTATATAAGGCAAACCATATTGAACTTAAGGAAACTTTTTGCTAAGTTTAATGAAGCTGTCATTTGCTTAAGCAAGGTGCGAATCTAATCGTACATTCCGTACGGAATCAAATGTTTTTTTATTTTGTTTTTATTTTCTTAACTACAATTGAGAGACTTTTTGTTAATTTTTGACAGTAGGTTAAGCAAGACTATGCATATTATGGTTGAGCCTTAAGGCACACAAATGGCATGCAATGAATTAAAATATGTATAAAAAAAAACATAAACATGTAAAATATAAAATTAAAACTAGTTAAGTAGGCATTCTAGTGGAAAAGTAAGTAAAACTGAAGAAAGCATTAAATAAAAACACCAGAAGAAACAAAAGTAATTAGCAATGGGAAAAAGCAGCAAAATGAAGACATTAAAAAAAGGGAACTAAATAAGTTTTGTTTATATTCTTTTCTTGTAAAGATTCACCTAAATGATAGTAAAATGAAGACAAAAGCCAACAACAAAAAAAAAACTATTAATATTAAAACCAAACAAAAAAGAAATACAAATAAAGAGAAAGTTTTCCTAAAGTAAATAAATCTTTTGTTATTCTAGGTAACCCAGAATCTGTTAATCTAAATCAGCTAACAGCCCAACAACAACTTCAACAGCAGCAACAACAGGCTGATAGTTTTACTTCTTACGTCAATGATCGCCAACAAAATAATGCGGTTTATGGATTGGGCTCTTCTACCTTGGAACAAAGTGGCCTTTATACGCCACATATAAGTCAGGATTCACCAAATAATGTTTATTCCGTACAACAACAACAGCAACAACATATTTTATTACCACTTCCTCCTCCACCGCCACCAGCTCCTCTAAATTCCAACTGGCAGCAACAGGCAATTTTAAATCAACAAAAACAGCAGCAACAACTTACAGCGCAATCATTGACGCCTCAACAACAACAACAACAACAAACACTGCCTGATATTCCATCCTCTTATATGGGAGAAACTGAAGCCATTCAATCACCACAACAGCAGCAACAACAATCGCAATTAACAAATACGGTAGTTCAGCAGCAGCAACAGCAACAACAACCTGCCCAAAATTTGGTGCCTTCTTTAAAACAACAACCACAACAGCAATTAGCTTCACAATCGCAAGTTCAAAACGTAAACGGAGCAGCAACTGGTGAACAAAAACCAGAGGATTCAGATGAATATGAAGATTCCGAAGAGAAATCCACAGAGCCACCCAAAAAGGTTTTTAAGAAAAAGTTAATTATGTACAAATAGAGAAAATTTAATTGGTTTTTGTCGAATTTTCAATTTTGAAATTGAATTGTTTTTTTTTTTGTACACAGAAAAAATTCTCCAAATATTTAAACCAATTAAAGCGTTAATCCAAAATAAAATCAGTTTTTATTCAAAATTTAATCAAGTAAATTAAATGTTTAACTGATACTATTAAATTGTTTGCTGGTGCAATTTTAATTAATTATTCAATTATTATCACAAATTTTTATTTTTTTTTTTTCTGTGTACTGAAATTACAACATACTTTCTGTTCCAAAATTTTCGATTATTTTTCTAAAATTTCCATGTGTACATATACGGAAATTTCATCTGCCATGTTCTGGAAATCGAGCTCGAGTGAAATTAAAAGCGAACAAATTTTAAAACCGATCCGGTTTTGAATCTTTACCAGGGGGTCTACTCTCTATTACGATGCGAAAGCTAAATGCCAACTTGGTACTCTCTATCACTTTCTGAAAATGAAGCGATAGTGGCAATAAAAATTAAAGATGGCGCGGATTTACAGTAATGAAATGCCAAAGCGTGTAAAAATATTTGAAATTGGAAAATTTAAATAAAATAAAGTGATGATTTACGAAAAGAAAAAAAATTTAAAGATGCGAAAGACACATGCGCAAACGTATTGAGGAATACCAATCGCTAGATTTGCTACAATTTTCCTTCGCATCGCAATAGAGAGTAGCCCCCCAGAACTACTCTTAAAACCAGGAAAAACTGCAGTCATTTTATTAATAATAGAACTAAAAATATCAATCGATTTCAAGAACATGGCTGTGTATTTCAGAAACTTTAACATATTTTCTTTCTGAGGCTCAGAAATTCGAAACTTTTGCAAAAAATTTCCTTTGAATTACACACGTTTACAAATTACGATCAAATGTATCATAGGGAAGAAATTAAAGTTGTTTCTGAACCGAACGCAACGAAGTTTCTGGTTTAAAAAAAAGATACAGAACGCAATTAAATATTATCATCTTTTTGTTGAGTTGAATAAGTACAATATTATTTTTGTGTTCGAAGATCACAAACAGTTAAATGTTATTTTTTTAATGACTTACTACACAAACACTATCAGCGTTTGTGTTTTCCACTAATCTACCGAACCGAACACTTATGGCGTTTTCTTTTCTAAAAAAATTGTTGCATAAGTGTAACATGAGGCTTGGCAACATTTTTTAAATGCTCCCCTAATTTTTAAGAAGTGTTTCATATTTCACGTTTACAAAAGAGCACAAATTTCGGCATTAAGCAATAAAGTACAGTTAGCGCAAAGTAAATTCAATAACAGGTGGTGGCAAGACTACAACAATCCAAAGCCAACAGAACCCTGCAGATAACGAGACTAGTCCATACATGCATGTAAAGAGTAGTCCGTAAAAGAGTAGGAGTACTTCAAAACTACTCCAAATATATGGGTAAAAGGTGGTCCATTTAACATTACGATGTCCTAGGAGGGGACCATATAACCCACCGAAGTAGTCCCTAAACTACTCTATGGAGTACTAAAATGGGTTAGTTTTAAAAGTACTCCATGTAACTACAGTATGGAGTACACTTAAGGGGCAGTTTAAGCTTTTTTTTAATTTTTTACTAATCGCCTTTTATGGTGTGTACTGAAGTCTATTATTGCTATTACTTAATATATTTACTTGGTATTTTTAATTGTTTTACCTTTTTTCCACAAACTTTCACTTTTTAATAAACAATTAATAATGGACACCATCAGGGCTACCAATGTGTAATACTGTAAACTATAGAAAAGTATACATCATGCAGTTGTTGGCAGCACTGCATGTTAATTTCTTATAACATGGTCCATACTACAGTACATTGGACCATGTTGTAAGTAGTCCATTTAAGCCACAATGGACCACGTAATTCAATATTATCTGTAGGGAAACAACAGATGTTTTTTGTATTGCATTGTTAGTGTTTACGGCTCGAAACTTGCCACCACCATGTACTGAATTCGCTTTGATCTAGTGCTGCACTCATGCCCCTTAAATTAAAATGAGTGTTGAACATGTAGCATTTTTTTAATTTTAAAGGGAACATCAAGGCGAATTAACTCCAGGTAAGCTCAACTCGTCAGCCGTTCATCAGCTGTATCCTCGGCGAATTAAAAAAATGGTGAAACGTCAAAATATTGTTTTGTTTCTATACTGAAATTTGACAAGTCAGAAAATTGCAAAAACAAAATACATGGAGTTAATTCGCCTTGTTTTGTAAATGTAGAGTTGCACTTACCTGTTATAAATTCGCCTTGGGGAACATCATCAGAAAAGAACGCTTTACACTTTAAAAATAACACATGTTTTTCAGAAAAGAACATACACAAATGTAAAAGGCAGAATAAATGCAGAATTTTACTCAGAAAAGAAAACGCCATTAGGAACGATATTTAATGTTTATTTTCGAACACTGTAACAAAATTCCCTTTAAAATTTTTGCAATTTTCTATTAAAAAGCAAATTTTAAAAAAGGCTTAATAGGAAATAGAAAATCTTCGCAAATATTTCTCAATAAAACAGCAAATTTTTCTATAAAATAAATTATTTTTGCAAACATGTCTTAAAAAGAACAAATTTTCGCAAATTTTTAAAATATTTTCCTATTAAATAAGGAAATTTTGTAAAGTTTTGTATAAAATAAGAAAGCTACGCAAACATTTTCTAAAAAAATCAAAAATTTTATTCAAAAACTGTTTTTTGTATAGAAATTTTCCCTAAAAATTGCTTTAAATATTTACGGCCAAATTCACCAAGTTCAGTTAAAACTAACTTTTACTTTAACTTTCAGTTAACAATGTGTTTTGGCAGCTATAACTGATAGTTAATTATAACTAAACTTGGTGAAATTGGGGGTTTATAATATAAATCAAATAACCATTTGTTGTTCAATAATTTCAGCACAAACACAAAAAAGGCAAATCCAAATCAAAAGATTCTCAAAAAAAAGGTGAACTTGACGAAGCGAAATTTCACTCAAACTCCCTTAAAAGTATAAAATCCGCCATCTCTCCGGTGCATGAGCAATACGAAATCATTCATCAAAATATGGCTCTAGAATTTCGAGACCACGATGGACAGTCTGAAAGACCGGGAGGTGCGGTTTTATCTTTAACTCTCGGACTTTTAATAACCGCAGCTTTGGCAATTTTAATAGGTTGTCGCATGAAAACCGTTGGCCGAAGGGCTCGGCGTATGGGCGGTAAGACCCCTTATTCCCATGAAGCCGATTTTCTGGTAAATGGCATGTATTTGTAAAAATCAAAAATTCGATAAAAAAAAAATTCTTTTTATATTGGCTTCAAATTAAAAAAAATCAATAATTACTAAATAAACAAAACATATAATAATTAAATTAATTAAAAAAAAAAAAACAATAGCGGTTTTCACCCTTGATAGTGAAGTCCCTTGTAGAACTTGTGAATCTTATTAATTTAGTTAAAGTACTAAGATTTACAACACTGCAACAACAAAATGTATTGGACTAAAATTTACTAGGCTGTGGTTGAAAAATCCAACAAAAAGCTGTAGTAAGGACGTTTGTTAAATAATCCAGGAATAAAACAGTTGAAGAAACTATATCTGTCTCTCTCCCTCACTCAGCAACTTCATTAATTTACAATACTAACGAAAAAGACACTCACGCTTTGTAGTATAAAATCGTATTAATTAAACAGAGTTGTACACTTAATACAAAGGGTGAAAACCGCTATTTACAAATAAATAACAACAACAAAATAACCAGAAAACTTGTATTCTAAACTAATTTTAATCATTGAAAAGTATGTTTTTTTGATGTTCTTTTCTTTAAATAATTCAATTAAAACAAAAAAAAAAAAAAACTCTTTTTAAAATTGTAGCAACACTTAGAGAAGGGGATTTCATAAAATACCCAAAAGAAATTCAATTAACTCTTAGAATTTTCTAGTCGTGACGATAATTTACTGTGTAATCACTTAACTAGTCAATAATTTTAAGTATATTTTTTGTAAATTTAAATGAAAATAAATATATATATATACATTTAAAGATTTGTGTTAAAAATGGCGGTTTTATTTCTTTAATTTTAGTTTATTTCAATTTTTATTTTTTTAACCAAATTATAATTTGCATATAATTTTTTTTATTTATTTACAGAATTCTTGTTTTCTTGAAGGAGAGAAAGAGAAAGAAACAATAGTAATGGTAAGTTTTTAACGCTTTTATTCTGAATTTCGATTCAGATCGAAATTTTCTCCACTTGGCAACTTTGGTATTCTGCAAATCTTGTCTTTTTCTTTCGATTCAGTTTTTTGTTGGAATATCTTTTTTCGATTCATGCGTAACTGAATGCGAGAACGTAATGGAAATGCAAAACAAGGGTGAATGTTATAAACTGGTACTAATCTAGATAGCATGCCCATAAATATGAAAAAAATCCCTTGAACAGACATTTCGTATGTTTTTCTCCGATTTTGCTTGCTATTATTTACAAATAAGTTTGTCTCTTTTGCACGCCTGAGAGATTCGAATGTATTTTTAAGTGTTTTGGAAACTCTAGGATTTTTGTTTTGTTTCTGCATCAGAAATAATGAATCCCCGTGTTCTAAATATCGATTTCTAGTGAAATTGTTATAGCTTTTGCCCGCGGCTTAATTCGCGCGGGAAATCCTCCTAAGGAAGTACTTAACGGCTGAAACTATTTTTGATTTTTTTGATTGATTTGCCTACTTTCATATTTTATAAGTTTTACGGCCAATTTTACCAAGTTCAGCTAAAATTAACTGCCAGTTACAACTGTCAAACCATATTGTTAACTGGAAGTTAAAGTAAAAGCTAGTTTTAACTAAACTTTTATACAATTTAATTTGTTTCTTGAATCTACATATTTTGTACTTCTTAATACACCACGTTAGATGTTCTGCGTTTAGGTGCTTATACTAACAGCTTGCTAGATTAGGGTTGCCATACGTACTGTTTTTAGCAGTACATGTACTGATTTTTGTCAATTGTACTGTTTTATGCACAACACCCAAAACAGTACGCAAATGTACTGTTTTTTACACTTTGTACTGTTTTTATACTGATTTTTTCGTTTAGTCTTCAAAAAACAATGGTATTAAAAAAACCGAGTTTAAGTAATACACATTTGGGTATATAACGGTATGCTATCAAGCTATATTGTCATAATATTTAAGAAATTGTTGCTGTGTTGCAAAAAAAAAGTTGTTAAATAATTAGAATTTTTTAACTACGTCTATTGTTTTGTCAAAAAATACACAGATTAAATTAGGGGTTGCTCAAATCATTCATATTTTTTCGTGGTATTATTTTAAGACATATGATAACCTTTAAATCCCTCATTAGTATTTCCCTTTATCAGGATATTAACAGTGCATAAATTTAACACACCTGAAAAAAATTCTTTTATTTATTTAGTATTTTAGTATTTTTAGTATTTTATTTAATTGTTTTCCAATACAACAAGATTTATAATGGAATTAATTTTATATTGATAAAATATTTTCAGATTTTGTTAAAAAAAAAAATAAACCAATAAACCCAACATTTTTTTTTGAGCTTATGGATTAACCCTTAAATGCATACTGTTGCCAATTGGCTACATACCAGTAGTGCGATTCACTAACTTTTATAACGATAATCGAATCGTTAAAATAAGTATAACGAAAATTTATCGAATATGCTATTCTGTAAAATTTTAAACGATATTCGCTGTCGTTTAAAGTCAGCTGTTACTTTAAGCAATTTTTTTGTCGTTATCTTAGCGACAATAATTTAGTTTGTGTTTATTTTATCGATAAAATGTTTTTATGTTTAAAATAGCTTACATACATACAAAGATATGTTCATATGTATATGTATGAACAAAAACAAAATAATAAATTTAAAATTTGCAATAAGAAAGCAAATTAAGAACAAAAATAAAATTCTAAATGTAAAATTCACAAAAAAAAAAAATATAAAACCACAAATTAACCCTTCGTCTTACTTATGAGTCTGGCCAGACCTTTTTCAGTGCATTTTAAATGAAAAAATATGTGTAACAAGGGGGGTTAAGAACAATTTCATATGTTTTTATTTTATTCTCTTTTGTGCTTTTCGTTTTTTTTTAACATTTTGTAGACAGAGATGTTACAAAAAAAAACAGCTGTGTACTATCGTTAAAAAAAATTACAGAATCACACTATCGTTACTGCAAGCGAATATAAATGTCGACAAATATTACGATTGTCGGATCGTTAAAAGTTAGTGAATCGCACCACAGTTCAAGCTAATTTTCTTAATGTTCCAATGTGAGTGCATTTATAAAAGTTCGTTTCTAAGCACACACAAGCAGTATGAATGAAAATAAATCGTTACTTTGTTTTTAGTTGCTTTGATTTGTATTTATTTGGCATTTCATTGAGCTGGCTGATAAAGATCAGTTTCTTAGTTAAAATCAAATTTTGTATTTTTTTGTTTTCTAAGGACCGTGTATTATCACATCGGAAAAAAATAAATTTGCAACTGTTGACAGGTTAGCTATGGCCTGGTCATGTTTAATTTAACAATATTACTGAATAAATGCAATATTTTCGAAAAAAAATGTATGTTGCCAAATGTCTACAACATGCGTTTGTGACATAAATATTACTTGACGGTTACAATTGGATTTGGGTAGACTGTGGTTAGACTGTGCCTTTAAATTTCCCGTTAAACGAACCACATAATTTATTTCGACAATTATTATACGTCAATTCCATTAAAGTATTACCTATGGACTCAGGAAATATACTTGTTGGGCACAATTCACATAAATCGGATTGGAAAGAACTGCAAATTACCTGCCGCAAAAAATTTATGAAACGGTCTGTTGCACGGGGTTTCTATGAGAAATTTGTTACGAATTATTAAAGTATAGCTATCTCTGTGACATGCTGAAAGGAGAATAAGCTTGTTACGTAAGCTTCAAATGACGTAGGCGCGGAACCGGTTGAAGATGCCAATAGATATGAAAAATCGCAAAAAACACAAACTTTAATAGCTTGTCCAAAAACGGTGGAAAATTATAACGCCCATATGGGAGGAGTTGACCTTATGATAGCTTTTTAGGCAGGTATTAAATAGCATGAAAAGTCGTAAGTGGTACTTAAGATTAATTTACCATATGACGTAATAATTTCATGAATACTCTAAAAAGCAAACCACCCAAACATTAAATTGCCAGATTCTAAATCAGATCTGGCGGAAACATTGTGCTCCTATAAATCATACCCTAGAGGGAAGCGAACTGACGCCAAAGTAGTCCCGTGATAGGTCTGTGGTGGTAGGGAGCGGTTCGAGTTCTAACACTTCATATGAATAAGACCTATCACTTTTACATGGGGTTGCCATTGACGGGGGTCAATTGACACCATTTAACCAGTCACAAATCTATTCTCAATGGACGTGTTTAGTGACAGTTACTAAAATGTAGTATTATTTCATTACGATGTAGTATTATTTGAATAAAACAAGTCCTATAATTAAATTCAAGAGCCACATTTTAGAAAGTCCCAAAAAAATTTATCACACCACCGGTGAAGAATGTACTGTAATTCATTACTTTTTCTACATTTTTGTTCTTCATAAACCAGTTACATGATTGGTTCTCCTTTCACTGGTCATGAGTTCTTTCTTTTTGTACCAGTTCTATTTTCACAACTCCCAGGACCAGTCCGTTGGACCAATTGACACAATTTCCCGCAGGGTATGAAAACAAACGAGGAAGACCTTCAACCAGAGAGGCAGATGGTGGTAAAGGCCCCGAGGACCTCCAAAACCTATACCGACACCAGATATACGAACCGATGGTATATGACATACTGAAAAGAGATGTTCCACTAAAAACAGGTGCAAACTTCCAGAGTGCAATGGATTTTCACGGACTGAGTGTACTAAATGTATAGTTGCTTTGTGCCAGATCAAAAATGGCATTTGTTTTGTATTGTTTCATAAATAGAAACAAATTTCTGAACACCTGTATGTTATATAAATATATATGTGACTATTGTTCATGTCTTAAAAATTCAAGTACCAAACGCATATTGTTGCCAAAAGTCTACATACCGTTTTTATCGAAAATAACACTCAAAACTAATTTCTAAAATTTTTTTATTATTTTTTACGAAATTTACGCCTAAGTTTCTATTAAAAAACATTTTTTTCAATCCAAAAGAAAAAATCATGCATTTAAGGGTTAAAGGCCAATTTCAATAAGTTCAGTTATACTTAACTATAACTATAAATGTGAATATTACAAAATACAGTTATAGCTATATATGTAGCTGAAATTGGCCGTAGTTAAATAAAAATTTGTTTGATATCGGAAAATTAATTGAACATTTTTCATTTTTCGAATTTATTCTATGAGTTTAATTTCAGTTATGTATTTTATAAAGCTTTTTTGTAATAGTTCTATTCCTCCAATTTTTCAGAAATGACTTTAAACACTACCAGACTATTATATTGTATTTTCTTTTTACATTTTACCTTAGCCTTCCTTTGGACAGCAATGAGGTATATTGTATGTACAGAAAAATTTACAATTATTAGACACCAGCAGAATGTTATGCATTTTCTGGCCCGCTACGGCCTTCGTCAGCATTCTTTGTGTCACACGGGAAGGAAATAATTCCCAGTTTCTATTTGTTAAAATTAATTGAAAAAAGACACAAATATTTTCTGAAATTTATACGATAGTTCCACACTATGTGTGTGGTGAAAATTTCTTTAAATACAAACATGCTTTATGAAAATTCTACTAACTCAATCAATGAGTAGCTTTTTTTAAGTTAAATATAAACTTAAGGCTCAGTTAGTCTTTACTTTCTGTTTATGTTCTGTTCCGTGCCGTTCTGTTAGGAAATTGTAATAGTTACATTTTCTGTAACAACTTACAAGCCATTTATGGCAAATTTATTAGTTTGGCACCGTCCACTGTTTATTTCAATAACTTTAATGTACATAAATTTGAAGAAATTAAATTTAATTTAATTCTTTAAATCAAAAAACAGTCCATTTCAATATAAATATGTATTTTTTATTATTTATTTTGCTGTCACTTACAATTACTTAACAAGTTTTTGATTTTAACAAACTGAACCGCAACAGAACAGAAAAACTAATCAATTTCATAGGTTTTTCAATAACAAAAACAAATCAGCTGATTCGTAACAGAACAGAAAGTAAAGACTAATTCTGCCTTTAAATATTTAAACGTTTTACATTGGAAAATAATACTATGGCCAAATGCTTTGTTTGTGATATATGATTTATAAACGCAAATGGTGTCATTTTGTATATGAAATACCATTAAATGTAAATCTTTCCTTTGATATAAAATGTATTTTATTCGACCTTTGATGTTATACTTTTAAAGTGTATTTCTTTATGTTATTGTTGTTCAAGAGTTGTAAATATTAAATAAATAGTTATGCTTTCGAAAAAATGTACTGTTTTTTTCTTGATTGTACTGTTTTTTCATAACCAATGTACTGTTTTTCCGAATTCAAAATCTGGCTACCCTATGCTAGATGTGATCACTCTTAAGCAGGCCACGTAAAACTGACTGTGTGAGAAGCAAGGCGAATTCATCCCAGGTAATCTCGGTACTACAACAAGTACAACTCGTACAAAAACCACAAGCAATTTGTTTTTGTAAAATCATTGTACAATGTCAAAAACAGAAATAAAACAAAACAGAAATAAAGATAATAAAAGAGAATAAACAAAATTTTGACATCCAACAGTGATTTGAGCTAATATCAGCAGGGCTTTTAAGACCACCTGTAATAAACACAGAGTATACAGAGGCGTCACGAGGCAGAAAATATTGTGTTTTTTCTGTCTTTTTCTTCGAAAGCTGCCCTTTTTGCGTTTTTTTTTTTTTTTGATTATGCAATTTGTGTAGATAGTAGCGGCCTGCTTTTACGCATTGTCACTTCACTAACAAAAAACGTTTTCTTTTTCTTTCTTCGAAAGCTGCCCTCGCAAATGATTTAGGCATTTTTCATACGTCACTTTTTTCATCTCTGTATACTTTGTGGTAATAAATTCGCCTTGGTGAGAAGCAATCTTACTGCCTGTTTGTAGAACGCGAGCGCAAAAGTGACTCGTTCAATTTACATTTAAAACAAAGTTTCAAAATTTGTTTTTGTTTTAAATGTAAGTTAAGCGAGTCACTTTTGTGCTCGCGTTCTACAAACAGGCAGTTAGTTCAATTACTGCTGTTTTCAAAGACTGACCCTCAGATTTATAAATAATAGTCATTGCGAAACATGCCTCAAGGGGGAATTGCAATCTTCTAAGATCGAATAAGTACTGCATTACATCTGTACATATGTAATTCTGTTCCTTCATTAGTAACTCTACCAATTGTCACCAATTCTCACAAATCACTAATTTCATAACTGGTCCCCCTCAGACATTCTCGAGTACCGTAATTTGCTACAGATCTTTTTGGTCGAGGCAATCCGTGTTGTCCTTAGTTTTGTCCTGCTTGCGCTAACACCGCATTCTCAATCAATAAGACCTTGCGTACTTTCTTACAATTCTCTCTCCAGTTGTCGTTTAATGTCTTTCGATTTGTATTGGTTTTAAAGGCTTTAAGGATCAGATAGTGAACAGAAAATTATCATTCTGCAAAAAGCTCTTGCAGATTCAGAGGAGAATCGCTGAACGCAGCTCGTCCTCGAGAAATCCAAGAGCCTTACATGCAGAATGAAATGTCGGATAAAGTACAACGTTGTCTTCAAGCCTTCAAAAGATGTCAGTCCTCTAACCTCATGGAGCAGCAGGTTTAACCGAAAACTATTCGTTATTGTTGGGTTGAATGGTATCATTTTCTCAAAACATGTTTTTTACTCCAGGCAAAATGCGTTAATAAACGCGAACAACAAATTTACCCAGGAATGAGACCTTAGCCATATATTTTTCAGCCCTGTTAATTCCAAAATTGTAAAATTCATCAAAAACTTTGAAAACAAATTTAACTGGAATTGGGCCTAGCTAAATCGATTTGAATTATAAAAGTTAAATTGTGATTAAAAAAGTATTTGATTAGATAAAAGCCAAAAATAAGTAAATTTTCGTTTCCTTTTAAGTCTGAACTTAAAAACATATTTAAGATGTATCAAACCTCATTCTATTTGTAATGCTGTAGAAGTTTAAGTGTTAAATAAAAAAAAAAATTTGTTTAGAAAAAATATCAAAAATAAGGTAATTGGTTCCCTTATCAGTCCGAATTTCAAAAAGTACCAAAAACACACTCAAGATGTCGATTTATTTATTTATTTATCATTATTTTTAATAAGCTGAAAAAATAATAAAAATAAGATAATCGGGTATGTTCTGAAAATCACGTGATTTCAAATTACGTGCTTTTAACATCACTCGTGTGGTTTTGTAGTGTTCTGAAAGTCATACCGTTTTTGTATTTCTCGGTGTGCTTTCGCCAATTAAAAATCACACCAAAATATCACACGTGTGATTTTAAAAGACACATGTGATTTGAAATCGACCGTTTTGAGTTCAAGGGATTTTCAGTAAAGATGAAGAACAAAAATAATTAGAGATGGATTTTTTTTATCAGATTTTCAATAACTAGTCGACACAACATTCTTATAAAATAACAAATTAACGTGGAAGTGATGTAGTCGTCGACTTGATGTGAAAATTTATATCGACAACGACTTACATAATAAGGGTACTTTCCTTTTATTGCCGCTATTGCAGTTTACAACTCAACTCTAGTTTAGTTGAATTTTTGCAGTTTTTGTATTATGGCTTACAACTCTGTTATAGTGCGATTAACAAAAACATTTTAAATATAAAACTTATCTCTAGCAGTTGTCTTAAGCGGCTCATACACTTGCAATAAAATTGTTCAATTTTACGTATAGTACAATTATATCGCCAATGTGTATGTGATATTCGAAGGTGGAACAATATATTGGCAACAATCAAAAGACTTTTGATTTTGATTGCACAACGAAAAGAAAGTGAAGTGTGTTGGCAACATTGTACAATGCTAGGGGGTTACCGCGTATTTCGATTCGAAAGAAATCATTTACGGATTCGAACAATTTGTACTGTGTATTACGATTTTCGTAATCGTTCGAAACGATGACAGAGGTTGTAAATGGGAAATTTGATGAACAATTTTTGTTAGTAATAGAGAGTGGCTTTTAAGAAACTGATTTTTTGTTTTCAATAAAGTATGAAAAACGTCCGTTTATTCGAAACAAATATTACGAAAATCGTAATACACAGTACAAATTGTTCGAATCCGTAAATGATTTCTTTCGAATCGAAATACGCGGTAACCCCCCTGTTTATGTTATTCCTATAGGTAATGTTCACCTTTTTATTGAATGAATGAAACTATTGTGCGACTTATTGTAAAATATAGGACAAAATGGAAATAATATGGCGAATATCATAAACAATAATATTGCAAGTGTATGGGCCGCTTTATGCCCCTATTGCGGTTCTCTCAACTCAGTTTGATTGTGTAAGAGTAAACCCAACTTATGCACAACCAAACTCATTTTAGGTATTGTGATACCTAACTGGGGGCTACCACGTATTTCGATTCGAAAAGCAAAAATTTTCTAAAGAAATTTACCGGATCGTCGTTTTCTATTAAACGGTTTTTTACTTTCGGAAGCTTTTACTGTCTTATAAACAAAAGATTTTTCAATCACCCTTATTGTGTTTGGCGTATTTAAAATACGCCTACGACTGTTTAGTAATAGATTAAAGGATAAAAGTTCACGTTCTCTTTAATCTATTACCAAACAGTCGTAGGCGTATTTTAAATACGCCAAACACAATAAGGGTGAATTTGGATTTCAGAAAAGTGACGAAATAATTCAAATTTTCTTTAATGAGGATTATTTTCACAAAATTTACAAATCATCTTACGACCTTCCAATCCGTTTTATGATATTTTTTCTACTTATTATCACTTTATTAAACTGATCTCTAGCCAAATAGTTATAGGGAAAGTGCCGTTACCTTTTCCATATTTTGTTTTTATATTACATTTGGTTTTATTTTTGCTCTGATGGTTGAAAATCAGTCCATATTTCATTCCGCATACATTAAAGTTGCCAACTTAAAATATCACGTTTGATAGGCGAAAATTTTATAAAATTAAATAATTTTTTTAAACTACAAGTGTTTTTAACTGTTGTGTCGAATAAAGAGTATTTATAATCAGTCGATTTATTTTATGATGATGAAAAGTAAAAATCTTGTATAGATTTGCTATGTACAAAAAGACAAATTCGTGATGATTCCAACCCACTTTCTAGTGCCAAGTAAGAACTTCTTAGAAAAAACGAAACTTGCTTGTGCCTGATGAGTTCTTCTTCTGGTTGAGGTAGCTGTTGGCCAATCTGATGGTTGTATAATTGGTTCAACTGACTCAGTAAAATTGTCACTTGATGGTGGAATATTTTTAATGCCAAATACTTGGCCGGTTGGTGCCACTTGCTCTTGCAATTACAAGAGCTGCGAAACAGTAGCCCCAAGGCTATTTAATAGAACTTGAATAAATTTGACTTGTTAAGCCTAAATTATTAAATGATTTACAGATTTTCCTCTCTTAGGGGGTAAGAGAAGGAGAAATCTGCAAATGCAACGAATCTTGTTATATACTCAAGGGAGTAGTACAAGTAGTTGCAGGGATAGTTAAATAAAATAAAATGCCACAGGTAAATATTGGGTGTTGGGTAACAAAAAGCTATACTTACCTTGGCGGGATGGTTGCCTTAAGGTGAGGGAAACACTAATTCCGGTTTGGTATAATTCACAAAGGTTGGTTTATTAACAAGTAACGTTTCAATAGTGGTATTCACACCGAACTTGTTAATTTGTTACTCGGTAGTTTGTTAATTTGTTAAAGTTACCAACTGTGAACGACCCCCTTTTTAAAACTTTGTTAGTCTGGTAACTTTCGTAGTAAAACAACTGATTTATTGTTCTGACACAATTTATTATTCTGGAAAAAATAAAACATGCCATGAGAAAGTGTAAAAAAACAATTGTCAACCCTTTAATTACTCATGCTTTGACACAAATAACGTTTACTGACGGTAAGTAGTAAGTTACCAACTAACAACTATTTTATCAGGGGTGGCGTGTCGTTAATTTGTTAAATGTTAATACGGTAGCGCGTTAAATATACAAAAACAAAATGCGTGTAAAAAAGTAACGATTAACGACTAACAAACTAACAAGCTCGGTGTGAATTCAGCTAATTTAAGTTTTCAAATTTTAGCTTTTAAGAATTAGTATTTTAAATTTATGCTAATTTCAAATTTGGGTTTAAAGAAAATATTTTAAGTTTATGTTGAATTTTAAATTTAGATCAAGCAAATTTAAAGGTTATAAAATAATAAAAAGCAAAGTTGAAAGTTTAGAAATATGAACCTCTCTGGTTGGAAGGTGAATGCCAAGTGAAGCCTTTCATTTTACGCGGCTTACAACTCGCCCATCTTGTTTCGTACTCTCCAAAGCCAGGCTTGACAGTCTGGTCTTGGAGAGTACTAAATGGCGCACATGACCTTCAACCACAGCGGTCATTTCAATCATTTCACTTCATTTTCTCAATTCACAATAACTCATGAGAAATGATTGAAATGACCGTTGATTTAAAAATACAAATTTAAATGCCTTATCTAATAGTGCCATAGGTTATAAATTAAATTTTAAATATAAATTCAAATAATGCAAAATAAAACTTCACGTATAGATATAAACCAGGTGTGTACAATGTAGATTGTACATGCTCCCCGGACTAGTTATTGGCTCGACTCCCTTACTCGGTGCACAAAACTTCGGCTATCGATTTGATGGCAGCAATCAATTTTCTTTGGTCTGGTGCCGTTACCGTTGTTGCCTGCGGCTCGGTAACTGTCGATGGTGTTGCTTGCCGATGGTACTGACGCAATTGCCGCTGACGACGTTGGGGTTGTTGTTGTGGCTGTGACTCTTGTCGCTGTGCCCTGCGTTGGGGCGAAGGGTGAGTCCTGCTTGGCTGCTGGCGCCTCCTGCTTTGCTGCCGGCGAGTCCTGCGCTGCGGTGCTGGGCTATTTCTACGATGCTGCGGCCGCTGCTGCCGCTGGCGCTGACGTACGGGTTGTTGCCGTTGGGGTGGTGCCGGACGACGACTACGGCCCTGCTGCTGTCGTCTAGATGTAGCTTGAACTACCGCCAGCTCCTCTAGCTGCTCCCTACGAGAGGGAATGTGCAGTAGGGTGTGATGCGTCTGGTCGCATCGTCTACATGCTTCTTCCAACGTACAGTAATTTTGCGAGTGACTTCTCGCCAAACAGTTAAAACAATAACCCAGGCCTGACACCACCTCGCGTCTTCTTTCCACTGGCATCCGTTTGAATCGCCGGTAGCCGCGACACAGCACGCAGTACAGGACTTCCAAATCCCTCAACTGGCCTTGGCTTCCAGCCGGCCCATGGCTTGGACTACGGCTTGGACTGTGGCTTGGGCTTGGACCACGTCTTCCATCCTGACCTGAACCCCGGCTTGGGCTGCTGCTGCTTGTGCGCACTACCCTGGTGGCAGTAAGCCTTCTGTTCGACCTGTGGCTAAAGAAAGCACAAAAAACGACAAGAATAGAATACCGAGATTAGTACTGGTCTACATGATTATGGGAAATGGCAGATGCTACTTGTTAGATTTGCCTACGGATTTAGAGGTTGATTAGAGGGGGGTGAGAGGTCGTTAATATATATGTTAATATTAGAAGGGGGTGTTAATCTATATGAGTCTAATGACATGAGATGCGTGTAAATATATAAGTATAGATATTGATATGAGTAACAAAAAATGTGTATGTCAACAAATGAGCGGAATCATGTACGTGTGCAATGGGTAAATCCACAGGATTCTAACTCGCATCCTCCTTATTCAGCAAAGGAAGGTAACATAATTTTACAATTGGTCGTGTAATGACCCCTGTGGCAATACGTACGTCAACCGTTCGTACGTTTTTATCAGCACCGCTGTATACATTCTCTACCCTTCCCAGCCTCCATTCAGCGGGTGGTAGTAAATTGTCCATTACCACCACCAGATCTCCGACCCGGACATTAGGACCCGAGTCTTTCCACTTGTATCGTTTTTGTAATGCTTTTAGATACTCCTCCTTCCATCTTAAGGCGAATTGGTGGTGCATGGCCTTTAATTTTTCCCATCTATTTGTTACTGCCATGCTCTGAAAGTCTTGCTCTGGTAGAGCCATCAGAGGAGCTCCACGCAAAAAATGACCCGGTGTAAGCGCCGTTAGGTCAGCAGGATCTTCTGAAAGCGCGGAGATAGGCCGAGAATTAAGTACCCCTTCAATTCGGGTGAGAATGGTGGCAAACTCTTCAAAATCGAACTTCCTTGCCCCTGCTACTCGTTTCAAATGAAATTTGAAACTCTTTACCGCGGCTTCCCATAAACCGCCCATATGCGGTGCGTATGGCGGAATGAATTTCCATTCAAACCCCTGGGCAATATACTTCTGGGCTATATCCTGAGCTATCGTCTTCACAAATATCCCAAAGTCATTCTCTAACTCTCTGCTTGCACCCAGAAAGTTTTTCCCATTATCTGTTACTACCCGTTGGGGTAGTCCTCGCCTCCCAACGAACCGAGCAAAGGCAGCACGGAAGGCTGCTGTTGTCAAGTCCGAGCATGGCTCCAAATGGACTGCCTTTGTGCTGAAGCAGACAAAAACTGATGCATATCCTTTTGTTGATGCCGCAGTGCGTAATGCCGATGACTTAAGGTCAAACGGGCCGGCAAAGTCTATACCGGTAACCTGAAAAGGTAAAGAAAAGTTGCACCTTTCTGGAGGTAAAGGTGCCATTAGTTGCATACACGCCTGCTGTTTATAAATAATGCACGTTTTGCAATGTCGTATTACCTTTTTCACTCGTGGTTTGAGTCGAGAAAGGTAATACTCAGTCTGTACCATTCGGCACATTTGACTTATTTCTGCATGACATAAAAATTCATGAAGATGCTTTAAGTAAAGCTGGCAAAATCGGGAGTTGCCTGGTAATATTATGGGATATTTTTCATTATACGGTAGTGACGAGTTAGCCAATCTACCATTAACCCTCATCACGAGATTAGTATCGAGGAAAGGATTTAGAGGTTTTAACGAACTTTTGTTAGACACCTCCTTAGAGTCAAGTAAACATTCATACTCAGCATAATAAAACGCTTTCTGCGCCAATGTCAGTAGTCTTATCTTGACCTGCCTTAACTCCTGCAGAGTTATTTCGCTCTGAGTAGTTGCTACAATATCCGGCCTGAGTTTGGCCGCGATTTTATTAAAAAATTTGAACATATAACACAGCACGCGAAGTGCTTTTGTGTATGATGAAAATCTATTTATTACATCCTCTTCTGGCTGAACCTCAGCAACTAACGTGTGCACCTCCACAGGTTCATCCACTAATTTTAAAGGGTTTCTTTTTGGCCATTCAGACATGGGCTTACCCAACCACGGAGGCCCATACCACCATTGCGAGTTTTGCACCAACTCTTGAGCCTTACTGCCACGCGTTCCCAGGTCCGCCGGGTTATGGTGCGTTGGCACATGCCTCCATGTGACACTAGGTACCAGCCTGTGAATTTGAGCAATTCTATTTGCCACATACGTTTCCCACGAAGATGGGGGTTTTGCCAGCCAGCCCAGTACTATGGCTGAGTCTGTCCATAAATGTATTTCACCGATATTTACCTTCAACGTGGTATTAACATAATTCACAAGCTTTGCCAATAAAACTGCCCCATTCAGCTCCAGACGAGGTAGGCAAACCGTTTGTATGGGCGCGACCTTGGACTTTGCCACTAACAAATTTGTAAAAACGGTATTTTTCTGAGTTTGACACCTTATATAAACAGCGGCACAATAGGCGGATTTAGAGGCATCTGCGAACCCATGCAACTGGACATAGTCCGCTGGGTTATACTGAATCCACCGTGGTATGGATATGGTTTCTACTTTTTCGAAGTCTTCTACAAGTTTGGTCCAACTTTGAAGGTTGTCTGGCGATATTTCCTCATCCCATTGGACTCCCTCCAACCACAAGTGTTGCATTAGAATTTTAGTTCTGATGATTATAGGTGCCAGCCAGCCCGCGGGGTCAAACAGTTTTGCTACAGATGACAATATTTTACGTTTCGTCAATTTCGAGTCCTGTTCGATTGGGGCAAATGTGTAGCTGAAAGTATCGTTAAGCGCATTCCATTTTATCCCAAGAGTTTTGGTAGCGCTGGTTTCATGAAATCTCAGAAAGTCTGAGTCATAAAGATCTTCCCTTGGCAAGTGGGCAAGTAATACAGGATCGTTGGCGGTCATTTTTTTTAACGGAAAACCTGCCGCAGCCAATACCTTCCTAAGCTGAGCCTGGGCCAATAGTGTTTCTTCAACTGTAAATCCTCCTGACAATATGTCGTCCACATATGTTTCATCGCGTAAAATTGAAGCTGCTAAAGGTGCCTCTGACTCAGTATCCGCGGCCAGCTGCAACAGTGTTCTGATAGCTAAATATGGCGCACAATTCACCCCAAAAGTTACCGTCTCTCTTATATTTTCCATGAAATTGTTAGTCAACTTAAGAGCACTTCTTTTTAAATTGTTGATGTGTTTCATGTAATCATATGTGGTTTTGTAGTTAAGGAGATGGTGTGAATGTGAAAAATTATTGTGAAAATTTAAGGGAGGGGAACAAAGTTACAGAATGTTTTACTTGAAATGTTTAACCTTCTTTGCAATTTCTGCTGATTAATTTTGCTTCTTCTTTCCGTCGAAATTTATGTGGCTGATGGATATTTTCCTTTTAATCCTCTCTTAACGTCGTTATTGCCGGCTTTTTCCTTCTTCGCACTCTTCACTTTTTTTTCTCTTTTTTATATTCTTTTCGATCTTTATACTTTTTCCCGTTTTCCTTTTTTTTTTTTTTTTTTATATAATTTCTTTCTTTTTTTTTTTTTTCACACTTGCGGCACTTTTATCTTCATCTATTTTCTTTCATCTATTTTTCTTGAAATCAATATGGCGATTTGCCCATATAATTTTATTTTTTATTAAAAATTTCTTTTTCGGCTTTTTTCCTTTATGCCGTATTACAATATGGCGATTTCTTATATATTTTCTCAATTTTTCAAAAAAAATTTTTTTTTTTTTTACACACTTTTCACATATGCCGTATCTCAAAATGGCGACTTTTTCTATATTTTTTCAATTTTTTTTTCAATTTTTTCTTACACACTTACATCTGCCGTATCACAAACGGCTATTTTTAATATATTTTTTCAATTTTTTCTTACACACTTTTACATATGCCGTATCTCGAAATGGCGATTCTTCGCACCTTTTTTTCCAACTTTCCAAATTTTTATTTTCGGCTTTTTAAATTTTTTTTCCACACACTTTACCCACACTTTTAACACACTTTTTTTTTAATTATTTTTATTATTATAATTTTTTATACTTCGCAAAAAAAAATTTTTTTCTTTTTATTAAACTAACCCCGATTGCTGCTTTTCAATTACTAAAACTGTTGAATTGTAACTTTTCCCAATTACCTCATGTTTAGTTTGCTCTTTCTTCCTTCTTTTGAGAGTTGCGGATTTCTCTTCCTTTTTTTTTAAAGTTTTTTGCTGAGGTGACCAGGTTTAGCTATCTTCTTGGTTATTTTCCACGCTCGTAAGGACCATGAATAAATTTGACTTGGTAAGCCTAAATTATTAAATGATTTACAGATTTTCCTCTCTTAGGGGGTAAGAGAAGGAGAAATCTGCAAATGCAACGAATCTTGTTATATACTCAAGGGAGTAGTACAAGTAGTTGCAGGGATAGTTAAATAAAATAAAATGCCACAGGTAAATATTGGGTGTTGGGTAACAAAAAGCTATGCTTACCTTGGCGGGATGGTTGCCTTAAGGTGAGGGAAACACTAATTCCGGTTTGGTATAATTCACAAAGGTTGGTTTATTAACAAGTAACGTTTCAATTTAAGTTTTCAAATTTTAGCTTTTAAGAATTAGTATTTTAAATTTATGCTAATTTCAAATTTGGGTTTAAAGAAAATATTTTAAGTTTATGTTGAATTTTAAATTTAGATCAAGCAAATTTAAAGGTTATAAAATAATAAAAAGCAAAGTTTAAAGTTTAGAAATATGTGTGAGCCAAGTGAAGCCTTTCATTTTACGCGGCTTACAACTCGCCCATCTTGTTTCGTACTCTCCAAAGCCAGGCTTGACAGTCTGGTCTTGGAGAGTACTAAATGGCGCACATGACCTTCAACCACAGCGGTCATTTCAATCATTTCACTTCATTTTCTCAATTCACAATAACTCATGAGAAATGATTGAAATGACCGTTGATTTAAAAATACAAATTTAAATGCCTTATCTAATAGTGCCATAGGTTATAAATTAAATTTTAAATATAAATTCAAATAATGCAAAATAAAACTTCACGTATAGATATAAACCAGGTGTGTACAATGTAGATTGTACAGAACTTCTTGTGATAGCCCTACCCCTGTCGCTTGAGTGTTTCTTTTATTGTTGGCAAGTTTTTTCTTTATACTTGCCTTGTAATGTATCCAAACCAGTGCCAAGAATATTATAATTAGATGAAGAAGATTAAAAGTGTTTAAGTGAAGTTCTTGTCGTGGTCCCAAACTATTTAACTCCACTATAAACTTTTCCCATAACTCCTTACATGAATTTTTTTATCATATCAAACTTTGGTGTTTTCCGCGAGCAATTTCTAAGTTTCTCTAAATAAGCTGGACAAGCCGGTCAAATTGAGCTTTCGTTTTTATTTTCAAGCTAATAAAAATTTTAAAAATAGCAAAAAGTAATTGCAAAAATGTATACATACGATTTCTTCATTTTGTTTTCGATTTTCACCGAATTTTAAAAAAATAAACTTTAACTGCAAATAAGACAACTACTTTTTAGCAGTTGTGTGTATTTAAAGTTTTTGGTGACCAAACTTTTACAAAGTTGAAAACGGCAATACTTTTCTTACATATCACAATAAAACCTCTTATTGGAATACTTTATTCATACTCATTACTATAAATTTCTTTAAAAATTAAAAAAAAAAACTTGTTCAAAAAAAATTTTTTTTTGTTTATTTATTTTTATTGTTTTTTTTTTCTTATTTAAATTTTAAAAATATCTTGTTTATCAATTTTTATTTATTTTGTTTCTTTAATTATTATTTATTAATATAAATATTATTTAATTAAACTTTTTATATTAAATTTTGATGGAAATTTATAAAAAAAAAAAAATTATAACATTAAAAAAGCATTTTGAGTAAAAAAATCTTTAAAAAATTTGTCATATTCCAAATAAGTCTTGTAGGAAATATAAACTTAATGTTCTTTAAAATAAAATTTATATTTTAAAAAAGAAATAAAACAAATTAAAAAGCAAATTATAAATACAATTTTTTTTTGCAAATTGCTTTCCGTTTTTGTGTATGCAAATTATATATTTATGTGTGTTTTTTGTCTCTTTATGTATAGATTGCATGTATTATATGTATATTGTAAGTATATGCATTAGGTATGTATGTATATTGTATGTATGTAAGTATGTATATATAAATTTTGTTTTGTTAGTTTATTTACTTAAAACTGTACATAAACTACAACTATATAATAATAGCTGGATGAGTGAGAAAAAGGAAAATATGTAGTTTAACAGAAAATGAAAATAGTTCAACACTTCTTTCAAGTTTTAAATAATTAAAAGCAAATTTTCAGCAAAAGAAAAAATTAAATAGAAAAAATTTTAATTTAAAATCTGTCATTTTTTTCTTTTAGTTAAACAAACAAAATTGCTAGTAAAATTATAAACAAAATCTTTATTTCAGTCATCTGCTTTTAATTTTTTCAAATGAAATTAGTTTTAAAAATTTAATTTTCTTTTAATTCACTTAAACATTTTCTTGTATTCTTAATATTTGCTTGAAATCTCTTTTTCTTTAGTGAATTCTCTTTATTAAATTATCTTGATTTATGTCTCTTGTATTTAAGTTATGCTATTTTCTTTATATGTATGTACTCAATAATGCCATTTACTTTTTTGTGAGTTTTTGCTTCTTTTTTTTTAATGTTAAGATTTTTATTTTTAGGATAAATTAATTTTTTTTATTTTATTATTTTGCAATTAATAAGATTTTTTTTCTTGTTTTATTTAAATTTTATTTTGTTTTGTATTTTTATTACTATTAAATAATTATATAGTTTTGCCGTTATTTATTTGCAAAATTAATTCGTTTTTTTCTGTTATTTATTCTTCTTTCATTCTAAAATGTTATGTAATAAGTTGTTGTGTTTGTTGTAGTACAATTGTATCCATTAATATGTAAGTTTTAAGTTTATGTTGTTATTAAATTTGAGGTTCTTCTTACAACTACAACATTCGTAACATGATAATAATAATTGGGGAAATCATGTTGCATACCTAAAAAATAAATTTAAAAGAGTTAATATTAATAATGTATTTAGTTTGTTTAACAGGGGTGTGCTGGAAATCGAATACGTAAAACGCAACAATTTTTAAAGTCGTTTTTTAATAAGATTTCTGTAATAAAAGAATTTTATGACAAATTTTATACAAATATTTATCTACTAAACGAATTTTAAAACAAAAACTAGATTAAAAGTGTATTAAACACAACTTCCAAATTTTTGCGTTTTCCGTTTTCCACTTCCAGCACACCCCTGTAAATCTGCAAGAAATTGCAAGCGATTTGAATAAGGAATATATTAAAAAATTTGCCTTTTTCATATTCCCAAGATTGATTTTTGAAAATAACATTTCAAGGTTCTGTTTTAAATTCAAAATAGTTTCAAATAATTTAAAAAAAATTTATATTTAAATAAACAAATTTATGTGGTGTTTATAGAACACGAGCGCCTTACTCGTCCGTTCAACTTACATTTAAAACAAAAACAAAATCTCGAAATTTGTTTTTGTTTTAAATGTAAGTTGAACGGACGAGTAAGACGTTCGTGTTCTATAAACTACACATTAATTGCTTTTTAAAAGTGTGATACATATTATCAGGGATGTCCGAAAATACTAGAAAAGCTTAGGGATGGGTAGAATTAACACATAACTCGATAAGTATGAATGTCGATAAGAGTCCTCACTGCCCGCCCTGCCTGTTTAAGATTTGTTTTAATAGAGCAACCAGACTGTACTACGCTTCACTACCACTAACGAAATTAAAAATACTATGGATCTTTTTTTTAACTGATATTGAAGTTCTAATAGGTACAAAAGTTTTCTCAACGAAACAATAGAATTGTGTTTCAATTCAGTTTTATATAAACTAGTGTTCGCCTAATGGTCAAAATTCGATCATCAATTTTTATGTAGTGTGGTTAAATTTTAAGGGCCGATGTTGAATGTGAACCACACCTAAACGTTAAGTTTTTTTATTAATTTCATTTGACATTTCTCAATTTCAGACTAACTCAATTTGAACCATTGAAAGATACACAATCGAGCAACGCGTAAAAGTTATTCAGGCTTATTATGAAAATGGATTCAGTGATGAGGCACCTTGTCACCTCAGTGGATTCGTCAATAAGCAGAATTGCCGCATTTGGGCGAATGATAATCCAAGAGTTATTGTGAAAAAACCAATGCACCCACAAAGCGTGACTGTTTTGTGCGGTTTATGGGCTGGTGGCATCATCGGGCCGTAGTTTTTCCAAAATGAGGCCGGTCAGGCAGTACCTGTGAATGGTGTTCGCAATCGTGAGATGATAACGAACTTTTTATGGCCCGAATTGGAAGATATGAAGGTGGTGGATATGTGGTTTCAACAGGACGGTGCCACTTGCCACACAGCTAACGAAATAATGGCACTTTTGCGGAAATTCACAAATTCAATGGCCGTGTTATCTCACGTGGTGGCGATGTCAATTGACCGCCAAGACCATGTGATTTGACACCGTTGGGCTTCTTTCTTTGGGGTTATTTGAAAGAAAAGGTGTACGTCGGACCATCGGATGGAGGTTTGCCTCGGCGGCCATTTGACCGATATTTTATTCCATACATAATATTATCATAATAAAAAGAAAATGCCAATATTTTCCCAAATAATTTGTGTTTTATTCAAAATCAACATCGACCCTTAACATGTAACCACACTTTACATAGTACATCTAAGTATATACGAATTAACATGTTTCGCGCACTTATTTTTTTCCGTTTTATTGTCGAAGGACCAACGTCCGGTTCATATTTTATTTTGTATGTTCAATATAAAATATATCAGACAATATCAATTGAAAAACATATAAATAACGCATATAAACGAAAATTAATCAAGTACCAGACGTTGAAAGAAAAAATACTAAAAAAGCTCCACTTTACATATTCTTATTCATTCAGAACCATGCATGTATAATTTTATCTTTATGGGTCGAAAATTAACAAAAATTCAAAAAGTACCAGATGAAAAACAAAAGGTGCCAACATATTTCATCTTAAAGGTTTTCTTTTACTCAGGACCCTGCATCTAAATTATAATGTTTTTAAGTTTAATATTATAGCAAATTTAAAAATTATCACATTATAATTATTCCCGTATTTATATAGTCGAAATTTTAGAAAACCGATATCTAAAAAATGTGACTATTCGACCACCCTATTTTTTATTATTTGATAAAATTTGGTATTTTTGTGTTCTGCATATGAGTTAGTAGCAAATTTGAATGCTTATAACTCTGAAATTATTGAACAGATTTAAACGAAATGTATATTGTTCGGTTGGCATACAGAGGAGGAAAGTGTTCTTAACGATTTTGCCTTTGCTGATTTATATATAGAAGAAGAAGAAGATAAGAATGATTAAAACGTCATACTTAATACGCAATTTAATACATTTTATAATATAAGACACCTAATGGAGTTTGTGAGCATCTATAAATATTGAGTAAATATTTTTATAAGTTAAATTTTAAAGTTATCTCTGGTTCTAAAATATTTGTACCCAGAATTTTAGAAAGGCCTGATGTTTATGATATTCATCCCTTTGGGTGAATATGTACCACATCAAAATAACATCTTCTTTTGTCGATTGTAATACAATATGTTTAATTATATCTTTAATTTTAGTGAATGTGAATGTGCATATTTGTATCATAGGCCCCTATTATGAGTTACATTGAACACACGATTTTCTCTGGATACCAAAAAACCACTATTGAATGTACATTTTGTATTATGAATTGACAGCACTGTCGAAAATTTCGTTGTGCATCGAATTTTTCAACGAAAACAAAAAATGAAAACTAATTTGCTTTCGACGGTGCAAATTAATTAAAAACTTGTTGAAAATGTAAATTTTTTGTGTTCGTATACCAAATACCACCCACATTTTTTCTCAGTTTTGTTCATTTTATGCAAGTCCAACTTCGTAAACAGCTATTGGAAATGCTCGTTTTTCTTATGGAACAAAATTCTTTTTTGGCAAAAAGATTTGAATAAAAGTTCAGCATGTAAAAAAGTGGGGTATAACCCCACATACAAAAGCTAAATTATTTAGAAACAACAATAGTTCCGTCGTGGTCGAATAAACTAAATCACAATAGTACTTTTTTCGAATGCGCGCCATTATACCAAATGAAATTTCGTTCGATCAACTAATTCGACTGCGGTCGAAAATCGAATTTTGTTAAAGGAGTAACAATTTTACTAAACACTTATGCTTTTAAAAAATCAAATTTTTTTAGATTTTAAACTGACAAATATCAAATTCGTAAGATTTATTCAGCATTTAATTTTTGTGCACTGAAATATTGTGTTATGAGAACAATATTTGTTGTTTTATTTTTCCTGCTTTTTACATTTGGTCTGCTTTAAGGAACATGCATAATAACAATAATATCAAACAGAAAAAAACCAAAACCAGCTAAACTATGCCTTTGAATTTGTCTGTATTAATTTCTTATCAAACTGAGGGTTAAAGGTGTTGTTTAAATAAAAAAAAAGTAATTGTAATGTACTCGTTTATGCTATATAATAAATAACAAAGTTATTTTAATACCGTTCTTTAGATATAAATAAATCTATTTAAATCTACCCTCTTCACCAATCCCGCCCACATGTCGGATGTTGCGTATTGATAACAAAAATGCTTGTACCTAATTTGGAAACTTTTGCTCTCGCCGGCCTCCAGATATACATACATAAAAATAAAGTAAAATACAACAACAACAACAACAAGGTATTAATGGGTAGAACTAGAGGCAATAAGAATTTTAATAACAAACAGTTCTGGACTATATGTGACTTAAATAAATAACTTTCTAGTCCCCATCATACCTGGAGTTTTCGGAAACCCAATTTAGAATATATGTATATTAGAGCGACTCAAGTTGTATGGAAGCAAAATTCGTGCTCGATGTACCCTCCTAAAAATGAACCTTGGACTCTTTTAAGATGACATTTTAAATATTTCGGCTCCAGCTTTGACCTCTCGTGAGCTGGACCAGTTTGAAAAAGGGTCTGTTTTTGCATGTTTTGTTAATTTGTGAATCTGTTCCCTTACCAACATATACATATTGGGTATCGTAAGAAAGGTTGTTTTAAGGCGCGTACGACTGTATATACAGTTTGTCCAAGGACGATCATCCATGTCCTTTTTTTAAGGATTTTCTGTAAAAATAACGGTTTTTGAATTTTTTGTTCGGGGTTGTTTGTAATAAAAGTGCCAAATTAACATATTTTATTCTTTAGTCGATTTAATTAAATACGTGTCTCAGCTTTTTTTGAAATTCGTGCTAGTTCGCGTTTTGACAAAAATGCAATGGGGTGGTAACCCTTCGTTTTATATAGGGCAATATGGGTATCAAATTTTTTCTTTTGCCAAGTACATCATCTTTCTATGTAAATAATTTAGATTTTTGCAAATTAGATGCATTTGACACGCTGCTCTGGAACATATATAAATGCAATTTTGTAGTAACGCTAATATGATAGCGGATTTAGTTTCTAGACCATGTATGGATGAAAATGGGACTAAAGAAAGAAAAAACAGAAAGGATCCACGACTAGAATTTTTTTTAATTTGCAAAAAAATATGCCGCAAAAAAGTCGTGGATCCTTTCTTTTTTCTTTCTTTATAAAATTTGATACCCATATTGCCCTATATAAAACGAAGGGTTACCACCCCATTGCATTTTTGTCAAAACGCGAACTAGCACGAATTTCAAAAAAAGCTGAGACACGTATTTAATTAAATCGACTAAAGAATAAAATATGTTAATTTGGCACTTTTATTACAAACAACCCCGAACAACAAATTCAATAATCGTTATTTTTACAGCAAATCCTTAAAAAAAGGACATGGATGATCGTCCTTGGACAAACTGTATATACAGTCGGACGCGCCTTAAAAAAACCTTTCTTACGATACCCAATTTGTATATGTTGGTAAGGGAACAGTTTCACAAATTAACAAAACATGCAGAAATAGACCCTTTTTCAAACTGGTCCAGCTCACGAGAGGTCAAAGCTGGAGCCGAAATATTTAAAATGGCATCTTAAAAAAGTCCAAGGTTCATTTTTAGGAGGGTACATCGAGCACTTTTTTTGGTGAGTTGCTCTAATGTATATACATACTTTATATGGGTAAAATCCAAAAAAAAAATACCCTTCAGTGAAGGGTATAATTACCTTTTTGTCCATAGTCTAGCGATTCTATCATGCTCTTCTCGATTTTGTAAATATTGAGTAGCAATACTACCAACCAAAGGATCGGCTAAATTAAAGAAAGAAAATAAAAATATTTTAAAAAAGGTGTTTCAATTAAAAATGCTTAACTTAAACCACTTACCAGGATTACAATCAGTCAGCAGGGAACAAATTGACAGCAAAACCTTTGATATGGTCAATGCTGGCGACCAATTATCCTTGAGAATATCTAAACAAATAACACCTTGACTATTGATGTTACAATGATAGATACGAGTACGGAACGTAACTTTAGGAGGTTTAAATGGATACTCTGGTGAGAAGTGAATATCCAAAAAGAAAACACCACCCTCATAAACTGAACCAGGTGGTCCCAAAATAGTCGATACCCATTCATATAAATTATCACCCTTGGGTCCAGCACTACAATTAGGCGGTGGATCCAGAGTTATTTCGGCAAGCTCTTTTTGTATACGTTTGGCTGAAGTACCCAAAGCTTTTGAGATTTTTGGATTTGGTTTGGGATCTTTGCGTGTCTCTTCACTGGTTGTTGCTGCTGCAGCAGCAGCCGATGATGAACCACCACCACCCATGCCTGAGGAAGGATTTGTTAAGGAACCCGAGGAGGCTGGATTATTTGGGCCACCTACCGTGACATTATTACCGTTGCGACCGCGACCAGCATTGGGTGTTGAATTTGTGGTGGCATTATTGGTAGCAGACATATTATTGGCAGTGCCGGGTGGAGAATTGGCTACAAGACCAGTTGTTGCAACCGACGAAGCTGTCGTATTAGTTGCTGATGGACCACTACTAGTCGTTGAAGACGAGGACATAGTGGCACTCAAAGGTAGTGTTTTGCGAAATAAATTGAAGTTTGCTTTGTGGATAGTTGCAAGCTAAAAATTTCAAATATTAAAGAAAGGAAAATTAAATTTAGTTTTTAAATTGGTAAGGGAAAAAACTAAAATAACAGACTTATTTATTGCTCACATTTTGTTTTTCACTTTTTTAGTTTTATTGTTTTGAAAAAGAAAGTTTTTTAAGGCATACATTTTATGCACATGCATTAGGGATGTAACTTCTTGCAAATGGGCAAATCCCAGAAACAGTCCACCAACCAAAAATTTTTCATATGAATTTTTTTTAATGGAATATAAGACTAGATATATAATTTCATTTGTATATTAAAAAATATGTATTTCAATTATCATTAATGGAATAATGTTTACCAAATCCTACCCCACTACTGATTTCTTAACTACCCGTCTCCACCATCCATCAACTTGGTAAGAACAACATGTCGCACATGAATTCTACTCGTGTAGACTGTTCATGTTTCGTCCATGTGCTGCCATCGTTGCCTAAACATTCGTCTTAGCATCCATGTGCACCATGATGTTGGCCATATTTTCTGTATACAACCAAACGCACAACAACAAAAATTGTGGTCAAACAGAACATGAACATCAACACGTATTCGCCACATACAAGAACATGAACAAATTAATACCGTTGCTCTGCCGGCGTTATGGTCATGCCATGTTCTAATCGGAAGCGCATGGAGACGTGGGGTAATGTTATACGTGAATTTAGCAAGTTTTTAGGTAGAGTTTTTAGGAGAGCTAAAAACCGGAAAAATGTGAAACCGCGGTTTCGGCTTTAAAATGATTGGTTTTAATCGGTCGGTTTTCGGTTTTGAAAATATCAAAGTTAAATTCATACATAAACATATATTTTTTTTGCATGTAATAATTTTTTTTTTTTTTATTTGTTTCAATTCAGGTACTTTTATTCGGCCTTAACTGTATACCTGGGCCTGGCCAGGTATGTTTTGACTTTTTCCCAGTTTTTTTATATAATTATTAAGTACATATATTAGAACGAAACTTTATGTATTCCTCAATTTCGCAATTGGCCAAATGAAAATTTTGTGCATATTGTATCCGCCTTCCCTATAATATATGTACTGCAGTAAATAAAATCAAAATAAAACGTTTCAAAAAGCATACACAACATAAGAATTCTTTCTTTTATGTTTTTTCGAAAAATTATTTTATTTCTCAACAAAATGTTCCTGCTATAACCATAAAACTCCATACATATAAAAGTAGTCCCAGCCTTGCCCAGGGGTTCGTTAGTGTGAGTTCTTTCTATAGCCACAAGGTACTCCTTACAAAATTCAAGTGGCCCAGGTGGCAGTTTATGCCTCACAAATAAGGCGTGTACTTTAGAGTTACAAAGATAACATTTGTTCTTCTTAGTACTTATTTTGAATTTTAAGAATTTTGAAATAGTACCTTGTCATTGTTGAAGGCTGTTTTCTTTAAAGTTTTTGTATATGAAGTACGAGTATGATGTTTAACCCTTAAATGCATGATTTTTTCTTTTGGATTGAAAAAAATGTTTTTTAATAGAAACTTAGGCGTAGATTTCGTAAAAAATAATAAAAAAATTTTAGAAATTAGTTTTGAGTGTTATTTTCGATAAAAACGGTATGTAGACTTTTGGCAACAATATGCGTTTGGTACTTGAATTTTTAAGACATGAACAATAGTCACATATATATTTATATTACATACAGGTGTTCAGAAATTTGTTTCTATTTATGAAACAATACAAAACAAATGCCATTTTTGATCTGGCACAAAGTAACTATACATTTAGTACATTCAGTCCGTGAAAATCCATTGTACTCTGGAAGTTTGCACCTGTTTTTAGTGGAACATCTCTTTTCAGTATGTCATATACCATCGGTTCGTATATCTGGTGTCGGTATAGGTTTTGGAGGTCCTCGGGGCCTTTACCACCATCTGCCTCTCTGGTTGAAGGTCTTCCTCGTTTGTTTTCATATGATTTATAGGAGCACAATGTTTCCGCCAGATCTGATTTAGAATCTGGCAATTTAATGTTTGGGTGGTTTGTTTTTTAGAGTATTCATGAAATTATTACGTCATATGGTAAATTAATCTTAAGTACCACTTACGACTTTTCATGCTACTTAATACTTGCCTAAAAAGCTATCATAAGGTCAACTCCTCCCATATGGGCGTTATAATTTTCGACCGTTTTTGGACAAGCTATTAAAGTTTGTGTTTTTTGCGATTTTTCATATCTATTGGCATCTTCAACCGGTTCCGCGCCTACGTCATTTGAAGCTTACGTAACAAGCTTATTCTCCTTTCAGCATGTCACAGAGATAGCTATACTTTAATAATTTGTAACAAATTTCTCATAGAAACCCCGTGCAACAGACCGTTTCATAAATTTTTTGCGGCAGGTAATTTGTAGTTCTTTCCAATCCGATTTATGTGAATTGTGCCCAACAAGTATATTTCCTGAGTCCATAGGTAATACTTTAATGGAATTGACGTATAATAATTGTCGAAATAAATTATGTGGTTCGTTTAACGGGAAATTTAACGGCACAGTCTAACCACAGTCTACCCAAAACAAATTGTAACCGTCAAGTAATATTTATGTCACAAACGCATGTTGTAGACATTTGGCAACATACATTTTTTTTCAAAAATATTGCATTTATTCAGTAATATTGTTAAATTAAACATGACCAGGCCATAGCTAACCTGTCAACAGTTGCAAATTTATTTTTTTCCGATGTGATAATACACGGTCCTTAGAAAACAAAAAAATACAAAATTTGATTTTAACTAAGAAACTGATCTTTATCAGCCAGCTCAATGAAATGCCAAATAAATACAAATCAAAGCAACTAAAAACAAAGTAACGATTTATTTTTATTCATACTACTTGTGTGTGCTTAGAAACGAAATTTTATAAATGCACTCACATTGGAACATAAAGAAAATTAGCTTGAACTGGTATGTAGCCAATTGGCAACAGTATGCATTTAAGGGTTAATATGCAATTTCTTCAAGCATAAATACATTGTTAGAGTAAAAGCTAAAACCGAGGTTTTTTGTCGGTTTTCGGTTTCGGTTTTCAGGCATTTGAAACCGCGGTTTCGATTAAAACCGCACAGCAATCCCTAATTTTAGGTGATTTTTGTGCTTAAAATAGCACTTACAGCAAGCAGATTTATCAAAATATACATTTAGTTAAAAAAAAGTTGATATTAATAAGTTAAGAAATTAGTTTAAGAAATGCAATTCATAAAAATATAATTTGTTTTGTTAAAATAAATAAAATATAATAATAAAATACTACTGGAAAAAATGAAGCGTGCGTCACAAAGGGTTCACAGCTTGTGTCAAAAAATCACAACATTTTTTGGCTGCGAATAAGTGCGTTTAGAATTATCTTATAGTCATCTTTCTTTTAGGAATAAGATTTTGTATACCTTATCATGCCAAATTCGCTTAAAACTAGGAAAACGTACTTCAACTTTTGAAGTTACTTCCACTTTTTGTAGCGTGCGTCACAAAACTTTATGATCAATTATTTCGCAACAAATACTTGCTAAGAAATTATGATATATGCCATTCGTAAGTACATATTAATGTCCCTAAATACTATACATACATAAGTTGAAGCTATCTTTTTTGAAAGACCAAAAAATGTTTATGTATATATCAGTCAGAAAACGCGTGCGAATGTAGCGTTCGTCACGCAGGATTTGCCCAAATATCAAATCTTCCAAAGAAAAATTGTGTTGGTCATGGAAAAGTATTACGAACTGGGGTTTTTGTTTTTTGCAAAGCAACAAACTGAAAAATTGAAGGAATAGGACTATTACAAAATAGCTTTATAAGTAAAATTCTAAATTTAAATAATTTAAATATTTTAATTATTAACTCAGGTATATTTCTTTGTAATATAGTTTATTGGCCTAATGAGGCTTTTATATTACCTGCAATCAATTGAAATTGAAATTAAGCTCATAGAATAAATTCGAAAAATGAAAAATGTTGAATATAATTTAAAGTAACCTTCGGAAGGAAATAATTCCCAGTTTCTATTTGTTAAAATTGTTGAGTTAAATACATTCAATTTATAAAGTATCACTATCCAGTGTGACACAAAGAATGCTGACGAAGACCGTAGCGGGCCAGAAAATGCATAACATTCTTCTGGTGTCTTATAATTGTAAATTTTTCTGTACATACAATATACTTCATTGCTGTCCAAAGGAAAGCTTAGGTAAAATGTAACAAGAAAATACAATATAATAGTCTGGTAGTGTATAAAGTCATTTCTGAAAAATTTAAGGAATAGGACTATTACAAAAAAGCTTTACAAAATACATAACTGAAATTAAGCTATTCTATGAGCTTCAAAAAATGAAAAATTTTGAAATTGTTTTATATAAGAAATGCATCAAAAAAGATGATAAATAGTTTGTAGTCTCAAAATTTAGCAGCTGACTTAGCATTAGATATTAATAAAAGATTGGGACTTTTGAAAATAATTAAACTTTTTGTTTATCTACAATTTCTTACCCTCGATACAATGCTCGAATATTTCAAAAACAATTGACTTCAATCGTATCGAAAAATCTTCTTATTTAGTTACTTAGCATGTTGCATTCCGAAAGTGTTAAAATCACTGTCACAAGTTCTGATAAGTCTAAAAGAAAAGGCCTTTTAAGCGATTGTAAAAAAATGTTAAAAGAACCAGAGGAGAGTGAACCTCTTTTCATCCTATGCTATGATTCTGCTAAAGAAGAAGTCGAGAATTACCTTAGACCTTTTAATATTTCTGGAGAAGCAGATCCTATTGTTCACTTGCGCAATAACATGATATACCCAAACTTAAAAAAATGGCACAGAGATTCTTAAGTTCTCAAATGAGTTCAGTCGCATCTGAGAGACTATTTTCCTCTGCAGGTCTGGTTCAAACCGACTTGCAAAATCATCTATCTCCGCAAAAGATAAGAATTCAAAATTTGTTTTCTAAACAAAAATCTTATTAATGTCAATTTAAAATATTAATAATTAATTTCATAGGCTGTTGTTTTAAAACATGTTAAAAAATTTTTATTTTTGTTAATTTTATCATGAATTCAAATTTAATTCTTTGTGTTTTATTAAACCTTATTAAAAATCTAATAAAATTTTTATAATTTCGAATAGGGAATGGTAAATCGATTTCGATTCCAATCGAAAATCGATTTTGTGATAAAAAAAATCGGTTTTTTGCAATCGAATTTACGTATGCGATTTTATACTGAAATCGATTATTGGGCTTTTAAAATCGATTTTTTTTATTTGTTATCAAAATTTTGGCATTTTATTCTTAATTTAATTGATAAATTTTGGGCATACACTATAAAACTTCATATTTTGTACGTACATACGTCTGTAGGTATGCTTATGCAGTTGTCCAAGGTAACGTTGGTGTTTTACGTATTTATCTATTAGTACCCTTGGTATCTGCCAACTTTAGTATAAGGGCTCTTGTTCTTCAGAAATTAAAGTCATCAATGGACAGTGGAGCAAAACAGTCCTAAACATATCGTACCGAACCAAACACTGAAAGTCAGCTTCGTGAAAATCAACATATTATAGAAACACAACAGGTGAATTAAGCCATGACATTCCTGTGGAAAAATGCTAATATTCAAACAGACCAGTGTGTGAGCGATATTTAAATCTAGTTATAAGTAGAGTGAAAAAAACAAAAAGTATGTATTTATCCTATCAAAAACAAAATTACAAGGAAATATCTCTGCATCTTTCTGACATCAACGACATGCAAACATTTGTTTTCTAAAACTAACTCAATAGTTACTTAGCAAATAAACAGTCGGCACAGATCAGGAACTATTGTCATAATCCTTTGAAATACTATCCATACATTCAGACTTGTCACAGAAATCAATTCCGATCAAATCACTTCCTCTTTCGATCGGAATTAATTTATGTGACAGGCCTGGCTGACTATACAAGAATACAATTTTAATATGTGAAATGTACATGCACTTGTGCCTCTAACGGCCATCTCAAAATTTACACATTTTCACTTTTTACACAAAATATATAAAAAGTAGTCATATCTACCCACTGTAAAAATCTCAGTTCAATTTCTCTAGTAGTTGTATCCAACAGCAAATTAATCTTAAGCGATTGTAAAATCGTTTTTGAGGTTCGATTAATCGATTTCAAATACCGAAATATAAAAAGTCGATCGAAAAATCGAAAATCGATATTGGAATCCATTTACCATTCCCTAGTGGGTAAATATGACTACTGTCTATAATTTTCTTGCAAAAAGTGAAAATGTGTAAATTTTAAGATGACTCTTAGAGTTAGAGGTGCGATATGTATGCACATTTCATAGGTATATTAAAATTGTGTTCTTTTGAAGTCAGTCTGGCCTGTCACATAAATCATTTCCGATCGAAAGTGATTTCGTACCTTTCACGTATGTTCACATAAAACGAAATCACTTTTGATCGAAATTGATTTCTGTTGCAAGACTAAAAGTATGGATAGTATTTCAAAGGATTATGACAATAGTTGCTGATCGGTGGCGACCAGGGTTGTCAGATTGATTTTGACCTTTTTCGCCAAATTCAATGTCAAAAATCGCCAAAATCGCCAAAGCCTTTATTTTCAAGTTTTTGGCAGTAAAATACATATTTTTTAATTTATTAAAAATATTCTTTATAAATTCTAAAAAAATTAATTTGTTCCGTATCGCTAAAATACGCCAAAAATTCAAAAAAGTCGCCATAGTATATATTTTGCTTAATTTTTATTTAGAAAAAAGTAAAAATAGCTAGTGAACACAAAAATGGTACGATGTTTACTACAAAAAAAGTTTTTTTGCGGCTAGTATTAAACAAATATTGGATTTATTTACATTTTTATATATGTAGTTATTATATATGAGCCGTTTATTTTGAAAGTGGCATAAGTCATTTCGGTTTTTAAGTCGAGATATTTAAGGGTTTGCGTTTTAACACGTTTAAAAATATGGATGCTAACTTTCGAGAAGATTCACTTGTATTTGATACATCATCATAATGATATTTTTCTCAGTATTATTGTTATTATTATTATTTATTATTATTATTTATTATTAACTCGATTTTTTTTTAAAAAGTGACTAATGCCACTTTCAAAATAAACGGCTCATATCTAAAACGCTTCACCGGCAAAGCTACCTATTTGTCTTCTTTTTTGGAATACATTGTAAGGGTTTTTCATTTATTCAACGATGGTACAAAAGAAGTGCAACTTATAACTCGTAACAACGCGTCTAGAAGTTCGTATTGCATTCTATTTCAAAGGCGAGTTGTAGTGGAGTTCATAGCTTAAACACAGGCATTACTTATTATAATATAAAGAACATATAAAGAACAGTCAAAGTAAGTTCCTTGAAATTGTACGTACCTGCCGTTTCGTTGCAGCTTTAAAGTTTTGGCATAAATTTATTTATCTTTGCAATTAACCAACGCTAATTTTTTCATTGGGTTTCAAAAATGTGCAAAGGTATGTAAGAGTTCATAAATATCACTGACAACAACGTATTGTATCTGGGATAAAAAATTGCCACATACAAATAATGAAAAAATTTTCATAGACTTTAAATATATTTATATTAATTTCTATTTATTGATTCTTTCAAGAGCACTTTTAAATATGAAAAACTATTTTCTCGAAGATATTCATTATCTTCATCAGCCATTTGAACTTTCAAATACTGACCATACATATGAATGCCTCAAACTACATACATAAAAATAAAATAATTATAATAAAATTTATATTATTTCTCAGTATTGAATTTAACGATTTTCAAAACAAATGCATAGCTCATCAAAAATAGCCAACAAAATCGCCAACTTTTTTGTTAAATCGCCAAAAAATCGCCATGTCGCCAAATCAAAAATTAGGTCGCCAAACAAGTTTGAAAATCGCCACGTTTGGCGAGAAATCGCCACATCTGACAACCCTGGTGGCGACTGTTTATTTGCTAAGTTATTATAAGCTAGTTTAAGACAACAAACGTTTACATACAATTGATGTCGGCATGATGCAGATTTATTTCCATGTAATTTCGTATTTGTTAGGATAATTTACATACTTTTTGTTTTTCACTCTGCTTATAGCTAGCTTTAAATATCGCTCACACACTGGTCTGTTTGAATATTAGCGTATTTCCACAGGAATGCCATGGTTTAATTCACCTGTTGGTTGTGTTTCTATATAGTTTCTTGATTTTCACAAAGCCGACTTTCCGTGCTTGATTCGGTAAGTTATGTTTGGACTGTTTTGTTCACTGTCCATTGATGACGTTAATTTCTGAAGAACAAAAGCCCCTATATTAAAGTTGAAAGTACATATATTAAGGGTACTAATAGGTAAATACATAAAATTACAACTTTAAACTTGGAAATCTGCGTAAAAATACCACCTACACACGTACTATGTACGCACAAAAAAATCTCAAGTTTTATTGTGTATGCCCATAATTTATCGATTTAATTAGGATTAAAATTAAAAATTGCCAAAATTTTGATAAAAAAAAAAATTGATTTTAAAAGCCCAATAATCGATTTCAGTATAATATCGCTTACGTAAATTCGATTGCAAAAAATCGATTTTCGTAGGAATCGAAATCGATTTACCATTCCCTACTAAAAACTTTCTTGAATTTAAAAAAAAAAAATATTGGCCATACCTATCTATACGTTCAGAAATTTAGTGGAAAATAGAAACTTCAGAGGCCCATTTGTAACTGCGTCCATAAATTAGATTTTAGTCGAAAATATTTCTACTTTGAGGAATTAAAAACAAAATTTAAGAAAAAAGTTGTTTAAAACTGAACTTTCATTCCCAACTAAAAACCTATAGTCTACTTTAAGGCGTTAAAAAAAATTTAAAAAACTTTTTTAAAAAGCAAACAAAATCCTTGGAATTGCAAAACAGAAAATTGTGTATTAAAATACAACACAATGTCCTTGTTTAAAAGATTTTACAATTAAGTCACGTTTCCTTAACTTTATATGTATTCCCAACAGAAATCTTTAGCACTAGACGGGAGATATTTCTATAAGTCATTAAAAAATTATGACATTCCCCCCAACTGACAAAACCAAATGGAAAGAAAAAAAAATTTAACACGGTCGTTTTACTTTAGCGGCCATTTTGGGTATTAAATGCAAAAAAAAACACTTAATACATAGCAGCAAATACAGCCAACAACAATACCACACTGCAAGTCACACACAAAAGCAGAGAACCCTTTTAATGCAAAAAAAAAAAAAACACTTGACTCAAGGAACTTTTTTGGTATAAAAAAGAATCGCATTTAAAATTATTATTTCATTGAAAATAAATTAAAAACAAACTTTGTCACACAAAGAAATAATAAAAAAAATTTCTTTCTGTCACACCAAAAATTCATTACAATTTGACCAACAATGTGATCTGTGCTGCTCTGTCTTAGCTCTCGGCAGCAGTATTTGCAAACGCAATAGAAACTATTTTTTGCAATATTCTGAAAAGTTCTTTGTTGTTGTTTTTTTCTCTTCATTCTTTGCAGACTTTTCTAGTCAATTTTTGTATAACAATTTGTATTTCATCTAAAATTAACAAATTTTCTCACAATTTCATCATATTCATATACATAGTTTTTATGTTTGTGCAATTGTTTCCTTAAGCCGTCGCTGTCTTACCGTTTTTTCTACACTATATTTTTTCTTAGTTTTTTCCTTCTTTGCTGTCACTTTGTTTACCAGTTTCGTTATTGTAATTTACAGCTTTCTGCAATATTATAATCTCAATGCTGTTTTTAATTATTTTTTATAATTTTCAGCTTTTTTAATTAAAATGAATTTTTTTCTTTCTTCCCATCAAACTTTTTTTTTGAAACGCTTTGATTTTTTTCGCAAAACAGTAGTCATTTGTGAAAAACTAGTGCTACCAGATGATTGATAATAAAAATTGTCGGAAAAAAGGAAAAGGAAGGCGGGGAAACATGTTTGAACTAAAAACCTGCAAACGAAATACCATCAGAGAACCATTCAAATTAAAACAATGATAAATGCGATTTAGGGCCATTTTCACCAAGTTCGGTTAAAACTAACTTTCAATTAAAGTTCCGGTTACCAATATGTTTTGACAGCTATAACCGATAGTTAATTATAACCGAACTTGATGAAAATGTCCGTTAGTGAAATAACAGTTTATTTTTTGCTAATTAAAAAAATGGGGATAACGAAAACTTTAAAATTTATAAGTTTTATGTATAGTTTTCATGTACATGTGAAATATTTAATAAAATAGATTCTACAAATTCTATGCTAATGCCTGTCAAGATCGTTTTCATTTACCCATAGCTATCGACTTTTTTATTTAAGAAAGACTTTTTCATTGCTCAATAAATAATAAATTGAATGAAATACTTCATATTAGCTGGCGTGTCCATTTACTCTTTACGGGCATTGCTAATGTTGCCGACCACCTTTAAGCTATTTCTAACATTTCTTCGACGACTTTGTTTAAAAGTTCTCTTTTTGTAAAATGATTTAAAAAATCATTTTTAGATTTTGATATTTCTTTAACGATGTTTTATGCTATTGATTCGGAAAGATAATTACAGTCGATATTTCGCCATTGCTCCTGCCCGATTTGAATTTATTACCAATAACTCGAATGTCTTCTCAAACTGGCTTACCACGCTTTATTATCGAAATTAAAATAAAACCATAATATAACACTCCGCTATTATTGTTCTTTCATATTGCTTTTCTTTTATTGTAACTGCACATTTTAATTTCTTATTTTAGATATAATATTCCTTGCGACTAAAGACGAATTAATATACCCTACGAATTAATAATGGTCAAATCTATTTTTTATAAAATACATAATCAAATTTCGTTTATTTTGTTTTTTTAAGACTTGAATTTACAGTCATTAGTCAATTATTAGTAAACTAAAACGAAAACTATTGCTTAACTAAAGTATCAATCATATCTACAATAATTGGTTAAGTAAACATTTTAATCAGTGCAAAAAATGGTAACTCTATTAAAATAAAATACAATGGTGGTTATTCCAAAATACGCGTCGAAGAAGTGAACATTTACATGAAAACAAAAACAAAACAAAACCAAACCAAAGTGACGAAAATTGTTTTTATTATCTATACACTTCTAAAATAAAATTAACGCGAGAGTTATAACGCGTTTCTTTCTCTTTTAAAAACTGTAAATTTTGTATGATAAACAAAAACAATTTTTATCAAACTGGTTTTGTTTTGTTTTCATGTAAATGTTCACTTCTTCGACGCGTATTTTGGAATAACCACCAATAAAAAAATAAAAGTAGTTAACCAGTAATATTTAAGGGTTTAACTAATGGTTAAGAAAAAGCTGGAAATAATATTTTATTTGTTAAACTGTTAAACTAATGACTGTAAATTTGGGCCTAAGACATTTATTCTATCAGTTATGTCACAGAGTACAATTCCGTTCGGAAACGGAATTCATTCCGTATTTTGGTGCTTCAGAAAATGACGAAACATTTGTCGGAATGAAACCATTTTTGTTTTCATGAACTGTACGGGAGTTGTCTGTATTTGAAAGGCCATAAAACTATCAAAACACACTTTCCATCAACAAACAAATATATTTTCTTCAATTCCGAACGGAATTGTACTCTGTGACATGGCCCTATATATATACATTTTTCATTTGACGAAAAAAATCTACTCAATACCATTTCATACGTATTAAATAGTTTAATTCTTGTCCTTTGGGTTTTACGATACGAGCCATCAACAGCATCGGATTTCTATTCCTCTCGAAACATAAATTTTCTATTTTAAAAAATGTTATTAACAACATGATTTGTTTCTAAACTTTTATTTTGGGTATTTGTATTTACCATAAACAGTCTGGCATTTTACAAACACATAATTATGGTCGGCTTCTCAAACAATAAGACTGAAAGAGACAACTAGATTATTTTAATTCAATGAGCCGGTAGATGCTGATTTTAGTACAATTCGTTAGCAGTTGTATACATTTAGTAGTAGTATAAAAAAGGAATTGCGGAAATAAAAATTTAATGGCACAATTATTAATATTTGTTTTAAAATACCTACATTTTTTATTTTATTTAAATGTTAAGGCAATATAATATGGACCAGTTATTATGATTTTTAGTAAAATATTTTTTTTTATATTTCTGTCATAAAGAAATGTACATCTTTATAAAATTTTATTTAGTCACGAAGGGAAAAATATTTCTAAAATATTTTTTTTACATACACTAATCTATTACTGGGTTTATTTGGTATCCATGGCGGTATCATTTGGATTTAAGGCTTTTCCTGACTTATAAACTCGCACTGTATTGTCAGCACCCCCAGAGATAATATACTTCGGATTAGACCAATCAATATCGAATACTTTATCGCCATGCCCAATTAAATCATACAAGGGGGCCTTAGGACTAAAAATAGTTGCAGAAAAAAATACATGTTGTTTTAATGTTTTAGGAAGTTAAATTAAAGTATCAAAAACCGACCTGCGTGAATCCCACAATTTATTTTGATTATCATAAGAACCCGAAACAAAAAGATACTCTTCCGTTTTAGACCACATAACTGTTTGTACCCACTGTTGATGACCCAAATAGGTGTTACGAACAACAGAACCCTCTGTAATTGATAATTTTTATTAGAATATAATTGGTACATATTAAAATTATTAAAGGATTTTTGTTACATTTTTGTTTTTACTTACGGTTTGTTCTAGGATCATAGAGTCTTATATTTTTATCAGCTGACGCGGTAATTATAAGTTTGTTTAGGCTTGAGTAACTGGCATCAAATATAGATTTGTTTGTTGATATTTCAGTTTTTATACCCTCCATATTTAAATCCCAAACTTTCATAGTATGATCCCAACTGCTCGTAAGCAATGTATAGTCATCAATCCATTGAACGGCAGAAATGCTTTCACGGTGGCCTTGTAAGGTCATTTGAGGAGTCTAGAAATATTAGAATTTTAAAAACAGTATGTATTAAATATTAATAACATTCTAAATTTTTGTTAACTCACTCTGGTTGAACCTCCGTCTGGCTTAGCTCGTTTGGAAGTACCCTCTCCAGCCTCATTGATATCAGCAGACCATATTTTCAACATTGTGTCCCAGGAACCTGTAGCAAATTTCTGCTGATTCGGACTAACATCTACACCATCAATACCTCTTTCATGACCCTTACAAACCGAAACACATTCCACTGAATTAGATTCAATTTTCCAATCCCAAAGCATAGCTGTTTGATCTTGGGAACAACTAACAAATTTGCCACGTTCACTATCTACAGAAACCCATGCCACAGCTTTAACAGGCATAGTGTGGCCAGGTATAGTCAGAACATGTTTTCCCTTAATTGTCCAAATATTAATCGTATTATCATAACAGCCTGTCAATATCCACTTGCCACAAGCTTTCACCGCTGAGACCCAGTCATCGTGCAACAGACATTCCTGGGGCTCAGGAGCTGGAAATCTTTCAACATATTCCAGTTCAATGGCATCCTCAAATGAAATCGCCTTTTCCTTTAAATGATCACAAAGGCGACCTCTTAAATACTCATCGAATACCAAAAAATCAAATTCTACATTGCGGTTATTATCTTCTAAAGAAGCTTGCTGTAAAAGAGTATTAATGAAGGTATTCAATTCGGTAGTAGTTACAGTGGCATCTATGGAATATGGTACATTGGGAACGGCATATCTAATAAACAAAATACAAACCATTTAGTGTCTAATATAATTGTAGATATTTCTTAACTTTACTTACTGTTCCTGTTTTGTTTTAAAATGTACTTGTACTTGACCCTCTCCGTTTTCTGTTTCCATTTTTTTTGATTCGATTTCCCCCTTAGAATTCTAGTTTTCTTGCAGAATTATTGCTAATTTTATTCTTATTTTCTTAAATTGTTTATGCTTTAAAACATAAATCTATTTTAATACAAATTTCTTAATAGATTTTAATTAATAAATTGATATTTTTCTATTAAGTTTGTGAAATCACACCGTTTTTCTTTATTTTCCTACAAAAGTTGTTTTTTATTTAAACACGTTTTGACAATTCATTACACATGCTGATAAATGTCAGCAATTATTAGTGAGAGATGCCAGATGTGAAGTTTTAACAACTTGTGTAGCCATATGTCGATTTTGGCTTGTTTAACCCTAAAGCCTCCGAAATAGTTTTTTTATAATAATTTTAATAATTTTAAGCATTTAATTTATTTTGATTTTATTTGATATTTATAATATTATTTAAATATTTTTCCATTGTTATGATGTAAAATCGATTTTTAAAAAAGCTTTAAATAGTTTTTTGAAAAAAAAGGGATGAGCGAATTGTTAATAAATTGTTATATTCAATATTAAATAAATGATTGGCCTTAAAGTATGTAATAGTTTTTTCCAAGCATTTTCTACAAGTATTTTCCCAGAAAAGGGCTAATAAAGGGTTATTTTCAAAATTTAAAGAGGCTAAATTTTTTTATACCCTTCACCTCAGGTGGAAAAGGGTGTATAAGTTTGTCATTCCGTTTGTAATTTCTGCAATATTGATCTAAGACCCTATAAAGTATATATATTCTGGGTCCTTATGAGGAGAGAACTTGATTTAACCATGTCCGTCCGTCCGTCTGTCCGTCTTACGTTTGATATGTGTTTTCCGGAGACTCCATACATGATAGCGGCTAGGTTGTTTTACATTTATGTCACGTATAGTCCACCATTTCGTGCTATTGAAATTCAGCGAGATCGGTCCACAAATGGCTGAGATATGATCAAAAAACCACGACTGCCTCTAATTTTTTCCAAAAATCCCTTGTTATTGTTGTATTTTTATTGCTTTTTTGTGTATATCTGGAGAAGGGCAAGAGCCAAAGTTTCCAAATTAGGTACACACATTTAGGTTGTCAATACACACCACTCTACAAAATGATGGCGGGATTGGAGAAGTAGGCGTGGTACCTCCCGTACAAAAAAAAATTAAAAATTGTATAAAAACCTAAATTTTAGGGCTGTCATATGTCCTATGGATATGACTTATATACCAAAATATCGGAAATTTTTAGTTGAACATATTTTATAAAAAACTCGGGAAAATCGGTTCAGATACAAAAAAATTATGACCAAAATTAAATTTTTTTTTTAATACCCACTTTCGGGAACCATAGGTCTCCTCGAGTCCAAGCTTTATAACTCATGTAAATGGTAAATTTCTTCTTAAACACGTCGGTATATAAATCTGTCAAATCGTTAAAAAAATGGCTGAGTTATAATCAAAATACTGAAATCCCAAAAATTACTCTTTTATACCCTTCACCACAGGTGGAAAAGGGTATATATAAGTTTGTCATTCCGTTTGTAATTTCTGCAATATTGATCTAAGACCCTATAAAGTATATATATTCTGGGTCCTTATGAGGAGAGAACTTTAACCATGTCCGTCCGTCCATCCGTCTGTCCGTATTACGTTTGATATGTGTTTTCCGGAGACTCCATACATGATAGCGACTAGGTTGTTTTACATTTATGTCACGTATAGTCCACGATTTCGTGCTATTGAAATTCAGCAAGATCGGTCCACAAATGGCTGAGATATGATCAAAAAACCACGACTGCCTCTAATTTTTTCCAAAAATCCCTTGTTATTGTTGTATTTTTATTGCTTTTTTCTGTATATCTGGAGAACGGCAAGAGCCAAAGTTTCCAAATTAGGTACACACATTTAGGTTGTCAAAAAACATCAGAAGTAATTACAACTCAACTGTGTTGAATTTTGTGAACAGTAAACGAGCCATATTTCATTTTAATGATATTCGATTAACGTTCCTTCATGGTTCAGTTGTCTAGAGGGTGTGTTAGAAACTGAGAGTTCCCTGGTTTGAATCTTGGTTTTTTAAAAAGAAAATTTTTTTTTTAATAGTTTTATTTTTTTTATGTTCTAAAAACGATTTAAAAAAATATTTATCAGTTTTCGCTTTTTAAATTTTTTTTATAATGAAGTTTTAAGTATTGTAAATATGTATGTATAGGTATGTAAAATTTATTTAGTTTTTGTCTAGTTGCTCTGTATTCTGCTCGCACAATAATGAAGGGTATATAAGATTCGGCACAGCCGAATATAGCACTCTTACTTGTTTTAACTAGTTTTTACCAATAAAGGCTCGGCTGTTGCTTTGTTGTTATTTCGTCAACACAAGCATAAATGTGATAGTATGTGTGTACCCTTCACTGTTCTAAAATCTAAACTTGAAGTCCATTCTTCCAGATCCCTTTCGTAAAAACTTGTAAAATTGTTTTTTTTTAGCTTGAAAATTCGCTTATTTGCAAATACATTTAGATCATCAATAAAAACTATTTTACTTTCTTCGGATATGCTATTATGCATTTGCAGACTAATTCATCAATAATATTAAGGGTTTATGAAACGAAGTTTCTATGAAAATTTGTTAATTGAACCTTTAAAATTCCTAAAATATTTTTTGTATGAATTAAGGGGTTAATGTTTAATTGAAATTTAGAAAATTTAGCTTTGAATTATATGATTTTTGTACTCTTTTTTTTAGCAATTGACTCTAGTTTGAAGCGATGCTGATATGAGAATTTTTTTGTCAACGATGCTAATATAAATTTATTTTGTGAAAGCAAGTTATTCAAATGTGATGCATAAGTGCATATATACATACTTATATTTTAACAAACTTAATTATGGCAATTAAGAGTGCTCAATTAGGCTATGCCAAATTTTATACATATACACTTCACCATGATGCAAAAAGAACAGAAAGTTATGTTAATACCGCTAAAAATAAATCTGTTTTGGGCCACGCACTATTCTGCAATACCGTCGGATGTTGGGTATCTAATTTAGAAACTTTTAGTCTTTCCGTTCTCCAGATATACAGAAATATAGACGGACATCGTTAAAGCAACTTTGCTACTTATAAGGGTCCAGAATATTTATACTTTATAGGGTATAACATCAATATTGTAGAAATTACAAACGGAAAGACATATTTATATATAACAGGCGCGGATCCAGCTTAAGCCCTAGGGGGGGGGGGGGGGGAATTTTGTATGATACAAAAGAGTAAAAAATTTGTTTTTAAAAGTTTATTAAAAACAATAGCGGTGTTTTCTTTTCTACAAAAAAATGTGACATTTTAATTAAAAAAAAATGCAATTTTCGGGAGCAACATTTTTAAGAAACATACACCAAACTGCATTTTTTTTAAATAAAATGTCACATTTTTTTGTAGAAAAGAAAACACCATAAGTGTATATTATATTAAAAAACTCAATAATAAGGTTAAATAAAATATAAGATCGCTTCAATATAAATTAAAATAAATTACATTTTTAAATAAGCAATTTATGATTTTCTTGTGAGGCAAATTTCTTCTGTCATTGTTGATCTGAGCCATGTTTTTATTCGACGAAGGGTAGGAAATGACCTCTCGCTCGTAGCATTACTGACGTGCATTGACACGAAAATTTGAAATATTTTTCTTAGATTTGTGTAGATATCTTCATCACAGTTTTTTATTTTTGATCTACACATAGGTGTTTCCCTTTATTGCACATCTTGCGATTTTCGTTTTAATTGCGTCGGCGATTCAATTAACCGAGTACTGCGAATTTGGTACTTTTCCGAAATTCGAACATTTAAGGGGTGAAAATCGTAGCTATTTTTGGTACTTTTTTCACAAAACATTTTTCTCCATTCATTGACATATTCGTACTAAATTATGGGCTCCCACTACAATACTGAAATTTTAAATACTTAATGGGGGAAAAAATAGTACCAAAAAGGGGAAATACGGGAAATTTGATATTTTACTTTAGCCTTTTGGTTCTGCAACTGGCATTTTTTTTAATTATCGTTAGTGTTGGACCTTAAAACATAAGATTAAACATGCAATGTCCTGAGTGGATAAGAACCCATAAGGGGAAGTTCTTGGTACTTTTCTGTTCATTAACTGGTACTTTTTGAATTTCCGTTAGTATTGGACCTGTGAAAATAAAATTAAACATGCAATATCCTGAATGGATGAGAATCTATAAGAGGGAACTTTTTGGTACTTTTTTGTTCATTAGCTGGTACTTTTTGAATTTCCGTTAGTATTGGACCTTGAAACATGAAATTAATCATGCAAGGTCTTGAGTGAATGACAATCTGTTAGAGGGATCTTTTTGGTACTTTTTCGTTTTTTAACTGGTACTTTTTTTACAATTTTCGCTAGTATTGGTCTTATGAACATAAAATTAAACCTGCAAGGTCCTGAGTGAATAAGAATCTCTAAAAGGGCTTATTGGTACTTTTTAGTTCTTAAACTGGTACTTTTTGAATATGTGTTATTATTGGACTTATAAACATAAAATTCAAGATGCAATGCCCTGAGTGAATAAGAATGTATAAGAATAAAGTTTTGGGTACTTTTTGAATTTCCGTTAGTATTGGACCTAGAAACAAAAAATTAAACATGCAAAGTACCTATGTTTGTTACTTTTTCACCGGATGTTTTCGCCATCTATTTATCTAAGCCTAAACGTCTAAAGCTAAAAGGTTGACATTTGGACCAGGGGCTCTCGCCAAACGATCCAGCTAACCTCATACCTCCTAAACTAAAAGAGATGAAAAACATTAACACTTATTGTTGTTCATTAGAAAAATTCGCTAACCTCATATCTCCTTAACTAAAAGAGATAAAAAAATTGAATACTTATTATTGTTCATTAAAAAAATAATCGGACAGGTTTCTGGTACTTTTGAGAGGTATGGCCTTTTTGGGGCGTTAAAAGCGTTCATAATTTTGTTACTTTTTTTACAACATTTTTCTCCATCTATCTTTATAATATAAAACTGTAAAGTTACTGACTGACACATCCTAAGATCCTGAAGCTAAAAAGCTGACATTTGGACCGCAGGCTGGCCTCTCACCAACTCGATCCCGCTAACCTCAAAAATCCAAAACTAAAAGCGATACAAACAATTTAACACTTAATGTTGTTCATTAGAAAAATAAGAGGACAGGTGTCTGGTACTTTTTCGAAATTTGGTCCTTTTGGGGAGTAAACGCCTAAAACCTGTACATATTTTGAAACCTTTTTGTCACGCTACCTCTGTATGTAAGTACATTAGAGACACAATTTTTCTGGACATCATTGCCCCAAGGGACTATATCTTATGGGCAATATGGGATAATAAAATACATTTTTCAGTTCAATCTAAGCCAAAAAATTTTTTTTGCTCAATTGGCGAAGTCCCTGACGGCCACCAAAGTTTTTTTTCATCCTATGACAAAAATGTACTAAACTATAGGCTCCAACTGCAACATTGAAATTTTTAATACATAAATGGGGAGAAAAAAGTATCAAAAAGATAATACGGGAAACTAACTTTCTTTCATTTGCTTTTGTGTTCTACGAGTCGTAATTTTTGAATTTTCTATATTGAACTTAGAAGCACAAAATTATAGGTGCAAAGTCCTGTGTCAATATCAACCTATGAGATGAAAAATGTTGGAACTATTTTGCTAAAACCTATTTACATATTAGATTACAAATGAGCGGGTTAAATGCTAGAATTTAAACAAATTTAAACCTAGAAAAATAAGCTTTGGCATACAAATATGTCCACGAAGGAAAAGGAGTCGCTAACGAAGTAGCGGGTTAAATGCTAGTAATATATAAGATTGAGCAGTGAGATGTTTCTTGTCATTTGTGACAAAAAAATTTTATTTAGTCGAATTTTGGATTTTTGTCACGGCTTTTAGCAAAATTACCAACTCTGCGATGTTGCCACTGTGGATCTTAAATATTTGAAGAAATAATCTTAAACAATATAAATCACTCAATTTCTTCTGATAAAATATATTCATGCTTAAAATGGCAATAAGTTCGCATTAATATTGTAAATTTTACTTTAATGCGTTGTGTTTTTTTTACAAAATATTCCAGAAATTATCGAAAATGAAAGATTGATTTTATACGTTCCATGGAAATAAAAAAAGACTGGGTAATTAAGAGTCCTAAACACAAATAAAATTCATTTAATACCCTGGTAAAATCGATTCATATGTATAAGAATATTTTCTTGTTGATGAGGTGACCAACTATAAGGACTTGTAGGCCTTTTCTTTACATAAGTAAGTACGTAGGTGTTAAAAAAAATTTTAACTCGAAATTAAACCCGCTATGGATATTATCGCTAATAAAATATTACAAAGTTTTATGTGAAATAGCAAAAATATGGAGAAAATCCAATTTATAATCTCTTATTTTCATTCTGCTATGTGATTTTTTAAGAGCTATAGGAAAGTTAAAAAAAAAACACATAAAATTCAGTAAAATGCATGAAATATTTATTTGAATCGATAGTACGGTCCATATAATTTAATGTTTGAAGATTATTTCATGCAAATGTTGACCGTGACTGCGCCTCAAATGATCCATCCGCTTAGTCCAATTTTGGCATACTCTTTCCAACATCTCATGAATAAATGCTTCAATGTTGTCTTCCAATGCGTCAATTGAAGCGGGCATGTGTGTATAGACATGAGTTTTAACATAGCCCCACAAAAAATAGTCTAAAGGCGTTAAATCGCACGATCTAGGCGGCCAATTGACCGGTCCCGAACGTGAAATAAAATGTTCACCGAACTCGCCTCTTAATTAGTCCATTGTTAAGAGTGCTGTGTGGCATGTGGCATCGTCTTGTTGAAACCACATGTCATACAAGTCAAGCTCTTGCATTTTGGGCAAAAAAAAGTTGGATATCATCTCACGGTAGCGCTCACCATTCACGGTTACGTTACGATTCGCATCATCTTTGAAGAATAAACCGCACCAAACTGTGTTTTTTTTCTGGATGCATTGGTAGCTCTTGCAATCCTTCTGGCTGTTCTTTCCTCCAAAATCGACAACTCTGCTTACTAACGTACCCATTGAGCTAAAAGTGAGCTTCGTCGCTGAACACAAGAAGCGCGCGATGAACTTTCTTAACAGAGCACGGATATTGATAATAAAATTCAATAATTTGCAAGCGTTGTTCGTTTGTAAGATGATTCATGGTTAAATTATAGACCAAACTGAAGATGTTTGACAGTGAAACAAAACACGAAACGTGAGTTAAACCATTGTTGCCAAAAAGATAATAGCTAAAAAATCACCCGATATATAAAATATATGCAAACAACTTTCATACTTTTTTTATATGTTTGTTTAACCGTTTTTGTGAGTTATTTCGGGCTTTATTACCCACCTTAACGACAAACCATCTACATATTAATATTTAACTTGAATTGTAATTAATTTTCCTTTAAAAAACGTGTCTTTTAAGTGCTACATTGTGCGGGTCAGTTTAACCTCCTTTGGAAGATTCATCACACACACTCAGTATTACGTAAATCCATATAATATTTACAAAGCTGGAAGAGAATTATTGATATTGTATATCGTCAACGTAAGTGCAAACGGACGTTACTACACAGGAATTCAAAATTGAGTTGTTGATGGATTTTTCTTCGTTTTATTAAACTACATTAAAATAGCGACTTAGTTAACGAAATTCAAACGGACTTATTAACCTTAAAATGACTGATTTTAACTTTTGTTTCGAAAATTTAGCCATCAAAAAAAAAAAAAAAAACGGAAATCCATTCGTCTTTTGTAATTTGTTTTTTAAACAACGTGTCTAAAAAGTTAAGAAGTAATTTTTATACTAAAACTAGCGAACCCCTGCACACTTCGTAGTGCAAAAAAGAAAAATAAGAAACCAATTCGAATTCATTTAAATCAGTAATAAATTGTTTTTATTGTAATGCTCTGTGATACACAACATTTCTTGTTTTTCCATTTTCGGTGTTAATATACAAAACCGATGGTTTGCCAACGCGCGGACATGCTACATACAACTGTCCATGTGAAAAAACTGGATACTCTAAATTCACTCCACAAATTTCTAATGATTGGCCTTGCGCCTTATTAATAGTAACCGCAAACCCAAGCCGAACAGGAAACTGAAGTCGTTTGAATTTAAATGGCATATCAGACGAAATCATTGGGATGCGTGGAATGAATACATCTTCGCCTTTGAATTTTCCAGTTAAAATAGTAGCTTCAATTCCATAAGCCATCAACCTTTTAATAGCAAGTCTTGTGCCATTACACAAACGGGGTTGATTAATATTGCGAAGCATAATAATAGTGACTCCATCTTTCAATTGGAGATTATGCGGAGGCAATCCTGGTAAATCCAACGAATTCAAAAATTCTGTTGGATAATTCACAACATCTTCTACATTGGTAACAGTATCCACAGACTTGTACGAAACCAATTCGCCAGTAATCTTTGATTGTATAGCCATATATAATTCGCTAACATCTTTGTTCTTTGCCGCTAAAATTGCTCTGTCACATGTCAACCATATACGGCATGTATATTTTTGTGCTATGTTAGGGAACACACGCTCAATCAATTCCTCTTTTGACTGTACGAAATGGCAAAAATCATTTGGCAATGCTATCAATCCAGTGTCATTAACAAGCGTTGCACCATTCCCAATTTTCAGCAATTGCTTAGAGAACTAATCAACAGATTGATCATTCTTGTTATTGTTGTATTTTTATTGCTTTTTTCTGTATATCTGGAGAACGGCAAGAGCCAAAGTTTCCAAATTAGGTACACACATTTAGGTTGTCAATACACACCACTCTACAAAATGATGGCGGGATTGGAGAAGTAGGCGTGGTACCTCCCGTACAAAAAAAAAGTTAAAAATTGTATAAAAACCTAAATTTTAGGGCTGTCATATGTCCTATGGATATGACTTATATACCAAAATATCGGAAATTTTTAGTTGAACATATTTTATAAAAAACTCGGGAAAATCGGTTCAGATACAAAAAAATTATGACCAAAATTAAATTTTTTTTTAATACCCACTTTCGGGAACCATAGGTCTCCTCGAGTCCAAGCTTTATAACTCATGTAAATGGTAAATTTCTTCTTAAACACGTCGGTATATAAATCTGTCAAATCGTTAAAAAAATGGCTGAGTTATAATCAAAATACTGAAATCCCAAAAATTACTCTTTTATACCCTTCACCACAGGTGGAAAAGGGTATATATAAGTTTGTCATTCCGTTTGTAATTTCTGCAATATTGATCTAAGACCCTATAAAGTATATATATTCTGGGTCCTTATGAGGAGAGAACTTTAACCATGTCCGTCCGTCCATCCGTCTGTCCGTATTACGTTTGATATGTGTTTTCCGGAGACTCCATACATGATAGCGACTAGGTTGTTTTACATTTATGTCACGTATAGTCCACGATTTCGTGCTATTGAAATTCAGCAAGATCGGTCCACAAATGGCTGAGATATGATCAAAAAACCACGACTGCCTCTAATTTTTTCCAAAAATCCCTTGTTATTGTTGTATTTTTATTGCTTTTTTCTGTATATCTGGAGAACGGCAAGAGCCAAAGTTTCCAAATTAGGTACACACATTTAGGTTGTCAAAAAACATCAGAAGTAATTACAACTCAACTGTGTTGAATTTTGTGAACAGTAAACGAGCCATATTTCATTTTAATGATATTCGATTAACGTTCCTTCATGGTTCAGTTGTCTAGAGGGTGTGTTAGAAACTGAGAGTTCCCTGGTTTGAATCTTGGTTTTTTAAAAAGAAAATTTTTTTTTTAATAGTTTTATTTTTTTTATGTTCTAAAAACGATTTAAAAAAATATTTATCAGTTTTCGCTTTTTAAATTTTTTTTATAATGAAGTTTTAAGTATTGTAAATATGTATGTATAGGTATGTAAAATTTATTTAGTTTTTGTCTAGTTGCTCTGTATTCTGCTCGCACAATAATGAAGGGTATATAAGATTCGGCACAGCCGAATATAGCACTCTTACTTGTTTTAACTAGTTTTTACCAATAAAGGCTCGGCTGTTGCTTTGTTGTTATTTCGTCAACACAAGCATAAATGTGATAGTATGTGTGTACCCTTCACTGTTCTAAAATCTAAACTTGAAGTCCATTCTTCCAGATCCCTTTCGTAAAAACTTGTAAAATTGTTTTTTTTTAGCTTGAAAATTCGCTTATTTGCAAATACATTTAGATCATCAATAAAAACTATTTTACTTTCTTCGGATATGCTATTATGCATTTGCAGACTAATTCATCAATAATATTAAGGGTTTATGAAACGAAGTTTCTATGAAAATTTGTTAATTGAACCTTTAAAATTCCTAAAATATTTTTTGTATGAATTAAGGGGTTAATGTTTAATTGAAATTTAGAAAATTTAGCTTTGAATTATATGATTTTTGTACTCTTTTTTTTAGCAATTGACTCTAGTTTGAAGCGATGCTGATATGAGAATTTTTTTGTCAACGATGCTAATATAAATTTATTTTGTGAAAGCAAGTTATTCAAATGTGATGCATAAGTGCATATATACATACTTATATTTTAACAAACTTAATTATGGCAATTAAGAGTGCTCAATTAGGCTATGCCAAATTTTATACATATACACTTCACCATGATGCAAAAAGAACAGAAAGTTATGTTAATACCGCTAAAAATAAATCTGTTTTGGGCCACGCACTATTCTGCAATACCGTCGGATGTTGGGTATCTAATTTAGAAACTTTTAGTCTTTCCGTTCTCCAGATATACAGAAATATAGACGGACATCGTTAAAGCAACTTTGCTACTTATAAGGGTCCAGAATATTTATACTTTATAGGGTATAACATCAATATTGTAGAAATTACAAACGGAAAGACATATTTATATATAACAGGCGCGGATCCAGCTTAAGCCCTAGGGGGGGGGGGGGAATTTTGTATGATACAAAAGAGTAAAAAATTTGTTTTTAAAAGTTTATTAAAAACAATAGCGGTGTTTTCTTTTCTACAAAAAAATGTGACATTTTATTTAAAAAAATGCAATTTTCGGGAGCAACATTTTTAAGAAACATACACCAAACTGCATTTTTTTTAAATAAAATGTCACATTTTTTTGTAGAAAAGAAAACACCATAAGTGTATATTATATTAAAAAACTCAATAATAAGGTTAAATAAAATATAAGATCGCTTCAATATAAATTAAAATAAATTACATTTTTAAATAAGCAATTTATGATTTTCTTGTGAGGCAAATTTCTTCTGTCATTGTTGATCTGAGCCATGTTTTTATTCGACGAAGGGTAGGAAATGACCTCTCGCTCGTAGCATTACTGACGTGCATTGACACGAAAATTTGAAATATTTTTCTTAGATTTGTGTAGATATCTTCATCACAGTTTTTTATTTTTGATCTACACATAGGTGTTTCCCTTTATTGCACATCTTGCGATTTTCGTTTTAATTGCGTCGGCGATTCAATTAACCGAGTACTGCGAATTTGGTACTTTTCCGAAATTCGAACATTTAAGGGGTGAAAATCGTAGCTATTTTTGGTACTTTTTTCACAAAACATTTTTCTCCATTCATTGACATATTCGTACTAAATTATGGGCTCCCACTACAATACTGAAATTTTAAATACTTAATGGGGGAAAAAATAGTACCAAAAAGGGGAAATACGGGAAATTTGATATTTTACTTTAGCCTTTTGGTTCTGCAACTGGCATTTTTTTTAATTATCGTTAGTGTTGGACCTTAAAACATAAGATTAAACATGCAATGTCCTGAGTGGATAAGAACCCATAAGGGGAAGTTCTTGGTACTTTTCTGTTCATTAACTGGTACTTTTTGAATTTCCGTTAGTATTGGACCTGTGAAAATAAAATTAAACATGCAATATCCTGAATGGATGAGAATCTATAAGAGGGAACTTTTTGGTACTTTTTTGTTCATTAGCTGGTACTTTTTGAATTTCCGTTAGTATTGGACCTTGAAACATGAAATTAATCATGCAAGGTCTTGAGTGAATGACAATCTGTTAGAGGGATCTTTTTGGTACTTTTTCGTTTTTTAACTGGTACTTTTTTTACAATTTTCGCTAGTATTGGTCTTATGAACATAAAATTAAACCTGCAAGGTCCTGAGTGAATAAGAATCTCTGAAAGGGCTTATTGGTACTTTTTAGTTCTTAAACTGGTACTTTTTGAATATGTGTTATTATTGGACTTATAAACATAAAATTCAAGATGCAATGCCCTGAGTGAATAAGAATGTATAAGAATAAAGTTTTGGGTACTTTTTGAATTTCCGTTAGTATTGGACCTAGAAACAAAAAATTAAACATGCAAAGTACCTATGTTTGTTACTTTTTCACAGGATGTTTTCGCCATCTATTTATCTAAGCCTAAACGTCTAAAGCTAAAAGGTTGACATTTGGACCAGGGGCTCTCGCCAAACGATCCAGCTAACCTCATACCTCCTAAACTAAAAGAGATGAAAAACATTAACACTTATTGTTGTTCATTAGAAAAATTCGCTAACCTCATATCTCCTTAACTAAAAGAGATAAAAAAATTGAATACTTATTATTGTTCATTAAAAAAATAATCGGACAGGTTTCTGGTACTTTTGTGAGGTATGGCCTTTTTGGGGCGTTAAAAGCGTTCATAATTTTGTTACTTTTTTTACAACATTTTTCTCCATCTATCTTTATAATATAAAACTGTAAAGTTACTGACTGACACATCCTAAGATCCTGAAGCTAAAAAGCTGACATTTGGACCGCAGGCTGGCCTCTCACCAACTCGATCCCGCTAACCTCAAAAATCCAAAACTAAAAGCGATACAAACAATTTAACACTTAATGTTGTTCATTAGAAAAATAAGAGGACAGGTGTCTGGTACTTTTTCGAAATTTGGTCCTTTTGGGGAGTAAACGCCTAAAACCTGTACATATTTTGAAACCTTTTTGTCACGCTACCTCTGTATGTAAGTACATTAGAGACACAATTTTTCTGGACATCATTGCCCCAAGGGACTATATCTTATGGGCAATATGGGATAATAAAATACATTTTTCAGTTCAATCTAAGCCAAAAAATTTTTTTTGCTCAATTGGCGAAGTCCCTGACGGCCACCAAAGTTTTTTTTCATCCTATGACAAAAATGTACTAAACTATAGGCTCCAACTGCAACATTGAAATTTTTAATACATAAATGGGGAGAAAAAAGTATCAAAAAGATAATACGGGAAACTAACTTTCTTTCATTTGCTTTTGTGTTCTACGAGTCGTAATTTTTGAATTTTCTATATTGAACTTAGAAGCACAAAATTATAGGTGCAAAGTCCTGTGTCAATATCAACCTATGAGATGAAAAATGTTGGAACTATTTTGCTAAAACCTATTTACATATTAGATTACAAATGAGCGGGTTAAATGCTAGAATTTAAACAAATTTAAACCTAGAAAAATAAGCTTTGGCATACAAATATGTCCACGAAGGAAAAGGAGTCGCTAACGAAGTAGCGGGTTAAATGCTAGTAATATATAAGATTGAGCAGTGAGATGTTTCTTGTCATTTGTGACAAAAAAATTTTATTTAGTCGAATTTTGGATTTTTGTCACGGCTTTTAGCAAAATTACCAACTCTGCGATGTTGCCACTGTGGATCTTAAATATTTGAAGAAATAATCTTAAACAATATAAATCACTCAATTTCTTCTGATAAAATATATTCATGCTTAAAATGGCAATAAGTTCGCATTAATATTGTAAATTTTACTTTAATGCGTTGTGTTTTTTTTACAAAATATTCCAGAAATTATCGAAAATGAAAGATTGATTTTATACGTTCCATGGAAATAAAAAAAGACTGGGTAATTAAGAGTCCTAAACACAAATAAAATTCATTTAATACCCTGGTAAAATCGATTCATATGTATAAGAATATTTTCTTGTTGATGAGGTGACCAACTATAAGGACTTGTAGGCCTTTTCTTTACATAAGTAAGTACGTAGGTGTTAAAAAAAATTTTAACTCGAAATTAAACCCGCTATGGATATTATCGCTAATAAAATATTACAAAGTTTTATGTGAAATAGCAAAAATATGGAGAAAATCCAATTTATAATCTCTTATTTTCATTCTGCTATGTGATTTTTTAAGAGCTATAGGAAAGTTAAAAAAAAAACACATAAAATTCAGTAAAATGCATGAAATATTTATTTGAATCGATAGTACGGTCCATATAATTTAATGTTTGAAGATTATTTCATGCAAATGTTGACCGTGACTGCGCCTCAAATGATCCATCCGCTTAGTCCAATTTTGGCATACTCTTTCCAACATCTCATGAATAAATGCTTCAATGTTGTCTTCCAATGCGTCAATTGAAGCGGGCATGTGTGTATAGACATGAGTTTTAACATAGCCCCACAAAAAATAGTCTAAAGGCGTTAAATCGCACGATCTAGGCGGCCAATTGACCGGTCCCGAACGTGAAATAAAATGTTCACCGAACTCGCCTCTTAATTAGTCCATTGTTAAGAGTGCTGTGTGGCATGTGGCATCGTCTTGTTGAAACCACATGTCATACAAGTCAAGCTCTTGCATTTTGGGCAAAAAAAAGTTGGATATCATCTCACGGTAGCGCTCACCATTCACGGTTACGTTACGATTCGCATCATCTTTGAAGAATAAACCGCACCAAACTGTGTTTTTTTCTGGATGCATTGGTAGCTCTTGCAATCCTTCTGGCTGTTCTTTCCTCCAAAATCGACAACTCTGCTTACTAACGTACCCATTGAGCTAAAAATGAGCTTCGTCGCTGAACACAAGAAGCGCGCGATGAACTTTCTTAACAGAGCACGGATATTGATAATAAAATTCAATAATTTGCAAGCGTTGTTCGTTTGTAAGATGATTCATGGTTAAATTATAGACCAAACTGAAGATGTTTGACAGTGAAACAAAACACGAAACGTGAGTTAAACCATTGTTGCCAAAAAGATAATAGCTAAAAAATCACCCGATATATAAAATATATGCAAACAACTTTCATACTTTTTTTATATGTTTGTTTAACCGTTTTTGTGAGTTATTTCGGGCTTTATTACCCACCTTAACGACAAACCATCTACATATTAATATTTAACTTGAATTGTAATTAATTTTCCTTTAAAAAACGTGTCTTTTAAGTGCTACATTGTGCGGGTCAGTTTAACCTCCTTTGGAAGATTCATCACACACACTCAGTATTACGTAAATCCATATAATATTTACAAAGCTGGAAGAGAATTATTGATATTGTATATCGTCAACGTAAGTGCAAACGGACGTTACTACACAGGAATTCAAAATTGAGTTGTTGATGGATTTTTCTTCGTTTTATTAAACTACATTAAAATAGCGACTTAGTTAACGAAATTCAAACGGACTTATTAACCTTAAAATGACTGATTTTAACTTTTGTTTCGAAAATTTAGCCATCAAAAAAAAAAAAAAAAACGGAAATCCATTCGTCTTTTGTAATTTGTTTTTTAAACAACGTGTCTAAAAAGTTAAGAAGTAATTTTTATACTAAAACTAGCGAACCCCTGCACACTTCGTAGTGCAAAAAAGAAAAATAAGAAACCAATTCGAATTCATTTAAATCAGTAATAAATTGTTTTTATTGTAATGCTCTGTGATACACAACATTTCTTGTTTTTCCATTTTCGGTGTTAATATACAAAACCGATGGTTTGCCAACGCGCGGACATGCTACATACAACTGTCCATGTGAAAAAACTGGATACTCTAAATTCACTCCACAAATTTCTAATGATTGGCCTTGCGCCTTATTAATAGTAACCGCAAACCCAAGCCGAACAGGAAACTGAAGTCGTTTGAATTTAAATGGCATATCAGACGAAATCATTGGGATGCGTGGAATGAATACATCTTCGCCTTTGAATTTTCCAGTTAAAATAGTAGCTTCAATTCCATAAGCCATCAACCTTTTAATAGCAAGTCTTGTGCCATTACACAAACGGGGTTGATTAATATTGCGAAGCATAATAATAGTGACTCCATCTTTCAATTGGAGATTATGCGGAGGCAATCCTGGTAAATCCAACGAATTCAAAAATTCTGTTGGATAATTCACAACATCTTCTACATTGGTAACAGTATCCACAGACTTGTACGAAACCAATTCGCCAGTAATCTTTGATTGTATAGCCATATATAATTCGCTAACATCTTTGTTCTTTGCCGCTAAAATTGCTCTGTCACATGTCAACCATATACGGCATGTATATTTTTGTGCTATGTTAGGGAACACACGCTCAATCAATTCCTCTTTTGACTGTACGAAATGGCAAAAATCATTTGGCAATGCTATCAATCCAGTGTCATTAACAAGCGTTGCACCATTCCCAATTTTCAGCAATTGCTTAGAGAACTAATCAACAGATTGATCATTCTGCAACTGAACACGAACGTTAGTAGTGAGTTTCAATGTTTTTACAAATCTCCATAAGCATGTCGATCTAGGAATGACAATAAAATCAAGGCACCACCAAACCAAATTCAATGGCAATTTTAAAGCAGAATGTGCTGTGCGACCACCATCTAACAAAGTGGCTGCAATGCCAGAAGACACATTTCAGTTTCTCAAAATATTAACTTAAATTTGCAAAATTTTCATGCACGAAAAAATACATGTTTCAAAATGAAAGCAGTGTTCACTTAAATGGCTATAACTCATGATATACATTTGAAGACTGTTGATACATAAAAACCATGGTATTGACGTCACCTTCCACGTGAACTTTGAAACAATATCGGTTCACGCATTACAGAGAACATCAATTACTAACACAATACATATACACAGAAAAAATTATTGCCGAATTATTTTCAAACAAACGCTTGTTTGAAAATTTTTTCAATTTCTACAAATTTTTTTACTGATTCAATTAAAATTTTTGCTTGATTTTTATTTAACCAACAAAAATGTTGACAACCATTCAAAAATATAATACACGCGTTATTGCTTTCAAGCTTTCATAATTTTGTATGAAATATTTAACGCTTTTTAATGTTGTCGTCTTTTTGCATTTTTTTATTTGATCGTAAGCAACACTTCCTAATGTGAAATATAAGAACTACAACAAAAAACACATAAAGGGTGGTTAAATTGTAAGGGCCGATGTTGAATGTGAACCACACCTAAACGCCAAGTTTTTTTCCGAATTTTATTTGACATTTCTCTATTTCAGACTTATTCAATTTGAATCATGGAGAGATACACAATCCAACAACGTGTTAAAGTTATCCAGACTTATTATGAAAATGGGCGTTCAAATCAAAATGCATATCGTGCACTTCGTGATTTTTTTGGTCAATTTGATCGTCCAAATGTGCGTACAATCGCAAAAATCGTGGAAAAATTCGAGCAAACCGGGTCTGTAGAAGATGTAAGAACACCAGTGCATGCTCGTACAGCTCGTACTGCAGGAAATATTGCTGCTGTTCGCGATAGTGTGGCTGAATAGCCGTCCACCTCAACTCGTCGTCGTGCCCAACAATTGCACCTCTCACGCTCGTCATTGATGAACATTATGCATAAAGACTTGCGTTTACACGCTTACAAGGTGCAATTGGCTCAAGAACTAAAGCCTCTTGACCATTCCAAACGTCGTGAATGGGCAGAATGGTGGCAAGAAATGGCAACAGTGGATGATCAATTTTCGAAGAAAATCATCTTCAGTGATGAGGCACATTTTCACCTCAGTGGATTCGTCAATAAACAGAATTGCCGCATTTGGGCGAATGAGAATCCAAGAGTGATTGTCGAAAAACCAATGCACCCACAAAGAGTGACTATTTGGTGCGGTTTATGGGCTGGCGGCATCATCGGGCCGTATTTTTTCCAAAATGAGGCCGGTCAGGCAGTTACTGTGAATGGTGTTCGCTATCGTGAGATGATAACGAACTTTTTATGGCCCGAATTGGAAGATATGGATGTGGACGATATGTGGTTTCAGCAGGACGGTGCCACTTGCCACACAGCTAACGAAACAATGGCTCTTTTGCGCAACAAATTCAATGGCCGTGTTATCTCACGTAATGGCGATGTCAATTGGCCGCCAAGATCATGTGATTTGACACCGTTGGACTTTTTTCTTTGGGGTTATTTGAAAGAAAAGGTGTACGTCGATAAGCCAGCAACAATTCAAGAGCTAAAGGATGAGATAATTCGGCACATTAACGGCATAGAACCTCCATTATGCCTCAGGGTCATCGAAAATTTGGACCATCGGATGGAGGTGTGCCGCCGTGGTCGCGGCGCCCATTTGGCCGATATTTTGTTCCATACATAATTGAGTAATACCAATATAAAATAATAAAATAAAATTACAATAATTTCCTAAATAGTTTGTGTTTTATTCAAAATCAACATCGGCCCTTGAAATTTAACCACCCTTTATATTCTATTTTTGGACACTTTAAAAAAGTACAACAATAAGAAAGATGAAGAGGTTTTAAGTAAAAAAAAAAAAAAACAAAAAAATAGCAGGTTAAAAAAACGTTTCACTCTTTTTAAACAACAGAAACAACAACAACATTATAAGAAACAAAATAAATTTTTTGTTGGTTTCAAAGTTGGTTAAAACAAAATCCCGTATTCAATTTTTTCAAACTGTTTACTTAAATACATCAAATACAAAAATATAATGATGACGAAAACCATATCGAGTCGGTCTGTCGCCGTTTTTGGGTTACATTTCTTCTTCATTAGCAAAGGAAAGGATACAGCAACAGTGAGTGATGACGAAAAACATTGTGTGTATAAAAAAAGACTTCGTTCAAAAATTATTTCAACAAAAAAATGTGTCTCAAAGCCAGCCGGCCGCTCTGCTCTCTCTCTCTGCCATCATCTTCTAATACAGTGCCTGCTTGTGTGCGCATCATTGCTTGTGCAAAAACTTTTTTTTTTGATTTTGAAATTTAGTATATGAATTTCAGTAAACTTTTTGTTTGATTCAGTAAAATTATTTGTTTGAAAAAATCAGTATTTTTTTTCAATAAACGAAATGCAAATAAATTGTTTGAATATGCGAATTTGTTTATAGGACCAATTTCAGACAAAAAATTGTTTGATTCTACAAATTTTTTGTTTGAATTGGAAAAATACTTTTTTCTGTGTATAGATGACTATCAGCCATGTCACAGAGTACAATTCCGTTCGAAAATGTAATTCATTCCTATTTTGGTGCTTCAGAAAATAACGAAAATTTCGGAATTAAACCATTTTTGTTTTCATGAACGGAATGGGAGTTTTCTGTATCTGAAAAATACACTTTCTATCAATAAACAAATATGTTTTCTTCGATTCCGAACGGAATTGTACTCTGTGACATGGCTGTATATTTTGCTTAAATTTCAACTAAACGGAAAACTTTAAAAAAACTACAAACAGTAAATGTAAAGCTATGACTACCCTATTAATTATCGGGTGATTTTTTAAGAGCTATAGGAAAGTTAAAAAAAAAACACATAAAATGCATGAAATCTTTATTTGAATCGATAGTACGGTCCATATAATTTAATGTTTGAAGATTATTTCATGAAAATGTTGACCGTGACTGCGCCTCAAATGGTCCATCCGCTTAGTCCAATTTTGGCATACTCTTTCCAACATTTCGGACGGTATCTCATGAATAAATGCTTCAATGTTGTCTTCCAACGCGTCAATTGAAGCGGGTATGTGTGCATAGACATGAGCTTTAGCCCCACAAAAAATAGTCTAAAGGCGTTAAATCGCACAATCTAGGCGGTCAATTGACCGGTCCCGAACGTGGAATAAAATGTTCACCGAACTCGCAATAAGTCCATTTTTAAGCGTGCTGTGTGGCATGTGGCACCGTCTTGTTGAAACCACCTGTCATGCAAGTCAAGCTCTTGCATTTTGGGCAAAAAAAAGTTGGATATCATCTCACGGTAGCGCTCAACATTCACAGTGACGTTACGATTCGCATCATCTTTGAAGAAGTACGGTCCAATGATGCCACCCGCCCATCGACAATTCTGCTTATTAATGTACCCATTGATCCAAAAATGAGCTTCGTCGCTGAACAGAAGAAGCGCGCGATGAACTTTCTTAACAGAGCACGCATTTTGATAATAAAATTCAATAATTTGCAAGCGTTGTTCGTTTGTAAGACGATTCATGGTTAAATTATAGACCAGTGATAACCACTCGAGAGACTCGCGAGCCAGTCAATAATCGTATTTTTCACACAGACACGGTCGGCAATTCACATGTATATTACAACTTTGTTCGTTTCAAAATATCAGACTATCATCAGTCTCTGCGACCGCACACAAGCACATAATATCTTTGTGTGCGTGCGTTCGGGGCTTTCTTAGTTCGGGGCTTGGTTATCACTGTTATAGACCAAACTGAAGAGTGTTGCCAAAAAGATAATAGCTAAAAAATCTCCCATTATTTGACGTCCTACACGTAATCACTAGTTTTATTAAAAAAACTAGATCAAACGTCATTTAACAGTTTCTAAATTACATTATACAATTATCTTCTTACACATAAAATTTAGTAAACCAAAAGAAATTGTTAAAAATAAAGCTTAAGTTTGATCAATTTACTGGTCACGTTTTGTTTTTCGATTTTTTCGTCAAATATTTTTTAGGTCTGATCATACCCTAAAACTTTTTTTAATGTAATAACCTCCGGTTGCATTTAAGATGACGATATGTTGTATATATCGCTCATTTGCTGCAAGACCGGCATAACTCAAAAAATGAAATTTTGGAGTTAGAGATGCAGAATTTTTCGCTTTGTTTTTCTTTATATTGTGTATTAAATTCATCTTTGGGTGTGAGTGAAACGGTAGCAAAGTACTCATGGAAGTAAAATTTTGACACTATTGAGGTGAATAAAATTTCACTAGCCCTAGGGGCTAGTATAAATTTTGACATTAGTGTAGAAATTTTTGACAACCACAAAATTATTTTTTTTTCATCAAATTTGCTTAAACAAAATAAAACATAATATGAAAGCAGGACCAGCGGCCAAAAAATTAAAAAGAATTGTACAAGATGTAAGTATTTACAGGTGGCATGTCATAACGTCCAGTGTCATAGTGTCCATGGACGTTGTGACACTTTTGAAAGTGTCATAGTGTCCATGGACATTTCGCTTTAGTTAGCGAAGGCGGTGTTTGTTATACCATAGAGGAGAAAATCCTTGCGCCCGGCCGAAGGCCGGCTGTGCAGAGAAGCTTTAGTTAGCGAAGCTGGTATTTGTTATACCATAGAGGAGAAAATCCTTGCGCCCAAAAGTGTTTTCGTTATATATTTAATATATACACCCAGAGCAGCAAAACTATTTTTAAAAAATTTTAGCCATATTATGTTTAATTTAACCAAATCATTGTCACCGACAACCATATTATGGTTAAATTAATTTCTTTAAAAATTTTTTTGTTGGATGCGACCATCATAAAACATGTTTTCTCTGCGCATATGCAGATCTTGTTTTGTATTTAACTTCTTAAGTGACACTTTTGAAAATGTCATAATGTCCATTTGCAAAGTGTCATAATGCCCACGGACATTATGACATTTTCAAAAGTGTCATAAAGTCCATGGACACTGTGACACTTTTTGGAGTGTCAAAACGTCCATGGACACTATGACACTGGACGTTATGACATGCCACCGTATTTAAATATGTATAAGCTTTTTTGCCCACACTTTTTGTAAAAATTGTTTTTATATCAGAACGAATTCATCAAATAGTTGGGACGATCTAATTTTCAATAGAATTGAAATGATTATTGGTAAACGTTTGTTTAATTTATTCATTTTCACAAAACTATTAGTAATTGTTTTTTTCTTTATGTCAAAATTTTACGTTGTCAAAAATGTTACAATTTCACACAGCACAAATATGAAAATTTTCTACCACAAACAAATTTCATTTCACCATAGAACTTTGCTACCGTTTCACACACATCCTTTATATCTTTTATACTTTCCCAGTTTGAAGAGAATGTGTCTTAATTTTTTCTAAGAAGTTAGTGCAAATCAAAAACTTTAAATGCGTTTATCTCGAAATGGATTTTTTTGAGTTATGCCGGTCTTGCAGCAAATGAGCGATATGTACTTTGTTTAAGTTTTGTTTACTTCATACGTTTATTTTTTACACAGTCTTTCATTAAAATTGCACTAACTTAGAAATTACGAGTATAAATTGGAGGTTAAGTGGTCAGTGATTCATTCATTCATCCAAACTGCCAGCGTTCAGGTAATTGAGTGGGCGTATGCTGCTCTTAAAATATGGTTATTTATTTATTTATTTTCGATTAATGGCTCGTAAGAAAGGAAGGTTAAAGTAACTTACATATATTGAAGTGCCAGTGAGTGTAGTTTAAAGATGAATTTGTAGTTGATTTTGTAGTGGTACTTCAAAATGTCAGTTGTAATTTTTATAAGTGTCTGAAACATTTGTATTTGTAAATTTTGATCGTAAGCTTTTTACAGTCATTTTAGAGATAAAACATGTTAGAGTGCTATATTCGGCTGTGCCGAATCTTTGATACCCTCCACCGACAGTTCGAATGTTTAAGGAGTAATATCTGTATGATGTTATTATTATCTTAAAGTGTGACGATTTGTTATTAATTATGGTTTTAGGCGACTTAACAGTTTTCCGGTAGTAGGGTTTATATGGGGCCTAGTTATGGACCGATCATCACGAAATTTCACAGCGTAATTTCTTGTCCTTTAAAACTGTGACGTACCAATTTCTGTTATGCTAGCATTATTAATTATGGTTTTAGGTGTACTAAACTGTTTTCCGGGAGTAGGGTTTCTATGTTCCTAGGGTAAATTATGTACCGATCTTCACGAAATTTCACAGTATCAATTATAGTCCTATAAAACTGTGACGTTCCACATTTTGTTACGCTAGCGTTATTTTTTTACGGTATTAGGCGTACTAAACTGTTTTCCGGGAGTATTGTTTATATGGGGCTAAGGGTAAATTATGGACGGATCTTCACGAAATTTAACAGCGTGATTTCTTGTCCTTTAAAACTGTGACGTACCAATTTCTGTTATGCTAGCATTATTAATTATGGTTTTAGGTGTACTAAACTGTTTTCCGGTAGTAGGGTTTATATGGGGCCTGAGGTAAATTATGGACCGATCGTCACGAAATTTCACAGTGTTATTTCTAGTCCTAAAAAACTGTGACGTTCCAAATTTTGTTACGCCAAATAAAACAAATTTTTGCAAAATCTTATTTCATTCCTTGCCTTGTTCCAGCATTTATGTTATTTTTGTAACAAAATTATCAATTTTTTTTAGGTGGTGGGTCTACATTTTGATTCATAGCTCAGATCCTATTGAACCGATTTTGCTGGATTTCAATTCCAAACTGCTTAGGATAACTACAAGCAATTTGACACCAAGTTTGTTTATTTCTTTTGAGTTTTTCGAAAGTGAGCGTGTTTTCAACAGACGGACAGACAGACGGACATGGCTAAATCGACTTAAAATTACTCAAGAACCCAGAATATATATACTTTATAGGGTCTGAGATTAATAATAAAAAAGTTTCACACGGAATGACAAACTTAATATACCCTCTTTACAACTAAATGTGGTGGAGGGAATAAAAATAAATTAAAGTTTTAGGTTATTTTAAGCAATTTTAAATTAAATGAAAAGCTTTTAGTAGTTTAACGGATTTTGTAGTAAAATATTTCATGTAAAGAGGATCTAGGCAAATTAATAACTGCCGTATCTATAAAAAACTAAATTTAATTTTTAGCTTTAAATTTAATGTCTCCTAAATCTCACAATGAGCTTTGAAAATCAATTTTAATATCAACCGACTTTTATATACGTTAATGAAATTGTCGTTATTTCCACCAAAAATTTAATTTTAAATTCGGCTTGCGTTTTAAACAACATTCGTTATATGCTTTCAAAATTAAGAATAATAAACTTTCTAAATTTCGGATTCCCTTAAAACTAACATAAAAGCTAGCTGCTAGCTAAAAGATGTGACCACTTTTTTTCAAGACTTTCCTTGTGGAGATTAAAAAAACTAAGTATGTATATTTTAAAATACACACTCACCACCAACTAACGTGTTTTGAATTGAAGATGAGTTTAAGTTAATAAAAAAAAAAAATAAACAGAAAAATAATCATTAATTGCAAAAATATACAAAACTACTCAGCTTAAATCTTTAAAAACATTTAATATCAAAATGAATTTGTAGTTGTTTAATGTAAAATGAACAGTTAAACAAACTCTCTTTAAAACAATCCAAACAAAATGAACACAAGAGCGCTTTATGGCTAAAAAAGTCTATAAACAGTGGTAAAATATCAAAAACTTGTATTATTAACGTGTGGAACGTGCAGAAGGTAAGATCAGCAGCATAATACAGTGGGATTAATATATTTAAAAAAGTGTTTAGAAAATAATAAAATCAAAACAAAAAAAAAAAAAAAATAAAAAATTAAATCAAGTGTTTTCTTTTTGTAGCGTTAAAATCTCAAAAATCAAACAATATGAAATCTTTTGCTGTGTGTTTTGTTGTCTTGGCTGTTGTAGCCGTCGCTTATGGCCTACCCCAACAACGTGAAGGTGCTGCCTATACCAATGAAGCCATACGTCAAGCTCAACAGACTTTCCTCATACCCAAAGATGCCCAAATCCAAAATGTACAAGAAGGCATTGAATTGGGAGCCTACGAACAGATTCCCGGCAATCAACGCATTAATCTTTTTGAAATCTTAGGCGATCAAGTTCCCTCGGAAGTAATCAACAATTTACAGGCTCAAGTTGATCAAATTGGTAGAAATTAAATTTATCAATTGATTTGTTCTTTTAATTAAAAAAAAAAAAAAAAAAAAACATTAAACCTCTTTCATCTACCATTATCATTGTTATTTATGTTCGAACTATAGAAAAACTCCTGGGTCTTGAACTCAGGGTCTTGTCTAACGAAAACATTGTTGTTAATTTTTTTTTTGTTTATTTAAAATTTTATTGTTTTTATGTTGTTGATGTTTATAATTTCTTTTTTTTTACTTTATAATTAAAAATAAATAATTTAGACAAAAGTTTAAGAAATATTTAGTTTCATTGTTTTTTTATAGGTATCAGAAATCCTTTACGAAACTTGTTTGTTTCTTTAAAGTTTAAACAAGCCGCCGCGTTAATTGTTTTTGCTGGCTTGTTTTTTTTACTCTCACTTTCACGTGAAACACGATATCTTTAATCGTTTGTCGTTGTTTTTGTTAAAAAAATCATGTAATATCTTCTTCCTACTTTTATTGTTGTTTTTCTTTTTTTTTTTAAGTCATTGTATTGTACTGTCTTTGCTTTGGTTTTTTCTTATAGGCATTTGTTATTGTTTTTTTTTACTCTGAATGGGCAATACACAGTTACAGACATTTGGTGACATGTTGTTATTGTTTTTAGTGTATTAGAGAAATTATTAGCTCTAATGCATATTAATTAAGTTATTGGTAAAACTACTAGGTACCTATTAATTATTTATTCGATATTGTTATTTATCCAAACTATTAACGGTTTAATAATCATTTACTTATTATTTGTAACTAATAAAGTATTTCAAAGAGACGGACGGTCCCATATATTTGTACAAGTTTTAACTATTGCTCAAAGTCGTACATCCTCTTAACAAACTTTTATGTTCATGGCTATTTAATTTAATTTTTTTCTTTCCATTTCAAGTTTTTTTTTGAATTATGTAATAGTACTTGTGGCCTCTACATTTTTTTTTATGTTTATTATTATTATTGCAGTTTTAATTTTATTAAAGTTTTTGTTACTTTTTTGCCGTAAATGCTGTAAATCATGTTGTACTAGTTTTTTAAAATTGTTTCTCATACTCATCTTAACGATGATAATAATGAAGTTTATTTTTTACTTAAAATTTTAATAGTGGCACATCTTCTTAAATAGGACCAGCTACATTTGCGTAAACATAAGACAGAAAGAAGGTCGAGAATTGATTATAGCCGTACCTTCTTTATGCTAAAGTATGATTTTTTCCCTGAAACTCCCGCTAAAAATAATTTTATCATAATTTTAAAGTGATTAAATAATAAGTTCTACTAAGAATTAAACTTTTTTTGAGAACGCATAAATATACGTTAAGTTAAGATGCACTTTATTTGTTTTATTAAGAGAAAAATTTGCAATATAAAAGTTAGAAAGTATAGTCGGTGAAACCTGACCATACGATACCCTACACCACAGTATTTAAAAACAAATTTTCGAGAGTGTATGGATTTCTTTAAAATCTGTTAGATAGTTTCGGAGAGGCAGAAATTGCCCCCTATCTCCCCTCATGACCCTATTTTTAAAAAAATGAATAGCTAATTTGTCCATATAAATATGGATCTATTTATGTTATAATTTTCATTAAAATTGGTTTGATAGTGGGCACAGAGACCCTATTCCGGAAAGCTGCTTGTATGGAGGCTATATGAAATTATGGACCGATTCGCTCCATTTTCAATTGGATTGGTGCTTGTGTCAATTAGAACCTATGTACCAAATTATCTTCAAAATTGCGCATACTTTACGCATAAGGTTACATGGACAGCCAGCCGGACGGACGGACAGGACCGATTTAAAAAAAATTCGAAGAACGATTTACGTTGCAAAAAGATATTTTTCCACCAAATTTAATCTAAATAGCAACATAATAAAATACTTTACACTGTCTATTCCAGAAAGAAGTGTATATGGGTGCCATGTGAAATAATGGACCGATACCCACCATTTTTAATAGGCTTCGTCTGTATGGACCAAATTTTATTAAATTATCTTCAAAATTGCGCGCTATACCTTGCGTTCGCGCTTACATTAACAGACAACCAGCCGGACGGATGGTTAGGTCGCTTTTGAAAGAGGTTCTGAGACGATCGTTATACTAAAAGGTGGGTCTTAAACCAAACGCATAATACCCTCTCCACTATTGCGGCCAGGGTTAATTTAAGAAACTACCAGTACAAAAAAAAAAAAAAAAAAAATCACACTTGTTCTAGTAAATACAATATTCAGAAAAATTTTTAGATATCGCGTTCTATATTTTATCGATACTAAGTGGCTTATCTAATTTAATGTGTAAAGTGAAAGTAAGTATTAGTTAATTTATGTTTTCGATAAAAATTAGATAATTGTAAAGGATTTTTTTTATTAAGAATTATTTTTTTAAGCCTGATATATCTTACGAAAGGGTTAGCTGTCAAAGGAACTGTCATACTGCGCTCACTTTGACATTATTGATCAGTACCCATATTCTCTAACTTTAACAAAAACTTCTCGCATCGAAAAGATCTAAGACAAAATATTCCATCGTTTCTCGAAAAGTGAGAGAAAAGTGTGTCTGTAACTCATGTCGAAAACTATCAAAAGATATTACGTCGTTACGTTATAAATGTCGAAGCCGATGTCGCATTGCAGACACATTTTCTGTAAATTGGCAAGTGATTTCCTAACGTAACATTCCGAAAATGTTACAGACGCAGTTACGTGAGAAAAACAGTTGTTTGTTTAAAATTATGTCATTTATGTTTAATTTCTCACATTTTAATCGAAAAGTTTCTCGACGCGAGAGTTACAGAGCATGGGTACAGTATACTCTACCAAATCATCATGATTAGATGCACGTTGCAATAACGCTACTAAGTTTTCCAAATTTAACTTGAAAATTCAGTCATAGATTTGCGTAACTTAAAGAAGACTTTGTGACTTTTATGGTGCACACCATTTTGTTCAGCGATAAGGCCATTGTTAGCTTAACGGGTTCGTTTATTTCCCTACAAGAAATGAATGAGCGAATAGCCATAATTTTTTACGTGGGTGTTAAGAAAATGATAGAATGAAATGACCGAAATCAAGTTTTCTGTCATTTCTTTCTATAATTTTCTCATTCATTTCTTATAGGGTTATAAACAAGTTTTTATTCGATAGAAAATAATGTACTATAGGAGATTAACATGGCCATGGTTTATTTTTCTTTTTCACTGGGAACAAACAATGCGTTAACCAACCAAGAGAAAACAGCGCACCCAGGTAGCAATTTGAGAAATTATACACTCGCGCCGTGTTTATGAGCTGTAGCTATCTAGCAAGTGCAACTAGGGATAATCCTCCCTCAAGTGGTGAAATATCAGACATTTAGTTTTTCAGGATATTCCTTCCCCCGACTTTGGGTTTAAATTACAACCACCACGTAATCCTCGAAAGTCAAAATAGCAACTATCCGTTGCACCCCATCTGTGTGTTTTCATCACCCAGAGAAAAAACATGTTTAAATATAGTCACCTCCAACAATACTATTTTTAAGGAAAATTGTAAGCATATTTTGTTTCATTTAACCATATTATTGCCACCGACAACCATATTATGGTTGAATTCGTCCTCCATCCAGAAGCCACAACCATATTATGGTTGCCTCCAAACATGTTATGATTAAAAATAATTTAAACATGTTTAAAACTTATAATAGCATGGTTGTTTTTTAACCATAGCATGTTGCTCTTGGAAAACAGGAAAATATTATTGTTAATTTTGAAACAAATTATTGTCATATTTAACCATAATATGTTTAGAGGCTACCATTATATGGTTGTGGCTTCTTGACGAAGGACGAACTCAACCGTAATTAGATTGTCGGTGACAATAATATGGTTAAATAAAACAAAATATGCTTAAAATTTTCTTTTAAAATAATATTGTTGGAGGTGACCATATTTAAACATATTTTTCTCTGCGTGATCGGACGTAAATGTTACCTTGGAAGCTTTAATCTTCAGAAAAGTAAAGCTTCCGCAAAGACAATCTTCCTTAAAGACAAAAAGCATTTCCCGCATGAAATATACTTACGGAGTACTCCACCAATAGATAGATAGGATCTTTGGTCCACTGCGTTAATATATCAGTATTTCAATTCAATAAAAAAAAGCTTGGCACTTAGTTGGTCTCACTAATCATTTTTTTTAAAACAAAGTTAAAAGAAGATGCTGTTTGACTGCTGATATTTTTTCTGCTTTCAATTAAATTTGTTTTTCAACTTAACTTTAGACTTCTTCGTAATGATCGTATTCTGTCTGTGATTTAATTTTTCCTCTTACGAAAACAAAAAACCTTTCTGGTTTAAGCCAAATGAAACGCTTTTTAACACATGATTAATTATTATGGTGATTATGCCAAAGGTGGCATCTGAATTTGAGTTACTACATAGTAATTTAGATTATCTGGGGTTTGCTTATTATTATTTTTTTTTTGAATTTTTGTTGGTTTAAAGAGCTTCCAAATAACAGTAGCAACTGTATATTTTTCGATGAACTTATGTAAACTTTTTTAAAAAAATTGACTCAGTTGACTACGTTTTTATTAAGATGATGAGATCAGTCAGTGGTTCTCAATTCGTTTTGAAGGTAGTAATTGCCAATAAACCGTGAATTTCGGTGAAAAAATACAGGCCTTAAAATAATCACTAATCTACCGGTTTTATATGAAATTATTACAAAAGGTTTTCATCGTAGACCTGCTGTGTTATTACAACATTCGGTTATTCATTTAACGAAATTCATGTTTAATTTGATTCAGTTTTTTTCACTAATGATTTTGACATGACTCTTTTTTCGGTTTTAGCAAATCAAAATTATGTTAAATTATTTTTAATTTGATTTTGTGTTTGATGATAGTCTTCTATAGTTTGATGTTCTTATTAAATTTTTGTTTAAATTAATGATTTTTTTATTAAGCTAGAAAGACCGTAAACGAGTTCGTTGTTTTAAATGTTAATTTGTTCAATTAAAAAAACTTTTAAAGCAATTTTTTTTTATAACTTATGAAATTGATCAGATTTCAACCAATATTTTTTTTAATTAAATAATTATTTTTTGCAATTTGTTTCATGTTTAATTTTTTGCTTAATTTGTATTGTTTTTTATTTGAAACAAAAAATCTTCCTTTGCTTTTATTAAAATTATTCGGTTTGTATCAATTTTTTATTCAATTTAATATTTGTTTTTTATAGACTTGATTAATGTTCTTAATAAACTTTTATTTATTTTTTTTTATTTATGTATTGTAAAAATATTTTTGGCACACAAATATATTTTATTTTGCTTTTAATAAGTTTAATTAAAATTTTGTTTAGTTTGATGCACCACAGTATTTAAAAACAAATTTTCGAGAGTGTAAGGCTATATGAACAGCGATCTATCTATGTTTTAAATTTCATTAAAATCTGTTAGATAGTTTCGGGCGGCCAGAACTTGCCTCCTATCTCCCCTCGTGACCCTATTTTTATAAAAATGGATAGCTAATTTGTCCATTTAAATATGGATCTATTTATGTTATAATTTTTATTAAAATTGGTTTGATAGTGGGCACAGAGACCCTATTCCGGAAAGCTGCTTGAATGGAGGCTATATGAAATTATGGACCGATTCGCTCAATTTTCAATTGGATTGGTGCTTGTACCAATTAGAACCTATGTACCAAATTTGATCAAATTATCTTCAAAATTGCGACCTGTACTTTACGCATAAGGTTACATGGACAGTGGAGTGGGTCGAAAAAAAAGTTGTGCCAGTCACCCCCTAGAATGGAAGATATGTCAATGAAGTTTCTAAAACAGGAAAAATTTTTTTTTTGCCACGCCCCAAAATACAGCACTTTTGGTATTTTATATGTAGCGCTGCCATTTAAAGTCCGATCTCATCATATCGCATATCGTTGTTCATGGCTGGATATTGGCTTAATTTTTGTCTTTGGTGACTTTTCAATCCGACCTGAAATTCTTGGCGCCACTTATGCCATCTCGGATCCTTCCCCCAAATGTCCAATTTTTTTGACGGTCCAAGAAAGTCCTTATAAAACTACGTATGTATAGATTTTAATATGCTTACTTTTATGCCACGCCTCCAAATTAAGCCCCTTTTTTCTTTTTCACATACATACCACATTTAACCAAGTAGAAGCCAATACAAACCCAAACAAATTTTCATCAGTCACGCCCTAGAATAAAAAATTTAAAAAAATTTTTTGCCACGCCCTAAATTACTGCCCTTTTTGTTTTATATATACAGCATCGTCATTTAAAGTCCAATCTCATCGTATCGTATATCATTGTTAATGACTAGAATGTGCCTTTATTTTCGTATTTAATGCTTTGTTAAACTAACTTAAAATTTAAGATGGCAATTATGATATCTCGGATCCTTCCCTGTGATGTTTAATTTTTTCAGGTGCTAAGAAAGTCCAACTTAGTATATCTAGCTTTAAATATACTCGCCATGCTCCAATTTGAGTCACCTTGAGTCTAGCTAAGATTTATATACACCGACTGCCCAATTTATAATTAGGGATGAAACGATACGAGTAAATACAAGTACATATTCGATACTTTTATATAAGTACCAAGTATTTTTGTAATTGATACATAGCAACCGAGTAACAAGTAGTATCGATAAAAAAATACTCGGTATCGGTCAAAAGTAATCGTTTCACTTTGGTATTGAAATTAATCTTAAGTTTTTGGATATTTTCCAAAGCTGGAGCAGCAGTAACGGTGTCAAGAGACCGTTTGACCAGTTAACACCAATAAACCACAAATCATCTACGTCCATTTCCTCAATTTATGGCTATAGGAAGTCCGATATCATCTCGCGATAGCAAACACCATTCACGGTAATTGCTTGGCCGACCTCATTTTCGAAGAAGTACGATAGCGCCGCGAGCCGCAAAACTAACTGGGCGAGCATGTACATTTGTTTTTACATTTTATTCAGACCCGGCTGGCTAAAATTTGAGCACAATTCTCCCGATTGTGGAAACATTTGGTCGATTATGCTGACCAAAAAAATCACGATGTGCACGAAATGCATTTTGATTGAACGACCATTTTCGTAAAAGGCTTTAACAATCTTAACGCGCTGCTGAATTGTGTGCCTCTCAATGGTAAAAGCTGTCAAATACTGAAACAAAGAAAGGTCAAATTAAGTTGCGCAAAAAACTTGACGCTAAGGTGTGACTGACAATTAACATCGTAGATTATGGTTTTACCACACTTTATTATATATTTACCAATTTAAAAATAAAATACATATTTACATTTAAAATAAATACACAGTGACATTGTTGATTTCTGGAATAAAAGGTGAATGAAGGATGTTGTCCTGAACGTTCTATAAGATTTCGTTTCCTAAGATAAAAAAAAAGACCTTTCGGAAAGGAATTGGTACTAGGTGGTAACAAAAAGTGGTCTCAATTTTTAAACTTTTCGTTTTGCATAAAAATTTTAAAGGGTGGTAGTTCTTATTGTATTATATAGTACTAAAACACTAATAAGAACGTTTATAAATGCTTCTTTCTATTCTTTTATCATACAAACCGATACAAGTACCGATACAAGTAGGTATCGTTACCTTTTTTTCGATACTGAGTAGGTATCGATACTTTACGAGCGATACCACATCGAGTAAAAGTATCGATACCTTAGAGGTATCGTTTCATCCCTATTTATAATTTTTCGCATATATGTTTTCAGGCATTCATTTTTATGCATTTAAATTATTTTGTATTTTTTCATTTTTAGAATTCTGCAGTTTCTTTATATTTTTTTAGTTCTTGTTTTAACTCTGTATCATGGTCTCATATTTAACATTATGTTTGCTTTTTACAAATATTTTAATTAGGATTTTTAATTTGTTGTGCTTAAATCAATAAAAAAATACCCAGCAAAAAAAAAATGGCACAAAATATCAAAACTGGCAAAAAAACGCTAGTAGTTCAGATGGAGAAAGCTTTTCAATAAATTCATCCGTCTCACTTTCATTAAAATATGAGTAGTCCACTTGCATACACCGCTAAGTTAAAAAAACCAAAGGCTAAGCAACAGTTTTTAAAAATTGAAATGCCAAGCCATAGAGAGTGGTTTTCAGAATTATTGAATAATTAACAAAAAATTGCGCGTAACTTACAGAGTTTTGTACGAGATTGATTATGGTTTAGGGAGAATTTTTATTTTGCTATATGTCTAAAACAAAAAGGGCTGTAATTTAGGGCGTGGCAAAGATTTTTTTTAAGTTCTTGAAACTTAATAAATATACCTTTTATTCTAGGGCGTGACTGATGAAATTTTTTTTGGTTTGTATTGGCTTCTACTTGGTTTATTGTAGTATGTATGTGCAAAATAAAAAAGGGGCTTAATTTGGAGGCGTGTCATAAAAGTGAGCATATTAAAATCTATACATACGTAGTTTTATAAGGACTTTCTTGGACCGTCAAAAAATTGGACATTTGGGGGAAGGATCCGAGATAGCATAAGTGGCGCTCAGAATTTTAGGTCGGATTGAAAAGTCACCAAAGACAAAAATTAAGCCACTATCAAGCCATGAACAACGATATGCGATATGATGGGATCGGACTTTAAATGGCAGCGCTACATATAAAAAACCAAAAGTGCTGTATTTTTGGGCGTGGCAAAAAAAAATTTTTTCCTGTTTTAGAAACTTCATTGACATATCTTTCATTCTAGGGGGTGACTGGCACAACTTTTTTTTTTGTATGGAGGTCGACCCGGTCTAATGGACAGCCAGCCAGCCGGACGGACGGACGGACAGGAATGATTTCAAAACAAATTCGAAGAAAGATTTACGTTGCAAAAAGAAATTTTTCCACCAAATTCAATCTAAATAGCAACATAATAAAATACTTTACACTGTCTATTCCAGAAAGTGTGTATAGCTGCCATGTGAAATACAAATACGAAAATATATTTTTTTTTTTGGCTTTTGATAAGTTTAATTAAAATTTTGTTTAGTTTGATGCATTTTTTTATTGCACTAAAAATTTTGTAAATCAATTTTATGTTTTAAACAAATTCACCCTTATCGTGGTTGGCGAATTTAATAGATTAAAGAGAACGTTAACTAATTTCCTTTATTCTTTACCCAACACGATAAGGGTGATTATTATTCAACTCAAACTAAATTTTTGGCTAAAAAGATTTGAAATATACTTTAAGATTGATTTTAATAATTTATTCCATTTTTGATTGAAGTTTTGATGATGAATTTGATGAATTTTTACAAACTTCCGTTTGTAAGTTCCACAAAATTGATCCTACACCCTATAAAGTATTTATATTCTGGGTCCTTATGAAAAGCGAAGTTCAAATCTGGTTGTCCGTTTGTATGTTGAAGTGGGTTTTCACATATACTTCGTTTAAGATTGCTATTGAAACTCAGCCAGATCGGTCCAAAAATAACGAAGATATGAGCAAAAACCATGACTGCCTCTAATTTTACCCAAAAATACCTTGTTGTTGTTTTTTTTTGTTTTGTCTTTATTTCTGGAGAACGGCAAGAGCCAAAGTTTCCAAATAAGAATCAATCATTTAGTTTATCAATACACAGCCTCCCTAAAAAATGGGCGGGATTGGAAAAGTGGGCGTGGTACCTCCCAAACAGAAATCATCAAAAATGTTATTAACACTTAAATTTTAGGGCACCAATATGTCCGATAGATTCGCCTAATATATCAATATAAAAAACTTAGATACAACAAAGTTATGACCAGGCAAACCATAAATATGCAATTGCATGTTTTTCCTTGTACGACCAATGAAGGCAGAAACAATTTATTTATTCGCTTTAGAGCTTTTTATGAATTTTGGCATCGATTTATTAGTGCATATTTTTGCATATTTTACCGTTTGCAGCATTTTTTTGCATAATTTAGTTAACAGCATTGCAGCATTTTTTAGGTTTATAGCGCACATTTTGCCTTTTTAAGGCATATTTTGTAAATAATAAATTTTTTTAGATGCCTACAGAGAAGCTTTCGCAGCAAATAAAAATTTTTTTTTTGAAAATCTGTAAATTCAATTTCGACATCTACATTTAATTTTCACTCTAAAATTGTAAGACAAAGCAGGTTGTCATTAAGGATATATTTTATGCAATTTGTATATAGACCAATCTTTAAATATTCCGATCGACTCAGAATCACTTAAAGTCAGAATAACTTAAAGTGATCTAACGATGTCCATTCGTCCGTCTGGCTGCTTGTCTGTCCATGTTAGACTTGTGCGCAAAGTACACACAGAAAAATATGAAAATGGATTTCAATTAAAAAATTTGTGATATTAATTAAAAAATTAATTAAATTTGCACCAGTAAACAAATTAATAGTATCAATTAAACCAGTTAATAGTATTAATTAAACGTTTAATTTACTTGATTTAACGTTTAATTCACTTAATTAAATTTTTAATTAAAACTGATATTATTTTTGATTAATGCTTTAATTCGTGAAAAATTTTGGAGAATTTTTTCTGTGCAAGCTCCAAATTTTGTAGATAATATGATCAAATATGGACAAAGTCTATGCAAATGGTGAGAATCGGTCTATAATTTCGCATCCAATTTAGACTCTTTGTGTCCGCAAACTATCTAATTATGATGGTTTTTAAATTTAATTCGTCCCAAAAATATTTTACTGCAAATTAAATTTTTTTTCGAATCGGTTCTAATTTGCTCAAAGCTCCCATCCTTAAAAAGCTTTAACTTCCTTTTCGATGTTAACATTTGTTAACAATTTAGCGACCGTGCCTAAGATCCCTTTAAACCCCATATGGATGTTAATATCTAGATGATATTCGGCGCAAACATCACTTATATGAATTTTAACCTAATACGGGCTTAAACAATAATATTTTTAGGTTTTTTTTTTAAATGTTGTTATTAAATTGTTAAATATTGTGTCTTCAAATGAATACTTTAATAAATTCTTCAAGCTTAAGGTCACTTATTTATAAAATTAATTAAAATATTTTTATTTTCAATATTTCGATTTCCGTTGGAAATCTTCTTCAGGAAATTTTTTTTTTTTTTTTTTTTTTTTTTTTATTTTTTTTTTTTTTTTATTTTATTTTTTTTTTTTATTATTTTTTTTTTTTTATTTTTTTTTATTTTTTTTTTTTTTTTTATTTAAGCTTGAAGAATTTATTAAAGTATTTAATAAAAAAAAAAGGTCGAAGAAATAGGACTATAGTCTTCAAATGAACAATTTTGAATTTTTTGGGCATATTTTTAAAATTTTTCAGGGCAAATTTTCGGGTTTTTACTGCATATTTAATGCGCATAAAACTCGTTTTTAAGAGCATATTTCTGGTTTCCCTGGCTATGACCAAAATATTAGTAATCCTTTGATATTTTTAGTTAGGCTTGAGTTCATTAAATTTAATTTTTTATTAAATTATTTTTACTAAAGAAAGGAACTTTTACAATATGAAATTTTTATTAAGATTTATTGATAATTTTCTTGGCTGTGCTGGGGCTCGAACCCGGGTTGAATTTACATGTTTCAAGAATCCCCAAATTCCATCATCAGTATTCTTTGAGTTCTAACCTCTGCACCACTGCGGTGCCTGCCAGCCAACAGTCAAACATCAATCTTTAACCAGTGGTACTAGTGGTTCGAAATTTGCTGTAATTATAATTTTTCAATTAATTTACATGTTGCTTCCTTTTCTTCCGTTTTTTCGTAAGATATTCAAACAACGTTCCTTCGTGGTTCAGTTGTCTAGGGGGTTTGTTAAGGTTAGAAACTGTGAGTTACCTGTACCCATGTTCTGTAACTTTAGTGAGAACTTCTTGCATCGAAAAGATGTGAAACAAAATATTCCATCGTTTCTCGAAAAGTGAGAAAAATGTGTGTCTGTAACTCATGTCGAAAACTATCAAAAGGGATTACGTCGTTACGTTATAAATGTCATAATATTGCACTCGAAGCCGATGTAACAGAACGCCAGTTACACATATCGTTGACGGCGACCGAAATTTACTTAAATTGAAAATTTTTCAACGACGGCGGCGAAAACACAACCATCGGCTATGCCAAATTGTGTAAAGAGCGACTTTAATGTTTGTTGTTTGCAAACGAGCTTTGAAGACATTCGTATATTTTATAAAAATGTTAAAAGCAAAATAATAAAACAATGAAAAATGTGCCAAGAATAAAATATTATTATTATTATTCTTTGCATTTTGCATTTTTAATTGTTTTTTAGTGTTAAAATTTTTTCTCGCCCCATTTTTATTCGTGAGTTTATTTGACAGTTCAAAGCAGGAACTTTTCTCACCAAAATGTTACAGACAGACTTTTTCTGTAAATTGGCGAGTAATTTCCTAACGTGACAGCTTGTACTCGCCAAAAAAAGTTACAGACACAGTTAAGTGAGAAAAACAGCTGTTTGTTTCAATTTATGGCATTTTTGTTTCATTTCACACATTTCAATCGTAAACTTACTCGCCACGAGAGTTACAGAACATGGTTCGAATCTTGGTTTTTCAAAAGGAATTTTTTTTTTAATTTTTAAGTTTTAAAAAAGTTTTAAAAAATTTTTTTTACCAGTTTTTGCTTTTTAAATTATATTTATAATCAAGTTTTTAGTGTTGTAAATATCTATGTAAAAATTATTAAGTTTTTGTCTAGTTGCTCTGTATTCTGCTTGCACAATGGTGAAGGGTATATATGATTCGGCACAGCCGAATATATTACTCTTACTTGTTTTCTATAACTTTGACTCAGCTTTTTTTCGATTATATTCTGACAAATTTAATAAAAAATTCGTAAATTTGTTTTTTATTCTATTTATTTTATTCACTAAAATCATTTAATTAACTTACAAATTCAATTCTTTTTTAATTTAATTAAATAATTATGTTAAAATCTAAAATAATTTTTAAAAATAAAAATTTAATTAATGCACTTTAAAATCTTTATTAATTTTTTTAAATGACATAAAAGAAATTTAAATTTATTTAAAACTTAAATAAAGTTTCAGTTTAAAATAAAAGGATAGTCCAAATGGATTAAGGACAATAAGAGGGTAAAATTGTCAATGAATTTTATTTTAAAAACTTAAGAAAAAAAAAAAAAAAATACCTAAAAGAAATGACTTTTTTTTTGTTTAAATTATATTTAGTACTAAAAATACTATTTAATAATAATTAAATATAATAATTAAAGTTAAAATATTAAAGAAACTTTTATTCAATTCAGTCTAAAATGATTAAATGACAAACAAAATAAAAGCTTTCATGCAAAAAAAAAAAAAAAAATACGAAATAAAAAAAAAGAAATGTTGACAATGATGAAATAATTGTTTAATTTGAACAAAAAAAGGTCATGATAATATACGAGTATCTGTGTATATTTTAATTAAAAAATAGTGAGAGTTGATAAAAAAAATATGTGGTAGAAATGTTTAGTTTGCGACAAAAATGAAAATTGTTAAGAAATATTTAAAATTTTATTTATCGATTAATTAGAGAGAAATAAATGAAAATTTCTAACGTTACAATTTATGTTAACGTTATGTAAACTTTCTAATGTTACAATTAAAGCGGCAGGCGTTAAACCACAAAACTAAAAATTATTGTTCCTTCGCCATCGATTTTTGAGCCGTTAATTAAATGTGTGGGCTTCTGCTCTCTTTACTTCCCCCGAGAAATTTATTAAGAGTTAATAGAATGTAAGAGATTTTTTTGGCACGAACTAAGTTTCTCAAGTTCTGTTTAGTAGTCGACCATTAAGCTTATACCTTAGTATATAGTAATGTATGCAGTATAAAAAATTTTGTTTTATATATATGTAATATGTATTGTATTCGACCTTTATTATTTAAAATATTATTAAATGTTCGAGCTTTATTATAAAAAAAAAGAAATGGAAGTGAAAAATTTATTTATATTATAATATATCAAGTTTGATTTGAAAAATGCTTTGTTGTTTTTGAATTAAACATATTTTAAATTGTCAGTTATTGTTAAATTTGTTATAATTTGTTAAAAATTTATAAAATAAGGAAAAGAAAAAAAAAACCCTGAAGAAGGCACTCAAGGAAATATTGGTTTTAAATAAAATTAAAAGTTTTTTATAAAAAAAGACCTTAAGCTCGAAAATTTATAAATATTCGAAATTTTGTTTTATTTCATGATTTTCATAATCAATGAAATATCTTTCAGGTACTTCATATACCTCCAAATAAATACATGGTCGTTTTAATTTCTACTTCTCTGTCTCCAAGTAATCCAGATAGAAGACAGTTACAAACTTACACAGCGCTTACATTTGCCAGTACTGGCAAGACAGTAAGCATATACATATTAGTTGGCAAATCAATGCAAAAACAAAATAGCTGTAAAAGTATTAAAGTATTAGTGAAAAAGTTTGAATGAATTGCTACTGTCTTGCCAGTACTGGCAAATGTAAACGCTATGTTAGTAAAGTCACCGTTATGAAATTACTTGACCATTCCTAAGTTAGAAAAATTACAAATTTTTTAACAAGGTACTCTCATAAACTAAAATATAAATGAAGTTTTAAATGTTTGTTTTTGGAAAGAGAACTTTTTAAAACTGAATAAATTGTTTAAAAATTGTTTTTAAAAGGCACTTCTTTCCAGCACTTTTAGATACTTTTTAAAAGTATGTATGTATCTAAATTTGAGGAGAGTCCTAAAAAACCTTAATATGAAGAAAAATACCTTTTTTGTAATAATCTTAAAAAATTGATAATTCAAAAGAAAGAACCTTTTAAAAAGATATGTATTTTAAAAATTTAATTAAAATTAACAATATCAAAAAGAGAAGTTTTAAAAATTCATATCAGTTAAAGAGTTCTTATTAATATTTTATAACAATAAAGAAAGTACCTCTTAAAAAGTTTTTTAAGATAAATATTTAAAGATACATATTTAAAAAGTACAAAAAGTACTTTTACAAAAAGTACCTCTAACAAAAAGTACCTCTTACAAAAAGTACCTCTTACAAAAAGTACATTTTACAAAAAATACCTTTTCAAATATTAATAAATTTTCGAGCATAAGGTCTTTTTTTTATATAAAAAACTTTTAACTTTTATTTAAAACCAATACTTCGGCGCTTCCTTGAGTGCCTTCTTCAGGGGTTTTTTTTTCCTTATTTTATAAATTTTTAACAAATTATAACAAATTTAACAATAACTGACAAATTAAAAAAATTTTTAATTCCAAAACAAAATAAAATATTTTTCAAATCAAACTTGATCTATTACAATATAAATACCAAGGTATATTTATAGCAGGTAGCCGCGAGATTACAACAATTGTACAATAAAACAAACAACAGGGCTTTTTATTGTTGTTTTGCGATACGAACTGTCAAACAGCAAAGGGGTTGAAAAGAGACAAAAAAACTTGTTTACTATACAACATTTGACAGTTTGTATCGCAAAACAAGCAAATAAAAAATAACCAGCTGGCTTTCCGAGACTACCTGCTATAAATATACCTTGATAAATACATTTTTAACTTCCGTTTCTATTTTTATAAATTAAGTGTCTATAATTTTGTGCTACGTTTTCAGTGTCTGACTTGAAATTAATTCTCAAAATTGACGGAACCTTTAAAATTTGTAACATTTCTAACATAAATCTACGTTTATAATTAATTTCTGTATTTAAAACAGTTGTATTTTCAAAATCTGGAAGTGCCGAAATATTTTTTTTTTTTAAATAAAAGTTAAAAGTTTTTTATATAAAAAAAGACCTTATGCTCGAAAATTTATTAATATTTGAAATAATAAAGGTCGAATAAAATACATAATTTATAAAAATACCTTTTACAAAAAGTACTTTTACAAAAAGTTCATTTTACAATATGTACCTTTTACCAAAAGTACATTTTACAAAAAGTACGTTTTATAAAAAGTACCTTTTACAAAAAGTATCTTTTACAAAAAGTACCTTTTACAAAAAGTACCTTTTACAAAAAGTACATTTTACAAAAAGTAACTTTTACAAAAAGTATCTTTTATAAAAAGTACCTTTAACAAAAAGTACCTTTTATAAAAAGTACCTTTAACAAAAAGTATCTTTTACAAAAAGTAAATTTTACTAAAAGTACCTTTTACAACAAGTACCTTTAACAAAATGTACCTTTTAAAATTTTTTACTTTTTAAAATTTCCTTTTCAGATAATTTTACTTTACCTTTTAGTTAAAAAAGGGTTGAGTTTCAAAAGAGTGCCTTTTAACAAAATTAGATTTAACAAAAATACATTTTAAAAAGTAACTTTGGCAAAAAGTTCTATAACAAAAATTATCCTTTACAAAAGTATATTTTTTTTTAACAAAGACCCTTGTACAAGAAAAAAAATTTAACAAGAGTACCTTCTTGAAAAAAGGCGCTTGAAGATGTACGTTTCTAGTTAATGAAATATGTACCCCCGTATTCATAAACGATTATTAAATTTAATAAACGTTTATTAAGGATAATTTTCAGAGTAAATTTTTATGAATATAGGCAGTATTCTTTAAATTTTTAACAATAAAACTTTTTTTTAGTTAAAAAGAAAAAAGTGAAACAACAAATACAAAATAAAAGGGGGTCCTATACCCGATCAAAGTGCCTAATAAGCATGTTTATATGAATAAAAAAATTTGTTGGTATGTATGTGTGACACCGACGATGCTGGATGGAAAATCAAATCAATTTAGATATAACGTCAAGCAAACTAGCACACGAGCTTTACATCAAGCGTTTTTATCGTGTATAGTTCCCTTAAAAAATTAAAGTCCTTAAAGCTTTTGCCGCTTTTTGTAACATGATTTTTTTGCATTACTGTGTGGCATACAAGACACAATAAAACATTTAAAAATTTATCATAATAATTTTGTTAAAAGTTTTTTCTATTTTTTATTAAATAAATATAAATAGTGTGTATAGGATATAAATTTATTGCATATTGGGAGCCCAGCTTTTGTTTTTTTACTTGTTTTAAATCTTTCTCCATCTCGCTTTACTCTTTTGTGCTTAAAATATTGCAACAATGACTTGTTTTTTTTTAACTTAATTTACTCATAAGCTTTTTTTTCAATTAAAAATTAAACTTTAAATTAGGTCTTCTAAATATAACAATGTTCATTTTCTTTTAAATATTCAGGAGCTTTAAAGCTTAAATAAAATAAATTTTTTTTTTGTTCATAATTATATTTTAAAACTATTAAAGTTGTTTAAAATTTAATTCTATAATAAAAATTTAATAAACCTTTAATAATTTAAAAATATTGTTATAAATATAACACTAAGTTATTATTAAAACTTCTTCAATACAGTCTCTAAACAATTTAGTTAATTTAGTTTGTATAAAAGGTTTTAATTAAACTTCATCTGTATTTACATTTATTTGCTTTAAAAAAAATTGTTTAATGAAATTAAATTAAAAATACTTATTAACGGCTTTCTTTCTCTTTCCTCTCCTTTTTTATTTGCTTAAGAGTTGAGCGTTTTCCCTTACAAATATTTAATGTAAATTATCATGAAATTGTTTATCTTGTGCTGGTTGCACTTTCACCGATAATATATTATTTTTGGCCGACTTATCTTGATTTGTGGGCGAATCATCGGCAGTTTCATCTAATTTTAAACTTTCTACATCTAGTTTAGGATCATCTTGGGGCCCATTACCCGAAGCATCATGCACCTCGTCTATATCAATATCGCTGGCATTTTTATTTGGTCTGGCTGTCGTAGGTTCTCTTTCTTTTTGCTGTTTGGCCGATTTAATTTCGTCTGAACCTGAACCTATTTCAAAGTCCATTTGATGCCTGGACTCTGAAGATTCTAGAGAAGTATCATAGATTTTCATTGCCTTAGAAATTTCTTTATCAATTTTAAAATCTGTTGTATTAGTTATTCTAGTCTCTTCTGAAGAATCTTCGGCAGAGTACATTAATTGTATTACATCGGCTGATTTCATTTTGTCATAATTTTCTGTGGACTGTTGTAAAACTAATTCTCCACTGCCTTCTGTAGAGGAAGCCGGCATTACTGACAACTCATCTAATAAGATGCCACTACCACTGCCGCTACCACTGCCATAAGTATGATCATCTAAATTTTTGGTGCTTTTGAAAGATTCAAAGCTGGAAGGTATAGGATGACTACCTCCTATACTTCTGGGCTCATCGGCTATATCATCAGAGTCATTTATTTGGAAGTTATTGTCTCTTAAACTGAAATCATCTTCGGGTAGTGAGGGATAAGCTGGATTACTTTCTGGAGGTATGGCTGAGTCTTCATCATCTAAATGTTGAGGTACAACGGACTCGGTAGATGGTTTGTTGAAGTAATCTGGTTTCGATGGTCCTTCTGTGGTATCAGCATCTTTAGTATAATCTAAATTGTTATTGGATTCTATGGGGTTCAAGGAACTGGCAGAGAGATCATCAAAGGGAGAACCTTAAAAGGGCAACAATGTTAGTTATTTTGTCTTTTCTTATAAAAAATTACTTCAATTCTACTTCTTACCCTCTGTCGTTGAAATTCCCTTAAGAGCCAAATAGTTCTCTGAGGTTGAAGTAAATCTGGGACCATCAGTTGTCAAAATAATATGATAAATATTATCACTACCCGCTGTATCGGGATCTAATTCTGCTGAAGATTGCTGCAAGCCAGTATTTAAAGCTGCCTGACCATCAACCGATTGACTATAAATCAATTCCGAGTTTGGATATTCGCCACTGCCAAAGCCATCAAAAATTGCTGCACCCGGAGCTACTACACCTTCAGTAGTTATGAAATATTCTCGCTTAATATTCACCTTACTAGGATCTTCGGGTAAACCTTGAGTACTGAAAACCGATAAAGCGGGCACAGGATCCTCTACTTCCACACTAGAATCAAAAGGAGCAAATGTGGAGCTCTTGATGGCAGCTGATGACAAAACAGTTGGATATGCTACTGAGGCACTCAATTTTAAAGTTTCACCAGTATTAATAACCTTTTTAGCCGAGTTCATAACAATCTTATGTTGATTGTTGTCTCCGCTAAGCGTTGCAGAGCTTTCTACTAAGTGGGCGTTGTTGTCTATGTTTGAGTTTAAACTAACAGTTATAGCATCTGCATGGGGTGTTGGTGTTGTTGAGACGGCATTAATTGTGGTGGATAGTATTGGCGGTGCACTGGTGGTTGTTGTACTCGTAGTGGTGGTTGTAGTTGTTGATGTTGTGGATGTAGTTGAGGGCTTTAACATTTGATGAATGGGTATGGCTTTATTATCATCCGTTATACGAATTTCAGTTGGTTTTGTGATCTCTTTAATTGTTATTTTTGGATTATTTTCTGCCTGATAGATTTCCGGTTTTAAGGTGGTTGTGCTCGTTGATAAGGTTTTGTTGGCCGTTGACTCTGAGGTGGCAACTGAAATTGAAGGACAATGGTAATTTTTTTTTTTTTTTAATTTGTTTGTTTGTGTTCTAATCATATTAGATAATATTTTTTAAATACTGAGGGTGTGTGTGCAACGGTAGAAAAGTTCTATGGTGAATTAAAATTGTCAAAAATGTATACGCTAATGTCAAAATTAATATTTATTAAGTTAGAGCAATAAGAACGTTACCTTGCAGCCACACGATCAAGTTGTTCTTGATAGTCTTTCACATATGCTGCTTGTCAACATTTACATAAATTGAAAGCTGTGACGTTTGCTGCACTCAATTTTTAAGCAATTTACTTCCAAGATGTCAACAACAACACAATTTATAAAGACAAAGTTGTACTCAGCTGTTAAATTGAAAGTAAAATTGCCAAACAAATGGAAAGGTGAAATTCAAAGCGACCTCGTGATCAATTTAAAAAGTGTGAGTGTGTTAGTAAAAAAGTAAGAGTGTATTGCAAATTGAAAGGAATTGAAATGCAAAACTTGATCTTGTGGCCGCCATGTTAGGATTACAAAGCCAAAACGTTTATGAAATTACAGTGCGTACTCGAATTTCGGTAAACTTAAAACGCGTTGAGTATTTTGAGACAGGTAGGAAAAACGTATTGAAAAGGTTAAAACACATACAGTAGGAAGCCATACAAAAGAAAAAAAGCAAAGTTTGAAATAAATAAAAAAAAAATCAGCTGACGGAAAAGGTTTTTATAATGGGCTTTGTGTAAACTGCCATTTTTCTTGGGCTTAATAGCCAGATTTGTTCGAATTACGAAAATCGAGCTCTCACTGCATTCACTTCTTTCGGAGATAAAAAGCTTAAATTTAATTTTTTTTAAAGAGGAAACTAGTTCAAAGACCTCCTCAAAAGCTGATTTTAGTTTCCAACAAACCTGTTTTAAGTGGGGAACAGAATAGTCGCTGTAATATAACGTTACGAATAGCGCTAAAAGCTGTCAAAAGTATACAACTACAATTTCAAAGTAGTGTCAATAGAAAACGTAGTTGTAGTGGCCGTTGCAGTTGAAGTTGAAGCTCAAAATTCGAAATTTTGAACTTTGTTGCGCTTCAGAGCATTTTTTAGCTTCAGCTTCTACTACAACTACTTTATTCTGTTCCAGGCCTTAGTGTTAATATTTTTAAATTAAAATCTTGAATTAAATGTGAAAAGTATATCGTCACCTAAAATTCAAAAGGCCCTATCTAACATTTTGAAAATTTTACAGGAGAAACAAAAACTATTTAAAACGTTAAATTGATACTTTTAGCGTTTACCATATCATCTTTTGTAGATAGTGCCTTTAGTTTTTTGCTTATAAAATCACAAATTTTGGTTGAAAGATTCCAAAATTTTTGGTTAGTTAGGGCCTTTTGCGTTTCAGGTAACGATATTTAACCCATTTTTGAAAACATTTGGTGGATTTTCTTGGTTTTTATTAGAATAAAAATTTTCAAGAGGTAAAATTGAAATAAATTTAAACTTTAAGATTAATTCAATTATTTTGAAAAAAGCAAAAATTTTATTTGACAACTTTTACAAATACATAAGACATCCTCCTCTCTAAAATATGCACATATTTGTCAATTTAATTCACTAAACAGACAGAAATTCAAACTCAAAGGCAGATAAATTATACAACCACCTTCAGCTTTTATATATTTTAAAACTTACCTGGACAATTATCATATTCTGGACAACAAACACCTGGTATATATTTGGGCGTACAATCATCACGATGGAAACAAGTAACAGAACTGCATAAAATCTCTCCTCCTACAGACAATAACGAAATTAAATAAAAAAAAATTTTAAGAAAATATTATTTAACACAAAAACTGTACATATTTCATAACCACAGGCCATGTAGATAGACTAACAATCTCCTACACGACTGCCACCACCAGCAACGACAAGTATGTACACACTGGTACTTCTTCAATACTTGTGCCAACGAGTGCGAGACAAAAAAAAAAAAGATGGAACTTTGTGTTGCCAGTGTTAGGGAAACTTTCATACTTTACCTTGACAGTAGCAAACAGTGCATGGTGTCTCCGGATCTACTAACTTATCACCATTTAAATAAGTTTTACCATTCTTTTGGCATTCTATATGAAGAGGTAGAAGAATAGAAAATAAAAAAAATTTACTAAGAATATTTTAAAATGTTTAAGCAAATATTTGCATTGCTAAAACAAAAACTTATGGTTTATATTATGTACTCATTCATTCGCAGTTGTAGAATAGACCGTGTTTCACCTGTTTCCTCTTTATTTTCCACCGACTATTTGGACCGCTTTCTACAACCACAAATTACACTCATCATTGGCTGTAGCCTACAGATTTTTTTCTCTCTAACACGCTTTTTTTTTTTTAAAAAAGGTTAAAAAAATATGAAGCATAAATGTGACCAACTCAGTAAAGATTTAGGGAACATTTTGTAAAATATACTACAAGTTTTGTTATGTGAAAAAGGTGCGTGCGTAAATAAAATAATTTTTTGTACTTTTATTATACCCTTCACCAAGGTGGAAAAGGGTATATCTAAGTTTGTCATTCCGTTTGTAATTTTTACATTATTGATCTAAGACCCTAAAAAGTATATATATATTCTGGGTCTTATGAGGAGATAACTAGATTTAACCATGTCCGTCTGTCCGCCTGACCGCCTGTCCGTTGAAATGGATTTTCCGAAGACCCCATATATGATGGGGGCCAGGTTATTATACATTTATGTCACATATGGTCCGGAATTGTTTGCTATTCAAATTCAGAAAGATCGGTCCACAAATGGCTGAGATATGAGCAAAAAACCACGACCATCCCTTGTTGTTGTGGTATTTTTATTACTTTGGCAAGAGCCAAAGCTTTCAAATTAGGTACACACATTTAGGTTATCAATACACAGCATCCTACATAATGTGGGCGGGAGCGTAGAAGTGGGTGTGGTATCTCCCGTACAAAAAATATCAAAAATTGTATAAAAACCTGATTTTTGGGACTGTTATATGATCTATAGATATCCCTGGCATATCAAAAGATCGGAAATCTTTAGTAAAAAATATTTTCTGAAAAACTCGGAAAAATCGGTTCAGATACGAAAAAGTAATGACCAACATAAATACCGACTTTCGGGAAGCATAGATCTTCCCGAGTCCAAGATTTATAACCCAGCTAACTGGCAAATTTCTTCTTAAACACGTCGGTATATAAATCTGTCAAATCGGTTAAAAAAGGGCTGAGTTATAATCAAAATACTGAAATCCCAAAAATTACTCTTTTTATACCCTTCACCTCAGGTGGAAAAGGGTATACATTAGTTTGTCCTTCCGTTTGTAATTTCTACAATATTGATCTAAGACCCTATAAAGTATATATATTCTGGGTCCTTATGAGGAGAGAACTTGATTTAACCATGTCTTTCTACCCCCCTTCCCCCCCCCCCCCCCCTTTCAATTGTTTACATATACTAGCATAATGCCAAATATGATTTTCGTTATTACCCTTCTTTATTATTTCATCCATTTAATGAAATAATTTTAATAAATAGAAACTAGGAATTTTTGTGTTCTTTTGACTGCCTACTAAGTATATATCTGTGGCAACTAAAAAAAGAATGAGAACTTTAGACCCGTTTGCACATCTTAACGATAGCTAAAGTTAGGATTTTATTGGCCGTATAAGAAGTGTTCCATTATAAAGACTTTACTTTAAACTTAAGTGAGCGATAAGATAAAGAAAGGTTCATCTTACCTGGTAGGTTAAAGTTTAACTACTAGATTAACCACTCCCATCGAAAAAAAAATTAGTACATATTTTTTAAAACAGATAACAAAGCATCTTGTACGAAATTTAAATGGTTTAAGATTAACCGTTCAACAGATTTACAGAAATTTCAAGTGTGTTCGTATGGGAGGTGCCATGCCTACTTTTCCCATTGTACCTACTTCTTGAAAGATGTTGTGTATTATTATCTAAGCTATTTGTGCAAAATTGGAATACTTTCACTTTAACAGTACTCAAAATATGTATAAATCTTTAATGTCATCATATGCGAAGTGCCACGCCCACCTAAAAATTTAAAAATGTTAATAGGCTATGTTAAGCACTGGGTAATCAGAAAATTTCAGAAAAATCGGTTCAGTAGCTTAGAAGTCTACAGGGAACAAGCAAACATACGCTTTTTCATTTATATATTATTTATTGCTCCCCATAATTTTTACTTTGAAACGTGTAGTTTACCATAAGAGTAGGACCTACAAAGCTTGAAGACTTTTGTGTTCAGATATTCGGTATTTAATATTTCCGTTCTATGGGGTACTGCTCTTCCTCCGTCTACCCCGTTTATTTTTGTTTCAAAATTTACAGTTTACCATAATAGTGGCATTATTCACGTTTGAAGGCTCGAACTGCAAAATTCTTAAGAGCTATTTAATATATGCATCGTATTAGGAGTACCCCCTATGCCTACCCCCTTAATATTTATTTTCAAAGATGTAGTTTACCATAAGAGGAACTCCTACTTAGATTGAACAGCCACACAAAAACAGTTCTTAAGATATGCGTTATTTAAAATTGGCGTCCTATAGGGGTACCACTTCAATTGCTGATTTATTATTTCAATTTCGGGGTTCAGAAGATCCTTCTACAAAAATTGCAAGAAAAAGGGTGCAGCTACTTTAAGATCTAAGATATTTAATGTAGGCATACTATGGAGGATACCACTTCCCCTACCCCTATCGAAAAAATAAGTAGCCTATTTAATTTGGAGCCTTAAGTGATATTATTGTAAAAATTTCAGGAAATTCGATTCAAATTGAATTGAAAATATCCTTCTTAATTTTATGTGACTTCGTTTTCCAGAACATGGCCGATATTCTGGGTTTGGGTTGATTTAGCCAAGTCCATTTGTCTGACTGAAAATACTCCAGCACGCCTTAAGCCATAACAAATAATGCTTTTGTAGTAAAATTAAGTCTCAAAGTTTCATAAGATAAGAAATCACTCCACCAAATTTGAAGATCGGTCCATAATTTACAACACGCCCCGCCCCGCCCCATACTAAGCCGACTCTGGAATATCATTTAAATATGACAAAAACCGTTAAAAAATATAGCTTTTATGGTAAAATTTTTTCCAATTTAGAATTATGCGGCTAGAAATGACACCATGTAATTTTGTGATATTCGGTCCATAATTTACCATAGGTCCCATATAAAGCGGCCTCATTTTAAGAAGCAATGATTTTTTAAAAGTTTGCACTACAGTATTGAAAATTTGGTTTTTTTTTAATACTAGAAATCAGTTGACCTTTTTTTGTGATGAACGATCCATAATAACCGATAGGTCCAATATTAAATCCCCTCTTAATGCTAGAAACACAACTGGGACGAACTTCGCATAGTACGACGAATTCTTCGGCAAGAATTCGTTGCGTGAATTCGTCAAACGAGACACAATAAGTGCGTGAACCTAAAATTTTTTAATTTTTAAAAAACTATTAATCGGGTATCTCCTCAAAATCCGTATCCACCCGAAATTGATTTCTTCAGCATTTTTGGTTTTCTGCATTTCGATTTTGCGATCTCAAATTAGTTTTTGGGTTTGTTTCAAATTTTGCAAATTTTCGCGAATTTCAGCCATGTTCGCGATTTGTTCCTGTAAGTTTATTAATTCTTTACAGCTTTCACGATATATAATAAATAGTAGACTTTGTTATCATGCCGCTGTTAGCAAATATGTGCGACTTTCCGCTAATTTTGCAATTTTTAGCGAATTTTAGCCATTCCTTATAGTTTTAGGGACTTTTAATCAATTTTATGGCTTGTTTGAAATATTAAATATTTTCGCGATTTTTCGCCATTTTTGCAAATTTTTTTGCCATTTTCCGACATTTTGTTTTTTTTTCAACCAGTTTGCGATTTCAAATAAATTTTAGTGTTTTTTTTTCAAAATTCAGAATTTAAAATAAACATAGAAAAGGTACTTTTTTAAAATGAGTTCTGATTAATGGTACACAAATTTAATGTTTAGATGCTAAAAAGTACAATTTCTTTTTGAAACGGAGTTTTTTTTACTTTGCGGTAATTTCTTAACAAATACTTTTAATAAGTAACATTATTGAAAGGTTCTATTTCAATAGTACTAATTTTTTTCTATTAATAAAGGACCCGTCAGAACAAAATTATGAATACTATTTAGATATCTTCAAAATTTGTTTTCGCTTAAAGGATTTTAGGAAGGGGGTCTTTAAGGCTCCTGTGGTTAGTTTTGAAGCCAACAGCACAACATATTGTCATGACGCAGTAGCTATCAAAAAAGCCATCATTGTCGCTCATTTTTATGTTAATACTAACATTTATAAGGAAGGTTTGGCATAAAAAGCTATGGAAGCTTGGGTCAAATATGCACCAATTCAAATAAAATTTTGTTAGATGATTTCAATTGCAATGAAATAACTTTGGACCAAATTTGATCTTAACACCAACATAATAAGATGGCTTATGGGCAGAAAGACTCTATTCCATAAAGAAGCTTGATAAGGACTCTTTGATATTATGGACCGATTCTCACCAAATTTAATAGCATTTGTCCCTGTGCCAACTAAAAGCAATGTACCAAATTTTTTTTAGATTATCTCCAAAATTGCGACAAAGGTTAAAAAAAGTGAATTTCTTTCTAAAAGGTACTGTAGTTTTGAAATAGTTCTTTCCTTTCTTTCTTAAAAAAAGATATTTTTATTTTAGTAATTTATTCCATTTAGTGCCGACGGATTTAATTAAGTTGGTCATATTATTTGAAAAAAAAGTTAAATCCAGTTTCAGTCACTTTTCTTATAACCATTTTTCTTACAAAAAGTCCTTTTTTTTCATAGAAGGCTTTATAAAATTTATTTTTATCTCAAGAAAAGGTTCTTAATAAAAATACTTTTTTTTTTTGTAAAAATGTTATTTTGTTAGAAAAATTTAAAAAAATTTACATGTACTTTTAAAGTGCTACTTTTCATTAATAAAAGTAATCATAAGACTCTTGTTTGTTGGCAAAATAAAAGTAGTTGGTCACATTAAGACACTCAAAAAAAAAAAATTGGCTATGAGTATGAGTAATATTTTTTTGCCTTTTTCCCGCCATAAGTTAAATGCAGAAAAAACAACACCAACAACTTACCACATCTATAATCAGGACAACAGTGTCCTGTTTTTTGTATGGCACGACAACCCACTTGCTTCTCACAGAATACTGTTGTTTCTGGCACATATTCACCATCCAATAGACATTGGCCTACAACACAAACACGCACACATCCATAAGTAACAGCAGACAGTAACAAACGAAATATCATCATAATGATCATCATCACAATCATCATTGGCAAAAGTGAATGTGTCGTTTAGTAATGAAAACGAAAACATAGAAGAAAGTTAAAAAAAATTAAAGGACCTTGTAAAAAGCGAGATAACAAGCTTTCGCATATTGTTTCTTTTTTTTTTAGATACAAAAAACAGGAAACTATTATAACAGATACTTTTTTTATACGCTTTTTATTGGGATAAATTTTAATTTGCCTACCTTGTGGCTGTTCCAATGAGACTTCTGTTGAGGAATCTTTGAGATGATTCTCTTGTTGCTGTTGCTGCAAACTGGCCGCCTTTGATGCGCCCACATCTCGTATGTAACGTTGATGCCAAAATTGCTGTTGTTTTAGTTGTAATTGTGCTACATTTCCAAAAACCCTCAAATAACCACTACCCATGGCAGGAACTATAAAGAGAAAAAAAATAAGAAACAAAAAAATTATAAGACCAAATCACAAAGAATATGTCAGTTGTAAAACAATAGACTAAAAATAGTTGATAATTTTTGTTACATATTTTTTTTTTCTTTAAAAATTTTACAATTGAAATTTTTTACAAGAATACTAAAGCGGGTTTTAGTTTTTCTTTGTAACACTTCTTTGGTTCAAGTGTGTGTCTGTGTGTGGTGACAGTGTGAGTTGGTAGTACAGAAAAAATGCACTTTTTTTTGGTAGAAAAGTACAAAGCGGAAAAATGCAAAAATTAAATAATTTTACCAACTTTTAAAAACTAAGATTTGCTGAATAGAATATTTTGTAAATTTAACTTTGCTAAATACAAGCTTTAACGTAAATGTGTACTAGGTTGAATTGAGTTTTGAACTTATAAACCTACGCCACTTACATATATAATTTTATACATCAAAACTTTGCTGAATATATTTTTTTTCATTTAACCAAACATCGTAATTTTAATTATATATTATTCAGCAAAATAATTAATAATAATAATAAAAACAATTTTCGATGAAAACATAAATTCAGCTAAGCTGAATTTACAATAAAAGTTTTCCTAATGGTTGTTATAGCAGAAAAGTTAAAAATTTTTTCATTCAGCTAAGCTGAATTAGGTTTACAAGTATTTGTAACAACAAATTGATGCAATAAGATCAAAAAAGAGAAAACTAATATATTTAGCTGTATTGACTTTAGCTTTAATCTTTCAGCGAAATTAAATTGACACAACTAAAGCAAAACATATGCAAGTTTTCAATTCTGATTAGCTTAATTTACTGGAAAAGCTTTTGCAATGTTCATTTGAGAAAATTGGAACCTAAATAGAATATCAATGACATTAAATTGACATAACTGAAGCAAAACATGTGTAATTTTTCAATTCTGATTAGCTGCATTTACTGTTAACGGTTTTGCAATGATCATTTAAGAAATTTGGAACGTAAACACTAATCCTTTTTGATTTTATTTCAAGCTGAGTGTGCTTGAAACCCTTTTAATATATTTATATGATGCAATTAGGGTAGAACAAATTGTGAAAAAGTTATTCAGCTCAGCTGAATTAGCTTTAAAAGAGATCGCGACTTTCAATTTGTAAAACATTAGGTTAAAAAGCTAATTTACTAAAGTATTTTACCTTTCTGCTTATTTATCTTCTAAAAAGGCGTTGTTGTTCTTTTCCTCATTCCATTGCACACCCATTTTAAAAGAAATACACAACTTTATATGACTTCTACTCTTACTCATTTGTGTGTGATTGTCTCTCCAAAACTTTAAAGGTAAAGTTTATATTTTATTACATTTTTTCCGATTTTTTTTTTTTTTTTTGCTAATTTTGTTGTTTTCCCCTTTTTTGCTTCGACATTTTTTTCGAAATTTCCCTCCTCCCACCATCAGTTTTATTTTTCCAAGGCACCCACCCACATTTTTTTTCTAATATTTACTTGCAGTTGCTAGTTTACCTACCAGTTTTTATGGCTTCTCTGGGCTGCTGCAACATTTTGTTTAACATGACATTTTGACAAAGTTCTTAACCAAACTTCTCCTGTACATAGTTTTCGGTTGTTGCTGATATTTTATTTGGTCAACTAACTAATTTTAGACGTTTTTTTTTTCCAGCAACTTAAATTGCTTGTCTCGTTTGGTTTGTTATTTTGATACTTTTTTTAAAAAATTTTTTTGGAAAAACTATAAATTAAGTGACACAGAAATTCAACTTTTGTCTAAGCAATTTCCGTTTAACTAATTTGGGGAAAAAGATACCCAACAGGAAATTTAGTTTAAAGCAACTTTTCGAGAATATTATGCCTTCAAAACGTTTCGTATTATTAAAGCATTTTACTTTTCATAACAAATGGAACCACGAGTTTTTTCTAATTACTATAACTTATAATATTTTCTAAAAATATGCATTTTCTTTCCTGCTTAAACAAGTTGAATCATGTTTAAAAAACAAACAAGTTTAAATTAAATTCCTTAATGCTGAAAACTATAATTACAAAAGAACAAAATCTTTTAATGCTATTAGTTGAATATCATAAGTATTTGAATAATATTTGTTTTGAAGTTTGAAACACTAGTAACATAAACAAAGGCATTTTTGTGCTGAATTAATAAAGTCAAACACTTTAAAAATTTTTAAGGAATTTAATTTACTGTCAAATATATTAGTTTTATTATATTGATTGTACACACAAACATACATGCATTAAATAAACATCCTGCAGTTCTGAAAATGTAACCGAAGTTGGAAAATTTAACCCTGTAGATTTTAATGGAGAGCAAATAAGTTATATTATTATTTGTATTTTTCAGAAGCAAGCTGAATGTGTTTAAGACATTCAGCTTTATTCCGGGAAAATTTCAACTAACTAACCTTTAAATTACTCAATTGGCTTCTGACACAATTTTAATTATAAGAAAACCTTATTAGATAAATACGAGTATGTAATAGCCAGTTAAATAAATTATACAGCCATGTCACAGATTCCGAACGGAATCATTCCGTTCGGAATTGAAGAAAACATATTTGTTTATTGATAGAAAGTGTATTTTGATAGTTTTTTGGTCTTTCAGATACAGAAAACTCCCATTCCGTGCATGAAAACAAAAATGGTTTCATTCCGAATTTTTTTTTCGTCATTTTCTGAAGCACCAAAATACGCAATGAATTCCGTTTCCGAACGGAATTGTACTCTGTGACATGGCTGATAATTTTCAGTACAGCTGAGATTTTATGTTTAAAAATAAGACTTATTCTTAAATAAAGAATAGAACATAAGGCCGTTTTACACTACCATACTTAATTTATTTACTCTCATAGAAGTCTCAAGTATTTTGATGCAAATGCTACTCTGATCTCATTACAATTTTTTTCTAAGAACAGTAACAACTTATCATGTATTTTCCTCAAAATACTTACAGCTTAAGTGACAATGATAAATTCCCTTTAAGGACACATTACAAGCAGAGAAAAACCATGTTTTATATGATCACCTCCAACAAAAATATGTTTAAAGAAAATTTTAAAACATATTACGTTTAGCTTAACCATATTATTGTCACCGACAACCATGTTATGGTTAAATTAGTTCTCCTCCACGAAGCAATAACCATATTATGGTTGCCTCTAAACATGTTATGGTTAAATATAACAATAATTTATTTCTAAATTTACAATAGTATTTTCCTCTTTTCCGAGTTGAAAAACAACCACGCCATTATTGTTATTGTTGAACATAGTGATACTGTGAATGGAAAGTGCAATGAAAATGGCGAGTATTATACACAAAAAAAAAAAAAATTTTGAAATCCAATGCGACTTCTTCGTTTTTAAAAATTTTCTAAACCATAATAATACTTTTGATAAAAGTTTTTCTTGGGAGTCAAACATTAGCTAACAAGGTTTTATTTCAACTAGTGTTCGCCTAATGGTCAAAATTCGACCATAAATTTGTATGTTAATATGAAGAAAATGTAGTACATCTAAGTTATATGAATTAACATGTTTCGAGCATTTATTTTTTCCGTGTTAGTGGATCGATTTGGCAAGGGACCAACCTCCGGTTCATATTTTATCTTCTTCTTGAGTTTACTTATTTTTGAAAGTTCAATATGAGAAATATGAATATGAAAAACAAAAAATTTTTAATTTTATGTGTATTACTAACGAAAATTAATCAAAGTACCAGATATAGAACGAAAAATACCAAAAAGCTCCCTCTTATACATTCTTATTCTCACAGGATCATGTATGTTTATTTTTATCTTTGTAGGTCGAATATTAACAAAAAATTCAAAAAATACCAGATGAAAAACAAAAAGTGCCAACCACATTTTTCATCTTATAGGTTCTCATTCACTCAGTATTATGTTGCTAAGTGCAATATTGTAGAAAATTCAACAATTATCACATGCATCACAGAAAAAAGAAAGAAATTTAATTTTCCGTATTTCCCCTATTTTAAAATTTTTCCCCCATAGAGGTTCGGTTGACAAACAAAGGAAAAAAGCGTTCTCAACTGTTTTGCCTAGGCCGATTTATACATTAGATTTATATATAGGCGACCACCCTATTTTTTATTATTTGATAATTAATATATTTTTTTGTATTTGTGTTAGTAACAAATCTTAACGCTTACAACTCTGAAATTATTAAACAGATTTTAATAAAACATATATTGTGCACTTCTGTTAGTAAATACCCTTCAAATGGTGTATATTTTGCTCAAATCAGTTGACAAACAGAGGAGGAACGTGTTCTTAACTGTTTTGCCTTTGCCGATTTATATATAGATGTGCTTAATACTATTGATAAACTGAAATTTATTGTTGGTGGAAGAAGTTATTCCTATGCGAATGTCACTGGTTGCTTAGGCTAGATCATCAGAAATCTTTTTTCAAAGATTTAAGAAAAACTTTAGATATTATTCAAATAAAACTTTAAAGCGATTGAGAATTACAAACACTCAATGTAATCAATAGGAATCGAGAATATAATACCCGTCTTGATTAATATTTGATTCCAGAACTCATTACTAGGGATGAGATTTCATGCACTAAAAAATCCAAAATATGCACTCAAAAATAAAAAAATATGCATTAAAATAAATTTTATTTTAGCTAATACGTCCTAAAGTTCTGTATGTAATTAAAAATGCATTAAATCCATATTTTCTCAACGTTTCGTGAATGTTATGTTCACTTTATCAAGGGATTCGTAATAAGAGAAATTAATTTTTTATTACATTGAACAATAATTTGATGTAGACAAACTTTTTTATGTTAATTAAACATGAAAAATTAAATTAAACACAAACTTAAAAATTATATCACAGGTTAATAATTGTTTTTAGTTATTGCAACACAGTAACTGGCATTAATGTTTTGTATATGCACTTAAAACTTATGGCGTTTTCTTTTCTAAAAAAAAGTGTTACATGTGACTTGCCAACATTTTTAAATGCTCCCCTAATATTTAAGAAGTGTTTTGTATTTCATATTTAAAAAAGAACCCAAATTTCGGCATTAAGCAATAAAGTACAGTTAGCGCAAAGTAAATTCAATTACAGGTGGTGGCAAGACTACAACAATCCAAAGCCAACAGAAACAACAGATGTTTTTTGTATTGCATTGTTAGTGTTTACGGCTCGAAACTTGCCACCACCTTGTACTGAATTCGCCTTGATCTAGTTAGTGCTGCACTCATGACCCTTTAATTAAAATGAGTGTTGAACATGTAGCATTTTTTTAATTTTAAAGGGAACATCATTAGACAAGAACGCTTTACACTTTGAAAATAACACATGTTTTTCAGAAAAGAACATAAAAAAATATAAAAGGCAGAATTTTACTCAGAAAAGAAAACGCTATTAAAAAATTTCCATAAAAAATCGCTAATTAATTAAGAAAAATATAAAAAATTCAGTCTATTGTTATTCAAATATCTTTAAGAAACTAAAACAACAAATTTAAGTTAAAGTTAGTTTAAATAAATAAGTACTGTGGGGTAATTCTTTTTAACGACAATAATTTGTCGTTAAGTAAAAATTTTGACTTAAAAATACTTAAAATTTACTACTTAATAACAAATTTTTGTCATTAAAAAGTTAAAGAATGCCACTTTGATTCCAGAACAGATCAAAAATATTTTAAATACATTTTTTTTTATGAATTCCAAACAAAGGATGCCAAAGGGATACATTTCATTAAAAATTGCAATATTATCGAATTGGCTTCCAATTTCATCTGCAACGCGGTATAACCCATGTGCCAAGCAAGTATCTTTTAAGAGTTTTGGATAAAATATGTTGAACACATTGGAATTCTTAGCCATGTTAAATGCAGCAGCATCGGTTTAAAATAGAAGGATCTGTTGTCGAAATCTTAAAAATCTTATATTTAAAGCAAAGCTCCAAAAGAGTTTAATATTTGATTTAAATTTTTTTGGAAGGGGTTTTTAGGCATTTAAAATTTTTTTTAAGAATTTGTTTTTATATAGAAATTAAAGAAAAAATCACTGAAAAATTTTAAAATATGCAAAAACATGCACTTAAAACCTAAATATGCATTTTCACCGAAATATGCAACAATATGCAAAAACAAATCGATGCCATTTTAACGCAAATTTAATAATTCGGAAAGGTAAGTGGTCGGCATCCTTTTAAGATGCATTTGCATGGAAATCGCATCCCTTCTCATTACTCTTAACACAGAACATGTCCCAGGATTGTAATAAATTATTTTAATATTAAAAATACGAATAATTTACACGAACAAATGAAAAAACACGAATAATTGTTGCGAGCAAAAACAATACGTTCCCAGTTCTGAAAATGAACATACGTGGTAGGGTGTTCTGTCGGATAATTCTTGTTCGATTAAATTTAAGACGATTATTTGTTCGAATAACTTAAAATTGCTAATTTCGATTAAAGGATTAATCGAAGAATTTATACCGATTAATCGAATGATAATAATAAATAGTATTTCTGTTTAATGTATAATTTTTTAAAAGTTTTAAGTCGAATAAAAAAAATTAAATGTATATGTATGAAAAAAGAAAACAGTCATGTTTAGTGAGTAATTTAGCTTATATTTTTGTTACATTTTTTCAATACAATTTAATAATTCATTTCACAAAAGAAAAAACGAAATGTTCTAAAAATCGAAATACAGTGAAATTGAAATCGAACGATAATTTAAATTGACCGTAGTTTTTTGTGGTTCTAAGTGTTGTTCTTGCAAAAATAATAGATACTTAAAGAATGAAGTAGATAAAATGGAATAATATTTTTATGAACTTTCAATACAGGGTCGTTTTTAAAATTTGCTCGATTTTAAGTCCACTTCATTTCGATTTCTAGACAACGCCCGTATTTTTTAACGTAAATGTTCTTCAACAAATTTAACTATACTTGAAGAATATGCTTCACCCACAAAATCAAAGGGGTTGCAAGTGGTCCAATGAATAAATATTTTAAACAAGACACTTCGATCGATTCTCTAGAGGAAATTATTTGCAGAAGCATAGCAGAGGATGGAGTGTCCGTGAAACGTTTCAAAAAATCCAAAGTTATATTGACTCTTTTAAAATCTAAATGCCCGAGATGGAACAATTTGGAGCTACATTGACAAGTTTTATTTAAAAAAGAATGTTTATTAAGTCAAGTGCTAATTTTTTCTAAAATTATCGGAAAAAATCTATAAAATTTCTGAATTTAGAATTATTCGATTAATCGATTAATTAAAATTTTATTCGTTTAATCGAATAAGTTAAAAATGCCAAATATCGATTAATCGTTTAATCGAACAAAAATAAAATCCGATTAATTGAACACCCTAATTCGTGGTAATCAATGCCAATAAAATTACCTTCTCGATTCCAATTAATGCATTGGAACAAAAAAAAACAAGCCGCAACAATTGCAATGCGAAATGTAAGTAGACTACCAGCAGAGCAAATCTGCCAAAGGGTTTTGAAAAGTTAGCTCGTGCTCCCGAAATATGGGCCCCTAAAGTTTTTGAATTTTTTGAAAATGCGTTTGGTATAAGTCAAAAAAAATATACTATTGGCCATTTTCTCAATGTATCGACAAACTGTCTGTTACTTAATGTCAACATAAATTTATTGGACCGATAAACTGTCCGTTAACGATTTTGGGTTTCTCAATACACCGACAAAAAACATTGTTTTCAGCTGGCAACGCCACTCAAAATACATGAAATAGTTGGAAGTCAGCTGATTGAATTTATCTGTACGGCAAATAAAAGGAAAATAAATAATTGGCAGATGAGTGCCGGTTTGCTTTGCGATAAAATCTTCTTTAATGTGGAGTTTTTCGTTGGGAAAAAAGATAATCGCTTAATGAGAAAATGGCCATAAATGTACTTCTGAGCTAAAAAATAATTCCCGATGTCTTCAGTAGAATCGTATGGCAATTCTTTTCTTAGAATTTATTAACCCTCTAACTCTCATTTAAAGGCGTCATTTATGTCCTTTTTCCCGATTGTTACACAAAAGTATACTAAAACGCCACTTTTAAAAGTGGAAATGTGGTACGAATATTTTTTGCATCAAATTTCACTAGGGGTCTTCTAATACCAACAAATCGTGCAATGTTTGTTAAACGGGTTTTCGAATAAATTAAAAAAATTCAAGGCCCGGAATTTCGAAAACACGTTTAACAAACATTGCACGATTTTTTGGTCTTAGCACACCCCTAGTGAAATTTGATGCAAAAAATATTCGTAGAACATTTTAACCCTCTAACGTACCGTTTTAGCGTAGAAGTTAAAAATAGACAAAAATGACCCCTTAAAATGTGTATTAGAGGGCAAATATACTCTATGAAAAGAATCGCCATACAAGTCTTTCAGGTCAGAAGTACATTTAGTATATTTTTTTGACTTGTACCAAACGCCTTTTCAAGAAATTCAAAAATTTCAATGTCCGAAATTTCGAGAATTCGTTTAAGATACATTGCACGAACTTTTCGTCTTAGAAGATCCCTAGTAAAATTTGATGCAAAAAATATTTGTTGAACATTTTAACCCTTAAAAGTGCCGTTTTAGTATACGTTTGTGTAAGAATTGGGAAAAAGAACATAAATGACCCCCTAAAATTAGAGTTAGAGGGTTAATAAATTCTAAGAAAAGAATCGCCATACGATTCTACTGAAGACGTCTGAAATTATTTTTTTAGCTCAGAAGTACATTTAGTATATTTTTTTGACTTATACCAAACGCCTTTTCAAAAAATTCAAACATTTTAGGGGCCCATATTTCGGGAGCCTGAGCTAACTTTTCAAAACCCTTTGGCATATTTGCTCTACTAGTAGTCTACTTTCATTTCGCGTTGCAAGTGTTGAAGCTGGCGGCGATGACCCGAATTTTATTGCACAGTGGTATTCTTTCGAAAATAATACATTAAGGGTCTTCATGATATCGCTTAAAATTGCCATTTGTGCGAGACTCGTTTCATGAAGATCCTTTTTAATTTTTGTGTAATTTTAAACAATTAATGTCATTTCAAACTGAAACGTCAATAAAAAAATATATTAAATAGAAAAATAATAAAATATATAATAAAAAAGTTGAAATTTGATAATAAAATATGAAATTTGTTTTTAAACATGCATTAAGAAAGCCAAAAGACTAATCATCATATATATTTTTTCTAAAGCACTTTTTTTTGTCGGTTGCAAATATCTCCCATACCACCGCATCAAATTTAATGAATGATATCTCATTTTAAAGCTTATTTCTAACACTAATGACGAAAAATAATTAGAAATTGAAAAATTAATATTTTCATTGATAAAAATTATATTTTATATAGAACTGCAATAGAACTGCATGATAATACTGTTCAAACGTGGTAACACAGGGTCGCTTAACAGAACTGCATGATAATACTGTTCAAATGTGGTAATACAGGGTCGCTTAATAGTAATGCAGTTCTACATAATATAGTATGTATTAAAATCCATTCTGGCAATACCGCTATTTACTATAATACCGTTTATTACTAAGTTAGTTATATTCATCATTTTCATTGATAAAAATTATATTTTAAAATGTATTGAAGTTACTAAAATTTCTATTAATTATTTTCATTTTATGTTACAAAAATGACAACTAACGGTGCGAAATATTCGCACGGGTCATCTAGTATGCTTATATTATTGCAAGAATTTATTGTTTGTGATATATTAACACTTAAAGTTTTCATTGAAAACGGCGGTTAGCATTAAACAAATGTGCCTGTATAAATGCACAATTGAACAGCGCAAGTTTACGAGACAAAATTGTTGGGCAAATTTAAGCAGTTTGTGTATATGAATGCTCATACAATTTTTGACAGTTCATTTACGAGGGCGTAAGAATGCACAGTTTGCACAGATTACGAGACTTATAAACGATATCATGAAGACCCTTATTATTTTTTTAGTTATTTATGTAACCCATTCCTTATTCTCCCGCTGAGAATTTTTACTTGTCACAATATCAAAGCTTAAACAAAACAACAACAATAAACAGTAAGTTTTATTTCTTACAATCCCGACTACAATTGTTGTTAAATTATGGACCGATTCGCCTCATTTTAAATAGGTCCTTGTGCCAATTATGACATATCTTCCAAATTTCATCAAGTTATCTCAAAAACTTCGACCTGCACTTTACGCACACTTTACGACTGGCCACGGACAGCCAGCCAGCCTGCATGCCAGCCGGACGGACATCGTTAGATCGACTAAGTAAATCATTCTGAGTCGATCAGTACACTTAAAGATGGGTCCAGGAAGAATATTTAAAGATGTTACACACAAGAGTACAAATGCATAATACCCTCTTTACTACTCTGATATGGACATACAAATTACAAAGAAACTTTTTAAACTTTTATTTGATTTACAAATATTTCGTTTTATTTGGAATTGGGGAATACACTGATCATGTGCATTGGTGTTTAATTGTGAAGATTTTATCCCCGATATGTTATATTTATATCATGTTTTTGGAATAACTAACTCCTAATCTATCCCCTTGTATTATGGAATTTTTTTCTTATCGAAAAGACCACACGTAATTTAATTTATAATTGCTTTATTAAAAATGTTTTGTCGTGATGTCCTTACATTTTTGTTTTCATTTTGTTCTCTTTAGAAATCTTTCTTCTTAATTCTTTGGCAAGTTAATATGTACATAAAATTTTATATAAAACATTAATCTTAATCTTATATGTTAGATTTATATTATTTGTTTTTATACTTTATTTAGAAAAAAAAACACAACATATTGTTCTTTATTATTTCTTTTTAAACTTTGTTCTTAACAAAAGTTGTTGATTTTTTTAACTTAACAAAAAAAGTTTGTGCGAAATTTCTTTGTTAGCACGCAAAATAATAAAAATAAATTTTAGACTGTTAGACTGTTATGTAATAATATTTTAAAAATTATAATTATTTTTTTTTGTTGCGAAATACAGCAGAAATTATATCTTTAAAAAAAATTGTTTATATTCTTCTCTGTAATTTAAGATGATCTATGCATGTTTGTTCTTGTCATCATCTGGCTGGGTGTGATTGTCTGTCAGACTGTTTTATCATAATCATTGTGTGTTAATTTTATTTCGTTTTGAAAGTCATTTCCTAGTTGTTTTATTAATATTATTTATTTGTCTACTTTTCTTAAGACAATTGCTAATTTAAAATGTACGATATTATTTTTTTCGCTATTGTTTTAAAAATCTTTTTCAAGGTAGCTTAAAGTTTAAGTGTGTTAGTTGGTTTGTAACAGTTTTTTTTGGTTGTGGCTACGATTGCAAAATAAAAGGAAAGAATTAAAGCTTTTTTAATAATATTTACATTCGCAAAAAATCTGAATGATCAAAATCTCTACAATTTTGAATTTGACGCTGTTTATTAAATTTTTCTTTTCTTTTTCAATTCCACTTGGGAACAAAGGACTTCTACAAGAAAATGTCAACTTTATTTGTCTTTAATTAATACCTATATAAATTTCCTCAGTTTAATTTATAACCCCAAGTTTCTTAAATACTGTTTTGCTCCATGTTATCTTAAAGCGCCCTGGGCGTCTATTCCTCTGCGAATTTAATTCCAAAGCCACTTGTGCGATGGTATTGTCAGCCTTTTGTAGAACCTGGCCTATCCACTTCCATTTTCTTCTCCTATTTTCCGTGTAATAGTGTCCTGTTTTTTTTTTAACAAAAATAGGTCGGTTTTTATGTTCCTGTTCTTGCAAATTATTCGCAAGCATTTAAAAGTAAATACTTACAGCATCTGAGCGATACAAGTTTTACAATAGCGTCGATTTTAAGCATGCATTATAAAGGCACACCTAGTTCAAAATCACTCAGCTCAAAAAACTTGATACTTCAGAAATCGGAAAAAACTGTTTTTGATCTAAAAACAAAATAGTTTAAAAGAATTATTTGGATCATTTCGTAGAGATTCCATTTAAATTAATCAAATTTTTTTTTTTTAATATTTTAATACAAGATAATGAACAATTTTTAGTTGTGTCATTTTTGATGATTATTATTTGCACAAATTACCGAATTATTTTAAATTATGTCACGTTAGCTGAAATATTTTCAAGTTTTTACACTTTTGCAAAATTCTAAACTGACACAAGTCTTATTAATATAAAATCCAACAGAGATTTTTTTTATCCGAAGTGCTTCAATTCGAATTAAGACTATTAGCAGTATAAGCAGTAGGTATCTTTTACCATTATATTTTCTGACACAACTAAAAATGAGTCACTTTTCTGAATTCGCAACTTCATACCAATTGAAACATAACAAAAGACATAACTACTTTTTAGCAACAGTTTACAACAACAAAATAGACTGGTAAATTTTTTTATAGATAAACAAGTGTATTGTGCATACCCAACAAACACGGAGCTTTGATTTAAAATTGAAAATGATTTGAAATCAAACGTTTGATAATGATTTGAAAATGATGGAATTCTCAACAAAAAGGGGAAATTATTATCAAGTTAAAAAATGCCTTTATTTTCAACTTGCTTTCAAACATAATTCTCAAATGTTTTTCAAATGTGGATTATAATACAATGTGGAACATATTTACTAGAGTTGTCAATTATTCGCCTTTCAACTTTGTTCGAATAATTCAAATAATTGTTTTTGTTCGTTCGATCAAACGATTTAATCTAAATAATTATTCGATTAATCGATGAGAATAACGAATAAAAAATATTATTATAACAAAAAATTTACGTTTTTTAAATTGATACCATTCCATTCCATTCATCTACAACTATCTTCTTAATTTTTATAATTGCTTGTCAAATATTTGTTTAATAAGAACATAAAATACATTATTGAAATACTATGAGTTCTTAACACGGTTTTTGCTTAATAAACACTGAGATTAATTACAATTAGGGCTATGGCTACAATTTTTTTTAACTTTTCTTCAGTGTTTTTAAAAGGTGGTCCAACCATAATGCACGATGTCAATTGTGAGTCGCACTTTATTTTCAATTTTTTGGACAAACTTAATTTGACATTTCTCTGTTTTAGTGTTTGACAAATTCAACCATGGAAATGCACACAATTGAGCAGCGCGTAATGATTGTTGAAGCCTTTTACGAAAATGGGCGTTCAAATCCAAATGCATTTCGGGCACTTCGTGGTTTTATTGGTCAGCATAATCGACTAAATGTGTCGACAATCCGGAGAATTGTGCGTTAATTTCAGCAAACCGGGTCTGTAGGAAATGTGAAAAAAGCTGTGTATGCTCGCGCAGCTCGTTGGTTGGACTGGTGGCGTCATCGGGCCGAATTTCTTCGACAATTGTGTTCGATATCACGACATGATAACGGACTTCTTGTAGCCAGAAATTGAGGATATAAACATAGAAGATATGTGGTTCCATGCGCTCTTTTGCGCGAGAAGTTCAATGGTCGTGTTAAAAGAAGATATGTGGATCCAACTCTTTTGCGCGAGAAACTCAATGGTCGTGTTAAAAGAAAAATTGTACGTCAAAAAGCCAAGCACAATTCAAGAGCTAAAGGATAAGTACATTAACGATATAGAACCTTAATTTTATCTCAGAATCATTGAAAATATGGGCCATCGGAAAGAGGTATGCCACTGTAGCCGTGGCGAGTATTTGGCCGATATTTTGTTTCAAAGATAGTTGTCATAGTTCTTTCTATAACAATAAAAAATATTCTCTGAAAACTTTATGCTTTATTTACAATTAACATCGTGCGTTTTGGTTGGTCCGCCCCTTATAAAATCATTAAAAACGTATCAGAATAAATCAAATTCTAAGCTTTTATTTATTTTTTAATAAAAAAAATTGTTCGATTAATCGACATTAATTAATCGATTTATTCGTTATTCGAAAATCGCCATTTTAAAATTAATCGAACAAGATTTTGGTTTTGTTTGATCGATTAATCGAATTATTCTTAATCGGCTGACAACTCTAATATTTACTACATATATTTTATTTTTTAATTTAAATTATTTATTTATTTAAATAAACTGTGAGATAAACATTCGGCAACATAGCGAAAATATGAAATAATGTTCTTTCCGTCCTCTAATTCTTGCAAAGACGATATATTTTGAGGATTGCAGCACCGCGATCGTTCAACAAACTTTCTTCACTTTCACGTGTTATTTTCCTTTTTTTCGTATTCTTAATCATTATATATAAATAATTTTTATTTTTCACAAGAAATAAACTTTATATTAAAACTTTATATTAAAATTTGTTTTTAATAGTAAAACACATGTAACCACAAAGTAAAAAATTTAACTTTAATCGCCATTTTTAATGATTACATTTATTTTTCGCTTTAGTATTGCCAAGTTTATTTTTGATTTGAATTTTACATTTGACAAACATTTGACATCAAATTGATAAAACATTTGATATCAAATGTTTATTTTCAAATCATTATAAATTTGAATTTAAATCTATGGTGTAAAAGCTGCCACATTTTAAAGGAAAACTGAAGGTTAAAACACGTAGGCAAAATAAACGTTGAAATAGGTAAAGATAACTGTTAGGTACGCACATGACTTGCTTTCTTTTCTTAGAAATTACGGGCATAAGCTATATAAACCGAAAAATTAAAATTTTGTGTTGAGTCAATTTTGAACAAAGAACTATTAAAATAATGGGTGCGTTCGTAAATGCATCACTGCGCTGCATCAGTGATTTCAAGTGATAACATATTTATCAGTAAAGTAAATGTGGACCGAAAAATTGTGAAATACTCCACAAAAATAATAGTCACACAATAATAAAAGTTATTATTATTCTTTTATCCCATTAAAAAAAGTTTGTTTTTCTGATGCAGCGCAGTGATGCATTTACGAACGTACCCAATATCTGTCAATTATGTATATTTGCCGAATCCCAAGTATGGACTGCGCCTGAATTTTCCGCAGGATGTAATAACAGAAAGGGAAATATATTTAAGATGATGTTTTGACAAAAGCCGTTTCTATATTGACAGACAAATTTAGGTAAATATGTTTCTCTACTAAGCCAGTCGGCGATTTGTGATCAGTATTTGCCATAATCCATTCACTCTTTAAAAAATGTTATTGTCAGGAATTGGTTTCCTTAGACTGAAAAGCTATTTGTTTATTTATTCCACTCGGGGTATGTTAAGCGCCTTGGGGAATGCACCATCAAAAACAGGGTATAAAAATTACCGTGAATTCGGCAGAGCTCAAATTAAAAAGTCTCCGATGACGGTAGACCTTGGGAACGTAGCGACTGGGACTGAGTTCCACTACTGTTAATTGGTTCGGAATTCACAACAAAGTTAGCTGTAAAGCTGCTTTTCCATCTGTAGTGAGGGAGTTTCGCCTATTGTGGATCTCCCTTGCTGCTAGTGCTAAACAACAAAAACTGCTGTATTTCAGCAGTGAGGTTCACATAGCTCTAGCTCCTAAGCAATGGGCTTAAGTATTGGTTTCTGCAAATGCAAATACATACTTAAATTGCCACCTGTGTTGGTTGCGTCGGCATACACATTAAGTACCCCCGAGAGCTCATCACGTGAATCAAGAATACATTTGATTTTTAATTGTTAAGTGATGTGCAAAAATATAGTTTTAACCCTTTAATAAAATTTTTTAATTTATTCAGAATGCCATTTAATTGAACAAGATATATCAAAAGGTAAATATGAGTAAATATTTTTTTCCAACTTTGGTATCAGAACCCAGAACAAATCTGCTTAAGTTTATTTGATAATAATGTTTCCTGTTCTCGCTTCAGCTTATAGTTCTGTCATATATTAAATATGTATATGTTTATTTTCTTTTTCTATTCCTATTGTGTTGTATCTTCATTTACCTTTTGTTTAAATCTCTTAACATTTTCTTTCCAATTTATGCAAGTTGTGTAAATAAAATCTAAATTATTGTGTCCATCATAATTTAAATTTAAAACTGTGAAATATGACAGCTTCAAATGTTGTTAAATAGAACACTAAATTGACATAAAGACAAAAAATGTACACTTTTCATTTAAAACTTTTGTGTGGCAAGCAACATTGTTGCAGTAACGTCTTCGAAGTCATTTAACTAGTTTATTTAAATTAAAAAAGTATTCCGGAAAAATTTAAGTAGTGGGCAGAAAATAATAACGAAATTTTATTTATGCAAACGATAGATACCTGACCATTTTCAAAGAAGGTCAGTTTGGTTGAGCCGTCACTTAAAATGCCACTCTTGGCGCCGGAAACTTTATTTTGTTCATATAGCCATACAATTATGACAGCCTTATAAAGAGTCTTTCAATAGAGACTTCCGAGCTTTGACAGTTGATAGCAATAATATTGCTGAAGCTATATAAATTTTTCGAATTGGCTGTCATTCAATAAGTTATGCCTAATTACCATGACATTTAGAGCGTTAAACATCACTTGCACAAGTTTAATGCGCTTCAACCCTTTTAAGGCCGCCATATCCATCCTACAAAGAGAAGTTTTCGCAGTGTGGGTGATAAATTTGCCACAATGGGCACTCTCAAACAGTCAATTATAGTTAAAGTTATGTGCCAGAACCACGGAAAATTGGACATTTCAATAGGCATTTTAAGCGACTCAAAAATTTCGATGATATTTCACACACGCTTTGTTATATTTAAATTAAATGACAGGAAGGTCTTTATGATAAACCCATAAGTAAAAAAAAAAATCAATACACACAACAAAAATCAAATGTGCGTACAAAATGTTTGTGTACAACAACAATGCCAAGTGCTATGCCGTACTGTTCGTCGTACAACTTAAAGGAAATACACTCCAGACAGAACATGTTTCTTTCAAAACCTCTTAATACATTAACCAATTCTTGCCTATACTCCTAGTATTTTAAAATTATCTAGTGCAGTCTGCGAGAATTTGTAATCAGCATTGTCTGAAACGACTCTGTGGCGTTTTTGAGTGAAAGATTAAAGCTTTTAGCATTGCCATATGAATTGACAGTAATCTTATGTATAAGTATGGCAGTTTAAAACAAATACCAAAAATTGTCATCAAATTACTGTTCTTAACGTGAAAAAGAAGAAGAAAAGGCGAGAATTTTCTATTGTGTTATATAATATTATATATTTATAAATAGGTATTTATTCTTATTTGACCTTTGTTTTATAATTACTTTTAATTATTTAAGCTTGAGGGTGGAATATTTAATAAAACTTTAAATAAAAAAAAAAAAAATAAGAAATATTTCCTTTTATAAGCTGTTCGTACTTTTGAAAGTTCTGTCGCAAGTTTAAACCGCCAACTTTGGGCGTTTAAACTTGGAAACAAAATGAAATAATCGACTACCCAAAAACGAATTTCAAAAATTAGTTCTAATTTAATCGCTGATCTTTATGTCAAAAACTGGCTCTAAGCAAACAGTTTGTGTGTTACTTTAATCTATTAAAAAATACGAGACAGTCGTATACTACAACGACAACCGTCATTAGGCCGACTGTTTACTTGTCTGTCGTATGTAGCGGGCGCATACAAATAATTTGCGATGTTTACTTGTGCGTCGTATATACTGTGCGCATACAAAGAATTCTTGTTGCAACATTATCAAAGAAATGAACATACAAAATATTTCGTGCATACATATCCCAAACTCACATTTAAAAAATAAAGAATGTGTGTATTTTTTGTTCTCACTCTTATTTCTGCGTGTATTTTTCATACCCGTGTTAATTTTGAGAGTATTTTCTGTACCCGTACCTTTTGTATATATATATATATATATATATATATATATATGTCCTTTATTTATCTAAATATAAATAGAATTACATATCTGAACACCATAAATACTTCAATGAAGTTAAGTGTGAACATAGGGCGTCAACAAATTCTCTCCATCTGATTCTATCTCTGGCAATTGTTTTTGTTTGATTCCAGGATACTCGAATATCAATGATTACTGGCAAGGAGTTTGCTCTTTGGAGCAGAGCTTCATTTGAAATACGATCTGGCCAGTGGATGTTAAAGATCTGTCTTAGACATTCGTTGATGAAAGTTTGAATTTTTCTAGTGGTAGCTTGCGTTAAGCTCCATGTGGTGCAGCCGTAAAGTAATACTGACTTCACACTGCAGTTAAAAATGCGGATTTTGGTTTTCCGAGAAATATTATTTCTTTGCCAAATTTTAGCTAAGGAAAAGAAGGCTACTCGAGATTTATTAATGCGATCGGTAACGTCAGCATTTGAACCACCATCCTTAGTTATCTTGCTACCAAGATAACAAAAAGCATCCACATCTTCAATACGTTGGTCATTTATTATTAATGGGGTAATGATATCTGTACCTATGCGCATAAGTTTTGTTTTACTTATGTTAATTTTTAAACCAACTTTTTTGGCGTTTTCAGACAGACTTGTAAGTTTAGCTTCTATATCCGAGAAACGATGGGCCATTAGACATATGTCATCGGCATAGTCTATGCCATATAGAAAATCAGACAATGTCCAACGAATACCGAATGGTGCATCTCTGTTGGTTTGTACCAATACGCAATCGAGCAGTAGCAAAAACAACGTTGGAGACAGGACACAGCCTTGACGCACACCTGTGCCTGGAACAAATGACCGACTCTCATTTCCATTGAAACGTACCCTACATTGAACGTCCCTATATAGCTCACGTATCATGTTTACTATTTTATCAGGAATTCCCTTGTAGGTTAATGTAGACCACATAGAGTTTCGGGATATTGTGTCGAATGCACGTTCAAAATCTGTTCAATTATAATGCGCAAGGTATTAATGTGGTCAGCACACGATCGACCTTGTCTAAAACCAGCCTGCTCACCACGCAATATCAGATCCACAATAGGGGAGATTCTATAAGAATGAGGGTTGCCATTACTTAACCAATGGCGTTTAGAATGGTTATACCGCGTCAATTTTTGCATTGCGTTAAATCCCCTTTCTTGGGTAGTGTGACCACATCCGTGCCAGACGCTTTGTTGGTTTTCATCCTATTTAAAGCATCTTCAACTTCTGAGCATGACGGTGGCTCTGTAGATATGTCCCTTCTTGGGTTACGACGAGTTGTAAGAAAAAGAGTATCATCTTCCTGATGATCATTGTGATTTGTTGAAGCTTGCAAGGAAAATAAATCGCGCCATCGCTCAAGTTGTTGTTCGGGTGATGTTAATTCAGTTCCATCGGCTGCTTTTAGAATCGTGGTACCTCTAATATTATTTCCACTCAGTTGTTTTATGGCCGAATACACACCACGCAAGTTGTCTGTATTTGCGGCTTGTTCCGCCTGTTCAGCAATGCTATTATAATATTTTTCGCGATCAGCGCGTACTAAGTTTCAAACTCGACGAGAAGACTGTCGAAATTGCGATCTTGCTTGTTCTTTTTGTGCTTGAGTTTTAGCGTTTATCGTTTGTACCTTTTGTATTTTGCTTTAACGCGTTCACATACTTACGTTTATTCGTCGTCTACACTTCACTTTAGTATTTGCTTGTGACAGCGACACTAGAGTGTATAGTTTGAAACATATTCAACGATTCAAATGTGTGGTCAAATGGAATTGTCCTGGCCTCTAGTGAACATATTTGCGAGTGTCTTTAATTTTTTCGTTATCCAAGAATATATTTCTGTGCCATATTGACAAAACATCTTAAGTCGAGATTAGATAGCAAACAATTTTTGAAAAAATTTCGGTGAAAAAATGATTTTAATTAAATTATAAAATAAACCAAAATTAAAGAAAAATTTCGTTAATAATACAAAATTTGAAACACATAAATATTGAATGGAAATTCGCATGATTAACAACATTTTTTTTTCATTTTTTTAAAGTTGACTTAAGATGTTTTGTCAAAATGCCACAGATTTAATACTTAAATAATCTATTTCTATTTAACAAACTTGTTGAAAATTTTCCAACATTTCCACAAAGTTTTTTCAACAAATTTATTTGATTTATTTAGTGTTGAATTCCCATTTGATGTCAAAACAAAATAGAACAATTGTTATTTTATCGATTTGTTAACAACACATTAGTAGCAAATGCAAAATATTATGCCTTAAGGTAACAAATTTATAATATTTTGAAACAACAGCGGACAGACAAAACTTCTCCCAGGGATATTGTTATCTATTTGAATTTGTTTTTCTGTTTTGAAAGTGTTTTTCCGGAAAATGTTTTATGGAAAATGCAAATGTTTTTTTGTTTATCTTTAATTTAAAATATCGTCTGATTTTTTTCTTTCTTTTATTCTGTTTTGTGAGCTGATTGTTGATGGTGTAGATGCTTGAAATCAGATTTTTATGTTAATTTCAATTTTAATGCTGTTAAGTGTTTCTTAATATACTTTTTTTTTTACAAAAGATAAAATAAAATATATTTAAATTAAGCTGATTCTTTAATTTTATTGAGTGGAAAATTTAAGAAATCAAAGACCTACGATTGCCATAATAATGGAAATAAAAAAAATATTATGGGAATAAATTGGACATCCATTTGTACTAAAAGACTAAATAAAGACCTCTTAATATGAGCAAAACAATTTATATGTGGAATATTGTGGAACACTTAATCCAAATATGTAATCAGAATTTATCTAGAACGGCTAGTTTTGCTATAAGAGCCATACCTAAATAAGAGCGAAAAGTGTTTTCTAGCTGTCAAAAGTTCTCATGCACCTATTATTATTTGCAATTGAAAATTTAGATTTTGACAGCGCGTTTAATAGTAAAGTTGGCTGCGATTGTTAATTAAGGTCAATCTGGCGGTTTTATCTAAATTTTTTTATTTCTATTATGTAAGTTTTATTAACAAGAAAGTTAACAGTATTCATAATACAATATTGACGCTTTTGTTAAGGTATGGTATATCAGCGTAAAAGCTAAGCGAAGAAAACGTTTCGCCTTCCGTTTTTGTTAAGGTATGGCTGTAAGAAATTTTTGATTTCATTAGAATTGCTTACATTTCGATAGTGGAAGCGCAGCAGTAGCTGAGATTAAGAAACCAAGGCCTTCAAAAAAGCACACACACCTTTTAAAAAAACAAAAAAAAAAAAACGGCCTTGAAAAACAAAAAAGTACCAAAAATTCTCCTCTTATAGTCTCTCGATTACTCTAGACTCTGCAGGTTGAATTAAATGTTTCTAGGTTTACCAAACAATAAAAAAAAAAAAAAAAAAAAAATCGGATCTGATCAGATTGTCATTCACTCATCACCTTGCAATTTGAATTTTATGTTTCTAGTTTTAAGTAAGTTTAAAAGTTAAAGAAGAAAAAAGTTCGCCCTATTAGATTCTCATCCATGCAGGACATTGCATATTTAATATTGTTTTTAGGTCCAATATAAGGGGAATTAAAAAAGTACCAGTTGAAGAACAAAAAAGTACCAAAAGGTTTTCTCTCATAGACTCTCATCCATTTAAAATATTGAGTGTTTTATGTTATGTAACTATGTCCAATATTAACGAAACTTAAAAAAAAGTACCAGCTGTAAATCGAAAAAGTACCAAAAAGCTCCCCTTTACAGATTTTTTTAACCCAGAGAATGCATGCTTAATTTCATGTTTCTAGGTTCAATATTAACGAAAATTTAAAAAGTACTAGTTAAAGAACCAAAATGTACCAACATTTTTCATCTTATAGGTCAACATTTACTTAGGAACTAAAATTGTATGTTTCTGTGTTCATATTACAGAACATTAAAAAATTACCGCAACAGCACGAAAAAGTTAATGAAAGAAATTTAATTTTCCGTATTTCCCCTTTTTGACACTTTTTTCTCTCCATTCAAGCATCAAAAATTTCAATATTGTAGTGGGAGCCCATAATTTATTACGTACATGTAAATGAATGCAGAAAAATGTTTTTAAAAAAAGTACCAAAAATAGGTACTTTTTATAGGGGTAAACCCTTAGACGTTCAAATTTCGGAAAAGTACCATTAGTTTGGTACTTTGTTATTTTTTAGATAAGCTACGAATTTGGTATACTTTTTATTTCTAGGTTTATTGGTTTAAAAGGCAGATGGGTTGACAAAGAAAAGTCCCAAAATAAATGTTGTACCCGTTTACTCTCCAAAAGGTCCGAATTTCAAACAAGTTTCACACACCTGTCCGCTTATTTTTCTAAAGAAAAACAATAATGCCCGTAATATATTAAAAGATAGCTGATCGCGTTCGTACCTAACATTTAGCTTTACCCATTTCAACGGTTATTTGGCCTACGTGTATACATAGATTTCCATACACAGCTAGATTTTTTTTTGTAGACATTACGGGCATAAGTATTAAATTATTTTGTATCTCTTTTAGTTTTATAGATATCAGGTTACCGAATTTACCCGTTTTTTCCCTCTGCACCCCCTCAGATTTTAACAAAATAAATATTGTGCACTTCTTTCTGTAAGTGAATACTTTTCAAATGGAGTATTTTCTGTTCCAATCAGTTGACATACATGGAAGAAAAGAGTTCTTAACTGCCTTGCCGACTTATATTTAAGATGTTTTACTACGTTTTTCCATTTTTAAATCTGGATAAGGGCGAGTTTCTTTTTGTTTAAAATTGTTTTCTAACCTTAAGCCAAAAAATGTTTAACCTTTAAATTGCTGAAATGTTATTTTATTTGTATAAATATTTAATAAGATTCCAGGGTAAAATTTAGAAATGTAAAATTTACATTTAATAAACCTTTTCTGTAAAGAAGATGGGGTTGATTCTCTAAGCAACACGATAAAGAAAAGGCGTATCAATTATGTATAAAAACTGTAATAAAACCAATTCAAAACAACAAGGATGAGGATGTGTTAAAGTATTAAATTGGCGTAAAATTCAACTGAGTAATTGGCATAAAATCAAACCTTCACATCAAGGAAATTAGGAGAAATGTTTTTCTACAAATTTATACATGAACACGCACTCACTAATAGAATAAAGAGACTTGCAGTTTCCGTTTAGAGTTGTTCTTAATAGACCGTCGCACTGTGGGCGATATTTTGAAAAGGCGGCTAGAGTTAATTTTTTTATAGTTGCCGATTTTAAAGTAATTTCACTCATTTGAAAGTAAATACCAGTGAACCTCAGGAGCTAAAAAATTAAAGCTCTATTTTAACTATTTCACAGCGAACAGGGTGATCCAAAATGAACTCTCTCAGTATTTTGCTAACATTGAAAATTTCTTCTTAAATTTAAAATTTTTAAATGACCGTAACTTTTTTGTCTTAAGAGATATTAAAGCGAAATAAATTTGTGTTATTGCGCAACTTGTAAACTTTTAATGCTAGCATTAGGAATTTAATTTAAAAAAAAAAATTCCCTAAAATCTCCTACTTAATAGCTCCTACTTAATAGCTCAGCCGTCCGTCAAAACACGTTATCAAAGTAACCTTGCAACATTTTGTAGCCCGAACAGGTCTCTATACCATTTACCACATTGTCCGTGTAAAAATGTTTTCTTTATAAATTTGCAACGTTCTTTTTTAAAGTATTTTGGCTCTATCCCAGCAAAAACTTTGCTTACAAAATAAGCAGAAAAATAATGAGAATTTGACGAGCCGACTGCTTACTTTTCTACTAGAAAAAGTACTTATTTTTGTTCGAGATGTCCCAAAAGTAATCCTTTATAATTTAGCCTTTTATAATCTAAAAAATAATATGTTTTTTTTATAAAAATATATAGTTACACAAAGTCAATAAAGTAAAAAATTTTTTTTTTTTAATTATTTTATTTTTAATTTTTTCTTATTTTATTTTACTTTATTTTATTTTTTATTTTTTTTTCTGTCTCTGGCGCGATTCGATCGCGCAACCTCGGTGCTGATAGACTAGCCCGCTACCAGCTAGTCTACCGGGGCAGTGTAGTTTTTGTATTAAAAAACTATGTTTTTTGACTATAATGACTATAATGACATTTTTATTGTCATAATGAAAATTTAAATTTTTCTGTATATTTAAGATATAATAATAAAGTTATTATTTAATATATAACTTAAAATCCAAAAAGTGGCGAATAAAGCTACAAAGTAATGAATTCTTGAAGTCATTAAAAGTAGGATTGTAAGTAAAGTTTTTGCTGGGTATGTTAACATTTGTCCTTCAAGTTGCACGGAAAATTTCAACGAAAAAAGAATGACAAAAAAGAACAACTTAAAAAAAAAATTTACTTTGGACTACAAAAAGAATTCCTGACAAAAAGTATGAAAACAGAATTTAAGGAAAAAACAATTGAAAATGGATAATCATTCACAATAACAAATTTCGAGCCATCAGGTAAAAATACCCTTTGGTTTAAAAATTGATGTTTGGCTATTGACTGCCGATCGTCGTCAATGGCAAAAATTTCTGAAGAGATGGTGTGGTTACGTTACTAGCGAAACATGTCAAATCAACCTGTCCGTTTGTTAAATCCCGCATTCAGTCAATAAGGAGAAATTATCAATCAATTTTAATTCATTTCATGTTGTAAAATTTCTTTCTTGCTTAAAATAATTTTATGAAAATAAAATTTGACGAACTTAAGCCTGATCAAAATATTAAAATTAGGATTGAAAACCATTAACAGATCAATAAAACAATCACAATACTAATTATTATTTTGGCCTTCTTAACATAAATCTAAAGGCAAGATTTTTTTTATCAAATTGCAGTTGGGTCCCATAATATGCCTACCCCTGCCCCAAAAGTATCGATTGTCACCCAACTCCTATACTTATCGACCGATTTAAATATTCTTTTTGATTGACAAGCTCTGCTTTAGTGGACGGGTCCCACCTAGAAAAAAATTTGCGTATCAACATTCCAATTCATACAGAACCCTTTAACTTTTGACCGCATTCTCAAGAACTGGTTCACTGTACGCCAGAATAAGAGTTTTTTTCAAGAAACTATTCTAGTAAGCACAAAAGTTTTATTAGATTTGCATGGCATTTTTATGCCATAAACGTAGTTTTGAAGATTTTTTTAAGGAATTTTTGGTAATATTTAAAGCTCTGAACTATTACTTACTTAGAACTCGACAACAAGTTGTACATTAAATAGAATAAGTAGAGATTAAAGTACTCACAATGGCCTTAATTTTGTTCACTACTGATTGAAGTTAATGTCCCAAAATTGATGCTTTTGTGTTATTCATAATTTTCTTCTATTCTGCTCCCCCTCTCCTAAAAGTATTTTCTCTTTTTGTTATTTCAACTATTTGCTGACAATATTATTTCCTTTTTTTCTAACCAGAGTATTTTATTTGCTTGTTGTGGAATATTTAATGTTTTTTTTTGTAATCATTAAATGTCATCAAGTACAATAAATATAATTCAATTATTCCCTTAACCATTTTGATTATTTCACTGTATTGATAGAAGAATTAACAAGTGTCGTTTAGTGTGATAAAGGAAAAATGTAAAATAATTGGCATTAAATACCTCAAAATCTATTAAAGTATTAATTCTAAGAAAATTCTTTAATTTAATAAGAAGTTTTGTCAATTGTGAAGACAAATTTTTATAAAATGAACTGCTCTCAACTTGGAACTACATAAAGACCTATGCCAGCTCCAAAATGTAGACTATATAGATGTCTTCGACTGCTCTTTGATTGGGTCGTTATAAGGACCTGCAATTGTTCTTTAACTGAGATTACACAAAAGTCGAAGATATCCCTTAAATTTTTACTATAAAAGACTAACGATTTTTCTAAATTTAACTTTATAAAAATTGTCGATGGCTGTAATACTGGGATAATACAAATACCTAAGGATAACGAAAAGATTTACATGAAAATAATAAACAATGCGTTTATTAACTGCCCTCTAGTGTGAGTGCAACCAATACAACAAGGGCCCTGTTTCTCTAAGCTACAAGTTACAAATCTACAAGTAGTTTTTAGAAACAGGGCGCAGGTAGCAATTTGAGTGTATAAGACATCAAGATTATATCGAGCCCTAACGTGCCGTAACTATATGAAATGAAATAAAAAAGCTCTCTCCTGTAAAATTTGATTTTTGGCGCTTACGTTATTTTCGCAGTTAGGTGTCGTATACTCGCCACTTGCGAAAAAGCTAGAGCTCTCCAACCTCCGCTGCTTTTTATTGGAAATATGGTAGAGATTAGCGTCTGTTGAGTAGCAGTAGCATCTAAGGATGACCCTCCCTCAGGCCATACTCTCCCACAAGTGGTGAAAAATCTGCGGGATTTTCAGGATATCCACCCAGCAGCTTTTGTTAGTAAACCACAACCACCACATGATTTTCGAAAGTTTATTTTCATCGGAAAAGCGAAACTTCTGCAAAGTCAATCTTCCTGAAAGAACGAGAGCATTTGCCGCAAGAAGCAAACGAACGGAGGCTTCAAACAATAGTCAGTATGTTTTCGTGTCAATTGAGGCTAATGACTCCCGTGGCATTAGGTAGGATTTCAGGTCAGCTGCGATCCTAAGAGATCGTAGAAAGACTTCGGTCAGCTTCGTAGCCTAAACTACTACCAGTTCGACCCCAAACGGTACCGGGACTGGTGACCCACAGCAAACAGCAGCACACGACGCCAGCAACCAGCAACACAGCAACACTGCAAACTTCGGCACAGCGACACTGGAACACACATAAAGGGACTATACATCACCAATTGACGATACAACAAAACAATAAACAAAAAACCTCTAATGCCCCTGTAGCCTAGTTGGTAGTAATCCAGTCAATTGGTGCGAGGGTTGCAGGTTCCATTCCCGCCAGAGACTCGTCTGTTTCACTAATACGGGTTGATGGTCTCAGTAACTATTGCTCCGTTAATAGAGTAGAAATATTTTGTAATTGTATTAAACTGTTAAACTAAGTTTAGTTAATCTGAAAACAGATTTGTGCTGCCATTAACAAGTTTGTATACAAAAGGTTGACGGAACAGCTTAGTTTTGCTTTAAATTTTTTTTTTAGCAAAATTAAATAAAATACATTTCGCCGTAAAAATCCAAGTTGCAGAGTACGTTAAACTAAGTTTAAACTTAATCCACATCTCAAAAACCCGGTCTAAATAAATACAATGAGTAAAATATAAGAGTGACACGAAAGTAGTCCCGTGATAGGTCTTTGGTGGTAGAGACCGGTTCTAGTTCTAACACTTAATATGAATAAGACATATCACTTTTACATGGGGTTGTCATAACAGGGGTCAATTAATACCATTTGGCCAGTCACACATCTATTCTCAATAAACGTGTTTAGTGTCAGTTACTACAATGTAGTTTTATTTCAATACAATGAAGTATTTTTTCAATAAAACAAGTCCTAGAATTAAATTCAAGAACCAAATTATAGAAAGTCCAAAAAAATGTGTCACAACACCGGTGAAGACGACTGTACTGTAATTCATTACTTTTTCTACCCTTTTGTTCTTCATAAACTTGTTCTATTTTCACAAATCCCAGGACCAGTCTGATGGACCAATTGACAGAAATTCCCCGCTCTTAAATCGGGATTATATTAAGAACTACCTTATTCCGGCTTTGGGTTCTTATAAACTGCAAAATTATGACTTCATTCGGACTATTTTTCCCTAAATCATCATTTAACAAAATTAAAATTCAATTCAACCTTTAATTCATTTAAAATTTCCAACAATTTGCATATGAATTAATTTTGCTTTTTTTTGTTTTCTCAACTTTTAATATTAAATTGTTTGCTATTTAATTGTGGTTATTTGCAACAAACTTAAATGACATGTTAATAAATTTGTTAACTGACATTAAAACAAAACTGAATACTGTGAACAACAACAATGAAACGAAAATAAAAGTTTGTTACTAATTATAGAGATGCAAGATGCGAATCAAACTGAAATCATGTTAATACATACTTGCGATTGTTTTGTTAAAAAAAAATTAAAGTAGGGGTGGGCAAGTTTTTATCAAATTAACAGCCGATTTCTACTATACACTAACTGCCAGTTACAGTAAAAGTAAAAAAAATTTTGTTGAAAATTTTGAAAAAAATAAAAATTGTCTCTAATCACCAAATTCATAGAATCAAGCAAACAATTTGTTGATTTTGCACCTTTTGCCAAAATGAATATATAGATTACTAAAAATTGGAAAAATTTAAAATTTTAAATCTATTTTTTTTGAATAAATTACTGAGCTACCTAAATAAGAGCGGCAAGCGTCTGTTTTATGTCAAAACGTTTTATTTTCACACAATTTATACGAAACAAACCTTAAGAATGCAAATTTAACACCACCCGGCCGGAAAGTCTTCTTTGATAGATCGCTTGGTCGTTTTATTTTATTGAAAATGTATTGCCAATAGAATTTTCATGTTTGAAAAAACGCTTGCCGCTCTTGTTTAGGTAGCTCAGTTATATTCTTTATTTTAAATAAAAAATAATCAAAAACTTTGCCGTTTCAAACAATGTGTTAATTGATTCAATTAAATATTGCTCATTTTTTGATATTTCCCAACAACAATCCTACAAGTTAAAATTATTTTAAACACAATTCTTTTAAACACAGAAATCAATAAAAACTTTTTGTTATTTAATTAATATATTAATTCAAAATTAATTTAAAAGCAATTAAATGTTAATCAAATCAAAATTATTTTTAATTTTCTTTCAACAGCAAAAATAATAAATTCAATTATCACATTAATTGAATTGAATTTACTTTTAAAATTGGTTTTTTAATTGATAAAAAACTACTTAAAATTTTTTCTGTGTACTTTTTTTTATTCGTTTTTTTTTGTGGTTAATTGAACTGTTTATGGTTTTTTAATCAAAATTTTATTGTTTAAATCAGGCTGAATTTCACTAATTTAAATTTTAATTTAACTATTTTAATGAAAGAAGAAATTTTACAAAATCAAATAAATTATCAACAAATTTTGATAATTTTTAATCTTGACTGAAACTGGAGTCGAACTTACAACGCTGAATCGGGAACAACCACGTATCTCATCATCAGAGTTTTTTTCATGCTTAACCTTACCGCTAAAGCGGCGGCTGTCACTCTATGGTCAAACATCAGTCTTTTAACCAATAGTATTTATGGTGGATTGATGTTTTTTTATTTTAAGGCTATTTAAAGTGCCTTAACATACATGGGTGTTCTGAAAATCGAAAACACAAACGCAGGAATTTGGAAGTTGTTTAAAATACACTTTAAATCTAATTTTTGTTATAAAATTCTGTTTAATAGAGAAAAATTTGTATAATATTTATCATTAAATTATTTTATTACAGAAATCTTATTAAAAAACGATGTTTAAAATTCTTGCGTTTTGCGTTTTCGGTTTCTAGAACACCCCTGATAGTTTTTTTCTATTGGATAAAATATCGTCGGCTAAATAAGCAAACCTGCTAAGCCCGATTTTTAAGTAAATTGAGATTTTGAGGCCGCGTGGTAGAGAAAGATATGCCTCGTCGACCAGCATGTAGTTGTACTTCAATTTGTGTCTTGAAGTGTGTAAAACCAACTTTATATTTGCTTCTTCTCTCAAACTGCAAATATGAAATATAAAAAGTTTTTTGTCTCTCCTGTAAAATGTGCTTAAAGGGAGTTAGCAGGTTTTCATATTAAGCCGACAATATCTTAAACAAGTAAAATATTCGGCTGTGCTAAATCGTATATCAACTTCTCCATAGTATTACAAATCGTACCAAAACCTTAAATTCGGGAGTACGCTTGTATGGAGCAAGATGAAATAATCAATTGATTTTGCTAATTTTTAATATTTAATACTCCGTGCAATATTTGAACCGAATTTGGTCCTTCTTTCTGATATCTAGTTAATTGCCTATTACTAGGACATTTATAAGTCGATTTTGTTAACTGTAACTACTAGTTTTCTACTCAGTTCACTTTAAGTAAAAAGGAAGAAAGAAAGTTCATAAATTTAAGGAAAAAGAAAAATTTAGAGGCAGTCGGTGTTTTTGCTCATTCATTTGTAGACCGACCTAGTTGAGTTTCAATAGCAAACTATTCCCACCCAAATGTAATATAAACCTGGTCCCTATCATATCTGGGATCTTCGTAAAAGCTTTTTTAACATTAACACGGACAAAAAACTGACGGACGGACAGATGGACATAGCTTAATCAACTCCGCTACTAGAATATTCTAGAATATTCATATATACTTTCTAGGTTCTAAAATCATTATTGTAGAAATTACAAATAGAACGATAAAATTATTAAAAAATCACCTGTGGTGAAGGGTAAAAAACTTTTAATTAATTTAATAAATTACACAAGTCAACACTAGTTTTGGTGCCAAGGAACTGTACATATTTTTTAAACTAGGACTTCATACTGATTACAAAAATAACAAAAAGTTGGAATTCTTACGTGTAGTTTTCTAGTATTTCGCTTTTGTGCATATATATGAAAAAAGTGATTTTTTGCATTATTATTTAAATAAAAATTTTCTTTTTCGTGACTTTCGTGAATGATGTGCAGTGGGAAGGTCTCGTTGCATTCCTTAACAGTAGTCAGCCATCATATGCCGATCCCATCGGCCTTGGTACCTCTCTTCCATAGTTTTCAGATCCTGATGAAACCGCTCCACTTGCTCATCGCTACAAGCTCCAAGATTATCTGGGAATCGGTCGAGATGACTATAAAGGTAGTGCAATTTGATAGACATGTTGCATCCCAAGTTTCTAAAGTTATCTAGCATGTCGTTAACATTTTCGCGGTAGTTGCTTGACTTGTAATTTCCAAGAAAGTTTTTAATAACTTCAACAAAAGAAGTCCAAGCAGACCGTTCCAAATCATTCATTGAATTAAGGAAACTGGAATCTTTAATTAATATTTTTATTTGTGGACCATCAAAAACTCCTGATTTTATCTTCTCTAAGCTTAGTCCTGGAAATTTTCTCGTTATATAAGATAAACACTGGCCATTTGTATCCAGGGCTTTGACAAACTGCTTCATAAGACCTAGTTTAATGTGCAAGGGTGGCAATATAATTTTTTCTTTTGGAACTAAAGGTGGATTTATGATGTTATGATTTCCAACCTCTAACACCTCACGTACTGGCCAATTTAGTTTTTCCCAGTGTAGTTGCTTGGCCCGGCAGTCCCACAGACAATAAAAACATGGATATTTGGTGAATCCACTTTGCTGTCCTAATAAGAAATTAGTCATCTTAAGATAAACACAAATAATCCATTGGTGCTCGCTATATTTGATTTTGTCTAGCACAAGTGCGATATTTAGGTATTCTTCTTTAAGTCTTGTAGAATGGGCAATTGGAACTGAACCATATGTATTGCCATTGTGTAAAAGTACACACTTCAGGCTTCGTTTGCAGCTATCTATAAAGAGGCGCCATTCACATGGCTGGTATTCGGAAAGACCCATTGCCAGAATAAGGCCTTGCACATCAGAACAAAATACAATATCGTCTTCCGAATGAAAAAATTGTAGTAAGTCTTGCTCTCTTTTGCGATTGTATGTCACTTTTGTATGTGATGCCAACAAGTTTCTTTCTTTTAGTCTAGAAGCCAATACCTCTGCAGATTCTTTAGGTAATTCAAGATCTCTTACCATATCATTTAATTCTTCTTGTTTAAATGGTTTGGGATTTGTAGACGGTATTTCTTCAAAATCACTATCGCTACTCATTTGGTCAAGGATTTCTTCAAACAAGGGTTCATTTTTAGAGCATAATTTTGGAACAGGTACTTCCTGGGAATGTGGTAGAGGTCTTCTGGCTGATTCTACGACTGGATAAATAATTTTTTTCAGATTAATTCCACGTAATTTAATACAACAAAAGTAGCAGTCATCCAAGTGATTTTTTTGTTCTTTCCACTGCATAGGCACTCCGAATTTCATACGACGTCTTTGACCATTCATACACTGTCTTAAATGTTCACAGCACATTTTACAAACCATTTGTGGAATCCACGGCTTATTTTTATTCTCAATTTCCAAATTAAAATAAGAAAAATAAGCACTTTTTGTAAAATCCGTTATAGGTTTTCTAAACTTTTTAACGGTGTAGTCACCACAAATGTAACAAAACACGTTTGGATCATTGAGACAACTTCTTCGCGACGACGCGTCGCGACGACATGGTATTAAAATGAATTTATTAAGCAAAATTACCGATAGGGTTTTAAGCCGGGCCGAAAAAAGTACATTTGACAGCTACTATTAAAAATTGACATTATATCCAAAACTACACGTAGGAAAAAATTTTTTTTCACATTTTTAGTATTACCACTGTCGGCATGTTACAGAACCGCTAACGGTTTCTCGGCACCATTTAACTTTTTTTTAATTTGTTGACTTGTGTTATTTACTTAAATTAGTCAGTTTAAAAGTTGAAATTAGATAAATTTGTTGAAAGTCGTAGGAGGAAAATGCAATAATTGCTGCAAAACCCGGTAAATGCCAATTCTGTTTTGAAATTTGTAAGCAAACAAATTTAAGATACACGTCAATAAGACTTGAGCGCTATACTCCACAAGAATGCAGATTAAATGTTAACATTTTCTTGCATAATAATTTCAGGCCTAATCTCTCTTTTTGGTGATTTGAACAGGCCGGTAAGATCAACCGATTCAACCGTTCTAGACTTCTTTATGTGGTTTCTTAAAGCGTTATACTCTTGATGTCCATAAAGTGAATAGCGAAACCTATCGTTCTGTTAAGAGTAATTGCAAATGCCATAAATCGGCCCCTTACGTCACTTATACTGGCGGCGGCCACTTTTAACATTTTTAGAAATTTAGACATCAAGTAAACACAATCCAGAAGCATAACTTTAGCTTTTCATTTTTTAAAAAAATAACAGTCAAAAGAACACATTTTCCAGAAAATCATATTTAAATAACGAAAAACGTTTAAATGGCCAATTTATATTTTACGTGCCGTAAATGACACACTTCAGTTTTAATTGTCATACAGTTTTTATTTGTTTAATTAAAAAAAAAAAAAAAAAAAACAAGCTGAAAAAATCACTCAGACCTCCATTTATATTATTAAGTACAATGCAAATGCATTGAAATTGTATATTTGAATTTTGACAAAACAAAAAAAAACTCATCATTGTCACTTTATCATCCCAATAAATTTTCCAACCCAATTGTTATTATCAGTGTTTGCTTTCATCACATCCCATTATTTTATTGAAAACGAGACTTTTACATGATTATTTAAGAGTTTATTAGGAATTAAATTTAAAAAAAAATTATGGCTTAAATTAGTGCTGCTTGTTAATTTGTTGTTAAATTCTATTTTTGTTTTGTTAGAGTTTCACACGTTCTGTCATTAATTTTATATACAATTTAAGGTTGTTACTGCTGTTTGTTATCAATCTCCTTGAAGTGATTGAAAGTGTTTTTACATACTAAATAAGAGAATTTTGTAAAAAAAAGTAAAACAATAAATTATTTTATAATTTAGCTACAAAAATCAGCATCTCCTTGGAGCGAGTTGTATCAGCGGCATGATGTGATTTGTTGTAAAATTATCATCAATTTAAAACGTTTAAAAACTCATAAATTATTTAGCTAACGAAATGTGTGGCATTTAAGTAAATAGATTTTTGTTGCAAGAAAATAAATACATACAAGAATAATAAATAAGAAGGTAAAACATTTGAAGCAATCCTATGATTGCTAAGTAATGAGAACTAATGGGATGAAGACTTACGGTTGCTCTAAAATAAGGATCATATGTTATCCTAAGATTGCTTAAGGCTACTTTACACTATCACACAAGACTTACGTATTCCATAATACTTTGTTAGATAGAAATCTAATGACTTTTATTGAGACTGTCGAAAAATATAAAATATAGCATTACAGTTTGTATTCACACTATCACATATGAACATGGTTTTGTTAAAATACAACCCTCCTGAAATTAATAGTATGATTATTTAGAAAATTTTCAAAAAACGACGAAGTCGTATGGGATGCCAAATTTTTTTCTTAATACTTGTCATTTTCATGACACATTGATTTAAAACACTAACACACTTTTTCATATTACTTGAGTTTTTGACATGTCTTAATACAAAGTATAATAGTGTAAAGTAGCCTTTAGAAATGAGTCTATATGAAGACCTTTGATTGCTCTGAAATGATTTTATTTTAAATATTTATGAATATTAATTGGAGCTATATTAATATCAACTATGGATTTAAAATGTGAACTTTTTAAAGAGGTACGATAACTCTGAACTAAAGACTCTTTAGCGACCTACGGTTCTCTGCAATAGGGAATATATGAAGACTTACAAAATTGATCTGATTTGGGCATAATTTGAAATCAAATGATTGCTTTATAACGGGGACTATATGAACACCTACGATTGCTCTAAAGTAAGAATCATGTCAAGGACTGATTAATCATGTGGACTATTTGAATACTTGTAATGGGGACTAAATGAAGACCTACAATTGTTCTGAAGTAGGAACTATATATGATATAAATTTAAAATATATAAATACCTTTTATACTCATGACAGACATAGGATTTGTATACTATACTAGCATAGTATACTACATGTTTGTCATGCTAAACTACAATTAAAACACGAAATAAATGGTTCATATATTGCTGGTTTATGTACTAGCAAAATGTACGTAGCATAAATGTGGTATCTTATTAAACACAGCTTCTTAGCTGTGTTCAGTAAGAATTGTAGTATGCATGCCATGATATCTGAACTATATGTCTGTTAGGGGTATTTGAGCTATACAAATGAGGAGGTCCATAACAAAACGCAATAATTACACCATAACATTTTTTTGGATAAACGACAAAATGTAATTTAAGCAAGTAGCACATAATTTTTTTAAAAAACTATTATTGAAGTATTATTGTCTACAAAAAATAATATTATAATAAATAAATAATAAAGTTATTTAGATAACAAATTTGGAATTATTGCGTTTTGGTTCGAATCCATAGTATTTATTTCATTTTGCTATGAATTGTACGAAAATATTACTCACAATCAACATAACAAAAGCAAAAGATATTAACTAAACAAAAATTCCTTACGTTTTACAGTTATCTCAGAGTTACCACCAGAGCATAATTTATTTATCAAGTTGACTTTTTTAAAATTTCTTGTAAAGATTTATTGCAAAGATGTGTAATTATTGCCTTTTGCTCTGGGCCAGTATATTTGATATTGATCTGCAGTGTAGTTATTGAGTTTTGGAATGCTTTATAATGAAGGTAATATAGATTTCAATGTGTAGAATGGGATTCAATCAAAATATTAAAAAACTTGAAAAATGTAATTATTGCGTTTTGTTATGGACCTCCTCAAATATGATCTGAAAAGGGAACTATTTAAGACTCACGATTTTTGTGAATTGAAGACCTCTGATTGCTCTAAAATGGGGATTATATGAAACATACAATTTCTCTGAAACAGGGAGTACACGAAGACATACGAATGCTGTGAATTGAAGGCTTTGTGAAGACCTCTGATTTCTCTGAAATGGAGATTATATGAAGCCTACAATTTCTCTTAAATAAGGACTGCACGAAGACCTATGATTTCTTTGAAATATGGATTATATAAAGATCACTACACTTGTTTTGAAATGGGGACTTAATTGAGACCTGCGATTTCTTTGAACTTTGATCTATTCAAAAGCCTCCGATGGAGACGGAATCGGAGTTGAAATTTTTATACCGGAGTCGGATTCGAAGTATCCACAAAACTAGCGACTACGGTTTCAACATTTTTAAAATTTTTTTTTATTATTTTCCAAAATAAAAATTCTTCGAAATTGCATCGCCGATTTAAAATTTTTACAGAAAAATGTTCATGCTATATTTAAACATTTAAAAGGTTCTGCATTAAAACAAGTTAGAGTGCTATATTCGCTGTGCCGAATCTTTTTTTTAAGGAGTAATATCTGTATGATGTCATTATTATCTTACATAGCGGCTTCACCTGACGATTTTTTGTCATACCAAACGTCAAAGTCTATATAAAAAAACTCGAAAATTTTTGTCTGCGTTTTTTTAATATGAGGTTTGACGTTTGGTATGTCAAAAAATTGTCAGGCTATGTTAAACTGTGACGGTTTGTTATTAATTATGGTTTTAGGCGACTAAACTGTTTTCCGGTAGTAGGGTTTATATGGGGCCTGGGGTAAATTATGGACCGATCATCACGAAATTTCGCAGTGGCATTTCTAGTCCTTTAAAACTGTGACGTACCAATTTTTGTTATGCTAGCATTATTAATTATGGTTTAAGGTGTACTAAACTGTTTTCCGGGAGTAGGGTTTCTATGGGGCCTAGGGTAAATTATGTACCGATCTTCACGAAATTTCACAGTATTATTTATAGTCCTATAAAACTGTGACGAGCCAAAATTTGTTATGATTGCATTATTTTTAACGGTTTTAGGCGTACTAAACTGTTTTCCGGTAGTAGGGTTTATATGGGACCTAAGGTAAATTATGGACCAATCGTCACGAAATTTCACAGTGTTATTTTTAGTCCTAAAAAACTGCGACATACCAAATTTTGTTAGGCTAGCGTTATTTTTTACGGTTTTAGGCGTACTAAACTGTTTTCCGGGAGTATTGTTTATATGGGGCTTAGGGTAAATTATGGACGGATCATCACGAAATTTAACAGTCAAATAAAAAACAAATTTTTGCAAAATCTTATCTCATTCCGTGCCTTATTCCAGCATTTATGTTATTTTTTGTAACAAAATTATCAATTTTTTTAGGTGGTGGTTCCACATTTTGATTCATAGCTCTGGTCCTACTGAACCAATTTTGCTGGATTTCAATCCCAAAGTGCTTAGGATAACTACAAGCAATTTGGCACCAAGTTTGCTTATTTCTTTTGAGTTGTTCAAAAGTGAGCGTGTTTTCAACAGACGGACAGACGGACAGACAGACGGACATGGCTAAATCGACTTAGAATTACTCAAGGACCCAGAATATATATACTTTATGGGGTCTGAGATGAATAATAAAAGCGTTTCACACGGAATGACAAACTTAATATACCCTCTTCACAACTAATTGTGGTGGAGGGTATAAAAAGTATTTAAAGTTAAAAAATACATATACATTTACAATCAATGTAAGAGTAAGAGTCGGAGTTGGAGTTGGAGTCGAACTTAAAAAATTTCAGCGGTCGGAGTCAGAGTTGCAATTATTTTCTGACGATTCTGAAAATAAGGACAATAAACCCATACGATATTATTTCTCTAAAAAGATGACAATATAAATACTTACGATTGCTTTGGAATGGAGACTTTATTAAGACTTGCAATTGCATTCAAATTATAACTTTTTAATGTCCTATGATTTATCGCTAGAAGCTCCTTCTCTGGAGTAGCACTCCCCAATCTGTTAAGCACATGTCCTACGATTGGCTTAAAATTGGGATGAAAAAAAAACAAAAATTCTGAGGTTGTTCTGAAACGGGGAGTGCATGACGATTTTATCTGAAATAAAGACTTAAGGCTCGAATAATAACTGTAAAAAGACTTGCAATTGCTTTGAAATTGGAACTACACATACATAAAATGATTTGATAACTTTAAGATTGGAATGAAAAAAGGCCACAGATTGCTTTGAAATGGTAGGACTACATGAAGTCTTACAATTTCTCTGAAATAAGGATTATACAAAGACTTACGGGATTAATTTGTAAATCACTTCCCCTCACATGGGAAAAATGTTCATTCAAATAATCATAAAAACTCAGAAAATTTTATATGAAAAGTTTCTTGACGCAATGTGAAACGATTTCAAAATAATCCCCTTAATATTGTTTTGAAATGGTTATGATAGTAAAACCTTCGATTACCTTGGACAAGGAGCTATACGAAGACCTACCATTATTTTGAAATAGAGATCATACCAACATTCTATATTTCTTTCAAATTATGATTATATTACAATTGCTTTCATATTGGGACTTTATCAGCATTAACGATTTCTTTTAAGATTAAATAAACCTTTCAGATTGCTCTTAAACAAATTTAGACTACAGAGATTGCTATAGAACACCCAAAAGGTACGATGTTAATTGTAATTAAAACAAAAAGTTTTCAAAGAATTATCTTAATATTTATTATTGTTATAGAAGGAAATATGATAATTATGTTATAATTTTTTGCAAAGATTATACAATTTTTGTAATATTTTATAGAAAAATTTCTCTGTTAATTACCACCATGCAAACAATGTATCATCGAAGTCGTTCACACCCCTTCTTTGTTTTTTAACATTCTTATTTCGTTTGATTAATTTAATTGTTAAACTGATATACCTTTACCGTTGTTAAAGTTTTTGTACTGCTATACCGATAATTAAAATTTATAATTAAAATACCGACACCGAGATACAAATAAGTTAAATAGCGATACTGATACCGAAATTTGTTTCGGTTGCCAACCCTGATAAGAGCCTATGATTATTTTATTTCAGAATCTATGATTGTTTTAAAACGTTATAAATATTATATGAATATCCTGTTTTCTTTAAAAACTGTCTTTTTAAAAAGTACTATAATTACCTCTATAATTTTAAAGTAGCCAAACGATGAGTTGTTGATGATAATGATGATGATAACGTCTCGTATAAATTATATTTCATGCTCGAATGATTGAACATTTGCTCCTCCTACATACGAAAACAAGTATGTACATATGTGTGATTTTGTTAAAGAGTGTAATTATAATGGCTGAATAGCTATATGACGGACTCAATGACTAGCTGACTGACTGTCCCAGTAACTAGCTGTTGGGCTGACAGAAGAGTATGTTTCTCTTGTCATGTTTGTTTGAATTATTAATTTAGTTTTTGTTTTGTCTAGCGTCTTTATTACTTGGGTGTTTAGTTTATTGCAAATATTACGTAGTTTCTTTTGTCTCTCTCTCATCATTATTTATTGTTTTAGTAAATTGTTATTATTTTAATAAACACTATGTTCAGTTTTTTATTTTTTTTTTGGCTTATTTAAGAAAATTATTACGCTTAACTGCAAATGCTGCAAAATTCTATTTCATAGAGGTGATTAAAAGAATGATTAAAATTTTCTGACAGTTTAAACGATGTTAAAGCAATTGTTATTATGTTTAATACAATTTCTCTTCGTTAAGATTTTCCAGATAATGATGAATCTTTTTGAAACTATTTCAAAAGGTAACACATAATTTGGAATTTAAAAAAAGAGAAATGTTATTCAGAAATGTAACTTAAACATTTTTGTATGAAGTGAACTTTTAAAGTATTGCGGCAAAGAAACTGAAGTATATATATAGACCTGAAGAATATATAGAAACTAAAGTATACTATTAGGCTCATATATTTAAAATATCATATAGCAGCGTTTAGCAAGCAGAAGCTTGATATAAAATCATTTGAAATCATATCGTTTTTAATCGTCAAGCTTCATAAAATGTTATGACATTGCACTGAAAAAAATTGTTTTCACCAATTAAAGCATTAATCAAAAATAAAATCACTTTTAATTAAAAATTTAATCAAGTGAAATAAACGTTTAATCAAGTGAATGTGTGAATTTGTTTACTGGAGCAAATTAACAGTATCAATTAAACTTTTAATTTACATTATTAAATTTTTTAATTAAACTGACTTAATTTTTGATTAAAGTTTTAATTGGTGAAAAATTTGTTTCTGTGTGTTTTGAGTACAAGAAACCACTTTTTCCAGTTTCACAATAATGATCGAAATAAAGTATGTTTAAACATTTGATATTAAGGGAAACAAGTAAGAGTGCTATATTTGGGTGTACTGAATTTTTGATACCCTTCACCGACAGTTAGAATCAGTGTTCGAAAATAAACACTAAATATCGCTCGGTAGATTTGTGGAAAACACAAACACTTATAGTGTCTGTGTAGAAAATCATTAGAAAAATAACGTTTTCCTGTTTGTCATCTTTCGAACACAAAAATATTACTGGTTTTATTCAACTCAACAAAAAATAAGAACATTTAATTCCGTTCGGGGGTTTTTTAAACCACAAACTTCATTGTGTTCGGTTCGGTTCATTAATGTTTGCGGTTTTGGCTGGTAAAAAAACCAAAAATTTTTTACAAAAACAAAATACACATACAACAAAAAAGCAAAACAAGCCAGCAAAATAATTTAACACAAACAAAACGTATACACAGTACACACACAAGCTGTTCGTGCATCGGTCGTTGCTAAAATTTTTTTGTTTTTTCATTTCTTTTTCAATGTGAAAAAAGAAACAGTTAAGAACATTAATATATAATGTTTGCCTTCAGTCTCACTATAATTGTTCTGCTTTTAAACGAAGAACAGAACACTATATACTTTCTTTCTTGAAAATAGTTACGAACGGTATTAAGGGTTGTGTTCTTATACACTTTCCTGCGTGTGTGAGCCGTACGCTAAATTAGGCTCTGTTTATTTTCGAACACTAAACAGAAATATAAAAATGTGGTTTACTTTTAGGCAAATTTAAATTTAACATCACTAAAAATAGATTTAAGACCCAGTTGTTTACCATTTTAAATAATTTTTATTATTTGTAAACCATTAAGAATTTCAAGACATTTTATTGCTATTTTCTAATTAATTTCAAAAAACAAAAGCTTTTTATTACCCCTGTTTTTAATTAAAATTTAATTTTCCTCTTCAACAATTACAATTACACAATTAACTGATATTATTAGATGCGGTAATAAACAAATCTAAATATTTACACTGCCTGCCTGTTACTTAAAACTCCTTAACATGACTTTTAAATTGTTATAAAAGTGTTTTAAACAAACAAACAAACAACTCTAAACGACAAGTATTTTTACTTTCATTTTCAATATGATTAAAAAGAAAAAAAAAAATGAACTGTGTTTTGTTAAACATTTCTCACTTCAATTTCTCATTTTTTTGTTAAAGTAATTTACACGAGTTTAACAATACAAACGTGACATGGCATTAAAGTTAGCATGAAAATATTTTTTTAAGCAAAAATTTGAGAAGAAATGTATGTAAAACTATAAAATGTTGAAGCAAAAAAAAAAAAAAAAAAATTTAATTTCTTAAAGCAAAATAGCAAAAATAAACACAAAAATTTTACAAAAAAAGTCAACCACAATGATGACTTCTAGTGGCTAGAAAAAAAGGAAAAGTGTTTTTTCTTTTTACATGAGTTACTTAACTTGGCTTTAAAAAAAATCTTCTACTACCAAAAGCAAAATCATACAACTGTTACTCTCATACAGAAACACTTTTATTGAAATAAAACCAAGTAAGCACAAAACTTTCAAAATGTTATTCTGCAATTAAAATAATCAGGCCTGTTCTGAAAATCAATTTAACTCAAGTCACGTGATTTCAAATCACATGTGCCTTTTAAAATCAGACGTGTGATATTTTTGTGTTCCGTTTTTTGTGTTTTTCATGTGCCGAAAGCACACCGAGAAACAAAAAAGCGGCATGGCTTTTAGAACCAGTGTTCGAAAATAAACACTAAATATCGCTCCTTAGTGTTCAATCGATAGATTTGTGGAAAACACAAGAGCTAAAAGTGTTTGTGTAGTAAATCGTTAAAAAATAACGTTTCCCTGTTTGTCATCTTTCGAACACAAAAATAATACTATTTTTATCTGATTTCCGTTCGGTTAAAAAAAGGCGGCATGAAATAACCCCCCAAAAAAATAATGTAATAACCCCCCAAAATTTTGTACAGAGAACAACAAAAACGATTTATGGGGGGTTATTTAATTTTGTTTGGGGTGTTATTTAATTTTTTAATTGGGGTATTATTTCGTATGAAATTATCCCCCAAAAAATCGTTATGAAAAAAGCCCCAATATATTTTTGGGGGATTATTTCATTTTCAAACTTACAATGAAAAGGGTTTTGGGCGCAAGGAATTTTCCACTTTGGTATACAGAACACCGGCTTCGATAAATAAAGCTGCCCTGCATAGCCGGCCTTCGGCCGTGCGCAATGGTATTCTTCTATAGTGTATACCAAATACCGGCTTCGCTTACTAAAGCTTCTCTGCGTAGCCGGGTCGCGTCGGGTTTTTTATACAATATAGGAGAAAGTCCTGGCGCTATACAGAGAAGCTTTAGTTAGCGAAGCCGGTGTTTGTTATACCATAGAGGAAAAATTCATTGCGCCCGGCCGAAGGCCGGCTATGCAGCAAAGCCTTAGTTGGCGAAGCTTGTGTTTGGAATATCTTACATATATCATGGTATCCCGTGATTCTTTAAAGCAAAACTGTATAATTAATTGCATTACCAATATTGGGCCTTTATTTCATTTCAGAAATTGGGGTTTTATTTCATATGAAATACCCCAAAAATTAGGGAATTATTTCATTTATGTTTGGGGCGTTATTTCATTTCGTTGGGGTCTAATTTCATTTTCAGAAATGGGGCTTTATTGCATATGAAATAAGGCCCCACGCTTTGGGGGGTTATTTCATTATTTTTTTGAGGGGTTATTTCATGCCGCCAAAAAAAAAACACAAACTTCATAGTGTTGGGATCAGCTCATTAGTGTTCGTTCGTTTCTGTTGTGCATAGCGCCCTTTTGGCTGGTAAAAAACAAACATTTAGCACAAAAAAAACATATACACACACAAGCTGTTCGTGCTGCGGTCGTTGCTAAAATTTTTGTTTGGTCATTTCTTTATCAATGTGAAAAAAGAAACATTATAGAACATTAAAATATTTATAGCGTTTGTCTACAGTAGCACTATAATTGTTCTATTTTTTAACGAAGAACATAACACAATATAATGTTCGGCTCTTTCTAGAAAATAGTTACGAACGATAGTAAGGGTTGTGTACGTCTACACAAATACTAAAAAAAATAGATATCGTTTCTGGGTGTGTGATCCGAACGCTAAATAATGTTCTGTTTAGTTTCGAACACTGTTTTAAACTTATATTTTGCAATTAAAATAATTAGGCCTGATTTTCAGAACAGACTTGAATATTTGATATTTAAGTTAAATTAGATTCCTTGGAAAGCCATCCAGAACACAGCTCTCTTGTTTCATTCAGCCCATTCTACAGAGCCGTTGCCCAATAGGCGTCAATCAAATCATCTTCCTTATGTAGAGAAGAAGCAACTTAAGTTCTATCTCAGATGGATTATCCAAGCAGACAAACACTGTTCTTCCCAGGTCTCTCTCCCTGATTTCCTGAATTCCCGGATGTTGACAACGTCATGACAACTTCTTCAGAAGTCATTGAATTCTGAAGCCATTACTATTGCATTTGTCCCTACAGGCCAGTGCCTAATTATCACCGAGATCACTGTTTTAATAATTAACCTGTTGAGCCTAGTAGCGATCAAGTCTTTCGTTCATCATTGCCAGGGCGCAATGCGCTGGACAGTGATCAGATAAGTTCACGATTCCACCCCAACTGTGCCAGTATATAAGACTCGCGCTGAATAAGTAACTAATTGCGAGCCATTGGAAAGCCAAGAAATTCATCTATAAATCTGTTATTAAGACGGCCACCTGGCTTGGCAAGACTATCTGTTATATGCCCTGTTAACCACATTAGCGTTCCTTTCAAATGCTTCCAAATCGCATTTGAAAACATTCGACATTCTGTAGTTAACATAAATGTCGTATGGACACCCGCTAGGGTTGCAATCGCAAAATAGGTATAAGTAAATATATGTATGTACCTAAGCCGGTCATCCGCCCCGCCCGCCTTATAGCAGAGATTTTCGCCGACAGACGAAAGCGAACCTTTATATCCAATTCCTCTATGTACAAGTTACACAAGCACTTTTTCCTCTCTTCAAACAATCTGTATATACTCGAAGGATCGGTTCTAGGAAAGACATATTAATAGACAGCTCATTCCTATATGGCGTATATGCTGCCTATCAAAATTGACAAACCTTTAATTTTATACGTCTGTATTTTTGTTTGCTGGGATTAGCCTTTAAACAAACACTATTAGAAAAATGGTATTTTATCATAAAATGGCACGAGCCACACATACACAACATAGCAATACAATATTTCTATAGAAGACTACACTAAATAAAGGAATTTACTCATTCACTTACATTTTCTAGAAAACATAAAGTAAGAAAAAAATAACAACAACAACCTAGAAATAGTTGTGTTCTTTAGGCAAAGTGTTTATTAGCAGTTCGTGTGTGTATGTGTATATGTGCAGTTTTTCTTTTCCTCATTTCAATAGAGAAAATAACGGTACAAAAGATGGACGTAAATATCCATGGAAATTTTTTCGTAAAATGCCGCAATGTTAAAGTTTACTATGTTACTAGAGCAACAGTTACGGAATGAAGTATGGAAGCACAGGTCTTAATGCTCAATTTATGTTTGAGGATCTCTGGTACAAGATGAGAGGGAGAGGGGTAAAAAGTTGTTAAGTTACACATATTTAATTGGCACGAGGGCTGTCAGAAAGAAAAAAAGGGAAAAAGTTTTCCTTATTTCTCGACATAATCTGTTTTTCTCTCGAAAAATCTTCACCAGCAATAGTTTCGATATCCTCATTAAGAACTATCTCTTCATTGTCAGCAAATCGTTTCACTCTTAGGCATTTCTACAGTTTGGAATTAATAAATAGCCCGTCAAAGCTAAATAAGGCGAATAAGTTTCAAGAATGAATAAACTAGGCACGCATATTGTGCACATCGTTATTATCTTAAAAATTTTCAGTCGAAATTCGGTGTATATAATTTTTTTAATTTTTATTACTTAAGCAAGCTAAAGCTCTTGAGCCAACGATCTTCAAACACTATTTTGTGGATTCTATCAAGCGCTTCTGGCGTGGACACTAGAGTGTCCCAAAAAATTTATTTATATGGTTTTTCATAACGCAAGACCTCTCAAAAATGATCGTAGATTACCAAAATAACTTTTAAAATAATTCTGATGATAAGAATGTGATTGTTCTCAAAACTAGTAATTTGGACCCGAGTTCAATTCCACGTTCAGTCAAGAATAAAATGATTAAAAAATTGTTTTTATTAATTTCATGTTGCAAATTCCTTCCTCTACTAAATATAATTTATGAAAATTAAATTTTATGAAGTTAAGCCTAATTAAAATATCAAAAACTTCAATTTTAAAATAAAATTAAACTATATCTTGAGGCCTCTACCGCTTTTTGAAGTTTTAAAACTATTTCGACTCCTGTAGTGGAGACAGACAGATGGACATGGAGTCTTTAATTTAAAAGACGCTTCCAATTAGGAAGTAATTCAATCCAAATTAAGAAACATTTTTCAAAACGGATCATAAATGGCGGAATTCTAAGGGATGACCCATAAAAAATACCAGCGTTTAAAAAACTGCAGTCAAAGTAGAAAAACTGTAATTTCTTCCACTTCTTCATTTGTCATTAGCCTAAGAAAAACTGTTGGTTTTACTTCTGATTCATTAAATGTAAACAGTCGCTGTCAAACTAACTCAACAAGCGAAAAGTTGTACACAAATTTTCGATTTTTGTTCGACTGCAGTTTCGTAAACCCTGAAAAATACAAACGAAATTGACGCGCGAGTGCCTTCTAGGTAACCAAATTGAATTGAATGCGATTAAATTTGAACCATAAGTTCTAGGCGCAGTGAGTCTACTTGTGCTCTATTAGGACCATATGAAAACTTGACGATCGGTAACTACCAACTATTAGAGACATCATTAAATTTATTTTGTATGTCAAACACGATCTGAAGTATAATACAGAGAATCCATCGAATTCAGATATACATACGATTGATTTTGAACGTATGAAGGATATTTGGATCAAAGCTATCATTCATATCGTAACTAAGGAACGAGTTAAGGTTTGTTCACAATCACAGCAGCACATAAATATGTACGTAATATTGTTCTGGGCAAAATTTGCAAACGGTTTCTTTATTTAAAATATTTGTGGTCGCGAAAAAAATTGTTGCTCTATTATGAACACCAGTGAAAATGTTGCTGCCTATTGAGAACGAAGTTTTATTCGATTATTCAAATATAATTTTGACAAGCATGTACCTTCATTTGAAAAGATACCCCAAAACCAAACAAAGTAGTAGTTTTGAAGGCAAAGTGAAGTGTATTTTAGAGCCATCTGAGAAGCTCTTCGACGTTGCAGTTTCTAAATGCACTTTATCTGAATCATGTTCGTGTTATAAGCCTAAGAAGGTTTCCATCAGTGAAAGAATTTTGTTGTTTGATCAAAGGAGTGCCAGAAATGTTCTTATAAGCGGTCTTGATAAGAAAGAAACGGCAAGATTAATGAAACGACAGCAGAGACAAATTGAGGAGTCAATAAGGGAAACCAAAAAGTCGAGTTGTACACACGAAAACGAATCTGTCCCAGCAAACTGGATGAGATAGCATAGATTTCGACATCGAATGTTAATACATTGCCGTTGTCATCAGTTTCTAAGATCTGTTATAAATTCGGCTTTTCTGTGGTTTAGCTGAAGTCAGATTGATTTCTACCGACGATTTATATCCGATAATTGATAAAAAAAATCGACAGAGATGTAACTAAAAACCGGAGAGAAACTTCAGAAGATATTGGAGGTATTGTTTCAAAACGTGTTTTTTTCATGGACGAAAAGACAAGACTCTGCTAAATGAAAAAAATAGGGGATCGCTACCATCGCAATACAGTTTTAGAAAGCATATCTAAATTTTAACAGAACCTGGATCAATTTATGTGGGACACACAACACCAAGCCGTGTCACTGCCAAGGTCATTGTAACTTCGATCACATCTTTATTAGAGGGTAAATTTTGGAGTTAAGATATCCGTTGGATGCGACGGAACTGCAACTAACACCGTTTGGAAGTGTGTTGTGATTTCCCTGCAAATAATATTGGACTACTTGATCCATTTTAGATAAAATGGACTACTTACAACACGGTCCAATGTAATGCAATCATGGACCATGTCATTGTTAGAAACGAGTTTGTAGTTAAACGACATATTTTCGTTTGTAAACGATTTTAAAACTAATCCACTGGGGCTACTCCGTTGTAATATGGTCCAGCCATTAGACATCGTAATGTTAAATATGCCATGTTTTTCCAAGACATTTGGGTTACCTCTGGACTAGTCCTAGTTCTTTATGGACCATATTTTACATGCGTGTATGGCCAGCAGACGTATTATTTGCCGGATTAATATTTAGAGGGATATTTGGGGGGACCGTTGCAATGGTGTGTTTTTATGATTCATATCATATATTTGTTCCTTTTACTCCTCTGGGGAGCATAGGGACACAACAAGTTGCATTGGAATCAACTTGTTGTGTCTCGATCATCACCGCGATGTATGACTTCGTTCCACTGTAGTATGATTCATGCCAATGAGAAACTCCTTCGTTACCCCATATACAAAGAAGTGATTTCTCTGCGTTTACCTGTTATTAGCTTTTTTTTTGCCTTCACAGTTCTTTTAATGCGGAATTTGTCTCAGTTCTTCTCATAGACATTTTTTTTAAATTTTTAAATTCCTTATTTTTAACAAAAAAGAAAATCTTACAAAAGTACTTCGACAAAGTCAAAAGTCACTACTTAGAGTGTAAATTAACTTTTAATAGATTCACTTGAGTGACAACAGTAGGTCGGTAGGTCACTGAGCTTTTCAAGTGTGTTTTTTTGCATAAGCAAAACAATTATTATACAAACAAGCCTGTAAAACACAAATAAAAAAACCGAAGACATTTCATTAATATTTACAAGCACTTTTATTTACTCCTACGTAATGGGTGTAAATACAAGCAAAAAAGTCTCTCACTTAAAAAAAACAGTGTTGTCAGATATGGGCGTTTGTCCACAAATTGAATATTTTTACTTACTTTTGGGGACAGATATTCTAAGAGAAATGAGATGATTTGGAAAATGTGGATATACATATAGCAGAGTTCGAAATTTAAAAATTCAATATGAATTTCTGTTGAAAGCAACAACAAAATTAAAAAACATTTTTGACTTTGTTTTTGCTCGATGTAATTTTTGGCGTTGCGTTGCGTTTTACACAATAAGGGCCTAAATAGGTAGATATTTTTTGAGTCGCCATTTTTCTGGCAGCAATGATAAAAATACACTAACGCACAAAACCACTTACAATTACCCTGTAGCTAAAAGCATAACTAGTAACGTTTTGGGACAGTCATATTACTAGTTGCAATGGCACTTGTTGCATAAGTACTAGGTACGTGCTAGTCAAAAATAAGCAAAACAGGCTTGCCAGATCGAAATCGACAAAAAGCTTGACATTCAAAAGAAAAAGCTTGATGTAACTTGATAGTCTGTGTTCATACACAGAAAAAATTATTGCCGAATTATTTTCAAACAAACGCTTGTTTGAAAATTTTTTAATTTCTATAAAATTTTTTACTAAACAATATTTTTGTTTGATTTTTATTTAACCAACAAAAAAGTGGACAACTCTTCAAAAATATAATAAACGCGTTATTGGTGTCAAGTTTTCATAATTTTGTATAAAATTTTTTAACGCTCTTTAATGTTGTCGTTTTTTTGCATTTTTTTATTTGATCGTAAGCAACACTTCTTTATGTAAAATATAAGAACTACAACAAAAACACACACAGGCTTATCGTTACATCCAACAATTTTTATATGCGCTGAATAATGCGCTTTATGTGTCAAAAATGTATTGCTTCAAAGTGGGAACTCGCCATATAAAATTCATGACTTCTGTATGCGCAATGGTAAGCGAAACGTTTATGTTTCTCCCTTACAAACCTGCTTCGTTGGAAGCTCCATTTTTTATTGGGATGTCGTCAACATGACATGAATCATTTGAACGCAAATTCATGTTTAAAGAAGAAAAAGGAAAAATCTTGTCAATAAGACATGAGCCGTATGAACTCAGACAAAGATGATAAAATTGCATGACGAGGTTTGTAGTAAAAAAAAACAAAAAAAAAAAAAAAAAAAAAATAGCAGGTAAAAAAACGTTTCACTCTTTTTTCCAACAGAAACAACATTATAAATCGGCCCATACAAAGGGTTTTGATTGTTGCCAATATATTGTTCCACCTTAGAATAACAGATACACATTGGCGATATAACTGTACAATACGTGAAATTTAACAATTTTATTGCAAGTGTATAAGCCGCTTAAGAAACAAAATAAATTTTTGGTTGGTTTCAATGTTGGTAAAAAGAAACAAAATCCCGTATTAAATTTTTTCAAACAGTTTAGTTAAATACATCAAATACACAAATAGAATGATGACGAAAAACATATCGAGGCGTTCTGCCGCCGTTTTAGGTTACATTTATTCTTCTTTAGCAAAGGAAAGGACACAGCAACAGTAAGTGATGAAGAAAAACATTGTGTGTATAAATAAGACTTCGTTAAAAAATTATTCAAACAAAAAAATGTATCTCAAAGCCAGCCGGCCGCTCTGCTCTGCCTTCATCTTCTCCTACAGTGCTTGCTTGTGTGTGCGTCATTGATTGTGCAAAAACTTTTTTGTTTGATTCAGTTAAATTATTTGTTTGAACAAATCTGTGTTTTTTCAATAAACAAAATGCAAATAAATTGTTTGAATATGCGAATTTGTTTATATGACCGATTTCAAAAAAAAAAAATTATTTGATTCTACAAATTTTTTGTTTGAATTAGAAAAATAATTTTTTCTGTGTACAACGTACAATTTTAAAAACACATTGTCCTAACGATTACAGATGGATCTTCTAAGGAGAAGTCCGGTTGATGCTGTTTTTTGCATCAACCTTGACATACATTTGACTGATATAGACGTACACAGAAAACATTATTGCCGAATTATTTTCAAACAAACGCTTGTTTGAAAATTTTTTTAATTTCTATATATTTTTTTTACTGATTCAAACAATATTTTTGTTTGATTTTTATTTAACCAACAAAAATGTGGACAACTCTTTAAAAATATAATACACGCGTTATTGGTTTCAAGTTTTTATAATTTTGTATGAAATATTAACGCTTTTTAATGTTGCGGTCTTTTTGAATTTTTTTATTTGATCGTAAGCAACACTTCGTAATGTGAAATATAAGAATTACAACAAAAAACACATACAGTCTATTTTTAGACACTTTAAAAAAGTACAACAATAAGAAAGATGAAGAGGTTTGAAGTAAAAAAAAAAAAACAAAAAAATAGCAGGTAAAAAAAAGTTTCACTCTTTTTAAACAACAGAAACAACAACAACATTATAAGAAACAAAATAAATTTTTGGTTGATTTCAAAGTTGGTTAACAAAAAAACAAAATCCCATATTCAATTTTTTCAAACTGTTTACTTAAATACATCAAATACAAAAATATAATGATGACGAAAAACATATCGAGTCGGTCTGTCGCAGTTTTTGGGTTACATTTCTTCTTCATTAGCAAAGGAAAGGATACAGCAACAGTGAGTGATGACGAAAAACTCTGCTCTCTCTGCTATCATCTTCTAATACAGTGCCTGCTTGTGTGCGCATCGTTGCTTGTGCAAAAAAATTTTTTTTTTGATTTTGAAATGTAGTATATGAATTTTAGTAAACTTTTTGTTTGATTCAGTTAAATTATTTGTTTGAAAAAATCAGTGTTTTTTTTCAATAAACGAAATGCTAATAAATTGTTTGAATATGCGAATTTTTTTATAGGACCGATTGCAGACAAAAAATTGTTTGGTTATACAAATTTTTTGTTTGAATTGGAAAAATAATTTTTTCTGTGTAGTTTATAATAAAGAAAAAATTGTTTCTGATTGTGAATTAAAAGCATGCAACAACTTTAAACTTTTGCAATTTAAACTACAGTCAAATACCGATAATTCGTACCCCGATAAATCGTAATTCCCGATAATTCGTAATAAACTGTCGGTCCCTTGAAAAATCTCGTTAATTCGTAAAATTTGTATACATTTTGGTCCCCTCGCTAATTCGTAATTTTTTTCAAATAAAATCTTTACCTCTTATTAATCGTAGTTCTTTGCTAACTACCACTTATAATTTGTAATAAAAACAACAGAAGCATAGAAAGAATGATTTTTTGTTTACCGCTATTTTTTTCGTGGGTTTTTGCTTTTGCTTGTGTGTGTGTTTATTTTCTTAAGATCAGTTTGTTACATGAATAATTTTTATATATTTTGTTTTTAACAATTGTTTTTTATGTTTTTTTTTATCGCTTTAGTAAATAAATTGAAAAACCCCGTTAATTCGTATTTATTTTATTTTAACCCCGCTAAATCAAAACCCCGCTAAATCGAAAACCCCTATAATTCGTAATACACAGCCGGTCCCTTGCGATTACGAATTATCGGGATTCTACTGTATTTATCCAATCTCAGTAAAAAAGTGAACGAAATTTTTCGGAAACATGGTAATTAGTAAATAAAATCAGAAATATACACTTTGTCGACTTCCTTAACGCATTGAGTGTGTCTCAATGTTATTTCCTAAGCTGCTAAAATGTTTATATATTTATTTAAAATATTTTATATATTTTCTTGTATCTAGAGCATAATTATATGGAATTTATACATAAAACCGTAACTGAATAATAATTCAAGTTCCTCTTCTGTTCTTCAATTAATTTTTGTAGCATTTAAGCATTTCTATTACTTACTTTGTAAACAAGTTCCCTTACGCTTTTTTAAAAAAAGTTTTTTTTTCATTGATTAAAAACAAGTTTACTTTGTATTATTTATATGGAGCGGGGGAAAAAAACTCTATTTGCAACCCAACGCTAAAATCAAGAGTTTGATATATGAAAAACCAAACAGATGTGCAACTAGTCCGAAGTAAAAAAAAAAAAAACAACTAGTATACTTCTAACTAAATACTAGTTACTTTGTCTGCAAGGTAAGTACAAGTTGTTTAATGTGTTTTTAAAAGAAGCACAAATAACAGAAGGAAAAAAGAATAAGAAAAACAACAAACAACATAGACTTTAAACAAGTCCCGATACTCTTTAATTCCCTCTCACCTGTACTCAATTGCGTACGTACATAATTGTATTGTGGTCACGTCGAAAATTGAAGCATCTGTTTAATGTTTGTTTGTTTTTTTGTTTGCTTTTGCTTTAACGCTTTTTTACGTTTTCAGTTGAATATTTTTTTTTTTTTTAAATAAACATTTTATGTTTTCTTGTTGAACATTGATCCATAAATAATTGAAATAAATTAAACGAAAAAAAATAAGTATTGAAAATGTCTTCAACGCTGAAATTCACTAAAAACAGCTTAAGTAGAAGAGAGCTTTATAAATGTGTAGCTATTTGGCAGTTACATACATACATACATATTCAGTTATTTTTGTTGTTATTTTTTCTCTTTTCAATGAGCTATTTTTTTCAAATTGTTTAAATAGCAATTAAATTGTTAAAAAATTTGACAAGTTGTATAAAATGTGTGTTGACTACTTTATTACACAATTTGTACATATTGATTGACAAATTTATAAAAATAAATTAAACTAACCACAATTTTTTTTTCTTCTATAAATAACAATTTGTCATTTGTGTGAATAAGATAGAGTGTATGTATGACTGTGTATGTGAGTGTTTGATTGAACTGTATGTCATACTAGGCGTATGATCAATCCAATTAAAGTATTAAAAGTTTTTTTTTCAATTCGTTTGTATTATTTATTGATACTTTTTGTCTAAAAAAAATTATTTACGTATGTATAAAGCGTAAATTAGTTGTGACATTGGCAATGAAATAGTTTTTGTTGTATTTATGAAATATTTTATTGGGGGTTTTTCAGTTTTTTTTATGTAATATATTAAAATAGTCTTGTTTTAATTGAAATTCAGTTTGAGGTCTAACAATTTTTTTTGGTTATAATTAATAAATTATAATTAGAATAAAACTTTAGTTAAAAAAGAAGAATTAAATAGGGAATTATTGTTGCAAATGGAAATTTATTTATAAAAAAGGGTAATCACGATGGTTATTGTGCAAATTTGCAATGTGTAAATTTGCAGTGCATATTATGATTGATCGTGAGCATACCACTTTTATTTTTGTGCAAATATGCTATTTTTCTAAAAATATATTCTGGCAACACTAAAAACTTCTGGCAGCACTGTAAAAAATCTGCATTTGTTTACAATTATACACAAGGAAATTAAAATAAATGTTTTCTTTTTAATTAATTTAAATTTAATTCTCTATTTTATTTTACAATCTGCGAAAATGTTCAATTTTTAAGTTTTCTTAAAATCAATATGGCACTTAATATTTCAAATGTTATTGTTTACATTTGTTTGCAACTGAGCAAATATGCACTACTAAAGGAGCATATAGACGACATGTTTTTGTCATCTGACATGTCAAATTTCCCAATGCAAAACACATACATGTCGTGTGTTACCTTTTTAACTTTGCTTCTGTAAAAGTCAGACGCAAAGTCATCTGACAAAATTTCAATTAGAGCGTGCTCTATTTTCTTCTGACAAACCATCTGACATCAGAAATCTATGCCGGGAAGAAACTGGCAGCGGCGTCAACTATTGACGGAATCATTAGCCGGCTGAAGTTAATATTTTACAATACCAAGATATGTATGCTAATCTCACCATTGAATAGAATTTATGTAAATATATACATAAAAACCGTTTAATTATAAAATTCTAACTTGGTATCTTTAAAATAAAAGAAAAAATGTTAAGATGGCTAAATTATTTTACGGCGCAAATAAATATTTTCATGGCGGCTGCAAGCTATTTTGAAACCGAGAACTACTTTGGTTTCTGCAATAACAATGCGAAAAAAAACAGAGACAATGTCAGAAGCAAATTACATGTACGTTTGTGACCGAATATTATAAACCTTATGTAAAACAGCAATTTTGACAGACATGAACAATTACATGTGACTTGAAAATTTGACATGTCAGATGACAAATACATGTCGTGTACGGGCGCCTTAACTTTGCTCATGGGTTTTTTAGTGCAAACGAAGTAAAAAAGAGCAAATTGCAAATACGTACATTTTGTTGTTGTGTTGTGCAAATGTGTGTATTTTTGCACGCATTTGCATCGTTTGCGCACTTTGCACTACCCATCGTGATTTCCCTTAAAAATAAACTACATATTAGTAAAAAATATACTTTTTTAAAAGGGTATTCTTTGCGTTTAACTTAACATCTATATATAAATGGCTTAATATAAAAAAGGCTTAACTCAATTTTTTTTTTGTTTACAGGGCAAGATAAACTTAATTAAATCCCTAAAATGTTAGATAAAAAAAATTATAATGCAGTTTTTAATAAAACTATTCAACAAATGTTTTACTACAGCCCTTACAAATTTTAAATCAAGATACATGTGGCACAAGCTACCAGGATGAACAAAAAAGCTATTTTAAAAAAAATTAAGTTAGGCTGTTTTTATATTAAGCCATCTATATAAAAAATGAAAATTGTTTGTCTGTTTGTTTGTTGGCTTTTAGACTCCTAAGCTACTGAACCGATTTTCCTGAATTTTTTACAGAAACATCAAGTGAGCACCGGCAGGGAAAGTGGTACCTTCCCTAAGATGCCAATACTTAGAATTCTTGTATTTATTCAGTAGCATCTTCTGAGCCTCAAAATTGAAATAAGATAGCAGCAGGGGAAGTGGAACCCCCATAGGACGCCAATGTTAAATATCGCATATCTTAAGAACTGTTATAGTGAGAATATTCAAATTTGGTAGGAGTAATTTTTATTGTAAACTACACCTTTCAAAATAACAATAAAGGTATTAGGCGCAGGGGTAGCAATAAATTTTTACAGAAGCATCCCGAATACGAGAATACGGGAACAATTTTTTTGTGGTTGATTTTTAAGTATCTTATTGCCCATCGATTTTAATGAAACATATATCGTTTTAAAGGAATTTGTGTGTAGATATGCACAATATATTTTTTTCAAAATTTTTTGAATTAAAGTACTTGAAAAGCGTTTTAATTTATCTTGCAGACATACGTACAAAGTTGGGTGAATAGTGCATTTTTGCCGTTCTCTTAAAATGTGTACGTTTTTGTTGTATAGCGCACAGGTTTTCTCGAAAGTAAATGTCGAGTGGTCGAATTTCGGCCACCGGGAGATCCTAGTATATATAAAATTGTAACGTTACTGACTGAATCATCATCGCACAGCCTTAACGCCTGAAGCTAAAAGTTTGAAATTTAGACCGGAGGTGGGTCTCTCCCCAAATCGATCCACTAAGACGGGATTTTTGGAAATTAAAATATTTAGGGGGTAAAAAAAATGGCAAGAACGGGTAAATTCGATAACCTTATGTCTCCAAAACTAAATGAGATACAAAAAAACTGTAATACTTATCGTTGTTCTTTAGAAAAATCAGTGGACAGGTGTCTGGTACTTTTTTGAAATTCGGCTCTTTAAGGGAGAAATCGGGTAAAACCTGAATTTTGGTACTTTTTTGTCACTCCATCTATCTTTTGAACCAATAAACCTTAAAAAAGTTTATACCACATTCGAAACTTATCAAAAAAATACGAATACTAATTTGGTACTTTTTCAAAATTCGAACGTTTAAGGGGTTAAAATCGTTACTATTTTTGGTACTTTTCTTTACAAAACATTTTTCTTCATTCATTGACATGTTCGTACTAAATTATGGGCCCCCCATACAATGCCGCAATTTCTGATACATTAACGGGGGGAACAAATAGTACCAAAACGGGAAATACGGGAAATTTAATATCTTTCTTCAGCTTTTTGGTTAACCAACTGGTATTTTTTTAAATATCGTTAATATTGGACCTTAAAACATAAAATTCAAGATGCAATGTCCTGAGTGGATAAGAATCTATAAGAGGGAAGTTTTTGGTACTTTTTTCTCTTTACGTTTACTTTAAAAAAAATAACTTTGGCATACAAATATGTCCACGAAGGAAAAGGAGACGTAATGAGGTAGTGCGTTAAATCCAAGTATTCTATAACATTTTTGACTTAGTCATGTGACTGATTCATCATCATCCAAAACGACTGAAGTTAGAGACATTAAATTTGGACAGGGAATAAGTCATCCAACGAATAGATCCATGGAAAAGAGATTTTTGGAAATTTAAATATTTAGAGGATAAAATGAATTAAATTTCTTAACATAGGCTATAAATATTTGTAAAACTCAAAAGAAATTTTTGAATAACTCCATATCTGGAGAACGGATTGTACAAATATTAAGCTTGGTTATCAATACACAACATTTATCAAAAAGTGATCTAGATTGCAGAAGTGAGCGTGGTTCCTCCCATACAAAGACAATTAAGTTTTTTTTATACCTGGGGAATGGTCACACATAGTTTACTTTTCTTTATAAAATATTTGTCTAAAAGTTAGCTGGATTAGAGAAATGGTCATGACACATTCAATATAAGCACAATGTAGGTTTCTGTATATCAGTAGAACGGTTACAGCGGGAAAGGTAGTTTTATATAAAAAATTAAAAATAACTTTTGTGGAATAACAGTTTTTATTAAAACAAGAATTTTTTCGTAAGTGACATTTTGTGTCAAAACTGTCTTTTGGTGAGGAAGGAATTTAAAAAAACGAATTTTTTGTGCAAAAATTATATTTAAAATTTAATAATTTAATAAAAATTAATCAAGAATAAAAATTGGGAATTAAGCACGACAAACAAAATCTATTAAATAAAAAATTTTGCATTCCACAAAAACTACTTTGATAAAAATCTGGCAAGTGCATGGCTAAAAAAACTAAACTGGCAACATGCTTTATTTTTTGCAAAAATTCCAAACAAATGGGGCATATAAGAAAAGATAAACTCACTGTTTATTATTGTTGTTTTTGTTTAAGCTTTAATATTTTTACAAGTAAATCTAATGCTTATAATCCTTATTCGCTTAATGCTAGAAACACAACTGGGACGAATGACGAATTATTCGCAACGAATAGTCTACACCAGAAAAAGAACACATTGGCTGTAAATAATTACAGTGTCAATTCGATTCTATTGCCAACTTAGCGAAAAAATTGCAAACTTTTAAACAAACACTAAAATTTTTTAAAAATCGCTAAATGAGTCAAAAAAAAAAAAAAAACAAAATGTCGGAAAATAACAAAAAAAAAAAAAAAAAAATTTGTAAAATAACAAAAAAAAAAAAAAAAAAATTTGTAAAAACAAAATTTTAATACATATTTGAAAAAGCCATAAAATTGATTAAAAGTCCTTTAAACTATAAAAGGAATGGCTAAAATTCGGTAAAAATTGCTATATTAGGAGAAATTTGCTAACATGATTTGCGGCATGATAGCAAAAGTCTACTATTTATTATAAATCTTTAAAGCTGTAAAGAATCCGAAAACTTACAGGAACAAATCGCGAACATGGCTGAAATTCGCGAAAAATTGCAAAATTTGAAACAAAACCTGCCGGCCAGGGTTCGAGCCCGAGCCACGTCAAAAATGAAAGATTATCAATAACAATTTAAATTGATTTTCATGTTGTAAAATTCCTTTCTTCATAAAAATAATTTAATAAAAATTAAATTTCATGAACTTAAGCCTAATTAAAAATATTAAAAATTTGGATTAAAAACCATAAATAGTTCAACAAAATAACCACAATACTAATTATTGTTAAAGCTAAGGCACGAGCTCTATGTGTACATTTGTCCTTCAAGTTGTGCTGAAAAAGGTCAACAGAAAAGAGAAAGACAAAGTGAAAAAAAACAAAAAAATGTACTTGGACTTCAAGAAAAATTCTTGACGAAAGTACGAAAAAACAGAAGTAAAGGAAAAAACATGTAAAATCAATTAAAATGGATAATCATTCAGGAAAGCAAATTTCGATCTACCAAATGTTAAAATACAATTTGGTTTAAGGATTGATGTTTGACTGGTGACGTCAGCAGTCGTCGATGGCTGCGAGTGTAAGACGGCAAATCCATCTGAGGAGATCGAGTGGTTGCGATCGAAACATGTCATGGTAACCTGCCGGCCAGGGTTCGAGCCCAAGCCACGTCAAGAATGAAAGATTATCAATAACAATTAAAATTGATTTTCATGTTGTAAAATTCCTTTCTTCATAAAAATAATTTAATAAAAATTAAATTTCATGAACTAATTAAAAATATTAAAAATTTGGATTAAAAACCATAAATAGTTCAACAAAATAACCACAATACTAATTATTGTTAAAGCTAAGGCACGAGCTCTATGTGTACATTTGTCCTTCAGGGTGTGCTGAAAAAGGTCAACAGAAAAGAGAAAGACAAAGTGAAAAAAAAAACAAAAAAATGTACTTGGACTTCAAGAAAAATTCTTGACGAAAGTACGAAAAAACAGAAGTAAAGGAAAAAACATGTAAAATCAATTAAAATGGATAATCATTCAGGAAAGCAAATTTCGATCTACCAAATGTTAAAATACAATTTGGTTTAAGGATTGATGTTTGACTGGTGACGTCAGCAGTCGTCGATGGCTGCGAGTGTAAGACGGCAAATCCATCTGAGGAGATCGAGTGGTTGCGATCGAAACATGTCATGGTAACCTGCCGGCCAGGGTTCGAGCCCGAGCCACGTCAAGAATGAAAGATTATCAATAACAATTTAAATTGATTTTCATGTTGTAAAATTCCTTTCTTCATAAAAATAATTTAATAAAAATTAAATTTCATGAACTAATTAAAAATATTAAAAATTTGGATTAAAAACCATAAATAGTTCAACAAAATAACCACAATACTAATTATTGTTAAAGCTAAGGCACGAGCTCTATGTGTACATTTGTCCTTCAAGTTGTGCTGAAAAAGGTCAACAGAAAAGAGAAAGACAAAGTGAAAAAAAAAACAAAAAAATGTACTTGGACTTCAAGAAAAATTCTTGACGAAAGTATGAAAAAACAGAAGTAAAGGAAAAAACATGTAAAATCAATTAAAATGGATAATCATTCAGGAAAGCAAATTTCGATCTACTAAATGTTAAAATACAATTTGGTTTAAGGATTGATGTTTGACTGGTGACGTCAGCAGTCGTCGATGGCTGCGAGTGTAAGACGGCAAATCCATCTGAGGAGATCGAGTGGTTGCGATCGAAACATGTCATGGTAACCTGCCGGCCAGGGTTCGAGCCCGAGCCACGTCAAGAATGAAAGATTATCAATAACAATTTAATTTGATTTTCATGTTGTAAAATTCCTTTCTTTATAAAAATAATTTAATAAAAATTAAATTTCATGAACTTAAGCCTAATTAAAAATATTAAAAATTTGGATTAAAAACCATAAATAGTTCAACAAAATAACCACAATACTAATTATTGTTAAAGCTAAGGCACGAGCTCTATGTGTACATTTGTCCTTCAAGTTGTGCTGAAAAAGGTCAACAGAAAAGAGAAAGACAAAGTGAAAAAAAAACAAAAAAGTGTACTTGGACTTCAAGAAAAATTCTTGACGAAAGTACGAAAAAACAGAAGTAAAGGAAAAAACATGTAAAATCAATTAAAATGGATAATCATTCAGGAAAGCAAATTTCGATCTACCAAATGTTAAAATACAATTTGGTTTAAGGATTGATGTTTGACTGGTGACGTCAGCAGTCGTCGATGGCTGCGAGTGTAAGACGGCAAATCCATCTGAGGAGATCGAGTGGTTGCGATCGAAACATGTCATGGTAACCTGCCGGCCAGGGTTCGAGCCCGAGCCACGTCAAGAATGAAAGATTATCAATAACAATTTAAATTGATTTTCATGTTGTAAAATTCCTTTCTTCATAAAAATAATTTAATAAAAATTAAATTTCATGAACTTAAGCCTAATTAAAAATATTAAAAATTTGGATTACAAACCCAAAAACTAATTTGAGATCGCAAAATCCAAATGCAGAACACCAAAAATCCCTAAGTAATCCTTTTCGAGTATTTAGATTCGGATTCTAGAACACACCCGATTAATAGTTTTTTATAAATTATAAAAAATTTTAGGTTCACGCACTTATTGTGGCTCATTTGACGAATTTCTGCAACGAATTCTTGCCGACGAATTCGTCGTACTATGCGAAGTTCATCGTTCGTCCCAAATGTGTTTATACCATAACAGTTTTATTTGTTTTATATCTTTAGTTTTCTAAAATCTTTGGATGAAATTTCCTGATGATCTGGCCTAAGCAGCCAGTGAAATGTGCATAAGAATAGCTTATCCCATCAACAATAAATTTCAATGTTTTATCAAGAATAATTTGGAAATTAAGCACGACAAAAAAAGTCTTATAAATTAAAAATTTTGTATTCTCACAAAAATTACTTTGAAAATTTTATTATTTCAGAAAAAATCGTTATTTTTGTGATGTATAAAATGTAATTTTTTTTCTTCTGTAAAAGGTGCATTTTTATTTGTTTTAAAACATAATTTAATTGCGAGAAATTGAGAATATGCCATGTCTATCAAAGGCAACTTTTCTTGCCCAAAATTAATGGGTTAATTGCAAAAAAAAAATTTAAAAAAATGATTAAAATTAACCAAATAAATTATATTTCAAACCAAAAAATATTACTTTTTAAAACTCATTAATATATATATATTTTTTTTATCATTATCTTAAAAGCTGATTAGAGCACACACATTTTAATCGTCTACCTATTTTCCTTGTTAAATGAATTAATATTATTTTTTCTGTTGTTTTTTTTGTTTCCCAAATAAAGAGCAACTACATTTAAATAGCAAACTAAATGTGCAAAAAAAACCAAGAAAAAAAAAACTAATAAACTTTCAAACAAACATATTTGCTCTGTTAAATTGTATGCAATTTCACAGTAATTTGGTCTAATGTTTTGTTTTGTCACTATTCTCTACTACTGGAATTAAGTGTCATTTAAACACAAAACCCAATTGACTTTTATGAGATCGTTAAAAAAAATGTAACACATTTCTACAAACGCACACCTACACCTTAAACGACTTAAAAGTGCTTATCTCTATCTAAATACTTGCTTGCACTACTAGTTGACAACCTCGGGCATTATTATCAAAGTAACATCATCAATATATTTATGATGATGCTGATGATGATTAGCATTAATGAAAATTAAGTGATACACTTGAAATTGCATTTAAAGCGAAAGTAAGAGAAAAATTTCGCACAAACTTGCACACTGATAACTGGTGTACAAAAATGTGAGTCAAGAGAGCAGTGTGTCTTAGGTGCTGTGCTACTTTCCTGCTCTCAAATGTAGTATCTCTAATATCTTAGCATACAAGGTGACTTAAATCATAATTGCTATTGTCAAAACTGTTTTTATGCTTAGTCATCGTCCAGACTTGAAATTTTTGTTGCTGCAATTTTTTAAAATTCTGCTTTGAAATTGCATAAGTGTCTAGATTATGAAACTAGAGTTTTTGCAATTTTTATCGTGTCTTTCTTCTTCTACTTTTTATATTTTATATATAAACACAAATACACCTTTAGTCAACATTCAAAAGTATGAGCATAAAAAAACAAAACAGAATTGCAGAGTACATGAAACTGAGTACCCCTCTTCTCATCAATTAACTCAAGAATTGCTGCAACAAAAATTGCAAGTCTGGAAGATGACTTATTGTTATTGCGGTTGCAACTCTTGAAAATATATTACAATCACTATTATCCGTTAAAATGGCAGTCAAAGTATTAGCAGTTGGCGGTATTAGAACAGAACCACAAGTTTCTTGTGATGACAACAAGGAGTCTAAAGACAAAAGTGTTAAATAAAACAAAAGAACAAAAAAGTGTTAAATATAACAATTTTAACTACCGGCTGACAGATTGTCTGCTTGGTTGGTTGCTTGACTCTCTGACAGACACAACGTCACGTTTAAACTCTCGATAATGAACACAAAACCTTTATACGAATGGTCGTTGTAGTTTAAACAATTTTACACTTTCATTCTCACAGTGGCACACATACATGAAGTTTTATGGTTTAACAAAAGTAGTTGGTTAGTAGTTGTCATGGTTAAAGATTATCTTTATCAGCATCGTCATCGTGTTTGTCATTAAGTGCTTTTGATTTTGCTTCTTTTTGACTTTTTGTGTTTTTTTTCTTGAGTTAACTTTATAAACAGATTTGATGACATTACTGATATTGCATAAGAAGAAAGTGGCGGTGTTAAGTTGCCAACTAAAACGTTGTAAATTAAATAAATTATATGACATTATTAAAATTGGCTTAACTTTTGCATTTAAAAGACCATCATTTTGTAATAACAGACTAACAAAATTTATAAGGATTATAAGTAGGGGACAATTTATTAGCATTTGTTCCAACTAAATTAACAAAACTAGTCGCTTCATCATAAAGATGCTGTTAACTCAAATTTAAAAAAAAAATTTCAGTGGAGGCAAAAGAATTTTTAATTAAACTTAAAGGGTATATGAAAATATTTTTAAGCCAACTGTTTTATTACCAAAAAGTCGACAAAAAAGCATGATATTTTTACAGCGGGTAGATATGATCCCTATTTATGATCCAGTGCGTAGCGTTTTCCCAGTGGTCGAAATTCTGCGATAATTATTTATGCAAATATGAAGAAAAGACTGGCCCACGCTTGTATGGAAAAGTAAAAGTATAGTCCAATACTTTCTCCACAAGCTTGATGTTGTTTCTTTTACTATGTATATACCAAAAATTGGATCAATGGGACAATATTTAAAGGTCGCGATGAATGGCGACTTTTATGTTCCACAGCTTTTACCTATTACATGCATTTACTTTTGGCTTATCATTATTGCACTTGTTTATGTATTGGAGATACTTTTTCACACTTTTATTTGATCTTTACTAGATTTACATTTGTTAAAATTCAAATATATTCATCCCTCTACATAATTATTTAACTTATTTTAAATGCAGAATTACAAGAAACGAGTTTAGAAGGATTATGTTGAAATTTCTGACAGTGAGTCAGATTCATCGCACGAAGAAGTTAAGTTTCGCAAAAAACAAAATACAACTTAACCAATAAAAATGAAATCTGTTTTTTAAAACGACTTTATTGGATCTATTGACCGTGTAAGTCTATCTAACCCCGAAAAATCATTTAACTATCGCAACCTCTAAATACTGACCGATGGTGCTCAAATTTGGACTGAACATTTTTAAGCACTATTCGAATAGGATCAGCGTTGTGGAACGCGAATATTTGATACTTTTGTATTTTGGGCCACCCTAATGCATATAAATATATATTAAATGTTTCGAGCATTTGTTTTTTTCCGTCTTAGCGAATTGATTCGCAAGTCCGTGAATGATTAACTTAATTTTGTAAGTTCAATTTAAACAAAATCAGAAAGAACCATATTTAATTTTGTGGTTCTAGGGCCAATAATATTACAACAATTTAAAACGTACCAGTTGAAGAACAAAAAAGTACCAAAAAGTATTTAGATTCTTATCCACTCAGGATATTACATGCTTAATTTAATATTACTAGGTATAATAATTAATGAAATTCAAAAAGTACCAGTTGAAAAACAAAAAAGAACCGAAAAGATCCTGCTTTCGGATTCTCATTCATTCAGGACCTCGCGTGCTAAATTGTATGCTGCTATGTCCAATACTAACGAAAGTTCAAAAAGTACCAGTTGCAGAATAAAAAAGTAGACAAAAGTTCCCTCTTATATAATCTCATCTACAGGATATTACATTTTTAATTTTATGTTTCTATGTCCAATTTTAAAAAAACAGTTAAAACAGTACTTTTGCTAAAAAAGTACTTTTGTTAAAAAAGTACTTTTGTTAAATAAGTACTTTTGTTAAAAAAGTACTTTTCTAAAAAGGTGACTTTATTAAAATGGAACTTCTGTTAAAACTGTTCCTTGTTCAATAGAACTTTTGGTTAAAAAAGTACTTTCTCTACTCTTTGTAAAATTTTTCTTTTGGTTAAAAGATAAGTTTTATAGCTTAATTCATATTTCTTTAATCGTTTAAGTCGCCATAAGAAAATTATTCCACTTGAAATGATAATGAATATTTAGTGCCACATTATTGAAATGATACAGTAGTGATGGCATCAACAATATTTTTAAAAGTTCTCATCATTTGAATATAAATTGCTTGTCTGCTGATGTTTTAGTACTTTCATATTGTTTTAATAAAAGGCAAAAAAACACTTAGCCAACAAATTTATAACACGTTTAGTATCAAATAAACTAAATTAACCTTATAAATAAATATAAATACAAATTTAATACGGGTATTATTAAGATCTTTATTTCATAAAAATACTAAAAACATATTTATGACGTTTTTTTTTTTTATAAATCGTTTTCATAAAATGAAATGTCTGTTAAACCAACAGCGGCATCTTGAAGACTTAAACAAATATAAATATCAAGATAAAATAAAAACTTAAATGGCTGACAGCCACACAATATAAGAATATATTTCTATATAAATTTATTAAAGTTAAAGTTAAGTAAAGCTGTTATAAATATTCTTAGTTTGTTGTTAGTTCATGCAATATGTTTGCCGAGCCAAGAGTATCTTGAAGATACTTGATGTTAAAAAGGCACAAGATACAAACAAACACACTTTAAATCATCAAAAAGATGTCATAAACTTTTTTTAAAGCTGAAATAAAGAGTTATGACCATAATAAAAAAAAGCTTAGGTTTAGTTAAAGTTCCTAAGGTTATTTACTTAACTTTTAAGTTGCATTTTTAAGATACTTCTTTTTGTTAAAGATAATTTTTACAAGAATGCAAATGTTTAATACAAGAAAATTGTAAATTCATTAAATGCTTAGAGAATTTTTGGCTAAACAAAAATTAAGGGAATAAGTTTGAATAGCAGGTTTTAAGGAAATAAAAGGGAATGTTTTTTAAGGGGCACTAAAAACATTTAATTGTTAGGAAAAAATTTGGAAAAGTTATTAAGCTACTATGCTTCTGTGTAGAAAGAAAAGTTAAATACAATGTTCTTCTAGAAAGAAAGGTTATTTAGCAACTATATAGTAAAGTTATAAAGCCACTTTTGGTCTTTATAGAAAAGTTTACCAAATTTTGTTCTATATAGAACAGTTGTTCAGAATCTTTTTTTCTATGTAGAAAATTTATTAACAACTTTATAAAGAAAAGTTCTTAAGAAAATTTACTTTTATAAAGAAACTAGCTGATCCGGCAAACGTTGTTTTGTCATATACATACATACTTTTTTCTTTCAGAAGTTAGTCTTTGCATGCTAAAGTTTAAGAAAGCCGCTTGATTAGTTAAAAAGATATAGGGAGGGGGAGCTTTTAACCCTCTTGCCTTATTTTGCGCCCTATTTCCTTTACGATGTTACAGTGTCTACATGCCAAATATTAAGAAAATCGGTTGATTAGTTGAGAAGATATAGGGAGGGGAGCTTTTACCCCTATTGCCATACTTCACGCCTTTAATAATTCAAATTATAGGCTATAGTTCCTTCCAGATGTTACACAAAGTTGCCTGCCAAATTTCAAGAAAATCGGTTGATTAGTAGGGAGGGCAGCTTTAACCCCTCTTTCTCTATTTGACGCCCCAAATAATAAAAATTATGGGTAATAGTTCCAGAAGTTGTACTATTTGCTTGCCAAATTTCAAGAAAATCGGTTGATCAGTTAAGAAGAAAGATATAGGATGGCAGCTTTTACCCCTCTTGCCCTATTTCACGCCCTATTTACTTTCAGATGTTACAGTGTCTGTGTTACTCTCTTAATATCGTAAATAATAAACTTGCCTTACTATATTCTCTACTTGCGTCCATCTATACTGAGTCCAAAAACATTCATACAAAAAATAAAGTTAACTAGAGATGTGCTTTTAGTTGCCAAATTTTAAAGAATAACTTTATTTTTACAGGCCCCTATTTAAATGGGTTTATATAAAAACTGTAACCAAAAAATTACTTTTTTTTAGAAATTGTATGAATTTTTTTCAAGAACAATAATTGTTTTTTATAAAAGCTTCGTTGGAAGAGTTAAATAAGATTCAGACAAGTGTTTGAAGCTTACAGAAAGTGGGCTCCGACCAAAACTACAAAACAAGCAGTTTTTGAGAGCTTGAAGCTGTCGACTTTAGGGGATTAAGCAATGCTTATTTACTCCGCTCACTACTTTCGTACTTGATTTTTTTATTATTAATCAATTTTGTACTATTATATAAACTATTTTACTACTACGCAGCGTGTTGCACTTAATTTAAAGCAACCCCTTTTTAAAATTATAAAATAGTGCAACAAAATTCAGGACATAGCCACCAGCCTCAATACTTGCAACGCGAAATGTAACTAGACTATTAGTTGAGCAAATCTGCCAAAGGGTTTTGAAAAGTTAGGTCGGGTTCCTGAAAAGCGGCCCTTAAAGTTTTTGAAAAGGCGTTTGATATAAGTTAAAAAAAATACTATTTCGGATGTCTTCAGTAGAATTGTATGGTGATTTTTTGCTTACAATATATTAACCCTCTAACACTCATTTTATGGGGTCAATTTTGTCCTTTTTTTAACTTCCCCACAAAAGTAAACTTAAATGGCACTTTAGAGGGTTAAAATGTTCTATGAATATTTTCTGCATCAAATTTATGTTAAACGGATTTTCAAAATTTCGGGCATTGAAATTTTTTAATTTTTCGAAAACCCGTTTTTCATACATTGCAAGATTTTTTGTTCGAAGAAGACCCCTAGTAAAAGTTGATGCAGAAAATATTTGTAAATCATTTTAACCCTCTAAAGTGTTTTATAACCAAATCTAACTTCTTGTTGTTAAAAGTGTCAGATTTTAGGAAAAATAATATTAACTTGAAGTTAGAAAAGTATCAATAAAAGAATTTTAAGTCTGAGTTCATACGGCTCATGTCTTATTGAAAGATTGCTACTTTATAGGCGAGAGGGACGAGGGGAAAAGAAACGAGTACACAGATGCATGTACTGTCTTTACGTTTTGCTTTTTCATTCGTTGTTTTATTTTGTTATTGTTTTTTTCAATATCAAAAAAATCACATGTCGTCAACATGACAAGAATCATTTGAACGCCAATTCATGTTCAAAGAAGAAAAAGGAAGAATCTTGTCAATAAGACATGAGCCGTATGAACTCAGACTTACAATCTAAAAGCATGAAATGTATTTAAAAATTAATACCCAACACTACATTTTGCATGTTGTTAAATTCTGTTTAAAAATTTCATGGAAACTAAAAGTCTCAGTTCATATTTTCATAATTTTAAAATAAATTTTGTTTATTTCTTCGTTACCTAAAACGCAAAAGGCCCTAAGTAACAAAAAATTCAAATTTATTAAATCTGATGTATTGCATTAACACAAAATGTCCACAACAATTAAACAGAAAAATAGAAGAAAAATTAAAACAGTTTACAGGTATTCACAAGGTGTGCTATGATGTTGTATTGTCATAATTTTGCAATGGTATAAAAATATTGTTGTTGCTTTGTAAACAAAAAGTTTCTTAACCCTGCAGATAACGAGAATAGTCCATACATGCATGTAAAGAGTAGTCCATAAAGGAGTAGGAGTACTCCAAAACTACTCCAAATATATGGGTAAAAGGTGGTCCATTTAACATTGCGATGTCCTAGGAGGGGACCATATATCCCACTCCATGGAGTACTAAAGTGGGTAAGTTTTAAAAGTACTCCATGGTACTAAAGTATGGAGTACACTTAAGGGGTAGTTTAAGCATTTTTCTTTTTAATTTTTTACTAATCGCCTTTTATGGTGTGTACTGTAGTCTGTTATTGCTATTATTAACCATATTTACTTGGATTTTTTAATTTTTTTACCTTTTTCCTACAAATTTCGCAAACTTTCACTTTTAAATAAACAATTAATAATGGACACCATTAAAGCTACCAATGTGTAATACTGTAAACTATACAAAAGTGTACATCATGCAGTTGTTGCCAGCACTACATGTTAATTTCTTATAACATGGTCCATACTACAGTACAATGTACACAATGGACCACGTAGTCCAATATTATCTGTAGGGAAATAAAACTTAGCTTGCTATGTTTATTAAGCTGTCGCAATTAATCAGAAGAGACCTGAGCTGAGCGGCTGATTTTGTAGCCGTCGCCGTTGATGGTATAATTTTATCCGGCTTACATCAATTTTTGCATAATTTTTTAATAAACAAACTAACTGCCTATTTCACGATGTCACTCGAACGTTTAAGCTCGCACAAATAACATATAAAACAAAAACAAAATAAAAAAATTTGTTTTTGGCTTACATGTTATTTGTGCGAAAGTAAACGTTCGAGTGTCATCGTGAAATAGGCAGTACATCAAATTTATTTGTGGCTTGCGTTTGAAAAATGGAAAATAGTCAGGTAAGATCTAATTTTATTTATTAATTCTTGGATTAGAATAAAAAATTATTTTAATTTTAGGCAAATATTTATTTTTATGTTTGTTTTAAATCAGCTGACTTAAATTCAAAATAGCACACTTAATTATGAGGGTTTGTTCACAACAGTCGTATTTTTGCACGTTATTATTTTAAGACATGTGACTTTATGACACTTTGTGATTCCCCCAATTATATAGTTTTTTTCTTCTACTGTAAAATTTTGCTTTTGAGGTGACGATTTATAAGCCTGAAGTGCTTCTGGCTTAAAGTAAGATTATCTACACTTTTTAAAAATATTATTCCCTAAAAGTTTTCCACAAAAAAAAAAGGAAAAAAAGTTTTCAGTAATAAAATTAAAATCAGATAACTTGGGAATGTATTGCTTCTAGTTATTTTATTAATGTGCTGTTTTTACAACACAAGTGATTGAACGTGTAGTAAAATTTTCATATAATAAAAACACTCAAAGAAATGAGACTATTTGTTCAATCACTTGTGTTGTGAAAACAGCACATAAATACAATGCAGAACAATAAATTTTTGAAATAGAGAACAATTAAAAGTTTTTAACTGGAAAATAATGTACACAGAACAAAGCTCTAAAATACAGTACTTTTCTAAATAATACCGAAAGGATGGTCACCGATTGTGTAGCCCATTTTCATTTATATCTAATGGATTTATTGAGTTTAAAACATTTAAAACGTTTTTTATATTATTCCTTTTAGACTTGAATAAAAAAATTACGACAATTTATAAAACAACCTTTTTTCTGCTTAAAAAAAAACATAAAAAGTTGGAAGGTTTTCTAATAATCCTTTAAAAGGGTGAATGAACATTTTAACATTCATATTCCATATCAATAGTGACCCTTGTCTAACTTTATTTAACGCAGATATAATTCCATCTTTTTTACTTTCGTTTAATTTTACTTTATTTGTTTTAAAGATGCGTTTTCTTTTAAATAAATTCAAACATTTTCAATTGAAGTTTTTCTGTTTTTCAAATCAGATAAAAACTTGTGTTAATCCTTGTTCATAAACAATTCAATTAAATGAATTTACAAATTTTTATTGTGTTTCCTTTTTATCCGGCATATTGCCAAAAACAAAAAAGTGTTTATTTTCCCCTACACAAAAGTACAAGTGGCATAAAATACTTTATTTAATAACTTGTTGTTAGTTTTTTGTGCCTTGTTTTAAAAAAGAGAATAAAGGAAAATTATAACAGTTAAACAAATTTAAGGAAAAAGGGGTAAGATACATTTAACAAAATTAATACAAACAGTGGGACAAATTCAAACATATGAATACAAAATGTCGAAAAATATCCTATTTAGTAAATATATTTTTAGTTGAAAAATTTCTTAAAAAAGTAATTTTTTTAAGAAAATAACTAAAAACTAGTCTTTATAAAATTTGATTTTTTAACTGCCCTTATAAGCAAAAAAGTCACATCTCCATTTTAGTTGTTTTGAGCAGGGCAGGAAAAAATACTGCTCGCGAGCACAATTCAATCAATTCTTTCGTTTTATGCTCGCGAGTTTTATTTTCTTGCTCGCCAGAACAAACTTTTTCTTCCTTAAAAAAGTACATTTTTTACCTTTTTACATAAAAATTCTCTTTTTGCATAAAAAGTCCCTTTTTACTCAAATAGTCCCGTATACATTAAAGGCCCTTTTTTCATAATGTCCAGTTTTACATAAAGTCTCGTTTTACGCAAAAATTCCCTTTTAACACAAACAGTATCATTTTAACCACAAAGATCGTTAATACACAAAAGTCCCTTTAATAAAAAAGCATAATTTTACACAAGAGTACCTTTTTACCCAAAAGTCCTTTTTACACATAATCCTTTTTACACAAACATCCCTGTTTACACAAAAGTATTTTGTACACCCTTTGCACACAAATAGTCCGTTAGTACATAAAACGTCGCTTATATTATATAACCCTATTAAATAAAAAGTCATATTATACATTAAAAGTGCTTTTTGTACCCTACACTGAAAGAATTTTCTTCGCAATACTAACGAATTTTGACATTAATCCCATGAAAAATTGCATTATAAAGGAACCTATGCAGCGCTTCGTTGGATCAATGAAACCTGTTTCATTAAAAGGACTTAATGAAACATTACATTAGATCCATGAATATTATTCATTGGATGAATACTTTCAATAAAGTAAAATTTTTTTTTTTTTTTTTATTTTTTTTTTTTTTTATTTATTTTTTTTTTCTTTTTTCTTATTTTATTTTACTTTATATAATTTTTTATTTTTTTTTCTGTCTCTGGTGGGATTCGAACATGTAACCTCGGTGCTGATAGACTAGCTCACTACCAGCTAGTCTACCGGGGCAGTGTAGTTTTTGTATAAAAAAACTATGTTTTTTTCTCAATTAAGACCGTAAATATGAGATTAAATTGTCCATAATAACAATAACAACGTTGATTGAAAGTGGATTGAAAGTTTTTGTTTCATTACTATAATGACATTTTTATTGTCATAATGAAAATTTAAATTTATGAAGGCAATTATTGAAATATGTTGCTTTTATAAAAAAATTTTTTGATTTCATAAATTTAATGGCATACAGTAACATTAGATGTATGAAGTTATTAAATATTACATTTTTTAAATAACAATTAAACATTTTTTTAAGGAAACTATAATTTTGTATTAATTTATGAATATAGTTATGTTTGTATATTGTTTTTTTAAGTTCCCAATTAAAATTTTTTGTTTAACTTGGACAACCTTAAGTTTTCATATATCCAATGAAAATTTTTAACGTAATTACGAAATCTAATGAAGCGATTTTAACGAAAATACTTCATCAAACCTATGAAATTCCATTTAGACAATGAAAATTTTCATTTACCCAAGGAAAACTTTTTTATGAAAATGATTCATTAAATATATGAAGCATTTTTCTTTCAGTGTACAATACCATGATTTTAATAAAAAAATTAATGGAAATATCAATTTTGGAATATCGACTTAGAATTACTTTCTAAGTGTCAGGCCATCCGTTTGCCTGGCTGTTCTGTTCATATAAAGCTTGAGCGCAAATTATGGGTTGTAAATTGGAAGATAATAAGATGAAGTTTGGTATTTACGTTTTATTTATCATCAGAAGCAACTCTATTACATAGAAATTGTTTGAATCAGAAATAAAGTCTTTGTACCCATACACCACATAATTATGTTGGTATTTAGATTAAATTCGGACCATAAATATTTTTTGCAGCCGCAATCTTTTTACCAAATTATTTGGGTTCCTTTCATATTAAATCAATAACTCTCTATTTTTTATAAAAAGAAATCTCTTTTTTCTAATACGAAATCCTTTTTGCGCTAAAAATATTTTTTAAGAAAAATCTCCTTTGAATATTTAAAATACATTTTTGACCTAAAAATATATTTTTACCTAAAAAGTACCTTTTTATTTAAAAATTACCTTTTAACCTAAATAAGTACAGGAAAAAGTAAATTTTTACCTAAAAATTTTTACCTAAAAAGTACCTTTTTACAAAAAAGTAAATTTTTACCTAAAAAGTACCTTTTTTTTACCAAAAAGTATCTTTTTACCTAAAAAGTATCTTTTTACCTAAAAAAGTATCTTTTTACCTAAAAAGTATCTTTTTACCTAAAAAGTATCTTTGACTGGCAGCCGTCATCAATGGCGATGAGCGTTAAACGGCAAACCCCTCTGAAGAGATTGAGTGGTTACAATTGAAACATGTAAGATTAACCTGTCCGTCAAAGCCACCAGGGTGCCCTTGGGACCTCGGTCCCAACCTGGTTATGGTGAGGCGCCTTCGGGGGAGTAACGTGGTGGTTGTGGTTTAATACCCATATCGCGGGTAGTGAAGGTTATTGCTCATTGCTCGGTGTGGAGTTGCATTGCAACCGGTTGTCATTTGACCATAAAATGGTAGGAGTGTTAGATAGGCTCCGCCCTTTACATATGTCCATGTTTTACATGCATATCTGCACTATGACTTAATTGCATGGTGGGTTTTAGCCACATAGTTTTTTACATTTTACTCTAAATGTCGATAGTACAGAGATTTGACATAGTCTCGCATATCTTGCAATATGTTAACAGTTAGCGGAACTGAAAACATTCAAACTCCTTGCTAGGAAGTTCGAGCTATCTAATCTCTTGCTGCGTGTTTTCTGTCAACAGCTCCTGTTAAATAGTAACAGGACACAGATGTCTCCTCCTCGCAACCGAGCCACTCCACTTGCTCCAGTTGCAATTTGGAAAACATCTACCCGCGTTAGTTTGGGTACCACCGACGTCTTTGTAAGAAAAGCATTCTGAACCAGAAAGCCTAGTCTTTGTTCGGTAACACTAATTATTTGTGAGGAAGCTCGCTACAAACCAAGATCTTAACAGGTTTATACCCATGCAGAGTACAACCAATTGTATGAATTTCCACACCCTCTACCTGAACACAAAAGTGAACGAGCTCTTTCAAGAGACCTGCTACTGGTCCATACATATGATGCACTCCACATGTGCAGTGCACTTCCAAAGCTAGAAGACAAGCAGACCCTCGATCGCTGGCCTGAGAAGGCTTACTTATCAACTCACTATGGTCGTGCACTGCAAATCATCTCACACTTCTTGTAACATCTGACCCAGCAATACCGAGTCATTCCAAACATCCATCAACATCCATCAACATCCTTCACATCCTTCCACATCCTCTTCCTCCACAAATAGTGTTACTTGGCAAAAATTTCGGCTTGCTGTCACAGATCCCTTGACATTACAAGAGTCTCCATTGCAAATGGTAGGTAAAACTGATTCCTCACCAATGATCAGCACAAGTGGTGCTAAACACCTGCGGGCCACTGATCCCCGAGGAAACCATATTACCGTAAGTACTATGGTCAATACTTTACGTCATTGAATAAATTCAAGGACGCTAGACTTTTGGAAATTCGCTCCGCCATTCCTAGCCAGCCTCGGCTAGAGCCTTGTATTGTTAGCCATCTCGAGAGATGTTTCCAGAAGATACCACTTGGAGGTAATACATCGGCTTTTGTTGCATATTGAAGGTATACCACTAGGGCCGTCCTTCTGAACATGCAACTCCTATCTTCTCTCAGCCCTTTACCGAGGGGGATGAAGTGTCCAAATGCATGGATTCGAAGTCGGTAGCCTTGCTCTGGAGCCAGCTTTGTGACGAAGGAGTAAGGGGACGCTGGTCAACGCATTTTTGACACCGTGAGGAAAGTTCTTAGGACGATAATCACGTTAAACCGGACAAATCTGTCCGTGAGAGCCTGGGTTCGAGCCCCGTGTCAGTTAAGAATGAAAAATTATTAATTAATTTTAATTAATTTCATGTTGCAAAATTCCTTTCTTCATAAAAAATAATTTAATGAAAATTAAATTTAATGAACTTAAGCCTAATTAAAAATATTAAAAATTTGGATTAAAAACCATAAATAGTTCAACAAAATGACCACAATACTAATTATTGTTAAAGCTAAGGCACGAGCTCTATGTTTGCATTTGTCCTTCAAGTTGTGCTGAAAAGGTCAGCAAGAAAAAGAAAGACAAAAAAATGAAAAAACAAAACAAAATATGTACTTTGAACTTCAAGAAGAATTCTTGACAAAAGTACGAAAAAACAGAAGTAAAGGAAGAACATGTAAAATAAATTAAAATAGATAATCATTCAAAGCAAATTTCGATCTACCAAAGGTTAAATACAATTTGGTTTAAGGATTGATGTTTGACTAATGACGTCAGCAGTCGTCGATGGCTGCGAGTGTTAAACGGCAAGCCCTCTGAGGAGATTGAGTGGTTGCAATCGAAACATGTCAGGGTAACCTGTCCGTAAAAACGCCTGGGTTCAAGAATGAAAAATTATCAGTAAATTTAAATTAAGTTTCATGTTGTAAAATTCCTTTCTTCATAAAAAATAATTTAATGAAAATTAAATTTGATGAACTTAAGCCTAATTAAAAATATTAAAAAAAAAAAAAAAAAAGAAATATTAATATCAAAGTTGCCAAAAACGGACAAAATTTCGATCCGAATCGAAACGCAGAATAGGGGTTATTAAAAAAAAAAATAAAATATTAAAAATAAACTTTCTTAAAAATAGTTTTATATTCCACTGTTTATCACTATTCAATATTGTAAAAAAACAAAAAATTAATTTAAAATTAAATTAAATGCCTTTTTTTTCTCATGTTCTTTAAGTTTCTTGCCTTTTTTGGAACAAATTCTTGAATTATTCAACAGTCTTTCTGTTTTATTAAGGACTCTATGAACACAAGAAAAAAGGATAATATAAGAAAAAGAATGTTTCTTTTCCACTTCTTTTCATATTCCTACTTTAGCGCTTGACTTAACAGCTCTGCCCAAAAAAAAAGGGAAAAAGGAAACAACCGATTGTATGTAAATTGCAACAATTTAATGTGGTTCTTCTTCATACCGCGCTCCATCCATTAGTGGGTTTATATGAGGATTTTTTTCCTGATTGCCGCTTGATGTACAAATTAAAAATGTTTACCACATTGTTGATTTCACCCACAGGCTATTTTCTTAATTCATTTGGTTTTCCTTTTTCTTGCTCTATTTTTTTTGTTCAATTTTTTTCCAAGCAAATGAGTTTTAAAATTTTTTCAGGAATAAAACAGGAAACATTCGCATTTTAAGCGAAACGTTTTTAAGATTAAAATCTTCATAATGTTTTACAAGCAAATGAAACTGTCATATTTGACATAATTTTGTTTTTGTTTTTCGGGCTGAAGTACTATGGTGTCAACTAATCATCCGTGGTACAACATGCTTATAATTTGCTAGAATGGAAATTCCAAGTGAAATAGCAACAATTAAGCGTTAGGGGAAATGAAAACATTTCCGCTTTGTTATTTTAATCTTAAAGAGGAAAAATTAGAACTTATTTTTAAGTTCATGACATTTTAAGAATTTGTATGTTTTGCCAAGCTTTTGTTTATTTATAAGACTCATTAGTGTAGAACAAAAACGTTTTTGGTCTGGATATTTTTTTTTTGTTTATTTAACAGTTTTAAAGCGTTCAGGGTTTTTCTACCCTACACCGCCAAAGGCTCGTTTGTGCTTTTGTATGTAACATATAGAAATATTGGTTCTGGTTTTAGTATACTAATCTTTTCAATATCACTTTCTGGATCGATCTAACAATGTCCGTCCGTTTGGCTGGCGGGTGGTCTGTCTGTCCATGTTTACTAAATAAATTTGTGTTTATTGCATTGCGGCATAAATGCGTCTTTTGTCACCTCTTTATATCATGTCTTTCCTATCGGTGACCAATAGGGATATATTACTTTTGTTATCTGTTGTTAAGGGCCATTGTCTTGTATGTAGAAATGTACAACGTCTGGCAGACGGACACTATGATTACTACAACGATGACGAAAATGAAGAGGAGGATGTAGAACACCTTATCGTTCACTGTCCTGCCATTTATCTAGATAATATTCGGCACAAATTGGTCTTCCATTAATCTTAACTGTATAGTATAAAATTTGTTCTGGTGGGGTTTATGTTTGCCCAAGGGTGCAAAAAAGGTTATACTTATGAACATTTGTATATAAATACTGTGATGTAGGGTATCATATAGTCGGGCTTGACCGACCTTATTTTCATTTTTGTTCTAAATAGTTCAATTAGAAAAAAAACCAATTAAAAAAAGTCCTTAATTGCTGGTCACCACATTCATTAAAAGATGTTGAAGAAGAAAACATGAAATAATTATAAAACTCATACTCTCGAAGGGCAAAATAAAAAAAAAAATACACTGAGAAAATTAAAAAAGACAATGAGCCAAATCGAAAGTTTGTAATTAAAAACTTACGGCTTGTTCGTCGATTTCGAACGAAAACTTCGTTCACTTAATTTAAATGTAAAACAAAATATCTCATTTTTTGTTTTTGTTTTAAATGTTAGTTAAGCAGACAAATTTTAAATTGAAAAATATTTAAAAATATAACAGGCCTGTCACAGAAATTAATAACGTTCGAAAATTAAAGTAACTCCGCATTTTGATTTTACAGAAAACGAGAAATTAATTTAAAGAAGATAAAATTAAATTCGCTCGGAATTTAAATCGACCCCTAACCGCGAAAATAATGTAAGAGCCAAAAATCAAATTTTACAGGAGAGAGCTTTTTTGTTTTATTTCATATTAGTTTTGTATGAAATTTGTCGCTTACACTAAAATTGTTTTTGCTATAAAATCGTAACGGTACATGATGTGACCATGATATTTTAGGAGATGTTGCCAATAAAGTAATTTATTAAAAAAAAACGAAAATTGAAAATCATGTCGCTTACGTTATTTTCGCTGTTAGGGCTCGAAATCATCGAAAGTTAATGTATTTATTTAGATCAGTTAGATATTAAAAACTTTTATTTCTATAAAAATTTTCTCTGAGTGTAGTAGCAATTTAAGTATTAAAATTGTTTGCTTCCATTACACGTTCTTAATTCCCATCGTGACTGTTTAAATTCAACAACAAATAGAAACAATACTGTTATTGTTGCTATAACTACGAATTCTCTTTAGTTCTGGAATAAATAGTAGCCGGACTTTTAATTTGTCTAGAGATAAAGAAAAAAGTAACTTGTTAATTAAAATCCCACATTTTTGAATATTTTTTTTTTATAAGGAAAAATTAAATTTTTACGTTTTTTTTAAACAATAGTACAACTTTTAATGGCGATTTGAAAACTAGAACAACGTTTTAAAAATAAATATATGTATGTTTATGAGAAAGGCCTTTTGAAAAAAATATTTTTTTTTTGCTGAAACGTATCCTTTTCACGTAAAGTACATTTGTATACTCTTCAGAGAAGAGTATAAAAATAAACTGTCTTAACCCCTAGTGGTTATTGGGGGTATACTAAGTATGTCGTTGCCTGTGACACTCTGCAATATTCTTGTCAGACCCTTATAAAGTATATTATATGTACATATATATGGGTAATTCCATGTCAAATCGACCAAGAGTGGGACTCGACCCCTTTCGATTTTAATGAAATTTGGTGAGAAGGGTCTTATCCTATAAGGAATATATATTCATGCCATATTCGAAATGTCATAATTTCGCCGAATTAGCTGAATTGGGACCGGAAAAACTCGACGCAAACCGAAGCGCGACTTTTCATACATTTGTATTGATTTTTATTTAATTGATACCGAGATTCATAATTTTAGCTGAAAAAATTAATTTTGATTTGATAGACTTTATAACGGATAATTTTATTTTAGTTCTTCAAATAAAGTTAAAGCCTTCTTTTGAATAACCTTTTGTTTTAAGGGCATTAATCGCTGATTTTGATCTTCAATCCAAATAGTAAGAAGTGGCTCCATTTTTTCTCATTTTTGTAACCTGTTCTTGTTTCAACAAATTTTCTTAATTTTATCAGCGTCACTGGAACAGCAAATTGATTTTATTGTAGAAAGGGCGAGTTCAAGGTTTCTTCAACGGGAAATCCCCTTATTCTGTTTAAGCTTTGTACAAACATTTTTATATTAACGACGCAAATCGAAGCACTTGGGTCGCAACTTTGAAGCCATGCGACGCAAAGTGAAACAAAAGCGACGCAACTTCGAAATCACAGAAATTTTAAAAAGACGTAACTTCGAAGACGTCGCAGACCGGAGTATTGGAATATATTTCTTGTTATTATTTAAATACATATGATGACTTTACAATTAAATGACTACCTTGTGAAACTTCCAATTATGTATTATTTATTAGAAAATATTGTAAAACAAAAATTTTGAAGCTAAAAAAAGTTTAATTTCAAAGTGAGGTACAATTCAAAAAAGTACGTTTTTAAAGAAAATTGCATTTAATAGAAAAAGCACCTTCATAAAAAATTCTTTTAAAAACTGTAATTTATCTACTAAGTTTACCACAAGTGCTAATCTGATTCACATAAAAGTACCTCTTTCTTAAAAAAAAACTTTTAAAACAAAACAACTTTTTTTGAAGGGAAATCTATTTAAAAAAATTATTTTCGATATATAACATTTTTTTTAAATTGCATTTTTTAAACGGCACAGTTGTGTAGACAATTTGATATTTTCAAGAAAATTTTTTTTTTAAATTAAATTTTGAGCAAAATTGGGGGTTTTTTTAAAGTATTATTTAATAACATAAAGTGAAATAAATTCTCAAGAATGATAGAAATAAAGATAACGCCATCCCAAAACAAGATGTAAATCGTCTGTGCTTGTTCACAAATGACGTCACGCTAACTGCATTCCTATTGGCTAATAATATCAAGCTGGCAAACTCAAGATAGCTGTTGTTTAATTGCGGGGTTGCCATTCGAAAATCTAAGGGATACGTACACTTTGCAACCCTTGTCGTTCACAGACAACGTCATCTAACGGCAAATTGTGTGCATATCGTAATTAGGAAGGGTTTTGAGCATGGACAAGTGAGTCATGCGATATTATTGTCAAATTTATGTGCATTTGTGCGTTTCATGCGCAGTTAGAGAGCCACGTCGATCTAAGGCAATCTCTCTCTCTCTCTTTGTTTTTAAAGTTACTGAATCGTTTTTTTCTTATAATATCGTCTTGTCTTACAATTAGAGTTTTTTTTTCCCGGGAAAGCGGGAAATTTTTTTGAATTTCCCGGGATCCCGGGATCCCGCTCCATATAAATAATACACAGTAAATTAAATAAAAGAAATCCTTAAATACTACAAAATTAAATGAAGATTAAAAGAGGAACTTGAATTATTATTACCTTACGGTTTTATATGTAAATTCCGTATTATTATGCTCTAGATACAAGATAAAAAATTAAGATAAACATAACAATTTAATTAATAAAACAATAATAAAAACAAACACAAATTGAGGTACTCAAGATATGAGATCAAAAAGTTAATTCATAAAATAGATAAAATATTTTAAATAAATACATTAAAATTTTTTAACGGCTTAGGAAATAACTTTCTGACACATTCAAAGCACTTAGTAAGTCGTCAAAAAGTATATTGATTATTTTATTTACTAATTACCATGTTTCCGAAAAATTTCGTTCATTTTTTTACCGAGGTTGGATAAATAGTTAAAAGTGCACCGTTGTAGAAGGCTTTTGATTCACAATAAGAAGCATTTTTTTTATAAACAACGTCTATATCAGTCAAATGTATGTCAAGGTTCATGCAAAAAATAGCATCAACCTCTTACAATCCTTTTCATTTCATTAGGTCTATCTGTAATCTTTAGGACAATGTGTTTTTCAAACTGTATGTTGTAGTATCTTACACGAGTTTCCAAATTTTTTTTTATTTCGGTTTCCCCGCACCAACACAAATTGAAAAAAAATTTTTGTTTATCACCTAATAAACAATTATTTTGGGCAACAACTTTTTTTATTGAATCAATAAACTTGGTTGTTGACTAAAAATTCAATAACAATACCTACAAACTTTTTTATCAATACCGCAAAAATCGTCATCGCAGAAAATTTAAAAATTTTTTTTATCAAATATGCGATTTTCGTATTCAAATATGAAAATTATTTTTTTCTGTGTACTCACTTCTTGTAATTGATCTAATCGACAACCCATCCACAGATGCTTATTTTAAGAGAATAGAAAACTAAATTTCAAAGTATAAATAGCTGTTTTCTTAAACTATGAGGAATTTTTTATTTCCCGGGATCCCGCATGAAAAATCCCGGGAAAGCGGGAAATATAATTATTGAAACGGGAAATCCCGGGAAAAAACCCTACTTACAATCAAAATAATCGTTGCATATGTCTTGACTGTCTTAAGCACATCTCCAAATTTGATTTATATTCGAGGGCATTATACATATATTTTATAAATTGGAAGATCTTTAAGGCATTAAAGTACAATTTAATCATACGAGTATTCACTTGAAACTAATAAAGCATTTATATAACCTTCAAAATCTTCAAAAAGAATTTGTGCAAAATTCCTTTCAGACTTGTAAGGAGACTATTAATTTCTTTAACTGACTAGTTGTTTAACATACACCTGCTTATTTCAGAATTGCAGCATAACGCTACCTTCTGACAATGACAGAAATAACAAAACAATAGTGTATTAGATTTTAAAGTCATCAAAGACATCGTGTTTTTGCTGTCTACACTAACAATAACAGTTAACACTTGTTGTTTTTGTTCAAGACATTTGCTCTTTCTATCCTTTTTTTTCTTTAAATTTTCGTCATCCATTGTCCGGCTTGTTTTAACCAGCTTTTTGCCGACTTCTTTAAAAATAATATGACTACGTGCTTAAAAAATTAAAGAAGAAACCATTTTTTTTATCTTTCTATTCTAGTAACATTTTCACAATTTTACGCATTGTTACACTGTTGTCGATTTTAAAAGGTTTCTGAGGATTTTTTTATTTTTGAAATTGTTATTGTTATTGTAATATTTTGTCTAATTTTTGCAGGTTTCTTTAAGATAAAACATGATTCAGGGGGTCTGTTTGTTGTTTCAATTTCTTTTATTACCGCATTTATTGGTGTAGAGAGAGTTCGTTAGATGTCTTGGACTTTATTTATCGTGTAGTTGTAGCTTTTTTTTTTAAGAATAAAAATGAAACAAAACTTAAAGGTGAGAGTTAAAGGATAATTGGGGTAAAATAAAAATAAAGTATTTGATTATTTTTTCAACTGGGATTTTCTTTGTTATAAAGAAAAAAATAAGGTGAAGGTCAGTAGTTTTGTGTCTTTATTTCTATTCAATAGAAAATGTTTGTTTCAAAGTTTGATAAGAAAAATTACAGCTTAAGGTATAATTTTAGGAGTACAATGTGACAGAAAATTTACTTAATGAGGGCTTTAAAAGACAATGTTTTCCAACCCCTTTTTAAAAAATATAAAGAAACAGTAGTGTTTTTTTATTATTATTATTACGTGTTAACATCATTTGCATTTCAACACAAAATAAAAAAGAATTTTATCTTTAAAAATATATTAAAACTGCTTTTCATACTACCGAGTTATTCAGCGAACATATAATTTTAAATGCAGGATTTACACCATATATGGCGGTATTATGTATATATCGCACTGGTTCCTCTAAAAAGAGTCAACTAAAAATTTTTAAATTTTCACTGTTTGCAAGAAATCTTAGACATCTACGAACTGTAAAAATCTTAGATCAATTTCTCTAGTATTTTTCAAAAAAAAAAAAACATACAATTGTACCACCCTTTTAAGTATAAGAGTACATATAAAAAAGTTCTTTGTCCCTACTGAAAATTTATAAATTTTGAATTAATCCCCTTTCGAGAAACCAGTGCGATATGGTTTGTGTCCTTAACAACTTATATGGCCTTAAGGGGTCTGTACACGGTCAAAATGCTTGATGTAACGTCGAATTCACTCGTGTACGTGTGCTGGACGTAATATTCGCCGTCATATCAAAATTTTTTTATTTTCCATCCAGCATCGTCGGTGTCACTCATCCAAACACAGAGCTTTGATTTCAAATTGAAAATGATTTGACATCAAACGTTTTCTTAAACAACAAACGTTTGATAATGATTTGAAAATCATTTGAAAATCATAGTATTCTCAACAAAAAGGGGAAATTATTATCAAGTTGAAAATGCCTTTATTTTCGACTTGCTTTCACGTAATTCTCAAATGTCGATTATAGTACAATGTGGAACATAAATAAAAATACTTTATTTTTTTAATTTAAATTCATTATTTATTTAAACCCAATAAAAAATTTCATCATTTTGCGAAGCACTAAAGGTACATTTAAAAAAATAAGCGCACAATTATGCGCTACGCAATAAGACATACAGAAATGCAGTAAAGTAAGTGAAAGAACTCTCAACAACTTTTATTAAAAAAAAAAAAACATTTAAAGTCCTACGGCATTCCCTTACCACGAAGCAGGTTTGTAAGGGAGAGCACTAAAAAATAACTGTATCAAAACATTCAGTGTGTAAAGCTGATCGTTACATCCAACAATTTTTATGTGCGCTGAATAATGCGCTTTATGTGTCAAAAATGTGTTGCTTCAAAGTGGGAACTCGCCATATAAAATTCATGTCTTCCGTAAGCGCAACGGTAAGCGAAACTTTTATGTTTCTCCCTTACAAACCTGCTTCGTTGGAAGCTCCATTTTTTATTGGGAATAAACTGTGAGATAAAAATTCGGCAACATAGTTAAGAGATAATATAATGTTCTTTCCGTCCTATAATTGCAAAGACGAAATTGGCTCCCTTTTATTTTTAGGATTGTAGCACCGCGATCGTTCAACAAACTTTCTTCACTTTTCCGATTTATTTTCCTTTTTTTCGTTTTCTTAATCATTGTAATTACTCACAAATATTTTTTATTTTTCACAAGAAAAAAAACTGTCACTTTATATTAAAATTTATTTTTAATAGTAAAACACATGTAACCCCAAAGTAAAATAAGTAACTTTAATCGCCATTTGTAATGCTAACATTTATTTTTCGCTTAAGTGTTGCCAAGTTTATCTTTGATTTGAATTTAACATTTGAAAAACATTTGACATCAAATTGATTTAATATCAAATGTTTATTTTGAAATCATTATCAATTTGAATTTAAATTTTACATCAAACAATTGAAAAACGTTTGAGAATTGTGTTTGATGTCAAATGATAAAGTCATTTTATATCAAAGGTTTGACTTCGTGTGTGTTGGGATAGAGCTTGATGAAACCCTTCGTACACTTGCATACAATTCGGAGGAACGCATGGAAGATGTTGAAAATGTGAAACATGCGTTTACAATTGAAACATCTATTATCAATCAAAAGTGTCGGCAAAATCAAAAAAAAAAGTTGCAAAAAGGGAAAAAGTTGGAAAATGGCAACGCTGCTTTCAGCACAAATGCCATTTTGTCAGTGATGCCATAATAATAATAGAATTTACTGCCACTTTTCTAGTGATGACAATAAAAAAAACGTAAGATGTAGAATGGAATAGAATGAGATAGGAACATCCTGTAAAGATGTTGATTTTTAACTCAACAACATGTTCGCATATTGATGGTAGATGTTGACAAGTGTAATAGCCTTTTCACACTTGTGAACATTTAACATCTACCATTGACATCGTCCCGTAAGAAATACATACGGCTAAAAATCAACATCTTTCAACCTCTTTACAAGATGTTCCTATCTCATTTCTAAATTTTTCGATTTTTTTAGTGTCATCACTAGAAAAGTGGCAACAAATTCTATTATTATTGTAGCAGCAAAATATCATTATTTTTGAAAGCAATTTTTTTATTATAAAAAACAAAATGAATTCTAAATACATTTTGGTGTTTTCTTTTAAAGTCTAGGAACTTTTACAGAAAAAAATAATTTTTTTTTAAGAAATGATGAAATTTTTTTGTGGTAGTAGATGTTAGATTTTTAATTGTGAACGCAAGTTCCACATTTTCTACTTTTTCTATGCGTTCCTCCGAAATGTATGCAAGTGTACGAAAGGTATAAATTGGCTATAATTCCATCATTATTCAACATTTTCCATGCATTCCTCCAAAAAGTATGCAAGTGTACGAAAGGTATAAATTGGCTATTATTCCATCATTTGGTATCGTATTCCATAATACTTTGTAAGATAGAAATCTAATGAATTTTGTTACGACTATCAAAACATCTTATTTAACATGACAGTTTGTGTTCACACCAACACACAAAGTATAAACACTCACACATGAAATAAAATGCAACCCTGATCCAATGAAAAGTATTCTTGTTTAGACATTTAAAAAAAAAAAACGATGAAGTCGTATGGGATGCCAAATTTTTTTTTCATAATACTTGTCATTTTCATCACACATGCATTCCCACAATCAGACTTTTACATATTATTAATACACGATATAATAGTGTAAACTAGCCTTTAGTGATTAAACGAATTGGTGTAAACAACAAAACAATACTACTAACTTGCTGGAAAAAAGGATTTACTTTACATTTTAAAAAATATTGCAATTAAAGCACATATATATATAGTGCTCAGCGATGCTTATTCTAAATTTGTATCACCGATTTCAATGTGCGAAAGAAGTTAAATTTTAGACACAGAAAATATAGACCGCCCACATCAGCCGAAATGGTTAAAAGAGTATGAATTAAAGGCCAAAAAGTTTAAAAGTAGGACGTCGACTAAGAAAGTCTAATATTCTGAGTCGAACGCTATAGTCAAACGTTGGTCTTAAACCAATATTTTTATGTATTACATATATTAGCACAAACGCCTAATACCCTCTACACTACTGGTATTGTGGTGTGGGTATAAAAAGGACTTTTATCCTTAAAAAAGAAGAAGAAAAAAACTATCATCACGTTTTGCAGTAAAAACAAAAATAAGAAATAACATTAAAGGCAAATTATGATATTGACCTTAATAGAAAAATGACTTTAAATCAAGAGTTAAGTAAATAATACAACAAAGATTAGGGACTTATAAGGATGCAGGATATTGGAGAAATATTGTAACCATTAACTTATTTTGAAAATAGACACATACATAGTTAAACCTTAATGCTATAGATATATCTTTTGTAAAACTTGTGTAATATTTTTGTATGTGAAAGTATACTTTCAATATTTAAACCTGTTCGATTGGCAAACCAAAAATATTTTCAAAAACAGGACTTTACTGATTCCTGCTAAAAATTATACTTTATGTAAGGATTGAGCCAACATTTACTAAATATGTGAAATAGTATTTGTAACCACACAAATATGCACAAGAATTTGTGTTGTTTTTACAAAAAGTAAGTTGAAGGAATGGGTTAATTGAATTTTGTGTATAATTGATGAACGTTTACATTGTAAGTTATAAATGGTTTAATAAGATTGATAAAGTAATTGGCTAATTATGGTTTAGCCTTTGTAATATATTTCTTATAAAAGTGCTTAATTTTAAATCTTTCGGTAGTATACCCTTCAACAAAGAGGGAAGGAGTACCTGACCCCTGCGGGAAATTTCTGTAAATTGTTCTTAAAGTACTTATCCCGTGATCTATGACACAATAAATGTTATAATAAAAAGGAACGTATTGTGATAGGTAAAAGAAAGACATATTCTTTAAAAGGTGATAATGTGTTTAAAGTATAGTAACTTTAGACACAAAAGTAGATGTGGTTGGATTTTGCGCGGGTAGTGGCTGACTTTCTCTGGTTCTATTACTTTATATGAAGGGGATCTATCTTTATTAAGATGGTTCCTTCGGGACAATATCAGCGATAGACATTATTCAAATCAAAATTTAATGTGTCTGTTTAGGCTATTCCAATCACCTGTCTGTTTTGTTAGCAGTGACGATATGCAAAATTTACGTTTTTTTTTTGCCAGTAAGTAAAATGTGGTATCCAGTTTAAAAATATAAGAATCATAGAATATGTAAAGTAATCGAGTAAACTGTTGTCGTAAAATACAGAATTTGTTTAAGTGGATCATTAATATATGAATCCAATTCCTAAGCTTGTGGAACACTTTAAATTTGCCAGATTTTAGAGCTAGAACTGCTACTGGTGGGTCCTATTTCCAGAGAACATTTATATGTGATAATATAATCAGTAGATGTACTTAAGCTTTGAAAATACTCAGTATGAACAAATTTTTTGCGACAATTTGCTATACTCATGTCGCCATTTTCTATTTAACCCCTTAGTTGAGTAGGTAATATACATGGCAGCTAGGTAAAATAATGATTCTACTGATTTAATGATGATGAATAAAAAATATCCGAGTCAATTTATTCATTAAGCGCTCATCATACTAACAAACGACATACCTGTCTAGAATAAATATCCTGCTATCCTTCTTATATTATAGATGTGATAAATTGTATGTTTGGATATTTGGATGCTTAGGTGTTTTTTAGTCTGTTGATCTATCACGCGAAAACCGCTAAATGGATTTGATTGAACTAAGTGGAAGTTGGGATGCCAATCGGGACTGGTTTTCGCAAATCCCGGGTTTCGGGACTAAAAAAAATCAAATCCCGGAATTTTACGGGATTGGTATCCCTAAGTAGAAGGATATCATATGGCCCGTATTCAAATTAAGTGTACTTTTTATAAAAACAATCGGGGAAGATATTGATACTTTTTCTCTTTTTGATAGCATATGGTCATGATTAAAATATAGGTTACTTTTTGAGGGATAAAATTGGTACTTTAAAATGGTAACAACGGGATAAAATTGGTACTTTTTCTCTTCTTGATAAATTCGATTTACATGCAGATTAAAGACTACATTAACATACAGTGTACTTTCTAGGGGCCTAAAATGTGGAAAAGCTAGCACACTGTTACCTTTGGTACTTTTTCTACTTTCGAAAAATTTTGTATAGATATAGCATATGGCCCAGATTAAGGTAAAGGGTACTTTTTCTCTTTTAGATAAATTTGGTGTTATTTTGTTGAACTATTTATGGTTTTTAATCCAAATTTTTAATATTTTTAATTAGGCTTAAGTTCAAGAAATTTAATTTTTCATTAAATTATTTTTATGAAGAAAGGAATTTTACAACATGAAAATTAATTAAAATTGTTTTTGATAATCAATAATTAGTATTGTGGTTATTTTGTTGAACTATTTATGGTTTTCAATCCAAATTTTTAATATTTTTAATTAGGCTTAAGTTCATGAAATTTAATTTTTATTAAATTATTTTTATGAAGAAAGGAATTTTACAACATGAAAATCAATTAAAATTGTTATTGATAATCTTTCATTCTTGACGTGGCTCGGGCTCGAACCCTGGCCGGCAGGTTACCATGACATGTTTCGATCGCAACCACTCGATCTCCTCAGATGGATTTGCCGTCTTACACTCGCAGCCATCGACGACTGCTGACGTCACTAGTCAAACATCAATCCTTAAACCAAATTGTATTTTAACATTTGGTAGATCGAAATTTGCTTTCCTGAATGATTATCCATTTTAATTGATTTTACATGTTTTTTCTTTTACTTCTGTTTTTTCGTACTTTCGTCAAGAATTTTTCTTGAAGTCCAAGTACATTTTTTTGTTTTTTCACTTTGTCTTTCTCTTTTCTGTTGACCTTTTTCAGCACAACTTGAAGGACAAATGTACACATAGAGCTCGTGCCTTAGCTTTAACAATAATTAGTATTGTGGTTATTTTGTTGAACTATTTATGGTTTTCAATCCAAATTTTTAATATTTTTAATTAGGCTTAAGTTCATGAAATTTAATTTTTATTAAATTATTTTTATGAAGAAAGGAATTTTACAACATGAAAATCAATTAAAATTGTTATTGATAATCTTTCATTCTTGACGTGGCTCGGGCTCGAACCCTGGCCGGCAGGTTACCATGACATGTTTCGATCGCAACCACTCGATCTCCTCAGATGGATTTGCCGTCTTACACTCGCAGCCATCGACGACTGCTGACGTCACTAGTCAAACATCAATCTTTAAACCAAATTGTATTTTAACATTTGGTAGATCGAAATTTGCTTTCCTGAATGATTATCCATTTTAATTGATTTTACATGTTTTTTCTTTTACTTCTGTTTTTTCGTACTTTCGTCAAGAATTTTTCTTGAAGTCCAAGTACATTTTTTTGTTTTTTCACTTTGTCTTTCTCTTTTCTGTTGACCTTTTTCAGCACAACTTGAAGGACAAATGTACACATAGAGCTCGTGCCTTAGCTTTAACAATAATTAGTATTGTGGTTATTTTGTTGAACTATTTATGGTTTTCAATCCAAATTTTTAATATTTTTAATTAGGCTTAAGTTCATGAAATTTAATTTTTATTAAATTATTTTTATGAAGAAAGGAATTTTACAACATGAAAATCAATTAAAATTGTTATTGATAATCTTTCATTCTTGACGTGGCTCGGGCTCGAACCCTGGCCGGCAGGTTACCATGACATGTTTCGATCGCAACCACTCGATCTCCTCAGATGGATTTGCCGTCTTACACTCGCAGCCATCGACGACTGCTGACGTCACTAGTCAAACATCAATCCTTAAACCAAATTGTATTTTAACATTTGGTAGATCGAAATTTGCTTTCCTGAATGATTATCCATTTTAATTGATTTTACATGTTTTTTCTTTTACTTCTGTTTTTTCGTACTTTCGTCAAGAATTTTTCTTGAAGTCCAAGTACATTTTTTTGTTTTTTTTTGATAATCTTTCATTCTTGACGTGGCTGGGGCTCGAACCCCGGCCGGCAGGTTACCATGACATGTTTCGATTGCAACCACTCAATCTCCTCAGATGGATTTGCCGTCTTACACTCGCAGCCATCGACGACTGCTGACGTCTATAGTCAAACATCAATCCTTAAACCAAATTGTATTTTAACATTTGGTAGATCGAAATTAACCACAATACTAATTATTGTTAAAGCTAAGGCACGAGCTCTATGTGTACATTTGTCCTTCAAGTTGTGCTGAAAAAGGTCAACAGAAAAGAAAAAGACAAAATGAAAAAACAAAAAATGTACTTGGACTTCAAGAAAAATTCTTGACAAAAGTACGAAAAAACAGAAGTAAGGAAAAAAACATGTAAAATTAATTAAAATGGATAATCATTCAGGAAAGCACATTTCGATCTACCAAATGTTAGAATACAATTTGGTTTAAGGATTGATGTTCGACTATTGACGTCAGCAGTCGTCGATGACTGCGAGTGTAAGACGGCAAATCCATCTGAGGAGATTGAGTGGTTGCAATCGAAACATGTTATGGTAACCTGCCGGCCGGGGTTCGAGCCCCAGCCACGTCAAGAATGAAAGATTATCAATAACAATTTTAATTAATTTTCATGTTGTAAAATTCCTTTCTTCATAAAAATAATTTAATGAAAAATTAAATTTCATGAACTTAAGTTTATTGAAATATTTAATTATAAAATATGGATAAAGAAAATTCTGCAAATTGTCTGTAAATTTTTTATGGGATAAGCCCTTTTCTAATTTTAACATGTATAAATTCACGGATCAAAGCTTGTTAAACATATAATATTGGCTCCTCTAAACAGAGCCAGCTCAAAAATGTTCTATTTAAACTTTTTGCAAGAAATCGATGTACGGTGATCATACAGTAAAAATACAATTGTATCCCCCTTAGCAGTATAACAGTTTTTTGTCTCTACTGAACATTTACAAATATTGAGTTAACCCCCTTTAGAGGAACCAGTGCGATATATGTATACTTTATGTTGCCTTTAACCGATAAATGTGCTAACAAGTAAAAAAACCTTTAAAACTTGCTTCTATCACACTATAGTAAAGGGTTTATTAAATTAAAAAAGACTAATGTAGCACTCTTTCTTATGTTCAACGTTTTTGTGCTTTCTAATTTGTCTGATCGCAAACCTCAAACAAAAACATGGCATTCATATTCTATTTACTAATACTTTAACAGATGATAAACAAAAATTACTTGCTTAAACCAACATTGTTAAAAGAACAAATTTGCCAAATACAGAACCCCACCTCAAAAGTACAAGGCAGATAGATAATTTTCAATTCTGGAAGCTTATCCTTAATACCAAAGTTATCTATGTGTTTGTGAACTTTAACTTAAGTAAACTGAACATTATGGTTTAGAAACAAAGGAGACAGAATAAGATGATTAGGTCTACACTACTTAAACAAATATTTATAATAGCCAGAATTGATTACAAAAGGATATGGGAGAGGGGGGCTATTGTGACTTTCTGTTTGAAAGAAACAAAGTTTCCAAATACAATGTATAGAAATACACAATAATTCCCCTAAATATAGATTTTGAATAATGCAAATACAAAAATTTTCTAAAATAAAGATGAAAAAGAACCAGAATGGTATACTTACTGTGTCGAATCTTTAACAACATTTACCAAGAATTTTAATTTTTCGAAAATGGAATTTATAAAATCTGACACAAGTAATTCAATAAATTTGTTTCAAATTTCATGACAGTTCTTCGCTATGGTCAAAGGTTTAATTAAGTGTTTCCGAGGTGATTTTAGGGGCTATGGACTAATCATCACATATTTGGTAGTGCGATTTCTAGTATTTTAAAACTAGAAACTAGAAAAAAAAAAAAAAATTGGCCCTAACGCATACAAATATTTGCCCTGGTCCCACTTTTATCATACTTATAGATGTAAAATTACATTTTAAGGTCTGAAATTGGCCCAGGAACGTCGGCTTTTGGAAATTAAGAAAATCATTTTATATTTATCTCCATAAACAGAAAAAAATAAAAGTCAATTTTAATTGAAAAATTTGTAATATAAGTTAAAAAATTAATTAACTTTGCACCAGTAAAAAAATTAAATGCCAGGCCCACAATGTCGACAATAATAAAAAATTTAAATCTATGGAAAAGGTTTCCTGATGATCTGGCCTAAGCAACCAGTTAAATGCGCATAAAAGCTAGCTTTCCCTCAACGATAAATTTCAGTGTATTTATTAAATATGATGTTTTTGTTTTCAATATAAATAAACGACAGAAATGGTCTTGTCGACATCGTGGGCCAGGCAGTAATAGCATCAATTAAACGATAGATTCACTTGATTAAACGTTTAATTCACTTGATTACAGTTTTAATTAACTTAATTAAGTTTTTAATTAAAACTAATTTTTTTTTGATTAATGTTTTAATTGGTGAAAAATTTATCTGTGTACAAATGTCCTCCCAGATTGATATTTAGCTCAAAAATATTTTCTTGAATCCAAAAGAGCTTTCACAATTTCGTTAAAATCGGTTTATACAATAATGCGAAAAATTTCCGTAAGTACCTGCAGTGTTGGCGTACCTTACAGTGGTCACCAGAGAAAGCCAATAAGTTATATTTTTTATACTTATAACCTATTCATACGCCACCGAGCACGAGTACAGGCAGGTATGACTACCAATTAGTCTTGGGCTTAATCGTTCATTTAGGTGACCGGTCATTAACGTTCAATTCAAAACAGTGAACGAGTTCGTTCACTTCGTTCAGTCGTTCATTTCGGGTCACTTGTCTTTTGGGTCAGTTAATCTTTTGTGTCAGTCGGTCTTTTGTGGATTTCGTTCATTCATTCACAATTGATTGAATACGGCAATGTGTTAAAAGAAACAAGTATAGCATATTTGTTTGATGTTACACTCAAAATATTATGTAGGTAAATTCAAAATAATATTAAGTTTGAAAAACTGAAATTTCATTTAAAATAAAGGAATTTTGCGGCTATTTTTTAATGTTAATTTTAAAACGGAGAAATTCTTTAAAAATTAATAAATTTTTCTGTTATTTCAATGTACAAACTACAAAAAATACATTCAAAGGTTTTTTCAATTAATTTTAACTCAATTTAAATTACATACTAAAACAGCTAAAACAGTATTTATACCTGTCATTATTACCTACCAAATCAGCGAAAAATTTGTGTTTTTTAATTTATGTGCACATGTTCCTATAAGTATGTAAATAATAAAATAATTTAAAATATCTTTGCAGTTAAGTATTTCAGTTTTATTTTATGCATAAAAAATAACTGAACATATATTTTTTGGAGAAACATATAGAAATAGTTAAAGAATTAGTTTAATTATAAAATAACAAATTTTATTAAGTTTTAACTCTACGAAAAATGATTTTAGTAAATTACATTCAGTTACTGTACAACTTTTTGAGTGTACCCAAAAATAGAAAACAATAAACGAAAAATTCTGAGTTGTTTTTTGGTTTACCCAACAACTGATTGAAAAGAAACAATACTATTAAAATGTTTATGTTGTACCAGTATACTATATTTGTTTCTTTTAACACATTGCCAGTGGCAATTTGCCACATTGCTTAGAAAATTTCATAGTACAATCTGGGCTGCCATATCTAGTGATTTCTCGCTAAACGTGGCGGTTTTCATACTTGTTTGGTGTTCTCATATTCTAACAGTCGTATTCATAAAAAAATTATAATTCAGGTTTTAGATGAATTTTAGTTAAAAAACATTTTAAGCCTAAAAAAGCTTTTTTTTAAATTCGTAGTCATAATCAGCATTTTAACTAATAAACGTTTTACCGTATTTTTTAATTTGATGGTGGCAACGCTATCTCTTTTATTTGTCACATGAATCATAATGATGTTAAACAGTGGTTATTAATTCATACTCGTATTCGTATCTAAAATTTTTTTTGTCGTGTGTGAGAAAAAAATTGTTTTTTATATATGAATAGTTGTCTCTTACTGAGCTACCTAAATAAGTGCGGAAGCGTTTTTTGTATGTCAAAACTTCTCATTTGCATACAATTTATACGAAACAAACCATTAGAATGCGAATTAGAAACCACCCGGCTGATAAATCTTATTTTACAGATCGCTATGTCGGTTTGTTTTATTGAAATTGTATTTAAATAAAATTTTAATTTTTAAAAAAACGCTTGCCGCTTTTGTTTAGGTTGTTCAGTTATATTTAAAAAAATAAAGAGTTCTAACAAAACAAAACAAAGTGCAATTTAGATGATGATTTTATTGCTGATATCAAAAAGTATTCAAATAACGAGTTTTATTTTATTTATTTTGATCGTTTACACATCACTAGTTCATAATGTACAATTAATAATTTTTTGAGCTTTAATTTGTGAAATTGAAAAATATATTAATAATATACATTTCTCATACATACATATTTTTGAATTTCATTTTATTTTTAATGTTTAAGTACATAATAATATATTGTCTTAAAATTTCTCGCAAAAATGTTCAAAATGACCATAAACACACAGCAAAAAGCAAAAATGTCATTTAAAAATAGGTTTAAACAAGGGTCGAACCAATTTTAAAATTCGCTTATTTACACAAGGTTTAAAATAGGGTTTTTAAGGTAATATTCGTTTATGAATACAATTTTAACGATTTATGCTTAAAACAGATTTGAAATGGAGTTTAAAATGTTTATGAATACGGCTGTAAATGTTTAGGTAACTTTATTTAAAGAGAAATAATTACTTAAAAAATTTTACTGCCTGTTTTTCGAACTTATAATGTCATTAATCAATTTATATGATATAAAAGCATGTTGCTTGTCAATACTAGTTAGATGTATAATAACTTTACATAGTTAACCATGCATTGTCATCCAAACTGAACAGATGTTACAAAATGTCAGCTAAATCGGTTCGAGTAATCTGCTTTAAATTTGAGTTGCCAGATTTTACCCACAAACATACATTGCAAGTTAAATAAAAGCAATTTAAATGCATAAGTAGATTCTTATAAACTAATATTTTTTTTTATTTTACCAGTCTTTTGCCTGTAATTTCTACAAAAAGAAATCTAGCAGTGCATAGTAATTAATAGTATAAAAGCTGTCATTTTTTAATGAAAACTGAACGACAAAACATATATGCTAAATGATTGTTGAAATAGGTAAAGATAAGTGCCGGTTAACACACGTCAAGTTTAACTCGTCAAGTCTTGAGTTTTTTGGAGAGAGGGGAAATGAAATAGCATTCTCTTTTCCCTTCTCTCATAAAAGCTCAAGACTTGACGAGTAAAACTTGACGTGTGTGAACCGGCACTAACTGTTAGGTACGAACACGACCAGCTTTCTTTTTTAAAAATTAGGGGCATCATTAATAAACGAATGCTTTAGTTATATCTACATTAAAAATGGGCTTTCGCTAATAATTTCGTGCTCTAAAACTTGACTAAGCTTTAATTAATAAAGTTGTCGAATATTGAATTTGGTTATTTATTTTAAGGTCTAATTTAAAAAATAAATGAAATAAATATGTATACAATTTTTTGCTCAAATAAAAAATTTGCATTTGGCGGGTTTTATATTAAGAACAACTGGCAACGCTCATGTAAAATTGTGAATAGCAGCCAGGGTTGTCGGATTAATTTTGATCTTTTTTGACAAATTTATTGTTCAAAATCGCCAAAGCCTTTTTTTGCGTTTTTGACAATATAAAATATATCTTTAACAGTTTTAAAAATATTTTTTATAAATCCTAAAAAATAAATATCTTCCTATTTGCTAAAATTTGCCAAAAATGGGAAAAAGTCGAGTTGATACATAAATTGTTTAATTAAAATGTTTGGTGAACACAAAAAAGTTACAATAGTTTACAATAGTCTAACTAAAGCAGCAAAACGATTTCTTGTGGTTAGTATTAAATAAATATTGGATATATATCTAAAATGCTATACATTTCACCGGTAAGGCATTCTTACTGTTTTTTTGGAAAACAATGTGTACGATTCAGTTATCATGTGAAGGTATTAACGTGCTATTTACATTCATATAATTTATAGCTCGTAATAATGTGCCAAGAAGTTTATACTGCACTCAATTTTGAAAGCGAGTTTTAGTGGAGTTAATTATTAAAAATAACTCTTTCAACACAGACATTAACAATTGGAATAACATGCACATAAAGAGTTCTTTAAAATGGTACGTACCGGACGTATCCTTATAGCTATATATTTTTTCAAAAACTAATTTATATTACATGGAATACCACATTGAAATAGTATTTCCAAATAACAAACGGTAAATTCATGGCTTATACTATGCTCACACTTGGGTTCTTTAACTCTGCTTAACGTTTTTTTTTTTTTTTTTTTTTTTCTTAAATAATTCATAAATTTTTACAATTTTATCATTAATATGTTTAAAATAATCTTCTGATAACTTTATAAAGTATTTTTTATCCATTTTTAATACTTAAAAGAAATATTAATTTGTTTGTTGGGTTTTTTTCTTAATAATCTGTCATCTTAATCATCTCTAATGTAATAACATTTAGCTTAAACGCGTTTTAAAACCCATTAGTCCCAATTTACACTAGGGACATTTCTTGCTGTACAGACGAAGTTTGATGGCGAGGGGTCGAAAAGGTAGAGTGTTTAGTACATGACTATCTGTACTGGACATGTTTTTCATTTCTCTTTCTTACTTTTTGTAGTTTACATACAAGTATTAATTTCCGTCTGACTTCTAATGTTTCATATGTAAACGCTTCAGGTAAAATTAAAAGAAAATTCAAAAAATATCCGGCAAGAAATGTCCCTAGTGTAAATTGGGACTAACTGCCTATTTCACGATGTCACTCGAACGTATACGTTCGCACAAATAACATATAAATCAAAAACAAAATTAAAAAATTTGTTTTGGCAGTTAGTATTATCAAATTTACAACAAAATCGCCATATATTTTAAAATCAGCCAAAAATAAATCGCATGTCGCCAAATTGAAAATTAAGTCGCCAAGAAACTTGACAACCCTGATCGTATTATGAAAATGTGTAAAAGAATGTGGCAATGAGTAAATGAAATAAGAATATTATACTGGCATCACATATACATCACAATAGTATTGTTGTTTCTTTTCAACCAGTTGTTTGGTAAACAAGTGGCCGACTGACTAAAAAGACCTAAGTGATCCATGCAAGTGACCGATTGAACGGAATTGAACGATGAAACTGAACGGCCGTTCATCGTTCATCTGACTGACCCGTTCAATTGAACTAGTTCGTTCATGACCGACACAACTCTACTACCAATAAGTATGAGCATGAATAAGATTGTATATCGACCGGTATGAGTATGAATAAACACGCATGCTTATGGGTAATCCTTTGAATGCGTATGAGTATAGGCATGTATTGTAAGTATCGACAAGTAACTTCAACATTTTGTATGGTTATTTTAAAGCAAGCAGTGTTGCCACGACCTAAAAATTTATGTTAAAGTTATATTAAAACATAAATATTTGCTATCAAATTAAAAAAATGCTTCTAAAGCTATAATAAATTATAATCTATTTTACGAAAGAGGTTTTTTATAAAAATAATTAAAAAAGGAGGCTATCAACGATTTTGGGATCTTTTCTGTTTCTTTTTTTATGTTTCCAGCTAAAGAGAAATCTTAATCTAATGCTGCGCTGCAGGCAGGAAATTTCATAAAATTCTTGATTCTTATTAAGACAACCGTGGATACCATGTGGAGTTGTTTTTCCACCATAGCATGATGTCGAAGTCTTCTTTAAGGCTAAAATTTTCGTTGGCATACTGATTGACTCCAGCAATTAAATTTTAAACCATTTTTTAACGTCTTAAAAATGCAACTGGCAACAGATAAACTCATAATATGTGATATCTCATTTCTTAACTGCGAATATGAATATTTTTTTTTGGATTAAGGTAACTTTTTCTGTTTTTATTAAGAACGATTAAAATAACACGACGTATTTTAATTTGCATCCATTTAGTCATTTTTCTAGATTTTCTTAAATAAGAACGCAAATCTTTATATTACAGAAATTTTTTTAAAGTCAACAATCGTTTTTCAATAAAATTTTGTTGAATTGTACTCAAACGATTTTGAAAAAACGTATTTATTTGTGATTCAGCAATTTGGAAAAAAATTCTGGCAACATTTATGAAAAAATTTAACAAAAAAAAATGTTTGAAGTCAATGCTATGGGTGTATCTGAATATGTGCGAGTATGAAACACAATAAGTATGATAACATACATGAATAAAATCAAATGCGCATGGATATACACAAGTATGAGAATAAACAGATACGAGTACGCACACGTATTGAAAATTGTCGATATGTGCTAGAGTACTTTAATTTTTTTATACTTATTGACTTTCTCTGGTGGTCACCAGGTTATAAGCAATGCGCTTATCATCCGTCCTCATGTGCGAGAGCAACTAGCACACACGCAGTAAGCAAATTTAGTACCCAGTGTGCCAAACGGATCCGTTTCGGATCCGTAACGGATCCGCATCTTCGTATTTTCTATCCGTAACGGAATCCGTTACTGATCCGTTACGGATCCGCAAGCGGGAGAAATTCCTCTCGAAAAAACGGATTCAAAAACGGATTTTATGTCCGTTTTTTGGATACGTAACGGACATCATTTTGGGATCCGTTACGGACCCGTTTGTTTTCATAAAACGGATCCGTAGCGGAATCCGTTACGGATCAGTTTTGGATCCGCAAGCGGGAGAAATTCTTTAAAAAAAACGGATCCAAAAAGGGATTTTATGTCCGTTTTTTGGATCCGTTACGGACTCGTTACGGACATCATATTATATAACTTAGAAAAAAAAAGTTATTACAAATTCATTTTGCTGGGTCCACACAAGGACCTTTTCATAAAAAAAACTCAATTATTAAAAACTGATTTTGCTGGGTCCACACAATGACCTTTTCTTAAAAAAAACTAAATTTCTAAGTTTTTTACGGATCCGAAACGGGTCAGAAACGGATCAGTCAAATCGCGATTACACTGATTCCGTTTCTAACTTTTTTACGGATCCGCATCCGTTTTTGTGCACATTGGGTATGTACAAATTATACACTTGTCTTTTGATTTGGGGACCGAAGCTATCTAGCCTCTGCTACAATTTTGAAGCAAGCATGCTCTGTTGTAATAGAAATGGCACCCAAGGGGACTCTCCAACGACTCTGCTTTCCTTCAAGCTTGAAAATCAGCATATGATGCCAATTTTTTAACATCCTCCTTCCCGCTACTTTAGATATAAAGCACAACCATGACGTGATCCCCGAAGGCTCCTCAATTAAAAGTCAGACAAGAACCGAAAGGCTACTGGCGCCCGTGGCATCAGATAAGATCTCTGTTCGGCCGAGATCTCAGGAGATCTTTAAATTTTGATCTCTGCCGAATGCAAGCTACTGACTGCATGCACCTCAATTCAACGGAGGATGTTACACTAAAAGGTGAAAAATTCTAAGGATGTCTTCATACGTACCCCCGGGGCCGATCTGTCCATACAATGACAACTCTTGAATATTATTTTAATATAAGGTTTTATTTTATAAGTTATCGACTGGGGCGTTATTCACGAAACTATGGCAATTTTTAGTTTTTTCTCTCATTTTATGTATGAAAACATCGAGTGATGAAAAATACGAGTGATTGTTGATAAACGTCCGTTTTTACCATTTGAGCGTTATTTAGGAAACTACACACAGAAAAAAATCGATAAAAAATCGTGGAAAACAAGGTTGATTTTACATTTGTCGGTATTGATTTTGCTTTAAAATTACTTCATGTAAATTTAACATGATCTTTCAAGATCCAGCGAACATAATTTTTTTCTTTTAAAGCTTCTTTTAACTTTAGTTCATGTTAATTTAACATTCCAGTAAAGTTGGAGGAAAATTAAATTGATATTTAAATAGCACTACGAATCAAGTTGAGTGGAATTTATTTTAAGTTGAAGCAACTTGAATTTCATGCAGAATCAGTTTGATTTGAGTGTGAAATAGCATTGAGAAGAAGCTTCAAAGATAACAAATGTATTTATTTAAGAATAATTCTAAACACTTACCCTACTTTAAAAATTTGATGTATTTAACAAAATTATTTTAACAAAAAGAATACGGGAATTGTTCTTCTTTTAATCAATTATTTTCAACTGATAATAAAAAATATGTATGTTTTTCTTCTTGTAGTTTTGTTGTTGTTTCTACACAAAACATGTAAAACAGGATTTATGGATTCAATATTGAACAATGTTCTTTTAACATTTTTCATTTTAAATTAATAAAAAGCAACTAGCTTAACCCGTGCGTTTCGCTACACTGCTTTAACCACTTCCTCAGTTGAGAGATATTTAATATATGCATCCTATGGGAGGTATTTCCCCCCTGCGCCTATCCGCTTTATTTTTATTTTCAAGACCATCCCTTTAATTGTTCTTCAGTTGAGCGATATTTAATATATGGATCCTATGGGAGATATTTCCCCTCCTATACCATAAGAGTGACTTCTGCAAATTTTGAACATTCTCACTATAACAGTTCTTAAGATATGCGATATTAAACATTGGCGTCCTATGGGGGGTAACACTTCCCCGCTGCTATTTTATTTCGATTTTTGGGCTCAGAGGATCCTACTACTAAAAGTACAACAAAATACGTGCAGCGGCTCCTTTTAATATTTCTATATATGAAGGGAACTGCTCCTCCTCTGTCTACCCCGCCCATTACTATATTGAAATTTAAAGTTTGCCATAATAGTAGCTTTAACCACGTTTGATGACTCTCCCTTTAATAGTTCTTCAGTTGAGCGATATTTAATATATGCATCCTATGAGAGGTATTTCCCCCAGCGCCTACCTGCTTTATTTTTATTTTCAATAGTGTCGTATACCATAAGAGTGACTTCTACAAAGTTTGAACATTCTCACTATAACAGTTCTTAAGATATGCGATTTTAAACATTGGCGTCCTATGGGAGAAACCACTTCCCCCGCTGCTACTTTATTTCAATTTTGGGGCTCAGATCATCCTACTACCAAAAGTTTAACAAAATGCGTGAAGCGGCTCTTAAGATATGCGATATTTAATATTGGCATCCAATGGTGGGTACGAATTCCCCTGCCCCTATCGAAAAAATAAGTAGCCTATTTTATTTTTAGGGCTCACGTGATGCTACTGTAAAAGTTTCAGGAAAATCGGTTCAGTAGTTTAGGAGTCTATAAGCCAACATACAAACAAACAAACATACAAACATTTTTCATTTTTATATATATAGATAGATTGATGATAATATTGAATAAAGTCCATACTTTTGCAAAAATTTACTACGATTTCCATCAACATTGCGCCATGTTTATTTAAGATTAGTTTTTTTTTTGTGTATACTACAAATAACTCTTAGATAAGGGTTAGTAAAAAATTGTCCAATACAAAGGTAAGCCATTCACTATCAAAATTTTCCAATATGTATATCCTTGACATTTGAAAAGTTGTTTATACTCTTAAAAAGTGTAGAGTAGAGTGTAGAGTTATATTGCCGGCCAGATATCACTTCTTACCTTCACAGTTTAATTAAATGTTACTAAGTCTGCAGATTTTTTTTTCATTACTGTGCACAATCTTTGAATACAAAAGGAAAATAAGGAAGTAAAATCCTTTTCATCATGCGCTTATGCATATGTATATATGTAAAATCCCAAAACTTAAACTTCTACTTTGGCAATATAAAATTGTAGAAAAATCGAACTCGCATTTTGTAGATGTATTTCCTTTTTTTACAAGATCCGTGAACTGGTAATCGCTTGTGTGGTAGCTCCACAATCAGACAACACTTTTCTTTTCTCTTATAAACCTTCTCTCGAAAACAAATAACAATGTGTCAAGTTAAAACTGAAATTTTTTCTTAAAAACAATTCCTCTAATGTAAACAATATAAGTTTTAATTTAAAACAAATTATCCATTAAAATTTAATTGCTTATTATTAAGTTTTGTTATTTTTTTTTTTTGAACAATTTTCAAATATTTTTTCATTTCCTTCAGTCGAATTTATAACAACAGTTTTCGCATAAATGTTTTATGCTCTCTAATTATGGACTGTTTCCTAAAAAAAATAACCAGAAAACCAACAATTTCCATTCAATTTTGTTGACTTTAACATTTTAATAACCCAATAAGTCATTTTATAAGCAAAATATTTCTCTTAGAGTTTCAATGCTTAAGAAAAAAGTCCCTAAAAGCTTTTAAGCAAATTTTTACAAACTTTGTTTTTAGAAACACCCACTTTTTCTTAATTTCTCTTAAAAATGTTTACTGGGTTTAACCATTTTTGTGAGATAAACTCAAATTACATTTTTGGCAAACTAACAACAACAGCCGAAAAACAAAATATTTGCCAACAATTATGAATATTTCAGAGTAACTCTTATACTAAAATTAACATTTGCAAAAAAAAACGCTTATTAATACACGCGTATTCTGTAGACAAATAAATTTTACTAAATTTCCTTTCTACACAACAAATCGTTAGTTTTGTTTGCAAATAGAGGAAATTTAAAGACTTAAATCGTTATAAAGAACTTTATAATACTATGGCATTTTGGCATAACATCTTAAGTCAAATTTAAAAAGTTGATAAACATGTTGTTAATCATATGAATTTTCATTTAAAAATAATTTTTGTTTAAAATTTTGTATTATAAACGAAATTTTTCTTAATTTTGGTTTTAATTTATTATTTCACAAAAATTATTTTTTCGCCGAGTTTTAAAAAAAAAAACTTTTTTGCTATTTTATCTCGACTTAAGATGTTTGTCAAAATGCCATAGAATATAAAATTTACTTTTTTGGGACATTTGTGCAACGAAAATAGGGCTACATATTTCTTTCATTTGTTGTTATCCAGGCAAAAAAAGTCATGATAAAAATCTACACTGATAGAAAAATGCATCTTAATATTGATGATGCCCTAACATCAGAATTGTGACATCAATGTCAATACAAAAGGCATCAATGATGCAAAAAGTGACATCAGTCCAATGACGAACGTCATCATACAATTTTGTCATATTTTACGTGCCATCTATGCAATGACCACATTGACATCAATTCGATGCCACATTTTGTGTATTATTAACATTATTTCCAAGTTTAAAATGTAAAATAAGAAGCAAAAATTCCCATATTCTATTTTTTAAACTATTTAGTTAACTACATCAAATTTTCAAAGTAGAATGATAGCGAAACCATTCTGGTGGTGTCTTATAATTGAGGGTTCTTTTGAAATCAAAGGGCGGAATACAACATATGTAAGACAAACATTTGCAATGGGCAACCAAATAATAATATTATCTCACTTTGACTTTAGTCAATCCCAATGACTCAATTTAATGACAAACTGTCATTGAGTCCTTTCTCCGATGTTACTGAATCATCGCACTGTTGACATAGCTTATTAAACTCACTCCGATTCGTCATTTCTCTGATGCCGATAATTCAAATTTTCGACCCTGATGACAATTTGGCCAAGTGATGCAAAGACTGATATTACAATGATGAAAAGTGTCATGGGGTCAAAAACGAAGACACTTGTCATAGTTCTGATGTCAATGATGAAAATTAAATTTAAAGTACTCAAGCCTAACTAAAAATATCAAAAATTAAAAATTAACACTTCAACTATAAATCATAATTATTATTAAAACTTTTATATTTTGTAAAAAATTACTTATTATGAAAAATTACATTTTATATAAAAAAACACTCTATTAACTTTTTGTTAAAAAAGCACTTATCGCGTATCTTAAAAAAATTAAGTTGATTCGGCGCATTCCGTCACCAATTTATGTCTGTTTTTGACAATTATATATAAATTTTTTTAGAAATGTTAAACCTCATTCGGGTTCAAAACCTTTTTCCTGCTGAACCGATAATGCTGGGTTTCAATCTAGAAAGAAATTGACACCAACATTGTTCTTTTCTGTGAGACTTTGGAAAGTGAGCGTGTTTTCCGCAGACGGACAGTCGGACAGACAGACGGACATGGCCAAGTCGTTTTAGAATTACTGAATGCCCCAGAATATATACTTAAAAAAGTTTTACACTGAATGACAAACTTAGTATACCCTCTTCGCAACTAGTTGTGGAGGAAGGGTTGCCAGACGACCTGGAATGGTCTAGATTGTCCAGTTTTTTTTTGAGTCTTGTCCAGGACCAGTTAAAAAATTTTTCTAATTTTGAAAAATCACTTTTGTATTAATTATATTTTTTTAATGATTAAATTAATATTTTTAACAGAACAAAATCGTATACTAACATCAAAATTGTAAAGTAACACATTTTAATTTGCCGAATGACATTCCGATTAGCATGATACGTTTTTAAAAATGCGATAAAAAATAACGTACAAAACCTATATAAATTGATAAATTGTTTGTTATACATCCAATTAGCAATACTTTTTGTGAAAGGGATTTAAGTAATTTTAATAATCTTTCCTATGACCGAATAAAGGCTACAATTTTATGAAAATAAAATTGTGATAAAAGTCGCAATATGTTTAAAAAATTTAGCTTACAACTAAAGTAATAGAGTTTTTAAACTCTGCAAATAATAATACAAAATATGTATATGAGGCATAACAAATAGTTATCAGCCATGTTCTAAAAATCGAATCCGAGTGAAATTAAAATATACAATATGAGTACAGTTTATCTTCATTAGAACGTATCTTAAAATCTGGAAAAACTACCGTAATTTTCAAAAAAATTTAACATTCACTCGATTTCAATTCCCATAACATGGCTGTATATGGGTAATTCCAAAGTGTTGAACGTGACAGTCGTACGCATCAAAAATGCAATAACATTTTAAACAAAAAATATGTTTACGTTCTCTTAACCCTTAAATTATAGCACTAAGAAAAAACTGTTATCTATGCAAAAGTTTATGGAGGGCGCGATTCCTAGGTCAAAGTTAATGGCAAAAGAAGTAGAGGTTCGAACGTTAAAAAAAACAGAAGTAGTTTTTTTGGCTATGTATAAAAAGGTGAAATTCAGCCAAACCTGTAACAATTTTTTAGTCAAACTACTTTCAGAATTTTACGTAGCAATGTAACATTAAAATGTCTTGGTTTGATTCCAAAATCTTCTGTGTTTTCTATTTTTTAAGCCAAAATCTGGTTCGATACGTGACTTTTCGAACGAGAAATTTTTTCCGTAATAATTAAACGGAATAATGACTAAAATAAAATAAAAATTTACCGATAATCCGAATAACATATTTCTTTTCGAACTCTTCCTTAGATTACAGACCATGTAAGAAAATTTGTTTGGACTAATTTTGATCAAATATCACCTCTTTTAAGAAAGATAAATATTAAAGAAAACATAAAATAAAACATTCTCACGTATAAGAAATTATGTTTGCACAACTTTGCAGTCTGATTGTTCATCTAAGTGAACAAATTTACGAGTAAATTTATAAAATTAGTAAAATCTAAATATTTCTCTATAACAATATCGTAAAATAATCCGCTTTTAACAACTTTTAAATTTTCGGTCACGGTGACCCTTTTGACGAAAATGCCCATATGTCCTTTTTTTGTGATTTAAATAAATATTTACCAATGAGAATTTATGCATACGGTGGCAGCAACTTTACAACAATACAAAACAACAAGAACATTGCATTGCAAGTGTTTACGGCTCGAAATGTCAAACATTTCTAAACAAAACATTGTGAAACCAAAATAAATTGGTTCGAGCAGTCAAAGTCAGCAGGCTTTTTGCCTGTAGTGAATAGGCCCTGAAATATACATAATTTTGTAATATGACATTAGACTAAATTTTAATTGTTACGGTTTTTTGCTTTTAATGATTTTTATTTTAAAAAAATATGAAGTAAAATTTGGCTTTTCCTTATCAATTTTAAAATTGTCCAGTTATTTTTTTTGAAAATACAGTTAACATTTTTCTATTGTCCAGTTTTGAGATTCTTGCTATCTGGCAACCCTATGTGGAGGGTAAAAAAATGTTCTTTACATCTATAATAGTACTACTATTTAAGAAAGTACCTTCTATCTTACTGAACTACATAAACAACTTACAACTTTTTTATGTGAAAACATCTCATTTCCATACAGTTTAACGAAACAAACCTTAAGAAGAATCGAATTTTCAAGTTAAAAAAAACGTTTGACGCTCTTATTTAGGTAGCGCAGCTAAAATTTTGTAGAAAAGGACTTTTTTATCTTAACACTTGCTATACAAAAATCACTTAACTAAATCGGACATTCATTAACAGTCAGTCAATGAACTAGAGGCCTGGCTAGAAAAATGGGGAATAAAGGTTAACCCGGCTAAATGTGCTCACTTAACTTTCACGCTCAGAAGACAAACGTGCCCAGCTGTAAAAATAAATAACATCACTGTGTAGAAAACCATGTCGCGTCATATTGAAGTGAAAATAACGGCTATGAAACTTAAAGCAGCTCAACTACATTGGCTTCTCGGTCGAAACTCAAACTTGTCCTTAGACAACAAAATTCTCTTATACAAGTCCATCATAAAACCAATATGGACATATGGCATCCAATTATGGGGTACTGCATGCGCATCTAACATCCAAAAGCTTCAAAGAAGACAGTCTAGAGTATTACGACAAATTGTCTGCGCCCCATGGTATATACGTAATGAAATTATCCACAGAGATCTCAACGTCCCCACTATCCAGGAGGAAATTAAAAAATATTCAATAAGCTACATCGATAAACTAATGGTCCACCCTAACTACCTCGCTCGGGGTTTGCTTCAGTTCGAAGGTCACCAGAGGCTAAAAAGAACCGATACTTTGAGCCTAACTAGAAGACATTTTTAAAATTTGAATACAGCAGTTAGTGGTTACACTGGTAACAACTAATAAGCAACAAGTAGAATTAATATTTGAATACATATTGTAAATTTCGATAAGAAAGATTCAATAATAAAAATAAATTAAAAAAAAAAAAAAAAAAAAATTAACAGTCACAATTCAACATTTATCCAAATCATATATTTTTCGTAAACCATAAACGGAAATATACCGTTTGCCTGTTTTGGCGTCTCCAGAATTTTGGATCAGTTTTTAACTTAAAAGGTAATTTTTTATTAAATAATCTAACTTTTAACTAAAAAGTTATCTTTAATCAAAATAGGTACATAATATTTTTTAAAGGAGCCTTTTAATTGAAAAGGTACTTTTTTATTTAGAATAGATTTTGTTAAGTATACTTTTTATCTAACATTTTACTTTTTTTTCCCCAAAATTTTGATATAAGAAGTTTTTTTATTTCGAAAAGCCAACTCTTATGAGATTTCATTATTTTACCCTCCTGATTTGTTTGTTAATATACTGTGTACGAATTTTAAAGTCCTGGTCTAGTGCTCGCATTCCCATGTTGTTGTTCCTTCCGTATACTGAACTTAATTTTTATTTTTTTTTGTCCAACTCGGTTTGCTGTGCTCGGTGGTTTTCCGCTTTCAACACTGACTAAGTAAACAAATTTGTTTATTTTTCATGCAACTGCCACATTTCTGTGGCCATTTAACTTAATAGTAAATGGTCATTATACACCAGTGCTCAAATGCATTCCTTATGCACACACTGGAATTTCAAAAAAATATTTTTTTCCCCAATCTAAAACTCATAATTTAACATATTGACTGACATCAAATGCATGCTTAAAATCATGTGTGTGTGTGTGCGTTAGTGTGAAATGCCGTGGCATCCTTCGCATTTGGTTTAAGCCACAATTTCACAGTTTTTGTACAATAAAGTCGTCAACAATATTTTTGTATGGCACAAGGAAAAAAAACCAGAACTAATTATGTTGGAAGTTTTTTTTTTGCGAACAAACAAAACAATTCAAAATAAATTTAACATTTGATTTGAGTTTTAATTGTGTAGTTGATGGCAAACATTAGAGCTATTTAAAAAATTGTCTTAATTTGGAAAAGGGATACAAAGGACTTTCGGTAAAGGATATTTAAAGGTTATATGAATATGATTAGAAAAGTTTTTAAAGAGAATAAAGTTTTTTAGACTGGATTCATTCATTATAAAATTTTTTGATTGGGCTAGCAGGCGTGTTTTTGATTAAAAAAGATTTTTGTGTTAGTTATAGAAATATTTTTTATTTCAAATAAAAGTGCAATTAATATGAATGAAATGCGAAATCGCACAAGTGAATACACTGGACCCAATTGTTCATAACTTAAACGCACAAATCGGCTAAATTACCAATAATTTTACGTTTATTGTTGTTCTGTGGCTCTTACGATTTTAGCATGTTGGAAAGATCAGAGATGTAAATGAATCATTCGTTTTTGAATTAATTCGTGAATCATTCATGCACTGAATTAGCAAATTTTTAATTAATTCTTTTCACACAAAAAAATTCATTGAATGAAATTTGAGTCAATTCATTTGAATTAGGCAATCATTTGAATTGAATTGACTTTGAATTCATTCAAATGAGTTAGAAAAAATGAATTGCAATTCATTTCCAATTCATTTGAATTGATTTTTAATTAAATCAAATGAGTTGATGCTTATGCTGATACGATTTTCGTAGCTCCCTACTAATTCAAGTCACATTCTGCCGTTACCTGCTAATTACAGTACATCATTGGAATTTCTATTCTTATTTTTTTCTATGCCTTTTCGACGATTATCTAGGTGATATCCGAAATGAGTGTAATGCTGTCTGATATAATAAAATGAATTGGATAACAAAACGGGAGTAATGCTTCTTCACATTTACTTACAGTAGTCTTTTTTCAAAATCAATTCAAATGAATTGGAAATGAATTGCAATTCATTTTACCAATTCATTTAAATTAAAAATTAATTGAAATTCATTTTGCTAAATACAAATAAATTGACTCAAATTTCATTCAATTAATTTTTTGTGTGAAAAGAATTAATTCAAAATTTAGCTAAATCGTAATGAATTAATATCAAAAATGAATGATTGATTTACATCTCTGGTAAAGATGAGGAATTTAATGTCACCCAAAACAAATCTTAAGAGGTTTAATAACACGAACGATGCTGACTGTCCATGTGAACCTTGCACGTACAGGTTGCAATTTTGGAGTTAATATTTCTAGTTGGCGCAAGGACCAAGCCAAGAAATAAATGTTGGTGTTGGCATGAAAACAACAAAATATTTTTCATTTAGAGAACTTTCTCTAGATGAACTTATTTAATAACTCATATTGTTACTTAAATCAGAAGATCGTTAAACTTAAAGTTTGTTTTAAAAAAGATATTCTCAGTACTCTCTGACTATAATCTAACAAACCCACAACTACACATACAATTTTTTATTCCTTGAATTTACTACCAAGAGCTGCAGCAACATCAATAAAAGGAACGTATATATTCTATGCCATAATAGCTTCATAAGAAAAATATTTATTCATGATACCCACATTTTTATGAAGTAACAACGTACGTGTATCATATGATACTTGTACGAGTATCATAGGAAAATCGCAAAAAAATAGTAGCAAAAAAGTAAAACCAAATAACAAACATAACCGGAAAACGGAAACAGATTTGCATATTTTGACACCTACACACAGGCACACAGCGATGAGGTTTATTTTAGTGGTTATAAGCGAAAGGGGAGTCAGCGTTAAATTATAAAATATGGTTTCCAATCGTATGTGTGTCTGTAAACATTAAATTCAAGCACGCATTGCATACATTTTTCATATTTTTATTTAACTTTTTTTTTTCTCCTTCACTTTTATAACAACAAAATTTACAAGTTTAACCATCTGATTTGTGCTTGTTGAAACGCAAAACACTTTCAGTCGCACATACGCGTGAACATAAAACTGCCAGGCAGCAAACGTTTTTTTTTTATTCAAATTCTCTACTACTACTTCTCGTATGTTTGATTGTCGGCTATGGAACAGTGTATGCGGCAAAGGAAAATGAGGAATCAATAGTAAAAAGTTTTCTAAAATTTTAAATACTAACGAAAATCTTAAGCAAATGTATTACAGCCAAACCTAAATCAGGGCATCAAGCGATTTGTATCTGTCAAAAATTCTCATTCCGTTTAAAGCAAACCCAAACAACTCGGCGTCAAAACTTTGGAACTGAAAAATCCGATTTTGACAGTGCGTTAAGTATCCAGTCTTGTAAAAGTCATTGGTTCTTTCAGTAGAATTGTAAGTAGTGTTTTTATGTTTTTCTGATTACTTAACACAATATTTTGCAGGCGAAGTTTTTACTGGGTAGTGAAATTGGAAGGAAGCTTTTGTTAAAAAGTAATGACAATTTAGCAATCTTAAGAGCGCTAAATGGGTTTGTCTTCATTTTAATTTATATAGGATAACATTACTGCTCCTGGCACGTTTTTGTAATTTTAACTGACCACCTCGTTCGCCTTATTTAGCGGCTCCCAATTTTTTTCAGCTTAAGGCGAATAGCCGAGAAGAAGTGAGTGCCCAGGGACCTGAAGTTCTAGAAAAGTTATGGGAAATGCTCTGGTAAGAGCACTTCAGGTTGAAGCGAACAATAATCTATATTTTAATAAATCCCAAAGTAAAATTAAATCGAAAAGAAAAAAAGTTATTCATAAAATAAATCATAGCGTTACATATTCGCCACCCAATGAATTTTATGTATATTTAATTAAGTGTAGTATTATGCTTTTAGTATTTATAATTTAGATAGTATAAGACTTTAGTTTTAGCTTAAAACTTCGATTTATAAGACCTTTGTCCAGAATTTCGATCCCTGTATAAGATTCTGTTCCTTTAGATATAATCAAAGTAATTAAAATTTTATTACTAAAGATTTTTGTAAAGCAGATATGCCCAGCAACAGCAACGAATGCACACGTTTCTAGTGAGTTTAATATTTGTTCAAATCCACTTAATTTGTATAAGAAATTTCAATCCAGATATTTCCATTAAGCTTAACTATTTTCATAATCATAATCTAAACTGTAAGTGTTTTGTATAAGTCTTTTGCCTGAATATAAAGCTATGGTTTTAGTATAAGGGATTGCTAGCTTTAGCCATAAAACTTTAAGTCTAGTAAAACACTTTGATATTGCTAAAAAAGTTTGATTTTCACAAAATATTTAATATTATAATCTTTAGTTATATGAGCTTAGCTATTGTATAAGACTTCATTAATAACACAAAACTCAAGTCTTAGTAGAGGAGGATTTTATTGCATTTTGTGATAGTTTAGTTCTTACGTAACCCAAAGTATAAGATTTTACATTTGCAGTATAAGACTTGAGTCTTATACTAAGTAAGTGCTGTAAGTATTTAAATTTAAACTTCGAACAAAATGTGCTGGGTATAAGATAGTTTTTGGAATATGAAACATTAATCTTAATATAAGGGTTTTCGGCTTACATTACCACCAATGCCCAAGTAGTATACATTTTTAGCATGCGTATCAAATTATGTTTTTTGCATTACTCTAATTTTTATACATTTTTTCCAAATCTCTTTCAACTTAAACCACTGTGCCTTGTCACTTTTTACAATTTTGCTTGTTTATTATAATTTTTTCGCATTTTGCATATAATTTTTTTTTTCGCATTCACAAAAAAGGAGATGTATAAGACTTCAAAAAGCAAAAACGACAAAAAAGAAAACGTTACCAAACCAAAACCTCAACATGTGATGATAAATCATCTTTACGACTACTTTACAAGTACTTGAATATGTAACTATGAATTTAGTACTTGTACTTACTTCAAGTACATATTGTTTTTGTTGCCATAAACATATCATAATAATACCACAACAACAGCAACAACAAAAATGAAAAAGAAAACCAAAACTGAAATGATGTTTTTGTTGCTATTGCAGTCTTATGTCTCACGTAGCAAATGTTAAGGAAAATTTCAACAGCAGTGACTATAGTTATCGCAAAAAGAGACGACCTCATCATCATCATTAATATCGTTGAAAGTTTAAGAAACAACAAAAAGAAACAAAGAAATGCATGAGTTTTTTTCTTCTTAACTTTTAAAGGAGAAAGGATTTTTTTCGATAGTTTCTCACACTATTCTAACAATGACAGTGATGTGTTTGAAAAATGATATGTAAGTTCATGTGTGGCATAATTGTTAGAATTTTTTCACTTGATGGCATAATTTTGTGTCTATTTTTATTTCGCTTATTTGAACATTTCTACAAAGTTTAAGTTTAAAAATGTGAAAAGTTCAGTTTATTAAGTTTTGACAGGAATTATGAGGAAGTATATCAGTAGTGGTAACATTTTATAAAACATTTGACGTAAGACTATTGCTTATGTAGGTTTATGAAAAAAAATATATATATAAATGCTTTTGTATAATAACTTTATAATTCATTGATTTAAGGAATGTTATAAGACTTTTGACTTAGCTTAGAGCTTTTGCCTTTTTATTAAACTTTTGGCTCATATGAAGTTTTACCTATTTAAGTTTTGTACACAAAAATTAAAAGGCAAACAGCTTCAGTTCAAATAAAAGACTTTAGCAAAGCAACGTTTTTTAAGACTTAAGATTAAACAAATAACCAATAACGTTCCTTTATAACGCCTGTATTTATAAAAACTTTTTAAATTTAATAAAGGTTTGCAAAATTTTTTTAGGAAAATGTTCCTTAATAATCGTTTTTTAAATTTAATAATCGTTTATTAATACTTGAGTGAAGTTGTCGAATTTGTCAAATTACACTTCTTTACAAATTTTAAGTTTGGAAAAGTACCAAGAACGCCACATGCCTAGATATGTTAATTGGGACCTCTTGAAAACGAAAAACGCTGTAATTTTTTTTTCCTAAGTACCGTTATCGAAAACGTTGAATCGTTGTTCGATTAATCGAGGAATTTTCCCGCCATTATTTGATCGAATAATCAAAATAGCCAATTTCGAATAACGAATAACTCGAGCAATTTAGGTCAATTAATCGATTAAGATGAATATCTTTAAAAATCTACTTTTTCCATCGGCATCAATTTCATTAGATTTCTAGGAATAATAAATTGGTTTTAAAAGTTTTTCATAACTAACTGGCACCTCTAACAAAATATACCGGAACTAAAAAGGCAGAAATATAAGAAGTAAATAAAAAATTGTCTTAAAATATATGAGCTCAAGCCTATATTTAATACCCGATTTAAGTTAAGCAGGTGGGACAGAATTGCAAATTATAAACCGAAAAAATTACTGGTTCCCGCCTGCTAATAAACGCCTGCTAAACTGTACTAATCTTTGGCTTTCAGATCATTTTATAGTCTGTTAATGGCCAACTACGGCTGTAGGAAATATCGCCCAAAGAAAAATGGCCCAAAAAAATAAATGAAAAATCGCCCAAATGAAGAATTGCCCAAAAGAACATGAAAAATGACCCAAAAAGTTATATATGAAATTTTGCCAAAAAAAAAAAAACGAAAAAGGGTCCAAAATAAAAATGGAAAATTACCCAAAAAGAAAAAAATTATTTTTTCCCAAAAAAAAAAAAATATTCATATATATTTAGTAACATACAAATGTAATTTTTATGTAAAAAATTGCATTGTTTCTTCGACAGCTCCGCGGCAGTATGGACAGTAATACCTATTTGAGCCCTCCGCCAAACTTTGTGCACTATTCAATAGTCAAATATTAATTAATCACTGCATAGTTATAATAAATTACTAAAAACAGAATATAGCTTTTTGCAAGGTGGCATGTCATAAAGTCCAGTGTCGTAATGTCCATGGACACTGTGACACTTTTGAAAATGTCATAACGTCCGTGGGCATAAAGATATTTTGCAAATGGACATTATGTCATTTTTAAAAATGTCAAATGGTCCATAATTACTAAAGATGTTTAATACAAAAAAAGATCTACATACACGCAGAGAAAAACCTGTTTTATTATGGTCACAACCAACAAAACTTTTTTTAAAGAAACTTATTTTACCATAATATGGTTGTCGGTGACAATGATATGGTTAAATTAAACATTTAAAAATGGTTTTGTTGTTTTTTCTCTGCGTGCATATATTAAATATATAACGAAAACACTTTTGGGCGCAAGGATTTTCTCCCTTATGGTGTAACAAATACCGGCAGCGCTTACTAAAGCGTCTCGGCATAGCCGGCGTTCGGCCAGGCGCAAGTATTTTCTACTCTATGGTATAACAAAAACCGGCTTCGCTAACTAAAGTTTCTCTGCATAGACGGCCTTCGGGCGGGCGCAAGGATTTTCTCCTCTATGGTGTAACAAATACCGGCAGCGCTTACTAAAGCGTCTCGGCATAGCCGGCATTCGGCCAGGCGCAAGTATTTTCTACTCTATGGTATAACAAAGACCGGCTTCGCTAACTAAAGCTTCTCTGCGCAGACGGCCTTTGGGTGGGTGCAAGGATTTTTTGCTTTATGGTATAACAAGTACCGGTTCCGCTAAGTAAAGCTTTTAAAATCTGCCTTGTTTCCGAACGAAGGCCGACTTCGCAGAAAAGCCTTGCAGAGAAGCTTTAGTTAGCGAAGCCGGTACGTGTTGTATCAAAGAGGAGAAAATCCTTGCGCCCGGCCAAAGGCCGGCTATGCTTTCGAGTTTGTCCACGGACACTATGACACTGGATGTTATGACATGCCACCTTTTTGCAATATGTCCCGTTATTTTTATAAATAACATTTAGGAATTCGACGCATAGTAATAATAATTGATTTAGACAAATAGTATGTAAGATTTTGACAAATTTTAAAAATGAAAAATGGCCTGGAAAAATGGTCTATTTTTCATATAATATTTTTGGGTGATTTTTCATGAAAAATCACCAAATTTAAAAAACGAAAAATCACCCAATAATAACGAAAAATAGCCCAAATATTTTGGGCCACTTTTCATATGAATTCAGGCCCAATTTTACATGGAATTTTTTTGGGCGATTTTTTATTTATTTTTTTGGGCCATTTTTCTTTGGGCGATATTTCCTACAGCCGCCAAATACATATTTAATATGCTTGTCTAGCAAGCAAATTCACTGTTGTATGTACGTGTGCTGGACGTAATATTCGCTGTCATATCTAAATTTTTTGATTTTCCATCCAGCATCATCGGTGTGACACAAGTACACGTTCGTAAATGCATCACTGCGCTTCATCAGAAAAGCAAACTTTTTTAAATGCCGATAAAAAATAATTATAATTTTTTTTTATTGTATGACTACTATTTTTGTGGAGAATTTTCCAACGTTTTGGTCCACATTTACTTCACTGATGTTAATATAACCATTTGAAATCACTGATGCAGCGCAGTGATGCATTAACGAACGTACCCATACCAACACATGTTCACTAATACTACCATAGAGCTTAATAAGAAAAACTTGACGTGTACAGATCCCGTTAAACCGAATTAGTGTAAATTAAATTTTGTTTTCCTTTATCTTGTTTCGGCCATTTTAATGTATAAAAACTGTATCTTTTGCAGCCGGGTTTTTTGATTTTTTAAAAGTTTAAAAACTATCTATGTAGCATATATCGCGCCCTTATTGCAACAAAGTCATATCTCAAAAAAAGCAAACTTGGCTTTTGCAATAACTTCGGTTCAGTTTGAGATATAATACTGATTATATTTTGACATATAAAGAAGGCATGAATGAACACTTGCTAAAGTAACTTGAAACTTTTGATTTTTTGAGATATGACTATGTTGCAATAAAGAGCGATATGAGTTATTATTTTATTGTTTATTGTTAAGCTACATGTTTGTATTATTGTTTTTTTGTGTTTATTAATGTAATAAAAGTATCAATTTATGTAGAGATTCATGTTTTTTCCCATTGGATAAAATTATTTGATTTATTCGAATTATTCGAGTAATTCGAACAATTTCAAAACCTTACTCGATTAATCGAGCAAAATTAAAATTAAAAAATCGATTAATTTCTTACTCGAACAAAACCAAAAGTCAAATATTTGGATACTCTATAGAGTATCCAAATATAGAGTATCCAAATATTTGACTCTAATTCTGATACTTAGTCAAACCTTTTGCAATAGCACTAGAGGTAGAAGTGCACAACACGTGGAAAACTAAAGCGCATGAAAAATGGCAGGTTACACAACGCTCGTTATAAAAGTATTTTCTATCAGCAGTTTTTAATTTATTTAACACTTTGCTTATACCAAGCTTCGGCTCCTTTTTTTTGTTCCTATAGCCTTTGCATTTTTTTTGTACGGTTTCCGACTGCATGTTTTTAAACAATTCCTAATATTTTCCAAGCCATATTCCATTTTTCAAACAATGTCTACATCTTTAACAAATGTTTACCGAAATACATCGTTTTTATTACGATTACTAAAAATAATTTGTCATCGCTAAAAAGTGCAACGTTCGTAAAATTTCCAAATTGCTGGAAGCCTAGCTCTAACTAAATCATCCTCTATATAATCGTAGTATAGTACCAAGTTAGTGCTTTTTCTTAGTTTGGCACTATGGATAAAATTTTGGCGTTTTGAGGCATCAAAAAGCAGCATAAATAGTGCCAAAAGCACTAAGTTGGCATCACTGCTACAAAGCATACTAAGACTAAAGTATTACAATCAACACTAAAGGGCAAAATAAACCAAACAAATGGCTTGGCAAACACACACTTTGTTTTCGTCTTGTGTTCGCCAATAAACAACACAAACATATTTTATACCAACATTCATTTTTTACTTTTGTTTTGTTTATAATGAATGCTTGCTATTTGTTTAAAACGAAGTAGAAATATAAAATATAGGAAAAGAATTTTGCGTAAATAGAAGGGTATTCATTCGGAATGTTAATCGGTTAACCGATTAATTACTACCCGATTAAATGATCGGTTAATTTTTTGTAGTATTGTAACATATTTTTTTTTGTTTTTAATTATTTGTTTCGTCTCATATACAAAAAGTATGCGTTAAGAAAAATATTTTTTCATACAATATATTTTCATCTAGCAAAAAATCCCTTAAATACAGTACAAAATCAAAAACTAAGGAATTCGGAAATAAATTTTTTGCAGAATGTTCGATGCTGAGGTTTGCCAGGATGACCTGACAACAGAAGAAACTCTCGATTGTAACACAAGCAATCTTTTAACAGAATTAACCAAAACAATTAGAACTGTTACAAATTTCTAAAAATTTAAACAGTACTCTAATGGCATAATGGAAGATTTTATAAGTTAAGAGAAACCCTGGAAAAGGACTGAGAAACTAGATAATCTGTATCAAAGGTTGCATTCGATTACTTTAACATTTTCGATAAGTGAAATAATTTTTTCTTAGTCAAGTTTTATCAAAACTAAAAAAGAATCGCTTAAATACTAACGGCAGTATTCATAAAAAAAAAATAAAACAAGTTTGAAATTTGTTATAAGGCAAAATTTTAATAAAAATTTTTTCTTAAAATACATATGAAATTTTTTTAATTTTTTATGAACACGGCAGTAAACATTTAAATCAAATTATTTTTCAAAAGGATTATTTTATAAGATCTCCTAAACTATTGAAATAATTAATAAAATGATCTCACAATGGGTAATTTCATGTCAAATCGACCAAGAATGGGACACGACCCCTTCGATTTTAATGAAATTTGGTGAGAAGGTTAATTTTACTTTATAAGTAAAATATATAAAAACGAAAAAACTTTTAAAATTTGTTTTTCGAAGTAATGTCATATTCAAAATGTCATAATTTCGCCGAATTAGTCGAATGTGTCGAGTTTATTTCTTAAATATCTCGAAAACTACTTAAAATACGAAGATGATTTTAATGGATCGTGTCCCACTCTTGGTCGATTTTACATGGATTTACCCACATACCTATGTATGTATTAATTAAAAAATATGTATTACATAGTTATGAACAGCGCACAGAGGGGTGAACAGTACCAAAAACGGGGATTAATTCAAACATGACGTTAGTTTTTCGTATAAGTATTTGGTACCGTATAAAAGTAGATAAAATTCAATACGAATAACTATAAAAATTGTGGATAAATGTTCTTTAATTTGTATACCCTTCACCACCTTGGAAAAGGGTATATATAAGTTTGTCATTCCGTTTGTAATTTCTACAATATTGATCTTAGACCCTATAAAGTATATATATTCTGGGTCCTTATGAGGAGAGAAGTTGATTTCACGATATCCGTCCGTCCGTCCGTCTGTCCGTCTTACGTTTGATATGTGTTTTCCGGAAACTCCAGACATGATAGCGGCTACGTTGTTTTTCATTTATGTCACAAATAGTCCATCATTTCTTGCTATTGAAATTCAGCCAGATCGGTCCAACAATGGCTGAGATATGACCAAAAAACCACGACTGCCTCTAATTTTTCCAAAAAATCCCTTGTGGTTGTTGTATTTGTATTACTTTTTTCTGTATATCTGGAGAACGGCAAGAGCCAAAGCTTTAAAATTAGGTACACACATTTAGGTTATAAATATACACCATCCTACAAAATGTGGGCGGGATTGGAGAAGTAGGCGTGGTACCTCTCATAGACTGTAATATGACCTATGGTTACGCCTTATATATCAGAAGATCGGACATTTTTAATAGAAAATATTTTCTGAAAAACTCGGGAAAATCGGTTCAGATACGAAAAAGTTATGACCAAAATATAAAATTTTTTCTAAGTCCAAGTTTTATAGTCAAAATAACTGGCAAATTTCTTTTTTAACAAGTCGGTACATAAATCTGTCAAATCGGTTAAGAAATAGCAGAGTTATAACCAAAATACTGAAATCCCAAAAATTACTCTTTTTTATAATTAAGTTTGTTTTTTATACCCTTCACCGAAGGTCCTACACCCTATAAATTATATATATTCTGGGTCCTTATGCAAAGCGAAGTTCAAATCCGGTTGTCGTCTCTTCTTCTAATCCCCTCACCCCCCTTCGTATTTGTTTACATATACTAGCATAATGCCCAATATGATTTTCGTTATCACCCTTCTTTATTATTTCATATATTTAACGAAATAATTTTAAGAAATAGAAACTAAAAACGATTTAAAAAAAATATTTACCAGTTTTCGCTTTTTAAATTTCATTTATAATGAAGTTTTAAGTGTTGTAAATATGTATGTATATGTATATGTAAAAAATATTTAGTTGCTCTCTATTCTAGTCGCACAATGGTGAAGGGTATATAAGATTCGGCACAGCAGAATATAGCACTCTTACTTGTTTTTGTTATACGCTGTCAAAGTTGAAATATATTTTATAATTTGGAAATATTTATTAAAAAGTGAAAATCAAGTTATTTTAATTGCGATTTGTGAGAATTGCTTCTTAGAAAACACTATTTTTTAAATGGATCCGTCATTTTTGTAAAGAGAAATATTGAGGAAATATTTTAAATATTTTTTAAATTGGTCAAAAACAATGAGTTTTTTTTTAAAGAAATGTTAATTTTTAAAATATTTGTTAGACTACTTGGGCAAAACTTTTATATATTCTTAAAATATGGTATTTCAGCTTGCATAATCAAAAAAAGCATTGTCTGCTTTTGCCCCATTTGAAAATATTTGAGATTTTGTGAAATACATTAACTTAAATGATTTAAATGATTATTTTAGTTTTTGTTGTTTTTCTGAAATGCAGAAGTTTCGGCTAAAATTACAAAAATGTATGTAGAATTAATAGAAATATTGCGTTTAAAACTTATTTTTTTTCATGAGGTCAAGACATTCACTTCAAAAATTTCGCGACTTTACCCATAAAACCGCAAATCTTTTTGTAAAACTTTACCAATAGGCCAACTTTCTGAGGAGGCACAAGAAGCTCGTTATAAAGATCTTTAACATTTTAAAGAACAATTTGCTCTTAATGCAGTCGCATAAAATAGAATGAAGACATTTTTAAGTGGTTTCTTATAACTTCGAATCCTTTTATTAAAAGCAAAAACACACATTATGATAAAAAACTACATAATTTAAATTTACCACAAATAGCACTTAATTTTCGTTTTTTGTTTCGACTGCAGTTTTTTAAAACCGGGTTATGAATTATTTTTTTTTTGTTTGCTTGTTTTAGTACAAAAATTGTTTTGTTTGTTATGTTATTGTGTTTTTTAACTTTTAAGCTCCAAATAAAAAATAATTTTTACAAACAGATACTAAAGTCTTATACTAAGACTTTAGTCGAATACTAAGACTTTAGTCTTACTTAAGACTCTAGTCTTACGCTAAGACTTTACTTTTATGTTAAGACTCTAGTCTTATACGAAGACTCTAGTCTAATATTTAGACCCTTTTCTCATATTAATACTCAAGTCTTATATAAAGACTCAAGTCTTATACTAAGTCTTTAGACTTTTACTAAGACTTAAACTAAGACTCTAGTCTTCTACTATGTATCTAGGCTTATTCTAAGACTCTAGTCTTATACTAAGACTCTAGTCTTATCCTAAGACTCTAGTCTTATACTAAGACTCTAGTCTTATACTAAGACTGTAGTCCTATACTAAAACTTTAGTCTTATATAAAGACCCTAGTCTTATATTAAGACTCAAGTCTTATATAAAAACTCAAGTCTTATACAAAGTCTCTAGTCTTTTCCTAAGACTATAGTCTTCTACTAAGACACTAGTCTTATAAAAGACTTTAGTCTTGTTTTAAGACTAGGTTATACTTAGAGTCTTGTATTATACAAAGACTATAGTCTTATACTAAGCCTATAGTCTTATACTAAGAGTCTAGTCTTACACTAAGACTATTCTTGTACAAATACTCAAGTCTTATACTAAATCTATACTATTTTTAAAAGGCCCAACTGTAATACTCGGACTGTATACACATTTATGGCTTATTTTTGGACTGTAATTGTATTATCAAATGTTTACTTGTTTTATTGTTTAATGCTTTAACAAACAGAAAAATATTTCAAACATAATCTGCTTAAATGTACGCATTTAAAATTCCTTAAATAATTTTTTTATTCTTAAGGTTTTAAGCATTTCTTTGAAATGTTAAATTGATTGTTCGCGAGAAAAAAAAAACTGTAACCAATTAATACCTTTTTAAATGTTCTACATATCTTCTGTCCAAAAATAAAAAAGCGAAAAATTCTCAATATACAACAAAAGAATATTTTTCAATAAGCACTTTTTTGGGGTTTCAATTTTTGTAAACACTTTTCAAGCAAATTGAATGATTAATTGCCTTATTTTAGTCAGCTTCCTCGTGTTTTCGTTTGTTTTTTTTTGCATACCACAATAAATCTTTTTCAAATTTACTTTTTTTTTCTTTTTAAGTTGCCTTTTCCTTGGGGACTTAGCAACAGCAGCCAAGAGCAAAGCAAAAACGAAAAGAAAAAAAAAAAAAATGATCGGTATTTAACACACTTCGTTTTGACAAGCGACTGACTAAAGGAGGATTGGGAAATAAAAATTCTTTTTTTTTTAAGTTTGCAATAAAAGATAGAAAAAATAAAAATTTGCTATACAGCTACGAGACTGAAGTGATGGACAGACGTACAGACAGGCAATATTCTCATCAACTTTAGCTGTAAACGAATTTTCAAAAATCTTTTTTTTATTTCTTATTAAACGCAATTTGTGTTTGGATAGTTTTTCCAAGAGATCTGGATGCATAATTTAACATGAACCCAAAATGTTTTTTCGGGTTGTCAGTTGTCAAGCAATGGCCAAGTTTTTTATTCGGTTTTTAAAGGGAACATGCAGGAGTTTAAACAGATGCAAAATAACTGAGAACATTCCAGGGATTTCTTTAATCATTTAAAACTCTTTATCTATGAGCAAAGTCTTATACTGAGATAACAGAATTTTTCAATTATTTAATAATAAATCTTATACAATGTTTATAATAACTCTTATACAGTGTTTAAAATTTTATATTGTAATTTATAAAAAAACTAAACTAAACCAAACGTAATCAAGTTACAAGGAATTGGAAACTTTTTGTAAAAGAGAAATTGCTAAAAATCACAACCAAAAGGCTGATGTATTCCTTAATGGTATTTATATTTATAAGATTTCACTCTTTCAAACCTCTTTGCAATTCATCACTTGTTGTTCTCCAAAGCATCGTTTTTTCATGACAGCACAAAATGTCAGTTTACAACGTTTTTATGATTGTTGCATGTAAACATAGGATGTATGTATGTGAATTCGTCATAAAAAGGATAAAATGCATGACAAAATTTTAGCTGGGTAATACAGCAAACCTTAACAAACATAAATACATATATGCATACATATTTCTAAAATCATACAGAGAAAAATAAATTGTAATGTGTATGTCTCAGCAATAGAGAGTCATGCAACAGCGCTTCAGAGTCTGTAGATAAATTTCATATCAAAATTGTTGTTTATTGAATTAAATTGTATGAGTCTGAGTCATCATCAGCAAAATAATGAGGACACACATATTTTTATTCTTAAACAGCAACATTGAAAAGAAGCTGGCATATAAGCTTAAAAGGCCTACTATGAGGCCTTTAATCGAGACTTTAGTCGAAATTCTAGTTAAGATTATAATCATACTTAAGGCGAGGCTGGAGTCAGACTTTAGCTGTGAGGAAAATATAGTAAATTTTCTGTTCGCGATTCTGGTCAAGACTTTAAACAATATTCTAGTCGATATTCTAGCTAAGTTTGAGACTCTAATCTGGGCTTAAGTCAACAATCTAGTCGAAACTCCAATCAAACTCTAGTCAAGACATTTGGCGGGTATAGTCAAGATTTAAGTCGAGACTCTAGCCAAGACTATAGTCGATAACACTAGCCAAGACTATATTCGAGTCTCTAGTCCAGATATCAGTCATGACTTTATATGAGATTTTATTTGAAATTCTATTCGAGATTTTAGTTAAGACTCTAGTAGAGAATCTAATAAAAACTCTAGTCGAACTTTGGACAGGTTATAGTCAAGACTCTTGTCGATACTCTAGCCAAAATTCAAGTAGAGAATCCAGCCAATACTTTAGTAGAGACTTTAGTCGAGGCATTAGTCCAGACTTAAACCGGATTTTATTCAAGATTCTAGTTAAGGCTTTAGTCAATACACCATACGAGGTCTGATTAAGACTCTTGACAAAACTCTAGTCATGACTTTCGACTCTTGACAAAACTCTTGTCATGACTTTCGACTCTTGACAGAACTCTAGTCATGACTTTCGACTCTTGACAAAACTCTAGTCATGACTTTCGACAGGACTATAGTCGAGACTCTAGAGGGTACTGTAGGTAAGACTCAAGTCAAGAATCTGGTAAAGATTATAGTGGAAACTCTACTCGAGGGATTATTCAAGACTCTAGTCGAGGCTTTAAGTCAATATTTTAGTCCAGACTCTGGTGAAGACTGTAGTCATAAATCTAGTGAAGACCTTACATGGGACTATAATCGAGACTCTAGTCGATACTCTAGCCAAGACTATAGTGAAGACCCTTGCGACTACTAGGGTTGAAACTTTTTAAGACTTATTAGGGAACTAAAGTAAACCTCTAGTCGAGCCTCTAGCCAAGACTCTAGTTAAAAAATAGTCAAGACTCTAGTCGAGTCAATACTTTAGTCGAAACTCGTCTAGAAACTCTTTAGACGGGACTATAGTCTAGACTCTAAGCGATAATTTAACCAAGACACTATTCGAATCTTTAGTCAAAACTTTTGGCGGGTCTATAATCAATACACTAGTCAAGCCTCTAGCCAAGTCTCTGGTCGAGGCTTTAGTCAATACTTTAGTCGAGACTATAGTCGACACTCTAGTCGACACTCTAGTCGAGACTCTAGTCAAGAATCTGTTCAAGACTATAGTCGAAACTCTAGTCAAGACCTTTGACGGGTCTATAGTCAAAACTCTATACGAGACTTCAGTCAGGACCATAGTTGAGACATTAGTCAAGGCTCTAGCTAAAAATATAGACAACTCTTGTCAGGGCATAAGTCAATACTTAAGTAAATGTTCGAGGCTCGCCTTTCAATATTCATGTGAAGCCTATAGTTAGGAATCTTGTTTAGATTATAGGCAACGCTACACAGAAAAAAGTAAAAATAGATTTCAATAAAAAAAATTTGTGATATTAATTTAATTTGCACCAGTAAACAAATTAATAGTATCAATTTAACGTTTGATTTACTTGAATAAACGTTTAATTGACTTGATTAAACTTTTAATTCACTTGATTAAATTTTTAATTAAGACTGAGTTAAGTTTTGATTAATGCTTTAATTAGTCAAAAGGTTTTTCTGTGTAGAGTCATGAATAGTTAAAAAATATGATGGAGCTTGTAATTCTCATAAAAAAACGGAAGATAAAAATCAAAAGTAAATTTTTTCGAGTATTAAAAGGCTTTCTTTAGATCAACACTAGAGAAGCCTGCCAGTTTTTCTGCCGGCTGGTTTGCTTGTTTTTTTTTTAAATGTATTTGAAAATATGCTTGTCTTTGAATTGTATGTGTGACGTTACCAAAGTTAAACTAGCATAGCAAGTTCAGTTGGCAACAGCTGTTAACTGTTGCTAATTGATGTGATTTTAATTGAGGTTGCAATTTGCAATTTGTCTCAAAAATTGATATTATTGACAGAAATGACATGTCTTCACGTACATTTAGATACAAAAACATACAGAGATGACTATACATATTTAGAAACTTTTACAAATCTTTGTGCTTTACTTAAACAGAGGGATGTTTGTAAAGGCACCTAAATAGGAAAAATTGTGGCAGAAGCTGGATATAACTCTCTGATCTAAAAAACAAATAAGGAGCTAAAATCGAAACATTGCATATTAAAGCCCGACTTCTTAAAATTAATTTTATGTACATATAAAAATTAAGGTTTTTCTACTCATATGTGAACACGTTTAAGCCCTGCCTCGTTTTATTGAAATATTTGATGTTTAGATTTTTATTTTAGATATTTCGTATCATTTTTTTTTTTTTTTTTTTGGCCAATTCGGCGTCCTTTTTTCCTTTTGATTTGCTTTGTTTTACAGTTTTTTTTTATTTCTTCTTTGGAATGAGGTTATACAACAGATTGACCCCTTTGGCTATTTGAGTCATCGTAGCAGAGTTAAAGGAGGGCGGTTTAAATTTCTACATGAAATGCATGTTTGATGACACCAAATGGAAGTTTAATATTTGTTTGGCATAATAAAGTTTTTCATAGATTTTAGGGGAAATTCTAGTTAATGCTTATAAAAGGAAACATATTAAGATTTGCATAATTTTGATAGATACAAAGTTTATTTTTAGGGACGGTTTTTTTTATTATTATTTAAGAAGTTTTTAATAAATAAAATTAAATGAAATATGGATTTAAAATAATAATTTGGGCAATCTGTTTTGGTGTGATATAAAATTTAAATTAGTTTCGACAAGGCTGTCATAACTACATCCAGAGAAAAAACATGTTTAAATATGGTCACCTCCAACCAAACTATTCTTAAAAAAAGGTTTTAACATATTATGTTTAATATAATCATATTATTGTCAGCGGTAACCATGTAATGGTTAAATTAGGCCTCCATCAAGAAGACCCAACCATATTATTGTTGCCTCCAAACATGCTATTGTTAATTATAACTAAAATTTGCTTAGCACTTACAATAGAATGGTTGGTTTTCAACCATAGTATGTTGCTCTTGAAAAAGAGGAAAATACTATTGTAAATTTAAAAACAAATTATTATCATATATAACCATAACATTTTTAGAGGCAACCATAATATGGTTGTGGGTTCTTTATGAAGGACTAATTTAACCATTTTTGTCGCTGACAATTATATGGTTATATTGACCATAATATGTTGAAAATTTCGTTTAAAACTAGTTTGGTTGGAGGTGATCATATTTAAACATATTTTTTCTCTACGTGTAGTCCCATTTAGTCCCATCTCTAAGAACTGGACCTGCGTCTCGACTAGGATCGTTACTTTGGTATTAACTAAGGGCTTTCCTTTAGCTTCATCCAGGATCTTGACTATAAGCTAGCCTGGAGACTTGAGTCATATCTCCACCGGAATGTTGGTTATAGTATGGACTGATGCCTTGCCTAAAGTCGCGACTTTGCCTAGAGTCTTGAATAGTCTCGACAAGAGCCTGGACTATTGACTTTTCTGTATGGATATACTTTTGATTTTGCTGCTTTAAAACATTTATGAGCCTTAAGCTTAGTTTTGACTGTAGTCTTGAATGAAGTCTCTTTTCTGTATAGAAAGACTTTGATTTGGCTGCTTTGAAACATTTTTAACGTTTAGCTTAGTTTAATTAGTGGGATTCGAAATATTAAATAACATAGGAAATATTTGAAAATATATTTTGATTCCAATAATAAACAGCAGTATTTCTGATGCATTGTAAAGTACACATTTTAACATTTATGACCACTTTGGGCATTTGATAAATCGCTTTGTAATTTAAGAGAATATTTTATTATAAAGTCCTTTTTTAATAATGTTTGAATATCGCGTTTTTAATATCTGAAAACTTTAGCAAAAAAAAAAAAAAACTTCACCGACTTACCCGCTTGTGCTCTGGCTAAATTTTGTGTCATCACAAATATGATGGCCAAACTGACAAATGCAATATTTTCCATAAAGCGCCTTCTCTTAAAGCTTCTTTTTCTCTTAAAGTTATTTTGCTGTTGTAGCATTTTGTGTTCTGCTGGATAATTTATAAAGTAGAGGGGTGTTAAGCCCATTGAGAGGAAATTTTGTTGGTTATTTATTTTATATTATAGAAACTGAAATTAAAAAAACAAAAAACAAAATAGAGATATTAAATTATTTGAAAGAAATTTTAAGAATGAAAGGAAATGAAATGAATATAAACCAATTTTTTTTTTATATATTGAATTTACAAAATTTTTTGGCGCTATTTTTATTGTGACAAAAACTACATACGAATAAAAGTAAATCAGCACTAAAATCCCTTGATATCGTTTAAGTCAAGGCGAATTCATGTAAACGGTGGTGGCGATACAACAGCAAGAACAACACCAAAAACACAACATTGTATTTTATTTGTTGCTTTCGTTGGTCAATATGTCAAAAATACAAGAAAGTTTTGACGTTCCTTTCTCTAAGTAAGAAAAAAAGGTAGCATAGCAATGAGTTCGCCTTGGCTAAAGTCATGGTACAATTTATTAGGTAACCCTAGTTCTACATCTAGTAAAACAAAGAAAAAACAACATGTGTTTTGTTGGTAGAAAAACCTGCTAGATTGTGTTATACCGTGTTTAGATATGCACCTTAATTGAGCTTTACACAATAAATGACATTATTGAGCTCAATTCTCCATATATAATTGCAATTTAGTTATTGCTCAATTAATACGAAATTGTTATAAATATTCAGTAAAATTAAAATGCAACTCTGTCACAAGTGTGTTTAGTGAGCAAAACACAACTTACTAAACAAAGTGTTTTGACATTTGTCAACTGAAATTACAACAAAACAAAGGCCCATCTATTAGGTCTGTGCAAAAGCCAGATGTTATTCCTTAAAGATGTCAAAAGTTGTTTACATTTTGCTTATACATGTACATTTTTGTTTACGTTGAATGTTGTATGTAGTAGTAATATAAATTGAGTTTGCTAAATTGTGTATACATATGTGAACAGAAAGATTCCAGCTAGCATTTTCAATCGTCTAGGAGTCCACTGGGTATCTTACATAGAGTGTTTTTGATCGTCGACGAGCTTATTTTTTAATTGTTGACGAATCCTCGCACGGGAGAAACTGTTACACGTGCTGATTCGTATGAGAGATTCTTCTATAACGCAGCGAATAACGCTTATATTAATCGCAAAGGGAATCGTTTGTGCTGTAAGTAGAGATTATCTAACGAGTCTTTTAAAAAGCATGCCAAGAGTCGTATGAGACTCATGTAGGGATTATTTTACAACTCGTAAAATGTTCATCCGTAAAACTGAGCTACCTTAAAAGGGGCATCAAGCGTTGTTTTCATGTTAAAACTTCTAAATTTCATACAATTTATATAAAACAAACCTTTAGGTTGCGAAATCGACACTATCCTGTCGGAAAATCCTTTTTTACAGATCCTTAGGTCGGTTTCTTTTATTGAAATTGTATTGACAATAGAATTTTCATATTTCAAAAACGCTCTTTTTTAGTAATTGTTATATGACTCTTACAGAGAGTCGCAAAAGGTTCATTCCAAGATAAAAGGACGAGCGTGTCAAAATTTTTTTAAAAAAGTAATAAATAAAAAAAAAAATTAGATGTTTTTGTTTTTGTTACTCGCCAGATAATCGTTAGAAGATTCTTTTGGGAGTTGTATACTAAACATAATCGTCAAACAAACAGCCTATGCTAGCTGGGATAATTATATCAATAAACCGAATATTGACTCAATAAAAAAGGTATATCTGAACACAATAATATTCAGCTGGGCTACTGGGGCTGCCATATTAATTGTACTATGGTTCAAGATATGCGATTCATCTCTCCCCTTTCACCAATAAACAAAGGCTTTCTGAAAGAAAACTTTCATAGTGTTAACCCAGACTATGGCAAGTCAACTAAAAGCAAATACAGTGTTGCTAATAAGTCCTCGTCCATATTATGAAGCATTTGCTGCGGAAATTTTGAGTTTGATAATGAAAGGGGAAAGACGGATGGAAAAGTGTGCTTTGTTTCGTGTACAAGCAGTTTTTGTGAGTTTGTTATTGAAGGAAAGAGAAAATGTTATTAGAAGAAAGAGAGTTGTCATACAAAATGCTTAGTTGCTGCAAAACAAAAGTTTTGTTTTATGGACACGAATGCAGTTTCAAATGGAATTGAAAAAAGTTTGAGGAGCAATGTTTCATAATATGGACGGGGATTAAGGGTAAGTTCGAACAACTATTGACATAACCATTGATTGACATGACCATTAAGGTCAAGTATGATGAACATACGGTATATTATTTTGTGTTAGGGGTTATACTTTGATGAAAACATATTATGCTATGCCATTTAATAATCCAAAAGCAACATTTAGAAAACATTTATTGTAGTAAAAACAAATTTCGGCAGTGGAAGTCAGTTTATATGCAACTAATAATCAAATATAAACCATTAATTTTGTAAAATTATTTCTAATCACATGACGTCTATGAAGAAAACAAAATTAAATATTTGGGGAATTTATAAGTATTAAAACTTAATTTCGGAAGGAAATGTGTAGGTTGCCTAAATATTTCAGTAAATGATTCCTTCATTACCCCCCCCCCCCCCCCCCCTTTGTTTTAAAAGCTTTGTCCTCATTAAATACTTTGTTCTTAACCCTTTTTGATAATTTTATTAAATTTACAATTACACTTTATTTAATTTATGTTAAGTGGGTGTTGCTTTTTAAAAATGTCTGTAACAAAATATTTTTAAAGCCCTTTTTATTACAATAAACTTTTCAACATTTTGCAATTTTTTTTATTAATAAAATTAAGACCCATTTACATTAAGTCAGTTAAAAAATTTTTATTTTATTAAATAACAACTTAATTTCATTTACTGGCCAGACCAAAACCACCAGCCAACAACCAATCGAGCAACTACAGACAACGACTGCAAAACCCTTTAAACCCAGTTATGATGATAATGAAGTTGTTGATGATGATGGTGTCTGGTAGTTTGAGGGAGTAAATTAACAAAAGTACTTTAACACTTGAGCCAGCGAACATCATCGTTTAATGTTTAAATTACAAAAAAAGTACTGAATAACTAAATGCGACTGTCTGGTTGTTATAACAACTCATTCATTATTATTTGAAATAAAATCCACTAAAAATTTATTAAAAACATTTATTCAACTTGTTAATTCAACCAATTAGGCAAATATTTATTATATGGCGCATTAAAATTTAGTTGTTTTAGACAAAAATATGTAATTGCAAATTAGATAGATTTGGCTTTATAATTTATTTATTTCACTGTTTGATTTCAAAATTTACTTAGTATTTAATTTATTTGCATGAAAATGTTTTCTAATATTTTAACACTTCGACATTTCTGTAATTTAATTATGCTTTAATAAAATTTTGTATAATTTCTAGTAAAATTTTCATGCTGAAATATTCAAATATTTTAATTTATCTTTCATGATGTTCTTGTAAGTGGTTTTTGCTCTCTATAATTGTTTAAATTATGGTTAATTAGCAGCAGTATAAATATTTTCTAATATTTTTATGGGGACAATTAGTAAAGTATCGCCAGTCAATGCAGGCGATCTAATACCCTTCACTTAAGTTAAGCCTATTTGCATAAAAGCACGATTCACCCATTTGTTCCACACAATATTTGAGTCCGGACCAAATATTTTTATTGAGTTTGATGTCTTACCCCTAGAGGGAAGCGAACTGATACCAAAGTAGTTCCGTGATAGGTCTTTGGTGGTAGAGACCGGTTCTAGTTTTAACACTTTCTGTGAATTAGACCTATCACTTTCACATGGGGTTGTCATTGGAGGGGGTCAATTGACACCATTTGACCAGTCACACATATATTTTTAATGGACGTGTCTAGTTACAGTTACTACAATGTAGTATTATTTCAATAAAACAAGTCCTAGATAATTTAAGAACCAAATTTTAGAAAGACCAAAAAAATTTGTCACACCACCGGTGAAGACTGTTCTGTAATGCATTACATTTTCTTCCTTTTTGTATGCATAAACCAGTTACATGATTGGTTCTCCTTTCACTGGTCATGAATTCTTTCTTTTCGTACCTGTTCTATTTTCACAACTCCCAGGACCAGTCTGTTACACCAATTGACACAAATTTCCCGCAGGGACTTTTCAGAGAGAGAGAGAACTTATTTTGTCCGGCAACTTTTTACTTGAATTGGTTTAATTTTAATTCTAGTTCATAAAAAGAAGCAATGTGATGCCACTTTTTTATATTTTTTACTTATAGCGTTTTTACATTAACATTACAACAACTACCGTTTTGCTGAAAAATTAAATAAAAAAAAAAATAATAAAACCACTTTTCTTATTTAGTCCATTTTCTTTAACACACTTTTATTTATAAAACAATTCAAAATAAGTAGTTTGCTTGCTGTGCTGCCATTTTGTATATATCGCTCATTTGCTGCAAGACCGGCATAACTCAAAAAAATCCATTTCGAGATAAGCGCATTTAAAGTTTTTGATTTGCTTTAACTACTTAGAAAAAAAGAAGACAAATTCTCTTCAAACTGGGAATGTATAAAAAATATAAAGATGAATTTAATACACAATATAAAGAACAACAAAGCGAACAATTCTGCATTTCTAACTCCAGAATTAAATTTTTTGAGTTATGCCGGTCTTGCACCAAATAAGCGATATGTTAACCATATGGTAGCTTTGATCTTCCGGAAAAATTTTCCAAAATGGGTGAATTGTTCTTCAGAACAAACTCTCTCAGCATTCAGCTTTTTTTTTACCTTAGAAAACATCTTATTTTTGAGGTTATGGCAAAAAGCTTACAACTTTTGAACTTGTGTTATTGGCACAAAGAACTTTTACAAAGGTCTTAACATTATAACAATATATACTATGGTTTAGGGTATCTAATAGTCGGGCTTGACCGACTCTACTTTCATACTTGTTGGTTTGTTTTAGATCAAGGTAAATAGTGCCGACGTTCACATATCAGATAAAATTGCGGTCCAAGCCGCTGTATTTTTCTAAAATCTAAAAAAAGTGGGTTCAACATCTTTATTCTTTTGTACATATTACCTAATGTAGGAGAAAAATAAACAAAGTTATTGGTTTTTTAATTATTTTGTTAGTGTAATGTTACAACGTACAGCAAATATAACAGTATGCACTAAAATTTAGCTTACAACATTAAACAATACCCAGCGGGAAAATGAGGAATTGATTACATAAGTAACTAAAAAAATAATGTTTTATTTTGGAATCGAGAAGGTAATTTTATCAGAAAAAATTATGCATTGATTACCTACCACGTATATTTCCACATTTGCAGAACAAGGAATGAATGTATTGTTTCTCTTCGTGACTATTATTCGTGTTTTTCTTTTGTGTACTTTCTTAATAAAAACAAGTAAGAAAGTATAGTCGGTCAAGCCCGACGCTATGATACCCTACACCACAGTATTTTAAAACACATTTATTCGTTACCCATGGAGAATCATGCTAATGTGTCCGTATAAATATGGATCTATCTATATTTAAAATTTCATTAAAATCGGTTTGATAGTTTCTGAGAGGCAGAAATTGCCCCCTAACTGCCCTTGTGGTCCTATTTTTGAAAAACTGCATAACTCATGTATGTCTATGGATCTATCTTTATTTAAAATTTCATTAAAATCGGTTTGATAGTTTCTGAGAGGCAGAAATTGCCCCCTAACTGCCCTTGTGGTCCTATTTTTGAAAAACTGCATAGCTCATGTATGTCTATGGATCTATCTTTATTTCAAATTTCTTTAAAATCGGTTTGATAGTTTCTGTGAGGCAGAAATTGCCCCTATCTCCCTTCGTGGTCCTACAATTCGGCCGATTTTCAATAGGCTTGGTCCGTGTGCCAATAAGAACCTGTAACCCAAATTTTATCAAATTATTGCCAAAATTGCGACTTGTACTTTGCGCAAAAGGTTACATGGACAGGCAGCCAGCCGGACGGACGGACATCGTTAGATCGACACAGTAAGTGATTCTGAGTCGATCTTTATACTTTAAGGTGGGTCCAGGACCCATATTTTAAGGTGTTACACACATCAGCACAAATGCATAATACCCTCTCCCTCTATCTATTGTGGTGTGGATACAATTATTTTAAACGTCAGAAACAATTTCATACAAATTGCTGCTAAAAGAAGTTGACTTAACTTTTTTGCGAACAAAAATATAGTTTAAGTTTTTTTAAAAAGTTGAGTCTACTTCTACTACAGCAACAATTTGTATGAAAAAATATAAATGACGTTTAAAATAATTTTATTTAGTTTTGAATGAAAATTTGAATTAAATGTTTTAAAAAATAAAAATGTGTGTAAAATTTCGCAAACGTTAAAAAAATGTGTGGTTGAGAAAAAAATTGTTTCTCCATTACGAACACCAGTGAACATGTTGCTACCTATTGTGAACGAAGCTTAATGTGCTGTTTCCAGGTGACAGGCAGTTGATTGTGTAGAAAAAAACTGAGTGATTTTCATATAAATTTTGCTACACAATCAATTGCTTGTTACCTGGAAACAACACAGAAATCTCTTAAAAAATAGAACCTTCTGTTTAAAACGATCCCAAGTGAAAGAAAACTTTTTTGAGAATTAGGTTTTAAGCGAAACTTTTATTTCTCACACTGTACTTGTATTTGGATTATTACGAATTATTATTTTATTATGATAAAATTTTCAATTGAGTTCACAAAACTAATTTGTAAATATACATAAATAACTGCAATTAAAACTCAACAGTTGTTTTCGGGTTGTTAACAACTTTTATTGTAGAGCCAGTAGTTTGGGGTTTTGTCTTTTTTTTATTATTTAAATAATTTTTATTGGAAATGAAATGCGATAACAATTATAATTATTTTATTGTCACCTCAAATGCAAATGGGCGTAAGTACACAAACATATGAAAACGTGTTTTTAATTAAAAATTTTCACGCAAAATTTTTAGCACTAACGATCGATAAATAATTAAAATTAAAAAAACAGGTTTATTAATATTAATCTGTTAATATTAAAACGTTTGTGTCGTGTATGTGCTTCTAAAACTCAGGAACCGCTGGACCGATTGACAACAAACTTGGACAAAAAATGAGTTTAGTCTAGAGCAAGGTTTCTTTTAAGTATAATCCCAATTGGTGGCGCTGTTGCCGTGATATTAAGATTTTCTTTATTTATGGTACGATTTTCTGTAATTCACAAAATATTGACCTTCAACTTCGACCACTACTACTTAAACAACCAACAACCAATGGAGCCCCCTTGGCTACTGCAACATTCCTCGTACATCTCTTCTATGATTAACATGGCCAAAGCAATAACACCAGCTACAGTTTATCAACAAGAGTTTAAAGCTACTTTTGAATACTTTTCAAATCAAAACTGGAATTTTCTGTCTACTCATGGTTCCATATCCCAACTCTTCACAACATTATCAGATGTGGATACATTGATAATCACTGTTCTAATTTTACAGCAGAAGCTTTAGCAATATTCATTGGAACCCAAGTTGTAACAAAAGATAATTCTAAATATAGAATTTGCACTGACAGCCTTTCCCCTATTCTCGCAACGCAGATCACTAAACAAGACACCCCCTTAATTAACAATATTTGAAATACCCTCATTGCTTATCAAAACAAGATTAAATTGATGTGGGTTCCATCCCGTGAAGGGATTTCCGGAAATAAGTATGCTGATAAAATTGCCAATGAAGCTAAAAATATACCACTAAAAAAATCTACTTCAATTTGGAACCATATCATAAAAGAAAATGGGATGAATACCAATATATATATAGCTACAAAAACACTAATTTCCTTGGAATCGAACCCTTATATCCGAACACCTGCTCAAGATTCAAAGCCAATATCATAACAATACTCAGAATAGGCAACAGTAAACTCTCACACCAACATCTCTTAGACAATAAACCAGCTCCACAGTTTTATGCCTGTAATACGCAGCTGAACATTGCACACCTCTTAAACGAATGCTCCACTTACTATAATTCCAGAATCAAAATATTTGGATCAAATATTCCTACTGAATTATTATAAGATACATCTAACAACAATATCAAACTCTATTGCAAATTTTTGATAGAAAATGATTTAAAAAATCTAATATAATTAAAATTCGGAGTTGAAAGTCTTGGCATCTACTTATTACTCCCTTCTTATTTAATTACTATAATTGTATTATATAATTAAATTAAAATAAATAAATAAAATAAATATTTATTAAGCAAAAATAAGATTCCTGATATAATTTTGCCCCGGAATATAGCGCTTGGGTCAAGTTATTAACAAAATTCTCCAGAATTTAATTGTTATTTGAAAAATCCTGAGCAGCGCCGAGACCAAATAGCTAGTTTTATTATATTTTTTGCTGTTTATTTCGTGGTACCGTTTATGGGCGTCACCGGGACGTACTTTTTCGAAAATGAGGTCGGCCAATCAGTTACCGTGAATGGTTTTCGCTATCGCTAGGTGATAATGGACTTTTTGTGGCCAGAAATTGAGAATATGGACTTCGACGATATGTGTTATCTCACGTCGATCATGTGATTTGACACCGTTGGGTTTCTTTCTTTGGGGATATTAAAAAGAAAAAGTATACGCTAAAAGCCAAGAACAATTCAAGAGCTAAAGGATGAGAAAATTCGTCACATTAACGCCATTGAACCTCAATTATGTCTCAGTCATTGAAAATATGGATCATCGGATAGAACTATGTGACCGGCTTGTTTGACACATAATTGCCATAGATCCTTTTATAATAATAAAAAAAATTATGATAACTCTCTGAAAACGTTTTGTTTTATTTTACAATTAACTTCGTGTATTGTATGTTATCATCACTGTTGCCAACTATTTTTGAACACTTCCCGCCAAATCGGACTTCAAAACCGCTAGAAACCGCAAAATATTTAATTTAGCGGGATTTTTTTTTAAATACCGCTAAAACCTAAACATTTTTAAAAGTTTTATATAAACCTAGATATAGGTTACTTTTTCAAAGATATACGACTCTTAAATAACGTTACATACTCAGGTTTTCAACTTCCCAAGCTATTTTTCCCAAACAAAAAAAAAAAAACTTTAGGCTGTGCCGAATCTTTAATACCATACACCGTTGCGGTTTCACGCGTACTAAAGTTTTTTCCAAGAAAAGGCTTTAAAGGTGCCAATGGTTAGTTATGAACCGATCGGCACGAAAGTTGACAGCGCAATTTATTACAATAGCATTATTTATTATGGTTTTAGGTGTACTTAGCTGTTTTCCGAGAGTGGACTTTTTATGGGCCCTATGGTCTTTACGGTTTTAGCCGTATGAAAGGTTTTTTGAGAGTGGGCTTTATAGTGGGCCTTTCGTTAGTTATGGACCGATCTTCACGAAATAAAGAACGAATTAGTGCAAAATCTTATATCAATATGTACATTCTGCCATTAGTTATGCTAGTTTTTGTAACAAAATGATAAATAAAAAACAACCACTCTTGTTTCCAGGGACCGAAAATAACAGTGATATTGGAATTTTACAACAAAAAAAGCACATAGACGTAAATGTCGAAAAACTGATGCAAGTATACCATATTGTTCCTTATGCACTTGTCAATGATAAAATATATGATTTTTATATTTTCGATCAAAAATAACAGTTATTTTTTCGAGCAAAAATAAAAATTGTTCGTGTACGTGATTTAATAATGTAGTTGACTTAAAATTTTTATTTTAATGTGTGTGTTATCATTGGAATTTCTTATGGACATTAAAATAATTATTAAAAGTCATCGAAATTATTAAAACACGTACATTTCTTAAGAGAATAACTTTTATTTTTGAACGAAAAAAAATCAATGTTTTCAATGTTTCAATATGTTCAAAAAAATAAAAATCAAAAAATAACTGTTTTCATCTGACTTATGGAAAAAGGAATAACTCTTACGGTCCCTGGTTGTTTCACATATTGAGTCATAACTCTTTTCCTACTAAACCGATTTTGCTGGATTTCAATCCCAAATTGCTTAGGAGAACTAGAAACAATTTGATACCAATATTTATCGTTTTTTTGAGTCGTTCGAAAGTGACCTTGAACAGATTTACTCAAGGACCCATAGTATATATACTATGGGGGCTTAGATGAATACTTAAACAGTTTCACCCGGAATGACAAATTTAGTATACCCTTATCACAACTAGTTGTGGTGGAGGGTATGTATAACAATTCCGTTATTAAAACGCAAAAAAGTCTATAACACTTAAGCTTCGTACAGACGATGGTCAGATCTTACAATATTGTAAGCAGTCGTTGCCAACAGCAATATTTTTCTGACAATGGTCCATTGTCAGATGCATTAATTTTGCGCTTCTGCAAATACACATGAGCTTATAACGTTCACACAGTTGTAAGACATTTTAGCCAATTTTAATGCAATTTAAGCAACGCTGCTTACCAATATTGTAAGATCTGACCATCGTCTGTACGAAGCTTTACGCTATGTTTGGCAATTATTTGCCGTTTTAAGTTGAGAGTAAGTGAATTATATTGCTTGGGATCTATCGAGACAATTTAGATCAATACCTTACCTGTTGCTTAAAAATTTTTAGCAGGCTTAAAGATGTGTAATTTCACATATAGCCCTAACAATATACTAAGGGAAAATCGAAAAAAGTATCACATACAATCGTAGTTAACTAAAACTTCAAAAGTAAGTAAAACCGTGAACATAAACAACTAGTTTTTAACCAGAAAAACAAAAATGCTTAATAAGAAAAAGTGTTAAATCTGTAAATTTAAAATTTGAGAAAGGATTTTGTGGCGAAAATGAGACTTTGAGAGATGTTTGAAAATCGCTAGATTTCCCGCTTACCGCTAAAACGTATTTTTTCCCGCGATTAGCATTTCAAAAACGCTAGATTTAGCGGGAAAATCTCTAAATTGGCAACAGTGGTTATCATACTTATTGTTTTTCATACTCGCACATATCCACATACACCCATAGTTATATTATTGACTTCAAACATTTTTTATTTTTAATTTTTCTTTTCATAAATGTTGCCAGAAATGGTTTTTGTAATTGCTGAATCACTATTAAATAAATTTTTTTTAATCGTTTGAGTAAAATTCAACAAAATTTTATTGAAAAGGTTTAGTTTTGACTCTACAAAAATCTCTGAAATAAAAGATCTGCGTTTTATCTAAATAGAAAAAACAATTTTCAAGAAAATCTAATAAAAGTACAAAATTGTTGAAATTAATCGTTCCAAATACCAAAAAAAAAAAAAATTAATCGACTGTTGGCAGTTGAATTTTAAAGACGTCTTAAATTGTTTGATTTGAATTTGTTGTAAAATTTAAAAGAAAAATGGAAGAAATACAGGATATAAAAGCAAAAATAAGTAATGGCACATATATTCTTTAAAAAAACCATGATTTAAAAAGTGTTGTATGGAAAATATTTTCCGTTATTCAAAGACATGATGGCTCTATTTTGGAGGGCCGACTTTATTGTGAAGTTTAATCTGACCAACTAGCATAAAGAACAATCCGCGCAATCGATGCATTCCGATCTATGTATTTGTATTGGCCATGATAGTTGTCACTTGAATTGTGTATATAAAAGGTGTTTTGGTAATTGCAATAGACAGAAACATTTTTTCATTATATCACCCAGCCCTAAAATGGTCTTCTTCATGGAATTTGGTCTTTGTGGTGATAGTAAAAAGATTTAACGATCTAAACGATGAAATTCAAAGAAAGAGGTCCTTGTTTTTATTTAGTACTTATTATAATTTTGTACTAAAATTAAGAATTTGTTATAATTTTGTACTTAAAGTTAATGTCATCTATAAAAAGATTTAGAAGTTGTTTTAACGTTTTTATTTTGTTCTAAATTTATAGTTTAACCAATCTGTAAAATAAAACTTATATTTTAAATGCGTTTGCAGGCTTAAGAGTATTTTATATTTCCTTCCATCTGAAATGAATGAGGTGTTATCCATATCAATTGGATTTATTGACGTTTACAAACATAATCGTTAACAAAAATTTTGCATTTTTTAAGGCGGAAAAGATTGTCAGCTATTAAGCGAGAAAAAAGTGTAGAATAAAGAATTAATTAATTCTTATAAGACTTTTTGTTGAAGTTAATATTTTAAACACTGAAACAAAAATACAATTAGGAATAGGTTTTAGTAGTTTAGTAGCAAAATTGTAATTAAATTACACTGTAAAATAAAATAAATTGTTCTGTAACAAGGTGATGAATAACTGGTGATTTTGGTAGAGAGGATAAAAAAATAAACGTGTAACGGAATTTTGAAAGTTTATAGCGGTAGTTAAAGTTTTCCCCTTTTAGCACATTCTTACGGTACATCTGCTTAGAAAACTTTGTTACCTTTATATTTTAAGTATTTAGTAAATTTATGTAAAATCCAACGATGCACATTATGGAACATTTTTACCCTCTTACTCTATTACGAATAGGCCTGTTTTGCCCCCTTCAAAAAAACAAGGCCTAAATGTACCTTTGAGCAGGGAATAGGAGTTTTAATAATACTACAAAAATATTTGCCACCAAATTTTATCGAAAGTCTCTGCTCAACTTGAATGCCTGAAATTACTACAATAAAAAAAAAAATTTTTAAGTTTTTTTTCATATTTTTTCACAATCGGTACTAAATTGTCGCAAAAAAACAGATGTTTGCTACTAGGGTTTCAGGCTGTCTCAATTATATTATGTCTGCTTTTAAAGATGCCATTGTTAAAAATTGATAAAGGCTAGATTACACTATCTCACAAGTCTTACGTATTCCAACATACTTTGTGAAATAGAAATATAATGAGTTTTGTTGCGACTGTCAAAAAATCTAATTTAAGATGACAGTTTGTGTTCACACCCTCACACAGAGTATAAACACTCACACATGAAATAAAATGCAACCCTGATCCAATGAAAAGTATTATTGTTTAGAAAACTTTCAAAAAACGATGAAGTCGTATGGGATATCAAACTTTTTTTCATAATACTCTTCATTTTCATCACACATGCATTCACACTATCAGACTTTTACATATTACTTGAGTTTTTGACATGTATTAAACAAAGTATAATAGTGTAAAATAGCCTTAAGCAAACATTTCTTTGTGTATTTTGATGAAAATTATTGATTTAGAAACTGGGAATTATTTGCTTCCGAAGGTTACTTTATATTATATTCAACATTTTTTATTTTTTCGAATTTATTCTATGAGCTAAATTTCAGTAATGTATTTTATAAAGCTTTTTTGTAATAGTTCTATTCCTTCAATTTTTCAGAAATGACTTTATACACTACCAGACTGATATATTGTATTTTCTTGTTACATTTTACCTTAGCATTCCTTTAAAAAGCAATGAGGTATATTTTATGTACAGAAAAATTTACAATTATTAGACACCAGCAGAATGTAATGCATTTTCTGGCCCGCTACGGCCTTCGTCAGCATTCTTTGTGTCTCACTGGATAGTGTTACTTTATAAATTGAATGTGTTTAACTCAACTATTTTAACAAATAGAAACTGGGAATTATTTCCTTCCGAAGGTTACTTTATATTATATTTAACATTTTTTATTTTTTCGAATTTATTCTATGAGCTAAATTTCAGTAATGTATTTTATAAAGCTTTTTTGTAATAGTTCTATTCCTTCAATTTTTCAGAAATGACTTTATACACTACCAGACTGATATATTGTATTTTCTTGTTACATTTTACCTTAGCATTCCTTTAAAAAGCAATGAGGTATATTTTATGTACAGAAAAATTTACAATTATTAGACACCAGCAGAATGTAATGCATTTTCTGGCCCGCTACAGCCTTCGTCAGCATTCTTTACAAAAAGCTTTATAAAATACATAACTGAAATTTAGCTCATGGAATAAATTCGAAAAAATAAAAAATATTGATTATTGATTTAGAGAAAATGTATTTATTTGCTGTTTTTTTTTCCAGTGTAATATCAGATTCTTTTAATTAATCTATGCAATATATTTTTACCAACAACTAATTTATAATTTTCTTTACGAAACGATAGAATAATTGAAACTAATTGATAGTGTCATTTGCTTATAGAATACTGACTACTTAGTCTGTCTGAATGTCGTGACTTTGGTTCTATCCGTAAAACAATTGTAAATTTATTAAGGCCCATAATGAATGCATCTTGTTATTTATTTATTTATTGTTTATAATAATTAATTTTCATTGTTGCTGTTTGTTTGTTTTTTTTTTTTTTGTTTAAGTAGTAAATTAAAAAACAATAAAAACAATAACGGCAACATCTAATTAATATTTAACAATAATTGTTTTTTTTTGTTTGTTTTTAGTTTTACTAAACTGGCAAAATCGTAAATAAATAAATGTTGCCTGTAATTTTAAATCAATTTATGTTTTTATTGTATTTATCTACTGCTTTTCTTTAATTAATTAAATGTTTAATAGCAATTATAGAAAGTACAAACGAAAAAAAATCGTGTTAAAATAATTTTAATAAATAGAAATATAACTTAATTCAGTAGTCATGAGAGAACAAAGCAAATAGATACGGAAGGCAATTAAATTTTTCATCGATATTTGATAAATAATTTATTTTGCAAATAGCAAACCCTTTCTATAAATAAATGCAAATTCGGCTACTAAATACATATTTTTTTCATTAGTGCAGAAACATTCGCTTTAGTACTAATCTATTAAACCTAATGAACGTTTTTACAAAACTTTTAGAACTTAAACAGGTTTTTAATCCTTATTCACAATGAAAGCAAGAATTTCGTTTTTCTTATGTTTGATTTTAAAAATTCTTTACCTTTTTAGTAAAATAAAATAAGAACATTTCCAAAAATTTTTTTTAAGAAACGCTTTTCTTAAAAAAGAACATTTAAAAAAAATTTTGACCGCCCCCCCCCCTAGATTTTATCCTGGCTACGCCCATGTATTCGTGTACTGTCATCGGGAATATGTATGCCTGCAAAGTTTCATCCATTTGCATTGAGTAAAAGGCGGTCAAAAAAGCATTTTCCCAAAAAAAAAAAAAAATTTTGCCCCACCCCCTAGATTTTATGCTGGCTACGCCCATGTATTCGTGTATTGTCATCGGGAATATGTATGCCTGCAAAGTTTCATCCATTCGCATTGAGCATAAGGAAATTAACGTTACAAGATTTGATTTTCCGAAGTGAAGCTAAAGAATGTAACTAACGTCAACAGCAGCAACAATTTGTATGAAATTGTAAATAACGCCAAAAGTGTCTCGGTAGGCTAGCTGGTAGTGAGCTAGTCTATCGGCGCCGGGACTGTTGTTTCGATTCCCGCCATAGATTTCGGTTTATTTCCTGCAGACAAGCGTAGACCTTCGCGGGATTAGCTTAAGCAATTACAAAAATAAATAAGAAAATAAATTAAAAAAATCACTTTTTTACTGCTGACCCCTACTAAAAAAATTTCTCATTTTTGGCTTAACCAGATTATAAATAAACAACATTCCCACATATGGTGTGAGACCGATGCACAACAGACCCTACGGTTTACATGATGGTGGAATCATCGGACCTTGTTTCTTCAAAAGTTTCCAACATTAAGTGTTGTGAGATTAGTCCAGGAACCGTAACGGTTATGAGCAGTGTTGCCAATTCTTCTTGAGGAAAAAATGCTAGATTTTGTTAAAAAAAATGCTTAAAAAAATTCTAAAATGAATGCTAAAAAAATGTTCATGAAAAATGTAGAAAGATCTTCAGTAAAGTAGGGGCCAGTAAATGTTTTATAATATGCTGCATAATGTCCTTCAGGTTCAACGACGAACTGTCAAATTGCCTTTCATAGATGTTTGTCGACAGATGCAATCGAACTATTCACAGCAAATAAACTTATGGTGTTTTCTTTTCTGACAATAATGTTCCATATATGCTACCGTTCTTGCGGGTTTTTGTTCCATTCTAAAAATATATGCAAAAATGTGAGAAGTTGTCGTTTTCCTTTCTAAACATGTTGCAACAATAAATAGTAAATTTGTTCCATTTCTTACCCGCAGTTATAACTGAGTGTGAGATAATACCCTTTTTTGCATCTGCGTAAAGTACTTTTTTATGCAAGAAAGTATTTTTTTTCTTGTGTTTGCGGACATTTTGCGTTATATTGTGATTTTTAGTTATATTGTGATGGATATAAAAACTTTTTGTTTTTCGTTTGTTTGACTTTTATTATATTTTTTTTTCGCAAAATTTTTAACAACAGCTGACATTAATTATTGAAAATCAGTGCTGTTAATTAACGCTTATTGGAATTGTAAGAAAATTGTATGTTGAAAATTGCTACAAGCGTGGTGAATATCGCTTTTAGTACAAACTTTGCATTCCATATTTAACACGCTAAATACACATTAGTGTTGAGTGTAAAACGTAGCTATTATTTTGTTCCATTGTATATAGAAAAATGTATCACTTTGTAAGGGTTTGTGTAACCTAATAAATATATTAAACAACTATGTATAATGCATCATTATTTTTTAGAAAAGAAAACACCATTAATGTCGCCACTGCTGAACTTTGTAACAAATTCTTTAGAAAGGGATGGGATTGTGTTTAGTTATGCTCGTAACACTTCTGTGATTTCTTTTTCCTGCGTGTTGCTCCAGGCCAATAATTTTAGACAATATCGCATTTGCCACAATTGCAAAAGGTTTTTCCTTAGTTATCTGTTTCTTTCACCCATTCTTCTAACATTAGGCGTTTGCCCCAATCTTTGAATAGGTTTTTACTAATTTTTTTGAAATTGTCTTCTCTTTTTGATTTTTATTTCAGTGAAACTAATTAATGTTTGCATATTTTAGATCTAATTCAATGTTAGAATCTTCCGTTTTTTTCTTTTATATTTGTATTTAACATAAAATGAAAAATATTAAAAATAACACAAGAACTAAAAATGCTAGCAATTTTTAAATAATGCTAGAAAAAATGCTACATGCTTGATCAGGTTTTTTCATGCCAAATGCCTTTAAAAAAATGCTAGATCTGGCACGAAAAATGCAAAATTGGCAGCACTGGTTAGAAGTGATATCAAAAAATTATTTTACTAATGTTATTTATGCATTATTAAGAAAGTTTTATTTAGCTGTCATAAAAAAAATTAATTGGGGAGATTTAACTCATATTATGTTGATTGATACCCAACTATTGCCGTTAGTCCGATCATTACAATTTGTAAAGCAGTAAAATCTTATCAGTTGACATTGCACTTGAAGCAAAATGAGTTTTAAACAGAAAAAATAAAATAAAACTTCTCAGTAGTGGAATTCTTTAACTTTTAACGATTACCGTTAGCGTTAATTTTACCGGCACAGCTTATTGCTTGCAGTAACAATACAGCAATTCAGTAACTCGATTTTAACAAGATAACTAAAAATTTCAAGCAGGTGGCATCTTTGTTAATTAATAAGTATATTTAACGAACACTTTCAGCGAGTGCAAAATATTTAATATTTCAAACAAGCCATAAAATTGATTAAAAGTCGCTTAAACTATAGGTAGGTAGGTAGGTAGAAAGGCTGGTGTGAAGTTTTCTTCACACCTTCACCCAGAGACCAATATGGTCCATTGTGACGCCTTATTTAGGAATAGACAAGTGAAAAAAGGAAAGTAGATGAAGTAAAGAACGACAGCATGAGATTCGAAAGATAGATAGTAACAGAACAAACCATAATTCGTCCTACGTGCGACCAGCACCCCGTCTCCTCTCGCGCAGCCAGGTCATTCCCATTACGAATCCTATCAGACTTTCGAGTGCACACCCCGAGACATCCTCTAATTCGCCCAGGAATCTACTGCCCAGCCACCTCAGCCTGCTGCCCTAGCGCCTGGGACAGTGACACAGAATGTGCTCAACTGTCTCCAGCCCCTCCGGGTCCTCACACAACCTGCACACATCCGATAAGTGTGATCCCAATCTCTCCGCCATCCTGCCTAACATACAGTGGCCCGTGATAACCCCTATCATGGTCCTAACACAGACCCTACTCCTGCCCAGCAGCGACTCCGAATCGGACTTCCTAAGCACCGGCCACAGTGCCCTTGATACCCGGCAGTCCATCCGGTTCCCCCAGGCCCGGTTGGTCGCGCCCAGAATTCATTCCCATTGGAGGCCTAACTGACTCCATACAGCCCGGATCCTCCATCTCCGAGCCCGCCTGAAAAACACTGCAGTCGTCAGGAAGCCTATATGACATTCTGATGTCCAGAGCCTCAATGTAGACCCCCGCAGCTGCGCCCCTCATCTTCGAGCCATTAGTGAATATAGCAAATCCAGCAAATAATCTGCTCCTACCTGACCAGCTCTCCCTAGAAGGCACTTCTACCTCCGGCACCAGCCCAAAATCCACCCTAGTGCTCACATAATCAGTAGAGCCAGGCGATCTCAGGCAGTAGCCCCCAACCTCAATCTCACCCAGGATCCGTGTGTCACCCTGCGTGACATTCCCCGTCAATCCTAACTCCCTCAGCCTAAGAAGGCTCCTGGCTGCCATTCCCATCACATACTGCTCAATAGGCAGAAGATGCAGAATGACATCCAGGGTCGCTTGAGGAGTACTTCTCACTATAAGGAATTGCAAAAATTCGGTAAAAATTGTTAAATTAGCAGAAATTCGCAAAAATTTGCAAACAGCGGCTATATATCAAAAATCGTTAAAGCTCTAAAGCATCGCTTTTATCGCGAACATAGCTTAAGTTCGCGAAAAATTGCAATCTTGGAAAAACCGTAAAATTTATTTGAAATCGCTAAATCGCTTAAAAAACAAGTTGTCGGAATATATATAAAATTTTTTTTTGCAAAAATAGCGAAAATTCCCGAAATTTCTAAATATTTCGAACAAACCATAAAATTGATTTGAAGTCAATAAAACTATAAGAAATGGCGAAAATTCGGTAAAAATTGCTAAATTAGGGAAAATTTGTTAATAGCGGCATGATGGTAAAGTCTACTATTTTTTAAAAATCGTTAATGCTGTAAAGAATCAGAACACTTACAGGAATAAATAGATTATATCGCGAACGTGGCTATAATTCGCGAAAAGTTTCAAACTTTTCAAACTTGGAAGAAGCACTACAATTAATTTGAAATCGCTTAATCAGTTAAAAAAAAAAAAAATGTCGGAAAATAAAAAAAATATGCGAAAATAGCGAAAATTCCAGAAATTTTTTAATACTTCAAGCAAACTATAAAATATTTGAGGTCACTAAAACTATAAGGAATTGCAAAAATTCGGAAAAAATTACTAAATTAGCGGAAATTCGCAAAAATTTGCTAACAGCGGCATGATAGTAAAGTCTACAACTTTTTTTTTGTGTAGAAAAGAAAAGACTATTAGTGATTTCTATAAGCTAAATACCCAAAAAACAATTATTTTAATATTATTTTTGCAAAATGTTTGTGAATAATGTGAATTTTTAAAATGTTAATGTGGCTTTTGTTTGTTTGTTCATTGATTTTTTAATTAATATCACACATATTTTAATTGAAATCAATTTTTATTTATTTCTGTGTATATGACAAAAAAGGTCTCCGTTGACTTAATTATGGAGAGTTTTTGAATTAAGAATTTTCTGGATAACTGTTATTTTCGGTCCCTGGATTTGTAGATTTATTTAAAAATTGAGGATTGGGGAAAAAATTATTTTAAGGAATTAAAGAATTTGTTGGAGGTTACTTAATTTGTTTAAGGATTTTAAGGAGAGCAAAATTAGATCCTTATATTACACGAAAGGCATTTTCGAGATATGTACATATTTTCCATTAAAACAAAGGACCTTTCTGCTTTAATTTCGACAGTGACGATCTTGGTTTAATGGTTTAATATTTCCTTATGATTCTTTATGAATTTACGCCCTTATCTTGACTTCTCCGTTAACAATTTGTCATTTTCTGACTTTGCTGTCTTTCTTTGATTTAAAACTTGACAGTTCCTTATAATTGCACTAACACTTTGGTATTTTGATGTGACATATGTCTGTCAAAATTTTGCAAAAACTTAATTTAATACAATTTTTAAACATTAATTCGAATTTATTTAGCTTAACAACCAATAGCAGCAACAGCTCATATCAATTTTTTTTTTTTTTAATTCAAATCATAAAATTTAAAACATAAGATTTTTTCTTTGTTTTTTAAATTTATGACTGACAGGCTTCTCATTTTAACATTTATGCTTTCATACAAAGTATTAAAGTATGTTTGTATGTGTATGAATAGAGAATTATTTAGTCATTAATCAAAATACCGGAAAGAGAGTAGAAATATAAAGAAATATTGTTTTAATTGAACTAAAACAACAGTGTGTTGCATTTTTTTTGGGAGTTTTTAAAGAATTTTTGGCTGATTGCAATAATTGAAATGATATTTAATGCATTTACTCGAAATTCCGCTAAAAAATATGGTGGAATAAAAATAAGCAGATGTGAAAGTTATGCAAATCTTTAAATACTGTTAAGGAACACTTATTCATAATAATTGTAAATTTTGGGAACTTATTTTAGAGTTTGTGTTGACCGTGATTCTTCTTGTGTCACAAGGGCTTTTATTTAAAAAGGTCTATCTGAAAACTCGTTTTAATAAGAAACTTCGTTCGTGTTTAATTTTGGTGTCAGGTATCAGATAATTAATTATTATTTAGTTTAATAGATTTTATTAACCACGTTTGATCAACCACCTCTTATATGACAATCTATATAATTTTTCTTGTATTTTCTTCTTGTCATCCTATCAGCTGGTTACTAAATTACCATAATGCTAACTTAGCGACTTATTAAATAGCTAAAATAATAATCAAAGGACATAATCATTACACCTGCCTAATTCTGTATTGAAACATAAATTTCTTTGAGAGTTATAAATCTTCTTAATACTTAATGAAAGCTAATTTTTTTTCTTGTTGAAAGCTGTACTGTAATATAGATTAACTTTAAGTGAAACAATCTTTTAAGCTAGTCTCTGACCAATAGTTATATTTTACAATCTTTCAAATCGAATGTGTCAACCTTTTTTAGTTTTATGTTTGGTGCAACTCTTGCATTTTGCGCAATCTTTTAATCACCCAATTCAAGACTTATATGTAAATACAGATCTCAGCAGGAATAAAAAAGTTGATATGATCGTACTTTTCTATCTGATATATCTAAGTATATATATAAAAATAAGTTGTCCTATGTTCGTCATTTTATAACGCGAGAACCACTCAACCGATTTTCAAACGAGTACATGCGTTGGAAAGGTCTACTTTCACTGATGGTTTATAATAAAAAAACATCGAAATATATTTTTATAATATGCGTTATACGCGAACTTTTATGATGGTTTGTTTTCCCTATATAAAATTTATTTTTTTCCTTATGAAAATAAGGGTCTGCTTGCTCGCGTCATTTGACTTATTTTGTATTGTCCAGCAACGCGGGCAGGGTAATTCTAGTATAATATAAAAAAGTACAATGGAGCTCCTCTGACAGCGAATTTAATTTAAACAATTTGGCCAGAAAATATTTTCAGCTTATTTCAACGTGCATCTTATAAGAGTGTTTTGGCGCGTTTATATTGTGTATAACAAAATTGCTAATTCGTTCGTGAATTCAATATTATGAATGGAAAGGGCTGCTTTACAAGTTAATTAAAATGCAGACACTTTATAAGTTAACTGCATGCAAAACAAAAAAGATAAGTTTTAAACTAAAACCACACCACGCGTTTTATGCATTTGATACTCTCTTGACCTTTTTTTCAAAGACATTCGAACAACTTCATGCGTTCGATTCCTATTTGCATAACATTAAGATTAGGAATAAAAACTTAAGCTTTCATCTGATCTACGCGGTTTACTGTTTACCCTTTCAATACAATTACACTGATTCTACCTCTTGCTTAATGCTAAATAATTGTTATTTGGATTAAAAAGTTATCCAAGTTATCCTGCGTCAGTTTTGACAGAATTCTCTCTTTATAATGCCCTCAAGGCAAATGTATACATGGTGGTCTTATTTTGAAAACGTTTACAACACTGTAAAATATTTTAACGTTGTGGCAAAAATAACACAACACTGTAGTTAACATTTAAATAAATAAAAATTATATAAAAAACTCATGACCTCGAGCTTGATTATTTATTTCTTTGAAATTCTATAAAGAAAAGGTCGATTAAAAAAACCAACTTTTATTATTTATGTTTTAGTTATATTAAAATAGAATAAATATACGATCACGTTTGATTGTGATATGGGTTTTCCATGTCAGTCTTCGGTCCTTGTCCCAAGGACCATCCCAAGGTACTTGACGCAGGTTTTATGTGGTACTACTTCATTGTTAACTTTGACAGCTTCACAATTTTCTCTCCTTAAGGTAAAAGTTATATGACTAGATTTATTAGAGTTTACCATTATATTCCATCTCACAAGCCAGTTTTATAAAATGCCTTCGGAAGCTTCGGATGGAGAATTGGATGCAGTTAATATGGAGGTAAGGGATACAACTTTTTTACAATTTTTGAAAATATCAAAATGGCCCTATCCATACCATGTAGTGCATAAAAAAACAATAAGAACTGAATCTTTAGATTTTCGATATCGTTAAAAAAGGTTCCGCGTCAAATGCAATTAAGTTTGGGATCAGTAATAATGCATTATCCATAAACAGTTTATAAGTTGTTTATGGTAATAAACTAGTTTGTGAAACTTATTTATCCATACAAACCATAAGCAGTTTTGTAACTAGCTTTTGAGATAAACTAGTTACAAACAACCAATTTTTGCTAATGCAACTTTGTTTTATATGTGGTCCTTGATACAACCTTTGGTTTTCAGATCATTGTTACAATAAAAAAAGTAAATAGTTAAAAAATTATAAAATAAAAGATTTTGAAAAATAAAAATTTTAAAGGGCTTTCAGAAATCGGCTTCGACGCGGAACGTTTTTGTTCCGAAATGATCTGAGGAAACATTTTGCGATTTCAGCACAACATCGGCTGCAGCGTGGTGATAGGGCCTTATTTTGGTTGTACCCCTAATGGAGGTGTTATCAGCATATGTGGCTACTAGAACGTTGTCAGATATTGGTAGATCAGACCTATAGATCGTATATAAAAGCGGTCCAAGGACACTACCCTGAGGAACCCCTGCTTCAATTTGTAAAAAACTTGAGTATTCGTTGTTATATTTAACATAAAAGAAACGATCCAGTAAATATGATCGCAGAAGCAAATAAAATGGTGTAGGTAGAAGCTTCTTTAACTTGTACAATAGCCCCGCGTGCCACACTCTATCGAAGGCTTGTTGAACGTCTAAAAATACTGCAGAGCCATATGTTTTGTTCTCCAAGGCTTCAGTTATAAATTGTACAATTCTATGGCATTGCATTTTGTTTTTAATTTGAAATTGTGTGTTTTGGAATTAAATAATTTAAGAAATTTAATATTTCATAATTTTAAGCGAAACTTATAGAATTCAGTTAAGATTCCCCAGAACCAGCTGTTGCTTACGTAGCAAGATAATTTCACCTGCTGTAAATTCGCCTTGAGTACCCTCGTATTTTAATCTATTTTTTAACTTTAATATTGAACGTTAGTGTTACTAATTTATTTGTTATTTTTATTAACAATCAATTCAATTACATTTCTTTTTTAGTTAATCCAGTCACGTTTGCCAACGAAAAGCAACAAAAATATCGCCTTTTGTTTGTTTGCTTGTGTTTTCGTTAAAAAACAGGGTCAACTTAAAAATTAAATTGATTGAATGACAGCGCTTTCGATGATCAAGGAGATGTTTAAATGTTTATTAATTAGGTAAGAATAAATGAATTTTATTTTAACAAAAATTTATAAATTGAAATAATTTCAAATCAATCTAAATGTAAATCAGAAAAAACGCGCAGGACTAACTTTTATATAAATTCAAAATAATTTTATGAAAAGCTGATTAATTCATAAAAAATGTTTAAGGACCCATGAATGATACAACTAATAAGGTGACCCTACAAACAAGGCAAAACCACATTTATTTTGTTGGTAGAAAAGCCTGTCAAATATATGTGTGTGTATATCTAGCAACAAAAAAAACTCTTATTTGTAAACAAACAAAATTGTAAACCAATTTTGACATAATAGTTGCGTTCGAGAACACAAAAGTTTTTACTATTTTTTACTTAACTTTACTGCGTTCTTCGAAATTGCGTTCGAGTACACAAAATGCAGTAAATGAGAACATAAATTGAGAGCGAAAAGTGACAGGTCTTGTCTGAGTATTTACAAATTTTTACTGCAGAAATTTTTGCAGTAAAATTTAGTAAATCAAAAAAACATATGTTTCAAAAGGTAAACAAACAAAAATAACAAATAAAAAGCATACAAATTGTGAAAAAATGTTAAATAAAAGAAAAGTTGAAATAAAAATTAAACCAAAACAAACAGTGAATAAATATTAATTAATTAAACTTGTTTGTGAAGCATTTATTTGGCAAATACAAACTTCTGAAATTTTTTTTGTTATGTTAATTTTTAAGAGTTGTAAAAGTGAAAAGTATTTGGGTACTTAAGTAATCAATTCAATTATTCATATTCTTTTAAATAATTTAACCCTCTACAAGTTAGTAAAATAAAAAAAAAAATAAAAAACAAATATGAAAGATTAAATAAAATAGTTTGTTTGTATTTTCCAAAAATGTTCGTGTTATAAAAAGTATTTAATCGAGTACCGATAGGAAAACGAGTTAAGTTGTCAAAAGTGTCAATATTTTTCAACACTTCAATTATTTGCCATCAGCTGTTGCCTTTATTTTACGAATTTTTACAAATTTTGCGTTCGCGTACTTTTTTGGACAACAGCTTTTTGTGAGAGAAAATTTTTTAGTTTTCTCATTGACTGCATTTTACTGTAAAAGTACCCAAACGCACCTAATGTAAGGTTCTTAAACAATATTTAGCTAGACAAGCCACAAACAAATTCCAAATGTTCAATATTTTATCATACTGCCTGTTTTTTGATGCCGAGTGCAAAACTCACTCGTTTAACTGCCTGTTTTTAGAAAACGTAAACAAGTGAGTGAGTGAGAAATTATATTGAAAACAACAATAAAACACGAAAATTTGATTTTGTTTTCAATATAATTTCTCACTCACTCCCTTGTTTACGTTTTCTAAAAACAGGCAGTAAATTACGTTTTAAACAGAAACAAAATTTCGAATTTTGTTTTTATTTTATATGTAAGTTAAATGAGTGAATATATTTATTTTAGAATCTGGGAAATTATTTCTCATGGTGAGGTAGCATTTATAATATAAATTTTCATATTATTCGAATGTGTACTCTCAAATAACAATTTTTTAAAAGCTTTTATACTTTAAAGCTGAAGGTCCATAACACGCGTTTTCGCCTCCACGCAGCGCATGCTTTTATAACCTTACTTGCGTTCTACGTTTCCAGTTACATGAAACGCTTTTTATGCTGCAGCAGCACAAGTAAAAATAAAATTTAATTTGTCAAAATCAGCTGATTTGTTCGAACGCTGCTTGTGACGCTTACAAAAGTAGAAAGTAGACCTACTTTTCGCCTCAAGGCATCTACGCTTTTGTGCATGTAACTTACTACGTATAACTACAAATATTCTACTTTTTTGACAGCAGCGTATGCTGCGAAAAAGCGAGTAACGCGTGTTGTGGACCTCCAGCTTAATAGTCTTATTTCTTCAATATTTTCCAGGAATATTTTCTATGCACAATCAGAATTTTCGTTTAGCTATCCTTTGGCAAGCAAAAAATATCATGCGCAAAGTTTCAACAAAATTGGTTTGCTTTTTCGGGTACTGGACAATAATGGTTTAAAAAAAGTTTGCATTCAAGGGTAGATTTTTTTTTTAAAAATTACTAGCTGACCCGGCAAACGTTGCTTTGCCATATAATTTCTTTCTTTCAGATGTTACAGTGTCTGCATGACAAATTTTAAGAAAACCGACTGATTAAATAAGAAGATAAAGGGAGTGGGAGCTTTAACCCCTCTTGCTCTATTTCACGCCCTAAATAATAAACACTATGCTATAGTTCTTTCCGACTGTAACACTATTTGCCTGCGAAATTTCAAGAAAATCGGTTGATTAGTTAAGAAGATATAAGGAGGGGGAGCTTTTACCCTTTTTCACACCCTATTCCCTATTTCCTTTCAGCTGTTAGTGTCTGCAAATTTTACGAAAACCCGTTCATTAGTTAAGAAAATATAGGGAAGGGGAGCTTTTACCGCTATTGCTCTATCTCACGCCCTATTCCCTATTTCTTTTCAGATGTTGCAGTTTATGCATTCCAGATTTTAAGAAAACCGGTTGATAAGTTTAGAAGATTGGGGAGGGAGAGCTTTTACCCCTATTGCCCTATTTCACGCCCTAAATAATTAAAATTTTAGACTAAAGTTCTTTCCAGATGTTACACTATTTGCCTGCAAAATTTTAAGAAAATCGATTAATAAGTTAAGAAGATATAGGGAGAGGGAGCTTTTACTCCTCTGGCCCTCAAGGCCTGTTCCCCATTTCCGTTCAGAAGTAACTGCCTGTAAGCCAAATTTAAAAAAATCGGTTAATTAGTTTAGGAGATATAGGTAAGGGGAGCTATTGCCACTCTTGCCCTTTAGCGGTATAAAATATACTTTACGGCCTATTCTCATACCTAGCAAAAACACATACAAAATTTCATAAAATCGGTCAAGCCGTTTCGGAGCAGTTCAAAATGGAGGGCATTTTGTTGATATTTGTATGGGGATATATACAGAGGAAAATCTAAATTCCGCAGTTAGTGGTGACATCAAAGTGTACACTTATTTTTATATACATATACAAGATTAATTTAAATAGGATGATTAAATGGGTTTGGTTTGTATCTGTGCAGCTGGCAAACAATTGGTCCGCCACCAACTGAAGAAATACAATTCTTTTTGGTGGTATTAAATCAAATTTGCATACAAAACGTACATTTTAGATTTTTTTAATTTTTCGACTTTTATTTTTGGCTTTTCTTTTTCTTCCTTTTTTCGCAACCATCGCCGTGATAGGACGAAAAAAAACAAAAAAAAGAATCATTGAAATCGGTCAAGCAATTATCGAGTTAAGCAGACTAATCCACAGCAATTAATGGTGCAATGTAAAATTTGCATACAAACACAATTTTCGCTTTTATCGATTTTTTAACCTTTTTTTGGGCTTTTCATACAAATCGTAGTAGTAGTTCTCGAGTTTTAGCGAGACTAAGAGACAGCGTTTGATTTATATATATATATAGATAGATTATTTTAAGTTAAGTTTTTTGTCAAGTTTTTTTTTATCTAATGAAAGTTTTGCTGGGATTTTGGTTTTTTTCTTTTTTAATTTAAAAATTTACATTTTTGTACAATTTTAAATTCCATCAATTAAAAGTTTAACAAGTTAAATGACAATCAAAATTAAATCAATCTAAATCATTGGCGTAGATAGGGAAACGCGTTGGGTTGTGGAAAACCCACTAAGTGACGGTTCTGCCTAACCCAGACTTTTTTTCTTTGTGCAATAACATTTGGAATAAAAACTTAAGCTTTCATCCGATCTGGGTCACTTGGAATATTTAGGACTAAAAGCTTTTAAACACTATAACCGTAGATAAGTGATGACAGTATAAGAATAGGAGTAAATTTTCAAAAACCACCTTTTAAGTTTAAAATTCCTTTCATACTAAACTAAGAAAATTGAAAAACTTGAAAAACTTGTTATATCCACACCACAATAGTGGAGAGGGTATTATGCATTTGTGCTGATGCGTGTAACACCTTAAAATATTGGTCCTAGACCCACCTTTAAGAATACTGATCGACTCAGAATCACTTTCTGAGTCGAATTAACGATGTCCGGCTGGCTGGCTGGCTGTCTGTCTGTCCATGTAAACTTGAGCACAAAGTATAGGTCGCAATTTTGGAGATAATTTGATAAAAATTGGGTTATATGTTCTTATTGGCACAAGGACCATAGGCCTAACCGTAGGACCACGAGAAAAGATAGGGGGGAATTTCTTCCTCTCAGAAACTATCAAACCGATTAAAATGAAATTTAAACCATAGATAGATCCATATCTATATGGACACATAAGATATACAGTTTTTCAAAAATAAGACCACGAGGTGAGGTAGGGGGCAATTTCTGCCTCTCACAAACTTTCAAACCGATTTTAATGAAGTTTATAAACATAGATAAATCCATATTTATATGGACACATAAGCATGATGTGTTTTTAAATACTGTGGTGTAGGGTATCATATGGTCGGGCTTGACCGACTATACCTTCTTACTTGTTTTTCTGTTACATATATTAATTACCAACTAAATTTTTGTAATATATTTTTGAGGTTTGTTTTAATTAAAAATTATTTTGTTTTGTAAAAAAAAGTATTTATTTGGTCCCTTTGGGAAGGGGGTGCACTTGCTCAACCCAGAGTAGCAGTCTCGTTACGCTTATGATCTAAATTGTATTTTAGATTTGTTGTGTTTGTGAGGAACTTTTTTTTGTCATATAATTTACAATTATTACGTTGTGAATTTGTAGTTGTTTTTTGTGTTTTTTTGTGTTTTTTGTTTGTTTTTTTTTATCGTGTTGAATAGCTAATTAAAACATCTATACGCAATTAGTAAATATTGTTAATGCGTGCGTATTTATTACTATCATTCAAAATAAGGTTAAACTCATAGAGACTATGTTTGTACAAATGTGTTTATTAACAAATGCATTGAATTAATTGTATGTACACAGGGATATGTCTAAAATGTCAAGGACTTATATTCAATACGGCCTATCTTAACATTTTACAAAAATTAGTTTTTATGACAAATCCATTCATTAAAATCCACACATTAAAAATATTTCTTTTCCAACTTTTTTCCATTTTTTTATCTTGGACATACAAAAAATTCGATTTGCATAATTATGTGAAATTTTATGATAACAAATACAGACTTTAGAGCACAAATTTGCTGAAATAAAGGAAATTTTGCGTTCGATGTTGCCCTGCCGCTGTTCTTAAGTTCTCGTATTGTTGGAAAATATCAGCGATTTATTGCTACCCCAAAGAAAAAAATATTTGAAGTTAAATCACACGAGCGAAAAGTCCATTCGCAAGCACTGTTGCGTATGATTACTTGCATGCCGAAGTTGGTCTTAAGTAACTCGATTGTGACGTTCGTTAAATACAGTGATTTTAAGTGAGGTATTTTCCCCTTTTTGTTGTTTGGTTCTACGGCGGAGGTTCTGTTCACTGGAACTCCATGTAATCACAATGGGTCATCGGCTCTAAGTGTTTCAGCTAAGTTCTGGGCTTATTGGGTTATAAATAAATGCGAGTATGTATAAGTAATTTATTGGTTTCTGATACACTAATACAAATTTATGAGTTTATATTTCGACATAGTTGTACCATCTACTACTATTTCGTCTTAGCATGAGCAAAAATAATTCAAGAGATCAGAAATAAAAAATTTACAACGATAAATTTTAGAAAATCTCACGAGTGGCATTACTGGCACGTTAATGTACTATTGGGGTATTCACAAGGTGTGCTATCATGTTGTATTGTCATAATGTTCTAACATTTTACAATGGCTTAAAAATATTGTTGTTGCTTTGTAGACAAAAAGTGTCTTAAATTAATAAAACTTTGCTTGCTATGTTTATTGTGCTGTCGTAATTAATCAGAAAAGCCCTGCGCTGAGCGGCTGAGCAGAGCGGCTATAAATTTGTAGCCTTCGCCGTTGATAGTATAGTTTTATCCGGCTAAAATCCGAATTTAATCTGCGGCTAGCAATTTTAGCAACAAAACACTTGCGGCGTCAAATTAGATCAGCTCAGGACTCTGATGTCTGGTAAGCAAACAACAAAAATTTGTTTGTAGTTTGCGTTTGAAAAATGGAAAATAGTCAGGAAAGATCTTATTTCATTTATTAATTCATGGGTTAGAATTAAAAAATATTTTGATTTAAGGTAAATATTTATTTTATTTTATATTTGTTTTAAATCAGCCGATTTTTATTTAAAATAGCACATTAAATTATGAGGGGTTCTTCACAACTGTCGTATTTTTTCATGTTATTATTTTAAGACATATGACTTTATGACACCCATAAGCGTATCAATACTTTTGCATTCAAATTTTTTAGTGAAACATTTACACATATCCAACCGTAAACAGTGGCGCGAGTTTGAAAAAAATGTAAATAAATCTGCAGTTTTTAAACATTTATTTCAAAACAAATTTCTTATAAGAAAACAAAATAGGGACAAGTTTAGAGTGTTCAGTCAAATTGCTAATCGAAATTATCGAAAAAAATCTCATAATTTATAAAATTTCAGGACTTAGAATTATTCGATTAATCGATTAATTTTAAAATTTAATTCGTTTATTCGAATAAGTTAATCGTTTAATCGAACAAAAATAAATAAGCTTTGATATTGTTACAAGTAAAACTGGGGGCTTATAATTCCTTTTCGCTTAACAGTTTTATTTGTATAATATCTTAAGTTTTTCTAAAATCTTTGGATGAAGTTTCCTGACGATCTGGCTTAAGCCACCAGTAAAATGCGCATAGGAATAGCTTATCCCATCAACAATAAACTTCAGTTTGTCAATAGTATGAATTGGGAATTTAGCACATTGTAACGAAACCTTGACAATTAATTTTTGAATCCCAAGAAAAACTTTGATAAAACCCGATTAATTGAACACCCTGGCAAGGCTGATCAAAAAATTAAATTTGTAATTAAAAACGAAATAAGGTTCTGCGACTTTCTTTCGGAGCCTAAAACTCATGTCGTGTATATATTTATTAAATTCGGCAGATTTGTATTCCCTTTTTTTTTTTGACAGTACACCCCACTGTGTGCCGTACAAATAGAGTAAATTTATTCAATCAACACCAACAAATAGTATTGTTCATAATTAAACAAATACCTGCATACTTATTTTTATTTCATTACACCCTACCCTGCAAGCATTTTATGAAAATAATAATCATATTCGAGTCATTTATGACTCCTCTGCACGATTAAAATAAGCATATATGAGCTCATTTTCTGATCATAAATGATTGTTTTCTCGGGAGGAAATGGTACCCTACCCGGGACTCTTCTTCATGAGTCTTTTACTACCCGCTATTTTGATCAGTTTCGAATCATTTATGACTCATATTTTTAATTATTTGCGAGTCTTTTTCGAGTCATTTTTTAGTCATATTTCTGATTATTTGCGAGTCTTTTTCGACTCATTTTTTAGTCTTATTTTTGATCGTCGAAGAGTCTTTTTCGACTCATTTTTTAGTCGTATTATGCTCGTTTTATAGTCTTTTTCGACTCATTACTCAGTCCTAATTCTAATCGTTTTCGAATGATTTATGAGTCGTTTTTTAGTCGAATTTCTGATCGCTTTCGAGTCTTTTCTGACTATTTTTCAGTCATATTTGTAATAGATTACAAAAAGAAATATTTTTCGATTTAAATTATTAATTAATTTAGTTTATTTAAATTATTTAAACTCAATTATTATTAAATTACAATAATAATTATAATAATTAATAACAACAATAACAACAATAATAACAATAATAACAGTAACAACAATAACAACAACAATAATAACAATAACAACAATAATAACACTAATAACAATAACAACTATAACAATAATAACAAAAACAACAATGATAACAATAAATATAAAAATTAAAATAAGTTAATATAAAAAACGAACTTTACGAAGAATTATTAATTTGTATGTTTTCTTTTATTCACCCTGTCCTTAGCATGTACAAAATGCTTTTGTAGCACAGCGTTCATGTCCTTATCTGTGCATTTGAATTTATGATGAGAAATAGCTAAAAAAAAATATTAATATTAATTTATTTTATTTTTGGACAATTAAACTTGCAAGGGAATTATCGAAATACAAACAACATATACCTACCTTTAATAATTGTTATAAGGTAAACTTTTTCCGCACTCGGCTTAATACTTGTCCCTTTCCAGCTGAATAAAGACGCTAATTCATCGGAAAATACTTTGCGAACAGCGGCTCTTATAAATTGTGCTGGTCCTTCATAGTCATTGCTTACCAAAAAATCAGTTAAACCGTTCTTTTATCCATAATGAATGTATGTGCCTTCACCCACTTTTCGTTCAATAACAGAACTAGGCGTTTTTAAAAGGGTACGAGCATCTTTTGGGACTTTAATGCTACATTTCAATAACACCAATAAAAGTGCATTAATTGCAGCAAAGCTTATTTGAAATTGAATAGCCCATTTAGCCAGTTCATCGCACAAATTAAATTCATCGTCTTCACTTTCCATATAATTTTCTTCACTTTCACTATCAGAATCATTAAAAGAATTCTCTTCACTTCCACTATCAGAATTATATAAAATATCATCACTTAAAGAACTTCCATTATTTTTTAGATTGTTCTGAGAATAAGTTTGCTGGTATGTTGGCGATATTAATTTGTCGGCTTCCAATCTTTTTATTTTTTTGGCTGACATTACTTTTTTTTATTTCAAAATCACTTTTTACAAAATTTTACCTTTACAGAATTTAATTTGAATATGTATTTATACTATATTAAATTTTATTTAATGTTTTAAAAATTATAACTTAAAACGTAAAGTTTACACCACGAGATCACTGACATTAATATTATTAATAAATTTACAATATTCTTATATTTTACACTTGCTTCAAAGCTAGCTACTTTTACAAATAAAAATCAGTTTTTCATCATCTAGATGATCAAAATATTATTCATAAATAACTTCAAAACAGTCATATTTCAAACACCTGTATGATCCATTTTCGATTGCTGTACATTTTGTTATTGGATTTTCAATAAATTACTTATTAAGCATAAGAACGAATCATTTTTGAGTCTTTTTTCAAACGCGCAAGTGATTAATCAGTTTTTAATCATCAAAAGTACTCGAGAAAGACTCAGTTTGGTGATTTTTGATAAAACAATCTTCTAAATGCTAGTAGGGTACTAGCATTTGGAAGATTGTTTTTTAAAAAATCAGAGTAATGAGTCTTTTTCGAGTACTTTTGGTGATCAAAAACTTATTAATCAGCTACACGCTTAAAAATAGACTCGAAAATGACCCACGCTTATGATTCTAAAGTGTTTGATTTAAAATGCAATAACAAATCGTATTGAAACCGTAAATGGATCATCTTGGGGCTTAAAATATGAGTATTTAATGCGTTATTCATAATCGAAATTCGCGCAGCTAGAAGGTTGTAAACTGTTTGATCACAAACTGATTATGCATGCGTTCGAAAAGTGATTACTTTTTTTGTTATTTCTGATCATATTTTGAGCAGATGGATAATTAAAAAGTGTTTGTTATTTTTTTGTATAGCAATCTACAACGAATCATCCAGGTGTTTAAAATGTGAGTATTTCAAACGTCATTTATAATCAAATTTTACGCAGCTAGAAGATTGAAAACTGCTTGGATATTTAAAAAGTACTTGTTAAGTTTTAACAGGAAATTTTTTTGTTTATTGTTTAGTAAATGTCTAAAAATTAAATTTTTCTTCATTCATAAAATTTTCACCGGAGTGATAGTTAAGTTGTGTCTTTTAAAATTGTAACTTAATAAGTGTGTGCATTAAATTGTAATTTGAAATAATTATAAAAAAAACTAAAACTACAAACATATACATATATAAAAAGTGTAAGAAAGACGCGAAAAAACTTCCTTTTAAATATATAAAGGAATTAAAAACCTTTGATGTTTTAGTGCAACAAGAAGAGGAAAAGCTGCAATAATTTGTAAGTATATAAATTTAAAAAAAACAAACAAACAATTAGACTAGCTTAATAGTCATACTAATTTCTTAAAAAACTTTTACATTTTCAGAAAGAATATATTGCAAAAACCGATGGTGTACGACCGGCCGAATTTTTAAGAGCTGCAGTTCGGAAATAGTTTTTAGATGATTAAGCTTGTTTGCGTAGTTACAACAACAATTAAAAGTAATATGTGTATAATAACATATGTTATTAAAAAAAACTTACAAATATTTTTCGTTTTAGATATTTGTCATCTTAAATTTAAGAGCACCGACAAAGAAAGGAATGGCATTCTACAAAAGCATTTTGTTCATGCTAAAAATAGGGTGGCAAGAAGAATTTTAGTATAATTTTATTTGTATTATTATTATTACTATAACTATTACTATTATTATTAGTATTATTATTATTATTATGTATCATTATTATTATTCTTATTATAATTATTATTATGATTAGCATTATTAGTGTTTTTTTTTTTTTTTTTGTTGGATTAATTTATTAAAAATTAATTAATTTTTAATAAACATAAATGTTACATGCTGTGTAAGTTATTAAATTATTTAACTTTTTGTGCTTATTTTTAATATGTACATTTATGTTTATATTTAATGTACATTTAAAAAAATGTATTTACTGCCTGTTTTTAGAAGGCGAGTGCAAAAGTGACTCGTTTAATTAACATTTCAAAATTTGTTTTTGTTTTAAATGTTAACTAAACGAGTCACTTTTACACTCGAGCTGAAAGAAGTCAAATACGATTACCAGTACCACTATGTATTAATAGAAATAGACTAATAAATGACTCGAAAATGACTCGCATATAAAGCGAAATAAGACTTAAAAATTACTCGAAAAACGATCGCAAAAAACATAGAAAAGGCTCTTAAATTAATAGAAATAGACTGATAAATTTTTATAAAAAGACTCCCAAATAACAAAAAAACTATTGATTAATGACTCATAGGCGATTAGAAATATGCCTTATATATGAATCGAAAAAGACGCAGAAAAGAAGTTAAAAAAGACTGATAAATGACTAGGAAATTATTCGAAAGTGATCATAAATACCATTAGAAAAGAGTCTAAAATGACTCTAAGCTAATAAAAAAAACTTATCATAAATGACTCATCAAGAAGAGTCGCGGGTAGGGTACCATTTTCTACCGACAAAAGTATCATTTATGATCAGAAAATGAGCGCATATTCTGATTTTTTAATCGCATTTGAGAGTCAAAAAAGACTCGATTATGATTAAAAATTTTACAAAATGCTAGCTGGGACATATTTATGGCTACACACTCGTACATATTCCCAATAAATTGAAGTGTAACCTTCAACACCCACAATGAAATTAAGTGAAACGCATGTTTTGAACTAAGAACATTATTTGTATTGAATAATTCAAAACCTTTTAAACAATAAACCTACTGTTAGAATTGCGATCGATTACATACAAATATAAGAGAAAAATTAAGGAAACTATTTAAAATGTTATATATAAATAGGATTTTTACTTTAAATATTTTTTTTTTTTTTTGGGAATCAACAAAATACAACTTAAGCAATAAAAATGAAAACTGTTTTTTAAAACGACTTTATTGGATCTATTGACCGTGCAAGTCTATCTAACCCCGAAAAATCATTTAACTATCGCAACCTCTAAATATTGAACGATTGTGCTCAAATTTGGACTGAACATTTTTAAGCACTATTCGAATAGGATCAGCGTTGTGGAGCGCGAATATTCGATACTTTTGTATTATTTTAAACAAATTTCAACGAACAAACTTCAAATGGATAGTTTTTTATTTAAAAACACAGAAATAAACCTAGTTTTTGCACAATTTCTCAAAGATTGTATCAAAACCACAACCGAACAGCGCAAAATGATCACAATAATGACAGACAAACGCAACATATGAAATTATCAAGAAAAAGAAAACAAGCTACCGTTGCCCCTCAGAAAACCCTCATAAATAAGAGTTTTCTAGGAGTGTGCTCCTAAATTGCTCATCAAAATGAGTCTGTTCGGAGTCCTGAATTCTACAGGCTCCGAAATCAATCAGAATTGCTCATAAATTAGGAGGGTAATCATAAAACCCTCAAGAAAAGGAATCTTTTAAGAGTCATATTTAGGAGCGCTCCGAAAATTGTTTGGTGGGTTATTTTACACATAACAAACACAGACATGATTTCTTTTTACAACAAAATAGAATCCTGACATTAAACCACTATTGAGGTTTTCGGAAGATTTTCTAATAAGAGCTGGAAACAGACATACAGAAGTACAGGAGAACTGGCGACCCTTTGGGACTTTAAATTGTTATAGAAAAATGTTAAATAAAAGCAAAACTTGAAAGAATAAAATCTAAAGGAAAACTACCAATACAATTGCAGCTTGTTATATAGATTTTTTTTTTGTATAAATACATATACAATTTCATAAGGTCATCAATATGTTTTATTTTTTTAATATACAAATTTGAAACAGCTCTTTCGATAAAAAAAAAAAGCTCTAGCGTTATAACCAGTGTTACTGCTGTGCTACTAAAGTATCAATTTATAACTTTTCTACAAAAATATGTGACATTTCATTTAAAAAAGGCAATTTGGTGTTTGTTTCTTAAAAATGTTTTGCTCTCCAAAAGGGTAGCATGTTATATTCTAAAAAATTCACCCTTACATGGCTACAAATCGCAAACAATTGCAAAATTGGAAACAAACCCTAAAATTGATTTGAAATCGGAAAATAAAAGCAAGTGTCGGAAAATAGCATAAAAAAGAACAAACTTTTTGTTGAGTGTTAAAAACAGAAAAAAGAATTCTATAACGTTAAGTTTTTTGAGCATTTCCTACCTGAAATAAATATCTTTTGTTTGTCTCCTTTAATAAATGCGTTTGAGTTCTTTTAATTGCAAGTCCAAATAAATACCATAGATGGGCATTTTTCAGTACCAGTACTTTTTCAGTATTTTCTTTTTTTACTGATTACTGAAAAAAAATATAATATATATATATATATATATATATATATATATATATATATATATATATATATATATATATAAAAGATTATTCTTATATTTTGTCTAAATTTTCAATAAAAATTAAATACTAATATTAATTATTTATTAAATTATTATAAATAATAAAAATTAAATATGTACATATTAATATATAAAAAATATATAGGTATATTTACTGAATACTGATTTTTTTTCAGTAATCAGTAAAAAAAGAAAATCCTGAAAAAGTACTGGTACTGCAAAATGCCCATCTATGATAAATACACACATTTATTCAACTTAACAAACTTAATTGAAATGAATTATTTTGTTCACAATTGTTAGTTACGAACAGAACCGTTTAATGTCTCCAAACAAACTAAACTAATTATTCATGAGTCACCCCCTTTTATATTTCATAACTATTTCTAGAATTTTCCTGAAACTCCCTGTAATAACAATTTATTATGTTCTAAAAACATTTCTAGAAATAACTGGGAAATTCATGTAAAACTGTTATAATTTAAGTACACTTTTAGGCGGTAATACAGTTGTGTTGAAAATAATGCATAACAATTTTAAGTTACTTATATGACATAAAACTATAACTTACAAGATAACTTATAACTATAAATAATTCTTAGATAATTTAACTTACGTAACAAAATTTTCTTTAAAATTGGAAATACTAATTAAAAACAACTTGAGCCATTTTAAATTGAAAAACTTTTTTTTTTGACTCATTTTTCTGGAAAATCCACTTTTTGTGACCCTTTTCGAAAATTTCCAACGGTTACCCTGGTAATTAATATCTTATTAATTTTTCAGCTAAAACTTTTTTAAGTTCAGCATAATAAGATTTTTAATATTAAAGCTTAACGAAAGCACCATTTCTGTCCTCACTATTTTCTTTCCTCTTTCGCAAAAGATACTTTTACTACAAATTTTTTTAGACCAAAAAAACTTTGCTAAATACCAAAATCAAAAAAAAAAAAATATTTGCAAATATCTTTCAAAATAAGCTTTTTAAAATTTTTCATATTAGCTTTTTTATGAAAATACATTTTTATATTCAACTTTTTTTTGTAATAAGTTTAAAAACATATGGGCAAATCCCAGAAACAGTCCACCAACCAAAAATTTTTCAAATTAATTTTTTTTAAACGGAATATAAGACTAGATGTTTAATTTCATTTTTATATTAAAAAATATGTATTTCAATGATCATCAATGAAATAATTTTTACCAAATCATACCCCACTGCTGATTTTTTAATAAAATACGTGAATTTAGCATTATTTTAGGTGATTTTTGTGCTTAAAATAGCACTTAGAGCAAACTTATCAAAATATAAGTTTCGTTAAAATAAAAGTTGATATTCATTAGTTAACAAATTAGTTTAAGAAATGCAATTCATAAAAATATAATTTGTTTTGTTAAAATAAATAAAATATAATAATAAAAACTACTGGAAAAACTGTAGCGTGCGTCACAAAGGGTTCACGGCTTTTGTCAAAAAATCACAACATTTTTTGGCTGCAAATAAGTGCGTTAAGAATTCTCTTATACTCATCTTTCATATAGGAATCAGATTTTGTATACTTTATCATGCAAAATTCGCTAAAAATTAGAAAAACGCACTTCAACCTTTGAAGTTACTTCCATTTTTTGTAGCGTGCGTCACAAAACTTTGTGATCAATTATTTCGCAACAAATACTTGCTAAGAAATTATGATATATGCCATTCGTAAGTTGAAGCTATCTCTTTTGAAAGACCAAAAACTGTGTATATTTCAATCAGAAAACGCGTGCGAATGTAGCGTTCGTCACGCAGGATTTGCCCATATCGCACCTATTCAACAATACTGTATTAACTCGAAATTTTTAGTTTTTCACTTTTTGGAAATAATTGAGAGGTATTATTCAGATCTATCCACTGTAAAAATATCGAGCTATTTTGTCTACCTTTTGGTAAAGAAATGGTTGGTTTAAAAAATTTTTTTATGTGCCTTTCATATTAAATTAAAAATTGTTTTGCTTCGACTGAAAATTTTAAAATTTTGAGTTAATACAGTATTGTTGAACAAGTGCGATATGTTTATCAAAACACATAGAGACTTTTTATTTAAAAGCTTTTAAGGCTTCTATATAATAAGTTTTAAAGACAAAATATTTTCTAAAATAAGCATTTTAATGTAAAACTTTTATAATAAGATTTCTCTATATAAATGCTCTTTTATTATCATGAAAGTGCTTTTTAAGATAAAAGCTTTTTGAAAACAAATTTTGCAACCATAGTCAGCTTTAATTACACTGTGTGTAATTTTTTAAGTCATGGCAAAATAACCATATACAAACACCACTACGTGATAAAAGACCAAAAAAAAAAAAAGACCCTTGTCTCCCAGTTTTGCCCAAAGTCATGCACTTTTTTTTATGGGCCCCCCAAAGATTTGGGGCCTCGTTGTCATTTTTGCAAAAAAGTTATAATTTTCTCAGGCTCATATCTTGCAAACCGTTTAGAGTTTTGATTCACCATCTGAGACAAAGTTGTAAATCTTACCATAAAGAGAAAAAATTGTGAACATATAAAATCAGAAAAACTTCATCTTCAAGATCAAAATCGAAAAAAAAACTTTAAAACATTCGAATTTTTTTTACCTTTTTCCCCTGTGCAGGCCTACAGGTAGCAAATCGTTCAAAATTCAAGGAAACAATCAACCACAAAAATATACAGTAGATCTCAATTAACAACTTTCTTGTACATATAAACTTCCTAGGAATTATTCTTAACACCGTTTAGGTAGCCGCATAAGTGAAAAATTTCCCGAAAATTTTTTAATTTGATTTGTTTTTTCTTTACTTCCACATTGAGATACTATGCTATCTATAACAATATACAAACACCACTACGTGATAAAAGACCAAAAAAAAAAAAGACCCTTGTCTCCCAGTTTTGCCCAAAGTCATGCACTTTTTTTTATGGGCCCCCCAAAGATTTGGGGCCTCGTTGTCATTTTTGCAAAAAAGTTATAATTTTCTCAGGCTTATATCTTGCAAACCGTTTAGAGTTTTGATTCACCATCTGAGACAAAGTTGTAGATCTTGCCATAAAGAGAAAAAATTGTGAACATATAAAATCAGAAAAACTTCATCTTCAAGATCAAAATCGAAAAAAAAACTTTAAAAAATTCGAGTTTTTTTTACCTTTTTCCCCTGTGCAGGCCTATAGATAGCAAATCGTTCAAAATTCAAGGAAACAATCAACCACAAAAATATACCGTAGATCTCAATAAACAACTTTCTTGTACATATAAACTTCCTAGGAATTATTCTTAACACCGTTTAGGTAGCGCTTAGGTAGCCGCGAAAAATTTCCCGAACATTTTTTATTTTTATTTGTTTTTTCTTTACTTCAACATTGAGATACTATGCTATCTATAACCATATACAAACACCACTACGTGGTAAGATTCCAAAAAAAAGACCCGTGTCTGCCAGTTTTGCCCAAAGTCATGCACTTTTTTTTATGGGCCCCCCAAAGATTTGGGGCCTCGTTGTCATTTTTGCAAAAAAGTTATAATTTTCTCAGGCTCATATCTTGCAAACCGTTTAGAATTTTGATTCACCATCTGAGACAAAGTTGTAGATATTGCCAAAAAGAACATATAAAATCAAAAAAATTTCATCTTCAAGATAAAAATCGCAGAAAACTTTAAAAAATTCGATTTTTTTTTTGTTACCTTTTTTCCTCTGTTCAGGTCCATAGGTAGCATACCGTTCAAACTGCAAGGAAACAATCAACTACAAAAATGTACCCAAGATCTCAATAAACAACTTTATGGAACAAATTAACTTCCTAGGAATGATTCTTAGCACTGTTGCACTGTGTTATCAAAGTTTAAACGAGCAATACTTAAACAAAAAATATAGCCATAAGTCCCATATAATCCTGTATGACTGCCCATTGGTCAATAATGACAAACACTCTTATTCTTTTGTTTGTTAATACTGTGGTATAGGTTATCACATGGTCGGACTTGACCGACTGACTATAGTTTCTTATTTGCTTTAATCCGCTTTCGAGTACCACGACATCTACTGAGGGACAACAAGTGGTTTCCTTGCAAAATTTTTCAGTGTCTCTTTCTCTACTTCTTTGCCATTTTAAAGAGTCAACAATGCAGAAACAATGTTTTTTTTTTTTTGTTACTTCTTATTTTGCACAAGTGCTGCAAGGAATGACCAGGCCACCGCTTAATTCTATTTGGATCTTGTTTAGAATGTAACAACCAGTATGCAAGACATTCAAAACGTGTGAATGTTTAAGGTTTTTTTTCCTAAACTGCTCTTGAATTTAACGTGGGAAAATTAGTTTCACTCGCGTTTTTTTTTTTTTTTGTTGTTGTTAAATGCCAAAGTGTTGCTAAGAGAATTAGCAACATGATAAATGAAAATGGTGGCGAAGTAAAAAAAAAAAAAAAAAAATTAGCAAAATACAATTAAAGAAAAAACAAAAAAGGGATTAAGAGCTTAAAATATGGCTGTTTTTTCAATAACAATCACACCCACTATGAATGCTGGGGTCAGAGATGAAAAATTCGAAATTTTAAATGGTGCTGAATGTCCAACCAAAAAAAATACTTGATAGAAAATTCAAGTACAGTAGAATCGTCCTCTTCGAATGAAAACTGTTGGCAGGTCCCGGCAACGTTCTAATTTCAATCGCCTTTTGCTTAAACGGACCCTTTCATGAGCGGTATGCCATAACTAATTTTCAAATACACTTGTCAAGTCTGTTTTAGTTTGCTTGCCTTAACAACAAGGCTCGGTTTTACACAGTTAAATGTGCGTATTATAAATATCTTTGCTCTCAGATAATCCTTTTCTTGTTCCTTTTAATATACAAATTTTCACTTATTATCGCAACAGATAATAACCAAGAAGGATTATTGTATTAATTCCGTTTGTACTGATTTCACGACTTGAAATCAAATAAATGCAAGACTGTCTTAATAAATCCAATCATCTTAGCTTTAATATCTCAAAGTACCTTATAAAGATCTGAGACTGAAAATAGGGAGAGAGCAGAAAAATCAACGACCAAATTCCATCTAGTGCCGTATCAATTTGTACCCCAAGAAATATAGAGTCCAATATGATATCTAAAAAGCTCGTTCCCTACAAATTTTTAAGTTTTGTACTGACCGTCTAAATTTTTTATTTTCAAACCTTAAGAAATCGCTCGGCCAGTTACGAAATAAAGACAACTTATTTCTAAAAATAAGGCTTTCAGTACAAAAGCGGAATTTAGTGAAACCTTAGAGCTTTGCTATAAAGAAAGCTTTTTTATTATTAAAAATCTTAAAACAAGCTTTTTATAAAAAAAAGAAAATTTTGTAAAATCAAACATTTAAAATCTTTGGATGAAGTTTCCCGATGATCTGGCCTAAGCAACCAGTGGGATGCGCATGGGAATAGCTTATCCCACCAACAATAAATTTCAGTATATCAATAGTAAGAATTGGGAATTTAGCACATTAAAACTGAATCTTATTTATAAAATTTTTTGACTCCCAAAAAAAACTTTGATAACAAATATGGAAGTGGCAGTGCAAAACAACTGAACTGGCAAAAATGAAATAAAGAAATTTGTTTTTATTTTTGTTGTTGTTATTTGCTTTCCCCTTGCAACTATTGTAGTCGGGTTTGTAAGAAAAGATAAACTCACTGTTTGTTGTTGGTGTTTTGTTAAAGCTTTGATATTATTACGGGTAAGACTTTTGAGTGTTTATAATTCCTATTCGGTTAACAGTTTTATTTGAATAATATCTTTAACTTTTTTAAAATTTTTGGATGAAGTTTCCTGGCCGTAGCAACCAGTGGAATGCACATGGGAATAGCTTATCCCACCAACAACAAATTTCAGTACATATATCAATACAAAGATTTATAATTGTTTTAAGCCAAGCTCCCGAAATATGGCTTTTATATAGTGGCTACAAAAGAAGAGCGTTAGCAGAATAAATACTGCTTTTACAGAATTTAATTGAGTTACCCTTATTGATTTATCTCATCTTAATATAAAAACTTTCACAAAATAATGTTTTCCTTAAAATTTAATTGGATATTTTTTTTTTATTTTGCCACTTAAATACAATTTAAATACTCCATGATGTAAAGTCATTAATTTACACCAACAATTTTATGCAAAGTATGTCATTAAATCTAAAAAAGAAAATGTAAAGCCCATCAAGAAAAAATGTTAAAATCATGAATTTTACTTAACACTCTGAAAATATTCCGGTCGTTCGCTAAAGAATTCACACGCATTTTAAAATGCGTGCAGAAAACGAAAAAAAAACAACATTAAGAAAAAAAGTTGCAAAAACTGCAGATGGTCATCTGCAACAAGTAATTAATGGTATTGAATGCACAATAAAAGGCAAAAAACATGAAAAATAATCATAAAACAAGAGAACAGGAATACTTTGGACTAACAACGTCATGACTTGTTATTTAAAAAAAAAAGTTCCTTTCTTTTTTTTAACAGTTTAAAAGCATGAAGAATTCAAGTTCTTTAGTTTTGGGTTTATTGAACTTTTCGTGCCACGATACACACAAACAAACACACACACACACTTGAAAATATTGCTTAATTCACATCTATATGGGATTCTTTTCACTCTTCATGCCTTAAGGGAATTAAAGTTACGGCTGTTTGTCCCCCTGTCGGTCAGTCTGTAATGGCCAAAATACCACGGCAGAAATATATTTTTTTGTTTTAAAATTATAAAAAGACAAACATAAAATTGAAATCAAGAAGAGAAAAAAATCCCTTTTGGACATTTGGAATATAATAACATGGTTAAGAGCGCTTATAAAGAACAGTGCGTTAAAGCAAGATAAAATCTTAATTTTAATCTTTCTTAAAACATTTATAGTTTGAACTAAAGGAATTAATCTAAATTGAATTGATCACTCTGCAAGTTACTAAGGGATGGAAAAAATACGGCATTATTGGCAGAACATTGTTTATTCTTTTTCCGAGATCGGGGAGATTTCTCCTAACAGAGACGGTACCGCGACCAAGTCAGGTCTATTGTACCCACTCCCCTTCAATTGGCCAAAATACTCTCTGCTTCTCATACGAACCTAAGTAGGTCTTTTACCGATGTTGAACCGACACAAGACGAGCATATCACGTCGTGCCCTAAGTGTCTTCTTCTGGCCCATGCCAGCGCCGGGCAGTTTCTAATTTCCTTACTTTCTTGGCGCTATAACTAAAGCTTAGTCTTGGATTTCTAAACAGTACTTTTCCATTTGCATAGTTCTATTTCTAGCAACATTTTCCAGATTTGAACATTAAGCATTTTTAAGTCAACGTTCCGCCATCCTTCCAGCGGCCTCTTTGCTGTCCAATTGCTCTCCTGCCTTCTGGTTTGTTAAACAGATTCTGCTGATAGTAGAGTTTGTGTAAAGACGTACTACTTGACCAGCCCATCTTAGTGTCTGCGGTCTTAGTTAGTCTGCACAAACTTTTCGTTAGATCCGCCATATGCATTTTCTTTGCGACATCCAGGGAGCTCGCATTTGCCTGTTTCAGGGTCCACGTTTCATACCCGTATGTGAATACTGGCCTGTGATTAAATGCTTTTAGATCTAAAGTATGGTATACGTGATCAAAATTTTCTGTTTGCGGTTTTAATCCTCTCCTTAATGTCCGATGAGCAGTAATTGTCGGCGCTGTGATAACAGCCTACATAGAAATAAAAACACACAAGCGAAAAATAAGTCTTTATAATTATTTTAAGCCGGAGTCGTACTCAAAACTTCAAGTACGAATAACATTTAAACTTACTGAAAACAATCCTTAATGGGATAACTTTCGGAAATCAATTTCAATTTCTTAAAATAAGCACAAAATTGGTTGTTCGTAGTGTTGGTAGTGCCACTCTGAGAGTAAAATTACAAAATTAGCGTTTTAATCTCATTTAACTTATCACAGTTTGTTGCAGATACTACAACAACACCAAACAAGTAGTTAAAAAATATGCTTGTTGTGTGTAGAAACAACAAAAACAACAGAACAAGACGAAAACACATTATTTGCATGATTAAATTGAGTAAAATTGAGAACTCTTGCTTCTCATTTAGTTTATATTTTCAGTTATATATGTACATTAAGTTTTTAAAGTAAAAGCCATATCGGTGTTTTACAATTGCAATTCTGTAAGTTGTTAAACGGGTAAGTAAATCAATCATAATAAAATTATCGTTCTAATTTCACTTTTAGTTTATTTCAAGTACGAATTCGGCATAAAATCAACTTTTTAATACTTGAATCAAGCGCATTTTGCAAGTGGTTCAATGTTAGTTTTACTTAAATCAATCTCGTTTTCGGATGAATTCGGGAATGAATATGGATAATTGAAGTATTCCGCTATCGAAAACCCGTACATGAATCATTCTTTCTGTACTTGATTCAAGAAAATCCCTACTCACTCAATACTTTTGTTCTTTAGTTTCCTAAAAAGTACTTTTTCGTCAGGAAATCAGTTTATTTTTGAAACCTTAATTTTTAATTTCTGTCCCAAATATTTTTCCGAACCTGTTAAGGGCTAATAGACCACACAAACAATAACGCAAACAAATAAAAAAGAATGCTGGTGCGAATTCGTACAAACATGTTGTTGTCAAGCTGCTTGTGTCGTTTATTTGGCTTGAGCTTTCCACCGCAAGGCTGTGTCATTCTTTGTTACTTACACTTAATGTTGCCATTTTATCATATTTACATAAATTAATGAAAATTACATTGTGTACTTAGTATTGTATATTTTGTATATTTATTGATTCCTATGGTTCCAAATTGAAACAAAGGGCCGTAACGAAATCCTTCCATCATGATCTGTCCTGTGTCATTAGTCTTATTTTAGACCAAGTTTTTCCTGTTTTGCTTATCTCGGATTCTAGTAGGCTTCTCCAGGTGTTAGCGGGCCTTCCTCTTCTCCTGCTGCCTTGAGGATTTCAGCCAATTGCCATCTTCGATTTATCATCATGAGGTCTTCTTAGGATATGAACAATCCAGCTCTATCTCCTTTTTACAATTTCTATACGGGTTGGTGTTTTGCCTGTTCTTTGCCGCAGGTATCTGTAGGAAACTAAGTTTGGCCAAAATTCTCAATATTTTCGCAAGCAACGGTTTAATGAATATCTGCAGATGTTGTATGTCGTTTATCGTAGAGTTTCAGGATTCACATCCATATAGCAGGGTACAGTGAACATTTGAGGAGAAAAAGTATTTGTGGTGATTTCCATATTCTTTGTAATGTACCGAATGACTGTTTTGTCCGATGCTAGCTGGTGTATCTGTTCCAATTTGGCTGATATTTCGATTTCTAATCGACTTTTCATACCGCATGTGATGCCTCTTCTGGTGCGAGTTGATTGCCGCATTTTCGAGTCCAATACTATATTGAATAACAGCGAGGACAGGATACATCCCTGTCGTACACCAGTAATTACACCAATCGGGTTGCCTAACACGCGTTGATGCAGCACTCGACTTGTTGAGTTGCCATACAAAGCTTTAATAATGTCGATTCAGGTGGGACTCCCCGGCATCGAAGTGCATGCCAAATTGCCAGATGGTGGATCGTATCGAAGGCCCTGGCAAAGTCGATGAATATCAAATATAGGGAAAAACGCCATTCCACCGATTGCTGCACTAAATATTGTTTAGTTTTAAAAAATTTTTAAAACAGATTTTGGAATAAAGATTTTACGAATTTATGATAACCACTACACTCTTTTTGTTAAAATGCTTTAAAAACCTCGCTGATCTAAACACTAAGGGGACCCAATGCGTCTACTGTGGCCCCAGTGTGTAAGCTGCAACTTGTACGTTTCCCTTACTTTTAAAATGCTTCTGTAAAATAGCAACAGCACACGGGGTCATTGGTTAGCCGGCTAAACTCTGCCCTATTTTACAGGCAAAATCTGTCCCAAACCCGACACTTTTAAGATTTTAATTACCGGGATTTGGTTGCAAGCCACAGCAACCAAGTGATTGTCGACTGGGCCTCACATAACCAACAACAGCCTTACGACTACTGGTTCTTTGTGGTACCAGATAGGACTTTGGTCAGTCGCGATCTTGGAAGATTTCCCAATATTTAATTACTAGGGGAACTGGAACAGTTCTTGTTTTTATACAAAGCATTTTTTCCTCTATTCATAACACTGTGCCTAAATCAAACATCAGCAGAAACAACAATATCTCGACATAAACATTGCAACACAAACATTATCATTAACATAATCATTACATTCTGCACAAACGTACATGCCAACAACAACAACGACACACATTCTCTCGATTCAATTTTTAAGAAGTTAAAAATCTCACACACAAAAAAGTTTTATCAGTCAACACATCAGGAATGTTAGTCGTACGTTTGAATCTGTCGGACTGCATGTCTGTCCGGCTGTGTGTCCATCAGTCTTAATAAAAAATTCTTTTTTTTCTTCCTTCATCTTTATCTTGTAGATCTCTAGTAAAACTTCAAGTTGACTGCTTGCTGTGAAGATGCCTTTGACCAAAAGGAACTTGAGCTATTTTTAGTGTTAGATACGTTATTGAATGATACTGTGTGTGCATGAGAGAATGTGTGCGTTGTTGTTTTTGTATGAGTGCACATTTGTGTTGAATACCTTTTGTATGTCTTGACTCTTAATACCTTTGAGTCATGTATGTGCAACTGCAATTGCAACATTATGAAGCAGTAAGAAAGAATTGTTTCTTTAATTCCAGTAGCATTTTACGATGACCATTTACGATGTCTTGTGAATGTTTAATGTAAACTGCAGGATATGTTCGCCGTAGATGATGTTGATGCTGTGCCACTGATGCTACCAGTACTATTTAGTAGGGATTGCTGTTCGGTTTTAACCGAAACCTAAACCGCGGTTTTAATGCCTAAAAACCGAAACCGAAAACCGACAAAAAAACCTCGGTCTTAGCTTTTACTTTAACAATTTATTTATGCTTAAAGAAATTGCAAATTAAACATCATACTAGTACTTCATATACAAAAACTTTATTCATAGCAGCCTTTAACAATGACAAGGTATTTCAAAATTCTTAAAATTCAAAATATGTAATACAAAGAAGAACAAATGTTTTCTTTTATAACTCTTAAGTACACACCTTATTTGTGAGGCATAAACTCCCACCCGGGCCACTTGAATATTGTATGGAGTTTCTTGTGGCTATAGAAATAACTCACACTAACGAACCCCTGGGCAAGGCTGGGACTACTTTTATATGTATGGAGTTTTATGGTTATAGCAGGAACATTTTGTTGGGAAATAAAATATTTTTTCGAAAAAACCTAAAAGAAAGAATTCTTATGTTGTGTATGCTTTTTGAAACGTTTTATTTTGATTTTATTTACTGCATTACATTTATTTTAGGGAAGGGCCTGACCAGGCCCAGGTGGATACAATATGCACAAAATTTTCATTTGGCCAATTGCGAAATTGAGGAAAACATAAAGTTTCGTTCTAATATACTTAATAATTATATAAAAAAAACTGGAAAAAAGTCCAAAAATGCCTGGCCAGGCCCAGGTATACACTTAAGGGCGAATAAAAGTACCTGAATTGGAATAAATAAAAATTGTATTACATACAATCAAAATTAATATGTTTATGTATGAATTTAACTTTGGTATTTTCAAAACCGAACCGAAACCGACCGGTTTTAATCATTTTAAAACCGAAACCGCGGTTTCACATTTTTACGGTTTTTAGCAAACTCTACTATTTAGTACTTTTATGGTGTTTGGCTTACTAAAATTTTGGTCTTTGGTATTTTTAGAATAGCTTCTGAGTTACCAAGTGTAACTTTGGTATTTGAAGTTATTTTAAGCTTTTAAGAATTGTTTCCCTTTTTTCTATTTTAATTATTTCTCCTTTGTCTTTACTACACAATCATTATCATTATTACTTGTTATTAAGAAGAACGCAAGAAAACAAAAAAAAAAAACTTTTAAATTCTTTTTAAAAAAGAAAATTATAGTTATTTTATGGTTTCCATTTTTGCTTGCATTGTATTGCAAAATCGTATATGAAATGAAAATTGAGTTAAAGGAATTTTTAGATTTTATAGACTCACAAGCAATTATGATCTGTCTTGGGTGATTAGTTTATTTATAGCACATAAATGCTATTTGTTGCTATTTGGCTATGTTGGGGAATTTATTCTTAAAAAATAGTTATAGTTCTAGTTAATTTATTTTATTGCTATTTTTGTAATTTCAAAATGGTATTTTTAAATAAGGCAATGAATGGAAGAAAAAGGAAATGCTAAAAATAGCAAATAATGAATATTCTAGAAATCGAATTTATGCGAATGTTGTAAAAATTCAATAAAAAAAGCTACATACGTTTTCTAAACGAATTCTAAAGTCAGAAAATTTGCAGTCTTTTCTTAAATAATTGTATAAGGGCGATTCTATTCTGACGGGTGCAACATTTAGAAGCTTTAAACCTCTTTTACCAATAGAAAGGAACACAAATTTTGCAATTAAGTTATTTCTAGAAGGGGTAACATTTTTTTATAAACTATTGTTATCTATTTAAAAGAATTTATGTGAAACGATCAAATTGCCACGAGAGAGCTTTAAAGTGCAACGGGTGCAACCAAATCGGCCCACATTCATAAGATCACACCACAAAAACACAAAACTCTGTTAATTTTTAAACTTTTATTGTATTACTCTTTTTTATTGTGAAAGATGAGATATCAGACAATGATTATCAAATCAAACATCATAGAGAAATATAATCCAATAATAAGAAATTTGCTCTTTAAGCCATGACGGGTGCAACATGCAATGCACTTTCTGTTCGCGCCAAACCTATGAATCTTAATGATTCGAAGTGCACAGCAAATTTATATTTAAGCTTTCGTCTAAAAACTTATATTATTATAAAATATAGATATTTTACTTTAAATTGGCATCAAAAAAGTGTCAAATAGTGTGATTTGAAAATTTGTGTTAAAAGTTGTCAAGAATAGAATCGCCCATAAAATTTTTGTTTTATTTCCAGAACATGGGCGATAATGGCAGAAAAAAATGATCTTCGCGTTAAAAATAAAAAATACAAAAATTAAGTCAAACTTGAAAAAAATCACAAAAAAAATAGCGAAGATATCATGAATATTAAAGAAAAATTGGATTTTTATACAGTTAAACATTTACCCCCTTATGCAAAAAAGTAAAAGTTCAGGCTGTAGGAAATATCGCCAAAAGAAAAATTGCCCAAAAAAAAAAAAAATGAAAAATCGCCCAAAAGAACATGAAAAATTACCCAAACAGTTAAATATCAAATTTTGCCAAAAAAAAAAAAAAAAAAAAAAACGAAAAAGGGCCCAAAAAAAAAAAAATAAAAAATTACCCAAAAAGCAAAAACCAATTTAAAAAAAAAAAAACAAAAAAAAAAATTACCCAATTTGCAAAAAACCAACAAAACTATTTTTAAAGAAACTTATTTTACCAAAACAAAAACCGGCTTCGCTAACTAAAGCTTCTCTGCATAGCCGGCCTTCGGCCTGGCCAAAGGATTTTCTCCTCTATGGTATAACAAAGACCGGCTTCGCTAACTAAAGCTTCTCTGCGCAGACGGCCTTGGGCGGGCGCAAGAATTTTTTCCTTTATGGTATACCAAGTACCGGTTTCTCTAAGTTAAGCTTCTAAAATCTGCTTTGTTTCCGAACGAAGGCCGACTTCGCAGAGTAGCTTTAGTTAGCGAAGCCGGTCTTTGTTATACCATAGAGGAGAAAATCCTTGCTCCCGGCCGAAGGCCGGCTGTGCACAGAAGCTTTAGTTAGCGAAGCCGGTACTTGTTTTATCAAAGATGAGAAAATCCTTGCGCCCGGCCGAAGGCCGGCTATGCTTTCGTGTTTGTTGTGGACATTATGACACTCTACAAAGTGACATAACGTCCACGGACTTTATGACACTGCTCTGATGGGCATTATGACACTTAAAAGTGTCATAAAGTCCATGGACACGGTGACACTTTTTGGAGTGTCATAGTTATTTTTACAAATAACATGTAGGAATTCGACGTATAATCATAATGATAATGGAAGAAATTTTAAAAATTAAAGATGGCCCAAAAAAATGGGCTATTTTTAATATATTTAAAAAACGAAAAATCTCCCAATAATAACGAAAAATAGCCTACAAATTTTGGGTCACTTTCACCAAATTTAAAAAATGAAAAATCACCCAATAATAACGAAAAATAGCCCACAAATTTTGGGTCACTTTTCATATGAATTCAGGCCCAATTTTACATGGAATTTTTTTGGGCGATTTTTCATTATTTTTTTTGGGCCATTTTTCTTTGGGCGATTTTTCCTACAGCCAAAAGTTTACATTAGTTAGCCAACACATTAAGGCTCCTTTTCACAACTTACCGATATCTAAAAGTAGACCTTATAAAAAGTTTTTCCACGTTTTGCGAGAGACAGCCCTTGTACTCAAAATACATTAGCGTTATATCGCCTTTTCTATCTGTGAAGCACTATCAGTTATGACTTTTTTTTAAAGAGTTTTGGTTTTAAACAATTTGTTTAAAAATGTTTAATAGTCACACAAACATTCTGTTATTTTTATCGAACAGCTTGTATCGTTTATTTGGCCCGTAATTCACAAACTCAAATCATTTTTTGCCTAAACACTCTTCATAAAAAGTTTAAGGTTAAAAAAGGAAGCCCAAGAAAAGAAAAATACTTAAATTACTGCTATATTTGTATATCAAAAGTAAAGAAAACGTATATAAAATACACATTTTTAAAATAGCCGGTTTATAATATTAAAATAACCGGTTAATTTCTAATTCGAAATATGTTCAACTAAAAAAAACATTCTTTAACAAAACTCTAAACGCATAGAAAATAAAGTTCCAAACAATTCCTTGGCACTGGCTCAACATGCCTGCACGAAGGGAAGGTCCACTGAAACTGCGCTTCACTCATTGGTGGGCCACATAGAGATGTCCCTGCCCTACAAGGAATTTGCTTTAGTTGCAATCCTAAATACAGAGGTTGCTTTTAACAACGTTACACCTGAATCGGTTATTAACGCTATGAGACTTTTTGAGTTCGACCCAGCAATCATTCAATTTGTTAGCAGTATCTTGCACTCCAGGCGTATCGAATCCAACTTGGGCGTCTCGAACATTTTCAAGGTTGTGAGTAGGGGCACATGCAAAGTGGTACTGTCACCTTTACTTTGGAATTTAAATATAAATACCCTACTCAGGGCCATGGGAAGGACGTGCTGCATAACGGTTGCGTATGCGGATGACGTTGCAGTTGTAGCTATGGGTAAAGATCCTAGACTGTTGACTGAACTTATGGAGTCAGCATTGTACGTCCTAACAAAATGGTGCCAAGGATGTGGACTGGATGTAAATACTGCCAAAAGAGAAGTGGTACTTTCCACAAGCAGATACAAAATTCCCAAAGTTGATACCCCAAGAAAAGGGGTGCAACTGTCCGACAGTGCCAAGTATCTTGGGCTAATATTGGACAGCAATTTTAACTGTAAGATGAACACCACTTCCAGGTCCACTAAGGCGGCAACTGCATTACATTGCTGCAAAAAGGCCATTTGCCTAAGCCCGAGGAATGTATACTGGCTATACGAATGTGTCATTAAACCATTATATTCTACTGGGCAAAGTCATCAAACTAAGTTCGAACGTACAATGAGAATGGTGGTGATAACGGTTACAGGTGCCATTAGAACAACCCACTCTGCATTGATTAAGATCTTGAACTGGTTACCACCAGACATTTTGGCGAAAAGGCTTCCTGCTAACACGACGGTAAGACTTAGAACCACTGGAGCATGGAGGGATAACAATATTGGACATGCTAAAATCCTGTTTGAAATAAATCGGCACATTTGATCCTGGCTTCACCATAAGCATTTCGGACAACAATGTGATTCAGATATTCACTGATGGGCCCAAAACACTGTACGGTGTCTGCTCTGGCATATTCTCCGAGCAGCTAAACTGGAGTGTTCCTATTAGGCTGACGGATCACTGTAGTGCCATTCAGGCAGATATATTGGCCATCTACACAGCCGCGAGACACATTCGGTATGGTGAAATATCTGGCAGGGATATTCACGTTATTACCGATAGCAAGGCGGCCATCAGATCCCTTAAGAATGTGCTCATCACATCGAAATGTGTCTAAGTATGACGGATGTATCTAGAGGAGATAGCAAGATATTCAGTGGTTACCCCTAAGTGGGTCCCCGGACACAGGGATATACATTGAAACGGTGTGGCTGACTCGTTGGCGCGTGAAGGTACCACTTCGAATCAAAACGATTCAATACATGATATAGGTGTTTCACTACCAAGGAGTAAGCAACTTATTTTGCACAAGTTTCATATTATTGCCGGTCAGATATGGCTTGATGAAAACAACTGTGGGGAAACCAGGAAAATCTGGCCCATCCTAGATGAAAAAAGGACTAGGCGGGCATAACAGCTGTCCAGACATAACTGGCTCATTGGGAGGCATGCCCAAAGGCTAGGGCTCCTTTACAATGACCTATGTAGAAGTTGCGGTGACGAGGAGGAGTAAAAGTCAACTGAACATATTCTTTGTCATTGCCCGGCATTCGGAGATCTAAGGCTTAGTTTGGTAGAAGAACCCGTGGTTGCCTCTAAACATGTTATGGTTAAATATAACAATATGTAATTTGTTTTTAAATAAACATTAGTATTTTTCTTTTTTCCAAGAGCAACATGTTATGGTTGAAAACCAACCACATTATTATAAGTGTTTAACATATTTTGATTATTATTAACCATAACATGTTCGGAGGCAATGTTTAAATTAAACATAATATGTTTAAAATTTTCTTTAACAATAGTTTTTTTGGAGGTGACCATATTTAAACATGTGTGTGGAGACAAAAATTGTCTCTCTTATATCGATTTAGACAGGATCCACTCCTTTATTGATTCGACTGGGGCTGAGTGAGAACATTAGCAGCCAGGTAACATAGGACCAATGGGAGATGGTGTGACACCGCAGCACAACGGAAACTTATTAGTGGACCCACGTGAACTGTGCTTGATAACGGCTGCCAATGGAACTTAACCTAGCCTAAGGGCAAGTATGTTTTGAGAAAATGTTTACGACGAAAAACTAAAGGAGGTAGACCCCTCTAGGGGCGACTCCTAAGCAGTTATGGAACTTTTTCTTCTTCAAACTATGATTCATGTAGTTTATTGTTTTTATCTATTATACCCGCCACCAGAGGTGGAAAGGGTAGATAAAAGTTTGCCATTTTGATTGAAATTTCCACATAATAGATTTTTGGGCCATTTTTGAAATTTTGTTTTAAATTAAATGTAAGATTTAAGTATTCTTTTCTCTCAATTCATATTTTGTTTTTTAATTTAAGTACAATAGCCAGTTAATCAGCAATTCACTCAGTTACTTTATGTGAAATTTCATCTTTGATGTGTTGCTTCATTAAAAATTCAGTCAATTATAATTTAATGCGTGTGTCTGGTAACTGAAGATGGGGAGAAGAAAAAAATGGAGGCGAAAAATACCTCAAAGAAAAATCCAATAAAAATAATGAAAAACAAGGAAAAGTTAAAATAATTTTTTATTCGTTTTTATTTAAAGAGTAAAATGAGTTTATGAGTCTAGAAAAAAACAGTTTTAGTACTTTTTTGTTTTCGTTTGTAGCTAAAAAGATTTCATTCAGTTCATATTAAAGTTTGTTACATTTTTCTTGTAAATACTTTGCAGTTTATAAAAAAAATCGATTTGATTGTAATTAAATTTGAAGTTCTATTGTTTAAAATTCTGCTAAAAAAAATTTGACAATTAAAGGGCAAATAACGAATCTTATAATTAAAAACAAACATGTTTAAAAATGCGTTTAACTTTTCAGGTTTTTTTTTTTGTTGGATTGTTGTAAATTAAAGTCCCTTTTAATATGAACTTTGTAAAAAGTATATCATACAATCGACATATACTCCAGTATATTTCTTACAAAAGATATTTTATTTTGGTTTTTCTTAACGAAAGGCCTTTTAAAATTTACTAAATTAATTAAAGATAACCAAAATAACTTTTATCTGGTTTTAAAAATTTCTTCAACAAAATGAAGAATGTAACCTCCTAACGGATATAGGCTATATAAGGTTCCGTCACTAAAGTGTTTAGGAAAGGGTCCAGGGGCGCTACCCCTGCTATTCTAACCTTGCTCATATTTCCAAAACAAGAGATAGAAAAAATTTAATACTTATCGTTGTTCTTTAGAGAAAATAAGCGAACAGTTTCTGGTACTTTTTTTTAAATGCGGCCCTTTTAGGGTGTAAACGGGTAAAACCTGAATGTTGGTCCATTTTTATCACCCCGTCTATCTTTTAAACCAATAAACGTAAAAATAAACTTTATATCACGTTCGAAACTTATCTTAAAAATACAAATTCGCTACTTTTAAGAAATTCGAACGTTTAAGGTGTGAAATTTTTAGCTTTTGTTGGTACTTTTTTTTTCCAAGTATTTATCTCCTTTCTTTACACGTAGCTTATTTACTCCCACTACAATATTGAAATTTTTTTCAATGTGAAGAAAAAAGTACCAAAAAGGGGAAATACGGAAAACTACATATCTTTCTTTAGCTTTTTGGTTCTACAACTGGTACTTTTTTTATTACCGTTAATTTTGGTCCTAGAAACATAGCCCCGGTAGGCTAGCTGGCAGTAAGCTAGTCTATCAGTGTCGGTTCGATTCCCGCCGGAGACTCTGGTCTCCAGCAGACAAGTTTAGAGATTTGCGGAGTTAGGTTAGGTAAAAAAAAAAATATCCTGAGTGATAAGACTTTATCGGGGAACTTTTTGGTCTTTAACTGGTACTTTTTGAGTTTCCGTTAGTATTGGACTTAAAACATAAAATTAAACACGCAAGGTCCCGAGTGAATGAGAATCTTTAAAGGGATCTATTTGGTACTTTTTCGTTCTTTAACTGGTACTTTTTTAAATGTTCGTTAATATTTTACCTATGAACATACAATTAAACATGCAATGTCTAGAGTGAATGAGAATCTGCAAGAAGGGCTTTTTGGTACTTTTTGTTCTGTAACTGGTACTTACTGAATTTCTGTTAATATTGGACCTAGAAACATCAAATTAAATATGCCCGGTCGGGAGTGAACCAAAATCTGTAAGATGGATTTTTTTGGTACTTTGTATTTCTCTAACTGGTACTAACATAGGATAGGGTTCAGGGCCGCTAAACCTCAATTCATAATATATTAATTATCGTTTTAGAAGCGACCTCTTAAAGCAAAAGTTTCCGCACTCAAAAGAAATCCATTTTAACATGAGTACGCTGTTCACCCTTCGTTCCGCCTCCTGTCTATATCTTTGCTCAACCGCTACTGACCGTATGCGAAAGCGACCAAGAAGAAACAGACGGAGAATTACTGCCACTCTGAAAAAATCTAACCAATTTTGATGAAATTTTAATAGATAGAACAGTGTAATAAAAACACACAGGGCTTATATGTTTTTCAAAGCTAAGCATATGAAGGGACAGATTGGCAATTCCGATTTTGATGAAACTTAAAACTTATGTAGATCGATTTACACACAATAAAACACACAGGCTTTATATTTCTTTATAGTTAATCAAAAATTCGTTCTGGGCGGGCAACGCCTAATAAAACTTAAATCGTAGGGTTCTACCGATTTTTAAACTTTTGAAAATTTTTCGACTCCTGTAGTGCGGACAGACAGACGGACATGAAGTTTGATTATAAAAAGACGCTACAGGTTGCAATACCGCCGGTTCTTCGACATTTTTTTGAAACAGTACCTTCAAATCATGGCAAAATCTGTGGAAAGATTTGTTTAACTGGTAACAGAGGCCACACGAAGTGTAACTGACGCATCTTCTTGAGATATCTTTGTCAGAATCAGATTGCAGAAGCAGAAATACCAAGTTTTTGCACAAAATTAAGTTTAAATTTGTAGTTTTCGTCATTTAATATAAGCTGTGTTTTGTTTACTTTGTTTTCTCGTACTTTGTTTTATTCATTTTAATAAAAAAAAAAAAAATTATTTTTCTTTTCAAAATATTCAAAATCAGTGTTAATGGAGTTGCCAATGCATCAGCACATTGTATTGAAATACAACTTGGAAAATTATCAGGACCAAAATTTCATGACTTTCGCTCTTAGGAAATCAGGCATTGCTTTTAATTCGCCTCTATAGAAATAAAATCGTGCCTTTGCTTCCAAGTCAAAGAGAACGTTTTGTCCTAACAAAATATATTCTGAATCCAAAGACTATCAAATAAACAAAAACTAAAAAAATACCCTGTAGTAAATAAAATAGTCAGTTGCAAAAAACACTAACTGTAAATTAACTTTTTTTCAAATGACTACAAATTGGTTTAAATCTCATGCAGATATCAACCAAAAAGGCACACGTAAAACACAAATAAAAGCAAAATAAAACAAGCATGCCATGAAGTCAAATGAAAAAAATATATACAAATATTTTAAAACAATTAAAAATTAAATCAATACAAATCTGTTTATGTACTAGCAATTATGTATGTGGCGTATTTATTTCGGGACTTTTATACATCATCATTTAGGGCAATTTAATGCAAAATTTTCATAAATAAATATTTCTATATCAAAATATATAAAGATATACATATGTATGCATGTTCATATGTAGATATATTTTTTTTGATAAAAATTATTTAAAATTTAAACAATTTATTATAAACTGACTATACTAGTGATTAACTACAAATAGGTTGAAAAATAAGTAGTTAGTAGTCAGTTAAAAAGTCATGCAAAGATGGCCAATTGACTACTGCCTATGACATGCCTATGTTAAAATAATGAGTCGTCGACAAGGAAAAAAGTCACTTAATCAACTAGATGTGGTTATAAAAAAACCAGTTTGAAGCTAGTTATAAATGTGTTTGACTTCCTACAGGGTATTGTTTTTGATAATTACCTTGTAAATATGTATTAGAATATGTACCTGAAAACAAAAGAAAACACAAAAATTAATACTATGCATTTTAAAGGTAACCAAATCTTTTATATACAAAATATGTAAACAAATTAAGAAAGTATAGTGGGTCAAGCTCAACCATATAACACTTAATATTGCCAAATTTTCGAGAGTTTACCTTCTTGGGGACCAATGGGCAATAGTTTCCCCATCAAAACAATATTATGTTATAAAGTTTTTTATGAAGTTTTTTTCTTAAGACGAATATTATTTAGATATCTACTCTATATAAGGTTTTTCTGTCTTAAGGCAGGTGTAACGTATTCTGACTGGCTTGTCCCTGTACATGAAAGGCTTCACGTATCCCCACAAAAAAATAAAATAGCTTGTTCTTGGCGGCCAATGGACTGCTCCAGAACGTGAGAGGGCTCACCAATCTCGAATCCCAATAGGTTCATGCGCGGCGTGTGACACTGTCTACGTGAAACCACATGTCAACCAAGTCCATTTATTTATTTTTTTTATTGAACTGCTCCATATACACGACTTGGAGTCTTATTTTGCAGTATGGACCTGGGAATGTGTAAAATTCCATCGCACGGTGCAATTCACATATCGCGATCTTCATTGACACTGTCCGATACAGCAGCCATATTATCCTCGGCACGCACTCTTTGCATACGCGTTGGTGTATTAATGTCCAAATAAGTGAAACTGGTATAAAATTTGGTTACAACAGCTTGAAAAGCCTGTTCAGTGGGTCGATTATGATGACAATAAAATGGAAATTTACGAAACATATTTCTCACACAGCATGAATTTTGATATGTAATAAAATTCAATGATTTGCAAGCTTTTTTCGTTTTTAAGTCTATTTTTGGTGAAATGGCAATTCTCACTGAGCATTTGTGGCATTGCCACATATCACGAATCTTTTTTTTAAACCGAAAAAAACTTTATACTGAAAAACCGAATAGCAAAAAAAAATCACCCTTAATATAGAACTCAATATTGATTAAATTCATTTCTGGTAGAAATTCGACTTAACTAGGCTTTGAATTATTAAGCTCTCTGTGTCTAATGATTCTCCAATTTTGTTATACCTTTCAGATAATAAGATTTGTCGGTCATTAAAATAAACTTGTTTGTAAGATGATTACATCGTTGAAGTCAAATCTCTTTCGGCCGAGCGTTTTCTTCAGGCTTAATGAGCACACAAAATTCACTTTTATCAATTTTCTTTCCAAATCACGAGAAATGGGCAATTTTCAGGATTGGTATTAAAACACATTTATGTTTAAGATCGTTTTAAATACAAAATACTCTTATTCACTAAACACTTAACTCTTCTGCACTCCTTGGGTCAATTTGAATCAATTTTGGCTTTCAAACGCAAAATTTGTCCCTTTAAATATAAGACATGGACGTGAAACTTTAATTTATCACTTACAGGGACAAAAATTATAAATTTAAATGAAAATTATAAAATTTAAATTATTCCTTCCCCTCCAAAAAACACGATTTACACACATTTAATATCCTTAGGGTCTATATGACCCAACAAGCGATATTGCAAGTTTAATTCCACTTTCAAAATTTTTTCCACTTAAATTGAGTTCATCTCCATTCAGAATCATCGATCAATAATTTTATCAGTCAAATAATCAATAGAATCGCTTTTATTTTTTATTGTACTTAAATATGAAATGTTGTTTACATTTTATTGTTGGGTCATATTGACCCAAAGGATCTTAGGAAGGGCACATATCCAAGGGATGCAGAAGGGTTAAATAAAACTTAATTCACAGATGTGGTACATTTCAATTTAACTTAAGTTTCCATTGGAAAAACTTAGCAAGGTGGCCTCAATATGACAACAATACAACAACAACAGGCAAAGCAATAACATTCAGCTTTTTTTTGAGACCAGCTTGCAATAAATAAACTTTTTTATGATATTATTTGTATTTAGTAGTGCTACCATATTTTTGTCTTAATTAAATAAAACTTTTCAAATAAAACTCAAACAATCAATCTGTATTTAAATACGATTTAAGTTTATATGAAAATTAACTTAATATTGATCTAAATACACTGAAAAAATTTTCTTCACAGATCCAATGAAATTTACATTAAAATTCAACCTATGTAACCCTTCATTGGATTAATGAAGGATTAATAAAATCAATGACACAATTTTCATTGATTTTATGAATCCTCATTGAAAAAATGGATAAAATAAACGTTTGTCAATAAACTAATGCAAAATTTTCATTGATTTTATGAAACATTTCAATAATTCAATGGAAGGTTACATAGGTTGAATTTTAATGTACATTTCATTGGATCTGTGAAGAAAATTTTTTCAGTGTACTATCCTGAAAATTGGGAATTAGGCTGCTGTCAATAGCTGTATTAAAATTCAGCCATTATATGAGTGATGCCGGTTGAAAGGAGTAGTGTTGCACTTCAGTTAAGAGGCGTGAAATTCAAAATGCTACAAACATATTGGCCCGCCCTCGTATGTTGCACGCTGGGCTATTCTTGCTTAAAAATTGTTGACTTTTAGTCACTAACGTTTAATATAAAAATTTGTATTTTGTTGTTGTTCTTCAATCGCACTGAATAACTGTTGAATTAAAATTTTACTAACGCATCACGCTTTAAATTTAAAGTATTCAGTATCCACTTGGATACAACTCGCTACTAACAATGTGATCTATTTAATAATATTTTGCTAAAAATACAGTAATCCCTTGATTTACGTTGTCTCAATTTTAGCTTTCAAATTTAATTTGCGTCACCGTTTGAATTACTTAAGGCTAGTTGCTTACAATTTATGGCAAAAACTCGGGAATCCCCGTTTTTAGTTAAATAGTATTTTGTGGTGCTTTGTTTTATGTTTGTTTTCAATAAAACCTAAAAAATTGCGTATAATTAAGTCTTAAAGAGCAAACAAAATTAAATTATTTGCTGAAAGCTTTTATTTTCTTTTTATAAAATCAACTTTCTCTTATATAAAACGAGACATCTTAACCCATTTTTCGCCAAGCAGTGATTATAATTACCAGCACTTATTGTTTATAACTGACAAATAAATCTTAAGGGAGTATGTGATGAGGCTGTGCTGGGTATCGAGTCGCTGCAACTTTGAACTTGGTGCTGCGAAAATTGGGTTGAGTTGGATTTACGTCGCCATTTTTGGGAACCAATAGCAACGTAAATCGTGAGACTACTGTACATTGATAATCTTTAACATTTTGCATAAAATTAACAATATTAGCAAAATTTTAAATTTAATTATAAAATTAAGTTACTTAACAAACCACCGTACGTACGTACGTTCTCTTGCCTGATGGGCCCAAAACTTAAAAATGTCAGTGTTAAAATCGACAAGAAATCGCAAGTGCTTGTTAAATTTAGCAGTTATTGGAAATTATAATATTTTTGAAAATTCAAACTAAAAAAAGCAAAACAAAAATATTTAAACGTTTTAAAAAATTAAAATTTCAACCAGGTTTGTTTTTTTTTTTTTTTTTTTTGTTAAACTACAACAAACTTTTAAGGCATTTTTAAACAATAAAAAAATGAAATTTGCAATAGTTAGACAGACAGTGAGTGAATTTAGTTGGTCTACATAAAGAATTTCAATGTTTAAAAATAAAAATTGAAAACGAAAAAAACTCTGAAAAGTTTTTGAATGAAATTAAAGGCGCGCATGTCAAAAATGGCTAAAACGTTAAAAAAATTTTAAATACACATATTTAATTTGCTACTTCTTCTTTTTTTTTTTTATTTTTACACCAACTGCAAGTGCAACAACAACAACAAAATATTAACACATTCTTTTTGTTGCTTTTTTCCACCGTAAAAGTAAATTCTGCATTTTACTATTTTATGTTAAATCTTCGAATCGTGACTTTGGGATATTTATAGCTCAAATGGTCGTCGTGGCTCATGGCAATACATAATTTATCTAGAAATAGCACCACGATATTCAAAATAAATACATTTTTTATTTTAAATCGTCTTCTTTGGGCTTTTGAAATGATAGTCCAGAGTGTTTACACGGGTTCTACTTTGAAATTCTTTCACATTTTTTTTCTCTTTCGTTTTGTTTTTTAATATGAACGAATGGAGTCCAAAAAGCATTTGGGGCGGTCTAAGAATGAAATTTATTGCTTTTGTTGCCCAGTGTACGACGTAGCAATGAAAGTGAAATTATTATTTGTATGAAGATCTTGCGAATGATAATTGTTCAAGTAAATATAAACAATGACGGTGGAGATAGTGGAGTATAGAACTGATAGAGAGTAAAATTGGAGTGGAGGTGGAATTGATAAAGAGTGGAATAGGAGTGGAGTAAAACTAAAATGTAAAAAAAGTAAGAATGTATAGTCGGTCAAGACCGACTGTACTTTGGGAATCATGGGCAATCATGGACTTACCAGAACTAGTTTATATAATTGAGTTCAAAACTGATGTAAAATTGCTTTGTGCCGAATATTATTTAGATATCTTGATCTATATGAACTTTGTTTGCCCTTAATGGTTAATAATTCACTGATGGTTTAAAAGCTGGTTTAGTTGAACTAAACTTGAATTTATATGTAGTTTAAACTCAACAACTATAAATCAGTGTCCCATGTATTATATGTTGTTAAAATAAAACATGTGGCAGCACTACGATAAGTCTTATCCAATTCATATGGTCTGTATTGGTAGTTTAAACGCCCAATTTTATGCGTTTAAAGATGGTTTATATGTTAAGTCATTTATAGATTTGTTGGTTTAAACACATTTTAAACCAAAAAGAGAGTTTAACTGGCTCTGATTTTTTAGCCCTAAGTGATTTTAAAAAGGGGGTTTATAAGCGACCTATGGCTAATTTTGGACATCCGAGCATGATATCGTAGCTATCATTGTCTCCAATTTTTATGTAAATACATTTATAAGGAAGTTATGGCATTTAGGGCTATTTTAGGGAGTATTATCTTTATGGCAGCTATGGTCAAATAGGGTCCCATTCTAATACAATTTGGTAAGATGATTTTGATTGCAACGTTTTGTAAATCAGCTGTTCAGGAAACAAATATCGCTTTAGGGCAGCATGATACACAATACTAACTATCGGACTTATAGGAGCTCCGCCCATGTAAATCAAATTTTTTTTATTAATAAAAAATGCCCCGGTAGGCTGGCTGGTAGCGAGCTAGTCTATCAGCGCCGCGGTTGCGGGTTCGATTCCCGCCAGAGACTCGGGTTTCTTTCCTGCAGACAAGCATAGAGCTTTGCGGGATAAGCTTAGGAAATTAAAAAACAAAATCATAGAGTTTGGGGGTTATGTGAAATTATGGACTGATTTGCCCCATCATAGTCCTTGTGCCAATAAGAACTCATATACCAAATTTCATCAAATTATCTCCAAAATTGCGACATGTTCTTTGCGCACAAGTTTTACATGGACAGCTAGCGAGCCGGATGGATATCGTTAATTCGACGTAGAAAGATTCTGATTCTGGCCAAAAGAAAATGGTAATCATCGACCTGACCAACGACACGCCAAACGGTGAACTTTTCGGAATGCATTAGACGCCATTGGATGTCATGTAAATCCCAAATTCGATAATTTTGTTTGTTGTTGTATCCATTCACTGAGAAACGCGCCTTATCGCTATAGATAACTTTTCGTCCGTCTGTCAGTTTGCCGGTCCGTGTGTTTGTTGGAATGGGTTTTGTAAAGACCCTAGATATGATAGGGACATGTACCACAAATGGCTGCGATATCAACCACCAAACCCCAACTGCGTCTAATTTTTACCCATACATCTTTAATTTTTAAAGTCTTCTATAAAGATTATTTTTACTTTTACCTTAATTATGCTTAGTAAAATATTGGTCGTGAAAACTAACAAAATCGGTTCAAAACTAAACGAGTTATGGGCCAATAACTACTTTTGTTCTTACCATTAAAACGGTTTAAGCGCAATAGCGTCCATACCATGTGCGCTAGGAGAGCCAAATCTGGCTAATATATTATTTCATATATATGTATTTATAAGGAGTATTAAATATGGAAAATGAAAATTTTTAATACTGTGTGCGCTAAAGGGTATATAAAAATCGGCAAAGCTGAATATTGGACTTTTACTTCAAGTATAAATTTGCAAAAAACTCAAACAAATTAAAGAAGTTTTCCAAAAACTAATGCGAAATTCAAACGGGTTTTGAAAGAAATTAACAAACAAATTATTTACATAAATATTTTTAAATCAAACATAACAAATTGTCATATTAAACTTTTAAATTAATTCATATTAAATTTACATAGTTTGTTTTTACATATTTTTTTTTTTTCAAAATATTTAAACTATTCCATTAAGAGAAATATTTCTTTAATTCAAACAATTAGCAGAAGTTTTTGTAAACAACAACTAAATATTTTATGAATAGAAATTCTATTTTTAAATAAAAAACAAAAATGACACACCCACCCTTTAAATAATTTTAAAAAAATTTATTAATAATAATTATTTTTTTGTAGAAAATTACTAGAATTGAAAGATAGAGAGAAAAAATCTAAGTCAGCTGTAAAAAAATAAAAACATAACTGTAGCCCGTTTCTGTATTTCTCACATCGTAAAACTTTTCGCATGAAACGTGTGAATTGCAACAAAAATAGTGTGAAATGAAACAAAAAATGGCTTTTCTCACACAAGTGTTTCTGTATCTTTTCTTTGCGAGAATTGTCTGTCATTTAAATAATTTTCCAGCATTTATTGGAAGGATGTGAGAAAAAGTGTTTCTGTAACAATATTTTGCGAAAAGTTTCTTACAAGAACTGTCAAAATAAGTCACATTTGAAATTGGAGCGAGAAAAACAAAATGTAGGTATTTTATATTAAAAATATGTTTATATACTATTTTTTGAAAATAAATAAAAAATAGAAGGAATTTAATTGATGATTGCATAATTTATATGATGAAAAAAAAAAAAAAACAAAACACAATTGTTATATTTTGTTATTTTAAATTTTTTTAAGCCTTTCCTTGTTTTGGTTTTATTCAGTGCTGCCAGATAAGTTTGTGTAAAAATCGTAAAATTCCTGAAAAAAATAATAAGATCGTCTGTTTTGTTTAAAATAGGTTAAATTAATTTTAAACAAATTTTGTTCGATTTTTTTTTAAAACATAATCAAACAAAAGCATAGTTAATTTTCATGGCCAGCTAGCATTTTGTATCATAATATAATCATTTAGGAATCAGCTTCACGAGCAAAATACCCGTATATGAGCTCATTTTTAATCATTACTAGGGATGAGATTTTCATGCACTAAAAAATCGAAAATATGCGCATAAAATATGCACTAAAAATCCAATATATGCACTAAAAAAAACAAATTATGCACTAAAAACTTAAAAAAATTCCATAAAAAAAAATCGTTTTTTAACTTTACTAAAAACAAAAATATATAAAATTCAGTCTATTGTTATTCAAATATCATTAGAAACTTAAATAACTAATTAAAATTTTTGTTTGTTTAAGTACTTAGTTTTATTCAAAGTAAACCCAGCAAAAAAAGACATGCAAAAGAAGTAGTCAATTCATGGGTTCCGCGGATAATGCACTGGTTCTTTTTAGGTGAAACATGCATGATTTTAACATTAGCGTGTCGTTGGCGAGCATGGGTTCACATTTAGGTAAAAGGCTCGTCATTAAAAATATTGCTTAGAACCAATGAAAGTTCAGTGATTAGATCGGGGTTTTCATTGATCTGGAATATTAACTGAATTGAGTGTAATTGAAAAGCAATGAATCTTTAATGATTTTAATACGTATTTTCATTGGTGCTCGATATTAATTTTTATATGCATTATGGGAATTTATTATAAATTAAATTTTTCCTTTTGTTTTCCCTATGTACTAGTAAGATTTTGACAACGGCGGGTAAATTTTACACAAAGAAAATGCCTGTTGTTTTTGTATTGTTGTAGAGGTAAGCAGACCTATTGGATAAGCCTTGATATACGCAATATAACAAATTTAAATACATATTTAAATTAAATGTATTTACATATGTATATATTAAAAAAAATTTTAATAATATTCGTCCCCTTTCAATCCTAAAAGAATACATAATTATAGTGAAAAATTGTAATTCCTACATAAGAGTTGAATGGGTGCATTGCATGTAATTTTTCATGGGTTCACTTATTTAAAATTTATTCGAATTTTGGAACGCATTGTTAATTCATTCAAGTAGTTAAGTGCTAAGGAAGTCATGAAAATATCCCTTCCACTTGAACAACTTCAAAAGTTTTTTGCTGGGAAAACTTTGTCTTCTACTTGAAGAATGAAAATGCATTTTGGAAAAATTGGTTTGCATATCCCACTTTGTTTCCAGATCAGATCAAAAATATTTTTAATTTGTCGGGCTATTCTTCCTTCCACATTGTTAATTTTAAATTAAGTGAACTAAATCCCTCCTAAATAGTAATTGTTTCACCAATATATCCGTAATTGGAAAATACAAATGCTAATTGACTTCTGGTGTTATTTAAATTTAATATTTCTTTTCCTTTTTTTTAATTGCGGTTCTTCAAACATTCTTAAATTAAGCGAAGTTTTTTTGAATAGAATTCTGAAGCATCTAGCCAGGCCCCAATTTTGCTACTACTGGCTGCGGTGGAAGGTGAATCAAGGGATACATTTAACTAAAAATTGCAATATAATCGAATTGGCTTGTAAATTCTCTGTAACGAAGTATAACCCATGTGCCAAGCAAGTAATTTGTAACCCATTGGAAGTCTTAATGATGTAATATGCTGCAACGGTTTAACATAGAAGCATCTTTTGTCGAAATCTTGAATATCTTGTATTAAAAGCAAAGCTCCAAAAGAATTTATTGATTATTAAAAATTTTTTGGAAAGTTTTTTTTTTGTGTATTTAAAAAATTTTTTTAGAACTTTTTTATAATATGAAAAATAAAAGATCCCTCAAAAATGTCAAAATATGCAAAAATATGCATTTAAAACCTAAATATGCAAAAATATGCATTTTCACCAAAATATGCAATAATATGCAAAAACAAATCGATGCCATTTTAACGCAAATTTAATGATTCGGAAATATAATTGGTCGACATCGTTCTTAGACTATCGACTAAAAACATGCATTTGCATGGAAATCGCATCCCTTGTCATAACTGATACTCTCGTTGTGAGAAAATGGTACCGTACAGATGAATCACCTGAAAGAATCATATGTGATACAATTTTTTATCCTTTTAATGTTAGTTTTTATAATCATCGTTTTCGTCTCATTTTTCAATCGTAAATTATATAGTTTTTGATTATATTTCATATCATTCATTTTTTCATTGCCATGTTTTTTAATTTTTCTCCGATAAAATCTGCACCATTTTGGCTTTTGATTATTCAAACCAGTGCCCAAGTTCTGTAACTCTCGCGTCGAGAAAGTTTTCGATTGAAATATGTGAAACGGAACAAAAATGTCGTAAATTGAAACAAACAGCTGTTTTTCTCACTTAACTGTGTCTGTAACTTTTTTTGGCGAGTACAAGCTGTCACGTAAGGAAATCACTCGCCAATTTACAGAAAAAGTGTTTCTGTAACATTTTGGTGAGAAAAGTTCCCGCTTTGAACTGTCATATAAACTCACGTATAAAAAAATGGGGCGAGCAAAAATTTTAACACTAAAAAACAATTAAAAATGCAAAATGCAAAGAATAATAATAATAATATTTTATTCTTGGCACATTTTCATTGTTTTATTATTTTGCTTTTAAAATTTTTATAAAATATACGAATGTCTTCAAAGCTCGTTTGCAAACAACAAACATTAAGTCGCTCTTTACACAATTTGGCATAGCCGACGGTTGTGTTTTCGCCGCCGTCGTTAAAAAAATTTCAATTTATGTAAATTTTGGTCGCCGTCAACGATATGTGTTACTGGCGTTCTGAACGTCTGCAATGTCACATCGGCTTCGAGTGCGATATTATGACATTTATAACGTAACGACGTAATTTCTTTTGATAGTTTTCGACATGAGTTACAGACACACATTTTTCTCACTTTTCGAGAAATATTTTGTTTCACATCTTTTCGATGCAAGAAGTTCTCACTAAAGTTACAGAACATGGGTACAGCTTTATTTTGAACCAAAAAAAGGAGAAAAGAAACAATTTGCACTTACATTTATGCTCATAAATTGTCAATAATTTTTGGGCTTCTTTTTTATCCAAGCTTTTTTTTTATTTTCTTGATTTGGCAAAAACAAAAATTCAAAATATTTAAAAATCATTATTACACTTTTCCGTCGAAATTTTGCTTTTGCCAATATATTTTTTAAGGAAAATACAAACAATTTCGAGAACAATTTTCACAATAGGGATAAATATGAAAATTAAGGCTGCCTTGTTTCTAAAGATATCTTTTTTTGTAATGCCTAGTAACCAAAAATATAAAAAGATTTCAAATTGTCTTATTTCAAAGACTAAATAATATCGTCCCTTTTTTAGAAAAAATCAGCAAACAATTTGCTAATTTCTGAACAATAAAATCGTCAAATCTGGCAGCCCTGTTTTTATTATATTTATTTCTTTTGTTGACGTTTCGCTTTTATTTGACACTTAATTACTGGAAATATTCCAGTTAAAACAGAATATGTGTTGTCTGTTTTCGCATTCAAATAAAGAAACACTTTTTTCTCACAAATCGAGAAACGATGGAATTTTTTGTTTCACACTTCATGTAAGAAATTTTACGATGCGGGAAATACAGAAACGAGCTACTGAACTGTATCGATCTCATACAGTATTTTTTTTGTTGTTGTATAACTTTCAAGCATACGAATTTTTGTAAGAATTTTTTTTTTAATAGAGTTTCTTTTCTAGTCGTATCTCTATGGCAGTGAGTGACCTAACCCAACAATACGGCTAATAAAAAAATTAAGTTAAATATTTTTGTTGCTGTCAGTTTGATTTTGTTTTTATGACCGTATTAAATTGTTAATAAATGTTTTTATAATAGTTTTATTTTTGTTGACCAATTGAAAAATGTAGACACATTTCGGCTTTTGTTAACTTGTGACGGTTGTCAATTTTAAAATTAGCATTTGTTAATTTTTTTTGCAGTTTTGTTGTTGTTTTTTTACAAAAACTGCTAAAATCGTTTTATTAACTCTTGAATTTTTAGCCATGTTTTTGTGCCTTCAATTAAATTGTTTGAACATTTGCTTAGAAAAACCACAAAGTTAACAATTTCACATAAATGAAATATTAAAAAAAAAAAAAAAAAAAATATTAATGGCTTTTGCATTAAGGTCTAATTAAAAAGTTCATGAAATATACGAGGGTGGATAAGAATCAGTAAAAAGGCAGCATTAACACGGTGACTTTTAAAACATGCAATTTTTTCAATTTTATTTCAAAGCTGCTACCAAAATCTTTTTACGTTTATATGATGACTTTTGAAACATGTTTTTTTTATTGTTTTTTTTATTGACAACATCTTTTGTAAGTTGTTGTTTTTTTTTTTTTTTTTTTTTTTTTCATTTTGTTTTTCTTAACCTACTTACAACTACAATTAATGTTGAGAGAATTTCAACTAATTGTAGTGGGGAAATGTAAGATGAGATGAACCCACTGTTGTTTATTGTTGATGTGTTTTGTTTAAACTTTGATATTGTTGCAAGTAGAACTGTTGCTATAATTCTTATACGTTTAACAGTTTTATTTGGTTTAATATCTTTAGTTTGTCTAAAACCTTTATGGATGAAGTTTCCTGTTGATCTGGCCTAAGCAACCAGTGAAATGCATAGGAATAGCTTATCCCATCAACAATAAATTTCAAGTGTTTTTTATCAATAATAAAAACTGGGAATTAAGCACGAATAACAAAATCTTTTGAAATTGTTTTTTTTTATATTATTTTTTTTAAATAATTTAATTTGAGAAAAAAAGTTCATAGTAAAATTTCCAATGACAGTAAAAGAAAATTAGAAAAAAACATGAAGAATAGCATTCATGTTTCTTTTCTACCCCTATTTCTTCTTTTCCTAATTCGTCTACAAATAAAAACAAATATGTATGTCTTAAAGACATGTTTTAAAAATCATCATATAAATGCCGCCTTAAATGTTAAATTAATGAGCAAAAAATGGCTGAAAAGTAGACACTAACTACATGCCGAAATGGGCAACAGTGCTTGTATCCCAGCATTCCTTTTTACTTTTTTGTCCGATGGTATCATTGGTCTTTAGATTATTATAACCCGGCGTTTAAAAATGTTACCGTCAACGATGAACCGCATATGAAGAGTGCGCCTGTATGTGCAGAACAGCTAAATAATTGATTTGTATACGTATCCAAAAAGAGTTTTGTTGTCTAAGCATTTAAAAATGTACCCATTCATGAGTCTTAATTTTTGAGGCCATATTTAGATATGATGTTCACAGATAACAGGACGCTTTTGAGAAACTGCGTGTAAAGCATTCGACTCACAGAACGAGTCCTTAACCTCTCGAAATGGTCCAGACCAAACTAATGGTGCTATAAACAGACAAATTCAGCACCTGTGTACAAGATCGAAACCACAAGTGCCCCGGTAGGCCACCACCAGGTAAGCTAGTCTATCAGCGCCGGGGTAACGCGGTCGATTCCCGCCAGAGACTCCGGTTTTTTCCTGCGTAGAACTTCGCGGGATTAGTTTAGGGAATAAGAAAAAAGTACATGTACATATGCTGTGTGCCACGGCACTAATAGATAAACAGTCACAAAAAGGAAAAAAGACAGCGCAAAAAACGTGGTTACAAATTAACCTTCCCCTCACCAAAGACACTTTGATTTTATGTTTTATATGTAACAGTATATGTATGTATATGTAACAGCAGCAACAGGCAAAACATGTGGTTCCAGTTACCAGTGAAGCCGAGGTCAATAAATCATTAAGCAACAAGCAAAAACCTAAAAAGCTGAGTCCGATATTCAGGATCATCTCTATGTTAATAAATGTGCAAATAGGCCAACTGCTAATGTCAGGTTTACAAAGAAAAAACTTAACGTCCTTTAGTTCTCCTACCACATTTCCTATCTTACCTCTCTAAATTATCCATCAAGATCATGCGAATTAAAAACTTTAGGTTATTTTTCTTTTGAAGTTTATGTGCTCAGAATTTAGACTTCTAGAAAACGCTGCATTCGAGCGAACTCTGGCGTCCACATGACCAATATCTCTTGTTCCTTACAATTTGTAAAAAACTTAAACCCAAGCACTGATTGTGCATATAAGCGAGTTTTTCGTTAACAGCACCAATTTGTAAAATGCATGTAAGAGATCAATAATAAAAGGCAGTTTTAAAAATGTCCTTCTTGAATAGGGATACTGTTATCAGATATGGCAAATCCTATACTATTTGTGCCGAGTTGAGTTCACTATTTTACCATGAGAAGAAGTCCAAAGCCTGAAACTTTCTTTTTTAAACTGTGAAAATTTTTTGGACTTTTAACCTTTTGTTTTTTGAAAATATTTTATTAAGTGATCCGTTTTCAATTTGAACAAAACTAAAATTTTCCCTTCCAGGGTGAAAATAACTTATAAGGAATTTTTCAACATTCAGCCTTGTAACAGAGTACAATTCCGTTCGGAAACGGAATTCATTCCTTATTTGGTGCTTCAGAATGAAACAATTTTTGTATATAATTTTAACAATAAATAATATTTTTTATTTTAATTAAAAAAATTATCAAAAACTTTGCCGATTCAAACAATGTGTTGCGATTGAAAATCCGTACTTGAATCCATCTTCCTGTACTTGATTCAAGATAATCCGTACTCACCGCACTATTAAAAGCGCTTCGGATTGATTTGAGTACGGATAAATTGATTTTTCTTTTGAAGCCGTCCAAAATAACAACGTTTGGTTAATTGCTTAAGTATTTTAAAAAGGTGTGAAAAATTGGATTGGATATTTATCGTACAGCTATTTAAAGATCCCTATTTTACAATAAACTTTGGTTGTTCGAATCGTTATCAAATGAAAGACATTATTAAAATTACAGTTCTAACAGTATCGTCAAATTTAATTTTCAAAATTATTTTAAAGAAGAAGGGAATTTTACAACATGTGAGGAATTAAAATTTATTTATAATTTTCCTTTCCTGCCCGAATACGGGATTGAACCTACGGACAGGTTGATTTGACAAGTTGTCGATAGTAACCACACTGGCGCTTCAGAAATCTTTGCCTGTTAACACTCATCGCGATTGACGACTGGCAGTCAGTAGTCAAACATCAATTTTCGTACTTTTTGTCAAGAATTCTTCTTGAAGTCCATAATACATTTTGTCCGTTTTTCTTTTTTCGTTGTTTCTATTATACTAGTAGCATTATAAAAAAAATAAAATTGTATAAATTTAAAATTAAGTTTTGTATTAAGTTTAATTAAGATTTTCACTGATTATAACTTGAACTGTACTTGACGAATTGTGTGCTATTAATTAAAGCACTTGTTTATAAGTTCAAGTTATTTTTATACCATGTTTCTATTTTATTTTCATTTCCCATTCCTAAAATTGTATTTACATTTTATTCATTTTCAATTCTTCTTCAAATACTTTCTAAATATTTGCAAAAATTTGTTTACGTCCAAAAACTATTTAAGTTTAAGTGTATGTACTCAAAACCTACTTTAGTTCCTTTAATCTTGTTTAATTTTTCTTTAATTTTTTTTTGTTTTTAAGAGTCTACTGAATTCAAGCGATTGTTATTTAAATAAATATTTATTGAAAAACCATGACAACTTATTGTTTAATTGAGGTGATGTTTGGGAAGGAAACCAAAATTAACAGATACTAATCAATAAAACTTAATGACATGAAAGAAAAATTTTATTAATTTAAATGTTAAACAGAAAAAATATTAATGGCAGCAGCTAATTGTGAGCATTACTTTGTATCTTTATAATTAGTTTTTGAATTAGACAACATCAATTAAAACTTGTACGTGATTATTTTTAAAGCTTTCAGTTTTAATTGCAATAGTTTTTATAGAATTAACACGGCACTCTTAAAAGTTTCTCTCTTAGATTGCTCATCACATTGCTATCAAGCAATACATTGTATATCAATACAAAAAAAAAATACTTCCCGCATCAAGTAATTATTACCTTCTACATTTCCCAATATTTAAAGTTAACTGGTTTGTGATGCAAAACTAATCGAATTAATATCTAATCGGGATCCCAACGTGAGTAAAAAGCTTGACCGTACCCATGGTGAAATAAACAGCTGTCAGCACTACGCCAGATGACGATGTTTTGCTCTTGCATTGTTTGTCTAAGTTTATGTCAAAGTTTTGTTTATGTTTACAAAGAATCCACGTTTTGTACTGTGATTATTGTATTTTATTAAAGTTTTTGATAATTTTAAATTAAAATAAATAAGATATTGACCATAATAATCAAATAAAAATTGGCCACAAATTTATTTATTTCATCACTTTCAGCGGCACGCTTTGATGTTTGTTTAAAGTATTTGTTGACGTAAACGGTGATATAATTTCCATTTTTGTTGTAATGTTGCATTTGTTGCCGTAACGATGCCACCTGCTTATTCCACCATGACCGTACCCAACAAATTTTTTAATGAGAGCGGCGTTGAGAGAACAAGGTTCTTCTTCTTTTTACAAGAACAGCCCAAACTTCTTTGGCGAGTAGATTAAGTACATTTTCAAACAATTAGCTGTCGAAAAGAAATTGTGTTTTTTCATATTTATTTATTAATATATTCAATCATTTTATACATCGTTGTTCCGCAATCACGCCCAATCGGCTTGAATATGAAATGATGTATTTTTTCTGTTTTCAAGAGATGTTCTTGTAAAGATCGATTTATAGAACATGCCCGTATACATTTCTCGGAATTTCGCACCAGGAAGGGACAAGTCTCTGCGTGTACCAGAGAACGGATAAGTACGATTGCAAAAAAAAACGCAGTAAATGAACACAAACAAATACACTCGCTTGCGGTAATACAATCAAACTTGCGCAACCGCAAACATTCGCTGCTGGCTTGCAGTCATTCAAATAATGCACATCGTGCTTTGTTATTTATTCCATCGTTTAGCTTCGTTTGTCAATTAAGATGTTTGTGTGTTTGGTCCGACAATGATTGTTTTGGCAAAGAAAAAAAGAATACAAACAAAAAAGCCAGAAATCAAGCAATTATTACTCATGTAGCCATTCAGCAGTTACTATGTAGTACAAGAAAAAAAATTTAAATGAAACTAAACGCACATATGTAGGTACAAAGAATTTCCATAGAAACAGAAGACGTTTTTTATCATCTTAAAAAGTACAGCAGTTCTGTATGTACAATGTATTGTTGTTATTGTTGTTTTTATTGTTGTTAATTTAAACAAAGCGTCTCATCGAGTGATTTATTGTTGTTAATGTTAACAAAGCGTCTCATCGAGTGGACAATGACTACTTGAATGCAAAAGTATAAGAATGTGTGCCTTTTGAATTTACACAATTAAGTTATATTGCGTGCGCAACAAAAATGCAAACAAAGCACTTTCAATAAAAAAGGAACACATGCAAAAATCAAATGTGTACGAAACGATGTAAAAATTACCAACGTTGAACTTTGTTTTGCAGGCAAAGAGTGAATGTAAATTTGAGAGTATGAATAAATCAAGAAAACAATTTGTTGATTTTGCACATATTACCAAAATTGATTATTAGGGGTATAACCAATTTTTTGGCATAGTACCTTGAGGTCAACCATGTCCTAGTAACCACGAAAATCATAATCTTTCGTAACTTTTCTCAAAAAAGTTCACGCACCAATTGGTTTTTCTAAACCAATGCAATATTGAATATTCATAATTTTATACGGTGTTTTTTATTCTTTTTTAATTTTTTTTGTTATTAAAGGCTAAAAATACGTTTTAGTCTGCGGAAAAATCTCTAACCATCTCTTAATATTAATGAAATTTCATACTTGAGCTATTTTTGGTTTTAAATAAACATATTATTTATTTTTCTTAACCAAAAAGAAAATTAAAAATTTTCAAAACTTCATCGCGATTGGTGTGTGAACTTTTTTGACCTTATCGAAAAAATAAATATACCTTCCCTTATAGTTTTTTATGCTCTATCGGACTGTGCTATGCCAATTTTGATATTTTAAAAAATTGTTAAAAAGTTATATCCCTATTGATTATATATATTACTAAAAATTGTAAAAATTTAAAATTGTGAAAATTTTTTTCTCAACAAATTATATTTAAAATTTGAACCTTGCAGAGGAGTTCAGAGGTGTGTACTCGTCACATCGACGAAGAGTAACTTTAGCGTAAGTTTTTGTGTCTAGGTTTTGGACTTTTAAATATTGCATTTGTCAACAACTACGTCATATATACTCACAATATGTTACATAAAGATCGAAAAACCAAAAACCGACGACAGTACCTGCATTGCAGACCTTAATTATGGGAAAAATTCAAAATAAAATACCTCATCGACAAGAATCCGTCGAAATTGTTGTCAAAGGACCAAAAGAGCATACAATTTGTCACCTCTGTCCCTAAAGCAAACGCAGAACGACGAAAAGCACATGTAATATATGCAAGAAAAGCATCTGTTACGAACATAAAGTTGAACTTTGTGCCTCATGCGTAAAATAAGGTTAATAACTAAATATTTTTTTTATTTTGTATTATTTGACTGATAATCTTTAAAGGCTGAGTAAGAAGTAACCTTAATGTACTAAAATGAAGAGTAACCTTGTAGGGTTAATTAAAAAAATGTTCAAACAACTTAGCCGTTTTAAACAATGTTTTAATTGATTTAATTAAATATTGCTCAGGTTTTGACAATTCCCAACAACAATTCTATAAGTTTAAATTATTTTATTTTAAACGAAAAAATCAATTAAGATTTTTTGTTATTTAATTAATATTTTAAATCAAATATTTATTCCTAAACAACTAAAATGTTAATTAAATCAAAACAAAATTTTAATTTTCTTTCAACAAAAAAAAAAAAAAAAAAAAATAATTGATTCAATTATCACATTAATTAGATTGAAATACTTTAAAAAAATTTTTTTTTTAATTGATAAAAATCTATTGATAACACTGTGCATAAGAAAAAACCAGGCTCAATACTTGCAACGCAAAATGAAACTAGACTATTGGTAGAACAAATCTGCCAAAGGGTTTTGAAAAGTTAGCTCAGGTTCCTGAAATATCGGCCCCTAAAGTTTTCGAATTTTTTAAAAAGGCGTTTGGTAAAAGTCCAAAAAAATATGCTTTATTTACTTCTGAGAATTGTATGGCAATTCTTTGCTTAGATTATATTAACCCATTAACATTCATTAAGATTAAGATGTTCTACGAACCTTTTCTGCATAGTAGTTGTAGTTATCAGTAGTTTTTTTTATCAATTAAAAAAAAATGTTTAAAAAGTATTTCAATCTAATTAATGTGATAATTGAAACAATTATTTTTTTTTTTGTTGAAAGAAAATTAAAAATATGGTTTTGATTTAATTAACATTTTAGTTGTTTCGAAATAAATTTTTTATTTAAATATTAATTAAATAAGAAACAATCTTCAAAGTTTTTCTTGGGATTCAAAAATTAATTAACAAGGTTACGTTTTAATGTGCTAAATTCTCATTTCATACTATTGACAAACTGAAGTTTATTGTTGATGGGATAAGCTATTCCTATGCGCATTTCACTGGTTGCTTAGGCCAAATCGTCAGGAAACTTCATCTTAAGATTTTAGAAAAACTAAAGAAATTATACAAATAAAACTGTTAAGCGAATAAGAATTATAAGCCCCGTTTTACTTGCAACAATATCAAAGCTTATACAAAAACAACAACAATAAACAGTGAGTTTATCTTTTCTTACAGTCCCGACCACATTTTGTTGATTTTTTGTCAACTCTAAATGTAGTTGTAAGTGGGTAAAGAAAAAACAAAAATAAAACAAATTTCTTTATTTTATTTTGCCAGTTCAGTTTTATTTACACTGCCACATGTATATTAGTTATCAAAGTTTTTCTTGTTAGTTATTTTAATTGATTTTTTGGTTTAAAATAAAATAATTAAAATATATAGAATTGTTGTTGGGAATTGTCAAAACATGAGCAATATTTAATTAAATCAATAAACACATTGTTTAAAACGGCAAAGCTTTTTGTTAATTTTTTTATTTAAAATAAAAATGATTCCGTTCGGAATTGAAGAAAACATATTTGTTTGTTGATGGAAAGTGTATTTTGATAGTTTTATGGCCTTTCAGATACAGACAACTCCCATACCGTTCATGAAAACAAAAATGGTTTCATTCCGAAACATTTTTTCGTCATTTTCTGAAGCACCAAAATACGGAATAAATTCCGTTTCCGAACGGAATTGTACTCTGTGACATGGCTGTATATTTCTTTAGAAGGGCAGTATTGGTATTGCAGTTTTTTCTCTTGATTTTTTTTTTTTTTTGAATTTGCATTAGTTTCCTTCTCTCCCATTAATAAATTTATTTATTTATTTTTATGGAGTAAAAGTAGGACGATATTTTAAAGGTAAAAACAAAATATTTACATTATTTACATAAAAATTACCAATTATACATAAACACACAAGCCAAATTATGTATGTGTGTAAATGTTAGTAAATATTTTGTTGTAACATTTTTCAGGGTGTTGCTGTGGTATTTTGATTTTTTATAAAAAACAAAAACAAAACAACATTATTAATATTTGAGTGAGAAAAATGGCTGAAAAGTTGTTTAGATTTCTAACAAATTTCTTCTTTGGCGAGAGTTGTAAAAGGTGTAAAAAATCAATAATTATGAAAAACTTTTATTTAAGCCCATGGAAAATATTGGTAGCACAAACAAGTTTTTGTTTGCTGTTCGACATTTAAGAGCTGTAATTTAAAAATAATTTTTTCTTCTATATTAAAGTTTAGAGAATTTGTCAACATTATTTAGCACATAACGAATTGTTTCTTTTACAATAATGTAGTGTTTTATTAAATAAACATTTTGAATAGTTCAACAAAATAACCACAATACTAATTACACTACGTGACAATTTTTTGACCAAATGAATTTGACACCTAGTCTTTGTGTAAAGTTTTCCGCTGAATCCGAATATGAAGTCAGAAAAGTAGAACAGATTTTGAGATATTTCAAAATAACCGTTATTTGTGTTTTTAAAAAAGATGCTGTGACTGAAATGCAAATATCCAAAAAATAAAATTTTAGCCTATTTCAATACGAACATTTTGTGCCCAATAGGATTCAGATCGGTGCAAAAATGACAAAGTTACAGAAGATTAATTGAATTAACCCACAACAAATAAATATACAAAGCTAAATTTTTATTAACAAAAATTGCTTGAAATTATTGAATTTCTATGTGTGTTAATTTACTAAATCTTTTGTAGCTTTGTTATTTTATTACCAATCTATGTCTTGTTGGGCTCAAAATGTTCATATTAAAATAATCTAATGTCGCATGCAATAAAACATTAGGATTTTTAAATCATTGGTTTAAAAAAAATAACTTGAAAAGAGCAAAATTGAACAAAATCATAAAATTTTCAATGAAGCTTAAACTTTTGTCCCCTGTAACTCTTGTAACTTCTTGACTAATCTTCACAAGCAATCCATGGTTATTTTAGAAATTTTATTACCTTTCACTTAAAATAAAGAAATACATAATCCGTTTAAAATTTTTGAAGATATTTGCATTTCAATCACATCATCTTTTTTAAAAACACAAATAACGGTTATTTTGGACTATCTCAAAAACTGTTCTTCTTTTGACAATTCTGACTTCATATTCGGATTCAGCGGACAATTTTACATAAAGATTAGCTGTCATTTGGTCACGACTTTGTTGAAATTTTGTCACGTAGTGTTATTTTGAATAAAATTAAAATGTAATTGCGGGAAAATTTCCTAAAAATAAAGAAATCGAGGGACTTTGAATACCGATTTAAAAAGTCAGAATTGCAGCTTTAGTTCAATAGAAATATGTAAGTGTTTCCTGCAACGAATTATGATGACGCAGTGCTTTTTTACGATATCTAAAGGCCTAGTCACACATAATTTTTTGCACTTTCCTCCATTCTTTTTGGGTATTATACACACTTGTGGTTATAAAAACAAACAGCGACAACTTATTTGTACCACCAATGTTTACAAACTTTTACACAATTTACACATTAAATATAAATTGTAAAAGAATCTGTGTTGCCAGCTGATTCTTTGAAAAAATACCTTCACATACTAAAAAAAATACGATTTTTCCCAAGACGATGAAAAAGTACGTACTTTTTATACCCTCCACCACAATTAGTTGTGAAGAGGGTATATTAAGTTTGTCATTCCGTGTGAAACTTTTTTATTATTCATCTCAGACCCCATAACGTATATATATTCTGGGTCATTGAGTAATTCTAAGTCGATTTAACCATGTCCATCTGTCTGTCCGTCTGTTCGTCTGTTGAAAACACGCTCACTTTCGAACAACTCAAAAGAAATGAACAAGCTTCGTGCCAAATTGCTTGTAGTTATCCTAAGCAGTTTCGGATTGAAATCCAGCTAAGTCGGTTTAGTAGGACCAGAGCTATGAATCAAAATGTGGAACCACCACCTAAAAAAATTTATAATTTTGTTACAAAAAATAACATAAATGCTGGAACAAGGCACGGAATGAGATAAGATTTTGCAAAAATTTGTTTTTTTTGACTGGAAATCACGCTGTTAAATTTCGTGAAGATCCGTTCATAATTTACCCTAAGCCCCATATAACCAATACTCCCGGAAAACAGTTTAGTACGCCTAAAACCGTAAAAAATAACGCTAGCGTAACAAAATTTGGAACGTCACAGTTTTTTAAGACTAGAAATAACACTGTGAAATGTCGTGACAATCGGTCCATAATTTACCTTAGGCCCCATATAAACCCTACTACCGGAAAACAGTTTAGTACGCCTAAACCGTAAAAAATAATGCAAACATAACAGATTTTGACTCGTCACAGTTTTTTTGGACTAGAAATGACGCTGTGAAATTTCGTGATGATCGGTCCATAATTTACCCTAGGCCCTATATAAACCCTACTACCGGAAAAGAGTTTAGTCGCCTAATACCACAATTAATAACAAATCGTCACAGTTTAAGATAATAATAAAATCATACAGATATTACTCCTTAAACATTCGAACTGTCGGTGGAGGGTATCAAAGATTCGGCATAGCCGAATATAGCGCTCTAACTTGTTTTAAATGCAATTAATTCTTTCAACATTAAGTGATAATAATTAGTATTGTGGTTATTTTGTTGAATTATTTATGGTTTTTAATCCAAATTTTTAATATTTTTAATTAGGCTCAAGTTCATCAAATTTAATTTTCATTAAATTATTTTTATGAAGAAAGGAATTTTACAACATGAAAGTCAATTAAAATTGTTATTGATAATCTTTCATTCTTGACCGTGGCCGGGGCCGGGGCTTGAACCCTGGCCGGCAGGTTACCATGAAATGTTTCCATCGCAACCACTCGATCTCCTCAGGTGGATTTGCCATCTTACACTCGCAGCCATCGACGACTGCTGACGTCTATAGTCAAACATCAATCCTTAAACCAAATTGTATTTTAACCTTTGGCAAATCCATCTGAGGAGATCGAGTGGTTGCGATCGAAACATTTCATGGTAACCTGCCGGCCAGGGTTCTAGCCCCGGCCATGGTCAAGAATGAAAGATTATCAATAACAATTTTAATTGACTTTCATGTTGTAAAATTCCTTTCTTCATAAAAATAATTTAATGAAAATTAAATTTGAAGAACTTGAGCGTAATTAAAAATATTAAAAATTAAGTGATAATTTAAAAAAAAAACATCGTTAACTTTTTGAGCCACAAACAACTCTAGAAATAAAAGTATTTTTAAGCGATTTTAGGGAAAAGAAAATTTTTCAACCGTTTTGAACAAGAAAATATCAATAAAAAAGTTTTTTTTTTCTCATAAATAATGCGATACGACGAAAAATCCCAACATTTTGGAGATTATAAAAAATTTGTCCGATTTCCCCTACGACTCTAGTTCTGGCAACACTGAAATGTATTAAAGCAATTCTAGGAATTTGTCAAATAAAATTAAGGTATTTTGTCTTATTTGTTTCAACAATTTTTAAAATAACAAGTTGTAAATGTCAAAAGCAAATTTTCTTAGAAACAAATTATGAACTTTTGAAAGGTCAATTTCTCTTAATGGTTACTTCCCCATATCTTAATAATATTATTCAGATAAATTCAGATTCAGATAAAAATAAACTTTTCATTTAAAGTATATCCATAAAACTCGTACAAGACATAAATTTTTACACGCTCGTATTTGCTACACCTTATAAAGGTTTTTCACAATAAAAAAAATGCATAAAAACTACAAATCTCCTCGACATAAATCGTTATTGTAAACAATAATTGCATTTCGATGTATAAATTTATCTATCTACAAAGACAGTTATTTAAGTAAACTTTGTCTTGTTTTTACGCTCGTACTCGTATTCATACTCGTGTACTTGAATTTACAACTAACTTTTACAACTTTCATAGAGTTAAAGTATCGATTACAAATGTGGAACACTCTCTCGTACTCATCATCGTTGCTCATGACTTTGTGTTATACAGAAAACAAAACATTAAAGATACTCGAACGTTATTCACAGATGCATTAATACACTGACTGTCGTTTTAGCTTCATGCTAAAATGACGTTATAAAGTCATATTTTTATTAAAATATAAATAAAAATTACTCTGTCAAATAAAAAAAACTTACCGCAAAAATTTTTCATTTTATTTTTTATTATTATTACATTATTGTTTTTTTGGTTTGTTGGCTTTTTTTTAATATGAAATCTACACCAGAAGGGAAATAAAATTTTAAAAATGAAAAAAAAAACTGTAGATGTGTGTTGCATTTTGCAAAAACCCTTGTAAATTTTAAAACAAAACAAATCGTGTACTCGTATAAAAACAGTTAAGTATTATTACTGCGGTATATGTTATAATAATGTAAAATCGACAAGCAGTTTTTAAAAGAATAAAATCATGGCAGAACATAAAAAGGAATTATATGCAAGAGTAGTGTTTGCATTAAACTAAAATGAGAGCGGGCAGCAATTTTAAATGGTTAAAAGCGTATAACATTTTTTAAATAAATTTGGGGCAGCGTTTAAAGAACTGCAGTCAAAGTAGAAAAACTGTTATTTCTTCCATTTCTTAAATGCCATTGGCAAAAAAAAAAAAACTGTTGCTTTTACGTCTAATTCATTAAATGTAAACAGACGCTATTTTTTTCGACAGTTTTTGATTCCTACTGCAATTTTTTAAACCCTGAATTTGGGGCCGCATTTTGCAAATAATGCTTTTAATATGATTTTCAAAGTCGTATTAGGGGGCTGGATTTTGTTCGCGTGAGCCAGTGACTTCACCAAATTCCAGACAATATTATCTTAAGGCGTTAAATTGCAAGATCATTGTGATCTATTGTAAGACCCATTGACTAACATGTGCCGATCGCTTGCACCGTAAACATTTTTCAAAATTTTTAAGCATTTATTAATCAGAAATAAAATCAGTTTTAATTAAAAATTTAATCAAGTGAATTAAACGTTTAACAAAGTGAATTAATCGTTTAATCAATGGAAATAAACGTTTAATCAACTAAATTCAACGTTTAATTGATATTATAAATTTGTTTACAGGTGCAAATTTAATTATTTTTTAATTTAAATCAATTTTTATTTTTTTCTGTGTGCGTTCGCGACTGACCACGGATCCTATCTGGTACCACGGGAGTCAGTGGCCCGCGGCGGTACGGTACCAAACTGACTATTTGTTGAGGTCTCCGTTTGTATGTTTCGTGCAGTAAATGCTTTCTGTCTTTCAGGAGGATTATATTTGCGACAGTTTCGCCTTTCCGCTATAAGAATACTTTCGGGGATCAACCCTGACCCTTAAAATTCCACTAGAGGGATTTTTGACTACTTGTGGGAAAGTTGGGCCTGATGGATGACTATTCTCAGGTGCTGTTGCTACTCAACATAAGCAGCTTTTTAACAAGGGACGAGTGTATAACCTTTCCGGATTATGCATTCAAGTAGCTACCTGGGTGTGCTGGTTACTTCTACATACGGTGGAGGTTGGTATACGCATTTTTTGTCCCCCATTAGCTAAGATCGGCCATGGGGTAGGCCTTAGAGTACAGTTTCGTGACATTTGACGTCACCATGTTGGATTGATATCGCAGTTTATGGTCACGTTCTGTAACTGTTCTGAAGCACAATTTTCAAAATAAATTTACGTTCATTTGGCATTAATTGGCAAAGGTGTAAAATAAAATTTTCGGATCTGGCAGTTTTATTATTTCTCGAAAGATGAAACAGTTTAAAAACTCACTTTATTTTGGGAAGTTGGTTGAGCCATGCGCAATTTTAACAGAATCCAAGATATGTTACCAGTATAAACTTAAAAAAAAATTTCTAGCTCGGGAGCAAAACAAAAAAGTTCTTTTGAATACAAACAGTTGGCTTACTCGACTATTGCACTGTAAAGACCAGTGCAAAATACATATCTTACACCAGAACCGTAACCAAATTAAATTGTAGGTTACACCACTTCTGCGCTGATAGCCTCAAATAATATACGAACTTTTATTAATGCAATTAAAATTCACAGAAATCGGTCCAAATATAGTGTAAAAGGTTTTTTTTTTGGAAAAGGCTTATCAAAGAATGAACTTAAAAACGCATCAGTCAATTTGCAACGATTAAGAGAATAAATAAGATAAAAAAAAACAAAAACGCAAAAGGATCTGAAATCACAGGTAATCAAAAAAGAACCAATGGAAGAAGAGGTCTCAATTAAAATATCCAAAAATGTTAAAACATGACAAAATTTTTTAGTTGAAGTAAAATAAATGTCTAATCCTGGATTTTCATTTTTTGCAAGGGTAAACAGGCTAGGCTGTCTTTAAATTGCCTTTAAAAACTTTAAATCAGGACTTTTCATCTAAAAAAAGTCAGAAAAACTTGGTAATACAAGCTGTTGTGGGGAAACGCAGAGCTTCCTTGTTAATCCCTAAATTCTTTTATATCTCTGCACCTACTAAAGTTGCACCTTTACATCTTTTTTTTTTACACAAATGTGTAGGGGGAAGTACGAAAAAAGACCACCACGTATGTACGTAAATACATAAGTACCTCATATTTATTCATTCATATAAAACAGATACTTTTCTTTAACAAAAAAAAAAAAAAAAAAAGAAAAAAAAAAAACGAAATGACAACAAAAGGCAACATCGTAAACAATAGTTTGTGTAAATAAATGTAGTTAAAAAGTAAAATTATTACCTTGAATATGAAGTACAACTGCAAGTTACACGAGTGTAAAAAAGAAAAATTAAATTTTATTGTGATTTTTTTTTCTTACTCAAAAAATTTGCAGTATGACATCGAAAGGAACAAAAACAAGTTGAAGAGCTTTAATCCGCCGTGCCGAAACTTTGATACCCTCCACCAAGATTGCCAAGAGCCGAACATTTTATAGTGTTCTAGTTAAAAAACAGAACAACTGTAGTGATACTGTAAACAAACATTATATTTTAATGTTCTATAATGTTCCTATTTTTGCATTGATAAAGAAATGAACAATCAAAAATGTTGGCAACGACCGCAGCACGAACAGATTGTGTGTGAAATGTGTATATTTTTTGTTTTGTTTGTTTAAAATTATTTTACTGGCTTTCTTTGTATGTGAATTTTGTTTTTGTAAAAAATTTTAGTTTTTTTACCAGCCAAAACCGCGCAACAGAATCGAACGAACATTAATGTTTGTCGTTTAAAAAAGTTTGTCGTTTAAAAAAAAACCGAACGGAATTAAATGTTCTCATCTTTTTGTTAAGATGGATAAGAACAGTATTGTGTTTGTGTTCGAAAGATGCACTCATAATATTATGTAGTTATATTCAAACGAAAATTCATTTGAAACAACTTAAAATTCAATTAAAAAACGGATCATTTCATTTAAAACAAATGATTTTTACATTAATTTTTAATTTTTTTATTTATTGAACAGCATAATCATTAAAATTGAATAACTTTTACTTTTAAAAAATAAATTTTAACCAACAAAAATCAAACTACATAACAAAATAAATACGGAAAAACATTATTTTTTGGTAGTTTGTTTTTTAAATAACAAACATAAATGTTGAAAAATAAAATTATTCATAAAATAACTATATTTTTATTCAATTTAACCAGTACGGAAAACGAATTTAATAACCTACAATCAGTTACTGTAATAATTTTTTGAGTGTGAGAAACAGGAAACGTTATTTTTTTTAATGAGCTTCTATGCCATTAGCGTTTGTGTTTTCCACAAATCTACCGAACCAAACACTAAGGAGCGATATTTAGTGTATATTTTCGAACACTGTCCGAAACTGCTTAGGAGAACTAGAAAGAATTATAGCCACAATACTGTACTTTTCTCTTGAAAGTGAGCGAGTTTTCAACAGTTGGACATGACTAAATCGTGTTCAACTCAAGGACCCAGAATATCAAGGGTGGTCCAACCATAAAGCACGATATTAATTGTGAGTCACACGTCAAGTTTTTTGCAAAACTTAATTTGACATTTCTATTTTCCAGGGTTTGACAAATTCAACCATGGAAAGGAACAAAATTAAGCAGCGCGTTAAGATTGTTAAAGACTTTTATGCAAATGGGCGTTGACATCAAAATGCATTTCGTGATTTTTTTTGGTCAGCATAAACTTTTGTTAACAAGCAGAATTACTGCATTTAGGTAATTGAGAATCCACGAGGGATTGTTGAAAAACCGATGCATACACAAAGAATGACTGTTTGGTGCGGTTTATGGGTTGGCGGCGTCATCGTGCCATAAGTCTTCGAAAATGAGGTCGGCCAAGCAGTTACCGTGAAAAATGTTCGCTATCGCAGGATGATAACGGAATTTTTGTGACTAGAAATTGAGGATATGGACCTGGACGATATGTATTTCCAACAGGATGATGCCCCTTGCCACACAGCCAACGAAACAATGGCTCTTTTGCGCGAGAAATTCAATGGTCCTGTTATCTCACGTCGTGGAGATGCTAATTGGCCGCAACGATCATGTGATTTGACACCGTTGGACTTCTCTCTTTGGGGATACATATTTAAAAGAAAAAGTATACACCTTAGTAAGACAAGAACAATTCAAGAGCTAAAGGATGAGATAATTCGGCACATTAAAGATTGAACCTCAATTATGTCTCAAAGTCATTGAAACTATGGACCATCCAATCAGTGATGCCAGGAAAAATTTCAAAAAATCCCTACGTGTGTCCAAAAAAAATTCATTTCTTCCCTACAACAAAAAAAAAAAAAACTTTCCCTACACTATTCCCTACGTTAAAAATTTATTGTTTATAGCGACAAGCAAACAAATACATATTTATTACACTGCTTTACAAATTTTTAATTTGGAAAAATACCAAGAACACCACATGCCTAGATAAGTTAATGGGGACCTTCTGAACACGAAAATCGCTGTAATTTTTTTTTCCTAAGTACCGTTTTTTAGATAACGGTACTTTTGCGTTTTTCGGTGTATGGTCCCACTCAAACCCTTGTGGAGCCCAACCAAAAAGTCCGGTCGAAATAAATGGCATATCGTTAGAAAGGTAATCGACTGCCTTTTCCATCGATATGCTACAAATTTCTATCTGATAAGAAATGGTTGAGTAATGGCACCTCAAAGTTCAAAAAATTTATATTTTTTACGTTTTTTTCAAAATGTTTCATTTTTATTTCGTTTTTTTACTACGTTATATTAAATATCTGGAATGTTTTATTTCTTAACCAAATAGTATATTTAATTACCAACATTTTAAGCGTAATTTGAAATCGGATGAAAAATAAAGTTTTTATTAAGGATTTTGTGGAACGACAATATTTTCATCTCATATAAAATTCCGTGTTTTTTAAATCCATCAGTTTTAACGTATTTTTTTATATTTAAATTCCATTTAAAAGTAAATCATTATATAACCTTAAAAGTTTGCATTTGAAATTTTTTAAAAATTCGAAATTGTATATTTTTATTTCTCTTAGCTTAGAAGGTGTGATAGTTTTTTTTTACAAATAAATATCTATGCAGAAATATAATTTATTAGATATTCGCTTTTAATATTCGAATACATTTTAGAGAGTGTGAGTGCGAATGCAAATAGCTTAAATAAGAGAAAAGTTCGAAATGCGAACGCAAATATACGTTGCCACTTAATTATATATTCGGGTACATGGTTTTAATATATGGATTGCCAGGCTGATAGGATAGTATATGGTTTCTTTTAAAAAATACTACATTTGTACTAAAATGCCATTGTATATGAAAAATTTTCATTTTTAAATCAAAATAAGATGAATATTTACGTATTTTTAGATAATAAATTGAAAATGAGATATAATTTCGAAAATTCCCTACATTTGCCTTAAAATAAAATATCTGTCCTTTTTTTTCCTACGCTTGAAATTTTTTCGAAAAAATCACTACAAAAAGGGAAAATTCCCTACATTTGGCATCACTGCATCGAATAGAGAGAGATATGCCAACGAAGCCGTGACGAGCATTTGGCCGATATTTTGTTTCACACATTCTAATTGACATAGATCCTTCTATCATTATAAAAATTATTGAGTTACATAATTCTACGTGTACCTATTTATGGGGTCTTAGATGAATAGTAAAAAAGTTTCACATGCACTGACAAACTAAGTATACCCACTTTCACCAATAGTGGTGGAGCGTATACAAATAAATTTGTAAGACAAGAAATACAGGACAAAGTGTTAAACTTAATTTTTATGTTGTTAATGTCTTTTGTGTCTTGTTATCGAAATTATTTTATTCCATTATTGTCATTTCATATCGAACATAAATTGTTTAAAATACATAAAAAATATAACAAAAAAGGCGTTAAAATGTTGACATTAAACATTCCTTTTTGTGTTAAAAAGTACTTTTAAAGTAAAATTAGGGTTTTTTGGGTGACAATTTGTTATGTTATTTTTATACGAGCGTTATAGAAACAAAGATGGTTGCCTTCCTTATCGTAGCTTCTATAAAAAATAACAAAAACCTGAACATATTTTCATAGATATTTGTATGGGTAATATGATGTTTGGTTGTTTGGTACACACTAGGGTATTCATTTAACCGGACTTTTGATTTAATCGGTTAATCGCTCGATTAATTAACCGAGGTTTTTGTATAATCGGTTAATAATCGGTTATTTTTGCTATTGATCGATTAACCGATTAATAAAGTTTTTTTTTATAAATTAGGTACTTCCAATGAATATAAATGAAAAATTATTTATTATTTGCAGTTTTGTAGTAAAAAATAAACAATAACATAACAACACGTGAACTAAAACGAGAAAAAAAAATAATTTATAACTCTGTAATACATATTTTTTAATTAATACATATTCGGCCACGTTCTGTAAATCGAAATCACGTGAAATTTAAATCGATGGAGATTTCAAGTTCAATTTTTTTAAATGAACGTAGCTCTTCCAGATTTCAAAAGTAGTTTTGGTAAAGATATGTGGTCTTCATGAATGAATGAAAAAGAAATAATTGTATCAATTTTAAACACAGGATAGAATTAAAAATTTGTTCGATTTCTATTTCACGTGATTTCGATTTCCAGAACAAGGCCGATTATGTATTTATTAAAAAGTAAACTCTGATATCATTTTTTTAGTAATTTAAATAGTTTAGGAAATTCTTATAAAATAATCTTTTAGATAAATAATTTGGTTAAAATGTATTACATTTAAGCGGCTCTTTTCTTAGGTTTTGATAAATTTTGACTTGGAAAAATTTCTTTCACTTATCGTAGATGTTGGAGAAATCGAAAGCAACCCATAATACAGAATATCTAAATTCTCAGTCTTTTTTTCTAGATTTCTCTAAACATATAAAATCTTCCATTATACCATTTAAATCCTGTTTTATTTTTAACACTTCTAATTGTTTGGGTTAATTCTGTTGTTGCGTTTGCGTCCTGGCAAAGCACAGCACCGAACATTCTGCAAAAAAAGTTTATTTCCGAATTCCGTAATTAATGTTTTTGTACTGTATTTTAAAAATATATTTATAAAAAAATAATTCTAATTGGTGCACTTTGGCAACTTTTTTGGTGACTGTAGAATGAATGTAGGGAGTTGCTTTGCAACCTACGTTTTGGAACTCACCTATTGCTTAAAACACAAAAAATATGGGTTAATACTACAAAAAATTATAATTTTTATTACAACGGTTAATCGGTTAATCGACTGAAATTAACCGGTTGAATCGTTAATCGAAAAAAGCCAATTTTAAATTAACCGATCAGTTAATCGGGTAGTAATTAATCGGTTAACCGATTAACGGTTAACCGAATGAATACCCTAGTACACACCAATTAAAAGAAAAAATAGAGCAAGTTTGAACCAAACGTACTCCGAGGTTAAGAAATAAATCCAATATGAAAATTGGAGACAGTTGTGTTTGTTGGCTTTACAATAGGGATGCCAAATAGGAACAGGTTTTCTGAATCCCGGGATTTTTTGTTAAAAAAACGGGATCCCGGGACGGATCGGGACTTCATATAAATAAAAGCCAGTCTTTACAATGCATGTAATTATAATTTAATGTTTATGTATACGTATTAAAACAAATCAATTCATGAAGAAAATTAAAATCATTAGGAAATAAAACAGTTTAATGTATTCATTTAAAGTAATAAGGAAGTATTATGTATTAAAACTTATATTTTAAAAAGCTTCTAGAACAAATTAATGACGTCTGATAATCGATACCTTATTTTATTGCAAACATATGCTGCCGACGAAACCAATGTTCGCATTCAACACTTCTGGGTGGTATCGTTAATAAACAGCTGCATACATGCAATATGACAATATTTAATTTATTGTAACTCAAATATATACACTGAAAAAAATTTTCTTCACAGATCCAATATAATTTACATTAAAATTCAACCTATGTAACCTTTCATTGGGTTAATGAAGGATTAATAAAATCAATGACAAAATTTTCATTGATTTTATGAATCCTCATTGAAAAAATGGATAAAATAAGCGTTTGTCATTAAACTAATGCAAAATTTTCATTGATTTTATGAAACATTTCATTAATCCAATGAAAGGTTACATAGGTTGAATTTTAATGTAAATTTCATTGGATCTGTGAAGAAATTTTTTTCAGTGTATGGGTGTTTCTACGTTAATAGGTACCATCGACGGCTACATTAAAAAATCATATTTAGTTTTTAAATTTGTGGAAATATCAAACGTGTTTAAATTACCTAAATTACCTTAGTCATAACTTCATGTTTACCTAGAAAAAAGTACCTACCCTGGCCTGTCCCTTTAGTATTCTTTGAAATTTAACACATTACTAATTCATAAAACATTTAATCGTTAGTTATTACATAAAGTAGTATAAATATCAATGGTAGTCATTTATAAAAAACTTTCAAAATATTTTCATATTTTATTGAACAAAATTACATATTTTTTTCCCTCGTATTTTAATACTCTTCCCCAGCACATTTTTCGATCGTTTAAAAATGCCGCTAAAATGCGTTGACGCTGAAAATTTAAATAGCAGGACATTTGTTTCGAAGTGAGTTTTACAATAAAAGTCGCGCGAGCCACTAGCGTGTTCTTATTGGACCAATAATTCGACCAAACCAGTCGGGTTGCCCGCACGTGTCAGGGATTAATGTATCTCCACTGGAGAGTTTTATTCCCTTGTTTTTTTGTGGTTTAAGTTTGGTTGTAAGATTTATTTATTTATTTAATGAAAGCATCTCTCCCCTGCCGCATTTCCCCTGTTTCATCAGATGCCAGGGTGGAGATTTTGCGCCCATGATAGATAAGGAAGTGAGAAATTACTTCTATCTTACTATTTTACGTTAAACCACCACATTTCCACTATTTACGTTATACGTGTTTTAACGCTTCAAAAATTTATGTATGCCTTATTTAATGTGAATTTTGTTTTAAGTTAGTTTTATACTACTAACATACATATGTAGCATTATACAATAATCCAGTTCTTCCTTTTGTTGCCATATTAACGTTCTGACGTTTAAGAGTTATACAAAATCGTGCTGACCAACTTTTTAATCAAATCCAATATTCGTTTTTTATGTTTTTTTGCACTGGCAGCCAAATTGCAAGAACTTTGCCTAAATTAAGTAAAATTCACGTGGAATTACCACGAGGCCGGTCACGGCAAGGATAAACTGAAAGACTTGTTGGAGCTGGGAATGACAATTCATCGCTGGAAGATATAAGGAGCACCTTTCAGAAAAATGGTTCAATGTAAAAGTGTTCACCATTGATGACGAAGACATTTCAAAGAAAGAACAGGGACTTAATAAAAAAAGTTTTAAAAGTTTCTCAGCCACTTTTGATGGTCCATCAAATTACTGGAAGTATATTTTGCCCCAATAAATTGACAATGAAGAGCTTAAGCTGTTTCTGTGATCTTGAAGTATCCAATAATTTTTTGGTCGGCACTTATGATTTTGCTTCCATGAAAACCAAACCGCCCCTTAATGTTGATTATGTATATGGGCCTGAAGCAGATACTAAGTATTTTTGTTTTCTAAGTTACATAAGAGAAGACTCTATGGAGTTAGTCCAATTTTTTTTTTGTTTTAAACAATTTCTGATTTGCCTTTTTTTAATTTCTAAAACAAAACCAATTTCGCTTAACATTTTTTTTTTTTTTTTTGGTATGATTTTTTTTTTTTTTTTGGTTTTTGCTTGCTTTAGATGTACATTTGTCACCAATTAACTATAATTTAAAAATCTTGCTATAATATTTTTAAACAGTACAATAAATATTTATTTTTATAAAATTTTCACTAAAATTCATCAAATGCCCAATTTAACGCAACGCAAGGTGTCGACAGTATATTAAATTTTGTGTCATTAAAAACGACAAAATAAACAGAATAAATTTCTTAAAATAACAACTGCTACTTAAATAAGCATTCAAAATTAAATATTTTAATGCAATTTAATAGTTAAACAACTATATGTATTTAATAATTTAAAAAATAATACAAATTAAAACAAAAAAAAAAAATCATTAAAGTATAAATCCAAAAAAAAACATTAACATTGAAAATAATGATAGGTTGGCTGGACAGGTGATGTTTCATTAAATGGAGATAAATAAACTGTTGGTCAGTCATGTGACGAACCGGCAGACGGACGAACTTTAACAGAACAAAAAACCCACCTTCTTTCGAAAATAATTATTATAATTATTAATATTTTTCAAAAATAAAAAATACATATATATTTTTTTTTTTGTTTAATATAATTTAAAGCTGTTTATTTTTTTGAGCAATAATTATTAAATTATCAGTTTTATTGTAGTTGATCATCATCCATAAAGTAAATCAATACAAACAAGCAAACGAACAGATAGACAGACAGGTATAGTCAGTTTAAATATTTACCTTTAAATACGGTTTATTATTTTTAGGAAAATCAATATTTATAAGGCTTTTGTTAAAAATTTAAATACAATTGTGAAAACAAAGTCAGAGTGCTTTTAATGAAAAAATTTAGGCGATGTTTTGTTTACCTATAAAACTGCATTATTTACATTTAATTTACGCAATGTAGAGAATGTTGCAAATTCTTTAAAAAATGTGAAGGTAATTTAAAGCAATACTTTGAAAAAATTTCTAACTTTTATAATTTGACTTAAAATACACAATCGAATTAATATTTAAATTTTATAATTTAATTTATATAACTTAGAAATTTTTATTGAAAACGCTTTGTTTACACTAAGTTACACCAGTTTTAAAGAATTCGAAAAAAAAAGATTTTTAATAAGAATTAAAGAATTGCATATAGTTTGCCTAACTTACTTTTAAATTAAAATAAGTTTATTAAAAAATTTCCATTTAGTTGAACTGTTTACACTTAATTTACATAAGGTAAAAAAATCTATATATAATTCGGCTAAGGCAAAACAGTTAAGAACACTTTCCTCCTCTGTATGTCAACCGATTTGAACAAAATATACACCATTTTAGAGGTATTTACTCAAAGAAGTGCACAATATATATTTTATTAAAATCTGTTCAATAATTTCAGAGTTATAAGCGTTCAAAATTGCTACTAACACAAATGCAAAATAGACAAATAAAAATTTTTTTCCAATTATAAAATAATAAAAAATTAGGGTGATCGATTATTCGACATTTGTCAAAAACCGGTTCTCGAATATTTCGACTATATAAATCTTATGTATAAATCAGACCAGGCAAAACAGTTCGGATCGATTTCTTCTTTTGTTTGTCAACCGAACCTCTATGGGGAGAAAAAAGTAGAAATATGGGAAATTAAATATCTTTTTTTACTTTTCTGTGCTTCATGTGATAATTTTTAAATTTTCTATAATATTGGTCCCTCGCCAATTTGAAGGAAAAAATTAATGCTCGAAACAAATAAATTCATATGTACTTAGATGAATTATGTTTTCTTCATATTTACATACAAATTTATGGTCGAATTTTGAGCATTAGGCGAACACTAGTACTAATAAATTTACTCGAACAATTTTTGGTTACGTTTTAGAAATTCATAATGAAATTAACATTTTAACTCACATAACTGCTTTTTTACTTCAAAATGTTGATAAATTAATCAAATTGTTTTTTGTAAAATATTGTTTACACTTAGTTTACACCATGTAAAAAATTATTTTAAGATTGTTCCAGTAAAAATTTCACAAATTCCTAAAAAACTTTACATTTTAAATCTCATATCTCTTGTTTTACTTACAACTTTTAATGTATTTTTTTTAAGTTAATTTACGTGACGTAAATAATGCCATGAAATTAAGTAAGAAAATTTTGCCCAAATTATTAGAAATTTTGATTTAAATCAGATTTTAGTTCTTAAATCTGAATTTTACTCTAAAATTTAAAAAACTTGACTCAGAAAGTTTGGTAAAATTGTATTGTTTACACTTAATTTGCATGAGGTAAACAATGCCAATCAATTGAACCAAAATAATTCTTTTAAAAGGCTTAAAAGTTCTGTTTTGAATTTTTATAATTAAGAAACGTAAATTAAACCCGAGTTAGAGCCCCAGCTTAGTCAAGAATAAAAATTATCAATAAATTTTAATTAATTTCATGTTGTAAAATTCCTTTCTTCAGTAAAAATAATTTAACGAAAATTTAATTTAATGAACTCAAACCTAACTAAATATCAAAATTTCAAATTAAAAATCGAAAGTTCAACTTAAAAAATAACAAAATCTTAATAAAACTATATTGTTTACGCTTAGTTGACATAAAATAAATAATTACATTCTAGAAGAACTTTATAATATTCTTTATAAAACCCGTATTAAGAATCCTCCTCCTTAAAATTTTGAAAGTTTTGCTCAAACTTTTTTTTAATAAGAATTGCTTACATTTGATTAACAAAAGATAAAAAATTACCCATACAGCCTCGCCAACGATATTGATCAAAAACTTAAGTGACCGACTACAAGTCTCTCATTATTGTTTAAGTAATCGTGTCTCTTTTAAAAGGAATAGTTTTTGCATAATTGTAACTCTTTATTAAGAATTTAGTTATCGTGCCTTTTTTGATTATTATTATAGATATTAAGGCTGGGTTTTTGAGATCTCAGTAAAACTAGGTTTAGTTAATCTGAAAACAGTTTGTCCCGCCATTACCAAGTTTGTATACAAAATTTTGAAGGAACAGCTAAGTTTTGCTTAAAATGTTGGCTTTTAATGAAAAAATAAGAAAAAACACACATTTCGCCGGGAAAAATTCGAGTTTCAGACTTGGTTAAGCTAAGTTTAAACTTAATCCACATCTCAAAAGAACGGCCTAAGTGGGAGAACTTATAACAACGAAAACTCAACAGGTTACACAATGGAAAAGCTTTTACTCCAGTATGCTATCAACATCTACAGCTCCATGTCAACCCCCTTGCTGATCTGGTCCACATACATAATCCGCCGAATTCTCAAAAAATCTCCTGGCTTAGATAATATCCCTACAGAACTGCTTAAAGCCGACCGAACATCCAGTGCACCATTGCTGGAACTCATCATTTGGGTCTTTTTGGGTTCATGAATCCTTGCCTGACGAGCTGTCGGATGGAGTCATTATAAATCTTTCCAAAAAGGCGATTTGACCAAGATAAAAAATTGTATCGGCATTACCTTGCTAAGAATACTAAATAAGGTTATTGCCCCTAATAAAAAAACAAAAGACACTCGCCAACAATTGCTCCATCACTCAAAAATCACAAAGCTGGCTCCGGAAAATCTTGTGCTGATCATGTCAACAGTCCAACATTCATCGTGCAGCAATCAGTAGAATGGATGTCAGCATTATACCTTAAATTAAGCGACTTAAGAAGGCCTTGGATACACTCAACCATAACGCTATAAGGAACTCGCTGATATGTCACGACGTCCCCGAAAACAAACACAGCTAATCAAGACCCTGTAAAAGAATACCACTTACCGTGTTACATGAAAAGCAGCTGAGCAACAGGAATACTTTTAAGACTGGTGTTAGAAAATGCGGCATCTTATCACCTCTACTTTTAAACTGCGTCCTCGATGCTGTGATGCAGAAGACAATGAGCCATCATAAGAGCCGGTATTATGTGGGGCTTACAAGGACGAGGAAGAGATTGAGGATGTAAAGTCCTTCTGCTACCTGGGTAGCACAATTGGCTTAGCAGCAGATATATCCAGTCGCATAAAAATATAGATTACGGAGTGCATTTACCCAATTAAATCCGGTTTGGAAATCGTCTAGTATTTCGAAACAAGCCAAAATCAAATTATTTAATTCCAGTCCAATGCTAAAAAATCCATTCTGTTGTATGAATGCTAGATTTCTGACCAATATCCAACATCCAACTTTTGATAGAGGCAATCCAGCAGCCTATTAAGACAGCGATTGGTAAGCAGAAGTGAAGTTGGATAGGTCATATCCTTCGTAAACCAGATGATGACATTGCCAAGAAATATCTAGATTCCAACCCGCAGGGAAGCAGACGAATCGGAAAATCAGCTCATACATGGATGCGGTAGCTAACAACGGAACTTTCGAGATTGTGGATTAAGTGGAACGAAGTCAAGCATTCAGCCGATGGTCGCGATTATTCCTGAAGGGAGTGAAATGAACAATTATGTAAGGGGTGGTCTAACCATAATGCACGATGTTAATTGTGAGTCAAACCTTAAAGTCAAGTTTTTTGCCGAAATAAATTTGACATTTCTTTGCGGTTTATAGGCTGGCGGCGTCATCGGGCCGCAATTCTTCGAAAATGAGGTCGGCCAAGCAGTTAACGTGGATGATGTTCGCTATCCCGAGATGATAACTTACTTTATGTGGCCATAGTGCCACACAGCCAACGAAATAATGTCTCTTTTGCGCGGAATATTTAATGTCCGTGTTATCTCACGTCGTGGCGATGTTAATTGGCCATAACTAGCATGTGCTTTGAGACCGTTGCACTTCTTTCGTTGGGGATATTTCAAATAAAAAGTGTACATCAATAAGCCAAGAACAATTTGAGAGCTAACGGATAAGATAATTCGCTACGTTAAAAACATTGAACCTCAATTGCATCTCTAATTCATTCAAAATATGGACCATCGGTTAGAGGTTTGCCACCGAAGCCATGGCAAGCATAACTGTCATAGCGCAAAGGTAATTGTCATAGATTCTTCTATCATACTAAAAGATAATTAAGTTAATTCTCCGAAGGTGCGTTTTGGTTGAACCAACCTTTAATACTAGATCTTTGATAACTGTGGCTCTATTTACCGAACTAGAATCAAAGTCATCGTGGCTTTTGATAAGGTTAGTACATACACACATAAGTAGCTTTTAAAAAATATCGTTCTTAATCTTAAAATATTGTCATTTCTTATACAGGTCTAGATCTCCGGCTCCATTTCAAATGTTTTATTTCTCTTTGTTAAATAAATATTCATATTCTTCATTCTTTTTTATTTTAGTTGTCTAACAAACAAACCATAATCATTTAACTTAAATAACATTCAAAATTTATCATAACAAAAAAAATGTATTAAAAAATATCACACATCATTTACTTTTTTTGAGTATCTTTAATAAATTTCACACACAAATTTAAATTGGTTTTTTTTTTTGAAAGCATTAATTTGTTTGTTAATTTATTAGTTTCTTTCTTTTTTTTCAAAATAATTTTCTTAAGCACATTTCTAGTATTAACGATTATAAATAATCTTGTTAAATGAAGTCAGAAAGACCAAAAAAAGGAGAAAAAAGAAAACAGTAATTTTTAAAACATGCTTAATAAATTATTTAAATCTTAAAAAAAAAAAAAATTAAATTGATTTATGAGTTTGTGTTTTTTTTTTTTTTTTTATTCAAAAACCAATTTATAATTTTACCGTTTTGTTTCAGCTTCTGTTTCAGTTTTGTTACAAAAAACAAAAACTTTAATTTTTCAAACACGAACAGACGGACAGACAAAAATATTCGTCCTAAAGCAGCCAGGCCATGTGCGACAACTGGCTTTAAGCGAAAATCTGTCATAAATTAAAACAAGTTAAAACATGCATGTATGTGGATCGTTGTTCTTGTTATTGTTTGGTTGTTCGGTCTAAACAAAATCTAAATAATACTTTTGTGTTTCAATATAAAATAAAATAATACAACAAACAAGCAATCCCTTGGATACATTGAGACATAAACGAAAACAGTTGTAAGGCAGTAAACAAAAATTCCAACAACATCGGTAATTAATAATTTATAATGAGTATAATTAAAACGAAACGAAAAATAAAACATGAAAAAACGTATCAAAAATGTTTATCAAATATTTAGTTGATTATATTAAAACCGTTTTGTTAACTGCTTTTGCTCGTTTAATCATTTTTTACATCGTTTTATATTAAGATAATGAATCAGCAGTTTTTCTGTTTAATGGAAGTTTTTTTTAATCTTTTTTTGTTGTTAAATATCTTTGTTATAAATCATCTTTTTTATTTGAAAGATTTTGTTAGGCATTTAACTCTAACTTGGGGCAATTCGTTTATCAACTTGTAGAGCAAAGAAAATCGCGATACTTTACACTTGATTTAAGCTTGGCTAATAACAAATCTATTTAGATTAGCATATCTTCGTTATGCTGACGATAACGATAACGTTACCATTAGCACATTTTAAGGCTTTTATTACAAAATAGGCATCATTATAAATATTTTTGATATGCATCAGGCAGTTAAAGCTCTTTAAGTAGCAACTGGTAAAGGTCAATAAATAGCTTTTTATATATAAAGGGTAGGCCAATTGTTAGTCAAAACTTAACTTAGTCAAAACTTTACCAACTTATTTTGACATTTCTTTGTTTCAGTGTTTGACAAATGCAACCATGGAAAGGTACACAACTGAGCAATATTGTTGAAACCTTTTTCGAAAATGGGCGTTCAAATCAAAATGCATTTCGTGATTGTGCGTTAATTTAGCAAAACACAGAAAAAAATATCGCAAGAACATTTTTAACAACTTAGTTTGTTTTTAGGTCAACAAACTTTTTATTTGATTCAATGAACAAATTTATTAAAATTACACTTTGCAAAATAGCACTCAACAAAACATATTTAATGATGAAATAATTTAAAATTTCTTCATATTCAATAAAAAAAATATTTAAATTAAAGTGTAGACAGTATTTTTACAACTCTTGTCCATTTTTAATAGCTTAAAATTCTCATTCGCCTTACAGTTTTATTTGTGTAATATATTTAGTTTTACCAAAGTCTTTGGAAACAGGTTTCCTGATGAAATGCGCATAGTAACTAGCTGATCCCCCCACAATCAATTTTAGTTTTTTTTATAATTTATAAATAAATAAAGATTCGATAAACATTTTGTTTGATTGATTTCCAACAATTTATTTTAACAAATCACGTAAACATTTTTTTAAAAAAACATTATTTTGGGCTTCAACTTTTCTTTATCGATTCAATAAACTTGGTTGTTGACAAAAAATTAAATAACTATACCTACAAACTTTTTAATCAATACCGCAAAAATCGTCATCGCAGAAAATTCAAAAATTTTTTTTTATCAAATATGCGATTTTCGTATTCTAACATGAAAATTATTTTTTTTTTTCTGTGTACATACTGACCATTTCAAGCTCGTCAATAAACCGAATTGTTGGTTGAACAGACTGAAGTAAATGGTGACTTTATAAAGAAAATCATTTTCAGACGAGGCACACTTTCATCTGAGTGGTTTCGTTAACAAGCAGAATTGCCGCATTTGGGAAAATGACAATCCTCGAGTGATTGTTGAAAAACCGAAGCATCTACAAAAAGTGACTGTTTAGTAGTGTTCTGCTATCGATAGTTCACATTTCACTATCGATATATCGATAATACTATCGACTGAATGTTTGTACTTAAGAAGGAAAACTTTAACTAGTTTTTAATCAGGCTAAAGTTCGTTGTTTTTATCACTTTATTGAACGTATGAGACGTATCTACCCAATAAAAAATGGAGCTTCCAACGAAGCAGGGTTGTAAGGGAGAATCATAAGGGTTTCGCTTACCATTGCGCTTACGGAAGACATGAATTTTAAATGGCGAGTTCCCACTTTGAAGCAATACATTTTTGACACATAAAGCGCATTATTCAGCGCACATAAATATTGTTGGATGTTACGATCATCTTTACACACTGAATGTTTTGATACAGTTATTTTTTAGTATTCTCCCTTACAAACCTGCACTTGAAATGTTATTTTTTTTTATAAAAGTTGTTGAGAGTTCTTTCACTTACTTTACTGCATTTCTGTTTGTCTTATTGCGTAGCGCATAATTGTGCGCTTATTTTTTTAAATGTAAATTTAGTGCTTCGCAAAATGGTAAAAATTTTTATTGGGTATATACGCACGTTATTTTAGATGCCAGTAACCACCTTTCTGAAGGAACCAAAGTAACAGGGACTATGAGATATTTAATTGCAACTTTAGATAATGTTCTAAATTGGATTTGATTCTCAACCCAAAAGGTAATCAACCTAGCGGACTTTTCCTCTAATGGTAGTTCTTTGTTTTATCATATGCTCGCAATTGCAATTGCATTTTTATTTGATTTTTTTACAACATCATAAACTATCTGACATTTCAGTCCCTTGTAAGCATATAAAAATTTCGGCATAAAGGCCTTAAGTTAGTAGTAAAAAAGCAAAGCTAAGCAATCCATACCACCTGCCATTCTTGTTGTTGTTGTTGTAGCAGCGAGACCTGGAGAACAGGTGTTGCTGAGTTGACAATACTTGGTCGGTGTTCGTTGAACTCCGAGTCGTTCCGGTGCGTAGAACCGATTGTCGTGGGAACGATTCTTGTTGTTTGTATTCATTGCTGGAAAGCTGCTGTAATATGTCTTTATAGCTGTATTTTAAACAATAATAATATCGATATTGATATTTTTTCCTATCGATATTTTCGATACCATCGAACTGCACTACTGTTTAGTGCTGTTATTGGGCCGGCGGCATCATCAGTCCGTACTACCTCGAAACTGAGGTCTGCCAAGCATTTACCTCGAATGGTGTTCGCTATCGCGATATCATATCTTGTGGGCAGAAATTGAGGATATGGATCTGGACGATATGTGGTTCCAAGAAGACAACGAAGCAATGGCATTTTCGCGTGAGAAATTCAATGGCCGTTTTATCTTACGTCGTGGCGATGTTAATTGGCCGCTACGATCATGTGATTTGACAACGTTGGACTTCTTTCTTTTTTTGGGGAAAGTGTACGTCAATGAGCCAAGAACAATTCAAGAGCTTAAGGAGGAGAAAATTCGGCACATTAACGACATTGAATCTAAATTATGTCTCAGAGTCATTGAAAATATGGAACTTAAATTAGGTCTCAGAGTCATTGAAAGTATGGAGCATCGGATAGAGGTATGCAACCGAAGCCATGGCAAGTAAGTGGGCATAGATCCCTCTATAGCAATTACAAATATTAAGATATTCCTCTGACAACTTTTTGTATTATTTACAATTAACATCATGCTTTTTGGTTGGACTTTGATCTTGTGGCTTTTGATATTATGCTTTTAAATTGTAGCATTTTATATCGCCCTTTGAGCCGAGCACGCGTCGCCCTGTTTGTAGCACTGATGCTACTAAATTTTGGTACTTAATTTTTTTTCTATTACAAACTTTTTTTTGGACACTCGTATAGCAATGATGACTTTTTTGGTAAAATGTTTTTTTTTGCAGCAATTTTCATAATTTCCATGTCGGAACAATCGTGGCTTCATTTTGTTTCTAATGACCAAGTTAACAAAAAATACTTAACACTGTATATAGTAGTCATTGCTACGTCCACTTAAACTTTGTTATGTAATCAAAAAAAAAAGTATCTCATAGATTTTGCCAATTATTGGCGATTTTCTAGCAAACATTTTATTGTTAATTATTTGTTTAGGCATGAAAACTGTTGTATAAAACATTCAAATGTTTAAATAAAGACGTTATTTTGAAATCTTTATTTTTTTATGGTGAAAATTAAATAAAACTTGATTGCGACTTTTTAGATGTTCTACTTTATTCAAAGAAAAAAATGCGAACATCTTAATCATTTCAATTGAAAAATGGTAACATAAATAAAAAAAAAATCTTTAAGACTTACATTTGTATCTAAATCTTTATAATGAAATGGGATTAATTTTAAAATTATTAAATAGTTGAATAACAGTATTAAATAAATCTGTTTTATTTAAAAAAATTTTAAGAGTGTAAACTTTAACCAATTTGGCTTGTGTTATAAATTTGTTTGGCCTTTTTTTATTTCTAAGATTTTGAAAAAAAATATAAGCAGACCATAAATAAACATTTAAACAAAAGAATTCATGATGTTATTATTTAATAATTTATAATTTACTTTATTAGTTGTTTTATTTCTTCTCTTTGGCACCATTTAACAATCAGCTCATGACCATTTTTAGGAAACTGTTATGAACTAAAACGTATTTTAAATTTAGCAAACAAAAAAAGAAAAAATTAAACAAAAAACTTTTTTTTTAATAACTTTTAAATATACATAAATATTTTAATCAAAATTGAAAACAGGTTGCTTTTGAACAATGATGGAATTTAATAAATGACGACTTAAATAATACATAATTTGGAGTTGCAGAAACTTCTAAAGATCTCCAACCAAATAATTTATTATAAATATATACAAAGTATTAGATTACTGAACTAATTAAGGCTCTTAAAGTAGCACTTGTAGCTTCTGAAAAAGATCCAAAACTTAGTATGGTTTGCTATTCCAAAATGTTTGTAACATTTGGGGGATTCACAATTTAGTCATAAAGTTGTAAAGTCATAAATAATTAATTAAATATATATGACTGCTGGGGGCAACAGCTTATAATTTAGTTTTCTACTGTACAGTTATGACGAATCAATGAAAACAGCATTAAAAATTTTATTTTGTTTGAAACACAACAGCATATTTTTTAAACAATTGTAAAATATTATTGAGGACATAATGACGATATGACTTAATAGCGCACCTTGTGAATCCCGCAACTTTATTTATTTTTCGGCAAAATATGTTTTTTTTTACTATTTCATTAGACCAACATTTTAAGCGAAACTAAGGTAGTCCGTCGAAATTTTGTATACAAACTTGGTAATGGCAGCACAAATCTGTTTTAAGATTAACTAAACCTAGTTTAACTGAGATCTCGAAACCCCAGCCTAGGGGCTAATAAATCAGTGCAAGTTAAACTCTTTTCGTTTAAAATGTTTTTAAACCAGTGAATCTATAATTCAGTAAACATTTAAACCAGCTCTAGACGCAAAAAAATTGGGCGTTGAAACTACCAATACAGACCATACACAGAAACAACTAAAAACGGGTTTCAATTAAAAAATTTGTGATATTAATTAAAAAATTAATTAAATTTGCACCGGTAAACAAGTTAATAGTATCAAATTAACGTTTAATTAAATTGATTAAACGTTTAATTCACTTGATTAAACTTTTAATTCGCTTGATTAAATTTTTAATTAAAACTAATTTTATGTTTGATTAATGCTTTAATAACTGAAAAATTTCGTAAAATCGTTGTAAAAGCCATTTTTTGCAAAACTTTTTTTTGCAGGTTTACGTTCATTGTTTAAACATCAAATCACCTTAAATTATGCAGCTTAACGCCTTCAAAATGGCATACATAAGTACAAAGAGTCAGTTAGTGGAAGAACACTGTAAGTTACTTACAAAATAATAGAAATTAAATGGTTTTGCAAAGTGAAATAACGTTTTAAAAGCCGCTTTCGTAGTTGAAAAGCATTATAAATGACATCGCGATTGTGGATATGAAACCTTAAAAAAATTAAAAAACTTTTAGTTTGCATGTAATTTAAAATCAAATTCCTGATATTTTGCTTACAAGTTTGTATATCTCCTGAAAAATGATTTTGTAACTTAAAACGTTATTCGCGGCTGTGCTTCAATTGTTGCTACACGCAAAGAAAAAACATGGTTGTGGTAAACATATTCTAAGAGCAACATATTATGATAAGAATTATGATTGTAGTCACCATATTAAGATTATTATTGAATCATATTATGACTAAATATACTCGTACTATTACATCATAATATTTTTCCCTTAATCATATTATTATTCTATTAATCATACTAAGTTAAGAAGTAATCAAATTATTGTCATGTTAATCATAATAAGCTAAGAAATTAATCATATTATTGTCATGTTAATCATAATAAGCTAAGAAGTAATCATATTATCATCATGTTAATCATAATAAATTTAGAAGCAATCATATTATGATACAGCACCTTTCATAGCTGTCATAAAAATACAAAATAAATTAAAATATTTTTGCATCGATTTTTTATTTTGTGACTTTTTAAAATTTTTCTTAATGTTAATCAAATAGCGGAGTTCAATATAAGGCTTGCAAAAGAGCAAATAAAAAATCTGTGGTTTTCATGGGCAGCCGCGTGTGTCCATTTTTAAGATGTTGATGAAATATCGTAGCACTTTTATAAAATATAACGAAATCTCTGTGTCTTTTGTTGTTGGATTTTACAAAAAAACTATGATATTTTGCATTTGCACTATTACATCACTAATACCGAATGAACTCCGCTAATATTTTAATTTTTTAATTTCTTTAAACTTATTTTTTTTTATGGAATTTTATCTTTTAATTGTTTAACCGCTCACAAATAAAAAAACGACACAACTGCTTCAAAATTATTTTACAAATGGCGCTAGCATAATATGATTAGAGTGAAAATAGTTTGATTGCATCTTTAACATAATATGATAAATGTATAGAAAGTTATCATGTTATGGCTATTAAATATCATGATATGGTTGTGAGAAATATAATATGTTTAGAAAGTTATCATAATAAAGTTGTAAGAAAAATAATTATTTTTCGGTCAACAATACTCAAATTCATAATTGCGATAAACATTGATATGTTTACAGTAACTATAATATTGTTGATATTAAATTAAAATAACAATTATTTGTGTACGACAACAATATATTGTTACACTAAACATAGTGTTGTTGCCGTAAACATGCCCAACCATATTTTTTCTCTGCGTGTACAAAGCAGAGATCGGCAAACACATACATTGATATATTATAGTACCATCAGTGAGAAAAGAGATCAATTTTATTAGTGTTGCCAAACGACTTCTATTGTAGTACTAAATTGGTAGAACATTTTTCATTAAAATAAAATAAATTTTGTCACTTAAATCAATGGTTCCCAAAAGGGGCTCCACAGACCTCTAAACAACAAAATTACAAAATGGCAACATTCAATGCAAGCAACAAGCGATGACCCAACCTTCCTGTGTGAAAACTTTAGCGACACCACAGAGGCGTCACGAGACAGAAAATATTGTGTTTTTTCTGTCTTTTTCTTCGAAAGCTGCCCTTTTTGAATTTCTTTTTTTTATCACGCAATTTCTGTTGATTGTTTTTACACATTGTATTTGGGTAATCAATAGCAAAAAAATTATTCATGTTCTTTTGAATAAATTAACCCACCAAAAATTAGTAAAATCAAATAAAATAAAAAACAAACAAACATGAAAGATTACAATAAAAAATAATTTGATTGTATTTTCCAAAAATGTTCGTTTTATAAAAAGTATTTAATCGAGTACCGATAAGAAAACGAGTTTAGTAGTCAAAAGTGTAAACATTTTCAACGCTTCAATAATTTGCCATCAGCTGTTGCCTTTATTTTACGAATTTTAACAAATTTTGCGTTCGCGTACTTTTTTGGACAACAGCTTTTTGTAAGAGCAAATTTTTCTATTTACTCATTTACTGCATTTGACATTTTAAAAGTACTCAAACGCACCTTAAGTGTACTATTATACTACAAAGGGGGATACTTTTCTATTTTTTTTTTGGTTAAATACTAGAGAAATTGATCTAGGATTTTAACAGTGCGTTTTTATGACCACATCGATTTCTTGCAAAAAGTTAAAATGGAAAAATTTTGAGTTGACTCTCGTAAGAGGAACCGGTGCGATATGTTTTTTTATATTTAGAAGAACAGACTTTTGTCAGCTGTTAAAAACAGGGCGATCCAATTTTGTGTAAGAAATTGCAGTATTAGAATGTTCGCAAGACGTTTTATACATGCACCTTTTTAACAAGATGGTAATTTTTTGTGGAAAAGAAAACATTATAAGAAATTATTCGGGGGATTCACAAGGTGTCATAAAGTCATATGTCTTAATATAATAACATGAAAAAATACGACTGTTATGAACCACCCCTCATAATTCAAAGTGATACTTTGAAATTAATGGTGTTTTCTTTTCTACAATAAAATTTTACATTTCATTTAAAAAAATTGCAATTTGGAGTCTTTTTTTTTAAATTTTTGCTTTTTTGGAAGCAAAATTTTTATGAAACAGACACCAAATTGCATTTTTTTAAATAAAATGTCACAGTTTTTTGTAGAAAAGAAAACACTATAAGTCAGCTGATTCAAAACAAATATAAAAAATGAATATTTTCCATTTGCATTTAGAGCAATTTTGCATCTCTAAACAAACTTGGCTCTTAAAATAAGCTTTCAAATAGCCCTTTATCCGAAACAAGCGCGACCCTTGAAGTGGCTCTGAATCCAAAACATATGTTGTACTTCTTAAAAAGTATTTGTAGCATTTTACTATAGTTTTGAGAATAATATTGTGATTTTTACTATTTTTATAGCAATCGATGTAGCACTTGCTTAATTAAAAAATGCTGTGTTTTTAGTTATAAAGCAATTGTAGCTGTAGCTTTAAAAAAATTTTGTAGAATAGCTAGCTGGGTTCATAGTAAGAGAAAATTTAATTAGATTAAAGTCATAGTAATTTTTGGGAATACAAAATGTTTAATTAACAAGATTTTGTGTTTTCATAAAGAACTAGCTGGCCCGGCAACCGTTGTTTTGCCACATAACTTATTTCTTTCAGATGTTACAGTGTCTTCAAGCCAAATTTTAAGAACAAATTATAGGCTATAGTTTTTTTCAGATGTTACACTATTTGCCTGCCAAATTTCAAGAAAATTTATTGATTGGTTAAGAAGATATAGGGAGGCGGAGCTTTTAGCCCTCTTACCCTATTTCACACCCTATTCCCTATTCTCTTTCAGATGTTACAATGTCTGCATGACAAATTTTAAGAAAACCGGTTGATTAGTTTAGAAGATTGGGGAGTGGGAGCTTTTACCCCTATTGCAATATTTTGCAACCTCAAGCGATATAAAATATACTTTACGACCAATTCTCATACCTAACAAATACACATACATAATTTCATTAAAGTCGGTCAAGCCATTTCGGAGGAGTTCAAAATGAAGGGCATTTTGTCGATATTTGAAAGGGAATATAAATTCATGTTTCGGAATGAGTGCAGCGGTCACTAAAATAGCTATAACCCATGAACCAATACACATTTGAAGACCGTTGATACATAAAAACCTTGGTTTGACGTCACCTTCCACGTGAACTAGTTAACGCATTACAGAGAACATCAATTACTAACACAATGCAACTTATTATTATACTTATATATTATAGATAACAATTGGGAATTAAGAACGACAAACCAAATCTTGTTAATTAAAAATTTTGTATTCCGAAAAATTACTTTGATAATAAGCTACCAAGTGCACGGCCTAAAAAACTGAACTAGCAGCTTGCTTTTTGATTTTCTTGCGAAAACAATTACGCTGTTTTTTGTTTTTTCTTAACCTTCTTTAAACTATAATTAAGGTTGGGAGAATTCCAACCAATTCTCTGCAGATAACGAGACTCGTCCATACATGCATGTAAAGAGTAGTCCATAAAGTTGTAGGAGTACTCCAAACCACTCCAAATATATGGGTAAAAGGTGGTCCATTTAACATTACGATGTCCTAGGAGGGGACCATATATCCCACTCCATAGAGTACTAAAGTGGGTTAGTTTTAAAAGTACTCCATGTTACTACAGTATGGAGTACACTTTAGGGGTAGTTTAATAATTTTTCTTTTTCATTTTTTACTAATCGCCTTTTATGGTGTGTACTGTAGTCTATTATTGCTTTTATTAAATATATTTACTTGGTATTTTTAATTTTTTTTAAACTTTTTTCCACAAATTTCACAAACTTTAAATTTTAAATAAACAATTAATAATGGACACCATCAGGGCTACCAACATGTAATACTGTAAACTATAGAAAAGTATAGATCATGCAGTTGTTTGCATCACTGCATGTTAATTTCTTATAACATGGTCGATACTACAGTACATTGGGGCATGTTGTAAGTAGTCCATTTAAATCACAATGGACCACGTAGTCCAATATTATCTGTAGGGTTGTTGTAGGGAATGTAAGAAAAGTTAAGCGCACTGTTAATTGTTGTTGTTTTTTTTAAGCTTTGAAATTGGTACAAGTAAAGCTGTTGCCTATAATTCTTATTCGCTTCACAGTTTTATTTGTTTAATATCTTTAGTTTTTCTAAAATCTTTGGATGAAGTTTCCTGATGATCTGGACTTAGAAACCAGTGAAATGTGCTTATCCCTTCAACAATAAATTTCAGTGTTTTTTTTATCAAGAACAAAAATTGTTAATTAAGCACTTCAAACAAAATCTTGTTAGATTAAAGTTTTAAGAGTAAATTTGCATTTTTTAAGTGTATGTGAATAATTGGAGCAATTAAAGATCTTTAAGTGGTATCAGTTTTAATTAGCAATCATTGATCCTTATAAAATTTTGCTTTACCAGCTTTTGAGAAATTACTGTATTTTAAGTGTTGCCATTTCCTTAACAATCAATTGGTTTTTGAAAAGCACAAGTATCTGAAGTGTTGCTGATTTCTTTTATTGTGCTACGGCTCTTTAAAGCAGCAACGAAATCTTTGGTCTTATTAAATTATTGTTTAAGTATTTAGGTTAAGCAAAAACTAACTGTTTCAAATAAAAGTTTAATAAAACTCTCAACAAACCTCCAGTTACAAACTGACCAGGTATTAAAAAAAATTTAAGCAGGTGTTATATTTGGTTGAGATAATATTAATTTGAAACATAAAACTAACGATTTAAATCTTATTCAAAGCTAATTGATTTTTTTTAAACAGGTTTTTTTTTGTTTTTTTGTGTTGTTTTAAACGCTTAAATAAAATTTAATCAAAATAGAGTGACTCATTTAGTTAAACCGCGCTCAGCCCAAAACTCAGTCACTCAGTCAGCAAGTCATTCAATTCATTCATTTATTTGTTTTCAGCCAAGACTTGACACATATTTTTTAAATTGAAAATTAAGATTAAAACGTTTTATATTTGCAAACATTTTTTTTTTTCTTTTCTTAAAAACGATTTTTATTTCACTTTGCCTCAATCGGTTGTGAGCTGTTTGTGGATTTTCCACTTAAAAAATTTTTATTTTTTTTTCTCACTTAATACGTCCATATATTTTCTTCGTATTGAATTTAACGGAGAACTAGCAACGAAACGGGAGAAAAAAATCATTATTAATGGCCAACCACAAATGACGACAATTTTTACCTTAAATTCAAAACTAAAAGTTAAAGAAGATCTTTTAATATTTTTATCTAAGTGTGAACGTATGTTTGTATGTATGTATTATGTTCGGATAAATTTACGTTATTTTTTTAAAAGTTTGATGTTTAATATGCATCTTTTTTAAATAAAGAAAACCTGTCAAAAACAATAAAAAATATATATTTCGTGGAAATTTAAATGATAAAAATGTTTTTTTTTTGAGTCAATAATTTAAAATAATGTTTCCATAATTGTGTTCATTAAAGTCCACAAAAATGTGTAGTAGAGTTCACAAGTGTCGTCTGAGTCTGAGAGTATAGAATGGCAGGTTGCCTGTCTGATTGGCTGGCGGTTCATTTCCAGTTAAGATTTAATGGTTTCGTAATTATAAATTAAACAAGAAAGACAAGTGTACAAGTGAATCTTTAAGATTTGTTTGTTCAACGTTTATTCGTGAAAATGTTTTGCTGATGCGACAGAGATATAAAGGAATGTGTTGTAATATTATTATTTTGAGGAAATTGTGGTTCCATTATTAACCATTAAATCCAGAGCAATTGTGGTTCTTTAACCCTTTCCGGCCCCGGCTACACAAACGTGTAAGTGAATTTTACGTTTTTGGAAGAGAGAAGTTTATATATAAATATCTAACTTTTCTTACTTCTGTTAGTCCCTACGTGTTTGTGTTATCTCTAAATCGTTGTCTTATAATTTTTTTGTGAGGTTTATTTTAGTATTTGTGTGGACGCGTGCAAAAAAGATGATCATGTTTCGCAGTGCGGAAGACAAGATATGTAATTATCATTGTTTTGTTTAAATTACACTAAATATATGAATATTTTGTTATTATTTTATTACAAAAGCATCACACATTTAAATAATGTGCAAATATTTTTAAATATACAATGCATTTTTTGTTTTTTGCGGACCAATGTATACCTACACATATTTGTAATATGGGTTTCTACTACCTCAATTTTGCGTAAGAAAACTGTAATTAGGTGCAAGCGTTTGGTGAGGACTTTGCCGAATAATTCCTTTGTATTCTTTGTTCGGTATTTTACCAGCTTACTACTTTTGAAGCGATTGGCGGAAATGAATGTGTATGGAACTGGCACAATACAAACAAATCGTTTGCGCCTAAACTAACAAGTCATTTTCGCAAACAAAAAGAAGGACCATTATTTGAAAAAAAAAAATCAAAAAAACATTAAAAAAAACCAAATTAAATCAAAATATTTACAATCGTGAGCAAATTACCTTTTACTTAAGTACCCTAATATAGATATAACTGGAGGGGACACTTTTTTTTGCCCCAGAGGGCTCCAAAAGTCCTGTCCACTCTAAGTATATTTTTCTTGGAAAATTACATTTAATTCAAGTACCTACACATAACACTAAGTGGGCGGGGCCGTTTTTTGGATTTAGGGGTCCCACGGACCTCAGCCCCCTTAAATTTTAATTTTGTTTTTTTTCAAGGGTTTTCCAATTTTTTTTTCGTATGCCCTGTAAATTACACTTTTGCCAAAAAATGCTTATATTTTGTTCAAGTGAAATCCCAAGGTACACATATGTGTATGTCCTGTTTCTATGGACATGGGCTTTGTATGTACTTTAAAATTTCATTTTTACGTTATGTTAGGGCGAATTATCATGTACTGAAAGTTACATTGAAATCCGCCAACTTTGAAATTGCTTGGGTCGGAAAGGGTTAAGAATCATTTTAGGCTATCGTTTCTTTTAGAATATTTTTAGCCATGAATAAAGCATCTTTAAGTAGCATTTTATCTAGAGCAAGTGTTGCTATCTAAGAAGTAATTTAGCTATTATTATAATGGCTTCATTAGAATGACTTTTACTACTTCTGCCGTGGCTCTTTAAATAGTTTTAAGGTAATCGTGACTTTCCATTATCAACCATTAAATGCAGAGCAATTGTGGTTCGTTAAGAATCATTTTAGGCTATCGTTTCTTTTAGAATATTTTTAGCCATGAAAAAAGCCTCTGTAAATAGCATTTTATCTAGAGCGAGTGTTGCTATCTAATAAGTAATTAAGCTATTATTATAAGGCTTCATTACTACTTCTGCCATGGCTCTTTAAAGAGTTTTGAGGTAATCGTGACTTTTTAATATCAGCTATTTAATCAAGAAGATTTGTGGTTTCTTAAGAATCCTTTTAGGCTATCGTTTTTTTTAGAATATTTTTAGCCATGAAAAAGCCTCCGTAAGTAGAATTTATCTAGAGCAAGTATAGCTGTCTAATAAGTAATTCAGTTATTATTATAATGGCTTCATTAGAACGACTATAACTACTTCTGCCGAGGCTCTTTAAATAGTTTTGGGGAAATCGTGACTTTTCAATATCAATTAGTTAATCAAGAACAATTGTGATTCCTTAAGAACCAATTATGGCTATCGTTTATTTTTGAATATTTTTAGCCAGAAGAGTAGATGAACTTCACATAGTATTAGTTTTAGATGAATAACGCTTATCTAAGTAGCAGTTTATCTAGAGGAAGTGTAGCTCTATAAGAAGTTATTTAGTAAGTATAATAATGGCTACTTAAGTAGGACTTTCACTACTTCTGCCATGGCTCTTTAAATAGTTTTGAGGAAATAGTGGCATTCCAATATCAACCAATAACTCCGGGGAAATTGTGATTCCTAAAGAGCAATTAAACTTTAATTTCGTTTAGAACATTTTTAGCAAGAAGAGTTGTAGACCTTCATATAGTACTAGTTTCAGAAGAATATAGCTTCTGTTAGTAGCTAGTATAATAGTAATGTTATTCTTTAGGACTTTTGCTACTTCTACCGTGGCTCTTTAAATAGCTCTTTCATAGAGCCATTGTATTTTCTAACATTTTATTTGAAAATTGTGGTTTTTTCTAAAGTAGCAATAGTTTAAAAGTAATGGTAGTACTTAGAGTATCATTAATTCTGAATGTAAAATGAGATAAACCCACTGTTGTTTATTGTTGATGTGTTTTGTTTAAACGTTTATATTATTACAAGTAGAACTGTTGCTATAATTCTTATACGTTTAACAGTTTTATTTGGTTTAATATCTTTAGTTTTTCTAAAATCTTTATGGATGAAGTTTCCTGATGGTCTGGCCTAAGCAACCAGTGAAATGCGCATAGGAATAGCTTATCCCATCAACAATAAATTTCAAGTGTTTTTGTCAAGAATAAAAACTGGGAATTAAGCACGAATAACAAAATCTTTTGAAATTAATTCTAATGTTTAGAAAGTCATGACCTTAAGAAATCGTAGCTCTTTAAGTAGCAATAGCTTCCAAGTTATATTTACACTTTTAGTTAATTTAGGATTTACTTAACTGTCGTGGTTTTTGTGCATCACTTTATAGCAACTTTAAAGCAAAAACGTTCTTAAGAAAGCCCTTCATATAGACAGTAGCAGGTCGTTATGCAAGTTTTGTTCTCTTAAAAGCTCTTGCTTTAGATTCGCTATTGTTTTTTAAATAGAACCAATTCGCAAATAATATTTGCGCATTAGGCAGTGCTTTATCATGCGCAATCGTGGCTCCTAAAATGGTCTAAGTTCTAAAGTCAGCTCATTATTGGTTTAACCTTCCGACCATTATTGAAAAAATTGAGGCATGTATGGTGTACACCTCTTTTCTTTATCCAAAACCTATTTCACGAAATTATTTAGGGTTTCTAAGATATAAAGCATTCTTTTTGCTCCACATCAACTATTTTAAAGTTTTTTTTAAGATTTGGTTTGCTCTTAACGCCACTGTTTGGCGAATGCGGCAAATTCCTCATACAAAAACGTAAAAAAAAAACTTTTACTCTGGCTTTGCTTGATTGCCGTAAGGAAAAAAGTAGCTAAAGCGAAAGCAAAATAAAATAAGAACCAGAACATAAATTTTACCCTTGCTTCGGCTTCACTGCCGTAAAAAAAAGTAGTTAAAACAAAACAAAATGCAGAAAGTATGTATATGAATGCAGCGCACTTTTTAGAAATCCATTTAGAAAAGTGGCGTATGCGGTACGAAACAATCATTTTCACTTTCAATATTCTATTTTATTAAATATTTCTGTGCGACATGTTGCATAATCTGAATCAGGTATATTTCTAGAACAATTGTGCTCTTTATAAAGCTGTATAGTTTGCTAATTAAAGCTAATTTTATAGCTCTCTCAACCCAAGTGCTGAAAATCGCACGATTTGAAATCACAAAACATCCGATTTTTTTTATGGTCTTCTGAAACTCGTTTGTTTTGCTTACGATCTGCCATATTTTCTTTAAAATAATTTAGTTCCCTTGAACATACTTTAGCAATTTCAAGTCCCCGAACTTCTTGTGATTGCGATTTACAAAACACCTTTTATGCGATTTTAAGGCGGAATCGCAAATTTTTAACGTTCGGCCATTATCCGAACATGCCCATATATATCTGTTTTAATGATCTTTTTAGTGATCGTAAGCAATCATAGCTTTTTAGATATTACTGACATTGAAGTAGTACTTTGTCGAAAGCAATTAGGGCTCATTAGATTTAACAACTGCTAAAGCTATTCCCCCTTTAAGTCTTTTATTTACCAAAGAACGCACATCAAAACACCTGGGGCCAAATTATGGCAGTCGTGATCGAATTCTTTTTCGATTCGAAAGCAATTTTATTTCAGTCAATACTGAACGAATCGTAATTATTATTTCAGTGCTGTGAAAACACAAATAAATGCTTTACAACACTAAAAAAATAATTTCGATCCGTTCAGTATGGACAGAAAGAATTAGAAATAAAATTGCTTTCGTATCGAAAAAGTATTCGATCACGACTGCCATAATTTGCCCCCTGTTTTAAATTATTCTTATATTTATTTGTATTGTTTTTCTAAACTAAAAATATACATATGTATAAAAAATTATTTATCTTTCAAAAGTGACTTAAGAGACCTGCTACAATAACCCTTGTGAAATTCTTAAAAAAAAATCAGACACACAAATCCAATGAATACAAAGAAACGATATAGTGAATAAATTAATAAAATAAAAAAGAATTATTAATAAAAGAAAAAGAATTATGAGGAATTAAAATCTGTGTAACAACAAAACAAAAAAAAAAAAAAAATTATTTATAAAGGGGGATTTTTTAAGATGATGGTAAGTTTATTTGAATTGGTAACTTAATTTTTTTTACTAATCAAGTATGTGAAGGGAAATGATTTAAAAACAAAACGATTAAAATCCATAATGTCGTTTTCAGTTAATTTCTATTTTTCCAGTCTATATTCTGTCTTTTTTGAAATTTATCGCTTTTCATCACATCATAAATAAAGGAAAGGGGGGGTTATATTTTTGAGTTATTTTATATTCATATTGTTTGTGGAGAAGTATGTTTTGAGTTGCATTTTTAAATCATATATGGCCCTCTGGGCTCGATTTTTGTGAAACATTGAATTAATAAATTAATAAAAGTTGGGTTAATTTTACTTTAACTGAAATTGCAATAACAAAAAAAAAAAAAAAAAAACATGTTTGTGCTGATATTGGTGCCACACCAACCTTTGAGTATACCGATCGACTTCGAATCACTTTTTGAATCAATATAACTAAGTCCGTTAGTCCCTCTGCCGTCTTACTGTCCATGAAAACTTTGAGCGCAAAGAACATTTTGCAATTTTGGAGATAATTTAATGAAACTTGGTGCATATGTAGGTTCTAATTGTCATAAGGGCCAAGCCAATTGAAAATAGTAAGAATAGGTCCATAATTTCACATAGCCCCTATACAAGCTACTTTCCGGATCACGGTCTTTCCTTCTTTTTATGTTGGTATTTAGATTAAATTGGGTTCAAACTTAATTTTTTGCAATTTAAATCATCTTACCAAATTTTATTGGAGTCGGTGTATATTTGACCACTGCTACCATACAAATACTACTCCACAAAACAACTTTAAATGCCATAATCTCCTTATAAATGTTTGTATTGACACAATAATTTGACTTAATCTTTTACGATAGCTACTATGCCAGGTCTTATTAATGTAGTTGACGCACTTACATTTACAACACCGCAACAACAAAATGTATGTATTTAACTTTAATTTACTACGCTTTGGTTGAAAAATCACATAAAAAACTATAGTAAGCCCGTGTGTTAAATCTACCAAAATAAAGCAGTTGACGAAACTCTATCTCTCTCTTTCACTCCCTCAGCTGATTCAATAATTTACAATACATATGAAAAATAATACTCACCATTTGTAATATAAAATCGTATTAAATAAAACAGAGTTGTACACTTAACACAATGGGTGAAAACAGATAGTAGACAGACATATATAAGTAGGATAGACTATATTATTTTTGGTGGCATGTCATAACGTCCAGTGTCATAACGCCCATCAAAGAAATATCATAGCGCCTGCGGACGTTATGACACTTTGCAAAGTGTCATAATGTCCACAACTTAACTTATAATGAAAAATATTAAAATGTTAACAAATTTGGGATCATAGCCGGCCCTCGGCCGGGCGCAACGATTTTCTCCTCTATGGTATAACAAACACCGGCTTCGCTAAGTAAAGCTTCTAAAATCTGCCTTGTTTCCGAACGAAAGCCGACTATGCAGAGCAGCTTTAGTTAGCGAAGCAGGTGTTTGTTATACCATAGAGGAGACACTTTCAAAAGTGTCATATTGTCAATGGACACTATGACACTTTTTGGAGTGTCATAACGTCCATGGACACTATGACACTGGACGTTATGACATGCCACCTTATTTTTATACCCTCCACCACAATTAGTTGTGAAGAGGGTATATTAAGTTTGTCATTCCGTGTGAAGCTTTTTTATTATTCATCTTAGGCCCCATAAAGTATATATATTCTGGGTCCTTGAGTAATTCTAAGTCGATTTAGCCATGTCCGTCTGTCTGTCCGTCTTTTGAAAACACGCTCACTTTCGAACAACTAAAAAGAAATGAACAAACTTGGTGCCAAATTGCTTGTATTTATCCTAAGCAGTTCGGGATTGAAATCCAGCAAATTCGGTTCAGTAGGACCAGAGCTATGAATCAAAATGTGGAACCACCACCTAAAAAAATTGATAATTTTGTTACAAAAAATAACATAAATGCTGGAACAAGGCACGGAATGAGATAAGATTTTGCAAAAATTTATTTTATTTGACTGCAAATCGCGCTGTTAAATTTCGTGATGATCCGTCCATAATTTACCCTAAGCCCCAAATAAACAATACTCCCGGAAAACAGTTTAGTACGCCTAAAACCGTAAAAAATAATGCAATCATAACAAATTTTGGCTCGTCACAGTTTTATAGGACAATAAATGATACTGTGAAATTTCGTGAAGATCGGTACATAATTTACCCTAGGCCCCATATAAACCCTACTCCCGTAAAACAGTTTAGTACGCCTAAAACCGTAAAAAATAATGCAATCATAACAAATTTTGGCCCGTCACAGTTTTATAGGACAATAAATGATACTGTGAAATTTCGTGAAGATCGGTACATAATTTACCCTAGGCCCCATATAAACCCTACTCCCGGAAAACAGTTTAGTACGCCTAAAACCGTAAAAAACAATGTAATCATAACAAATTTTGGCTCGTCACAGTTTTATAGGACTATAAATGATACTGTGTAATTTCGTGAAGATCGGTACATAATTTACCCTAGGCCCCATATAAACCCTACTACCGGAAAACAGTTTAGTCGCCTAAAACCATAATTAATAACAAATCGTCACAGTTTAAGATAATAATAACATAATACAAATATTACTCCTTAAATATTTGAACTGTCGGTGGAGGGTATCAAAGATTCGGCACAGCCGAATATAGCACTATTACTTGTTTTTTTTTTTAATTTTCAGCAGGACATCATCTTTGCACGTTATGATCTTTATTACGAATTCGGAACCTACTGATATTACGGAGCGCCCTTGGGGTACCTTGATAATATAAATTTTTTTTAATTTGAACTTGAAAAGTCTTGCTTTTAGGGGCACTATTAGAAATTGGTGTTATCAACAGGAAGGATTTTATCAAACTTATAAAATGTTTTTCATTAAAATAACTTTACTTTAACTTTAAGTGAGGGATAAGTTACCTGTACCCATGTTTTGTAACTTTAGTGAGAACCTCTCGCATCGAAAAGATGTGAAACAAAATATTCCATCGTTTCTCGAAAAGTGAGAAAAAACTGTGTCTGTAACTCATGTCGAAAAATATCAAAAGAGATTACGTCGTTACGTTATAAGTATCATAACATTGCACCCGAAGCCGATGTAACATTGAAGTTGAGAACTCCAGTAAAACATATCGTTCCGACGACCAAAATTTGCAAAAATTGAAAAAATACGAAATAATGTAAAGTGCGACTACAATGTTTGTTGTTTGCAAAAGAGCTTTGAAAAAATTCGTATTTTTTATTAAAATGTTAAAAGCAAAACAATTAAACAATGAAAAAATGTGCCAAGAACAAAATGCTATTATTATATTTTGCATTTCGCATTTTTAATTGTTTTTTTTAGTGTTAAAATTTTTTCTCTTCCCATTTTTATACGTGAGTTTTTTTGACAGCTCAAGGCGGGAACTTTTCTCACCAAAATGTTACAGCCACACTTTTTCTGTAAATTGGCGAGTAATTTCTTTACGTGACAGCTAAAACTTGCCAAAAAAAGTTACTGACACAGTTTAGTTTTTTTTTTTTAATTCCCTATGCCAATCCACGCGAAGCTCTACGCTTGTCTGCAGAAAAGAAACCAGAGTCTCTGGCGGGAATCGAACCCGCAGCCCCGGGTCTGATAGACTAGCTCACTGCTAGCTAGCCTACCGGAGCACAAACAAACAGCTGATTGTTTCAATATATGGCATTTTTGTTTCATTTCACACATTTCAATCAAAAAGTTTCTCGACGCGAGAGTTACAGAACATGACCACTGGTTGGTTAAAGTAAAGTTGTAATAATTAAAAACTTTTTATATGTGCATCCTATAAAATCCATTGTAATAATGTCCCTTACTGTTATTTCTATTACTGTTCATTAACTGAAAATTATCACTGACTCATTGAAGGTAATCGCGACCTTTAACATAACTCTGCATTGCTCAAACATCCAATCATTCAGATTTGTTAACCTTATTGCCGTCAAAATGCAATAACATAGACTCAGGCAGTGGAAAAACGTTGTAAGTTACTAACAAATTTAATCGAATTGAGTAAAACTACAGTTAGAAAAAGTTTATGTGGAAAATCGATTATACTATAAAACTAAAATTTTGAAAATTGGAAAATTCCATATAAAATATGGAAAAAATGTTTTAGGTACATTCTTTCTGTTGTGAATCGTGGTATAACGTTTTTGCTTTGCGAATTGGAGAAACGTTCTAACTGAAATCGTATTTTTGGATATGAAACGTTTTTACACTAAAAAAAATTATAAACAGTAAATTTACATGTAAATTAAAATTTAAAATTCTTAATTTTTCGATAAAAGTTTTTTTATCATTATTTTTGATAGTCCCAAAAACAAAAAAATAAATAAGTAATCTTGCCTTTTAAAAACGTTTTCTTGCTATCCTTCAATTGTTGTTTAACCCGGGATGATTACTGTTCGTCGCATCGACGAAATCATTTATATTTTATCAACGATAGCTGATGATGAAAGCTTTAAAAAAATAATTAATTTGAAAACACAAAAAGATCTAAAATTCACATAAAGTGTTGAGAGAGAAGAAGAACTTTTTTTTTTTTAATAAAAAAAATTTTTGTTTATGTTTTACTTTAAAAATCGTTCCACTAGAATTTTTTTTTTTAAATTTCGTCGAAGAGCAATCTTAATGTACTTAAATGAAGAGTCACCTTTCAGGGTAAAAAATGTAGCATTTGCAACGAGAGAGGGAAAATAAGACCGTTAATTTAAGAAACATAAAGTTGTTTGAAAAGAATTATTCAAACAGCTGTTTTATCTTTTTGTTTACAAGACACTTCTTTTGAAAATGTAGATGTATAGAAAATAACTTTAAAGAACTTTTAAGTTTTTAAAAGATAAATATTTAAATGAATTAAAAATAAAAAATACAATTGTTCCTTAATTGAGAAACAATAGTAATGGGGTTAATGTTATTATTATTTTAATAAAAGAAAACGGGGGGCTAGTGGAAAATTATGATATTTAATTTGAGTCTACGAACCTTTCGATTTGGTAGTCGTTTACAATATTTATGAATATTTTACATCGGTAATAGGTCTCCTATACCATAATATTTTGCGATGGTATGCGTTTTATTTATTCTTTCCGCTTCAAAATTTCTTTGCATTGTTAATGAACTTTTACTCCTTCCACTCTGGGTTTTTAAACAGGTCTTTTCAATTTGTAAAATATAAAATAAGTCAGAAAGTATAGTCGGCCAAGCCCGACCATATGATACCCTACGCCACAGTATTTAAAAACACATCATGCTTATGTGTCCATGTAAATATGGATTTCTCTATGTTTATAAACTTCATGAAAATCGGCTTGAAAGTTTGTGAGAGGCAGAAATTGCCCCCTGCCTCCCCTTATGGTCCTATTTTTTAAAAACTGTATAGCTAATGTGTCCCTATAGATATGGATCTATCTATGTTTTAAATTTCATTTAAATCGGTTTGAGGGGCAGAAATTGCCCCTATTTCCCCTCGTGGTCCGATTTTTTTTTTAATTTATACATTTTGTGTCCATATAGACATGGTTCTATCTATGTTTTGAAATTTTATTAAAATCTGTTTGATAGTTTCTGAGAGGAAGAAATTTCCCCCTATCTTCCCTCGCGGTCCTACGCATCCGCCCATTTTCAATAAGCTTGGTTCTTGTGCCAATAAGATCCTATGACCCAAACTTCATCAAATTATCTCCATAATTGCGACCTGTACTTTGCGCACAAGGTTACATGGACAATCAGCCAGCCAGCCAGCCAGCCTGCCAGCCAGCCAGCCGGACGGACATCGTTAGTTGGACTCAGAAAGTGATTCTGAGTAGATCGGTATACTTTAAGGTGGGTCTAGGACCACTATTTTAAGGCGTTACACACATCAGCACAAATGCATAATACCCTCTCCACTATTGTGGTGTAGGTATAATGAATAAAACACAAATTATTTAGGAAATTATTGTATTTTTTTTTATTACGATAATATTGGTAGATTCAATTATGTATGGAACAAAATATCGGCACACATCCATCCGATGGTCCAAAATTTCGATGACGATGAATTTTCGATTAAAAAAAAATACGGCACGATGATGCCGTCAGCCCATATATCGCACAAAGCAGTTACTTTCTGTCGGTGCATTGGTTTTTCGACAATCACTTTTGGATTATCATTCGCCCAAATGCGGCAATTCTGCTTATTGATGAATCCACTAACATGAAAATGTGCCTGATATGCATTTTGATTTTAACGCCGATTTTCATAATAAGCCTGAATAACTTTAACGCGTTGCTCGATTGTGTATCTTCGCATGGTTCAAATTGAGTTAGTCTGAAATTGAAATGAAATGCAGAAAACAACTTGACGTTTAGGTGTGGTTCGCATTCAACATCGGCCCTTAAAATTTTACCACCCTTTATATACTGTATGTATGTATATCAGACATTGCGTTAATTTGGTCCATGTAGTTAAGACTTTGTACTTCCAAAGATTAAATAAAACCAAAAATATACAACTTTGCCAACCCTGTAGAAAATATAAACGGCAATTTTTCCAGTCAATTGACTTTTATTTGTCTGATTTCATACGGCTCATGTCTTATTGTCACGATTCTTACTTTTTCTTCTTTAAACTTTCATTGACGTTCAAACAGTTCATGTCATGTTTTTTTTTTGTATAGTATTTAAATACGAGTAAGAAAGCAACAAAATACCGAATAAGAAAACAAAACGTACTACCAGTACATGCATCTGTGTACTTGTTTCTTTTGCCCTCGTCTCTCTCGCCTATAAAGTAGCAATCATGTCAATAAGATAGTGCCGTATGAAGGCAGACTTTGGAAAAATTTTTTTCTTAATTATTATTAAGTCAATTTTTGACATTGTCATATCTTAACTTTTGCTATGCAATCTAAAAACCAGAGCTGTGTCGAGGTAGAGTTGAGGTTCTTGTACCGGAGTCGAAATGTGCTCACAAAAACTCCGACTCCAAAGTTTTTCGGCATAAAAATTTTCTAATATTTTTTAAAATAATAAAATAAAATTTTTTTTAAAGGGGCCTGCTTTAAAAACTTTGAAGTCAGAAAATAAGGACGAGTCTTCTTTATATATATAAATAACATTATTAAAGTTCAATGCGGCACGTGTTAAAATAAGAATATCGACTTGAAATTTTTACAGAATCATTTTCTTGCTATATTAAAAGGTATATATAAGGTACTGCAAAAAGAGTTTAAATTCAACAATGGACCAGTCTTATATACATTAAGCATCAAGGTTATAGTAGTAGTCGAAGTTGGAGTCGGAGTCGTACCTAAAAAATTTCAGTGGGTGGAGTCTGAGTCGTACTTAAAATATTTCAGCGGATTGCGACGAAGTAAGAACTAGTTCTTGACGAATCCACAGCCCTGCTAAAAACTGAATTGTTTTCGAATTTATTCGAATTTGGGATTTTAGTTTTAATAAAAGCCATTCAGAATAAAAATTTTAAATGCTGTAAACAATATAATATTTCAACTTTTGTAAGCATTCACAAGGGAAAACATTTTGTACGTCGGTATTTCACAGAACACGATAACGATAAAAAATCACAAAAAACTAATGAAATTTCAATGCAAGTTGACTGAGATACTTGTTCTGTTTTTTTTCACTCACGAAATGGCTTCGAAGTTTTTATATCTCATTTTTTAAAAAAGTAGCTACAAATTAAATACCCATAAATTTCTTATATTAAAATGAACATGTAATAAAAACTAAAGATGCTGTACAGATTTTTTATAGATTTTAAATCGTTGTTAAATATTTTTAAACCAAAGATAACTACAAATTCAATATGACAGTTAATAGCATTTAAATTAATTTATTATAAAATTATGTTAAATTTATAATTTGTTTGTTAAAAAAAAAACCTTAATATGTTAATTATAACTAAAAAAAAGCTGCTTTTAAGGTTTAAAATCATTTTTAAATAATTTAACACTTTAAGCGCTAAAGAGTTTTTAGCAGAAACTTATTAACACAGTTGGGTGAGTAAAAAGTTTATATTTAAAAGTGTCATCAAATATTTAAATTGTTTTAATTAAAATAAATAAAAAAAATGTTTAGTTTTTTTCTTGTTTCATTTAACAACGCTTTGAATATTTAATAAGTTTTTTTCATTCAAACATTTTTTAACTTCATTTCAATATTGTTTTCTTTTCATTTCTTTCTTACGTTGGTGTTAGTGAGTGTTTGGGTAGCTGAGTGAGTGTTTGTCTGTCTATTTAATAATCATTTAAAACAAAAGAAATAGTTTAATGTAGCCACGAGTTTTAGTTTGAGGTTTACCAGCGATGTTTGCATTTTAACTTGGCTTTTAACAAAAAAAAAAAAATTATTTGTTACTAATTGAAACTTAAAATTAAAAAGTTTCAATTGAATCCCAGTTGAGATAGGTTGGCTGGTATTTTGTTTTAGTTGTGATTTTTTTTACTAAAAATTTAATTATTTAATTTATTCAACATTTTTTATTTTTCGAATTTATTCTATGAGCTAAATTTCAGTTATGTATTTTATAAAGCTTTTTTGTAATATTCCTATTCCTTAAATTTTTAGAAAAATAAATAATTCCCAGATTCTAATTGTTAAAAATATTAAAAAATTTTTTTTAAATCTATATAAATATAAAAATAAGTTGCATTCGTTAGAAATTGATGTTCTCTGAAATGCGTACAGATTTTGTTTTCGTAAAGTTCACGTGGAAAGTGGCGTCAATACCAAGGTTTTTATGTATCAGCTTTCTTCAAATGTGTATTGGTTCTTGAGTTATAGCCATTTTAGTGAACACTGCATTCATTCCGAAACATGTATTAATATTTCCATACAAATATCAACAAAATGTCGTCCATTTTGAACTCCTCAAATGGCTTGACCGATTTTTATGAAATTTTGTATGTGTATTTGTTAGGTATGAGAATAGGACTTTGAGTATATTTTATATCGCTAGAGGGCGCAAAATATTGCTAGGGGTAAAAGCTCCCACTCCCCAATCTTCTAAGCTAATCAACCGGTTTTCTTAAAATTTGACATGCAGACAATGTAACATCTGAAAGAGAATAAGGGAAGGGGTGTGAAATAGGGTAATAGGGCTAAAAGCTCCCCCTCATTAAATCGTCACACCTAATCAACCGATTGTTTTGAAATTTCGCAGGCAAATAGTGTTACAGTTGGAAAGAACTATAGCTTATAGTTTTTGTATGTTTTGGGATCATGTTGTCCTCTCTGGATAACTGGGAGCAAGTGTGCGACTATGTGATGCTGGTAATGATAGAGCTTCGTAGGCTGGAAGAGATACGAAGAAGAATATAGCACAGTGGGGAGGATGGCGACAATGAAAGCTTAGTTCTGAACTTCCTGTCATGATAAATGAAGGCGGACGCAAGAATGAAACAACGCGACTGAGCTGCTGATGCAGATAAACTACCCGTCCTGATGGAGTACTGACGTGGTTCCGGGGTGGTGTTGGTGAAGATATCGTGGGGCCACTAGATGATAGTGCGCTATCACTACGTCCAAAAAAAAAATGTATGTATGTTTATGTGTGCTACATATGAATTTTCGGATAAAATAGGTGCAACGAATACCTGAAATTGGCAGATCTCGCATAATAACGATGGTTACTCGAAACAAAGTAACCAGGGGTACCCGAGGAGTTAGGCAGACCCTTAACTTGTTATTGGTAAGGGTCTCTTCAGGAATTATGTAATAATTGTGGTTAAAACTTTAGCCGCTGAGAGGGAGATCTTAAAATACCGGGGAAGGAATTGATTTTGGACTGTAACTAGAAATAAAGTTCGTCCTACTCGCGGATGTGTCTGTGCACCGCTGCTAGAGAAAATTCTTTGCTTAAGCTTTTAACAAGGGGGCTAAACTTGGTTCGAGCAACCATAAACTAACAGGGGTGTTCTGGAAATCGAAAACGCAAAACGCTAGAATTTTAAACGTCGTTTTTTTAAATTTTTGTGATAAATGAATTTTATTAAACAGAATTTCAAACTAAATTTTCGATTACAATTTTGAAATTTAAAACTTTTTGAAGTTATAAAATTTAAACAAACACAATTTAATATAAAAACAAAATTAAATATTTCTTTGAATTTTTGACACAACATTAAAATGTTCAACAGTGTTGTAAAACGTTTTCAAAATAAGACCACCTTGTATGAATTCGCCTTGGGTATGAAGTTTGATTTTTGTCGTTCAAAATATATTTTTTAAAAGTAAAAACTATTCAATTTTAAGGAAAATGATGTTCAATAAATAAAAAATTTAGAAATTGATGAAAAAATCAGTTGTTTTAAATGAAATGTAAATGATCCGTTTTTTAAATGAATTTGAATTTGTTTAAAATGAATTTTCGTTTGAATTTAACTACAAAATATTTTGAGTGAACGGAGTGACAAACTTGTATATACCCTTTTTACCACCTGTGGTGAAGGGTATAAAAATAGCATGCATTTTCGAAAACAGTTGAGAGAAAAAGAGCTTAACAAACTGTTATCATTGCTAAAACGACAATCTCCAATGGACATTGCCGTTTTTGCATCAATTCTTAATTTTTGAACATACTTTTTCATTAGATAAAAGTATATCGGGTAATGTCATATTCACTAATCGGAAGCATTCATTAAATACAACTAAGAGGTATTTTTAGTTACTTTTGTGAAAAAATGTGGAGATTGCAGCCTTTGCATCTATACCCTTCATATGGAAACATATTTTTTTCTTTGCAAGTGCTTAAAGAGAACTCAACATTTTTTTTCGATTTTTTTCTTTAACTCTGAGAAATCCAATTTATCTTGAAATAATTAACAAAATTTATCTTTATGTCTTAACATTTCATAATTATTAAGCAAGTAGTTTGTATTCTCTTTAAAAAAAATACGGCTTTACTTTCGAATCTTACATAAAATTTATTTATTTTTTAACAATTTTACCCCAATTTTTTTTTTCTTTAATTTTCTTTACAAATTCTTCTTTAATTTATGCAATTTTTACAATTTTTGCAATTAAATATTAAATTGCATAAGATTAAAAACCAAATAATTAAATAATTTAATGCTTTTATTATTTCTCAACAAAAAAAAAAATCCTTTAAAAATTAATTTAATTTCATTTATCTTTCCAGATTGAAACACAAACCATAATGCAGAGTAAATAGTTTAATGTTTTTTTTTTCAACAATATTCAACTGATTTTCACTTGTTGCACGCTTCTTTAATTACCTTCAATTACGAATTACGAGTATCTACGATTAAAATTTATCCAAACGTAATGGATACTGTATATGAGTATATTTTCTGAACAGCAGCCAGACAAGAAAACAATAACGAAAGCTCAATAAAAAAAATATCATTTAAAATAAGAAACATGTAAGTAAAATTACAAACAAACAAAAAAATTCAAATTAAAATATCTATAGATCTTTTTTTAAGTTTTATTTTGTGTGCAATACAGTTTTAAGTTTGTGTGGAAGATTCATCAGTATGTATCTGCATTTGCAACATGAAACAATCAGAGAGATTTATTCAAGTTAATTAGATGGGTTGGTTGAATATCGACTGCTAAATTTTCTTTTATAGAAATTACAAAAAAAAAAAAAACAACAACAAATCATCATTTACATGAATCATCATGCTAAATAAAATAAATGAATGCAAAAAAGCTATTGGTAGTATAAATAAGTTCTTGCTGGTTTTTTAGTAATAAAATATACCTGTTGTATGTCATTATTAACAATGACATGTTTGGAGGTTACCAAAACGGAGTTATCAATATTTGTATGAGTTTCAAACTTCAGCACAAGCTGAATTCTCCAACTAAAAACGTTCTTTATGAAATTTAATCATCAAAAGAATCGTTTTAAAAATTAAAATTGTATGTGATTTTCGGAAGCGGGCTTTAAAGGAAAGCTTCGATTAGTGATGGCCGATAACACTATGCTAGTTGAAAAAAACTATCAAGCGGGACATCCGGCGGGTTAACCTTATTCGAGTACGCTGAATCTTGTTTTCGAGATATACCGCTATTTGGAAAATGAAGGAGGTTGCACAACATATAATCGCGTAACTTGTAAACGGCTTACGTTATCAAATAAACTAAAAAAACCGAAACTCCGCAACAAAATTACCTTTAAGAAAGGATAAACTTATATGTGCAGTCGTTTTAGAAGCATAATTGATTAGCAAAATCTCGAAAGTTTTGTTTATTAAAATGGCATGGATCACGTGTAGAAAACAAAGTTTTCAACAAAACAAGAATTAAATAATTCAAATCTGTCAAAAACTTTTGATTTTATTCACAAAAGATAAAACATTTTTATTAAAAATTTAAGAATTATCAAAGTAATTTTTGGCAATATTAAATTTTCAATTAATAAAATTTTGCTTGTCGTGGTTAAGTAATTAATTTTGAAAGAATTCCGACCAATTTTAGTGGGGATTGTAAGAAAAGATAAGCTTACGGTTTATTGTTGGTATTTTGTTTAAGCTTTGATATCGTTGCAAGTAAGACTTTTTGATTGTTTGCAATTCTCATTCACTCTGCAGTTTTATTTGCTAATATCTTTCGCTTTTCTAATATTTTTTGGTAGAATGTTTCTTGATGATCTGGCCTAAACAACCAGTGAAATGCGCAAAGAAACTAGCTTATCCTCCAAACAATAAAAAAATTACATAAAAATTTAAGAATTTCATAAGACGCCATATTTCTATGGGAGTCTCCTTAAGGGGTGGAGATAAAACTCAAGTATGTTTTGAGAAAATGTTTAGAGCGAAAAACTAAAAGAGGTCGGACCTACATTTTATCCCCTTACGGGTGACTCCTAGGCAATTATGGGGATTTTTGTTCAATATATTTCTTGCCTGTATTAAAAATATTGTATGGAGGCCCACTTAAGCAATGGAGATATTGAAAAAATTTTATGGAGGCCCACTTAAGCAATGGAGATAGCGGGCAGGTATATTAGAAACAAATAATGGGAATGAAAAATAAAGTGGGGTTGGTATTACATTTGAGCCATCTAGAGGCATCCGAGGCGCTGCAGGGGCCGAAATTAAAAATTTCATTCAGCCGCCATATTTGAATGGAAGTGCCCGTAAAGGCTAGATTACACTATTATACTTTGTATTAATACATGTCAAAAACTCAAGTAATATGACAAAGTTTGATAGTGTGAATGCAATGTGTCACGAAAATGACAAGTATTAAGAAAAAAGTTTGACATTCCATAAGACTTCATCGTTTTTTGAAAAATTTCTAAGCAATAATACTTTTCATTGGATCAGGGTTACATTTTATTTCATGTGTAATGGCGATTTCTTTTCTGAGAAAAATGTTGCATTAATGTTACATGTTCTACATTTTTGTGTTCGTTTGTACAAAAAATACAACTGTGAGAAAAATTTTCAAGTTCTATTGTGAATATGTTGATGAAAAACGTGCAAAACATGTTGCATAAATTACCCTTACTTTTACTTAAGGTGTTCATACTGCCCTGTTCTACAACTTTGGTACTTACTACTTTGTTTGTACAACAAATGTTTTATTTTGTTTGTCATAATTCATACCGCTCATAATTTTGTAAAAAAATTGTTTTAAAACAAAATATAAAAATATTTACACATTAAAATCAAAAAAGTCTATTTATATTATAATCGTTTAAATTTTTCTAAAGCATTAGTGATGTCAATATGTATTTGGTTCCAAGCCATAATAGCGTGCAGAAACCGCTCAAATAGCTTTAAAAATCGCTCATAAAGTACATTAATGATGAAAGAGAAATAGTTGTAAATAAAAGCATCTAATTGTGTTCTATTCAAATTGCACAACATGTAACACTTCCAGTGATTATAGGTAACATTAGAAAATGTAACATGTATATACTGTAACATATTTTTCTCAGAAAAGAAATCGCCATAAGTGTTTATACTTTGTGTGATGGTGTGAACACAAACTGTCATGTTAAATTAGATTTCTTGACAGTCGCAACTAGGGTTCCCAACTTTGTTTGTATCAATTAAAGTACATTGATTATTAAAGGTTAAGAAAAAAAAAGTACACAGTATAAATATAAAGTACAATTAATTTCTTTTTATTGTTATATTTAAAAACGTTTTTTTATTGCTTTTCGCAAGATTTATCAACAAATTGCACTGTGCTAGAATTTGACACTCTTTTTGAGACAAGCCGGGCAACTGGCGCTTTAACCTAATTCGGGTACGCAGAATCCAATACCGGTTCAAAAACGGTTCAGTTTACTGAAATAACTGAAAAAAACGAAAATCGCAATAAAATTTACTTTAAACGTAAAAATTTTTTTTTAACATGCGCAGTCGTTTAAGAAACATATTATTTTTTTTTTTTGGCAACAAAAATAATTTTTTGGCAACATATCGAAATTTTTGTTTGTTAAAAATCTATACCAAATAACAGATATGCTTCTAATTTTTTCCAGACATACAAAAACACAAAGCTTCAAACAAAACAAGCTTTATATTATAAATGATTAAAATCTGTTAAGAACTTTTGATTTTATTCACAGAAGTCGAAAAATTTTAATTAAATTAAATATTTCATAAAACGCAAAATTTGTATGGGAGCTCCCTTAAGAAGTGGTGATAGGGGGCAAGTATGTCTCGAGAAATTGTCAAGGCGACTCCTTGGCTGTTATGGTACGTTTTCTTCAATATGTTTCTAGTCTGTATTAAACATTTTGTATGGGAGCCCCCTTAAGGAATCGACATTTTGAAATTTTGTTTTAAATGTTAGTTAAACGAGTCACTTCTGTTCTCGCAATCTAAAAGCAGGCAGTAATTTAAAAGAGTTGTGCACTCGTGTTTTAAAAACAGGCAGTTATTGAACTCAAACAAAACAAACAAGCTAAAAAGTGCTGTCAGATAATTTTTTTTTTGAAAAATCGTTCTGCCAATATAAAAAGCATCAACAAATGGCCCTGACTAATATTAATAAGTTGTTCTTTAGTTTTTCTAAAAAACAAAACTTGTACAATAAGTATTACACTTTTATGACTAATAAACCCCTGACTAATATAACCTGAATCTATTTTGAATTCTAGATAAATCTAATTATGCGAAATAAAGTATTTTCGCGTACTTTATTATTCTCATAAAGTACAGAGTACAATTACTCGAAATAACGCACAATACTTTATTATAAAGTACGGTTGGCAAGCCTAGTCGCAACAAAACTCATTAGATTTTATATCTCACAAAGTACTATGGAATACGTAAGACTTGTGAGATAGTGTAAACTAGCTTTAATGGATGATGATAAGGGTCAAGTATGTTTGGAGAAAATGTTAAGAGCAAAAATATCGGTCATACATTTTGTCCCTCAAGGGGCGACATGAAGAATATAATTCATGAAAAACAAATTTATCGGGCTTATTATACTTTTTTATTTTCATAATAGATGTTGCCGACATCACATGATTAGACAGACAGACATACAGACAGACATCTTTTGCTTGGTTTAGAGTACGATTCCCAAGTCAAGCACCCTAATCGTATTTAAAACACGCCTACGTATTTAGAATACGCGTATTGAAAATACGCCTATGACTGTTTGGTAATAGATTAAAGAGAACGTGAACTTATTGCCTTTAATCTATTACGCAACAGTCGTAGGCGTATTTTAAATACGAATAAAAGAGTATTAAGAGGGCCTCTTTATCAGCACTCGTGTGTGATTTAATTCTTTTTTTGTGTAGTAATTAATATATTTTTACTCACAATTGGAATCAATTACTCTTTAAAAATAATTTGTACAGCCCCACACTTTTATTTTGTATTTTTGTTAAATATCAAATTTTATGTACACATTGTTGTATTTTTAAGTCCATAATTAAGAAATTTGAGGTTGCATTTCTTGGTACTGAGTTGATTAACAAAGATTTAGCCAAAATCTAGTCACAAAGTTGGTTTAAATATGTGTGGGAAAAACTGTCAAAGCAACTTATTTGCAATACTTCGCTTTGGCGTAAATGCACTACAACGAAAAATTCATTTTTAGGATCTTCATATGGCAACAAAATCTAGTAGATTTTATATGAAATCTTTCTAAAAATCTAGGGCGTTTACATTGTACTTTTATGACATTGGCGAGATTTTGTTTGCAAAACAAAAACAGCTGACTGTAATAACATATAAAGAAATAGGCATTAAAAATTTGCATTACATTTTATTTATAATCAACTTAAAGGCTAATTAAATACTAGCTTGCCTAGTTAGCCTACGTCATCATCAGCTGTTTAAACCCGAAGTATCAAAAATTGTTCATGTTTTCGGTTGACTTTCATTAAAATTCTTGAAATTGAAAAATTTTGAAAGTTTGAATAATCAATTAAAAATTAAGCAAACGAAAAGAAATTCTTATCAAATGAACATTGTTAAGGAGTCTTCTCTTCACGGTCAAAATTTCTCATCAAGACAGAGACGATGCTGCCCAGGCAGAAAAAGTCAATCACCACGAATTCACGAATTTACAACGTAGTCACAACCGTCTTTCGACTCTTATTTTCAATTTTGTAACAAATATAAATTCGCTAAATAAAAAAGCAATTTGTATATTTTCTAACCTAAAATAGTTTTTGTGTTTTCATTTTAATACAACACTATTAAATTAATAAGACTAAATTTTTGTATATACAGCGTTGTAAAAAAGGTTTAATTCTTGTATATACAGTGTTGTAGCGGTATAGTTTTATGATTAACACGACTTTAAAAAACTAAAGTCGTATATTTGTATTTAGGGTGTTGTACCGGTGTTGAAAATTATTTAAAAACGCTATTAAAAAACTCAGGTTGTATTTTTTTTATCTACAGTGTTGTGATGGTACCATATTTTTGGTAGAGTCACAATTTTGTATTTACAGGGATGTGGCGGTACATAATATTTAGAAGAGTCGTAATTTCTGCCTGGGTGGTTGCAAAATTAAAAAATTTAGATGTGACGATGTATATTACGTCAAGTATATTTACACTTATTTTGTTAAGATGTTTTTGACAGATTATGTTTTTTTATGTTTCGTAGCGATAGAGCCACCTAGTATTCAATTGGCCTGGACAGACTTCAGTTATTTTATCAATATTATATGTCTTAAATAGTTCCGAAGATTTAACAAGCTGCCATGATTTTTTATTAAAATGCTATTTTTTCTTGTGCAGGAAAGTATTTTTTAGTCCAACTAGATTTTAAGTAGATTTTGTTTTGTATGGGAAATCTAATCAAAAACAACAACATTTTGCGCGAAATATCGTAAGTACTACATTTCGTTGTAGTGTAATTGGGCTACTAAGTAAAAATTATGCGGCATTTTTAATTGTGGAAATCCAAACCAAGTCTTATTTGGCGAACTTTATTATCTTAAAGAAAGAAAAAAAAAGTAAAGGCTAATTTACACTATCACACAAGTCTTACGTATTTGGACGGAAATGCTTCCCGGGTCTAATTATTGTTTTCAAAATTCAATAACAACTTATCATGACAGGGTTGCATTTTCCTCAAAATACGTTAGTTTTGTGTGATAGTGTAAAGTACCACTAATCAACATTTGTAACACATTAGTCTTTTTTTACATTTTTCTTTGTGGTATGGAGAGCGAAAATTAATAAATATATTGAAACATTTTCGAAATGATTTTAAATCGAAATGTAGGTAATCATTCAATGAGTTTCATAAGATAATTTTAGTCTTTTTTCCTCAACACTACAGTTAAATCATAAATATTTTCGAATTTTATTTCAGTTGCCCATTAACCCTCTAATGCCACATTTTTTGTTTGCCTTAAAAAATCATACTAAGCTAATTTTAGGGTGAGAAACATGAATCTGACTTCAGTTTTTTCCTTTGAGTACTCGTTGACCTGTAAGGGGTCAAACTGTAAAGTCCGCCTTGAGGCGGAGTTGGGCATTATCGTAATAGTTTAAGATACGTTTTTGATTAACATCCCAGCATTTTAAGTTTAATTCCCCAGTCCGCCTCCAGACGGGTTCAGAAAAAACATCCATACTCAGCAGCTATTATTCTTTTTATAATAAAAACTTAATATTTATTTCAATTAAACGTTAAGATACCCACAACTGATTTTTTAAATTCAGTTTAAAATAATATTTAAAAGATTGATTAAATTTTTTTTTAAAAACATTCAAGTATCGTTTCGAAGAACATATACCCCCAGGTTACATTTTTACAAATTTGTGATCATTGAATTCACAATAATTTCTGCTAAATGGCAATCTTTTTAAATGAATTTTAATTATGAGCGCTAAATAATGATAAAATCTCAATACATATTTGTTTTAATAAATTTATACATGTTTTATATTTAAATTCAGCTATTTAAGGGAATTTACAAAAACTCCTATTGACAAATTTACTGATCTCATTCTCATTAACGAAATTCAAGTTATATTTTTTTATTTCTGTTTTGACATTATTTCACCTTTGAATGACGGTAATATCTACAATAATCTTAATTAATTTTTTTTTATACTAAATGAAATTATTTCAATAACATTTTATTTTTTCTAGGCGTCATATGATGTTTAAAGCTACGGGTAGTCACTTTGTCGTTTACACATGAGTGATAAAAAACGTGTGTTAATTTTTTTTTATTATTATAATTTTTTCATATTTAGTTATATAATTTTTTTTAAATTAATATTCTTGGCAAATCTATATTTGTTTTTATTAACAAAAAAGCAAAAAAAAAAAATGCCAAGTAGTTGGGTAAAGACCTCCAATATGGGTTTGGTTTTGGTTCGATTCTTTATAAAACTGAAATGCTTGTGTTGTTGCTCGCTTAAGTTGATTCATTTTAATACTCGTACGTAACAAGTACGACTCTAAAGTCAAAGAGTGAGTGAGTAAGTAAGTGGGAATGTATTGGAGTGACAGACTGGCTATAGATTCAGTGTTCCTTATACAATTTGTTTCCATGTTGTGTGCGGTCGGTCATTGATTTGTCTTGTTTTGAAAACAAACTTCAAATAAATATTATAAAATATTAGCTTTTGTTATTTTTTTATTTAAATTTAAAAGAATTTTATGTTGACGTTTTGTTTTTTCTATAAATTCTCAATAAAAGTCTTTTAGTTCATTAACATTTTCTACGTACTTATGTGTAGTTTATAGAATACGAGCGCCTTACTCGTCCGTTCAACTTACATTTAAAACAAAAACAAAATTTCGAAATTTATTTTTGTTTTAAATGTAAGTTGAACGGACGAGTAAGGCGCTCGTGTTCTATAAACACCACATTACTCTTTTTTAATTGTATAATTCTTTTAAAGACTATAAACTTTATTTTAATTAAAAGTTTTTTGGGTCGACCAATGAGATAGAAATTTAAGAAAAATATTGGTTGTACAAAAAAATATTTTGTGTTTTTCAACATCGTGTATATGTGTCACTTTTTCTGTAAATAGCCTCTTTTTGCAAAAACAGACTCTTTTACTGAAAAATACACTTTTTAATGATAAAATCCTTTTTTTCTAATAAAGTGAGTTTTTACTGAAGAAGTGACTTTTACTGAAAAAGTGACTTTTTTACTGAAAAAGTGAATTTTTTTTACTGAAAAAGTGAATTGTTTTTACTTAAAAAATATACAACAACAAGGGATTTTTGGAAAAAGTTAGAGGTAGTCGTGGATTTTTGCTCATATCTCCGTCATTTTTGGACCGATCTGGCTAAATTTCAATAGCAAACTTAAACGGGGTAGAAGTGACATAAATATACATCAACCTAGTCCACATCATTTCTGGGGTTTTCGGAAAACCCATTTCAACATACACTCGGACAGACGGACAACCGGATTTGAACTTCGCTTTTCAAAAGGACCCAGAATATATATACTTTATAGGGTATAGGATCAATATTGTGGAACATACAAACGGAATAACAAAGTTATATATACCCTCTTACCTCCGGTGAAGGGTATAAAAAGTGACTTTTTACTGAAAAAGTGACTTTTTACTGAAAAAGTGACTTATTTTACTGCAAAAGTGATTTTTTTTTTATTAAAAAAGTTACTTTTTACTGAAAAGGTGACACATACTAAAAAGTGACTTTTTTTACTGAAAAAGTGACCTTTTACGGAAGAAGTGACCTTTTACGGAAAAAGTGACTATTTACTGAAAAAATTAACTTTTACTGAAAAAGTGAGTTTTTACTGAAAAAGTGACTTATTTTTTTACTGATAAATGATTTTTTTTTACTGATAAAGTGACTTATTTTTTTTTTTTACTTAAAAAGTGACTTTTTACTGAAAAAGTGACTTATTTCTTTACTGAAAAATTATTTTTTTTTACTGATAAAGTGACATATTTTTTTTTACTGAAAAAGTGACTTTTTTTTACTGAAAAAATTACTTTATACTGAAAAAGTGACTTATTTTACTGCAAAAGTGATTGTTTTTTTTATTGAAAAAGTTGCTTTTTACTGAAAAAGTGACTTCATACTAAAAAGTGACTTTTTTTACTGAAAAAGTGACCTTTTACGGAAGAAGTGACTTTTTACGGAAAAAGTGACTATTTACTGAAAAAATTAATATTTACTGAAAAAGTGACTTTTTTTTACTGAAAAAATTAATTTATACTGAAAAAGTGACTTTTTACTGAAAAGTGACTTATTTTTGTACTGATAAAATGATTTTTTTTTTTACTGATAAAGTGACTTATTTTTTTGAAAAAAGTGAATTTTTACTAAAAAAAAAAAGTGACGTTTTAATGAAAAAATTGAATTTATACTTAAAAAAGTGACTTTTTACTTAAAAAAAGTGACTTTTTACTTTAAAAAAAGTGGCTTTTTACTTAAAAACAGTGGCTTTTTACTTAAAAAGGTGATTTTATACTGAAAAAAGTGAATTTTTACTGAAAAGGTGACACACTTTTGCATATTCCATCAATATCAACAACCAAATTTAATTAAACGCCATACATTATATAAATTAAATGTTTGTCGAAAAAGTCTTATCTAATATTTTCGGTGGTTGTTGCTACTACCATAAATTTGTTTAATTATTAAAAACAAAACGTAAAATTACCACTGACTAATAATTATTATGAATGAATTTTTTTGTTTATTTTATTTCATACTGTTTTTTGCACATTTTACTTTTCCCAATTAAACTTCCACAAATATTTGTTTTTGTTTTCCCAAAACAAAATAAAATTTTGTCATACTTTTTATACACAAATTCTTTTAAAAATTTGGTGGCATTTGATTTTGTTGTTGTTCTGTAAAAAAACAAAAGTTTTTTTTAACAGTTTATTATTTTTGCGAAGGCAGTAACTATGGTGAACAAAAAAATTGTTATGAAAATAACAAAAAGAGAAGGCAAAATATATAAGATAATGTATGACAAATTTCTGCTATCAAGTTTTTTTTTATTTCTGGTTATTAAAACTGTTTAGGGAAAGTAGGCAGCAAAAGGCTTCATAAATTTTATTGTTTTATTAAATTAATCAAACAAATGTTTGGCATATATTAAGGGTTTTGAAAAAATTATAATATACAGCATGCTTTTGGTGGCAGGAATTACGTATGTATGTTTGTCATTTTTAAAAGGGATGATATTTTTTGCTAATTAATGCTAAAGACCCAAAAAACAAGTAAGGAAGTATAGTCGGCCAAGCCCGAACATATGAAACCCTACACCACAGGACTTAAAAACCAAGTCTTAAGAGTATAATCGTGGAATCCGTAGAAAAAAATTATGTATGTTTTAACGTTTAGAATTATGTATTGTGTTGTTTGTGCCGATTATTAAATAAATATCTTGATCTATATAGGACTTGTCTGCTTTTAAGTGACTTTTTGAAAGGGTTTTATATAGGAACCATGGTTCCTATTTAAACATATACGTTATTTTGTCATGGCGTAGCTATCTTCGTAAAAGTTGTTGTTGCCAATTTCAAAACCTACAGTTATGGCATTAAAAGCTATATCGGGAGTAGTTTTTATATGTAAGATATGGTCAAATAATATGGACCGATTTCAGTTAAATCAGTTTAGATTTCAATTTAAATACGAACATAATAAGATGGTGTTTGCTCACAAAGAAGATTTCGGAAAAAAGCACGTATTGGGGATATGTGAAATTATGGATCAATTCTCCTCATTTTCAAAAGGCTTGGGGCTTGTGATCATTTAAGCGTGTATATACTAAATTGCATTATATTATCTCCAAAATTGCGAACTCTATTTTGCGCACAAGATTTACATGGATAGCCAGCCAGGCGAATGGACGGAAGGACATCTTTAGATCGATTCAAAAAGTGATTCAACGTTGGTCGGTATACTGAAACGTGGGTTATGGACCAATATTTTAAAGTCTCACAAACATCAGCACAAACGAAAAATATCCTTCCAACTGTTGTGATGTGGATATAAATAGGGTGGCCAACAAAAGGGGTTTACATGGTTGTTAACTTCATTTTTTAAAACAATTTTCTTGTATACTTTTAAATTATGGTACAAAATACTTTCAAAAATGTAAATGGAAAGTAACAATATGGTACACCTACTAAAATAATTAAATTTTCTATAATCATGATTAAAACAGTAAACAAAATTGTAGAACATGGGCAACTGAAAAAATTAAGGTAGTGGCAATTACATCCTCTTAGCTTATCAATAAGAATTATTGGTCCATAAGTCTTTAAAGACAAAGTTAATTATGCAGTTACCACTGGCGTTGATTAAAGTGAAGAGCCACCCACTACAGTGTTATTAGCAAGGCAAACGAAGGAGCTGTTACGGGACGTTTCTCTGAACGCATAATATAATTTAAGAGGCAACGATCGCACGGAATCTTTAAATTTACTACGAAAAAACAAAAACAAAAAAAAAAACCGTGAGGTCAAAATTTGTTAAAATTAATAAAGCATTTTTTATAAAATAATTGCATTTAACATTCAGTTAGATCGGTCACACTGACATCATGACAGGGTTATATTTTCTTCAAATTACGTAAAACTTGTGTGATATTGTAAAGTACCCTAAAGCAATATCCAGAAAGTGTCAAAATGATTCTGACGATTTCTGGAATTTAACAGAATTAGGAAAGAAAAATAAGTCGAGTGTGGGATCGGCCAATAGATCTCGATCTATGCCTTTTGGAGCCCCTATAATTCGGATGGAACCCTTATCTCGTAGGCTAGCAATTAAATTAGGTTGATTTCTTTGTGTATAGGACATTAGAAATGGATAGAAAATAGAAAAAAAAATCATCGTTTTAAGAAAAATTGGCCTATAACACGATCTCTTACTCCAGTTATAGCAAAATATATTTTATTGAATCTGTATAAAAAGGGATGTTTTGAAAATTTCAAATTTAGGAAACTGACAAACGATGAACATATAAACATGGATCTCGTTAAACCAGCTCGGGAATCATTTAAAAAAAACACCACAAATTGTCGCAGAAATCGTTGAGCAAATGACTATGAAAATGTTGAAAATGTTTTAGCTAACTATAAGAGATAGTGGTTGAAATTCGACACATATTATTTATGCAAATATGAAGAAAACATACATGCATATAACTATAAATAAATTTACATGTTTTTTTTCGCATTTGTTTTTTTTTCGTCTTAGTGCATCGATTTGGCGAGGGGCCAACCTCCGGTATATACGTTATGTTCCAATGAATGTTTAATTTAATTTTGGAAGAGTTTCCTCTTAGTTTCGCAATCACTCTGGAATCTGCATGTTGAATTTTATGTCTCTAGGTTCAGTATTAATAAAAATTCAAAAAGTACTAGTTAAAGAACGAAAAAGCACCACAAAGATCCCTCTTAAAGGTTCTCATTCACTCAGGACCTTGCATGTTTATTTTTTTTATTTCTAGGTCCAATACTAACGGAAATTTAAAAGGTACCAGTTGAAGAGAAAAAAATTACCAAAAAGATCCCTTTTACAGATTCTTATTATTTAAGGACCATACATGTTTTATTTTATCTCACTAGGTTCAATATAACGAAAATTCAAAAAGTACCAGTTGAAGAACAAAGAAGCACCAAAATTTGTCATCGTCTATGTTCTCATTCACTCAGGACTCGGCAACTTTAATATTTTATGCTTCTTATTTCAATAATATAGAAAATTCCAAAACTACCACATGCACCACGGAAGATTAAAAGAAAGAAATTAAATTTTCTGTATTTGCCCCTTTTGATACTTCTTCCCCATTGAAGTATCAAAAATTTCAATATTGCAGTTGGAGCCCATAATTTAATACGTTTGGAATTTGGTATAATTTTTATTTCTATGTTTAAAAGATTGGGTCCCTAAAGGCCTAATTTTAAAAAAGTACCAGACATATGTCCGCTTATTTTTTCTAATATACAACGATAAGTGTTAATTTTTTTTATTTCTTTTAGTTTTGAAGATATGAGGTTACCGAATTTACCCGTTTTTACGCTTTTTATTATAAAGCATTTTTATATAAAATATATATTGTGCTCTATCGTAAGTAACTACCTTTCAAATTGTGTATTTTTTGTTTAAATATGTTGGCAAAGACAGGAAGAAAGTGTTCTTAACTGCTTAGCCTTTGCCGATTTATACATAAAAAGTATATCCCTGCAAAAGCATTATTTTTTCATTCACAAAAGAGTTTTTTCTTTCAAATTTGGGCGCGGTTAGTAAATAGTACTCATGTTCTGTAACTTTGGTGAGAACTTCTCGCTTCAAACAGATACGAAACAAAATATTCCATCGTTTCTCGAAAAGTGAGCAAAAAGTGTGTCTGTAACTCATGTCGAAAACTATCAAAAGAGAATATGTCGCACATTGGTTCAAGAGCGGCATTAATCAACATGATGTTCGCCGATTTGGATAATTTTTTGTGATTTTGTTGTCAGATATGTAAATATTATTATTTCGTAATATAAGCCTGATATAAAGGGTGTCCCAGCTAGACCGCAGCATTTATGCAAAAAGGTCATTGAAAATTTCATTAAAAGATCGCGTGTGTGCCAGCAAAGCCGCGGCGGCCATCTGCACGATATCTTGTTCCATACATAACCTCATTCTGTCTACTTTACGTTATAATAAAGTTTCACGATTTTTTTTTTTAAATATCTGAGTTTTATTTAAAATTTAAAAATTGCGTTCTAGTAGGGACACCCTTTATTTATTATTTGTTTGGACAGACACGCTCAAAGTTAATATATGTTAGCTTGTTTAAAATGACATGCAAGTTTACAGTATATTCAATCTTGTGGTACAATCACAGTAAACTTATCATTTGACTTTGTTGTATATTTTCGTAAACAACAATTGTCATAGATGAGATTTGCATTAAATAAAAAAATGGAAAAAGCGCCATATAAAAAATTTCGTAGAACAAAATATAAGCAACATCAAAATTTCAATGTTCATCAACTTCAGTGGACAGCATCATTTTAGCGCTGTGGAGCGCTGTTTATCGAAAGAGGTCAAATTACAGCTTGAAGTTTCAGCTTAAAGTTAAAAGAAAATTCAGCTGCTCCTTTCCAAAAAAAAAAAATACAGTAACTACTATAAAATGATAAAGTAACAAAACATGAATTTTCGTTCATGGCTGGTACTACATGCCTGGAACTGTGCATATGATTCTGGTGCATGGTAACAAAATTATAGCAGAAGCTACTCTACCAATAGGTATGTCTCTATCTAAAGGCCCTTGTTCACAGATTTCATTTTTATTTTTTACATTTTAATTGATGATTTGTATCAGGTATGCTGTCCGAGGAAGCGAGGAATAAAGATTATATAGCCTATAGATTTCATCATTCGAAAAGAATTGGACGTGTAGCCACTAATAAAGACGTAATGTTTAATCTTTTATTGTCTTCAGACCCATTTATAAATAGATTTCGCTTAAAGCTGCAAATCAAAACATTGGAGTACGATAATGATATTAAAAAGTTATTAAAAGACTATGCTTAAATTACTTATTCTTGTTTTTTCTATGGGAGGTGGGTTGATCAGGTAAATTTTTTCAGGAGCCCATTCTACTATTATAATATTTATTTATTGTGAAAATTGAGTTGATGCACTTAAAATCAAAGGAGCTATTCCACTTTTTCAATACAAGTTGTATGGGAAGTGGGCGGATATTTTTAAATTTCACACAAATGATTCTGAGTGTTTAAAAATGCTATGTGCCAAAAAACAATGCCGCAGGTCAAAATTTAATTTTTACTTTGTATGGGAGGTGGGCGTAAAAGTGGGCGGATCATTTTGATTGTTCCATTTTTTCTTGATTCCAATAAAAAAAGTCTTTGTGCCAAGTTTCATTATCCTTCGACAACTTCTTCTATTTTTTGCCGCTTGTTCTATAAACTTCAACCAATGTACGTTATAAACGTCATAATATTCCACTCGAAGCTGATGTGAAATAACAGACGTTGAGAACGTAAGTCACACGTATCGATGACGGCGGCCAATATTTATTAAAATTGAAAAGCATTTCAACGACGGCGGCGAAAATACAACCGTCGGCTATACTAATTAGTGTAAAGTGCGACTTTAATACACTCCAGCAAAAACTTTACTTACAATCCTACTTTTAACGACTTCAAGAATTCATTACTTTGTAGCTTTATTCGCCACTTTATTGATTATTATTTATATAAAAAATAATAACTTTATTATTATATCTTAAATATACAGTACAAAAAAAATTAATATTATTATACGGTTTTAAATAAATATTTAAGTCAATTTGCAGTATATTCCGTTAATATTTGTTAGACATTTGGTAATACTGTATAATTTTAACAATAATTTGGATGTTAAATCCATGGAAAATCTAAAAATCAATCAAATGTATGTAACTATATGCATAAATGTGTTCCAAAATGACCCTCACAGTATATTTTTGTTATTAGAACACTAGTAACTAGATCGATCTAATGTAAACGATGTATTTTGAACAAGTTAACATTTACATTGCACGCATTTGTATTACAGTGTTAAAGTTACAATTGATTTTGTGCAGCAAAACACTCCTTATTAAATGTTTTCTTACATTTCGAAAAATTTATTATTTAGTGAATTCACAAGGTATCATAAGTTCAGCAGTACTAAAATAATAACAAGAAAAAAAGACTAATGTGAACAACCCCTCATAACAAAGTGTGCTATGCTAATTCAAACCTAAATCAGCTAATATAAAAAACCGACACAAAATAAAACAATTAAACACCCGATACAAAATAAAACCATTAAAAACATTTTGTGTTTCTATGACAAGTGAGAAAACTAAAATAATATCCGGTTTGTGCGAAAAGTACATTTTGGACGTCGTCATGGCTGACTCAAGTAACTAAAAATTATTTTTAGTTAGTTAAGATTTTAATGATACTTTTTCTAGGTGACGAGGACAATGAAGAAGAAACTACTGAAATGTTTCTAATGCACATGGCTAATTTGCTAGGCAACCGCAGAAGTGTTCATTTTGAAGTACCAAAGTCTGAAAAGTGGCAGCAAAACGTGCTAAAGGAATTTGACGACAATCGATTCAACCAAATAGTTCGCGTTCGACCAGAAGAGTTTCTTTATAGCGTTGCCATTTGCCAAGTTTTCCCTTCTTTTGCAAGTTTTTTGAAATGCATAAATGTTTTAAATTTAATTAAAGTTTTTTCAAGTTTTTCGAAATACATTTTTTTCTTTTAAAAATGTTGACACTTTGTTATTAGCAACAAGTTTTTTTCAAGAAAAAATAAGTTTTTTAAAATAAATATATGGTAACGCTGGTTAGGACAGCATAATAAACATAGCATGCAGGGTAGTATTAATTTAAGACACTTTTCGTTTACAAAGCAACAACAATATTTTTAAACCATTGTGAAATATTAGGACATTTTGACAATATGACATGATAGGATACCTTGTGAATTGACTAATTTCAAACACATTAGAACAATTTTAATTAGTGTGTTTAACATTTTTGAATTAATTTGCAATAACTTATTTTTGGCCTCTTTTTGTAACGGCGGCATGAAATAACCCCCCAAAATATAACCCCCCAAAAAAATAATGAAATAACCCCCCCAAAAGTTTGTACAGAGAACAACAAAAACGATTTTTGGGGCGTTATTTCATTTTGATTTGGGTGTTATTTCATTTTTTTAATTGGGGTATTATTTCATATGAAATTATCCCCCAAAAATCATTATGAAATATATTTTTTGGGGGATTATTTCATTTTCAAATTTATAATGAAACCGTTTTTGGGCGCAAGGATTTATCCACTTTGGTACAGAGAACACGGGCTTCGATAAAAAAAGCTGCCCTGCATAGCCGGCCTTCGGCCGGACGCAATGGTTTTCTTCTATATGGTATACCAAACACCGGCTTCGCTAACTAAAGCTTCTCTGCGTAGCCGGGCCGAGTCGGTATTTTTATACTATAGAGGAGAAAATCCTGGCGCTATGCAGAGAAGCTTTAGCTAGCGAAGCCGGTGTTTGTTATACCATAGAGGAAAAAGTCATTCCGCGCGGCCGAAGGCCGGCTATGCAGAAAAGCCTTATTTGGCGAAACTTGTGTTTGGTATATCATACCATGATATATATCGCGTGATTCTTTTAAGCAAAACTGTATAATTAATTGTATTAAATATATTGGGCCTTTATTTTATTTCAGAAATTGGGGTTTTATTTCATATGAAATAAACGCCCAAGAATTACGGAATTATTTCATTTATGTTTAGGGCGTTATTTCATTTCGTTGGGGGGCTAATTTCATTTTCATAAATGGGGCTTTATTGCATTTGAAATAAGGCCCCACGCATTTGGGGGTTATTTCGGCGGTGCGCAAAATGACCCCAGGAAATATGGCCCCAAAAGTAAAATGAAAAACGGTCCCCAAATTTTACATGAGACACAACAACACTCAATTTTGGCGCAATTTTTTTGTTTTTTTGGGGTTATTTTTCATTTTTTCGTTAGGGTGTTTTTGCATTTTAAGTGGAATGAAAAATGACCCCAATATCAAGGAATGAAAAATGGCCCCAAATAAAATCACAATTTTTAATTTGGGGCTATTTTTCGTTTACTAATAAAAAATGCAAATTTTAAGAAATGAAAAATCACCGCAAACATTTTTACACAAATTTTATAAAATTCTATGTAAAAGTTTCTAGGGATAGTATAAAAAACCCGAATTCTTATACCAAAGTAGAGAAAATCCTTGCCGGTTATGCAGAGATGCTTTAGTTAGCGAAGCCGGTGTTTGTTATACCATAGAGGAGAAAATCATTGAGCCCGGCCGAAGGCCGGCTATTAAGAGAAGCTTTACTGAGCGAAGCCAGAGTTCGTTATACCATAGAAAAGAAAATCCTTGCGCCCGGCCGAAGGCCGGCTATGTAGTGAAGCTTTAGTGAGCGAAGCCAGTGTTTGTTATACCAAAGGGAAAAAAATCCTTTCACCAGGCCGAAGGCCGGCTATATAGAGAAGCTTTAGTTAGCGAAGCCAGTATTCGTTATATCATAGAAGAGAAAATCCTTGCGCCAGGCCGCAGGCCGTCTATAACGTGAAGATTTAGTAAGCAAAGCCAGTTTTCGTAATACCATAGAGAAAAAAATCCTATCAATCGTACGATTTTTAAAACCAAAACTGTATAATTATCCGGATTTTGAAATCGGGATTCGAAATTTTTGATTTTTAGTTTCGGGCATATGAACTCCACCGAAAATGTTTAATGTAACTTTCTTTGTGTTCTTTTTTGGGGTTCAAATTCATTATAAATTTTGAGGTGTTTTTTCATAATGAAGAATAACCCCAAATTTAGGGTCATATTTCATTTTATTTTTAGGGTTATTTTTCATTTTTTTGGGGGTAATTTTTCATTAAAAATATGGGGCCATATTGCATTATGAAAAATAGCCCCAAATTTGGGGTCAATTTTCATTTATTTTTTGGGGCCATATTTCGCAGCGCCGGTTATTTCATTATTTTTTTGGGGGGTTATTTCATGCCGCCTTATGTAACTATATATTTTTATAAAAATTTTAACATATTATTTTTTAGGTTTTAATAGGCCAAATTATAAAGGATTACTTTTAGGACATTTCGAACAAAAATAAGTACTTTTTCTAGTAGAAAAGTAAGTAGTCGTCTAGTCAAATTCTCGTACGAGTACAGGAGAAAAACATAAAACGGTTAATAAATAATATAACTTTTATAATAATTATATTTTTTGTCAAGATAATTTTAATTTAAAAAAACATTTTAAAAATAATATACCCTTCTTCCTAACATAAATTGAAATTATTTTTTTGTCGACCGGTGTAATTTCCTTGGAAAATTTACTTGTTATTTTTGTTTTTGTGTCATAATTTCATAATTTTGTGTAACTGTATTTTTCATTTTCATGTAATTTATTTATACTTCATTGTTATTTCGCTTAAGTAAATAAATTTATTAAGTATCGATTTTCATTAAAGCGAATTAAAATGAAATTATATTTAATAATAAATAGTGTGAATGTTTAATTTTTCCTTACCTTTGAAAGTATCAATTGTTTTGTTTTTTTATTTCTTCTTTCCAATACCGCAAAAGCCGGCTGTAATTTAACACTTTCTTAACGCTTTTTTATTATATTTTTTTTTTTTTTTTTGTAATACAACACAATCAAAGCGACAGCTACATACAACAAAAAAACGGTAGCAAATCTCAATTACACACGATTTGAAAAAAGTGATTTGAAATTTGTATAAGGTTGTTGTTGGAAAACGAATTTACTTTCAATTTTGTTAAATTTTTTTTTATTTTTGCAATTTCTTGTGGTAATTTGAAATTTAATTTTATAACTGAAAATAAAAATGGACACAATTTTTTTTTGTTAAAATTTTTTTTTTCTTACTTAAATTATATTGTTGTTGTTGTGGTGAATTTGAGAACAAAAACCGAAAGTAATTGAAATTTATTAAATAGAGGAAAGTTATATTTTTTAGTTTTATTAAGAAGGGCTTTAAAGCAATGTAAAAATTTGTATTTAGCTTAATATTAATTTAAGGTTATTAAAGTTGTTGTAGTTTTGCTGTTGTTGCTAAAAGGGTTTTGCTAAGAAGTTTTAATAAATCAGTGTTTCACTTGATAACCACAATAAAATTAAAATAATGTTTTGGTAAACTCTAAATTTAATAGTTTTTTTTAATATTTCTTTTTTTTTTCATTTAATTAACTTTTTTTTAAATTTTTTTGTTGTTTACTGATTTAATTTTTTTTTTGTTGCATTAAATTTATTGATTTAAAAAACATTAAAAACTTTTGGTATGGAAAAAGTATTTAACATTTGCTTTACTTTTGATTAATATAAAATTAACAAAAAAAAAAAAAATTCATAAAATATTCATAGAAATAATATTTTAAAAGAAAAGAAAATTTTGAGTTTTGTGGTTGCGGTTGTTAATGAAATTAACACTTAATAATTTTAACAATTCACTGCATGTCTTTTTTTTTTTTTTTTTTGTTAATAAAAATTTTTGTTGTTTTATTTTTATTAACAAAAACTATTTTTTTTCGCTTTTAAGTTTTCTTTTTCAATTGAATGCAAAAGATTAATGAATTTTTATAAAGCGCCAAAAACAAAACTTAAAAAAACGCTCTCAATTAAAAAAAAACTCAAACAAATTGTAACGAAATTTAAAATACAAGTAACTGAGTTGAATACTAAAATGTATTTAAAAGTTTTTAGTAACAAAAACTAATAAAACCAAAAAGTATCTTTTAAAATTTTGCATTGAAAAAAAACTAATAAATATTTTCCAGATGTATTTAATAATTTATCATAAATCTTATTTGTTTTTTTTTGAAAATAAAACTATAAAAACATTCTTTATTTCAAACAAAAAGAAAAAAAAAATTCATTAACTCTCTTGAAAAAAAAACGAAACTTTAAAAAAATTTACACACAAGTTTAACGCTTGAAATCTCGCCACTAACTAAACTAAATAAACTAAACACACTAAAACGACTCGTTTTGTGTATTTTGTCGCTTAGTGTGTGTTTTAAAGTGTTTTATTTTGCCGCTGTCGCTGCTTCTGCTGTTGTTTTTGTTCAGGCCGTTGAGCGCTGTCGCTTGTTGTAGTAAATTAAAAAAAAAAAAAAACTTATTAAGCAACTTAAAACGTTAATGCAGCCAAAAAGTCAAACCGTAACTAAATATTAAAATAACAAAAAAATAATAAAATACATCCAGATACAACAAACACCGCTTAAGTTAGTCTGTTTGTCCGTCCAGACACCAACCAAACCCAACATATTTCTGAACAAAAAACAAATCCATTTACGTTCGACATCACACTTTTGTTTTAGGAAAAAATGTATATTTTAGTCACTATTTTGTTTTATTTTTTTTTTTTTTTTGCTGTACAGACAAACCAAAGGAATTAAAGAGCGCAAATATAACCAGAGTTAAAAATTTAAGCCGTTGCACAATGGGCTTAAGCAGGGTGAATTTTTGTTGAATTAAAACTAAAACCGAAAACACATAACAGAGCAACAGTGCGTTAAAGAAAAATGCTTTCGGCTTAGCACAGTGTTGCCAGGTGTAGGATAAAACTCCCTACATTAGTATCGGCAGGTGTACTTCTCTTCATTATTCAATAAACGGCAACAGGTGCCATTCAAACCACCCCTTCTAAAGCACTGTGTTCAATCTTGAACTGGTTACCACCAGACATTTTGGCGAAAAAGTTGGCTGCAAACGCAGTGGTATGACTAACGGCCAATTTTTAAGTTTAATATTACAGTATTTATCGGATATAAGAAACTTAAAAAATCCACGAAAAAAGTTTCTTGTAAGCGTTTCTTTCTTATATACAATTATTTTATATAAGAAACTTATTTCTTATATAAGTAGCTATGGCCACAAGACTTTCATATTTTGGTTTTCTGTCTCTTTTTTTGTTAACATTTCTAACTTTTAAATAATTATTTTCTGTCTTTTGAGTTTTTCACTATTTTAGATGGTTTTTGCAATTTCGCTCCTTTTTATACCGTTTTGTATTTCTTTAAAAATTTTAACTTTTGTTTTTATTGGCAAAAAACACAAAGCTTCTCATGAGTACCAGCTCGCTCATCTAAAACTTAAAGTAAAAAAAAACTTTGTTCTTGTTGTAAAACTGTCAGAAAACAGCGTTGTCCATGCAAACTACATAAATTCTGTGCCGTTGGAAGTTTCTTATATAAATTCTTTTTCCATACATTTTGTGGTTTTGGTGTTTAAGAAAAATGTTCTTTAATCAGTTTTTTTTCTTATAAGCGTTTTTCTTATATGAAACCTTTTTTGTTAGAAAAATCACTAAAAAGACATGGTGTTTTTGAAAATGTTTCATAAAAGCGTTTTGTTCTTATATGCGATGTTCTTATATCCGATAAATACTGTATATCACATTTATATTTAAAATCATTTTAAATACAAAATTCATATCTTCACTAAGCACTTAAATGTAACTTAATTCACCAAGCTGGCACATTTAAATTCAACTTAAGTTTCCATTGTTATAACTTAGCTAGGTGACCTCAATTTCACAACAATACAACAACAACAGGCAAAGAAATAACAGACAGCTGTTTTTTTTGAGACCTCCCTACAGATATTATTGGACTACGTGGTCCATTGTGGCTTAAATGGACTACTTACAACATGGTCCAATGTACTGTAGTATGGACCATGTTATAAGAAATTAAAATGCAGTGCTGCCAACATCTGCATGATGTATACTTTTCTATAGTTTACAGCAGTGATAACCAAGCCCCGAACAAAGATATTATGTGCTTGTGTGCGGTCGCAGAGACTGATGATAGTCTGTGTGAAAAATACGATTATTGACTGGCTCGCGAGTCTATGGAGTGGTTATCACTGGTTTACAGTATTACACATTGGTAGCCCTGATGGTGTCCATTATTAATTGTTTATTTAAAAGTGAAAGTTTGTGAAATTTGTGGAAAAAAGATAAGATAATCAAAAATACCAAGTAAATACAGTAGTTTTGACTTAACTGCCTTTTGTTTACGTGCACTTTTGACTTAACTGCACAAAATTGATAATTTTTTGAATTATTCTTTATAATTCCATACAAATTCCTTTTTTAAGTGCACTTTCTTTACCTGCACATTTAAGATAAATGCAGAAAATTTTTGGCATTTTAAAATTATTTTCATACAAGAAATCAAAGTTAGCTGCACTCTGACTTAACTGCCCAAAATACATATTTTCTGGAATTATTCTTCAAAATCCTTGTTTACGTGCATTTTGTATACCTGCATATTTTTCATATTTTTGGGCAGTTTTAAAATATTTTCATACAAAACATCAAAGTTAGCTGCATACATAAAAATATTTGGTGGCCACTTTTTCACATAAATATCCAATTTAAGCTGTTTATAAAAGAATAAATCGCAATTATTTTGTTTTTTCCCATACATTTTTATGTTCTATGAGAATTATCATTGTGTTTGTTAATGTTTCTTTTATATTAAACAAACATACATACATGTATAAAATGATCTGTTATTTCCCAGCTAGCAAAGGCTGTTTGTAAGACGATTATGATTAATATATAGCTCCTAAAATAATCTTCTCATGATGAAAAATGCATTTAAGATAACTGCATTTTTGATTTACCTGCACAAAAAATCGTGCAAAGGAGATTGTGCAGCTAAGTCAAAACTACTGTAGTACACACCATAAAAGGCGATTAGTAAAAAATGAAAAAGGCAGTCAGGATTCCGCCCTGGGCATAGTTGTATAACCGCATTAATTGAAGCACAGCCGCGAATAACGTTTTAAGTTACAAAATAATAATTTTTCAGGAGAGCAAAAAAACGTTTTTTGACAGGCATCATTATTTGTTTTAAACATTTTTTTTTTTTTATTATTAAAAATAATGATAATAAAAACTTTAATGCAAAAGGATTTTAAAACATTATTCCGCACTGCAAAACCATTTCGGTTTCATCATTTTGTTAGTAACTTGTAATGTTCTTCCACTGACTGACACTTTGTACGCCATTTTGAAGGCGTTAAGGTGCATAGTTTTGGTTGATTTGATGTTTAAACTGTGTAAGAGAGTAAGGTCAACGGTTATATGCAAAATGTGGCGTTTACAACGTTATTCGCGGCTGTGCTTCAATTGATGTGTCTGAAGAAATACGTGGAAATATTGATGATGGCAAAGTCTCGTTTCTTGTTCTTCTAGATCACTCAAAGGCATTTGATATGGTAGACCATAAAGTTCTCTGCTGGAAGTTGCACAAAATGTTCAATTTTTCCGCGGCTTCTATTGGTTTAATGTCTTCTTACTTGACAAATCGTAAGCAGTCAGTATTCTTAAAAACAAAAACAAATGCTGCCATTCCCAAAGGGTGTACCCCAAGGATCAATTCTCGGACCCCTACTGTTTGCTCTTTACGTCAATGATCTACCTGCTCAATTACAATATCTATATTATCTATATCTATCCCTTGTTGTTGTCGTATTATTATTTTTTCTTTTATCTGGAGAACGACAAGAGCCAAATTTTCCAAATTAGGTGCAAACATTCAAGTTATAAGTACACACCAACCCACAAAATGTGGGCGGGGTTGGAGAAGTGGGCGTGGCACCTCCCATACAAAAAATTTCAAAATTGTATAATAACCTGATTTTTTTTGACTGTAATATGGCCTATGGTTACGCCTTATATATATCAAAAGATCGGAAAAACTCGAGAAAATCGGTTCAGATACGAAAAACTTATGACCAAAATATTAATTTTTTTTTGAAAAATACCCATTTTTGGGAACCATAGATCTTGCCGAGTCCAAGTTTTATAACCCAACTAACTGGCAAATTTCTTTTTAAACACGTCGGTATATAAATCTGTCAAATCGGTTAAAAAATGCCTGAAATACTGAAATCCCAAAAAAATACCCTTCACCTCAGGTGGAAAAGGGTATATATAAGTTTGTCATTCCGTTTGTAATTTCTACAATATTGATCTAAGACCCTACATATATATTGTATATTGTTTACATATACTAGCATAATGCCCAAAATGATTTTCGTTATCATCCTTCTTTATTATTTCATCTATTTAACGAAATAATTTTTACAAATAGAAACTAGGAATTTTTGTGTTTTTTTGCTACTAAAAAACTCGCCAAAAAAGATAAAAGAAAACAAACAAACACACGTACATGGCACATACTATTTTGGTGAATATATTTCCCAACTTTGCTATTGCGGTGAACAACAACATCAAAAGGAATTACAACTCAACTGTGTTGAATTTTGTGAACAGTAAACGTGTCATATTTCATTTTAATGATATTCGATTAACGTTCCCTCATGGTTCAGTTGTCTAGGGGGTGTGTTAAGTTAGAAACTGAGAGTTCCCTGGTTCGAATCTTGGTTTTTTTCAAAAAAAAATTTTTTTTTTTAATATTTTTATTTTTTTTATGTTCCAAAAATGATTTAAAAAAAATATTTACCAGTTTTCGCTTTTTAAATTTTATTTATAATGAAGTTTTAAGTATTGTAAATATGTACGTATATGTAAAAATTATTTAGTTTTTGTCTAGTTGCTCTGTATTCTGCTCGCACAATGGTGAAGGGTATATAAGATTCGGCACAGCCGAATATAGCACTCTTACTTGTTTTTGTAAACATTTTGTTAAAATTTTCATTCAAAACTAAATAAAATTATTTTAAACGATAATTAGTATTGTGGTTATTTTGTTGAACTATTTATGGTTTTTAATCCAAATTTTTCAATATTTTTTAATTAGGCTTAAGTTCATCAAATTTAATTTTCATTAAATTATTTTTATGAAGAAAGGAATTTTACAACATGAAAATTAATTAAAATTGTTATTGATAATCTTTCATTCTTGACGTGACTAGGGGTTGAACCGGCAGGTTACTATGACATGTTTCGATCGGAACCACTCGATCTCCTCAGATAGTTTTGCCGTCTTACACTCGCAGCTATCGAAGGCTGCTGACGTCAGTAGTCAAATATCAATCCTTAAACCAAATTTGTATTTTTTTTTTTATAACACTTTCTTTTGGTAGATCGAAATTTGCTTTTTTTTTTTTTTTTACTGAATGATTATCCATTTTAATTGACTTTACATGTTTTTTCCTTACTTCTGTTTTTTCGTACTTTGTCAAGAATTTTTCTTGAAGTCCAAGTACATTTTTTTTGTTTGTTTTATTTTTTCATTCTATCTTTCTCTTTTCTGTTGACCTTTTTCAGCACAACTTGAAGGACAAATGTAAACATAGAGCTCGTGCCTTAGCTTTAACAATAATTAGTATTGTGGTTATTTTGTTGAACTATTTATGGTTTTTAATCCAAATTTTTCAATATTTTTTAATTAGGCTTAAGTTCATCAAATTTAATTTTCATTAAATTATTTTTATGAAGAAAGGAATTTTACAACATGAAAATTAATTAAAATTGTTATTGATAATCTTTCATTCTTGACGTGACTAGGGGTTGAACCGGCAGGTTACTATGACATGTTTCGATCGGAACCACTCGATCTCCTCAGATAGTTTTGCCGTCTTACACTCGCAGCTATCGAAGGCTGCTGACGTCAGTAGTCAAATATCAATCCTTAAACCAAATTTGTATTTTTTTTTTAACACTTTCTTTTGGTAGATCGAAATTTGCTTTTTTTTTTTTTTTTACTGAATGATTATCCATTTTAATTGACTTTACATGTTTTTTCCTTACTTCTGTTTTTTCGTACTTTGTCAAGAATTTTTCTTGAAGTCCAAGTACATTTTTTTTTGTTTGTTTTATTTTTTCATTCTATCTTTCTCTTTTCTGTTGACCTTTTTCAGCACAACTTGAAGGACAAATGTAAACATAGAGCTCGTGCCTTAGCTTTAACAATAATTAGTATTGTGGTTATTTTGTTGAACTATTTATGGTTTTTAATCCAAATTTTTCAATATTTTTTAATTAGGCTTAAGTTCATCAAATTTAATTTTCATTAAATTATTTTTATGAAGAAAGGAATTTTACAACATGAAAATTAATTAAAATTGTTATTGATAATCTTTCATTCTTGACGTGACTAGGGGTTGAACCGGCAGGTTACTATGACATGTTTCGATCGGAACCACTCGATCTCCTCAGATAGTTTTGCCGTCTTACACTCGCAGCTATCGAAGGCTGCTGACGTCAGTAGTCAAATATCAATCCTTAAACCAAATTTGTATTTTTTTTTTAACACTTTCTTTTGGTAGATCGAAATTTGCTTTTTTTTTTTTTTTACTGAATGATTATCCATTTTAATTGACTTTACATGTTTTTTCCTTACTTCTGTTTTTTCGTACTTTGTCAAGAATTTTTCTTGAAGTCCAAGTACATTTTTTTTGTTTGTTTTATTTTTTCATTCTATCTTTCTCTTTTCTGTTGACCTTTTTCAGCACAACTTGAAGGACAAATGTAAACATAGAGCTCGTGCCTTAGCTTTAACAATAATTAGTATTGTGGTTATTTTGTTGAACTATTTATGGTTTTTAATCCAAATTTTTCAATATTTTTTAATTAGGCTTAAGTTCATCAAATTTAATTTTCATTAAATTATTTTTATGAAGAAAGGAATTTTACAACATGAAAATTAATTAAAATTGTTATTGATAATCTTTCATTCTTGACGTGACTAGGGGTTGAACCGGCAGGTTACTATGACATGTTTCGATCGGAACCACTCGATCTCCTCAGATAGTTTTGCCGTCTTACACTCGCAGCTATCGAAGGCTGCTGACGTCAGTAGTCAAATATCAATCCTTAAACCAAATTTGTATTTTTTTTTTAACACTTTCTTTTGGTAGATCGAAATTTGCTTTTTTTTTTTTTTTTTACTGAATGATTATCCATTTTAATTGACTTTACATGTTTTTTCCTTACTTCTGTTTTTTCGTACTTTGTCAAGAATTTTTCTTGAAGTCCAAGTACATTTTTTTTGTTTGTTTTATTTTTTCATTCTATCTTTCTCTTTTCTGTTGACCTTTTTCAGCACAACTTGAAGGACAAATGTAAACATAGAGCTCGTGCCTTAGCTTTAACAATAATTAGTATTGTGGTTATTTTGTTGAACTATTTATGGTTTTTAATCCAAATTTTTCAATATTTTTTAATTAGGCTTAAGTTCATCAAATTTAATTTTCATTAAATTATTTTTATGAAGAAAGGAATTTTACAACATGAAAATTAATTAAAATTGTTATTGATAATCTTTCATTCTTGACGTGACTAGGGGTTGAACCGGCAGGTTACTATGACATGTTTCGATCGGAACCACTCGATCTCCTCAGATAGTTTTGCCGTCTTACACTCGCAGCTATCGAAGGCTGCTGACGTCAGTAGTCAAATATCAATCCTTAAACCAAATTTGTATTTTTTTTTTTAACACTTTCTTTTGGTAGATCGAAATTTGCTTTTTTTTTTTTTACTGAATGATTATCCATTTTAATTGACTTTACATGTTTTTTCCTTACTTCTGTTTTTTCGTACTTTGTCAAGAATTTTTCTTGAAGTCCAAGTACATTTTTTTTGTTTGTTTTATTTTTTCATTCTATCTTTCTCTTTTCTGTTGACCTTTTTCAGCACAACTTGAAGGACAAATGTAAACATAGAGCTCGTGCCTTAGCTTTAACAATAATTAGTATTGTGGTTATTTTGTTGAACTATTTATGGTTTTTAATCCAAATTTTTCAATATTTTTTAATTAGGCTTAAGTTCATCAAATTTAATTTTCATTAAATTATTTTTATGAAGAAAGGAATTTTACAACATGAAAATTAATTAAAATTGTTATTGATAATCTTTCATTCTTGACGTGACTAGGGGTTGAACCGGCAGGTTACTATGACATGTTTCGATCGGAACCACTCGATCTCCTCAGATAGTTTTGCCGTCTTACACTCGCAGCTATCGAAGGCTGCTGACGTCAGTAGTCAAATATCAATCCTTAAACCAAATTTGTATTTTTTTTTTAACACTTTCTTTTGGTAGATCGAAATTTGCTTTTTTTTTTTTTTACTGAATGATTATCCATTTTAATTGACTTTACATGTTTTTTCCTTACTTCTGTTTTTTCGTACTTTGTCAAGAATTTTTCTTGAAGTCCAAGTACATTTTTTTTGTTTGTTTTATTTTTTCATTCTATCTTTCTCTTTTCTGTTGACCTTTTTCAGCACAACTTGAAGGACAAATGTAAACATAGAGCTCGTGCCCTAGCTTTAACAATAATTAGTATTGTGGTTATTTTGTTGAACTATTTATGGTTTTTAATCCAAATTTTTCAATATTTTTTAATTAGGCTTAAGTTCATCAAATTTAATTTTCATTAAATTATTTTTATGAAGAAAGGAATTTTACAACATGAAAATTAATTAAAATTGTTATTGATAATCTTTCATTCTTGACGTGACTAGGGGTTGAACCGGCAGGTTACTATGACATGTTTCGATCGGAACCACTCGATCTCCTCAGATAGTTTTGCCGTCTTACACTCGCAGCTATCGAAGGCTGCTGACGTCAGTAGTCAAATATCAATCCTTAAACCAAATTTGTATTTTTTTTTTTAACACTTTCTTTTGGTAGATCGAAATTTGCTTTTTTTTTTTTTTTACTGAATGATTATCCATTTTAATTGACTTTACATGTTTTTTCCTTACTTCTGTTTTTTCGTACTTTGTCAAGAATTTTTCTTGAAGTCCAAGTACATTTTTTTTGTTTGTTTTATTTTTTCATTCTATCTTTCTCTTTTCTGTTGACCTTTTTCAGCACAACTTGAAGGACAAATGTAAACATAGAGCTCGTGCCTTAGCTTTAACAATAATTAGTATTGTGGTTATTTTGTTGAACTATTTATGGTTTTTAATCCAAATTTTTCAATATTTTTTAATTAGGCTTAAGTTCATCAAATTTAATTTTCATGTTGTAAAATTCCTTTCTTCATAAAAATAATTTAATGAAAATTAAATTTGATGAACTTAAGCCTAATTAAAAAATATTGAAAAATTTGGATTAAAAACCATAAATAGTTCAACAAAATAACCACAATACTAATTATTGTTAAAGCTAAGGCACGAGCTCTATGTTTACATTTGTCCTTCAAGTTGTGCTGAAAAAGGTCAACAGAAAAGAGAAAGATAGAATGAAAAAATAAAACAAACAAAAAAAATGTACTTGGACTTCAAGAAAAATTCTTGACAAAGTACGAAAAAACAGAAGTAAGGAAAAAACATGTAAAGTCAATTAAAATGGATAATCATTCAGTAAAAAAAAAAAAAAAGCAAATTTCGATCTACCAAAAGAAAGTGTTAAAAAAAAAAATACAAATTTGGTTTAAGGATTGATATTTGACTACTGACGTCAGCAGCCTTCGATAGCTGCGAGTGTAAGACGGCAAAACTATCTGAGGAGATCGAGTGGTTCCGATCGAAACATGTCATAGTAACCTGCCGGTTCAACCCCTAGTCACGTCAAGAATGAAAGATTATCAATAACAATTTTAATTAATTTTCATGTTGTAAAATTCCTTTCTTCATAAAAATAATTTAATGAAAATTAAATTTGATGAACTTAAGCCTAATTAAAAAATATTGAAAAATTTGGATTAAAAACCATAAATAGTTCAACAAAATAACCACAATACTAATTATTGTTAAAGCTAAGGCACGAGCTCTATGTTTACATTTGTCCTTCAAGTTGTGCTGAAAAAGGTCAACAGAAAAGAGAAAGATAGAATGAAAAAATAAAACAAACAAAAAAAATGTACTTGGACTTCAAGAAAAATTCTTGACAAAGTACGAAAAAACAGAAGTAAGGAAAAAACATGTAAAGTCAATTAAAATGGATAATCATTCAGTAAAAAAAAAAAAAAGCAAATTTCGATCTACCAAAAGAAAGTGTTAAAAAAAAAATACAAATTTGGTTTAAGGATTGATATTTGACTACTGACGTCAGCAGCCTTCGATAGCTGCGAGTGTAAGACGGCAAAACTATCTGAGGAGATCGAGTGGTTCCGATCGAAACATGTCATAGTAACCTGCCGGTTCAACCCCTAGTCACGTCAAGAATGAAAGATTATCAATAACAATTTTAATTAATTTTCATGTTGTAAAATTCCTTTCTTCATAAAAATAAAAATAATTTAATGAAAATTAAATTTGATGAACTTAAGCCTAATTAAAAAATATTGAAAAATTTGGATTAAAAACCATAAATAGTTCAACAAAATAACCACAATACTAATTATTGTTAAAGCTAAGGCACGAGCTCTATGTTTACATTTGTCCTTCAAGTTGTGCTGAAAAAGGTCAACAGAAAAGAGAAAGATAGAATGAAAAAATAAAACAAACAAAAAAAATGTACTTGGACTTCAAGAAAAATTCTTGACAAAGTACGAAAAAACAGAAGTAAGGAAAAAACATGTAAAGTCAATTAAAATGGATAATCATTCAGTAAAAAAAAAAAAAAGCAAATTTCGATCTACCAAAAGAAAGTGTTAAAAAAAAAAATACAAATTTGGTTTAAGGATTGATATTTGACTACTGACGTCAGCAGCCTTCGATAGCTGCGAGTGTAAGACGGCAAAACTATCTGAGGAGATCGAGTGGTTCCGATCGAAACATGTCATAGTAACCTGCCGGTTCAACCCCTAGTCACGTCAAGAATGAAAGATTATCAATAACAATTTTAATTAATTTTCATGTTGTAAAATTCCTTTCTTCATAAAAATAATTTAATGAAAATTAAATTTGATGAACTTAAGCCTAATTAAAAAATATTGAAAAATTTGGATTAAAAACCATAAATAGTTCAACAAAATAACCACAATACTAATTATTGTTAAAGCTAAGGCACGAGCTCTATGTTTACATTTGTCCTACAAGTTGTGCTGAAAAAGGTCAACAGAAAAGAGAAAGATAGAATGAAAAAATAAAACAAACAAAAAAAATGTACTTGGACTTCAAGAAAAATTCTTGACAAAGTACGAAAAAACAGAAGTAAGGAAAAAACATGTAAAGTCAATTAAAATGGATAATCATTCAGTAAAAAAAAAAAAAAAGCAAATTTCGATCTACCAAAAGAAAGTGTTAAAAAAAAAATACAAATTTGGTTTAAGGATTGATATTTGACTACTGACGTCAGCAGCCTTCGATAGCTGCGAGTGTAAGACGGCAAAACTATCTGAGGAGATCGAGTGGTTCCGATCGAAACATGTCATAGTAACCTGCCGGTTCAACCCCTAGTCACGTCAAGAATGAAAGATTATCAATAACAATTTTAATTAATTTTCATGTTGTAAAATTCCTTTCTTCATAAAAATAATTTAATGAAAATTAAATTTGATGAACTTAAGCCTAATTAAAAAATATTGAAAAATTTGGATTAAAAACCATAAATAGTTCAACAAAATAACCACAATACTAATTATTGTTAAAGCTAAGGCACGAGCTCTATGTTTACATTTGTCCTTCAAGTTGTGCTGAAAAAGGTCAACAGAAAAGAGAAAGATAGAATGAAAAAATAAAACAAACAAAAAAAATGTACTTGGACTTCAAGAAAAATTCTTGACAAAGTACGAAAAAACAGAAGTAAGGAAAAAACATGTAAAGTCAATTAAAATGGATAATCATTCAGTAAAAAAAAAAAAAAGCAAATTTCGATCTACCAAAAGAAAGTGTTAAAAAAAAAATACAAATTTGGTTTAAGGATTGATATTTGACTACTGACGTCAGCAGCCTTCGATAGCTGCGAGTGTAAGACGGCAAAACTATCTGAGGAGATCGAGTGGTTCCGATCGAAACATGTCATAGTAACCTGCCGGTTCAACCCCTAGTCACGTCAAGAATGAAAGATTATCAATAACAATTTTAATTAATTTTCATGTTGTAAAATTCCTTTCTTCATAAAAATAATTTAATGAAAATTAAATTTGATGAACTTAAGCCTAATTAAAAAATATTGAAAAATTTGGATTAAAAACCATAAATAGTTCAACAAAATAACCACAATACTAATTATTGTTAAAGCTAAGGCACGAGCTCTATGTTTACATTTGTCCTTCAAGTTGTGCTGAAAAAGGTCAACAGAAAAGAGAAAGATAGAATGAAAAAATAAAACAAACAAAAAAAATGTACTTGGACTTCAAGAAAAATTCTTGACAAAGTACGAAAAAACAGAAGTAAGGAAAAAACATGTAAAGTCAATTAAAATGGATAATCATTCAGTAAAAAAAAAAAAAAGCAAATTTCGATCTACCAAAAGAAAGTGTTAAAAAAAAAATACAAATTTGGTTTAAGGATTGATATTTGACTACTGACGTCAGCAGCCTTCGATAGCTGCGAGTGTAAGACGGCAAAACTATCTGAGGAGATCGAGTGGTTCCGATCGAAACATGTCATAGTAACCTGCCGGTTCAACCCCTAGTCACGTCAAGAATGAAAGATTATCAATAACAATTTTAATTAATTTTCATGTTGTAAAATTCCTTTCTTCATAAAAATAATTTAATGAAAATTAAATTTGATGAACTTATTTTAAACGTCAGAAACAATTTTGTACAAATTGTTGTTGAAGTTAAAGTAGACTCAACTTTAGTTACATTTTTAAAAAAAATTTAGTTACAATTTTGTTCTAAAAACGAAAGGAAAATATAAGAAATACTTTGGGAAGAAAAAAGATAGAAGAACAAAGCTTAAAAGTTATTTTTTAATTTTCATTTTTTTATTTTTCTGAGCAAAATTAAAAGGTATTTTATTTTTTTTACTATGTGATTATTATGGAGATTTCTTCTATACACTAAAATATACATTTAAAGCAGTGTTCGAAAATAAGCAGAACATTATTTAGCGGTCGGCTCATACACCCAGGAACGATTTGTATTTTTTTAAGGTTTGTGTAGACGAACACAACCCTCGTTCGTAACTATTTTCAAAAAGAGCCGAATATTATATATTTTTCTGTTCTTCGTTAAAACAAACAGAACAATTGTAGTGATACTGAAGACAAACATTATATTTTAATGCTCTATAATGATTCTTTATTTTATATTGATAAAGAAATGAACAAACAAAAAATTTTAGCAACGACCGCAGCACGAATAGCTTGTGTGTGTATTGTGCATATGTGACAGCGCATAGGGAAAGGTAAGCTAAAGTGAACAGTAAAAACCAGCTACACAAAACAAGAGGTAGGGACAACTTAGGCGCGTTTTCAAGGTTGACCAACACGTTCCTGACGTCATGAGATGTGTCGCTTTCAACTGAGACCAATACCAACACGCTCAGTGATGGTACACCAAAGACACACGTATTTAAATCTTTAAAATGGCAAAACCCTTAGGTCCCTTTCTATTTTTGGCGTCACATATGTTTTATTTGTGTAAATTTATTTTCCTGGCTTTTTTTTGTATTTGTATTTTGTTTTTGTAAAAAATGTTTGGTTTTTTACCAGCCAAAAGAAACGAACGAACATTAATGAGCTTAACAGAACACAATGAAGTTTGTGGTTTTTTATAAAAAAACCCGAACGAAATTAATTGTTCTCACCTTTTTAATGATACACTCAAAAGAAAATTAATCCATCCGTACTCAAATCAATCCCAAGCGGTATTAATAGTACGGTGAGTACGGATTTTCTTGAATCAAGTACAGAAAGATTGATTCAAGTACGGATTTTCAATCGTAAAATACTTAATTTATACATATTCAATCCCGACTTCGTTCTTGAAATAATCCTAAAATGAGATTGATTTAAGTAAAACTAAGATTGAATCAATTTCAAAATGCGCTTGATTCAAGAATTCTAAAATTGTTTTAATCCGAATTCGTGCTTGAAAAAAACCAAAAAAGAAATTGGAAATTAGAAAAAATTATTAAAGTTGACTTACTTACCCGTGTAACACCTTACAGAATGATATAACACCAACATCATACCCGATATGGTTCTAACTTTAAAAACCTTATGTACATATTTAAACAAAAATATAAGCTAAATGAGAAGCAACAGTTCAAATTTACTTTTTAACCCTTCGTGGTACACATGAGTCTGGCCAGACATTTTTCAATGTGTATAGAAAATCAAAACATGCGTAAGCCGGAGGGTTACCCACATCGAAAAGTTTAATCTTTTTTTACTTGATTTAAGAATTTTGTACTTATTTTAAGAAATTCCATTTAGGATTGTTTTAAATACGTTTTAGTGTAATTCGTACTTGAAGTTTTGAGTACGACTCGTACATAAAGTATGTAATCATAAAAATCTTGATTTATCCCGACTGTTTTTCTTTCTGTGTAAGGATAAAAACAGGATTTTTTTTTTGTGTTCGAAAGATGACAAACAGGGAAACGTTATTTTTGTAAGGATTTACTACACAAACACCATTAGCGTTTCTGCTTTCCACAAATCTACCGAAACGAACACTAAAGGTCGATATTTAGTGTTTATTTTCAAACACTGATTTAAAGTCAAGGAATAATAATTTATTTATAATTTATAGTAACACAAACATTTCTTAAGAAATAACTTTTATTTTTGCTCGAAAAAATAAAAAATCAAGAAAGATCTTCTTTGAAAAAATAGAAACCAAAATTTTAAAAAGCAATATAATTTATCAAAGCAATATATTTTATCATATATTTTATAATATGGTGTTCTTGTATCAGTTTTTCAATACATATTAACTTATATATTCTTTTTTGTTCCAAAATTTTTAACTAGTTGTTATCTTCGATCCCTGGTAGAATTTTTCTTAATGACTTTTACGCAAATGACTTTGACGATAAAACAAATAGCTAATTATATCTGTAATTTGTACTTTTCGTTGATAAAAGTTTTTCTTTTTTTTTATTATTAATACAAAAACAAAAGTAACTTATGTACAATTTAAGTTTAAACAAGTTGGAGTGGTATATTCGGCTATGCCGAATCTTTGATACCCTCCATCTACAGTTTGAATAATTCAGCAGTTGGCTCCATATTTTTTTTTTTTTTTTTTCATTATTTTTTATTGAATCTTCATATATTAAATATGAACTAACAATAATTAATCAAATCTTAACCTAATACGTTATTTAATGTCCTGCCAGTGCCAGACAAAAATGTTCTTCATCACGGGTTCTGTTCACTTATATAGGTATTTATCGCTCATCTAATTGGGTAAGTGCTGCAGTGTCTCTTCTTCTTAAGCGAGTGTGGCCGCCATGATTTCAAATATTTCGAGCTAGTGGATTTGGGTGTTGTTCAAGCCTTTTTAAATATTTTATTGCATATTTTGTAATCATAGTTTTAACTAATGGCACATTGAGATCCTTATGAATGTTTGAGTTTTTAACATACCAGGGAGCGGCTGTGATTATTCGAAGAAGTTTATTTTGGTGCCTTTGAATTTTGTCGATATTAGAGGCCGAGGCAGTGCCCCATAGTTGAATACCGTAGCACCAGATAGGCTTTAAGATAGAGTTGTAAAGTAGAAGCTTGCAATCGAGACTAAGGACAGAATTTCTTCCAATAAGCCAATGAATTTGAATGGCTTTTAGTTTCTTTTTGCCTCTATATGGCATTTCCACGTTAATCGCCGATCCAGATGTATACCGAGATATTTTACATGCGAATGTTGAGGAATTATTTGATTATTTGTTGTAATAGGGGGGCAAGATTCCCGGCGCATAGTGAATGTTATATGTACGCATTTTTGCTCATTGACCATTGTCCTCCATTGTCGTAAACATATTTCTAGTTGAAATATATGATGCTGTAAGTAACGCGATTCTTCATAACGATTTTCGTGGACGCTTAGAAAAGCTGTATCGTCTGCAAATGTTGAAGTTTGTGTATAGTTGCTTGTTGGCATGTCCGAAGTATAAATTAAGTATAATAGGGGGCCCATTATGCTGCCTTGTGGGACTCCAGCGGCAATGGGCTGAGGTGAACTTAAGAAATTTCCTTCTTTAATAATAAATTGACGACCGACTTAGTAGCTTTCTAGCAGCTTGTGTGTGTTTGCTGGTAAATTTTGCTTCAATTTATGTTATAAGCCTTCATGCCAGACTTTATCAAAAGCTTGCGAAACATCGATGAAGAGTGCTGAGCAATATTTCTTTTCTTCAAATGCTTTTCTTATGACATTTACTATTCGATGAGTCTGTTCGATTGTGCTGTGTTTTCTTCTAAATCCGAACTGATGGTTTGGAATACATCTATTTACACTTAAAATCGGTGTTAATTTTGAAACTAATAATTTCTCAAACAACATATTTGATAATAAGCTAATAGGCCTATAAGACTCAACTTTTGTATGATCTTTACCTGGCTTTGGTATCATGGTAACTAAGGAAACCTTCCATTTTTGTGGATAGTATTCAAGGCGTAAAATAGCATTAAAAATAAAAAGAATAATTTTCTTTGCTATGCGAGGTAGCTCCAAAAGCATTTTATTACTGATTTTGGCTCCATATGATATCTTTATATTATTAATTTATCTTAATAAAAATAGACATCTGCATTAGAATTGGTTGCGGTTTAGACCTATATTAAATTATTGACCGACAATCAGAAAGTTTTATGCGTTTCGTTTAAGAAATTTTAACTAGCTTGAGTAAAATGTCATGATTCGTAACAGTTTAGCCGAACGCAAATAATTTTCAGGAGGGGAATTTTAATTGAACTTATGAAAATTATGCACCAATCATCCCAAAAATCTGTAGAAGGATTTCTGGTATTAAAAAACATAAATTCGAATGAAGTTCAATACAGCAGTGAAAATAGTTTTAACGTTTACAGTGAACTTCAGTAGGCTGCGTAAGATCAAAGGTAATTTTTGGACCGTACATCCAGTGTTGCCAAAACTTTGTGACCAAAAATGGCTCAATTTACGGGAAAAAATGGCTTAAAAATGGCTAAAAGTGGGCTTAAAAATGGCTAAAATTTTTTTTTTTAAATAAAAACTCATTAAAATTCAATAACAAAACAGAAATAATTAATTTAAAGTTGTTTACGATGATACTGTAAGTTAAGATCAATTTGTTAAATAAGAATAAACGTAAATTAATATTTTAATAGATATTTAAAAAATTAAATAATCGATAAATTCAATGTCGTTATTGTTCATCTCATAGAAATCACTCGTGCCTATTAGTTTTAAATAATTTGAAGGTAAAACATAATCACGACAACATTTACCCAACACCATTTGAGTTCAGATCTACAATAAAAAACAAGTAAGAAAGTATAGTCGGTCAACCCCGACCACATTAGAACCAACATACCACATTTTATTAAATTATCTGAAAATTTGCTTACATGGACAGCCAGCTAACCGGACAAACATCGTTAAATTGACTCAAAAAGTGATTTTGAGTCTATCGGTATACGTAAAGTTTATTTTAGGGTGTTACAAACATCAACACAAACGCATAGTACCCTCTCCAATACTCTGGTGTTGGTATAAATATTTTATTGTTATGGTAAAAATATTAACCTAATTGATAAAATCGAATTTACGGTTGCTAAATGTAACCTTTTTTCTCAAATTACTTTTAACGATGTTTACTTGGCTATAATACCCTCTATACTTGAGCATTAGACCTTGGAAGTGAGAGAAACCTTATACATAGTCAATTCTGAAATTTCTAAAAAAAATTTTGTTGCCGCCTGCATCTCTTTATTGAAATACTTGCAACCAGAATACCGATGTTTGTGTTAATCCATTTTATAAATTTAATATTGGAATACTGCTCCTTTATTTTGAAAGATGTTTCATGATCATAGTTTATAGCGATCTTTAACATTTGTAAAAGTTGTGATTTAAATTAAAGGCGTTTTAATTGTTAAAAATGTCTATTTTACTTTTATAAATTTTTATAATAAATTAAAAATTATTCTTTTCAAACCTAAAAGGGCAAACAAATTTTTATGGCTAAACAAGTTGAAAAAAGGCTAAAAAAATGGCTAATGGCTAAACTCAATTTTTAATGTCTAGGCAGGGTGAAAAATGGCTAAAACTAGCCACTAAATGGCTAAATTGGCAACACTGCGTATATCACAAAATTGCATGACCATATGAAGCCGAATTGGAACAAAATTTAAAGCAATATCTATATCTGCTACACAGAAAGAAAAACACTCGGGATAAATCAAGTTTTTTATGTTTACTTTAAGTACGAGTCGTACTCAAAAAAGCAAGTACGAATTACACTAAAACGTACTCAAAACAATCCTAAATGGGACTACTTTCGAAAATCAGTCCCGGAATTTCTTGAAATAAGTATAAAATTCTTAAATTATGACATCAAAAAAAGGTCTGGCCAGACTCATGTGTACCACGAAGGGTTAAAAAGAGAAATTTGAACTCTTGCTTCTTATTTTTGGTTATGATGTTGCTGTTGTACCATTCTGTAAGGTGTAGTACGGGTAAGTAAATCCAATCATAATAACTTTTTCTTTCTAATTTCTGTTTTGGTCTTTTTTCAAGCAAGATTCACATTTTGAGATTGATTCAATCTTAGTTTTACTTAAATCAATCTTATTTTCGGATTATTTCAGGTATGAAATCGGGATTGAATATGGATAATTAAAGTATTTTGCGATTGAAAATCCGTACTTGAATCAATCTTTCTGTACTTGATCCAAAAAAATCCGTATTCACCGTACTATTAACACCGCTTCGGATTGATTTGAGTACGAATGGATTGATTTTTCTTTTGAGTGTACGGTTTTAGGCGTATTTAATAAATTTCCGAGAGTAGGGTTTATATGGGGCCTATAGTAAATTATGGACCGATCTTTACGAAATTTACTAGTTTGATGTTCAGTCGTATGAAACGAATTTCTGCAAAATCTTATATTATTTCCTGCATTATTCCACCATTTATGTTTATTTTTGTAACAAAATAATAAATTTTTTAGGGTGGTGGTTCCACATTATGATTCATAACTCTGATCCTACTGAACCGATATTGCTGGATTCAATCCCAAACTGTTTAGGGTATCTACAAAAAAGTTTGTTCTTTTCTTCTGACTTATTTGAAAGTCAGCGAGTTTTCAACAGACGGACATGGCTAAATTGACTTGGAATAATTTAAGGAGCCAGAATATGCATACATATATAATTTATGGGGTCTGAGATGAATAGTAAACAAGTTTCACACGGAATGACTAACTAAGTATACCCTAATTCATCACTAGTGGTGGTGGAGGGTATAAAAAGTCAATATGTAATCGCCTATTTCACCCATTCTGTTTAAATCTCAATTCATATTTAAATAAAGTTTTTTCATAATATTTTATTTTAATTTGACGTAAATGAATTTTAACCATAAATTGAGATTTAAATAGAATTGGTGTAATAGGCCCTTAGTTTTTTTTTTTAATTATTAAAAAGTTTTTGTAACAGAATCAAAATGGAGCCACTATTTACCAATTTTTTTGGGCAGTTTTGATTAAAAATTTAGCCTTATTTGTTGGTAAAGTGTTGGCAACATTGATGTAGATCAAGGAGGAAGGAGGTTTAATGTTAAAAACTACAACTGGTAATAAGGTTATTTTATGTTTGACATTTTTTGTGTAAAGCTTAGAAATATTCGTCTAAGATGACATAAAGTATATTCGAAGGCGGTCCCAAAATCTTTTCTTTATTTCTCAACATAAACTTCTTTTAGCTCGATACACTGCCATCAACCGCAGACTACTGATTTTCATTGTTAGCAAGTTTTTTACCACCAACCCAGTTTTAAGATAGCTTAATTTGACGAATACGCGAGTTAAATCTGCCGAATAAGGCGCGCGATGAAGCAGTTTAAATCTTTAATTCATTGATTTTGGACATCAAAATAGTAATTGATTAAACTGGTGTGTAGTCTTGATAAAACAGCGCCTTCTTTTTCGCCAAATGCAGGGGTTTCTCTTGATTCCATCTCTTAAACGCTGCAATAAGTAAACATTCAAAGAGGAGTTATGTAATAACAGGCCACATGTTTGCTTTGCTGTTGAATGAAGCTTAAATGTTTGGAAATGCCACAGTGTGATACTCGCTGTTGATGGTTTTCATTTTGAAAATCCTGGGATTTTCGTGATTCAGCGAATCCCGAAATTTTTTTCCAATTTTTTTATTTTTTTTATTTTATCTTTTTTAAACACAAATTTACCATGAGAAGATAACAATTTTTAGCTTTTGGCTTTGAGAAGAGTTTGGGGTATTTAAAATCCATTTTTATATCTTCTTCAATCCCAACAATGCAAATTCAAATTAAAATAGAAAATATCCATTGGTAAAAATAGACACACTTTAATCGAAAACTTTATTTTCTTTTATTACTGGCTCGGCAGAATCCCAATCTTTTACCAATATTCTCAATCACGTTTTTCTATATACTGTTGTCAATGGTTGATATCTGCTCGATAACGTTGTTTTTAAGCGCTTGAACTATTGTGGGGTTATTATTGTACACACTTTCGATTTAGAAAAACTTCAAGAAAGTTAGTCTTGTGGCTAACAAATTAGTGAATGTTGAATCTTAAATTTATATTATTGTAAACTCAACAACTATAAATCAGTGTCCCATGTATTTCATGTTGATAAAAAACTAACATGTGGCTGCACTGTTGTCAAATTCATATGGTCTGTATTTGTAGTTCAAACGGCAAAGTTTATGCGTTTAAAGATGGTTTAAATGTTTACTGATTTATAGATTTATTGGCTTAAACATATTTTAAACCAAAAAGAGAGTTTAACTTGTTCTGATTTATTAGCCCTTCACTCCTTGCCAATTCACTCCTTCTCTACGAGAAATAATGCGATATTCGAACATTTATTTCAAAAGATAGATTGTTTCTCTTGCTAGGTGGCAAGTGACACCATCCTGTTGATACCACATATTCTCTACGTCTAAATCATAAATTTTCCGCCACAGAAAGCTTCGGACTATTTTCCCTGCGCAAAACAAAAAGAATAACCAAAAGTTCCATGTGGTTTCATTTTCTATTTCAATCCAGTGGTGCACCAAGTGCGAAATGAAATCTTTAGTCTTTATTGATTTAGGCGTATAAAACTATTTTCCGAGAAAAGAAATCAAGCCTTCGGTAAATACTTACGAAATTAAGTATGAAAAGGGAGGAAAATCTTCTTTTTCCTGTGTTATTATTTTCTAAACCTTTAACATAACTGAAACTACTAAAGGCTGGTTAAATTTTAAGCGCCGGTGTTGAATGTGAACTACACCTAAACGTCAGGTTTTTTCTGCATTTCATTTGACATTTCTCAATTTCAGACTAACCCAATTTGAACCATGGAAAGATACACAATCGAGCAACTCGTAAAAGTTTTTCAGGCTTATTATGAAAATTTTTCTTTCAAATCAAAATGCATATTGTGCACTTCGTGATTCAGTGATGAGGCACATTTTCACCTCAGTGGATTCGTCAATAAGCAGAATTGCCGCATTTGGGCGTATGATAATCCTAGAGTTATTGTCGAAAAACCAATACCAAACCAAAGAGTAACTATTTGGTGCGATTTATGGGCTGGCGGCATCATCGGCATCATCTGTAAATGGTGTTCGCTATCGTGAGATGATAACGAACTTTTTATGGCCGGAATTGGAAGATACGACAAATTGTCTGCGCCCCATGGTATATACGTAATGATATTATCCACAGAGATCTCAACGTCCTCACTATCCAGGAGGAAATTAAAAAATTATTCAATAAGCTACATCGATAAACTAATGGTCCACCCTAACTACCTCGCTCGGGGTTTGCTTCAGTTCGAAGGTCACCAGAGGCTAAAAAGAACCGATACTTTGAGCCTAACTAGAAGACAGTCTTAAAATTTGAATACAGCAGTTAGTGGTTACACTGGTAACAACTAATAAACAACAAGTAGAATTAAGATTTGAATACATATTGTAAATTTCGATAAGAAAGATTCAATAATAAAAATAAATTTAAAAAAAAAAAAAAAAAAAAAAAAAATTGTAAGATATGGATGTGGACGGTATGTGGTTTCAACAGGACGGTACCACTTGCCACACAGCTAACGAAACAATGACTCTTTTGAGCGACAAATTCAATGGCCGTGTTATCTCACGTGGTGGCGCTGCCAATTGGCTGCCAAGATCATGTGATTTGACACCGTAGGACTTCTTTCTTTGGGGTTATTTGTAAGAAAAGGTGTACATAGATAAGTCAGCGACAATTCAAGAGCTGATTTGGCACAATAACGGCATATAACCTCAATTATGCTTCAGCGTCATCGTATAAGGAGCATAGGGCCGAAACAAATTCGTTGCAAACCGGTTTGTCCGCTTTCACTTCTTTTTGTGTTTTTTCTGAAAGTCTTGGCTTCACAATCATTTTCCGATGCTATGTGCGACAAGGTCTGCTTTTTCAATGGTTGCCTTGTGTATTACATTTAATGGTATGTTTTGAGATGTCTTCCGGTGGTTCGCGAAGGGTATGTCCTAACCATCGCCATTTTATTTTTCTTAATTCGATGTTTCTGGGGTATTGATTCGTTTGGGACTATACTCTTTCCATGGATATAATGACTGGAACGATATATCGTGATAAATGCGGCGCATTTGTCTATTTCTTTCTGATCTGCGTGCCAGGACTCGATAGCACAAAGAAGTGCAGATTTGATGCATGCATTGCCTTTCATTTTGGTTTGCCTGGAGGGCTGGGTGTATCGCAATAAGGATTAAGACTGACAAATGATTGTCTGCTAGCTTTTATGCGGTTTCAAATATCGTCATAGGGCCGTTTGATATGGTTTAGATGCTTCTGAGAAAATAAAATGTTAAAACATCTTCCAGATTTTGATTATTTATCGTGAATGTCACATTCTTCGTTGCGTTAATTCTCATTTACTTAGTCTAAGCAATGTGAATCTTCAATTTGCCAGCCTTTGACTATATTTTGTTTCTCTTGGCTTGCATATGAGTAGTCCACTTGCAAAGCAATAGCACAAAATTCTGAGAAAATCGATTAAAATAGCTCTATGAGAGTGAACTAGCGAGCAATATGGAGAGTTTTGCAGACGTATTGAATATATGACCAGAAATTGCGCGTGACTTACAGAGTTTTGACGGAGATTGATAATTTCTTAGGGACCCATTTAAAAAACAAAGAAAATAGAGGCTTTAACAGAATTTTTAATTCTTATTGTTGTTTAAATAATGTCGGTCTGTCCGTTAAAATGGGTTTTCCGAAGACCCCAGATATGGTAAGGGCTTGTTAGTCCGGAATTGTTTGCTATTGAAAATCAGCCTAACCGGTCCACAAATTCCTGAGATATAAACACAAGCATTTAGTTTATAAATACACAACATCGGACAAAATTTGGGCGATATTGGACAATTGGGCGTAGCACTTTCCATACAAAGCTGAAGAACTGCAAGAGCCAAATAAGGTACAAGGCTCGTGGCTATCAATGCCAACATCGGACAAAACTTGGGCAAGATTGAACAAATGGGTGTGGCACATCCCATGCAAAGGCATTTAAGATTTCTGTGTATCTGGAAGAAGGCCAGAGCTAAATTTCTAAATTAGGAAAAAGAATGTTGGTTATTAATACACATCATCCGACAAAATGGCTGCGGAATCGGGAAAGTGGGCGTGGCACAAAGTTAATTAATTTATATCCAAAGGACGGTATTTATATAACATTCTGTTATTATTGCACCATGATGAATGGTATATAAGATTCGGCAAAGCCGAATAAAGCACTTTAACTTGTTTAACTTAGCGGTGTTTGCAAGTGAACTACTCATATTATTATAACGTAACAGTAAGCAGATATCGTCGGTAAATTCCAAGTTCTCGAGCCTTCTATTGAGATCCCATAAAGTACACATCATTGTCTTACCAGAGAATTTATTCAGATCGAATCGCTCACACTTCCCTCGTAATAAAATCGACAATTTGTTTTATTATATTACAAAGGAATAAAAGGAATACGAAAATTAGAGATATCGTTTAAGTTCTTACTTGAAAGTTTTAGAAGGTCTAGACTCTAGACTGAATATATGAATTTATGTATGTGATGTTGGGATTATGGAAATATATCAAATTTTCTATGCGTTTCATTCAAAATGAGAAATAAAAGAAACGTCCATAGTATTCGAATATTCGAATATTCAAATTCAAATTACTTTCTTTCGTTATGATTTATAAAAAAAAAAAAAATTGATTTAATCTCCAACCCATTGTGCATTTTCTCTGTTTGGCTTTATTGGCTTGAGTTACCTTTTGGTATGATTATGTTTGTGCTGCTTTTGCTCGTTTGGTTAGACCAACAAACCATCTAGCACCAACCATTTCATACAACTTTAGCACTTGAACAGACATGCTAACTATTCAGTTTAGTACATGATGATGACGATGATGATGTACATTTTAATAACGTTGGAACAAGTTCATGTCTCAATGTTAGCGATTTTGTTTTTCTTTATTTTACTTTGATTTAATTTTTCGTGTCGTTTTTCATTCCTCAAATCCATGTAAAATGCTAATTTCTTACTCATTTATCAGTTTCCCTTTAAAAATAAGTTAACAGTTAAAGAAGTTTAACATTTAAAAAATTGTTTATCTGCTGTTTTCCTCGTATTATTCATTTATTTAATGCGATTTTCAAGTTTGATGTTTCGTGTCTTAGCCAAGTTTAATGGTTGGATAAAAAAAAAAACTTTAAGATCAGGCAAAGTTTGCAGTTAAATGTTGTGTGTCATAAGCTCAAAAGTTTATTTACAACATGTCGAGAGGGTGAGTAAGTGATAACGTAAAAGTTGTGTAGTGAAGATAAAAAAATTTTGGCGGTATTTTGGTGATTATTCATTTCTTATATGAGATTGCGAAATTGTAATGGTGAATTACATCACTTTTATTGCTTTTTGTTTGTATTTAAAAAGGACTTGTATGGGAAATGTTGTAACTTAAATTTTTTTTATTAGGTTTTATTAAAATAGAAAATAAAATTACAGTATAACTTCGGTTGACGCAACCCTCGTTAAACCCAACTACTCAATAATAGCAGCCTCCAAAATTCTTAACATTAGTGTCCCTGTAAACGCAACTTTTTAGAACACAAAATCTCAATAGACGCAACTTTAAAAACAAAAATTCTTGCTGTTAAGTTTATTTAAGAATGAATTATGAACTACAAACGTACTTGTCAAGTTGACTTTGATATTACAACAAATAGATAGGAGAAAACAAAAACAACAGGCATTTTGTGTTTTTTATTTGCAATAAAATGTTTTAGGTCCAATATCGAAAACTTTAATGTTGACTTTACTGGGCATTAAATAAATATTTTTTATTTAACTAAAATACTTTTTTGTTTTTTTTATTAGATTTTCTTAATTTTAATCAAAATAAATGTATTTCAAAGTTAACATTTGTTTTTATAAAACCAAAAACTAGTAAGAACGTATAGTCGGTCAGGCCCGACTATATTTTCGAGAGGGTTCCCTAGTTGGGGCCAATGGCCAATAGTGGATCCGCCAAAACAAAATCATGTTTTTGCGGTTAGGTTAGGTTAGGTTAGAAAGGCTGGTGGGAATTAAACTTTACACCCTCACCCAGAGGCCAATATGGTCCATTGTGACGCCTAAGATAGTGAAATAAATAATTCTTGTATGAAAGAAAAGAAAATAAAGAGTAAAACCACAGGAAAAAAGATACAGTAGTGGAAGAAAAAAAATCGGACATCACAAGCAAAAACAACCCTACTAAACAGAAAACTACCCTACACGTGCCCATTACGAATCATGTCGGATTCTTGAGACTTCTCCAGATTCACGCAGGAATCTGCTTGCCAGCCTGCTATTCTGTAGCCTGGGACAGTGGCGCAGAAAGTGCTCAACTGCCCGTGATAATACCTATCATGGTCCTACGCTTGATCAGCAGCGCATCCGAATTTGACCTACTCAGCACCCATGACCTAATTCTTCCAAAGTAGAAGCCCATTGGAGATTTGACTGCCTGTAAACTGTCAGGATTCTCCATTTCCGAGTCCAGTTACGCCAACTCATCAGCTATCTCGTTGCAGGTGATGTTGCAGTGACCCGGTATTCAGTAAAGCCTCATCAAAATTCCCTTAGATTTCTCCTAGAGCCCTCCTCCAATCATCCACTAGCCTGGAGCTCACATAACAGCACATCAAGGTTCTAAGAGCCGCCTGGATGTCCACATATACAGTGAACTCCGAGCCACCGGCAAAGTTGCCAATTCCAAGGCTCTAAGAATGCCCAGAACCTCCGCCTTAAACACACTGCAGCTCTTGGTCTATATGACCTTCTGATGTCCAGATCCTCAATGTAGACCCCCGCTCCCTTGCCCTTCGCCTTCGAGTCATCAGTGAATACAGCAATCTGCTCTTACCTGACTAGCTCTCTTTCCGTAGACGGCAATATTACCAGAATCAACTCCTGTGCTCACATAATCCGTTGAGCCGGGCGAACCCAGTTAATAAACACCGTCATCTTCCTTGCAATGCTCTATCAGCCCTACCTCGATTAGTATAAGAATGCTCCTGGCTGCCATTCCCATCACATACTTTTCTATAGGCAGAAGATGTAGAATAACATCCAGGGCCGCCTGAGGCATTCTCCTCCTGTCATGCCGATCGAAGCACACCTCTGAGCCTTAGACAGAAGGTCCCTTCGACTAGCCAGTCTCGTTGCCTTCCACCAAACACAGCATCCATACGTAAGAATGGGTCTAACCACCGAAGTGTACAGCCTATTTGAGATTTGTCTGTTTTTGATTGATTTTTGAGGAAGGGGATTTATATGAAACCTATGGTCAATTTTAGACCTACCAGCGCAATATTTTGTCATGGCATAGTCGCCATGACAAAAAGTTACTGCCGGCAATTTCAATACCAACATATATAAGGAAGTTATGGCATAAAAAGCTATTTCCGGCAGTAGTATTTGTATAGTCAAATATGGGCGAACTCCAATAAAATTTGCTAGCAAAATTCAGATCGCAATAAAAAAAGTAAGATGGCTTGTAGGCACAAAGACTCTATGCCGCAACTCAGCTTAAATAGGGGCTTTGGTCAGTAATATACCGATTCTCACCATTTTCAGAAGGCTTAGTCCTTGTGATAATTAATACGTATGTACCAGACAGTCAGCTAGACGAACGGACATTCTTAGATTAAAAAGTGATTCTGAGTCGATCGGTTAACTAAAAGTTTTAGGATCCATATGTGATGGTATACAAAACATTAGCACAAACGCATAATATCCTCTTCACTATCGTGGTTTGGGCATAAAAAAGGCAGAAAAGATATAGAACTCGGTTTTCACGACGCCCTGTATATCTTTTGGTTGCGTTTACCGAGGTTACTTTAAATACATTTATTTTTGAATAAAGCTTCGGAACGCTCTTTGAATCAAAATAGTGATGGGCAAATTGAAAAAATATATCGATATATATCGAATCGATATTTTAAAGAGTATCGATACATATTTTTTCAAAAATATCAATATATTGAACGTATTTTGCTGAAACTATTACCAAATTAAAAAATTTATATATATATATATATATATATATATATATATATGCACAAATCTTATTATTATTCCAAATATATAAAGGCACTTATATTGTTCCAAAACCGCATAAAATAAATCTTTTCAAGTTCGTTTGACTTTACTGTTTTAATTAGAGATCTGCACTGTTAAAACCCCACTTTTTTCTTAATTCTTCTTCTTATAAATTTCAATCATTTTAGATCTTCATGTTAGTTTAAAAAAACATATGCTGCATGCAGTGATTCCAATTCTTAAAAAAACATATTGTTTGAAAAAACGCTAAAATTTTTAAATGCTATTTTTGTCAAGTTAAAATTTTTAGTTTTTAATGAAGGCTGACTTTAAAAAATATCGAATTCAATAGTCGTATTTCAATATCGATATATCGGTATTTTAAATATCGGCGATATATATCGATTTTTTTTGTATATCGATATTTTGATAAATTTTTTTTGCCCATTCCTAAATCAAAACGACATGATTGTACTTGACCTTTAGCAGTTTGATTTAATAACAATTGTGATTTTTCATTGAACTTTTGGTTCGAATTTGAAGTTTTTGATATTTAAATTTGACTTAAGTTCATCATATTTAATTTTCATTGAATTATTTTTAGTGAAGGAAGGAATTTACAATATGAAATGAATTCCTTCCTTCGCTAAAAATACATAATTAAATGAAAATAAAATTTGATAAACTTAAGCCTAATTAAAATACCAAAAAATTCAGTTTGATGTTATTTTGGAAATATCCATGTAAATTCAGAAATTTTTAGACCAATTTTAGCACTTCAAAGTTTTTTTTATGTGTTTAAAAGTTCTTAAACTGAATTTTGATATTCAAACGGAAAATTTTGATATTTGACAAATATTAATGGGCAGGTCTGAATTTGTCTACATATTTAGTTATAAAAAATTCTAAAGCATAGTAGTATAATTCCAAACTTAACTTAAGGTGTTATGATACTTGCTATTTTTTGTATTTTTTCTATATTGGAGAACAGTCCATATATATGTGCATAGGAAAACTGACTAAGTGTAAAGAGTATGATTATATCATAAAAAATCTTGAAATGTCAAACAAATATACATGTGTTATCGAAAAATAATCTAATGGCCATTTTCTCAATGTATCGACAAACTGTCTGTTACTTAATGTCAACATAAATTTATTGGACCGATAAACTGTCCGTTAACGATTTTGTGTTTCTCAATATACCATCAAAAAACATTGTTTTCAGCTGTCAACACCACTCAAAAGACATGTAAAAGTTGGGAGTCAGCTGATTGAATTTATCTCTACGGCAAATAAAAGGAAAATAAATAATTGGCAGATGAGTGCCGGTTAGCTTTGCGATAAAATCGAAGCAAATCAGACATTGAGAAAACCAAATTTCTTTAATGTGCAGTTTTTCGTAGGGGAAAAAGATAATCGCCTAATGAGAAAATGGCCATAAGACTGTCAAAAAAAATATAAACATTTTTAACTTAAAATTTACATTTCCAGATTAAATGTTAGCACTGTTGCCAATTTTTTTAGTTTTTGATCAAAAGAAGCGGTTTTTAACTTTTGTTTTCCGATTTTTAGCTTTTTTGACGGGTTTTTGTGGGAAAAAAACGTGGGCAATATTGTTTGTTTTGTTTACATTTTATTTTGGAATCACAAACAATTTTTTTTTAAATAATATAAAATTTAATGCAAATAATGAAAAATATTACGAATTACATCGTGGTATATTCTTTAATTGAAAATTTATGGTTTGAATTCCCATATCAAGGGCACCTGCGCTTCATTTCGTTTATCAAAAACAAAATAGTTTCATGTGCCCAAGCTTTTGCAATTTTTTTTTTTTTGTTTTAGTCAAAGAAAAAAATTTACATGAGAAATGTCAATCAGAAAAAAGGGTTTGTTTACATATTGTATATCTTGTTCTTTCTCGCATTTGTTGTTTCATTCAGTCAATCCTAAAAAAATCCAATACAAAAAATAGCAAGTATCATAACACCTGGTCTGTGTTCATACGGTTCTTGTCTTATTGACATGATTGCTACTTTATAGGCAAGAGGGACGAGGGGAAAAGAACCGAGTACACAGATGCATGTACTGTCATTACGTTTTGCTTTTTCATTCGTTGTTTAATTTTGTTATTGTTTTCATTATCAAAAAAGCACATGTCGTCAACATGACATGAATCATTTGAACGCCAATTCATGTTCAAAGAAGAAAAAGGAAGAATCTTATCAATAAGACATGAGCCGTATGAACTCAGGCCTTAAAAATTTAATCGAATGTGATTCAAAATTATTAACTTTTAAGCCGTATACTTTCCTCACTTACTGTACCCTTACTCGAACGTTTGATCATGCTAAACCTCTCTCAAACATGTTGGTTGGCTCCACAACATATTGTACGATTTGCTTCTTTGATGTCTGTCTGCTCCCCTTCAATTAAAAAAAATAAACGTTGCTTGGCAACATATAACAATAAAACAAAAAAATTTTCATATTAACACCTTGTTTTTGGCTTTTCTAAGGAAAAATTTTTTTTAACAAATTGCATTTGTTTTTGTTTCTTTGTGTAGTTTTTTTGTTATTTCAGAATTTATCACCTAACTTTAAAAAACCAACAACAACATATTAACAGCTATTAAGTATTTTTATAGAACTGTTGTTGTTGTCTGTTTATTTCTAATACAATATTCAAAACTTTAAGTCGTATCCAACGAATTTATAACGTTGAAGGCATCTGTCATCTGTAGCTAAACTCTTTATTGGGATGGCATGGTTGGATAAACAAATGGCATGTTTATGATTCAAAACAAATAAATACCGGGCATGTGTATAAAAAAATAACAACAACTTTTAAAACGATTTTTAATATCGATTGTATTTGTTGTTTCTTTTATCTAGGTATTAGATTTTTTTTGTGCTGAAAAATGTTTACTGACTGACTCATTGATAGAGAAATATTTGTGGAATTTTTACAGGTAAATCATAAAATTAAAAACTTATTTTATTTTTTAAATATGTCGACATAAACATGAGATTAACTTTTAGTACATATGTATGTATAAACTTTTAAGAATTTTAAGACCGCAAACTGCAAGTGTAACAATAATATTTATAGATATCCACACGACAATAGTGGGGAGTGTAATATGCGCTTGTGCTGATGTTTGTAACATCTTTTAGTTTACCGCATGACTCAGAATAGCTCTCTGAGCTAAAAAAAATTTAATGGGCTTTCAGAAATCGGCTTCGACGGGGAACGTTTTGGTTCCGAAATGACCTGAGGATACATTTTTCGATTTCAGCACAACATCGGCTACATCGTGGTGATAGTGCCTTAATTTGGTTGTACCCCTAATATACATGTTTCGAACGCAACCACTCAATCTCTTCAGAGGGGTTTGCCGTTTAACACTCACAGCCATCGACGACTGCTGGCAGTAATACAAACATCAAACATCAATCTTTAAACCAAATAGTATTAAACTTTTGGTAGATCGAAATTTGCTTTGAATGATTATCTATTTTAATTGATTTTACATATTTTTCCTTACTTCTGTTTTTTCCGTACTTTTGTCAAGAATTCTTCTTAAAGTCCAAAGTACATTTTTTGTTTTGTTATAATTTTTTTGTCTTTCTTTTTCTTGTTGACCTTTTTCAGCACAACTTGAAGGAGAAATGTAAACATAGAGCTCGCGTGGTTATTTTGTTGAACTATTTATGGTTTTTAATCCATAAAGTTAAAGTCGTCGATGGCTGTGAGTGTTAAACGGCAAACCCCTCTGAAGATATTGAGTGGTTTCAATCGAAACATGTAAGGTTAACCTGTCCGTAAAAGCCTGGGTTCGAGCCCAGCTGCAGTCAAGAATGAAAAATTATCAATGAAAATTTTAATTAATTTTTATGTTGTAAAATTCCTTTCTTCATAAAAATAATTTAATGAAAATTAAATTTGATGAACTTAAGCCTAATTAAAATTAAAATAATTTTCTCCCAATTGTGTTGTTTGTTTTACATATACCTACCGAATTATGTGTTAATAATTGGTTCAACAATTAAAATAAAAAATGCAAATTAAAAAAACAATTTTACAAAACTTAAAACAAATAAAGAAGTTGTATTAACATTAAAAAAGTGCTCCAAAGTAAAAAATCTATGCAAAAAAATTTAATTTGTTTTTATTGCTGTGACAGCTCCACTGTATCATAATATGCCTACTTTTAATTTTGTTATGATTATCATGACAATAATATGATTACTTTTTAACTTTGTATGATTAACAGGATAATAATATGATTAAGGGAAAAATATTATGATGTAATATTACGAATATATTTGTTCATAATATGATTCAAAATTAATCGTAATATGGTGACTACAATCATGAATCTTATCATAATATGTTGCTCTTAGAATATGTTTACCACAACCATTGTTTTCTTTGCGTGTATGAATTGGTCTTCGTTAATTGCACCTATAGATCGCTTATTACACTCGTTCCCGAAAATTAATTATATCTGCCTGCAGCTTTGAAAAATTCAAGGATCTAGGCAATATTTTACTCAAATAACTTTTATGTAAATGTAAAACACTTGACCAAATTTCGGGAGAATATATCCATCATTAACTGTAGCTCCTATACATATATGTTTGTCATTTTTCTAAAAGCGTTACCTCGCAAAAAATCCTTAAGAAACTTTTAGTTACAAAAACCAAATTTGCCACTTGTTACTTTTATGTAAATGTGTATAGATCTATTGATATATCTACCGTAACTATAATATTGCTTATATTAAATAAAAATAAATATGGATACAAAGGGGTGGAGGGGGGGGGGGGGGGGGGTGCTTTAAAACCATGTGAGATAAGGTCATGATGGCTTTATTGCTTAATTTAATCTATATATATATACAATTTTAACGTTACTGACTGACTCACTGACTGATTCATCATCGCACAGCCTAAACGCCTGAAGCTAAAAACTTGAAATTTTGACCAGGTATTGGTCACTCCCCAAATCGATCCTCTAAGAAGGGATTTTTGGAAATTCGAATGTTTAGGGGTTAAAAACGGGATAATTCGGTAACCTTATATCTCCAAAACTAAAAGAGATGCAAAAACATGTAATACTTATCGTTGTTCTTTAGAAAAATAAGCGTACAGGTGTCTGGTACTTTTTTGAAATTCGGCCCTATTAGGGAGTAAACGGGTAAAATCGGAATTTTAGAACATTTTTGCCACCCCATCTATCTTTTGAACCAATAAACATAAAAACCACATTCGAAACTTATCAAACAAATACAAATACGAATTTGGTACTTTTCCGAAATTCGAACATTTAAGGGGTGAAAATCGTAGCTATTTTTGTTACTTTTTTCACAAAACATTTTTCTCCATTCATTGACATATTCGTACTAAATTATGGGCTCCCACTACAATACTGAAATTTTAAATACTTAATGGGGGAAAAAATAGTACCAAAAAGGGGAAATACGGGAAATTTGATATTTTACTTTAGCCTTTTGGTTCTGCAACTGGTATTTTTTTTAATTATCGTTAGTGTTGGACCTTAAAACATAAGATTAAACATGCAATATCCTGAGTGGATAAGAACCCATAAGGGGAAGTTCTTGGTACTTTTCTGTTCATTAACTGGTACTTTTTGAATTTCCGTTAGTATTGGACCTGTAAAAATAAAATTAAACATGCAATATCCTGAATGGATGAGAATCTATAAGAGGGAACTTTTTGGTACTTTTTTGTTCTTTAGCTGGTACTTTTTGAATTTCCGTTAGTATTGGACCTTGAAACATGAAATTAATCATGCAAGGTCTTGAGTGAATGACAATCTGTTAGAGGGATCTTTTTGGTACTTTTTCGTTTTTTAACTGGTACTTTTTTTTTACAATTTTCGCTAATATTGGTCTTATGAACATAAAATTAAACCTGCAAGGTCCTGAGTGAATAAGAATCTCTAAAGGGCTTATTGGTACTTTTTAGTTCTTAAACTGGTACTTTTTGAATATGTGTTATTATTGGATTTAGAAACATAAAATTCAAGATGCAATGCCCTGAGTGAATAAGAATGTATAAGAATAAAGTTTTTGGTACTTTTTTGTTCTTTAACTGGTACTTTTTGAATTTCCGTTAGTATTGGACTTAGAAACAAAAATTAAACATGCAAGGTCCTGAGTGAATGAGAATCTGTAAGAGGGCTTTTTGGTACTTTTTTGTTCTTAAACTGGTACTTTTTGAATTTCCGTTAATATTGAACCTAGAATAATAAAATTTAACATTCAATGTCCTGCGTGGACGATACAAATGCATATTTGGTACTTTTTCGAAATACGAACGTTTAAGGGAGGAAAATTGTACCTATGTTTGTTACTTTTTCACAAGATGTTTTCGCCATCTATTTATCTTTCATCGCAGAGCCTAAACGTCTAAAGCTAAAAGGTTGGCATTTGGACCAGGGGCTGGTCTCTCGCCAAACGATCCTGCTAACCTCATACCTCCTAAACTAAAAGAGATGAAAAACATTAACACTTATTATCAAAGTTATTTTCGGGAATACAAAGTTTATTATTAATACGATCTTCGTATGACGTGCTAAATTCCCAGTTTTTCATATTTGATAAATACACTGAAATTTATTGTTGAGGAAAAGCAAGCCTCTATGCGCATTTCGCCGGTTGCTTACACCAGCTCATCAGGAAACCTTTTCCAAAGATTTTAGAAAAGCCAAAAATATTAAACAAATAAAACCTTAAGCGAATAAGAGTTATAAACACTCTAAGTCTTACCTGTAACAATATCAAAGCTTAAACAAAACACCAACAATAAACAGTGAGTTTATCTTTTCTTACATCCCACTACAATTGGTTGGGTTCTTTCCGACTCGAATTGTAGTTGTAAGTGGGTTAAAAGAAAAAACAAAATTAAAAAACAAACCGCTTCATTCTATTGTCTTCGTAAGAAAACGACGAACTAAACCAATTTGCCAATTCAGTTTTATGCACGGGCACATGCAATTATATTATCAAAGTTATTTTCGGGAATACTAAGTTTATTATTAATACGATCTTCGTATGACGTGCTAAATTCCCAGTTTGTCATATTTGATAAATACACTGAAATTTATTGTTGAGGGAAAGCAAGCCTCTATGCGCATTTCGCCGGTTGCTTACACCAGCTCATCAGGAAACCTTTTCCAAAGATTTTAGAAAAGCCAAAAATATTAAACAAATAAAACCTTAAGCGAATAAGAGTTATAAACACTCTAAGTCTTACCTGTAACAATATTAAAGCTTAAACAAAACACCAACAGTAAACAGTGAGTTTATCTTTTCTTACATCCCACTACAATTGGTTGGGTTCTTTCCGACTCGAATTGTAGTTGTAAGTGGGTTAAAAGAAAAAACAAAATTAAAAAACAAACCGCTTCATTCTATTGTCTTCGTAAGAAAACAACGAACTAAACCAATTTGCCAATTCAGTTTTATGCACGGGCACATGCAATTATATTATCAAAGTTATTTTCGGGAATACAAAGTTTATTATTAATACGATCTTCGTATGACGTGCTAAATTCCCAGTTTTTCATATTTGATAAATACACTGAAATTTATTGTTGAGGGAAAGCAAGCCTCTATGCGCATTTCGCCGGTTGCTTACACCAGCTCATCAGGAAACCTTTTCCAAAGATTTTAGAAAAGCCAAAAATATTAAACAAATAAAACCTTAAGCGAATAAGAGTTATAAACACTCTAAGTCTTACCTGTAACAATATCAAAGCTTAAACAAAACACCAACAATAAACAGTGAGTTTATCTTTTCTTACATCCCACTACAATTGGTTGGGTTCTTTCCGACTCGAATGGTAGTTGTAAGTGGGTTAAAACTGTTGTTATTGTTGTTCATTAGAAAAATTCGCTAACCTCATATCTCCTTAACTAAAAGAGATAAAAAAATTGAATACTTATTATTGTTCATTAAAAAAATAAACGGACAGGTTTCTGGTACTTTTGTGAGGTACGGCCTTTTTGGGGTGTTAAAGGGTAAATAAAAATTATATCACATTCTAGCTTATCTAAAAAATACAAAACAGATTTGGACCTGTTTTGAAATTCAAAGGTTTAAGGTGTGAAAAACGTTCATAATTTTGTTACTTTTTTTACAACATTTTTCTCCATCTATCTATATAATATAAAACTGTAAAGTTACTGACTGACACATCCTAAGATCCTGAAGCTAAAAAGCTGACATTTGGGCCGGAGGCTGGTCTCTCACCAACTCGATCCCGCTAACCTCAAAAATCCAAAACTAAAAGAGATACAAAAAATTTAACACTTAATGGTGTTCATTAGCAAAATAAGAGGACAGGTGTCTGGTACTTTTTCGAAATTTGGTCCTTTTGGGGAGTAAACGCCTAAGACCTGTACATATTTTGAAACCTTTTTGCCACGCTACCCCTGTATGTACATTAGAGACACAATTTTTCTGGACATCATTGCCCCAAGGGACTATATCTTATGGGCAATATGGGATAATAAAACACATTTTTCAGTTCAATTTAAGCCAAAAATTTTTATTTGCTCAATTGGCGAAGTCCCTCACGCCCACCAAAGTTTTTTTTTCATCCTATGACAAAAACGTACTAAACTATAGGCTCCAACTGCAACATTGAAATTTTTAATGCATAAATGGGGAGAAAAAAGTTTAAAAAAGGATAATACGGGAAACTAACTTTCTTTCATTTGTGTTCTACGAGTCGTACTTTTTGAATTTTCTATATTGAACTTAGAAGCACAAAATTATAGGTGCAAAGTCCTGTGTCAATATCAACCTATGAGATGAAAAATGTTGGAACTATTTTGCTAAAACCTATTTACATGTTAGATTACAAAGTAGCGGGTTAAATGCTAGAATTTAAACCTAGAAAAATAAGCTTTGGCATACAAATATGTCCACGAAGGAAAAGGAGACGCTAACGAAGTAGCGGGTTAAATGCTAGTGGGAGATAAAGCCATAATGGACTTATTACCCAATCATTAAGAGGTAAGGTCATATTAAAAATTTTGCGAAATGAGAGATGTAGCCATATTTAAATTTCGCAAATGAGAGATATAGCCATATTTTTCAGAATATTGTTATGCATAGTGCAAACATTAAATAAAAGGGAAAATTATCATTGAAAAACATTTTTTTATTCTTGTGACGCACGCAGGAAAACTTTATTCAGCAAAGCCATCTGCCGCGTCCTACTGGAGGAATAAACCCCTAAGCACGGCCGCAGGCCGCCACGCAGAAAAACTTTAGTATGCGAAGCCAGTTTTCAATACATAACTTTAGTGTCTTCGGAACTGAAATGAGAGATAAAGCCATTTTCCAAAATTGCTAATGTGAGCTTAGGCCATGATGGCTTTATCCCCCATTGAAATGAAAAAAAGGCTTTATCTCCCTACTGAATGAGAGATAAAGCCATTATGGCCGTATCTCACATGGTATTAATGTTTTAACCGATTGGCCCATAATTTACCATATGATCCAAATTCTTTTTTGGGAATACATTTTAATACACCGTAAGGAATAATATCAGATGCACAAAAAAAAAAATTCAACAATTGAAGAACAGCCGCGAATAACGTTGTAAACGCCACATTTTGCAAAAACTGTTTTTTTTTGCAGATAACCGTTAACCTTACTCTCTTACACAGATTAAACATCAAAACCACCAAAACTAAGCACCTTATCGCCTTTAAAATGGCGTACAAAGTGTCAGCCAGTGGAAGAACTTGCAAGTTACTAACAAAATGATGAAAGCGAAATGGTTTTGCAGTGCGGAATAATGTTTTAAAAGCCTTTTGCATTAAAGTTTTTATTATCATTATTTTTAATAATAGAAAAAATTTTAAAACAAATAATGCTGCCTGTCAAAAAAACGTTTTTTTGCTCTCCAGAAAAATTATTATTTTGTCACTTAAAACGTTATTCACGGCTGTGCTTCAATTAAAGCATTAATAAAAAATAAAATTAGTTTTAATCAAGTGAATTAAACGTTAAATTGCAACTATTCATTTGCACATGTAAACAAATTAATAGTATCAAGCAAACTTTTTATTCACTTGATTGAACTTTTAATTACAACTGTTTTTAGTTCTGATTAATGCTTTGATTGGTGACATTATTTTTTGTTGTCAGATTTCATGAAGATTGGTTTAAAATTTAGCACTGATCCCAGATTAATACCACTCCACAATGGGAAAGCCTTAATACATAACCGGACAAAATTAACAACACGTCTATGTTTTTACTTGAACCGTTTCAAAATTAGTATCCGGTGGTTTTTGACGGGTGTTTTAGGCGCTCAGATTTAATTTTTGGCATTATTATTTCCATCAGGATTGCAATAAAGAACCAAAGGGAGGGAAAAGCTTTTGTAATTGTACCTTTTCCCATAAAAAGTCTTTTCCTGACAAGGTTAAACATTTTGAAGTTTTTTAAGTTCTTTGTTGAGGATTATAAAATAAAAATTTCGAGAAGTTTGCTGCGTAACTATATAAGAGTTATTTTGGATTAAAAAAAACATTGTTCAATTAAAAAAATCTTTATCATTAAAGACGATTTTTTTATCATCGTCTTCTTGTTTGCTTTTATCGAACTCTTCCGCTGCATTTTGACAAATTAATTCTTCTTTGCTGGTGGCCATTTATTTTTCTCCTTTGTAAAGTAATTTTAAAACCACCACCGGAATGTCTTGTTTCTTGTTTTTCATTGTGTCCATGCTTTCTCTAAGCTTGAAACATTGAAACGTGATACATATCGTCTTTTTCATACAGCGATATCTTATTGGTATTATTGTAATTTTTTCTTCCGCTTCGGTTAGGGTCCAAGTACTCAGAAGTGAAAATAGTTCGGAGGTCCTAATTTTTGCCGGTCCAAAAGGAAATTAAATGAAACAACGATTATTTACTTCATTTATTTAAAATGTAATTAATTTAAACACAATTTTGTAGCTCTTGTATCACTACTAAAAGTAGGGCCTTTATGTAACACACACCTAATACAAATAGTCAAAAACAAGCCTCCATGCAAGTATTGAAAAATACTTTATTTTATTTTCCTTCCATCAAACCCATCCATCCATCAACCATCAAAACAGTATATCTTCAAATTCAGTGGTTCGTTAGCCACTGTTTAAGACACATATTACATTTTAGATTTTCGGAATTTTTTCCACTAATTTTTTAAATCTGTTCCAGGGTGCTCTCGCAAAAATATCCCATTCTTCGTGAAGAATATTAGGGATTCGACAAATAACTTACTAATTTGAACAACTTAAAACAAAATTAAGTTCAATACAAAATTTTCTCTAACATGGCAACTCTGTTTTGACACTGCACTTCTAATAAATCTGTTTTTTATTTAATTCTATTTTTTTTTTTTATTTATTTAAATTTAACATGAAATTTAAACCTCATATTTTCAAACCATAACTAAAACACAAATGCGTTCATTATGTTTTTTCAGACTCGTGCCAAAAACACTTCAGAGGAAAAACTCAATATAAATAAATTTAAAAAAAAGTGAAAAAAATCATAAAACACGATTTCGATTTCAATGTTAATTCTTTAAACAAACTGAAATTAAAACAGCAAAAAAAATAAGACAAACCCCCATTCACATACGCGACATACGAGTTATGAGAGTGCAGTGCAAAAGACTTTATTTATATCACATCAAAATACTACAACTCACATTTACTACGAATACGAGTTTTGTTTTTTCTTTTGTTTAACAAAAAACCAAACAATATATTTTACTCTAAAATAGATTTAATTTTTTATTGTTCACTAACAAAAACCAAATACAAAAAAAAAGTTAATAATATCATGTTTGGTTTAACATTCGAAAAACTGCATTCCATACAACAACAAACTTTAAAGTACGTACGACTGGCTGGCAGTTGTTTTCATTCGAACTGCAAGAACTGCGTCTTTAAAGTCTGCTTTAGAGGTTCGTAAATGCAATAAAAGTATAAAAGTACTTTAGACTCTAGTTAATACCAGTAAGATCTGACTCATAAATTGCATAACAAATTTCAATAGTTTGAGAAATATGGACTAGAGTGAGGTAGACTTTTGGACCCATTAAGTCTTTCCATTAACTTAACGACTTACAAGACAAGTTTGTTAGTGTTTATTTTTAATTTTTTGTTTTTTTGGTTTTTAACTTCTTGTCATTTTCTTTAATAATACTAATGAAATAGAAATACAAGTGTTTTTTTTCCGATTGGAAATTTAAAATGAATCTTTTTGTTTTTAGGTGTATACATACACTCAAAAGAAAAATCCATCCATCCGTACTTAAGTCAATCCGAAGCGGTATCAATAGTACGGTAAGTACGGATTTTTTTGAATCAAGTACAGTAAGATTGATTCAAGTACGGATTATTTAAGTGCGAAATACTTAACTAATCCATATTAAATCCCGAATTCGTACTTGAAATAACCCGAAAATGTGATTGATTTAAGTCAAACTAAGATTGCATCAATCTCAAAATGCACTTGATTCAAGTATTTTAAAGTTGATTTACGGTATAAACAAAACTGGGACGAACGACGCACTGTGGCTGAAAATTGAATTTCATCGGCCAAAAGTCTAATTTTTTGTCATCGCTGATTTCAAAAACTTTAATGCCATTCGATAGCAAACATATTAGAACTAAGGTTTCCAAAAAACTAGATTAAAATATTGATAATTGTGGCTGTGGCATGCTGCTGGAAACAAATATTTTATATTGTTTTAGAAAAAAATTAATTTTTGTAAATTTGATCAGAACTAAATTATGATTTCTCGCAAACCGTTATCAATAATGGGTCGAAATTTTTTTTGTTATATTAGTGGGATAGTAGTCTTTAAAAAGTGGTTCATTACAACACTGTATCATTTATACCTGATGTGTTATTAAATGTTTCCCCAGGTTCTATATTTTAGTTAAATCCGAATTTTAGAGGAGTAGAACTTGTTAGGGTCAAAATGGGTTAAAGAGATTTTAATACCATCAGAAAGCTGAAAGTGTCTTCTTTAACCCCATATATACTTGTTCAACTGTTTGGAACTGTCTGTTGAACACTTTTTTCATTTTAATGAAATTACTCGCAACATTTTTTTTTGCTATTTTTATTTAAGCTGCTCATATGACTGAAATATAACACAAGGGTTTACGAACGTTTTGTTTTGAAAAATTATTTTGCTTCTTAAAGCCGGATAGCTTTTGAGTTGAATTGAAAGAATGGAGGGTCGGGAGTGTGACTTGCGGACCTCTAAAATTGGTAACCTCGGAAATTCAAACTTTTAAAAAATTCACCAAAAATATTTTATGGATTTCAAAAAAAATTAAATTTAAGGTGTGCTACAAAAAATATGCTTACATTTTTAGGTTATCTCCTTTGCCTTTGGAGATATTCGGATAAAACGGATTTTTTGGCTTGATTTTATAACGGGTTTTCTAGTTTTTTAATCGGATGGATTATGTTTTATGTCAAACTCTTATCAATAGTGGGTTCAACATTTTTTATATTGGTAGTAAAGCAGTCTTCAAACAATGTTATGTTGTATTACTGTACCGATTATACCTGCTGTGTTATTAAATATTTTTTCAGGTTCTATATTGTAGTCAAATTGAAATTCAGAAGTATAGAATTTATAGAAATTGCAACACTACGGCCATTAGAATTACAAATATATGGCCATATAATTGAAGTTAACTATCAATAAGTGCTAACGATGATAGACGGAAAAGTAGGCCAGGCTTTGACTGACACAAAGGCTTCATCCAGCTGCATTATATGCCAAACCACATCAAGCAAATTAAACCAAGTCCCGGAAAAATCATTAGATAATACTAATGCATATGAATTTGGAGTATCGCCGCTACATACAAGAATACGAATTATGGAGCACATACTAAAAATCAGTTATGATTTGCATTTTGGACCTACAGGATCAATAAGAAACAATGAAACCAACAAGGATTTAAGAAGTATAAAAAAGAAGCATGTTCAGGATGAATTTCGCAAATGTGGCTTGATTATAGACCAACCAAAACAAGGTTCAGGCAATAGGAATGATGGGAATACAGCAAGAAGGTTCTTTTCTGATCCCAAAAAAGCATCTGAAATAACAGGTGTTGATATGTCTTATATCAAGATTTAAAACAATCATTGATGTACTTGCATGCAATGAACAAATTGATTATAGAAAATTTGGGGATTATGCCAAAGAATCAGCTTGAATATATACTATCAAATATCCATGGAGAAATATGTCTGCAACGGTTCATAAAATCCTTTATCATGCAGAGGATGTCATTAGGCATCATTTAGTACCACTAGGAGATCTGTCAGAAGAAGCCCAGGAAAAAAGGAATAAAGATTACAGATTTTATAGGGAGCACAATACCAGAAAAATGTCACGAGATTTTAAGAACGAAGATCTGTTTAATATATTGTTGGCAACGTCAGATCCGCTCATCTCTAGCATTAGAAGTCAATGGAAAGTAGAACATCGGGACTTAGATGAAGAAGCAAAAGGGCTGCTACAGGACAAAGATAATACAAAACCAAATATGGAATATTTGTAGGCAATTTTCCAACCGAATCAATAATAGATATAATAAATTTTATTGTTATTTAAGCAAGAAATATGTCTTTGTCCTTATTGTTATTTAAATAAAAAAAGAAAAAAAATTTTAAAATTTACACTTATTTATTTTTTTAATCTAAAAAGTTTTCTAGTGGAACTGGTTCCAGTTGAACTTGTTGTAGAGTTGATAATGTAGAAACCTATTCACAAAATGATCATAGGTATTATTACATGCCTATACATTTGTTAAAGGTATAGTGGCATATACGAGGCGAATGTATATGCATATAAAGGTAATATGAATACGAATTTCTCCAGAAATATATAAAAATGTTTATATTTTTCAAAAGAAAACATTAAGTGTATGCTTGTAGAAGCACTTTATAGTCAGTTTGACATTTTTACTCCCATATGCCCTATTCCAAATCAAATTTTTTAAACAAAAAAAAAAAAAAATTATTTGAGTAAAAAATTCTAATAATTCAGCACACCGATTTTTATACATTTAGAACAGTAATGTTTTCTAATATGTCCATTATTTTCTAGAAAATTCTGGGCAATATCGAATGGTAAATTATATTGCCTTTATTGAACAAAAAAACAATTTAAAGCCGTTTTCCGGGATTGGGAATTTGGGTATTTGTTTATCAAAAATGGGGATGTTTTTCAGTCCACTGTTTTAAGAACTTTTTAATCTACATAACTGCCAAAATTCATTATGATACCTTTATTCATGTTAGATTTATAGAATGTCAAACATTAAAATTATTAAAATATAGTGTAAATGAATAAAAGGGCTTTCAATATGAGTAAAAAATAATATTTTTAAGGTTTGACATTCTATAAATCTGACATGAACAAAGATATGCTAACGAAATTCGGCAGTTATGTAGATTAAAAAGTTCTTAAAACAGTGGGTTGAAAAAAATCCCACTTTTTTAATAAAAAAATACCATAGTTCTCAATCTCAATCATTAGCATTTTCATACTAAATGCTAAAAAACATCAAAAGTTTAACTTTGACCTTAAATTACTCAACAACTACTGAACGGATTTTAACAAAATTAAAACTGTAAAAAAGTTCAAGAAGTCTTCTCTCCTGCAAAAATTGCAAAATTATCTCTATCGGTTCAAAAGTTACAGATTTTTGGCCGATGAAAAACGATTTTCAGCCACTGTGCGACGAACTTCGCACAGTACGACGAATTCGTCGGCAAGAATTCGTTGCATAAGTTCGTCATATGAGACACAATAAGTGCGTAAACTCCAGGTATATATTCACATTATATAATATATTAATGTGAATTTTTGCCATTCATTATTGTTCTAGAAACATTTAATCAATTTTATGGCTTGGTTAAAATATTAAAAATTTTCGCGAATTTTTGCAAATTTTTTTTTTGTTATTTTTCGACATTTTGCTTTTTTCACCCATTTAGCGATTTCAAATAAATTTTAGTGTTTGTTTAAGAGTTTGCAAATTTTCGCGAACTTTAGCCAAGTTCGCAATAGAAGTAATTTGTCTCTGTGATTCTTTACAGCTTTCACGATTTATAATAAATAGTATACATTGCTATCATGCCGCTGTTATCAAATTTTTGCGAATTTGCGCTTTTCTTTACAGCTTTCACGATTTATAATAAATAGTATACATTGTTATCATGCCGCTGTTAGCAAATTTTTGCGAATTTTCGCTTATTAAGCAATTTTTACCGAATTTTTGCCATTCCTTATGGTTTAAGAGACTTTTAATTAATTTTATGGCTTGTTTGAAATATAAAAAATGTTCGCTAATTTTCGCTGTTTTTGCAATTTTTTTTTTTTTTTGTTATTTACCGACATTTTGTTTTTTTTTTTCACCAATTTGCGATTTCAAATAAATTTTAGTGTTTGTTTAAAAGTCTGCAAATTTTCGCGAATTTTAGCCGAGTTCGCAAAAGAAGCGATTTGTCTCTGTGATTCTTTACAGCTTTCACGATTTTTAACAAATATTAGACATTTATATCACGCTGCACTGTCTCTTTCACAATTTATTCGTCGTTCGTCTGCTTAAGAAATAGAAATAAACCTATCGCAGAGTTCGTTGTGCACGACAAATTTTGGTCTACGCAATGATTGTGTGTACTTTCATATACACCAAAGTGTTATATTTCTAATGACGAATATTAATATAAATTCTAACCTAAAATGCTTATCCCATAGACAGAAGGATAATATAATTATGTGTGATTTACTTACTATAAAACACCAGCATTGTGTTTGAGATGTTTTCTACTTTAAAAATTTGATGAACATATTTTAAAATAAATATAAAGTTAATGGGAACTTTTGCTTTTTATTTTACTTTTTAAACATGAAAATAATGTACGTTTTCCTTCTGGTTCTGTTGTTTTTATACAAAACAAGCAAAACTTTTTTTACCTTCGTGTGTGGTGTTGTTGTAGTGTCTCGTATGCGCGCATATAGAAAGCAATGCTGAGAGATGAGACTAATAAGGTAAATGAGATTAAAACGCTCACTTTGTAATTTTACTCGCAGAGTGGCAGTACCAAACAAAAGTTTAATCTTTTTTTTTTTTACTTATTTTAAGAAATTCCGAGATTGATTTTCGAAAGTAATCCCATTTAGAATTGTTTTGAGTGTGTTTTAGTGTTATTCGTACTTGAATTTTTGAATTCGACTCGTACTTAAGCTAAGTATTAAAGGCTTAATTTATCCCGAGTGTTTTTCTTTATGTTATTTCCTATGAAAATTTGTTCAATAAATCTTTTATAAATAAAAAATATTTTTTATGAATATGGTGGTAAAATTTTTAACGATGTATTTTTTAATAATTGAGTAGAAAATGTTTAAAGGAATTTATTGCCATCAAAATTAAAAAAGGCATGCCCTAAGCACGGTAATATAGTACCATGTTTTTTTATGCGTGTGTATTGAATTTTTTTACTTATTAAATTTTTTTTTTATAACCTTCACCGAAGGTAAAATGGTATATATAACTTTGTCATTCCGTTTGTAATTTCTATAATATTGATCTTAGACCCTATAAACTATATGGGTAATTCCATGTCAAAACGACCAAGAGTGGGACACGACCCCTTCCGATTTTAATGAAATTTGGTTAGAAGGTTCCTTTTATATTATAAGGAACATATACATATGAACGAAAAAAAAATTTAAAATTTGTTTTTCGAAAGTTATGTCATATTCAAAATGTCATAAATTCCCAGAATTAGCCGAATGTGTGACATACGAAGATGATTTTAATGTCATTTTAATATTATTTTTTTAAAGGTGGCGAAAGGAAAAAAAATCATATCTTAAAAAAGAAAAAACACCTACTTCAAAGTTTCAGAATTTTTAAAGAACAGTTTGAGGTATTGTACAAAAAAAAAATCAGCCAATAAAAAAATAGGTTTTTGACTTAGTCCGTTTTTAAAATTTAACATTTTGCAGATATTACATTTTTCAAAAATATTTTTTGAATAAATGGTTTGTAGCCCCAAGTATTCACTTTAAAATTACATTAAAATCATGTTCGTATGTCAAGAAGTTTTCGAGATATTGAAAAAATAAGCTCAACACATTCGGCTAATTCCGCGAAATTATGACATATTTTATATGACAAAACTTTCGAAAAACAAATTTTTTTCGTTCATATATATTCCTTATAAGATAAAAGGAACCATCTCACCAAATTTCATTAAAATATATATTCTGGATCCTTATGAAAAGCGAAGTTCGAATCCGGTTGTCCGTCTGTCTGTTGAAATAGGTTTTCCAAAGCCCCTAGAAATGATGGGGGCTTGGTTGGTGAACACTTCTGTCAGGTATTCTAATTATAATTTTGGTGTTGAAAATCAGCAAGATCGGTCCAAAAATGGCTGAGATATGAGCAAAAAACCACGCCTACCTCTAATTTTTTTTCCAAAAATCCCTTGTTGTTGTTGTATTTTTAGTACTTTCTTCTGTGTGTCTGGAGAACGGCAAGAGCCAAAGTTTCAAAATTGGTACACGCATTTAGGTTATCAATATACAGCATCCCACAAAATGTGAGCGGGATTGTAAAAGTAGGCGTGGTACCTCCCGTACAAAAAATATCAAAAATTGTATAAAAACCTGCATTTTTAGAATGTCATATGACCTATGGTTACGCCTTATATATCAAAAGATCGGAAATCTTGAGTAGAAATTATGGCCAAAATAAATTTTTTTTAAATACGCTTTATCGGGAACTATAGATCTTCCCGATTCAAACTTTTATAGTTCAAATAAATGGAAAATTTGTTCTTTAACACGTCGGTATATAAATCTGACAAATCAGTTAAAAAATGGGCCAGTTATGAGCAAAATACTCATAAAATGTGATAATTAAGTTTAGAAGCTGTAAGTCCCCTGGTTCGAATCTTGGTTTTTTAAAAATAAATTTTTTTTTAAATTTTTTTATGTTGTAAAAACGATTTTATAAAAATATTTACCAGTTTTCGCTTTTTAAATTTAATTTATAATGAAGTTTTTAGTATTGTAAATATGTATTTTTAGTTTTTGTCTACTTGCTCTGTGTTCTGCTCGCACAATGGTGAAGGGTATATAAGATTCGGCACAGCCGAATATAGCACTGGTACTTGTTTAAGTATAAAATAGTTTTACTACGTTGAAGTGCAATTTATCTTTTCATTTTGCATATGAATTACTGAAATTTTATTTGGTTTTAAATAAATATATTAAAAAAAGTTCAAATGTTCAGATTTAATGACGAAACGTTCGGGTTCGGCTGAACTTGGCAGAATTTACACTAAAAATCATGATGCTTTATTTAAATTATATTATTGAAATTAAAACTCTGTGAGGAAAGGTTTTACAAAGATAAGCTTATAATTTATAGATTCCATAAAAAGCCCAGTCCTGAATTATTCGAACTCTCTGTGAAGTGTATTAAAGATTCGACACAGTCAAATATGTATAGCACTAATTTTCTTTCAAACATCTTTAACTGCATATGCCTTCAAAACAAATTTTGATTAAATTTTTATTTTAGTATTTAAACGTGTTGTATTAAATCGAACGTGTCTCGTAAGGTTGAATTGCAATTTAGAAAGCTTTCCAGGAAAAGTCCTATTCCCTGAATTTTTCACATACTCTTTGATTAAGCCAACATTTGGATAATATTGAAGCTTCAGATATGTAGATTCCTTGCAAATAAAATTGGACCACCTGATCCATTTTGATAAAATGGACTACTCCATGGACTGGTCCGATGTAATGCAAGCATGGACCATTACGTTGTTAAAAAGTGTTTGTAGTGAGACGACATGTCTTCGTTTTTTAACGACATGCTTTCGTTTTTAAACGACTTCAAAACTAATTGTCTTGGGTATACCATGGAGTAGTTTTAAAAAGTGGGTTATATGGTCCTGCCCTAGGACATCGTAATGTTAAATAGACCATATTTTTTCCATACGTTGGGGTTACTTTTGGACTAGTCCTGGTCTTTGTGGGCTACTCTTTACACGCGTGTTTGAACTGGTCCTATTATTTGCAGGGTTGTATGTACATACTTAGGAATGATTCTATACACTACCAGAATATCTTCCTTAAAAAAATTTTTATACAAAAAGTTAACTTGAAGAACATTTTTTCTTAAAGACTTAAACAAAACTATAGTAATTTTCACTGTTCATTTCGTTGGTAATCAAAGACAATTTTTCTTTAATATTAAAAATAATATTTGGTTTAGTGTAATGTTACCAAGTCTATTATCAGTAAAGGCTAGTTTACACTAGTAAACTAGTGTAAACAAACCTTAAACAGCTAACATTTTCTTGACATTGCTTGACATTGCATGTCAAAAAATTGTGAAGAATGAAAAATCTTATCATGTAAAAGCAAAATTTATTGAATAGAAGAGACCGGAAACCATTTTAGAAACGTATGTGTTCCCATCACACCAGAGGTGTATTTTAAAGTTAACATTGCCAGCATTAGCAGTTTATATTGAAGGGATTTATACAATAATTACAAAAAAAAAACGAAAATCAGCTGAGGAAAATTTCAACTATTTAATTGGTAATGGAAGACCAAATAAACAACACAAACTCCTTTTGCTTCTTGTTTAACATTAATTTTTTGTTTTAACTTAAGGTTTTCGCTAATATTTAGTTTTTTTAATTAAGTAAACTTCTTTTTTTTTCAATTTGCGCATTTTTTTGTTATTAACTCAGCTTTGGTTTTACTTATACCATCGTTGGAAACATAAAAAATTCTTCCTACAGACTTTTGTTCTCAAAATATTTTGAGTCATTAAAGTCACTTTGTATTACCATGTAAAGGGTACTTAACACTAAACACTTAGCACAATTAAAAAAGGTTAATGTTTTACAAATGTTGCTCTAGGGTACTTTACACTATCACACAAGTCTCAAGTATTTTGAGGAAAATACAACACTGTCATGATAAGTTATTATTGTTTTTTTTTTTTTTTAATATTAAAACAAAACTGTTGAATCTGGATTATCCGTAATTCGAATAGCCACCAACATCAATTATCCGGTAAAGAACAATTCTATCAACGATTAAAATTTTTGTGTATCGATTAACCGTGATTTACTTTTTTTTAAATTGTTAAGCAATCAAACAAAATGTGTATAGAACGCAAAAGGGGAATACCCTTGTTTACATACCATAACTTGAAAGCATTTGTGCAAGTATTTAGCAAAGAAATTTGAGAAATGTGTTGTGTTTATTTTTTCAATGGTGTCCGTATCAGCGGTAAAAAAAACACAGAAAAGACTTAACAATTGAAAACAAAGTTGGTACTCAATCCGCCGGGTAAATATATTATCCAGAATGTTCCCGGTCCCGACTATTATGAATTATCGAGGTTAAACTGTAACTAGATCAGGGAAGCATTTTCGTGAAAATACTTAAGACTAGTCTGATAGCAGAATATTATTTCTTATTGGGCCCGTTTCGAATCTTTAAAAATTTAAAATTAAAACCCGTTCATGCTTTTTTAAAAAGTTAAATTTTTTAAAAATTTTGGCATTTCGTACTTCTATTTTTACTGACATACAAACACACTCAATGATATTTTGTACACATCCATTAAATTAACATACACATGTAAATTTACTTAACAAACCAATACATTTGTAAAGTAATGTAAAATACATCCAAGAACATGGTGTATCTGTTTTAAAACTAACATGTGTACTGTAAATTATGTCTGCGTAAAATTTTGCATACTTTTGTAAAATAAATTATATTTCAGTTACAATTTTTGCATTCAAAAGAAAGAAAAAATAATAACTTTTTATAAAAATACTTACAAAAAATACATAAAATCATATAAAGTCCATAAAAATAATATTTTTATGTAACAGTCAGCATGTCGCCATGACTACCTTTTTTATATTTCCAATTTTTTTTTTACTCAGCATTTCAATACACAACATGTGTTTATGCAGATTTTGTAGTTTTTTTAGGATTTTTTTTAATAATTATTTTTGTTTATATCATCACATTTGAGTTTGTAGAACTTCTGGTTTTATTGAATGTTGTTTGTATGGAAATGACTTTGTCAGTCAGACCTGACTGACTGCCTGCATACGATTACGAACATGATTTTACGGTCAGGGTGTCACATTACAATTAATGTTCACTTTTTTATGTTTTTAGGCAAGTTTGTAAATTTTTTTTTCATGTGTTGCATGTGGTTGTTGTTGTTACTTCCCTTGGTTTATAATTAGTTGTCATTAACCTTTTGCTAGAAAAAAAAAATTGGCAAAGAAATAAACCGACAGACACACGAAAAAAAATCAAATCATCAAAAATTTCAAAATTTTGTTAAAGAGAAAAAAAAAACAAAAGTATTGCATTACTATCATATAATATTTCCCTTCTTGTGAACAGGAGTTGGGCAAAAGAACGACAAAATACCACAGCACAATGGGCTGTAAACAGCAACTATTAAGTTCAAAGTTGTCAGTTATAAGGAAATTGTCAGTAATTAGGAAAAATTTTCAATCAACAATTTCACAATAATAGAACCACGGATTCCAAAAAAAATGTTGTCGGAAACAGAGAAACCTTTTCTTTTATTTTTTTTTTTTTAACAAAGTTATTTAAAACAGAGCAACTTCTTATGGAAAAATGGTTAAAAACTCTTTATGGAAAAGTTGCTTATGACAGTGCAAGTTTTTATGAAAAAGTTGTGAAAAATAGAACATCTTTTTCTAAAGAATAGATATTAGGAACACAGCTGTTCAAAACAGTATAATTTTGCATAAAGAAAAGTTGTTAGAAAAAGAGCAACTTTTTGTTAACGATTTCCGTCTGTATGTTGAAATGTGGTTTCCGAAGATCCCAGATATTATGGGGACTTGGATATTACAGATTTCTGCTACGTCTAGTCAGTTAAATCCTGTTATCGAAATTCAGCCTGATCTTTTTTCATAAAATATGTTGTTGCTTTTCTTTTATACCCATCACCGAAAGTAACGAGGTACATAATTTACCTTATAAAAGCTATATTTTTTTTTATTTAAATTACTTTTTATTGCGTTTTTACACATAAAAATAAAATATATCCATATACAGCAAAGTTGTTTTAAAAGATGTACGTCTGATTTTCTGTATTTCTGGAGAACGGAAAGAGCAAAAGCTTACAAATGAGGACAAACATCTAAGTTATCAATAGACAACATCCGACAAAATGTGGGAGCGATCGGAGAAGTGGGCGTGTTTCAAAAAAGATCTATTTATATTTAGAGAACGGTATTTATATAATTTTCTGATCTTATCGCACTATGGTGAAGGGTATATAAGATTCGACATAGCAGAATATAGCACTCTTATATGTGTAACAGAAAAGTTGTCTTAAACAGGGCAACTTTTTTAAAGAAAATTTGTTCAAGTCATAGCATGTTTTCTCTATAGAATGATGTTGAAAAGAAGATAACTTTTTGTCAAGAAAACTTTTGGAAAATAGAGCAACTTTTTATCAAGACGTTGTCTGATGTTACAGCCCTTCGTGGTCCTTAACCTCGTTCGTAATTTTCTTTCATTAAGCTCTATCATACGCCGCTTGCTTCCATCTCTAAGCTTCGATCTCTAAGTTGCTTCTTATCATGTAACTGCCGACTTCATCCCTGTTGGGTCCGTTAATCTTTCTTATAATTTTTGGTTTGGACCCATGACACTTTTCATCAGCCTTAACATCACTTGCCAAAATTGTCATTAGGTGAAATTATGTCGTCAATGGGATACCACAGAAATGGCGAACCGAAGTCAGTTTCATAAAAAATGTCGTCAGTGCAATGACTCAATTACATCGGGGACAGGACTAATTGTCACTTTGACTTAAGTCAATAGCCAAAGTGAGAGAATATTATTATTTACTTACCCGTTACACATGTTTGTTTCACTTTTGTTATGTTCCGCCCTTTGTTTACAGAATTTCTCTCAATTATAAGTCACCAGCAGCATGCCCGATATGGTTTTCGTAATCATTCCACTTTGAAAATTTAATTTAGTTAACGTAATAACTTAAAAAAATATAATATGGGAGTTTTTGCTTCTTATTTTATTTTTCAACATGAAAAGAATGGTAATAATACACAAAATGTGGCATTGAATTAATGTCACTGTAGTCACAGCATAGGTGAAGCATAAAATATGACAAAATTTTATGATGACGTTCGTTATTGGATTGATGGCACTTGTTGCCTCATTGATGCCATTTGATGTCACAATTCTAATGTTAGGGCATCATCAATATGTAGATTCCTTTTTCTATGAGTGAATATATTGTTGCAAGTTTATTCAATGGTTTCGAGTCATGTATGTTATGCGTGTACCTCGTCTTTTTTTTATTTGTCCACTGGCCTTTTTCAAAGTTTCCGCCTCCAGTATGTTAAAATTTTCCCAAGATCCCTTTTTCCCCCTTTATTTATTCCTCGTGGGAACATAGGGCTTCAACAAGATATTTCCAACTTAATCAATTGCTCGCAATTATTTTTGCCTCATCCCATGATTTATTGATGTCCGCAAGTTCTCTCCTTACGGACTAACGCCAGGTATTTTTGGGTCGACCTCTTTGTCTACTTCCATGTGGATTCCATTCAAGTGCCATCCTGGTTACATAATTTACTGGCTAACTTAAGGTGTGTCCTACCCATTTCCACTTTCTGCGTTTTATCTGTATGTGTATAGGTTCTTCTTTGGCTAAGCTCCAGAGGTTTTCGTTTGTGATTGTGTTGGGCCAGTATATGCCACATATAATCCGAAGGCTTTTATTTATGAAAGCTTGTAGCCGCTGCCTGATCGATTCACTGGCCAGCCATGTTTCACTCCCGTATAAAAGGGTCGACTTGACACAAGCGTTGAAAATGCGGATCTTTGTTGTTCTCGTGATTTGTGGTGCTCGCCATATAGTTTTTAGTCTTCCAAATGCACTCCTTGCTTTATTGAGCCTATTCGAAATGTCCTGATTAATGCCACCACTTGTAGACTTTCTGCTTCCTAAGTAGCAGAAGCAGTCAATGTATTCTATTCGGTGGTTGCTGATGGTGATATGACCCTTGCTTCTGTTATGTAGACGCATGGCGTACGTCTTTTTTATATTTATTTCCAAGCCAACTTTTCTGGCTATCTTCACAAGATCGTTTGTTTTATCTTGCATGCCCGAAAGTTTGTGTGAAAGAAGGCAAATATTATCTGCATATTCTAAATCCTCCAGATGTCTTTGAAAACTCCACACAATACCCCTTTTCTTCTTGCACAGTTCCTCCATAAAACAGTCCATTACCACTGCAAAGAGTAGCGGCGATAGAGGGCAGCCCTGTCGTACTCCCATGTTGGTCGTGAACGGATCGCTTACTGTCCCGTTGTGTAAAACCTGCAGTTCCGCGTTGGTGTACATAGCTTTGATGACTTGTATTATTTTGTTTGGCGCTGCTTTCTTTTTTAGAGCTAGCCATATAGCGTTTCTATTGACTGCATCGAACGCTTTTTTAAAGTCAAGATATCTTACACTTTGTTATATAAGCGCAATATCATCTGAATACGCAAACATTATTGACGTCCGTAAGAATATGACCACCCCTACCAATTGCATGGCTAAGCGCGAGATTTAAGATTGTCGTTGACAAGTCATCTCCTTGTCTCACTCCTGACGTTATTTCAAATTTAGAGGCGAGATTTTTCTGAACAGAAACCTTCTTGTTAGTTTTTTTTTTTGAAATATCCATAATAGTGAATATTGGTTTCAACATTTGCCTCTTAATTGAATCGAATGCTTGTTTAAATTTAATTATAAGATGTCTAAAACGGAGCAACATTTTCTAAACAAAAGTTGTCTGGACAAGTGCAACTTCTTTTATAGAAAATTTGTGTGGCCCCGCGCAAACATTTGTCAGTAGCTTAAAAACTTATAAGTAAAACCTAAATTGTACAGATTCAACCAGAGTTGCCAGTTAAGGGGTTTAATCGCTTAAGGGGCATAAAATTCTTAGGGGGGGGGGGGTGTAATTTAGGGAGCATACATTTTTAACTATTTGCTTTTCTGTTCAATAACTAAGTAATACCTTATCTTACAGCTTGTTCGAGAAAAAATCGCCAGATTCCTTCTATACGTGTCTGAAATTTTCTAGATTTTAGATTTTACGGAAGAATAGCTAAATTACCACCTTGAATGTGATAACTAAAAGTACACGCAAAGAAAAAACATGGTTGTGGTAAACATATTCTAAGAGCATAATATTATGATAAGAATTATGATTGTAGTCACCATATTAAGATTATTATTAAATCATATTATGACTAAATATACTCGTAACATGTCATCATAATAATTTTTCCTTAACATATTATTATTCTGTTAATCATACTAAGTTAAGAAGTAATCAAATTATTGTCATGTTAATCATAATAAGCTAAGAAATTAATCATATTATTGTCATGTTAATCATAATAAGCTAAGAAGTAATCATATTATCATCATGTTAATCATAATAAATTTAGAAGCAATCATATTATGATACAGCACCTTTCATAGCTGTCATAAAAATACAAAATAAATTAAAATATTTTTGCATCGATTTTTTATTTTGTGGCTTTTTACAATTTTTCTTAATGTTAATCAAATAGCAGAGTTCAATATAAGGCTTGCAAAAGAGCAAATGAAAAATCTGTGGTTTTCATGGGCAACCGCGTGTGTCCATTTTTTCGATTTTAAGATGTTGATGAAATATCGTAGCACTTTTATAAAATATAACGAAATCTCTGTGTGTTTTATTGTTGGATTTTACAAAAAAACTATGATATTTTGCATTTGCACTATTACATCAATAATACTTGAATGAACACCGCTAATATTTTAATTTATTTAAACTTATTTTTTATGGAATTTTATCTTTTAATTGTTTAACCGCTCACAAATAAAAAAACGACACAACTGCTTCAAAATTATTTTACAAATGGCGCTAACATAATATGATTAGAGTAAAAATAGTTTGATTGCATCTTAAACATAATATGATAAATGTATAGAAAGTTATCATGTTATGGCTATTAAATATCATGATATGGTTGTGGGTAATATAATATGTTTTGAAATTTATCATAATTTAGTTGTTAGAAAAATTATTATTTTTCGGTCAACAATACTCAAATTTATAATTGCGATAAACATTGATATGTTTACAGTAACTATAATATTGTTGATATTAAATAAAAATAACAATTATGTGTGTACGACAACAATATATTGTTAAAATAAACATAGTGTTGTTGCCGTAACCATGCCCAACCATATTTTTTCTCTGCGTGTACCAATTTTTAAAACTGCTAAAGTTTAACTTAAAATTATAAGCTTTTAGTTTAAACATTTTTTTAATATTTTTCTGCTAGATCTTTTCTCTTCTTTGTTTCGTGGAAATTAAAAAAATAAAATTCAGAAAGTTGTTTATATCGCACTTGATCAACAATACTCTATTTATTCAAAATTTAACAATTTTCAGTAGAAGCACAACAATTTTTAATTTTACATTATGCGTTTAAAAACGCCAAACACGAATTTATAAACCAAACGTTTCCTTGCCAAAAGTAGACAAGCTAGCACGATATTCTTTCTGAGAGTGAAAAAAACAAACATTTTGATTAATTACACTATTGTTGAACAAGTGCGATATGTAACAGAATTTTTTAAGCTGTTAATAAGTTGTTTTTTAGACATTTTGTTCAGTGTTGTCAGATATTTTTGAGCTCCATCGTCAAATCAAATTCCAGAAATCACCAAAAATCGCCAAATGTTGATTTTGTTCGGTTTTCGTAATTTTTCTTTTATATAAAAAAATTTAATTTATGGTACAAAAAAGTTAATATATTTCAGTCAAAAATCGCTTAAAACTGAGCGAACCCTAAAAAAGTCGCCGAAAGTAAATATAGTTTTGTTTCTGTTATTTTTTTTTTTTTATTTATTTCATAAATTATTAGGAATTTAACATACTGATTACAATATTGTTAAATAAATATACATTTTCATTTATTATTTATTTACCATTTAAAGAATTTTAAAAAGAGAGTTATGGCCTATTTAACCAATTCTTTTTAAATATCAATTTATATTTAAATATTTATAGTGTTTTTATATAATTTTATTTTTATTTGTTATGAAAAAACGAATTTTAAACATAAATTTATATTTAAATGGAAGGGGTGAAATAGGCCCTAATGGATACAAAAGTAACCAAGTATATTTACCACTTCCCCTTCCTCGTGTTCCCATTCTTTTTTGTGGCGACGATCCATTGGGTAGTATTGATGAAGATGCCATAATTAAGCTCAACAATTTCAAGTATTTTTCTTTTACCGTTATTTTGCGCTTTTAATATATTTAATATGTATAAATAAAAAAAAAAACTGAGTTTTGATTTCGTTTTGACACTAAAAATAAATTCACTTAACCCTTAAATGCCCAAGGACACTGATTTAAATATAAAAAATATATGATGTGTAAAATGGTCGACAAAAATCAACTGGGTACCAATTTTGTCGAAAAAATTTTTTTTAAAAGTTATTTAGAAAATAGTGGTTGTATCTTAAAAGATACACTGGGCACTCAACCGAAGGTATTATTCATACGAAAGTACTTATACAAAGCAAAGAAAACATGAGCTAGCATCTTTGAAATTACTTTATTTTAATTAAAAAACAAGTAAGAAAGTATAGTCGGTCAAGCCCGACCAATGATACCCTACACCACAGTATTTAAATACACATTTTCGAGACTGCACCCTATTCGGGACCCATGGAGAATCATGCTTATGTGTCCATATAATTATGTTTTAAGGTTCATTAATAACGGTTTGAAATTTTGTGCGAGGCAGAATTTGCCCCCTTCCTCCCCTCGTGGTCCCATTTTTACAAAACTGCCTAGCTTATGTGTCCACATGAATATGTTTCTATTTATGTTTTTAATATCATTAAAATCACTTTGATAGTTTCTGGGAGGCAGAAACTGCCCCCTATCTTGTTTCGTGGTCCTACTATTTGTTTATTCAATAGGCTTGGTCTTTGTGTCAATAAGAGCCTATGCGCCAAATTGTGTCCCTAAAATTGCGACCGGTACTTTGCGCACAAGGTTACATGGACAGCCAGCCAGCATGATGGACATCATCAGATCGACTCAGAAAGTGATTCTGAAGCGATCGATATACTTTAAGGTGGGCCAGGACCCATATTTAAAGGTGTTACCCGTCATTTTTTCCGCAGTACATTCTTTGAACAGAACATTCTTGTTTGTTCAGAGCAATTTGGTAGCTTTCAACTTCCCTTTTTATCCATCACAGTCCAATGGTCCATCATATCTAATCAAGTATTCTTCGGCGGCGCTGGTTTATTATAAGCGGACCCAGTGTACGCGAATATACTAACAAGAGTATTGTTTTATAAAAATTGTCGAAGCATACGATATAGTTTTTAAATCTGGGCACTTTGTGATCACAATGACACAATTCACAAGTTTCAGCTGAGTCACTTTATACTTTTATACTTCAAATTTGTTACCATATCCCATTGTATCGCTACACAGAAAAAATTATTGCCGAATTATTTTCAAACAAACGCTTGTTTGAAAATTTTTTTAATTTCTACAAATTTTTTTACTGATTCAATTAAAATTTTTGTTTGATTTTTATTTAACCAACAAAAATGTTGACAACCATTCAAAAATATAATACACGCGTTATTGGTTTCAAGTTTTCATAATTTTGTATGAAATATTTAACGCTTTTTAATGTTGTCGTCTTTTTGCATTTTTTTATTTGATCGTAAGCAACACTTCTTTATGTAAAATATAAGAACTACAACAAAAAACACATGCAGTCTATTTTTGGACACTTTAAAAAAGTACAACAGTATGAAAGATGAAGAGGTTTGAAGTAAAAAAAAAAAAAAAAAATAGCAGGTAAAAAACGTTTCACTCTTTTTAAACAACAGAAACAACAACAACATTATAAGAAACAAAATAAATTTTTGGTTGGTTTTAAAGTTGGTTAAAAAAAAACCAAAATCCCGTATTCAATTTTTTCAAACTGTTTGCTTAAATACATCAAATACAAAAATAGAATGATGACGAAAAACATATCGAGTCTGTCTGTCGCCGTTTTTGGGTTACATTTCTTCTTCATTAGCAAAGGAAAGGATACAGCAACAGTGAGTGATGACGAAAAACATTGTGTGTATAAAAAAAAGAACTTCGTTCAAAAATTATTCCAACAAAAAAATGTGTCTCAAAGGCAGCCGGTCGCTCTGCTCTCTCTGCCATCATCTTCTAATACAGTGCCTACTTGTGTGCGCATCATTGCTTGTGCAAAAACCTGTTTTTTTTTTTGATTTTGAAATTTAGTATAAGAATTTCAGTAAACTTTTTGTTTGATTCAGTTAAATTATTTGTTTGAAAAAATCATAGATGGGCATTTTGCAGTACCAGTACTTTTTAAGTATTTTCTTTTTTTACTGATTACTGAAAAAAAAATCAGTATTCAGTAAATATATATATATAAAAAAAGATTATTCTTATAATTTGTCAACATTTTTAATAAAAACTTAATACTAATATTAATTATTTATTAAATTATTATAAATAATAAAAATTAAATATGTACATATTTATATATATTAAATATATATATATATATTTACTGAATACTGATTTTTTTTCCCCCTGAATACTGATTTTTTTTTCAGTAAGCAGTAAAAAAAGAAAATACTGAAAAAATACTGGTACTGAAAAATGCCCATCTATGGAAAAAATCAGTGTTTTTTTTCAATAAACAAAATGCAAATAAATTGTTTGAATATGCGAATTTGTTTATAGGACCGATTTCAGACAAAAAATTGTTTGATTCTACAAATTTTTTGTTTGAATTGGAAAAATAATTTTTTCTGTGTAAGTACAAAAAGTTTAAAGCAAGTTCTGCTTCAAATAGCTTCCTACTTTACTGGAGTAAATTTGATCGTCTACACATAGCCTTTTCAACTTTGGAACGGAGGCAAAAGTTGTATTGAGAGTTTGAATAATCACGACCTGATAGATAAAGCCTGCCAGTATTAGGATCATATTGAATAGGCTTTTCAGTTGCATCATTTAAATTAATTACTTCAAGAATTTTATTAAAACCTCTTCCGCTTATTTGTCTTTTTATGATAGTACAGCAGCGATGATTTTTTTTCAAACCAATAGTCCCGAGAACTGGGAAGCTTTTAATATCTCATATAGAAAAGAATTCCGATACATTTACGAAAGTCCGTTACGCTTAAATTAATTTGATCTATTTCAGATTATTTAATGGATTCTCTTACCATATGTTATTCTAACTGAGCAACCTAAATAAGAGCGGAAGCGTTTTTTGTATGACAAAACTTCTCATTTGCCTACAATTTATACGAACCAAACCATTAGAATGTGAATTAGAAACCACCCGGCTGATAAATCTTATTTGACAGATCGCTATGTCGGTTTGTTTTATTGAAATTGTATTTAAATAAAATTTTCATGTTTTAAAAAACGCTTGCCGCTTTTGTTTAGATTGTTCAGTAAGTAAATTTGTTATATCTTGGAGATTACCTTACCTCCAGAAAACAAGCATCCAAAACATCATTAACAATTAGATGCTTCCTGACTCCCAGTTTTTACTCTAACTGCCTCTCGTAACGAATTCTGTATCTGCAAGCTTCAACATAAAACTAAACAAACAGCAGTACATAAGTAAACAAAAACGAATTTTTAATTTGCTGGTGAGTGCAGATTGTATCTTTAAAGATACAACCATTGGATAAAGCTTGACGACGTGTCCCCGGATCCTTTGTTTTTTAATTATTGCTAATAACGTCTGGACATATATTCGAACCACCTTATATTTTTTCTGGACCTCAATTTCCGCTCGGATCTGGGATTTAACGCTGCAAATAAACCTTTTAATTTAGATTTAAAAACTAAAAATTTTAGATGATTTTCTAAAGATTTCTAAACATACTTGTGTTTTTTATTTTTATTAAAAATGAGCCCGTGGGAATTTTTTTGATGGTTGTATCTTTAAAGATACGGTGGGCATTTAAGGGTTAAAATGATAACGAAACAAAAAGCATGTAAAAAAGTTGACAGATTTTTTTTTTTTAATTAGTAATGATAACAAAAATGACAAACTGTTAAAGGAATCACCGAAATAATAAAAATAGCCAAGTAAATCGCCAGTTATAACAAAAATCTCCAGTCGCCAAACACGTTTCAAAATCGCCACGTTTGGCGGGAAATCAACATATGATTTTGTTATATAAAAAATATATTATTGGGTGATTTCAGTAAAAGGTTAAAAACTTTGCTTTATTTAGGTTATGAACAGAGAAGACTAAATTGCTTTTTTGCTTTTTCTAACGGTTTTTTATAAAACCTGCTGTTTTTTGTTTCTTTTACAATGGTGTTGCTTTTTTTGGATTTTTTTGTTTAAACTTCCCATTTTTATATTAAAAACTTCGTATGTTACTACCAAGGCGAATTCCTCTATAAAAGTGAATTCGCCTTCGTTACTACCTTTTTGCAACTCTGTTTTCATTTTAAAAACAATCAACTGACACCAAAGTAGGATGTTAAAAATAAATAAAAAAGTTTAAAAAATGCCGAAAGAGAAAAGTAATAGAAATATATTATTAAAAATGGTAAAAACATATGAAGGAGTCTTTAAAATTTAAGAAAATTGGCTCTTTTGCAATATATGCTGCTGCAAAATAAATGGTTCGAAAAAGTCTAATAAGATGTGGGGAACACCAATTGGCGTCTTCTAAGCAAGAGAACCATCCACAGAAACTAATTACGGAATATCCAGTGACTCCAACTGCCACAACATTTCAAAAGTATCTTTGTAAAGCATTGTAAGAATCCAATGTACCAATAAAAAAAAGTAGTTCTCCCAAATTTCGTTGAGAAATATTTTCAAATGTCGGTTCCGTCTGATACTTGCATCCGCCAGAAATACATACCAGAATTGTATAGGGAATATATAGAAAAAATGCGTCAAGCAGCCGAAGACAAATATATATGGATTTCTGTAGATGAAACTACGGACACCGAACAGAGATATGTTGCAAATTTTATTTTTGGAATCTTAGAAGAATTGAAAGGCAATAAAGTACTTGAAACGGCAAATGGCGCATCTATTGCAGCATTTTGTAATGATTCGTTACAAATATGTATTGTGGCCAGATGGTAAAGTAGAACAGAAATCGAGTTTAAATTTGATATTAATTTTCTGTATTTAGGCATAAAATATAACAAAGTGTTACTTGTAGTAACGGATGCAGCTGCATATATACTAAGTGGAATATCTTCTCTAAAGGCAATGTATCCGAAAATGCTTCATTTAACATGTTTTGCACATGGGATCCATCGATTAGCTGAATTCATTCGAACAAACTTTGAAAATGTCAATAAATTTATTTCCAATGTTAAAAATATTTTCTTAAAGGTGTTTTGGAAATCGAAAACGCAAGAATTTTAAAGTCGTTTTTTAATATGATTTTTGTAGTCAAAGAATTTTATGACAAATATTTCTCTATTAAACAGAATTCTAAAAGAAAATTATATAAAATGGATTAAAAGTGTATTAAAAAGAACTTGAAAGTTCTTGCTTTTTTTTTTAATATAAACATTAGGGTGGTTACATGAAATCAATGTTAGATTTTCCATCGGCGCAAACCCCTAATATGTGCCAATAGCATAAAAAATGCGATTGACAAAGTTTCAGCTTAATCGAACAACGTTAACATGTGCCTCATTGAGAATAAATTAAGGAAAAACAGCGATTTTTTACTAAAATTCGTATTTCCTTGCCTTTAAAACCGAAACTATTCATTCTAGGAACCTGAGTCGAGTCTTGTTTTATAGAAAATTTTATTCTTATTAATTTTGATATTGATAATTTTGTTCCTTATACCAATAGATAAAGTGGTATTTAGCATTAATTAAGGACAAAGAAATACGAATTTTAGTGAAAAATCACTGTTTTTCCCTAAGTTATGCTCAATGAGGCACGTGTTCAATCGGATTTTCGAGGCTATTGGCATATTTTAGAGGGGTGCAGCAAAAGATAGCCAACAACAAAAAATTTACCATATCTTGTAACCACCCTGATAGGATGGTTATTAGAAATCAATGCTGGATTTTCCGTCGGGGCACACCCCTAATATGTGCCAATAGGATAGAAAATGCGATTGATGCAGTTTCAGCCCAATCGGATTACGCTAACATGTATCTCATTGAGCATAGCTTAGGGAAAAACAGTGATTTTTCACTAAAATTCGTATTTCTTTAGCTCTATAACCGAAACCATTCATTCTAGGAATCTGAGTTGAGTGTTGTTTTATAGGAAATTTTATTCTTATTAATTTTGATTTTAATAGTTTTGTTCCTTTTACCAATAGATAAAGATATATTTAGCATTAAATAAGGACAAAGAAATACGTTTTCCACTAAAATTTGTATTTCTGTGTCCTTAAAATTATTGCTAAATATCTCTTTATCTATTGGTATAAGGAACAAAACTATTAAAATCAAAATGAATAAGAATAAAATTTCCTATAAAACAAGACTCGACTCAGGTTCCTAGAAGGAATGGTTTCGGTTATAGAGATAAAGAAATACAAATTTTAGTGAAAAATCGCTGTTTTTCTTAATTAATGCTCAATGAGACACATGTTAGCGTAATCCGATTGGGCTGAAACTTCGTCAATCGCATTTCCTATTCTATTGGCACATATTAGGTGGGTGCCCCGGTGGAAAATTCAGCAGTGATTTGTGATAACCACCCTATTAGGTTCGTTACAAGATATGGTAAATTTTTTTTGGGGGGCTATCTAATCTGATTGAAAAAGTTTCAGCCCAATCGGATAACGCCAACACGTGCCTCATTGAGCATAGCTTAGGGAAAAACAGTGATTTTTCACTAAAATTCGTATTTCTTTGTCCTTAATTAATGCTAAATATCACTTTATCTATTGGTATAAGGAACAAAACTATCAATTTCAAAATTAATAAGAATAAAATTTTCTATAAAACAAGACTCGACTCAGGTTCCTAGAATGAATAGTTTCGGTTTTAAAGGCAAGGAAATACGAATTTTAGTAAAAAATCGCTGTTTTTCCTTTATTTATTCTCAATCAGGCACATGTTAACGTTATCCGATTAAGCTGAAACTTTGTTAATCGTATTTTCTATGTTATTGGCATATATTAGGGGGTTGCGCCGATAGAAAATCCAACATTGATTTCTTGTAACCACCCTAATAAACATACATATCGTCATATAATTTCAAAAAAGCCCTAAGTTACAAAAAATTCAAAATCGACTTTTTGATCGATTATAATGCACAGTATCAAAATACACGCTTCTTGAAAATTGTACTCTTCTATAACTAAATATAACGTTTTTATCAACAAAATTCCCAAAGGCGTTAGTGCAAGAGATTTCCGATAAATAATAAATAACAAACACAAAAAAAAAGTTTGGTGTTTTTATTTTTTTTTATCAATTATAAGTTTGCCTTTGTTGTGTTTTAATAAGAGATCATCTGTTATGTTTTCTTTTTTTCAAAAAAAATATTTTTTTTAAATTTTGGTTAGTTTTCAATTTAAAGTGTTTTTTGCTTTTCCTGTAAAATTTTTTCAATGTAACTTAGGGCTTTTTTGAAATTATATGACGATATGTATGTTAAAAATGTATGTTACGAAAACAAAATTTTTACAGGCACCGCGAAGAAAATAACTCTTTCTAAAAATGAATCCTAATGTTGTACTTCCACCGTCTACATGCCCAACTCGTTGGGGTACTTGGTTAGAAGCGGCAATGTACTACGCTGAACATCTTGAAGAAGTTAAAGCCGTTGTTTTAGAACTTGACAGTCAAGATGCCGACTCAATTGTGCAATCCAAAAAAATATTTGAAATCTCCCAACTAAGTTCTCAACTTGCATTTCTAAAAAACAATTTTGCAAAAATTTTGGTTGCTATAAAAAAATTGCAAACTGCGGGTTTATTAATTTCAGAGAGCACTAATGCTTTATCGACAGTTTTTGACGGACTATGCAAGATCGAGGACCAACAATATAAAAAGAAATTTGAGAAAATATTATAAAGAAATCCCGGATATCAGCAGTTTTTGGAAATAAAATATATTTTAGAGTCTGGTACTGTTCCAAAAGATGAATATGTAAAAAGTTTGTCCTCTAATGAAATTCTCGACATTTAAATATGCACCGTCAAGCTCCGTTGGTGTAGAAAGAAGCTTCCCTTTATACAAAACGCTTTTAACAGATCGATGTAGAAAATTAAAATTTGAAAACACAAAAGCCCACATGATAGTATATTGTAATAATTTTGATAATGTGGAAGAATTAGAATAAATAATTTTTAGTGCATTTTTTTGCTGTTTTATCAATTTTATGTTGCTTTCTTTATAATTTCTTTTTGCTGCAAAACTATTGAAAATTGCTTTTTTTTGTCTTCTCTGGTTATGAAATTAGCACATTCATTTAAACAAAGTCAAATGAAATTATTATCTAAACTTTTATATTTAGGGGGATTTTTTCAAAATACGTTAGATTTGTGAAGTTTTAAAATTTTTTTGGGAGAAAGAAAAAAATTACATGGCAACACTAATTCCAGCAGCTCTTTTTACTACAGAATTAGATCATTTACACATATTCTTACACACTCACACACAATACAAATTAAACGAAATTTAAAATCTCATGAATGAATAGTAGATTTTGATAGTGGCAACAAAAAATAAATCAAAAATCACGTATAAATATGGAGCATTTCTCTTTTATGTTCGTTCACACACTGAATAAATTATTTCAATAACTGCGAATTTTTTTAATTCGCTTTTTTTTTGCCAATTTTCTTATTTAGAATAAAAAAAAAACTTTATTTTAAGGAATTTTTATTAAACACATTCTAAAGAAATTTGAGTGAAAAAGGTAAATTAAATTTTTATAGAATAATAAGAGATGAATAAAATGTTAATATTAATTCAAATTAACTTGTACCGTGCAAAGAAGGTATTTGCATAAATTTATTTTCATTATTCATATAATAAAAAAGAATAAATTAATGTTTTACGAGGTATTTGTACAGAACAGCTGAAGCTGAAGATTTGAATAAAAAACGAAATTATTAAAAATAAAAATAAACGAACAACAAAATTTGTAACAAAAAAAAAGATGAGTGTGAGATTTGCTTCTGATTTAAAATACACTGTAAGAGTCTGACAGTTTGAATATATAATTTTGAATGTTCCTTTGCTTTGATTTTTAATGTTTTACTTTACAGATATTTACAGCTAAATTAATGGGTTTGTAGGGGACGTTATGTGGCCAACCTGATTGACTTTGTGTAGTAATAAAATAAATGGAAATTCTAATGAAAACAGCAAGGAGCTCTTGAATGGCAGTTTATATCAAAATCTTGTTGTTATTTTTTGACTACACAGAAAAAATTATTTTTCCAATTCAAACAAAAAATCAAACAATTTTTTGTCTAAAATCGGTCCTACAAACAAATTCGCATATTCAAACAATTTATTTGCATTTTGTTTATTGAAAAAAAAACGCCGATTTGTTCAAACAAATAATTTTACAGAATCAAACAAAAAGTTTACTGAAATTCATATAAATTTCAAACAAATAATTTTGCTGAATCAAACAAAAAAGTTTTGGCACAAGCAATGACGCCCACACAAGCAAGCACTGTTGGCGAAGATGAAGCAGAGCAGAGCGGCCGGGCCGGCTGGCTTTGAGAAACATTTTTTTGTTGGAATAATTTTTGAACGAAGTCATATTTATACTCACAGTGTTTTTCGTCATCACTCACTGTTGCTGTATCCTTTCCTTTGCTAATGAAGAAGAAATGTAACCAAAAACGGCGGCAGACCGACTCGATATGTTTTCCGCCATCATTCTATTTTTGTATTTGATGTATTTAAACAAACTATTTCAAAAAAATTTAATACGGGATTTTGTTTTTTTTTTTTACCAACTTTGAAACCAACCAAAAATTTATTTTGTTTCTTATAATGTGTTTTTTCTGTTGTTTAAAAAAAATGAAACGTTTTTTTACCTGCTATTGTTTTTGTTGTTTTTTTACTACAAACCTCGTCACGCTATTTTATCATTTTTCTTATTGCTGTACTTTTTTAAAGCGTCCAAAAATAGACTGCATGTGTTTTTTGTTGTAGTTCTTATATTTCACATAAAGAAGTGTTGCTTACAATTAATAAAAAAATGCAAAAAGACGACAACATTAAAGAGCGTTAAATATTTAATACAAAATTATGAAAACTTCAAACCAATAGCGCGCTTATTAAATTTTTGAAGAGTTGTCCACATCTTTGTTGGTTAAATAAAAATCAAATAAAAATATTGATTGAATCAGTAAAAAAAATTTGTAGAAATCAAAAAAATTTTCAAACAAGCGTTTGTTTGAAAATAATTCGGCAATAATTTTTTATTTACTGTTATAGTTATTGACAAAAAAAAAAAATTTTAGAAAGTTAAACTTTTCCATAGGAATTTAAAAAAAATAAAAAGAAGTAAAACTGTTTCATACAGATTTATTAAAATCAAAAAAAAAAAAAAATACTTAAAAAAATTTGGGAGTTTTTTTTTGGCAATAACTATAACAGTAAATAAAAAATTTTGATAAAAAAAAAAAATTTTGGAAAAAAAATTTGGGTAATTGGTGTAATTGGAGGTCATAAGTGGAGGGTATAAAAAGTTATATCATGAAAACTAGAGCTGATAGAGACAAACTGATTACAGTTTTGAATTCAGCGCACCCAAATTAACTAGAATCAGTTGATAAATTGAAAGAAGCAAATTGAGTGTTGGCCTGTGTTATATCATAAAAAATCTTGAAATGTCAAAAAAATATACATGTGTTATCGATAAATAATCTAAGACTGTCAAAAACAATATAACATTTTTTAACTTAAAATTGACATTTCCAGATTAATTGTTAGCACTGTTGCCAATTTTTTTAGTTTTTGATCGAAAGAAACGGTTTTTAACTTTTTTTTGCGATTTGTAGCTTTTATGACGGTTTTTTGTGCGGAAAAAACGTGGGCAGTATTGTTTGTTTTGTTTACATTTTATCAAATTGTATTTCTTGTTCTTTCTCGCATTTATTGTTTCAATCAGTCAATCCTAAAAAAATCCAATACAAAAAATAGCAAGTATCATAACACCTTTAGCAACTTGTTCTTTAAAAAATGTGTAACTTTTTCTACAGTTAAACTAACATAAATGGTGGCGGAATGCATAAATTGATGTTAGATTTTACACAAATTCGTTCTATAAGACTAGAACTTTATACCACAAAATTTTGTGAAGATTGAATTATAATTAACGCTCGCTCTCGGAAAACATTTTTGTACGCGTGAAAACGTTACGAAAAATTATATTATAATAAATTTTAATCTGTCACAGTTTTATATCACTACAAATCACACTGTCAACTTTCGTGAACATCGGTCTATAATTTAGCATAGCTCCCATATTAAGTCCTCTTCTGAAATATTCTTACTGTCACACTGGGCCCCAAAGCCCCTTCTTCGCGGAACAATTTATATATTCTCAGCTACAACAGTGAGGTTCACTTAATTTAATGTTCCGAACAAATCTAAATGGCATTAGAGGGTGGAGACAGGTACTCCCTATACAAAATATTGTTTGTTTTCTTTTATCTGAAAAGCTAAAATAGTGAGGCCCACTAAATTTTAAAGGGGAACAAACTTAATATTTCAACAATATCTGGAAGGAAAAAGAGGGGAAGACGGGTACCCCCATACAAAAAAAATATAATATTTGTATAACCGAGAAAACCAAAATAGTAAACCACACTAAATGTGATGTGGGTAACTCTTAAAACAAATTTTATGTTCCAACAAAATCTTAATTGTATAAGAGGGGCAGAGAGGTACGCCCTATACATAATATTATTATATTTCTTATATCTGAGAAACTAAAATAGTGAGGTACACTAAATTTGATATGGGTTACTCTTAGAACAAACTTCATGTTCCAGCAAAATCTTGGAGGTATAAAAGGGGGTAGACAACTACCCCCCGTACAAAATATTATTATTTTTCTTATATCTGAAAAACTAAAATAGTGAGGCTATTAAATTTGATGTTGGTTACTCTTAGAAAACACTTCATGTTCTGACAAAATCTTGGAGGTATAAGAGGGAGGAGACAGGTACCCCCCAAACAAAATATTATTATTTTTCTTTTACCTGAAAAGCTAAAATAGTGAGGCCCACTAAATTTTAAGGGGGAACAAATTTAATGTTTCAACAATATCTTGATGATAAAAGAGAGGGGAGACGGGTACACCAATATAAAAAAAAAATATTATATTTTTATATCCGAGAAACCAAAATAGTAAAGCACACTTAGAACAAACTTCATGTTCCGACAAAATAAATATTCGAGGCATTTTTCGTATATCTGAGAAACTAATAAAAAGAGGCCCACTTAATTTGATATGGGTCACTCAAAGAACAAACTTCATGTTCCAACAAAATATTCGAGGTATAAGAAGGGGTAGCCAGGTACCCCCATACAAAAAAAAAATAACAGTTTTGTTATATCTGAAAAATTAAAAAAGTAAGGCCCATTAAGTTTGGTGTGGGTTTCTCTTAGAAAAAACTTCATGTTCTGACAAAATCTTGAAAGTATAAGAGGGGGGAGACATGTTCCAACAAAATCTGAATTGCTTGCCATGGAATGAGTTCAGATTAGTGCTGGGAAACTCACGATATATTCTACTATCGATATTTATCGATAGTTCAGATTTCACTATCGATATTACTATCGACTGAATGTTTGTACTTCAGTAGAGCAAATTAAACTTATATTTTATCAGGCTACAGTTCCTTGTTTTCTAATAAGACTTATGTATGTATGTATGTAAGCATGTTATATTCGATGACAGTTTTTGAAAAATTTCGCTTATGTCACTTAAAAAAACATTTATTTATTTCTTTAAGTATTACATTTTGGCAAAAAATAAGATTAAAAACTTGATTATATTTGCAACAACACATCGCTCCCTTATTGCAACATAGTCATATCTCAAAAAAAGTCAAACTTGGCAAAATGCGACTAAAGTTTTTATCATTAACCCTTATATATAGATTAATTTAAATTCAAAATTTTTTTATTTTTCGAATTTATTCTTTGAGCTAAATTTCAGAAATGTATTTTTATAAAGCTGTTTTGTAATAGTCCTATTCCTTCAATTTTTCAGAAATGACTTAGTACACTACCAGACTATTATATTATATCTTCTTGTTACATTTTACCTTAGCTTTCCTTCAATATATTTTGCTATAACTTCGGTTCAGTTTAAGATATAAGGCTGATTTTGTTTCTCATATAAAGAAGGTATAAAGGAACACTTTTGCTTAAGTAACTTAAAATGTTTGATTTTTTGAGATATGACTATGTTGCAATAAAGGAACGATATGTAGAATGTATGTTCAAATAAAATACGTAAAGATTTATTTGAAAAGAAAACCATAAACATAAAATTGTATTAAAAAAAAAAACAAAAAAAAAAACAAGTAAATAAATAGAACTAAATACATATTATTCATATTAGAATTCCTTACGTAACAAAAACGGTAGATAGCAAAATAATAATGATTAAGAAATGCATACAAATCGTCACCTTAAATACAAAAAATTCGAAATTGAATTTTTGATTGATTTATTATTAAACTACATATTCCCAAAAAATGGCGACCTTATAAGAGAAATTGAAACGCCAAGTACACCTTGTTGTTATTCATTTTGTAAAGTATTTTAGGTGACGTTATATATAGACCAGAGATCGGATTTGTGCGATTGCAAAAAAATCGCAGTAAATGAACACCAACAAATACACTCGCTTGCGGTCATACAATCAAACTTGCGCAACCGCAAACATTCGCTGCTGGTTTGCAGTCATTCAAATAATGCACATCGTGCTTTGTTATTTATTCCATCGTTTAGCTTCGTTTGTCAATTAAGATGTTTGTGTGTTTGGTCCGACAATGATTGTTTTGGCAAAGAAAAAAAGAATACAAACAAAAAAGCCAGAAATCAAGCAATAATTACTCATGTAGCCATTCAGCAGTTACTATGTAGTACAAGCAAAAAAAAAAATTGAAATGAAACTAAACGCACATAAGTAGGTACAAACAATTTCCCTAGAAAAAGAAGACTTATCATCTTAAAAAGTACAGTATTTCTGTATGTACAATGTATTCTTGTTATCGTTGTTGCTAATTTTAACAAACCGTCTCATCGAGTGGTTTATTGTTGTTAATGTTAACAAAGCCTACTTGAATGCAAAAGTATAAGAATGTGTCCTTTTTGAATTTACACAATTGTGCTATATTGCGTGCGCAACAAAAATGCAAATAAAACACTCTCAATAAAAAACGAACACGTGCAAAAATCAAGTGTGTACGAAACGATGTAAAAATTACCAACTTTGAACTTTGTTTTGCAGGCAAAGAGTGAATGTAAATTTGAGAGTATGAATAAATCAAGAAAAATAGTGATAAGTGATAAGAAATAGATTTTTTTTTTTTTTGGAAAGACACAAACTTATTTGGTGTTTTCATTGATGTATTTTAAATAATAATATCGATATTGATTTTTCCCCATCGATATTTTTGATATTTTGAGACTATCGATAATATTGTTGATGCTATCGATAGTTTCCCAGCACTAGTTCAGAAACGATTTACCCAAAAATAGGTTTTTTTTAACAAATCTAATAAATTTAGTTCGTGAGCAACGCTCGTTGCTACTAAAATAAAAAATAAAGTCAAAATCTTTGCTTGATTGAGCCCAATTATAAACTTTATGTCCACTTAAACGGAGATAACCCTTTTTTTGCATTTCCCATATGCAGGTGTATCACAGAAACCAAATTCGTACGAAAGTAAAAATGAAAACGTTTATACCTTCTCTAAAAAAGGTAAAAAGCAAAAAATGTTAATCTTTTTATAATTATAAGTATTTATCGACCTTTTTTGATTACTCTAAATAGTTATTATAGTTTTCTATATACAGGCTTTCAAGGTCATAAATTTAATGTAAATAAAAGATTATTTATTTCATTATCAATAATATCCGACGTTTCGTTGGTATTCTTTCCAACTTCTTCAGGGATTGAGTTTTATTAAAATCTGGCAACATTGTAAAAATACAAAGTAAAAAAGTAATTAATAATAGCAATAATTATAATCTAAATTTTTGACAAATTAACTTACAATAATCTTTTTCGTCAGTTTACATCATTTATAAAATATATCACAGTATTTTGTATAGGTGGACAACACAACACAAAACTTAAAATATTAAAATAAATATATGTAAATTTAAAAATTATCACAGAAAATTTGTCCTTTTTAGATAACAGTTGTTATTATTACTAAAGTATTGCAATGGTGTAGTTTGCATTTGTATTGTCTTTGTCTTCTTTTGTGTTTATTGCACTTGTCGATTTTTGTTGTATTCTTAAGCTCTCCAACGTGTATCTCTTATTTTTCCCTTTTCTCTTTATCTAAAATTCTCACTTTTTCAAAGTTTGGCTTGTGTCCGTTTTCAATGTAGTGTTGTGCAAGTGCAGTTGAATGTTTTCCTCTTTTTATGTCAGCTTTATGTTCAATTTATTCAAAAAGCAAAACAATAACAGTACGAATTGAAAAAAATATGTAAATTTTCACTTTCGTATAAATTCTGTGACATGCCTGACATTAATTATAATTTTTTCGGTCGATACTTAACGAATCGAACTTATTTTTTCAGTATTGACTGTAATAATTAGATATTAAATTGCTTTCGAATCGAGAAAGTACTCGATCACTACTGCCTAATAAACTTATAAAAAAGTAAAAAGTACTTCCACAAATAATAAAAACGCCGATTACGTCTTGTAGTGGTCCGGACGAAACGCCAATACGTTTTGTGGAGTGTGGATTGTATAGAGGGGTGGATTTGGGCTACAGCACCAGAATACCAGCCAAGGATCCAAACACCTTGGTATATTCCCCGAGAGAACGCCGATTGCGTGGTCCGTGGAATTAGGGTGGCTTCGCGATCGAGCGCTAAAATATCAACCAAGTAACCAAGCAACTTGGTGATATTATAAAGGCTAAAAAGAGAACCAGAAAAAGGCACAGCTATTTAAAACGAAAAAAAAGCACTTTTAACCTTATGAAAACACTTTCCTTGTTTTCCGAAACGTTACAAAGTTTCCATTTATTAAATGCAAAAACCAAAATTTACTATTAAATATCAAATTTCCAAACAATTTATATAATTAATTTATAGAATTAAATCACAAAAACAGTTAAGTTATCTTAGAAACAATTAAAAATTACAGCCGTCCAATATGGCTTTTAAAACAACGATTTGACTTAAAAATTTGTAAGTTACAAAAATATCAAATACATAAAAAATAAAGAACAATTTAAAATATAATACATGATGATAGTGGCGCCTCAAGTTGTCAATTCGAATTAGGGCATATCGTCATTCAAAATAGAAACCAGGGATGGGAAACTCGCTACCTTCGGTTCAGACGTGAACAAATAATTTTTTTTACATATTTAAGCAAAACATTCAAATAAATAACTGAGCTAGATGGTTACACGGTTATATTTTTTGCTTTGTAAAATTACTTTCGGCAAATCGGGTTTTATTACGAAAAGTTGTAAGCTTTTTTTTGCCTGTTTTTTACTTTTTTCTTACAATGTTTAATTTCAACGCGTCACTACTTATATTTTTTGTAATGTAGAATTTTGTGCACTTTAGCCGAGTACTTTGAGTTTTGGCGGTACTTGAACTTTTATTTTTATGAATGCGTGAAATCACCGCCTTTGGCCCCTGTGTTTGTCGGTTGAGGGTAGAAAAGATTCGGCACAGCCGAATAAAGCGCTCCAATTCGGAGCAACATTTTCCATGGAAAATACGATCAATTCTGAGGAAGTTTTATAATAGAAAAACTAGTTAATTTTTTCCATAAAATGTTAATCAATGTGACACAATATTTTCTACAGAAAAGTTGATCGATTTAAAGCAACTTTTTTAAAGAATTGGTAATCGATTCAAACCAACTTTTTCTACAGAAAAGCTGATTGATTTAGAGAGTCGTATTTTGTAAATAAAACTCATGTCGCACTTGATCATAAAGAGGGTATTAACTCAAAATTTAAAAATGTTCAGTAGAAGCAAACAATTTCTTTAATTTAATTAAATTTAATATTAAAAATTATGTTTAAGCCAGCCGTTTCATTACAGTAGGCATGATATTTTTTTAAAGCGGGTAGGTAGATATGAACATTACCTGCCGATTTGTTCCAAAAAGTGAAAAAATTAATAAAATAAAACTTTTTAGTTAATACCATCTTTATGATCAAGTGCGATATTTTTTATTCGAATTTAAATTTTTATTTACTTTCATATTTTATTGTATTTATTTGGTGAATTTTGATTAAATTTGTTTTGAAATTTATATTAATTGATGTTTATCTTTGATATTATCTTAAATTTTGCATAACATTTATTAAAAAGAAATTAATGTGATTTTGTTTTATTTTTTTTTTTTTTAAATTTTTTTAGTGAATTTAATTACCAACAACAAATTTATATTTTTTTTTTTAAATTTAAAGATGAGAATAAAAATATTTCGTTTTTGATATGATGCTATAGAATTTTTTTCTTTTATTAAAGTAGCAACAACAATTAGTATTAAAAATAGTTAATTTTTTAAAATAAAAAAAAAGTTCTGAGATATTTATACCATAAACTTACAGATTTTTTTTTTAAAGTTTTTGATTTGTGTTCGTGTTTTGTTTAAAGTTTGATAAATTGCTTTTAGTAAAATTTTTGATATTCAAGTTTCGTTAAGTTTTTCTCTTTTAAGGTTGTGATGCCATACGAATGCGTGCAGTAGCTCTAGATTTTGTATGAATTTCAGCGGTTCTTAAGGTTATGCCAAATATGTCCTCATGATAGCGATTTTCATCCTAGAAATAAGAAATGTTTTTGCTTTTTTAAATAAATTTTTTTGAGAAATGAAAAATTGCTTTTTTAGCGCATTCGTTTTATTTTCAAGTATTTATAAATGCTTTTGGTTTACCCTTTTTTCTTTATAGAAGTATTTGTTTTCTTCTTTTTCTTATATTTAAGTAAGTTTGTGTGTTCTTTAAAAAAAATTGATATTTTTCAAATGAAATTGCTCTTTTAGTTAAACATACGTATTAAATATTTATAAAACATTTGCTCAACAAACCATAAGAAACTTTTTTATTGCACTGAAATGTCAGCAGTTTTCAACTGTGAGAAAAGAAAAGTGCAAAATATAAACACACATAAACCTATCAAGGTTTCTTGCAATGTATATGTATGTTTATATACACCCACGTATCCTTACCAACAACTAAACTTAAACATACGAGGGCATTCTGGAAAGTCCCTTAAAAAATAAAAATCTTTCAAAAGACTGAGCCACCATCTTCCAGTTCTTGGACAAGAATATTTTCAACTATCCTCATAACTTACTTAAACTGAAAACTCATGTGCATGCGTGCAATTTAGTCATCTATCTTTTTAAGAAGACAAAAAATATATCATCACTCCTTTGTTTTTTTTTTTTTTTTTTTTTGTAAGAAAAACTACAACTTTCACCCACAAACATCTTTTTCATTCACATGATTATTATAGTACAACATTACTTTTACTTTATTGTTGCCATAACAATTTCAATTCTAATGAAGAGAACAAAAAGAAAAAAATATGTAAGACCTCTTAGAATCTCTAATATACTTACACGTAACGTTAGTAAAAATGTCTCAACTTCCGCTTCTGTTTTTTGCTCTTTTCCGGCAATGCACTTTCTTTTAGTGGCACACACAGATACATACAGCAATCGCAGACAACCAAACAAGCCATCAACACGTAAATAAATGTTTAAACAGCAGACCCAGTAACAATTCCAACAGCAATTGCAGGAACATCATAGTTAGTATATTTGCCAGAGCATCGCAAGAAAGGACATAAAAAAAATTAAATAAAATAAGAAGAAAAGGATGAGTAAATAAAAAGAAATTATTATAATAATTATTAAAACACTGAAATTCATTGTTGAGATGTTAAGGTATTCCTATGCTCATTTCACTTTCTGAAATCTTTGGATGAAGTTTCCTGACGATCAAAGCAATTTTTTAATACTTGTGTTTGCCAAGTGATCGAAATTCGACCATAATTATTTATGCAAATAGGAAATATATACTACTAGCTTAACCCGGTGCGCTTCGCTACACTGATTTAACAACTTATGCATTCTATGGGAGGTATTTCCCCCCTGCGCCTACCCACTTTGTTTTTATTTTCAAAAGTGTGGTATACCATGAGAGTGACTTCTACAAAGTTTGAACATTCTCACTATTACAGTTCTTAAGATATGCGGTATTAAATACTGGCGTCCTATGGGGGTACCACTTACCCTGCTGCTATTTGATTTCAATTTTGGACTCAGAAGATCCTTCTACCAAAAGTTCAACAAAATGAGTGCAGCGGCTCTTAAGATATGCGATACTTAATATTGGCATCCTATGGGGGGTATCAATTTCCCTGCCCCTATCGACAAAAATAAGTAGCCTATTTTATTGTAAGGGCTCACGTGATGTTACTGTAAAAATGTCAATAAGATAGGTTCAGTAGTTTAGGAGTCTATAAGACAACAAACAAACAAACAAACATTTTTAATTTTTATATATATAAAGATATAGATGTAGAAGATATAAGTGTCTATGAATTTAAATGTTTCGAACATTTGTTTTCTTTCCCTCTTAGTGGGTCGATTTGTCCAGGGTCCAACCTCCGGTCCATATAAATATTATCTTCCTCTCTTAAGTCCGTGAATATTTAATTTAGTTTTGTAAGTTGTATTATATAAAAAAATCAGAAAGTACCAATTGAAAATTAAAAAAGTACCAAAAAGTCTCCTCTTATAAATTATCAATGACACGGGACTCTTCGTGTTGAATTTTATTTTTCTAGATTTAGTATTAATAAAAGTTCGAAAAAGTACCAGTTAAAGAACGAAAAAGTACCAAAAAGATCCCTCTCACAAATTCTTATTAACTCGGCCCCTTTCATGTTTAATTTTATGTTTCATTCATATTTGATTTAATGATTCAAGTCCCAATAGTAACGGAAAGTCAAAAAGTACCAGCTGAAGATTAAAAAAGTACCAACATTTTTTTTCTTACAGGTTCTCATTCACACAGGACCCTGCATCCATAATTTTATGCTTCCAAGTTTCATATTATAGAAAATTCTAAAATTACCACAACCAGCATGGAAAATTTAAAAAAAAGGAATTTTCTTGTATTCCCCCTTTTAGATACTTTTCTCCCCATTGAACTATCAAAAATTTAAATATAATTCAATTTTTAATTACAATATTTTGTTCCCGACGTTTCGTCGATTGTTTGTCGACTTTTTCAAGGGATTGTAATATGAAAATTTAATCACATTAAAAAGTTTTAGATGTACTCAGGATCATACAAATATAAAAATTAATTTTAATATTTAAAAAATACATATTACTTTAAACTTTAAATATATCATATATCAAAATATATCAGGTGATATATTTAAAGTTTAAAGTAATATGTATTTTTTAAATATTAAAATTAATTTTTATATTTGTATGATCCTGAGTACATCTAAAACTTTTTAATGTGATTAAATTTTCATATTACAATCCCTTGAAAAAGTCGACAAACAATCGACGAAACGTCGGGAACAAAATATTGTAATTAAAAATTGAATTTTATTTACATTGAAGAAATGTAGGCCCTATTAGCTTGACAAAAATAATATTCATAAATTCATCACTCTGGCCAAAGAAACAACTACAACTTTAAATATTGTAGTTGGAGCCCATAATTAAATACGTTAGGAATTTGGTATAATGCTTAGTTCTATGTTTAAAAGATAGATGGGGTAACGAAAAAGTACCAAAAAGTCCGAATTTCAAAAAAGTACCTAACATATTTCCGCTTATTTTCTCTAATGAACATCGATAAGTATTAAATCTTCTTGTATCTCGTTTTGTTTTAAAGATATATGTTTACCGAACTTACCCGTTTTTACGCTTTTTTATTATATACAAATTTTATAAAAAATATATATCGCACATCTAGTTCAAAAGAGACTCAATTCAAACTTTAAATTTTTCGGGTTTATATGCTTAAACTATGCGCAATAAACTTGTTTATCTAAAATAAAAAATTTCAGTGTATTTTGTTGTTGTTAACTGTTGCTAAAACCCGTAACGTCTTTCTTTATGTTTCAATTTGTAAAAAGCTGCAATTCAGAAAAGTGACTTATTTTTAGTTGTGTCAGAAAATAAAATAGTAGTAGATGCCTGCTGCTAAGTGCTAAATAATCTTAATTCAAATTACGACACTTTTGATGAAATAAATATTTCTTAATTAGAACTGTGTCAGTTTAGAATTTGGCAAAAACTTAAAAAGTATTCAGCTTAATGATATAACTTAAAATAATTCGGTAACTTGTGCAAATAATATATGATCAAAAATGGCACAACTTAAAATTGTTCATTATAAATATTTTAAAAAAAACCTGTTTTAGATCATAATCTGTATGGATTTTCTACTAAAGGGTCCAAAGATTTGTTTTTAACTTTTTTTTAGGTCAAAAACAGTTTTTTTTTTATTTCTGAAAAATTAAGTTTTTGAGTTATGTCACTTTTGAGCTAGTTGTACAATATATTGTGCATTCGATCAAATCGGTTGACAAACAGAGGAGGAAAATGTTCTTAGCTGTTTTGCCTTTGCCGATTTATATATACGTAGATAAAAATAGTTGTAGCAAAATTGTCGTAGAAGACTAAAAAATATAATTTTTTCTTCAAATAATTATCGAAAACAGAATAACTTTTTTCTATGGAAATGTTGGAGTAATTTGAACAATGTTCCTCTTACGGAATAAAAGCAAAATTTTCCGGAAAAGAAAAATTTGGGGAAAGTGAGCATGAATTTTATAGATTATAAGCCCGGGGGCAAAGCGAACTAACACCAAACTTGTTACGTGGTACTTGTTACTTGTTAAAGTGGCAGGGACTGGTTCTAGTTATAATACTTTATATGTATAGGACTTGTCACATTAACATGGGGATGTTCTAGGAGGGAGTTAACTTGCGCCCTCTTTGACACTTTGTAAAATGTCATTGGTTTAATTAATGTCTGCCACAGATATTGTCCCGAGTGAACTATATTATAATGATAGATATCCTTAATATAAAGTAATAGAAACAGATAAAATAACCACTATCCGCACAATGTCCGGTCTCATAACTCTATTACCTTTCCTCTGGATTAACTACACTTTAAATACCTTATCACCAGTTCAGTGATATGTTTTTATTATAATATTGTGTTCACAGGTCACGGCATAAGTTCTTTAAGAACAACTGAGCAGGGAGATAACTTATCGGAAGCAAAGCCAAATTTTCCATAATAAAGTGCTCGGAGACAATACCACTTTTTCTATGTAAATATTGTCGGAAACTTTTTCTAAGGGCAAATTGTCGAAAACAATGAAATTGTTTCTTTATAAAGGGAGTTTTTTAAGCCAGATATGACTAACCATTATGAAAAGAAAACACACAAATTAAATTTTTATCCAAAAAATTGGTTTATTCGAATGATCAGGACTTGAAAACTAATTCGGGCTTAACAGCGCCACGGCCCATTGTAAACGTCCAATATAAGACCATTTTTCAAGCATTGCTGGATGTATAACACAAATAAAGCGGACAATCTTGGCTTCTAAAGCGTCAATTGTTGCTATTACAGCAGTGTAAGCGTAAGTAATTATCAAGAAGTGTCAAATCGCACGACCATGATGCCACTAGTGTGTAAACCGCACCAAACAGTGAATTTTTTAAAATCTAATGGAGCCTCACTCCATATGCGGCAATTTTGTTTATTAATAACCCCGTTAAGCCAGAAATGAGCCTCATCACTAAACAAATGGGTTGTTCGCGGAAAGCGGATTATCAGGTTATATAGTTATGTAGTTATATTAACCGCAACAAAATATATTAAAAATAAAACTAAATACATGCTTTTTGTTGTTGTGAATATAACTTAATAACCATAATAACTTAAAAACCTGATAACCAGCCTTTCGTGAACAATCAAACAATTTAGCAATAGAACATCGATGACTGAGTTTTAAAACAAATTTGGACAACTTTTCTTTTTTTGTTTCATCGTGAATCCGTTCGTTATGATTTTCCAAAGTATTCTGATCATACATGTCAAAAAGTGACAGTTAATCTTTTCGTTAGTTCTATCGGACTTTAAAAATCAACCTGTAATATTTTACATACAAATCTCTTTTTTGAAAAATTAAATTGGGTTGTTCACGGAAGACTGGTTATCAGGTTATATGGTTATTAAGTCATATTCACAACAACAAAATACATATATTGAAATTTTTTTTTAATATATTTTACTGCTGTTAATATAACTACATGACCTAATAATCCGCCTTTCGTGTACAACCCAAATGATGTTTTGTATTTCTGAATTATTACTTTTTTTTTTTTGAAAGTTACCAAATCTCAATGAATTACACTTTGTTTTATTTCTTCAGAATTGAAAATGTATCTAAAATTGTGGTTACAAATTAATTAAGGTATCGTTGTTGTAAACAAAATGTTAGAATTTATTACAAATGTAAATTTAATTATTTCTTTTGTTATACCACTTACACAACTTATCATAAAATACAAATTCCTAACGCCATTCTCCCCATTGCTATCAGTTAAGGAAAAATTATTTATAACAAAAAAAACCACAATACAATTTCCTCAATAATCTGCTCTTGTTCTTATAGGATGGATATCTAAATTGTAGTTCTCTAGTTTTTCTTTGCTCACATACAATAGAAAATCTACAACAATAGATTGAAAAGACAGAGACCGTAAAATGGATGGACGGACAGACAGACGGACGGACGTAGGAAAATATGTTTTTACAACAAATCTTGATAAAAACCAATTGGTTACAATAATTCTGTGGCATGTTAAACATAATGTTTTACAAACTATAAAAACTCAATAGACTAAGGGATATCCTATTGAATAAATAAGATTTTAGTAGAGATGAAAAAACAATGTGACCAACATTTTTGTTACAAAAATTTTTGAAAATGTGAAAATTTTTTTAATAAGATAATAATTTATTTCTTAGGAACCTTAATTAAAAAAATTATCCATTTAAGGAAAGTAGATGGAATCAGGGCGCGCAGTGCTGCAGAGAAGGCTGAAGTTTTGCAGAGCACTTAAGCGAAGCTTATCAATCGTATTGCCCAACAAATGATTTTAGTCTGGGTGAGCCATTCACAACCACTTAACAGGTGTAGAGGTAATTATTGATTTGCAAGATTGTTTGTTAAGGTTACGAAAAATAGAACACGTGACACAAGGAAGTGTTCTTGGGCCTACACTCCTTATTAAACATACACCTAAGAGTTGCCCATATACGACAAACTGACTATTTCAGAATTTGCGGATTTATTTATATATTTATTTACTTAATTCGCTAGTATGCTTAAACTAAATCAATCTAGATAATTGAGTGCATAACATAAAAGAAACATTTAAAATTAAATTTATTTTAAGACATTTAAGAGGTTATTTTTGACGCCAAAAGGATCAGTAAAATCAATTAACGTATAAAAATTTTTCAAGTTGGAGCTCATTCTGGGAATAGGATCAAAATTTGCATTAATAGACTGAAAGTATTGAATTCTAAGGGGAATTTAATGTCTGGAAGACCGAATAGGAATTGAAAACTCAACCTTACAAAGTAGGAGTTCTGAGACTATTTCACCGTTTAACAAACTCAGCATGAAGGAGATTTTCATATACATATATCCTCCGATTTCTTAAGGTTGGTACATGAATTAGTTTGAACGGTTTTCTAACGGAGGTAAATAAATATTTGGACTCCAGCGCAGCTTTCCAAGACAGTATAAAAAAGAAATTGCATGTACCGCATACTGGGGGTCCTAGAAGAGGTCTCACTTATGAAATGTAAAATTATCTTATGACATAAGGATCGTCAAACTTCTTCTCCTAGCATTGGATAAACACAAGGACACCTTTGGCTTTGTTGATAGTATGCGGTATATGCGAATAAAAACACAATTTAAGACCAAGAAATTCCCAGATCAAGGAATGTCTCACTCTTTTAAGTTGATGCGTATTTAGTGTATAGCTACAGTGTACTGGACTTCAGAGTTCAGATATATTATGAAACTTGAAAACCATCCGAATACGCTTGCAAGATACCTTTCTTAACTTTAAACGCGAACAAGGCATCAAAGAACCTATATTCGATCCCTCTAGGTCAATAACCGCCTAAACATTAATGTTCGACTGGAGTGTGGCTAATTTTTATTTAACGAACGTCACATCCTGATTTCATCGCAAGCAATTTGTGTAGCATGGCTCATAACGATGACCTACAAATTCCCGAGGATGCGAAACAGTTATTCACCGACAGGTCCAAAACACTGTATGGTTCGTGCATTTACTCCGAGCAGCTAAACTGCAGCATTCCTCTTAGGCTGCCAAATCAGTGCAATATCATTCAGGCCAAGAAAATGGCCTTCTAGATAGCCACGGGACACATTCGGTGTGGTGACATTCTGGCAGGGATGTTTACATTATTTTCGATAGTAAAGCGACCATAAGATCCCTGGAAAGAGTGTGCTTATCACATCGAAATTTGTGCGAGAATGCCGGATGTCTCCGGAGAAAATAGCGATTTATTTAATGATAGCCCTTAATGGGGTCTTTGGACAAAGTGGCATACTTGGAAACATTTTATGTTGGTGTTTCGCTCCCAAGGAGTATGCAACTTATTTCACACAAATTTTATCTCATTGCCAGTCGAAAATGGTTTAATGAAACTACATGTGCGGAAACCAGGAAAATCAGGCCCACTACAGATGAAGAAAAGACACAGCGCGCATAAAGGCTGTCCAGACTTTACCTCAAAAATAAGTTTTTAACTGGCCACTGGCTGATTGGGTCTCCCCTACACTGACCTATGTATAAGTTGCGGTCTCGAGGAGGAGGTGGCGTCCAAGGAACATATTCTCTGTCATTGCCCAGCATTCGGAGACTTAAGACTCAAACTGTTTGTTTGAAAAACCCTTAGGGACAAAACCCGTCTCTCTGAAATCTTTTTGAACAGGATCCACTCCTTCATTAAATCAACCGGATGTCTGGGTTAGAATGTCAACAGCCAGGTAACATGGGACCCTTGTATTTGTATTTGTATTAAATCAACCGGACGTCTGGGTTAGAATGTCAACAACCAGGTAACATGGGACCCTTGGGAGACTTTGTAACATGGTAGCACAATGGGAACTAATTACCGGACCCATGTGAGCTGTGCTTAATTGCGGCTGCCAATGGAAATTAACCTACGTCAGTTTACGTAAATAAATATTAAGGAAAATAAATTTGTTGGTTGCTTAATTTATTAGTTGCCTACACGCAGAGAAAAAACATGTTTATATATGGTCACCTCCAACAACACTATTTTTAAAGAAAATTTTAAACATAATATGTTTAATTTAACCATATTATAAACACGGACAACCATATTATGGTAAACATATTCCTCCATTAAGAAGCCACAACCATACTATGGTTGTCTTCGAAGATGTTATGGGTAGTAATAACTAAAATATGTTTTACACGTATAATAGCATGATTGGTTTTCAACCAAAGCATGTTGCTCTTGAAAAAAAAAGAAAATACTATTGTTAATTTTAAAACAAATTATTATCAAATTTAACCATAACATGTTTGATGAATTAATAATTTAACCATAATATGGTTCTCGTTGACAATATTATGGTAAAATTAAACATAATATATCAAAAATTTTCTTTTAAAATAGTTTAAACATGATTTTTCTCTACGTGTATATGATAGCAATATTTTTCTTCAGACGATTTTTGTGTATGTCCCTTTTTTCTATAGAAAATTTATCCGCATGTCAGCAACTATTTCTGAACGAAAAATTGTCTATAGAAAACTTTTCCATTTGTTGGCATCTTTTCAATTAGTTTGTTTATTGGAATTGAATTCTGAGGCAGGCCTGAATAAATCCAATTTTATAGAAATTGTTCCGTAGAAAATTTGTGCTTCTGTAAAAAAGTTGTTTCATATGTAATTCGCTTTTTTTATTATAAACAACTTTTCGTTAATACATTTTTAAGTTGGTTACACTAAACATCTTTTTCTTTTACAATATTGTATATTTCTTCCTGGAATCAACTTTTTTCTCAGCAGGGCTGCTAACTTTGAAGTCTAGTCAAACTAAACAATCCCTGCCTGGCAGATGAGCAGTCGACATTTATATGATTATGTTAATAATATTGATGATAATGACATGTACATTGACATGTCAGTGATTACATTATCACACAGGCAATAATCTATTCATAGGATACACATACGATGTATGTATGTATTCTACTTTGCAAAAATACTTAAGGGTATGACTTGAATAAATGAACTATTGAAAATAACTTACCTTATAGTTTGATAGACATGTTCCGCCATTGTGACATCACCGCACACATAAATGTGACCACGTTCCTCAACAATCAAATTGTACAATGAATCGAATTCTTTTTCAATCAAATCTTGGACATAAGTCTAAGAGAGATTTGTTTTTTTTTTTTTTGCATTTAAAATACAACCGCATCAACATCAGAACGAAAGAAAGAAAAGACCACAGGGATATTAGATGGATATGGGAACGAACAAGACGGCATAATGATTGGAGGAAGGAGAAGTGCGTTACGAGCAACATGATGATGACAAGTGTTGTCATTGTTTAAAGATAGCAATAAGAAAATCCCCAACAATTATTTGTTGACCATTCAAGCATTCCATTTTCATCAATGCAACAATCATTAAAGTTGTTAGAGTTGATCAAGGAAACGGAGAATCCAAATCGTAATAAAAACAAATGCAATCGGAAATAAATACAGAATGAAAATAAAGAAAATCGTTAAAGGAAAATGAGAAAAGAAAAACCGGAAATTTTATTTATTGACCAGTTTAAATAGTTTCATGTTGCAGCAATTTGTGTCTTGTATATGTGTGTGTGTGTGTTAATTTAAATAGATCTTTGTCCATGAGTTAGTTATGGACAACAAGTTCAGTTTACTTTTCTGTTCCTAGATAGAAGGACAAATACTTTACTGTAAATACCCTTCGTTTAGTATAAAAATTCTTTATTTCTAAATATTTTTATATTTTCTCTTTATTTGTTTTCAAGTGCAGAATAGATGTATTTAACTGCCACTAGTATTTTGTGGTGTCAAACTGCAAAGGATAATGCAGGAGATATATTTAAAAGCTTTGAGGTCTTCAATAAGGACTTATCATGATATTGAAATATTTAAGTAACAAGGAATAAAAATCCTCTATTCATCTTTGTATCTGTTTATTTATTTATTACGCTTAAATGTCCAAAGTTATTTAAAAGATAAATGTTTTGAAAATAAAAGGATTCTTATTAATCTTTTGGCATGACATTTAAAATAAAGACATAAAAATAACAATTTTCAAGATGTTTTAAATTAAATTAATTTACCTAAAAAGTATCAGTAACACAGAAAAATTCTCCAAAATTTTTCACCAATTAAAGCATCAATCAAATATAAATTAAGTTTTAATTTAAAATTTAATCAAGTGAATTAAACGCTTAATTGATACCATTAATTTGTTGACTGGTGAAAATATAATTAATATCATAAATTTTTTAATTTAAATCAATTTTTATTTTTTGAACATTTGAACATTTTTCTCTATAGAAAAATTGACAATTTATAGGCAACTTCTTGTATGATTAAATTGTTTATCTATGGGCAACTTCTGCAGCATACATTTTGTCCATATATACACAGAAAAAATTCACTAAAATGTTTCACCAATCAAAGCATTAATCAAAAATAAAATCTGTTTTAATTAAAAATTTAATCAAGTGAATTAAACGTTTATTCTGTTTTAATTAAAAATTTAATCAAGTGAATTAAACGTTAAATCAATAGAATTAAAGGTTTAATCAAGTGAATTGCACTTTTAATTGATACTATTAATTTGTTAACTGGTACAAATTTATATACAATGTATATGTATATGGACAACGGTTAAGAATAATTCTAGTTTTGGATTTACTTTTAGAAAAAATACGGGTTTGACATTTTCAAGCTTTTTCTTGGCTTTTTTGTAAAAATTAACATTTTCAAGTTTAAAAAATAATGTTTTGCAAAAAAGTGAGTTTTGTAAAAATATTTAGTTCTTGAAAAATATTAGAAAATATATTTTGATTAAAAAAATCGTTTGTCAAAAGTTAAAAAAAACGTTATTACAGCCGATTTTTGTATAAAAATATTTAACATTCTCTTCCATTTCACTTACCTTTGTGATATTTGGTTCTCTTGATAAAGCCAAAAACACACGATCCAATATCTTTTCATTAACCAACCGTTCCTTTTCATCCGCATACAAGTCCACATTGCTATTGCGGCATCCGAAAAATAGCCATACCTTCGGTAATTTACAATCATCATGCAGTTCGCGCATCATTTCGAATTCCTGCCAAAATGAGCGGAATGGTGCAATACCAGTACCAGGCCCAATCAATACAACGGGCCGACTAACATCCGAAGGTATGTGAAAACCTGGAGCACTGCGCACAAATATAAATACATCATCTTGAGCCTTAAGAGAAGCTAAATAATTGGAACAAACACCAAAACGTTCATCACCCACACCATCCTCACAGCGATACCTGACCGTGGCGACAGTCAAGTGTATTTCATTGTTGACTTTGCGCGGAGAGGAGGAAATGGAATAGAATCTTGACTGAAGCGGCATTAAATTAGCCAACACTAAAGAGGCAGGAGGCTTACAGGAGGGAAACTCTTCTAGGACATCTAATAAATGAGGTAAACGCCAATGACGCCAATCTTCGTAGGCCGACGAATCGTTGACCAATAATTGCAGCCTCTCGGTATCTGTATTGTCTTCGCAAAACCCGGCCAGTAAAGTCAACATTTGCCTCGAGGGTGGCGTAGTGATATCAAAGAATCTTGTTAAAAGAGTTCTTAAACTTTCTGCTGGTATTTTGTCGTGGGATTCCCAACACTTGAAAATACCATTCGATGTTTGTTTCTCCTTTAACAATTGCAATTGCAAAACTTCATCCGGATTCTCGAAACCAGTTAAACGTTTGATTAAACCATCTACTATTTCGGGTTTATTGGCAGGGAATATACCCACATGATCGCCTGGCTCATAATCTATACCTGGTGCTGTTATCTCTAAAAGAATAGTGGTCTTCTCATCATTCGCCTTGCTAGTGAGATTATGGGGATGTGATTTGATTTGACAGCAGGTCACTTTTTTGTTATGATATTTAGAGAGTAATTGTTCTAAGGAGCCTTTGCCCGTGGAGGGTACTAGGCGTACTGTATTAACGGTAAGTGAATCATTTTGTAAGGCCATGGAAGCATCGGACAGACTCTCTTCTGGATCCAAGCAAAAAGTTTCACAGGCTACCTTAAAGACTTCCGGAGCCCATTTACGAAACGATTGTTCCTGACCACACATTTCATCGCCAAACGAAACCTTCAGCAAGCGTTCACCGCCCAGCTCACCCAAAATGTTATCGATGTATTGGCCGAAAGCACAAAAGTTCGGATAAGCCGAGGAACCCAAAGCGAAGACAGCAAATCTGGAAATTTAAATTATTCAAGGGAATACATAGTTTGAAATCTTCGTTAAAATCAAGGCGAATTTATTACATATACTCTCGGTACTACAACAAGTACCTTCACAAGCAATTTGTTTCTGTAAAATCATTGTACAATGTCAAAAACCGAAACAAAGATAATAAACAATTTTTGACATCCTAAAATTATAAAGCTAAGACAGTTATTAGCAGAGTTTTAAAATCATATTTAATGAATTCGCTTTGGTTGAAAGGAAAATTTTACTTTTGTCCTTCAAATATAATTTTTTTAATATTTTATCTAAATTTTTTATTTTTTTTTTTTTTTTATCTAAATAAAACTGTTTTTTTATTATTCTTTACTTACCTCACATTGGATAATGGACCGAAATTCTCCTCTGTAAATGTATCCGATGTGGACCCTCTTAATGAATCCCATCTATCGATTTTCTTCACTTGTTGCAAAGGTAATTTAATAAATTCTTGCCTTGAACTCGCTTTCATAAATGATTTCGATGATGTGACTGCCACACTAAAAATGAAAAAGAAAAATGAGTATAAAATAAAAACCGGAAATCACGGCAAAGCGATACAGGAAATAATAAAAGTTTTTTAAATAAACCATATGAATCTTTGAAAAAGAAAAATATTTTAAATTGATATGTGCACCAAATATACACGCTGACTGAAAGCAGAGTAAACCGAAGTAGGGTTTCTGAATCAAATTGCAATGTTAAAATATTAACGGCAAAAAATTTTGTTAGTTTTTAAATAGTCATTTTGTAATAGTGTTTTGTGAAACTAGCTTAACCCAGTGTGCTTCGTTACCGCCATTCAAATAATATAAGTAAAAATTTGTTTGGCTGATTATTGTGGGATTCACAATGTATGCTATCTAGTCATATTGTCATAATAGCCTTATAGATTAAAAAGATTTTTGTTGTATTTCAAACAAAAAAGTCCTAAAATAATAAGACTTCCCTCATTAAACCAAAATTAGTAAAATTTCTTTGAAACAGATTTGTGTATTGATAACGAAGCAATTTGTCCAAAGTTTCAAACTTTTACTATTATCCTTCTTCAGATATTATGACCTTTATATTATCCGTGTGTGGGAGGTTCCACGTTTTCTTTTTAATTCAATCTCGACTGAGGCAGATATTTTACATTGATAACCAAGCTTTTTGTTCCAAATAAAGAAATTTTTACTGTAACCGGTCTGTTAACAGCTGATCGTAGTTTATTTGCTAGTTAACAGTGATGCCAACTACTTATTGGTATTTAATTGGAATGATGCCATCTACATACGAGTGGTGGCATTGTGTACTTAGCCGTCTGGTTTACAGTTGCTGCTATCTTCTGGTGGGGTTTGCACCATTTGTTGATGCGATTTCTTTTGTTGTTTTAGGGATTTATAGCATTTAAAGCCTATGTTAAGCGCCAAGTGATCAGGAAATTTAAAACTTTTAAAGAAATGGTTCAGTTGTTCTGAAGTCTGTAGGGAACAAACACAAACACAATTCTCAAACCCTTTTAAATTGTTTCTTTTGAACCTTTGAATTGAAATTAACATACAATGCTTTATCAATTTGATAAAATAAATATACACATGGGCGATTTCATGTCAAGTGACCCAAATTTTAAGTCGATGTCTTGCGATTTGGATGAAATTTGCACCAAGGTTAGTGCTATTGGACAGTAGTTTAGCTACAAATGTTCAAAAAAAACATTCCCGCTAAAAAAACCAAAAAATTTTTTTCAAAAGATTGATCAAAAAGCTATCTAAGCTACTTGGGACAAATTTTGCTAACACCAATTAATAATAAGTTACATGGATGAGAAAGAACACCTGTATGGCCAAAATGTCAAACTTTGACCTTTGACTTCTAGCTCAGAAACTTTTTGACCGATCTTTCTGAAAATTTGTGTCTAAACTACTATGCAAATTTCATCCAAATCGGAAGACATTGTCGTCAAAATAAAAAAAAAAAAACATGACATCCCCCACATTTACAATTGGCGATTAAAGTTAAATGTGTTTATAACACAAGGAAACAAAATTTAAATTTTTGTAAGCGGCCTGGAACTTTGATGCACATTTTTACTAATTTAAGGTCGCTGATTTCAAATCAAAGCTTCATTTTTCTCTACCAGCTCGATTTTTCGAGATAAACCGTTATGTTTCAAATTAAGGCCAAAAAACAAACTACAACAAAATAATGTAGTGTATGAAATACCAAGCAAGGGAGACAACAACAACAGCTGTGATTTAGTTTACATTGGGACGACAAAGAGAAATCTGGAGACAAGAATGGGAGAACATAAATCAGACATAAACAAAAACAAAGAAAGCACTGCATTATCACAACACATATTACAAACAAAACATAAACCTGATTTTGACAACATAAGAATACTAGACAAGGTAAATAACGTGAGGAAAAGATATACTACAGAAAGCTTAAGAATTCAACAGAAAATAAACAGAACAATGAATAAAAAAGAAGATACTGACAATTTAAGCGCCAGTTACAGAGTTGTTTTGAAAAACAGTAGATGACGACACTAGCTGTGGCTTTTATTATTTAAAAAATATATTAATGTAATACAAAATTGTTTTTTTTCAATGTAAGTTAGTTACATTCAATTTATTGTATTATTAAATGTTGATGGTTTTATTTTATATTAATAGACGCATCTCCTGAAGAAGTGAACATAAAATTCACGAAACGTCGGGAAAAATGAAATAAAACATTTTGTATTTTTATTTTCACAAATGGAGTTAGGCCTCACCAGCTAAGTATATATAAGCAAATATATAAATATAAATAAAAGTAAGTGGCCAAAAATAAAGGAAAACAAATAAGGCACTTTCACTACATATATTGGAATAACTTGAAACTTTTCGCCATATTCAGTTGAAAGGTTAATTTCATTGCAATCGCTGCACAACTTGAGATTTTGTTCACAAAACTGAATTGATAAAAAAATGTTTTAATGTGCATGAGGGAGTTTACACGGTGTCTATTCAGGCATGTCTAACAAACACGTTCGTTTTGTATGTAGGCGATCGGGGTAGAGAAGAAAGAGGGGTTGCCAAACAGACTTGAAATGAGTTTTCATGTTTGTTTATATGAATTTCAATGTTTTTAATTTGGATGTTAAGACTATTATACATGAAAACAGACATGTTTGGAAAGACATCGTGAAAAGACAATAGGTTTTTGGAAGCATGTTCAAAAGAGAATGTCAAAAACAGACATGTCTGAAAATACTCCGTGTAAACTCCCTCTATGTTCGAGCATAATTGAAATTCAATTAAATTATAAATTCAGTAAATAAAGCTTATTTCATTGGAACTAAGAGTTTCTAGACCACAACTGTGATTTTTGTTGCACTTTTATTTTTTTTTTATTAATTAAAAAAAAAAAAAAATATTTTTTTTCAAAAATTGTTATTTGTTCAAAACTTTAACGATATCTCTAAAAAACCAATGTAAGCACGGCCGGCTTATAGATAATATTATTACCGAATTTTAAATTTTTTTTTAAACTGAATATTGTGAACTTTTTTCAAGTTATTACAATATATGTAGTGAAAGTGTCTTAATTCAATTAATTATAGTGAGTAAGAATGTGTTGTAAAATCGAGGTGCAAGGCAGATCCATGATAGTCTGCCATTAATAAACTACTTCAATGTAATGCAGATGGTATGAAGTAGTCATTGAAAAGTAAGCTGTTCAGTAATCGCAAGTCATTAAAAAGTTTTTGCTGCGATGTTTTTCCGATTTTTATTTCTTAGCTAGCGTTTTATTTGTGAAATTGCTGATCTGGCAGTACAGTTATTGGGCAATAAATAAATGGATTACATCAGAAACGTAACCAAGTCGATAGTTAGCACAGAGCATACAGAGTTGAAATAAGTGACGTAGGAAAAATGCCCAAATCATTTGCGATGGCAGCTTTCGAAGAAAGACAAACAAAGCGTTTTTTTGTAGTGAAGTGGCAATGTGTGTAAACAGGACGCTACAACCAACGCAAATTGCGTATTCAAAACAAAAATGCAAAAAGGACAGCTTTCGAAGAAAAAGAAAGAAAACCCCCACAATATTTTCTGTCTCGTGGCGCCTTTGTGAGCTCTGTGATAGTTAGTTTGTCGCTTAAGAGAACGATAATGAGTGACTTGTTGTTTCTTAATTTGATAACCATTTCCCCTTTTCGTTGAGAATGCTATAATTTTCAAACGTTTGTCGTTTCAGGAAATGTTTGATTACAAATAATTTTTAGTTTTAAATTAAACCTCCGTATTTTTGGGCAGATAGATATAATAAATCGAATTATCCTATTTTGAAAATCAAACAAACTGTTTTTATAAGGAATTAAGTTTTTTTATTTTAAGGTTTTCCCATGTTGTCGCTTTCGTGCAAACATATTTGTAGGGGGGTTATGTAAAATAACGCATCGATTAAAGTCCTTATCAATACCAAACAATATTCTTATAAAGAACATATTTAAGTAAAATTTTAAAGTTTTGGCTCAACCTGTGTAGTGGATTTTCCAGGGTATATTTCATTTGGAAATTAGGTGGAAAGATTTTACCAAATCTATTGATTAAATGTTTTTTTCTTGGTATTAATATTAAAGATCTATAAGGAATTTAACTTCAAAATCTCACATTTTGCACGCAATTACCCATTAAACTCTAATGAATTGAATCCCTTAAACAGCCACTACTCTTTAAAACCTCTAAAAACTTTTTTACACGTCATGCTAAAAGTTGTTTTTAACTTTCCTAAACAGTTTTTATGTCGTTAAGTGTCCTTTTTTCGTAAATCTCATGTCAGTATGTTGCACAGACACAAAGAGCAACTGACACATATTGGACACATGCAATACAAAGGATTAGACATTTTTTATTATGTTTGGAGAGTATGAATGTGTGATTTATCTTGTATTTAGAGGGAAACATAAAATGAGAGATTATCTTTGTTGTTGTTGGCGCTGTTGCGGTTGTTATTAAATATTATATTTTGAAATTTATATTAAACACTATTTGTTATTCTTATGAAAATAAATCACAAACATATTATTCCCGTCTTGTTTAAAAATATAAAAAAATTAAAACAGTTTTAAGGTAAATTAAATAAATGAATGAAACAGTGTTTAAAGAAATATTGGTAGAGCAAATATGCCAAAAGGTTTTGAAAAGTTAGCTCGAGTTCCCGAAATATCGGCCCCTAAAGTTTTTGAATTTTTTGAAAAGGTGTTTTGTATAAGTAAAAAAAAAATATACTAAATGTACTTTCGATCTAAAATACTATTTCAGATGTCTTCAGTAGAATTGTATGGCGATTTTTTGGTTAGAATATATTAACCCTCTAACACTAATTTTAAGGGGGCATTTTCGTCCTTTTTTTAAACTTCCCCACAAAAGTATACTAAAATGGCACTTTAGGGGGTTTTAATGTTCCACGAATATTTTCTGCATCAATTTAAACTAGAGATCTTCTAATTATTAATAATCGTGCAATGTATGTGAATTTTTCAAAAACCCGTTTTACAACATTGCACGATTTTTTGGTCTTAGAAGATCCCTAGTAACATTTTAGGCTTTTGTGTGGAAGTAAAAATAAAAGAACGAAACTGACCCCTTAAAATAAGTGTTAAAGGGTTAATATATTCTAAGAAAAGAATCGCCATACAATTCTACTGACGATATCTGAAATAGTTTTTTAGCTCAGAAGAACATTTAGTATATTATTTTGACTGGTACCAAACGCCTTTTCAAATATTTCAAAAATTGCAATGCCCGAAATTTCGAAAATCCGTTTTACATACATTGCACGAACTTTTGGTCTTAGAAGACCCCTAGTAAAATTTGTTGCAGAAAATATTATGGAACTTTTAACACTCTAAAGTGCCGTTTTAGACTTTTGTGGGGAATTAAAAAAAGGGACACAAATTACCCTTAAAATGAGTGTTATAGGTTAATATATTCTAAGCAAAAAATCGCCATACAATTCCACTGAAGACATCTGAAATAGTATTTTAGATCGAAAGTACATTTAGTATATTTTTTTTTTTACTTATACCTTTTCAAAGAATTCAAAAACTTTAGAGGTCGATATTTCAGGAAAACGAGCTAACTTTTCAAAACCCTTTAGCAGATTTGCTCTACCAATAGTCTAGTTTCATTTCGCATTGCAAGTATTGAGGCTGGCGGTGATGACTCGAATTTTGTTGCACTGTGTAATTTTAAAGAATTTACAATTTTTCAGTTTTTTGCACGATTATTATACCCATACCGTTTAAAATTGAATATCGGAACTGATACCGAAATTCGCTTCGGTTGCCAACAAGTCTATTTTGCCTTTGTAAGACTTGTGATTTTAATTTTTATCGGCTTTTATCTGCGGCCAATCAACCTGCCATCCAGCCGTACAGACGACCAATGTTGTGTCGATTCAAAAAGTGATTGATTCGTTCGGTATACTAACAATATTTAAAGGTATTATACACATCATCACAAACACATAATACCCTCTCCACTATTGTAGGGTGGGTATAAAAACTGTCATCAAATTGAAATACAAAAATATACAGTGAATTTTCTTGTGATCGGACACTGAAGGGACCATTAAAATTTGTTCGTAAAAAGTTCCCTTTCTCCTTTCAAAACATTTCAAAGCGTTGCTTATGGAACGCTGAAGGAACCAGACCATATTGTCGGTCGAAAGGGGGTTTTCGCTTATGGCAAGTTAGACTTTTTTTACTTAATTTTATTAATATGTTACTTACCAGAGGCTTAAAAATTTAGATTACACTTTTCGTTTGCTACAAATACAAGTTGCTTCTTTGCTTCTTTGGCTATTTGGAACACAAGAAGTCAATCTACACTCTGTTTTTTTTTCACGAGCTCTAGTTTCCGCGAACAGAAACAGAACTATGTATTAAACAAAACCGTGCTGTATTTTTGAGCTTTGTTTTTTAGAACGATTCCAATAAAATTCGGTAAGGTGAATTAGATTGCAATGAAAATAGTTAATACCGAATTGAATATAAATACCAAAATAATTTGATGGTTTATAAGCAAAGAGGCTATATTTCAGAAATAAGCTTGTATGGGGCCTATGCGAAATAATGGACCGGTTCTTACTATTTGCAATAGTAGAGATACAGTCGGGACATGTCCAATGTGTGATTTTAGAATACCAGTGATCGGTTCACTAGACTAGGGGATCATGACCCCCATTGCCCCCTCTACCCTTGTATCCGTACTGTTAATCCATAATAATCAACAACAATCATCTCAATAACTCTAAAGATGTGATATCATTTTGTTCGGTCTGACTGATTATATTTTTTTCACCAATTTTTCATTCTAAATTATTTGGGCAAAATCATCGTTTCATTCATTAATTCTTCAATTAAAGCTTGTTTTTTAAAGACGGGCGGTCATAGTCGAATTAATTTGGTAAATTATAGGGATTATTAAAGGGACACTTAATAAATGCCGGTCTTAGGGCCATTATTATAACTTGGCGTTAGCTGTTATCCGACAGTTAACAGACGCTTTTTGACAGATAACACATTATTATCTGTCAATTTAATCTTAACTTTAGCTAACTTCAAGTTGTAATAATGGCCCTAAGTGTTAAAAGCTATAAATACTTTTTAACTATTGAAGTCTTTAGAGATAAATACATACGCCTGTATTTATAAAAACATTTTTAAATTTAATAAAAATTTACAAAACAAATTTTGTATGAAAATTCTCCTAATAAACGTTTGTTAAATTTAATAATCGTTTATAAATACAGGGGATATTGCATATAATTTTATTAATTTAATTCCTAAAAATAACCAAAAGGTTTTTTAATTCATTTTAAATTTAAGTCTCATATTCTTTTAAAGAAGACAATACAATTTTCTATAATTATACACTTAATTTGGGTCTAGGTCACGGGTAAGGAAAAGCATATGTATGACACTCATATTCATTTAAGTTAAAATGTTTTCCATTTCTTTTGTTCACATAACAAGCGAAATAAGAATCTCTATAAACTGTTTTCGTAATTTAAATAATCACACAATTTAAACAGCACACACAACATAATTGTGAGTATATTAAATCCTTAAGCATAGTCATAGACACTTATACCTGCATGTTTTCAATGGTACAATTTATAGGATGATAATGAAGATGCAACAGCATGATAGTGTTGCGCATTTTAGCTTATAGCTATTTTAACAATTGTCGTAGTTCTCGTAGTTTGTAAATTCATAGAACGCACAGTGTGCTGATCCCATTTAACGAATGGACGTAAACTAAAGGAATTGTCTTACATTAAAGAAATTTGGCATTTGACATAAGTAATGGATATACATAATTTTGTTGAACAAAACATGGCAAACGATATCGATCGACAACTTAAGCGAAAATCAACAAGTCACTCATTATAGTTTTTATAAGTGCCCCACTGACTATCGACTTGTTAGATGTAAGGTTTCTAACGTTTCTAACGCAATCCATAATCATTCCATTCATTCATATTCCACTGACAATTAAACAAAACATAAATAAAACAATAAAATTTTATTAGTGGTGTTGTTTAAAAGCAATATTATTAGAACAAGTAAGAGTGCTAAGTTCGGCTTAGCCGAAAATTTTTATATACCCTTCAACATGGTGCAATAACAACAGAAATTTATTTAAATACCGTTAAAATTGGATATAAGTAAATCTATTTTGAGGCAAACACACTTCTCCAATACCGCCAACATTTTGTTGGATGTTGTGTACATAATTTGGAAACATTTGGCGTTTCCGTTCTCCAGATATTTTCCGGATATCGTTAAAGCAACTTTGCTTTACATGTACGCACTAGTTAAGTGTAAAACGTCTAAAAAGGTAATAAAAAACCAGATATACAGAAAAACAGAAAAAAAAGACGGACATCGGTTAACCAACTGTGCTGTACATGCACGTAAATATTTGTTACGTGTAACAAACCGCAAAAATTTCTAAACAAAAAAACATAGAAAAACTGTAATTGTATGGGAAAAATTAGAGGCAGTACTAGTTTGTGACATAAATGTATAACAATCATATTTGGAGTCTTCGAAAACCCATTTCAGCGGTCAGACGGACATCGTTAAATCGCTACTTATAAGGACCCAGATATACAATTTATAGAATCTAACATTAATATTGTAGAAATTACAAACGGAATGACAAACTTTCCAGCTGTGGTGAAGTGTAGAAAAATATTTAGTGTTGCTGGTTTTTACAGTAATAATAAATAAATAATATCGTTTAATATTGCAATAAAATGCCTCTGTCGACAGCCACAGTACAAGTGACTGATTTTGATATTGAAGTCGCAAAATAATTCATAGTGGGACGCAAATTTGGATGAAAACTACAACGTTATCGCTCGCTTGCACTGTCAACTTTTCGTGCTGAAAATTGTAAATGAGGCACAAATCAGCTGTTGGTTGTGGAAAATGCAAGCGAGCGATATCTATCGACATCGTTAGCCAGGCTGTAAAATTTTATTAAAATTGGTCTTCAAATAACAAAAATATTTGTATGTTTTAAAATGCTCTAATTACAGTAACTTTGAACTTTTATTCAACTTGAAATCAAAATTGTATCACAATTTTCTTAAAACACTAAAAGTACTCTTCTCTGCTGAGTAAATTTTGTCATAAATGGCTGGATTTTAGCGGCTAATGGTTAAGTCAATAACAATTTTATGAATATAAAGGGTGGTTAAACTTCAAGGGCCGATGTTGATTTTAAATAAAACACAAACTATTAAGGAAATTATTGTAATTTTATTTTATTATGATATATTGGTATTACTCAATTATGTATGGAACAAAATATCGGCCAAATGGGCGCCACGACCACGGCGGCACACCTCCATCCGATGGTCCAAATTTTCGATGACCCTGAGGCATAATGGAGGTTCTATGCCGTTAATGTGCCGAATTATCTCATCCTTTAGCTCTTGAATTGTTGCGACGTACACCTTTTCTTTCAAATAACCCCAAAGAAAAAAGTCCAACGGTGTCAAATCACATGATCTTGGCGGCCAATTGACATCGCCATTACGTGAGATAACACGGCCATTGAATTTGTTGCGAAAAAGAGCTGTGTGGCAAGTGGCACCGTCCTGCGAATCCATATCTTCCAATTCGGGCCATAAAAAGTTCGTTATCATCTCACGAAAGCGAACACCATTCACAGTAACTGCCTGACCGGCCTCATTTTGGAAAAAATACGGCCCGATGATGCCGCCAGCCCATAAACCGCACCAAACAGTCGCTCTTTGGGTGCATTGGTTTTTCGACAATCACTCTTGGATTCTCATTCGCCCAAATGCGGCAATTCTGTTTATTGACGAATCCACTGAGGTGAAAATGTGCCTTATCACTGAAGATGATTTTCTTCGAAAATTGATCATCCACTGTTGCCATTTCTTGCCACCATTCTGCCCATTCACGACGTTTGAAATGGTTAAGAGGCTTTAGTTCTTGAGCCAATTGCACCTTGTAAGCGTGTAAATGCAAGTCTTTATGCATAATGTTCATCAACGACGAGCGTGAGAGGTGCAATTGTTGGGCACGACGACGAGTTGAGGTGGACAGCTCTTCAGCGACACTATCGCGAACAGCAGCAATATTTCCTGCAGTACGAGCTGTACGAGCATGCACTGGTGTTCTCACATCTTCTACAGACCCGGTTTGCTCGAATTTTTCCACGATTTTTGCGATTGTACGCACATTTAGACGATCAAATTGACCAAAAAAATCACGATATGCATTTTGATTTGAACGCCCATTTTCATAATAAGTCTGGATAACTTTAACACGTTGTTGGATTGTGTATCTCTCCATGGTTCAAATTGAGTAAGTCTGAAATAGAGAAATGTCAAATAAAATTCGGAAAAAAACTTGGCGTTTAGGTGTGGTTCACATTCAACATCGGCCCTTACAATTTAACCACCCGGTATTAATACTTTTAATTTATGTAATCAACGTTTGTAGCTTTTATGAAATACAAGCTTTTGCCCGTGACTATGCTCAGGTGAAGATTAGAGCAAGATTAAAAGTGAAGGGTTTATTCTTTTAAACTTACAGAAAGGATTTGTAGTTTTCTATGTTTATCTATAAAATATTTCAATTTACAACATTATAGGAATAATTTTTCTTCGCCAACACTTGCATACATAAAAGTCTTGAGCAGTCCATACTCTTAAGCAACCGACATTCAGATGTCGACAATAAAATTCAGCGATCTTTTAATATGTATATTAGGGGGTCCCAAAATTTTTTTTGTCAGAGGCTCAAGCATTATTTGAAAGCTTATAGGTTCCAGTATTTTTGAATTTTTTTTTTAGATTTTTAGGAAGAGGTTTAGATGTCGCGCAAATCAAGCCTTTGTTAAAAATCTGGTTTTTCGGCCTTTTTTCAAACTTGACTCATAACTTTGTCAATAACCACGTTCATTTAATTTTTTACCCGAATATTTCTAAAGAAAATTTCCCAAACTTTATTTCCATATGCAAAAACTTTAAGTTCCGGCAATATTTTTGTCCATTACGATTCCACATATTAAGTTCTTTTGTAATTTTTTAACAAATTCTGTAAAAAACGGTTTATTACTTTTCAAATTTATATGAAAGGTATAAAAACTAGTGACGCGATTTTGAATACCGATAAGTTCTAAACAATAAAGCAAAACAAAAATGGAATTTTGTCCTACAGTTTCCGAGTTACACAATTTTTTTTTTTTTTATAATTTTTTATTTATTTATTTATTTATTTAATGCGGATATCACATACAACAAGATATAAATCTTTTAAATTACAGTATGTGATCTTATAGCGATACAATTAACTCGTGATGGTTGTTACAATAATTTCTCAAAAAACAAATAATACATACATATACATAAAACATAAAACAAATGAAAACAAAAAATAGTTTTAATTATTAGGCATAAGAATATAATTAAAAATTTATCCATAATTAGAGTACCAAATAACATACATAAGATCAAAAAGAATCAATAATTAAGATTGTTGAAAATTCGAGACCAAATTATTTTTAAACAATTCGTTTTTAAAAAGTAAAGCGTTGTCTGTTATTTGTAAGTGGTTGGGTAATGAGTTCCACAGACATATGGTATTAATAAATAATTGCCAAGTAGAGATTAAGGTTCGATATCGGAATTGTATAAGATTATTTCCTCTGCTGGATCGTGCAAATTGAAGGCGTTCGAATAAGTAAGTTGGATCTTTGGTGTATATTACCTTGTGGAGTAGAATTAATGATCTTATCCTAAGTAGGTCCACTAGGTTAACTCCGTACAAAGACTTAGAGTACTCAGATGTTCCATCATATCTCTTTAAACGGTATACATAACGAAGAATCGCATTATACGCTACTAATAATCTCCTCTTACTTTCAGAATCACAATAAGCAAAAATTTCACAACCGTATAGTAACTGCGGCATAATAAAAGTTTTAGCGAGAAGCACACGAATGTTTAAAGGTGTAAGATGTTGTGTAGGATATAATGTTCTAAGCATAATAAATATTTTTCCAGATACAGAATTAATCTGATTGTTCCAAGTGAGCGATTTATTAAAAATAATTCCAAGATTCTTAGCTGATTCTACAAATGCAATGTTTTGGTTACCTAATTTCACTGGAATATCTATAGGGATGGTTTGATTTCTTTGAGTTATAACTAAACATTTCGATTTTCCAGGATTTAAATAAGTTTGTACCTTTAAAATGGTGATACTTTTTTCGTTATAATTATTATATATTTACATTAAATTTTATAGTTACGTTTTAACTGTCATTAACTTCTGACATTTATTGATCTAAACCGTTACACGCTGTCATTTTCACTTTCTATTTTATGTGTGCTCCAGGAGCTATCAATCGGGCTCGCTGGATAATGAAAATTATCTGTTCTTTGAAAATATGCATTTTCCGAAACCAGTTGCATTCTTATATAGACAAATCAACAGTTTATGCCTTGCTTGAACTTAGTTCATTTATTTTAAGAATAAATATCAAATATTGGTACCTCTGCCAGTGCCCTCGATACGCTCCTCTCAATGATCTGAGCCTATTGAAGGAATTGGATAGTTATAAAATTATTAATAAAGCAGTTGCAAAAGCCTCGCTTTAACTTTTCTAGGTCATCAGTGGTACTTTACTCCAAAATTGACTGCCCCAGCGTTTTTTGATGAACGTATCGACACCAAAACTTAACACTTAATGACAAAAAAACTTGCAGATACTCCATGCAGCGATTATGAAGTAGCAAATGTAACTTTAACTGAAGAAAACTTTAGAAATAAAGAAATTCAACAATTCATTTCAATCGATTTTTTAAAAATAGAGTCAGAGAATTGGAAAGCCAACAAGTCATTTCAAGAGGCAAAGAAAAAAGTCCAACAATTACAAGTGCACAGAAAAAATGATTTTTCCAATTCAAACAAAAAATTTGTAGAATCAAAAAATTTTTTGTCTGAAATCGGTCCTATAAACAAATTTGCATATTCAAACAATCTATTTGCATTTTGTTTATTGAAAAAAACACTGATTTTTTCAAACAAAAAATTTAACTGAATCAAACAAAAAGTTTACTGAAACTAATATACCAAATTGCAAAAAAAAAAGTTTTTACACAAGCAATGACCGCACACAAGTAAGCACTGTATGAGAAGATAACGGCAGAGCAGAGCCGCCGACTGGCTTTGAGACACATTTTTTTTGTTGAACGAAGTCTTATTTTTACACACACAACACAATGTTTTTCTTTATCACTCTCTGTTGCTGTATCCTTTCCTTTGCTAAAGAAGAAATGTAACCAAAAACGGCAGCAGACCGACTCGATATGTTTTTCGTCATCATTCTATTTTTGTATTTGTTGTATTTAACCAAACAGTTTTAAAAAATGGAATACGGGATTTCGTTTCTCGTAATGTTGTTTCTGCTATTGTTTTTCTTATAGTTGCACTTTTTTAAAGCGTCAAAAAATAGACTGTTTGTGTTTTTTGTTGTTGTTCTTATATTTCACATAATGAAGTGTTGCTTACGATCAAATAAAAAAATGCAAAAAGACGACAACATTAAAGAGCGTTAAATATTTCATACAAAATTATGAAAATTATGAAAAACCAATAACGCGTTTATTATATTTTTGAAGAGTTGTCCACATTTTTGTTGGTTAAATAAAAATCAAACAAAAATATTGTTTGAATCAGTAAAAAAATTTATAGAAATTAAAAAAATTTTCAAACAAGCGTTTGTTTGAAAATAATTCGGCAATAATTTTTTCTGTGTGGTAAATGATGTGGCAGAACGAGGTGTGGCTTTGGCTAATACTTATATTAATGTCACAACATCTGAAACTGATTACCAGAATTAATTGCAAGGTATATAACAACATCTCAAGAACCGCAATAAATGATTTTTCACAGAGCAAAAGAAAAGTTTTTTTTTTTTTGATTGGGTAAGATTGGTGAACTGGCAAACAGCTTATAATAACAAATACTGGGTATAAAAAAAACGGGTATAACTCAGGAACCGTAAGAACAAATTTAAAAATTGTTTATTCATATTAATAGGAATTAATTTGTCTTTCAAACTGCATCATTAGTTTTTTTCCATTTTATTTAAACTTAAAAAGTTGTAAAGCGTTATTACAAATTTTTTTAAAAAAATTACGAAAAATTGTAATTAAGGGTATCTAAATTAGTAAACTCATCACCAAAAATTATAATTTTTTCACACAGGAATAAAGCTTGGATATTTTTCTTTAAAACTGTTTCCTCAGTAGTGAAGAAACTCGATGGTATTAACCAAGTTATGAGTAATGTTAAAAAAGGCCGAAAACTCCTTTTTTTTATGAAAACTCCATTTGCGCGACCTCTAAACCTATTCCGAAAATTCTTAAAAAAAACCAGAAAGAAAAAGAATTTTTGGGAGTCCCTTATGTATATTTACCAGCTTTTTTTTCATTGTGGGCCCCAAGAAAGTATACAGCATGTTAACGTAGCCTGTATATCAAATTTATCGAAAAGAGAAAAACTACCAATTCAATCCATTAAAAGTACCCTAGATTTAAATCATGACCATATGCAAACTGTATACCAAATTTATCCAAATAAGAAAGGTACCGAAGTACTGTTCCTCCTCCCCCCCCCCTTTTTTTCTCTTAAAAAGTTCCATATATTTAAATCTGGACCGATTACTATCCGCCTACCTAATTTCATCCAAAACCATTAAGCGGATTTCGCTTGATGGAGCAACAAATTAACAAACATCTTTATATTCAAACATACAAGCTTTCCCAATTATAATACTAGTAGGATATATTTTAGTGTTGCTGGTTCACACACATCAAGTTTACCTATAAGACAACGCACTGTGCGGCGCCTTTAAAGTTTGCATTGTGATGCTTCTTTCTTCCTTTTTTTTTTTTTTTTTTTTGTTTTTGTTTGTTGTGCGTGAGTTGTATAGTGTTGAGAGTGCACTACCGGCAAAATGCTGTTGTATCTGTTAAGAGTTGCTTACTACACTCAGGTGCTTGTTATACCCACACCATCGTAGGTGTAGTGGAATTATGCGCTAATGGTGGTGTATGTAGCACATAAAAATATTGGCCTCAGTACATATACCGTCCGACTCAAAATCACTCTCTGAATCGAACGGTTAGCGTTGTCCCAATTTTGTAGATAACACTGAACAACGAAAAAAATCAGCCTCAATACTTGCAACGCGAACTGAAACCAGACTATTGGTAGAGCAAATCTCCAAAAGGTTTTGAAAAGTTAGCTCGGGTTCCTGAAATATCGGCCGATAAAGTTTTTGATTTTTTTGAAAAGGCGTTTGGTTTAAGTAAAAAAAATATACTAAATGTACTTCTGAAATAAAATATTATTTCAGATTTCTTCAGTAGAATTTTATGACGATTCTTCGCTTAGAATATGTTAACCCTCTAACGCTCATTTTAAGGGGTTATTTTTGTCCTTTTTGTTAACTTCCCCACAAAAATATGCTAAAATGCCACTTAAGAGGTTTTTAAAGTGCAATATATGTAAAACGGGTTTTCGAAATTCCGGTCCTTGAAATTTTTGAATTTTTCGAAAACCCGTTTTACATACATTCCGCGATTATTTTGGTCTTAGAAGACTGCTAGTAAAATTTGATGCAGAATATATTTATTGAACATCTTAACAAAATAAAAGCAAAAACAACTTGCCTTATTGTTTTCGCAAAAAATAAAGCATGTTGCCAGTTTAGTTCTTTTAAGCCGTCCACTTGACAGTTTATTATCAAAGTAATTTTTGGGAATACAAAATTTTTAACTAACAAGATTTTGTTTGTTGTGCTTAATTCCCAATTTTTATTCTTGATAAAAACACTGAAATTTGTGCATTTCACTAGTTGCTTAGGCCAGAGCGTCAGGCAACTTCATCCAAAAAGATTTTAGAAAAACTAAAGATATTAAACCAAATAAAACTGTTAAGCGAATAAGAATTATAAGCAACAGTTTTACTTGTAACAATATCAAAGCTTAAACAAAAACCACAACAATAAACAGTGAGTTTATCTATTCTTACATAATAAACAAAATCTTAATAATTAATTAATTAAAAGTTTTGTTTTCCCAAAAATTACTTTGATAATGAAGAACAGAACACTATATAATGTTTGGCTCTTTCTTGAACATAGAAACGAACGGGGTTTAGGATTGTGTTTGCCTACACAAACACTAAAAACAATTGATATCCTTCCTGGGTGTGTAAGCCGAACGCTAAATAATGTACTGTTTATTTTCGAACACGGCTTAAAAGTATCTATTTAAGATTTTTTATTTTTTTAAATACATAAAGAAAAATAAATTGGTTTGCAAAAATAGCTTAAGCGACATCAATTTCAATTTTGGTTTTTTTAAATAAATAAATTTTTCGCGGCATTGCATTATCTCCTAAAATGTCATGGTAATATAATAAAATAATTTTAGCTTAAGAGACAACCTTAAAAAACTCTTCTCCTTTTAAATTGAGTTTTTGTCGCTTAAGTTTTTATGCGGTAAGGGCTCGATATATTAATAACGATAATTATTTTAGCTTAAATTTTGTCAAATAAATTCTAAAAATATCAATATTTTATCAAGAAAATTTCCAGGGATGTTTACACAAAACGATAAGGTGTATGGTTCGCAGTAAATTCTCGTAAGCTTAACCCTAGTATATTGCGAAGGATTCTGGATAACAGCAGATTGTTCCAAGTGGCGCTATATGTGCTTAAGCTGGCTGTTTTGAGAGCTTTTGTTAATATTTACACTGATATGCGTGCATTCGTTTTGGTCTAGAGTTCCCCATTCCTTAGAACCAAAACAACACTCGACTGTCACTCATCCCTAAATGAGATGGCTGCGCATTTAGGTTGCAGGGTACAGAAACATACAAGAGATAATTTAAGCTGATGAAAATGCTAGACTTTGTGCCGCTGGATGCACTTGCCCTCTTGCAATCTTAAACTTCTGCGAAGGACTATCAATACTGTTAACAACTGTTGAGTCGAAATAACTTATTGAAGGATTTCCAAGCAATTGGGGTCTTACATAGATGACGACATAGCATCGTTACTACAAGTGTCGAGAAGGGATGTGCCACTTATTGTGCTTATAAGCATTTGACATTACCTTACTACGACTACAGCCGCAATTATGGAGATAATAATGAAACCTAGAAAACTCTTGTTGTAGTTGTTTCTTTGGCCAGAGTGATGAATTTATGAATATTATTTTTGTCAAGCTAATAGGGCCTAAATTTCTTCAATGTAAATAAAATTCAATTTTTAATTAAAATATTTTGTTTCCGACGTTTCGTCGATTGTTTGTCGAATTTTTTAAGGGACTGTCTATTTAAAAATTATAAAAACAATAAAATCAATACAATAATGTACCACATAAACAATAAAGACATACAATATGAAATTTAATCACATTAAAAAGTTTTTGATGTACGCAGGATCATAGCTAACTAAATGGAATAAGCTACTTTTGAGGATTTGTCTGATATTTTTGGCCCAGATTGTATTTTAAAATTAAGCCTATTCAAATTTGTGAAAAATGTTGAGGAACATTGATTTTTTCACACGATAATTTTGACATGTTCAATGTTTCCTATCTTGCGAGTTTGCACCATTTGACGTTTTTATTCCTACAAAGTATGCAACATTGTTTTGCGTATGCTAACAAATCCCAAATGTTATTTTAATTTTTTATTTCTTATTTAATACTAAGTTCATACTTTTTTGCTTTTGCTTAAAATTCCACGTGAAATAAATGCAGCTTACAATATTTCGCAGTTGTAAAAAAATGTTGCCAGAAACTTTTTGGAACTTTCCACAAAATGAACAGCGTACAATTCTATCAACATTATTTCAATTTTATTCGGCACAAATTTTTTTTCATATGCGTTTTGACAGTCGTTTACGTGAAATTTTAAACAGAGTACCAACCAGGCTTTATTAAGCGTAGTAGTACTCTGTTCAAATTTGTGAAAAATGTTGAGCAACATTAATTACTTCACACTAAAATTTTGGCATGTACCAATGTTGCCTACACAGATAGGAATATGTTTGTATTTATTTATTTTAAAAGGTTTTGTTATTCGTGCTTAATTCCCAATTTTTATTCTTGATAAAAACACTGAAATTTATTTTTGATGGGATAAGCTATTCCTATGCGCATTTTACTGGTTACTTAGGCCAGATCGTCAGGAAACTTCATCCATAAAGATTTTAGAAAAACTAAAGATATTAAACCAAATAAAACTGTTAAACGTATAAGAATTATAGCAACAGTTCTACTTGTAACTATATCAAAGTTTAAACAAAAACATCAACAATAAACCGTGAGTTTATCTCATCTTACATTCCCCACTACAATTAGTTGAAATTCTTCCAACATTAATTGTAGTTGTTTGTATTTATTTTAACATATTTTAAGGCGCCAGAATTTCAATTTAAATTTTGTTTGCTTTTCAGTTTTAGTTTAAGTTTGGGTTTTTAATTGGATTTGAAAGGATTTAAACAATCGTGGAAAAACATTTGAATACAAATTGACTGCGTATATATCTGCTGTGTTTTTAGCCAGAAGTTCAACTTAGTTATTTGGTAAGAAATCAGTTTAAAAAAGAATTGCATGATATCACAATGGGTCAATAGCTCTATTTGCGTCTGTGAAAGCTGATTGCAATTTCTAATTTACCCAAAAAAACAAAAAAATTTTGAACGTAAACTTTTTTTGTAAAAAAAAATTAGTTGAACGCTATTGATTTTTGCTGTGGCTTTTGTTTTTTGCTTAGGCCGAGGCCACGCAATGAGCGGCAAAGCGGCGAGTGGCAGAGCGGCAGAAAATTAAAACCAATTGAAATACTACTGTAGTGGCCTCGCAATGAGCGGTATGTGAGCGGTATTTCGGACCGGCTAGGCGGCAAAGAATAAACATGGCAAAAGTGAATGAAAATCCATCTGAGGAGATTGAGTGGTTGCAATCGAAACATGTCATGGTAACCTGCCGGCCGGGGTTCGAGCCCCAGCCACGTCAAGAATGAAAGATTATCAATAACAATTTTAATTAATTAATAAAAATGAACTTAAGCCTAATTAAAATATTAAAAATTTGGATTAGAAACCATAAATAGTTCAACAAAATAACCACAATACTAATTATTGTTAAAGCTAAGGCACGAGCTCTTTGTGTACATTTGTCCTTCAAGTTGTGCTGAAAAAGGTCAACAGAAAAGAAAAAGACAAAATGAAAAAACAACAAATGTACTTGGACTTCAAGAAAAATTCTTGACAAAAGTACGAAAAAAACAGAAGTAAGGAAAAAACATGTAAAATCAATTAAAATGGATAATCATTCAGGAAAGCAAATTTCGATCTACCAAATGTTAGAATACAATTTGGTTTAAGGATTGATGTTTTACTATTGACGTCAGCAGTCGTCGATGGCTGCGAGTCTAAGACGGCAAATCCATTTGAGGAGATTGAGTGGTTGCAATCGAAACATGTCATGGCAACCTGCCGGCCGGGGTTCGAGCCCCAGCCACGTCAAGAATGAAAGAGTATCAATAACAATTTTAATTAATTTTCATGTTGTAAAAATTCCTTTCTTCATAAAAATAATTTAATGAAAAATTAAATTTCATGAACTTAAGCCTAATTAAAAATATGGATTAGAAACCATAAATAGTTCAACAAAATTACCACAATACTAATTTTTGTTTATAATTTCATCTGTACAAATTTTCTGTTAACTTTTAATCAAACCTGGTGTAAACTTTTTGCAACAGAAAATCAAAGGGTTTCACAGACATACGGCAGTATTGCCAGAATCCGCCTGGAAATTTGCTCGATTTATAGGATAAACACCAAATCTTCTTTTTCTTTAACGCATTAAATTTTTATAAATATACGATATACGCTTTTTGCGTATTAGCATTAAGCAAACCTCTTTTGACAATGGCATTTTAACAACAAACCGCTCAGAAATGACGCTCCTTAATAAGCCACTTGTTGCTCAAACTCGACGTTTTGCCGCTCGCAGCTTTACCGCTCATTGCGTGGCCTCGGCCTTAGGAGAAGGATTTTTCAACCTGATCCCCTGACTCTAAAAATATCATAAGGAAATCCTGTCCTAATTTAAAATTTTCGAATTAAATATGTATGCCTTTATTCATTAAAATATTTTAAAGTTCCTATGAACGTTTTCCTGAATAAGCGTTTGTTAAAGTTAATAATCGTTAATGAATACGGGGGTTAAGCTTTTTCTTACGCTATTTAGCTACACTTTTTTGGTTGAGTGTATATAATCTCTCTTACTCTTTGCACTCAACACAAAGTTCTAATTATTTTAACACTTGAACTAAATAAGTAGATGCTTTTTGTGTTTTGATGATGTTTTTAATGTAGTGGTAGTTTATGTTTTTTTAAGTGATATTTTCTAACCACAACTACATAAACAACAACATTTTATTCGTCTTAAACTTTTTTCACTATAAATGTTTTAGTTTTAGTTGAAATATTAAATATGTAGCATTTGTTTGCTTGTCTATCTGTGCTTTTGTCTGTGTGTTCGTCGGTTTAGGTATTAAAAGTTTCTTAAGCTGCTTTTAATTACACTCTTTAGTGGCTAAAACAAAAGGTGGGTTGAAAAAGCTGATTTTTATTTCAAACTATTTTTAGAACAAGCAAGAGAATTTTTTTTACGTCATACAAAACATGTTTAAAAGGCATTTGCTTCTCTTTTTTACATCTAAATGAAAGGGATAGAAATGTGTTTTTGCTGTAGACTATTAAAGTTTTAAATTGCGCATAAATGTAGCCAATTTTTTGGTTGGTTGCCTTTTTAGCTAAAAGCAGTGAGTGGCAATAGAAAATGGTATAATTTTATTTGTAGTATAACGAAGGTGAAATACAACATATCACACTTGTTCATAAACTGAATTTCTATTTTTATCATATTTTGGAGGAATCGGCACGTAATATTAATATCTACCCACTGTAAAAATATCGTGCTATTCTTGTTTTTTGGTAACGAAACGCTGGTTTTTAAAGTCTTTTTCATATTAAATTAAAAATTGTTTGCTTCTACAGAAAATTTTTAAATTTAGTGTTACTACCATCCTTATGCTCAAGTTTAATAAAGCAAATTATTTTCAATTCAAATATTTATCTTATGGCGTTTTCTGGGTAAAATTCTGCATTTGTTCTGCCATTTACATTTTTTTTATGTTCTTTTCTGAAAAACATGTGTTATTTTGCAAGTGTAAAGCGTTCTTTTCTGATGATGTTCCCTTTAAAATTAAAAAATGCTACATGTTTAACACTCATTTTAATTAAAGCGGCATGAGTGCAGCACTAGATCGAATCGAATTCAGTACAAGGTGGTGGCAAGTTTCGAGCCGTAAACACTAACAATGCAATACAAAAAACATCTGTTGTTTCTGTTGGCTTTGGATTGTTGTAGTCTTGCCACCACCTGTAACTGAATTTATTTTGCGCTAATTGTACTTTGTTGTTTAATGCCGAAATTTGTGTTCTTTTGTAAACGTAAAATATGAAACACTTCTTAAAAATTAGGGGAGCATTTCAAAATGTTGCCAAGTCACATGTAACACTTATGAGTCATTCCATGTCAGACCGAACACCTTTTTTACACCACCTCTTCCGATTTTCTTTAAATTTGCCAGACGTATTAAACATACAAAAATATTTTACACGTGTTTCGGGGAAAAAATTAAAATTTTTTTTTTTTAAAGTTATTTGCATTTGAAAATCGTCAAAATCGTGAAAAATCTTTCGACATGACAACATTTAAACTAATGTTTTTATGAAACTAGTGAATGGATTTTAAAGTTCAATACCTTATTTTAAAGGTATTTGATAAATATTTTTTTCAGATTTTTCGACTTGTTCGAAGATTGTGGAAAACAGAAATTAAGTAAAAAAACCAAATTTTAATAATAAAAAAAAATTAATTTATAAAAAATAATATTTTTTTTAAAAGAAGGTTCAAATAACTTTAAAATAAGGTATTGAACTTCAAAATCCATTCACTAGTTTTATAAAAACATTAGTTTAAATGTTGTCATGTCGGAAGATTTTTCACGTTTTTTACGATTTTCAAATGCAAATAACTTTTTAAAAAAAAATTTTTAATTTTTTTCCCGAAACACGTGTAAAATATTTTTTAATGAAGACTTCGTTCTCAAATTTTGAAAGAAATCGGAGACATCAAAGTAAATTTTTAGCAAAAATCGTACGGTTTGACATGGAATGACTCTTATGCAACACTTTTTTTTAGAAAAGAAAACGCCATTAGTTTCCAAATTTGGTTCAAAATGTACAGTACGTATAATTTATGTTTAATTGTTTTTAATCTATATTACTTATACGTAGTGATGGAAAAACGCCTATTAGGGCCGTTATGGAAATCGAATATGCAAAAGGCAAGAATCTTAAACGTCGTTTTTTGATAAGATGTCTGTAATAAAAGAATTGTATGAAAAATATTATACGATTATTTCTCTATTGAACAGAATTGTATAACAAAAATTATAAAAATTAGACAAAAAATGTATTAAACCCCTCTTCCAAATTCTTGCCTTTTCGATTTTCTGAACACCCCTGTTTATCACAAAAAGCTACACTCATAAAATTTTTACAGTAACTGATTGTGGGTTATTAAGTTCATTTTCCGTAGTGTTAAAATTGAATAAAGATATAGTTATTTTACAAATAATTTTATTTTTTAACATTTGTGTTTGTTATTCAAAAAACAAACTACCAAAAACTAATGTTCTTCTGTATTTATTTTGCTACGTAGTTTGATTTTTGTCTGTTAAAATATATTTTTTAAAAGTAAAAACTAGTCAATTTTAAGGAATATGAAGTTCAATAAATAAAAAATTTTGAAATTAATGAAAAAATCATTTGTTTTAAATGAAATGTAAATGATCCGTTTTTTAAATGAATTTTAATTTATTTAAAACGAATTCTCGTTTGAATTTAACTACATAATATTTTGAGTGTACGAATAATTCGTCAGTATGTTGCAAAAAGCGCTCAAGTACTTCTTTTGTGAAATGGCCTTTAAAAAAATCCCATGTCTATTTAAAGTAGTTTTTTAGTTATTGTATTAAAACAATTCATAATATCAAGCAATAACCTCAAAAAAAAAACTCAATAAAAAAAAACACACAATTTTACAGGAGAAGGTTTTTTTTTATTATTGTTTTTGCCATTAAGTCGTAACGATACCCTACGAGACTATGACATTTAAGGAGATAATGCAAGTGTTGCCAAAATATTCATTTATCAAAAAAAAAACGAAATTGAAAATGAAATATGTCAGAAACACCCAAATATGTGGAGCAAAAAAAAATAGACCCAAGTGCACTTGGGCTTTTGAATCTTCAATAACTAAGCAAGACAGTTATTATGCAGCATACCGATGAATTGTGGAAGAAAATTAAAAAATTTCTACTTTTCTACAAATCACAATGATTTTTCTAATTAAACTAAAAGAAATTAAAGCTCTAGAAAATGGGAAAATTTAAACTATTTAAAAAAATATATCGTCGGCGTAATATGCAAACCGGCAAAATCCGTTTCAACACATTTTACAGGAGAGACAAAAAAACTTTAAATTTTTCCTATTTGTGGATTGAAATGAAAACCAAAAATATAGTCAGTTTTACACACTTCAAGACTCAATTTTTTTTTTTTTTTTTTTTTTTTTTTTTTTTTTTGTCAAATTAGCGGTCTTATCTCCATTTTTATTTTTCTTGTCTGGGTTTAATTATTAAACAAGAAAGTTAACACTACTGTTCGTGACACAACGTTGACGCTCTTGTTTAGTCATGGCATATCAGTGTACAACCTAAGCGGAAGAACGAACTTGTTTAGGTACGGCTGTAATGATCTTGTTTTAATCAGGATGAAGAATTAAGCCAATTTTTCTTTAATTTTTAGGGTTTTTCCAGAAATTTGAAATACTGGAAAACCTTTTGGAAGTTCTAAGAAATTGTTGTAGATTTATGAATCATTGTTTATATGTAGTAGAAATACTACAACACCTAGCGCAATAACACTTTTTTGTTATCAAAGCATTATAAGCCAAAGCAAATGTCTTGAACTGTCAAAGTCAGACTCTTTTCGCAGCCACATGATGTGTTTTCGCCATGGTTTATAAAAAAAAAAAAAAAACACGACCAGCGAATGAATATAAGAAGCCTGCACAATTCCATTTGAACATACATTCAAATCATTGAAAATTGTTCAAACTCAATAGTGTGGCTGTCACAAACAAATATGTTTTGTGTGCACGCGTAGAAGCAAAAACAAATGCTTCATAATTATGGAAGGAAAAAGAGAAAAACACCCTCAAAAATTAACAAGGGTATGAAAAATATATACAACAATAGAAGTGGGTATAAAAAATACATACATTTTTTAATGTCAGTTTATTTTGTCTCTTAATTTCTTTGATAATCAGATATGTCACAGAATTTTTACGAAAGTGAAAGTTTACACATCTTTCAATTCGTACCGTTTTTGTTTTGCTTTTTTGAATAAAAAACGAAAATTTTTTCCGGATAAGGTTAAACTGTTTTCATTCGTCCCTTTCGTCCCAATTTGGTTTCTGTGACACACCTGAATATTGCAAAAATATTTTTTTTATGTCTACGTCACATACGATACACAACAAAACATCACAAATTCTCGTAACCTGCACGAGGTAATTTTCAAACAAAAATGGATAAAAACTTGATTGTAAGAAATTTTAAAAAGTTTTTTTTTTTTTTTTTAATTGTAGAGTTCTTACAAAGACGTAAAACTTCATAGTCCTCTTCCATATTATGAAACATTTGATGCGAAACATTTGAATTTGTTGGAGTAAAAGGCGAATGGTAAAGTTTACTTTGTTTCGTGTTAAAACAGTGAGTTTGTTATGGAGAGGGGAAAGAAAAAAAAGTGAAGGCATAAAAAATACTTAAAAATAGAAATGAGAAAAGCAACTATGAACGAGAACATAATAATAAAGCCTTAATAAAATAATTATTATTATTTAAAACTAATAAATATTTTATTTAAATACAGAATTTTTATAGTACAAAATAACGAATGAAAACTTTTTCGCTTTCTTTTTGCAACAAGTCTTTTGCAAATTTTATAATTAAGTAGGCACAGTTAACTTATATATAAAATCTTGTATCTTATCTTTTAAAGGTCACAATACACTGTCAAATTGCTTGACATCAAGGCTAATTCACTCGTGTACGTGCGATTGAAGTTATATCTGTGGTTTTCATGGGCAACCGCGTATGTCTTAAAATAAAATTTTTCAGGAGAGCCGAAAAAACCATTCTAGATCAAACTATGGGTTAGATATTGCACCTTTTGACCTTTGTAATTCAGTTAAAACATCGTAATGGGTCTATCTGTTTTTAAAAATTTTTTTAAAAATGTAAAGAGCGCTTAAAATTAAGCAATTAGCATCAACATTTCAAAATCGAAAAAATAGACATACGGGCAACCCATGAAAACCACAGATATCTGAATTAGTTTGAATATCCATCCAGCATCGTTGGTGTGACACATTTCAAGGTTAAATTTCAATGGCCGATGTTGATTTCGAATAAAACACAAACTATTTAGGAAATTATTGTAATTTTATTTTATTATGATATATTGGTATTACTCAATTATGTATGGAACAAAATATCGGCCAAATGGGCGCCGCGACCACGGCGGCACACCTCCATCCGATGGTCCAAATTTTCGATGACCCTGAGGCATAATGGAGGTTCTATGCCGTTAATGTGCCGAATTATCTCATCCTTTAGCTCTTGAATTGTTGCTGGCTTATCGACGTACACCTTTTCTTTCAAATAACCCCAAAGAAAGAAGTCCAACGGTGTCAAATCACATGATCTTGGCGGCCAATTGACATCGCCATTACGTGAGATAACACGGCCATTGAATTTGTTGCGCAAAAGAGCCATTGTTTCGTTAGCTGTGTGGCAAGTGGCACCGTCCTGCTGAAACCACATATCGTCCACATCCATATCTTCCAATTCGGGCCATAAGAGTTCGTTATCATCTCACGATAGCGAACACCATTCACAGTAACTGCCTGACCGGCCTCATTTTGGAAAAAATACGGCCCGATGATGCCGCCAGCCCATAAACCGCACCAAACAGTCACTCTTTGTGGGTGCATTGGTTTTTCGACAACCACTCTTGGATTTTCATTCGCCCAAATGCGGCAATTCTGTTTATTGACGAATCCACTGAGGTGAAAATGTGCCTCATCACTGAAGATGATTTTTTTTTTTTTTTGATTTGAACGCCCATTTTCATAATAAGTCTGGATAACTTTAACACGTTGCTGGATTGTGTATCTCTCTATGGTTAAAATTGAGTAAGTCTGAAATAGAGAAATGTCAAATAAAATGCGGAAAAAAACTTGGCGTTTAGGTGTGGTTCACATTCAACATCGGCCCTTACTTATACTACCAAAAAGCTTAATGAGTAATTTGATCACTTTATAGAAAACTGCTTTATTTTTTAATTTTTCCCCATTAGAATTCAGGGAACAAAAAATATACGAACTTCTCTTTGAAATGACATTTTTTTCTGTAAATTTAATATTCATCTGAAATCTAAAATTTCACTTCCATCCATCAACACAACTAGCTCATCAAACTTTTGATTTACTTTTCATAATTTGACAGTTTCTTTGAAAAATGTTTTCTTTTATACCAACTTTTTTTTTAACCATCATCATCATCTCTTTGGTCTTGGCTACATAAAGTTTTGTTAAAAGTGAACTTGTTCGTTAAGTAATTGAATTGATTTGGTATGATTTACCATTTCATACCCCACACCACTTCACATTCCTCACAACCATCCCCCACACCAAAAAAAAAAAATTGTAAATGAATATTGGCAATACTCAAATTTTAGCTTTGTAATGATTTGCCAATTGTAAAAAAATTGTTTTTTTTAACATTTTGTAAGAAACTATTTTATCAAATTATAAAAAGTTTTTCTGACTTGCTATAAAAAAAAATTGGAAAGACTAGAAAAATGTAGTTTCGAACTTTATAAACTGTGAATAATTTTGACATTGTAAGAGTTTCCTTTGCAATTGTCAAAATTTTCCAGTCAATTCAAAGTTTTTTTTTCCAATTTCCTTCAGCAATAAGTTTGTCAATTAGCCAATGTTGGAAAATGTACGCTAACTAGGGTATTCATTCGGTTAACCGTCAATCGTTTAACCGATTAATTACTACCCGATTAACTGATCGGTTAATTTAAAATTGGCTTTTTTCGGTTAACAATTTAGCCGGTTAATTTCAGTCGATTTTCTGATGTAACAAAATTTTCAATATTGTGTAGAATTATAACTAGGGATGCGATTTCCATGCAAATGCATGTTTTTTGTCAATAGTCTAAGAACGATGTTGACCAACTATCTTTCCGAATCATAAAAATTTGCGTTAAAATGCCATCGATTTGTTTTTGCATATTGTTGCATATTTTGATGAAAATGCATATTCTTCATATTTTGGTTTTAAATCCATATTTGAAAATTTTTAAGTGATATACAGTGCCAGCTCGCTAGTCCGAAGGTGTGTAATCCGAATTATCCAGTAATCCGAATTGAATTTATGACGTATTACATACTCTATAGTCCGCATTGATTGCAAGCTCACTAAACCGAATTTTGAATTTTCTGCTTTTTTATTATTTTAAGAAGCGAATTTCTGTGCAAACTTTGAAAATATGCGGCGAATCCTTATCTGTTACACCTGATCTTGTAACCGATTTTCAAAATAAGCTCTATAATGTTATAGAGACTGAAAATATGATTTAGGGCCAAATTAACAATACTGATGAATCTGGACTTTTTTAAAAAATGTTTCCAGACAAAACTTGTGTGCATTGTAAAGGAAAGTCTGCTACGGCTACCTAAATGAGCAAAGGGAGAATCACCTTCTTGTGCAGTGCTAATAAATCTAGAACTATCAAGCTTAACATTGCTGTAGTTGGGAAGTGAAAAAACACAAATATTTTTATCGAATGGTTTTTTAAATCGTAAAAGACTATCAAATTGAAAATAATTTTCCCAGAAAAAATGTCATTGAGAGCCGCTGGTATCTGAATGTGGGCAATATAAAACTTTTCCTTTACCCCCAAATTGTAGTGTAAGCTGTTTTACAAAAAAGATCTCTTATGTGAATTGGTAAACTCTGAAGCGGACAATTCAGAAATTTTTGAAACAATTAAATTTAAAGGACGCTTGTGAGCTTCTCACAGGTGGGCTTCAGATGATAACATCCCACTGTCATATTAAAACAAGAATTGCCTGAGAATGTTTGTGTTGAAGAAACAGAAGAATTTCGCACAATAACCAACTTATTTCACCGCAATAATGACGTGCGAACTTCTGAAGATGAAACTCTTAGCTGTATTATTAACTCTGACAATACTTTGTGTAGTAGTTCATAGCCAGACACAGAAAATGTGGCATCAGAGCCAGTAATTATGAAACACGTTAAAAATCCTGAAGCTGTGCAGGCCCTTAATTCTTCAATAGATTGACCGAAGGAACGATGTATGCAAACAGATTACATATTGAATCTTAATGAATTTCGGAACAAGACTTTGGAAGCATGTGCACGGCAAGATAACGCATGTTAAAAAAAATAATCAGCCTTATTCCGGTTGTCGTAATCGATCAAGTCGTTTTTTGGAACACACAACCAGTGTTCTGTAATCTCTTTCAAAAACCACTTGATCGATTACGACAACGACAACCGGAATAAGGCTGAAAATTTACAAATACGTTTGAAATCGAAATTATTTTTTATGAATACTTAACTTAATTTTTTCATTCTTGATTAATAAAACTCCAATAAATTTGTTTTGAAATCCTGGCTTATGTTTTATTTGCGGATATAGTGAATTATAACACATAATAACAGCACATTCAGTAATCCGAATTTCTCGTTAATCCGAATCAGAGTCTGCAATCATTAATTCGGATTAGCAAGCTGGCACTGTATATTTAAATTTCCATATTGTATAAAAAAAGTCTTTCACAAAAAAAAATTCTACGCAACAAAAAAATCTTCCAAAAAAATTTTTAAAATCAACAAAAAAAAAATTTTTTTTTCAGCTCTACTTCAAATACAAGTTTTTCATGATTTCGACAAAAGATCCTTCTCTTTTTAACCGATTCACTTTAAATGGTTAAGTCTGGCAATGGGCTTAAACATGTTTTATCCAAACTGTAACATGTTAGTTTCTTGCTTGGCGCATGGGTTAAGGGCCAAATACACTTGTCAAATGCTTTTCCAGCGGGCGAATTCATCGTGTACGTGTGCTGGCCGTAATAGTCGCCATCATATCTAAATTTTTTGATTTTCCATCCAGCATCGTCGGTGTGACACATACAAAGACATTTTCACTAATACTACCACAATACTTGATGAGTATTTTGATCAAAGTATTTGGGCCTTAACACCGAGTTGCAGAGGAAATTACACGCCAATTCGATAATATTGATTTATTAGTTTCATATTTGCAATTTTTCACAATTATAAAAATGTATCCTTTGGCACCTTTACCACCTCAGCCAGTATTAACAATATGGGGAGCCTGGCTAGATGCTGTAGAATACTATTAAAAAAAAAACTTGCAACTAATGCATTTAAAAAAGTCAAAGAAATATTAAATTTAAATAACATTGAAAGTCGTTTGGCATTTGTATTTTCTCAACTACGGATATATTGGTGAAACTATAACTAAATTGGAGGGATTAAGTTCACCTTATAGTCAGCTAAAATTAATTGATATTGCAGAAAGTCAAATAACCAATGTGGAAGAAAGAATTGCCCAAGAAATTAAAAAAAAATGCAAAACGTTTTACAAGAAAAAGAAAAAAAAAGGATTTCAAAAAATAAAACAAAATTTCAACTATCTTTGATCTTGAATCAAATGTGAGATCTGAACTAGAAAGTGAATATTCTACAAATGAATTTACACCCTTCAAGTATCCTCCTATAACTTCGATTTACGTTGAGAGATCGTTTTCCAAGCACAAATTTTTTTTACGTCCGATCAGACAAAGGCTTACTTTTGATATAAAACAGTAATTATTTGTTTATGCAGCCAAAAATTTAAAAAAAATTGTTTTTTAAAACAAGTTTTTAAAAAAATATTGTACCTTTGAATAACCCCAATAAAAAATTTTATCATTTTGCGAAGCACTAATGGTACATTTAAAAGAATAAGCGCACAATTATGCGCTACGCTATAAGACATACAGAAATGCAGTAAAGTAAGTGAAAGAACTCTTAACAACTTTTATAAAAAAAAATAACATTTCAAGTGCTACGGCATTCCCTTACTACGAAGCAGGTTTGTAAGGGAGAATACTAAAAAATAACTGTATCAAAACATTCAGTGTGTAAGGCTTATCGTTACATCCAACAATTTTTATATGCGCTGAATAATGCGCTTTATGTGTCAAAAATGTATTGCTTCAAAGTGGGAACTCGCCATATAAAATTCATGCCTTCTGTATGCGCAATGGTAAGCGAAACGTTTATGTTTCTCCCTTACAAACCTTCTTCGTTGGAAGCTCCATTTTTTATTGTACAATAGACCGAATTTTTTATTTATTTTGTTTTAAATAAAATTTAAAAAAAACCTTTTTATTGAAAATGTTCAAGTTTTTACTGCATATTTTTTACTTTTTTAATGCATATTTTGGGGTTTTTAGTGCATATTTTCGATTTTTTAGTGCATTAAAATCTCATCCCTAATTATAACATATTTTTTTTGTGATTTTAATGATTTGTTTTGTCTCATATACAAAATGTATATGTTCAGAAAATACTTTTTCATACAAACAAAGAAGGTGTTCAGTGATCTTGATTTTAACCTATTTTCCGCCGACCGGTGACTAAAATTACAATGTTTTTTTTATCTTCAACATCGATTAACAAGAATGTGGCGAAAAATGGGTTAAATGTTTGATTGCCAACAGCTTTTTTTTTGTTGCACGTACTTTTTATATATGTATGTGTATGTATGTGCTTAGTTATTTGTTTCTTCTCATACCAGTCTTTTAACAGAATTAACCGAAACAATTAGAAGTGTTAAAAATCTCAAATGGAATAATGTTGTGTTTTATATGTTTAGAGAAATCCTGGAAAAGGACTAAGAAATTAGATATTCATAGGGTGTTCAATAAAATAATTATTGTTCGATTAATTGAACAATTTTAGACGATTAATTGTTCGAATAATTTAAAATTGCTAATTTCGATTAAAGGATTAATCGAAGAACTTAAACCGATAATTCGAATGATAATAATATATAATATTTCTGTTAAATGTATAATTTTTATAAAGTTTTAAGTCGAAAAACAAACAAAATGTATGTGTCCGTTGGAATTAGAAAAAAAAGTCATGTTTAGTGAGTAACTTAGGCCCTAGTTATATAAGACGCAACGCCAAAGAATAACATTGAAAGCAAAAACAAAGTCATTAATATTTTGTAATTTTGTTGTTGCTTTCTACAGAAATTCACATTACCTTTTAAAATTGCAAACGCTTCATAACTTGTGGCGTTGAAAATTTTGAAACGGTACATGAGTTTCTGCAGAAAGCAACAACAAAATATTTTTAATTAGGCTTAAGTTCATCAAATTTAATTTTCATTAAATTATTTTTATTAAGAAAGAAATTTTTCAACATGAAAATTAATTAAAATTTACTGATAATTTTTCATTCTTGACTCAATCTGGGCTCGAACCCAGGCGTTTTTACGGACAGGTTACCCTGACATGTTTCGATTGCAACCACTCAATCTCCTCAGAGGGCTTGCCGTTTAACACTCGCAGCCATCGACGACTGCTGGCGTCATTAGTCAAACATTAATCCTTAAACCAAATTGTATTTAACCTTTGGTAGATCGAAATTTGCTTTGAATGATTATCTATTTTAAATTTATTTTACATGTTCTTCCTTTACTTCTGTTTTTTCGTACTTTTGTCAAGAATTCTTCTTGAAGTTCAAAGTACATATTTTGTTTTGTTTTTTCATTTTTTTTTTTTGTCTTTCTTTTTCTTGCTGACCTTTTCAGCACAACTTGAAGGACAAATGCAAACATAGAGCTCGTGCCTTAGCTTTAACAATAATTGTGGTTATTTTGTTGAACTATTTATGGTTTTTAATCCAAATTTTTAATATTTTTAATTAGGCTTAAGTTCATCAAATTTAATTTTCATTAAATTATTTTTATGAAGAAAGGAATTTTTCAACATGAAATGTATTAAAATTTATTGATAATTTTTCATTCTTGACTAAAGCTGGGCTCGAACCCAGGCGTTTTTACCCTACAAAGGTACGGAAAAACAGAAGTAGGGAAAAACATGTAAGATAAATTGAAATAGATAATCATTCCGAGGCAAATTTCGATCTACCGAAGGTTAAATACAATTTGGTTTAAAGATTGATGTTTGACTATTGACGTCAGCAGTCGTCGATGGCTGCGAGTGTTAAACGGCAAGCCCTCTGAAGAGATTGAGTGGTTGCAATCGAAACATGTGAGGGTAACCTATCCGTAAAAACGACTGGGTTCGAGCCCAGCTTCAGTCAAGAATGAAAAATTACACAGTGTTACAAAATTGAATGAAATAGAAAAACCTGGGACCGGATATTATTTTTCTTGTAGGGCTTGTCGGCTAAAACAAGATTCCAATAGTGAAATATACCGGACACCTCCAAAATCCGGATTTACGGGTAAAAAACCGAGTTTTGTACCTTTGCGAACTTATAAGCCTGTAATTTTATTGATAATGATCCGATTTTCAATTTCTTACTAGATTTGGAAAGAAGAAACTATCGAACAATGTATAATTTATTTAAGAAAACTGGAGAAATTTGGGTGTTATTGTCGAACAAACACAAATTTTGTAGATTTTGAAAAAAAATGTCAAATTTAGTGACGTTTTTAGACATTATTTTCTTAAGAAACTATAATAATATTGAGTTTATTCAAAAAGTACGTTTATTAACGATTACAACGCATATTTGGGTTTAAAAATAGATAAGTAATTGACTGAGTTATTTAACTTTTCATGAAAATAAACTTTTAAACATTTTATAAAAATTTTATTAATCAATTAATCAATGTTATCCTAAACACAAAAAAAAATTTGTAATGAGAGTTTAATGGTGTTTTCTTTTCTAAAAAATAATGATGCATTATAGTTGTGTAATATATTTATTAGGTTACACGAACCCTTACAAAGTGATACATTTTTCTAAATTACAATGGAACAAAATAATAGCTACGTTTTACACTCGACACTAATGTGTATTTAGCGTGTTAAATATTGAATGCAAAGTTTTTACTAAAAGCGATATTCACCATGCTTGTAGCAATTTTCAACAATTATTTTTCTTACAATTCCAATAAGCGTTAACAGCACTGATTTTCAATAATTAATGTCAGCTGTTGTTAAAAATTTTGCGACAAAAAAAATATAATAAAAGTAAAACAAACGAAAAACAAAAAGTTTTTATATCCATCACAATATTACTATAATCTCAATATAGCGCAAATTGTAAGCAAACACAAGAAAAAAATACTTGCTTGCATAAAAAAGTACTTATCGCAGATTATCTCAGTTAATTTTTTTTTTTTTTTTTATAAATACATATCTGGCGGATTCACAAGGTAGTCATAAAGTCTTATATCTTAAAATAATTACAAGAAATATAGTATATCGTCAGCTTAATATGCAAAGGCTAAATACACTTTTTATGTAAATTGAGATTTTGATAACGTGTTTTTCTACTACAGTGGTATCCCGGTTTAATGAATTATATATTGTCAGGCACTTTCGTTATATCGGAAAATTCGTTAAATGCCGAAGTTTTTTATAATACATTTTTATGGATAAAACAGTAATATTTTAATAAAACAAAGTAAATTCGTTTATTTCCATTCATAACACAAACAAAAAACAAATACTTCATATCATTTTCAATTAAATGAGTACATAGTGGAGATATAAACGGCTGCACTAACTCTTTGTTAGATGAAAGTTTCTCCCCACTTTGCTTCAGTAAACGCAGTCCATAGCGTTTTTTGAATCTACAGAACCAGCCATAGCTGGCATTTAATTGTCCACTATAAAATTTTTTGTGTAGATCTAGGACTTTTGCTTTTAATATAGGACCATCAATAGGAATATTCGCCTTCCTCTTGTTTTGAACCCAATTAAACAATTCTGTTTCCATTCTTGGAAACTCACCTGTTTTTAACGCCCTTTTATTCTTTCCGAATTTAGTCTTTTCCATTTCGCTCAAAACTTTCCGTTTTGATTTTATAATTTTGCATATTGATGACTTTGGCAGCTGATATTTATAAGATAAAGCACTTAGTCGCAGGCCCTTTTCATAGTCGTCAAAAACAAAAGAAAATGGATACAAAAATGTTTGCATTCACTCTATTTTGCTTTTCCAATTTTTTTGTAAAAATTCGTTAAATAGAGTACAAAAATTTGCTGTTTGTTCGTAATATAAGGTACTCAATGGAAAAAATATGACCGTACGTTAAATCGCAAAATCGTTAAACTGAGTACATATACGTTTAACCGGGATACCACTTTATTTAAGTCTTGAAGTGTGTAAAACTAACTGTATTTTTAATTTTCTATCAAGCTGCAAATAGGAAAAATAAAAAGTTTTTCGTCTCTCCTGTAAAATGTGCTGAAAGTGAGTTAGCAGGTTTGCCGACGATATGACTGTTTTCTACTGTACAGTTTTGACGAACCAATATATACAGCTTTAACATTTTTATTTTGTTTTAAATACAACAATATTTATTTAAAACAATTGTCAAATATTATTTAGGATATAATGAAGATATGACTTGGTGGCACACCTTGTGTGTTTATTGAAAAATGCATCTTACATATTTATGATTTGTATTGTTTTTTTTTTTTTTTTTTTTTTGTTGTTTGGTCGTTTTAGTCCAAATAATAAACAATAAATGCATTTTTATACCCTCCACCACAATTAGTTGTGAAGAGGGTATATTAAGTTTGTCATTCCATGTGAAACTTTTTTTATTATTCATCTCAGACCCTATAAAGTATATATATTCTGGGTCCTTGAGTAATTTTAAGTCGATTCAGCCATGTCCGTCTGTCTGTCCGTCTGTCCGTTTGTTGAAAACACGCTCACTTTCGAAAAACTCAAAAGAAATAAACAAACTTGGTGTCAAATTGCTTGTAGTTATCCTAAGCAGTTTGGGATTGAAATCCAGCAAAATCGGTTCAATAGGATCTGAGCTATGAATCAAAATGTGGAACCACCACCTAAAAAAAATTGATAATTTTGTTACAAAAACTAACATAAATGGTGGAAAAATGCACAGAATGATATAAGATTTCGCAACAGTTCGTTTTATTTAACTGGAAATCACGCTGTTAAATATCTTGAAGATCCGTCCATGATTTACCCTAGGCCCCATATAAGCCCTACTCCCGGAAAACAGCATAGTAAGCCTAAAACCCTAACTAACAATGCTATCATAACAAATTTTGGCACGTCACAGTTAAATAAGACTAGAAATGAAACTGTTAAGTTTCGTGAACATCGGTCCATAATTTACCATAGGCCCCATATAAAACCTACTTCCAGAAAACGGTTTAGTACGCCTTAATCCGTAAAAAATAATGCTATCATAACAAAATTTGGTACATCAAAATTCTTTGGAACTAAAAATAAGACTGTGAAATTTCGTGAAGATCGGTCCATAATTTACCATAGGCCCCATATAAACCTTACTCGCGGAAAACAGCTTAGTACGCCTAAAAACGTAAAAAAGAATGCTATCATAACAAAATTTGGTACATCACAGTTTTATTGAACGAGAAATAAGACTTTAAAATTTTGTGAAGAACGGTCCATCATTTACCATAGGCCCCATATAAACCTTACTCCCGGAAAACAGCTTAGTAAACCTAAATACGTACGGCCTAATTTATAAAAAATAAAACCGGTTACTAAAGGCTTTATGAAACGGATTTTCATACGAAATCCGTTTAATAAACCCTTTATTAACATGTTTTATTTTTTATAAATAAGGCAGGTAAAAAATAATGCTATCATAACAAAATTTGGAACATATAAGTTTTACAGGACTAGAAATAAGACTGTGAAATTTCGTGAAGATCAGTTCATAATTTACCCTAAGCCCCATATAAACCTTACTCCCGGAAAACAGCTTAGTACGCCTAAAAACGTAAAAAATAACGCTATCATAACAAAATTTGATACATCACAGTTTTATAGAACTAGAAATGACACTGTGAAATTTGGTGAAGATCGGTGCATAGCTTACCATAAGCCTCATATAAAGCCCACTCTGGTAAAATAATTAAATACGCGGTAAACTTTCTTCCAGTTTAGCTTCATATGGCCAGAAAAAATGTTATGCAATTTTGTGATATACGGTCCATAATTTTCCTTAGATTCCATTTTAGCAGCCTTCTGAAATTTACTGCAAACGCTTAAACTAATTGCACCGCTGTATTGAAATTTATGTTTTTTAATACCAGAAATCGTTCTGCAGAATTTGGGATGATTGGTTCATAGCTTACCATGGCTTTTATATAATTTGTTCTCTTGAAAATCATTTAAGTTCATCTTAAACTGATATTCTACTCAAACTTTTTAAAATTGATTCTGATTGTCGATCAATAATTTTATATAGGTCTAAACCGCAACAAATTTTAATGCAGATGTCTGTTTTTACAAAGATTATAATAATAAATAGACATCATACAGATATTACTCCTTAAACATTCGAACTGTCGGTGGAGGGTATCAAAGATTCGGCACAGCCGAATATAGCACTCTAACTTGTTATATATTGAAATTACTTAATTTTTAAAAAAAAAACTTTATTAATCGGTAAACCGATCAAAAACAAAATTAACCGATTAAACCAAAACCTCGGTTAATTAATCGAGCGATTAACCGATTAAAGCAAAAGGTCGATTAAATGAATACCCTAACGCTAACGATTTAAAAACAAATAAAATTATGGTAGACAAAGAAATAAATGTCATAAAAAGAGTTAAAGCTCCAGCCAGTTTAAGGAGGGTTTATTTAAAATATGATGAGTAAAAATAGCGTTGCCACGACCAACAAAACAAAATTGTAGCCAAAATGCTTAAATTACTTACTGCCTGTTTTTAGAACACGAGTGCAAAACTCTTTCATTTAACATACATTTAAAACAAAAATAAAAGTTCAAAATTTGTTTTTGTTTTAAATGTAGGCTAAACAAAGGAGTTCTGTGCTCGTGATCTAAAAACAGGCTGTTAAATAAACTTAAATACGAAAATATTAATAGACAAAACTTTGTTGCACTTCAGTTGAAAACAACTCTAAAAATATTAAGGGAAACTGTATTTGATTGTACACTATAGACGCCTAAACCGCTGGTTGGATTTTCGGCTATTTGCAATACTGTATGAGCTAGAACTTTCAAACATACTAACATCAGACATTCAAGGTTTCATATTGCCTTAGTATGGGAACCTCTCCTCCTCTCCTTACCATTTAACCTTATAATTTATCTAGATTAGTGTTTCAGGTAGACCTTAGATGCATTAAAAATTAAAGATGTTAGATGGCCACACCATATATGGTATGCATTTTGGCCACTTCAAAACATAAGTGTAGTTGATAATCTGTTGCAGTTGTAGTTTCTAGTAAAATCGTTATAAAGAAGTAGAAGAAAAAACTTATTAATTTTGAATGCGCCAATACCATACACAGATACATCGAGCCCTAAAGCAAAAATGATGTAACCATTGCTTCGCAGTTTGATCATATTTTTGAACAAAATATCGAGCCCTTTATTGGCAACACGTGCATCATCTCCTAAAATGTCGTGGTCACATAAGGCACCGTTACGATTTTATAGCAAGAACAATTTTGAAGTAACCGACAAATTTCAAACAAAATTTATATGAAATAAAATAATAAAAAAAACACTCTCCTGTAAAATTTTATTTTTGTTGGTTACATCATTTTTGCTATTAGAGCTCGACATATCGGTCCCTAACCGCGAAAATAACGTAAGTGACATCATTTTCAATTTTAGTTTTTTTTAATAAATGACTTTATTGGCAACACTTGCATCATATCCCAAAATGTCATGGTCACAGAAGGTACCGTTACGTTTTTTTAGCAAGAACAATTTTATTGTAAGTGACAAATTTCATACAATATTTATATGAAATAAAATAGAAAAAACTCTCTCCTGTAAAATTTGATTTTTGGTGCTTACGCTATTTTCACGGTTAGGGGCTCGATATTAAAGTCTAGAAAATTTAAGTGGGTAATGACAGTACTACAACAAAAAACTGGTTGTTGTAGTTGTTCCTCTGGCCAGAGTGATGAATTTATGAATGTTATTTTTGTCAAGCTAATAGAGCCTAAATTTCTTTAATGTATTGTAGTTTTGAGTTGAACAATGTAACCAAAAAAGGAAAAGAAGTACACACGTAGACATTGAAAAAAAGTAACCAATTTTGATAAAAAGTAACCAAAACCGACACGCTGGTGATAAAACGTGTAAAAAAAATTGCCAAATTGCAAAAACCAAAAACCTTCTAAAATATTTAATTTTGAAAAAAATTTCAAATTACAAAAATTTGGCAAAAATTTAAAAATAGAGAAAATCGAAAATAAAATTTAAGAATCTAGCTAAATTTCAATAGCAAGCTTTAACGGAGAATATGGGATATAAATAAAAAACAACCTAGTCCAAATAATGTTTGAGGTCTTCGCAAAACTCATTTCGACATACACATAAGGACACAAAGGGACATACACGCGGACGGATGTTAAATCAACTTCACTACTCCTAAGGACCCAGAAAATTTACACTTTATAGGGGAGTTAAAACACGTCAAACCATCACGAAAATATGGCATTTTCGGCATCAGCATCTCCGATTTGAATGAAATTCAACACAAATGTTATATGTAATTGGACTTTAACAAAACATAAATTTTCAGACCCCAGATTCTTTCGGCTTCCGAAATATGACGTCATAAAAGATGAGAAAAATGTGAAAAAAACTCAAAAGTCTCCTTACAAAAGGGGATAGAACTCTTGAACTACGCAAGATAATTTAGTTTTTTTGGTATCGTTTTAAAGGTGAAAGTGCACCCTTTAAAATGATATGCATATTGTGTTTTTCTAAGAAAAGGTCAAAGGTAAATTTTTGGGGTCTTGACTTCAAAGGTCCATATCTAGAAAAGTATATTTTTTAAAATTCTTAAAAAATAATTAGTATTGTGGTTATTTTGTTGAACTATTTGTGGTTTTTAATCCAAATTTTTTAATATTTTTAATTAGGCTTAAGTTCATGAAATTTAATTTTTATTAAATTATTTTTGTGAAGAAAGGAATTTTACAACATGAAAATTAATTAAAATTGTTATTGATAATCTTTCATTCTTGACGTGGCTCGGGCTCGAACCCTGGCCGGCAGGTTACCATGACATGTTTCGATCGCAACCGGCCAGGGTTCGAGCCCGAGCCACGTCAAGAATGAAAGATTATCAATAACAATTTTAATTAATTTTCATGTTGTAAAATTCCTTTCTTCACAAAAATAATTTAATAAAAATTAAATTTCATAAACTTAAGCCTAATTAAAAATATGAAATAAATTCTTAAAAAAATATATGTTAAGTATTATACACTCTTCAACATTTGCAGAAAATTTAAAGGTGGAGACTCGATTGGTGTCAGAGTTATATACCAGAACGTGATTCTAAGTATGTTTTGTGTTCAAAAATCCCTTGTTGTTGTATTTTAATTATTTTTTTCAGAATATCTGGAGAACGGCAAGAGCCAAAGTTTCCAAATTTAGTACACAAATTTTAGTTATCAATACACACCATCCCACAAAATCTGGGTGGGACTGGAGAAGTGGGCGTGGTACCTCCCGTACAAAAAATATCAAAAAATGTTTGTATCTGAACCGATTTTTCCGAGTTTTTTAGAGAATATTTCCTACTAAAGATATCCGACCTTTTGATATATACGGCGTAGCCATGGATCATATGACAGTCCAAAGATTCAGGTTTTTATACAATTTTTGATATTTCTTGTACGGGCGGTACCACGCCCACTTCTCCAATCCCGACCACATTTTGTGGGATGGTGTGTATTGATACCTAAAATTTGTGTACTAAATTTGGAAACTTTGGCTCTAGCCGATCTCCAGATATACTGAAAAAAATAATTAAAATACAACAACAACAAGGGGTTTGTGAACACAAAACATACTTAGAATCCCGTTCTGGTATATAACTCTGACACCAATCGATCTCCACCTTTAAATTTTCTGCAAATGTTGAAGAGGGTATAATACTTAACATATATTTTTTTAAGAATTTTAAAAAATATACTTTTCTAGATATGGAGCTTTGAACTCAAGACCCCAATAATTGAGCTTTGAGCTTTTCTTAGAAAAACACAATATGCATATCATTTTAAAGGGTGCACTTTCACCTTTAAAACGATACCAATAAAACTAAATTATCTTGCGTAGTTCAAGAGTTCTATCCCCTTTTGTAAGGAGACTTTTGAGTTTTTTTCACATTTTTCTCATCTTTTATGACGTCATATTTCGGAAGCCGAAAGAATCTGGGGTCTGAAAAATTATGTTTTGTTAAAGTCCAATAACATTCAACATTTGTGTTGAATTTCATTCAAATCGGAGGTGATGATGCCGAACGACTTAACGGTTTGACATGGATTCAGTCAGGGTCTAAGATTAATATTAAATAAGAAATCACAAACTTATAAATACTCTCTTACCTTCGTCGAAAGGTATAAAAGCAAAATTTGAAAACATTCATAGCCCTGGGACTAACGTACACTCACAGTGACCATATTTTTAAAACCAAAAAACAGAACGCAAAATGTTGCTTTTATACAAATAGTTTACATTGAGTTCAAATCCAGTTGACCACACGCAGAGAAAAAACATGATAACTGAGTGATCACTCTGACCATTTTTATTCATATTTGCCTTATATGTTTACCCTAATAATTTTATTATAGTAGTCCTTATATAACTTGAAAAAATATTTTTTGTCCTTAACATTTCTAAAATCACTATAATAATACTAGATGGTGTTTTACACCTAAAAAGTTACTCTGATCTAGCTAAACATATTAAATTATGTGAAATGTTTGCTACTATAATAAATATATTTTCAACCATTCTTTTAAAATCATAATACTACACACAAAAAAAAAATATTGTAATGCCAAATAATTTGAGCATTTGACGATTATGCTGTTGGGGTAAACGAAAACTTGTTGGCGTAAATGAAAACCTTTTGTCGCAAGAAAGTTTCCAACAAAAATTTTTTTTACCGCAACAACATGAAAGTATTTGAAGTTTTTCAACAGCAAAATTATTTGTTGCAAATAAAATAACTATTATCGTTAAAGGTTTTCCGCTGAAATAACAGCACATTAAAAATTGCTGTTGGCGTAAACGATTTGCATTTGCAGGAAATAACAATTTTTGTTGCCATAAAATATTTATTTTTTGAATCAAATAAAATTACTGTTGTCGTAAAAAAAAATGTATTTGAACAATGAATTTACACTTTGGGACAAAAGAAACAGACTTGTTGCTACAAATGCAAAATATTGTTGGGCACAATCCGAATGTAAATTCTATTTGAATCAAAATCAATTTCTTTTGGCACTATAGTCTTTTTTTTGTGTGTAGTTGCACACAAAAGGTTTGTTTAATACCATAATTTTTGTTTGCTTTAAAATACATAATCTAAATAAGCAAACATTTATTGTTATAACCAACAGTTTGTGTTTGTGTCCACGAGCATCAGTTAATCGGCAAACATAAATGATTACAAAATAATTAAGAAGTTTTTCAGGGAGAAGAAGGGGTTGCTGCGATACAAAACAAAATAAATTAGTTTATTGAAACAGGTATGTTATTTATATAACATTTTAATCGAGTATAAATATGCAATAAAGTTGCCTTTCTAACAGCCAAGAAAACCTACAACATTGAAGCCGTCTTGGAAAGTATTTCAATTGCTGTTCCAGAGTGTATTAAAATAGTGGATTTTATAATCACCCCTATCGCGAATGTTATGAGAATATGATACATGGGATCAAACCTAAATTGCCATCCCCAACAAATCGGTATCGCAAATATTTTGGGAGTAACAATTTCTATTGTGAATTATTTTTCAATGCTTTGTAAACAAAAGTCTCTATTGTGAGTAACTTGTCAGTGCCTGTATTGTGAAAGAAAAATATACAAAATAAAAAACTAATAAAAATATGATAAAATAAATAATGAATAGTGTTTATCTTCATTTTCTTTATGTACACTCCTTCAATAAGAGGAAAAAGTAATTTTATTTAGTCCTACTTTAGAATACATTTTAAAATTTACATGTTCCCTTCTTGTTCACATCAACAATTGTTGGGAATTTATTTATTAAAAAAATTCGCGGGAGTAAACATTGGCGATGCCAAATTTTTTAACTTTGGGAATTCATTCCCAAAAAATTTGTTATGGGAATCATTCACAATACGAAATAAAAAAATATGGGAATATTTTCATGGGAGTAGTTGTTTGCGATAGGGGTGAATAGAAAAAAAGTAAGTTTGTCTTTACTTTATTTTTACAAGTGCTAAATTTATGTATTAACGTTATTTTAATATATGTATATACTAGGGTATTCATTTAATCGGGCTTTTGCTTTAATCGGTTAATCGCTCGATTAATTAATCGAGGTTTTGGTTTAATCGGTTAATAATCGGTTAACTTTGTTATTGATCGGTTAACCGGTTAATAAGGTTTTTTTTTATAAATTAAGTAATTTCAATAAAAAAAAATTATTTATTATTTGGATTTAATTAGTAAAAAAAATAACAATTACTTAAAAATTTATGAACTAAAACGAGCAAACAAAAACATATTTAATAACTATGTAAAACATATTTTTTAATTAACACATATTGTATATTTATTAAAAAATAAACTGTGAGATCATCCCAGCAAAATCTTACATTGCAAAGTAATGAGTTAAAAAGCTAATATAACGACTCTTCACTACTTATACATTGGCATTTTAACTCATTATTTTAACACGGTGATGTCATTGGAGGCAAGTACTTACCACCCTCGCTTACAAATAGGGAGTTAAATAAGTCATTACCACATTCGCTTACAAATAGGGACTTAAATAAGTTATTACTCCGATGTCACCAAAATTACAACTAACATGTCATGACTTTAAAAAATTTTTTTTTAATTATTTTTTTTCTATTTTTTCTTATTTTATTTTACTTTACTTTATGTTTTTTTTCTATTTTTTCTTATTTTATTTTACTTTGTTTTATTTTTTTTCTGTCTCTGGCGGGATTCGATCGCGCAACCTCGGTGCTAATAGACTAGCTCACTACCAGCTAGTCTACCGGGGCAGTGTAGTTTTTGTATAAAAAAACGATGTTTTTTACTCAATTAAGAGCGTTAATATGAGATTAAATTATTGGAGGCAACTACTTACCACCCTCGCTTACAAATAGGGAGTTAAATAAGTCATTACCACATTCGCTTACAAATAGGGAGTTAAGTCATTACCACATTCGCTTACAAATAGGGACTTAAATAACTTATTACTCCGATGTCACCAAAATTACAACTAACATGTCATGACTATAAAATTTCAGTACAGCATAATTTTTCATATTCAAATTTATTACAAATTGTTTTTTATTTATAATAAAAAAAAAAAAAACAAATTGTAAGAACAAATATTTTAAATCAATTTGTATTAGATTTAAAAAGACTTCAACCGTAGATGCATTTTATTACGAATGAATTATAAATTTCGTGTATCAACTCATACACAAGTACTTAGGTATGAGATTATATGTCAGCCAATACCAAACTACTTCTATGTAATACAGATGGTATGAAGCAGTCATTGAAAAGTAAGTTGTTCAGTAATGGCAAGTCATTACCAAGTTGTTGCTGGGATATTATTAACTACTTTAATAGTACTTTAAAATAATGTTTTAGAAAAATAATTTGGTTTAAATGTTTAGGATTTGAGCGATTCTTTTCTTAAGTTTTCGTAAAACTTGAAAAAAATCTTTCACTTAACGTAGATGTTGGAGAACTAGAAAGCAACCCATAATACAGAATACCTAATTTCTCATTGACTTTTATGGATATGTCTAAACATATAAAATCTTTCATTATGCCACTTCTAATTTTTTCGGTTAATTCTGTTGTTGTGTTAATACCATCATCTATTGTCAGGTCATCATCTAACTCATCCTGACAAAACTCAACACCGCAAAATCTGCAAAAAAGTTTATTTCCGAATTCCTTAATTTCTGTTTTTGTACTGTATTTTAAGAATATATTGCATGAAAAAATATTTCTAAACACAACATTGGTACATTTAACATTGTAAAATTCTACATGGCTGCATTGTAGAATGCATTTAAAAAAGCGAGTTGCTTTGCACCTGACGTTTTGGAACTCAGCCATAATTTAAAACACAAAAAATATGGTTTAATACCACAAAAAAATCAAAATTTTGTACCAGCGGTTAATCGGTTAATCGACTGGAATTAACCGGTTTAATCGTTAATCGAAAAAAGCCAATTTTTAATTAACCGTTCAGTTAATCGGGTAGTAATTAATCGGTTAACCGGTTAATGGTTAACCGAATGAATACCCTAGTATATACTTTCTATGTATTTGAATTATATACGTTGGACAACCATATAACATGTTAAAATAGACATGTTGCATGGTGTTAGGATATATAGAAACATAGTTTGAATAATCGTTTGCGTTGTTCTTCTGAACATAATAATATGTTTGAGACAATAATTAGCTAACACATTATGTCTGAACATTAATTGTTACTTAAGACGTGTTTGACACAATCATAACCACAAACATTAATGATAGTTTGCGATTCTGATTGTATCAACCATGTTTTTTCTTTGCGTGCATCTGTCCGTCCGACTGTTTTCCGAAGATCCCAAGTATGATGAGGAATTGGTTGGTATATATTTATGTCAGATATGCAGATAGATCAGCCTATAAATGACTGAGATGAGAGCAAAAAACTACGACTGCCTCTAATTTTAGCCATAAATCCCTTGTTGTTGTTTTTTTTTTAATTCTTTTTTTCTGTATATCTGGAGAACGCAAAGAGTCAAAGACTCCAAATAAGATACAAACTTCTCAATTGTAAAAACAAAACATTCCACAAAATGTGGGTGGGATTGTAGAAATGGGCGTGGCACAAAATAGTTTATTTTATATCTAAGAAACTGTAAGAGAAGTTTTGTCCAAATTTTGTACACCTATCTGGATTATCAATACTCAAACTCTCTAAAAAAAATGATCGGGATTTGGAAGCGGTCGTGGCACCTCTCGTACAAAGACATTATAGATTTCAGTATATCTGGAGAACGGCAATAGCCAATATTTCCAAATTAGATATACAGCATCTGACAAAATTTGGGCGGGGTTGGGGTAGTGGGCGTGGCAAAATATAGATTTAATTATAATTATAAAAAAACGATATTTATATACCTTTCTTATCTTATCGAACCATGGTGAATTGTACGTAATATATTTTTTGGGTGATTTTGAGCAGAAAAATTTTTGTTTCTTTTTGAATAAAAATTTTGTGTATTTGGAAATAAGCCAAAGTGACTTTCGTGGAGTGGGTTTTTTATAAAAGCTATTGGCCATATAATCACTAATTATACGAAGTCACTCTAAATCCCCACTAATTTTAAAACGCAATCTATTTCTCTGCTATAGAAATATAATGACATTTTTTTGTTTGTCCTTTAAGAAATTACTTCCCCATTTAATTAAAAATGATTCAATTAATCGGTTTTCTTTAGCCATTTGACGAATAAATATTGTATTGTTCATTTTGCTACTGTAGGTTTTCGCTCTCATTACAAAAATCCCCCACTGTGAAACATTCAAAATATATTTATCAGCATAAGAAATATACAATGTGTAAGGAGTACCTAATTGTTATTGCTTAAATACCTTTCAAATTGTTTTTGCTCTTGAACTTTTAACTCAACTCAGTCCCGCAGGGTATTTCCCTCCCTTCATGATTTTACTCTACAAAACAAAAAAATTGCTTAATGATGTTGAAAATTACAAAACAATAAAAATTGTAACAAAGGAACCAGAAAATAAAATATTTCATACAGTAAAATCCACAGAAAAAACTTTCTTTAGTATTATTTCCGTTTTACACTTCATTATATTGTGCGTGTTAACGCCTCTAAGTAGGCTTTACTTTTTGCTTGGTTTATGATTAAACGTGTTGAAATTTTTTTCTTTTTTAACTACAGAAATCCTTCGCCAACTGTCATTACATTTCGTTGAGATGATTTTCATTAGTCATCAATCTAATTAAAGCAAAAACAAGTAAAACAAACAAAATCTTAAAAAACAAAAAATTTTCCTGAGGTGTAACTCACACATGATTTTCTACATGACCAAAAAGATTTTGTAATAAATCATGGACTTAATGTAGATGGCATTAAATGCGTGTCTGATTTTCTTTAGGAAAACTTTTAAAGAATTCACAGTTACATATCGATAACATAATTTAATTCTAATGAGGGTCATTCTTTGTTGGTCACGATGTGACCATCAGATTATTTTTTTTAACTTAATAAAGTTAAGTGTGATTGTCTAGAGTAGATATTTACAACGAATTAATTAAAGTTGTATCAGTTATAATAGATTTATTTAAAATCTAATAAATACCCAGCGAAAAAAGAAGGAGTACGGATGCCTTATAGAAGGCCTCTGTACTCCTTCTTTTGGATATACAAGGCCTGCTCGCTCCATTCCATACTCATATCTTTTTTACACACGTTGTCATTGCGGAGAAGGCCTTCCGCTCTCGCTTCTTTAGCAGGTACATAAGAATGCTTGTGCAAAAAAACAATACAAAAAATGTTACTCCTTCTCTACTCCCTTCTCATAGAAGCGAGTGTGGAAGGTGTATCTTATCTTTTACACCAAAGAGCCGAGGCCTTCTATGAGGCATTCTTTAGAAGTTAGATAATAATAGTAATTTAATCAAAACAATTTTTAAGCAGGCCTTTTAAAAGGCCTGAAGTAAGAAGGTCTTCTGAGTTTTACCGCTGGGTAGGAGCTAGAGTTTTGTATCTTTAGTAAATGTATCGAAATTATTTGAAAACTAATATATTATTGAAAATAGGTCTAGTTAAATATTTTATTAAAACTAATTTTAGAATAAGAAGTCTTGCGATCTTAAAATTATATTTTTCCCCATCAAGTCAGTTTGCAATCATCAGGGTAACCGGAAATATATGCACTAAAAACAATTTTGTAATATTTCCATATAAAAAAATTAGTAAAAAGTATGGCCGGTTAAGCCTACGCCACAGTATTTACAGACAACCCACAGAATTAAATTATGCTAGGACAAGTGTTAAAATATGCTTAAAAAATATATGCAAAGGGTTAACATATGCCAAAATATGCACTAGCAAACCGATGCCAAATTCATATAATGCTCTTAAACGCATAAATACATTATTTTTGCATCCATTGGCACCACAAGGGGATATATGTATATAGCGTCACCTTAAATGCAAACGGACGTAACTACACAAAAATTCGAGATTGAGTTTTTGATTGATTTTTGTTCGTTTTATTAAAAATTGGAGGATTCACAAGATGTGCTATCAAGTCATATCGTCATAATGTCCTAAATAATATTTTACAATTGTTTAAAAAAAATATTGTTGTGTTTCAAACAAAATAAACATTTTACTGATGTGCTTATTGATTCGTCATAACTGTACATTAGAAATCTAAATTATAAGCGGTTTCCAGCAGCAGTCATTTATATTTCATGTAATTATTTTAAGACACATGACTTTACAACTTTATGACTTCCTTGTGAATCCCCCAAATATGTTCACCAAAAAATATTTGAATCCATGTGATCGAAAATGGTGACTTTATTAATGAAATTCAAACGCCAAGAATACCCCGTTGTTATTGATTTTGTAAAGGTTTTTGCTTTTACTGTAAAAAACAAAAATGTAGTTACGTCCGTTTGCATTAAAGGTGGCGATATGTACATGTTTATTCATATAAGTTTGTCATTCCGTTAGCGATTTCTACAATCCCAATAAAAAATTTTATAATTTTGCGAAGCACTAAAGGTACATTTAAAAAATAAGCGCACAATTATGCGCTACGCAATAAGACATACAGAAATGCAGTAAAGTTAGTGAAAGAACTCTCAACAACTTAAAAAAAAAAAAACAATATAACATTTCAAGTGCTACGGCATTCCCTTACTACGAAGCAGGTTTGTAAGGGAGAATACTAAAAAATAACTGTATCAAAACATTCAGTGTGTAAAAATGATCGTTACATCCAACAATGTTTATGTGCGCTGAATAATGCGCTTTATGTGTCACAAATGTATTGCTTCAAAGTGGGAACTCGCCATATAAAATTCATGTCTTCCGTAAGCGCAATGGTAAGCGAAACCCTTATGTTTCTCCCTTACAAACCTGCTTCGTTGGAAGCTCCATTTTTTATTGGGATATTACTTTTAGACTTTATAAAGTGAATATATTCTATGTTCTTATGAGCAGGGAAGTTGATTTATCGATATTCGTCTGTCCGTGCGTATGTTGAAATGGGTTTTCCAAAGAACCCAGGAATGTCGGGGACTAATGATGTAAAATTTTTATGTCACATCTACTTCAATAAAGTTTGCTATGGAAATTCATCAAAAAATAACTGAGATATGAGCAAAAATCCACGATTGCCTCAATTTTTGTCATAATCCCCTGTTATTGGTACTCTTTTTAACTTTTTTGCTGCATATTTTATTGTGTAATTAATACAAACCTGATTTCCCGCTTAACCCAAATTAAAACTATAAGTAATTTTACGAATTCGATTGTTTATATCAGTACTAAAACTCTTGTTTTAAAATAATACAAAGGAAAAAATAACAAAAAATATTTCAAAGTTGTGTTTTAAGAGATGCACGTATTCCGTGAAGGAGGTAGATGACGCGAAAGACTCAAGCGCTTCATCGTTATCGCTACTCCATTGATCTTCGACGTAAGTGGCATGTCTGTAATTAACAACTTCTATATTACCAGAAACACATCGTCTTCACCTTCCTCCTCTTTGGAGATAAGGCCTAAATTAAGTGGCAGCCTAAGAGCGTCTTATATAGAATCATCTTTACTATTGTGGCTTTTTCTAATCCAAAATTGCTGTTTTGTTTGAGAAAGTATAGAGTTTCGCCATTTAACCCTTTGAAATCCACGAATTTTTTACTTATATATGCAACAATGTTTTTGTTGTTAAATAGTGGTTTTCAATGTTTGTGTTTTTCGTATATAATTGAAAAATGAATTGTCATACATTAGAGTTAATCACTAATTTTTGGTTAATAAGCTAGTACTTTTTGATAAGCTTTAATTGAAAAACACAATAGACGGTGTAAAAAATAATTTATACCACGTGTGAACACTAAAGCATTTAGTACGTATGTGACTACTATTAAAACTTATTGTAAAAAATTCTGAATACCACATTGCCAAGATGTATATTTACTAAGCAACGTAAACATAAGGCTTTCGGCAGTTATAATCGCAAGTGTGTAATTAAAAAATGGGGTTGAATGGGTTTAAACCTTTTGAACTCGTTTGTTTAACTATAAAAATAAATATGTGTTTACTATTTCAATTCTATTCTATATTGTGTGTTAGTGGGTGAGTGGCTTAAGACGCTGTATTACGTTAGGTGAAGTTTTTTTTAGATTCGGCAAAGCCTTACTTGTTCTTGACCTAACATCGAAAAAGTGAATCTTTTTCTCTATTCGTATTATCAAGTTTAAATTTCGATTTGTTCCTTAAAACGAACTCTTCAAAATAAATTTTTGTTCTATCTCAAATCTGAAGACACACTTAAACACTGTTAGTCGAGAGAACGCTAAAACTTTGGAAAATTAAAAATGTGAACTCAGGGAATGGGAGTTCAATGAGTGTTAAAATCTGGCAGGATACTACTGTTGGCAGGATAACGAAAGTCTTATGGGGAAACCCAAATCATAGTAGGACAAAGGAGCTTATAGAATTAAAAAGGACAGCATTAAGAAGACAAATTAATGTATTAACAGGTTACACAGAACTAGGGACTTATTTCGCTCGCTTATTATAATCTAACGATACAATATTTGAACCATGTAGAGAAGAGGACTAGACACTAGACACTACTTCTGAGAGTGTCCTGCGTTCAATCGCATTAATAGCGAAATATTAAAAAGCGAAAATTAACCAAATCTTGTAAAACCCTTAAAAAATTATATAGAGATGTAAATCTTCATAAGCTAGTATTACATCTAGTTTTGGGCCTATAGATGGGAGGGAACCCATCATTTTGTGCGCATAACATGCCAAAATGGGCATGGGTGATGTATCATTCGCCTCTTTTCAACCTAACCCGAACCTTAATCGCTGTTTGCAAAATCACAGTATACCAAATAAGTCGATATCGACTTCATGTTGTGACATAAAACTGAAATATGCAGAGTTAAAAAAAAGGAAAAAAATTATATTTTTCTACTTGATTTTTCGTCAAATTAAAATATAATATATATTTTTTTATTATTTTAATACAGGGTGGCTGATAAAGCCGCTACTAAAAGAAAACTTGATCTGAACAGTAAAGTAAACAAACAAAATTGTCGCATATGGAGTGGTTCCAACCCAGGAATACCGCATGAGAGGGAATTTCATCCAGTGTGGTGTGCAGTTTCTTCACGCTGTATTGACGCATCATACTTCTTTGAACAAAACGGACATAGCGTTACGGTTACTGGAGACCGTGAGTTAAGAAATTTTTTATCCGGAACAACGCTGAAAGATAATTCCTTTCAACTCTGTGTGGTTACAACAAGATGGTGCCACTGCTCACATAGCTGTCGGTTATGGCCAAATTACGCAGAAAATTTCCTAACAGGCTTATTTCAAGAAACTCAACCTTACCTTGGTCCCCCAGATCGCCTGGCCTAAGAGCATTTAAACTCAAATCTCTTTAAGACTAATTAAACCTTTTTGGGCTTTCAAATGAAAAAAGATTGAATAAATTCTAAGCATTACATAAAAAAAATTTTAAGCCAGTTTCTTACTGTAGCAAAATTCGTGCAAAATGCATAAGCCACCCTGTATTTTCATTAAATGTTTAATCGCTCTTCAAACTCAAACCGACAACTGGTCTACTGGAATAAATTGTTTATGTCTATCGATTATCACATTTGCCTGAATATTGGATTAATATATTTTTTTTATAATTTAAACGTCTTTCACAAATCGTGCACATTTAATTGCACAAATATAAATTAACACCTACATACATACTGAAAGAAATATACAAACAACAAAATGTTTATTTCTTTTTAATCCAACCCAACAAGCAAAATCGCAAACCTTCGAACAGCAATGGATTTTTTGAATTCAAATCTTAATTTGGAATCAATTCTAAACGTTTGCTGGGAGTTACTTATTAAAGTAAGTCTGCGTATACGAAAGTGTTTGATAGCAAGAAGGAAAACACAACCACTTAATCATTAATTTTCTCAATAATGATTGATTTCAGCTTGAGTAATTTCTGCACATTAAAACATCAGTTCTTGACATTTACCTCAAACTTACAGGCACAAACTTTCACACAAATGCCTCAAATTGAAACCCAGGGCAATGTGATGTAAATTATCGACAAAAGTTTTCTAAAAATGAATTTAAGTTTGTCAAAATTTAAATAAAACATACATATATTTTCTTTACTTAACATATTTTAAAACTATTTATGGTATAAACCAGTGTTCGCAAATAAACACTAAATATCGTTTCTTAATGTTCGGTTCGGTAGATTTGTGGAAAACACAAACGCTAATAGTGTTTGTGTAGAAAATCATTAACCCTTTCATCCCCGAATTTTTTCGAGCGGTTCTAAAAAAAATTTTTTTTAAGTTAGTTAAGTTCGTTTTTGCCTAGATAAATAAAATAAAATTTAAAGTTCTACCTATCCTGGGTAAGGATATATAAGATGTTGCCTATAGGCAACATTGGGCAGTTCTGTGAAAACTTTAAACGCATGTTGAAGATATTTGATAATTTATATATTGCAATTTTTTTATATTTTAGGTTTGATATAATACAAAATTTCTTCATTTCTGCACTTCGAACTTGGAAAGCCTGTGTGACATATCCTGCATCGTCCTTTTGATCCTTATTCAACCCAGAGAATAGTTTTGTCATATATTTAATTTTTTGCGGGTTCTGCTACATAATATCTTTTTCAAGAGCTTGCGATGTCGGTGATGAAGTTGGTGATGATGGAGAATCTAGAGATGATAGAGCTGTTGAATATGGGTTACTGCTAGGGATGAAACGATACCTCTTAGGTATCGATACTTTTACTCGATATGGTATCGCTCGCAAAGTATCGATACCTACTCAGTATCGAAAAAAAAGTATCGATACTTACTTGTATCGGTTTATATGATAAAATAATAGAAATAAGCACTTATAAACTCTCTAATAAGTGTTTTAGTACTATACAATACAATAAGAACTACGACCCATAAGAATTTTTGTGCAAAACGAAGTGTAAAAAAGTGAGACCACTTTTAGTTACCACCTAGTACCAATTTTCTTTCAAAAAATCTTTTATCTTGGAAACAAAATTTTATAGAACGTTCAGGATAACAACCTTTTTTATTTTTAAATTGATAAATATAAAATAAAGGGTGGTAAAACGATAATCCTCGTCAAGTTTTTTGCGCCACTTTGTTTGACATTTCTTTGTTTCAGTATTTGACAAATTCTACCATTGAGAGGTACACAATTGAGCAGCGCGTTAAGATTGATAAAGCCTTTTACGAAAATGGGCGTTCAATCGAAATGCATTTCGTGCACACCTTGATTTTTTTGGTCAGCATAATCAACCAAATTTTTTTATTTTTCCTAAGCTAATCCCTCGAACCTCTATGCGTGTCTGCAGGAAAGAACCCAGAGCCTCTGGCGGGAATCGAACCCGCAACCCCGGCGCTGATAGACTAGCTCGCTACCAGCTAGACTACCGGGGCACACATGTTTCCACAATCGGGAGAATTGTGCGTAATTTCAGCAAACCGGGTCTGTAGGAAATGGGAAAACATATGTGCATGCTCGCCCAGTTAGTTCTGCGGCTGGCGGCGTTCGAAAATGAGGTCCAATTACGGTGAATGGTGTTCGATATCGCGAGATGGTAACGAACTTCCTATAGCCAGAAATTGAGGAAATGGACTTGGACAATATTTGGTTTAAAGGTGTTTACTGCTCAAACGGGTTCTTGATACCGTTACTGCTGCTCCAGATTTGGAATATTATCAAAAATCTAGTATTAATTTCAATACCAAGGTGAAACGATTACTTTTGCCGATACCGAGTATTTTTTTACCGATACTACTTGGTACTCGGTTGCTAAGTATCGATTACAAAAATACTTGGTACTTATATAAAAGTATCGAATATGTACTTGTATTTACTCGTATCGTTTCATCCCTAGTTACTGCAACTAGGCTCGGAAATGGAGGGTCCTGATAGTTTGCAGGCGGTCAGGCCTAAAATGTGATTATTCTTTGGAAGAATAAGGGAATGGGTGCTAAACGGGACTAACCGGGCGTAGCGTACCCGAACGGACTGACGGGTATCGCGCAGGCTGTGACCGATTCAAAGCAGTTCAAATTCAGATGCGCTGCTGGGCAAGAGTAGGGCCTGCGTCAGGATCATAATAGCTATTATCACAAGCCACTGTATGATAGGCAGGATGGCGGTGGGAATGGGATCTGACTTGTCGGATTCATGTATGTTGTGTGAGGACCCAGAGGAGTTGGAGACAGTAAGCACTTTCTGTGCCACTGTCCTAGGCTACAGATCAGCAGCCTGAGGTGGCTGGCAAGCAGATTCCTGCGCGAATTAGGAGATGTCTCGAGATGCGGGCTCTAGAATCTGATTTGTAATGGGAATGACCTGGCTGCGCGGCTGAAGACTGGGTACTGGGCACATGTAAGGAATTTTTCTGTTTAATAGGGTTGTTGTTGGATTGTGCAGTCCGATTTTTTATCTTCCACTACTTCCTCTTTTCCTTTTCTTCCACTCTTTACTTCTCGTATTCTTTCATACTAGAATTCTTTCACTAACTAAGGCGTCACAATAGACCATATCAGTCTCTGGTTGAGGGTGTGAAGTCTACTTCATGCATCATTTTCGATGTCTTCATCTTCACATTCTTCAAATTAATAATTTTTTAAAAATTTTCACTTTGCCAAACCCTTCCACTCATTTGTGAACAAAATGTTCTTATGTAAATTAAGAACATAATGGACCAATGTTGCCTATAGGCAACATGGTTTTTAAAAAAAATACTGAGGACAAAGCTACAACTTTTTTTGTGTGTTTGTTGCTTAATATCATTAACTAACCTGTTTTAAATAGCAAATTGCATTTTTTACACAAATATTTTTTTTTAATATCAATTTCTTTAGTTTTTTTAAAAACACACTTTTTCCAAATAATTTGTAATACGTGTGGCTGCTTAAACAAACAGTTCGCAAATGAACATGACCAAAGCTTATTGTATTAAATTCTGCACACACATTGCTAAGATGCATATTAACTAAGAACAGAAAACCGTTATAAGAAAAAATTAAATTTTCGGGAGTTATAAGCGTTTGATTGCAATGTAGGCAACAGTGGGGCTGAAAGGGTTAAAAAAATTACGTTTCCCTGTTAGTCATCTTTCGAACACAAAAATATTTCTGTTTTTATCAAACTCAACAAAAGATGTGAACATTTAATTCCGTTCGGTTTTTTTTTTTTTTTTTTTTGAAAATCCACAAACTTCAATGTGTTCGGTTCGGCTCATTAATGTTCGTCCCTTTTGGTAAATAAAACCAAACATTTTACAAAAACAAAATACACACACGAAAAAAAACATTATAGAACATTAAAATATAATAAGGGTCTTCATGATGTTGCTTAAAATTACCATTTGTGCAAATGGGTAAACTTGCGAGACTCGTTTCATGAAGATCCTTTTTAAGTTTTGTGTAATTTTAAACAATTAATGTCATTTCAAACAGAAACGTCAATAAAAAATATATTAAAAAAAAATAATCAAAAATATAATAAAAAACTTGGAATTTGTAAATTATAAATGAAATTTGTTTTTAAATATGCATAAAGAAAGCCAAAAGACTAATATGCTTATATTATTACAAGAATTTATTGTTTGTGATTTATTTACACTTGAAGTTTTCATTGAAAACGGCGGTAAGCATTAAAAAAATTTGTCTGTATAAATGCACAATTGAACTGCGTAAGTTTACGAGTCAAAATTGTTGGGCAAATTTAAGCAGTTTGTGTAAATGAATTCTCATACAATTTTTGACAGTTCATTTACGAGGGCGTAAGAATGCACAGTTTGCACAGTTTACGAGACTTATAAACGATATCATGAGGACCCTTAATGTTTGTCTACAATATCACTACAATTGTTCTGTTCTTTCTTGAAAATAGTTACGAACGCTATTAAGGGTTGTGTATGTCTACACAATCACTAAAAAAAATAGATATCGTTCCTAGGTGTGTGAGACGAACGTTAAATAATGTACTGTTTATTTTCGAACACTGGTATAAACACAACTGGGACGAACGAAGAACTTCGCATAGTACGACGAATTCGTCGGCAAGAGTTCGTTTAGTAAATTCGTCAAATGCGACAGAATAAGTGCGTGAACCTAAAATTTTTTTTTTAATTTATAAAAACCTATTAATCGGGTGTGCTCAAGAATCCGAATCCACTCGAAATGGATTACTTCAGCATTTGTGGGGTTTTGCATTTCGATTTTGCGATATTAAATTAGTTTTTGGGTTTGTTTCAAATTTTGCAATTTTTCGCGAATTTCAGACGTGTTCCTGTAAGTTTTCTGGAACAAATCGCCGCCGTTAGCAAATTTTTGTGAATTTCCGCTAATATAGCAATTTTAAGAGGACTTTAGCCATTCCTTATAGTTTTAGGGACTTTAAATCAATTTTATGGCTTGTTGAAAATATTAAAAATTTTCGCGAATTTTCGCATTTTTTTTTTTTTTTTTGTTATTTTTACGACAATTTGTTTTTTTTTTTTTTTAGCGATTTCTAATAAATTTTAGTGTTCGAAATTTTAACGCGAATTTTAGCCAAGTACGCAATATAATTCTTTACAGATTTAACGATTTTTAATAAATATTGGACTTTGCTATTATGCTGCGCTGTCCCTCTCCCAATATGTTCGTCGTTCGTCTGCGTAAGAAATAGAAAAAAAACCTATCGCCGAGCTCGTTACGCACGACGAATTTCGGTATACGCAATGATCGTGTGTACTTTCATTTACACCATTGTGTTCTATTTCTGGTGACGAATATTCGTTGTGAATAATTCGTCGTTCGTCCCAGTTGTGTTTCTAGCATTAATTTAATAAAATAAAAATCTTGATTTTTGGAAAATGGTACTTCTTCCTTTTTCAATAAATCATAATTCTTTTATCGTTTTGAAAGACAAGATAAATATTTTCATGCTGAATATTAATATGTGAAAAAAATACTCTGTTAATATTTATGTACATTAGGGTGGTCGTTAACTGTATGGATCAAATTTTTTTTCTATTTTTCCATGCTCTAACCCCCCAATTCGGTGGGTATTGATAAAAAAACAACTCCAAAAAATTTTTTAGGACGATCGGCGAAGGCTAAGCCGTCCCTCAAGCCCGCCAAAGTTTGAGAAAAATCGTAAAGTCCGACTTGTATGTCTTATATTTAGGAAAATATTAGTTTTACATAAAAACCGTTCTCTAAGAAGTTGTTGTTAGTAAAGTTTCCAACAACTTTTGCCTTAAAAAGTTTTCTCTAAAACTCATATTGAACAAAACCTAATTAAAATAAAAAGTAAACAGCAGCATTGATGCGAATTGTTTCTTTAGAACTGTTTTTTCTTACACACGTCAATTCAGTTTTAAAATTTGTGTTTGTGCGCGTTTGCTTAAAAAAAAATAGGCAACGCATATCATTTGTTTCTAACGTACCACGGTTGATAAAGTTGGTACAATTGTACTTTTTTGATACAATTCAAAGCCAAAAAGTACGGTGGTACCCTAGGGTGGCCGTTAAAATCAAAAGTTCGATTTATTTAGGTCTCACTAGCCAATTTGGTGGGTATTAATAAAAAAACAACTCATAAATTTTAAGGACGGTCGGCGAAGGCTAAGGGGACGGCCCACCAAAGTTTGAGAAAAATTATAATTTTACATGAATCTGACTTTTATGTTTAATAACTTAGAAAATATTAATTTTGTAGAAAATCTTTATCTCTCATTAAACAAAATAAACTTAAAATATCGAAAAAGCCACTAAAAAATCTAATTTTTAATTTATTAAAGAAACGCATTTTCTATGAACTAGTTTTGTTGAAAAACATTTTTATTATTTAATTAAAAAAAAAAAAAACCGGCCAGCCGGGCACCTGGCGTTTTACCCTAATTTGGGTACGCTGAATTCAGTGGTGCTAACCGTTTTTTAGGTTAGCTCTTGTTTTCAAAATTTCGAAAACGGAGGAGGTTGCACAGCGTAACTCAAAAACGGTTTAGTTTATAAAATAAACTAAAAAAACGAAATTCCACAATAATATTACCTTTAACCATTGTTATAGGTTTTTCTAACATGCGTAGTCGTTTTAGAAACCAAATTTTTTTTGGCAATGGGGATAAAACAAATTATGTCAGGTTGGTCATACTTTTGACCCAACTGAGGGCAATCTTGACGCTGTAGTGGCCAAATTTAAGAATTATATTAAACCGGCATATTTGTATGGGAGCCCCCCTTAAGGGTAGAGATGCAAGGCAATTATGTTTTAAGAAAATGTTAAGCACAAAAAACTAATGAAGGTCCGTCATCTATTTAATCCCCCTTGGGGCGATTCCTTGGCAGTTCTGGGGCTTTTTCTTCAATATATTTCTAGTCTGTGTCGACAATTTTATTTGAGAGCCCCCTTAAAGAATAAAGAAAGCAGGTATGTTACAGGGATGATAAATGAGAAAACCAATATCGTACTTACGAACTTCTACAATCGTACTTTTTCGACCCCAATAGTAATAAATTTTTTTTTTATAAAAGAAAAAGACTTTTGTTTCGGTTACACTTGAAACCATTGGTACATACGGTCTATTTCGTTCCTTTGTTTTTATAATATTTTACCATGAAGCCTTATATGCTGCCGCTGATACTTGATTTAGAATGTGGCATATGCAATCGTCCAATGATTAAGTGCAAAAATCTATTCACAATAGCGAAGTTTAGTGTTTGGTGCAAATGGTCTTGCAAAGAGCAAATGCAAAATATCATAGCTGTTTTGTTAAATCCAACAACAACATACACGGAGTTTTGAGTGCCCCGGTAGGCTAGCTGGTAGTAAGCTAGTCTATCAGCACCGGGGTTGCGGGTTCGATTCCCGCCAGAGACTCTGGTTTCCTGCAGACAAGCGAAAAGCTTTGCGGGAGTAGCTTAGGGAATTAAAAAAAAAAAATTTTCAGATTTCATATAAACGCTACGAAATTCTGCATTTGCACTTTGGCAAAACCATTTGAACCAAAGACTGAAATCAGTTTATATTCATTGGACAGTAAATACGAGTTGCCATTTTATATCAATTTAAATATTTAGGTTTGAAAAATTTGGAAATAGTACCAAATGAGTCACGGTGGTACCACCGTACTTTTTGGCTTTGAATTATAGCAAAAAAGTACAATTGCACCAACATTATCAACCGTGGTACGTTAGAAACAAAGGATATGGGTTTGACTATTTTTTGACACAAACACAAATATTAAAGCTGAATTGACGTGTGTAAGAAAAAACGCATCAATGCTGCTGTTTACTTTTTATTTTAATTAGGTTTTGTTCAATATGAGTTTTAGAAAAAACTTGTTAAGACAAAAGTTGTTGGAAACTTTACTAACAACAACTTCTTAGAAAACGGTTTTTATGTAAAACTAATATTTTGCTAAATATAAGTCATACAAGTCGGACTTTACGATTTTTCTCAAACTTTGGCGAGCTTGAGGGACGGCTAAGCCTTCGCCGATCGTCCTAAAAATTTTTTGGAGTTGTTTTTTTATCAATGCCCACCAAATTGGCGAGTGAGACCTAAATAAATCTAACTTTTGATTTTAACGGTCACCCTAATGTACATATGTGTTATAATTGTTGTTGTTTATATTGTTGTATTATTATTATTTGATGTGACAATAACTTTTGTTGTTATCGATATGGTGTCAACATATTGCATGCAAATGCCATCATACGTTTTTTGTGTATTGAAAATATATAAACGACTAGAAAAGCAGTGATGCCAACTCTTGGAACACTAAACGTGTGAAATTAGAAAAACGTGCCAAAATGGGCTAAATTAAAAAGAGACGGTTTTGGTACATTTGCATGGCATTTTTTCTCTTTGAAGAAGCGCTAAAAATTGTTTTAAAAATAAAATATAAAATATTTGAAGCAAAGAATTAACTGCCTGTTTTTAGAAAATGAAAGCAAGAGAGTGAGTGAGAATTATATTGAAAACAAGTTGTCGTTGTTTATTGTTCCTTTCAATATAATTTCTCGCTCACTCTCTTGCTTTCATTTTCTAAAAACAGGCAGTAAGACACAAAACCATTATCATCACATAACTCGTCAGGTATTTCGTAGCTAGAATAACAACTTTAAACTTTTTTGAGACTATATTTAATATGAATTGTGTGCTGTTTTTACAACACAAGTGATTAAACGTGTAGTAAAATTTACCTTTAAATTTAAATTAAATTCCCCTAACGACATTTTATTTTTAAATAAATTCATGACACTCAGAGCCCTCATTTTTGTACGGATATATCGATATATTTATAGCAAAATTAATTAATGGATTATACGTAATTACATTTTTACAACTATACACCGCGATCCAAAACGTTCCCCTGTTTTCAATGTTTTTCCAATTGCACGTTTTTAAATTTTAGGATTTAGGTCGATATTACCAGAAAAACAAAAAATATAATCATATGGAACTTAAAGCAAAAACGGTGCTCTGCCATCATCTTCTCATACAGTGCTAACTTGTGTGCGCGTCATTACTTGTGCAAAAACTTTTTTTTTATTTCGAAATTAAGTATATGAATTTCAGTTAACTTTTTTTTTGATTCAGTTAAATTATTTGTTTGAAAAAAATCAGTGTTTTTTTCAATAAACAAAATGCAAATAAATTGTTTGAATATGCAAATTTGTTTATAGGACCGATTTCATACAAAAAATTGTTTGATTCTACAAATTTTTTGTTTGAATTGGAAAAATAATTTTTTCTGTGTGAATGAAAATTTTGACAAAATGTCTTTAAAAATAAAAATCAGGGAAACCAGAAATATGCTCTAAAAAAAAGTGTTTTATGCGCATTAAATATGCAGTAAAAACTTAAAAATATGCCCTGAAAACTGTTAAAAATATGCCACAAAAAATTTAAAATTGCTAATTTTAAAACAAAATATTCAACAATTTATTAACAGTTCCATTTAATAAAAACAATCCTAAAATTAAAATCGGTAAAGGCCAAACACCATAGTATTTACAGACGAATTTTTGAGATTTTTGGGGCGAATTCAATCTAAATACCAACATAATAAGATGGTTAACGGACACAAAGAGTCTTATTTGGAAAGAAGTTTTTTTGGGGAATATGTGAAGTTATAGACTGATTCTTACCATTTACATAGACTTCGTTCTTAGTACAATTAAAATGTATTTACCAAATTTGCTCAAATTATCTACAAGATTGCAATTTGTACTTTGCGCAGAAGGCTAAAATAGACAGATAACCAGCCAGACGGACGGATGGACATCGTTAGATCACTTTAAAACTGTTGGAGAAATGAAAACAACAGGTTGGGTTACAGATAGCTATTTAAAATTAATATTTAACAGAATTTCGCAAAATTATTTATTGCGAAAGCTCTTGTAGGCACCAAAAAAAATCTAAAATGTATCAAGATATGCCTTAAAAAGACAAAATATGCGCTATAAACTTAAAAAAATGCTACAAAAAAGCTCTTTTAACTAAATTATGCAAAAAAAATGCTGCAAACGGTAAAAAATGCAAAAATATGCACTAACAAATCGATGCCAAAATTCTTAAAAATCTCTAAAACGGATAAATTTTATAGTTTCATTGGTCGCACCAGGAAGAACATGCAATTGCATATTTATGGTTTCCCTGATAATAATAAATAATTGATATTGTTGTGGACAAAATTTGCAAAAGGTTTCTTAATGCAAAATGTGTGAGTTTGTGAAAAGAATTGTTGCTCTATTTTGAATACTAGTGAAAATGTTGCAGCCTATTTTGAACGAAGCTTTATTGGCCATGGGCCCCAAATAGGGGTAACTCCCGAAAATTTGTCTTCAAATACTGTGGTGTAGGGTATCATAACATTGGGCTTGACCGACAACACTTACTTATTTGTATTTCCTAGAAAAATTATGGGTTCAGTTATAGAGAAAATACTAAAATTATTGTAAAACTTTAGCCGAAAGCCCAAAAGTTAATTTAAAAATATAATTTTTTTAGAGCTTTAATATTGACAAATCATTTTTCCTCCAATTTCGTGGTCCGATTTTAGAAGAAATATTTTGAAAAATACAAACAAAAAAAATCTATAAATTCTAAACTTTAAAAACTGCTTTTTTTCCTAGTAGCCAGAAAAAAAATAACGGTTACTTTTTCAACAAAAGCATTAATCAAAAATAAAATTAGTTTAAATTAAAAATTTAATCAAGTGAATTAAAAGTTTTATTGATACTCTAAATTCGGTTTATTGGTGCTAGTTTAATTAATTTTTTAATTAATATCACAAATTTTTTAATTAAAATCCATTTTTATTTTTTTTCTCGTGTATAGTAAAAAAAAAATGGCAATGCCAAATAAAACATTCTTTTTGTTTTTTATTGTTGTTGCCCTCCTTACATGTGTTCAGGTTTTTATCATAATTTTTGTCACAATAAAAAGCCATTTCACAAATAAAAAAAGGCCCATAAATAACAATAATTTATGCCACCAATTGACAATTTGATTGTTAAACTCGGTAGGCTTATTTTGCGAAAGTTTTAGTTGTTGTTATTGTTGTTATTTGAGCTATTAGTTCAGATTAATAAAAATAAAATAGTTTTTGCCCCCTAATTTCCGTTAACGAATTGTAAACATTTTCCTACAACTTTTATGTTGTTGCGGCTCTTTTCTCTTATTGTTATTTCGATATAAAAATGACAGGACATTTCCGTATGACATAAACATATAACAATAAAAGCCGACAACAGCAACAGAATAAACTGTAAAATTTTGTTATTCAGGCAACAAAAATGTTTACTCATAACAATAAAAACAAGGCATGAATATGAAACATATTGAATTTATGAATATTTCCTTAAACGCTGTGCAAATACTGTCTGTGTGCGTGTTAAGATTGTTATAAAAAAAAGCAAAATATGCTTAAATTATAATAAAATTTTGCTAAGCATAAAAAAACACACACAAAATGGACAAAAATACTTGAGTATGAGTTAAATTTTGACCTGAAAGAAGTTTATAAAGCAATTTGTTTTGGAATTTTAAATGAGAAATGTGAATTGTTTCCAGGGAGTGTTTAAAATCAATGAATATTTTTGAAATGTACATAAATGTTTATTCCGAAATAAAAACTTCGACTTAAATTTCATATTTGATTAAGAACTGTTTTTGATTTGTTTTAGTTATTGCCATAAGCATCATGAACTTTTTTACACTTTAATTGAAGTGCCAGCTTCAGGCTGAAATCTATACTGAAAAAAATAACATTAAATTGTCATTTTCAATAAAATTACTAAAGTTTAAAACTTTAAGCCATACGCAGAATAAGAATGTCAAGTTTATTAAAAAATTACCTTAAAGGAAATGATCACGTGGAAGGTGACGTCAATACCAAGGGTTTTGTGTATGAACGGTGTTCAAATGTGTTTTGGTTCATGAGTTATACCCATTTTAGTGAACACTGCATTAATTCCGAAACATGTATTTTTGGCTCCGTGCAATAACTCCCAGGTGCAATAAGTTCCAAGAATAAAATGAAATTAGACCCAAAAATTTTTCATACAAATGTGGGAGTAATTTCATTATGAAATAGCTCCCAGCCCTCTCGGTTTTATTTCATTTTTTTTTTGGGAGTTTTTTCATTTTTTGCCTGGGAGTTATTTCATAATGAAATAAAATCCAAATGAAATAAGTCCCCGAAAAAATTAACGTGGAAGTTATTTCATTTTATTTTGGTTTTCGGTGTTATTTCATTTGCTGTGGGAGTTATTTCATTTTTTGTGGGAGTTTTTTCATTTTCAATTATTTGCAATTTCTTAAAATTGTTTAAAATTTTAAACGGTATTTATAACGGGATATTTCAAACTATTTGAATACAATGACTTAAGTTTATCAAAGAAGAAAATTTTGCTAATTGCAATTGCAGTGTCTTATGGTTACCGGCTATGCAGTGAAGCTTTAGTTAGCGAAGCCGGCGTTTGTTATACCATAGAGGAGAAAATCCTTGCGCGCGGCCGAAGGCCTGCTATGCGGAGAAGCTTTAGTTAGCGAAGTCGGTGTTTGTTATACCATAGAGTATAAAATCCTTGCGCCCAGCCGAAGGCCGGCTATGCAGAGAAGCTTTAGTTAGCGAAGCCGGTGTTTGCTTTAGTTAGCGAAGCCGATGTTTGTTATACCATAGAGGAGGTAATCCTTGTACCTGGCGTGCTTAAACTGCAGGCAGTTGCCATTGCAGGAGGTCAGGATATAATAAAATGCCCCATTTGTTGTCAAAATGTCGAGGACTCAATGTTAGTTTTTTGGTAACCTAATATGTAAATATTCAAGTAAAACGAATACATATATAATAAATTTAATTTTTTTTGGGTCTTATTTCATTTCTTTTCGATGGACTGTTTTTGGAAGTTATTTCGTTATGAAATAACTCCCAAAAGTTGGGGTTTGTTTCATTTAAGACTTGGAAATAATTTAATTTTTTTGGGATTTATTTCTTTTTTCCAGTTTGGGACTTATTTCATTTATTTTGGGATTTAATTCATTGGGAGTTATTGCACTGGGACTTATTGCACCTGGGAGTTATTGCACGGAGCCGTATTTTTTTGCATTTAAATTATTCGAATTTGACTTAATATTTTGAAAAACTGAAAATCAATTAGTTTTTAAATTCATGACAATTCGATTTTAGTCAAACCATTACTTTAGTTTAGCTACTTAGGTATTGTAAATCACATCTTCATTAGTTATAGCCATTTAAGGGAACACTGCTTTCATTTCGAAACATGCATTTTTTCGTTCATGAAAATTTTGCAAATTAAAGTTAATATTTTGAGAAACTGAAAGGCGTTTTCTGGCATTGCAGCCGCTTTGTAAGATGGTGGTCGCACAGCACATTCTGCTTTGAAATTGCCATTGAATTACCAAGTTAATGAAAGTCTCACATGTTACGTTTCAAAAACATCTGAAACGGCAAAATTATTGAAACGTTGCGGTATCGTTATTTGGGATGAATGCATTATGGCGAATAAGAAATATGTTGAAGCATTGGAAAGAACAATGAAAGACCTTCGGGGTAATTCAGAGTTGATTGGTGGTGCCTTGATTTTAAAGATCGACAGCTGCCGATGAAATTAATTGGGAATGGTGCAATGCCTGTTTATTACACTGGATTAATAACATTGTCACACAGTCAAAAGAGGAATTGATTAAACGTGTGTTCCCTAACATACCACAAAAATATACATGCCCTAAATGGTTGACATGTGACAAAGCAATTTTAGCGGCAAATAACAAAGATGTTAGTGAATTAAATATGGCTATACAATCAAAGATTCCTGGCGAATTGGTTTCGTACAAGTCTGTGGATACTGTTACCAATGTAGAAGATGTTGTGAATTATCCAACAGAATTTTTGAATTCGTTGGATTTACCAGTATTGCCACCGCATAATCTCCAATTGAAAGTCACTTTTATTTTACTTCGCAATATCAATCAACCCCGTTTGTGTAATGGCACAAGACTTGCTATTAAAACGTTGATGAGCTCACAATTTCCTAGCTATAGAATAAGTCATACTTTTTATAAGAAAAGTCACACCTGATTTAACAAAACGTAAAACTTTTTCTAATAAACGTCATACAAAAAATCATACTTTTTATACAAGAGTAATACTTTTTAAACGACAAGTCACGCTTTTTTTAAAAACAGTTAAAATTTTTTTATACTCGAAGCCATACTATTTTTTCAAATAGTAAATAAATAATAATTTAAAGTTTTTGTACAAAAAGTCAGAGTTTTTAAATTAAAAATTACATTTTAAATAAAAAGGTCTACCTTTTTATTCAAAAAGACATGGTTTCAATACAAAAAGTCATACATTTCAAATTAAAAAAAATCACCATTTTCACACAAAAGGTGACACTTTTATTCAAAAAGCTAAAATTTTTGTGCAAAAGGTCACAGTTTTTATTAAAAGAGTATGTTTTTATACGAAAAGTCATACTTTTTATTCAAAAAGTCACACATTTTCTAAAAAAAAAGCTATACCAAATGTCATACGTTTTATACACTATTTATACATAAAGTAAAAAAATAATAATATGAAACTTTTTATAAATAAATAAAACTAAAAAAACCTTTTTACAAAACAAGCTTTTATTTGAAAGCGCTAAAGAGAAAAACAATAATGTTTTGCTTTAAAACTTTTACTATCAACTTATACCGTCATTACACAATTTGTATTATTAAAAATCTAGTCGTCAGATTTACTTGTGCAGAAACACAAGTAAATTAATCAGCCTTATTCCAGTTGTCGTTGTAGTAATCGCTCAAGTCGTTTTTTGTAAGAGATTAAAGTTACACACAACCAGTGTTCTTTAATCTCTTACAAAAAACGACTTGATCGATTACGACAACGACAACCGGAATAAGGCTGAATAACTTGATTTTAAGTATTAAAATTTTCAAGCTAAAGTAAATACGAGTACTCAAATCTCACGACAAGCTATTATATCATACAAATTGTGTAATGACGTTATAAGTTGATAGCAAAAGTTTTAAAGCAAAAAATAATTTTTTTTCTTACCGCATTCAAATAAAAGCTTGTTTTTTAAAAAGGTTTTTTTTACTTTTTAGCACATTTAAATAATAGTTTCTTTTTAAAAAAAGAATTTTTACTTTTAGTTTTTTTAAAACTCGCATTCGTATTCTCAGCAAGCATTAAAAACTTAGTTAGCCATATTGTATCTAGAGTGACGTCACTTTATTTTACGAGTTATTCTTAGCAAGCCCTTTCAGTTGATACGCATATTGTAGAAGTGCATTTAAAAAACCAAGTCCGCTATCTTGTTTGTTGCGCCATTTTGGATTTAGACTCACTTCTTTGTTTTAAGAGATATTCTTAGCAAGCCTTTCTTTCATTAAATACTCATTTGTTTCCAACATATTGGATTTAGAGTGGCCACTTTATTTTTCGAGTTGTTCTTAGCAAGCCCTTTCCTTTGATACCCGTATTTTAGAAGTGTATTAAAAATAACTCGTCCGCCATGTTGTGCGTGGCCGTCATATTGGATTCAGAATGTCGTCACATAGTTTACCATGCAGCTTACATTACAGTTTATCATCCCAACTGAATGTGTATACAAAATGTCAGCTCAATCGGTTGAAGATAACTGCTTAAAAATTGAGCTGCGAAATTTTACCCGAACAAACGTACATACCAGGCGCGGATCCAGCTCGAGCCTTAGGGGGGGGGGGGGGGGAATTTTGTATGATACAAAAAAGTCAAAAATTTGTTTTTAAAAGTTTATTAAAAACAATAAAAACCCTAATACATGGTAAGTACTTTTTGCAATTTTTGCGAATATCAAATTCTTCATCGCATAGCCGTATAGACCGTGAAAAAATATTAAGAAATGATGTATTACTTTTTCGCGATCGTGAAGAAAGTTTCCGCACCAAACGCGATAAAGTTTTGAATTTCAATTTTTCTCCTTACTATACAAAATTAACATATAATTACAAAATTTTAAGTGTTTTCTAATTATTTCATGAATATAACAAGATCTTACCATTTGTACGGAAGAGCGCAAAAAAAACGCGACTCTATTTCGCGGTTTTTTTAATAAACTAAATTTTAATGGCAAATGAAAGATGTTGTGATAGATGAGTAGTTTTTTAGCGAATATATGAAACAGTGAAAATTTTCAGCAGCGTATATGCGCGGAACGAGCTATTAAAGTTGCACAAGATATTTTTCCATTATGTAAATCAACTCGCACTTTAAACTTAAAATTTTTTTCATTAAACCCAAAAAAAAAAATAGCTTTACATTTCTGTTATACAGTTGCTTATTTTATGTATTTATGCCTGTATTCATAAAAATATTTTAAATTTAATAAAGGCTTGAAAACCAAATTTTCTATGAAAATTTACCTTAATAAACATTTATTAAATTTAATAATCATTTATGAATATGGGGGCTAAAATATATATAAATATATATATAAACAATAAATGTACCATATATATGTTTATGGATATTTAAAAAAAAATAATTTTTTTGAGGAGCTTTAGAAATTGCATTTGGTGCGGAAGCTTTTTTGGCCGCAAGGCCTAAAAAAATTATTTTCATTATCAATACTAAATTGCCCATCGCGTGGTGGGATGAAGAAAAAAACTCTACAAAAAGGTTAAATAAAATATAAGATCAGTTCAATATACACTAATCTTTTTAAATAAGCAATTTATGATTTCCTTGTGAGGCAAATTTAGACAGTACAGTCTATCTTCTGTCATTGTTGATCTGAGCCCTGTTTTTATTCGACGAAGGGTAGGAAATGACCTCCCGCTCGTAGCTTTACTGATGAGCATTGAAACGAAAATTTGAAATATTTTTCTTAGATTTGGGTAGATATCTTCTTCACAGTTTATTAAAGCATCTACAATGTTGTCTGAAAGATCAGGCTAAAGTTTAGATCTCAGTAGGTGTTTATCTCTTTTTAAATATAATCAGCTCATCAGCTAGTTGTGGTTTTAACAGTTTTGTATCTGTATATGACTTGATTACACTTTGAGGTAGAAGTTTAGGTATGTTCAATACATTCGGGATATCTATTGGGAAAGTTGTTATGAGATCTTCTAAAATAAATTCAATAAGAGGAATGTAACCTACAACTCGGTAGAAATCTTCAACATTTTGGATATGATTATTTCGTTCAAATCTTGTCTTTTTGATAGGAACCTCGATTTGAACGCAAATAATTTTAACTTTTTCAAAAATCGCTTTTAATTGTTCTTCGGCTTTATTTCTTTTTTCTTCAAGGCACATGATTAAAATTTTGATAAGGCTTGACCATTTTTGAAAATGATACTAAGTGGATGTGTTACAAAAGGTATCACACTTAATATGTATATTCCGCAAATAAATTTAAAAGTACTAAGTGAGCTCCTTAATATAAAGGTAGAGATACTACCTTTCCACTCAGATATTTTTTCCAAAGCTTCTACTATATGATGTACACTTGTTGCAAAGACGCATAATGAAGAGAGTTTGGGTCCCAAATTCTTTGCTAAAACTGTTTTTCGCATGGGATGATTATATTTAAAAATTGTTGTCGTTTCTTTTACAAATGATACAACTTTTTGTATTAATGGCACTTTAATGGTTTTAGAAATTCAGTTGTTCGATTTATGGGAATAGCAAGGCGTTTGTTTCGCATTTGTCGCTTTTCCAGAAATTTTGAACAGCTCGATTTTCTGCTGACATCAGAGCACACCCATTTGTTCCATCTCCTACACAATTTTTTAGGTCAAGACCAAAATTTGTCAAAGCTTTAAGAACTATTGATGATAGTGCCTTGGCATCAATTGACACATCAACGTCATCAATATCTTTTGAAGCCTCTTCAAATGCGTTTACAACAAAGCCAAAAATTGTTCCCTAACAACTTTTTGTCGTATGTTGAAATATTTTAGAGATAAGGAAATCTGGCTTTCCCCCGACAAATCCGTGCTTTCGTCAAAAATTATCGAATGGAATTTTGATTCATATAACACATAAATATATACATAAGTATTGCAAATACTAAGGCTTTTTAATAATTCAACCGCACGCATTATCAAGTCAAACGTTTAGTCTTATATATATAGATGGCACTTGCTGGGATTGAATGTAGAAAAATAAGTAATTGAATATGGTAAACTAGATGTTTCTTTGGAAATATCTAATAAATAGCTATTAAGATTGAAAATCGTTAGAGATTCAATAAAAAAAGTAGAAAATTTCGTTAGAGATTCCATAAAAAAAAAAACAAAAAAGCCGTTGCTAGGATTTGCAAAAATTTTTTACATTAAAAAAATATTATTATTGGGAATTCTTGTATTATCGAAATTAACAAAACATGTTTTTATAATTTACGGGGGGGAATAAGGAAAATCCGCGCCTGGTACATACATACATACATTGTAAGTTAAATATTTAATAAAAAGAGGATACTTTTAGAAAAAAGTCACACTTTTCACATAAAAATGTAAGCAATTTATACAAAAATTCAACCTTGTTTTAAAAAGTCACACTGTTTTTCGAAAAGTCACACTTTCCTTCCAAAAGTCATACTAAAAGTGCCATCTTCGGCTGTGCCGAATCTTTGATACCCTCCACTGGCAGTTATATTATTTCAGACGTGGGACCTTCATATATGCGATTAATAAATTATTAATTAACCTTCATAAAGCGGATTTCACTATTAAAATTTCTTCGCGGCTTAGACCTACTTATGATTATTTATTGACCGAAAAGCAGGATTACTTATGCCTTTATTTCTTGTCTCATAAAAGTTAATTTAAACAACTATTTTCGAGAGGGGAATTAATATTGGATCCATGGTAAATTATGGACCAATCATCACAATATTCTTTAGAGTGTTTTCTGGTAACAAATTTCGGTATAGTAGTGAAATTTGTATGGCGTTTTATAATTTTAAAGTAGTTTTCATAAGGCTGCTTAAAATGAGACCTTAAGTATATTATGGAGCTATTATAAAAAAATTGCATGACCGTTTTAATGGAAATTATATGATTTCTAGTCATATAAAAGGAATTTGTGCCAAATCTTATATTAATCCATACATTATACCACCATTTATGTTTGTTTTTGTAACAAATTGATCAATTTTTTTGGGTGGTGATACCATATTTGGATTCATAACTGTCATCTGACTGAACCGATTTTGCTGGATTTCAATCTCGAACTGCTAAGGATTGCTTAGGACTATCAATTTGTCACTAACATTGTTCTTTTCTTTTAAGTTTTTCGAAAGTGGGCGTGTTTTCCACAGACGGACACACGGGCAGACGGACTGACAGACGAAATTGTGGTGGAGGGTATAAAAAGCCATAGTTTTAACACTTAAACCATTGATGTTCAAAAATGTTTTGCATATGTATTATGAGAGAATTTCAAAATACAGAGATACGCAAAACTAATCGCACAAATTTTATTTAAATTTAATAGAAATAAATTGTGTTGATTGTAAAATATTTATAATACCTAAATTTTCAATTTTTTAAATTGACTTTTTTAAATTAAATTTTAAAAATTTTTAACAAACAGCAAGAATTGGAAATTTTTAAATATTATCATTAAAAAAAATTCAATGTGAAGTGCGAGCATGTGTAGAAATTAAAATTAAGAATTATATATAAAAAAAACTCCACTAAATTCTTCTACATTTATGCTTTTATGATAATTTCTTTAAAACATTCAAATATTTTTTTAATTTTATTACTTATCTTACACACTGTATTTGAAATAAGATCAACTCATCTTCCGTACGTGTGCAACTAAATTAATGAGCGTAAAAAACAAAGGGGCGGGGCTTCTAAACAATTGTTTGCTTAAATGAACATCACTGACTTGAACTCAAACCTATAATACAACAAGTAAGAAAGTATGGTCGGTCAAGCCCGATCATATGATGCCCTACACCACAGTAATAAAAACACATCATGCTAATGTGTCCATATAAATATAGATGTATCTATGTTTATAAACTAAATTAAAATCAGCTTGAAAGTATTTGAGAGGCAGAAATTGCCCCTGCCTCCCCTTGTGGTCCTATTTCTGTATACTGTAAACTGTATAGCTTATTTGTCCATATAGATATGGATCTATCTATGTCTTAAATCGGTTTAAGAGGCAGAAATTGCCCATATCTCCCCTCGTGGTCCTATTTTATAAAAAAGTCATCCCTTTTGTGTCGATAAAATTTATGCTGCTATCTATGTCTTAAATTTTATTAAAATCGGTTTGATAGTTTCTGTGAGGAAGAAATTTCCCCCTTTCTTCCCTCGTGGTCCAACGATTTGGCCCATTTTCAATAAACTTGGTCCTTGTGCCAATAAAAACCTACATACCGAATTTTATCTAATTATCTCCAAAATTGCGACCTGTACTTTGCGCACAAGGTTACATGGACAGCCAGCCAGCTGGACGGACATCGTTTGTTCGACTCAGAAAGAGATTCTTCGGTATACTTTAAGGTGGGTCTAGGACCAATATTTTAAGGCGTTACACACATCAGCACAAATGCAAAATACCTTCTCCACTTTTGTGGTGTGGGTATAAAAAGTCTAGCATGTTTATAAAAATTTACAAGTAAACATGAATTTTGAATAAAAATAAATAAATATTTTAATTTTGAAGAAATTTTATTTAAATTAAATAAAGTTATTTTTCCCCCCAAAGTCGTTTATTTTCAATCAAACTTTTTACAAATTTTCTTTCATAAATTGTTCTTACATAAGCTTACAAAATCATAAACTTTTTAATTTAAGTTAATATTAAAAAAGCTCTTAAATACATATTTAATCTCTAAGGCAAATAAAAAATCTTTTAACTTTAGATGTATTTAATGGATTAACTTAGTAGCTTTCATTCATAATTTTAAGTATTCCAACTCGTATATTAGATGTACATTGTACATATGCATGTACCTATGTGTGTACCATGTTCAATTTAATGTAAAAACAACGCAAAAAACAAGAAACAACAGTACAACATTAAACACTTACCTGGAATCCTGGCCACTCTCAGCTGACTCCTGCACTCTCATGGCATATAAATCCTGCGAGAATAACTACATAATGAAGAAAACATGAAAAATGTGTGTAACCCACATAAAGAGGAAAATAATACGAACAAAATAAAATATTAAATGTCTGTTAAACAATTGTCTTTTTAAAGCAAGACAATTTAAGCAGGTCTATTATATTTTATTAGGTAACATTTAAGAGTGTAATTAGGTGGTTAAAACTCTGGGCGTTTCCCTTTTATTTGAGGTGGATTTTGGATTTATGAGGGATTTTTTTATTTTTTTTTTTTTTTTTTTGTAAGATGTAATGTTGTTCTCTTTTGACTTACCTCGCCATTTTCGGGGGGATCTCCATTGCCAAATGTTGAGGCCAACACAATCAAAAGAGCTTCATGCTCAATGGACGAAACATCGTAATCAGACATGCAATAGATCTAAACAGAGAAATTTATTCGATTTTACTAAAATATATTTTTGCTTATTTTTGTTAATAAAGTAATATTTTATTTATAAGATGGGTTTTAAAGGCAGAATTAACTTTTTCTCTACACAAAATAATATTAATAACTCCGGAATTCAATTCCTGTAGAATTACTTAAGATTTTTCCTTTGAAAGAATTTGATTCACAGAAAATTTATTAGGCTGTTTTAGACTATCGCACAAGTCTTACGTATTTTGACGAACATCCATCTCTGATCTAATTATTGTTTGAAAATTTTCATCTTACAACAACAACTTATCATGACAGGGTTGTATTTTCTTTAAAATATGGCAGACTTGTGTGATAATGTAAAATACCCATTTCTTAATATCGAATGTTTAATTGTTTTGTATAATTTGAATTTGTTTAATCTATTACAAATTGAATTTTAAAAAATAATTTCCTTCATTCCTTTTGAAATATAAAAGTATTTTTGAAAGTTGTACTTTTTTAGATTCAATCTATTACAACTCGAGTTAAATGTGGCCTGTTTATAGACTTCGTTTGCTGAACTTACATGTAAAACAAAAACGATATTTTATAATTTGTTTTTCTTTTAAAAACAGAGAAAACACACGGTATCTTCATTCAGAAATAGAGAAACAGGCAATAAATACAAAGAATAATATGATATATATGTATATATATTAGAGCGACTCAAGTTGTTTAGAAGCAAAATTCGTGCTCGATGTACCCTCCTAAAAATGAACCTTGGACTTTTTTAAGATGACATTTTGAATATTTCGGCTCCAGCTTTGACCTCTCGTGAGCTGGACCAGTTTGAAAAACTGTCTATTTTTGCATGTTTTGTTAATTTAAGAATCTGTTTCCTTACCAACATATACAAACTGGGTATCGTAAGAAAGATTTTTTTAAGGCGCGTCCAAGGACGAACATCCATGTCCTTTTTTTTAAGGATTTTCTGTAAAAAAAACGTTTTTTGAATTTTTTGTTCGGGGTTGTTTGTAATAAAAGTGCCAAATTAACATATTTTAATCTTTAGTCGATTCAATTAAATACGTGTCTCAGCTTTTTTTAAAAAAAAGTGCTAGTTCGCGTTTTGACAAAAATGAAATGGGGTGGCAACCCTTCGTTTAAAATAGGGCAATATGGGTATCAAATGTTATCTTTTGGCAAGTATATCATCTTTGTATGTAAATAGTTTAGATTTTTGCAAATTAGATGCATTTTACACGGTGCTCTGGAATATATATAAATGCAATTTTGTAGTAACTTTAATATGATACCGGATTTAGTTTCTAGATCATGTATGGATGAAAATAGGACTAAAGAATGAAAAAAAGAAATGATCCACGACTTGAATTTTTTTTAATTTGCGAAAAAAATATGCCGCCAAAAAGTCGTGAATCATTTCTTTTTTTCTTTCTTTAGTCCTATTTTCATCCATACATGATCTAGAAACTAAATCCGGTATCATATTAAATTTACTACAAAATTGCCTTTATATATATTCCAGAGCACCGTGTAAAATGCATCTAATTTGCAAAAATCTAAACTATTTACATACAAAGATGATATACTTGCCAAAAGATAACATTTGATACCCATGTTGTCCTATTTTAAACGAAGGGTTGCCACACCGTTGCATTTTTGTCAAAACGCGAACTAGCACGATTTTCAAAAAAAGCTGAGACACGTGTTTAATTAAATCGACTGAAGATTAAAATATGTTAATTTGGCACTTTTATTACAAACAACCCCGAACAAAAAATTCAAAAACCGTTTTTTTTTACAGAAAATCCTTAAAAAAAAGGACATGGATGATGGTCCTTGGACAAATTGTATACACAGTTGGACGCGCCTTAAAAAACCTTTCTTACGGTACCCAATTTGTATATGTTGGTAAGGAACCAGATTCTTAAATTAACAAAACATGCAAAAATAGACCCTTTTTCAAACTGGTCTAGCTCACGAGAGGTCAAAGCTGGAGCCGAAATATTCAAAATGTCATCTTAAAAAAGTCCAAGGTTCATTTTAAGGAGGGTACATCAAGCACTTTTTTTGGTGAGACGCTCTAATATATATACATAGATAATGGAAACAAACAGCCTAACCCACGATGTCGACAGCTATCTTTCATTTCAACGACAAACGGCTGATTTGAGCCCCACTGCCAAGGTTTAGCACGAAAAGGCGAAGGACAATTCGAACAATAACGTAACAGTATTCATAAAAATTTTAGGCCCACTAAGAAATATTATGCGACCACAAATGTCAAAATCAGTCAATTGTTTTGTAGTTGTTGACAGAGGCTTTTTGTTAAAATATAAAACGAAATGTGTGTTCCCTATTTGGGACTTATTTCCAATAATGGACCGGAAAAAGAAAATTATGCTATGAGGTTAAGATTCACATAAAAGTTCTTTGTTACGAATATTATCGATGTAAATATCAACATCCATATGAGAATTGTTCGTCTTACAGCGATTTTGGAGAGGGGGTTTCTATCGGACCTATCAGTTTTGTCAATTCGGTCAATTTTGGTACCATAAAGCATCTATTATAAAAGTCATCGCTGCGAAATTTTATTTCAATATCAATATTTATAAGAAAGTTGTGGCGCTTAAAGCTTTTTTCAGGATTGGTGTTTACGTATATAGGAGCTATGGTTATTATAAACCGATATAAATAAAAATTGGTAAGATATTTATATTGCAGTAAGATATTTTTGGACCAAATTTAATGAAAATAAAAAGAATATAAGATAGTTTTTGGGCACATATAATATTTCGGAAAGATGTACGTACGGGGACCATGTGAAATTCTGGACCCATTCCCACCATTTTCAAAAATGTTCCTTCGTAATGGCAATATAATCGTACTTAACAAATTTCATCAAACTATCCTCAAAATTCTTATATGTACTTTGCGCATAAGGTAATATGGACATACAACTAGCCAGACTCCCGGACGGACGAAAGAACATTGTTAGAACGACTTAGAAACTTATTCTGAGTCGATCGACTTACAAAAATTGTGGTGAGGGTATTATGCGTTTGTGTAACACATAAAAAGATTGGTTCCAGAACCTACTTTTAGTAAACAATTCGTTTTAGAATCATTTTCTAATTCGATATAATTACGTACTTCCGTCCGTCGGGCTGGGTTATGGGAACAAACAGCCAATTCCGACAAGAACATATTTTCGGATTCGTCTCACCATTTTCAATAGGTTTCGTCCGTGTGACAATTAACACATATATATAACAAATAAAATTGCGACTAGTATTTCCGCACAAGATTAACATGGATAGCCAGCCACCCAGTCTGAAGGAAGAAAATCTTTGAGGTGTGTAGCACGCCACATCATCCTGCTGGAACCTCATGTTATTAGTGCCGATATGTTAAAGAAGGTCTCTAATAAAATTTTTAGTAAACATAGTTAATAACCCAAAAATACCAAACTTTTGTTTAAATTCATAACACTATTTTGCTTTTGAAAAAACTTATATCACCCATAACACCACCTGCTTCATTCAATGTAAAAAAAAGTTGACAAAAAAATACTGACATCCATTACATGATTGACTGTAACTGCTGTTTATTATTATTTTTTTTAGATTTTGTTTACATAAGATGTCTAATCCCAGACGATACTATTTTACCAGGTATAAAAAAATGTATCAAAAAAAAATAAGACAACAAATATGACCCCTGTGTAACAATTAATTTTGTTTGTAGCCCCAGGACGCAGCTGCCAATTTGTGTTATGTTAAAAAAATAAAGACAGACAAAACACAAACAAACAAATTATGTCTACTAAATGATGACGACATAATGGCCTGTATGTAATTTAGAACATCATGTTTTTTCAATGCCGCAGAGATTATGAGGGCAGACGAAGGAAAAAACAAACAAAACATATTTGTGAATATAAAGGTATGTATGTTAATATTTTGTTTGTTTTTTTTTTTTTTTATTGTAAAACGTATTTACTCAAAAGGCTAATTAAGGATTTGTTGCTTTTAAATAACTTTGCATCGGAAAAGGGTACTTAAAATAATGTTGTTTTGTTTGGTTGTTTTGCTAAAGAGAGTAAATCTAAATAACGCATTTTAAATGTGTTTAAATCCGTTAAAAATGTATCTGAAAATTCATCAAAATACGAAAATATTTTCTTTTTTATACCCACACCAAAATAGTGGAGATGGATTTATGCATTTGTGCTGATGTGTGTAACATATAAAAATATTGGTTCTAGACCCCAGGTGTTTCTACTCCGGTCGAAACAGAATCCCTCTCTGAGTTTATCTAACTGTGTCCGACTGACTAGCTGGCTGGTTGTCTGTCCATGTATCCTTTATACGCAAAGTTAAGGTCTCAATTTTGCAGATATGTCTTAAAACTGCAAACAAAAATTACAACTTCTTTAAAATTTATAATCACGAATGCGAGCGCGAACTTTTAATTCAGTACAATCAAATTACCTGTTCCAGTCGGCTGCCCAGCTTGTTACAGTTATCGACTAACATCGAGAAAAATAATATTTCCGCGGAAAATAAATAACGAAAAATTGTTTTTAGCAGAGCTGGATTGCCTTAATTGAACAATGATCCCAAAAGTAATGTCGTTTTAATTAGTATTAAAATATACAGTCGCTTATACCGCAATAACGTAGGGTGCCCAGCGGGTTGTTGTCAAATTCGAGCACAGTGCAATTATTCAAATCTTATTTAATTATTAGTATTGTGGTTATTTTATTGAACTATTTATGGTTTTTAATCCAAATTTTTAATATTTTTAATTCGGCTTAAGTTCATTAAATTTAATTTTCATTAAATTATTTTTATGAAGAAAGGAATTTTACAACATGAAAATTAATCAAAATTTATTGATAATTTTTCATTCTTGACTCAATCTGGGCTCGAACCCAGGTGTTTACGGACAGGTTACCCTGACATGTTTCGATTGCAACCACCCAATCTCCTCAGAGGGCTTGCCGTTTAACACTCGCAGCCATCGACGACTGCTGACGTCATTAGTCAAACATCAATCCTTAAACCAAATTGTATTCAACCTTTGGTAGATCGAAATTAGCTTTGAATGATTATCTATTTTAATTTATTTTAACATGTTATTCCTTTACTTCTGTTTTTTCGTACTTTTTTGTCAAGAATTCTTCTTGAAGTTCAAAGTACATATTTTTTGTTTTTTCATTTTTTGTCTTTCTTATTCTTGTTGACCTTTTCAGCACAACTTGAAGGACAAATGCAAACATAGAGCTCGTGCCTTAGCTTTAACAATTATTAGTATTGTGGTTATTTTATTGAACTATTTATGGCTTTTAATCCAAATTTTTAATATTTTTAATTCGGCTTAAGTTCATTAAATTGAATTTTCATTAAATTATTTTTATGAAGAAAGGAATTTTACAACATGAAAATTAATCAAAATTTATTGATAATTTTTCATTCTTGACTCAATCTGGGCTCGAACGCAGGTGTTGTAAAATTCCTTTCTTCATAAAAATAATTTGATGAAAATTAAATTTAATGAACTTAAGCCGAATTAAAAATATTAAAAATTTGGATTAAAAACCATAAATAGTTCAATAAAATAACCACAATACTAATAATTGTTAAAGCTAAGGCACGAGCTCTATGTTTGCATTTGTCCTTCAAGTTGTGCTGAAAAGGTCAACAAGAATAAGAAAGACAAAAAATGAAAAAACAAAAAATATGCACTTTGAACTTCAAGAAGAATTCTTGACAAAAAAGTACGAAAAAACAGAAGTAAAGGAATAACATGTTAAAATAAATTAAAATAGATAATCATTCAAAGCAAATTTCGATCTACCAAAGGTTGAATACAATTTGGTTTAAGGATTGATGTTTGACTAATGACGTCAGCAGTCGTCGATGGCTGCGAGTGTTAAACGGCAAGCCCTCTGAGGAGATTGGGTGGTTGCAATCGAAACATGTCAGGGTAACCTGTCCGTAAACACCTGGGTTCGAGCCCAGATTGAGTCAAGAATGAAAAATTATCAATAAATTTTGATTAATTTTCGTTGTAAAATTCCTTTCTTCATAAAAATAATTTAATGAAAATTAAATTTAATGAACTTAAGCCGAATTCAAATCTTATTTTAAAAATATAATTTATGTACTGCCAGTGCCGGCAGAGGATTTTCCCCTTCACGGTTTCTCTTCACATTTACATGTAGTGTTTAGCCCTCTTCTAATCGGATAACTCCTGCATTATTCTTCTCCTTAACCGGTTGTGGCGGCCACCGTCTAAACTATTTCGAGCCAGTGGATTCGGATGCAGGTAAAGCCTTTTAAATATTTTACTGCATACTTCGTGATCATAGTTTTTACTAATGTTACATTAAAGTCCTTGGTAATATTTGAGTTTTTAACATACACAGAAAAAAGTAAAAAACGGATTTGAAAACCAAAATAATTGAAACAAGCAAAAATTGTGTAATTTTGCACCTATCACCGAAATGATTATACCAATTACTCAAATTTGCAAAAATTGCAAAACAAGGATTTTTTTCCAATTAAAAAGTTTTTTTCATTTTAATTACAAAAATAATTGAAAAAATTATTAATATTAAACAATATTTTAATTGAATGAATTAACAAATTAATTAAAAAAAAATCAATATTTTAATTGAATGAATTACTAACGTAATTGATTACAATACAGAAAATTTATTATTTTAATAATTGTATTGATTTAAACAGTGATTGAATTTTTGCATTAAATCGATTAAATTTTTAATTGAATAAATTGAACAGTGTATTTGAAATACACTCTAAATTCAATTACGCAAATTATTCAATTAAACAAATTGTTAATTGAATAAGTTTGTTAAATCAATTAGTTGATGGTTAAATGAAGCAAAATAATAATATTTAAAATATATGTTTTATTTAAATATGGTTTAAAAATAACTTGTTTTATTTGTTTAATTGTAATACCTCATGCTTAATTGTACAAATTTTGAAATATTTTTTTGACAAAAGAATTTCATATATACAACTTTGTATAAAATTGTATAAAATAACTCTGATTCTTCGGGTAATTCAAGATTGAAAAAAAATAAACTGTTTTTGTTGTGTAATTTGGCTGTCCTTTTTTTCACCTATTCAATTTAAACGCACAACATGAAATGACGCCAAAAATAATTCAAGAATTAACAAACAAAGTAAATAAACACCAAATTTCGATTGCGACCATAACCACCGTCAACAATGTGGTCAGCCACAAGGCGATTTTTTATTTTACGCATAATATACATACATATGTATGTAGGCTCATTACTGACATTGTTGGTGGTCATAATTGTAATTCGTCTATAACAAATTTCAGTTCATTTTTTTCTTGTTGATAGGTTTTTTTTGCACGCTACGCTTACTGTTCTTTTTGATGACAAAAACATTTGTGTATGTAGGTACATGTAAGGGTAAAGACATTAAATTTATAAAGATGTTGGCTGCAATTGTAACATTTTTCGCAAACTGTTGATGAGGGAGGAAAGCAACAAGGAGAAAGCAACAAAGTGTTCAATTCAAACAACCGAGTTGATTGATTCAATTAAACTTATAATTAAAATTAAGCTTAAAATCAAGTAAAATTTTAATTGAAAAAAAATATTTTTTTTTAATTCAATCAATTAAGAACGTAATCAAATTTATTTTAAAATTTAAAAATCACTATTAATTGAAAAAAAACTGCCAATAATTTTTTCTGTGTACCAGTACCCATGTTCTGTAACTTTAGTGAGAACTTCTCGTATCGAAAAGATGTGAAACAAAATATTCCATCGTATTTCGAAAAGTGAGAAAAAAGTGTGTCTGTAACTCATGTCGAAAACTATCCAAAGAGATTACGTCGTTACGTTATAAATGTCATAATATGTGAAATTGCAATCGTTAAAATTATTAATCAATGAAGAAATGTGCCAAGAACAAGATATTATTTTCATTTTGCATTTTTACTTTGTTTTTTATTGTTAACATTTTTTCTCTTCCCGATTTTATTCGTGAGTTTATTTGACAGTTCGAAGCGGAAACTTTCTCACAGAAATTTTACAGACACACATTTTTTTTCTAAATTGGCGAGTAATTTCCTTTCGTGACAGCTAATACTCGCCAAAATTTTACAGACACAGTTGGATAAGTAAGAAGAATAGTTGTTTATTTCAAGTTATGGCATTTTTATTTTATTTCTCATATTTCAATCGAAAGTTTCTGGACGCGAGAGTTAAAGAACATGAGCACAGGTTGGCGACTGTGATTTTTCTTAGCTGTTTATTTTGGTGCCTTCGGATTTTCTTAATATTAGGGGCCGAGGCGAGCCCCTTAACTGAATGCCGTAGCACCAGGTTAGCTCTAAGATAGAGTTGAGGACAGAATGTCTTCCAATAAACCAATTGATTTTAATTGATTTTCGATTCATTTAAGTTAATTTTGCTTGCATACCGAGATATTTTACATGTGCGTGCTGAGGTAGTATTTGATTATTGATTTTGATAAGGGGAATGCTTTCCAGAGCAAAGTGCACCTTTATACTCCAATGTTTTAACCACATCTTAATTACATTTCCTGTAAATAACGAGCTGCATAATGGCGGTTTTCGTGAACGCTTAGAAGAACTGTATCATCAGTTGCTAGTTGGCTTGTCCGAATAATATATAAAATAAAAAAGAGGGCCCGAGTTGCTCCTTGTGAGACTCCAGCTATAATTAGCTTAGGAGAGCTTAAAAAATCTGCTTCTTTAAAGAAAAATTTTCTTAAAGCTTATTTAGAGCAAATTTAGAATGAAAATTATTCTTAATAAACTTTTGTTAAATTTAATAATCGTTTATGAATACGGGGGTATGTATATTTAGATTTAAGTTATGCATTTAATCTTCATGTTAGTCTATACCAGAAGCTTGAGAAACATTAATGAAGAGTGCAGAGCAATATTTGCTTTCCTCAAAGGATTTTCTTATAAAGTTTACTAGTCTCTGCGTTTTGTTCGATTGTGTTGAGTTTTTTTCTAAATCTAAATTGATAATTTGGAAGACATCTCTTTTCATTTAGAATTGGGGTTTGACGCCTAGAACGCGTGCAGTTGACCTTTGTCTAAAGAATTTAAAGAAACAGATTCGTACTCTGTTTTGATGTTATGCCCTGCTTTTTAATGTGTTATTTCTGTTAGTTGTTATTGAAATTTCAAAATTTAATTATTTATTAAAAAAAATAACTCTAAAAGAAGCATCGTCGTATCGTCAGTAAAATATCGCCTATAACGCTAATTAGGAAAACCTGGGGGCAAATTATTTCAGTCAAATTAAATATTATTTCGATCCGTTCAGTATAGACAGAAAGAATAAAAAATAAAATTGCTATCGAATTGAAAAAGTATTCGATTACGACTGCCATAATTTGCCCATCGTTATCGCTAATATCCCTATAATTATTTAAACCAGAAATTTAAGGTGTGTTTTATGGCATATACTTATTTTTGCAAAAAACTTTACAAATAATTTAAAGCTCAAATAACAAATAATTTAAAGGGTGATTTATGAAAAACTCATTTAATCCGACAAAAAAAATATTATCCCAATTTTGCTGGAAATCAAGTGAAAAACATTTAATTATCAAGATCGAATTTCAAGTTTGTTACACTTTATTTCAATAGCATTCTCCAATAAAATGGGATTTTAAAATCAAGTGAATATTCCCAGTAAAAAATGGTGCTTACTGGTAAGCAGGTTTGTAAGGGAGAGAAGCACAATTCCCCCTTACAAACCTGCCTACAAGAGGCATGATTTTTATATGGCGAATTCCCACTTGGAAGCACTACTTTATTGTAAAATCACTGCGTTTTTCATGGCTTACATTATTCCGTGAAGGAATAGCTTCCAAAAACCGCAGCTTTCATACCACCTTTGATTAATTGCTTCTATACTGTATACAAGAAGCGCAACACAAAAACTTATGCAAAAGAACAAAAAGCAAAACAAACACACAACACAGTTAATATGTAATTTTTAAAATAGAACGAAACTGTATGCAAATTAAAAAGGAAAACAACAACAAATCTAGTAATTGACCACATAAAAAAAGAAGTAATTTTAAGCATCTCGTGTTTTCGATTACATGTCGGGAATAATCGTAAACACATTTTGAAATCATTGCAATACAACGTGCTTCCATGTAAGGGATTAACAGAAGCACTTTAAACTTTGGTCGTAAATTTTTTCTTTTAAATAATCATTTTCATTTACTTATATTAAAAATTGACTTCAATGGTTTTCGCTTCCCTGTTGCTTCTAATTAGTATGTAATAGCCAGCGCATATATCAGCGCTCTTGTACTTTTCTTGCTTCCGAAAACCTTAAAATTTTTAACTGGGTAAGCAAAATATTTTGTGACTTGAATAGCATTTAAAAAAAAGTTTGAACTCAAGTTTATTTCCCGTTAAATTTTAAGCACTTGAAATTGAATTTTTGAGTGCTAATTGGGAATGTATTTGTTGCTTACACGACAAGTTTGATATTTCAAATTTCGTTATAAAGAGTGACAGAGACCCACTATATACCCACTAGTCCAGCCAAAACATATCTTCGGTCCAACACACTAATAATTTTTTAATCACGTTAGCTTTTCAAAATATATCAGATATTTTCTTTTTTTAATCACTTATTTTCATCTGTTATTTCAGTCAATATAAACAGCGAAAAAAAGTTCGTGAAAAAAATAATGACAACTAAGTTGGCGCTTACACGTGAAAGTACTTTCTTGAAAGTAGAGTAAACATACGTATTACCAACGTAAAATTGAGGACACAGCCGATTGGCTGAAATTGCAAAAATTGTGTGAGTGTTGGTGAAAAAAATTCAGTGTATTGCGACTTTGAAGAATTTACTTTTATGTGTAAATGATATGTTACCTAGTATTTACACATGAAAGTAAATTTCTTGAAAGTCGTAATACACTCACACTTTTTTATTGACACACACATAGTTTTGTTACTTTCAGGCAGTCGGCTTTTTCTTCGATTTTTCGTTGAGAATACGTATACTCTACTTGCAAGAAAGTACTTTCACGTGTAAAGGTCAGGTAATGAAAAAAATCCAATATGGACTTTAAAAAATATAGCAAAAGTTTTAATGGTTTATCTTACCACTGTTTTAAAAGCCATTAGACAGTATAAGGACTTGAACATTGAAAGAAACTTTGGTTCAGGAAGAAAAAGGGTCTAACAGATATTGGTAAGAGAAAAGAAGTCGAACAACTCGTTCGAAAAGCATCGAACCTTTCTATCAGAGAAGCAGCCCTTAAAGTAAAATGTTCTGAATCTTTTGCGTGCAGAGCCAAAGCCAGTGCTGGGTTGAAGTTGTATAAAGTTAAAACATTTCTAGACTGCAATGCGGTACAGAACGGCGGTATGAACTAACTCCCCAAACCCAAAATTAACTAAGTCCCCAAACGACTGTATGTGAAAAAACAACAACGATATTTGGGGACTTCGTTCACGTTTTTCGGGGCATCGTTCATTTTATTTTATGGGGAGTTAGTACATATGAACGAAGTCCCCAAAAAATTGTAATAAACTAAAACCCTTAATTAATTTTTGGGGACTTAGTTCATTTCTTAAATATTGCAATGAAAAATAATTTTATTGCAAGGGACCGTTACAAACAAAAAATTTGTGTACTCAACTTCTATTGAGTGAAACGCTTGAGCGCGTCCGGCGGGCGATCATGGGGCATGCGGCACGCCCGTCACAACATGTTTACTAATTCCAAAGCATAGCCGGCCTTCGGCAGGGTGCAAGGATTTTCTCCTATATGGTATAACAAAGACCGACTTCGCTAGCTAAAGCTTCTCTGTATAGCCGGCCTGCGGCCGGGCGCAAGGATTTTCTCCTCTTCGGTTTAACAAACACCGGCTTCGCTTACTAAAGCTTCAATGTATAGACGGCCTTCGGTCGGGCGCAAGGATTTTCTCCTCCATGGCTTAACAAACACCGGCTTCGCTTACTTAAGCTTCTCTGTATAGCCGGCCTTTGGGCGGGCGCAAGAATTTTCTCTTTTATTGTATAACAAGTACCGATTTCGGTAAGTAAAGCTTCTAAAATCCGCCTTGTTTCCGAACGAAGGCGGAATACGCAGAGAAGCTTTAGTTAGCGAAGCCGGTGTTTGTTATACCATAGAGGAGAAAATCCTTGCTATGCAGAGAAGCTTTAGTTAGCGAAGCCGGTCTTTGTTATTTCATAAAGGAGAAAATTCTTGCGTATGGCCGAAGGCCGGCTATGCAGAGAAGCTTTAGTTAGCGAAGCCGGTTTTTTTCATACCATAGAGGAGAAAATCCTTGCGCCCAAAAGTGTTTTCGTTATATTTTTAATATATGCACCCAGAGAAAAAACATCAAAACAATTTCTATATTTTTTAATTTGGGGACTTAGTTCACTTTCATTAGAGGACTTTTTTCACTCTTGCGGAAATTTGGTGTTTGGGTGGTTTTTTCCATAAATGAACGACGTCCCCCAATTTAGGGGCTTAGTTCATTTTGGGTTTGAGGACTTAGTTCATACCGCCGTAAAGGACTAAGAACAAAAGAACGTGCGAAAAAATCGAGGTAAAATTTAATTAAAAAAAATACACCTGTTGTGTGATGGATGATAAAACTAATGCACTGGCAGACGTTTCCCAACTTCCCAATCAAGATGTGTATGTTACTGATAGACGAGGTAATGTTCAAAAACAATACCGGGCAAAAAACCAACAAAATTCCCCTAGAAGTTTCTTTTGTGGCAAGACATTTTAAGCTGTGGGAAAAAAGCCAATCATTTGTGACATCAGGCAAGATTAACACAGGAATAAATATTACGGAGTGTCTACAAAAAAGTATTTTACCTTTCTTAAAGCATCGCAGAGTGCCTTCATATTTCAGGCCTGTTTTGGCATGATGCCACTATGAAAAAAAAAGTTCTTAAGTGGCATTCATACAATAATGTAAATTTTGTACCACTAAAACCAAATTCACCCAACTGTCCAGAACTTCGCCCTGTTTAAAGTTATTGGGATCTTGTAAAAATAGAATTAAAGAACACACGACACGTATCCCAGGATATGTCCGATTTTAAGTGTAAGTGGACCACTTTTTCTAAAAAGTAAACAAAAGCAACTTTGCAATCTTTAATGGGAGGTTTTCCGTTTTTGAATAAATTTACTTATTTTTGAAAATTTTTATATCGAACGTTTTAAGTTTTATTAAACTTAGTAAAAGTATAAGGTTTTTCTGGTTCACTATTCAATTAGTTTTTTTTAAAATGCTTTAATTTAAAAATCACAAAAGCCAGGCTAAAATAAAAAAAAAAAAACATTAATATCAATCTCTTTACATTTTCATTAGACATAATCTTAGTTCAGACATAATTTATCTTTGTCACACTTTTAGACATTAAAGTCTAAACAAGTTTTCTTTCGTTCAGGTCTTTTTTTTTTTTTTTTTTGTTAAAATTAACTTTAAATGAAAAAAGGACAAAATAAATTTTTCTTTGTCTTTAGTCCTCTCATGGAATATATAAAATATGCCTACAACATTTAAGGTTAATTAATTTTAAATGAAATAATACAGAAAAAACTTTATAAGCCTACCAAAAATTACCTCGAACCAGGGCTGTCAGACTTGGGGATTTATCCCCAAAGTTGGGGATTTTATGCGAGCAAAAAGGACAAAGAAAGTCATTTGGGGATTGGGGATTTTTTGGGGGATTTAAAAAAAAATTCGGGGATTTTTTGGGGATTTTACACTCATTTAATATATTTTCCCTTTTATTATTTATGCTTATTTTTCTTTGTCTCGTATTAAAAATATGAAAAAAAGTAGCAAAACTTTTATCTTACTCTTATCAACAACTTATACGGTGTAAAAGGTCCTTATTAAGATTATCATTTTAGTTAAAAGGTAGTGTTTAAGGTACTTTATAAATTTATGCTATTTTCCCTTCAGGGTACAAACAAAATAAAATGATTTTTTTTACAAAAAAATTTTACTTGGGGATTTTTGGGGATTTATAATTAAAATTTTTCTTACTATTTTTACTTTTTAAAAAAAAAAAAAATTTAAATTTGGTCAGAAAAAAAACAAACAGAAAAATATTTACTTATTAAGGTTTTTTTTTTCTTAATTTGGGGATTTTTGGGGATATTTTTTTAATTTTTTGGGGACAAGGAAAAAAAGTACCTGGCAGCCCTGCCTCGAACATAGAACACTTAATTAATTTTAAAAAAATCATAGTTTTGTCTATTCGCCACACACTGCGTATAAGTTATACGTAATTTTTTATTATGAATACAAGTCATCGTCATACGTTACGGTGGGCAGTTGCTTGTAGCAGATCTCAAGATAATTTCAATTTTATTGTGTATTAAATTAACATAAAGTTGAATATGTATTTTAAATTAGCATTTAAGCACCAGAGGGATTTTTGAAAACTCGTGTAAGCAACACGGTAGATAAATTTGTCCGCATGTGTAAATGGATTAGCACAATTTGCCGATCAAAGAAAAAAATAGGGGTTTTTTCATAATTAAATTAGTTATTTGTACTTTTTTGTTAATTATACTCTGCGACTGGGGCTTCCAGCGATTTTTGCCTTGTAAAACCCTTAACATATTTGGCTTTTGTCCGCAGAACCCCAAACAATTTTTGCCATCAAATGTATTCATATTTTGTTTCCTCATATTGTTTAAATATTTGTCAGAATAAACATCCGTTAAATATTTACTTGAATAATAATACTGTACAACACAAACTTTGATAGAGGAGACAAAAAAAAAAGAAACGTGTATCGGCGTTTTAAAAGTTTACATCTGAATTTCATTGGAGGGGGGGTTTAATTTTACCATATTCTTATTGTTAATCGGCATAAGAAACCATGTGACTTACATTTTAGGTATAAAATGTGATCAGCAAATTTATGTAAAATATACGGAAACATTTTTGTAGCATATTCTAACCCTCTAACTCTTCTAGGTATGGGTCTTTTTTGTCCTTCTTTTAAAAAAGAGCAAAAACACAATTAAAACAGGGATTTAAGGGGTTAAAATTTTCCATAACATTCTACATAAATTTACTGAACACATTTTATACCTAAAATGTAAGTCACATGGTTTCTTATGCCGATTAACAATAATAATATGCCAAGGCTGGGAAACTTAACCCCCTCAAATAAGATTCAGATGTAAACTTTTAAAACGCCGATACACGTGTCTTTTTTTGTCTCCTCTATCAAAATTTAAAGGCCGGACCTTGTAATTTTGGAAAAAAATTGATTTTTTTGTACAGTGTAATAAATGTTTTTAGAACGCGAGTGCAAAAGTGACTCGTTTAACTAACATTTAAACAAAAACTAATTTTGAAATTTTGTTTTAAATGCTAGTTAAACGAGTCACTTTTAGACTCGCGTTCGAAATAATAATCTTTTTTATTTCTGGCAAAATTATTAAAAAATTTTTTTTTAATCCCCAAGCTAAAACTGACTCCTATCGTGACCAAAAAGAAAAGTTTTAAACCCTACATGAATTTCTGTAGAAAGCAACAACAAAATTACAAAATATTGATGTCTTTGTTTTTGCTTTCAATGCATTTCTTTGGCATTGCGTCGCGTTTTACATAATTAAGGCCAACAAATTTGTAGAGAATTGATTCGCTAAATACAGAAAGTTAGTTATTAACTTCAAAACATTCATTTTAAGATAATCGATTAAAACAGTGAAGTTAATAATAACAAATGCAAGTTTTATGTTCTTATCTCGTAGAGGGGAGAATTGACTTAAAGTTGTTTAAAATTACACTTTTTACACTCGTTTCTTAGCAATAATTAAATAAACTAAATGAAGTTAATGTCGGAAGTTCCCTTTATGCACTTACTGATTCAATTATATTTAAATATTTTATTATCATAAAAGCATCTATGACAATTATGTGTGAAACAAAATTTCAGCTAAATGCTCGCCACGCCTTCGGTGGCAAACCTCTATCTGATTGTCTATATTTTCAATGACTCTGAGACATATTTGAGTTTAAATGTCGTCAATGTGCCGAACTACCTCATACTTTAGTTCTTGAATTATTCTTGGCTTATTGATGTACACTTTCTCTTTTAAATATCCCCAAAGAAAGAAGTCCAATGGTGTCAAATCACATGATCGCCAATTAATATCGCCACGACGTTATTTAACACGGCCATTGAATTTCTCGCACAAATGAGCCATTGTTTCGTTAGCTGTGTGGCAAGTGGCACCATCCTTTCGGAACCACATAGATGTATATATATATATATATATATATATATATATATATATATATATATATATAAATATATATATATATATCCTCAATTTCTGACCGCAAGAAGTCCATTATCATCCTGCGATAATGAACACCATTAACGGCAACTTCTTGGCAGACCTAATTTTCGAAGAAGTACGGCCCGATGACGACGCCAGCCCCTAACCCGCACTAAGCGATCACTCTTTGTGGAGACATCGGCTTTTTAACAATCACTGGTGAATTCTTATTTGCCCAAATGCGGCAGTACTGCTTGATACCGAATTCATTTGGTCGATTATGTTGACAGAAAAACTCACGAAGTCCACGAAATGCATTTTGATTTGAAAGCCCATTTTCGTAAAAGGCTTCCATAATCTTAACGCTGTGCTCAATTGTGTGCCACCCCATGGTTGAATTTGTCAAACACTTTACGTTAAGGTGTGGCTCAAAATTAACTTCGTGCATTATGGTTGGATCACCCTTTAAATTTATGAAAAATAAATACAATTAAAGAAACAATTTAAAATTTTTTTTTTTCGTATCTCCCATAAAAACTCCACTTTTTAAAATAACATTAACTCTCATAAATCATTTACAATTATTGGCATTGGGATTTGCAAAAAATTGTTAAATAGGACAAAGTTTATCTACAAAATTTTGTTAGCTTCAGGTCCATACTTGACCGTAGCTACTAAATAAAGGCAATGTTCCAAAAATCATTTTTACTATTTAGAATGTATAAGGCACCAAAGTTGGGGGTAGTGCACTAAAGATTGATTTAGGTCAGCAGTGCACTATCACTAAATAAAATTAGTTTGCACTCTTTTTACCAGCTTTAGTAATTATTTTTATTTTTAAAAAAAATTTTGTGATAGTGAAAATTTTTTCACTATATCTAAACGATCTGCACTCAATTCACGTAGTGCAAAATTTGGGCATGCAATCAAAAAAGCTGCATACAAATATTGTCTCACTAAAATTGAACTTTTTATGTACATGATTTTTGATTTTTTTTTTTTTTTTTTGAGGATATGCATAAGTAAGGAACATTAAACCAAATGAAATTTAGTTTTTTATTTTAAAATTAGTGCACCGAATTTCAATTCATCACTCAACATCCACAAAATAATTGCAATATTTTTGCACTATCACTAAGGCCCAAAACAGACGGTTAAACGCAACTGCAACGAAACCCTTTAGAAATTATTGTTTTGAAACCAGTTTAAATCGTTTTCCACACACCCTGCAACCTAAATTGTACCAAAATGTGATGAAATTATCACAAGCATTTCGATTTTCTTTGAGAACAGATGAAACGCAAACAAGCGTTTTCTGCACGCCGGTTTCAATGCAACTGGTTTCCAATGCATTTCAAACCGGTCTCAAAACGGGCGCGTCGTGTGTGGTCCCTCAAAGGAGTCTATGGCATAAACTCAAATGAAACTCGAAAATAACTAGAAGTTGCAGTTTCGTAGCAGTTGCGTTTCACCGTCTGTTCTGGGCCTAAGTGTGAGTTGATACTGCAAAATGAGCGCACTACCCCCATCTATGTTAGGGACATAAGTAGGTCAAAAACTTGTTTTGTGTTTTACGTATAAAAATACATTATCTTTATCTTTGAAAAAAGTTATTTGAGGTATTATGTGCATATATCGACTATAGTATAGTCACTACACTATTTCCAATATTTTACATTGGTTATTCTACTATACTCTTACGTATGAGTGATATTTTTTTTTTTTTTTTTAATAATTACTATACGCCTCCTTGTCTTGTTTTTTTTTTTGGATGTGCTCTTACCTGTGCATTGAAAGCATGTCCCAACAGTTCGCACAATTGTTTTGCATACTGCTCCGATTTGCCAGTTTCAGTGGCATATAAGACGGTCGCCTTAATACGTTTCGATAGAGCCCGACCAAATAATTTCGATGTAAATTTCACAGCCCTGCAAGTAGTTAAATGGAAAAATTGTTAAGTGACATAAATAAACAAAAGCGCTTTGAAATAAATATTTGTGTAAACTACAGGCGATAAGAAATTGATTATTCTCATAGGGTTTCCATTAACAATATTTAATAAAAATTGTTCAATAAACAAAATTGTATGGAATTTAAAAAATGAAAAAAAAAACAAATTAAAGGAGGTCCCACCATTCAAACATTTTAACTGCCTTGATATAAAAGACTTTTTGCATTTCGTAAACTATGTATTATGAAAGCTCAGTTCCTTATATGTTGATAAATACGCTTTGAAAAGTTTTGCCTTATAGCAAAGTTTTTTTCCTATAGTTCAGTTTTAATATTGTTAAAGTGTTAAACGGCAAAACCCTCTGAACAGATCGAGTGGTTGCAATTGAAACATGTAAGGGTAGCCTGTCCGTAAAACCTGGGTATTAGCCCAGCGGCAGTCAAGAATGAAAAATTATCAATAAATTTTAATTGATTTTCATATTGTAAAATTCCTTTCTTCATAAAAAATAATTTAATGAAATTTAGCCTAATTTAAATATCAAAATTTGGATTAAAAATCATGAATAGTTAAACAAAATAACCAGAATACTAATTATTTTAATTATATCTTTAATACTTTTAAATATGTATACTTCAGTTATATCGAAAAGTCTCTTCAATTTAAAATTAAACCAAAACATTCAAACTCTTATTAAAACCACACAACCTTGTTAACAGTATCCTAAATATAAAGGACACTAACTTTCAAAACATATTTCGGCCATAAAATATTACAATTGCTTTTTTCTCCCCAGTGTCCTGTTAACATTTTCGTTTAAAGTTGTTTCTAAATAAAAAAAAAACAATTACTCTTACAATAAAATTGCTGTTTTCTAAGTTTACCAAAACATTTAAATCATTTAGATGGCTCATTTGTTACAATGAACTCATACGACGGCTAATATCTAGCATAAGCCAAATATGGCCTGCTGTTTAGGAACGGAACTAAACTTTTTGTATCTGTGTGCGTAAGTTATCTGTCTATGTCAATTTAAAATGGTTGGCTAAAATACCCTCCAATATAATACGTGTAATTTGTTGTTTTTAAAATACAACAAGCAAGAGTGCCTTATTCTTTGACACCCTCCACTGGCAGCTAGAATATTTCGGGCGTGTGCCCTTTAAACTATAAACATATAAGTATATATGTATCTATAAATTATTCATTGATCTTTATAAAAACAGCCTCCTGTATTGAAAATCGTCGCGGTTTATATTAAATGGTTGCATGAACAACTTAATTCATTTACATATTGAAATGTTTATTCACTTAAGATCATGTTCGAATAAAGTTGAGGTTAGTGCCGGGAAACTATCGATAGACTATCGATATTATCGATAGTCTGAAAATATCAATAGGAAAAATATAAATATCGATATTTTTAGTATTTGAAATACAGATATGAAGATATCTAACAGCAGCAATACACACACAGTTTTTTGCCGCAAATTTTTACTTGCTTTTATTAATTTGCGCTGAATTACACCCATGAATACAAACAACAAGAATGACAAGTGGCATGGATTGCTTAGCAGTGCTTTTTAAGGCTCCGTGCAATAACTCCCAGGTGCAATAAGTCCCAAGAAAAAAATGAAATTAGACCCAAAAATTTTTCATGCAAATGTGGGAGTAATTTCATTATGAAATAGCTCCCAGCCCTCTCGGTTTTATTTCATTTTTTTTTTTTTTGAGGTTATTTCACTTTTTGCCTAGGAGTTATTTCATAATGAAATTAAATCCAAATGAAATAAGTCCCCCAAAAAATTAACGTGGAAGTTATTTCATTTTATTTTGGTTTTCGGTGTTATTTCATTTGCTGTGGGAGTTATTTCATTTTTTGCGGGAGTTTTTTCATTTTCAATTATTTGCAATTTCTTAAAATTGTTTAAAATTTTAAACGGTATTTATAACGGGATTTTTCAAACTATTTGAATACAATGACTTAAGTTTATCAAAGAAGAAAATTTTGCTAATTGCAATTGCAGTGTCTTATGGTTACCGGCTATGCGGTGAAGCTTTAGTTAGCGAAGCCGGTGTTTGTTATACCATAGAGGAGAAAATCCTTGCGCGCGGCCGAAGGCCGGCTATGCAGAGAAGCTTTAGTTAGCGAAGTCGGTGTTTGTTATACCATAGAGAATAAAATCCTTGCGCCCGGCCGAAGGCCGGCTATGCAGAGAATCTTTAGTTAGCGAAGCCGGTGTTTGTTATACCATAGAGTATAAAATCCTTGCGCCCGGCCGAAGCTTTAGTTAGCGAAGCCGGTGTTTGCTTTAGTTAGCGAAGCCGATGTTTGTTATAATATAGAGGAGGTATTCCTTGTACCTGGCGTGCTTAAACTGCGGCAGTTGCCATTGCAGGAGGTCAGGATATAATAAAATGCCCCATTTGTTGTCAAAATTTCGAGGACTCAATGTTAGTTTTTTGGTAACCTAATATGTAAATAATCAAGTAAAACGAATACATATATAATAAATTTAATTTTTTTTTTTGGGTCTTATTTAATTTCTCTTCGATGGACTGTTTTTGGAAGTTATTTCATTAATGTCTTTAGGAGTTATTTCATTATGAAATTACTCCCAAAAGTTGGGGTTTGTTTCATTTAAGACTTGGAAATTATTTCATTTTTTTTTTTTTTTTTGGGATTTATTTCTTTTTTCCAGTTTGGGACTTATTTCATTTATTTTGGGATTTAATTCATTGGGAGTTATTGCACTGGGACTTATTGCACCTGGGAGTTATTGCACGGAGCCCTTTTTACTGCTTATTAAAGGCCTTTAAGTCGAAATTTGTACATGTTTATGTAGGGACTGAAATGTCAAATATTTTTGTAATGTTGCAAAAAAAATTGCAAATCCAAATGCAATTGCAATTGCAATTGCAAGCATAGGACAATACATTAGGACAAAACAATGAACGACCATTAGAGGATAAGTCCGCTAGATTGACTTCCGTTTTGGGTTTAGAATTAAAAAAATTTTTTAAAGTTGCAATGTAATATCTTATAGTCCCTATTACTTCGGGTCTTTCAGAAAGGTACTTATCAATTTTTAAAAAACTGCCATCTAAAATAACGTGCGTATATACATATGTACGTCTCGTACATTCAATAAAGTGATAAAAACAACGGACTGTAGCCTTATAAAAAAATAGTTAAAGTTTTCCTGCACAAGTAAAAACATTCAGTCGATAGTAATATCGATATATCGATAGTGAAATCTGAACTATCGATAAATATCGATAGTGGAAAATATCGATAGTATCCCAGCACTAGTTGAGATTACTGAACAAACTGTTCTTTTATTCATGCTTCTAGCAGTGTTGCCATAACTTTTTGATGAGAAAAAAATCTGCTAAAATCTGTTTAAACGTAAAATGAAGAATATCCCCCGTATTTATAAACGATTATTAAATTTAACAAACGTTTATTTAGGCAAGTTTTCGTACAAAATTTATTTTATAAACCTTTATTAAATGTTCAAATTTTTAATAAATACGGGCGTATATGTTTAAATAAACTGCCAGGATTAAAACCTAACATTTTTAATATTTTCAATTTGCCAATAAAATATCCTAGACTTTTTCAAAAAACATATGCAAAAAATCTGCTGAATTTTTACTAAAAAAAATATAATCTGCTAAATAAAAAATATCTTCTGCTAAATAAACAGCAATTTTATTATAAATTTTATAAAAACTTAAAAAAAAAAATATGATTAAAAAATCAGCTTTTCTAAAAAGAAAAAATGTGCTAAAAAAAACACTGCTTTTGGACAAAAAATATGCTAAAAAAAATATACAATATTAATGGCAACACTGCATACAAGTGAACACTTTTGTTTCATATCTTTAACACAAAGAGGTTGTTGAATGAAACGGATTTTGTTTCACAGTTCTCACGATCTCTCTCATTTTTTTTATTTATTAATACAATGAGTATTAATTCGTGAATCATTCATGCACGGAAATTTTGAATTAATTCTTTTCACACAAAAAAAAATGAATTGAATAAAATTTGAGTCAATTCAAATGAATTAGACAGAAATTAATTTCAATTTGTTTTCCAATTCAAAAGAAATTTGTAAAATGAATTGCAACTCGTTTCCAATTCAAATGAATTTCTTAAAGTGAACTGCAATTCATTGTTCAGTTGTTACCTATTCAATATATAAACAAAAATATGTACATAAGCCCAAATTTGTTAATAGATTGATATTAATATATAGTTTAATATATATATTAAACTATAGTTTGTTTTTCATAAAATACGTAAACAAGAAAATACCTTTGCCAGATTACCGGATTTATTAACAACAAGTTTTTACGATTTCTTGATTTAAAGTTATTTTTTCAAAAACAATTTTATAACACCGAATCCATTTAAATTTTATATCACTGACAACCTACCATTAACAATGTAATGCTTTCTTTTGTTTTTACAATAAAATAAAAGAAAAAATAACTATTACAACTTAAATTTTTACTGTCCTGATTAGAGGCGATTCTTAACCAACTTCGTCTGGTAACCCTAAATATAAACAGAAGCCATCTTTTTACAGGGTATTATCAACACTCTCGATTTATACGGGGCGTAAAGTCAATCAATGCCTTATGACATTTAAAGGTAAATTTTTTTAGAATATAACACGCTGCCTTTTAAGAGAGCAAATCATTTTTAAGAAACGAACACCAAATTGCATTTTTTTACATAAAATGTGACATTTTTTGTAGAAAAGAAAACACCATTAGTAATTAAAAATTAGAATTTAAAATTTAATTTAATTAACAATTTTAATTATAATCAGCAGATTATTTATTTAAACTTCTTACAAGTTTTCTTTATTTCAGTACATTTTATTTAACTGAACTTAATGCATATTCCAACTGACAATTTTGTTGAATTAAGTCAAATTTGACAACAATTTTGAAGTAAATTTTAATAAAAAAAAAATACTATAACAAATAAAAAAACTAACTGCATATTTCCGATATGCGAAAGAATTCTTTTATTCGTACAAATATATTTAACACAAAAACCAACTTTTTAAAAAAGGTTACTCCTTCTCATAGAAGGGAATGTAGAATGTTAAAATTTTCTTTTATACGAAAGAGCCGAGGCCTTCTATAAGGCATTCTTTATGAGTTAGATAAAAAAGTAATAGAATCAAAAAATTTCAAGCATGCCTTGAATAAGGCCTGAAGTAAGAAGATCTTCTGAGTTTTCCCGTTGGGTATGTGTGCCCTCACAAACATATACTTATAAACATACACATGCATACAAAATAATTTGTGTTATGTCCGCGACATTTTTTTAAATCTCAAGACACTCATTTATGGTGTTGTCATTGTTTGTTTTATGTTCATAATTCAAACCGCAGGAATAAGTTTTAACAAGTTTTAAAGATGTTTGCTATAAAGCATTTTATGTAGTCTACATAGAACACATTCAACACATGTGCTTAAATTCAGAATATAATACGAGCTTCTAAATTTTAAAAATAAAAATAACAATAATTTTTTAATAAACTAATGAAAAAATACTTATTTGACTTCAGCAAATTTTGCTTTTTCTTGTCAATTTGTTTTCGTTACTTGAAACTTTTTTATGACCTTGTTAAAAGGATAAAGTTATTTCTTCAGCAACTTCAAGTACAATACCAAGAAAATTAAGCAATATGGCATTTCGCGCCAAAAGTAGTTTTATGTTTTGAGGCTTTAAGGTTCTAAGCCAATTTTTTATATATTCAATAGAAGTGAACGTTGTAAAGTAGGTTATCGTAGTAGTACACAGAAAACTGAGCTTGCAGCCAAATAGAACTTTACTCCATTTTAAACCCAAACCACTCGTCAAGAAACGAGGACCAGATCAGACATGATGTTGAGTTAATGTTGAGGTGGCTTGAGCCAAACCTTTGCGTTAAGATATTTGAATATATTTACAAGTGTTACCTGCAATATTACCGGGAGATCCTTTACAACTTATGTCCAAATAATTTACATATCGCACTGGTTCCGCTAAAAAGAGTCAACTCAACATTTTTTAATTTTCACTTTTTGCAAGAAATCGATGTACAGTGGTCATATCTACGCACTGTTAACATCTTAGATCAATTTCTCTAGTATTTTGCCAAAAAAAAAAAAAAAAATACAATTGTATCCCACTTTGTAGGATAAGAGAACATATAAAAAAAACAGTTTTTTGTCTCTACTGAATACTTATAAATTTTAAGTTAATCCCCTTTAGAGGAACCAGTACGATATGTCTGATTGAAACAAAAGCTGCACGCAGAAAAAACACATTCTTCTTTATTGTCACTTTCAACAATACTTTGCTTAACAAAAATTGTTGTAATATATTACGGTTACTTGAACAGTAATATCTTCACTTTCAAACATATAACAAGCAACTTAGTGCTCCACAAAGAAGTCGCTATCATATTATGGTTACATTGCACATGTAAAGGTTAATAATAACAATAATATGTACTTACCAATAATAATATTTTGGTTATATTTCAACCAATCAAGCCTTTCAAAAATCATGAAATTGAAGCTGAAATTAGCAAGCTTAACCCTTAAAAGTCTCCTGGTTATGACAACATAGATGCAAAAATTCTTAAAAATTTACCCAAAAAAAGCTATGATTTTGTTTAATGCTGTTTTGCGTCTATCAAATTTCCCAACACAATGAAAACATGCAAAAATTATCATGATTCAAAAGCCTAACAATCCTGTAAATGCAATTGAATCATAAAGACCGATTAGTCTGCTACCAGTTCTATCGAAATTATTCGAAAGACTTTTTCAAAAAATGCCGATATTAGAATATCATCGATTTGGCTTTCGAAACAACCCATTTTTTTTTTAATTCCCTAATCTAATCCCACGAAGACCAACGCTTGTCTGCAGGAGAGAAACCAGAGTCTCTGGCGGGAATCGAACCCGCAACCCAGGCGCTGATAGACTAGCTCTTTGCCAGCTAGGGATTGCTGTTCGGTTTTAACCGAAATCGAAACCGCGGTTTTAAATGCCTAAAAACCGACACCAAAAACCGACAAAAAAAATCTCGGTTTTAGCTTTTACTTTAACAATATATTTAAGCTTAAAGAAATTGCAAATTATACATAATACTCGAACTTCATATACAAAAATTTTATATGTATATAACAGCCTGCAACAATGGCAAGTTATTTTAAAATTCTTAAAATTCAAAATAAGTACTAAGAGGAATAAATGTTACCTTTTTAACTCTTAAGAACACACCTAATTTGTGTGGCACAAACTACCACCTGGGCCTGGCTGGGACCACTAGTATTTTGTATGGAGTTTTTGTGGTTATAGCAGGAACATTTTGTCGGGAAATAGAATAATTCTTCATACGACCAGGTGGATACAGTATGCACAAAATGTTCATTTGGCCAACTGCGACGCCCGCGGCGTTTACACTTTTTTCTCATTTTCTTGTAGAAACACTTTGATTGGGGAATACATAAAGTTTCGTTCTAATACACTTAATAATTATATAAAAAACCAACTGCAACAAAGTCAAAAAATGCCTAGCCCAGGCGTAGATATATAATTAAGGGTTAATAAAAGTACCTGTATTGAAACAAATAAAAATATTTTACAACATGCAAAAAATATATATCGAGGGTTATTTTTCAAATAGTGTTATCTGAAAAATCACAATTTTACAGGAGAGCGAAAAAACTGATTTTTTCGATAACTCTAGGAGTAATAACTAAACTTTATTTTACAATGTTATTAAAAATGAACGTCTAAATCATACATATATTAATTTTTTTTTAATTCCAGATATTCGCGCTTATTTGTCTGGTAGCACTATTTGAACACAAATAAAATGAGCTGTAATGAAAACTTTTTGAGACTTTAATTAAGTTAAACGATTTTTTTTTTAAATAATTAGTAAAATTTAAAGAAACGCATAATCATGTTAACTGAACTCGAAATTAAGTTTATCGAAAATAAATAAATAATTTAACTTTATCCACATATTTTAAATTATCATAAAAATAATGATATTCTTACGAAATAGCAGACTTCAATGCTTGGAAATGCATCCGTTTGCTTAGTTGAAAAGAACTTGGCCATATTATAAGGGTTTCGCTTCTATTTTTATGATAGCTGCACAGTGTGGGAAATTTGGAAAAAAAATGGAAATAATTTTATATTTTATTAACGGTTGGTCCGATTGGAATGCAATTTGAGGTGAAAATTAAAAAGTTGTAGTCGAGTTTAGGTCTTGGATTTGAGGTCTATAGACTAAGCAGGAGAGGTGCTATAGGTTCCCAAATTAGGACATCTCAGGTATAACAAAAACTAAAAACGATCCTTAATTCCTAATTTTAGCTACACACAGAAAAAAATACCCATGTAAAATTAACATGGAAAAATGTTGATTGAAAATCATGTTATTTCATATTAATTTTTAATAAAAAATATCAAAATAACCTTAAATTACGTTTATTTAATATTATTCACTGTTAAAAAAAAAAAAATATTAAAATATAAATAAATCTGGATTCAATATTGAACCCATAAAAACCTGTTTTGTATTAAAATCAAAAGTTTATCTTGTTAAATTAACATGCATACCTACTTAATTATGTACATTTTTTATTTTCACTTTTAAAATATGTTATAAAAAGAAGACAATTCCCGTATTCTTTTAATTAAAATTGTTTATTTAAATAGTACATCAAGTTTTCAAAGTAGAATGATGACCATATCGGGCGATTCTGCTGATGCTTCTGTTAACAAAGGAGAATACAAAATAAGTGAAACATGTGTTACAGGGTTTTGAATTTTTCTTACATAAATGCAAATGTTGTCTGAAGCTTCTTCACACTGTTAAAATACACTCAAACCCATTTGATTCTACATGAAATTCACGTTGTTTCAACTGGAAATAACTTTCATTCAACGTGATTCCGATTGTTATTTCAATATAAATTACATTTTGCTCTAACTTTACTGCAATGTTAAATTAACATGAATTATAGTTATATCAAAAGAAAAAAATGTTGTTCGCAGTTATTGTAAAATCAGGTTGAATTAACATGAAACCCGTATGAAGCAAAATCACCACCGACAAAATTTAAATCAACCTTGTTTTCGACGTTTTTAACTTGATTTTTTTCTGTGTGTAGATGCTAAAAATAATTTTTTAGAGAAATGCGCTTGCCGAGTACTCCATAATTGGTCCAGGATTTTGGAAATATAAGACTCAAATTTATCATAATTTGTTTGAAATATGTTTTTGTGAATTATCCACAAGATTTTGTTTGTCGTGCTTAATTCCTAATTTTTATTTTTGATAAAAACACTGAAACTTATTGTTGATGGAATAAGCTATTCCTATGCGCATTTCACTGGTTGCATAGGCCAGATCATCAGGAAACTTCATCCAAAGATTTTAGAAAATTTAAAGATATTATACAAATAAATTCGCTTAACAGTTTTATTTGTATAATATCATGTAAAAGTAAATTTTGGCCATGACTTTGTCTGAGGTGGTCCATGCGGACGGTCCAATTTTGGGCGAATCGTTCGACTTTGTATGACCCGAAATGTGTATAATAATTGTGCAATATGAATACTAAAGCGGCTCATTCACTTGCAATAAAATTGTTCAATTTTAAGTATTGTACAATAATATCCAATGTGTATGCGATATTCGATGGTAGCACAATATATTGGCAACAATCAAAAGACTTTTGATTTTTATTGCACAACGAAAAGAAAGAGAAATGTGTTGGCAACATTGCCCAATGCTGTTTATATTATTTCTATAGGTTATGTTCACCTTTTTATTGAATGAATGAAACCATTGTGCGACCTATTGCAAAATTGAAATAATATGGCAAATATCATGTACAATAATATTGCAAGTGTATGGGCCGCTTAAGACCCGTGCTTGGTAGCCATTATATTTCTAAAAAACACTTATTTTAGGGATTTTTCGGCTGTTTTTTTGGGAATTGTGGGATTCGTTTTGTAAGTTTAATAAAATTTTGAGCTGGTTTGTATTAAGCTTTAAAACATGTATTTACTTGTAAAATTTCATTAAATAATATTAGCTAACAAAGATTTTATTAGACAAATTAAAATTTATATTGTTAACAAAAACTCATTAAACAATTTTTTGCAGTTCTTTGCAAAATTTCTACGACGAATTTAATTTAATTCCCAACCCTTTGATGTATAATATGTCTACTTTGTAATAACACTCTTTATCATTTTATTATATGAAGTAATATTTTTAATGAGATAGCACTTTTTTACCAAAAAAAAAAAAGGTCTGTGTTAGATAGCACAAAACAATATTTATGAAAAAAAAAAACGTTTTGGGAAATTTTTTTTTTTCAAATTTAAATGACAGATGACCCTTCCGTCAGTGAACACGTTTCTATAAAAAAAAATTTTTGAAAAATTTCAGATAGCACTATTTGAAAAATAACCCTCGATATGTTTATCTATGAAGTTTAACTTTGATTTTTTCAAAACCGAAAACCGAACCGAAACCGACCGGTTTTAGTCATTTTAAAACCGAAACCGCGGTTTCACATTTTTACGGTTTCTAGCAAACTCTACTGTCAGCTAGCCTATTGGGCCACTCCTGAGCAATGTCTCAGAGTTGTTAAAACAATGGAGATTCCCTTGAAAACAAACAATACTGCCCGTTGGTATTTCTTGATGTAAAACAAGCTTTCGACAGAGTATGGCATAATGGCCTTCTATTTAAGTTATTTAGTCCAAAACTCTCCGGCTTAAAATAAGCGCTCTCTTGGTACGTTAGAAACTCTACAATTCACAATGATGTCAAAGTTCCATACGTAAAGGGTGAAAACAAAAAGTACAGCACAAATTACCTTAAAAGGCTTAGCGAACACCAAAACATTCCTGCGATAACACTTTTAGATGATGAAGATGAAGTTAGATGGTTAAAAAGGCTGCACATAATGGAAGATCAAACTCGTTATTTCTTATGTCGTAATCAATTGTTTTTTTATTATTATTTTTCTTTATTGTATAAATAGAAAAATACTTAAAATTGTGAAATTGTGAATTGTTAAACTCAATGGAATTTAACGCTGCTGTTTTTTTATTGTTAATGTAGTTAGTAGATTTGCTTATAATTTTCTTGGTAAAAAGATTGCAAATAAAATAGATTATAAAAACAAAATTGTTTTTAACCAGAACATGTTGGTTGCTCTTGAAAAAAGAGGAAAATGTTATGGCGAATTTAAAACAATACAACCATAACACAGGGCTGTCAGATATGGCCATTGAAACGTGTTTGGCGATGGGAACTCCCGTTTGGCGACTGGCGACTTTTATGGCGATTTCTGATATAACTGCCGATTAACTTGGCTATTTTTACCATTTATATTACAGTAGAATCGCGAAAAATTTAACTCTCGGAAAAGTTAATCTCGCGAATAAGTTAACCGAATTTAAGCGTCAATGCGACGCTCTAAAAAGTTAACTTTTAGTTAACTTGAGTTTATCTTTTCTTACAATCCCGACCACAATTGGATTATTTTTTGTCAACTCTAAATGTAGTTGTAAGTGGGTGAAGAAAAAACAAAAATAAAACAAATTTCTTTACTTTATTTCGCCAGTTCAGTTTTATTTACACTGCCACATGCATATTAGTTATCAAAGTTTTTCTTGGGATTCAAAAATTAATTAACAAGGTTACGTTTTAATGTGCTAAATTCCCATTTCATACTATTGACAAACTGAAGTTTATTGTTGATGGGATAAGCTATTCCTATGGTTGCTTAGGCCAGATCGTCAGGAAACTTCATCCAAAGATTTTAGAAAAACGAAAGATATTATACAAATAAAACTGTTAAGCGAATAGGAATTATAAACCCCAGTTTTACTTGTAACAATATCAAAGCATAAACAAAAACAACAACAATAAACAGTGAGTTTATCTTTTCTTACAATCCCAACTACAATTGGTTGATTTTTTGTCAACTCAAAATGTAGTTGTAAGTGGGTAAATTTACTTTTGGCGACTTTTTTGTACTTTTTCTCAGTTTTTGGCGATTTTTGACTGAAATGTTATACAAGCGTTTTTTGTATGCAAAATTTAATTAAAAAAAATTTACAAAAACTGAACAATGTTGACGTTTGGCGATTTTTGGCGATTTCTGACATCTGGTTTGGCGATGGAGCTCAAAAAAATCTGACAACCCTGCCATAACACAGCATTATACTTGATGGCGGACTTATTTATTCATAAATTGTTTGCCAGCGATTAAATATGTTTATAATCCTTGAAATTCCTATTTCAAGAGAAGACAGAAGGGGTGCTTTTTGTATTAATAGTACATTGAAGGGTTAAAGTCCGGGCTGAAAGGTAAAGTCTCTAATGCGCTGCTTTTTATAGGTTTCTGTCTTTTAGCATATTCTATATGCGTTTCATTGATTGTTCTTTTAAAGTAGATTAACTGTAACTGATAAATTCTTACTATACAAAACACCCTCCTGATCCTCCCAATTAAAAAGGAATATTTTAGAGCAATGAATATTTCGTAAATTTTTAATTTTTATTTGCATAACACGTATGAATATGGCAGTTTGCAATTTGACATCCAATTTCTATAGTGTTACACAAATTCCAGTTTTACTCGAGAGTTTTTAATTTTTAAAAGTTTAAGTCATTGAAGAAGAAGCTTTTAGTTTCTAAAGTTCAGCCAATAGTTCAACATTGTAAGAAATTTAATTTTCTTACAATGCTGAAATTATTTTCTCAGTATAAGCTTAGAAGTTAATTCTTGAGACTACAGAATAGTTTTTATAAATCACTTCTGTTTCACATTCCACATTGTTCTTTGTTGTAAATCTTGTTATTTGAAGGTTTTATTCGAAATATTTTAAAAAAAGTTTTAGTTTAATACTTTTTATTTTAGGAATGTACACGATATTTTTAAATTGCTGTCAAGTGTTGTTCTTCAGTGATAATGCAGTAGCTTTCGAATATAGCTTTTTGGGTACTTTAAATTTCAAGTTTTTACTTATTAAATTCTTAAGTCGCAAACAAATCTGCCAAATACAGTAGCCTTTAATAATTCAGATCTTTTGATTCACTCTACAATGGTAGATAAGAAGCTTTATTTTAAAGTCCCAAAAATAAAGCTTTTTGCATTTTAAAAATATCATTTTGTCTTAGTATATTTCTTTGCTGTAATAAGTTTTTTTTTGCAAATTTTTCTCTTTTTATTGCATATAAAAACTTATCCTTCTACACACAGAAAAAAATAACAATGGAAAATTAACATGGCGAAATGTTGATTGAGAATTATTTAAATTTATCATTATCTCATATTAATTTTAAATGAAAAATATATATCGGGTGATTTTTTATATATTATCTTTTGGTTTAAAGATCTGACGCACGTTTCGTGTTTTGTGTCGCTGTCAAACATTGCAAATTATTGAATTTTATTATCAAGAAAGCTCATCACGAGCTTCTTGTGTTCAGCGACGAAGCTAATTTTTGGCTCAATGGGTACGTTAATAAGCAGAATTGTCAATTTTGAAGTGAAGATCAGCCAGAAGCATTGCAAGGGCTACTAATGCTTCCAGAAAAAGTCACAATTTGTGCAGTTTATGGGCTGGTGGCATCATTGGACCGTACTTCTTCAAAGATGATGCGAATCGTAACGTAACCGTGAATGGTGAGCGCTACCGTGAGATGATATCCAACTTTTTTTTGCCCAAAATGCAAGAGCTTGACTTGTATGACATGTGGTTTCAACAAGACGATGCCACATGCCACACAGCACGCTTAACAATGGACTAATTAAGAGGCGAGTTCGGTGAACATTTTATTTCACGTTCGGGACCGGTCAATTGGCCGCCTAGATCGTGCGATTTAACGCCTTTAGACTATTTTTTGTGGGGCTATGTTAAAGCTCATGCCTATACACACATTTCGATTTACCATAAATCAAAAAACGCCTCCATCGATTTGACTAAATTTTCTTTTAAATGTTCGTATTAATCCATTTTACTTTTTCATAGAAAGAAAATTGTATTACGCCTACTTATACGCCCACATTTTATATTAAGCGTATAACCTGAGAACGGCTTGACCGATTTTTTTTTTTTAAATCATCGCCATGATCCAACTTAGGTTTTTACGGAAAGAAACTTTTGCCCCGCCCACTTTAACGCCCACTTTTTTCGATTTACCTAAAATCAGAAAACGGCTCCATCGATTTGACTAATTTTTCTTTCAAATATTCGTATCTTTTTAACGGATTTTAAAAATCGAAGGCAAACATTTTTCTAATTTGGACAGTACAACGTCTATCGGGTCAGCTAGTATGTTATAAAAAGAAGACAATTCCCATTTTCTTGTAATTAAAATTATTTAATTAAATAGTACATCAAGTTTTCAAAGTAGAATGATGTCGAAACCCATATTGGGCGATTCTGTTGATGCTTTTGTTAACAAAAGAGAATACAAAATAAGTAAAACATGTGTTACCGGGGTAAGTGTTTTGAATTATTCTTAAATAAATGCATATGTTGCCTCTGAAGCTTTTTCACACTGTTATATCACACTCCAACCAATTGGATTCCACATGAAATTCACGTAGTTTCAACTTGAAATAACTTTCATTCAACGTGATTCGGATTGTTATTTCAATATAAATGACATTTTGCTCTAACTTTACTGCAATGTTAAATTAACATGAATTAAAGTTATTTTAAAAGAAAAAAATGTTGTTCGCAAGTTATTGTAAAATCAGGTTGAACTAACATGAAAAACGTATAAAGCAAAATCACCACCGAAAAATTTTAAAGCAACCTTGTTTTCGACGTATTAAACTTGGTTTTTTTTTCTGCATGTAATAACACATAAATCTTTGTTATAAAGTTGCAAAGAACTCAGCTTGTTGCTGCAGCTTTTCTTAAACTAAAGCTCAAAGTTTATTCTTAAATAAGTAAATTCCTAAAGATAATTTTACAGAGCGAACGTTATATTTTTTCTCATTAATACGTATTAAAATATTTGGTGTTTTATTTTATTTTAATTATTTAATAAAATGTAAATAAAATTAAGTTTTTTTCGCAAGACATCCTTTGCTCCTCTTGGCGAAAATTATAAGACAATATAATTTGTTGCACTAATTTTGTGTCGTTTCCAACATTTCTTTTGTTTTGATGATTTCATTCATAATGTTTTCCTTCATAATTTCGCCCCCTCTTAAAAGTTCACAAGCCAACTACGTACAATTACATCACATTTATGCAACTCAGTCATTTATATGAAATCATTCCCTTGACCATAAACTGGTAGATGTGACAAGGCAACGACAACAAAAAAAAAGTTTATAAGTGTAATACAGAATGTTAAAGGACAGAGAACAGTGATGGGAAAGTTTGTATGGTGCAATTGTTGCACAGAAAGTACATTTAATAAGTTTAAAGTGGTTTTTGTTTCAATTGAATGACGTTTATTGACGGGAAGGTTTAAAACGTCCATAAAATTAATGCATTGTATGGAATAATTTTAATATTAAATATGTATTTTATAATTTGAGAAAATTTTGTGGATCTTATTTTCTGCCTTAAAATGTTTTATTCAATTTACAAGATTTTGTTTGTCGTGCTTAATTCCCTATTTTTATTCTTGATAAAAACACTTAAATTTATTGTTGAAGGGATAATCTATTCCTATGTGCATTTCACTGGTTGATAAGGCCAGATCGTCAGGAAACTTCATCCAAAGATTTTTGAAAAACTAAAGATATTAACCAAAACAATTTTATTTGTTTAATATCTTAAAAATGTTGTATTCCCAAAAATTACTTTGATAATAAACTGGCAAGTGCACGGCTAAAAAAATGAAACTGGCTACATGATTTAGTTTTTGCGAAAAAAATAAAGCAAGTTGTTTTTGTTTTCATTTTGTTTTTTTTTAACTACAATTAATGTTGGAAGAATTCCAACCAATTGTAGTGGGGAATGTAATACAAGATAAACTCACTGTTTATTGTTGCTGTTTTTGTTTAAGTTTTGATATTTTTACAAGTAAAACTGTTGTTTAAAATTCGTATTCGCTTAACAGTTTTATTTGCTTAATATTTTTAGTTTTTCTTTAATCTTTGGATGAAGTTTCCTGACGATCTGGCCTAAGTAACCAGTTAAATACGCATAGGAATAGCTTATATCTTCAACATTAAATTTCAGTGTTTCTATCAAGAATAAAAATTGGGAATTAAGCACAACTAATAAAATCTTATAAATTAAATATATTTAGTTAATTTTAATAAAATTTGTTGGTATGAAAATCGGCGCTAAGCGATTTTTCATTTTTCAAAGTTACCGAATTTTTTAATGAAATCTCACCCCGATATCTCTAAAAACAAAATTAAATATATTTTTTACCTTAATTTATGTGCATATACCCGTATATTTAGGGTATTTTTTTTTTTGTCAGCATAATTGAACAAATGTGTCTACAATCAATAGAAATGTGCGCATATTTCAGCAAACCGGGTCTGTAGGAAATGTGAAAACACCTGCACATGCTCGGCCTGTTTATATGAGCTTGCAGCGTCATCTTCGAAAGCCGTAGCAAACATTTTGCCGATATTTTGTTTTGCACATAACTGTTATTGATCCTTCTATCATAATCAAAAATATAAAGATAATTATTTGAAAACTTTTTGTTGTATTTACTATTAACATCGTGCGTTTAGTTGGACCACTTTTTATTAGAAATTTGGCTTGGGGTCATATGCCCGAAACTAAAAATCCCGAATTCCAAAATTACGAATTTATAAGACCTGAATTTCAAAATCCTGAATCTTAATGTTCCGAATAATTGTAGAGTTTTAGTTTAAAACTCGACCGGGCTCAAAAATGTTCATCTTTATGGTATAACAAACATCGGCTTCGGTAACTAAAGCTTTCATTATTAGTAAATGAAAAATAGTCCCAAATTAAAAAATACTAACTAAAACACCCAAAAAATTGTTGCTGCCTGTTGTTGCGCTTCCAATAAAGTCTTAGGCCATTCTTCATTTTGTACTTTGGGGTCACATTTCGCAGCGCCATAAAAATCGATTGGCCGCAGCGGGCCAGAAAATGCATGACATTCTAATGGTGTCTTACTTCATTGCTATCCAAAGGATAGCTAATGTAACAAGAAGATACAAAATAATAGTATGATAGTGTATAAAGTCATTCCTAAATATTTAAGGAATAGGACTATTACAAAAAAAGCTTTATAAAATACATAACTAAAATTTAGCTCATAGAATAAATTCGAAAAATAAAAAATGTTGAATGTAATAAAGTAACTTATGAAACGAAATAATTCCCATTTTTTTTTTTTTTTTTTTTTTTGTTAATATATTCAAATTAAGTTTTAGTTAACAAAATCTACTTTAATAAAGGTATAAAGAAAGATATTGACCAATTTTATTCAATTCAATTCATGTTTATTTAACAAACTACATTAAAATATTTTGCCAAAAAAAACTGTTGCTTAAATTTTTTTTTTTAAGTTTGATTCGTCAAGTCTTGATCTTTTAGCGAAGAAGGGACACGAGAATGCCATTTCTTTTCCCCTCTCTCCTAAAAACTCAAGACTTAAAGAGTCAAACTTGACGTGTGTGAACCGGCACTTAGCAGCGAGATTTGGTTCACTGTCCAGCGTTGCCACTTTCCGTATAATAGTACAAAAACTGTACTATTTCGAAATGTTTGTAAAATTTTTGTATCATAAAACTTTTGTACTTTTTTACTTTTTGTTGAAAACTAAAACCAAATTAAACAGCATATTGAATGAAATTTTGCTTGAAAAAAATGCCAAAAAAAAAAAAATTGTAATAAAATTTCTTTTTGTTATTACCATTTTCTAATTCTTTTGTAGAAGAGGTTTTAAGGATGTTAAACAATGTTAAAACAGATTCAAAAAATAAAATGTCGATAGAAACAATCTATTATTTTTTACAAAAGAGGGTGTTGAAGAAAATGGATGTGAAAATTTTGAACCTCAAGTACAGTTATTTTTCTTATTTTACAACAAAAATTTATTAGTTTGTTAAACTTCAAATAAAAGTAACGGAAAACGCGTAGAAGGATTGAAAATGTACAAGAAAACTAAATTTACGAAAATAGGTTTTTTATCACTTTAAAATATAGTTAACGTGAGAGTTATAAAGTGTTTCTCTCTCTTTTAAAAACTCTAAATTTTGTATGATAAACAAAAACAATTTTAGTAAATTTTTTCTGTTTTCATGTAAATTTCCGCTCCTTCGACAGGCTTTTGAGAATAGACCACAATATGTTTTTTACAAAAATAAAAAGTTTTTTGTTGAAATTTGTTGTACGATTTCATTTAGTTTTGTACTATTTTCGCCCTAATTCTGCATAAGCTTGTGTTTCACTGGTGGCAACGCTGATGTAGCCTTACAATCACATATTATACTCCTTTTTCCCCTTCCTCCATCCACCATCGTTAAAAGCCCATGACTCTGTCAACTACTACGTGTTGAACTTTTTTTATGGCACCGTAATAAAATGTTTGCCCAGAAAAATCACATGGTTAATGTCTGAGGGCCAATTTACTATGATGAAATTTTTATGATACTGTAGCAAAAAAAACATGAAAAGAAGAGAAGAACGCAAATGCAAAAACACATACAAGCAAAATCACATGTTCAACAACTTGACTGGTTGACTGTGTTGATTTAAAAATGTAAATGAAAAAAAATAAATAAATTTTCTGTTTAAGAAGGGGATGAAGCAGGTTGACACACAGGCATAGAGACACAACAGGCTCTTGTCAACGAGTGACACTTTTAACTGTTGATTTTTGTTTTCTGTTGAAAAAAAAATAGAAAAATCATGTAACAATTTAAATTGCATTTAAGTAAAAACAATTCCACTTAAACACTTTTAACTTTAAAGTTTTACACTAATGGAAGGTTTTGAAGCATTCATTCACCATAGTCAATTAAAAAAAAAGAGAAGCATGAATGAAATGATGTTGCATGTAACATTGTTTATAATGCATGCTCCATTAACTTATTTATATTTGCAACATAATTTCCCACGCAGAGACATCTACGGGACTTAATAAATATGTATTTTAACATATTTTTTTTTTTTGTGATTTAATGAAATTAAGTAGAAAAATTGCATTTTTATAGAGTTTTTTTTCATCATTTTTAATGTGTTAACTTTTTTTGATAAATGTATTTTCATTTAGGTTTCTTATTTAATAGAAAGTTAAAAGCTTATTTATAGAACTGAGTATGAATATAGAATTATTAAAAGTTTTTCGAAAAACTTCCCACTATTTAAGTTTTTAAAATAATTTTGACAATATTGAGCGTACAATTGTTAAACTTTACAACATCGCAAGTGGTATTAATGTTTAACTTGTGTGTAACACCAAGAATCATTCCTTCACTCTTGAAAATTTGTTTGTAAATATAGGGTGGCGCAGAACGAGCAGGTTTGACTTTTTTATAACTTTTTAAATAATACTTTTTTGTTTTGTCTTTTATAAAGAACAACAACGAACAAAAATAATTGAATTTTATTTTTCAAACCAAAAATCCAGTGTGTTCGCACAGCGTGCATATCTTCGCCATTTTTATATACGCATTGCATCCACAGCGTCAGCAATTAATCATTTGATTGGAAATTTAAGTCAACCTGGGTCTGTAAGAACCCTTCCGATACAGCACGTACCGTAAACACTGCTCAAAATATAGGAGAACGTATAACATAGTCCTTCAATATCAATAAGGAGACGTTCGACAAAACTTGGACTATCGCGGTAGTCGGTGCAGAGAATTTCGAGTACATATTAGACTTTTGAGGGAATTTGGAGTAAATTCGCACATACTGCGGATCCCTCAATGGCTTTGATAAGGGACATATTCGGTAAACATATTATGTTTACTCGTTTCAAAGCTTATTGCGTTTGGTGCTGGTAGTGATTTCTCTCGATTTATATCGAGCTTTCTCAAGGACCGCTCTATATGTGTTGCTATACATGGGTTCTAATCGGAGGAGTTTCATTTGAATTTAGGTGTATCGCAGGGCTTTGTTCTTTCTCCACCACTTTTTCTTATTTTTCTTAACGACCTCCTTTGTCTAACTTCCAATCCTATCTTTTCTTTCGCAGATGACCGCAGCATTTGTCATTCATTTTCCTTTCTTCATAGACCAAGCCTTACTGAGGTTGAAGCTATGAGACGGAATAAGAATGACACACTCAATCTTGACCTTACGACCATCTCCGAGTGGGGTCTTGCGAATAGGCATGAAAATTCAATGTGATGTTTGTTGGAACAAACATGTCTTTCAAGTGTCGAAAGAAGCATTCAAGTGTCTTGGTTTCTTTAAACGGTGCAAGAACTACTTCACTCCGTCTGATCTCTTAACTATTTATACCGCCTATATCATACCGAAAATGGAATACAACTCCCATATCTGGGCAGGTGCTTCAAGGTCTATCTTGAAGCTTCTGGATCGGGTGCAAAGGAGTGCGTTGAAGCTCATCAATGACAGTAGGGTATCCAGCTCTATTGACTCTTTGCAGCATCGTCGAAATGTGGGTTGTGTGGCATTGTTCTATCGATATTACCACGGAAGATGTTCAGCTGAGATGGGCGAACTCATCCCTGAGACGCGGGTGCATGCCCGTAGTACTCGTCTTTCCAGCAGATCACGTCCGTTTGTTGTCGATTGTCCAATGCATCCCACAACGCATTACAGGGAAAATTCGTTTCTTGGTCGAACTAGCCGTATGTGGAATAGACTCCCGGCAAGTCTGGATACCGTGTCGAAGGCACTTTAAAAATCTACAAATCTATATACATACATAATTTCCTTATTTGTGTGTTGCTAAAAATTGGCATGCATATAGTAAAACACCTAGGCCAAATCCGAACGGAGCCGGTTTTTTTTAAATTTATTTTTTTAACATTTTAGCATATATTTAAGCACCCTAATGACATATAAAATTGGGCTTGGAAAATTTTTTTTACATTTTAACTTATTTTGAAAACCATCAATGATCTATGAAGATAAAAAATTTGGCATGAACTAGGGGCCTAAGACTACGAAACATGCTCACAGATCGGCTAATGATCAAACATCTTTAAAATATTCAGCTCTCTGGTCGCGATTTCAAATTTTACCTTTTACATTAAACATTCGAGCTGTGGACACATCATACAGAGAGTGGCTATTAAAGATGGCAAATTTAACGACTATTTCGTTAAATAATTTTTAAGTTCATTTGTATTCTACTATTTGTAAATAATTTTTTTGCTTTTTTCTGCCAAGCAGATATTCTATAAATGATCTTCTTGGTCTGAGCCCTGCCTGTCCTTTTCGTAGAATGGTTTCAACAACTGAAGATATTCACTTTAGAATCAGGGGAGATAACAATTTGTTGACTGCATTCACTAACGTGATACCTCTTCAATTACTAAATTGCTTTGGATCAACTTTCATCCAGCTGTTCTCGATGGACTATTGGTCCCACACTTTTCTGATTATGGGTGTCAAAGCTTTGGCGATGGTTGCCGCAGCTTTTTTTAATAGTTCTGAAGGTATGCTAGCAGGCCCGGGCACTTTGAGTTCTTCAGATTTGGTAGTGCGCGAAGTACTTCATCAAAAGTAGGGGATGCAGTGGAAAATTTCTTTCTCGGGAGGCGTCTTCGATCATGCCAGGAAGAGTTCTATGTTTGAATCTCGCCTATATACTATAATTGTGGTAGGCAATAAAAAGACAACTCAATCAAACGATGATAAAACTGAATATGATAGTTTTTAAACTATTTAAAACCATACTTTGTAACCAAGTTCAACACTTCTTGTGTAACAAAATGCAAAGTTTTAAAATACTTTTTGTCGAAGGGTATCCAAAATTCGGCAATGCAGAAAATTTCATTAATGCTATTTATTATCTAAAAGACAAAAACAATAACTACAACAACTGCTAGGAATACTGTTAAAAAATTAAATTTCTCTTGATTAAAGCAAAATGAACAAACATCCGCTAAAAAGAAAGCAGTAAACTCATATGAATGTATGTATATGTAGAATCTATATTTATAAATATAGATTCTTCATATATATATATATATATATATATATATATATATATATATATATATATATATATATATATATATATATATATATTCTTATGAATTTATATATTTATAAGTAAATGGAAATAAAAAAAAAGGAATGACATTTTTATTAAAAAGTATTGAATTTCGTTAGTTGCATGCCTGTGCATAACAATTAAATTTAATTAATGTTTTACTTTTCTCGTAATTGACTAAAGTGTTAAATGCGAGATTTAATCTTTAGCACTTGGGCTGTCAGCATCAGTGTCAACTGAGTTATTAGATGTGATTATAGAAATTTATTTCATGTGTGTGAGAATTTTGTTATATTTATGTAAAATGATTTAAAAATGTTCGTAAAAAATTAAACGAAAATTTATTGTTTTAAATTTAGTAAAACAATATTATAAGAAATTTATATTCCTTTAGGAAATATGTACATAAACTGTCCAGAATTAATCAAATACACTGAACAAAATTTGGTAGATAATAATCATTTAAAAATATATATGTATATGAAAAGTAATAATAAATAAATAAAAAATCAAGATAGACGCAATGCGTCTACCTAAAAGAAGACCCTTTCATGAGAAAAATCGTTTTGGACCAGAGAACGGCTTTGTGCGATTGCAAAAAATTCGGATTAAATCAACAACATCAAATACACTGATTTGTGCTCATGCAATCAAACTTTCTCTACAGCGATGTGTGGCTGTTGTTTTAAAATTCATTCAAGTCATGCACACCATATTGGCTTTGCCATTCATACCATGTTTAGCTTCGTTCGCCAATTATTGCTTTGGTAAAAAACATATACAAAGAAAAATACACAAAAATCATTGCTCTGATGACTATTCAGCAGCTGAAACAATTTCCATAGAAACAGAAGACATTTTTATTTTGTATAACTTTTTAAAAAGTACAGTAGTTTTGTATGTACAATGTATTGTTGTTATTGTTGTTGTTAATGTTGCTTGTTACGCTTTTAAGCAAATACCCTGCAAATAATAGGACTACTCCAAACACGCGTGTAAAATGTAGCCCACAAGGGGCTAGGACTAGTCCAAAAGTAACCCAAACGTATGGAAAAAACATGGTGTATTTGACATTACGATGTCCTAGGGCAGGACCATATAACCCAGCTTTGGATTACAAAGGATTAGTATTAAAACTACTCCATGGTATACTCAAGAGGATTAGTTTTGAAGTCGTTTAAAAACGAACACATTTAGTTAAAAAACGAACACATGTCGTCTCACTACAAACACTTTTTAACAATGACATGGTCCATGCTTGCATTACATCGGACTAGTCCAATGAGTAGTCCATTTGATCAAAATCAGGTGGTCCAATATTATTTGCAGGGTAAACACAAAAACAAATTGGACAATACAACTAGTTTATTAAGCGACTCGTACACATACCAATTTACAATTGTCGTTGTGTCATCGAGTGGACAATGACTACTTAAATGCAAAAGCAAAAGAATAAATGCCGTTTGACTTTAAGAAATTGTGTTATTGCGTGCGCAACAATAAATGCAAACAAAGCACTTTCAATAAAAAACTCACACATGCACAAATCAAATGTGTACAAAGCGATGTCAAAATTACCAATGTTGAACTTTGTTTTGCAGGCATAGAGTTAATATAAATTATAGCGTATGAGTAAATCAACAAAAATAGTGGATTTTTCAGTTCTCTGTTTTGGACACATTCAGTTTTCTCACCACTTCCTTTTTTAAAGAAAATGGTTTTCTAAAGGGTTTTTGAGTGGCGCGAACATATGTTGTGCAACATCCTTAATTTTCGAAATAACGGTATATCTCGAAAACCAAAGCTAACCTAAAAAAACGGATTCAGCGACCCCGAATTAGCTTAAAAATCTTTCGTTCGTATCATACTAAAATATTAAACAGCAAATACTTTAATCAATCTATACAATATATAATTTCTTAGTATGTCAGGATGTTTGCATGTATGTCCTATTCTTTCCGCAACTTTCTGAAGCCATCTGATGACATAGGAAGCTGAAATTTGGCACACTTGAAGTACTTTCTCTGCGGAAGATCGTAACGAAGCCATATTTTTGATTTTCGGCTTTTCAACTAGTATAACTATAAAGATCTGATTGCAAAGATGTTTTTTTATAATATGGGGAACTTTGGGCCCCACCCGGCACGGCTAGGCACCGTCGGATTGACCTGAAAAATTAGATCATGATTTCTTACACCAAACCTCATATTTTAAGCAGCGCAAACAATAAAATTTAAAAAAAAAATCCCATACAAGATTCCACCAGTCTAATATATATATAAGTATATATCGGGTGATGTTTTACCTATTATCTTTTTGGCAATACTGGTTTAAACAGCTGACGCACGTTTCGTGTTTTGTTTCACTGTCAAACATCTTTAGTTTGGTCTACATTTATACCATGAATCGTCTTACAAACGAACAACGCTTGCAAATTATTGAATTTTATTATCAAAATGCGTGCTCTGTTAAGAAACTTCATCATGGTCAGTTTAATCGAACCACTGAAGCGGCTATTCGGGCTACTGTGACTTAATTTCGCACCAAATTTACATTGTTGGACATAAAACCACCAACACGCTTACGTAGAGTGCGAAGTGAAGAAGATATCGCAGCTATAACGGCCAGAGTTAATGATGACCATCAATTATCGATTCGTCGCCGTTCGCAGTAATTGGGCCTCTGTTACTCAACAACGTGGAAAATTTTGCGAAAGGATTTAGGTGTGAAGCCTTTCAATATACATTTGGTGCAAGAATTGAAGCCGAACGACCTACCGCAACGTAGAATTTTTGGTAAATAGGATCTCGGAAAGTTGGCCGAAGATCCATTTTTTTATTTCACGTTCGGGACCGGTCAATTGGCCGCCTAGATCGTGCGATTTAACGCCTTTAGACTATTTTTTGTGCGGCTATGTTAAAGTTCATGTCTATACACACATGCCCGCTTCAACTGACGCATTGGAAGACAACATTGAAGCATTTATTCATGAGATACCGGCCGAAATGTTGGAAAGAGTATGCCAAAATTGGACTAAGCGGATGGACCATTTGAGGCGCAGTCACGGTCAACATTTGCATGAAATAATCTTCAAACATTAAATCATATGGACCGTACTATCGATTCAAATAAAGATTTCATGCATTTCTCTGAATTGTATCTGTTGTTATTTAAACTTTCCTATAGTTCTTAAAAAATCACCCGATATATATATATATATATATATATATATACATTAGGGGTATAACCAATTTTTTGGCATAGTACCATGAGGTCAACCATGTCCTAGTAACCACAAAAATCATAATCTTTTGTAATTTTTCTCAAAAAAGTTCACGCACCAATAAGTTTATCTAAACCAATGCAATATTGAATATTCATAATTTTAAACGGTGTGTTTTATTATTTTTTAATTTTTTTTTTTGGTAAAAAAGGTTAAAGATACGTTTTAGTTTGCGGAAAAATCTCTTACCATCTCTAAATATTAATGAAATTTCATACTTGAGCTATTTTTTGTTTTAAATAAACATATTATTAATTACACGGTGCTTCAGTGAAAATATACTTGGAAAATTACCTAGTGTAAGTTGAAGGCCTTGTTGAGTAGATCTCAAATCAGTTTTAAAATGTTCGGAAACACCCTCAAATTTCGGAGTTATTCCGAAAAAAACATTTTCGGGTAGGTTCGAGTACTTATGAACACGTAACTCAGTTGATTTTTATCCGATTTTTAATGGTTTCAGACAGAAGAAACGTGTGCCTTTCCAAATGTATACACTTTTTGATATGTGTATACAATTTTTGTAGTGATATTCTTAATTATATCTGATTTTAATTTGATTTTTTCTCGATTTTTCAAATTTGGTGCCATTTTTTTAAATTAGTTTGTTTAGAAACATACCAATATGTATACACACTATTAAAGCTAATTTAGTTTTGAGTTAAACCAGCTTTCATTTAATAAAATCGAACAAAAAATAAAAAAGTTATTTAGGTTTTCCAAAAGTGAAAAATTTATCTTTTTCCAATAATGTTCAATAGACCGGGTCAACCTCCATACAAAACAAAAATTATGCCAGTCTTCCCGTAGAATGAAAGATAAGTATGTCAATAAAGTTTCTAAAACAGGAAATATTTTTATTTTTTTCTGCTACGTCAACAAACAAAATTGTAAAATTTGGGCAAATGATTTCCAACTCCTTTTGTTCTGAATTAAATGACATAGAACACCATTGCCATGTGGTTTCCACATAACAGAGCTACATGTCACACAGCTTATGCCACATTGGACATCTAATGTGGACTTAACCCCGAGATCGTGCAATTAGACCCCGTTTAGCACCACTCGTTCTATGCTTTTGTTAATTTCTTGACCATTTTTTAAAGACGCATGCATAAGTAGAAAGTGATCCTACTTTATGAGCTAGATTCATATTTGCATTCTACGCGTGTGCTGTGTAACCTGACCCTTCCATTTTATACTGATTCTATCTACTTTTTTCGCAGAAGCATAAACGCAACAACGCACAGAGGTGTATTTGGCCTGAAAAGTTGGCCAAAAAGGCAAAACTGAATTTTAAGAAATCTTAAGAACCAAGTACGCAGCTCGACAGACAACAATATTTTACATTATGTTGTAAATTTTGAAGACTTTTAGTTGCGATTTGTAGCTCTGAGACCCTGCTAAAATCAGGAAAGTGAAGAAAATTATATGAGATTTAAATGTTTTTTTCGGTTTCTGGATGTTTATATGATATTTTTTTTGCGGCTAAACGAATAAAGGTTTAACAAAGATTATTTTTTTCGCTGAAAGGTTTGATCAAAAGTTATTTAAAAAAGAAAAAAAAAATTAAAATATGTTGAATATTCATGTTGAAACAATTCGTTCAAAAGCTAAAAAAAAAAACAAATTATACACTTTTTTTTGCGAAAAAAAGGAAAAGAAGAGGTTTTTAATAGTGAGGTTAGCATGTCTTCGAATTATGTTTGATACCACAATTAAATTTGGAATCTCTAATTTTAGAAACCAAAAAAAAGTGTGCGCAAGTTTGCGCCATTATTTTTGACGATTTTTTTAAATTTTCACCTTTCTTCTATTTTTGCTCATCGGGCACTTTTTCTTATACCTTTATATCGTCATAAACTTTTATGTATTTTGAATTATTGATTTCAACTGTTATTCACATCACTTTTAACACTTCACAATATTAATACCTGCCTATATGTAATTATAAATCGCAAAAATTCTTAATTAAGGAGCGATGAAGATAAAGCAATTGAAGCACAGCCGCGAAAAACGTTGTAAACGCCACATTTTGCAAAAACTGTTTTTTTGCAGATAAACGTTGACTTTACTCTCTTACACAGTTTAAACATCAAATCAACCAAAACTATGCACCTTAACGCCTTCAAAATGGCGTACAAAGTGTCAGCCAGTGGAAGAACATTGCAAGTTACTAACATAATGATGAAACCGAAATGGTTTTGCAGTGCGGAATAATGTTTTAAAAGCCTTTTGCATTAAAGTTTTTATTATCACTATTTTAAATAATAGAAAAAAAAAATTTTTTAAAACAAATAATGCTGCTTGTCAAAAAACGTTTTTTTGCTCTCCTGAAAAATTATTATTTTGTAACTTAAAACGTTATTCGCGGCTGTGCTTCAATTGTTAAAGAGAGGAAGATATTCATCCAAAAAAGACTTAAAGACGAGATAGGAAAACTTGTAGATGTTCCAAAACCAGGATACGGCAATACATCAAGAAGATTTTTTTTGGACCCAGCAACTGCATCGAAAATCACTGGAATAAATGAAGAATTAATCAACCGCCTGAAAATAATATTGGAAGCAATAACTAGCGGACACCGAATTAATATTGAGAAATTTGAGGAAAATGCACATAAAACTGCCGAAATATATGTGCAACTTTACAACTGGCACCCCATGAGTCCTACGATGCACAAGATTCTTATTCATGGCGGTAGTGTTATAAAGCAAGCAATCTTGCCATTTGGACAATTGTCAGAAGAAGAAGCTGCCGAGGCCAGAAATAAGCACTTACGATTATATCGTACGATTTATTCGAGGAAATTCAGCAGAAGCGATACAAATCAAGATGTCTTGAATAGGTTATTTCTGAGCAGTGACCCTTTTATAAGCTGCAGTATGCAAAGAGAACGGAATAATAAAAAAGTTTTTTCATCAGAAAACATCACACTTCTTCTTCCTGACACCGATGATGCAGCTAATGAGGATACACATACGACATAATAATTAGTAAGGAATTTTTATTAGTTTAACTTTTCGTTTATAAAGTATTAAATAATATAAAATAAATATAATAAAGCATTTTTTTATAAAAAATACTGTTTTATAAGAGCCTTACAATTTTCAAATTTTTTTTTTTTTAATAAGACTGTAAATCTGTAAATGTATGTATGTTCAAACAGTCTGTCAAGAATGAGTTTAAACCTTTAAAATCAACATTTGTTAATTCAGTTTTGCGATTTATACCAACTTTTATTCCTTAGGAATGTGGCTTTTAGAAAAATCTAAAAATTTAAACTTTTTGGTTCTTAAATTTTTTTATTGCATTTTGAAAACAAAAAATTTGACGCATATTGCATGTAAATTTTTTTTTCGCCATTAAATTTTTAATAACTCCAAAATAGTAATAGATATAAAATAAATGTGTATGGTTAGTTTAAGCAGAATTTTCCGGTGCATCTCCTCCTGCTATTAAAATCGGAGAACACGTTTTCAAGTTATGGCAAAATATATAAGGCAACCCAACGATTTAGGGGGTGAAGTATGCCACGCCTTTAAAAGAAAATCCTTACGTACTAGAGAAAAACGGAAAACAGATTTGAATTAGGGGCATCAAAATCCATATCTGCCACTAGACTTTTTATATCATACTACACCTAAAACTATCAAAAAATTTACCCCCATATTCATAAAAAATATTTTTGTTTTATTGGAGGTTTATTGAACGAATTTCCTATGAAAATGTGTTCAATAAACCTCCAATAAAATAAAAATATTTTTTATGAATATGGGGGTAAAACTTTTAATTCAAAAAACACGTTTAATAATTTTGGCCAGCTTTTCAGGCCAAATACTCCTCTGTGCAACGCATTGAACGTATGGTGCAGTGTGGTCTTAAGTCGCAGGCTCCCGGGGTAACATCTTTCAGGTTATGATTTAAAAATTTCTATAAAAAGGCATCACTATGATGCGAGAAATTTTTTGGTTTCAGTGTAACTTTCAAAACAATAAACTTTTTCCCTTAAATTCATATTCAAATCACTTTAAGTATCATAAAACACTATCCAGCCAAGTGGAAATACAGACTTTTATAATTTTTTTTTTATAGTTATGACATTTTTCCTGTTTCCTTGTTTTTAAAGATAATCTAATATTTTTATGAATAACTTTTTTATTTTAAATAGAAATAAAAGCAATCTTAGAAAAACGCTAGAAATTTTATCATTTGGAAAATTTCCGTTTAGGCAAGTGATGAATTAAGACTTCCAACAGGAAGAAACAAACTTTTTCAATGGTATCAAAGAACTCTATTTGATTCTTTAACTTTAACTTATGAAATGTTAAGAAAATGTCATATAACTTTTTATTTATTTAAAAAAAAAAAAAAAAAATTAAACTAAAAGCTTTAAGTAGAGAAAGTGGCAAAATATTTAAACAAACCTCACACATTATTTATTTAAAAAATTTAATTAAATCAAAGATAAGTGAAGATTTAAAACAACACGCGCATAATTAAAAAGGCAAATAGATGGTATGGGTCTGCTTGTGTCTCTGTATGTGTGAGAATTAACAAAAATGTTTTAAAATCGTATTAAAGAGAATAAATTTTAAGGAAATGGAAAATAGGGAAGGAATAAATAATATTAGAAAAAATAACAACACTGTTTCCTATCAACTTAGAACTAATAAAAATAGAATAAAACAATATATCGAAAAAAGAATTATGGAGAAAAAAAGGTCTGGTTCACTTTCCCGTCATAACTCCTTTTTAACTAGATCGATATTCAATCAAGAAAACCCATAAGTAATTAAAAAGGTACTTCAAAAGTGGCATAACTCAAAAAATTAAATTTTGTAGTTAGTCATGCAGAATTGTTCGCAATGTTTTTCTTTATATTGCATATAAAATTCATATTTATATCTTTTATACTTTTTTCAATTTGAAGGGAATGTGTCGTTATCTTTCTAAGTGGTTAGAACAAATCAACAACTCTAAACTCTTTAATCTCGAAATGGATTTTTTTGAGTTATGTCACTATTGAACTAAATAAGCGATATGTACATTAGTGTGTCCTAAAAAAAATTTTTTTGGGACTCAAGCATAATTTAAAAGCTTATAGGATAAATTATTTTTCAGATTTTTCGTAAGAGGTTTAGAGGTCGCTCAAGTCGAGTTTTTGCCGTTCTTTTGTTTGAGTTTTCTTTATAACTTTGTCAAAAACCACGATTTTCTTCACTTTTAAGGAAATAATTTCAAAGAAAATTGTCCAAGCCTTATTTTTAAAATTTTTATGAAAATTAAACAAACCAACAAAGCAGTTTGAAAGATCCATTAATTCTAAATAATTTTGAAACTAATATTTTTGAATTTGCTCTTACCGTTCCTGAGTTATACCGGTTTTCAGATTTGTACCCAGTTAACTTACTTATACCCAACAAACAACTAATAATCAAACGTTTTGCTTTTGCTTTGCTTATAAATAAATCATTTATTGGGGTTCTTACGTATAGTTCCATGCCCTGCAATAAATTCTGAAAATCTGTTTCAGAAGTTATGATATTGATAACAAATACGTGAAGATTTGAACATTTTAACTAAAGCCAAGCTTGAAAACATGCATCCAAGAAAATCTTATAAAGAATTGCCTTATCTGAATCTTATCTGCTTCGGTGATAGATCTAAGCGCTCTCGATCAGTTAAAGAATCAGGAGCTATTAATCAGGCTTGCTGGATAAAGAAAATTGTATATTCTTTGAAAATATGCATTTTTCAAAACAAGCGGCAATCTGACATGGACAATTCAAAAATTGAGCTTTGATAGAATTTTGAAAGAATTTTTTCGCACATCGGAACTTATTATTAACTTATTAAAAGAATAAATATCAAAAATGGGTAGTCCTTTCAATGCACATGATACACTCCTCTTAATGATATTTTTTTATAAAAGTGTTTAAATTACTACAAAATTACACTGGTTTACAGCCTCCCCCTGAACACGAAAAACGCTGTAATTTTTTTCCCTAAGTACCGTTTTTTAGATAACGGTACTTTTGTGTTTTTCGGTGTATGGTCCCACTCAAACCCTTGTGAAGCCCAACCGAAAAATCCGATCGAAACAAGTGGCACATTGTACTGAATGCCTTTTCCGTCGATATGCTGAAAATTTCTATCTGATAAGATAGATTTGCCTATTTTTTACGTTTTTTCAAAATTTTTCATTTTTATTTCGTTTTTTTTCTACGTTATCTGGAATGTTTTAACCAAATAGTATATTTAATTACCAACATTTTAAGCGTTATTTGAAAAAAATCGGATGAAAATAAAGTTTTTATTAAGGATTTGTGGAGCGACAATATTTTCATCTCATATAAATATCCTTTCTTTTTTTAATCCATCAGTTTTAACGTATTTAAAAAAAACGGAATTTTATATGAGATGAAAATACTCAATAAATTAAATAATAAATTACAGCGTTTTTCGTGTTCAGGAGGTCCCAATTAAATTATCTAGTCATGTGGCGTTCTTGGTACTTTTCCAAATTAAATATTTGTAAAGCAGTGTTATTAATGTAGCAGTTGCACGCGCCACGTTAAAAACGTTTCTAGGTCATCAGTGGTACAGTATCCCAAAATTGCCAACCTTAGCGTTTTTTTTTTTTTTTTTTTTTTTTTAATAAACATATCGACACCAAAACTTTGAGTTGAATGGCAAAAAATCTACATTCGCGAGAACGAATTAATAAATTTTAAAAGAAGACAACCTTAAAAATAAAGAAAATTCAAGGATTCACTTCCAAAATTAGACTTATTTTTTTAAGTTTGCATTATTTCAATTGATTTTTTAAAAATAGATGCAGAAAATTGGGAAGCCAGCAAGTCATTTCAAGATGCAAAGAACAAAATTCGACATTTACAAATAGTAAAAGATCTAGCAGAACGAGGTGTGGCTTTGGCTTACACTAACTTCAATGTCACAATTTCTGAAACAGATTTTCAAAACAAAGCAAGATAAAACGTTTAATTTTAACTCGTTTGTTGGGTATGAATAATCATATTATAAAATGGGTATAAACCTGAAAACCGGTACAACTTAGGAGCGGTAAGAGCAAATTAAAAAATATTTGTTTCTAAATTACACTACGTGAAAATTTTTTGACCAAATGAATTTGACACCTAATTTCAGTCACATCATCTTTTTTAAAAACACAAATAACGGTTATTTTGGAATATCTCAGAAACTGTTCTACTTTTGGCAATTCTGACTTCATATTCGGATTCAGCGGACAATTTTACATAAAGATTAGCTGCCAGATTCATTTGGTCACGACTTTGTTGAAATTTTGTCACGTAGTGTTATTAAGAATGAATTTATTTTTCAAACTGCGCTACTAGTTTTCTAAATTTTCATTAAAATTTTTAAAGTTATACAGCGTTATTTATAAAAAAATTACGAAAAATTATAAAGAATGGAATTAAAATGAGCGAATTTATTGCAAAAACTTATAGTCTATGTACACCAAAAACAAAGCTTTGACATTTTTTAATATTTACATATTTAAAAGTAAAGAAAATCGTGGTTTTTGACAAAGTTATAAAGTAAACTCAAAAAAAGACCGGCAAACCCTATTTTTGGCAAAAACTCGACTTGAGCGATCTCTTCCGAAAAATCAAAAAACAAAATCATTTTTGGGACACATTAATGTACATGGCATTAGCGCTTCAGAAGGACTAAGAAAATATATTGCACTGGTTCCTTTAAAGGGAGTCAACTCACAATTTACACATATTCACTTTTTGCAAAAAAACGATGAACAGTGTGGTCATATCTACCCACTTTAAAAATCTTAAAACCATTTCTCTAGAATTTTGAAACACAAAACTAGAGTTTGGTTCTCCTTAGGATATAAGAGTTCATATAAAAAGAACAGTTTTTTTGCCTCTCTTGAAAATTTACCGTTGAGATATGTGTTAAATGGGTTGTTAAGTTAATATTTTTGATGTAAAATCAAACTTTTTTATCCTCATTATCCACTTTTTTGGTACAGAGAAAGGAAAAACTTTTGCACAAAATTATGATTACTTAAGCCATATGCTTGTAACCGGCAATTGGAACTACCATGCAGACTAAATTTTAGTTTGCAAATATTCACCAGTTAACTTGTCATACAGGGCGCTTAACCATCGATTTATTGCAAAATTAATTTCGTGGAAACTTGATGATTGTCCTGTTAACTGGCCCCCTAATTCGTACGATTTAACGACTCTGGATTTTTATGGGGCTATGTTAAGTCATTGAATTATGCCGACAAAACAGCAACTCTAGAAGCATTGGAAACCACTGATGCCATAGATTTTTTCGAAAGAATAGACAAAAATTGTACTGATCGAACTCGTAGCCGCGGAATCATATTTAAAAATAAATGCCATGAAATTATCTATCAGATTATAATAAAAAAAAATTTATTCCAGCAATGTTTCTGTGTTGTATTTTCATTTTCTCATGCAGCTAAAAAAAAACCTCCTATATAAAAATCTACATATTTATTTCTTTCGCGTTAGGCAAAAAGGGGTTAAGTCAGAGACTGTTGTTTTCGCAATTAAGCATTATTTTTTTGGTATATTTCACAGAATTTGATCCTAAAGAGCTATTGATACCAAACTTAAGACCTCAGAAATCCGATTATTTATATGTTTACATGTAAAAATAAAAATTCATTTCAATTAAAAAAAAGTGCTATTATTAAAAAAATAATTAAATATGCACCTGTAAAAAAATTAATAGTATCAATTAAACGTTTGATTTACTTGAATAAACTATTAATTCGCTTGATTAAATTCTTAATTAAAACTGATTTTATTTTTGATTAATGCTTTAATTGTTGAAAAGTTTTGAAGAATTTTTTCTGTGTTCTAATTATATTTAAATTAAAAAATTTTTTATAAGAACCAGTGTAAGAAAGTTGTAAAAGTATCTAAATCTGACAGATACGTACGTATTTAATACCACAATATCATTTTATTTATATGATGAAATTTTCTTACAAAACAAACCCAAATCATTTTTAAATGACTTAAATAAATATAGAATTTTTTTCAACAAAATCGTTTGCCTAACAAACATATGAACACAAACTCACTCACACACACCCACTCATTCAAGCAGTAAATTTTAAAGACACATTTAGCACAACACAAACATAAACGCAGAGACAAATAAAAACATAAATTGTTTATTTTAAATTACATATATATAAACAAAAGACGCCTGTTACATGTGTAGTGGTAAGATGATGGAATACTTAAAAATAAAATAAAAATTAGATAAATTCTAACACACACGTAATACATACGAGGATGAATTGCAATGATAGGGAATTTTATAGAGCTGATAGTGAATTGTTAATTGTAATTGTATATTGATGTTCGTCTTATCAATTCCACAAAAAACGTTTGCAATTTGTGCAAAGTTAACAACACTAGAACTTTTCTTTTCCGGAAACTCCTTAAAAATAATTTAAAATAACAACTTCAGATTTGAACGGTTTATTTAGCATTCGAAAAAATTACATTAGTAGAAAGAGTTAACTTGAGCACCTGCCTGCCGCATTGGCCTTATCTCAAGGTGGTCTTAGCCACTGGGTGAATAAACAATATATTTTCCAACCGCCCCTGTATGTGAGAACAACCAACACACGCAGGCTGCAATGTAAGTGTAGAATCCGGCAGAATTATAGACTCTTCCGTTCAAGAGTTGGAGTTATCTTGCCCCTGCCTTATTATAAAAGTCGGCAGCATCTGTAAAATTATGCCAACATTGACAGAAAAATGCATCGCCATACTAATGATGCCCTAACATCAAAATTGTGACACCAATGTTATTACAATTGGCATCAATGATGCAATAAGTAACATCAATCCAATGACGAACGTCATCACAAAATTTTGTCATATTTAAAGCGTCATCTATGCTATGACAACAGTGAAAACAATTCGATGCCACATTTTGTGTATTATTAACATTATTTTCATGTTTAAAATATAAAATATGAAGCGAAAATTCCCATTTTCTATTTTTTAAATTATTTAGTTAGCTGGTGTCTTTTGGCGGAATACAACAAAACTGAAAAAGTAAATAATTATATTCTCCCACTTTGACTTAAGTCAATTCCAATTTAATGACAGTTTAATTTACTGACAAACTGTCATAAAATGGATTTAATGACAAACTGTCATCGCATTAATGACATGTTTTATTAGACTGACTCTGATTCGTCACTTCTGTGATGCCGACCCTGAAGACAGTTTGGCCAAGTGATGTTAAGGCTGGCATCACAATGATGAAAAGTGTCAACGGGGTCAAAAACGAAGACACTTATTATAGAACTGATGTCAAAATACATCAGCGTTATGACTTTTTTTCAATCAGTGCAGAGATGATCGGTCCCTTAGGCCGAACTCTCCTACAAGATGTGAAAAATTAATCCTTAAATAGGCTTTTCAGGATCTTTTTTCCCGCGAGTTTCGCATAAATCACAACCACTACGTGATACCCGAAAGTATTTTTCGTTAAAATGTTTAGAATATACAGTTTTTGCGAAAGCATGTGTATGCAAATGTAGTGACTCGTCCTCCTCCTTCTACTCCTCCTTCACTTACTAATCGAACTCTTCATCTTCTTCTTATTTATGCTTCATTCATTCATGCATTCACCGTGAATTGGGGTCTTATACTTTTCCTTCCTTTTTCATTCATTCTTTACTCATGCGAGGGGTACCTTCATATTCCCTCAACAATCATTGAAGGTGTACTTTCATTCGTTCATTCCTTTTCCAGCATTTTCACTCCAATCCTTCTTTAAACACATGCACCTATTCCTCCTCTTCCCTTTCTCCTGCCTCGCTTCGCCTTCTTCTACACCACAATCTGTCACATCACCACTTCACTACCTCAACAGACCATCCTTTCACGCAAAATGCACATACTTATGAAAATTATCTTCTTTGCAAAAGCAGTCTTTTCGTGGCAAAAAGCATTCTCCTTGCGGAGACCTCAACCAAAAGTCAGCCTGGTGCCTGCCCACAGGAGGCGTCTGACTCCCTAGGTGCCAAATAAGAGTTCTGGTTAGCCGCGATTTCAAAAAGCTTGGGAATTTTAAATTTTGCCAATTTCCTGGTATCGACTGCACAAGATTTCCACCAGAAGCAGCAATATTGTTGTTTACCTACATAACCACGGCAGGGGTGGGGGAATGATACAATCTTAACATACGTTATATAATTTTTAAAGTGAATTAAATAAATTAAATCTTTTGCTGACTTATAAACCAGCAGCGAAATTACGACATTGAAATTACACTACAATTTAAATGAAAATTGCAATCGATATTGAATACCGTCATTTGGCAATAACTTTTATCAATTTCGTCCCACTTTTTTAACTATTTATTACCAGTGTATATCAGGAGGTTCTTTTCAAACCTTGATTATTCCACTTTTGACAAAAATGGTTTTTAATTTTTTGTTAACATTGAAATGAAAATTCTGCAAAAATTAAATTGGGATAACAACTCTATAAACACACCAGAAGAAAAGAACAAAAGGTTTAATTTCGTCAAAAGTGGATTATTTCCGTTCAAAATAACATAACTTGAAAAATATTTTCTCAAATTGTGAAAAAACACAAAAAGTGGAATAGTCAAGTATTGAACAAGAACCTCCTCATATATTAAGGATGTACTCACCGATTTATAGAAACGTATAAGAACTTGTGATTTTGTTGTTAATAAAATGTTTACATTTTATTATATATATCTTTACTGTGTTTTTTCACTAATCGCACTTTATCATAAAGAGTGTATTAACTCAAAATTTGTATTTATATCCTTTTCTAAAAAAAACGTCAAGTTAAATGCTTATCCACCTGCTGTAAAAATATCGTGCTCCTTGTCCACTTTTTGGTAACAAAACGGTTGGTTTAATAATAATTTTTTATGTGCTCCCAATGTTAAATTCAAAATTGTTTTGCTTCTGTTGAATTTTTTAGATTATGAGTTAATACACTCTTTATGATCAAGAGCGATATGTATTTGCATATTTTGTATAACCAGAAAGACTCCCTTTCAAAATCGAAGTATGTAGTATTAAAAGAAAAAGGAAGAACACAATATATTTAAATGTCTTCAATCAAAAACATTTCACTACCTCCACACCTTCTCCACCCTTCACTCTATAATACTGCTATAAAATGTGCCATATGATTAAATAAAAAAAAAATCAGCAAAACAAACTGCTAACAAAAGTTCCAGAGGCTGTGACAGCCATACAAAATCCAACCACTATGCTTGTTTGTTTACTCGTTACTTAACTAACAATAAGTATCCATTACTCTAGACTACAACGAAAGGAGTAAAGTATATGAGATACGCAAGCATGTCACAAGAAGAAGGGAGATAAAAAATATTTATAAGGAACACAACATTTGTAGACCCTTGTAATCCACTTATGGGATAATCCTTTCTGTGGCATCAATATGGTACTAAAGCCACAAGTAAAACCAAAGTAGATCAAACCAACAGCAATAGTTAATTTACTATGTTACTAAATATGTACATAAGTTTGTAAAACACGGCCAAACAACCACATACAAACCTACATTTGTTGTTAGGAATTACTTGTGGCAAAAGTATAAGAGCAAATCCGAGAAATAATGCGACCAATAAGTTTAAAACAACTGGGACCTTGAATTAAATATTATAAAAAAAACCCGCAAAAGTAATTAAATTTAAGTCCAGACTTTAGCTATTAATATCTTTTATAAAAAAGGAGTGTACAGAAAAAACCACTTATTTCAACATGTGTGGTTTTTTGTAAAACAAAAATATGTTGCTAATTCAACCACAAATATGAATAGTAAAACAAATCACACAAGTTGTTGAAAACACTTAAAATTTTCTTGAAAACAAGTTAGAGTGCTATATTCGGCTGTGCCGAATCTTTGATACCATCCACCGACAGTTCATATGTTTTAAGAGTAATATCTATATGATGTCCATTTATTATTAATTTATCTTTATAAAAACAGACATCTGCGTTAAAATTGGTTGCGGTTTAGATCTATACTTAATTATTGACCAGAGAAAGCCAATGGGTATGAAAAAAATTAAAGTACTCTAGCACATATCGACAATTTTCAATACGTGTGCGTACTCGTATCTGTTTATTCTCATACTTGTGTATATGCATGCGCATTTGATTTCATTCATGTATGTTATCATACTTATTGTTTTTCATACTCGCACATATTCACATACACCAATAGTTATATTATTGACTTCAAACATTTTTTATTTTTAATTTTTCTTTTCATAAATGTTGCCAGAAATGGTTTTTGTAATTGCTGAATCACTATTAAATACATTTTTTTTAATCGTTTGAGTAAAATTCAACAAAATTTTATTGAAAAGGTATAGTTGACTCTTCAAAAATCTCTGAAATAAAAGATCTGCATTTTATCTAAATAGAAAATAAAATTTTCAAGAAAATGTAATAAAAATTACAAAATTTTTGAAATTAATCGTTCTAAATTCCAAAAAAATAAATTAATCGAAGATATCAGTGGTAAATACATTCAAACATTTGACAAGTTTGTCTGTTGGCAGCTGAATTTTAAAGACGTCTTAAATTGTTTGATTTTAATTTGTTGTAAAATTTAAAAGAAAAATGGAAGATATACAGGATATAAAAGCAAAAATTAGTAATGGCACATATATTCTTTTAAAAAATCATGATTTAAAAAGTGTTGTATGGAAAATATTTTCCCATATTCAAAGACAAGATGGCTCTATTTTGGAGGGCCGACTTTATTGTGAAGTTTGCCATAATATTTACAAATTTAAAAAAGGACAAATGTCCAACTTAAGAAAACATAAATGCGTTCACACGCCGCCGTTGGATTTACATCCAATTTTAGTCAATGAGGTAGATAAAAATGATTGCCTGGAAGCATTTTTAAATTTTGTAGTGGAGGACTGCAGTCCATTTAGCATTGTTGAGGGACATGGGTTTAAGAAAATGATTAAGAAGTGTATCGATATTGGTGCAAAATATGGAAGTATCGTCGATATTGGTAATTTTATACCTAGTGCAAAGACGTTATCAAGAAGGACTAAATTAATGGCCGAAGAAGAAAAAAAGAGAGCAAGCCCTCACATTCAAAAGATCGTACAAAATGGCGAGGCATCAGTTACTATAGACTTGTGGACAGATGATTTTATAAAAAGAAATTTTTTGTGCGCCACGTTACATTTTCCAATTAATTTTGAACTTGTAAACATTACCCTCGGCATGAAGTCAATGGATTTTACGGCAAATACAGCTACAAATATTCTTGAAAAACTAAACAGCTTATTTGGAGAATTTGGTGTCACAGATATGTCTAACGTGGTTTTTATAACGGATAGAGGATCAAACATCAAAAATGCACTAAAAGAATTTACGCGTTTAAACTGTTCGGCTCATTTGTTCTCCAATGTTCTGGATGACGCATTTGAGAAAACAGCTTAATTAAATGTCGTTTTAGATTCTTGTAAGAAAATTGTAAAATATTTTAAAAAGTCTAATAAGCAGCACATGCTGAATACAGCATTGAAAACCAGTTGTCCAACAAGATGGAACTCAAACTACTATATGCTAAAGTCAATTTTGGATAACTATGGAAAAGTCAACGAAATTCTAACGGCCAATGCTGACAGACGCAGTCTATTAAACTTCAGCATGTCTCTCCTTCAAGAATTGGTTGAAATATGCAGTGATTTTGAGGTTATTTTTAAGGAAATTTAAGGCTGTATGTCTCCAACAATATGTTATGCGATTCCATCCATCAACAAAATACAAATTATATGTACCGTTCGAAGTAATGAAGAAGTCGGTATAACAGCCCTCAAGAGAAATATATTACTGTCGTTGACGAAATGGAGCACAAATTTAAGTATTTGGCATAAAGCCGCAGTGTTTTTGTTCCCTCCAGCAAAATCTATGCAGTCTTGTGATATAAATCATATTAAGGAGTTTTGCATTGAACAAATTTCAGCTGCAAGCCAAGATGAAATGGTTCAGCCAACGCCAGAAGCACCATCAACATCTGGCCAAATGCAAACATTAAAAGTTAGTTCGACTTTGTCTGAAACGCAGCCTACAGCAAGAAAATTTAGTTTCTTTTTTCCAAATCTTGTAAGAACGCCAGAACCCGGCCCACAAAATTTAAGGGCGGAAGTTGATGAGTATTCCAACGAAAATGTTAGCCTTACAGAGGACTTCGACGTCATGGTTTGGTGGAAAAACAACTCCACAAGGTATCCACGGTTATCTAAACTAGCATCAAGAATTTTATCAATTCCTGCCAGCAGCGCAGCATCAGAGAGAGTTTTCTCTTTAGCTGGCAACATTATCACTGAAAAAAGAAACAGAATAGAGCCCAAAACAGTTGATAGCCTTCTTTTTTTAAATTCTTTCTACAAAAAACCTCTTTGGTAAGAGAGATTATTTTTATTTTTGTCAAAAGAAGCAAATAATAACAGAAAATATTTATGTTGTAACATAACTTTAAATTAATAAAATTCTGAATTGATCAGTGCAACATTTGTTTCACTGGTTTTAAAATACTTAAAATATACAGAGGTGTGCTGGAAATCGAAAACGTAAAACGCAAGAATTTGGAAGCTGTTTTTAATACATTTTAAATCTTATTTTTATAATTTTTGTTTTAAAACTCTGTTTAATAGAGAAATATTTTTATGTATAATATTCTTTTATTACCGAAATCTTATTAAAAACGACTTTTAAAATTCTTGCGTTTTACGTTTTCTAATTCCAGTAAACTGCTCATAATTATATTATACATAAACAGTTTTTGGGTCGTGGCAACACTGCTTGCTTTATAATAAGCATACGAGTTGTTGAAGTTACTTGTCGATACACATCGATACATGCCTATACTCATACGCATTCAAAGGGTTATCCATAAGCATGCCTGTTTGTTCATACTCATACCGGTCGATATACAAACTTATAAATGCTCATACTTATTGGTAGTCATACCTGCCTGTACTCGTGCTCGGTGGCGTATGAATAGGTTATAAGTATTAAAAATATAACTTTTTGGCTTTCTCTGTTATTGACCGGCAAACAGAAAGTTTTATGGGTTTTTTTTTAGCAATTTTCAATAGTTTGAGTAAAATATCATGATTCGTAACAGTTTAAGCCGAATTTAAATGATTTTCAGAAAAAGAATTTATATTGGAGTCATGGGAAGCTATGAACTAATCATCCCAAATTTCTGCAGAGTGATTTCTGGTATTAAAAGACATAAATTTCAATACAGCGGAGAAATTAGTTTTAGCGTTTGCAGTGAATTTCAGAAGGCTGCTTTAAATGGATCTAGGGGTTATTATGGACCGTATATCACAAAATTGCATAACATTTGTTCTGCCCGTATGAAGCTTAGTTGGAAGAAAGTTTATCGCAATATCTATATCTGATACGGTTTTAGGCGTATTTAATTATTTCACCAGAGTGGGCTTTATATGAGGTCTATAGTAAATTATGGACCGATCATCACGAAATTTATTAGTGAGATTTTTAGTTATATAAAACTGTGAAGTATTAAATTTTATTCTGATAGCATTATTTTGTACGGTTTTAGGCGTTATAAACTGTTTTCCGCGAGTAGGGCTTATATGGGGCCTATTGTAAATAATGGACCGATCTTCACAAAATTTTATAGTCCTATAAAACTGTGATGTACCAAATTGGTTTGATAGCATTATTAATTATGATATGAGGCGTACTAAACTGTTTTCCGAAAGTAGGGTTTATATCGGGCCTAGGGTAAATTATGGACCGATCTTCACGAAGTTTTACAGTCTTGTTTCTAGTCCTATAAAACTGTAATTTACCAAATTTTGTTATGAAAGCATTATTAATTATGATTTTGGGCGTACTAAACTGTTTTCCGGTAGTAGGGTTTATATTGGGCTTAGGGTAAATTATGGACCGATCTTCACGAAATTTTACAGTCTTGTTTCTAGTCCTATAAAACTGTAATTCACCAAATTTTGTTATAATAGCATTCTTAATATCATTTTAGGCGTAATAAACGTAAGTAGTATGTTTTGGACAGTTCTACGGCACTTTTTCCATACAAATTTGGGATCATCCATAGATGGGAGTATGTATACATTTCTAATAAGAATTGATATAAATATGTTGTAATTGGATCCCTACAAAATATGATTCATGCCTGGATTTGAGTAAGTAGTTCTAATTGTGTAAGCAAAATCCGTCCGTCCGTCTGAATGGCTGGTTTAAAAATAAAATGATTTGTGTTTGCATCTTTAAAAAAAATTTTTTGTATGTAACAAATGAGAATAAGTTAAACCCGTGTTTCCATCCCTGGGATGAAACTTTTTTTGTAATATTAAACCTTTTTAATTTTCGAATGTGGGATGATGCCTACGCTACGGTGGTTTGATCCGGCATATATGATCGGTTGGTCGGTTTGCTACGGTTGAGTTAATTAAGGTCATTAATTCATCTTTCACTATGTGTGTGAATGTTAATGCAACATTAATATGTTTAAGTTAGTTTCTTATTGGGGTCATCCCAGCACTACATTATATGTCTTATGAGATGACTGAGCCGTATATGTGTGTATATTAGACTACCTGATCCATTTTAATTAAATGGACTACTCCCTGGACTGGTTCCAATGTAATGCAAGCATGGACCATATCATTCTTAAAAATTGTTTGTAGTAAGACGACATGTCTTCGATTTTTAACTACTTGTAATCCACAGCTGGGGTTATATGGTCCTGCCATAGCACATCGTAATGTTAAATAGACCATGTTTTTACCTACGTTGGGGTTACTTTTGGACTAGTCCTAGTCCCTTGTGGGGGGGGGGGGGGGGGTACCTTTTACACGCGTGTTTGTACTAGTCCTATCATTTACAGGGTTGCAATTTGCTAGCACCTCCACTTCTATTGTCTGTGTATGTGTGTGCGTGAATGTGGTTATCGTGGCTGTGTGTGTGTGTGTGTGTGTGTGTGTGTGACCATCTGGCAACCCTATGCGGGGTCTTTGTTGGATGTTCGTAAAGAGTAGGGTGTGTGTAGATACAACCATGTCGAATGGTCTTTTTTATGTAATATGAAACTTTTTTATTTTTCAAATGAGTTGTACATACGTGACAAATTTAAGTTTCATAAAGTCTCAAAATTCTTGGAAATACAAAGAAATTTGAGTATTAGTTGAGCAGATGTGTAGGTGTTTAGAATTCTTAAAAAATCAAAACAAAAAAATAACTTAATAAATATTTTATAGAATCAGCTAATTGCTCCTTTTCACAATTATCTTTTTTATGTAATATAAAACCTTTTTATTTTTTCAAATGAATTCTACATTTATTCGTAATAAAAATTCATATCGAATTTCATCAAACAAATGTGCTATACAATTATTTAAGAGCCGTATATTTGAAGAGATTGTTGAATCTTCCTTTGATGCTAACCCTTCAACATATAAGAGACTTTCATGTGGTAATACGTATAAATCCTAAATTTGGATTGGCTATACGAATTTCATCATTATTCTTAAACGATTGTAAATATGATGAGTAGCTATGATACTCCTTTTTGATGATTGAATTGTCGAATTGAGGTTTTTGTAAAACAACAATTAAATGATTCATTTTTTTAAATGTTTTAATCGAAATCCCAAGTTTTTTAAAAATTCTTGATTATTCTCGCTTAGACTAAGTCTTAAAGTTTTTTTCAGCTTCTTGTTCCTTTGAACGTAAATGTGTGAATGATGACTCCTTATACAAATCACTTGTATTTTTATTACTATTGTTATTATTATTATTGAATATAATCATTCTTTTATACTGGTTTTAAATGTAATCGTATAGATATTTTCTCCTCACGAAAATTTATTAAATTTCCGTCTTGATCGATTACTTTTAAAACTAAAGTGTTTATACTTTTAGTGTTAACGGGTAAATATATAACATTAGCCGGTGTCTCTGTTATTTTATAGCCGGGACTGACAACAAGCGAAAACTGATGAAGGGTATGCGCAGATGTGCTATTTATATAGGATCCGTTAACAATATTACATTCAACTATAATATTGTTTATTTTTGTAATCTCTATAGTTTTATCTGAAAAATGTTCTTGATTCTTTTCCAAAATTTTCTTACTAAAACCCAATAGGGAACCGATTGATCGCTCCTTGTTAAAATAAATTGTATCGGTTGTACATTTTATAGACGTTTGTAAAGTATTATAATTAGCTTCAATAATAAGATTTCCTCTTGGATTAAGGGTGTTATATTTATCTATAATCAAATCAGCTATATCCGAGAATTCATATGATCCAACAGATATAACTATTTCATAATCACCAATATGAAATCTATTGTTATCAACATTTGGTATAGAATGATATGTATCAAGACTAATTAATCCGCAAACGTAATTTCCATCAAGTTGAATGGGGGAAAATAGTTGGCAACTAGAAGTGAAGTATCACCATTTAATGTTAGCGTTATTGACATCTTAAAGTTCGGTGTATTAATAAATTAAAAATTTTTTAATGCTCTTTATATAGGAGACGAATCGTTTACATTTATCCAAGAGTTATGATCTGATGTAAATCCCAACCATTTAACATATAACATATTTCCTCTTCTTCTTAAAATATTTTCAACCAAATACGTTTCTGGATATTTAGTTTTCATTAGTTCAAAATCATAAAAACCACCTTTAATATCATGTCCTTTATAATCTTTTAGTATATAAGTGGTAGGACTTGTGTATCTTACAGTTTTAACTTTAAAGATTTCTGTAGTCCAATTCGGTGTATAACCTTTTTCAAACACATGTTTATATTTACTTATTCGAACATTATCACCAACTTTAAACTTCGGTCTTTTAAACACTTTTAAATTGTTGTAGACTGTATCCAATAGTGATTTTTCAATTGATAAATTTACTTGATTTGGTGTCATTTTTATTGTTCTATGATAAGTATTATTATATTTATTAACAAGTTCTTGATAAATGTGTATCCATTTATATGTTCCTTGATAACTAAATTCTTCCAATTGCTTTAAGTCTTTGCAATATGATCTTCTAAGCCGCAAAATTTTAATTATATATCAGCAGGGGAGTGGTATACTCATAGAACGCCAATATTAAATATAACATATCTTAAAAACTGTTATATTGATAATTTTATAACTTGATAGGAGTCAACCTTATAGTTAGTTATACCTTTGAAAATAAAAATAAAAAATTAATACCACTCGTGGGATACAAAATATAAAATATCGCGTAACTGAAGAACTATTATAGCTAGAGTCTTTAAACGTGGCTAAAGCCAATATTATAGTAAATTATAAATTTTAAAATAAAAATGGGCGAAAGAACAATTATCAATTCACAAAATCTGTTTTAAAAATTTTTTTATTAATTTTATTTCGATGAGGGTAGCAAAGCGCACCGGGTTTAAGCTAGTATGAAATAAAATAATGCAAGAATTTAAACTTAGAAAAAAAAATATTTTTTAAAATCTGCTAATTGTTCCTTTTCATAATTGTCTTTTTCGTGTAATATGAAACCTTTTTATTTGTCGAATGAATTCTACATTTGTACGTGATAAATTTATTTTGTGTTTGTATGGAAATATGATTTTATAAAAAAAGAAACTATGTTTTTGAATTAGAAAATAAAACAAATAGTTTGATAGATGTTTATGTTTATGTTTTCATTTTATTAAAATTACAATATTTACATTTAGTTAAATTATATACATTATTATTATTATAATATTCCATGATTTCTTTAGCTTCTTCTATGACAGATTCTTTTGTGTTCTTAAAGCGGGGAACAGGAACAAGTATCTAGATCACACGTATTATTTTCATCTAACCAAGCATAATTATTGTAATGTTCTCCATATCGATTAGTTATTGTTTGAAATTTGTTTTCTATCCTCCTGATATGATTTAATGTTCATAATTTTATTTTTATGTTTATCAAAAATAACGTTAGAAATTTGTTTGAAATTTTTTTTTTGTTAATTTATTTATTTAATGTGTTAATCTCTTTAATAATCATTGTTGGAGATGTTATTATATACTTATTTGTAATGTTTGTGAATAATCGTTAATATTGATTGTTCTTCCTTCTATTTATATCATTTTGAATACGTTCGAAGTGGACTTGTTTCAAAGTCACTATATCTATCATTATAGTATATATAGGATGATTTCATAGTATAATGAAATTTATAAAAATACTTGCTTACTAATATTAATACATTGAATCTAAAGTCATTTATACTTAATTTACTAGTTACACATTGCTTAACGCCCTTAATTCTTTTAATTTCCTTATCTTCTCTATCAATTTTCACTGAGTACACTTTAGCTCTTAACCCAATGAATTCCTTAATAATATTACCATTACACTCATCCTTCATCATCCCTAAAACTTTTTTATAAAAAAGTGGGATATTGTAGACATTATCTATCGGATATGCAGATGTATCAAAATGAGTATTTATGTCATTTTTAATATCTCTGTATAGATCATCTGTTTTAATGTCGTAAATAAAGGAATCAGTATCCATATAATTGAGTTTAATGTTTTCACGATATTTAGGCTTTATGTAATCATAATGAAAACTATACATTTTAAATTTGGATATTTCTAAGACTGCAAATCCAACATAAATAGGTTTGTTGTATTCAGTTTTAATTCTATTCATTTGGATAGCATGCATATCTTCATGAATTTGAAGTGAACTATGGAAATTTGGTTTAGCTATAAGAGCACGGGCTCCTAAACGTTTACCTCTATTCTCCCATTGACATACTATTTTAATGTCTTTCCTCTTATCAACATTTTCCATAGTTTTCCCGTATACTGCATTATTCAACAATTTAAAAAAATTTTGTTCAAATGAATTTTTTGCTAGTGTTCTGTGATGGTTATTTAAATCAATATATTTTTGTAACCAATTTGATTGGTCAAATTGAAGAATTCTATGTATTTTCTTTAAAACTAAACCATGTTGAATACATTGCTGAAGATTTCGATAATGTATTATGTAATTAGTTCTACTATTTAAATCAGTTATTAGTTTCTTTTGTTTCATGGTTTCAATTTTTTTTATTCTCAGCACAAAATGGTAAATCATTATGATAGTCGTGTAATGTAGATGGATATTCTAGATCTACCTCTAATATATATCCTAATGGAGAATCTTTTGCTATATTATTAACGTTGAAATGGTTATAATTTTCAACCCATTTAAAATTTTTATAGGGGAGGTATTGTGACATTGCATAGCCATATAAGTTATTAACATCTAAATATATTAAGTAGTTTGATTCTTTGTTAGAATCATAATCACTAATATATTTGTTATTAGCAATTGAATGTCGATTAGAACATTGAACAATACCTCCCCTAATGCCCCGAAGGACAAAATTATATATATTAATTTCAGTCAACAACTCCAATTCTATTGCAGTTGTTTTCAACATTGCATCCCAGGATAAACCTGGGATAGTATAATATTGACATGGATTTAATAATTTTATTCAATTATAAGTAAGATTTTATATAAAACAGATCGAAAGCAGATGTAAAGCAGATCGAAAGTAGATCAGAAGCAGATATAAAGCAGACCACAGCAATATGCGAATAGTTAAACAAACGAAACAAATTGTTATTAGAAATGCTGATGTTGAAAAAGAAAAAAAATCTAAAATTGTACATAGCACACTATTACCAAACACAATAAGAGCGTTAATTGTTGGACCATCAAACTGTGGTAAGACTAATGTAATGATTAGTCTTATAGAAAGTCCTAATGGTCTTTGTTTCAAAAACATATACATATATTCTAAATCCTTATATCAACCGAAATATTGTTATTTAAGAAAACTTATTAAACCCATAAAAGATATAAATCTATTTACATTCTCGGAAAATGAAAAAGTTTTAAGTCCAGCTAAAGCAAATCCACACTCTATAATAATATTCGATGATGTAATTTGTGGTATACAAGACACTGTAAGAGATTACTTTTGTATGGGTAGATATAAACATATAGATTGTATTATGTCAAACATCTACGAAAATTCCTAAACATTTGAAACGTGATAATGCAAATATGATTATAATATTTAAACAAGATGAAATGAATTTAAAGCATATATATAATGATCATGTTATCGGTGATATGTCATTTAAACAGTTTATAACAATTTGTAAGGAATGTTGGAAAGATAATTATGGTTTTGTTGTTGTCAGTAAGGACGATCCAATTAATGGCGGTCGTTATAGGAAGGAATTTAATAATTTTATTCAATTATAAGTAAGATTATATATAAAACAGATCGAAAGCAGATATAAAGCAGATCAAAAGCAGATGCAAAGCAGATCAAAAGCAGATACAAAGCAGATCAAAAGCAGATACAAAGCAGATCAAAAGCAGATACAAAGCAGATCAAAAGCAGATCAAAAGCAGATACAAAGCAGATCAAAAGCAGATACAAAGCAGATCAAAAGCAGATACAAAGCAGATCAAAAGCAGATCAAAAGCAGATCAAAAGCAGATGCAAAGCAGATCAAAAGCAGATACAAAGCAGATCAAAAGCAGATACAAAGCAGATCAAAAGCAGATACAAAGCAGATCAAAAGCAGATACAAAGCAGATCAAAAGCAGATCAAAAGCAGATACAAAGCAGATCAAAAGCAGATACAAAGCAGATCAAAAGCAGATCAAAAGCTGATCAAAAGCAGATCAAAAGCAGGTCGAAAGCAGATCAAAAGCAGATATAAAGCAGATATAAAGCAGATCAAAAGCAGATTAGGTGTAATAAAACCTATATTTTGTATCTAATTTGGAAACTTTGGCACTTGCCGTTCTCCAGATATACAGAAAAACAAATAAAAACAACAACAAGGCTTTTTTGGGGTAAGATTAGAGTTAATTGTGGTTTTTTTTTTTTTTGTTTAATATTTTTATTAAATAAATATGGTTTGAAATAAAAACAACATTTTAATGTCTTATTTTTTCATAATTTTTTTATTTACAATTTTTTTTTATTATCTAAAAAACTTAAAATTAATTAAAATCTATATTTACATTGAGAAGAATGTCGTTATCCTCTTCCATAGGTCCAGAATAGTAATTTATTCTATAATGACCCCATGCAAAAGTATCAACGCCATTATCTCTAATAAATCTCTTATCATCTAAATAACTTAATGTTAGTTTTCTTATATTTTGAGTATAAATTTGATGTATCTTAGATCTAAATATATACATTGAATTATAGTATAATTTTTTTTCTAAAAGACATTTTCTAAAGTCATTTATACTTAATTTACTGGTTACACAATGCTTAACGCCCTTAATTCTTTTAATTTCCTTATCTTCTCTATCAATTTTCACTGAGTACATTTTAGCTCTTAACCCAATGAATTCCTTAACACCCCTGCAACAGATACAACATTATGAAAGCAAGACTTGTTATATTTGTACGAAATCTTTATCTAATGAAGATAAAGTAGCTGACCATTGTCATCTAACTGGTCAATATAGGGGTGCTGCTCATAATCAATGTAATTTAGAATATCAAATTGCAAATTTCATCCCTATATTCTTTCATAATCTTTCGGCATATTATTGCCATCTGTTTGTAAGAGAGCTTTCAACAATTGAAGGCGATATAAATATTATACCTTTAAATAAGGAGCTTTATGTGTCTATATCAAAAAGAATTTCTATAAATGAAAAAGATACAATTGAGTTACGTTTTCTCGGTTCATTTAGGTTTATGCCATCGAGTATAGCAAAATTAGCAAGTTATTTGTCCGACAGTGATTTAACGGTAGTAAAATCAAGCTATCCAAATGATGAAGAATTTAATTTAATGAAACGTAAGGGTGTCTTTCCGTATGATTATTTAGATTCGATGAATCGTCTTGAAGAAATTCAATTACCACCTCGGTCAATATTTTTCAATAAATTAAATAATGAGTCGTGTAGTGTGGAGGATTATGAACATGCACAAAAAGTATGGAAAACATTTAAATGTAGAACATTAAAAGATTATCTACTTTTATATTTAAAAGTAGATATTCTTTTACTTTGCGATATATTTGAAAATTTCCGTAAAGTTTGTGCAAACATTTATAATTTAGATCCATGTCAATATTATACTACCCCAGGTTTATCCTGGGATGCAATGTTGAAAACAACTGCAATAGAATTGGAGTTGTTGACTGAAATTAATATATATAATTTTGTCCTTCGGGGCATTAGGGGAGGTATTGTTCAATGTTCTAATCGACATTCAATTGCTAATAACAAATATATTAGTGATTATGATTCTAACAAAGAATCAAACTACTTAATATATTTAGATGTTAATAACTTATATGGCTATGCAATGTCACAATACCTCCCCTATAAAAATTTTAAATGGGTTGAAAATTATAACCATTTCAACGTTAATAATATAGCAAAAGATTCTCCATTAGGATATATATTAGAGGTAGATCTAGAATATCCATCTACATTACACGACTATCATAATGATTTACCATTTTGTGCTGAGAATAAAAAAATTGAAACCATGAAACAAAAGAAACTAATAACTGATTTAAATAGTAGAACTAATTACATAATACATTATCGAAATCTTCAGCAATGTATTCAACATGGTTTAGTTTTAAAGAAAATACATAGAATTCTTCAATTTGACCAATCAAATTGGTTACAAAAATATATTGATTTAAATAACCATCACAGAACACTAGCAAAAAATTCATTTGAACAAAATTTTTTTAAATTGTTGAATAATGCAGTATACGGGAAAACTATGGAAAATGTTGATAAGAGGAAAGACATTAAAATAGTATGTCAATGGGAGAATAGAGGTAAACGTTTTGGAGCCCGTGCTCTTATAGCTAAACCAAATTTCCATAGTTCACTTCAAATTCATGAAGATATGCATGCTATCCAAATGAATAGAATTAAAACTGAATACAACAAACCTATTTATGTTGGATTTGCAGTCTTAGAAATATCCAAATTTAAAATGTATAGTTTTCATTATGATTACATAAAGCCTAAATATCGTGAAAACATTAAACTCAATTATATGGATACTGATTCCTTTATTTACGACATTAAAACAGATGATCTATACAGAGATATTAAAAATGACATAAATACTCATTTTGATACATCTGCATATCCGATAGATAATGTCTACAATATCCCACTTCTTAATAAAAAAGTTTTAGGGATGATGAAGGATGAGTGTAATGGTAAAATTATTAAGGAATTCATTGGGTTAAGAGCTAAAATGTACTCAGTGAAAATTGATAGAGAAGATAAGGAAATTAAAAGAATTAAGGGCGTTAAGCATTGTGTAACCAGTAAATTAAGTATAAATGACTTTAGAAAATGTCTTTTAGAAAAAAAATTATACTATAATTCAATGTATATATTTAGATCTAAGATACATCAAATTTATACTCAAAATATAAGAAAACTAACATTAAGTTATTTAGATGATAAGAGATTTATTAGAGATAATGGCGTTGATACTTTTGCATGGGGTCATTATAGAATAAATTACTATTCTGGACCTATGGAAGAGGATAACGACATTCTTCTAAATGTAAATATAGATTTTAATTAATTTTAAGTTTTTTAGATAATAAAAAAAATTGTAAATAAAAAAATTATGAAAAAATAAGACATTAAAATGTTGTTTTTATTTCAAACCATATTTATTTAATAAAAATATTAAACAAAAAAAAAAAAAAACCACAATTAACTCTAATCTTACCCCAAAAAAGCCTTGTTGTTGTTTTTATTTGTTTTTCTGTATATCTGGAGAACGGCAAGTGCCAAAGTTTCCAAATTAGATACAAAATATAGGTTTTATTACACCTAATCTGCTTTCGATCTGCTTTTAATCAGCTTTTGATCAGCTTTTGATCTGCTTTCGACCTGCTTTTGATCTGCTTTTGATCAGCTTTTGATCTGCTTTTGATCTGCTTTGTATCTGCTTTTGATCTGCTTTGTATCTGCTTTTGATCTGCTTTTGATCTGCTTTGTATCTGCTTTTGATCTGCTTTGTATCTGCTTTTGATCTGCTTTGTATCTGCTTTTGATCTGCTTTGTATCTGCTTTTGATCTGCTTTGCATCTGCTTTTGATCTGCTTTTGATCTGCTTTTGATCTGCTTTGTATCTGCTTTTGATCTGCTTTGTATCTGCTTTTGATCTGCTTTGTATCTGCTTTTGATCTGCTTTTGATCTGCTTTGTATCTGCTTTTGATCTGCTTTGTATCTGCTTTTGATCTGCTTTGTATCTGCTTTTGATCTGCTTTGCATCTGCTTTTGATCTGCTTTCGATCTGTTTTATATATAATCTTACTTATAATTGAATAAAATTATTAAATTCCTTCCTATAACGACCGCCATTAATTGGATCGTCCTTACTGACAACAACAAAACCATAATTATCTTTCCAACATTCCTTACAAATTGTTATAAACTGTTTAAATGACATATCACCGATAACATGATCATTATATATATGCTTTAAATTCATTTCATCTTGTTTAAATATTATAATCATATTTGCATTATCACGTTTCAAATGTTTAGGAATTTTCGTAGATGTTTGACATAATACAATCTATATGTTTATATCTACCCATACAAAAGTAATCTCTTACAGTGTCTTGTATACCACAAATTACATCATCGAATATTATTATAGAGTGTGGATTTGCTTTAGCTGGACTTAAAACTTTTTCATTTTCCGAGAATGTAAATAGATTTATATCTTTTATGGGTTTAATAAGTTTTCTTAAATAACAATATTTCGGTTGATATAAGGATTTAGAATATATGTATATGTTTTTGAAACAAAGACCATTAGGACTTTCTATAAGACTAATCATTACATTAGTCTTACCACAGTTTGATGGTCCAACAATTAACGCTCTTATTGTGTTTGGTAATAGTGTGCTATGTACAATTTTAGATTTTTTTTCTTTTTCAACATCAGCATTTCTAATAACAATTTGTTTCGTTTGTTTAACTATTCGCATATTGCTGTGGTCTGCTTTATATCTGCTTCTGATCTACTTTCGATCTGCTTTACATCTGCTTTCGATCTGTTTTATATAAAATCTTACTTATAATTGAATAAAATTATTAAATCCATGTCAATATTATACTATCCCAGGTTTATCCTGGGATGCAATGTTGAAAACAACTGCAATAGAATTGGAGTTGTTGACTGAAATTAATATATATAATTTTGTCCTTCGGGGCATTAGGGGAGGTATTGTTCAATGTTCTAATCGACATTCAATTGCTAATAACAAATATATTAGTGATTATGATTCTAACAAAGAATCAAACTACTTAATATATTTAGATGTTAATAACTTATATGGCTATGCAATGTCACAATACCTCCCCTATAAAAATTTTAAATGGGTTGAAAATTATAACCATTTCAACGTTAATAATATAGCAAAAGATTCTCCATTAGGATATATATTAGAGGTAGATCAATAATATCCATCTACATTACACGACTATCATAATGATTTACCATTTTGTGCTGAGAATAAAAAAATTGAAACCATGAAACAAAAGAAACTAATAACTGATTTAAATAGTAGAACTAATTACATAATACATTATCGAAATCTTCAGCAATGTATTCAACATGGTTTAGTTTTAAAGAAAATACATAGAATTCTTCAATTTGACCAATCAAATTGGTTACAAAAATATATTGATTTAAATAACCATCACAGAACACTAGCAAAAAATTCATTTGAACAAAATTTTTTTAAATTGTTGAATAATGCAGTATACGGGAAAACTATGGAAAATGTTGATAAGAGGAAAGACATTAAAATAGTATGTCAATGGGAGAATAGAGGTAAACGTTTAGGAGCCCGTGCTCTTATAGCTAAACCAAATTTCCATAGTTCACTTCAAATTCATGAAGATATGCATGCTATCCAAATGAATAGAATTAAAACTGAATACAACAAACCTATTTATGTTGGATTTGCAGTCTTAGAAATATCCAAATTTAAAATGTATAGTTTTCATTATGATTACATAAAGCCTAAATATCGTGAAAACATTAAACTCAATTATATGGATACTGATTCCTTTATTTACGACATTAAAACAGATGATCTATACAGAGATATTAAAAATGACATAAATACTCATTTTGATACATCTGCATATCCGATAGATAATGTCTACAATATCCCACTTCTTTATAAAAAAGTTTTAGGGATGATGAAGGATGAGTGTAATGGTAATATTATTAAGGAATTCATTGGGTTAAGAGCTAAAGTGTACTCAGTGAAAATTGATAGAGAAGATAAGGAAATTAAAAGAATTAAGGGCGTTAAGCAATGTGTAACTAGTAAATTAAGTATAAATGACTTTAGATTCAATGTATTAATATTAGTAAGCAAGTATTTTTATAAATTTCATTATACTATGAAATCATCCTATATATACTATAATGATAGATATAGTGACTTTGAAACAAGTCCACTTCGAACGTATTCAAAATGATATAAATAGAAGGAAGAACAATCAATATTAACGATTATTCACAAACATTACAAATAAGTATATAATAACATCTCCAACAATGATTATTAAAGAGATTAACACATTAAATAAATAAATTAACAAAAAAAAAATTTCAAACAAATTTCTAACGTTATTTTTGATAAACATAAAAATAAAATTATGAACATTAAATCATATCAGGAGGATAGAAAACAAATTTCAAACAATAACTAATCGATATGGAGAACATTACAATAATTATGCTTGGTTAGATGAAAATAATACGTGTGATCTAGATACTTGTTCCTGTTCCCCGCTTTAAGAACACAAAAGAATCTGTCATAGAAGAAGCTAAAGAAATCATGGAATATTATAATAATAATAATGTATATAATTTAACTAAATGTAAATATTGTAATTTTAATAAAATGAAAACATAAACATAAACATCTATCAAACTATTTGTTTTATTTTCTAATTCAAAAACATAGTTTCTTTTTTTATAAAATCATATTTCCATACAAACACAAAATAAATTTATCACGTACAAATGTAGAATTCATTCGACAAATAAAAAGGTTTCATATTACACGAAAAAGACAATTATGAAAAGGAACAATTAGCAGATTTTAAAAAATATTTTTTTTTCTAAGTTTAAATTCTTGCATTATTTTATTTCATACTAGCTTAAACCCGGTGCGCTTTGCTACCCTCATCGAAATAAAATTAATAAAAAAATTTTTAAAACAGATTTTGTGAATTGATAATTGTTCTTTCGCCCATTTTTATTTTAAAATTTATAATTTACTATAATATTGGCTTTAGCCACGTTTAAAGACTCTAGCTATAATAGTTCTTCAGTTACGCGATATTTTATATTTTGTATCCCACGAGTGGTATTAATTTTTTATTTTTATTTTCAAAGGTATAACTAACTATAAGGTTGACTCCTATCAAGTTATAAAATTATCAATATAACAGTTTTTAAGATATGTTATATTTAATATTGGCGTTCTATGAGTATACCACTCCCCTGCTGATATATAATTAAAATTTTGCGGCTTAGAAGATCATATTGCAAAGACTTAAAGCAATTGGAAGAATTTAGTTATCAAGGAACATATAAATGGATACACATTTATCAAGAACTTGTTAATAAATATAATAATACTTATCATAGAACAATAAAAATGACACCAAATCAAGTAAATTTATCAATTGAAAAATCACTATTGGATACAGTCTACAACAATTTAAAAGTGTTTAAAAGACCGAAGTTTAAAGTTGGTGATAATGTTCGAATAAGTAAATATAAACATGTGTTTGAAAAAGGTTATACACCGAATTGGACTACAGAAATCTTTAAAGTTAAAACTGTAAGATACACAAGTCCTACCACTTATATACTAAAAGATTATAAAGGACATGATATTAAAGGTGGTTTTTATGATTTTGAACTAATGAAAACTAAATATCCAGAAACGTATTTGGTTGAAAATATTTTAAGAAGAAGAGGAAATATGTTATATGTTAAATGGTTGGGATTTACATCAGATCATAACTCTTGGATAAATGTAAACGATTCGTCTCCTATATAAAGAGCATTAAAAAATTTTTAATTTATTAATACACCGAACTTTAAGATGTCAATAACGCTAACATTAAATGGTGATACTTCACTTCTAGTTGCCAACTATTTTCCCCCATTCAACTTGATGGAAATTACGTTTGCGGATTAATTAGTCTTGATACATATCATTCTATACCAAATGTTGATAACAATAGATTTCATATTGGTGATTATGAAATAGTTATATCTGTTGGATCATATGAATTCTCGGATATAGCTGATTTGATTATAGATAAATATAACACCCTTAATCCAAGAGGAAATCTTATTATTGAAGCTAATTATAATACTTTACAAACGTCTATAAAATGTACAACCGATACAATTTATTTTAACAAGGAGCGATCAATCGGTTCCCTATTGGGTTTTAGTAAGAAAATTTTGGAAAAGAATCAAGAACATTTTTCAGATAAAACTATAGAGATTACAAAAATAAACAATATTATAGTTGAATGTAATATTGTTAACGGATCCTATATAAATAGCACATCTGCGCATACCCTTCATCAGTTTTCGCTTGTTGTCAGTCCCGGCTATAAAATAACAGAGACACCGGCTAATGTTATATATTTACCCGTTAACACTAAAAGTATAAACACTTTAGTTTTAAAAGTAATCGATCAAGACGGAAATTTAATAAATTTTCGTGAGGAGAAAATATCTATACGATTACATTTAAAACCAGTATAAAAGAATGATTATATTCAATAATAATAATAACAATAGTAATAAAAATACAAGTGATTTGTATAAGGAGTCATCATTCACACATTTACGTTCAAAGGAACAAGAAGCTGAAAAAAACTTTAAGACTTAGTCTAAGCGAGAATAATCAAGAATTTTTAAAAAACTTGGGATTTCGATTAAAACATTTAAAAAAATGAATCATTTAATTGTTGTTTTACAAAAACCTCAATTCGACAATTCAATCATCAAAAAGGAGTATCATAGCTACTCATCATATTTACAATCGTTTAAGAATAATGATGAAATTCGTATAGCCAATCCAAATTTAGGATTTATACGTATTACCACATGAAAGTCTCTTATATGTTGAAGGGTTAGCATCAAAGGAAGATTCAACAATCTCTTCAAATATACGGCTCTTAAATAATTGTATAGCACATTTGTTTGATGAAATTCGATATGAATTTTTATTACGAATAAATGTAGAATTCATTTGAAAAAATAAAAAGGTTTTATATTACATAAAAAAGATAATTGTGAAAAGGAGCAATTAGCTGATTCTATAAAATATTTATTAAGTTATTTTTTTGTTTTGATTTTTTAAGAATTCTAAACACCTACACATCTGCTCAACTAATACTCAAATTTCTTTGTATTTCCAAGAATTTTGAGACTTTATGAAACTTAAATTTGTCACGTATGTACAACTCATTTGAAAAATAAAAAAGTTTCATATTACATAAAAAAGACCATTCGACATGGTTGTATCTACACACACCCTACTCTTTACGAATATCCAACAAAGACCCTGCACCTCAACCACGACAGTCGCATATATACACACACACACACACACACACACACAGCCACGATAACCACATTCACGCACACACATACACAGACAATAGAAGTGGAGGTGCTAGCAAATTGCAACCCTGTAAATGATAGGACTAGTACAAACACGCGTGTAAAAGGTACCCCCCCCCCCCACAAGGGACTAGGACTAGTCCAAAAGTAACCCCAACGTAGGTAAAAACATGGTCTATTTAACATTACGATGTGCTATGGCAGGACCATATAACCCCAGCTGTGGATTACAAGTAGTTAAAAATCGAAGACATGTCGTCTTACTACAAACAATTTTTAAGAATGATATGGTCCATGCTTGCATTACATTGGAACCAGTCCAGGGAGTAGTCCATTTAATTAAAATGGATCAGGTAGTCTAATATACACACATATACGGCTCAGTCATCTCATAAGACATATAATGTAGTGCTGGGATGACCCCAATAAGAAACTAACTTAAACATATTAATGTTGCATTAACATTCACACACATAGTGAAAGATGAATTAATGACCTTAATTAACTCAACCGTAGCAAACCGACCAACCGATCATATATGCCGGATCAAACCACCGTAGCGTAGGCATCATCCCACATTCGAAAATTAAAAAGGTTTAATATTACAAAAAAAGTTTCATCCCAGGGATGGAAACACGGGTTTAACTTATTCTCATTTGTTACATACAAAAAATTTTTTTTAAAGATGCAAACACAAATCATTTTATTTTTAAACCAGCCATTCAGACGGACGGACGGATTTTGCTTACACAATTAGAACTACTTACTCAAATCCAGGCATGAATCATATTTTGTAGGGATCCAATTACAACATATTTATATCAATTCTTATTAGAAATGTATACATACTCCCATCTATGGATGATCCCAAATTTGTATGGAAAAAGTGCCGTAGAACTGTCCAAAACATACTACTAACGTAAACTATGAACCGATCTTCCCGAAATTTTGCAGTCTTGTTGATAGTTCTATAAAACTGTGATGTGTCAAATTTTGTAATAATAGCATTATTAGTTAGGCTTTAAGGCGTACTAAACTGTTTTCCGGTAGTAGGGTTTAAATGGGGCCTAGGGTTAATTATGGACGAATCTTCGCGAAATTTTACAGCGTGATTTTCAGTCAAATGAAACGAATTTTTGCGAAATCTTATATCATTCCGTTCATTTTTCCACCATTTATTTTACTTTTTGTAACAAAATTATCAATTTTTTTTAAGTGGTAGTTCCACATTTTGATTCATAGCTGTGTTCCTACCTAACCGATTTTGACGGATTTCAATCCCAAACTGTTTTGGATAACTACAAGCAATTTGACACCAAGTTTTTTTATTTCTTTTTAGTTTTTCGAAAGTGAGCGTGTTTTCAACAGACGGACAAATGGACAGACGGACATGGCTTAATCGACTTAACATTACTCAAGGACCCAGAATATATATACTTTATGGGGTCTGAGATGAATAATAAAAAAGTTTCACACGGAATGACAAGGTTTTTGTACCGAAATCGGAGTCGGAGGGAAAGTACCCACAAAAACTCGCGACTACGACTACAAAATTTTTCCGCATAAAAAAATTTTCTTATAAACGGTTTTTTAATAAGAACTTTGTTTTTTAATTGTGCCACACCAATGACTTGATAGTTTTGACATATAGTTTTTTGACGAAAATCCCATTACAATAATTAAAATCCACCTGCGATCGGCAAAATCAGGGCACCGCGTTTTCTCTTTTCTCTTTTATACTCTTTAATTACGTACGTGTGCACACACATTGTAAAGAATTAAACAACATTAACAACAACAAATCGATCCCTTTGCGCGAAATTATCGTATGTAATAAAAACCAAATTTTACAGAACAGCCATTTTTCTACTTTTCTCTGCTTTCGCTTGCAATAACAAAATGAAAATATACATTAAATTTTTGAATCAACGAAGTGGAATTCGCCTACAATATTTTGTCAGGTGACGTCTCTTTGAATGTAGAACAAGATTGCATCAAAAACTCAATTTCAAAAAAATTTACATATACGATAATTTCTCGCAATGGGGTCGATATGTAAAATTCATACAACGCATACAATCGCAAAATATAATAGTATTGGTGGCGGATCGCAGCATTCCACACAGCTAATTAAAACGATCAATATATTGCAAACCAAATTTCGCGATCGCATAATTTCACGAACATTAGCTGTTAAGTGCCCAGCCAGGTCGTGTTATTTAACACTTTTCTTTGTAGGGCTATGCTAAGGACAGAGTATATACGGAGCCAATTGAATCGATTGCAGCCTTAAAACTCAAAATCCGTGATGTGATTACCGAAATAGACCCGCCATTTTAGTGTGCTCGTGGGGGACATTTGCCAGATATCCTTTTTCATTCATAATTGACGAACTTTTCTCTTCGTAATGCAATTAAAAATTGAATCATCTTTCTCTAAATTTTTTTGTTTTATTTTGTTTTAGAAAACAAAAAAAAAAAAAAAATAAGTGGGTCTGCTTTAAACATTTTTTAGTCAGAAAATAAGGACCAGTCTACTTAACGATTTAACCAGTACTTCAAGTAAAAAGAGATTAAAGTGAAATAAGGACCAGCATCAACGTTAGAGTAGGAGTCAAAGTTGGAGTCGGTATTGGAATCAGAATCAGATTTGAAAAATTTCAGCGGGTAGAGTGGGAGTCGTTGTTAGATCTATTTTTTACGACTCCACAACCCTAATTATAACTGTGAGTTTTTACATGCACAAGAAATAAAATAATTTGCAAGCAAAAAAGCTCAAACAAGAAAAAATTAATTTAAGTATTATGTGCATGACTTAAAAATGCGTGATTTACAACAGATTATATCTCTTATTTGTTGCCACTCAGTAATTGAACGAAATACTGTAAACAACATTTTTTGTATAGGTAATTTTAATTAAAGGAAGCTTTGCTCTACTTTCTCAATGGCCTACCGAGGCTACTCCGGAATATGTTTGTTATTTCAACTATAGGGAGATAATAGGTGCGGTTAAAAGTGGTGACAAAAAAGTTGACAGAGGATGAAATCGAGCCATAACTCCCATAGCTTTTATAAAATAACCGGAAGAAAATATCCTTCTTCTTTTATTATAAGCTGCTGAAAGGGATAATATTGGCGGAAAAGGCCTGGAATATGCAATAATACATGAAGTTTTTAAATTGTATCAGGACAACGCTTGGTCACATGTTGCAACCAACTGGGCAAAATTATACACTTGCCTAATGTTAAGGAGCTGAAGCTTTGTAAACTCTACTGCAATAGAATAGTCGGCAACATCTATGAAAAAGCAAAAACACCTGGGGATGATCCGTTCCATAAGTGGTGAATAATCAGCCTTTGAGCGGGCTATTCCGGGAACTCCCTACTTGCGATTTTGGGTTCAAACGTGTTCTTCAAAAGTTTGGTTTTGTGGAAAAAGTATATTTTTGTTTAAAAGTATCCTTTTATAAAATAAAGTATCCTTGTGCAAAAAAACCCTTCTTACTTCTCATACTTCATACTTTGCATCAGGGACCGCAAATAACAGTTATATTGGAATTTTAAAACAAAAAAAGCACATAGAAGTAAATGTCGAAAAACTTATTCAAGTATACCATATTGTTCCTTATGCACTTGTCAATGATAAAATATATTGATTTTTATAATTTTGATTTTTATATAAAAATCAAAAAATAACAGTTATTTTTTTATTTTTTTGAACAAAAATAACTGTTATTTTTTGATTTTTATTTTTTTGAGCAAAAATAACAGTTATTTTTTGATTTTTATTTTTTCGAGCAAAAATAAAAGTTATTCTCTAAATAAATGTACGTGATTTAATAATTTAGTTGACTTGAAATTTTTATTTTAGTGTTTAATTATCATTGGAATTCCTTATGCACATTAAAATAATTATTAAAGTCATCTAAATTATTAAAACACGTAAATTTATTAAAAGAACAACTTTTATTTTTGCTCGAAAAAATAAAAATCAAAAAATAAATGTTAAATTTGTTCAAAAAAATAAAAATCAAAAAATAACTGTTAGTTTTGATCCAAAAAATAACTGTTATTTTTGTTCAAAAAAATAAAAATCAAAAAATAACTATTTTCATCTGACTTTTATGAAAAAAGGCATAACTGTTACGGTCCCTGTCTTTCACACTTCTCATCCTTCTGTGATAAAAGCATATTTTTGCAAAAGGTATATTTTTGTAAAAAAAAAATTATCTTTTTAGTGAACAAATGTCCCTGCGTAAAAAAGTATTCTTCTGCAAAAATAATCCTTCATCTTGCGTCCTTAATCCTTTATTTTTCTGAAATAAAACATATTTTTTCGTAAGGTATCTTTTTGTAAAAAAAGTACCTTTTGTGAAAAAAATTTCCTTTTGTAAAAAACAGTATCCTTTTTCAAAAATAATCTTCCCTCTTGCATCTTTCTTACTTCACATCCTTCATTTTTCTCATCTTTCTGTGATAAAATCATATTTTTGCAAAAGTTTTTTTTTTTTTGTAAAAGAAAGTATCTTTTTGGGGTTTCAATCAATAGTCAGTCTGATGCCATGCCACCAGAGGCTACTGACTGCCGTGGTACATGACAGAATCTCTGTTCAGCCAAGAGATCTGTCAGTTTTGAATTCTGGTGAATTCCAGACATTGGGTGCACCGGTTGCCCTAGAGAATATAAGACAAAAGGTGGAACATCCGTTTAATGCTTCCCAAAATAACCCTCAATAGACCAATATTTTACAATCAACATTCCAAATCTGCCAAAAAAAAAACAAACAAAAAAGCTTTGCATTTTTCAGTTATACACCCAATATTGCGACTATCAGAGATCGAACGCCCTAAAATTCAAATGAATACAATTGTTAATGCAATTTTTGAATAAAACTTCGTTAATTAATGAATATAAAAAATGCCCCTTTATCTTTTCTGCAAATAGAATAAAAAAAATAAAAACTTACCTTGCAATTTGTTTGAAATTGAATTTTCTTCGTGGTTTCTTGCTTTTGCCATCGCCGCGCCCCTTCTTCCATATGTGGGTGCGCCATGCTGGATCTTGATACTCAAACGAGGGTTTCAAATAATACAAAGCCATTTCTTGATGGAAAACGGGTGTTATCGAACCCGATAGAGGTGGTACAATCCAAATCCAATCTGCAGGGCAGCCATTGCTAGAGATAGAGACAAGCACAAACAAAGGATATTTAATTAAGGGGTATAAAGATTAATGTAGAAAAATCAATTTTATTTTTACCCCAAAAACACAAACTATTTAAGTAGTTTAATCCCAAAAGTGTTTGGGAAGTCCTTTAGCGTCTGTAAATCAAAGTCTTTGTAATTGTTGTCATTTGTGTATTTTAATTTATTCAATTACAGAAGGACATTTATTTAATGTTTGCCAACTGTTAATACAATAGATAAAATCTTAATCAGTTAATTAACCATTAAGTGATGACAACATTTTAAGATTTCACATTGTCTTCGGCATGACAACCACAGGACTGCTGATAATCAGTTGGGAGAAATTTAAGTGATTTTGTAACACAGTGGGAAAATTTAAAACAAAAAGCTGAAAGCAATCTGCTAAAAAAAATAAAAATCATCCGAGAACCGGCAAACTTTGATCAAATTTCATGAAAATAATATAAATACTTTTTCAAATAAAAATAAGTAAACATTTTACAATATCATTCATTGCGGACTTTGGGTATTGAATTGCTTTTCCGGATGGATATATATGGGAACAGTGATAAATTATGGACCAATCATTTTAAATTTTTATTTTGTGGTTTAATTTTAAGGGCCGATGTTGATTTTGATTAAAACACAAATTATTTAGGAAGTTATTGCCATTTCTTTTGATTATGATAATATTGGTTCAATTATGTATGAAACAAAATATCAGCCAAATTGCCGCAGCGACCTCCATTCGATGGTCCAAATTTGCGAAGACGCTAAGGCATAATTGAGGTTCTATGCCAGTTAATGTGCCGAATCATCTCATTATTTAGCTCTTGAATTGTTGCTGACTTATCGACTAACACCTTTTCTTTCAAATAACCTCACAGAAGGATGTCCAACGGTGTCAAATCACATGATCTTGGCGGCCAAATGACATCGCCATCACGTGGTATAACACGGCCATTGAATTTGTCACGCAAAATAGCCATTGTTTTGTTAGCTGTGTGGCAAGTAGCACCGTCCTTTTGAAACCACATATCGTCCACATCCATATCTTCCAATTCGGGCCATAAAAAATACGTTATCATTTCACGATAGCGAACACCATTCCCAGTAACTGCCTGACCGGCCTCATTTTGAAAAAAATACGGCCGGATGATGCCGCCAGCCCATAAACCGCACCAAACAGTCAGTCTTTGTGGGTGCATTGGTTTTTAGACAGTCACTCTTGGATTATCCTTCGCCCAAATGCGGCAATTCTGTCTATTGACGAATCCACTGAGGTGAAAATGTGCCTCATCACTGAATCACGAAGTGCACGATATGCATTTTGATTTGAACGCCCATTTTAATAATAAGCCTGAATAACTTTAACGCGTTGCTCAATTGTGTATATTTCCATGGTTCAAATTAAGTTAGTCTGAAATTGAGAAATGTCAAATGAAATGCAGAATCAAACTTGACGTTAAGGTGTGGCTCACATTCAACAGCGGCCCTTAAAATTTAACCATCTTTTAGTAAAAAACTCTTCCAGCTCAAAGCAGATGGAACCCGTCTGGATATGCCAAATAAAAATTATTACCTTAGCGCCATTAATATTTCGCTTTGACGTTAATTCGGCTGTTTGAACAAGCTTCATAAACATCAAACCAAAACTGTACGAATTTTAAAATTGTGTTTTTAATGTAAATTAAACGAGCGAGTTGTGTGCTCGTCATTAAAACACGGACGATAATTGTCTTTGAAGTGCCTTAAACTGAATCATTTGATAACAATGAAAACTACTACACATTATAATTAATTCAAAAGAAACGATTTGAAATTGTTAACCCTTGTTACCCCATAGTGCATTGTTTGGTAATAAACTACAAACAAAAATCTTTCGTTTAAATGTGCTGAATTCCCCTTTCATACTATTGATAAACTGAAATTTATAGTTGATGGGATAAGCCTATATGCATAGGAATAGCTTGCTTAGGCCAGATCGTCAGGAAACTTCAACCGAAGATTTTGGAAAAATTAAAGTTATACAAATAAAACTGTTAAGCGAAAAAGAATTATAAACCCCAGTTTTTTTTTTTTTTTTTTTGTAAAAAATAAATTGTAAAAATATCAAAGCTTAAACAAAGACAACAACAATAAACAGTTAGTTTATCTTTTCTTACAGTCCCGACTACAATTGGTTCATTTTTTGTCAACTCTAATGTGTGGTTTATAGAACACGAGCGCCAAACTCGTCCGTTTAACTTACATTTAAAACAAAAATAAAATATCCAAATTTGTTTTTGTTTTAAATGTAAGTTGAGTTATGCGCTCGTGTTCTATAAACCACACATAAATATAGTTGTAAGTGGATAAAGAACAAACAAATTACTTTATTTTATTTTGCCAGTTCAGTTTTATTTACACTGTTCTTGTTCACATTATTTGTAAGGTTGTTTAAATAATAATTATAATAACATAACTGACACCTTTTGGCACTTTTATTGTGTGACATATTTATTTGTTTTGTATTTATTTCTTTTAAACATTTATCCGGAATAAAACAACGTGACTTAAACCATAAACTTGTTATTAACCAAATAATAATTCTAACATCAATTTACTTTGGCTTTAAAAAAAATTGTGTAAACAATGTGAAGAGGAAAACATTTATCAAAACGGATATTAAGCGATGCCAACTTCCTCTCCCTAAAACAATAAACCAAAGTAGAGGAGAAAAATGGCAAATATACGCCACATTAAACAGTCGTACACAAAAAAAAAACATATTTGCAAAAACCACAAAAATGTTAAACAACCGTTACTTTAACACACTCACTCAAACAAATAAGACCCTGCAATTCTGAAGTTCGCCAACTTTTAAAGCGAGATTCAGTAACACCGATTAAACGCCAAGTTTTCACGCATGCAACTAAATGAAATAATTTAATCAAGTAATATTTTATTTACCCCAATTTACAAATTATGTAGCCAAATGAAACTTATCTTCTCTCTTTTATATGTTTAGTTGAAAATGTTTTTTTTTTTACTTCAGGCTACAGCCATTTTATTGGCTCCAAACTGTGTAGTAAAAATTCTTGATAATAAGGCATTAAATGATACTTTACTGTTCCCTAGTAATTTATTGAGTAGTCAAAACATTTTTGTTTTTTTTTTAATATTTAGTTAAAAACATATTCAAAAAGAAGATTATTGATTGGTTCCGAATTGTATAGTGCTGAGCTCGTATAGTATGGGATCTATTGATACTTTAATGTCCCCTTGTAGCTTATCGAAATTATATTCTATTGTCTTTTTTAAAAATGTTATCGAAAATGGTTTTGTATTTTGCCTAAGAAAGAGTCGTTCGAGTTTCCATATAACGGCTTCGATTGCTTCTTAACTCTCCCCTTGTAGTTATTATAGTAATATCAAGGTATATTTACACAAGGTAAACTCGTTGGCCCATATGTTTGTCAGCTGATTACCCTAGTCGGAACCCAAACGTGAAATTTCGTGTATACGAGCCAAAATTTGTACATGTGTGCATTAAATTGTTTTTGTTTAATATGAAGACAGTTTTGACAACTCGGTTGCTTTTATAGAGCAGCATGTTTACGCTCCCAAATGAGTCTACCTTGTTGAAATATACCTTGAGTAATATCCCTGCAAGCAGTTAGGTGGTCGACTACAAAAATAATGCATTTTTAGTTAACTTTTTAACAACTAACTATAAGCTAACTACAAATTAATGCAGAAAATCCCCAATATCAATGCGAGTGAATTTTGTGATTTTTAGATTTTCTATTTTTAATATTTTCTTTTCTCACTTGTTTTTGTTTTCTTTTGCTATTTCGAATTTTGATTTTTATAACTGTTAATTATTTTGTAATGCAAAATTTTAGTGTGTCGCTAGGGTTTTTCCCGGGATTTCCCGTCCCTTATATTTCACTTATTATATTTCCCGTTTTCCCGGGATTTTTGTTGCGGGATCCCGGGAAATAAAAAGTTCTTCATAGTTTCAGAAAACAGCTATTTTTACTATGAAATTTAGTTTTCTTTTCTCTAAAAATTAGCATTTGTGGATGGGTTGTCGATTTGATCAATTATAAGAAATGTGTACTAACGTAAATCAATGTCTCCTGCGGTAATAAATCTATTAAAAGCAGAATGGGCAGTGCAACAGTTGATAATTAATAAATTTAGTGAAGTGATGAATTGATAAAGAACATAAATTCAAAATAAGATGCAGGCAGTTAATTCTCATTGACCATGGACAAGTCTTAAAAATAGGATATACATAAACATATCGCTCCGTTATTGCAACATAGTCGTATCTACAAAAAAAAATCGAGCTTGGTAATATATCCGGGAAGTGCGGGGAAACCGAAATAAAAAAATAAAGAAACTCGTGTAAGTTACTAAAACATACAATTTGAAAAACACATTGTCCTAAAGATTACAGATGGACCTAATGAAAAGAAATAGTTTGTAAGAAGTAGTGCGGATGATGCTATTTTTTGCATCAACCTTGACATTAGAAGCATGCAACAACGGTGCACTTTTAATTATTTGTCCAACCTCGGTAAAAAAGTAAACGAAATTTTTCGGAAACATGGTAATCAGTAAACAAAATCAGAAATATACTCTTTGGCGACTCACTAAACGCTTTGAGTGTGTCAGAAAGTAATTTCCTACGCCGTTAAAAAATGTTAATATATTTATTAAAATATTTTATATATTTTATGATTTTACTTTTTGATCTCATATCTTGAGTACCTCAATTGATATGTTTATTTTACCTTGAACTAGATCATCATAATACGGAATTTACTTATAATAGCCAAAGGTAATAATAATTCAAGTTCCGCTTTCAATCTTCAATTAATTTTTGTAGTATTAAAGCATTTATTTTACTTACTTTGTAAACAAGTTCCCTCACGTTTGTTTATACAAATTTTTTTCATTAATAAAACCAAGTTTACTTTGTATTATTTGTATGGAGCGGGATCCCGGGAAATTTAAAAATGTTTCCCGCTTTCCCGGGAATCGAAAAACTCCGGGAAAAAAAACTCTATGTGTCGCATATTTTAAGTAAATGTAGATGGAGTTCATGGAAAAAAAAGATTGAAAGATTTTCAAAATTTCTTGCAAGTTTTATCAGATAATTTATATACAAGAAAAAAAATTTTATATGAAATACCAATTCTTTTTTTAACAGACGCCTGTAAAATAAATAAAATACTTTTTAATAATTAAAAAAACTTTTAACTAACTACTACCTTACTCACTTTAAGCTAACTACTATGTAGCTAACTTTAAGTTAGTTGAAAAGTCATGCAGAGGAAGACAATTGACTACTATCCCTGTCGTCGAATGAGTAGCTAACTACAAAAAAAGCCAACTTAAAGCCATCTACTAATAATCAATAGAAAATTTACATTAACCAAAGTGTATACGAACACTGTGTATTTTAAGTAGAGAGAGCCAAGTCGATTGGCAAACAAGCGGCTCCAAGACCCACAAAAGATTTAATTATTTAGGTTAATTATTACAATATACGGAGTTGAAATTGGTAATCGGTAATGGCCAGGTTATAGTATAATTAAAAAAATTAATAAAATAACTAAATACAATTTTAATAAAATAGTTAATTTAAAAAAAACCAACTTAGAGCTTACTTAAAGTAGTAAGTTTATAGCTAGCTACAAAAAGTTAACTTTTAGTTAACGGCTAGGTAACTAACTTTAAAGTTAAGTGAAAGTAATGCAGAGTCGGACAATTGACTAGATACTTCCTAGGACATCGCAATGTTAAAATAGTTAGTTAATTCCATATAAAAGTAATGCAAGTGTCAACCACCACTACTTGAGAAATAGTTAGCTTTCAGTTAATTTAAAGTTAACTGAATGTCCGACAGGGATATTAAGAGACTAACGGGAACTTTGAAATTCAGTTTTTGTAATAAAAATGATAAATTAATTATATTTAACAAATTTGAAAATTGATAAAATGTTCTTAACTGTTATTTAAAACTTTGTTTTCCACTTTTATCCAAGGAATGTAGAAAAATTATTTATATTGTACATATCGACACAAAAATACATTTAAAGCCAGTGTTCGAAAATAAACAGTACATTATTTAGCGCTTGGCTCACACACCCAAGAACGATTTCTATTTTTTAGTGAACATTAAGGGTTGTATTCGTAATTATTATCAAGAAAGAGCCGAACATTATATAGTGTTCTGTTCATCGTTAAAAACAGAACAAATAGACAAACTTTATATTTTAATTTTCTATAATGTTTCTTTTATACATTGGTAAAGAAATGAACAAACAAAAAATTTTGGCAACGACCGCAGCATTAACAGCTTGTGTGTGTATTTTTTTGCTGGCTTTTCGTTTTTTTTCTCGTATGTGTATTTTGTTTTTGTAATAATGTTTTGTTTTTTTACCAGCCAAAAGCGACGAACATTAATGAGCTGAACCGAACACAATAAAGTTTGTAGTTTAAAAAAAAAAACGAACAGAAATTATTGTTCTCATTTTTGTCGAGTTGGATAAAAACAGTATTATTATTGTGTTCGAAAGATGACTTACAGGGAAACGTTATTTTTTTAATAATTTTCTACACAAACACTATAAGCGTTTGAGTTTTCCACGAATCTACCGGGCCGAACACTAAGTTTAGTGTTTATTTTCGAGCACTGTTTAAAACCATATTTCTTTTATTTAAATTGGTGGAAGATAAGATGCTTAAGATCAAGTGACAAAAAATTTGTTCCCATTTTTACATATCGCTCCTTTTTTGCAACATAGTCATATCTCAAAAAATTAGTTACTTAAACAAAGGTGTTTCTTCATACCTTCCTTATACACTGAGTCTCATAATTATTTTGCATATAAGAAAAATAAACTTTTTGAAGAAACTTGATTGACATCCATTTATTTATTATATTAAACAGGAATTTCCTTTTATTAACGTGTTAGGAGAAAGGCAAAGAATTAAATTATAAAAAAAAAAAAAAAAATAGAACATCTTAATTATTAAACTCTTTATACGAGAGTTTAGAAAAATATAGTGCATTTTTAAGGTCACAAAAGAATTTTGCTTTTAAAAAATATCACATATTTTTACCGTATAACAATGGATATGTCACAGTTAATACTTTTTGGCACTTTTCTTAAGGTATTTTCCACATTCTTGCAGCAAAACTTGTTTTAACGTAGTTTTCGAAGATACGAGGCTTTGACGAACCTCTTCCTCCAAATACGCCCATAAATTTTCTATTTGGTTCAAGCCCGGGCTTTGAGGAGGCGTTGGCAAATGTTTGGTGTTATAAAGAAATCACAGTTTAACATCTAAGGCTGTTTGTTTGGGATCGTTGTCCTGTTGGAAATAAAAACCACTTGCTTGAAGTCCCATTTTATCAAGACTCGCGTTAAGGTTTTCTTTAAGAATTGACAGATACACATGTCTGTCCTTAACTCCATCTATAAAGATTGGATTTCCAAACCATAACAGAACCTTATCCATGTTTTACTGTCGGCTTGATATTTTTAAATGAAGGGACTCATTCGGCTTTCTCCAAACCATGCGTCGTCCGTCAGACCCAAAAATATTATATATGCTTTCATCGCTAAATATTACGGATTTCCAAAAGTCAAAACCTTTGGATATATCCCAGTAAAAAATGTGCTCCAAAAGGAGCAGGTTTTGTGTATGAATTCATACCACAAATCGCTTCAAACCATCTGATGGGATGCCTTATTTTTGTATGGGTTGCAAAGCACTCCTAAAGTGCTTTTAAGGGGCTTACGATATTAACATATGCATTAATGTTTTGCTTTTACTTTTGTTTAAATGCCATTTTCCAATCATTTTCGAATATTTTTATTTTCTTCGTTGTCAGCACTAAAATAGCAGCTTTTTTGTATATTTTGTTCTATATCATTTACTGCTTTATAAAAGCTCTTTTATTGAAGCGCTCGATTATGCGCTTTTTCTCTTAAGTGCTTCAAAAAACCCAAATTTTTTTTACTGGGATGTTGATTAGTGAAGGATAATCGCTTATTTCTATTTGTTTCAGAAATTAGCGGTTTTCTGTCCGTATATAAGATATTTTTTGGGTTTTTCATAAAAATAATGTTTTGTAAAACTAAAGTATCCTAAAAATTCAATAAAAAACTTACGCCTAATTTAAAAACATAAAAATTTTTATTAAAAACCAACAGTTAAATAAGTCCATAATTGTTAATTAAAAAAAAAAAACATTTAAATAAAATATTTTCTTTAAATATTAAAAATCGCAACAACTAAAAAAAATAGTAAAAATCCACAAAAACCGTTTTAATAAAGCCAAATTTAAATTCGACAAATAAATAAAAAAAATCCCATATACTTAAAATTCAAGCCTAATTAAAGAATATCAAAAATTAAAAACTGCTAATTTTAACAAATAAAGTTTTTGCTTACTTATTCTTTTTTGCTAGTTAAGTAACTAGTTTAAGTCCTCAAAACTACAGGGTTATATTTAATGCACAGATTATGTTAACATTAGGCAAGTAAACAAATTGTATATCATCAATTTGTTTTGCACGTTTACAACCTGTTACGATAAAATAACTGATAAATATACTCCCACAGGAATTTAGACAGGCGTTTTACATACTACTTTTTTCCTTTTAGATCTCTAGATAAATTTGGGATATACATTTTAAGTAATAAAAGGAAAGTGGTTAAAACCAAAACATACTCAGTTTGTCAAATGAAACATGTTGGCTCATAAATTATCATGAATTCCACTTAATCCTACATCAATATTTTATAATAATACAATCTTCAAGTATGATAAATACTGTCATACGCACAATGGGAAATACATATGGGCAAATCCCAGAAACAGTCCACCAACCAAAAATGTTTCAAATTAATTTTTTTTTATTGGAATGTAAGACTAGATGTATAATTTCATTTTTATATTAAAAAATATGTATTTCAATGATCATTAATGCAATAATTTTTACCAAATCCTACCCCACTGCTGATTTCCTAATATTATACGTGAATTTACTGCCTATTTCATGATGTCACTCGAACGTTTACGTTCGCACAAATAACATGTAAACCAAAAACAAATATTTTAGTTTTGTTTTTGTTTTATATGTTATTTGTGCGAACGTAAACGTTCGAGTGACATCGTGAAATAGGCAGTTAGCTTTATTAAAGGTGATGTTTGTGCTTATATAGCAGTTACAGTAGACTATTCGAAATATAAATTTCGTTGAAAAAAAGTTGATATTCATTAGTTAAGAAATTAGTTTAAGAAATGCAATTCATAAAAATATAATTTGTTTTGTTAAAATAAATAAAATATAATAATAAAATTCTACTGGAAAAACTGTAGCGTTCGTTATGTAGTGTGTGTCACAAAAAAAATCACAACATTTTTTGGCTGCGAATAAGTGCGTTTAGAATTCTCTTATAGTCCTCTTTCTTTTAGGAATTAGATTTTGTATACCTTATCATGCCAAATTCGCTAAAAATTAGGAAAACGCACTTCAACCTTTGAAGTTACTTCCACTTTTTGTAGCGTGCGTCCCAAAACTTTGTGATCAATTATTTCGCAACAAATACTTGCTAAGAAATTATGATATATGCCATTCGTAAGTACATATTAATGTCACTAAATACTATATATAAGTTGAAGCTATCTTTTTTGAAAAACTAAAAAATGTTTATATTTCACGCGTGCGAATATAGCGTTCGTCAAGCAGGATTTGCCCATATACAAAAAAAAAATTTTTTTGAGCTGAGAATAAAGTTTGTCAAGACAATATTTATTTAAAGTAAAAGGTAATGGTAGAATTGTCAGAACTTCTATGGTCCCATTCTCATCTATTCGGTTTGGTATTGTGTTGGTCCCACTTTGCAATGTTTAATAAGGCAAACTATATTAACTTTTTTTAAATGAATTTATTTGTTTTTATAAAAAAATTGCTATCAGCCCTCCCATAGTGCATTTAACACATGCATGTTAATAAAGAAAACCTGTAAAAGGTATAATGAATAAAGCAGATAAATCTAAAATGATGACTAAAACATGTTTGTGCTAATAATTACCCCCAATCAATCAATCATAAAAAGCAATATTTCGCTTAAGTCCAGAAGGCAAATTGATATAAAAAAAGGTTTGTCACCATCAAGAATTAAAGTTTCCGCTATTTGCAATGAAAGAAATGAATGCCACAAAAAATTGTCATATGGCTATGACAATTACACTAAGAATTTGTCGGAATAAGACCATGAATGGCATTTGTGAAATATAGGGTGTCCCAACTAGAACGCAATTTTTAAATTTTAAATAAAACACATTTGTTTAAAAAAAAAATCGTGAAACTTTATTATATCGTAAAGTAGACAGAATGAGGTTATGTATGGAACAAGATATCGTGCAGATGGCCTCAATGACCTTTTTTGCATAAATGCTGCGGTATTTCATAAAAAAATCATCTTCAGTGACGAGGCCCATTTCCATCTTGATGGCTTCGTCAATAGGCAGAATTGTCGCATTTGGGGTGAGGAAAATCCTCGAGTGATTCACGAGAAGCAAATGCATCCTCAACGTGTCACTGTGTGGTGTGGTTTTTGGGCTGGAGGAATCATTGGACCTTTTTTTATTAAAAAGGATGCAGGTCAAGCGCAAACAGTCAATGGTGTTCGGTATCCTGAAATGATAACCAGTTTTTTCTTCCCTAGAATTGAAGAAATGAATGTGGAGGGCATGTGGTTTCAACAAGATGGCGCCACATGTCATACAGCCAGAGAAACAATTCAATTGCTGCATCAGTCATTTTCCGGTCGTGTTATTTCGCGTTTTGGAGACCAGTATTGGCCGCCTAGATCGTGCGATTTAACACCTTTAGATTTTTTTCTTTCGGGTTTTTTGAAGTCGATGGTTTACGCGAATAAGCCGACGACGTCTCAAGCCTAAAAAGAGGAAATTTGACGCTGTATTAATGAAATACCGCAGCATTTATGCAAAAAGGTCATTTAAAATTTCATTAAAAGATCGCGTGTGTGCCAGCAAAGCCGCGGCGGCTATCTGCACGATTTCTTGTTCCATACATAACCTCATGCTGTCTACTTTACGATACCATAAAGTTTCACTATTTTTTTTTTTTTTTAATATCTTTGTTTTATTTAAAATTCAAAAATTGCGTTTAAGTTGGGACACCCTTTATTTTGAACTAACTATAAAGCTAGAGTAATAACTGATCTGCGTATCGATCATGAGCTCAATAAGATTTGTACCACTCTGGCTTTAGGGTCTTTCCTGCACATTTCTCCGTTTCACATATCCGTAAATAGCTAGCACGTTGCTGAATATAGGTCACATGCGATTCCTAAGAATTCTTGAGAACGACCCATTTATTTCGGTTGGTGACCACAAGCTTCTTTCTCTATTATTTTATAGGAATTGCAATGTGCTTAGAGGTGATAGAGACCAATGGGTGGACATGTCCTTGCGGCAGGGGCGCGCGGACCAGGTTTGGTTTACCGATGGCTCGAAATAAACGAATGGTGATACTGGGTGGGGGGGGGGGGGGGGACATTCTGGGACCAGCTTTTAAAAAAGCCTTGCCTTAAGGTAAAACAGCCTACAATCTTTCAGGCGGAAATCTACACTATCCTCATCTGTGCTGGTGCATGTCTGAAGAGGATTGCAAAAGGCTTAAGATTATTTATTATGTCGGATAGCCAGGTCGCTCTAACTATCACTATCTTCTTTAGAGGTGAATTCTAGGCTAGTTATGGACTGTATTAAATCTCTTGTACAATCTTTGGAAATACAATGAGTAAAATTTGTGTTTAATATCCAGCCGTGAGGGCGATGTAGGCAATGAAAGGGCTGATTGCTAGGTAAACAGGGGTGCAGGCCGTCCGCTTAAGGTCCCTGAGTCTATCGTTTCGACGATACAATATTGTTCCGAACGTGAATTCTTTCACACATGGGCATCAATTTCCGGGCTGAGCAGATAGACTACTTACATTTAATCAGTACTTGCAAATAAAATCAAAAGTTGCTAAAAGATTTTAATCATTTATGGCTTGTTTTGTTTGCAATTTCGTTTTTTATACGTCTGGAAAAAAATTGGAAGCCTAAGCTAATTTTTAAAAAACAAAAAAATGTTTCTAAAATGACTGCGCATATTAGAAAAAAGTTTTACTTTTATTAAAGGAAATTTCATTGCGGACTTTCGGTTTTTTTTAGTAATTTTAATAAATTAAACCGTTTTTGAGTTACGCGAATATATGTTGTGCATCCTCCTCCATTTTCGAAAAAACGGTATATCGAAAACAAGAGTTAACATAAAAAACGGTTAGCACCATTGGATTCAGCGTATCCGAATTGTGTTAAAACGCCATGTGCCCGGCTTGTCTATTTTTTCAACTATCACAGTGTAATCAACGCAGTCAATACAAGATTTTACAGTATTACTCAAGGACCCAGAATATACGTACATACACCCAGAGAAACAACATGTTTAAATATGGTCACCTCCAACAATTCTATGTTTAAAGAAAATTTTAACCATGATATGTTAAATTTTAACATATTATTGTCAACGACAACCATATTATTGTTAAAATAGTCCTCAATCAAGAAGCCACAACCATAATATGGTTGCCTCCGAACATATTATGGTTAATAATAACTAAAATATGTTCAAAACGTATAATAGCTTGGTTGGTTTTTAACCATAACATGTTGCTCTTGAAAAAGAGAAAAATACTATTTTTAATTTAAAACATATAATTGTCATATTTAAACATAACATGTTTAGAGGCTTCTTGATAGGGAAACAATTTAACCATAATATGGTTTTCGGTGACTCAAATATGGTAAAATTAAATATTATATGGTGAAAATTTTCCTTAAACATAGTATTGTTGGAGGTGACCATATTTAAATATGTTTTTTCTCTGCGTGTATTTACTTTATGAGGTCTCAGATAAATACATATCTAGTTGTTACACACGGCACGAGAGATTTATCTTTTTCCATACATTGAAGTAGGGTTTAACGAACGGAGTTAATAAAAATTAAAAATAGAAAAAAAAACTCACCGTAATTTTGATTCATTTTCAAAATGTTTCATAAAACTTTCGCTTGCGGTGTGATGATCCACAATGGTGACATTACGACTTTGATATGAATGTAAAACAGCAATATTGACTTCAACTACAGCTTTATCTTTCCACAATGAGGTGGGTGTACGTGTGTCCAGATTCATTTTTAATGCCACAGTCTAGTCAAGAGAGAAATAGAAATAGAAAAAAAAAATATTTATTTTTCAATCACATACAGTTTTTAAATTTGAAAAAAAAAATCAGAATAAATATTATTACGCACACATACAACAAATTCACTTTCAAATTAAATTTATGATTTTGCAAGACTTTTTTAAATTTAATTGAAACAAAATCTTTTTCTTACTCACTTCCAAAATATTACGTCGATTTGTGTCACATAAATTACGACAACCAATTTCGGTGGACATGTACCAGCCACTGAATGTTGTGGCCGTAAACTGTATGCCACCAACATCGAACAACATGCTGGATACGGCTGGCAATGCATACCAACGCAAACCCATCTCAGTAAACCATTCGTATCTGTAACAGGAAAGAAAATGTAGGAGATTAAAATAAACTGATAAAAAAGGGAATATAAAAATGTACATTTAAATCACTTTTTTGGCATCAGTTAAAATGTAATTAAAATTATGAGCCAGTTGCTTTTATTGGCTGAGGCTGAGACATGTGTCATGAAGGAATGAAGAAGCGTCACAGTTTGGAAGTAATTGATTACATGTGTTTGCAGGTTAAAGTTGAAAGGAAACATTTTATACTGACACTTTAAAGATTGGGGACTTTAACAATTTGTCATTTCGTTTGCTACACTTTGCAATTTCAGTTTTAAATTCTATAAGGATAAGTCTGGCGATATTACAGAACACAAATACAAGTTGGAGGCACGAAAGACCGTCAAAGGCTCTTAAAGGCGACAAAATTCGTCGCAAATATTGCTCTTACATCACGACTCAAGTTATATGGGTATTAGGTAAAATAATTCTTTCATTTTTTAAATTTTTTTTTGTAATTTGTCAATTTACTCCATTTAAAATGATAACCCACTAGCCTCTTTTACCTTTTTTAATTGCAAAACTTTCATAATCAATATTTGAAATCGAAAATTAAATATTTGCTTTACACATTTCTCTCTGTGCCAATATTATTTCAAACTATTAATTTTTATGTGCATATTTGGTATGATCCGATTAAGTTATAAAATCTTAAAACTTGCAAACAATTTTTTTTTTTTTTATTTTAACACCATTTTAAATAGAAAAGAACATAAGCACAAGAGTACTTACAGTGAAGGCAAAACAAAATTTCGACTAAAAAAATCATTCAGTTTTAGTTCTTTTGCAAAAGGGGTTGGAAATTTGTTGCCAAATCTGTCCCCATTTGTATCTCTAGTTAACCACAACGTTAAACTTTGAAATAAGCCAATATATTAAATTTCCTTTAGTAAAATTCTCGTTTACTTGAATTTTCTATAAAAAAAATTTTAACAGAAAACGTCTCGATAGCTTAAACTTTTTTAAATTAATTTACTAGAAGATTTTCTACGGAGCTCTTTAACTTAAAAGGTAAATTTCTCGATAACTAAAACTTCTTTCTTTGCTAAAAATTTCTTGCTAATTTTTATATGTATAAAGAAAAATAAAACTTAAATTTTGTGCAGAACATTTTTCGATTAGTTAAATTTTCTATAGAAAGTTTTTCAATAACTTAAATTTTCTTTAAAAAGTTTTTCGATAGCTAAAATTTTCTATTGAAAAATTTTCAAACACTTAAACTTTATATAAATATCTTTTCAATATACATATTAAATTTTCTGTAGAAAACTTTTCAAAAATTTAAATTTTCTATAGAAAGTTTTTCAGTAACTAAAATTTTCTATAGAAAACTTTCAAACACTTAAATTTTATATAAATGACTTTTCGATTTATTGAATTTTCTGTAGAAAACTTTCGAAAACTAAAATTTTTTTATAAAATTTTTTGTTAATATAAATTTTTTTATAAAATTTTTTGTTAATATAAATTTTCTACATAAAATTTTTAGATAACTGAGGAGATCGAGTGGTTGCGATCGAAACATGTCATGGTAACCTGCCGGCCAGGGTTCGAGCCCGAGCCACGTCAAGAATGAAAGATTATCAATAACAATTTTAATTAATCCTTTCTTCATAAAAATAATTTAATAAAAATTAAATTTCATGAACTTAAGCCTAATTAAAAATATTAAAAATTTGGATTAAAAACCATAAATAGTTCAACAAAATAACCACAATACTAATTATTGTTAAAGCTAAGGCACGAGCTCTATGTGTACATTTGTCCTTCAAGTTGTGCTGAAAAAGGTCAACAGAAAAGAGAAAGACAAAATGAAAAAACAAAAAATGTACTTGGACTTCAAGAAAAATTCTTGACGAAAGTACGAAAAAACAGAAGTAAAGGAAAAAACATGTAAAATCAATTAAAATGGATAATCATTCAGGAAAGCAAATTTCGATCTACCAAATGTTAAAATACAATTTGGTTTAAGGATTGATGTTTGACTAGTGACGTCAGCAGTCGTCGATGGCTGCGAGTGTAAGACGGCAAATCCATCTGAGGAGATCGAGTGGTTGCGATCGAAACATGTCATGGTAACCTGCCGGCCAGGGTTCGAGCCCGAGCCACGTCAAGAATGAAAGAGTATCAATAACAATTTTAATTAATTTTCATGTTGTAAAATTCCTTTCTTCATAAAAATAATTTAATAAAAATTAAATTTCATGAACTTAAGCCTAATTAAAAATATTAAAAATTTGGATTAAAAACCATAAATAGTTCAACAAAATAACCACAATACTAATTATATTTAGATAACTATAATTTTCTATATAAAATTTTTATTAACTTGTATTTTCTATGGAAAATTTTTCGATAAATTTAATTTTTTACAGAAAATTTTCGAAAACCTTAATTTTTCAATGACTTTAATTTTAAATAGAAAATTGTTCGATAACATTAATTTTCTACAAAACATTTTTCGATAACTTAATTTTCCATAGAATATTTTTCGATAATTCTTATTATCTATAGAAAATTGTTCGATAGCATTTATAAAATATAGAAAATTTTTCGATAGTTAAAATTTTCTATGGGTAATTTTTCGATAGCTTAAACTATCTATAGAAAATTTTTGATAGCTTAAAGTGTCTATAAGAAATTTTTTGATAATTTTTATATTCTATAAAAGGTTTGTCGATAACTTAAGTTTTATGTAGAAAACTTTATGATAGTTACAATTTTAACTTAGATTTTTATATGAAAAAAAAAGAAAACTAAAATTTTGTATAGAAAATTTTTCGATAACTTTAATTTTCCATAGAAATTTTCTCTAGAAAACTTTCAAACACTTAAATTTTATATAAATGACTTTTTGATTTATTAAATTTTCTGTAGAAAACTTTCAAAAACCTAAATCTTTTTATAATTTTTTTTTTATTATTTAAATTTTCTATATAAAATTTCTAGAGAACTTTAATTTTCTATATAAAATTTTCAATAACTTGTATTTTCTATGGAAAATTTTTCGATAAATTAAATTTTTTACAGAAAATTTTCGATAACCTTAATTTTCTATAGAAAATTTTGCAATGACTTTAATTTTAAATAGAAAATTGTTCGATAACATTAATTGTCTACAAAACATTTTTCGATAACTTAATTTTCTATAGAATATTTTTCGATAATTCTTATTATCTATAGAAAATTGTTCGATAGCATTAATTTAATTTTTCGATAGCTTAAATTTTCTATGGGAAATTTTTCGATAACTTTAATTATCCATAGAAATTTCTCGATAGCTTAAATTTTCTATAGATAATTTTTTGATTAATTAAAAATCTTGAAAATGTTCGTTAGCTTAAATTATCAATAAAAATTGTTCGGTAATTTAAATTTTTTATAGAAAAGTTTTACGTTACTAAAATTTTCCATAGAAAACTTTTAGATAACTTAATATTTTAATTGAAAATTTTTCTTTCACTTAAATATTCTATAGAAAACTTTTCAGTGACTTAAATTTGTTTGATAATTTTCATTTCACAATTTTCTATTGACAACTTTTCGATCACTTAAAGTTTCTATAAAAAACATTTATATAAATTTTCTTTATAAAATTGTTCGATAACTTTAGTTTCTATAGAAAGTTTTTCAAAAACTTTTATTTTCTTTTGAAAACTTATTTTAAAACTCGTATTATCTTTAAAAAATTTTTCGATTATCTTAATTTTATATCGAAAATTTGTCGATAGCTTAAATTTTCTATAAAATTTTTTTTGATAACTTTAATGTTCTGCAGAAAATTTTACGTGAACTTAAAAATTCTATAGATAACTTTTAAGTAACTTTAATTTTCTATAGAAAATAATTCGATAACTTAAATTTTCTGTAGAAAATTTTTCGATAACTTATATTTTTCTGTAATTAAATTTTCTGTAGAAAATTTTTCGATAATTTAAATTTTCTCATTTGGTTAGATTTTTTATAGTTAACTTCTCGATAGTTTGCACTTTCTACAGAAAATTATTCAAAAGCTCTAATTTTCTACAAAAAACATTATTTTCTAAAGAATTTATTTTCTATAACTTCAATTCTCCATAGAAAATTCACGCCAAAAAAAATTTTCTGTAGAAAATTTCACGCTTGCTAGAATTGTATTTTCAAAAGTTTTCGGTAGCTTAAATTTTCTGTAAAACATTTCTTGAATGCTCGAATTTCCTCTAGAAAACTTACATAATATTTAAATCTCTTGCACAAATAAATATTGATATTCTAAAATTGTTTGTATAATCTCCAAAGGTCATAAGTTTTATTAAGGCTGTTCCTTTTATTTTTGCCTAGACTTTAACATCTAGACTTTTGACTTTGAAATAATATTATTTTATTAAAATAAAATTAAAACAAAAATATGTATTTTTTTTACTTTTATTTGAAATACATACTAGAAACCATTAGCTCCAACACTATCAAAATTCATTTAAAATACCATTATGTAAAACTATCTGTGTATGTGTATGCTATTGTTCTAAACACACACACGCAAACACGTCATGTGTGAGATAGTGAATGAAACTCATCTATATTCTCAACACAAGATATTAAGTTAAAACCACAATGTTCAATAAAAACAAGAATAAACTTTCCTATAAAAACAAATTTTTTTCAAACCAGCATACAATAAAAATAAACCTGCTGCTTCAATAAAAATTTAAGCTCACACACATGTACACAGCCAAACAAACCACTTCCACTTTAGCAACCCGATGACCACTTGAGGCAGTTGTAGTAGGCTACGACTTACTAACACTTGTAACTGCTTTGACAACCACAATGATCGATAGTTACCAGTTCAACTACTTTTGGAAAACACACACCAGCTGTGTTACAACTGACACCTGTAGGTGTTTTGAATGTGGGTAAGTGTTTGTTAGGACCTCACAGTTCTGACAGATGTAGTCGTATTATTCATTTAACAAGAACCGTTTCTAAAAAAAGTACTAAAGCGACAATCCAACTAACAACTTGTTACACTCTTGATTACTTAGGGTAAACAAAGTGAAAGACTTTTCTTCTTAAAAATAAAATTAAAAGTGACCCAAAGTTTAATAAGACGTAACCAGTGAAATGCAGAAATATGCGTGAAACCACAACAGAACTGCTGGGCTACTGTATAACCTACTTATTACTATATTCTGGCCTTAACCTGGCCACAAATATCTATCTTTGCCTTATTGAAACAATAAGACTTCAAAACTTACTTTGGATGACTTAATGGAACTTCTAAAATTAATTCCTGTGGATAATCGAAATAATCTGGATCATGGCCATTGGCTGAAACAACCAACGGTAAGATGTCCCATTCTGTGCCTTTGCCCTTCCAGCCTAACTTCATGCAGACCTGAAAATAAAAATAATTGAAATTAAAATGTTATCTCCATATAGATTTCAAGAAAAAAAATTAAGGTTTAAATGTTTATTTTTAATATTCCAGGCACGTCCATTCGAAATATATTAATTTTACATTAGAGAAAAAATAACATTATTCATTTAAAGTAAATATTTGTTTGTCTTTAAACATGTTTTTAAGATAAAATACAGAAAATTTTTAATTAAATATAAAGAAAATTTCTCAATGGCTTATTTTTTTTTAAATAATTTTTCAATAACTTAAATTTTCAATAGAAAGTTCTTCGATATTTATAAATAAATACGATCTATGTTTTATGAAAAATTTCTCGATAACTTAAATTTTCTATTAAGACTTTCTCGATAGCTTTTTTTCCGATTGCTTCGATTTCTATAGGAATTTTCTAATAGAATTAATTGTATATAGAAAATTTGTAGATATTAAAAATAGCTTTAATTACTATAGATATTGAAGAATTATTTAAAGAACATTTAAGTTCTTGAAGAATTTTCTTTAAAAAATTTCGCGATTTATATTTCTTCTTAAATATTTCTCAATAGCATCACCCATTTAGAAAATTTCTCAATAGCTTCAGTTTTTCATAAATTGTTTAAAGAACATTTCTCAATAGCATAAATATTTTTATAAAAATCTTTAACTTTCTATAGAAAATTTCGCAATAGCTTTAATTTTCTGTAGAAAATTTCGCAATAGCTTAAATTTCCTATAAAAAATTTCTCGATAGCTTCAATACTTAGAACATTTTTTAATTGCTTAAATTTTCCAAAGAATATTTGGCTATAGCTATAATATTCTGCAGAAAATTCTTTTAAGAAAATTTTCCGACTGCTTTAATTTTGCTTTAGCAATTTTCTCAATAGCATAAATTGTCTAAAAAAATTTTTCAATAGCATAACATTTTTTTAAAAAATGTCTCTATATCTTAAATTTTCTATAGAAAATTTCCCGATGGTTTTAATTTTCCATAGAAAATTTTGCACTAGCTTCTATTTTCTGAAAAAAATTTCATAATAGCTTCAATTTTGCATAGAGAATATCTCGAGTAAATTGATAAATTAAATTTTCTATAAAAACTTTTTCTATAGCCTTATATGTATGTATATTAGACTGGTCGCAATTTTTTTTTTTTTTTTAATTTAATCGTTTGCGCTGCTTAGAATATGAGGTTTGGTGTAAGAAATCATGATCTAATTTTTCAGGTCAATCCGACGGTGCCTAGCCATGCCGGATGGAGCCCAAAGTTCCCCATATTATAAAAAAAAAACATCTTTTATATCAAATCTTTATAGTTATACTAGTTGAAAAGCCGAATATCAAAAATATGGCTTCGTTACGATCTTCCGCAGAGAAAGTACTTCAAGTGTGCCAAATTTCAGCTTCCTATGTCATCAGATGGCTTCAGAAAGTTGCGGAAAAAATAGGACATACATGCAAACATCCTGACATACTAAGAAATTATATATTGTATAGGTAGATTAAAGTATTTGCTGTTTAATATTTTAGTATGATACGATGAAAGATTTTTCACCTAATTCGGGCTAGCTGAATCCAGTGGTGCTAGCCGTTTTTTAGGTTAGCTTTGGTTTTCGAGATATACCGCTATTTCGAAAATTAAGGATTCATTTTCTGCTGAAAATTTCTCAATATCTTCAATTTGGCATATATTGAAGAAAATGTCTCTATATCTTAAATCTTCTATAGGAAATGTCTCTATATCTTAAATTTACCATACAATATTTCCCGATAGTTTTAATTTCCCATAGAAAATTTCTCGATAGCTTAAATTTTCTAAAGAAAATTTCTCAATAGCTTCAATTCGCCCTAGAAACTTTCCCAAATGTTTCTTGACAGCTTCAATTTTTTATAAAAAAATTCGCGACAACTTTAATTTTCTATAAAAACTTTCTCGATAGGTTAAATTTTTTTGAAACTTTCGTTATAGGTTACATTTTCTAAAGCAAAATGCTCGATAGTTTTCAGTATGCTATATATAAATATTATATGACAAGAAATTGATTACAAAAAAATGTTCCAATAGCTTAAATTTTAATTTAATAGTTTTTGGTTAGTTTGAATTTTCTTCTGAAAAAACTAGCCCTTGAATAAATGTTATTTTCAGAAAAAAATTTTAAACAAGCACTAAATATTTTGTTGAAGTAAATATCTCAATATTAACTTTTGCAACTTTTTAAGCCCAACCATTTTTATCTTAAATAAATAACTATGTATAATTTTCTCGAACAAAAGATTACATCACACTATGGGTTTATTTAAATAAAACCCTTATAATTCCTTTTGTTATCGTTTTTAATCTCCAACCAAATGAAAAAATTTAAAACAAAAACAAAATTTAAGACATTCAAACATTTGCAAACTCACCTCCGTAAATTCTGCATTCATGGGATCACCAATGATTTTGCCATCGCTTTGTTTGTAGCCAGCATACGAGATGAGCTGGGCATTCCAAATGCGATAATCATGACGTCCATCAGTGCGCTGTGGAAATATTGTTATAGCTGACCTGTGCATCCCCGTATGTGTTGGAGTATTTTATGATGATTTTTTCCCCATTTCCATTTAATATTTATTTGAAATATTCAAACATGTTATTCCGCCAGACCACACCATGGAACGGTAAATCAGAGATGAGAAATGAAATTGAAAATAAGGAAGGAAAAATTAAATATTTTGTTAAAGAAAAAAACAAAGAAAAACAACAATATCAAAATGAAATTGTTAAAATTGAAATAAACAGATTTATTCGAATAAAAAACGAAAAACTTTTTATGGAACTTAAATTTTATAGTAAAATAAAAAAACTTTAATTCCGGTGCCAGTCACATTCAGTTGCTTTATTGTTTGTTTTTGTTTTTTGACCAAATATAATTTGTAATTTTTTTCATTTTTTATAAGTTTAGTCGTTTTTGGTTAAATAAACATTTTTGCTATAGATTTATTCTATAGAGTGTGTGTATTATTCTGTATTTAAACAGAAAACCATGGCTGAACAAGATTTATCATGATTGGACACGTTGACATTTAAAATAACATTAGATAATTGAATTTTTTCTATATTTAAAATGTAAATTGGCAATAAATTTTTGTGTTTTATTTTCATTAGCTTGTAAAGCAATTAGAAGAGTTAAATAAATTTGATAAATTGGTAAAATATAAAAAAGTAAAAAATAATTTAATTCCTTAAAAAATTACTGTAACGTATGTTTTATATTTATTTAAAAAAAAATGGCTGTTTGAAAAAAATCCAATTTATTTTTTATATTAATTAATTACCAAAGCAATTATTTTTAATATAAGTCGCTATTTATATGTCACTGCAACATGTTCTTGATATTTAGATGAAAAATAAAATTTATGAAATTCTAATATATTTTTATATTAGGTTGGATAGCGGTGAGCGACAGTGTTCGCTTCAACCCTTAGACTCATTGGTCCATAGTGATATCACAAAATCTTTTCCAACCCAGTTCGCTCAAGATTACAAGCGAAAAACAGATATCATTAAGCTTTACTCCCCACGATTATTTTATAAATGACAGCCTGAAAGTGATTCCCTAAGGAGGCTCACAAATAACCATCGTACTCTCTAGGGTCTTCTGGTTCACGCAGTACCATATATTACTTTGGTCAGCCGCCATTTTTGAAGATATATGAACTTAAAACAAAGACAAACTTCGGTTTTTAGCTGCAACCTTAAGACCCAACCATAATGTGCTTAAGTTGACATAAGCAAATGTGCGAATACATGTAAATCACATGAGGCAAACCATATTTAACTTAAAGAAGCTTTTTGTTAAGTTTTATGAAACTGTCAATTGCTTAAGCAAAGTGCGAAACAGGTCGCACATTCCGTACGGAGTCTAAGGTTTTTTGATTTTGTTTTTTTAATATATTTGAGAGACTTTTTGTTGGTTTTTGACAGTAGGTTAAGCACGGCTATGCATATTATGGTTGGGCCTTTATTCACCAAGAGTACAAAGTCAATAGAGCACATTCTCTTCTCACATTCTCTCTTCTACATTTTTCAACTCGACAATTGTGGCAGTGGTCTAATATCTGGCTTCTAAGGTCAACGTGTATCTGCCAATGAGACAGTGTCCAGCCAGTACAGATGCATTTCCTTAAGGATACGTTCTTCCTGGACCTGATAGAAGGTTGTCATGAAGACACAGTTCTGTAGTGATCGTGCTACCAAAACTTTGGCTTATCCATTATTTGTGACATCAGTAATCCAGCAACAAAGGTTTTGCTTACAAGAGAGCAGAGGTACCCCGACACCATTCAGATCAGTTAGAAACGTTGGACTTTAACGACGTTAACTCTGATCTTAAACTATTCAAACATTTAATCTATAGATAAGTGAGAAATAAGGACTGTTTTTGTTCTCAACAAGACATGCGAAGTAACGGTGGTACAAATATTGATATTAATACTTTCAGTAGCTGTCGAAACAAGAGCAGATCTAGCTAGACCAGTCCACAATTTCTTTAATCGCAAATATCTCTACCTTAAATACGCTACAAAGATCCGAACGTTTTTGCAATATATTGAAATTAAGCTCCTGTGGCGACAGCTTTTTGTGCGTTAGAACCGAATTGTAATTCACTCCCTTCCTTCTGCTTTAAAATACCATTTCAATACGAGTTCTAACATATCATCAATTTTTCGTTGTGAAGATAACAAGCGGGGAGGTGTGATCAATAGAATTCAATATCGTCCTATTGATAACCTTGCAATTAATCAGAGATGTTTTATACTATGTTCACACTTGAGTTCTTAAACGCGTTTAAGCAGCTCGAACGTGATTAAGCTCTAATCACTTCAAAATCGAGATGATTACCCATACATTGAAGTGATTTGTTACTCACTTCAAATCGACATGATTACAACTAAATCACTTCATAAACCACATAGAATCCACTGAACATACCTAATAATGTAGAATCGCCAACATGTCGTGTACAACCGGCCAAGATTTCTGCTTAATGTTTTTATTTTTTTTCCTTAAATAATTCATAAATTTTCACAATTTCATCATTAAAATGATTAAAATAATCTTCTGATAACTTTATAAAAGTGTTTTTATCCATTTTTAATACTTTAAAGAAATATAAATTTGTTTGATTTTTTTTATGTGTGTTTGTTGTGTGTTTTTTTTTTTCTTAATCATCTGTCATCTTAATCATCTCAAATGTAATGTGAACGGCTTTGATTAGCTAAATCAACATTTTGCTTACACGCGTTTAAAAACCCAAGTGTGAACTTAATTTGCTAAATCTATAATTTTTTTCTTTTAACAATTAGAAACTGGGAATTATTTCCTTGTGAAGGTTACTTTATATTATATTAAACATTTTTTCATTTTTTTGAATTTATTCTATTGGGGGATTCACAAGGTGTCATAAAGTCATATGTCTTAAAATAATAACATGAAAAAATACGACTGTTGTGAACAACCCCTCATAATTTAGTGTGCTATTTTGAATTTAAATCAACTGATTTAAAACAAATATAAAAAATAAATAATTAATTAACATTAAAATATTTTTAATTCTTTTCCATGAATTAATAACTTAAATTGGATCTTACCTGACTATTTTCCATTTTGCAGACGCAAATAAGAAATAAATTTTATTTTGTTTGTTTACCAAACAGCAGAGTCATAAGCCGATCTTATTTGACGCCGCAAGTGATTGCTTGCAAAAATTGCTAGCCGCAGGTCAAATTTTTTATGTTAACCGGATAAAATTATATCATCAACGGCGATGGCTACAAAAATTAACGCGATACGGCTCAGCCGCTCAGCTCTGGTCTGTTTTGATTAATTACGACAGCACAATAAACATAGCAAGCAGCGTTCTATTAATTTAAGACACTTTTTGTTTACAAAGCAACAACAATATTTTTAAACCATTGTAAAATGCTAGAACATTATGACAATATAACATGATAGCACACCTTGTGAATACCCCATATGAGTTAAATTTCAGGTCTGTTTAATATAATATAAAGTAACCTTCACAAGGAAATAATTCCCAGTTTCTAATTGCTAAAATAGTTGAGTTAAATACATTCAATTTATAAAGTAACACTATCCAGTGAGACACAAAGAATGCTGACGAAGGCCGTAGCAAGCCAGAAAATGCATTACATTCTGCTGGTGTCTAATAATTGTAAATTTTTCTGTACATTCAATATACTTCATTGCTTTCCAAAGGAAGGCTAAGGTAAAATGTAAAAAGAAAATACAACATAATAGTCTGATAGTGTATAAAAGTCATTTCTGAAAAATTAAAAGAATAGAACTATTACAAAAAAGCTTTATAAAATACAGACCTGAAATTTAACTCATAAATAAATTCAAAAAAAATATAAAAAAAATTTTTTCTTTTAATTTAACATTTTAATAATATTAATACAATCAACCCCTAGACTATGTAAAATCAATGCTACAAAATAAAAACTCTAGTTATTAATTAGCAAATGCCTGTAAGAATCATAACTATTCAATGCTTTTGCATGACTAGTTCTTGCATTTGGAAACAAAACGCATGTTGTGGTGAATCAGAGATGCATTGACATCTTTCGTTTGTTTGATGTTTTGTAATTGAGTCTATACTTGTTCGAAAAATATAAATTTGTCATTTCATTGATATTCTTACACATCTCTACAATGATTGCTTTGGGTTTCCACTGAAAAGTGTATTTAAAACGAATTTCCGCTTTTGTCGTCATCTTCTTACCAAACAAAATAGACGCGTAACCCTAAGCGTAGAATGTTGAGAACTCATTACACTGTGAAACAAAAAAAAACAGCCTCAATACTTGCAACGCGAAATGAAACTATACTATTGGTAGAGCAAATCTGCCAAAGGGTTTTGAAAAGTTAGCTCATTTTCGAAATTCCGGGCCTTAAAATTGTTAAAATTATTCGAAACCCAGTTGTACATACATTGCACGAGTTTTTGGTCTTAGAAGACCCCTAGTGAAATTTGATGCATAAAATATTTGTCGAACATGTTAACAATATAAAGTGCCGTTTTAGTATACTTTTGTATAGAAGTTAAAAAAAAGGCAAAAATTACCCCTTAAAATGAGTGTTAGAGGGTTAATATATTCTAAGAAAGGAATAGCCAGACAATTCTACTGAAGACATCTGAAAGTGTTTTTTAGCTCAGAAGTACATTTAGTATATTTTTTTTTTAACTATACTAAACACCTTCTCAAAAAATTCAAAAACTTGAAGGGCCCATATTTCGTGAACCTGAGCTAACTTTTCAAAACCCTTTGGCAGATTTGCTCTTCCAATAGTCTTGTTTCATTTAGCGTTACAAGTATTGCGCCTGTCGGCGATGAATTAAATTTTGTTGGACTGTGTTTTAAACATGACATATATTATCTGCGGCATTTCTATTATTTCTAATTCGTTCCTTCTTTCCAGAACTGACCACACAAGTATGTCGTATATAATTGTAATTAACATACACACAGGGTGATTCGATTTAGCAACCGATATTGTGCCATCGATTTTTCGATAGCTTTTGGCACAATATCGACAAGTTATTGTCCTTTCAAACCAACCCACCCTAATACACATACTTTACCCATATAGTTCCAATGGATTATTCTTAAGTTTAAGCCGTAGTTTTTCTGACATTTAACAAGAATAAAAACATTAATATTAATTTCCGGACAAAAAGTAATTCTTTAAGTTTTTTTTAACATTGCACTTTATTTATTATTGTTGTATTATTAACAGCAGAGCGTATAAGTAGTATAAACTTAAAGAATAATGCTCATACGTAGAATAGCACAAAATATACAAAACAAAATTAAATATCGATACTAAAAAAATTTTTTTTTTGTTGTTGTGAACGTGCGAAAATATTGGTGCAAAAATATTGACCATTGCTCGTTAGTTTTATGTGTTTTTTTTTAGAAAAAAAGAAGATTCTATGAAATTATTTAAAAATAATTACAAAACTTCAAACAAATAAATACTCAAGCTCGAAGCCATGACCTCGAATAAAAAATCCAATTTTTATAATTCCAATAACGATATTATGATAACCTAAAATTGCAATATGATTACTCTAACCATATTTTGTTTCTTTCTGACTATAATATGGGTACTTTTAACCACTTTGTATCATAATATAATTACTTCTAAACTTATTATGATTAACATGGTAAGAGTATGGTTACATTTAATTAAAATAGGATGTTATAACAACAAATTAGGATTATAGGAAAAATGTTATGATGTATTATTACGAATATTTTTGGTCATAATATTATTCAATAATAATAATCGTAATATGTTGACTACAATCATGAATGCTATCATAATATATTCTGAGGATATGTTTACCACAGCCATGGTTTTTCTTTGCGTGTAGGCACAAAGAAATGAAGTTATGGCCCGATTCATACAATTTTCAATAGCCTTGGTTCTAATGACAGCTTCAACTTACATATATGCCAAATTTAATGAAATTAACTTTAAAACCTCGACCGGATTTTTGCCTTCAATGTTTACATGGACAGGCAGACAATCTGCCTGCTATCCGAACAGAGCGATTCTGAGTCGCTCCATCTACGGTGGTATTATATAATGATTGAACCAGTCCCTTTTTAGTAGATTTTTAGAAATAATCTTTTACCATATTTAAAGTTATGTTCGTGCAAGCAACTTTACAATTGTTTGTTTTATTCATAGAAATGGTTATAAGAATCATAAAATGTTTTCAATATATAAATAGAGGTAATTTAGTGTCCTGTTTAGTAATAATTTTCTTGTATATTCCTCTAACTCCCACTGGGGCATAGGGCGCCAATAACAGCTGTTCTCCATCTGACCCGGTTTTAAGCGAAAGACCTCATTTCATTTCAAGATATACCCAGCAAGTTCATTTCAGATTGCGTTGAACGTCTCCATTGAACGTGCGTGGCCTGTCACTTTCTGTACCATCTTGTTGGAATGGGTTCTATCTAAGAGCTTGTTTAGAAACATTGGTGTCATTTCGATGGAGAGTGTGTTCTATCCACTGCCACTTTGGTTTACGTTTCTCCATTGCTACTTGTATTTGGCTTGTCTTTGCTAGCAACTCAGCATTTGATATAGTTCTAGGCCAAAAAATGCGTAAAACAAGTGGTCTTTAGAATTTGAACTCTAAAATTGTTGAGATTATCAAAGTAATTTTTGGGAATACAAAATTTTCAATTAACAAGATTTTTTTATATTGTTACTAGCTGACCCGACAGACGTTGTCCTGTCCAAACTAGGAAAAATGTTTGCGTTCGATTTTTAAAATCCGGTAAAATGATACGAACATTTAAAAGAAAAATTATTCAAATCGATGGAGCCGTTTTTTGATTTAAGGTAAATCGAAAAAAGTGAGCGTGGCAAAATTTCTTTCCGTTTAAACCTAAGTTGGGCCATGGCAATCATTTTAAAGAAAATATCGTCCAAATCGGTCAAGCCGTTCTTAAGTAATGCGCTTAATAGAAAAAGTGGGCGTAAAAGTAGGCGTGGTTAATTTTTCTTTCGATGAAAACTTAAAATGGGTTAATACGAACATTTGAAAGAAAAATTTGTCAAATCAATGGAGCCGTTTTCTGATTTAAGGTTATTCGAAAAAAGTGGGCGTAAAAGTGGGTGAAGCAAAATTTTCTTTTCGTATAAATCTCAGTTGGAACATGGCGATAATTTTAAAGAAAAAATCGTCCAAATTATATAGATGTCATTGGGGGTGCAATATGAAAATTGGATTTTGCCACGCCCCTCCGCCCGCAGACCGAAAATCAAAAATCAGACTTCACAGTGTCACCCACCTGAATAGTCTGAAGATTTCATGAAAATTTCATAATAATCGGCCCAACCGTTTTGGAGTCCATACGTTACATACATACATACATACATACATACATACATACATACATACATCTAAGTGGGAAACGGTAAAGCCTAAAGCAAGGAAAAAAAAAAAGGCCACCACGGCCAGATGCCCTCGTCATCGAAACGCGCGGAGACACAACATATGCGGATATCCTTAAAAAGGTGAAATCAGATCCAAAGTTGGCTAATCTTGGCAAAAACGTTAAGACTATCAAAAAAACCGCTAAAGGCGAACTGCTTATTGAGCTAAATGGACTAACCCAACAGAATACATACGAATTCAGTCAGTCTGTGGAAGAAGTAATTGGTACAGAGGCAGATGTGCGAGTACGGACGCATGAAGTGTTTATTGAAATTAAAGACATAGATGAGGTTACCACAAAAGAAGAGGTCTTCGAAGCTCTCGTTAGCCATTCCGAAGAATTTAAAGTACTGCAAACTACTGCAGTAAAGAGTATGAGAAAAGCGTATGGTGGTACACAAACTGCAACCATTGGAATGAATGCGATATTGGCAAACAAACTAATAGAGCTCTCAAGGATTCGTATAGGCTGGGTTATCTGTCGTATACGTGAAAAAATTGCACCTAGAAGGTGTTTCAAATGTTTGGATTTTGGCCATCCGACTGCAAAATGTAAAAGCCCAAATGACTTTACCTACAACTGTCTACGCTGTGGTGAAACTGGGCATAAGATAAAAGCCTGTAATAATGCGCCAAATTGCGTGCTCTGTAGGCCTACCTCAGGAAAAAGCGACCATACCACAGGTGCTAGGGTATGTCCTTTCTATTTTAAAGCACTGCAAAACTTGAAAAAACGCTTATGAAATTGCTCCAGTTAAATCTTAATCACTGCCGAGCTGCTCAAGACCTATTGGATCAAACCGTACGCGAGTTAAATATTGACGTTGCACTTCTTAGTGAACCATACTGCTGTTTCGTTTCCCCAAAATGGGCCAGTGATAACACAGGTACATCTGCTATCTGGTCTATACAGAAACAAATGTCTCAGAACATGTCCGTGTTAAACGAAGATGGGTTTACTAGTGCAACTGTAAGTGGAATATGCATATATAGTTGCTATATACCACCTAGATATACGGATGATGACTTCCGAGTGATCATTATGAGACTGGTGTCCGATGCTCTCAGCAAGGACAAGGTAATAATAGCAGGGGACTTTAATGCTTGGGCTACAGAATGGGGTTGTCCAATCACTAACACAAGAGGAAATATTCTTCTGGAATAATTTAGTGCACTTGATGTTGTACTCTTAAATATGGGGAGTGAACAAACATTTAATAGAAATGGTGGAGGGTCCACAATAGATATAGCTTTTGCGAGCTCAAACATAGCTCATCGAATAAACTGGTCCATCAGTGATATTTACACACATAGTGATCACTATGCCATCATTATGGATATTGCCGATACTGTACGGCATAACAACAGCATGCAGAAACGCACATCATTAAGCTGGAAGACCAAAACCTTTGACCGCGATATATTTAACATGTGTATATTAGACAATACATTAAATGGTTCACCCGCAAACATGGCAGAACAATTTATAAACCAATTGACATATTCATGCAATGCCTCTATGAAAAGAAAGAGACAGGGCCCAAATAAAACACCAGTATACTGGTGGAACGAAGAGATTGCTCAGTTGCGCAGGGAATGCATCCACGCGAGAAGAATTTATGTAAGGCGAAGAGGCACACTGGATAGTACCTTATACCACCAAGAGCTAAAGGTCAAGAAAAAAGCGCTCAAAAATGCGATACGTCATAGCAAAAGAGCAAGTTTCTTAAAAATTTGCGACGAGGTAGATAAGAATCCTTTTGGATTGGCTTACAAACTTGTGACAAAAAAATTAAACTGTCATTTCGCTGCACCACCCAGGGAATCCGGTACGTTAGAGGGAATAGTGAAACACCTGTTTCCAGATCTTGGTACGACCCCATGGGAACACGGTTTTCCTGATCAATTATTTGACTTTCCTTTAGTTACATCATCTGAGATACAGCAAGCTGCTTATAAATTCCATGACAGAAAATCCCCAGGACCAGATGGTATACCAAACATAATCTTAAAACATGTTGCTAAGCACTTCCCTGAGCAACTTGTTCAAATAGTTAATGCCTGCCTACGACATGGATCATTTCCAAAAATATGGAAAAGGCAACGACTCGTTTTACTCCCTAAGGAAAATAAGCCCTTGGACAACCCATCGTCCTATCGACCCATATGTATGATAGACACGTGTGGGAAGCTATTGGAAAGCATTATATGCAGAAGACTAGAAGCCAGTATTGAGATGGAGGGCGGCCTTTCCGAAACTCAGTTTGGTTTCAGAAGAGGTAAATCCACAATGGATGCTATAAAGATAGTAGTTGATACGGCTAAGAACGCTATAAAAGGGAAAAAATGGAAAAATGGCACCAAAAAATACTGCGTTGTTGTTACCTTGGACGTAAAAAATGCCTTTAATACAGCCAAGTGGAATAAAATTGTGGATGCGCTAATTCATTCAAATGTTCCAAACTACTTGATAGCGATAATCAAGGACTACTTCAGGGATAGAATACTGCTATATGACACAGACGATGGTGTAAAAGAGTATAAGGTTACAGGAGGCGTGCCACAAGGCTCGGTTCTTGGTCCAATACTTTGGAACATAATGTACGATGGAGTGCTACGAATAAAACTACCAGAAAACGTGAAAATCGTCGGTTTCGCTGACGATATAGCTTTGATAGCTGTAGCAAAACAAATTGAAGAGGCAACAACTATATCAAATAGTAGCATACACCTAGTCCGCTCATGGCTAGACTCAATGGGACTGACTCTAGCCGAACATAAAACGGAGGCAGTTCTCATAAGTAGTCGAAAAATCAGAGAGAGTATTACTCTTACGATTGGAAATTGCACAGTTGAAACTAAAGGGCATTTGAAATATCTAGGCTTAATTATCGACGATCGCCTTACCTTCAAGAAACATCTAGAGTATATAGGAACAAAAGCAAGAGGTACATGTACTGCCCTTTGCCGCATAATGCCCAATACAAGGGGTCCCAAGTACATGAGAAGAAGGCTTCTTGCAGGGGTTGTAAGAAGTATTATAATGTATGCTGCTCCTATATGGGCAGAATCAACAAAGTTTCGTTCATATCGAAATAACATAACGTCTGTGTGCAGATTGGCATGTCTTCGTGCTAGTTGCGCATTCCGAACGGTGTCAGATGAAGCCGCATCAGTAATATCGGGTATCGTGCCTATTGATTTACAAGAAAAGGAAGCGGAGGAAATATTCTCATGCAAAGGCGAATCAGAAATTGAGCCTCTACGCCAGATGGCAAAAAGTAGAAGCATGGATAATTGGCAAAGGCAGTGGTCAACATCTACTAAGGGTAGATGGACATGGGAAATCATTCCCGACGTTCGTGCCTGGGTAGAACGGAAACATGGTGATATAGATTTTTACATAACACAGTTCTTGAGTGGACATGGTTGTTTTATGGCATACCTGTATCGCTTTGGTCGTGAAAGTGACCCATATTGTCCAAGTTGTTATAACGTAAACGAAGATGCAAAACATGTATTTTTCGAGTGTCAGCGATTTGTCACTGAGAGAAGGGAAGTTGAAGAGAAAGTTGGTATTAATATGAGCCCGGGAAATGTGGCTCAGATTATGTTAAGTTCCCAGGAAAACTGGGCATATGTGTGTTATTTCGCGAAATCGGTTATTCGGGAGCTCCGAAGGCAGGAAGACATTCGCAGAAGAAATATCTAGTTCATTGGTGACCTACACCAATCCCTCCCTGCGAGGAAGTGCTTAACGGTGGTGCCGCGGGGATCATGGACAAGTAGCAGGGGTGTTTTAGCGAGTTAAAGTCTCGCACAAAGTCTTTCGATGATTTCACTTCTATAAAAAAAAAAAAACATACATACATACATACATACATACATACATGATAGGGCTGGCTCAGGCTACTATCGGGGTCAGCAGGTGGCGGATCGCTGAATGGCCTGCAGATATGTAGGTTCGCTGCGAATATCTAATAAGCAGTCCCCGACCAAGAGCGGCAGGGTATGAGGGTACACCATAAAAAGGTGTTAATGCCCGTAGAAGACTATGCGACGTGGCGAGTGGGTACCGCCACTAAATAGGTATCCTCCATGGGGGTGCACTCAAGAGAGGTGCAGTTGGGAGAGTGACGCCTCCGTGGTTCCCCCAGTCTTTCTTTCCGCCGAAGGGCATTAAGATCAAGTCCAGTACGGTCTTAATTACGGTATTTCTGGAAAACTGGCACGATTTGACATAAACCTGGGCTGACAGCTGTGGTATTCTGGAACCTGAGTATGCAGAAGTGGAATTCTGCAAAAATGGCTTCCCGGCTAATGCTACAACTGCCTCCGTCCCACCAAAACCTAGCAAGTCTCAAAGTACTTTCGAGGTTCGTCGCCGTTAAGTTGGTGCTTGCAGGATCGGATGTTTGTTCCCGACTTACACGGATCTGGCTCTGAACAGAAGGTTTCATAAGAACCTTTTGTCAACCCTCGCATGGCCTCACTGCTTGCAAAGACAACCATGGGATCTTGACGTGACTGCATAACCGAATCGGAGATAGAGGCTTTGAGTTGGCACCCAATAACATGAATTTTGAAAACAAACAACAAGGAGATATCGTGAAGATGAGAGATGAAAGGGGCGTAGAGAGCCCATTCGCAAGGAGTTCTGTGATAATGAGATCACCAACAGCAACTGTGGCAAGTGAGACATCTAGCAGCTGCGAAAATCCAAGTAGTAAAAATATGGACAAGTTAGGTGGTAAAATTAAGAGACTAATTAATTTTCTTAAAGGGAAAACTAACGTGCATAAGGAGATTGTTACACTTTCTCGTGAGATAGAGGCGCTGTTTATGCAAGTGTCGGAAGAGAATAATAGTGCGACCGCAAAAAGTGACGAAACCGTACTTATTAGCACGCATACCCAAACAGAGGAGGCATTATGGCCAAAACTAACGCAAATAGCTGCTCCCAAACGGAAGAGAAATATCACAACCCTCAGCCCAAAAGAGAACAAGCCAAAGAAGAAAAAGGATACTATCCAAAAGATAACTGGTAATGGTGTAGAAAACTGTACAATGGGCAATACTGTTTTGACAGACACCATAGCCGAAATATCGCAAGGTGAAAGGACCAACTCTGATTGGGTCAAAGTTCGCCCAAGGGCTAAAAATAGAAAGAAACCTGTTAAGACAAGGAATAGAAGGAAAACGGGCCGCCCAGATGCACTTGTAATCCAGACATGTGGAGAAACCTCGTACGCCGACATACTAAAGAAAGTAAAAAGAGATCCTAAGTTGGAAATTCTTGGCCAGAATGTAAATAATATAAGGAAAACTGCGAGAGGTGAACTACTTCTGGAACTTAATAAGCCTGCGCATCAGAGTACATGTGAGTTTAGGCACACAATAGAAGAAGTCCTTGGCACGACGGCAGAAGTTCGGGCGTTGACTCATGAAATAGTTCTCGAAATAAGAGATATTGATGAGGTTACAGATAGAGAAGACGTTTACGAGGCGTTAGTGAACCTATCTGAAGAGTTCAAAACACTGCAGCTTTCTGCAATAAAATCTTTGAGGAGAGCTTACGGAGGTACACAAACGGCCACCATTAGCCTTAGTACTGGATTAGCAAACAGACTACTGGAAGTCGCTAAAATCCGCATCGGATGGGTCTGGTGCCGAATACGAGAAAAAATAAGCCCAAGAAGATGCTTTAAATGTCTAGACTTTGGTCATCCAACTTCTAATTGCAGAAGCCAATTTGATCATTCAGGCAAATGCCTACGGTGTGGAGGAACTGGACACAAAATAAAAACGTGTAAGGAAAGCCCCGTTTGTATGCTTTGTAGTAGTGCTGCCTCTAGCACCAAGAGCGACCATATAACAGGATGCGCAATTTGTCCATACTATCAAAAAGCGCTTCAGTCCCTTAAAACTGGAAAATGAGAATACTCCAAATAAATCTCAACCACTGTCAAGCCGCCCAAGAGCTGCTAAAACAGAATGTTCGTGAATTAAATGTCGACATCGCCATACTCAGTGAACAATATCAAAACGTTGCATCCCCAAACTGGGTGTCTGATGGTTCAAACACTTCAGCAATCTGGTCGGTCAACAAGTTATTACTACAGGACAAAACAACACCACAATGTGGATTTACCCGCGCCACAGTTTCTGGAATACACATCTACAGTTGCTATATTCCACCAAGATACACTATAGGAGAATTCGAAACCATTATCGACAACATAGTCTCTGATGCGATCCCTAGAAATCCTGTACTAATTGCAGGTGATTTCAATGCATGGGCTACTGACTGGGGCAGCTCCCGCACAGATGGAAGAGGTAGGATACTACTTGAAGCATTTTCGGTACTTGGCGTGGTGTTAATGAACACAGGAAATGAGCAAACTTTTAGAAGAGGAGAAAGTGGGTCAATTATTGACAAAGCTTTTGCCAGCAGTAGTATTGTAAGTCGAGTAAAATGGAATCTGTCTGATATTTACACACACAGCGATCACTATGCCATAACCATAGACATAGCACTTGACAAACCACCCGCACCTGTCAATATTCGGACAAAAAAGTTGGCAGGCTGGAAAGTTAACACATTTGATAAAGATGTATTCAAAACCACAATGGAGGACCTTAACCTGTATGGCCAACCTGAAGCTATGGCAGAACAATTAGTTTACAGAATCTCCCGAGCATGTGATGCATCCATGGTGAGAAGGAAAAACGGCATTAATAAGCAACCAGTCTATTGGTGGAATGAAGAAATAGCCCAGCTGAGATCAGAATGTCTGCATGCTAGGCGACAATATACGAGAACGCGAGGCAGACCGGAGAATGAAATTCATCACCAAACGTTTAAAGCTAAGAGAAAATCGCTTAAGTTAGCGATACGTAGAAGCAAGAGAAGATGTTTTCTTGATATCTGTGATGATCTTGAGAATAACCCATGGGGACTTGCCTACAAATTGGTAACAAAGAAACTTAAATGTTTTAATCCCTCAGCACCTACAGATGAGTCAGTCCTTAAAGGAATCGTGGAACACCTTTTTCCTTATGAAACACCGACTTCCTTTGATAATAACATACATGAAGAGTTATATAACTATCCCCTCGTGACAAATTCTGAAATTGAAGATGCAATCGTAAAATTCCAAGATAAGAAAGCTCCGGGTTTTGACTGTATACCAAATCTTGTACTGAAGGAAGCCTTCAAGTGCTGTCCAAACCAATTTACATCCCTGATAAATACGTGTTTGAGACAAGGCAAATTTCCATCAATGTGGAAGAGACAGAAACTGGTTTTGTTGCCAAAGGATAACAAACCTCTTGATGAACCGTCCTCCTATCGACCTCTCTGTATGATAGACACAAGCGGAAAATAGTTTGAGAGCATCATCTGCAAAAGATTGGAAACCTTTGTCAAGACCGCCGGAGGTATATCGGATAACCGATTCGGCTTCAGGAAAGCGAAGTCAACTGTAGATGCCATCAACGTTGTTGTAGAAACTGCATCCAAGACAATTGAAGGGAAGTGCTGGAAAAATGGTGCAAAAGAGTACTGTGTAGTCGTCACACTGGATGTAAAAAACGCCTTCAACACGGCTAATTGGGAGGTCATTGTGAATACCCTTACCCGATTGAATATTCCGCCATACTTATTGGCCATAATAAGGGATTATTTCCGAAACAGAGTCCGGTTTTATGATACAGATAGAGGAATAAAGCAGCATCAGGTGACGACGGGCGTTCCCCAAGGATCTGTCCTTGGTCCACTGCTATGGAACGTAATGTATGATGGTGTACTAAAGCTAAAACTACCTGAAAGGGCTTCAATCGTTGGGTTTGCCGACGATTTAGCATTACTGTGTGTAGCCAAGGAGCTACAAGAAGCGGAAACTCTTACCAATTCTAGTATACAAGTCGTTCGATCCTGGCTCTCATCTGTGGGACTAACCTTAGCCGATCATAAAACCGAAGCGGTACTAATCAGTAGTCGAAAATCAAGAGAAACGTTAAAGCTAAAAATTGGAACATGATGCATAGAGACAACACCGTATCTTAAATATCTTGGCGTTATGATTGATTGTCGTCTCTCGTTTAACGATCATTTGCAGTACGTAAGTTCAAAAACTACGAAAACATGTCTAGCATTGTCCCGAATAATGCCAAACACAAGGGGTCCAAAATATCTACAGAGAAAACTCTTATCGGAAGTTGTCAAAAGTACGATCCTGTATGCTTCCCCCATATGGTCAGACTCTTTGAAGTATTCAACTTATGCTAAACTCATTACATCAGTGTATAGGCTTTCTGCCCTACGAGTATGCTGTGCGTTTCGGACTGTGTCAGACGAAGCAGCTTTTGTTATTGCTGGTCTGATACCAATCGACCTGCAAGCTCGAGATTTTAAAAACATAGCACCTGCAGCAGAAACTGTAGATAGTGTGAATATTCGCAGGATGTCGAGGAACATAACTATTGCTAAATGGCAAGCACGTTGGTCAACATCCGACAAGGGCAGATGGACGTATAAGTTAATCCCCAACATTGAGGACTGGTTTAACCGGAAACATGGTGACTTAAATTTTTATCTAACGCAAATGTTAAGTGGACATGGTTGCTTTAAGTCGTATCTGCATCGTTTTAAAATTGAGAGGGATCCGTTCTGTCCATACTGTACTGGTGATGTGGAAGAGGATGCCGAACATGTATTTTTCATTTTTCCTCGGTTCAATGATGGGAGGGCTAACTTGGAAGTGTTATTAGGATGTAGTGTCGGACCGACAAACATTGTATATAAAATGTTGTCGTCCTTGGCTAATTGGGAGCATGTATGTAATTATGTGAAATTGGTTATAATTGAACTTCGTAGGGAAGAAAGGATACGAAGGGAAATCGGATTAGTCTAGTGTAGGTTTCTACCTTTTCCCACCCTGTGAGGTAATGCTTTGCGGTAGTTCCACAGGGACTCTTGGGCTGGTGAAACGAGGTTGTTTTAGCGTGTTAAAGTCTCGCACTCCTGGCACTACCATCTGGCCAGGGTCTTTTGATGATTTTTTCCTCGTATAAAAAAAAAAAAAACAAAAACAACATACATACATACATACATACACACATACATACATACATACATACATACATACATACATACATACATACATACATGGATACGTCCATACATACACACATCAGCATAGCATTGACAAACTGGAGCAACACATAAAGAATGGCAATAAGCCGGTACTGATAGGAGGCGATTTTAACAGCAAGTCATCAGAATGGCTTTCAGCAAAGACAGATAAAAGAGGTATTTCGGTAAGTGAAATTATTGCATCTTTGGGACTGATTGTCTTGAATGAGGGAAGGTCCGCGACCTACAGGGGGCCGTTATCTTCCAGAAGAGGGGAATCTCGATCGATTATAGATATAACTTTTGCGTCACCGTCAATAGCAGTTAAAGCATCAAAATGGGAAGTCCTAGATGAGGAAACACTTAGTGATCACCAATATATAGAAATGGAAATAGATCTATCGTGTCACAATATAACTACGAACCAAACTCGAATCAGATGGAACACTCGAAAGATAGACAAGCAATTATGTCTAGAAACCCTTACGAGGATCAAAACTACAACAGAAATGGGAGATAATCTTAATATAGAAGTAGTTGTCGCTCAACTTGCCAATATACTTACCGAGATTTGTAATGCTGGAATGACCAGAACCAAAGTTCTTGGTCGATCACGGAAGCGTGCTTACTGGTGGAATCAGGAAATTGCCAGACTCAGAGGAGAGTGCCACAGGGCAAAACGAATAGCCACGCGAAGCAAATGTGACCTAGCGGTAATAGAAGCTTATAGAAGAGCTAGAAAAAGCCTTAGAATGGCGATCAAAGATTCGAAGAAAAAATCGTGGGAACTTCTATGTGACGAAATAAATAAGGACCCTTGGGGACTTCCGTATCGAATAATAATGAGGAAACTAGGAAATCGAAACACAATTCCAGGCATAAAAGACCCAACTTGGGCATATACTATAGTGACCACACTTTTCCCCAAAATTGATAGGGACGGTTATAACTTTTCCTTACCTCAATGCGCAGAGGATTGTGACCTTTTCTCGCACAAAGAGGTAATTGATGTAAGTCGCACACTAAAAAAACGCAAGGCACCAGGACCAGATGGGATCCCGAACGAGATCGTGTCCCTGGTGTGTGAGCTTTGGCCCGATATATTTAAAGATACTTTCAACCGTTGCCTTAAAATGGGAATCTTTCCAAGGGCGTGGAAAAAACAATACCTTGTATTGCTACGTAAAGCTGACAAGCCATTGAATAATCCATCTTCATATAGACCCCTATGTCTATTGGATAGCTGTGGAATGCCATGGAAAATATGAGATTCTGTTCCATCGTAACTCTGGACATTAAAAATGCTTTTAATTCTGCAAGCTGGAATGTAATCCGTCAAACAATGCGAGATCGAAATTTTTCGGAATACTTGATCAGGATGGTAGTTAGTTATCTACAGGACAGAATACTGGAATATGAAATAGAAGGTGGAGTAAACTATTACGAAGTGTCTGCTGGTGTCCCCCAAGGCTCTATTATTGGTCCATTCCTATGGAACCTAATGTATGACGGGCTGTTGAGTATGAACTTACCAGTGGGTTCGAAACTAGTGGGTTATGCAGATGATGTGGCTCTGTTAGTGGGCCAACCCTCTACACCGTTGATAGAGATAGTGACATATGACTGTCTAGCGAGAGTTGCGGCAAATAAAACGGAAGCGATTCTTGTAACCAAACGAAGATCTTTCGGGTATCCGAGACTAAAGGTCGAAGAATATGAGCTGACTATCAACAAAAACTTGAAATACTTAGGAGTAATCTTGGATAACAAGTTATCTTTTGAACCACACATTAGGATGGTAACTGAAATATCTCTGGGAACAGCGGCGAAGCTAGCCAGAATAATGTTAAATATTAGGGGTCCAGGACAAACCACCAGACGATTAATTGCTACGGTAGCATACTCACAGGTGCTTTACGCAGCTCCTGCTTTCAGTGATGCTGTCAAAAAAAAACAGGAAACTAAGGGATATCCTGGAAAAAGTGCATATGACTTGCTCGATACGAATAACGTCAGCATACCGGACTATATCCAGCGCGGCCATGGCTGTACTCGCTGGTGTACCACCGATCGATCTGTTACTGACCGAAAGAAAGGAAATATATGAAGACGAGAAAATATAATACATGCGGGTGAAAACTTCGATGGTAGAGAAAAGACACGTATAAAAGATGATGCAAGGGAAAGGCTGCTCCAAGCTTGGCAAGTACTATGGGATGAAACGGATAAGGGTAGATATACCCACACTTTTATTCCGAAAATAGGGGCTTGGATGGATAGAAAACATGGGGAAATTAACTTCTTTCTTACCCAGGTATTTAGTGGGCATGGCAACTTTGGAACATACCTAAAACGTTTCGGGAAGAGGGAATCGGATGTTTGCGAACTCTGCTGTAGCTCCAAAGACAACGTTGAACGTACTGTTATAAAATGCGGCTTTTCGAGGAGCAGAGGAAACATATTTCAGAAAATGTCTGAGAATATCAAGAAAGCTGATATGTTTAACTTAATGCTATCAACCCCGGAGAAATGGAAGCAATATTCACGTGCAATTGAATCTATTCTATTGTAAAATTGTGTTTTTGTCGCATAAGCTTTATTTGCTGTAAAATCTCGATGTTTTAAGATTAGTGGATATTCTAAGAGGCTCGAAAAGGTCCTATAATTTTTAAGCACTGAATAATATATTTTTTTTTTGCGGTAGTGTCCACACTTAACAAACTAGGAAAATCGCATTTGGTAAGAAAATACTTTTTAATTTGTTTGGTTTTGAATATGAGTCGAATAGATTAAATGTTTCACCTTAAAACTTTTATACTATAAATCTTACGGATGAGTATGGGCTTTTCAGTTGGTTTAAAGGAATTTTACTTTGTTTAATCTCAAAGAAATTTAAATGGGCACAAAGTTCATTGTTAATGAGTTTTAAATTATAACTTGACCATAATTTCTGAAAGTTTATAATTCCTTAATTTGGCTCTTTATTTTTAATGATGAGGTTTTGTTAATTTAACTGTTTTCTTAAACGAAAATTTTGTATTAAAAATTTTTATTTTTACTAATTGTTTAAAATTGTTTTAAATTATCTTTTTAACTATTTCACAATTATATCTTTAGTTGGCATTTTTTCTTGTACTGCGCCACAAAAAACTTAAATTATCGGCAACCTTTTTTTAAGTCTAAAAGAATTTCTTGTTTCAAGAATTTATTTCTGTTAGAAACTATTTTTTGAACTCTCATCTCATTAAATATAAATTAAAAAACCTTTTAAAACTTGATTTATCCAGTTGTTGAAATCCCTAACCATTAAAGTTTAAAAAGTTTAGAAAAAAAAATTAAAACATATGCACCGAAACACTATAAACTTTTATTTACACAATGAACATAAAGAAAATGATTGCCCCTTAAGAAGTGTCGAACTTTGGTACACACACACACGCATACACACACACACACACACACACACCTTAAACCTCTAAATGGCAATAGACAACAATACAGGAAAACAGAAAGAAGTTTTAACGAGGTAAACAAAAGAAGTGAAATAATAAAAACAACAAGAAAAATTGGGCTTAAGAATTCCAAAAATTAAGATTCCTGAACAAGAAAATATTGAAGAAGAGAATGTTTGTGAAAAAGTTAAAATTATTGAAAGACCATCAAGCAGAGAACCAACCAGTTTATACCCAGCAATTTTGTAAGAAAAATTTAGTTGAGTCTAAATAATTTAACATATTCCTAGTAATTAACGTAAAGGGGAATTAAAAGATCTAGCATAGGTTACTTGGTAATGGATAAAGTGTACTAAAGACTTGTTTTCACACTTTTTCAACAATTTTCATTCCACTTCATTAACTGAGACACATGGTCTGCAATCACACCTGTTACTAAAGACTTTTTCAGACTGAATTGATTATTGTGGTAGTTCACTTCGCGCAAACAGACAAGTAGAGTCGAATAGACTCCATTTTGGCAACTAGATTTGCAAAGACAAATAACTAAAACTTTTTAGTTATATTAAGAGTTGTCAAGTTTCGCTACACGTTTCAATGTACATAATTTAGGGGTTACTCGTTCTTTAAATTTCTAATTAACAGGAGTTTTTTTAATATATCAGTTAATTCCCGAAATTTTTTTGTAAAAAATGATTCCAAAAATTATATATTAAAAATATATAATCAGTTATTGAAAATCAATAGCAGTTTATGTAAAAAATTTACTTAATCAGTAAAACTTGGGGCACAATTACCGCATTCGAAGCGCCAAAAGTCAAATTTTACAAGAGGGAGTTTTTTTTAATTTTATTCATATAAATTTTGTATGCAAATTTTTCGATTACGTTTAAATTGTTCTTGCTATAAAATCATAACGGTACCTTATGCGCCCCATACACTTCTCAATTCAATTGTCAACTGAGTCTTTCAACTGAATTGATGCTTGGCCACACACTTCATCAACGGAATTGAAAGATTTTAATTAATTTTCAAATTTAATTAAATAAAACACAATTTTTAATAAACTTAAGTTTTTTTTGCAAAAGAAAACTACAAACAGCTAATCAAGAGACTCGAGCGGTGGGGTGTCACAAAGCCATAGGACATAAAGCCATAATGGCTTTATGTCTCAATCCAAACGGACATAAAGCCATAATTTTGATATGGCCTTAAGTCTCATATCAATTTTAGTGGAATGGGACATAAAGCCATTATGGTGTTATGTCCCATTTGATGTGTTGCGTTACAAATGCTTATATGGTATAACAAAGACCTGCTTCGCTAACTAAAGCTTCGCTGTATAGCCAGCCTTCGGCCGGGCGCAAGGATTTTCTCCTCCATGGTATAAAACACCGGCTTCGCTTACTAAAGCTTCTCTGTATAGCCGGCCTTTTGGCGGACGCAAGAATTTTCTCCTTTATGGTATAACAAGTACCGATTTCGCTAAGTAAAGCTTCTAAAATCTGTCTTGTTTCCGAACGAAGGCCGTTTACGCAGAGAAGCTTTAGTAAGCGAAGCCGGTGTTTGCTATACCATAGAGGAGAAAATCATTGCGTCCGGCCGAAGGCCGGCTATGCAGAGAAGCACTTGTTAGAGTAGCTTTTTCGGGTTTTTTCCATATATGAACGACGTCCCCAAATTTAGGGGCTTAGTTCATTTTGGGTTTGGGGAGTTATTCATTGGGGACTTAGTTCATACCGCCATTTTTGACATAAAACAGGGCGACATGAAACAACAAAGCATTTTCTACATGAAATAGGGTGAAATACAATCATTATCAAAAATATGGCTTTATGTCTCATTTTACGGAAAAAATGTATGGCGTTAAGTCCCATTATATTGAGACTTAATGGCATATGCCCTTATGTCTCAATGGAATGGGACTTGACGCCATATGGCTTTATGTCCTATGGCTTTGTGACACCCCACCGACTCGAGCACACACAGTACAATCAAATTGAAAATTGATTTTTCTTCAACCAACTCGACGACCGTCAAACTAATCAATTGACAAAGCCATACACGCTTCGATTTGGACAAACAAATACCGACTCAGTTGACAATTGAATTGAATCGTGTATGGGCTGCTTTATGTGACCATTACATTTTAGGAGATGATGCAATTGTTGCCAATAAAGTCATTTATTAAAAAAAAAATTTTAAATATTATCGCTTACGTTATTTTCGCGGTTAGGGCTCGATATCGAACAAAATTACAATACAATCTTAATGGAAATTTCGATTGATATCGTATGCGGTAATTTGCCCCCTAAATCGTTTGGAATTATTATGCACACAGAAAAAAAATACCAATGTAAAATTAACAAGGCGCCATGTTAAAATCATATTTTTATGCTTAAATAATTTAAAAAAAGAAGAAAAATTCCCGTATTCTTTTTGTTTAATACATCAAATTTTCTAAGTGGAATGATGACGAAAACCATATCGGGCCATTCTGCTGGTGTCTTTTAATTTTGAGTGCTTCTACAGTTAAAGTGCTTCTATTGTTAAAAAAAAAATTTATTTTTTTTTTATAAATTTTTATAACAAAATAAAAATTGTTCGTTTAAAAGAAAAACGGCAAAAAAAAAAGTTTATGGCTAATGACTAAACTAATTTTTAATGGCTAAACCGGGTGAAAAATGGCTAAATCTAGCCACTAAATGGCTAAATTGGCAACACTGTGTCTCAGTGCTGCACTTACGAACTCCTTATTTGCAAAAAGAAGTACACAGAGGAATTAATTACTAAATATTTTGTATGATTCTCGTCCAAGCCAAAAATAACTTATTCTAAATATACGTGTGTCTTGGTTTAAGCAAAATGTTTCTTTATTAAAGAACATTTTACTAAACACAAACAAAATAAGTTAAAATCAAGAAGTTACATTTAGAATTTGTGTTTTCTTTTTTTAAGAAATGAGATTGATAACTTTAGGAAATAAAATTTTTTCCGTGTATTTTTTTAACGCTGTTTTTTGTGAAAAAAGCGACTTTTCCCTTGTCTTTTAGTAGATAGACACAACAGTCACACAGCTTTTGTAAGTGGTGGTGATTTTAGCAAAATAAATTGTTTGCCACCAGAACTTATGGGTATTTGCGTAGTATACAGTACAAGAATTTGTAATACCCTTTTTGACCATTTAAACTTTTACCGAACTTTTATTAATGCTCCATTCTTATCAGTTTGTCGTTACGTTAATATGACTGGCTATTTATTAGTTTAAAGTTTTTACTTTTACTTCATCAGTTAGAAAAAAAGTTATAAATTTTTACCAGGATTACGCTGGAAAATCTAAGTTTATCTGTTTTTATGAACTGCACTCTTATTGGTCAACAATAAAAGTAAAAGTTTATAAAAAATCATAAATTTTAAATGTTCAACTAAAAAACAAACAAAAGACTATCTGCCTGTTTTTTAAACTAAATAAAAATTTTCGTTTAGAAATTTATTTTGCAAACAAAACAAATTTGAGTTTTTTTATTGTTGTTTCGTTATAAAATCTTAAGCGAAAATTTTTATTTTATTTTGAAAAACAGGCAGTTAAACAATCAAGATAAAATATTTAACTTAATTTACAATTTAAAAAAAAAAAAAACAAAAATCTTGCATTGTTCTGATAAAAGCAATTTCACGCAAAAAAAAAGTTAAGAATAAAAAAGGAAATAAATGATGTAAAAAATGTGTTTAATAAATTAAAACTCACCTTAAATTGCCCTTGTTTGTGGCATATTTAATGTGATTACAAATGGCTTCAAACATGCCACTGGTCGTGGTCACATAACGACAATCAAAAACCTTTAAAGAGAATAAAAGAAAAACACAAAACATTTAAAACATTTTTGTAAGACCTCCGTAAACAATTTAAAGTAAGAAATGTTTTTAATTTCATAAAATATAAGAACTTTTTTTAAGGTTTTATTTGTATAAAAATAACTAAAATTTATTCAACTTTAGTATTTGTAACATAAAGAAAAAAACAAATATGCGAATACATTATCATTTAATTCGATTTGCAATTCAAACGAAAAGAAATTTTTATCAACAAAATTTGACAGTGGAATGAAAATTTGTCATTTCTTTCGAATTTAACTGCAAGAAAATTTGAGAAAGTATTTGATAAATTTGTCATATTATTTAAAGATTGGCAGCCGTATTCATAATAAAAATTTGGCATAAAGTTAGCAAAAAGTTTATTCATAATACACTAACCAAACTCTGGCTAACGATTTGCTAAACTCTTGCTAACGAGCTGCCAAACGTTTGCCAACTTGTGAAAAACAGCCGTTTAATGTCAAACAATTTTGTTGGTTTTTTTTTAATTGACTGTTTTTTTTTTAATTTACTGTCTTTTATTTTAATTTTAAAATTTTTATATGTGAAGGGAAAAACAAAAAAAGGAAAACATGACAAAATCAGCGATGATTAATACAAAACTTGTTGCATTTTTGAGTAATACAATGTACCATCATACAATTTCAGAGTTGATTTATTAAAAGTTGGCAGATGGAGAAAAGTTCGTTATGAATTAACTCTGTGCCAACAAGCTGCTAAGCTTAATCGGCATACTAGTAAGCAGCTCGTTGTACACAATTCGTTTAAGTATGAAATAATAGGGGAAAAGAATTTTAAGCTCGGTATGGGGGCGTGGCTGTCTGTGTAGTTTTTGTTACGAATTTAAAAGTGACTTTTTCTGGCTTTTTATACCCTTCCCCACAGGTGGAAAAGGGTAAATATAAGTTTGCCATTCTGTTTGTATTTTCTATCTTGTAAAGTATACATTTTCTGGGTCCCTATGTGTAGCGAAGTTGATTTAACGATGTCCACCTGTCTGTTGAAATGGATTTTCCGAAGATCCCAGATATGATGGGGACTTGGTTATTATATATTTCTATCAGGTCTGTTCCTTATAATTTTGCTATTAAAATTAAGCCAAATCGGTCCATGAATGGTTTAGATATGAGCCGCGGTGATAAAAATAAACAGTATAGGTTTAATTCTTCCATCAAAAGCCAAATTATTGATCGGGATGTGCTATATTCACGTTGGAAAAGATTTAGAACACCTGAACACATGAAGAATACCGTGTAGATCGTCGAAATTTTAATTAAATCATAAGAAATGCAAAATCAAACTATTACGCTACCCGATTTAGAGCGGCTGCTGACTCGAAAAAGAAATGGCAAACGATTAAGGAAATTGGAATCGGAAATAAAAAACCTACTATTTGCAATGTTGATGTCAACAAATTAAACGCATCATTTATCAATATTCCCTCAACTGTATTAGTGAATCATAATCCAACTTACTAATCAAACAAATGAGTCTCGCCAACATCCACCATTGCATCAATTTTAATTTTCATCTGTCCTTCCTATTGATGTATTATCAAGTTGTTTATCCGTGAAGTCCAAAATTTCTAAAACTTCTGCTACCTCGGTTATTAGCTTACATCACTCACATTTTTTACACCATTTTTACCACAAGCCAATTTCCAATATGTTGGAAATATGGTAAGATCATTCCTGTTCAGAAAACTGGTACTGAATTTCGCCCTATTTCAATACTACCATACTTATCTAAAGTATTTAAACGTCTGGTATATAGGCAAATGAATAACTACTTAACTGATAATCATCTCATTGTTAAAAATCAATCAGGCTTTCGTCCTTAGCATAGCTGTATCACAGCGCTCGTAAATGTGTCCGAAGATATCAGACACAGTCTTGATAATGGTTTTGTTACGTATTTGGTGCTCTTGGATCACTCTAAAGCATTCTATTCTGTTAATCATGGAATTCTTTGCAATAAACTCTACAACAAATTTTACTTTACTTCAACTGCCGTCTCGTTACTAGCCTCATTTCTTACTTATCGTTTTCAATCTGTTTCTTTGGGTAATACAATTTCCACTGCCCTACATGTGCCTAAGGAGTGCCGCAGGGTTCTATTCTTGGCTAATTGTTGTTCACATTACACAATTATGATTTACCCAGTCAACTTTCACACAGCAATATACATATACAGTCAAATCCCGATAATTCATACCCCTATAAATCGTAATTCCCGATAATTCGTAATAAACTGTCGGTCCCTTGAAAAAATCTCGTTAATTCGTAAAATTTCCATCACCCCTCGATAATTCGTAATTTTTTTTTCAAATAAAATCATCTTTACCTCTTATATATCGTAATTATTTGCTAACTACCACTAGAAATAATTTCATCCCTATAGATATTCCAGTGACATTAGGTAACCAAAATATTGCATTTGTAGAATCAGCTAGGAATCTTGGAATCATTTTTAATAAATCGCTCACTTGGAACAATCAGATTAATTCTGTATCTAGAAAAATATTTATTATGCTTAGAACATTATATCCTACACAACATCTTACACCTTTAAACATTCGTTCGCTTCTCGCAAAAACATTTATAATGCCGCAGTTACTATACGGTTGTGAAAATTTTGCTTATTGTGATTCTGAAAGTAAGAGGAGATTATTAGTAGCGTATAATGCGATCCTTCGTTATGTTTACCGTTTAAAGAGATATGATGAAACTTCTGAGTACTCTAGGTCTTTGTACGGAGTTAACCTCATGTACCTACTTAGGATAAGATCATTAATTTTACTCCACAAGGTAATATACACCAAAGAGCCAACTTACTTATTTGAACGCCTTCAATTTGCACGATCCAGCAAAGGAAATAATCTTATACAATTCCGATATCGAACCTTAATCTCTACTTGGCAATTTTTTATTAATACCATATGTCTGTGGAACTCATTACCCAACCACTTACAAATAACAGACAACGCTTTACTATTTAAAAACGAATTGCTTAAAAATAATTTTCAACAATCTTAATTATTGATTCTTTTGATTTTTTGTATGTATTTGGTACTCTTATTATGGATTAATTTTTAATTATATCCTTATGCCTGAATAATTAAAACTATTTTTTTGTTTTCATATGTTTTATGTATATGTATGTATATTATTTGTATTTTGAAAATATTGTAACAACCATCACGAATTGATTGTATCGCTATAAGATCACATACTGTAATTTAAAAGATTTATATCATGTTGTATGTGAAATCCGCATTAAATAAATAAATAAAATAAGAAAAAAAATTGTCCAAACTTGGTGCACATAGCTATCAATACACATTGTCTCTAAAAATATGGGCTGGTTTAGTGAAGTGGGCGTGGTATTACCCATTCAAAGGCATTATAGATTTCTGTATATCTAAAGAACGGCAAGTGCCAACATTTCCGAACTAAGTACAAGCATCTTGGTTATCATTAGACAGTATTCGATAAATTGTGGTTGTGTTTTGAAAAGTGGGCGTGGCATAAAAAAGTATTTTTATATAAAGAACGCAATAAGAAAAAAAATTTCCAAATTTGGTACACATAGCTGGATTATCCATACACAACCTCTCTTAAAATACGTGCGGGATTTGTTAAATGGGCGTGGCACCTCCCATACAAAGACATTCTAGATTTCTGTATATCTAGATCAGTGAAGGGCACACACATACTTTCACATTTATGCTTGTGTTGACGAAATAACAACAAAGCAACAGCCGAACGTACATAGTCACAGACCACACAAAGAAGTTTATAGTGTACCCAGCAAAAAACTATGGAAGTTGTTCGAGTAGAAGGGATATTTTCATGACTTCTTGAGCACTTAACTACTTGAATGAATTAAAAATGCCTTCCAAAATTCGAAAAAATTTTAAATAAGTGAACCCATGAAAAATTACATGCAATGCACCCATTCAACTCTTATATAGGAATTACAATTTTTCACTATAATTAGGTATTCTTTGAGGATTGAAAGGGGACGAATATTATATACAATTGACTTTAATGATTGAGTTAAATTTTTTTAATATATACATATGGAGGGTTTAGAGCTGAAGAGAACCAAGTCAAAAGTGAAAATTCGATAATATTTTGAGTTTGAGTAAGTGAATTTCTATTTATTTCTGGAGCCATTGACATGGGTTTATTACCGTTACCTTTGGAACGAAAAACTTTTTGATTTAGTCCGTTACAGAGCTCGATAGAGTTAAACTTTGCGAAGAATTTCATACCAGTTTTATTTTATGACTTGGTTCGGTTCAGCTTTGAACCCTCCATATGTAGATACATTTAATAATAATATGTATTTAAATTTGTTATATTTATTTATTTATTTATTAAGGCCTATGCAATAGGTCTGCTTACCTCTGCAACAATACAAAAAACAACAGGCATTTTATTTGTGTAAAATTTACCCGCCGTTGTCAAAATCTTACTACTACATAGGGAAAACAAAAGTAACAATGTTTTTTATAATACATTCCCATAATGCATATAAAAATTAATATCGAGCACCAAAGAAAATACGTATTAAAATCATTAATGATTCATTGCTTTCAATTCAGACTGATTTCAGTTAATATTCCAGATCAATGAAAAATATTACATCATGGTGAAGGATATACTACTACTTGCTTAAAAGCCACACCACAACAGTTTGTAACACTTTAAAATATTGGCCCTAGAATTACTTATTAAATCGATCTAACGATGTCCGTCCGGCTGGCTGGCTGTCTTCGTCTTCTTTACGTTACTATTTTTTACTTAAACAATGAAAAGGCATTTTCATTATGAAGACATACTGTATACCAGTATTTTTTATCCCACCAACACAATCCTAATATTTTCCATTTGGAAAACAATTCCCCTTTATTAATTTATAAAATAAAAATTTTGTTTAGCTTGTGCATTTATAAATATTTTCTTAAAAGCTTTTAATATTTTTAATTAAATTCCAAAACTACTCGAACCTTTTGTACTTTGAACCACCATGCACATTATTATACAGTTATAATGAAATTTTCCATTCATTCGTTTCGTTTTTATTCTTTGAATAACATTTAGTTTTCCCTTTTTCTTTGCAGTTTTCGACTTGTGTTTGCTTTTATTGCAACAACTTCCTTGTAACATTTACATTCTAAAATTTCACTGTTTTTCGTTTGCTTTTTTTTTGCAAGTGTTTTCGTCTTTGGCATGTCTTAGGGCTCATTTGTACTTACAATTGAAGGTATATTTTCGAGAGAAGGTGTGATAATATGTTTTGTGTATCTTATATAGGGACATTTGCATTTATATTTACAGGTGAGTGCATTACTACTACTTTTGTAAAATATTGTTTACTACCCAGCAGTTTAAATGTATTATTACATAAAAGCAATAGCTGCAATTTATCCGAGACTTTAAATTTATTCAAATCCTTAGCATTTCGAAAAAATTTCATGTATCTAATTTGTACATTATAGTCATAGTAGTCGGTATGTAATTTAATGTAAGTAGGCCGATCTTTATAAGAGTTTGCAAGATGATTAAGGTTAAGATTGAACTTTTTGAAACATCTTACTCAGGTGTAGGGTAAAAATATTCACACACACAAACACCCCCTCAAACAGGAGAAAACATATTTTTAAACAACGATAGCAATGATTACTTTTACGAAGACTTTACTAAGTGAACAAAAAACAGTATGTCTTATCAATGCAGCTTGCAGTAAGTCCCCTTTTACATAACACAAAAAGAAGGCAAGCAGATGAAATTTTTTGACGACAGAGGAAAAATTACAGTGAAACACACATACAGCGTTGCACATTGGTTGAAGTTCATAGAACAAGCGGCTAAAAATAGAAGAAGTTTTCGAAGGACAATGAAACTTGGCACATAGGCATTTTTTGTTTGAATCAAGAAAAAAATGTAAAAATCAATATGATCCGCCCACTCTTACGCCCACCTCTGATAGAAACTGAAATTTAAATTTTGAAATACGACATTGTTTTTTGGAACATAGCATTTTTAAACACTCAGAACCATTTGTGTGAAACTTGAAAATATCCGTCCACTTCCCATACAATAGGTCTGTCTGCGTACACATACATATTTTGCGCAAAATGTTGTCTGCGTTCTCCAAATCTCTTACAGCGATAGAGCCAAAAAGAGAATTTTTTGACAGTTGGAAGTTAGAGAACTTGCAAAATGTTACTGGAGAAATTTCCGCTTGCAAGATTTTGCAAATAGTTTGAACAGCTGTTTGTATGAAATAGTTTTTGTGAAATGAAAATAACAATTTAAATTTAACAATGGCAGAGGTAAGTAGTTAGAATTGTGTTGATTTTTAACGTTTATAATAAACAAAACATTTTACTTCATGCTAGAAACGTCCAAATATAAAATATACAGTGCGACCGTGGCGTAAGTGGAGTGGAGATGGCAGACTTTGCAATTGAAGAGGCGAGTATTTAGAATTGTGATCCTGGCGAGAACTTCACATCCAAATTATTTTTCTCCGTTGTCAAGCTGTTGGAGGGCTCTGTATTGGGCATTTCATTCTTTTTTCCCATTGTAAGCCGGCACTATGTTGGGCAATGTAAGCAAAAGAAGTTCTATAAAAAACCCGACAAATAAAACTAAAAACTAAGAAGAAATTGAACTTACCAAATTAATAACAGTGTAATAAACAAGTTTTTTAATTTACAACACTTTTTAAGCTTTACTTTAATTAATAATTTTTTAATTTACCTCGAGAATTCAATTTTGCGTACACATATGCTAAAATTCTTTTGCTTTGTTATTTCAATTGTTTACACACCGATCAGCTGTTTTCTTGCAAGATTTCACTGGATACTGTCTGCGTACTTTTTGAGATTTTTTCAGCCGATAGTGTAATATTGGTGTTACTCTCCCAAAAAAATTTACTGAGTATTTGCTACTGGAAAAGTACCCAGACAGACCTAATATGTACTCAATTTTCACAAAAAATAAATATTATAATTGTAGAATTGGCTGCTGAAAATATATACCTGATCCGCCCACCTCCCATAGAGAAAACAAATAGAAAAAAACATGAATAAGTAATTTAAGCATAGTCTTTTATTAATTTTTTAACATCATTATCGTACTCAAATTTTTTGATTTGCAGCTTTGAGCAAAATCTATTTATAAATGGGTCTGAAGACAGTAAAAGACTATGCATTACGTCTTCATTAGTGCCTACACGTTCAATTCTTCGCGAATGATGTAATCTATAGGTTCTATAATCTTTATTCCTCGCACGCATAGAAAAAGCATGTTTAGATATGGTCACCTCCAACAAAACTTTTTTTAAAGAAAATTTTAACATATTCTGCCGTATTCATAAAAAATAAAATAAGTTTGAAATGTGTTTTAAGCCAAAATTTTCAAAAAATTTTTCTTAAAATGCATTTCAAATCCATTTTAATTTTTTATGAATACGGGGGATTATGTTTAATTTGACTATATTATTGTCACCGACAAGCTTAATTTGGTTAAATAAGTCCTCCATCAAGAGCCCACAACCATATTATGGTTGCCCCAAAACATGTTATGGTAAAATATGACAATAATTGGGTTTTAAATTAACAATAGTATTTTCCTATTTTTCAAGAGCAACATACCATGGATGAAAACCAACAATACTATTATAAATGTTAACCAAATTTTAGTTATAATTAACCATAACGTGTTCGGAAGCAACAATAATATGGTTGTGGCTTTTTGATGGAGGCCTAATTTAACCATAATATGGTTGTCGGCAACAACAATATGGTTGAATTAAACATACCTTCCTCGGACAGCATACCTGATACAAATAAATTCAAATTCAATTGAAGCTTATGCTTTTTCAACAATAAAATATATAAAAATTAACACTATTAACTAGTATGTATAATACATTATGTAAAATGTAATTTTAGACAGTAAAGAATTATGACAACAACAACAAGCATGAACGAAAATTCATGTTTTGTTACTTTATCATTTTATAGTTTTTAGCTAAGACTTCAAGCTGTAATTTAACATCTTTCGTAAAACGGCGCTCCAAAGCGCTTAAAAGATTAAGTCCACTGAAGTTGAAGAATATTGAAATTTTGCTGTTGTTTATATTTTGTTTTAAGAAATTTTTTATACGGCACTTTTTCCAACTTTTTTTAATGCAAATCGCATCTATGACAATTGAAGCACAGCCGCGAATAACGTTGTAAACGCCACATTTTGCAAAAACTGTTTTTTTGCAGATAACCGTTGACCTTACTCTCTTACAGAGTTTAAACATCAAATCAAGCAAAACTATGCACTTTAACGCCTTCAAAATGGCGTACAAAGTGTCAGCCAGTGGAAGAACATTGCAAGTTACTAACATAATGATGAAACCGAAATGGTTTTGCAGTGCGGAATAATGTTTTAAAAGCCTTTTGCATTAAAGTTTTTATTATCATTATTTTTAATAATAGAAAAAAAAATGTTTAAAACAAATAATGCTGCCTGTCAAAAAACGGTTTTTTGCTCTCCTGAAAAATTATTATTTTGTAACTTAAAACGTTATTCGCGGCTGTGCTTCAATTGTCATTTACGAAAATATACAACAAAGTCAAATGATCAGTTTACTGTGATTGTACCAAAAAATTGAATATACAGTAAATTTGCATGCCAATTTAAACAAGCGAACATATATGAACTTTGAGCGTGTCTGTCCAAACAAATAATAAATATATCAGCCTAATATTCAGATATTGACTACAAAATACCAAAATTATCCAAATCGGCGAACATGAAAAAAATGCATTTCGGACCCTCTTCAACCAATGTGCGTCGTCCTATTATCAACATACTTCGTCTGTCTGTATTAATGAATGTTGTGTGTCTGTCTCTATGTCTGTCTTTTCATTTTTGCAATGTAAAAGGGGTTTGGTTCAGTTTAAACACAGTCAAATAAGCACATACTTGAACATATTCTTCCAATGAATGAAGGTGTGAAAGTGTTGAAAAGAAAAACAATAACTACAACAACATAAGCGGATGTTATGGCTGTGTTAACAGCAACATATTGTTACTGTTGTTTGTTGCTCTTTTGTATGTCTTTATCACCTTGAGTTGAACATTTTCATTTTTTAACTTCTTCGTTTCATTTTTTCTCCGTGTTCTATACAAAAATATACTTAAATAAAGTAAAATGTCTTTTCTTTTTTTTGTTTCAATGAAATGGTGTGAAATGTTTCTTTTATAGTTATTTTTGCATTTTACTTAGCAAAAGTAAAAAAAGGAACGACTTAATTTTTGCATAATTAAGTCAAATATTATAGAACATGTCAATAAAGGCAGAAAATAAGAACTTAAAATGCAAAACAGGAAAACTTAGCAAGACCCGGTGCTATAATTTATTTTTTTCAGTATCTTAAAGATGTTAATGGATATTTGAAAATATACATACATATATACTGTTAAAAACTTACCCCCGTATTCATATACGATTATTAAGTTTAACAAACGCTTATTAAGGATAATTTTGATAATAAATTTCTTCTTTAAACCTTTATTTAATTTAAATTTTTTTTATACAAATGAAGATGTAATAAGTTAAATTGAGGGATGCCAATCCCGAAATCCCGATCCGGAAAAATTCCGGAATTTTCGGGATTCAGCGAAATTTTTAGTCTGGGGATTTCGGGATTAAAGCAATCCCGAAATTGTTAACTTAATATTTCTGATTAACCGTTTCTTATAAAAAGAAATTAGAGTTTCTACGCGGGAAAGAATTTCCGGGAATCCCGGGACATTTATTTTTAATTAATCTCGGGAAATTTTTTTCGGGAATTTTCGGGAATTTCAAGTTGAATTTTTTTTTAATTTTAATTTGTTAGCATCTTTAAAATCAAAAACGAGCAATAAAAATATATTCTTTACTAAAATTACTAAAAACTACCTACATATCTAACTATTTTTCCTACGCCAATAAATCAACAATCTTTTTAATTGCTGATGAAATGTCTAAATAGCTTCTTGAAGTAGAAAATGAAAATATACACGATACACCATCACCAACACGAACCATCTACAAATTCTAAACAAATAAATGTAAATAAAATACAAAAGCCTGAAAAAAATCTTAGAAAAAGAATTTGACATCTATGAAGTCACGAGTAATAGCCTTTTCACACTTGTCAACATTTAATATAGGGCTAAAAATCAAAATTTTTCAACATCTTTTCAGAATGTTACTTTCTCATTTTGTTCCCTTTTACATTTTTCGATTCTTTTAGTGTCATCACTAGAAAAGTGGCAATAACTTCTGTTATTATTGTGGCATCACTGACAAAATGGAAGTTGCTTTGAAAGCAGCGTTACCATTTCTCAAGTTTTTCCTTTTTTGCAAGCCTTATTTTGCTAAAATTATTAAACGAAATGAATTAGAAATACATTATGGTAATATCTCTTAAAATGTTGGCACTTTTGCAGATAAAAAGTATTTGATAAAAGATATGGTAACATTTTTTATTGATAGTAGATGTTAGATGTTTCAAGTGTGAAGGCGTATTTCACATTTTCAAAATCTTCCATACGTTCCCCCGAAAGATGTTCATCAGTGCAAAAAGGCTATAATCCTTGTTGATATGTATATAACCTGCTACCGAAAACGTGCTCTCGCTTTCTACAGACGTTCGTTTTATAGCAAGAAGCGCATCATACAAAGATTATAAATTTGTTTGCCTGTTACAAGTGTACAAAGGGTACCCATTACCCATTTTGCAAAACAGTGTTTATTATTCATATAAATTTAGTAACTTACAAATGTAAGAGAAAAACATGTTTTATTATGGTCATAACCAACAAAACTATTTTTAAAGAAACTTATTTTACCATAATGTGGTTGTCGGTGACAATGATTTGGTTAAATTAAACATAATATGGTCAACATTTTTTTAAAAATGGTTTTGTTGTTTTTTCTCTGGGTGCATATATTAAACTTATAACGAAAACACTTTTGGGCGCAAGGATTATATCCCCTATGTTGTAACAAATACCTGCAGAGCTTACTAAAGCTTTTCGGCATAACCGGCCTTCGGCCGGGCGCAAGGATTTTCTACTCTATGGTATAACAAAAACCGGCGCAAGGATTTTCTCCTTTATGGTATAACAAGTACCGGTTTCTCTAAGTAAAGCTTCTAAAATCTGCCTTGTTTCCGAACGAAGGCCGACTTCGCAGATAAGCTTTAGTTATCGAAGCCAGTATTTGTTATACCATAGAGGAGAAAATCCTTGCGCCTGGCCGAAAGCCGGCTGGGCAGAGAAGCTTTGGTTAGCGCAGCCGGTTTTTGTTATACCATAGAGGAGAAAATCCTTGCACCCGGCTTTGCAGAGAAGCTTTAGTTAGCGAAGCCGGTACTTTTTTTTATCAAAGAGGCCGGCTATGCTTTCGAGTTTGTCCACGGACACTATGTCACTGGACGTTATGACATGCCACCTTTTTGCAATATGTCCCGTTATTTTTATAAATAACATTTAGGAATTCGTCGTATAGTAATAATGAATGATTTAGACAAATAGTATGCCCGAAAAATGGGCTATTTTTCATATAATATTTTTCGGTGATTTTTCATAATGAAAAATCACCAAATTTAAAAAACGAAAAATCAGCCAATTGTAACGAAAAATAGCCCAACAATTTTGGGTCACTTTTCATTTGAATTCAGGCCCAATTTTACATGGAATTTTTTTGGGCGATTTTTCATTTATTTTTTTGGGCCATTTTTCTTTGGGCGATATTTCCTACAGCCATTTTATACAGGTTATTGGGCATATTTGGGTTAAATTTAAAATTCCGATTTCAAAAAGCCCCAAAGTAAGGTCAATATATGAAGAAGAGCCATTTTGACGTGCAATTTTCTATAATTTCAAAGAAGCTTAACCCTAGAAAGTTAAGGTACGTTAGCGAGACATACAACTTTCTCACGTTCAAATATCTCAGTTGTTAGCAGCACCTTGTTGGTGGTGGCAGTTTTTATGTTGTACGTTTTCTATCTTTTGAGAAATAAACACAAATAAACACAACATATGTCTGAGAGACGTATCGGTATCTTTAGTGTTACTTTTGTAGCGAAGATAACTTTATGTTTGGGTTGAATTTTAAGGCATTGTTTTAAAAATGTGTTGTAAGCGAAGCTTCGACGACGCAGAAATTGGCGCTATTTTGCGAAGCGTGTTCGGTTTTACTGGAAAATGTGAGCGAATCAGAAGACGAATTATTGGAGAATAGTCTTCAAAGTGATGTGGAAGAAATGCTTTTGACATCCTTGAGCCTGACGAGAATATACTACCGATTCAGAAAAATCCTCAAGAGCCTGAACATTTTACTACTTCTTCCGATAGCTACGTTATTACGATATCTCTACCAACTTTAAGAAGTATATGTGATAAAAGAAGTATATGTGATAAAAGTATGGTGATGAAAGTAAGTGGGCTACATCGAAGGGTCAAAGTGATGGCCGAGTTTCTTCAATGAATATAGCTCGTAGGGCAGGAGGACCAACCCAAGAATGCAAATCACTGAACGACCCAATTTTATGCTTCGATATTTTTTACTACCGAAATAATTTCGGAAATTGTTCAATGAACCAGTGCCGAAATTTCCCTAAATTGTTCCATTTTATTTTATCGAAAACTTTGATCGACAACATTGAACAAATTTAACCAGATGCAGTAACCTATGATTCAGATTGTAGTGGATAATCAAAAAAGAGATAATACGGTGGCTTCTGTCCATCAGAAATTTAACTTATGTCCAAAATGGTATGTGTCAAATGCGGTATACCTGTATGGGGCGACCACAAAACTGAAATTTAAAATGTTATTCAAATTATTTTTTTTTTTGTTTATATAAGTTAATACAGATAACATCATCTTCACAAAATATAAAGTAAATATTTATTTAAGTTTTAAGAACCGAACTGAAGTCCCTTATATAAACTCTTTAATTTTTGATAATGCTAATTCAGTTTTATTTTATTTTATTTTTATTATAATTTTCTGTTTAAAAATAATATTTTTTTAAAAGAAATATAATGAATAAATGTTTTCAACAATAAAATTTATCGATGTTTTTCGGTGATATCCTTTAAAGGATCGTGTCCTTATCTTTTCAGTACAAAAAAAATAACGTTATCTTTCTAGGGTTAAAATGGGCCGTGCGCCATTAAAATCACGAAGTCTAATCGACAACTGATTATCAAAATAATTTTGGATAACGTGGTAGAGTTGTTCTTTCAAAATTTCGTTCTTACTAATACAATCACAGAGTGAGATTTTTTGATTGCTAAGTTCAGTGTTACCACCTGCAAAATTCAAATTACTCTTGAGATGAAACAAAATTACCCGATTTAAATGAAATTACACCTGATATAAAATTGAAGTTTAAAAAAAAAACATTTTCAAAGAAGCAAAAACACAACAAACTCATTGAAAGAAGATCAATATTAGTCAAACTGTTAAGATTCTTATTGTTATTTAAAATAAATTAACAAAATTAACATTAAAGACTTGATGCCGGTTTTTCAAAATAAAATGAAAATTTTCGCTTGGGAAAATATATTGAAACAACAATAAAAAAAACTCAAATTTGTTTTTGTTTTCAATATAAATTTTTAAACGAAAATTTTTATTTTAGTTTGTAAAACAGGCAGTTAAAAACAATTAATAGAACTTAAAATAAAACTCCTAAAATAATGAGTTTAACTTCAACATTTGGTTGCGTATATCTAGGGAAAATGCTTATTGACATTCCTTTATAATGGGTGTTTTTTAAGCCCGAGCATACAAAAGGTTAGCTCTCAAACGAACTGTCATACTTCTTTCACTTTTTGCTCAGGCAAGTCATCATGTATAGATTCATGCTTGAACAACGCCACCAAATTATCTTTATAACTTAAAGGTGACTTCATGATTTAAATGACGCAACTTGTTTTTAAACAAATGAAGGCGATTTAGAGAAAGTTAAACTGTCAATTAGACTTCAAGGCCCTGATGTGGCACTTTTTGATTGTTTTCAGTAGGGCTGTTATCAGCCTAAACTAGCAACAATTGAAGTCTTAGTGTTCAACATTGTTCATTTTATTCGTGACATGCAGCCAGCAATGCTCGAAAAAGAGAAACAAAATTTGACGTCTGCGACGCGTTTAGTCAAGGACAGGCGCGGTGCCTATTTATTTGAAATCAGTTTCAAATGGTAATGCCATGCATTAATCTGCATTTAAAATTCATTTCTTTTGTGTTTTCTACTATTTTAAGTTTTATGGTCTTAAAAATACCCTTTCTATAACTGTCCCGTTTGCAATTCAGTTTTACAACTGTTAAGTGAGTTAAATATTCTTTAAACTAAAGCATTTAAAAGTTACCAGTTAAAAATTAAATTAATTATATGTTGGAATATTGAAAATATATCTTCCCTCAAGCTAGTTTTTAGTTTGTATAACTTTTTTCAATAAATTTCAGGTTCTTAATGACTATGATTCATCCAACTCTAAGAGAGTCCATTTTGCGACATTCATTGCCGAAAGTTTAAAAATATATATTTAATAATTGAGGTATTTTCTTAAAAAGAAACCGAGACTTTGGTTCAGAAGACTGTGCATTTTTTAGCAACAATTTTAAAAAGAAATAAATGTCATCACTGAAACCGAATCTTGATTTTATTTGGGTATCTGAAATAAGAATTTCAAATAACACCTGAATTGCCTCTAAGAGACAGTAAAAACAAAGTGACAACACTGACTCATAATGAAAAATTCCGTATAACTTTAACGCAGTGTGTGGCGAATAGACAAAACTCTTTATGGTTTTTTAATAATTAATTAAGTGTTCTATGTTCGAGGTAATTTTTGGTAGGCTTATAAAGTTTTTTCTGTATTAATTCATTTATAAGAGAATTCGGCTACCCCTCGAAGTGGCAACACTGGCTAAGTTAGCTTCTTTTTTCATGTCTCTCTTTTTTCCTATTTAAGTCGCTCTGCTAGATAATATGAGATTTATTTATATCGAAAAAAAATTATATGACTTCAAATGATGGTAATTTGACAATTTTGTTTTTTTTTTTATTTATTTAGGCTTTACTAAAAAAAACTTTTTTTTATAAGCAACGCAATTTGTATGTATATAACAATTTCCTAAAAATCATTTTTTCTACTTAAAATTTAAAATTTAAAAAAATATTATCTTGAAATCATTAATTTAACGCCATAATTTCTGTAAAGGTCAAACTGAACAAAAATATTTGGGGAAAACTCCTAAAAACACACAACAAAAAAGCTTGCACATCACTTGTAAAACTATACTACAAAAATTCTTGTTAAAGAAATCAACATTTAATTTAATTTCTTAACATTTTCGTTTTTTTTTCTACTAATTTTTTTTTTTGTTCTCCTTCTTCTTTTTTTTGTGGTCAAAAGACTTAAAGACTCAAGTGCCCATAAACAAGTGGACTGACTAATAATAAGTTTAACAAAAATCTACTTGAACACATTCAACAACAGCAAAAGATCACAGAGTAGTTTAGAATTTAAATTCAAATAGAGAAATATTTTACTTGCGGTGGATAGAATACTTCGACTAGAAAATTAAATATAAAATTAAATAATACTCAAAAAATGTAAAATACCAGAAATTTTATAAAAGTCGAACAAAAGTATCCAGAAGAGTAGAATTAAGTGCAAATAAAAAGATTTGTTTAGAAAACTTATTCCGATACTTAGAAATGTGAATGTGTGTATTTATTTATTCATTCGCCTGGTTAGTTACGAAATAATTTTGTAAACAAAATCAACATTAAATATTTTTATGTACGAAATGTTTGCAAATATTACAAAATTGCTTTTGAAAAAATATTTTTTTTTTTAAGAACTATAAAAATTATGGAGTATTCAGCCACAATTATAGCAAAACAATAAGAGTGTGTGTTTATTTTGTTTAACAAGAGCTTGAAATACGAGGGTTAACACTAGAGATATTGAAGAAACAATGACATATGTATATTTTTGAAGGTTAGATGCTTATTTTGTGCAAAAAAGTAACTCCTTCTGGAAAATTATAATTTGGAAAAAATACTTTTAATATAAAAAATATACTTTTTAGGAAAATTATACTTTTTAGGAATAAGGTACTTTTTGGGTAAAAAAAAGATAATTTTTTGGAAAAATATACTTTTTAGGAAAAGGTTCTTTTTTGGTTAAAGGTACTTTTTTAGGTAAAAAGGGACTTTCTAGGTAGAAGGTACTTTTTTTTTAACTGAAAAGGTACTTTTAAGGTAAAAGTACTTTTTAGGTTAATATTTACTTATTAAGAAAAAAGGTACTTTAAAGATGTAAATGTACTTTTTAGGCAAACGAAATGTAACGATATTTACTCTTTTTTGCCGATACTCGAAAAGAAATATTGAATAAAAGTTTAAGTTAAAATTAAAAAACGCAAGTAGAACAATTTTTTATACCCACACCACAATAGTGGAGAGGGTATTATTTATTTGTGCTGATGTGTGTAACGCCCTAAAATAGTGGTCCTAAACCCACCTTAAAGTATACCGATCTACTCAGAATCACTTTCTGAGTCGAACTAGCGATGTCCGTCCGGCTGGCAGGCTGGCTGGCTGTCCATGTAACCTTGTGCGCAAAGTACAGGTCGCCATTTTGGAGATAATTTGAGAAAATTTGGGTCGTAGGTTCTTATTGGCACAAGGACCAAGCCTATTGAAAATGGGCCGAATCGTAGGACCACGAGGGAAGATAGGGGGAAATTTCTTCCTTTCAGAAACTATCAAACCGATTTACATGAAATTTAAAGCATGGATAGAACCGTATCTATATGGACACAAAATGTATAAATTTTTTAAATAAATCGGACCACGAGGGGAGGTAGGGGCAATAAAAAAAAGAATAGTCGGTCAAGCCCGACCATTGATACCCTACACCACAGTTTTTAAAAACACATCATGCTTATGTGTCCATGTAACTATAGATTTATCTATGCTTATAAACTTCATGAAAACTCGTTTGGAAGTTTGTGAGAGGCAGAAATTGCCCCCTGCCTCCCCTTGTGGTCCTATTTTTTAAAAACTGTATAGCTAATGTGTCCCTATAGATATGGATCTATCTATGTTTTAAATTTCATTCAAATCGGTTTGAGGGGCAGAAATAACCTCTATCTCCTCTCGTGGTCCGATTTTTTTAAAAATGTATACATTTTGTGTCCATATAGATACGGTTCTTTCTATGTTTTAAATTTCATTAAAATTGGTTTGATAGTTTCTGAGAGGAAGAAATTTCCCCCTACCTTCCCTCGTGGTCCTACGATTTGGCCCATTTTCAATAGGCTTAGTCCTTGTGCCAATAAGAACCTGTGACCCACATTTTATCAAATTATCTCCAAAATTGCGACCTGTACTTTGCGCACAAGGTTACAGGACAGCCAGCCAGTCAGCCGGACGGAAATCGTTAGTTCGACTCAGAAAGTGATTCTGAGTAGGTCGGCATACTTTAAGGTGGGCCTAGGACCCCGAAAGTAAATTTTGTTTAGTTTCTGTTATTTTTTTAAAAATAACATAAAATGGAGATCATGTATTCAGTTAAAAGACTAAAATTATGTTCATAAGTCTATAAGGTCGTACACGTCACACAGTGCTTTGTCCCCATATAACGAAGGGACATAAATAGAAGGAGTTGTCAGAAATTTTTGAAATTTCGTACACTAGCATAAAATAGCTTAGTTAAGAAAAATATGAATTTTTGGAGAAATCGGTTTAAGGACACGCCTACCTCCCATGTGTCCTGAAATGGAAAAATGTAATTTTAGCTTCAATAATGTCCACAAAACTACAAAAAATGGTCAGGCTAATACACACACAACTAGCAACGTGTGTGCAAATTTTAATTTAAATCAGAACAAGGACTCAAGGTCCTGCCATATATCCTTTTTCTTAAAAATGCTATAACACCTTATCCAATCGTTATAAAATTTGGTATGGAAATTGATATTTGTTAGATATACATATATGTGTGCCGAATTTTGGTAGAATCGGATTATTAATGTGAAAAATACAAAAACATCATTTAATAAAAAATGAGTTAAAAACGCTTAAAATGCTCTTGCAAAAATAACAAGTAAGAAAGTATAATCGGTCAAGCCCGACCATGTGATACCCTATAGTATAGTATTTAAAAACAAATTTCCTAGAGTGTAATCTATTTGGGACCCATGGGCAATCATGGACCCGCCAGAACAAAATTATGTTATGAGGTTAAGATTCGTTTAAAAGTTCTTTCTCCCGAATATTGTTAGATATCTTAAGCTCCGTATATAAGCTTTTTGGATGAGGGTTTATATGGAACCTATAGTTTATTTTAGACCTATCTGGACAACATTTTGTCATGACTTAGTAGCTATCGTAAAAGTCATTGTCGCCAATTTGTATGTAAATACTAATATTTTTAAGGAAGCTGGCATTAAAAGCTTTTTCGGGAGAATGATTTGTATGGGAGCTATGTTCAAAAATAGAAAGATGGCTTTTGTAAAATTATGGACCGATTCGTTCCATTTTTAATAGGCTTGGTCATTGTACCAGTCAGAGCCTCTGGGACAAATTTCATCAAATTGTCTCCGAATTTGCGATCTGTATGGACAAGGTTGCATGGACCGCCAGCCGGCCGGACGGACATCGTTAGATCGACTCAGAAAGTGATTCTGAGCCGATCTAATGAATTATTTGGAATTATTTCTTATTATATTCCTAATTTATTTTCTTTAAACTCATTTATTTATTATTTACATATGTATGTTCATATTTTTTAATTACAATAAATCATCTTCAGTACTGAATTCTTCCAAAAAAAATATTGCCGCTCAACGAAACATTTGTTTCGTCATCTTTAACTGGTACATTTTCTCTTAGTATATATTTCTCAACTTCTTCAAAAAATATATTTTTTTTAGTCTTTGGATTCCTGTTTGAAGATAACAACGGATCTGAGGAATGTATTAAATGAGTCATTAAATCTTTATGAGTGTCGTCGTGACGTTTTTCTCGTATGGGAAAGTCTGGTTTTTCTCACTTCGGACAAGCACCCTGAAATTTATTTTAGTTATTAGTTACGTTTCATTATAATTACATAAAGCCACTTGTATACCTTAATATTTCTTATTATGTTCCTAGCTTATTTTTTTTAAACTAATTCAATCTATGAAAATTTGAGCGAAAATCACGAAAATAGCATTTTTTTTAAATACATTTTTTTCAAGTTGTGGTAAAATTTTTTAAATTTTTTTTCTTGTAATTATTAGAAAACAGTCTATATATTCGAAATCAGAAAAAAACCCATGGACGGCATTTTTTCTTTTTTTTTTTAATATGCCATCAAAGTTAGGAAATTTTTAGAGCTTAAGTAAATAATAAGCATTTTTTAAACCATTAAAAATAAGTATAGGAGCATAATTCCCCTAAAATTTTTTTATAGTTGGTTTAGAATATAGTTAGGTGTTACAGAAAAAAATTTTAATCACGTAATCCAGAAAATGAATTTTTTACAATTATTTTTTTGAAACAATAAAAAACCAAGGGAATTTGTGATTTCAGCGCCCTCTTATGCCGTAAAATGCAGGCAAACACAAAAAATTTTTTATACATATTTTGATTTTTGTAGTTTTTTATTGAACGGTATAAGTTTGAATTAATATTTCACAGTATTTGTAGTTAATTGTCTTTTAAACTCCTGAAAACTATCAAAATTTGAGCAAAAATCATGAAAATAGCCATTTAAAAAAAAAAAAATTTGTTTTCAAGTTGTGGTAAAATTTTTTCAATTGTTTTTCTTGGAGTTATTAGAAAAGATTTTAAATATTCGAAATCAGAAAAACACCCATAGACGGTATTTTTCTTTTTTTTTTTTTTAATATTCCATCAAAGTTAGAAAATTTTTAGAGCTTAAGTAAATAATAAGCATTTTTCAAACCAATAAAAAAACACTTATGAGAAAATAATTCAATAAATTTTTTTTACAGTTAGTTCTAAATACAGTAAACTACTACACAAAAAAATTTCAATCTCGTGCTTTAAAAAACAACAGTTTTACAACAGTTTTCCTAAAGCATGTAAAACTCAAGTAGTTGTTTGGCCATTTTTACTATAAATTCTCAAATTTTGGCGCCCTCTAGCGCCGCCAAAAAGAGTTAAATCTTAAAAATTCTTCAAAATTCATTTTATTTATTTTGTTATCTATCGATCTGTACATTTTTAAGTACAATATAAGACTTGTTTTTTTTTTTTGATTTATGTCTATGGGCCAAAGCACTGTGCGTCAGCCTCATCGATTTCATTACTGGTGTTTTGACTTGCATACATACTATTAGAATAAAATAGTGACTGAATATAAAATTAAATTAAAATTATTAATGGTAACAAAAAATGACAAACTGTTAAGAAATCGCTGAAATAATATAAATGGTAAAAATAGCCAAAAAAAACGCCAGTTATATCAAAAATTGCCAAAAAGAAAAAAAATCGCCAGTTGCCAAATGTAAAATCCCACCGCCCAACACGTTTCAAAGTCGCCACGTTTGGCGAGACATCGCCATATCTGACAGCCCTGAAAATACATATGAGATAGACACTCACGCTTTGCAGTTTAAAATCGTGTTAAATAAAGCGGAATTGTACCCTTATTACAAAGTGTGAAAACCGCCATTAAATTTAATTGAAATTCATGGTAAAATTAGCAAAAAAAAAATAGATTATTTTGTTTATACAAAAAGCTGTGTAAGAAATTTTTAATATTTAAAATTAATAATAATAAGAAGAATTTGTTCAAAAAACAAAGTATTCTCAGCTTTTGCTGAAATATACCAATTCATTTGAAAAGATAAATAATTCCGCGCCATTTTCCTCAGTTTATGTGTTCCTAAAAAAAATTAGCAGATCTATGGTATCTCTCGTCTTCTTCTTAAGCTGAACCACAGCTTAGGATGGACAAAAGCTCATCCTACTCGGATTCTCTTATAAATTTTTCACTTATCGGAACTTTTACTATAGATATTGGGGTTATAATGTCCATAACAATTTCAGAATGCAGAGTCATATAAAGAAGCTTAAGATGACTTTTTCTTAATATGATTAAGGTGTAAGTCGGTCTTTGTATCGAGGATCAAGAATTGTAGATAAACAAAAGCTTTTTGTTATTCTCTAAACACTCAAAACTTTCATTCAGAGCAAAGCTAAGTTTTTAAATAATGTTTGCACTGGATTTATATAAATTTTATAGTCTCTTCCATAGTATAATAAGTACCAGGTATGTTCATTAGGGAAATTTGATTTTTGACGCTTGTTTTACGTTTTTCCATATTTTCTTTTGTTTGGCGTTATATGAGTTTTGAACAAAATTTCTAATGACTATACCTTGTACCTATTCTACCATGGTTTCTTCGAAGTAAATCAAATTTTTCAGCAAAATTATTTTTATAGATTTTTGATAGACAATATTTAAATGCTTGCGTTTTTGCAACCAAAATCTCTCTGTGCACCGCCCTCGTAAATAGATATGGATAGATCACACGCTCTTAAAATTCATCGCATACATAGCAAATGACAGCCTACAGTGGAACCCTTAGGAAAGACGTAATGTTAAACTCCAGAGAACGACATGGAGAAGATCGGTGGGAGTTGACCAGCGTCAACGAGGGCTCACATGGCCACCAATGTGTCACATGGCGCAAGGTAGGATAAGATGAAGAGGTTTTGTGAACACGTTTCCGTAAATTAAACTCACCAACAAAATTCTTATAAGGGAATCTAACATTATAAGTATTGCTAGAATCTTCTTCTCTGGAGCATTTTCCATTTTTGTGCTAACAAAATAAAAAGAAAGAGTTAAAATTGAAAAGTTAATTCACCGATATTCTATCCGGAACTCTTCCTAGAATAGAGGCTTTTTTAAAGGTAATGATAATGTTTGAAAGCGACCTTTTTGCGAAAAAAAATTACTTTTTAACGACAAAACTGCTCTTTATCTAAAAAATTGTTTATCCAAAAAGAAGTTCTTTACCTAAAAATGTGCTTTTGGTTTATAAAAGTACTTTTTATCAAAAAAGTTGCATTTTATCTTAAAGTGTACATTTTATTTACCAAGGTACGTTCTTGATAATATACAATATTATTTATTTGTATTTTTGCTTTGCTTTGCTACAATACGTTTAGTAATTTAAATTATGTTCAACACTTATACGCACACTTAATAAGAAATATTCATTATATTGATGTAATAGTGCATTCATGTGTTACTTTCAAAACAATCAATGAATAAACAGATTGACACATACATAAATGTGAAGAAAAAAACTTGCACATGCTTACAAAATATATGTAAGTATTAGTTTACTTGTCTGTCTTCAATACTAATATTTTTCATTATTACTTTTACCCAAACTTGCAAATTGACAAATGTGTATTTAAATTTTTGATATCGTCACCGAAAATTCAAAAAACCTTAACAAATCTAAAATTTTCCAAAACTAGTCGCTTTCTTTTTGCGATGTGACTTAGTCAGCAGTACTTCTCACCATTTATAGACCAGACAATGCTTCGTGATTTAGACATTTACCATGTGCTTGTCATTGAAAATCCACTACTGACATGAGAACTATATGGGGACATTGTAGCTGGAGATTTACCTGAAAATTTTAATAGTTCTAATCTAGAGTTATGAATATTTTTACTAGATTTTAGCACTTATACTGAAAGTCGAATTCGTACTAAATTTAAAAAAATTGTTTTTGTTTCAAATGTAATTTAAACGCATGACTCAAAGAAACAAGATTGCATATTGCGCAGGTCCGTAATTTTTGTGTGTGACGAAGAAATAGAATTTGTGTATGCGCATTTGTGTATGGGCACTGCTATACGTTCAATTAATATTTTGATATTTGGATTGCGATCTATATTGATGGATCACATGAAATGAGGCTTTTCTGCGATATGGATCGCGATCCATCAATATTGCATGCTACACGTTCAATAAATATCGTGATACAAGAAATATCACGATATTTTTTGAACGTGTAGCAGTGCCCTATGTCTTACATTTTTTTAAAACAAACACTAATTTGCTGTCTATGATGACTTAGATGCGCAGTAGAAAATTTTTTTTGTACGGCTGAGTGCGCAACCTTGTGTTTTTGATTCTAGGTTAAACGAACGAGTTTTGCGCTCGTGTTCTAAAAACGAGCAGCTTGTTATGATCTGAGCTACAAAATGACGCAAATAATACTTAACTAATACTAATGTGTCAGACCATAATTACAGCTAGTCTATTAGTTTCTTGGACATTTTTGAACTCAGTGTTATCAGATGTGGTGATTTCTGGTCAAACGTCACGATTTTAAAGCCCTATTGGCGATCACGACTGTTATATGCAAGTCTTAAGAAAATCTTTGATTATTTTCAGAATACAAAAACAACAATATTACACTTTGTTTATCTTTCGTCAAAACATCATCGAATGAACCTTTTACGAATCTCTGTATAAATCATATTTTCAACAATTATACGGCGAACATTTCACGAGGTGTAAGATAATATCTACATGAGTCTCATACGATTCTTGACATGAAAAACTCGTTAGATAATCTTAACCCTTGTCTAAAACGACACCCACAACGATTGAATAAGCGTCTTTCGCTATAAAAGAAGCTCACTTGTGTTACAGTTTTTCTCGTGTTAGGAATTTTCTACGATTAAAAAATGTGATCATCGACGATATAAGAAGCTCTTCATGAGGCTCCCAGCGGTATCTCTTACACGATTAAAAATGCTAGCTGGGATTGAAGTTATTCTGTTTTTTTTTAATGTTTTTTTTTATAAAAATAGAACAAAAATTGTTAAAAAAAAAACTAAATTTTAAGTTGTCCGATTTTTTTTTTTTTTTTTTTACGATTTTTTGAAAAGTTTTTTTTATATTTTCTCAAGAAATTGACGATTTCCTCAAACATTTTTCTGGCAGCCCTGTTTGTAAATTCCATAGAGGGGAGTTAGAATACAATTATGCATAACAATTTCGTACTCAACAATAAATTTTCAGTGTATTTTTCAAATATGCAGAAATCTTATTAATAATGACTTTAACTAAAACTTTAAATAATTCTTAAATAAACTTTATTTCGTAACAATAGGCTCGGGATTGGCTGACTATACTTTCTTACTCGTTTTGCTGTATAATTAACTTTTCGTCAACCCAACAATATGCAATTACATAATAAAAATTATATAAGTTTTAAACAAAAGTAAAATTTTAATTAAATTTATTAAAAAGTTTATTATGCTAACTACCTTTTTATAAATTCTTCTGCCATTACAGTTGACGCTCAGAAATTCGAAAATCCAGAAATTCGAATCAGTAATTTTATTACATTTGGGGCTCTGGCAACTCCGTGCTTATAAGACGACAATTTTATTATTTCTCTGCTTAATTCCAATTAAATTAATTTTTTATTTATAAATCAAGGCGAATTTATTACAGGTGGTCTTAAAAGCCCTGCTGATATAAGCTAAAATCACTGTTGGATGTCAACATTTTGTTTATTCTCTTTTATTATCTTTGCTTCTGTTTTGTTTTATTTCTGTTTTTGACATTGTACAATGATTTTACAAAAACAAATTGTTTGTGGTTTTTGTATAGGGTAGCCAGATCTTAAATTCGGAAAAACAGTACATTGAATACATAAAAACAGTACAATCAAGAAAAAAACAGTACAATTTTTTTGACGCCAACATTACCATTTGTTTTAATAAGTAACCCCCAATTTCACCAAGTTCAGCTATAATAAACTATCAGTTCAAGCTGTCAAAACATATTGTAAGCTGGAAGTTAAAGTAATAGTTAGTTTTAACTGAACTTGGTGAAATTGGGGTAAATATTTTAAACTTTTGATTGAATATGCAACAACAATTATATAAAGAAAGAAATACACTTAAAATGTGTAACGTCAAAGGAATTATTTCCAGTTTATGGCATTTCATAAATATACATATGAAATTACTCCATTTGCGTTTAAAAAGCAAACACCACAAACGAAGCATTTGGCCAGGAAAACCATAACATTGCTGTAAGCCATATAAGAAAGGAGAAAAGCCTTACTTAGCTCAAAACAATCAACTCATTGATTTTGTAAGTACGATTTTCTTTAAACATATTCGTATTTTAAGCAATTTTCACTACACACATAGTTGCACAAATCATATAGAATTTGAGAAAATGTTTGTTTCCTAAATTAATTTTCCAATTTTAAATAATTTTTAAATTATTTACGGCTAATTTTACCAAGTTCAGCTATAATTAAGTATTACTAAAACAATATGTTTTTTGACTTTTATAATGAAAGTTAATTAAACCTGGGGGCAAATTATGGCAGTCGTTATCGAATACTTTTTAGAATGTTATTTCAGTTGATACTGAACGAATCGTTGTTATTTTTTCAGTGTTGTGAAAACTAAAATAAATGCTTTACAATACTAAAAAAATAATTTCGATCCGTTCAGTATAGACAGAGAGAATTAGAAATAAAATTGCTTTCGAATCGAAAAAGTATTCGATCACGACTGTCATAATTTGCCCCCTGAACTTGGTGAAATTGGCCATTAATCTATAAAATCCAAAAAAAATAATTTGGTTTATTTTTATTTCACAAAATCTGAAAATATTTAAAATCAAGTGCAATTGAAAACGATGAATATTTTCAAAAAAATTTTTGTAAACATTTACTTATCTTTTTCTTATTTCAGTAGTTTAGGTAAAGAAAAGTGGTCCTCAAAGGTATTTGGTATTTTTATAAATTTTTAACACGGATAATTTTCCAAATTTGTTTGTTTTCAATTTTACGTGATTTCGATTTCCAGAACATGCCCGAAAATTAAAAAAGTTCTAAAAATTAACGATAACTGTTTTGGAATAAGTATTTTTTAGTACTTATAAAAATTTAGATTTTATTTTTGTCTTTCTCAGGTGTGGAAAGGGAAAGACTATTGGAAGAGGTAGCCATAAAATCATAACAACACGAAAATATACCACTGCTACGAGCCACCCATTATAATTTAGATTTCTACTGTGTATTTATGAGAAAACAATGACCACAGCGTAAAAACTCTTATTATTTTAGAACTTTTTTTTTAACACAACATAATTTTTTGTAAGCCAGTTCTGTTAAATATAGACTGAGCAAAAAAAAACAGTACAAAGTGTAAAAAACAGTACATTTGCGTACTGTTTAGGAGTTGTGCATAAAACAGTACAATTGCAAAAAATCAGTACATGTACTGCTTAAAACAGTACGTATGGCAACCCTATTTCTGTACGAGTTGTACTTGTTGTAGTACCGAGATTACCTGGGATGAATTCGCCTTGTTATAACTAAACAAACGTTAAACAAAGAGAATTATATCTAAATGATGAAACAGAACTGAGTCTTCAATTTCAGGCAAAAATTTTAAAGCCCATAATTAAAACGTCGACGGTAACTTCAAATTCTCTCTCATTTCTTTCGTTTTCTTTTGTTCTTATTTTTCTTTGTTTACAAAATGTATGAAATTGAATAAAAGTATGGTAGCATTGTTAAGAGAATAAGCGTCTATATGTGAGAGAATTAGAAAAAACGTCATCAAAATAAAATTGATTTTATTTCTCGACCGCATTCTCTGGCATAATTTTATGTCAAACTGTATGAAAAACATCGTTCAGCTCCAGTTCTGTTTCATCATTAAGTGTTAAAAGATTACCTTATCTTAAAACAAGTTGAAATATGGCCTGCAAAACGCGTAAAAGTTTAAATATAAACAAAGTAAATTGTTTGCAATGTAAATCTCAGGTACTGGAAAGTGAAGATGCTATTGAATGCGATGTATGTAAAAAAAACTCTCCACTCAATTTGCACAAAATTAGATAAAAGAGAATTTGAAAAACTGGTCAACAACCCTGCTTTAGAATATAAATGTAATTTTTGTGCACCAAAAAATGATATTGCTATGTGTGCTAATGATTTAAAAGAAATTAAAACAAAGCTTTATCAGTTGGATGACATAAAAGAAACAATAAATTTCAAAAGATTTTGTTATTCGTGCTTAATTCCCAGTTTTTATTCTTGACAAAAACACTTGAAATTAATTGTTGATGGGATAAGCTATTCCTATGCATTTCACGGGTTGCTTAGGCCAGATCATCAGGAAACTTCACCCATAAAGATTTTAGAAAAACTAAAGATATTAAACCAAATAAAACTGTTAAACGTATAAGAATTATAGCAACAGTTCTACTTGTAACAATATCAAATCTTAAACAAAACACATCAACAATAAACAACAGTGGGTTTATCTCATCTTACATTCCCCACTATAATTAGTTGAAATTCTCTCAACATTAATTGTAGTTGTAAGTAGGTTAAGAAAAACAAAACAAAAACAACACAACAACTTACAAAAGATGTTGTCAATTAAGTGTTTTTTAGGCCAAAATTGAAGGAGGTTGATGGTTATAACAAAGTTTTTATTAACGATTTACTATGCAAGGAGACAGTTGAACTTCTAAACCATGCAAAGTCACTAAAAGCTGTTGGCTTTGAATTTGTGTATGTGAGGGAAGGAAATGTATTCGTGAAAAGAAACCCAAAATCTAAACCAATGTGCCTTAAAACTATGCTCATAAATTCAACTGGAGGTGTAAAGAGGAATATTTTAGCTGCTTCCAACTTTTCTGAGAAAGAAGAAGAAGCCCAATTTGAATCTCCAAATCAGTAGTTAATTGTTTTAAGCATTTACAGTTTATATTTATTTTTAATATATTTTATTTTTTATGAACACTAAGTATTTTTTAAATTTAAATTCTTTTGATTGCCATCAAAGTAAATCCAATTCAAAATCATTTAATATTTTAACGATCAATGTAAGAAGTATTTCATCGATACATAAATTTAAAAGATTTCGTGCCAAATGTTGGAAGTATCTGAAATTATAGCTGTCCAAGAAACCTGGTTTGATAAGGAATTTGTAAATTTGTATTAAAAATTGATGGATATTATGCTGTGCATTGTTGTAGAGATGATGGATATGGGGGTACATCAATTTATATAAAAAATCAACTAAAGTATAATGTGTTAAAAGTAAAAAGTACCCACTTTTTGGACTTAATCACTATATCCTTGCCAGACGTTCAGGTTGAAAACAAGCCGTTGGTTATAACTTCTATGTACAGATCCCAGAAATGCAATTTTGAAATGATTTTCAAAAGTATAGAGAACCTACTACTGGTAATACAGAATATGTCATGTATTTTTGTGGGTGATTTTAATATCGCCTACAATATAATGTGTTGAGTAATCAGAAAAACATAAGAGCACTACTTCCAATTTTACTGAAAGAACCAATGAATTTTACAAGGGATGTCCCAAAATGAACGCATTAAAAAGTAAGTCATTATTTTTTTACCTGCATACATCCAGAAAAAAGTAGTTATAGAAGTTGTTTTAGATGTGCTTATAGAACAAAGCTACTAAATAATGACTTAAAGAAGCTATTCATTTTGAAAAAGTTGGCAAAGTTTTTACTGGGCAATACTTTTGCTGAATTTAATTTTAAGTCAAGACATAATTTAATAACGAGACCTTACAGTAAGTAACTCTTCTCTTGATTGTGTGTTTACGAATTTCATAAATCAAATTTTAATAAGTCCAATTCAAAATGATTAATCGGATCACAATTTTTTATACTGTGAATTGAAAACAGAGTTTGCACACAGTGAAACCGTTGTTGAAAAAATCTTTAAAATTAATTACCGAAAATTTGGCTCTTATATTGATGATCACCTTAATATACCAAGTACAAGCAATTCTTCGTTTCAGTGTAAGAGGTTAGTGGATACTATCTCCTCAGCTGCATCCTACAGTTTAACCAAAAGGGAAAAAACTGTTAACGTAAGAAATAAAATTAGCCCCTGGATTTCTGAGTCGTTAATTTCATTAATAAATTTAAAAAACAAACTATTAAAAACCAGAAGGAAAAGGAAACAAAATAAGAACATAAGTGATCGTTTAAAAAGAATCAGCAAAGTAATCAAAATTTGCAGTAAAATTTTGATGAATAATTACTATGAATATAATTTAAACAAATGTTGTGGAGATTCAAGAAAAACATGGTGTTTCGTTAATAAACAACAAGGAAAGAATATAAAACCGCCCAATGATTTGATTACATTAGTACTGCAGTTACGCTGGATATTGAAAAGGCAATTGAACTAAATAACTTTTTTCATAACTCAGTACAGAATTTAAAAGATGATATAACGCTTAACTCAAATGATGACATTAATATGTTTGGATCCCTTATTCAAGAAACAACATGTAATTTTAATTTTAAGCCAACGAATAAAATGTAAGTTATTGATATTATTGAAAATATGAAAATACATAAAGCTCCTGGTTATGACAATATTACTCCAAAAATGTTGCTTGTACAAAAAGATTCTATATCTGACTCTATTGTAAATATATTCAACACGATGATAAGCAATTCCAAATATCCTGAAGTACTAAAAGTGCACAAAATATGTCCTATACCAAAATGTCCAGGAACGAATAGAATTGAAAACTTTCGTCCTATATCTTTGCTTTCAAGTATTGACAAAATCTTTGAAAAAATTATATACATGCAATTAACCGACTATTTGGATGATCACGATATACTATTCAATCGCCAATATGGATTCAGAAAAGGCAATGGAACTGAAGAAGACCACGATATTTTATGCCATAAACTCCATTTTATTGGATTGTCTCTCAATGCAATTAATTTATTGAAGGACTATCTAAAGAAAAGGAAACAGTTCGTACAAATAAACGAGTCTAAAAGTCATGAGCTCGATGTGTTATATGCCGTACCACAAGGTAGTGTACTTGGACCACTTTTATTTAATATATTTGTAAATGATATAAAAAATATAAAATTTAATGGGCATCTATTCATGTATGCTGACGACATTTGCCTATTGTTTTATTATAAATATGAAAAAGTATTACAAATAGATATGGAATATGATGCAGCAATACTATCAGAGTTTTTAAGACTAAATAAATTAGCTCTTAATTATAGAAAAACCAAATTCATTCGTTTTAAGCCGTATATTTCAAGGAGTATTGAACCCATGGAAGTATATATTGAAGGAAACTTGATAAATGAGTCTGAAAATGTTAAATATCTTGGTATAAATATTTGTCATAATCTTTTATGGGATCGCCACATCAATTTCTTAAAGCAAAAGTATCATCAGTACTGAAATTCTGTAACTTTTTAGCGAAAAAAAATTGTCGTTAAGTAGTCAAAATTCGTTAGCTAACGACAGTTGTCGTTAAGAGCTATATTTTAATGAAATTTTAACAATTTTTATCGGCAAAAAATGTCGGTAGCTAACGACACAAAAAAAGTTCTTGTTAAATAATAACGACAATAAATGTACTGTTAATAGATTAAAAATATAGAGAAAGTAGCCAATTTTTAACACAAAAAAAGTAAGAAAGTATAGTCGATCAAGTCCGACTCTACACTTCAGTATTTGGGCGAGTATGTTGTGAGGTTAATATTCACATAAGACATTTTTGTGCCAAATATTATCTAAGTATCTACTACCATTATTAGTGTATTCGTAAGGGAGCTGTGGTCAAATATGGACCGATTCTAAAAAAATTTGTTCTGGTGATTTATGTAGGTTACGACAAAATATTTTTGGATCTTATTCAACTCAAATGTCTATAAAACAAGATGGCTATTAATAGGCACAAAATCCTATTCCGGAAAGAAGTTTTCCTGTGGGATATTAAAATTAAATAACTGCTTCTCACCATTACAAAAAGGCTTCGAACTTGTGACAATAAACGCATATGTGCCAAATTTTATAAAATTATTTTTAAAATTGCGACCTGTAATTTGCGCACAAGATTATCTTGTACAGACAACCAGCCATCCTGATAGAAGGACGGGCTTCGTTAAATGGATTCTGACATTGATTCTGAGTTAATCGATATACTAAAAGGCAGGCTCAGAACCTTTATTTAAATGTGTTACACACATTCGTACAAACACATAATATCCCTGTAGTAAATAAAATAGTCAGTTGCAAAAAACACTAACTATAAATTAACTGTTTTTCAAATGACATAAATCTCATGCAGATATCAACCAAAAAGGCACACGTAAAACACAAACAAAAGCAAAATAAGTAAAACAAGCATGCCATGAAGTCAAACGAAAAAAAAATATTACAAACATATTTAAATAATTAAAAATAATTGAAAATTTAATCAATACAAATCTGTTTATGTACAAGCAATTATGTAGCGTTTTTATTTCAGCATGTATTATACATCATCATTTAAAGCAATTTGATGCAAAATTTGCTTAAATAATTATTTCTATATAAATAAACATATACATATATAAACATATATAAAAATATACATTCATATGTATGTATGTTTATAAGTATATATATTTTTTTGACAAAAAATTTTTTAAGTTTAAATAATTTATTATAAACCGACTATACTATTAATTGACTACCAATTGGTTGAAAAATAAGTAGTTAGTAGTCAATTTAAAAGTCATGCAAAGATGGCCAATTGACTACTGCCTATGACATGCCCATGTTAAAATAATGAGTCGTCTACAAGGAAAAAAGTCACTTAATCAACTAGTTGTGGTTATAAAAAAACCAGTTTGAAGTTACTTAAAAATGTGTTTGACTTCCTACAGGGATCCTCTTCACATACAGTAGTGTAGGTATAAAAAGTAAAAGCAGAATTTTGTGCTACAGAGGCTCAGTCACCTGGAAATTTTTCCCTATGTATAAAAATATTTAACACCAACATATTTGTTTAGAAATATAATCAATATTTACACGTTTTCATTCATGGTTTGGTTAAAATAAATGCAATAAAGCAAATTTATTTTGTATTTTTTATTAATTTTAAAAAATTTTTACTTTGACGTTCTTATATTTTTACCGATATTTGTCGTCAATATTTCAAAACAAAAATATTTGTTTATTTAAAATACAGAATAACAAATTCGTTAAAGTAACCGAGATTTCTCGTTAATTAACGATATCGGTAGTTAAATTGAAAAAGTTACAGAATTGAGGTACAGGAATTGGCATTCTTAAATAAATTTTAAAATAAATTAAAAACCACCACCAAACTTATGTCTTACCACGCATTTATTCATTCACATCTAACATACCTTCCTATGATATATGGCTATAAAAAATGTTCAACAATAAAGTCTTTACAATCGGCACAAAATTAAGCCCTGAAAATTGAATATGGTCTACCTTTCCGGTACTCCACAGTAAATTTGTTTAAAAATCATGCCAAATTGATACTTCCTGTTCGTGGTTTGTATAAACGACAATTATTAAAATATGTGTTTAAATGTATAAAAGGAGTTGGCACCCACAGTATACGGTTTCAAGAGAACATGTCAATTACACATAGAACTACGAGGCAATCAAGAAATTTAAATATAACGAGATGTCGACTTGAGTTATCTAAACAACGTATTTCTTACAATGGGTCAAGTGAATATAATCAGTTACCAAATGAATTAAAGAATATTTCGGTCTTATCGACTTTTAAACATAATTTGAAGAAATATTTACCCGAGAATGTTGAAACACTTCTCTAAATAAAATGTCTTGTTTGTAATAAATATATACATACTGTCAGCGTCAAAATAAAGTGTACAACTGGATTTCCAATAAAAAAAAGTGTTATTTTAGTAAAAATAAAAATAAAAAAGAATAAAAATTTTTAAAAGTTTATTATCATTTACTAAACTTTGGACAATGTTATTACAGTTTGAAATTAAACATTTGAAATACTCCAAAAACAACAAAAACAGTACAATAAAAAACAAATTAACTCCGTTTTTAACGCGTCAAAAAAAAGTGTACAGTTTTAAAATACTAAGAAAAGTGAAGTGGCTAATACTTTGTTTGATTTTTTTTTTGCTTTTAGGACGGCTTCTAGTCTCTTTGGCATCGATTCCACCCATTTTAAGGTTTGCTCAGTAGACAATTTTGGACACTCTTCCTGCAGAATTTTCTTCAGAGAGTGCTTGATGCTTATGTTTTTTTTTTAATTTGTCTGTCCAAATGTTGCTAGATGTTTAATTGAGTTGATATCGAGCGACTATTGGGCTTATCCATCAGTCTTAGGACGTAATTCAAAAACCAAACCTAACACGCTTCACTTAGATACTATATTTTTTCCGTTGAATTTCTTATTTCTACTTTTATCACGTTTTTTTTTGCCCAACTTGTTTTCGTAATTTTTTGGAGCAACGTATTTTTCACAGATGACAGCAAGCTTGAAGTCTGATGAAATTTGGCAAAGTAGAAATTTAACTTTTTATAACTTAACTTAACACTTTTTATATTCGAAAAAAAGCTGTACACTTTATTTTGACGCTCACTGTATATATGAGTCGTTCAGTGTATAAAGGGAATGAGTCCAATTTTGGGTTTTTTGAGATTTAGCGTGGATACACAGAAACAGAGGGCTCAAGAGGCTCGCAAGATATCGCATCTTGTTTGGTCAAATACACAAAAATGTTTGCTGATACGCACGATCGGATTGTTCTGTGGTCAACATGCAAAATAAAGGAACAGTTTCGAGTGGTTAAAATTGCCAGTTTTGATTTTTTTCTCTACAAAATCTTTGGAAAATAACGTATGCAATCGCAAAACCAACACCGCGGTAAAACCGGTAAACTGGCTCCAAATGAGGTGGATCAAACTTGATAGATCGAAACCATGAGTAATACAATATAAAAATAATATCCATACAAAATTTGGATTTGAAAATATAAACATAAGAAAGAAAGGTAAAGTAATGTTATTGAGAAGCGTGAGTCAAAGTATATTGTATCCTGAAACTAGATCTTTAACAAAAGAAAAGAAAAAGGATATATCCCTCCCGCGTACCATACTTTCTATAAAAACTTGAAAACAGTATCAAGTCAGGAAGATTATTCTGAAGAAGATATCTTATTTTGTTAAATTTTTTATACTTACGATTCATTTTAAAAGAAGAAATTTTTTAGTTAATTTTTGTTTTAAAAAGAAGAATGCACTGAACTAAAAAATTAGCTTCAGCCTTTTTTTTTGCCAAATTATAAAAAATGTACTCTTTCCAAAATATACTAATTCAATTTAAGCACTACGCGAGGTAAGCCAATATTTAGATGGGTATTTTTTCTTTTTATTTCCGAACGAATGCTCAAAGTCAAAGCATAATTAATTTGAATTTTTACGCTATCGATTTTAACCACAAAAAATTTGGTGGACTTTTTGCCTTTTTCCACTGAAACTCTTATCAATAAAAATCTATTTGTATCATATTGTTACGAAAGTTAAATTATCTAAGAATTATTTATAGTTATAGTTATAAGTTACCTTGTAAGTTATAGTTTTATGTTACTTAAAATTGTCATGTATAATTTTCAACACAACTGTTATTTTAAAAATAGTTCCTATATAAATTTCCCAGTAATTTCTAGAAATGGTTATAGAACATAATAAATAGTTTTTACGGGAAGGTTCAGGAAAAATCTAGAAATAATTATGAAATATAAAAAGGGGTGACTCATGTAAAATTAGTTTAGTTTGTTTTGTGAAACGGTTCTGTTCGTAACTAACAATTGTGAACAAAATAATAAAGTTTGTAAAGTTGAATAAGTGTGTGTATTTATTTTTATTTGCAATTAAAAAGAACTCAACGGTTTATTATAAAGGGAGTAAACCGAACGCGTTTATTTAAGGAAAAACGTAACAATTGGTGTCAGAAGTGAAATTGCAATAAAAAAAAAAAAAAACTATACAAACAACAATGAAATTCGATGAGCTAAAAGTTGAACAGCTGAAGAAAGAGTTGGGCAAGTTGGATCTGCCTACTGCTGGAAATAAAGCTGAGCTGCAGAAAAGATTAATCGATGAATTTAAGCGACGCAATATTGACATCGCAACTTATGAATTTGAAGAAAAAGAAGAAATAGAAGTTGCTACCCGTGCAGTAACAAGCAACATGGATCTTGGTACAATGTTTGCTGCTATGATGGAGAAAATGGAAAAAATGTCGGCAGAAACTTCTAGAAAAATGGAAGAAAATTCTAGAAAAATGGAGGAAATGGTAAAAGAAAATTCGGCTGTAACCTCTAGAAAAATGGAAGAAAATTCAAAAGCTATCGTAGAAAATGCAAGCACCATCTTAGCCGAAATTCAAGAAAATTCTAAAGTGACAAACGAGAAACTTCAGGCTACTAATGAAAAACTTGAGAAGCTTCAAGAGATTTCTACTGTTATAAACGAAAGAGTAGACGATATGGAAATCGAATTGTCTGATGTAAAAACACAAGTCACTGATGTAAAAACTCAAGTCACTAATGTGAAAACACAAGTCACGGTTTTTGATGGAAAACTTCATCATCTGGAAGAAAGAGTAAATAGTCTTCAGTGCCAAGAGGGAGTGGTGCGAGTTTTTCCAGAAGTCTCGAATAGAATAAGAGCTCCAAGTTTTGACGGCATTGAATGTGTTTAAGTTCCAGTTTGACACAGTTGCCAATAAAAATGCTTGGAACAATGAAGAAAAAGCCATAGAGCTGATTCTGGCTTTAAAAGGAACTGCGGCTGAAATTCTGGAAAGTGTACCAGTAAGTTGCAGAAATAATTATGATGACATTATGGTAGCACTGCAACGCAAGTATGGTGGTGAACATAGAAAAGAAATATTCAGAATGGAATTACGGGGTAGAGTACAAAAGCCAAACGAGACGCTACAGGATTTCGCATTAGAGATTGAGCGCTTGGTGCAGCTTACTTATCCAGGTGAAAGTCATCCATTGCTAGATCATTTTATGACCGAGGCATTTGTAAACGGTATACGGGATGCTGATGTAAAACTAGCGGTATGTGCATCACAGAGGCCATCATTTGCAGAAACGGTATCATTTGCCCTAGCACAAGAAACCGCTAGAATAATTTCAAAACCGCATATGTGCAAGGTGCGCAAGATCGATATAACAGCCGAAGACGAAGGAGATATTTTAAAGGAAATGAGAAGCATGAAGGAGGCAGTTTTGCAGGCTTTGGGCGAGAAGCAGAGTAAAAACAAAGTAAAATGCTATAATTGTGGTAAGATTGGCCACATTCAGCGAAACTGCAAAGCACCCAAACAACGATCGAGATCTGCTTCGCCGCAAAGGAACAAACGAAGAGCAAGTCAACAATCATCACGGGAGCCACCGCTAAAGCTGAGAAGAGCTAGCAGTGCAGAGGAAACTGAAGATCTTACGATCAATTTAGTAGTGAAAACGAGTAACAGAAATATTACGACCTGTGGTTACATAAATGGTGAAATCCGCATTTTGACTATCGACACTGGTGCAGGACATTCCATTATAAGAGCTGATTTGATAAAGGGAGCTGTCGAGCCGCTAAGTGGTGTTAACTTGCGAACAGCTACGGGAGAGCCTGTTATTGTCTATGGCAAAGCAAGAGTGGAAATAAGAATGGCCGATATGATAGTTTTTGATGAGTTTATTGTGGCTGAAATTATGGACGAGGTCATAATTGGAGCAGATTTTATGATTCGTCAAGACATTAGTCTAGACATGGGACGACAAATTATGAATTGGTATGGTCTAGAAGTACCCCTTAACGTTGGGAATGGAATGAAGCCCTTGTAAGACAGCTAGTCACTAGTGATCATAAGAAATTGTCCTCCCAAAGAAACGATGAAAAACGTGGGAAAGCGAGCACATATTCAAGACGGCCCAATAAACATAAAAGCAAGCACGGTATAGAGTCTAAAAACAAGAAACGCATAAATGAGATTCGCTTATTAGATGTGGAACCCAGCGAAGACTGGTCAACGGCGCAGAAAAGTGACCCCTTATTAGCGCAAATTATGATGGCTAAGAAAGAAGGTGAAAGGCCGACTTGCGAAGAAATTAAATTGAACGAACCACTAATGAAAGCGTATTGGGCGCAGTGGAGTAGTCTGCGGATGATAAATGGTTGCCTATACCGTACATGGGAAAGTACTGATGGCAAAACGGTTAAAAACCTTATTGTAGTACCGACTTCTAAAGTCTGTGAAGTTGTGAAGAAATTCCACGAAGGTACTGGTGGTGGGCATCTAAGCGTTACGAAAACCATAAAGAAGTTAAAAGCAAGCTACTATTGGATCAGTTGCAAGCAAGCCGTGATTGATTGCGTAATTACATGCCCACAGTGCGTTGCAGACAGTGGTCTAATTAGAGAAAGTAGAAATCCGGTCCAGCAGTACAACTTTGGTGAACTATCCGTACCAGCGAATAATAATGACTCTACCCAAGAGCAGAAAAACGAGTTAAGACGAAGGCGTGTTAATTCATCAAATGACCAGATGAAAGCCAGAAACAATGGAGTGGCAAATTCGGAAGGCTTCAAAGAAGGCCAGCTGGTTTTACTTTTTAATCCGCAACGGAAGAAAGGACTATCTCCAAAGCTGCAGACTCATTGGGATGGCCCATATAAAGTAATAAAGAAATTGAATGACGTGGTGTATCGGATCCAGAAATATAAGAGCCCAAGATCAAAAATGAAAGTGGTGCATCTAGAACGACTGGCCAATTATGGAAAAGGAGAATCTGAGCCTATTCGGGACGAACAGGCTTAAGTGGAGGGCAGTGTTACGAAAGTTAAATTATCTAAGAATTATTTATAGTTATAGTTATAAGTTATCTTGTAAGTTATAGTTTTATGTTACTTAAAATTGTCATGTATAATTTTCAACACAACTGTTATTTTAAAAATAATTCCTATATAAATTTCCCAGTAATTTCTAGAAATGGTTATAGAACATAATAAATAGTTTTTAAGGGAAGGTTCAGGAAAAATCTAGAAATAATTATGAAATATAAAAAGGGGTGACTCATGTAAAATTAGTTTAGTTTGTTTTGTGAAACGGTTCTGTTCGTAACTAACAATTGTGAACAATATAATAAAGTTTGTAAAGTTGAATAAGTGTGTGTATTTATTTTTATTCGCAATTAAAAAGAACTCAACGGTTTATTATAAAGGAAGTAAACCGAACGCGTTTATTAAAGGAAAAACGTAACAATATTAACAGGTTTTGTGAACACATACACTAACATACTAACATAATATATTTACAATTTGTAAAAAAAAACCCTAATAATTAATTTTGCAATTTTAGTTTTGAGTTTTGTTGCAGCAACTAGTTTTAAAGTCAACGTCAACTGTTCTGTCGTTTTTCTCCATTTCAAATTTTTGGACTCATTCCCTTTATCCACTGAACGACTCACATGTATTTATATTATTTTTTTTTTTTTTTCTTTTTTCCACTTCATTTATTGTACGTATGTAAATATTGTATAAATTAGAATAATAGATATAGTAGTTGACATTAGCCTCTTTAATGCCATACTGGGAGCTGAGGCGATTTATAGTTATGTAATATTATTTCATTGAGATTACAATAATACGCAAATAAAAAAAAAAAAAAAATGGAATCCAAAATTCTAATTTCCGAGCGGTTTTTCTTTTTATTGTAAACACAAAAAATTTTGACAATTTAGTTTAACCAAATACAAAGTAAAAAGGGGAATCCCTTTTAAAAAATGATTTACAGATCTCGTTGATGTTGTTAGTTTAAAAGTCAGTTTTTTTGGTGTTTGTATTACACACACTAAATAAAGTCAAATGAAATAAATTGTTATTTTTGTTATATTTCGTTAATTTTTTTTATAGTTTTTATGTTAAATAAACTTAAATTAAAAAAGCATAGTTTTTTTATATCTTTATGGTCAAATTTATTTAAATTTTTTTATAAAAAAAAACCGTCCAGAAATTCGAATAATTCGGAAATTCTAATCGCCCTAAAAACAAAGTGGTTCGAATTTCCGAGCGTGTACTGTATTATGAAAAGCTTTTAACATTTCAGTTAACGTTACATACATGTAATAATTTTCCAATGACATTATTATTCTTATTCAAAACTGTATCCTCTTGTTCTTTTTAAGCCATTTCTCTTGAGCTTAAAAACTAAAAGCAAATATTATTTATTCAGTGTCTGGCTTCATAAAATTCCTTTTCGGACTACAATTTATTTAAATACATTTTAAGAATTATTCGTAAATGTATCAGTTTATTAAATTATAAACCTTTTATTGAGTTTTTTTTTTATTTTAATATTTATTTTAATATTTTGATTTGAAAGAGTTGTAAGCAGTTTATTAAAAATGATACTATTATTAAATAAACAAATAAGTAAATAGGATTATTTAACTTTTTATATATAGAGGAAAAGTATTCAATTAATTAGAGTAATTCAGATTTATTTACACTTTCCTTTTTTATAGTTCTAAGTAGCAAAATATTTGAAAAAAAAAAAAATATGTTTGTAAATGTTATCGAGTAAATTAATTATTGAATAAATTTAGTTATTTAAAAAAAGTAATATGAAATAAATTTTAAAAAAGCATTGGCTTATTTCTTTTAAATAAACCTTGAGTTTTTTTAGTGCAAATTAAAAAGTAGAAAGTCAAGCCCAACTACTTGATATCCTACATCACAGTAGGCGGTATGAACTAAGTCCCCAATGAACTTACTCCCTAAACCCAAACGACTGTATGTGAAAAAACAACAACGATATTTGGGGACTTCGTTCACGTTTTTGGGGACATCGTTCATTTTATTTTTTGGGGAGTTAGTACATATGAACGAAGTCCCCAAAAAATAAAATGAACTAAACCCCTTAATTATTTTTTGGGGACTAAGTTCACTTTCATTAGAGAACTTTTTTCACTCTTGCGGCTTCGCTAACTAAAGCTTCTCTGTATAGCCGGCCTTCGGCCGGGCGCAAGGATTTTCTCCTCTATGGTATAACAAAGACCGGCTTCGCTAACTAAAGCTTCTCTGTATACGACCTGGCCATAATTGTAGCCGGAAAGTTCGAGAACACAATCACTGAGGTGATGCAAGGTGCTCTCGACAAGGTTCGCGATACCATTCACAAAAAGGTATAACAACAGGCTTAATAAGCTTTAAGTGCATGCGACGGTAAATTGAGTACTCCAATGAGGTGAAGTACCTAGGATTATTCCTGAAAGTAAGCCTGGATCAGACCGTTATAAAAGCAGTTAGGGCCTTCTAGGCCTTCAAAAGCTTCATCTGGAAAACTTGAATTTGAACCCAGGTGGCTGTACTAAATTGGTCAGACCGATAAGCACCTATGGATCCTTGGTATGGTGTCCAAAGATCCAACAGGTGTCTGCAATCAGAAAGTGCAATAAGCTGCAAAGGAAGGTCTGTCTAGCCCTGATGGGGGCAATGCGCACATGTCCTACAGCAGCACTTGGTATACAACCATAATACATCCATATAAGGAGGGCTGCATCATTGAGTCTCCTTAGGATCCAGCTAACATCTGAACTTTCAGATAGTGTACATGGGCATGCTGGCTTGATGAAATCTGCTCAAAAAGCGGACCTTACGAGCACGGAGCTTGGCTTTAACAAAAGGTTCAGGACAATCCTGGCTTATAATGGAGCGTGGGACAATGGAAATCCCTGCCTCGAAAACCAAGGCCTATACTGGTTTACTGGTGGTTCCAAATTAGAGCCGACTTTATAAGCAATTGTCAGTAGCTATTCCAGCACGTGAATCACGCTATTGATGTGTGTTGCATTAACATTCTTGAAAAGGGAATGGTTGCCATTGTAATATTAATGGATGGACAATCTGCCATTAAAGCACTCTCTTCCTGGAAACTATCCTCGAAGTCGGTGACGGAATGCCGAAGAAGGCTACAGGAGCTAGGTGCGAGAAATTAATTGAACTCAGGGGTCTCTGGAAATGATAGGGCTGATAAGCTAGCCAGGGCTGCTTCAAACGCCCCGCGCCCTTTTGTGGGCAAAGTTGAGCCACTACCCAATCTCTTTTCGAGTACTGGTATTTCTGGGACCATGGGATATACTGGTTATTGTTTCCGGAAATGCGTCATGCAAAGGAACTTATCATTACCGGAACAACAATAGGGACGAAAGGTATCAATAGACAGGAGGTACGGCTGTTGGCGGTTTATCTAACAGGTCACCACACAGTCAATTACCACCTTTTGATGGGCCTGGCAGAAGACCTGGAAGGCAGACTATGTCTTGGTCTAGTTAAATTCCTTTGGAAAACAGAGGGTATTTTGGCCAACTGAAGAGGAGTGGGTACAATCGGCCTAACTTGGCCGCGGTGTCATCTCTAATAAGGGGATATCTCCCTGCTATCTTAAAAAGTGGTTTTACGCAGCAATACCCTGCATTTTGGACAAGCAAAATCATATATTAACGTTTATCGGCTTCAATACATTTAATACCCTTTTTTCTTGTTTTTAAAGGAATTCTATTGCTTGCAAAACATTTTATAATTGCTGCTCGATTGATTCTTAATGATGTTGCAAGTACTTGTTACTTTTATTCATCAAATTAATCACGATTACGATTACAAGCGACTTGCTTACCCTAGTTTTGTATTTATTTATTTTTTTATAGAACGTGTTGAAGTGACACTGACAGATTGTTTGAGTATTTAAAAGTAAATATGTATGTACTTTAATTACAATGACTTTTCCGTTTATGACTGACAGAAACACAAAATTATTTTAATACACTCATTCTGGCTAAAAATAAAAAAAACATTAAAAAATACAACATCAATTTAAATAAAATATAAAAACTCAACATGAACAATATTAATATTTACTGCAGAAAACAAATGAATGAAAAATACAAAAAAAAAAAATACTAAAAATTTTTTTTTTTTTTATTCGTTGAGTTCAGTCAGTCAGTCTTCCCATTCGTTTGTTCATTCATTTATTCATTCATGTTTCCATACAATATGACAAAGTTTTAATGAAATTTTACGTGATTTGTTTAAACAAAATACATATACAAAACTCCTCGGCACGAAAATTACAGAAGTCTATATTTTTGGTTCGGTTTTTATTTTGTGGTTTTTGCTGTTACTGTTGCAGTTGTCATCATTTAAGTTTATTTAAGTAAAATGCAATCATGCACTGACATTTACATGAATTTATTTATACTCGTATGTATAAGTTTAACTGTTGAATTAATTGAAGGACTCTTTCTATCTCCCAGTTACCACCACAACTAAGTTTTGCTCGTACAAAAAATCAGGCTCAATTTGTGAGCAGTTGTCACAACAAATTGTTGATAACGAGTTGGTTTATTGCAATTTTTGTTTATTTCTTTCATCATAACTCAAAAAAAAAAAAAAGTGTAAATTACTTTTGAAAAATTTAAATTTTATCTAACATAAGAACCCAAATAAAAAGATTTCTTTAAGCACTGACACGTATTTATGAAACTTTGGTAGTGTCAAAGGTCAATTTATAATAAAATCTACAAGCAAATTTCCAACGTTAGAAACCTAAAATAATATATATAATTATAACACTAAGCTGGGTTCTTTTCAACTCAACTTGTGTGTGATATTTTCCTGACCTTGTATTACAGAAAGTTAAACACTCGGGATAAATTAAGTATACTTACATTTAGTACGAGTCGTACTAAATTCAAGTACGAGTAACACTAAAACGTACTTAAAAGGGAACGTTTTAATCTTATATAACTTATTAGTCTCATCTCTCAGATCTGGGACAGAATAAAGTAGTTGTACTAGTAGCTGAAGCTGACGAATGCTCTGTAGCGCAACAAAGTTCAAAATTTCGAATTTTGCGCTTTGCACTACTTAAAAACTGATGTATTTAACTTTTGAAAGCTGACAGCGCTATTCGTAACGTTGTACTACAGCGACTATTCTGTTCCCCCCTTCAGTTTTGCATTCTATATGCGTGCAAACGCGTGTGTGTATCAAATTTTGTGTTGAAACTACAACAACATCACACAAGTAGGTAAAACACGATTTGCTTGTATTGTGCAGAAACAACAGAACAATAAGAAAAACATACATTATTTTCATGTTTAAAGAATAAAACACAAAGCAAAACTTCCCATTTAGTCAAAAGTTAGTTCAATAAGTACATCAGCATGATTCTGGTGTTTTATAATTGAAATTCTGTAAGGTGAAAAACACGTAAGTAAATCAATCATAATAATATGTTCCTTCTGTCTCTGGTTCTCTGGGGTAAGTGTTTTAGGCAAGAATCAATCTAATTTCACTTTCGGATTATTTCAAGTACGAATCAACTTTATAGTACAGTGGACTCCCGATAACTTGCAATCGCAAGGGACCCGCCATTTCATACGAATTATAGGGGTTTTCGATTTAGCGGGGTTTCGATATAACGGGGTTAAAATAAAATAAATGCGAATTAACGGGCTTTTTCAATTTATTTACTAAAACGATAAAAAAAAACATAAAAAACAATTGTTAAAAATAAAATACAAAATAAGTAAAATAAATACATAAAATAAAATAGCAAATTCATTTAGTTAGCGTAAAATACCATAAAACTAAAGACTTTTCAAGCTCTGGATATTCAGGTAGTTTGTAGCACTTTAGCTTACTGCCTGGAGATTTTTGCATAACAAATTCTCTTTTTTGAAGGAATGAAGTTCAACTCTTACCAATTTCAAATCGCTTAGCAACGTCTATATTTTTCTCTTCTTTGTCAATGGCTGCAACAATTTGTTGTTTTTGTAACACCAACGGAGTTTTATGCGTGCGCTTTGACATTTTTCTTTATTTTTCATGTAAAAAATAATTCTTTCCATGTTTCTTTTGTTTTTATTACGAATTATAAGTGATAGTTAGAAAACAATTACGATTTATAAGAGGTAGAGAAGATTTTATTTGAAAAATAAAAAAATCGAATTAGCGAGGGGACTAAAATGTATGAAAATTTTACGAATTAACGAGATTTGTTCAAGAGACCGACAGTTTATTGCGAATTTTCGGGAATAACGATTTATCGGGGTACGAATTACCGGGATTTTACTGTACTTGATTCAAGCACATTTTGAGATTGATTTAATCTTAGTTTTACTGATATCAATTTCACTTTACGAATTCGGGATTAAATATAAATAAGTTAAGTATTTCGCACTTGAACAATCCGTACTTGAATCAATCTTTCAGTACATGATTTAAGAAAATCCAAATTAACCGTACTATTTAAACCGCTTTGGATTGATTTAAGTACGGACGGAATGATTTTTATTTTGACTGTAAACATTTACAAAAGGACAGATCAACTCCCACATTTATCAGGTTTCTATAAAAATATCCATTTTATAAATACACCAATACCCCGGTTTGCGTTGTTTCGAAGTTGTGTCTTTTTAAAATATCTGTGGTTTCGAAGTTACATCCTTTTGGTTTCAGTTTGTGTCGCGTGGCTTTGAAGTTGTGTCGTAAGTGCTTCGATTTGCGTCGTCAATACAAATATGTTTGTACAAAGCTAAAACAGAAAAAGGGGATTTCTCATTTAAGCCTATGCAAATGCATATGTATGTGAAGGTTGTCTGCAGACTGCCTGTTGAATGGCGTATTTAGTTTCAATTCATATTTGCTGAAGTGAAGTTAAATCTAAATTTTTTGCAACAATGAAGCAAAAAAGGAAAGTAAATAAGCCTAAAGAAAAACCTGGATATTGTTCCCATTTTATAATATAATTGAATTCTTCCGAAGACGTTCATAAATTAAAAAAATTGACGAAACCGTAAAATCGTTACAACATCAAGAGTTACAAACATGAGAAGTCTTTTAAGGGAATAAATGGAGTAACTTACTTCTTATCGTTTGAAATTAATATCAAAATCACCGACGAATGACATTAAGTCAAATGGTAATTCAAAAGAAAGGTATAAGTTTATTTGAAGATCTGAATAAAAATTTAAATGCTAGTGCAGATATTTCAGCTGCAGAAAAGTTTATACCTGAAAAAAATTGTTTTTTTTTATTGAAAATCTATTTTTTAGCTAAAATTATGAAACTTGGAACCAATTAAATAAAAATCAATACAAATGTATGGAAATGCTTCGGCATGCGTCGTGTCGGTTTGCGTCACGTTTTTCCGGTCCCTACAGAAACCACAAATGGTTCAGCCAATTTAAGACGATTTATTTTTGTTACAATTATTCGCAATAAATTTTACCATCAAATACAAATTTCACTAATTGAAATCTGTGTAAAACGTTGAAGTATTTATTTTAACACTTCATTACATACAAATATTTAAACACTTCTGCAAACAACTTCGTTCTCACCCACAAAAAATTGCACACAACAAAAAATGCACAAATACAACCTATCGCACACACTCAATCAATTGAATTCAATTGTAAATACCTGCAATTTGGACCATTGTATTCGACCAATACAGCGTGAGGAATTACGCCATGCTAATTTGGCACCATAAATCAATTCAGTTTCGGTCAACTGATAGTGGCCAGTGGTCTCAATACTTTGGCGTACTTGCTTCCAGCGGGTTTCATGAGCCGCACATGATAACCTGATAAGTAAAAACACGACAAAAATGGAAAATGAAATATTTATGTAAAACAAAATGAAAATACTTAAAATATTTTTAACAAATTGTATGTTTTAAATTAAATAAGTACAACACTTTACTTTAATTGACAGTCTTTTGTTTTTAAAAAAGTTTGTCTTCTCACCTTTTAATTGAGGTAAAATATTGATCCAAAAAATCTTTGGCATGATCTAGAACTACATCCGTCTTCCGAGCCTCTACGGCGGCTGTGCCGAAATTCATAACACTGCTCATGCATGTTGATTTAGAACAAGATAGAACCTAAAATGAAAAAGGAAAAAAAATAATATAAAGAAATGTATTTTTATTAAAATTAAAATTAAATTAATTAAAATTAATAAATTAAATCATTTAAAACAGTTGTACAAAATTTATTTAAACTGCCCACCTACTTTTCAAAAATTGCCTGTAATAAACCCAACAATATTGTTAAATCAACTTTATTTATTTTATCAAACTTTTTCTTGATACATATTTAACAAATACACGCAACAGGATGCAGTATTTTATATACTCTACCTACACTAGCGTAAAGAGGATAAGAAACTGAATCGTAGTTAAAGTCGCAGACTTTTTAGCCAACACTTAACGTCTCAGAATCATTTTCCAAAAAAAAAAATAGAACGATCCGTGCGTAAAGTTAGTAGTTAGAAATACATTTTATAACTTTAAAGATAATTAAACAAAATGAAAGGTTCTATTGAAAAAGGTCAAAAATCGAACAATTATTCTTCTACCTCCGCTTCATACAAATATCTCTCGGAGTAAACTGCCAAAATTTTTAAAATATGTTTGTATCTGACAAAATTAACTTAAAAATCAATTTCTAAAATTCAATAGGATAATTCTAAAACTGACCGTTCTTCTCATATAGGAACTTTTTCAAAAACGCAAATAAATTGTGCGAGATTGCTTATGCCTAATTATATTAAACGCAACGCAACGCCAAAGAATTACATAAATATTTTGTAATTTTGTTGTTGCCTTCTACAGAAATTCATGTACCGTTTGAGGCGTTTGACATTTTAAAAGCCAATGTGAATTACTGTAAAAAGCAACAACAAAATTACAAAATATGTATTTATGATTTTGTTTTTGCTTTCAATGTAATTCTTTGGCGTTGCGTTTTCATAATTAGGGCCTTAGTCCGTCTTCACACTATGAACGATTTCTTTCATAAAGTCTGAGCTTATTGGTGAGAGGAGAGAGAATAATAGCATGTGCTCTTCCCCTCTCACTTATAAACTCAGACTTTCTGAAAGAAATCTTTCATAGTGTGAACCCGGACTGTAGATGACGCATATTTTACACATGGTTTGTATCTTTAATAAGCTATAAGGCATTTAACGAAAGAACAAGAAAATTTTTTTTTTGCTTCGAAAATATTGAATTTTGTGACAACAAGCCATAATTTCCAGGAAGTTTGGCTTTACATTTTGAGAAATACCCAACTGAAGCACATCGATTGCTCACCGAGACTTTATCTGTATCCTTCTGAGCAGTAATTTTCAAACGTTTACATGCGTAATTCCGTAAAGTAGTTAAAGCCGTAAAACGCTGAAAAAAATTATGCATGTCCAAAATTCCATAAGAAGAGTTGATTATTGCATCAAAACATTTCCAAAGAGGATAAAGAATTCCGGCCAACTACAGCCAAATACTCAATGCACCAAGGTAATGCTTCGTATTTGATGGGACCAAAAGGGTCCTAGTTTTTATGAGCTGGGATAACTGCCCTAGGGCCTAATCCATGGAGGATCTTAACCACTGGGTAACCAACTATACAACCGCGCCCGGGTGTTGGCGAAACCAACACGACCAGGTTAAGATATGAGTGCATAATCCGGCAAGATTGTACTCTCGCCTCTTGCTAAGGAGCTGGTATAAAATCAGCTCTCTTGTAAGATTTTCAGAATATGCTTTCCCGCGATTTTGGAAAGTAAACCGCAACCACGACGTGATTCCAGAAAGTATCCTGTCAGGGAATAGGCAAAACTTCCGCAAATACAATCAACCTGAAAGATAGGGAGCATTTTCAGCAAAAAGCATACTAAAACAGGCCTCAACCAATAGTCAGTTCGGTGCCATGCCGCCGGCGGCTACTGAATCCCATTGTACCAGATAGATATCTGGTCCGCCGCCATCGCAAGATATATCGTGAAGATCTCCTGAGATCTGTTAATTTTGTATTTTTGCCGAATCCCAGGTATTGACCGTACCTGATTTTCCCAAAGGATGTAACACAAAAAGGTGAAATATCATTAAGATAATCCCTATAAAGCCCGAGGGGATGTTTTATGAGCAGCTGAATTTGGTCCAAACGAAATGCGCGATATACGCAACCAGACCAGTAGCTTGTTTCTGTATTTCTAGCATCGTAAAATTTCTGACATGAATTGTGAAACAAAAAAATTCCGCGTCTCGAATTGTTAGAAAAAAATGCTTCTGTATTTGAATGCGAAAAGAGACAACACTGTATCTGTTCTTAATGGGATATCCATGGATATTTCCCATTCAAAATAAAAAAAAAAATTACAAACACATCTAACCCTTTTTCGATTATAACCTAAGCGGCATCAATTAAACTATCGTAAGCGACAGGTACAATTGCATCTCAGCATGTTCTTGAAAACTATCGAATTCGCAATTATACATAAGTTTTAAAATAAATAAATGCATAAAATGAAACCAAATAAAGCGCTTCACTACTTAAAGAAAAAAACTAAAGCCCTTTCCTGTAAAATTTGCCTTTTGTCGCTTACGATACAATCGCAAATAAGGCTCGACATTTAAAATATCTTTATTTTTTTTAAATATTGTTTTTCTTGCACTACTTTGAAATGTGACTTATTTTGACAGCTCTTGTGAGAAATTGTTTGTCAAATTTTGTTGCAGAAACACTTTTTCTCGCATCCTTCCAATAATAGCTGGAATATTATTAAAATGAAAGATAATTCTCTCAAAGTGCAGATATAGAAACTCTTTTGTGAGAAAAACCTGTTTGATGCGAACAATTTTACGATGCAGGAAACACAAAAACGGGCTACAGTTGAAACTTTTAGTAAATTGCAGTTCGGATGTAACCCTATAGATCTTGCGACATCTGGCTTTCATTTGTTTCGATCGATGTAAAATTCTCGAACAAAAAAAATGTGCAGTTCTTTTGAAGCGGAATCGATATTCAGGAAGCCGCGTAAATCTCTTAAAAATTAGTTTATCAAAAATAAACTCAGGAGCAGGGCTATCAGATGTGGCAAATTTTAGCCAAACGCGGCGATTTAAAAACCGAATGGACGATGCAATTTTGTGTTTGGAGACATGGCGACTTTTTTGGCGATATTAAAAAAAGTTGGCGATAATTTGGCTTCCAAAACGCATTTTATCTGTTTTCATATGTACGGGCTAAATTTTTTCTTTGAATTTTTAATTAATTTTAAATTCTCAATACAAATGCGATTGTTTTAGATGATCAATCGATAATATTGCCAGATAATTACATTGAAAATATTAAAAAAAATATTGGCAAAGAAATTTGGAATAGAGCTTAAGCTTTCTTAGATTTATGCACATTTTCCTTATCAGAGGTTATCAACTATCGGATCTTTACCGAAAAACTTATTTTGCAAAATAAATAAAACAATAATAATGTATACTAGGTAGTATACAAAAAAAAATTACGTGTGGTTAATAGAACACGAGCGCAAAACTCGTCCGTTGAACTTACATTTAAAACAAAGACGAAATTTCCAAAGTTACTCTATTCAAACTATTTTTATACTCCCAACTTGTGTAGGGTATCATAAGACAAACTTGACCGACTATACTTTTTTCTTTTTTTGCATTTAAAATACTTTTCAAGTACTTAAGAACAATTTATACAAGTATTTTAAGTTTAAGTAAACTTTTATTGTTTTCTGCTTCTTGTTTCGTTTTTCATTTTGCCGGAAATTAAAACATGCAACATGAAAAAAAACTCAGTTATTGTTGTTTCTTTTATTTATGTGGAAGAATATTTAAATTGTTTGCTAATAAAATACTTTGGTTAAGGTTGCAAATGCAATATGAGTTTAAGACTTTAAAAAAATTAAATTCAAGAAACTTTTAACAGATCCAATTCGAGTTGGAGGCAAAATAAGGACTTTATTTCAAAGCCAAAACATTTCTGACCTTTGCTTAAGAGCTAGATCTATCTTATATATACTGCATTTTTAATTAAAATAAAAACAACATAATTACTCAGCCTCGTTATTCCGAAATAACCAGGTCATAATAAGACTACTGGTTGCCATAGTCAATTCTGGACCTGTCCTAATAAAATTTTTTCGATTCGTTTTAGCTTACAAAAGAGTTAAATGAATCAAATTTAGTTCCAGTACTAAAATTCATAAGTATATAGGGTTTGTGTGGGTTAAGGTGACTTACGGAAAAAGATCTTACAGAGAAAATATAGCAAACCATTCCCCTATCCTAATGAATCTACAAAAATTCGTTTTTGCTTACATAAGCGTTAGTTGTGTCAAATTTTCCATCTTTCAAAGGTTAATGTAGGCAGCAGGTTCTTTTAAGAATATATAGGGTTGCCAGACGGCCTGGATTGTCCAGTTTTTTGGGTGTTGGTTAGGTTCCAGGAAAAATGCATTTCATCCAGTTAAAAAACTTTATTTAATTTTGAAAAATTTTTTATTAATTATATTTTTATAATTAAATTATTATTTTGTATAGAAACAAAAATCCGGTCACATATGGCAAACATTTGACAAAAAATATCAAATATTTGTTTGCCCTAATCTGACCACAAAATATTTTTGAGGGGCAAACAGAAAAACAGCTGATTTTGGGCAAACAAAATTATTTGCTAGCAAACAAAAATGCTCCTAATGTGACCATTTAACGTCAAATATTTTCCTCGTTTTTAGGCAAATAAATATTTGTTCTTACTGCACGTCTACAACTGACATGATTTGCTGTTATAACATGATGTTATAAAAGCGTTGTTACAACATTTGCATTAACAACCGTGTTATAACATGAGAAAACCTCTAACATGATGAGTCTATACTTAACACTAACATCATATTAGTGTTAATGTTAAGCATTTCATGTCAGTTGTAGACTGCATGTTACAAAAATTTTGTAAGAACAAACAGCGGCAAATAAAAAGCTTAAAAATAAAAATTGTTGAATAAAATTGAAAAAATTAACAAAATTAAATAAGTTTATAATGACGAAAAACTTGTTTATGTAAAAATTTTTCCTGTGTTCTCTTTTTATTGAAGAGTTGCGCGGTAAACAGTATTCAAGATGTTACAAAATACATTTTTCTTAAGTAAATGGGTAATTTCTATGAGCCTATGCTGCGAATTATGAATTGCAAGCATTGCGTATCTATGTGTATAAATAGATAAATTTTTCAGAGCGTACCAGTTTGGGGTCAGTGGACAATCAGAGACCCGCCAAAAAAAAAATTATAAAATGAATTTAAGATTTATATAAAACATATTAGTGACAAATAATATACCGACAGACATCTTTATGAGATTTTTTTCGTCTTAAAGTGCTTGTAGCAACTGACCTAGAACCAATACTCGGCCTACCAATACAAAATTTTAACACGACATACAAGTTATTATAGAAATTATTGCCAAAACCGACATTTATAAAATTATTATTATGACATTAAAAGCTATTTACAGAAGTGGTATTTATATAAGAGCTATGGTAAAATATGGATCGATTACAATAACATTTGGGAAGGTGATAATAGATTGTATATGGACACAATAAGTTTTTATGGGGGCTATGTGAAATTGTCGACCGATTCTTTCCATTTCTTATGACGATAAAAACGTAAACAACATTTCATTACTATCAGGTGTGTTTTTGGAATCCGCATAATTCAGAAATTGGTGTTCTGAAATCCGCATATTTTTGTGTATTCGAAGTTCTTGTGCAGAAAAAAAATTTATGATGTTTTCTTTGATAGTGCCCTGTAAAATAGGTGACTACGGTTTATATATGGTGCTATCTTAATAATGGCGACGATTGCCGAAAAGCGCAACAAAGATATGCGAAGATTGCAAAAAATAGCGATCAATTTTAATATTTCAAACAAGCCATAAAATTGATTAAAAGTCCCTAAAATTATAAGGAATGGCAGAAATTCGATAAAAATTGCTAAATTAGCGGAAAATCACGAAAAATTGCAAACTTGGAAAGAAACTCAAAAATGTATCGGTTAAAAAACAAAATGTCGGAAAAAACTAAAAAAAATATAAAAATAGCGATAATGCGCGAAAATATTTAATATTTCGAACAAGCCATAAAATTTATTAAAAGTCCCTAACACTATAAGGAATGGCAAAAATTCTGTAAAAATTGCTAAATCAGTGGAAATTTGCAAAAATTCGCGATATTCGCAAAATTATGTTTTTGCTTAAAATGTTCTCACAACTAAGAATAAAAGTCGATTTGTTTGATACCATGTTCACACGGACAGCAATATTCGTGTTTCGCTCTCTTATTCCTGTTTCGCGCCCCAAACATGATTGAAACGACTTGTTTCCCCATACAAAATTTTGTGAGCGAAACAGGTCGTTTCATTTTGAAACAGGCTGCGAAACAGGAAAAATGTTCTATCATCTCCAATTTTGATAACATTTATCGTTAGTTTATCTGAACTAGCTCTCAAAAAAAAGCAAAACAAAGAAAAAAAACAAAATAAAAATTGATGTCTAATAAAATAAAGTGATAATTATAACATAATAATATCAATAAAAGTGTTAAATAATATATGTTTAAGTTTTATTAACTTTTTTTTTATCTATTTAAAAAAAATCACACTAACAACACAAAAAAAATGTCAAAATGAAACAGGAATGAATCGTATGAACAGCATGTTTGGCAAACTAGTTTGAACGAGCGAAACGAGTGGTTTATAACGTCGTATGAACATAGCATTACTTTCACTAACCACTTACTACCCAGCGGGAAAACTCAGAAGACCTTCTTACTTCAGGCCTTTTTAAAGGCGTGCTTAAAAAATGTTTTGATTTAATTACTATTCTTACGTAACTGCTAAAGAATGCCTTATAGAAGGCCTCGGCTCTTTGGTATAAAAGAAGCGAGAAAAGAAGGAGTAACATTTTTGGTTTTGTTTTTTTGCACAAGCAAAAGCAAAAGAGTTCAGATCCCTTTACAAAAACAAAGTAACATATGTTGTAAATCATTTTCGTTGAAGTTGAAAAGAGAAAGAGTAAAATTTTTGTTTTGTTTTTTTCGCCAAAGCGAAACAATTCAGATCCCGTTATAAAAACAAAGTAACAAAGAAGGCACATATTAAAATACAAAATACATAAAAACAATAATGTAAATCATTTTAGTTAAGTTTTGTTCATTAAGGAAGATAGGTACTTGTGCTTAAAAGCTTTTTTTTATTATATATACATACTATTTTACAATATGTATTTAGCAAATTTGATCATTTCAATAAAAAAAATAGGTACCTATCACATGTGTTATTAAACTACAATAAGTTTAATAAAATATATAAACATACGTTTGTAAAATAGGTATACATACATATATAAAAAGTTAAGTGTTCATTTTCTATATTGGAGATCTGATATGTACATAAAACCTATTCAGTCTTCTAATTTCATTTGTAAGGAAATATTCCTTAGGGCCATTATTATAACTTGGCGTTAGCTGTTATCCGACAGTTAACAGACGCTTTTTGACAGATAACACATTATTATCTGTCAATTTAATCTTAACTTTAGCTAACTTCAAGTTGTAATAATGGCCCTTAATGTTTTAGACTGATAGCCCTTCAATATGGCCTTTAATGCATTTGTAGAAGGATGGTCTGAAAGGCCTTTTAAGAGCCATTAATTGAAAAGCCTTTTACCATACCTTTCTTAAAAACCCTTCAAGATAACCTTTTTGCTAAGGCCTTTTGACAGTCATTCTCTGGAAAGCCTTCTAAAAGCCATTTATTTGAAGGCCTTTAAGAAGCTCTGGGGAAGAAAGGAAAGCGAAAGGCCTTCTCCGCAATGACAACGCGTGTAAAAAAGATATGAGTATGGAATGGAGCGAGAAGGGCTTGTTTATCCAAAAAAAGGGGTACAGAGGCCTTCTGGAAATCATGCCTAGAAATCATATCACTAAATTTCGTAAAGATCTGTCAATAATTTACAATATATCCACTGTCTAAATTTATTGCTTGCGTCTAAAACCGTTACGAATAATGCTTTAGTTTCATAGTTTAGTTTAATTTAGATTGAGCAGTTTAGATTGAAATTCAGCACTTTTGGTTCAGTAGGAAAAGCGTTATGGACCAAAATGTGAAACGACCTCCCGAAAAAATCTATATTTCTGTATCAAAAACTAACGTAAATTGGTGGCGGAATGCACCTTTTATCGTTAAATTTTGCACAAACTCAATTTATATGCCTAGAAATCATATCACTAAATTTCGTAAAGATCTGTCAATAATTTACAATAGATCCACTGTCTAAAAATACTTTATTGCTTGCGTCTAAACCCGTTACGAATAATGCTTTAGTTTCATAGTTTAGTTTAATTTAGTTGTATAAGACTGCAAAATTACTTTGGCAAACTGCCTTCATCCTTTTATTTGTTGTCTTATTCCTCTTTTACGTTTAAAACTGCTGTTCTCGCTCTTCTGTACCATAAAACCATAAAAGTTTCAATATTTTTCATCAAAATGTTAATTTTTGGTTTTAGTAAAAATTAATTTTATTTATTTAATTTTTATTTTTGACAATTTGTTCAAATATTTATTTTTAGGCAAATATTTTTATATGTGAACACAGATCAAACATGTTTTTCCATATTTTATTTGCAGCTATTTTATATCTGTTTGAACAAACAAAAATGGGCAAATAAATGTGCGTAGTTTGACCAGCAAATAAAATTTTTATTTTTTTTCAAAAAATTTTTTAAAAATGCCGGCAAACAAAACTTTACAATTGTACCTTAAGAACAAGATTTAAGGAAAACATTTCTAATTTGCCGACAGACATTCCAATTTGTAATAAGATACGGTCTAGTTTTTTTAAAAATGCGAATTAAATAACGTACCAAATGTATATAAATTGATCTCGTTTGTTAGCCATGCCAACTAGCAATACTTTTTGTGCAAGGACTTAAAATATTTCTAATCATCTTTACTCACAAGAATACATTCCTATGAACAAATAAAGGCTACAATATTAATAAGACAAAATTTTTATGAAAGTTGCAAAATGTTTCAAACATTTTTGCTAATAGAGTTACTAAATTCTTCAAATAACAATATAAAAAAATATACATGTGGCTAAACAAATGGTTATAAGCCATGTTCTGCAAATCAAATTCGAGTGAAATCAAAATCTAACAAACTTTGAAAACGCTCAAGTGTTTATAGCTCATTTAATAATTTTGTTTTATATACTTCATACTATGAGTACAACTTATCTTCATTGGAACTTATCTTTAAATAAAAAAAATCAACTGTAATTAAAACCAAAATTGAACGGAAAATCTCCATTGATATTAATTTTACTCGATTTCCATAACATGGCTGTTTATGTACTTTTTTATTTGATTTAAGTTAATATATACCAATTCGACTTTATGTATACGGTGGCAGCAATACTACAACAATACAAAAACGACAGAAACAACAGATTTTTTTGCGTTAAGGGCTCGAAATGTCAACTATTTATAAATAAAACATTATGGAACCAAAACAAATTGGTTGGAACTGTCAAAGTCTGGAGGCTTTTTGCTGCCACTTGTAGTGAATTCGCCCTGATAATAATAATTGAAATATAATATAAGACTGAAGTTAAAGTGTTACGTTTCCTTGCTTTCTAAATTTTTTCTGAAGTAAAATTTACTCTATTGTCCAGTTATTTGACTTTTGGTATCTGGCAACCCTATATACTTATGATGTGGAAATAGATTTACATGTGCACATGTTATTTGGCCTAGTCACGAGCTGGATCTTAACCACTGGTTGACACACTATGCGTTTACCAAAAGCCGCTGTATGTGAGAAGGACCATTACACACAGGTAACAATTGGGTGTATGAAATACGGCAAAGTTATACACTAGTCCCTTGTTCAGGAGAAAAATGCCAGCAGCATCTGTTGAGTATCAGCGGCGTAACAGCACTTAGGCGGAACCGCCACAGGCCAGCCAAACTTCCCATAAGGGTAAAAAATCAGCCTTCTTTGTGTGAAGCTTTCTCCCCGCGATTTTTGGTATGAATCACAGCACCATGTGATCTCTAAATACACACACCCAAAGAGAAAGCACTCCCCACGCAAGAGCATCATCCCGCAAAAAACACATCTCATGAAAGTTATCAAAACCAACGCACTCCATCTTTTGCCAATGCACACCAACAGTCAATAATTAGTCCTGCGCCGTGTCGCCTGTGTTTCTCTTGCTGTGTATCAAGTGCCATAATCCTTTTGAAACCACATATTCTCTACGTCTAAAACATTAATATTCCGGCACAAAATACTTCGAATTATTTCCCTGCAGCGATTTTCATTGACCAATGATATCTAAAATTTGGAAGATTAATCTATAACCCACTGTAGCTGTGGGACAGACGATTTTTATATTGAAACAAATTAATGTAAGCAAAAAGCTATTTATTTTCTTATTAGAAATTGACCCATAGAAAGCAGAGAAAAGTTTAAAAATCAAAATTGACTTGATCTATACCATGAAAATTTTATTGCAAATCCCTACAATATCTTTATAATAAGAACATTTAAAAAAAAATTGTTTAAGAAACGCTTTTCTTAAAAAAGAACATTTAAAAAAAATTTTGCCCCCCCCCTGGATTTTATTCTGGCTACGCCCATGTATTCGTGTATTGTCATCGGGAATATGTATGCCTGCAAAGTTTCATCCATTTGCATTGAGTATAAGGCGGTTAAATTAACGTTACAAGATTTGATTTTCCGAAGTGAAGCTAAAGAAAAACTTATAAAAATTTTGCCCCCCCCCCTAGATTTTATCCTGGCTACGCCCATGTATTCGTGTATTGTCATCGGGAATATGCATGCCTGCAAAGTTTTATCCATTTGCATTGAGTTAAAGGCGGTCAAAAAAGCATTTTACCAAAAAAAAATATGTTTTCCACCCCCCTCCCCTAGATTTTATCCCGGCTTCGCCCATGTATTCGTGTATTGTCATCGGGAATATGTATGCCTGCAAAGTTTCATCCATTTGCATTGAGTATAAGGCAGTTAAATTAACGTTACAAGATTTGATTTTCCGAAGTGAAGCTAAAGAAAAAGTTTTAAAAATTTTGCCCCCCCCCCTAGATTTTATCCTGGCTACGCCCATGTATTCGTGTATTGTCATCGGGAATATGCATGCCTGCAAAGTTTCATCCATTTGCATTGAGTTAAAGGCGGTCAAAAAAGCATTTTACCAAAAAAAATATGTTTTCCACCCCCCTCCCCTAGATTTTATCCCGGCTTCGCCCATGTATTCGTGTATTGTCATCGGGAATATGTATGCCTGCAAAGTTTCATCCATTTGCATTGAGTATAAGGCAGTTAAATTAACGTTACAAGATTTGATTTTCCGAAGTTAAGCTAAAGAAAAAGTTTTAAAAATTTTGCCCCCCCCCCTAGATTTTATCCTGGCTACGCCCATGTATTCGTGTATTGTCATCGGGAATATGCTTGCCTGCAAAGTTTCATCCAAGATTTGATTTTCCAAAGTGAGGCTAAAGAAAAGGTTTTAAAAATGCACATTCATATCGTACTTATTCCCCATCCACCCCCATTCAAATTTCCTTATGGCCTTTTTCGGGATGTGAAAGCAACAACGAAAATAAGATATCTTACCTGACTTAAATTTTTATTTTAGGGCAAATTTTTCATAATTTTTCTCTTTAATATTATTCATTATTAGTTACTTAAAAATGTTTATTCCTTCTTCTTTAAGTAAAACTTTCATTTTGTTTAAAGTAAAGAGTTTTTGCTTAATAATGACAAATAAGACCAACTTTTTAATATTTTTTAATAAATTACTTGTTTTCCATAAACAAAAAAGAAGACAGTGGTTTTAAAAAATAAGTTTCATAGCGAAAATAGAACAACAAATGATAAAAATAGAAGTGAACAAAAGTTTTTTTTTATTGTAAGAAACAGCGAGTGACTCTAAAAGGATAATGAGATAGTGAAACAATAATCATATTTTATATTCCTTTTTACTCAAAGTTAAAATTTAAGCAGTTGCCAACGGAAATACAAATTGCAGGCTTCATTAAATAGATACAGAATAATAGATGAATTTGGTTGCAGAGTCAAAGTGTGAGGTTATTTTAGAGGTTATTCACTTTTCCTAAAGATTAGAAGTATCGTAAGGTTAATGGATTTGTTAGAGAAATTAGAAATGAAATATTATAATTTTCTTTTGAAAACGTTAAAAGTTTAATTAACCTTTAAAGTAAGATATTCAATTACAATATCAAGTGATTGATAATTTAAAAATAAAAATTAATGAAATCGATAAAATTTTCGATAAGAATAAACTATATTTCTTTAGCAAATTAATAGCGCTTATAAAATTATTTAAAGCGATACAATTTCATAAAAAATTAATAAAGATCTGCATTTAAATATTTCCATTATTAAGAAATAGATAAATTTCCTATAGAAAATTAAAGGAATTGGTTAATATTTTATGGATTTCATGCAAAATGAAAAATTTTTTTCCAGAAAATTAAAACAATTAATAAATTTTCTTCATACATCGGCAGTACATTTTCTATTTAAAATTAACACAATCGATAAATTTTTTATAGAAAATTAAAGCAATCCCAAGTTTTCTATAGAAAATTAAAGAAAATGACAAAATTTCAATAAAAAATTAAATCAATCGATAAATTTTCAATAGAACATTAAAGCAATCGTTTAATTTTCTATAAAATATTAACGTAATCGAAAAATTTTCTTTAAAAAATTTAAGCAATTGATAAATTTGCAATAGAAAATTAAAACAATCGTTAAATTTTCTACATAAAATTAACACAGTCGATACAATTTCTATAGAAAAAAAAGCAATTGATAAATATTCTTTGGAAAATTAAAGCTATCGATAAATTTTCTTTAGAAAATTAAAGCAATCAATAAATTTTCTATAGAAAATTAAATCAATTGATAAATTTTCTATAGAAAAGTAAAACAATTGATAAATTTTCTACACAAAATTAAAACAATTGATAAATTTTCTTAAGAAAATTAAAGTTATCGCCATATTTTCTATAGAAAATTAAAGCAATCGATAAATTTTCTAAAGAAAATAAAAGCAATTGATAAATTTTCTATAGAAAATGAGAGCAATCGATAAATTTTCAATAGAAAATTAAAGCAATTGATAAATTTTCTATAGAAAATTAAAGCAATTGATAAATATTCTTTAGAAAATTAAAGTTATCGAAATATTTCATTGAAAATCAAAGCAATCGATAAATTTTCTATAGAAAATTAAAGCAATTGATAAATATTCTTTAGAAAATTAAAGCTTTCGATACATTTTCTATTGAAAATTAAAGCAATCGATAGATGTTCTATTGAAAACTAAAGCAAACGATAACTTTTCTATAGGAAATTAAAGCAATCGCAAGTCCTCTATAAAAAGTAAAGTAATCAAAAATTTTCTGTGTAAAATTAAAGCATTCGATAAATTTTCTATAGAAAATAAAATCAATCAATTAATGTTCTATTGAAAACTAAAGCAATCGATAACTTTTCTATAGGAAATTAAAGCAATTAATAAATTTTCTATAGAAAATAAAAGCAATTCATAAATTATCTTAAGAAAATTAAAGGAATCGATATATTTTCTATAGAAAATTAAAGCAATCGCAAGTCTTCTATAAAAAAGTAAAGCAAGCGAAAAATATTCTCTAGAAAATTAAAGCATTCGATAAGTTTTCTCTAAAAAATGTCATCAATCGATAAATTTTCTATAGGAAATTAAAGCAATCAATATAGAAAATTAAAGCAATCGTTAAATTTTTTATAAAAAATTAAAAAAGAGCATTAAAGCAATTGTAAAATTTTTTTTTTAGAAAATTGTTGTTATCAATGAAATTTACATAATTATTTGTTTTCTCTAAAACAAACTGAAACTTAACCTTAAATTTATTTTACTATTCTATAATTTATTTCTTATTAACTGAAATGCTCACCAAGATTTTTCTTTAATAAACAAAATCACAAAATAAATTAACGCGGTGTTTTTATCCCCTACTTTTGCTTGTCTCTAAAATCCATTTTATTTAAATGGTTTCTAATTTCATTTCCTGGTTTTTTCCAACTAAATTTGTCTTCTGCTCTAATTCTATGCTTTTTTTATATTTTATTTGTGTCCTTTTTGCGCTTATTCCCTTCTTATAACAGCAAAGACCAGATAATTCTTTGCAATACTCTTACTGCTTTACTCCGTACATAAAGCAGAATGTTTTACAAGGATTTCCAAGCTAATCATCATATAAGAAAATACAGCAGCGTATAAAAGACTGAGGCAAATGCCACCTGATGAGCTTTAATAAGGACGACTTAACAAAAAAAAATAAAAGAACAAAATAATAAAATAATAAAAAAAAGAAAATGAAACCCTCAAATTCTTTGTTATAATTGTTGTATTTAAATAAAATAACTACATCATTGTTTTAATTTTACATCGAAATTAGAACGGGAGTTTGTTACCCTCCCTGATTTTTCCACAATTTAAAAGAAAACATCCATTTAGCTCCCTCTCATATTTATCCACGTTTGTTTATTTTTTTTTTTTTCTTTGTCTACATTTCTCCCTCCCCCTCCTCCTCTTCGCTACTGTATTCATCAGGGATACTGTAATTTAATCGCTTGTTGGTTGCCACATTATCACTCATACTCCTATTATACCGTTATAAAGCAGAGTGCCACCGCCACTTCGTCATGGTTTAATACCAACCAGCACACGACATTTTTCAACAAGCAACTTGTTTAAATAAGAGAATTTTTTTATTGTTTTTAGAGCCCTCTGTATGGGTATGAGTTTCACAAAGTATGTGTGTATGTTATTAATTGTTTTAAATAAAAAGGTAAATAAGGTTGTAAACCCACTTAAGGTATTTATGATATTCAAATACAAAACTTTTTTACTTAAGCAAAGGAAAATGTGCGAGATTAAGATTAGATCGATAAGTTTTGAAAATTTGAAAAAAAAAATTGGAAAACAGGAAAAAATTTCGTACAGGAAATTAAAAGATCAAAACAATTTTTTTACAGAAAACACACATAGAAACAGTTAAAAATTTTTTCTATAGAAAAATGTTCCAAAATATTTTAAATTTCTTTGAAAAATAATTTATTACAAAAATTTTCTAAAGAGAATTAAGGTCATTAGAAAAAATTCTTTATAGAAAAATCGTTCAATCAGGAACAATTTACAAAAAGCCGAATAACAATTGGAATTTTCTATGAAAATTTGAATACCCGCTAAAATTTTCAATGGAAAATTTGAGTAATCGATAAAAATTTACTGTAAAAAAAATCGGTAATTTTTTTTATTGAATAATTTTTCAACTTTTCTATAGAAAATGCGTATAATCATTAAAATTTTTTAGGGACTATCCGAATCTTTAAAACTTTCATAGAAACTTCAAAAAAATTGTTACCATTTTATAAAGAAAATTAAAAACATTTTTTTAAATTTTGTAAAGAATATTCTATAGAAAGTTCGAAATAATTGTTTAAATTTTATAAAGAAAATTCCCAAAATCTTTTGTGATTTTATAAGGCAAATTTTAAAAAAAGCGTTACAATTTCCTATAGAAAATTCGAAAAATTTTTGTTGGTTAAATCAAGTTCTCTCCTCATAAGGACCCAGAATATATATACTTTATAGGGTCTTAGATCAATATTGTAGAAACTACAAACGGAATGACAAACTTTTATAAACTCTTTTCCACCTGAGGTGAAGGGTATAAAAATAGTAATTTTTGGGATTTCAGTATTTTGATTATAACTCAGCTATTTTTTAACCGATTTGACAGATTTGTATACCGACGTGCTTAAGAAGAAATTTGCCATTTAGTTGGGTTATAAATTGGGTCGGGAAGATCTATGGTTCCCGAAAGTGGGTATTTAAAAAAAAAATATTATTTTAATCATAACTTTTTCGTATCTAAGCCGATTTTTCCGAGTTTTTCAGAAAATATTTTTTACTAAAGATTTCCGATTTTTTGATCATCTAACAGTCCAAAAAAAATCTGGTTTTTATACAATTTTTGATATTTTTTGTACGGGAGATACCACGCCCACTTCTCCGATCACGCCCACATTTTGTGGGATGCTGTGTATTGATAACCTAAATGTGTGTACCTTATTTGAAAAAAGTACTAAAAATACCACAACAACAAGGGATTTTTGAAAAAAAAATTAGAGTGGTTTTTTGCTCATATCTCAGCCATTTGTGGACCGATATTGCTGAATTTCAATAGCAAACAATTCCGGATTATATGTGACATAAATGTATAATAACCTGGCCCCCATCATATATGGGGTCTTCGGAAAATCCATTTCAACGGACAGACGGACATCGTTAAATCAACTTCGCTCCGCATAAGGACCCAGAATATATATGTATGTACTTTATAGGGTCTTAGATCAATATTGTAGAAATTACAAACGGAATGACAAACTTATATATACCCTTTTCCACCTGAGGTGAAGGGTATAATAATTAAGTTTTTTTATAGAAAGTTAAAATTTTTTATAGAAAATTCGAAAAAATCGCTAAAATTTTCTACAGAAAATTCCAAAAATAATAAAAATTTTCTATAGGAAATTCGAAATAAATTATAAAAATCAGTTCCCAGTTTTTATTATTGATAAAAACACTTGAAATTTATTGTTGATGGGATAAGTTATTCCCATGCGCATTTCACTGGTTGCTTAGGTTAGATCATCGGGAAACTTCATCCATAAAGATTTTAGAAAAACTAAAGATATTAAACCAAATAAAACTGTTAAATGTATAAGACTTATAGCAACAGTTCTACTTGTAACAATATCAAAGCTTTAAACAAAACACATCAACAATAAACAATGGGTTTATCTCATCATACATTCCCCAAAAACTGGGAATTAAGCACGAATAGCAAAATCTTTTGAAATTAAAATTTTTTATTCCCAAAAATTGAAATTACTTTTTGATAATATTTTTATTTATTATAGAAAATTTGAAAAAAAATCTAAAAATTTTTTTATATAGAGTGGTCCAACCATAATGCACGACGTTAATGTGAGTCACACCTTAACGCCAAGTTTATGGCCAAACTTAATTTGACATTTCTTTGTTCCAGTGTTTGAAAAATTTAACCATGGAGAGGTACAAAACTGAGCAGCCCGTTAAGATTGTTGAAGCATTTTACGACGAAAATGGGCGTCCAAATCAAAATGCATGTCGGGCACTTTGTGAGTTTTTTGGTCAGCAGAATTGACCAAATGTGTGCACAATCGGGAGAGTTGTGCGCAAGTTTCACCAAACCGGGTATGTAGGAAATGGGAAAACCCTTGTTCATGCTCGCCCAGTTCGTATGGGCTTACTTCTTCGAAAATGAGGGCGGCCAAGCAGTTACCGTGAATGGTGTTCGCTATCACGTGATGATAACTTTTTTTATATATATGTATTCAAATCTTAATTCTTCTTGTTGTTTATTAGTTGATAACAATGTAACCACTATTTGCTGTATTCAAATTTTAAAAATGTTAGGGTAGTCCATTAGTTTATCTATGTAGCTAGTTGAATATTATTTAATTTTCTCCTGGAACGTTCAGATCTCTGTGGATAATATCATTACGTATATACCATGGGGCGCACACAATTTGTCGTAATATTCTAGACAGTCTTTGAAGCTTTTGGATTTTAGATGCGAATGCAGTACCACATAATTGGATGCCATATGTCCATATTGGTTTTGAGATGGACTTGTATAAGAGAATTTTGTTGTCTAAAGAGTGTCGACCTAGGAGCCAATGTAGTTGAGCAGCTTTAAGTTTCATAGCCATTATTTTCGCTTCAATATGACGTGACCACGTCAATCGTCTATCTATATAAATTCCCAAGTATTTTACATAATTTTCTACCGGAACACTGACGTTATTTATTTTGACTGCTGGGCACGTTTGTCTTCTGAGAGTGAAAGTTAAGTGAGCACATTTAGCCAGATTAACCTTTACTTTCCATTTGCCAACCAGGCCTCTAGTTCGTTGATGTGAGACTGTAGATTTTGCGATGCGACCTTTGGGTCATGGTTAACGCTAATAAATGCTGTTTCGTCTGCAAATGTAGAGGTATGCGTGCTCAGGTTTGTTGGCATATCCGCTGTGTATATAATATATAGTAGAGGTCCTAATATGCTGCCTTGGGGGACACCGGCAGTAATTTTCTTGAGGGGGGAGTATTTATCTTGCGACCTAACTATGAATGTTCTGCCTGTTAGATAGCTCTCCAGAAGCTTGTGAGTGTTTTGAGGAAGCATTCGTCTTATTTTGATGAGTAGCCCATCATGCCAAACTTTGTCAAATGCTTGGGAAATGTCTATAAAAAGGGCTGAGCGGACTGATAACGGACTTCTTCTTCTTGTGGCCAGAAATTAAAGATTAAGTTGCTTGTTCAGAAGAACGGCCGTAGTGGTATACCTTCAACTTGCAACAAAAGCCTATGTACTACCTCCCCGTTGTAATCTCTGGTAACATCTTTTGTAGATGGATGAGACTTCGCTAGGATGTGACGGTACGACTTTCAAAAGTCTAGCGCCCTTGAATGGAAGGATTCAATGGCGTGAAGTTTTTACCATAGTACTTAAGGTTATATGGTTCCCCTCGGGGATCAATGGCCCGCAAGTGAGTTGCAACACCTGTGCTTATTATTGGTTGAGGTATTGGTTTATCATCCACTTGCAGTGGAGTTCACTTGTAATGTCAAAAGATTTGATTCAGAAAGCTAAATTTGTGTCTTGTCAGAAGTGCTGTAGTGCACATTTATGTATGTGGATGAGTAGCCTTTCTTAGAAAGTAAGCTGCTGGGTATTTCGTGGGGAGTTGGATACTCTCACATCAGACCAGATGCCGATCTGAAAAGAAAGTGTTGAAAGTCATCATATATTAGATGTTGCACTGCATGGTTGTTGTGATGTAGTGGGCATTTGATGTGATCGGATTAGTAGCCTTTCTTGGTAGTGTAGCCCATGTGGTTTTAACGCCGGACCAGGTGCTTTACTTGAAAAGAAAGTGTAAAAACCCTTATACGTTAGGTGTTGCACTGCATGGTGTTGTAGCCAGGGACCGAAAATAACAGTTATATCGGAATTTTACAACAAATAAATCACATAGAAGTAAACGTCGAAAAACTGATTCAGGTATACCATATTGTTCCTTATGCACTTGCCAATGATAAAATATATTGATTTTTAAAATTTTGATTTTTATTCTTTCGATCAAAAATAACAGTTATTTTTTGATTTTTATTTTTTTGAACAAAAATAACAGTTATTTTTTGATTTTTATTTTTTTGAACAAAAATAACTGTTATTTTTTGATTTTTATTTTTTCGATCAAAAGTAACAGTTATTTTTTGAATTTATTTTTTCGAGCAAAAACAAAAGTTATTCTCTAAAGAAATGTACGTGTTTTAATAATTCAGATGACTTTTAATAATTATTTTAATGTGCATAAGAAATTCCAATGATAATTACACACTAAAATAAAAATTTTAATTCAACTAAATTATTAAATCATGTACATTTCTTTAGAGAATAACTTTTATTTTTGTCCGAAAAAATAAAAATCAAAAAATAACTGTTACTTTTGATCGAAAAAATAAAAATCAAAAAATAACAGTTATTTTTGTTCAAAAAAATAAAAATCAAAAAATAACCGTTATTTTTGATCGAAAAAATAAAAATCAAAAAATAACAGTTATTTTTGTTCAAAAAAATAAAAATCAAAAAATAACTGTTTTCATCTGACTTTTATGAAAAAAGGTATAACTGTTACGGTCCCTGGTTGTAGCCAAATTGAACGCGACATTTATGCCTGGGTGGAAAGATTTGCGGCGTTATGATACCAAGATGGGATTAGTAACACCATCCTGATACGGTTGTTTCTGTTGCGACCTTCAACAGTACAAGCCCAAGGGGAAGGCAAGGGAAAAATCTCCATCGGTACCCGTCGCATTCCTTTCCAAAAATTTGTCGAAAAATAAGATATTGGTTTGTAGTTTCTTTTTTCTTTTACAAAAGATAAGTGTTACTGAACAAAAATGATGAAACATATTTGCGTTGCAGGTTCGAACAATGCAGCAGAGTTTAGATAGCTCGAACTTAATAACAAGGAATTTGAATGTATTCAGTACCGTTAACTGTTTGCATATTGCAAGATATGCGAGCCTTGTCAACTCTGTACATCGACATTTAGTAAATGTAAATTACTCAGTGGCTAAGACCCACCATGCAATTATGTCAGAGTTACAGGTATGCATGTCAAACATGGATATTTGTGGCCAGAAATTAGAATATGGACTTGGAAGATATGTAGTTCCAACTGGATGGTGCTACTTGCCACACAGCCAACGATACAATGGTTCTTTTGCTCGAGAAATTCAATGGCTGTGTTATCTCATGTTAATTAGCCGCCACAATCATATGATTTTTGACTTCTTTCTTTGGGGATATTTAAAAGAAAAAGTGTACGTCAATAAGCTTAGAATAATTCAAGAGCCTAAGGGTGAGATAATTCGGCACAGTAACGACATTGAACCTCAATTATATCTCAGAGTCATTGAAAATATCGGCCATCGGATAGAGAAGCCGTGGCCAGCATTTGTCCGATATTTTGTTTCACACATTATTGTCATAGGTCATTCTATCATAATTAAAGTATTAAGATAATTCTCTGAAAACTTTTTGTTTTATTTACAACTAACATCTTGCGTTTTAATTGGTTCACCCTTTACTTCAATAGAAAATTTAAAAACTCGTAAAAAATGTTTGAGAAATAAATAGCTTTTTTGTGTTGAGAAAAGAGAATTACTTTAACTAAACTTCAATAAATTTAAGCTAAAAAGATTTAAAGTAATTACCACTCATTACTGCCACTCATTCTCCCTGTTAAAACTTTCGTTTTTGTGGTTGTTAAATGATTGTTGATGTTTGTTAAAACTCAAACGGAAACGGAAGTAGTTGCTGATTTTCCATTTCAAGTACAAAATAATTATTACTAATTAGAAGCAGCAAGAAAAAGCAAACTACAACGAATTCGTTACAAAAAAGAACTACATATTTAAAATATCAACCTTTCTCTGTGGCTAAAAAACAACTTAATGTTTTACTTTTACTTTTAAACTTAAATTTATAACTCAATAAAGGAGAAAAGGTAATTAAATTTCCTTTTCATTAAATTCATAAAAATTTATATGTTTCTTTTCAAATTTTTTTACAATTATATTTTACCCAGCAGCTTTTTGTAGAACAACAAAAAAAGGGAAATTAAATAGTCTAATAAATTGTCTCAGTACTTAAATAACAAATATAAACGAATAAAAGAGTTTAAATGAACAGTAAAAAAGTTAAATTAAAAATTCCTACACAGCAAATAGAAATGAAAAAGGAAAAATGAAGATAAACTTTATTTTATAAAAACAAAAGGTATGTGAACATTCTTCATTTTATTTCGCTAATTTTGAACTGTATCAACATCAAGAGAAGGAGTTGTTCTTTTCTTGCCAGTTAAAAACGTTAAACTGAAGTTTTAATGTTTGCAGATGCAACCTTCACCCGTTTTATAACACGATCTTTTTAGCATTTTTTGGTTGAAATGGTTCAACATTAAAAAGTAATAAACACATTTTATTTACTTTTGGGTCGCTAAATAGAAAATTAATTTTGCTTTTTTTCATATTTTTCATTAAATTTGTTTATTTTTAAGAAAAGAGAAGAAGCAAAGTGAATTATGAGAATGACTTAATATTAAAGCAAAATTTTATTTGCTCTTTTTTTAAGAATTTAAAACAAAACTGTTAAGATTTGTTTGTTTCTATTGAAAATATTTAGATAGATGTCTTACTAAAATTAAGAAAGATTTTTTTAAAGAAAACTTTACGACTGCTCGATTTTCTTCAAATATTTTATTAGTATTTTCTATTAAAAGTTTATAGCTTCAAAATGGTTGCAAAAATATTTACGATTATTTGAGTTTTAAATAGAAAACTGTTTAATATCAAACAAAAATTTAATGATTATTTGATTATTTTATATATAGGGTGGCGCATTAGTAACACAATAATTAACTAAAGAATAAATTTTGTCTCTCTGATTTTAGTTAACGTTGGCATTTATTAAAATTAAGATTGGGGTGGACATATTAAATCAGAAAACGCGATATTCTTCCATATTGTCAACAGTTATTCTTGGGTTTTTGTGACCCGTATTCTGAAATGTTGTTTATTCACGTGATTATTTAGGTGAAAATGGGCCTCATCACTAATTATTCGATACGATGTTTGTGTCTGAGTAATCGAATGCTGGCTTTCAACATGAAATCATTAATTTCCTTAGTTGTTTAAAGTTATCTAGCAAATGCCGATTGGTCAAAATTAGACCATAATATTAAGAAAACATACACATAACTATAAATGAATTTAGAACATTTTTGGAGCATTTGCTGTTTTTCGTCTTAGTGCATCGATTTGGCGAGGGACCAGCCTCCGCTCTATATGTGTGTCGCTCATTTTAACAGTGAGTTAACTCCTTTTTATTAAATTTGAGAAAACGAGCCTTACTTCACTAGTGTAGTGAATATTTTGCAGTTTTACTTCCGTCAGTAAACAAGTAACGCCATCTATGGGGTTTTGGTTTAAATATTGCAGTTGCTTCACTTTTACTTCGAAAGATATGACTAAATGTGATACTATTCTACAAAAAAAAATTTATTTATTAAGAATGTGTAGTTAAACCACTTTTACAATAAACGACACATGTTTTCTTCGCTTCAAGTCCACGAAAGTTTAATTTATTTTGTAAGTTCAATAATTAAAAAAAAAACAGATATTAACAATTGAAAAAAGTACCAAAAAGTCTCCTCTTATAATTTCTCAATTACTTTGAACTCTGCATTTTGAATTTTATGTTTTTAAATTAAGTATTAATAAAAAATTCATGAAATACCAGTTAAAGAACGCAAAATTACCAAGACACATTTACATTCACTCAGGACCATGCATGTTTAATTTTATGTGTCTAGGTCCATTATTAAAGAAAATTCAAAAAGTACCAGTTGAAGAACAAAAATGTACCAACATTTTGAATTTTGTAGGTTCTCATGTACTCAGGACACTGCACCTATAATTTTATGTTTCTATGTTCAATATAAAAGAGATTCAAAAATGCAGCAAAAGTAAAAGAAAGAAATTTAATAATGGAAAGGAATCCCCATTGAAGTATTAAAAATTTCAATATTGTACTGGCAGCCCATATTTTAGTACGTATGTACATTAGGTATGGTTTAGTGCACGACTTTTTGATTTCGATACGCTAGAACCCCTAATTTTGTGAAGTTTGTAAAAAAATCGCATGAGCCATAAAATAAGTGGGTGGGACGGGGGTAAATGGCTCCTCATCGGGGTCAAGGTTAGGGGAAAACGAACAAAAGCCAAAAAAGCTTCACAACTATCCCTGAGTCGCTCCTAGAGGGGTCAAATGTATGACTGACTCCCACTAATATTTCCCCCCCTACTTTTTGTTTTAACATACTAACCCTCTATCTGTGCTCCTTAAGGGGGCTCCAATACTAAATATTGTTTTTTATAAAATTACCCGCCACCGCCCTAACTAACTTTTGTGAATAAAATCAAAAGTTGCTAACTGATTTTAATCATTTAAGGCGCACAAATAGGGGGTAAGTTTGTTAAAAAAAATGTAGGGGGGGGGGAATATTAGTGGGAGTCAGTCTTACATTTTACCCCCCTAATTTTTTGGCTCATGCGTTTTATTACAAACTTCACAAAATTGAGGGTTCTAGCGTATCGAAATCTTGCTGCTAGGGATTTCAATATAACACTAATCCACCCCTAATGTACATTTCAACAAATTCGTTATAAAGTACCGAATTCGGTATATTCTGTAATTTTATAGTAATTGGCTTAAAAGATAGATAGGATGACAAAGAAGTTACAGGTTATACCCGTTTACACCCTCAAAACGCCCGAATTTCAAGAAGGTACCAGACATCTGTCCGCAATTTTTTGTTATGAACCCCGATAAGTATTAAATTTTTTTGAATCTCTTTTAGTTTTGGAGATATGAGGTTACCGAATTCACTCATTTTTCCCCCTCAGATTTAAATAAAATATATATTGTGCACTTCTGTAAGTAAATACCTTTAAAATTGTTTAACTCCCAGCAAAAACTTTACTTACAATCCTACTTTTAATGTCTTCAAGAATTCATTACTTTGTAGCTTTATTCGCCACTTTTTGGATTATTAGTTATATATTAAATAATAGCTTTATTATTATATCTTAAATATACAGAAAAATTTTAATTTTCATTATGACAATAAAAATGTCATTATAGTCAAAAAACATAGTTTTTTAATACAAAAACTACACTGCCCCGGTAGACGAGCTAGTCTATCAGCACCGAGGTTGCGCGATCGAATCCCGCCAGAGACAGAAAAAAAATAAAAAATAAAATAAAGTAAAATAAAATAAGAAAAAATATAAAATAAAATAATTTAAAAAAATAATTAAAAAAAAAATAAAAAAAATTTTACTTTATTGAGTTTGTGTAACTATATATTTTTATAAAAATTTTAAGTATAAAAAAAAACATACTATTTTTTAGGTTATAATAGGCTAAATTATAAAGGATTACTTTTGGGACATCTCGAACAAAACTAAGTACTTTTTCTAGTAGAAAAGTAAGTAGTCGGCTCGTCAAATTCGCATTATTTTTCTGCTTATTTTGTAAGCAAAGCTTTTGCTGGGCTGTTTTGCTCTGCTGATTTATATATAAGATTCTAAAAAAACGCCAACAAAAAATGTATTCACTTATAAAGTCTTCTAGTTAGTTAGACACCACTCGTAGAAATCTAAATATTTTTTTATAAATTTTATTATTATCGAAATGCTAAATAGATAAACTTTAACATTCTTATTCATAAAAATATTTTCGGTTTATAAACCTGAAATATTTTTATTGAATAAGGCCTTCTCAGATTATTAATTTTATTATGAACTTTTTGATATTTAGTATTGTGGTTATTTTGTTGAACTATTTATGGTTTTTAATCCAAATCTATATATATAAAAAGAAGTGTACATTTTGATTGTCACTCCATAACTCGAGAACGGCTCGACCGATTGCCATAAAATTTTTAGGGAAGGTACAGGGAGGAGTGATGATGGTTAGTTGATTTTGAAATCCAAAATCGGGGCAGGGGAATTGGTACCCCCCATAGGATGCCAATATTTAATATCGCATATCTTAAGACCCGCTGCACGCATTTTGTTGAACTTTTGGTAGTAGGATCTTCTAAGCCCCAAAATTTAAATAAAACAGTAGCGGGGGAAGTGGTTCCCCCCATAGGACGCCAATGTTTAATATAGCATATCTTAAGAACTGTTACAGTGAGAATGTTCAAACTTTGTAGAAGTCACTCTTATGGTATACTACTCTATTGAGAATAAAAATAAAGCGGTAGGCGCAGGGGGGAAATACCTCCCATAGGATGCATATATTAAATATAGCTCAACTGAAGAACTATTTAAGGGACAGCCTTCAAACGTGGTTAAAGCTACTATTATGGTAAAATGAAAATTTCAATATAAAAATGGGCGGGGTTGACAGGGGAGGAGCAGTACCCCTCATAGATAGAAATATAATTAAGAGCCGCTGCATGCATTTTGTTGAACTTTTGATAGTAGGATCTTCAGAGCCCCAAAACTGAAATAAAATAGTAGCGGGGGAAGTGTTACCCCCAAAAGGACACCAATGTTTAATATCGCATATCTTAAGAACTGTTATAGTGAGAATGTTCAAACTTTGTAGAAGTCACTCTTATGGTATACTACACTATTGAAAATAAAAATAAAGCGGGTAGGCGCAGGGGGGGAAATACCTCCCATAGGATGCATATATTAAATATCACTCAACTGAAGAACTATTAAAGGGAGAGTCTTCAAACGTGGTTAAAGCTACTATTATGGTTAACTTTAAATTTCAATATAAAAATGGGCGGGGTTGACAGAGAAGGAGCAGTACCCCTCATAGATAGAAATATAATTAAGAGCCACTGCACGGATTTTGTTGAACTTTTGATAGTAGGATCTTCAGAGCCCCAAAACTGAAATAAAATAGCAGCGGGGGAAGTGTTACCCCCCATGGGACACCAATGTTTAATATCGCATATCTTAAGAACTGTTAAGTGAGAATGTTCAAACTTTGTAAAAGTCACTCTTATGGTATGCTACACTTTTGAAAATAAAAATAAAGCCGGTAGGCACAGGGGGAAATACCTCCCATAGGATGCATATATTAAGTATCTCTCAACTGAAGAAGTGGTTAAAGCAGTGTAGCGAAGCGCACGGGTTAAGCTAGTTTTTAATATTTTTAATTAGGCTTAAGTTCATGAAATTTAATTTTCATTAAATTATTTTTATGAAGAAAGGAATTTTACAACATGAAAATTTATTAAAATTGTTATTGATAATCTTTCATTCTTGACGTGGCTCGGGCTCGAACCCTGGCCGGCAGGTTACCATGACATGTTTCGATCGCAACCACTCGATCTCCTCAGATGGATTTGCCGTCTTACACTCGCAGCCATCGACGACTGCTGACGTCAATAGTCAAACATCAATCCTTAAACCAAATTGTATTTAAACATTTGGTAGATCGAAATTTGCTTTCCTGAATGATTATCCATTTTAATTGATTTACATTTTTTTCCTTACTTCTGTTTTTTCGTACTTTTGTCAAGAATTTTTCTTGAAGTCCAAGTACATTTTTTTGTTTTTTTCATTTTGTCTTTCTCTTTTCTGTTGACATTTTTCAGCACAACTTGAAGGACAAATGTACACATAGAGCTCGTGCCTTAGCTTTAACAATAATTAGTATTGTGGTTATTTTGTTGAACAGAAAAGAGAAAGACAAAATGAAAAAAACAAAAAAATGAACTTGGACTTCAAGAAAAATTCTTGACAAAAGTACGAAAAAACAGAACTAAGGAAAAAACATGTAAAATCAATTAAAATGGATAATCATTCAGGAAAGCAAATTTCGATCTACCAAATGTTTAAATACAATTTGGTTTAAGGATTGATGTTTGACTATTGACGTCAGCAGTCGTCGATGGCTGCGAGTGTAAGACGGCAAATCCATCTGAGGAGATCGAGTGGTTGCGATCGAAACATGTCATGGTAACCTGCCGGCCAGGGTTCGAGCCCGAGCCACGTCAAGAATGAAAGATTATCAATAACAATTTTTGATATTTTTTTTTTTTATATTTAAAGGATGATTTTTAGGAAAATTTACTATTCAACATTTTTTATTTTTCGAATTTATTCTATTCGATAAATTTTAGTTGCGTATTTTATAAAGGTTTTCCTTTAATTTTTAGGATTGACTTTACACCAGTGCGACATTTCGAAAACGGGTACCTCAGCTAAAAAATCCTTTGGGCAATCGTCATAAGTGCATGTCAGAGAATTACCCGGAATTAGTTTCTCTGTGTTATTTATAAAAAATTAAAGCGATTATTCGAAAAGTTATCTATAAAGCAAAATTTTTCTTCAGAATATATAAACGAATATTTGAAATGTTTTCCATTAAATACACTGTGCTTGTAGCTTATTCTTACAAGCTGGGCACCTTGCTGGTAAAGCTAATTCGAGTTCGCCGAATTCGACAGTGATTCTAACGATTATTTTGAAGTTTTTCTATAAAAAATATAAGCGATTATTCGGATTTTTTTTTTTTTTTTATATATATATAATTGTAGCGATTATGTGGAAAATTTTCTATAGCAAACGATTATTTAAAGGTTATCTATCGAAAATTTTTACGATTATTCGGAAGGTTTTCCATTAAAATGTTTACGATTTTTTGGAAATTTTTCTATATACTCGGAAAATTATATATACAGAAAATATAACTTTATTTTAAACATTTTCTATGGTTACATTTTAACGTTTACTTGAAGAATTTCTACAAAAAAAATGTAATTCGGGGGCCCAGCATACAAAATTAATTATTAGGTGGAAACATTTTTTGTTTAATTTTAACATAAAAAGTGCGTTAAAAAGAAAAAAAGCAAACATAAAGAAAAATCCCTTAAAAGAAATTAAAAAATTATTCTTGCACCTTAAACCGGAAGTGGAAAAAAAATTTTAACAAAGTAGGGAGCACCAGCTCCTTTTAAGCAATGATTTGAGAAGTTTGTCTTTTTAAAGGTGTTTTTTGAAGCCTGATAGAACTAACGAAAGCGATAGCTGTCAAGCGAACTGTCATACGTCACTCACTTTTTGACATTCACGATCAGTATCAGGGTCTAAAAAACTGCAGTCGAAACCAAATACTGTCGAACAAAACCAACCAAAGTTAATGTACAACTTTTCGCTTTTTGAGTTTGTTTGACAGCGACTGTTTTCTTTTAATGCATCATTTTTTTTTTTGGCCATTGACAAATAAAGAAGTGGAAGAAATGGCAAGTTTTTTACTTTGACTGCAGTTTTTTAAACGCTGATTGATCAGTTAACTCCGGCCAATCAATATGAATAGAATTACACTTAAAGTTATCCAAATTTACTTTGAAAATTAGTCATCGATGTTTTGTCGTTTTTTATTATTTTTAGCGATGGGGCTCATGGGGTTATTAATACAATTGGAGTGAGACCAATGCACAACAGACCCTACACACTCTTTTTTATCCAAGAAGACGTTCGGTGCGATTTACACGCTCGTGGCATCTTCAAAAATAAAGCCGGTCAACGGAGATCGTTGCCGCAAAATAATCAATTATTTTTATTTGACCAGATTTCTGACGAGCTAGTCTGGTTACTGTCGAAACATGTAAAATCGACATGTCTGTGAGTTTAACCCCCGACCAGTCAAGAATGAAAAATTATCAATAAATTTTAGTTTATTTCGTGTTTCACTCACTCACGTAGAAACCAGTACGGGCCATTGTGATGCCTTAGGTCTTTTATTAACACCAAGATGTTTAAGGAATTTACTTATTAAATTGAAAGTCTTTTTTTTACTTATTTTTGACAGTGAAACAAAACACGAAACGTGCGTCTGCTGTTTAAACCAGTGTTGCCAATAAGATAATAGCTAAAAAATCACCCGATAGAAAAGAAATTTGGTTAATTAAGATGATTGAAAAAGAGAAACAATTTATATGTTTGGTTTTAAGTTTGGGAAGATCTGCTTAATTTTAAAATGCCATTATATATTATTTCTGATAACTTTTTTTCTTCTTAGAGAAGATTATATTTGGTTCTTAGTTAATCACATTTCCCCAAATTAATTCACCTACTAACCTATTTTTTTTTTTTAACACAAATGAAATCCCCCATAAATTAAGTTTAACTAATTTTCATGTAAATTTTTTGTGCACTACAAAAAAAAACAGTATAAAAAAAACAACAATAAAATCTTAAAAGGAAAAATAAGGGAAACCCCTTTTAAAAGGTCAAATAAACTAAATAAGCAGTTCGACAACAACAACCAGATGTTTGTGTGAATATTAAACATTTTTAAAAAGTTTGTTATATTGTTTGTTTATTCCTTAAGTCAGTGTTTCTTTTTTTACAATGTGTGTTTCGTTTAAAGATTAAACTAAAACAAGACGAAAATAGTCGGACAGCAAGTTAAAATTATAGTCGGTCAAGCCCGACCAAATGATACCCTACACCACAGTATATAAAAACAAATTTTTGGAAGTGTTCCTTCCCTATTTCGGATCCATGGGCAACTGGCGCGGATTCAGGGGGGGAATAACGAAATTCCCCTGAATCCGCGCCTGTAACAAAACATATTTTTATAATTTACGGGGGGGGGGGGGGGGGGGGTGAATAAGGATAATACAAGAATTCCCAATAATAATATTTTTTAATGTAAAAAATTTTTTGGAAATCCCAGCAAGGTTTTTTTTTATGGAATCTCTAACGAAATTTTTAATAAGTTTTTTTTTATTTTTTTTTTTTATTGAATATCTAATGATTTTCAATAAGTATCCATATCTTAATACTAATATCTATTTATTAGATATTTCCAAAGAAACATCTAGTTTACCGTATTCAATTACTTATTATTCTACATTCAATCCCAGCAGGTGCCATCTGAATCCAAAGACTAATCGTCTGACTTGATAATGCGTGCGGTTGAATTATTAATAAGCCTTAGTACAGTAGAATCCCGATAATTCGTAATAGCAAGAGACCGGCTATTTCTTACGAATTACAGGGGTTTTCGATTTAGCGAGGTTTCGATTTAACGGGGTTAAAACAAAATAAATACGAATAATCGGGGTTTTTCAATTTATTTACTAAAACGATAAAAAAAAAAAAAAAAAAACATAAAAAACAATTGTTAAAAATAAAATATACGAAAATTATTCATGTTACAAACTGATCAAAGTGATCTTAAGAAAATAAACCCCATACAAAAGCAAAAACCCGCGCAAAAATAAAATAATGGTAAACAAAAAATCATTCTTTCCATGTTTCTGTTGTTTTTATTACAAATTATAAGTGGTAGTTAGCAAACAATTACGATTTATAAGAGGTAAAGATTTTATTTGAAAAAAAATTACGAATTAGCGAGGGGACCAAAATGTATGGAAATTTTACGAATTAACGAGACTTTTTCAAGGGACCGGCAGTTTATTACGAATTATCGGGAATTACGATTTAACGGGGTACGAATTATCGGGATTTGACTGTATATGCAATATTTATGTACGTATGTGTTATATGAATCAAAATTCTATTCGGATTTGTCGGGGAAAAGCCAGATTCCCTTAACTTTAAAATATTTCAACATACAACTAAAGGTTTTTAGGGAAGAATTTATTGGCTGTGTTGTAAACGCATTTGAAGAGGCTTCAAAAGATATAAAAAAAGATATATGTAGATAGAAGCTAGCTTTTCCTCAACAATAAATCTTAGTGTATTTATCAAATATGAAAAAATGGGAACTTAGCACGTCATACAGAAATCTTATTAATAAGATTGTGATGACTTTGATGTGTCAATTGATGCGATGGCACTATTATCAATAGTTCTTAAAGTTTTGACAAATTTTGGTATTGACCTTAAAAATTGTGTAGGAGATGGAACAGATGGGTGTCCTGTGATGTCAGCAGAAAATGGAGCTGTTCAAAATTTCTGGAAAAGCGACAAATGCGACACAAACGCCTTGCTATTCTTATAAATCGAACAACTCAATTTCTAAAAGCAACAAAGTGCCATTAATACAAAAAGTTGTATCATTTGTTAAAGAAACGACAAAATTTTTTAAATATAATCATCCCAACCGAAACACAGTTTTAGCAAAGTATTTGGGAGCCAACCTCTCTTCATTATGCGTCTTTGCAACAAATCTACATCATATAGTAGAAGCTTTGGAAAAAATATCTGAGTGGAAAGGTAGTATCTCTACCTTAATATTACGGAACTCACTAAGTACTTTTAAATTTATTTGCGGAATATACGTATTTAGTGTGATACTTATTGTAACACAGCCACTTTGTATCATTTTACAAAAGCAAGATATAGATCTTCAAAAAGGATCAAGCCTTATCAAAATTTTAATCATGTGCCTTGAAGAAATAAAGCCGAAGAGCAATTTAAAGCGATTTTTGAAAAAGTTTAAGTTATTTCCGCTCAAATCGAGGTTCCTATCGAAAAGACAAGATTTGAACGAAATAATCACATCCAAAATGTTGAAGATTTCTACCGAGTTGTAGGTTACATTCCTCTTATTGAATTTATTTTAGAAGATCTCATAACAACTTTCCCAATAGATATCCCGAATGTATCGAACATACCTAAACTTCTACCTCAAAGTGTAATCAAGTCATATACAGATACAAAACTGTTAAAACCACAACAAGCTGATAAGCTGATTATATTTGATAAAAGAGATAAACACCTACTGAGACCTAAACTTTAGCCTGATCTATCAGACAACATTGTAGACGCTTTAATAAACTGTGAACCAGATATCTACCCAAATCTAAGAAAAATATTTAAAATTTTCGTTTCAATTCTCATCAGTAAAGCTACGAGCGGGAGGTCATTTCCTACCCTTCGTCGAATGAAAACAGGGCTCGGAACAACAATGACAAAAAATAGACTGTACTGTCTAAATTTGCCTCACAAGGAAATCATAAATTGCTAATTTAAAAAGATTAATGTATATTGAACTGATCTTATATTTTATTTAACCGTTTTTGTTGAGTTTTTTTAATTAGGGTAATAACTTTTTTTGGACAAAATTTCTTCATCCCACCACGCGATGGGCAATTCAGTATTGATAATGAAAATAATTTTTTTAGGCCATTTTGGCCAAAAAAGTTTCCGCACCAAATGCAATTTCTAAAGTTCTTAAAAAAAAATTTGTTTTTTTCTTTAATTTCCATACACATTATATATGGTACATTTATTGTTTATATATGGTATATATTTTAGCCCCCATATTCATAAATGATTATAAAATTTAATAAACGTTTATTAAGGAAAATTTTCATAGAAAATTTGGTTTTTAAGCCTTTATTAAATTTAAAATATTTTTCTGAATACAGGCATAAATACATAAAATAAGCGACGGTATAACAAAAATGTAAAGCCAATAAGAACCAATTCCCCAAATTTTATCAAATTATCTCCAAAATTGCGACCTGTACTCTGCGCACAACGTTACATGGACAGCCAGCCAGCCAGCCTGCCAGCCTGCCAGCCGGACGGACATCGTTAGTTCGACTCAGAAAGTGATTCTGAGTCGATCGATTTACTTTAAGGTGGGTCTAGGAACAATATTTTAAGGCGTTACACACATCAGCACAAATGCATAATACCCTCTCCACTATTGTGGTGTGGGTATAAATATCACATGTGTTATTAAACTACAATAAGTTTAATAAAATATATAAACATACGTTTGTAAAATGGGTATATATAAAAAGTTAAGTGTTGTTTCATTTTCTATATTGGAGATCTGATATGTACATGAAACCTATTTAGTCTTCTAATTTCATTTGTAAGGAAATATTACTAAATGTGTTAGACTGATAGCCCTACAATATGACCTTTAATCAAAAGCATTTGTAGAAGGATGGTCTGAAAGGCCTTTTATGAGCCAATAATTGAAAGGCCTTTTAACATACCTTTCTTAAAAACCCTTCAAGATAACCTTTTTCTAAGGCCTTTTGACAGTCATTCTCTGGAAAGCCTTCTAAGAGCCATTTATTTGAATGCCTTTAAGAAGCTCTGGCGAAAGAAAGGAAAGCGGAAGGCCTTCTCCGCAATGACAACGCGTGTAAAAAAGATATGAGTATGGAATGGAGCGAGAAGGCCTTGTTTATCCAAAAGAAGAGGTACAGAGGCCTTCTAGAAGGCCTCCATACTCCTTCTTTTTCTCGCTGGGTTTAAGATAAAAGAAATGTGTGTGGACACAGAGCAGCTAAAATCTTTTGTGTGTGTGTGTGTGTGTGTGAGAGAGAGACTTTTTATTAACATGTTTGTAAGTAATTCTTATATAATTTATGCAACAGAATCAAAAACACATCCGCTTGATTTTTTTACAAACTTCTATATGAAATTTTTTAAGTAATAGTGTAATTGTGTGATGTTTTCTGTGCACCCAACCCACTGTTTTACTTGTTTATACAAACAAATTTTAGCATACTGATGTATACATATGTATGTATGTAAATTTATAATGGTACACATGTTAAGTATTAACATATGATTTTAAATATTTGCATATTTCCACAGTGTAACAATCTTAAAATTATATTATTTTAGATAAAACAAAACGATTATTCGAAAAATCTGTAGAAAATTTAACGACCATTTGAAATTGTTATGGAAAGTTAAAGTATTTCAAATTTCTGTAGTTAACTTAAGGCATTATCGTACTAGAACTTTTAATCGAACTTTTCTAAGAAATTTACAAAACTTCAAACTTTTCTATAAAAATTTTATATTAATGAAAAATTTGACGATTATTGAAATTTTCTAAAGAAACCCATAATTGTCTATACAAATTTTAATAATTACTAGAATAAAATGTAAAAAAAGTTGCTGATTACCTAAATTAAGTATAGAAAGTATAGGAATTACCTTTGATATACATATGTAACGATAACTTAAATTTTCTATAGAAAGTTAATCGATTACTTTTATTTTCAATTGAAAGTTAAAAGACATATTTAATTTCCCATAGAAAATTAATTGATACTTTTAATTCTTTATAGTAAATTTATGGATAACTTGAATATCCTATAGAATATATATGGGCATTTCCGTCAAAAGGTCCACCGTGACCGAAAATTTAAAAGTTATTAACAGCTGATTATTTTACGATATTGTTTTAGAGAAATATTTAGATTTTACTAATTTTATAAATTTACTTATAAATTTGTTCACTTAGATTAACAATCAGACTGCAAAGTTGTGCAAACGTAATTTGTTATTTGTGAGAATGTTTTATATGTTTTCTTTAATATAATCTTCCTTAAAAGAGGTGGTATTTGATAAAAATTATTTTAAAAAATTTTCTTACATGATCTGTAATCTAAGGAAGAGGTCAAAGAGAAATATGTTATTTGAATTAACGGTAAATTTTTTTTTTGTTTCAATCATTATTCAGTTAAATTATTATGGAATAAATTTCCTGTTCGAAATGTCACGTATCGACCCAGATTTTGGCTAAAAAAAAAAATAAAACAGATTTTGGAATCAAATCAAATATATTTTAATGTTACATTGCTACGTAAAATTCTCAAAGTAGTTTGACTAAAAAATTGTGCCAGGTTTCGCTGAATTAAGCCTTTTTATACATATTCACAAAAAATACTTCTATTTTTTTTCACGTTCGAACCGCTACTTTTGCCATTATCTGTGACCTAGAATTGCGCCCTCCATAAACTTTAGCATAGATAACAGTGCTTTCTAAGTGCTATAATTTAAAGGTTAAGAGAACGTAAAAATATTTGTTGTTTAAAATGTTATTGCATTTTGGATGCATACGACTGTCACGTTCAACACTTTGTAATTACCCATATCCATTACTTTAAAGTTCTATGTTCTATAATTTTAATTTTCTACAAAAAAAAAAGTAAATAACTTAAATTTTTTTATAATAAACTTATCAAAATCATTAATTTTATACACAATTTTTATGAAAAGTTTACAACTACAATTAATGTTAGAAGAATTCCAATTAATTGTAGTAGGGAATGTACGAAATGATAAACTCACTGTTTATTGTCGATATTTTGTTTAAGCTTTGATATCGTTGCAAATAAGATTTTTTGAATGTTTGCAATTCTCATTCATTCCGCAGTTTTGTTTGCTAATCACCCCTATTCTGCATTTCGATTACGTCTCCGCATTCAGTTCCGTTACGATCGAAAATTGGTATTCTGCAGAAAAACGGAATCGTAAGAACAAGCAGAAGACAACAATGTTTACAAAATCAATTGTATCAATGTGGAATGTGGAAATGAAACAGCAGAATAAGCAAGTCTGTTATCATTTTCCAAATTTAATAAAACCAGTTCTGCGTATAGTAAAGTAAATTGTTTATAAATTTAATAAAAGAAAAATATTAAATTAAAATAAAAAAAGAAAAAGGTAAAAATAAGTTTTGCATAAATATATAAGTGTGTATAATCTAGTGAAGCTGAAATTAACTAAAAAAAAGTAGAAAATAAAAGTGTTGTGGTTAAATATGTAAAGACAAAATGTTAATAAAAACTGTTTGTAAAGAAATAATTTAGTGAGTTGCATTTTTATTTAAAATTTAAGGACAAATGGAGTCTATTGCAGCTGCATGCAATAGAACTTTTTGTTGGAGGCCCTAATGCATTAAGGACTTCTGTAACTTCCTCCCAGAATGCTGCTACTTCTTCCTTTGAACGCTGGTGATACCCACAAGCAATGTCTGATTTAGTCGTCATTAAATTTGCCAGTTTTTCGTATTGCTCCGGTGTTGTTGTTCTTGACCTGCATACATACATAACAAAACACTCATATTCCAGTACAAAAAATAACAATTTAAAACAAAAAAATTATAATAATAATTTGTATTTAAATCGTTTTTTAATTTTGAACTTACATTTTTTCACTTTTTTACTTAAAAAAACAAAAATATAAAAAACCTCCGTTAACAAAAAAACAACTGAGAGAAACGGAGCTCCGATCGTAATACAGAATACATACAATCGAAAGAAACTGAGCGGAATCGAAACGCAGAATACCAAAATTGCCAGACGGAGAAAATTTCGATTCGAATCGAAACGCAGAATAGGGGTGAATTTCTTTGGCTTTTCCTTAATTTTGTGGGAGAATGTTTCCTGATGACCTGGCCTAAGCAACCAGTGAAATGTGTTTCGCTCTTCCCATCCGCCAGCAATAAATTTCAGTGTGTTTATCAAGAATAAAAATTGGGAATTAAGAACGAAAAATTAACATCAAAAAATTTTCTATAGAAAACTAAGTGCTAAAAAACCAGAGCAAGTTAAACTCTCTTTTTGGTTAAAAATGTGCTTAAACCAACAAATCAATAAATCATAAACGTATAAACCAAGCGTATAAAATTGGGCGTTTAAACTAGCAAAACAGACCATATGAATTTAATAAGATTTATCGTAGTGCTGCCACATGTTATTTTTTTAACTACATATAGTACATGGGAGACTGATTTACAGTTGTTGAGTTTAAACAACGTATAAATTCAAGTTTAGTTCAACTCAACAAGCCTTTAAGCCATCAGTGATTTATTAGCCATAAGGGTATGTAAAATTTTTTACAATATAAAATTAAAGTTATCAAAAAATTTTCTATAGAATATTAAACCAATAGATAAATTCTCGATATAAAATGAGAGAAATATATAATATGGTTGATACATTTTCTATAAAAAATATAATTTTTATCGGTTATCGGTTAATTTTCTATAAAAGGCTTAAGTCATCGATAAATGTTCTATTAAAAATTAAAGTCATCCATAAGATTTCTACCAAAACCTAAAGTTATCAAAAATTTTCTAAAGAAATTCAAAGTTATTGAATTATCTCTAAAAAATTAAAGTTATCGAAAAATTTTCTATGAAAAATTTAAGTCATCAACTTATTTGTAAAATAAATTAAAGTTATCGATAAGATTTTGAAATAAAATTTTTCTATAGAAAATTAAAATTATTGATACATTTTCTATAGCAAAGTTTTGATTGATAATTTTTCTCTAGCAATGTTAAGCTTTTGTTGAAATTTCAATTGAAAATCAAATTTTCTATAGAAAATCATTGTTATCGCTTAAATTTCTATAGAAAATTAAAATTGTTTCAACATTTTATTTAGAAAATTAAGGCAATCGAAAAATTTTCTATAAAAATTAAAGTTATCGATTCATTTGCTAAGAAAATAAAAGTTATCGATAAGAATAAACATTAAATTATGGATTATTTTTCTATAGAAAATTCAAAATTATCGATTATTTTTAAATAGTAAATTTAAAATGATTGATACATTTTCTATTGTAAATTTAACTTCTGTTAAATTTTCAATAGAAAATCAAATTTTTTTTTATATAAAAAAATTAAAGTTGTCGATAAATTTTCTAAAGAAAATTAATGTTATCGATACATTTGCTATTAAAAATTAAAGTTGGCGAATAATTTTCTATAGCAAATTAAGGTTATACATCAGACCGGTCGCAATTTTTTTTTTTAAATTTAATTGTTTGCGCTGCTTAAAATATGAGGTTTGGTGTAAGAAATCATGATCTTATTTTTCAGATCAATCCGACGGTGCCTAGCCGTGCCGGGTGGGGCCCAAAGTTCCCCATATTATAAAAAAAAACATATTTTATATCAGATATTTATAGTTATACTAGTTGAAAAGCCGAAAATCAAAAATATGGCTTCGTTACGATCTTCCGCAGAGAAAGTACTTCAAGTGTGCCAAATTTCAGCTTCCTATGTCATCAGATGGCTTCAGAAAGTTGCGGAAAGAATAGGACATAAATGCAAACATCCTGACATACTAAGAAATTATATATTGTATAGGTAGATTAAAGTATTTGCTGTTTAATATTTTAGTATGATACGATGAAAGATTTTTCACCTAATTCGGGGTCACTGAATCCAGTGGTGCTAGCCGTTTTTTTAGGTTAGCTTTGCTTTTCGAGATATACCGTTATTTCGAAAATTAAGGATGTTGCACAACATATGTTCGCGCAACTCAAAACGCTTAAGCTTATTGAAAAACTAAAAAAAACGAAATTCCGCAATAAAATTTACTTTAAGAAAGTAAAAACTTTTTTCTTTATGTTGGCTTTGGTTTTCAAGATATACCGTTATTTCGAAAATTAAGAAGGTTGCACAACATATGTTCGCGCAACTGCAAACGCTTAAGCTTATTGAAAAACTAAAAAAAACGAAATTCCGCAATAAAATTTACTTTAAGAAAGTAAAAACTTTTTTCTTTATGTTGGCTTTGGTTTCGAGATATACCGTTATTTCGAAAATTAAGGAGGTTGCACAACATATGTTCGCGTAACTCAAAAACGCTTTAGCTTATTGAAAACCTAAAAAAAACCGAAACTCCGCAATAAAATTTACTTTAAGAAAGTTTAAACTTTTTTCTTTATGTTGGCTTTGTTTTTCGAGATATACCGTTATTTCGAAAATTAAGGAGGTTGCACAACATATATCCGCGTAACTCAAAAACGCTTTAGCTTATTGAAAACCTAAAAAAACCCGAAACTCCGCAATAAAATTTATTTTAAGAAAAGTAAAACGTTTTTCTTATATGCGCAGTCGTTTAGGAAACATAATTTTTTTTTTTTTCTGGAAAAAAAAAAATAATATATTCAGTAATCAACAAAATTGCTTTATTGTTTTCTTAAGAAAATCAAAATAAAATAATTTGCCAGTTTAGTTTTTTATGCCGCGCACTGCCAAATTTAATATCAAATTAATTTTTGGGAATACAAAATTTTTAATTACTAAGCACGACAAACAAAATCTTATTAATTAAAAATTTTGTATTCCCAAAAATTACTTTGATATCGAGCCCTAACCGCCAAAATAACGTAAGCACCAAAAATCAAATTTTACAGGAGAGAGTTTTTTCTATTTTATTTCATATAAATTTTGTACGAAATTTGTCGCTTACAATAAAATTGTTCTTGCTAAAAAAAAACGTAACGGTACCTTATGTGACCATGACATTTTGGGAGATAATGCAAGTGTTACCAATAAAGTGATTTATTAAAAAAAACGAAAATCGAAAATGATGACCTGGCCTGAGCAACCAGTGAAATGCGCATAGAAGCTAGCTTTCCCTCAACAATAAATTTCAGTGTATTTATCAAATATGAAATATTGGGAATTTAGCACGTCATACAAAAATCTTAATAATAAATTTTGTATTCACGTAAATAACTTGCAAGTGCCCGTGCAGAAAACTGAATTGCCAAATTGGTTTTTTTGTTATTTTCTTGCGAAGACAATAGAATGAAACAATATGATTTTTAATTTTGTTTTTTTCTTTTTACCCACTTACAACTACAATTCGAGTCGGAAAGAACCCAACCAATTGTAGGGGGATGTAAGAAAAGATAAACTCACTGTTTGTTGTTGGTGTTTTGTTTAAGCTTTGATATTGTTACAAGTAAGACTTTGAGTGTTTAAAATTCTTATTCGCTTTAGGGTTTTATTTGTATAATATTTTTAGCTTTTATAAAATCTTTGAAAAAGGTTTCCTGATGATCTGGCCTAAGCAACCACACGCAGAGAAAAAATATGGTTGGGCATAGTTATGGCAACAACACTATGTTTAATGTAACAATTTATTGTTGTCATACACAAATAATTGTTACTTTTATTTAATATCAACAATATTATAGTTACTGTAAACATATCAACGTTTATCGCAATTATGAATTTGAGTATTGCTGACCGAAAAATAATTATTTTTCTAACAACTTAATTATGATAACTTAGTGATTTAATAGTGCAAATGCAAAATATCATAGTTTTTTTGTAAAATCCAACAACAAAACACACAGAGATTTCGTTATATTTTATAAAAGTGCTACGATATGTCTGTGGTTTTCATAGGCAAGCCGAAAACCCATTCTAGATCAAACTATGGGCTAGGTATTGCACTTTTTAAAGTTTGTCATTACGTTAAAAAATCGAAATTGATCCCTCTTTTTTTCAAAAAAATGTAAAGAGCGTTCAAAATTAGGCAATATGGCATCAACATCTTAAAATCGAGAAAATGAACATACGCGGTTGCCCATGAAAACCACAGATTTTTCATTTGCTCTTTTGCAAGCCTTTTATTGAACTCCGCTATTTGATTAACATTAAGAAAAATTGTAAAAAGCCAGAAAATAAAAAATCGATGCAAAAATGTTTTAATTTATTTTGTATTTTTATGACAGCTATGAAAGGTGCTGTATCATAATATGATTGCTTCTAAATTTATTATGATTAACATGATGATAATATGATTACTTCTTAGCTTATTATGATTAACATGACAATAATTTGATTACTTCTTAACTTAGTATGATTAACAGAAAAATAATATGATTAAGGGAAAAATATTATGACGTAATAGTACGAGTATATTAAGTCATAATATTGCGAACTAGCTCTTGACGAGTACGGACGTGTATCAGTGAGTAACAAAAATACAAAAAAAAAAAAATAATATAATAAAAAAAAAAAAAAAGTGAAAAAATATTTACCGTAGGTGAAAAAAAAATATTTGTAATAGGTGAAAAAAAAAGAACAATAACTAGTGTGCCCGAAGAGATTTGTGAATGAGCCTCACAAATACTCCCAATAAGGAGAGTAGGCCCAGCACAAATAGCAGAAATGCGTATATTGTGGTAAGCTCCCCGAGCGTGAGCAATGAAAACATTCGATACCCTGAATTAAACAAACATCTTTTAAGTGCAAAAATTGCCAGCGCAACTGGTTTTCCATACAGAAATTTAAGTTCAAGTGTGCCCAACCTGAGCAAGTGTGTTGATCCGACCGTAAATGTGGTTCAAAGTGTGAAGCCGTCTGACCAGAGGAATAATAACGAAAAACCTGGAACATCACGATTTGCATTAACAAATACAGGAGCTGTACCAAAAAGTACTAAAGTGCAAACAGGCATGGACAGATATATAACAATAACTAAGAGAAAGGCTAGCCCTAGGTCCACCCAACAGGAACGCGTGGCCAAACAATACAAAGGCTCTAACGTAGTCTCTTTGCCAACAAATGGTAACAGATTCTCTGTACTATCCATACCTGACGATGAAGAAGCAGAATTAGCTAATGGGACAGCCACTAAAGAAGTTAAACCGCCACCTATCTATCTGCGGGAGCAAACATCAAATAGCATAGTCAACATGTTGACTCAACTTGTAGGTAAGAACAATTTCTACGTCGTTTCTATACGACGCGGACAAATTCAAGAGACCAAAATTCAAGCCAGTACAGAAACGAACTTTCGTATTATATCAAGACACCTGGACGCAGAAAATAAAAGCTACTATACATACCAATTAAAAAGTGCTAAGGGATTGATTATTGTCATAAAAGGCATAGATAGTTCCGTTCCTACAGATGAAATAAAATCTGCCGTAGAGCAAGAGGGGTACGAGGTAAAATCGGTTCATAACATTTTGAACAGGAACAAAGTTCCCCAACCACTGCACCGCATTGAGATATCGTTTGATTCATCGGTTCTCAAAACCAAAAATTCAGTTCATCCCATATACAACTTGCGCTACCTACTCAACAGAAGAATAACTGTTGAGGAGCCAATAAAACGAAAGGGTCCCTCCCAATGCACAAACTGTCAGGAATATGGGCATACAAAATCATATTGTAAATTGCCTCACGTATGTGTGGTTTGTGGCGACGCTCATAAAACCGCCGAATGTAATCGTTCTAAAGTTGACCCAAATGTCAAGAAATGCAGCAACTGTGGCGAAAATCACACGGCAAACTATAGGGGTTGTAAAGTCTTCTTGCATTTAAAAAAACCAGCTTTAGTTCAAAAATATACTCACTCCCAATATGGTCCATCACATGCGCCCAGCCAAGCCGCTGGCTCTATTGCTAGTACTACACAAACAAACAAACAAAACCAATCATATGCCCAAGTCCTAAAAGGAAACCCTAATGCGAAAAATCCCCCGAGTACTTCCAACGCAAAGCAACCTCCATACGCTAATGTTCCTAGGGAAGGTCTACAAATGCCTACCTCAATTGAAAATTTAATTCAAACTATGAATAACTTCATGGCCACTATGCAGAGCATGTTTCAGGAAATGATGCGAAACCAGAACATGCTCCTGCAAGTTCTACTCAACAAAAAATGAACCAGTTAAAAATATGTTTCTGGAATGCAAACGGGTTATCCCAACATAAACACGAAGTTGCAAACTTTCTTCATAGGCATGAAATCGACGTACTTCTTGTCTCTGAAACACACTTTACTCATAAAAACTGCTTTAGGGTAAATGGTTACCTTACGTATGACACAAAACATCCCAGCGGACGAGCTTGTGGTGGCACAGCCATAATTGTGCACAAACACATCAGACACTTACCATTGCCAGAGTTCGAAGAAGATTGTATCCAGGCCACATCTATAAATCTGACTGATTTCAAACTAACGTTAACATCCGTTTATTGTCCCCCGAGGCACAAAATTCTACACGATAAATTTCTCAACTTCTTCTCCACATTGGGCCAGAAATTCATTGCTGCTGGCGACTACAACGCTAAACATACATATTGGGGCTCCAGACTTATTAGTCCTAGAGGTAATCAGCTATATAATACCGTAACTGCAAATAACTTTGATGTGGTATCGAGTGGTGAGCCTACCTATTGGCCAACCGACTTCAACAAGCTACCAGACCTTATTGACTTTGCTGTAATCAAAAACATCAAGCGCGATCAGGTACTAGTTAGTTCCTCCTATGATCTTTCGTCTGATCATTCACCTTCAATCCTCATTTTAAAATGTAACTCTGACGCCGCAGCTGCAAACTGGTTTTCCTATCCAAACAGAAACACAAATTGGTTAAAGTATAAAATGTATGTGAGCTCTCACCTATCACAGTGCATTCCCCTAAAAAATTCATCTGACATCCAAATAGCTGTCGACCGATTTACAGAAGTCTTGGATGCTGCAGCAAGAAATGCAACCCCAATCAAGCGGACAATTAAACGTGTTCCTTACAATACATCGACGGATATAGAGACCCTTATCAGAGAAAAAAGGAAGTTAAGAAGACAATGGCAAAACAGTCGTTCCCCAACCACTAAGGCCCAACTACAATTATGCCTGACAACTCTTCGCAACAAATTAAGACAGAACCACGAGTCTGCAATAGAAGGCTATCTAAACAGCCTAGATGCCACAAAAAACTCCAATTATAGCTTATGGAAGGCTGTACGGCATATGAAATGCCCTATAACCCAAGAATCTCCATTAAGACTGGAAAACCGCACTTGGGCGAAAAACACAGATGAAAAATTAAACGCTTTCGCGGGCCATCTTGAGAAAGTTTTCACGCCACATGATACACATACTTGTTCCTGTCGTCCAACCATTCCTGATAAGGTAAACCATCCATTAAAATTTAACATTACTCAAGTAAAATCTGCAATAGAAAAAGTGAATATTAGAAAATCTCCCGGACTTGACCGTATCACAGGGTCAATGATAAGAAACTTACCTTCGTCTGCTTCCAGAATCTTGCTGTTCATTTTTAACGCTATATTAAGAGTCGGATACTTCCCATCCTCATGGAAGAAGTCTATAATTGTTATGATTCCCAAGCCAGGAAAAGATGCTAGCCAGGTTGCGTCGTACAGACCGATAAGCTTATTATCAATCCTATCAAAGCTTTTCGAAAAAATATTCATTTTAAGTATAACTCCTCATCTAAATGAACACGACATCATCCCGGATCACCAGTTCGGATTCAGAGCGAAACATGGTACAATAGAGCAAGTGCATAGAATTGTCACCCTTATTAGATCGGCGTTTGAGAAAAAGCAATACTGCTCAGCCCTGTTTATAGACATTTCCCAAGCATTTGACAAAGTTTGGCATGATGGGCTACTCATCAAAATAACACGAATGCTTCCTCAAAACACTCACAAGCTTCTGGAGAGCTATCTAACAGGCAGAACATTCATAGTAAGGTCGCAAGATAAATACTCCCCCCTCAAGAAAATTACTGCTGGTGTTCCCCAAGGCAGCATATTAGGACCGCTTCTATATATAATATACACAGCGGATATGCCAACAAACCTGAGCACGCATACCTCTACATTTGCAGACGACACAGCATTTATTAGCGTTAACCATGACCCAAAAGTCGCATCGCAAAATCTGCAGTCCCACATCAATGAACTAGAGGCATGGCTAGAAAAATGGAGAATAAAGGTTAACCCGGCTAAATGTGCTCACTTAACTTTCACGCTCAGAAGACAAACGTGCCCAGCAGTAAAAATAAATAACATCACTGTTCCGGTAGAAAACCATGTAAAGTACTTGGGAGTTCATATAGATAGACGTTTGACCTGGTCTCGTCATATCGAAGCGAAAATAACGGCTATGAAACTTAAAGCAGCTCAACTACATTGGCTTCTCGGTAGAAACTCAAACTTGTCTTTAGACAACAAAGTTCTTCTATACAAGTCCATCATAAAACCAATATGGACATATGGCATCCAATTATGGGGTACTGCATGCGCATCTAACATCCAAAAGCTTCAAAGAAGACAGTCTAGAATATTACGACAAATTGTCTGCGCCCCATGGTATATACGTAATGATATTATCCACAGAGATCTCAACGTCCCCACTATCCAGGAGGAAATTAAAAAATATTCAATAAGCTACATCGGTAAACTAATGGTTCACCCTAACTACCTCGCTCGGGGTTTGCTTCAGTTCGAAGGTCACCAGAGGCTAAAAAGAACCGATACTTTGAGCCTTACTAGAAGACAGTCTTAAAAATTTGAATACAGCAGTTAGTGGTTACACAGGTAACAACTAATAAACAACAAGTAGAATTAAGATTTGAATACATATTGTAAATTTCGATAAGAAAGATTCAATAATAAAAATAAATTATTAAAAAAAAAAAAAAAAAAATAATATTATTCAATAATAATCTAAATATGGTAACTACAATCATAATTCTTATCATAATATGTTGCTCTTACAATATGTTTACCAAAACCATGTTTTATCTTTGCGTGCAGTGAAATGCGCATAGAAGCTAGCTTTCCCTCAACAATAAATTTCAGTGTACTTATCAAATATGAAAAATTGGGAATTTAGCACGTCATACAAAAATCTTAATCGAAAATGATGTCGCTTACTCGATATTATTTGATAATTTTTTTTTTTTTTGATTTTTTTTGAAACATGAAATTTTATTAAAATTTATTGATAATTTTCTTGGCTGAGCTGGGGCTCGAACCTGGGTTGAATTTACATGTTTCAATAATCACCACATTCTTTCTTCAGAATTCTTTGAGTTCTAACCTCTGCACCACAGCTTTAAATTTCTATAGAAAATTTTTCGACAACTTTAATTTTCTATCGAAAAATATGGACAACTGAACATGTTACTAAAATTTTACATATATGGTTTAGTTACTATTTGTCCTACTGTAACCGCTAGTAAATATACTTGATGCATTTATTTTCAGCAACTACAAGATACAACTTGTTAACAACAACTTCCGACTTGTGGTTTCAATTTAACTTTTGTTTTTTTTTTTTTCTTTATTTTTTTGAATTTCATTTGCATTTTTAAAGTTTTGTAGTTTTTTCTTGTTTGTTGGGTTATCTACACAGATTCTTACATGTATGTATTAGTTACGTACATATATATGGAGCATGTGTGGGATGGGCATTTTGAGAGAGTGTATATATGAATACTAAATTATTTAAGTTGCTTTGTTTTTAATCTTCTTTTTTCTGTTGTTGAGTAAATTAAAATCTTGCATTTATGGTTTTTAAAAAATTCTTAGATACTTTTCTTTTGTTTTTAATTTTTTATAAAACAACCATTTTTCTCATTAATTCAAGAAAAGTGGGTGTTTGTAAATAGTTTATTTTAGAAAAATATTAAAAAACTTTTTAAATGTTTTTGCGCAAACTGTTATGAATATAATGAATATTTTGTTGCATGTTAATTAGACGCTTCTTGGTGGCAAGGTGTGTTATTGCTCATATGAAAAATAAGACTTTTTGAGGATACAAACATATCTGACTGCTAAATGTATCGAGGATGATGACAGAAATAGGCTGTGAACTAGACTCTATAGACGAAGCTCTTCGAGCACGACTTTATACATTATATTTACTCGACTTTTAACGACAATTTGAACAAGATATTACGCAGCACTTTGAGCTTAACTTTAGTCTAGTCCATTTCCTTCTTTATTTTACAAATAAATTGTATTTTTTGTTTTTTATTCGATAAGACCATTTAGTAAGTTTCAGCTATCTATTTATAATAAACAAATTCTTTACGTGTAAAAAGGGTATATCCAAACAATTTCACATAATCACCTTAAATGGAAACCATAAAAACTGTTTTGTTTAAAATTGGCCCAAAATAAAAAAAAATTCAAGAAAAAATAAACCTTAATTAACTTGCACCTGAAACACTTACCTCTCTGCCTTTGAAATGTAACGTATCGTAGACCTCTGGACGTCCTTCAATGTTTTTTAAGCGCACCGGCTTACGCATCAATATACTACGACCCTCCTCATCAACATGTATAAAACTGCCGGCTCGAGAACGAAAGTCCGTTGACATTTTGCGTTGCTGATTTTTTGGTGTTGGCGAAAGTTCACGTGCTCCCCTTGAGCTGCTAGAGTTTTTTGTACTTCCTCCTGATGCGCCACCATCAATTTCAACAATGACATTCGAATTTCCACTATTGCCACGATTACGTTCACGAACCGGTGAATTTTTTGCGCTCGAATGTTCTGCCGACCCTATCGAGCCACGTGCCGATATACTTTGTCTTTTGTGGCCATGATGTGATGAATGATGGGGTTTTTTATCGGGAGTTTTGTCTGTCTGCTCTTCATTGTTGTGATTGAGGGATGAATTTGTAGATTGTGATGTTGGTGTGGCGGTGTTTGATGTTGGCGGTGCTTCTGGTGATTGTGGTGTTGGTGGTTGTTTGCTAATGAAAACTTTAATTTGTTTGCTAGCATTATTAATTTTCACATCCTGTTCAAGTGCTGGCTGCTCATCTTTATTACATGACTTTGTTGCCGCTGTTTCGGAGGAAGTAGTTAAATGTTGATGATTATGTTGCTGTGGTTGTTGTTGTTGTTGTTGTTGGGGAGATGCTGGTGTTGGTGTTACGGTTTGTTGTTGTTGCTGTTGCTGTTGCTTCTGCTTTTGTTGTGTTAATGGGCTTCTTTTTATGGCCACCATGCGCAAATTTTCTAATATTGTAGAAAAATGCGACATTTTCGTTGCGTTTTTATAATTAATGAATTTTGCTAGTCGTAACTTTATTGATTTTCTTTGTTGCTGTTGTTAATTTTAATGTTAAATTATAAAATTTTTGTGTTTATTTTTTATAAATTAATTTTATATTCATAGTTTTCATTTTTGCTATAATTTTTTTTAATATTCATTATTAACTAAGTTCATATTTATTTTCAAATGCGTATGAGTGTTATTAATTGTTTCTATGAAAATTATAATTAATCATACGCAATCATAAACTTTTTTTATGTATTAAACACAAAGAATGAAATAAAAATTTAAAACTTAATTATGTTAAATTATCAACTTTGTTTCACTTAAACAACTCAATTATGAATAAACATTCTCCGGGAATTTTTGTCCTTGAAAATGGACATAACTTTTAATCATAATTGAGGTTTTAGCTATAAAAATTTCAAAATTTCAGGCATGATTAATTCGATTCTTTTAAGCTTTTTTCGTTACAAATAATACCGCAATACCCCTTATGACAGAAAAACTTGTAATAAGTACTTTTTAATACTATATAAAAACTTGAAATTAATTTAAATTTGTTGATAATTTTTATTCTTGGCTGAGGAGAGGCTCGAACTCGGGTTGAATTTAAGTTTCGAGAATAACCATATTCTCATCATTAGAATCCTTTGCGTTCTACCCTTTTTACTACTGCCAGCCAACAGGCAATCTTTTAACAATGGTATTGGTGGTTCGAAATTTGATGTAATTAATTATTATTTTTTTAATTTTATTTACATACATGTTTTTCCTTTTCCTCTGTTTTTTCGTACTCTTTCTATCAAGACTTTCTCTTGAATACCTGAGTGCATTTGTTTTTTTTTTTTTTTTATTTATTTTTATTAATTTCATGTTGTAAAATTCCTTCCTTCAGTAAAAATAATTTTATGAAATATCAAAATTTCAAATTAAAATCGACAGTTCAACTAAAAAATCACAATTGGTCTTCTATATAAAAACTTTAAAATTATTTTCCTAACCGCCTACAAAATCCAGCAATACTTCCATTTTATTACAAAAACTGCCTCGGTGCGATGGCTAATTAAATACAATTAGCGAAAAATTATTTTTCTCTATGCGACTAATTTTCCAAAGAAGTGAAATTTATGTATATGTATGAATAGCCTAGAAAAAGACATTTCTTGCAAACTCCAATAAAACTATCCAGACTTTCGAACTAGCATTGTAAACAACCTAAACTCAATCTAAACGACAGTTAAATCTTTGGGCCATATTTTCGACACAAGGCTACGCTTTAAACGAGCTGCCGTAAATGTATTAAATTTTTCGGGAATTGAATAACAGAACATTTTTTAAACTTCTGTGCCAAGTCTTTGACTTAAAGCTAAGTGCGTCGAGATCACATTTTCAATACAATTGCACATAGAAATTTGTCGCAGACAGTAGTCGTGGATTAAAATCTACATACATAATTTATTTTGAGAACGTTTTTTCTAATGCACGCACATACAGACAATTATTCTCCCAACAATGCTGCCATACTGTTATTAAGTTTAATACTCTTGTCAACAGAAAATTAAAACATAGAAAATAAAAATTTAAAACAATAAAATGGGAGAAAATTTAAAGTTACAAGCCCGTAATAAGGCTTTGGGATTTTTTCCTGAAGTTGAAGACTCAATTCTGTTTGAACACCAACAATTGTTTTACACTGCATAGTCTTACTTCTAGATCCAAATACAAAGAAAGGTGTTTCAAGACAAACAATTAGACAAGATCAATTGAATCGAGAAGACGCCAAGTTTATACCTGAAAGATTTTGGAGGCTAAGGAAGTTAATTTAAAAAAATCAATTTAAATGTTACAAACAAATTTGGGCAGATTCAGAGAAAATTTTTACTTTTTAAGAATTATGGGTTTTTTTGTTATTCCTGTAGCTAATCCCGCGAAGCTCTTAGCTTGTCTGCAGGAAAGAAACCACAGTCTCTGGCGGGAATCGAACCCGCAACCAAGGCGCTGATAGAGTAGCTTCCTACCAGCTAGCCTACCATGGCACTCTTAACTATAATGTGCTTAAGCTTACTTAAGCAAATATGCGAATACATACAATCAAATGTGTACAGCTATAATGTACTTACGACACTTTTCGTCAATTTTCGTTAAATGTAATTCGATTAAGTAAACTGGTTGTTCGTAACTTATGGGAAATTATTTTTAAACAAAATTTAAAGTATAGTCGGTCAAGCCCGACCATATGATTGATATCTTACACTTTAGTATTTAAGGGCAAATTTTCAAGAGCGGACCTTTTTGGATTAATTGTCCATGGACCCCTAAAAACAAAATTATGTTTTGAGCTTCAGATTCATATAAGAGTTCTTTGTGTTGTTTATTATATAGATAAACACATTCAAATGCGATTTTGTTTGTCTTAAAGTGATGTTAGGGAGAAGGTTTATATATGACTTCACTCAAAATATTATGTAGTTAAATTCAAACGAAAATTCATTTTAAACAACTTAAAATTCATTTAAAAAACGGATCATTTACATTTCATTTAAAACAAATGATTTTTACATTCATTTTAAAATTTTTTATTTTTTGAACAGCATATTCCTTAAAATTTAATGATTTTTACTATTAAAAAATATATTTTGAACGACAAAAAGCAAACTACGGCTGAGTTCCTAAACATCATAATACTTTGCAGTCAAAGTCAAAAAAGTATCAAAGAGTTTAACTATATCTAGTTTAATTATTGTGTGCGCATCGATATTGTTTTTAGTGAACTTTGGTACAGATAACATTGTAAAATTTTTCACGGTTGCTTGGTAGAAAGCACTTAAAAAAGCGAGTTGCTTTGCAACTGATGTTTTGGAACTCACCCTACATAACAAAAAAAATACGATAAAACATTATTTTTTTGTAGTTTGTTTTTTGAACAACAAACATAAATGTTAAAAAATAAAATTATTCCAAAAATAACTATATTTTTATTAAATTTTAACAGAGCAGAAAACGAATTTAATAACCCACAATCAGTTACTGTAATAATTTTATAAGAGTTATGATCTCTTAGACCTACCAGTACAAAATTTTCGACTTCAGGCGCGGATCCAGCTCGAGCCTTAGCGGGGGGGGGGGGGGAATTTTGTATGATACAAAAAAGTAAAAAATAATACCGCAATACCCCTTATGACAGAAAAACTTGTAATAAGTACTTTTTAATACTATATAAAAACTTGAAATATCAGTTCAACTAAAAAATCACAATTGGTCTTCTATATAAAAACTTTAAAATTATTTTCCTAACCGCCTACAAAATCCAGCAATACTTCCATTTTATTACAAAAACTGCCTCGGTGCGATGGCTAATTAAATACAATTAGCGAAAAATTATTATTATTATTATGTTAAAAAATTAAATTATTCCAAAAATAACTACATTTTTATTCAATTTTAACAGAGCAGAAAACGAATTTAATAACCCACAATCAGTTACTGTAATAATTTTATAAGTGTTATGATCTCTTAGACCTACCAGTACAAAATTTTCGCATATCATTGAAGCTTTTTTTTGCAAGTTATCGTTGCAAGTTATGGCACTTCAGGCGCGGATCCAGCTCGAGTCTTAGGGGGGGGGGGGGGGGGAATTTTGTATGATACAAAAAAGTAAAAAATTAGTTTTTAAAAGTTTATTAAAAACAATATGTGTACTTTTTGCAATTTTTGCGAATATCAAATTCTTCATCGCATAGCCGTATAGACCGTTAAAAAATATTAAGAAATGATGTATTACTTTTTCGCTATCGTGAAGAAAGTTTCCGCACCAAACGCGATAAAGTTTTGAATTTAAATTTTTCTCCTTACTATATAAAATTAACACTTTATTAACAAATTTTAAGTATTTTCTAATAATTTCATGAATAACAAGATCTTACCATTTGTACGAAAGAAGGGCGCAAAAAAAATCGCGACTGTATTTCGCGTTTTTTTTAATAAACTAAATTTTAATGGCAAATGATAGATGTTGTGATAGATGAGTTGTTTGGCGGATATATGAAACAGTGATAATTTTCAGCCGCGTAGTAATATATGCGCGGAACGAGCTATTAAAGTTGCACAAGATATTTTTCCATTATGTAAATCAACTCGCACTTTAAACTTGAAATTTTTTTCATTAAATCCAAAAAAATAGCTTTACATTTTTGTTATACAGTTGCTTATTTTATGTTTTTATGCCTGTATTCATAAAAATATTTTTAATTTAATAAAGGCTTAAAAACCAAATTTTCTATGAAAATTTACCTTAATAAACATTTATTAAATTTTATAATCATTTATGAATATGGGGGCTAAAATATGTATATACATAGCATATATACATATAAACAATAAATGTACCATATATTGAGGGCTCAGAACTGAAGCGAACCAAGTCAAAAAAGAAAATTCGAAAAAAAACTCAACAAAAAGGTTAAATAAAATATAAGATCATTTCAATATACATTCATCTTTTTAAATAAGCAATTTATGATTTCCTTGTGAGGCAAATTTAGACAGTACAGTCTATCTTCTGTCATTGCTGATCCGAGCCATGTTTTTATTCGACGAAGGGTAGGAAATGACCTCCCGCTCGTAGCTTTACTGATGAGCATTGAAACGAAAATGTTTCATATTTTTCTTAGATTTGGGTAGATAACTTCATCACAGTTTATTAAAGCATCTACAACGTTATCTGATAGATCAGGCTCAAGTTTAGATGTTAGTAGGTGTTTATCTCTTTTATCAAATATAATCAGCTTATCAGCTTGTTGTGGTTTTAACAGTTTTGTATCTGTATATAACTTGATTACACTTTGAGGTAGAAGTTTAGGTATGTTCAATACATTTGGGATATCTATTGGGAAAGTGGTTATGAGATCTTCTAAAATAAATTCAATAAGAGGAATGTAACCTACAACTCAGTAGTAATCTTCAACATCTTGGACGTGATTATTTCGTTCAAATCTTGTCTTTTCGATTTGAACGCAAATAACTTTAACTTTTTCAAAAATCGCTTTAAATTGTTCTTCGGCTTTATTTCTTTTTTCTTCAAGGCACATGATTAAAATTTTGATAAGGCTTGATCCTTTTTGGAGATCTATATCTTGCTTTTGTAAAATGATACTAAGTGGCTGTGTTACAACAAGTATCACACTGAAGATGTATATTCCGCAAATAAATTTAAAAGTACTAAGTGAGTTTCTTAATATAAAGGTAGATTTACTACCTTTCCACTCAGATATTTTTTCCAAATACTCTACTATATGATGTACAATTGTTGCAAAGACGCATAATGAAGAGAGGTTGGCTCCCAAATACTTTGCTAAAACTGTTTTTCGCTTAGGATGATTATATTTAAAAAATGTTGTCGTTTCTTTAACAAATGATACAACTTTTTGTATTAATGGCACTTTATTGCTTTTAGAAATTGAGTTGTTCGATTTATGGGAATAGCAAGGCGTTTGTTTCGCATTTGTCGCTTTTCAAGAAATTTTTAACAGCTCCATTTTCTGCTGACATCAGTGGTCCCACCCATCTGTTCCATCTCCTACACAAAATTTGTCAAAGCTTTAAGAACTATTGATGATAGTGCCTTCGCATCAATTGACACATCAACGTCATCAATATATTTTGAAGCCGTTTTAAATGCGTTTGCAACAAAGCCAATAAATTCTTCCCTAAAAACTTTTTGTTGTATGTTGAAATATCTTAAAGATAAGGAAATATGGCGTTTTCCCGACAAATTCGGGCTTTCGTCAAAAATTATCGAATAGAATTTTGATTCATATTAAACATAAATATATACATAAATATTGAAAATACTTAGGCTTTTTAATAATTCAACCGCACGCATTATCCAGCCAAACGTTTAGTCTTTGGATATAGATGGCACCTGCTGGGATTGCATGTAGAATACTAAGTAATTGAATACGGTAAACTAGATGTTTCATTGGAAATATCTTATAAATAGCTATTAGGATTAAGATTTGGATACTTATTGAAAATCGTTAGAGATTCAATAAAAAAAGGTAAAAATAACTTATTGAAAATTTCGTTAGAGATTCCATAAAAAAAAGACAAAAAAAACCTTGCTAGGATTTCCAAAAATTTTTTACATTAAAAAAATATTATTATTGGGAATTCTTGTATTATCGAAATTAACAAAACATATTTTTATAATTTACGGGGGGAAATTTCCTTATTTCCCCCCCCCCCCCTGAATCCCCGCCTGTGGCACTTAAAGCTATTTTTGGGAGTGATGTTTGTATGGGACATATGTTCAAATATAGACCGATTTAAAAAAAAATATTGGACGATAAAATATTTTTAAGCCAAATTTGATAAAAAAAAAATGCAAACATAATAAAAAAAATTATGGACACCAAGAATTTTTCGAAAAACTGTTTGTGGGGGTCATGTGATATTATTGACCGATTCTTACAATTTTCAATAGCCTTCGTTCTTATGCCAATTAAGACTTACGTACCAAATTTCATCAAACTATCTTCAAAATTACGGCCCGTACGTTGCGCATAAGGTTAAATGGACAGACAAGCAGCCGGACAGACGGACATCGTTAGATCGACGCAGAAAGTGATTCTGAGTTGGTGTGGGTATAAAAACAACACTGTTGCATTGCTTAGTACTTTTTAATCGTATAATGATACAACACTTTTGTATGAAAACTACCAACAACATGTGAGCATTTCCATTAAGACGTGTCGTGATATTTGTACCGCAAAATGTAAAAAAAATTAAATGAAAAAAATTTAAATGTAAAAAAGGATTTTATATATTAAATTAAAAAAATTAAAGCAATCGACGCTAAGGATTTGCAGATATAAGCAAAAATATGCGTTGGTGTGACGTTAAAAAAACGGAAGAGTATTTTGACTTGCATTATAAAACTGAATTAGACTGCGAATTGAGCAAGACGTTTTGTACAAAACCTTGTTTAGTAAACTTTGGACTTGTATAGATATATTTTTCAAGCTGTCAAATTTAAAAATCTTTGCTTTTTTGATGTTTTTTGAAAAATTTGTCATATTAGAACACCAAATGTTCACATATCGAAAAACAATTGACGTATAATCACAAAAAAAAACACTAAAAACTTATTCCAATCCCTCGTATCAAAATCTGAAAAACTTCAAAAGATTAAAGTCATAAAATCTTAATTTTTTAATTTTTAAAATCCGCCCTCAATGTTATTACTTTAACTTCCTCCATTATTAATTTAACACATATCACATTTTTCTTAAGCCAACTTTTACAAAGCCCTAATGAAGTAAATTCCTTACAAATTTTTGCTTATTAAATTTGCATAAATTTTCTTGTGTTCTTTCTTCGATAACTTCAACACCTTGTAACGTTTACAACAATCATATTAATTAGCAGGTAATAAAGAAACTTTCTTTTTATTTCTTTTTCAATTTGGCTGTTCAAACAAAGAGTAAATTTATGCTAATTAAGATTCACTTGAAACATTTGAGGAAAATTAAATAAGTGTCAACTCAAAAATTTATTAACTTTTATTCAATGGTACAAGAAAAATAAAACAATAACATGTTTCAACGAGAGCACAGAACATAAACAAACATTTGGGGCTTGATAAGCCGCAAGTGACAAAACAAAATGTTTAACATATTTAACGTTCTTATTGAATAATAAATACCCAGAAGTTCGGATGTAATAGAAAGTGTATTTAAATTGGGGTTTTCAATAAAAGGTTTTTACTGTAGCACTGTTACAGTATTCTACAACAAAATGTTTCATTGTAAAAGTTTTCGACAGGAAACCGTATCACTGTGAAAGTTTTTAACATCGCTTTGACATTTTTGTAGTGTAAACTGTATCATTGTTACAGTTATCAAGTGAAAATTGTATCACTGCTGCAGTTTTGTAGAGAAAACTGCTTCACTGTTACAGATTTTTAGAAAAAACTATATCACTATTTTCTACAGAAAATATATCACTGGTATAGTTTACTACAAAAATCCCTATCACTGTAAGGGCCTGTTCGTCGATAACGAATGAAGACTTCGTTCGCTTAAATTACATTTAAAACAAAAACAATATTTAATAATTTGTTTTTGTTTTGCATGTAAACTATGCGAACGAAGTCTTCATTCGTTATCGACGAACAGGCTATAACTGTTTTTTTTTTTTTTTTTGAGAAAACTGTATCACTGTTTCAGTCTTCTACAGAAACTCTTACAGTATTCTACAAAAAAATGTTTCATTGTTACACTTTTCGACAGGAAACCGTATCACTGAAAAAGTTTTCTACAGAAGACAGTATTGCTATGGCCGTTTTTTAGAATTAACTGTATCACTGTTTTAGTTGTCTAGGAAAAACTGCAGCAGTTTTCTAGAGAAACCTGGTTCACTGTTACAGATTTTTAGAGAAAACTATATCATTGTTTTCAACAGAAAATATACCACTGGCACAGTTTTCTATAGAAAACCCTTTCACTGTAACAGTTCTTTTTTCTGAGAAAACTGTATCGCTGATTCAGTATTCTACTGACACTGTAGCACTGTTACAGTATTCTACAGCAAAATGTTTCATTATGACAGTTTTCTACAGGAAACCGTATCATTGTAAAAGTTGTCTACAGAAGACTGTATCGCTATGGCAGTTTTCTAGAATAAACTGTATCGCTGTTTCTAGAGAAATTGGTATCACTGTAGCAATTTTCTTGAGAAAACTGATTCACTTTTACAGACATTTAGAGAAAACTGTATTACTGATTCAGTTTTCTACACAAACAGTATCACTGGCACAGTTCTCTACATAAAACTGTATCGCATTGGACAGTTTTCTACATAAACTGTTTTACTGTAACAGTTTTTCAAGAGCTCTTTGACTGTTCAATTTTTTTTTTTTTTAAGAACTGCATCTTTGTTATAGTTTTCTGCAATAAACTTTTTCAATAAGGCAGTTTTCTACAGGAAACCGTATCACTGTTTTAGATTTCTAAAGAAAACTTTGTCACTGTAAAAGCTTTCGAGAGAAAACTTTATTGCTGTTATAGTTATCTAGAGAAAATTGTGTCACTGTAGCAGTTTTGTAGAGAAACCCGTATCGCTTAGACAGTTTTCTACAGCAACTTTTTCACTGCGAAAGTTTCTACAGAAACATGTATTACTGTAACGGTTTGCTACAAAAAACTGTATCACTGTCACAGTTTTTTTTTTTTATGGTATAACTGTTACTGTAGAAAACTGTATGGCAATGAAAAGGAAGCTTTTTTAAAAAAAAACGTACAAACTGTTACAGTTTACTAAAGAAAACTCTATAATACTGTTCACAGTTTTTTTTTTTTTTTTTTGAGAAATATCAGTGTTTCAGTACTCTACAAAAATTTTATAACAGATTTCTGAAGAAAAAAGACACCGTTTTTTCAACTTATTTTCTGTTATAGCTTCCCAAAAAAAAACTCTAAAATACTGCCGCACTGCAATGGTTTCTTAAGTTGAATCGCTTTACATTTGTCTAGAGTAAACCGCATCACTATTACAGATTTCAAAAGAAATCTGTATGTATCAATATTTCTTTACTGTTTTAAATTACTGCTTCAGTTTTCTTTTACAGAAAACTGTTTTACTGTTGCAGTTTTCTTTGGAAAATTTCAAGAGAAATTTCTCCTTCAGTTTTCTAAAGAAAACTGTTCCAAAAATTATTTTACTGCCGTACTGCAATTGTCTTCTAACAGTAAAGTTGAATCACTGTACATTTTTCCATAAAATAATACGTATATTATTAACGTCAATGATGAAGAGAATTTTATGCTCGAGTGTGTTTAGTATTACATTTTCCACTCCTCTTCACTGTGTTCTCCTTATTGTGTATGCGAATAATTACATTAAAAATGTATTGCAACACAATCGTACTCTGCCAATCGACGGTCTATGATAATTTCAAACGTTTGAGTGTATAATTTTTATACTGTTAAAGCTTCCAATGAATTACTTAATTACTGTTTTGTAAGTGTTGATATTTCCATACCCAATGCAACATTATAAGTGCGTGTATGTTTATTCTTTACACACATTTACACATGTCAGGTTAACCAAGAGAATCTTTTATAGATTGTAATATGGATTTTAGTTTAATAAATTTATTTATTGCTTTATTTAGTTCGGTTATTTTATTCGTTGGCTTGTCTTTGTGTAAATGTTCGAAATAATTGGGAATAATAATCTCTAGAGATTTGAAAAGTTTTAAAGAATAGGTAATAAGAATTTTTTATTTAATGCATTAATTAATTATAAATAAGAAGGAAAAGTTGAATTTGGGAAATTTTGTAACAAGAGGATTAGAAATTTGTTGAATACAAGCAAAATTTAAATAAAAACAACTAAAGTGTTTCCCGAACTTTTTAAATTTCCGTAAAATGGAGGAGGATTATTTGTTTCCCAGTATCTAATCAAGTAAGAATGCTAGGTTCGGCTGTGTCGAATTTGTAATGCCCTTCCCCACCTTAAGTTGGAATATTTCAGGTTGGGCTTTATACGGGATCATTAAATTATAAGACAATCTTTATAAAACTTTACCTCACACACGCAGAGAAAAAATATGGTTGGGCATGGTTACGGCAACAACACTATGTTTATGTGTAATGTTTTTTTTTCAATTATTTATTTATTGAATCTTCATATATTAAATATGAACTAACAATAATTAATCAAATCTTAACCTAATAATACGTTATTTTATGTACTGCCAGTGCCAGACAAAAATGTTCTTCATCACGGGTTCTGTTCACTTATATAGGTGTTTATCGCTCATCTAATTGGATAAGTGCTGCAGTGTATCTTCTTCTTAAGCGAGTGTGGCCGCTATCATTTAAAATATTTCGTGCTAATGGGTTCGGGTGCAATTCGAGCCTTTTTAAGTAGTTTACTGCATATTCCGTAATCATAGTTTTAACTAATGGAACATTGAGATCCTTGTGAATATTTGAGTTTTTAACATACCAAGGAGCAGCTGTGATTATTCGAAGTAGTTTTTTTTGCCGCCTTTGAATTTTTTCGATATTAGAGGCCGAGGCAGTGCCCCATAACTGAATACCATAGCACTAGATTGGCTTTAAGATGGAGTTGTAAAGAAGAAGTTTGCAGTCGAGACTAAGGACAGAGTTTCTTCCAATAAGCCAATGAATTTGGATGGCTTTAAGTTTCATTTGAGTTAATTTCGCCTCTATATGGCTTTTCCACGTTAAACGGCGATCTAGATGTATACCGAGATATTTTACATGCGAATGTTGAGGAATTATTTGATTATTGATTGGAATAGGGGGGCATGATTCCCGACGCAAGGTGAATGTTATATGTACGCATTTTTGCTCATTGACCTTTATCCTCCATTGCTTTAACCATAGTTCGAGTTAAAATATGTGATCCTGTAGGTATAGAGATGCTTCTTGACTGTTTTCGTGCACGCTTAGAAAAGCTGTATCATCAGCAAATGTTGAAGTTTGGGCGTAGTTGTTTGTTGGCATATCCGAGGTATATATTAAGTATAAAAGTGGGCCCAGGATGCTTGCCTGAGGGACTCCAGCTTCAATTTGTCACCTTCTTTAATAATAAACTTTTGACCGACTAAGTAGCTTTCTAACAGCTTGTGTGTGTTTATTGGTAAGTTTAGCTTCAATTTATGAAATAAGCCTTCATGCCAGACTTTATCAAAAGCTTGGGAAACATCGATGAAGAGAGCGGAACAATATTTTCTTTCTTCAAAGGCTTTTCTTATTGCGTTTACTATTCGGTGGGTTTGCTCAATTGTGCTGTGTTCTCTTCTAAAGCCGAATTGGTGGTTAGGAATACATCTATTTTCATTTTATAGGCCTATATGACTTAACTTTTGTGTGATCCTTTCCTGGTTTAGGTATCATGGTGACTAAGGAAACCTTCCACTTTTGAGAATAGTATTCCAGACGTAAAATAGCGTTAAAAATTAAAAGAATCATTTTCTTTGCTATGCTGGGTAGTTCCAAAAGCATTTTGTAGCTGATCTTATCAAAACCAGGCGCATTCATGGGGCTTAAATTTTTATTTTTTTTTTTTTGGTAACTCGACCGCAATATCTTGAGATATATTTGCGGTAAATACGTTTTTTAAATGATTAACAAATATATTTCCTTTTTCAACATCATTTCTTGCCCAACTTCCATTCAAGTATCTTAATGGTGGTTTAGAGACAACTGGCCTTTTAAGATTTCTAGCCGCACTCCATACTGAGTAGTCTGATTGTGGAGTTGCATCAAGTTCCTTAAGATTCTTTTCCAAAGAAGCCGTTTTCTGAGTCTGCAGTAACTTTCTTAACCTTTTTGTACACTATTTTAGTAAGTTCTTAAGTTGCGGGGATCTGACCGAATGCCACTCTCTTCGAGCTCTCCTTTTTTCAGACAAGAGACGCTCGACATTTGTGGAATATATTTTAATATTTTTCGTTTTTTTGGGGGCAATACTGGAATGTTGAACAGCTCGTTTCAGAAAACTGTCAAAATTAACAATAGAGCGATCTACATTCTCCGGTGTACTAAGCGGAATATTTTCTGTGCAATGGGTACTGAGATAATTTTTATATTTTAACCAATTAATTTGTGTAGCTGACGTCGCTAAGTAACCAGACGGAGATACAATTCTATTGGGGCTCATTATAGTAACAATTGTAGGTGTGTGGTCGGAAGACAATTCTAAGGAAGCTTCAACATGAATCGTTTCTATGGGGATGGTTTTAACCACGCCGAAATCGATGACATCTGGAATTTTTTGATGATCAGTAGGCCAATATGTTGGTTTTCTGCTCGCTACCGCATTTAAATTCATTTAAGCAAAAATATTCAATAAAACACGACCCTTTGGTGTTTTAAGTCGTGAGCCCCAGAAGGTATGTTTAGCGTTATAATCGCCAGCGGCCGGGAAACAAGGTCCTAATGATTTAAAATATTTATAATATTGGCTTTCTGATATTGAAAATCTAGGCGGGGAGTATAACGATGAAATTACTAGGTTTCTATTTAATTCCTCAACGCAAATGTTCGTTGCTTGGAGATAATCTTCACGATGATCACACATTAGGTAGTGTTTGATTCGGGTTTTTATCAAAATGGCAGAACCTCCACAAGCTCTATCTCGAAGGTCCTTGGTATCATATAGTGTATAACCATTGATTTTAAACGTATTTCTTGAGGTCAAATGAGTTTCAGAAACCATCATGACATCAATTTGTTTATTTTAAGAAAGTATTCTAATTCATTTTTTTGTTGGCGGATGCCGTTTGCGTTCCAAAAACAAATTTTTAAACAGTTCATGGTTTGTTAAGTACAGCTTGCAATAACATCGATTGGATTCTAAGAATTTCCTGCATCATATTACCCATTGGGTTCGTAAAATTACTTACTGTTTGCACTAATGTTTCCATGGTATTTTCTAGTCGACTTAAATTAGAAACTGAAGTTCATCTTTACTTGGCGAAGCACCTTGCAATGGCACATGGTTTGATTTTAGGACGTTAGCGTAAGAGGTTCTGTTATTACTAGGCTGCGGAGCCTGAATGTCATTAGTGTTTGCCTGATTTGTTACCTGCATTTAAGGGGGAATAGTTTTCTGTTGCTTGACGAGAGTATATACAGGGCATCCTCTATAATTGGCAGTGTGATTACCGCCACAGTCGCTACATTTTTTTACGTTGGGGTCGGTTTTAGACTTGTCGCAAAGAACTGTTCCATGTAATTCACCACCACTACGCAAACAGGGGGTAAGTTGCAGTATGCCTTAGTATGGCCAAATTCCTGGCAGCTTAGACATTGAACAGGACCATTTCTTTTGTGCGGCTCCTCAATAGTTACCCTTCTGTACAGAATATATTTTAAATTATAAATTGGATGCGTTTCATTTTTTTTTTTTTTGAGTTTAACGTCGCCGGGTTCTAACTCCACTCGAAATAGTGGTTGGGGATTTTTTCCCCTATTATTGATATTTGTTACGTTTTTTATTTTAAAGCCCTTCTCTTCCAAAAAAGCTTTAATTTCCCCTGGGTCTACGCATGAGTCTATGCCCTTGATTACTACCTGAAAACCTTTATTGCTCATCAGTTGATATGTATAAAAGTTTTTATTTAGAGCCTCAAATCTTGTAATTGTTTAATGTAAAAATAATTATTTTTCTAACAACTATATTATGATAACTTTCAAAACATATTATATTTCTCACAGCCATATTATGATATCTTATATCCATAACATGATAACTTTCTATACATTTATCATATTATGTTTAAGATGCAATCAAACTATTTTTACTCTAATAATATTATGTTAGCGCCATTTGTAAAATAATTTTGAATCAGTTGTTTATCGTTTATTTTATATGTGAGCGGTTAAACAATTTAAAGTAAATTCCCATAAAAAAAATAAGTTTTAAGAAATTAAAAAAACTAAAATATTAGCGGAGTTCATTCAGTATTAGTGATTTAATAGTGCAAATTGAAAATACACACAGAGATTTCGTTATATTTTATAAAAGAGTTACGATATTTCTATATTTTCATGGGCAACCGCGTATGTCTTAAAACAAATTTTTCAGGAGAGCCGAAAAACCATTCTAGGTCAAACTATGGGCTAGGTAATGCACTTAGATAGATAGATAGATAGATGGATAGAAAAACTTTATTGAGTATATAAAAAACAAATAAAGCATTAAGAGGCATCGACATAGTGTCGTCAGCCTATATAATTACAAATGTATTATAACAATATTTTAGTGTTCGATAAGTTTTAGTCTTCAAACTCCGTAAGCAAAAATTTTCGGAAACTTAAGGCATTTATTATAAAGTTTGCTAAGTTTTTCCAATTACAACCATCACATGTTCCGTTCAACAAACTTATTAACGTATTTTGATTAAAAGTATTTTTTCCGAAAAAACGAACCCTAAATTCTCTAAGTATTGGGCATTTTCCCATAAAGTGTAATATATGTTCATCTTCCCCCATATTACATAATTTGCAGATTGAAGAAGTGTTACTATTAAACATACATTTTGCAAGAGGCAGCGTGTCGCATCGCGCTTTAATAATGGCAGATATTTCGTTTATTGACAAATTTTCCTCAAGTATGTATGTTAATGCACTTTTTAAACTTTATCATAACGTTAAAAAATCGGAATTGATCCATCTTTTTTCAAAAATTTTTAGAAACATGTAAAGAGCGTTTAAAATTAGGCAATATGGCAGCAACATCTCAAAATCGGAAAAATGGACATACGCGTCTGCCCATGAAAACCACATATTTTGCATTTTCTCTTTCGCAAGTCTTATATTAAACTTCGCTATTTGATTTACATTAAGAAAAATTTTAAAAAGCCACAAATTAAAAAAAATCGATGAAAAAAATTTTTGAATTTATTATGATAATAATATGATACGTTCTTAACTTATTATGATTAACATGGCAATAATTTGATTACTTCTTAACTTAGTATGATTTACAGAATAATAATATGATTAAGAGAAAAATATTATGATGTAATATTACGAGTATATTTAGTCATAATATGATTCAATAATAATCTTAATATGGTTATTACAATCATGAATCTTATCATAGTATGTTGCTCTTAGAATATGTTTACTACAACCATGTTTTTTTTTTTGCGTGCAGTATAATAATTCATCGCCTAATATGAATAAAGTATTTAGATTTGTTTCAGAAATATTATTAGGCGTATTAAAATGATTTTATATTGGACCTTTCGTATATTATAGATCGTTTGTCACAAAATGCGGAAAAACGATTTCTATATCAGTGATATATCATCATATGTTTTTTTTTAAACTAATATTTATAAGAAGAAGAATAAGGAAGAAAGCGGGGTTTTCACATTGCAGATTTCTAATTAAGACAGTAAAGTCAAACGAACTTGAAAAGATTTATTTTATGTGGTTTTGGAACAATATATGTATGTGCCTTTATATATTTGGAATAATAATAGTTATAGTTTCAGCAAAATACGTTCGATATATCGATATTTCTGAATAATAAATATATATATATATATATATATTTATAGTATGATTTCCAGTCGTGTAAAACGAATTTGTTCAAAATTTAATGAGAATCTGTGCATTTTGTCAGCAATTTATGTTAATTTTTATAATTTATGCAAGCTTTTAATCCCACACTGCTTAGGAGAAATATAAAGAATTTGACTCCAATATTGCTCTTTTCTTTTAAGTAGTTCGAAAGTGAGTGTGCATTCAACGGACGGACATGGCTAAATCGTTTTACAATTTTCCAATGGCCCAGAATATGGTATTTGTTTTGGGGTCTTAGATTGATTTTTAAAAAGTTTCAAAAGGAATGATAACACAGTGAGACAAAAAAAATGAACTGAAAATACCTGGGATCTTATATCATTTTTCTGGTAGGTACTGTCGAGTACTACAACAGTCTGTTTTTGGAATTTTCAAAACACCCCCAAAATCTTGAGTTACGGGTAAAAAACCGGTTTTTCATACCCGTATGCACTTATTATCCTGTAACTTAGTTGAATACCAACCGATTTCAAATTTTTTGGCAGACCTAGAAAGAAGAAGCTTAGACCTTTCGAACGGTATATATACTCTTTAAGTAAATTTCAGATACATGTATGTATTTTTACACCAAATGTATTTTTTTACGATTTTTTCCCCATTTTTCTATTTTCGGGACGTTTTTACACAAAATTTTTGTATAGGAACCGTGCTATTTATGGTTTTATTTAAAAAACATAATTGATTAAAAGTAAAACGAGGGTTTGTGTTTAAAAATCGGTTGAAAATTTACTGATTTATTCAACTTTAAAAAAAACACATTTTTTACAAAAAAAATAATTTCTTACGATTCCGATCAAAAATGTTTGCTTGACCTTTTTCTTTTTAAATTAACGTCTTCAGTATCTCTTTTAAGTAATTATTAAAATAATTAAAACTATGTTTGCAGACTGCGAGTCACACGTTACAAATCACTGTTATTCTAAATACGAGGGTGGTCTGAAAAATTTCCGGTCTAACAATGAAATAAGAAATTTAGCCTTATTTTTTTATTTTTCTATATAATCTCCTTGCGTAGGCGTACTGCCTTAAAAAAAATCCTATCTACTCAGTTTTTTCATTTACACGAAAACACTCTCATCGATTTAATCAACTAAAACTGCCCGTCCAAAATAGAAGAAACCTTGGTGAGTAATTGTAAAAGATGCAAAACTACATTTACTAGCTTTTATAAACGAGCGCTGAGATCGGAAACTTTGCAGACTAACCTTGTAAAATTTAAAGTAAAAACAAAACTGAGCAACAAGAGCTCAACTCATGTAAAAGTACTGTTTTTTTATTTCTGTGGCATTTTGACAAAATACCTTAAGTCAAATTTAAAAAATTGAAAAAAATTATGTTAATCATAAGAATTTTCATTAGAAAAACATTTTTGTTTACGTTTTTAAAATTTTGTATTAAAAAAGATGTTTTTCTTTAATTTTGGTTTATTTTATTATTTGATAAAAATTATTTTTTCACCGATTTTTTTTTTTTACTTTTTTGCTATATTATCTCGACATAGGATTTTTTGTCAAAATGTCAGAGATTTAACGTGACCCTTTATTTATAACTTCTTTATTATTTTCCAACTGTGTACATTAAAAATTTTGCAATTTAATAAATCGTGTAAAATTTAAATTAAAAAATGTGTGATAAACGTAACAAATTTTGCTATATCTGTGGCTTATTTGCGGATATTGGTCATATGAGAAATTTTAAAAATAATATTGCAGTGGTAGAAGTTTACAACGAAGTCTTCAATCGATCCTATAAAACCAGTTGCTGGTATGAGCCAGAGTTCATTTGCATAAATTGTTGTACAACCTTAAAAAAATTTAAAGTTCAACCGTCAGTGTCTTTGCCCTTTGCTGCGCCTATGACTTGGCATCATCAGGTATATCACAAGTCCGCTGATTGCTATTTTTGCCAAACGAATATTTCAGGCCATAGTTTTAAAACGCGAAAAAACATTAAGTACGCAAATGTTGTTACTGTAACAAAACCCATAATATCAAATGATGAACTTCCAACAACAAGCAAATCTGCTGCTGATGATAAAAAATATATGGAGGAAGAAGATTACCTTCCATTCAAGTCTTCGGCAATGGAACCGAAATTTATTTCTAACGCAGATTTTATCGATCTCGTACGGGACTTAAAATTGTCAAAACGACAGTCTGAAATTCTCGGATCGCGATTAAAACAGCGAAATTTGGTGAAAGCAGACTTTCGTATTACATATTGTAGAAAAAGAGAGAGGACTTTGTTATTTGAAGAAAGCTTTGAAACTGATAAAAATGACAGTAATCTTACGTATTGCAGTGATATTCCAAAGTTATTTTCTGCACTAAATTACAATTATAATGCAGACGAGTGGCGACTTTTCATTGATGGATCATGTAAAAGTAAGTAATTTTCAAGATAGTGGATTATCTATAATCTGTAATCTCATATTTAGGTTTGAAAGCAGTGTTATTACATAACGAAAATCGGTTGCCATCAGTTCCAATTTTCTATGCGACTTCCACAAAAGAAACTTACGAAGTCATGCAAAAAATACTCCTGTTCGTCAGCTATGCTACGCATAAATGGAAAATCATAGCTGATTTAAAAGTATTGACAATTTTATTTGGCATGCAAGGTGGTTACACAAAATATCCGTGTTTTCTTTGTGAATGGGACAGTCGTGCAAAAAATCACTATGATTGCAAAGTATGGCCATCTCGTGAGTCGCAGCAAATTGGTAGAAAAAACGTTCTAAACATACCATTAGTTAAAGCTGAGAATGTTATTCTTCCACCATTGCATTTAAAATTAGGATACATGAAACAATTTGTAAAAAAGCTTGATATTAACGGCGAAGCTTTTAAGCATCTTAAAGCGATATTCCCGAGATTAAGTGAAGCCAAAATAAAAGGAGGTATTTGTGTATTTACTTCGAAATAGCATTCAGTTTAAACATTTTTATCTCTTCTGATTAATTTTAGGTATTTTCATTGGACCTCAAATTCGTAAAGTTATGAGAGATGAGACCTTTTTAAAAATGTTGAGTTCCGTTGAAAAACGTGCGTGGAACAGTTTTGTTGTGCTTTGTGATAATTTTCTTGGGAGTCACAGAAGCGACGACTATGTCATGGTCGTTAATGAATTTTTAAAAGCTTATGGTGAAATGGGCTGCAACATGTCTATAAAAATTCATTTTCTGCACTCGCATTTGGATTTTTTTCCAGACAACCTAGGCCAGTTTAGCGATGAACAAGGCGAACATTTTCACCAGGAAATAATTGCAATGGAAAAACGTTTTGAAGGAAAAAATAAAATAAAAATGCTTTCGGAGTATTGCTGGTCGCTTAAACGAGATACTGAAGACGTTAATTTAAAAAGAAAAAGGTCAAGCAAACATTTTTGATCGGAATCGTAAGAAATTATTTTTTTGTAAAAAATGTGTTTTTTTTAAAGTTGAATAAATCAGTAAATTTTCAACCGATTTTTAAACACAAACCCTCGTTTTATTTTTAATCAATTATGTTTTTTAAATAAAACCATAAATAGCACGGTTCCTATACAAAAATTTTGTGTAAAAACGTCCCGAAAATAGAAAAATGGGGAAAAAACCGTAAAAAAATACATTTGGTGTAAAAATACATACATGTATCTGAAATTTACTTAAAGAGTATATATACCGTTCGAAAGGTCTAAGCTTCTTCTTTCTAGGTCTGCCAAAAAATTTGAAATCGGTTGGTATTCAACTAAGTTACAGGATAATAAGTGCATACGGGTATGAAAAACCGGTTTTTTACCCGTAACTCAAGATTTTGGGGGTGTTTTGAAAATTCCAAAAACAGACTGTTGTAGTACTCGACAGTACCTACCAGAAAAATGATATAAGATCCCAGGTATTTTCACTTAATTTTTTTTGTCTCACTGTGTAATCTTAGTATACCCATATTCACCACTAATGGTAGAGGGTATTAAAATATCCTTTAAATATTTCGTCTTATAATTTGCCAAAAATAACTTTTCAATATTCTTTATGACGTAACAAAATATTGTATTGGAAAATACAAAATTGTCCTTAAGTTCCACTTCAACTTTAATAACTCTCGTCCATGTCTATATGTATGTTTATGTCTGGAAAAGTTTTAGTAAAAAATTTATTTACATAAAACATTATTCCACAATTTGCCGTTTTTTCGGTAGGTCCTGTAGTCATATCATGCTTTTAACTTTTGATGATTAATTTTCTTTTTTAACCAATTTTGTTTAAAAATTTTTTCTTATTCAAAAGTTTAAAATAACAAAATTAAACATTTTTCCACACAAAATTTCCAAGGACAACAAAAATTTGAAAGATATTACAACATTTTACATCAAGAAACCACTAAGGCAAACGGCTTAGAACAAAAAAAAAATATCAAATTAAACAATAAACAAAATTCAAATCCTGTTGCTAACAAACAAAAAAAAACGCTTTGTAACTCAAACTTAAAAAATAGAAAAATAAACTTTCAACAATAAACTGATCTGCCGTCAAACAGCCTCAAAAAAAAATAAAAACCAAAATCTCACTTATAACAAGACAAAGACACCAACATTAAAAATAAAAAATGTCTAAACATGCCACAGAGAAAACACAAGGAATGACAACTACGCCAAGACCTCATTTTCCACACAATAGAGCAAACCCCAATGAAAGGAGGAGTACGAGGAGAAGAAAAAAAGAAACACAAGAATTTATGTTTAAACAGGATTCTTAAGATAAAATGACTCAATCTACAAAAAAAAACGGGAAAAATATGTTACCAGATTAAAATTAAGTTCAGTTCTGTTCTTACAGTTGTATTCTGCCGACACAATATATATACAAGTTATTTAAAAGGAGCCTTTTCGTAAGCTCAGGCTCTGGACCATCAGTTATCGAAAAAATGGGGAAAATTAATGCAAAATATTTCGTTTAAACAGAGGAAAATTAATATACAGCTACTCACACTAAAGTAAAGCACATAGTAAAAATTTTGCTAAGTTTGGAATTCAACATAAAAAAAGTAAAATCTTAGAATTTCCATTTAATTTTTAAATATATCCATTTAATATACTTCATTTTATATGAATTAAATTATCTCAATTTAATACACAAAGCTACAAAAAAATAATTGTCATAAAGTGTGTAAGCTAAGTATTTTCATGTGGTGTCCCGTTTTTAGTTTGAGTACACGCAGAGAAAAAACATTTTTAAATATGGTCACCTCCAACAAAACTATTTTTAAAGAAAATTGTAAACATATTATGTTTAATTTAACAATATTATTGTCACCGACAACCATATTATGGTTAAATTAGTCCTCCATCAAAAAGCCACAACCATATTATGGTTGCTGGTTAAATACGACAAAACCTGGTTTTAGAATTAACAATAGAATTATTCTCATTTCCAAGAGAAACATGTTATGGTTGAAAAGCAACCATGCTATTATAAGTGTTAAACATATTTTAGCTATTATTAACCATAACATGTTCGGAGGTAACCATAATTTGGCGTCTTAGTAGAGGACTGTTTAAACCATAATATGGTTGCCGGTGACAATAATATGGTTAAATTAAAAATAATATGTCAAAATTTTCTTTAAAAATAGTGTTGTTGGTGGTGACCAGGGATGATAAATGAGAAAAGCAATATCGTAGCAACGAACTTTTAAAATCGTACTTTTTCGGCCCCAATAGTACTAAAAAAGGATCTTTTAAATTTTTTTTTATTTTATTTTTAAAAACAAAAATTTAATGCAACAAAAACAAAAGGTACTTAAAATTAATTTGTAGATGTCAAGTATAGATAGCAAAAAGTACATAATCATTAATTATACATAACAATAGGGTGGGTAAACTTTTTTTGCGTCAAAAGCACATTGCGATTCTTGTTCTAAAAATCATTCCAAGAAACTTTGACAAAGAAACCATAGGTCAAAAATGAATTTCGAGCCTCGGATTTTTCAAAATAGTTAATTTTCCAAAATGTTCAAGAATAGAGGCAAACAGATTGTAGTTGGTCTAATCAGACCTGTATCAAGCGGTTTTTAGGGTCGAGCAATCCATTTATTTTTGATTGCCGCCAGAGAGCGTTTTCATACACTTTTTAGAACTTATCTTCTTTTTTGTGGAAAATTGACGAATATTTCCAAAATGCAATCTCGAATTTTAAACGAAAATAAATTTTTTAAGTGTTCTAGAAATTTCCAAATTTATTGAGCTTATAATTTTCAATATGGTCTGCAGAAACAGGAAAGGAGTAGAAAGTTCGAATATAATAAAATTTTATTTAGCGCTTGTAAAATCTCCTTCAAAATAATACGGAGTAAAATAATAATGGAGTGGGCTCCCACTGTTACAAAATTCTGTTAATTACTTCTTGACGTGACACCCTTCTTGTTGACGTTCATTTGAAAATATTATGAATTCGTTACAAAATAATCTTGAATTGAGAGGAAGTCGTCTTTTCTACCATATGTAGAACTCTTGCAGAAGTGGTTTCTTATATCTTTTAAATACTTGTCAATATCATCAGAAAATGCACGCTTATATGCTGCCGCTGATACTAAATTAAGAATGTGGCATAAGCAATCGTTCAGTGCTTGGTGCAAATGGTCTTGCAAAAGAGCAAAAAATTATAGCTGTTTTGTTAAATCCAACAACAAAAAATATAGCTTCCCTTAGATTTCATAAAAAAGCTACGACATTTTGCATTTTCGCAAAATTATTTGCACCAAACACTAAACTCCGCTTATATTCATTGGACAGTAAATACGAGTTGTCACTTTATATCAATTATTAATATGCCCATAGGTTTGAAAAATTTGGAAATAGTACCAAATGAGTCACGGGGGTACCAGCGTACTTTTTAGTTTTGAATTGTACCAAAAAAAGTACAATTGTACCAACTTTATCAACCCTGGTGGTGACCATATTTAAACATGTTTTTTTCTGGGTGTAGTTGTATAAATTTTGCAACTGAAAAAAACTTTAACGAATTCGAACAGTTGTATTTAAAAATCTTTTCATTTATACACAGTGGGTCTAAAGTGCCAATTTGAAGGGGTTACAAAAGAATAGAGTTTTTATAGCCTACAGCACCACAAGTGTTGAATGGGGGTATTTTAAGTTTTTCACTCTAAGAAATGTTCGTTCAAGATCTCATTTTACAAAAGCTTTGCTAAACTTCTGCAAGGACATTAATTGCTTACGAACGCTTATTTGCTCGCCTTCGAGAGTGGATTAGGCAATTTACGAAAATGAGATTTATGGTCTTGTTCAAGTGAGCTCATTCCACGACTTTTGGAAGCATAGCTGAATGCTACCGGGCGCGTTCAAGGCTGCGGATAGTGGAAAGTTCCGTAGAAATGCGGAGCTCTGGGTGCATATGATATTTGGAAGTCAAGGCGAGTGATTGGCGCCTTCAAATAACCAAAAGCCAACAACTACCAACGATTGTTTTCATGTTAGAGGCCGCTGGAAGCGGACATCAGATCTTATAACAAGCGGCTCGATATGTAAGCAAGGTGTAAAGCTTTTAAGCCAGCCCACCAGGAGGACATGCTGGCAGCCCCAGTTCCAGGATCGGATGCAGAAGCCCAATCAGCCCAAACCGACTGATTACCGAAATGTCAAGAAATAAAAATAAGAAGCTTTATGCTCCTTATAAGAACTAAAAGAATTAAAATATATACATATTAGCCTAATCGGAATATGTTCCATAGACTTAAAGATGCGTGAGATGTTTTGTGCCGTAGTGACTTTAACTGCCTGGTTTTAGAACGCGAGTATAAAAGTGACTCGTTTAACTAAAATTTAAAACAAAAACCAAATTTCAAAATTTGTTTTTGTTTTTAATGTTAGTTGAGCAGGCCACTTTTGCGCTCGCGTTCTAAAAACAGGCAGTTAAACAGAACAATAAGATTGTGTAGCAAATGTTTGATGTAAAATTTGATTTGATACCAGAAAATATTGTTTTTAAATTCAAAAAGAACTTGCAAAATCATAAGAAACCAGCTCTTAGACAGTAATTCCAAAACGTTTACAAAGTTTAAAAGCAACAGGATTCATCAAAAACCGAAGAAATTTGGCAGCATGTTAAAGAACGATTTTGTATGTCTGAAATGCTGCTTGAACGCCATGAATGGAAGTTATTTTTGCATCGAATACTGGCGCTAAAAAATTTATCAGAAAAATGCCTGACAAACTAAATAACACTAAATAATAACACGTTATATTCCATCACAATTTTGCTTGGTCATACATTGCAAGATCGGTACATTCAAAGGGTATGTAGCGAAGCGGTGGGGTGTCACAAAGCCATATGGCGCCAAGTCCCATTCTATTGAGACATAAGGGCATATGCCATTAAGTCTCAATATAATGGGACTTAACGCCATAAATTTTTTCCGTAAAATGAGACATAAAGCCATATTTTTGATAATGATTGTATTTCACCCTATTTCATGTAGAAAATGCTTTGTTGTTTCATGTCGCCCTGTTTTATGTCAAAAATGGCGGTATGAACTAAGTCCCCAATGAATTAACTCCCCAAACCCAAAATGAACTAAGCCCCTAAATTTGGGGACGTCGTTCATTTATGGAAAAAACCCGAAAAAGCTACGCTAACTAGAGCCTTCGTTCGGAAACAAGACAGATTTTAGAAGCTTTTCTTAGCGAAATCGGTACTTGTTATACCATAAAGGAGACAATTCTTGCGTCCGTCAAAAGGCCGGCTATACAGAGAAGCTTTAGTAAGCGAAGCCGGTGTTTGTTATACCATGGAGGAGAAAATCCTTGCGCCCGGCAGAAGGCCGGCTATACAGCGAAGCTTTAGTTAGCGAAGCAGGTCTTTGTTATACCATATAAGCATCAAATGGGACATAACACCATAATGGCTTTATGTCCCATTCCACTAAAATTGATATGAGACTTAAGGCCATATCAAAATTATGGCTTTATGTCCGTTTGGATTGAGACATAAAGCCATTATGGCTTTATGTCCTATGGCTTTGTGACACCCCACCTAGCGAAACTCATAAGGAATATTCAACCTTATTGTGTTTCATCATCAGGGGAAACAGGTGCAGGCCAATACCTAGAATTTAGCAGAATTCTAAATTGTCATATCTTAATATAAAGATTGTGGCTGACCAGGGATCCTATATAATACCACGGTAGTCAGTAGCCCCTGGTGTCCTAGAACAAGAAAATATGGTTTTTGCAAAGAGTTTTTCTTTTCAGATGACAAGATACTTTCGGTAATCACGTTTTGCTTGGACCCAAAATTGCCTACTTCACCAATTGTGGGAAAGTTCGCCCTGTGGCCGGATCTCTCTTGTTGCTGTTCCAAACTCAAACTTGCTACCTGTGTGTGTTTCTTACCCAGTGGTTAAAATAACCTTGAGATTCGGTCAACACAGCAGGTGTTTAAATAAATCATTTCCACTAATAGCAAGACCAGTTAGTAGTGAATATAGTAGTTGGAAAGTGTTTCCTTACCCGCCTTATCCTCTTAAGACCGTCAGTACACATATGTGAACCTTAAATTATTTAAAGTTTTAACCACTACTAGTTTAGGCCTTTACTATAATTGTAAAAATTTTATAAAAAAATTTGGATCTTGAGTTATTTCTATATTTTTGTGGTTTTCTATTGTAAATTCGCTGGATAAACATGCCGAACTGTAAGTATTTTTTTTTTTATTTGCGGGTTTTCACAATAAAATCTTTGTTTTTTTATACCCTCCACCACAATTAGTTGTGAAGAGGGTATATTAAGTTTGTCATTCCGTGTGAAACTTTTTTATTATTCATCTCAGACCCTATAAAGTACATATATTCTGGGTCCTTGAGTAATTTTAAGTCGATTTAGCCATGTCCGTCTGTCTGTCCATCTGTCCGTCTGTCTGTTCGTCTGTCCGTCTGTTGAAAACACGCTCACTTTCGAAAAACTCAAAAGAAATAAACAAACTTGGTGTCAAATTGCTTGTAGTTATCCTAAGCAGTTTGGGATTGAAATCCAGCAAAATCGGTTCAATAGGATCTGAGCTATGAATCAAAATGTGGAACCACCACCTAAAAAAAATTGATAATTTTGTAACAAAAACTAACATAAATGGTGGAAAAATGCACAGAATGATATAAGATTTCGCAACAGTTCGTTTTATTTAACTGGAAATCACGCTGTAAAATTTCTTGAAGATCCGTCCATGATTTACCCTAGGCCCCATATAAGCCCTACTCCCGGAAAAGAGTATAGTAAGCCTAAAACCCTAACTAACAATGCTATCATAACAAATTTTGGCACGTCACAGTTAAATAGGACTAGAAATGAAACTATTAAGTTTCGTGAAGATCGGTCCATAATTAACCATAGGCCCCATATAAAACCTACTTCCAGAAAACAGTTTAGTACGCCTAAATCCGTAAAAAATAATGCTATCATAACAAAATGTGGTACATAAAAATTTTTTAGAACTAAAAATAAGACAGTGAAATTTCGTGAAGATCGGTCCATAATTTACCATATAAACCTTACTCCCGGAAAAAAGCTTAGTACGCCTAAAAACGTAAAAAAGAATGCTATCATAACAAAATTTTATACATCACAGTTTTATAGAACTAGAAATGACACTGTGAAATTTGGTGAAGATCGGTGCATAACTTACCATAGGCCTCATATAAAGCCCACTCTGGTAAAATAATTAAATACGCTGTAAACTTTCTTCCAGTTTAGTTTTCCTTAGATTCCATTTTAGCAGCTTTCTGAAATTTACTGCAAACGCTTAAACTAATTGCACCGCTGTATTGAAATTTATGTTTTTTAATACCAGAAATCGTTCTGCAGAATTTGGGATGATTGGTTCATAGCTTACCATGGCTTTTATATAATTTGTTCTCTTGAAAATCATTTAAGTTCATCTTAAACTGATATTCTACTCAAACTTTTTAAAATTGATTCTGATTGTCGATCAATAATTTTATATAGGTCTAAACCGCAACAAATTTTAATGCAGATGTCTGTTTTTACAAAGATTATAATAATAAATAGACATCATACAGATATTACTGCTAAAACATTCGAAGTGTCGGTGGAGGGTATCAAAGATTCGGCACAGCCGAATATAGCACTCTATATTAAAACTTTCTTTTGCGTAAATAGCTGGGATATAGATGAACAGCAGATTGGGAATATGGTCAATGATATTGAAATTGATTATTCGGGAGACGATGATGATTACAAGTACTTGCCTTCGGAACTAATCCAACCCCTTTAATCATCTGAGGATCATCTATGAAGAAGAGAAGCAAAATGAGAAAAGAATGGAAAATCAAGATAGAAGTTCACTGCGCCTTTTTTTGGGACAAAAGAAAAGGCTAAAACTGGACCATATATTAACGATGATATCCTAGCTTTGCAGGGTAGCTCTGGCAGAACAAAGCAATGTATCGCACTGGTTTCTCTAAAGAGAGTCAACTCAAAATTTATTAATTTGAGAAAAAAGTAGAGTAGAGACAAAACAGTTTTCTTTTTAGATGTAGTCTTATGCTACAAAGTGGGAAACAATTTTTTTTTTTTTTTTTTTTTTTGCAAAATACTAGAAAAAGTGATCTAAGATTTTTACAGTGCGTAGAAATGACTTTTCATCGATTTCTTGCAAAAAGAGAAAAGTGAAAAATTTTGAGTTGGCTCTCTTTAGAGGAACAAGTGTGATATGTTTGGCACAAAAGGTGGAGTTAAAATTAACTAAAACACGAATACCATTGAGATGACACGTTTTGCTGGTGTCCAGTTGATGATGGGCACTAGGGTGACCGTTATTTCTTTTTTTCGTATTTTCACTTGGGAAATCCCTTAGAATGATTCCAAATTAGAAAAAAAATAACTCTGCCATTTAATGACTCATCTCTTCAAACGCCCCATGGTTATTTAATAAATTTTATAACCTCTCAATAAAAAGAAAGAAATACATAGTCCGTTCAAAATTGTTGAAGATATTTGCATTTCAGTCACATCATCTTTTTAAAAAACACAAATAACGGTTATTTTGGAATATCTCAAAAACTGTTATACTTTTGACAATTCTGACTTCATATTCGGATTCAGAGGAAAGTTTTACATAAAGATTAGCTGTCAGAATCATTTAGTCACGACTTTATTGAAAATTTGTCACGTAGTGTAATCACCAGGCAAAGAATGCGAAGATATGTGAAAATTTCGGTGTTATTTTTTAATTTGGTTCTTTCTGGATTAAATATTCATGCTAAAGAAAACTAATATAGAGCAACATTGTTCATAAGATATAGCCCTAGAATATTTGTGAATAAGGTTGTTCTCTTAAATAAATATTACGGAAGTTATCTACAATTAAAGCGACCCATAGTGAGAAAAATAGCATTTTAGCAAACTTTGTGGGCTCAAGGCACGGCTAAGAACTATGCAAACGATCTAAAATTTTTTATATATATTTTTTTTCTAATTTGGAATCATTTTAAGGGGTTTGCCAAGTGAAAATACGAAAAAAAAATTTGCCCATATAACTTGCGGTCACACTAATGGGCACCCTCAAATAACTTCAAGCTTTATTTTCCAACGACATAATCATATATATTATTTCTAAAGCACTTTTTTTTGTCGGTTGCAAATATCTCCCATACCACCGCATCAAATTTAATGAATGATATCTCATTTTAAAGCTTATTTCTAACACTAATGACGAAAAATAATTAGAAATATATTTTTGTTTGTATTAAGGATTCGTACGGGCAAAAAGTTAACGATGATCATGTCTTTACCTCTAACATTGTATTCAAAAAAGTATTATAAAAGCATTTAAACATATGTATGTATGTATGTAAATATGTATGATATACTTATATTATGATTTCTAATATTTTTATACTTTTAATAAAATGTATTGAAGTTACTAAAATTTCTATTAATTATTTTAATTTTATGTTACAAAAATGACAACTAACGGTGCGAAATATTCGCACGGGTCATCTAGTACTTTTTAATCTGAAAATATTTATTAATTAGATTCCTTTTTTATAATTCAAGCTTTATTGGAGCATGGATCTTTGTGTGCGAATTGTTAGAGAAGCAATCAATCGCGGCAGGTTTTTTGAATTTTTAAATTATTTACACTTTTCATATAGCAACCACCCCAATGGCAATTATAACATTTGGAGAATAAGACTTGCCAAAACTTGTCACTTTAAAAGCAGATGATGATCTGTTAACTGAACTGGCAAATTGCTTCATTTAGATTTTCAATTCGCAATTCGTTTTTAATTTTTGTTTTTTTTACCCACTTAAACTACATTTCGAATCGGAAAAAAGCCAACCAATTGTAAATATTTTGGGAATTGTCGGAAATATATGAAAGATAAACTCACTGTTAATTGTTGGTGTTTTGTTTAAGCTTTGTTCTCGTTGCTTGACTTGAGTGTTTGTAATTCGCTTTACAGTTTTATTTGTATAATATCTTTTGCTTTTCCAAAGTCTTTGGAAAAAGTTTCCTGGGACCTGTGTCTCAAAACTAAAAGTTACACATCCACCTAGTTTTGTACATGTTCTTCAAGCTGCCGAACAAAATGTGTACAATGCAATGTCTTTTTATGTATGTATTTTAGAAAAAGACACTTTTATGAAAGCTACAATACTGTTAAGGCCATTGTTCCTCACCATTGACCGACTTACGAAATGTACTGAGCCACTACTCAACTTTAGTCGCATGGACATTTCGAGAATGGTATACTGGTCACTAGATGACACGATATGACACTCGGTCTTCCTTTTAATGAATGCTGACGTGATCGGCAATTTTGTAAAAAATCTCAAGGCGACGGGCTGGCTCTAGCCACTTCAGTATTGCCCTGGTGTCACGTTTGATCCGGGGCTCCTACTCTCTCCTACTTTAATCGTTTTTATACCCTCCACCACAATTAGTTGTGAAGAGGGTATATTAAGTTTGTCATTCCGTGTGAAACTTTTTTATTATTCATCTCAGACCCCTTAAAGTATACATATTCTGGGTCCTTGAGTAATTCTAAGTCGATTTAGCCATGTCCGTCTGTCTGTCCGTCTGTTCGTCTGTTAAAACACGCTCACTTTCGAACAACTCAAAAGAAATGAACAAACTTGGTGCCAAATTGCTTGTAGTTATCCTAAGCAGTTTGGGATTGAAATCCAGCATAATCGGTTCAGTAGAACCAGAGCTATGAATCAAAATGTGGAACTAACACCTAAAAAAAATGATAATTTTGTTACACAAAATAACATTAATGCTGGAACAAGGCACGGAATGAGATAAGATTTTGCAAAAATTGGTTTTATTTGACTGGAAATCGTGCTGTTAAATTTCGTAAAGATCCGTCCATAATTTACCCTAAGCCCCATATAATCAATACTCCCGAAAACAGTTTAGTACGCCTAAAACCGTAAAAAATAATGCAATTTGGCTCGTCACAGTCTTATAGGACTATAAATGATACTGTGAAATTTCGTGAAGATCGGTACATAATTTACCCTAGGCCCCATAGAAACCCTACTACCGGAAAACAGTTAAGTCGCCTAAAACCATAATTAATAATGCTATCATAACAGAAATTGGTACGTCACAGTTTTAAAGGACTAAAAATGACGCTGTGAAATTTCGAAATGATCGGTCCATAATTTACCCTAGGCCCCATATAAACCCTACTACCGGAAAACAGTTAAGTCGCCTAAAACCATAATTAATAATGCTATCATAACAGAAATTGGTACGTCACAGTTTTAAAGGACTAAAAATGACGCTGTGAAATTTCGAAATGATCGGTCCATAATTTACCCTAGGCCCCATATAAACCCTACTCCCGGAAAACAGTTTAGTACGCAGAAACCATAATTAATAATGCTATCATAACAGAAATTGGTACGTCACAGTTTTAAAGGACTAGAAATGACGCTGTGAAATTTCGAAATGATCGGTCCATAATTTACCCTAGGCCCCATATAAACCCTACTACCGGAAAACAGTTAAGTCGCCTAAAACCATAATTAATAATGCTATCATAACAGAAATTGGTACGTCACAGTTTTAAAGGACTAAAAATGACGCTGTGAAATTTCGAAATGATCGGTCCATAATTTACCCTAGGCCCCATATAAACCCTACTACCGGAAAACAGTTAAGTCGCCTAAAACCATAATTAATAATGCTATCATAACAGAAATTGGTACGTCACAGTTTTAAAGGACTAGAAATGACGCTGTGAAATTTCGAAATGATCGGTCCATAATTTACCCTAGGCCCCATATAAACCCTACTACCGGAAAACAGTTAAGTCGCCTAAAACCATAATTAATAATGCTATCATAACAGAAATTGGTACGTCACAGTTTTAAAGGACTAAAAATGACGCTGTGAAATTTCAAAATTATCGGTCACTAATTTACCCTAGGCCCCATATAAACCCTACTACCGTAAAACAGTTTAGTCGCCTAAAACCATAATTAATAACAAATCGTCACAGTTTAAGATAATAATAACATCATACAGATATTACTCCTTAAACATTCGAAATGTCGGTGGAGGGTATCAAAGATTCGGCACAGCCGAATATAGCACTCTAACTTGTTAAATGATTTTTTTATCGCAACACTCAAATGCACATTCATTAAATTTAGTATAAAAACCTTTTTTTTTTTTTTTTTTTAAATTCAGTTTATTATTACTTATTCAGTGTACAATTCAGTGTTAGTATAACCTTGCGAAGCCGTTATGGCTTATCTGCAGGTGGGTATAGTAAACATCGAATATACAAAAAAAGTTTTAATACTTATTTTAATATCTTATAAATATTTTTAATAAAATTTATTTTTTATTGTTTTAATTCATTTTTTCATTGCGTATTAATAAAATGTGTTTTAAGGACTTTGTTTCTGGCTCTCTTGTTGTTGCTTCTAGAAAGAACATCATTGGGTATTGTATTGAAGATTGTTGGTAACATTACGGGTAGGGTGCTTCTACTATATTCATTGCGGAATTGTTGTACTTTGAACTTTCCTTGACTGTTGCTTCGTGTTTGGTGGCTGTGGTCAATTTTGTATAGGAATCTGGTGTCATTATAGAATTCTATTGCAAGTGTTGTTCGATATATATTGAAGACGTTTAAAACGTTACGATCTTTAGCATAGTTGTTATTTTGGCTTCTTGGCATGGTGCTGTGCGTCTGTTGTGGTTGTGTAGAGTTATTGACGACTGTATATGGTTTTAATAGTTTGAGTATTTTATTTTGAATTTGCTGAAGTTTACTGCAGTATGATGAGTTTCCCCATGCTGTGATGCCATGACGTATATGTGACTCTACAAATGAGAAGTAAGCTTGCCTCATTACTTTGTCATTGGAGCAGTTGCTTAATTGATACATCATATAAGAAGATTTTCTAAGTTTCTTGTGTACTTCTTGGATGTGAGTTTTCCATTTAAAATTATGGTCGATATATATACCAAGATATTTGTATGTGTTAACGATTTCAATCACAGTACTGCACTGATCGGTGTCATAATTGAAGTTTTGAGTTCCGGTTCTATGTAGACATTGAACATCATGAAATTTTATCCTTATATCGTGGTACCTGATATATGGTGATTTGATGTGCATAAGTTTTGTTTTTGTAGCGTTGATAATAAGTCCATTATCATGGCACCATTTTGCTGCAATATCCAGTTGTGCTTGCATTATTTTTACTGCATCTTCTAAGTTCTTATGGGCTACTACTAAAGCCGTGTCATCTGCATAAGAGAATGTCTCACAAGTAGTTAACAAACTAGTTAGTTCATTTGTGTATAATATATACAGTACCGGACCTAATTTCGAACCTTGAGGTACTCCATTTTCTGAATTGGCTGCTTTGCTGAGAACATTGCCAACCTTAACGTAAAATTTCCTACAACTTAGATAGCTTTCAAAAAGTTTTAGACAGTGGCCTCTTACACCAAGACGTTCTAGCGTTGTAAGAAGATTTGTATGTGAAAGAGTGTCAAATGCCTTGGTAAAGTCTATAAAGAGTGTAAGGCAATGGTGGTTTTTACCTAGATTTCTGTTTATATAATTTGAGAAGCTTCCTAATAATTTGTTAATATTTTTCCCTTTTTGAAAGCCGTATTGATTAGGGTTAATGATTTGGTGTTTTTCAGTGTATTTTGTTAGTATTTTACAAATAATTTCTTCTAACACTTTTTCTATTACGGACAAAATAGAGATTGGGCGGTAATTATTAAAATCAGATTTGGCTCCACTTTTGTATATAGGCCTTACGTACGATATTTTTAAAATTTCCGGTATAACCGATGTATCTATAATAAGGTTTATTAATTTTGTTAATATTGGAGTCATTATTATTGAGTTATTTTTTAAGTCTATGGATCTGATTTCATCAAATCCAGCACTTTTTCTAATATTTAAAGAGTTGAGTATATTAAATATTTCTTCATTGAAAGTATTACTTAGAAAGAGTGAGTTCAAAACCGAGTTATAAGATTGGTTACTAGTTTTTACAACACATTTGTGTAACGTATTATCAACGTTCTTAGTAAAGTTCTGCGCGAAGTTATCACAAATTTCATTTAAGTTCATACTGTTGAAATTTTTTATGATAATTTCATCAATACTTTTTGATTTTACACCAATAATTTCATTCATTATTTGCCATGTCATACGCATATTATTTTTATTTTCAATAAATTTGTTTTTATAATAATAATTTTTAGCATATCTTATTCTTTTATTTAATGCATTACGATATATTTTATAATTGTTTTCTAATGTTCTGTTGTTTTTATTATTGCGCCATTTAATATAAAGTTTATCCCTTATTTCACATTCTTTTATTAACGTTTCTGTTATCCACGGTTTAGATATTCTATTTTTCTTTTTTCTTATTATTGTAGCTGAATTATATATAGTTTTAAATTTACTTTGTAATGCGTTGAACATGTCGACTGGGTTTGTAAGATCTGTTACTTCTTTCCAATTTGTTGTACGAATTTGTTGGTTTACTTTATTGTTGCATATTATTGCTTGTTGGGTATTGTTGGTTTGTAACTTGTTACCTTCGATTTTTTCAAACATAGAACAAAATAAGGAGAAATGGTCAGATATTTTTGTTTGAATAATTGATGTGTGAATATGTGTATTTAAATGTTTAAGAGTTTGTTACCGATGTCTCTTTTAAGATGTCTATATTGATATCTCCCACTAATATGAGCGTTTTTTGTTTATTCATTGTGTGTAACATGTCATCCAGTTCTCTTAAAAAATCAAATACGTTCAGGGATGGGGGCCTATATATAGTAACGATCGTAATATTTTCGGATAGTTGTATATTTATTCTTAGCGATTCAAATGAAGTAGTAGCAATACTAGTATCTGAAAAGGACAAGTCATTTTTTACATAAATTGCTATTCCGCCTCCGCTTTTGTTTTTTCTATTTATAAATATCGAATCGAAATCATCTATACCATAGAACATATTCTCCTCATCGGTTATATTAGTTTCAACTAGAACAATTATTTTTATATATTGTATTATGTTGTTTATTGTTGTTAAAAAAGAATTAAAATTAGTGCGCATAGATCTTATGTTTAAAAATACCATGGGCAAGGGATAACTTAGGAGTTCTGGCTTAATTTGATTGAATGTTTCAATTGTTTCATTCGTTACGTTATTCATGTTAATTATTGTTTTTGTTAAATTTTGTAGATTCTTTAATTGTTCTTTTGATAGTTTATTTTTATTTTTATATGTTTTTATTTTTTTGTATTATTTAATTATTAATAAGTTCAATATCTCCAATATTTAAAATTTTTATGATTGCTGTGTTTTCATTCTTTTTGGCGTATATATGCCCATCTCTGACCCATACAAATTTATAACGAGTTTCTTTTGCTTTCTGCTTGGCTAGCCAGAGAAGCCGCCGGTTAGTCGATGTTAGTTGTTCATTTATGTAGATAGGTCTGTTATTTGTGTCAGCGCAAGAGTTATTGTTATTGATGTTGTTGTTTTCATATGGTTTATAAAGAGTGTGTTTTAGTAAATCTCCATTAACCTTATGTCCACGTATTTTGGATAACAACTCTTTTTTTTTAAGCAGTGAGTTAAACTCAACAATAATTTTATCATGTTTTTGTATTTTATATGCATTGGATAGATCACTCTCTTTAACTTCAACATTAACAGACGTTGCTATTGTTTTTATTACATCTACAGCAGTCATATTATTACCATTGGCATTTTTAATCTCTATGTTTTTACTTATAATTTTTTGCTCGAGATAATTGACTTTATTTTCCATTTGTTGAAGTCGTATTTCCTTTTCTTTATTTTCTCTTACAAGGTCACTGACCTGTAGAGCAATGTTTGACATAGCTTCGGTGAGTTTTTGATAAGAATTGATCATCTCTTCTTTAAGTGAGTTATTAACAGTTAGTACATTATTGTTCAATTGTTGTATACTGGTTTTTATATCACTTAAATCGTTTGTAACACTTGATTTAAATGAAATTAAGTCAGACCTAATGTCGTCTGTGTTTATATTTAAAGAGTTCAAAACAGTTGATCCATTATCAATCCCCACAGTTTCTTTTTGCTGTTTATTATGTTGTTGCTGTAGTTGGCTATTTGTTTGACTTTGTTGTAAAATTTTTTCTGTTGTGTCTTCATAAGTTATTTGCTGGTAAAGATTGTTTGGCGATTTGCTTCTGCTACGGTCACCTCTGCATATATGACATTTCCATGCATTTTTTCTATCACTCGTCATGCTATTATAGGTTGATTCAGAAAGTGTAGCGCACGGAGAGTAGTGAAATCTGTTACCGCAGTGAAGACATTTAACGTAATCTCCTGATGTAGGAAGAGATTTTTTGCAGACAAAGCAAAAAGCATTTGTTAAATAATCTTGTTGTACACTCATTTTTTATTTTTATTTATTTGTTTTAATTTGTTGTTGGTATAATTTCAAATATGTATTCTCTTAAGCTATACTCAATTTGTGATTTGTTTAGTTTTATTAGAGCTTGGAGTTTTGTTTTTTGTTTATGTATATTTTGTTTTTTTTTTTCAAATTTTTTTAATATTTTAATTTTCTGTTTTTTTTTTCTTTTTTTTTTAATTAGAAATACTTCTAATAATAAGGATTTTGAAATTTTCCTTTATTTTAATTGTTTTAGTTTTTTAAATTAATATTAACCGGATAAAGGATATATTATTTTAGAGAGCGCACCACAAAAACACGTCCGTTCGCAATGATATTCACTTTGAAATTTTTATCTGAAATTACATAAAATCGTTTCGAATAAAAACAAAGTCACACATTAGTTTCCTAAGATTCGTCCCTTATTCCCCTTGCTTCAAGGTAAAGCAAATTTTCCATATTCTATACAAAATATTATTTTAATTGGAGGGTATCAAAACTTCGGCGCCGCCTTCTAAGAGCAAAGCCACAACACATTTATATACATATATTAAAAAACTAATCAATTTCTGCCAGATTTGAGCATCACATTTCAAAGAAATCAAATACTTTTTCGTTTGTTTTAAAACTTTCTTTGGAAAGCTACAGCGAACAGAAAATTAAACTTTTTTCAAATGTTTTAATTTGTTTGTTACACACTTTAATTTCCTAAACAAAAAAATAAAAATCGTTTCTAAAACAGAGTTACACCATATTGTTTTATAAACTGAAATAATATTTTAACTCCTAATTAAAAAATTTTAATATTTCACAAAATTAAATGTTTGCTGCCATTTTAAAGACTTAAGAAAAAAAAAAAAGAGCATGTCAATGCTTGTCACAGCAGCTGTTTAAAAAAACTGAATAACGAATTCCATCTAAATTAAGTAAAACTGAGAAAATAGTATGAAGTTTGAAGAAATTTAAAACAACCTGCCACTTACTTAAAAAAAAACAAAGAGCAATCTAATCTTCTCAACTCATAATGCAAGTTTTAAATATTTGTATTATTATTTTATAACTTCATTATTTTCTTAAGTAAATCGTAAGTCTGGCTGAACGTACGTATGTATGTAAGTCGTTTTGCATTTTTTGTTGTTTGCTATTGAGTTTTCCAACAAAACTAAATGTGATATTTATTTAAAAACATCTGAAATTTCTTCTACAAACAATTCAAATTCATTGAATTCTCTGGAAATGATTTGTAAGGGTTGTCATTTGCCATAATTCCATTGGATAATATTATCCAATTGTTGTATATTATGGGCTTAACTAAAGAAACAATTTTAAAAGGGAATACAACAATTGATGTTATTTATAAAATAAATAATATCTAAAAATTTTAACTTGGGTTTGTTCGTTTACATTTTAACGTTAGTTGGAGTTAATGTCGATCAAATTTTGTTCAGGCTTAATGTGAGTTTATTTTGAGTAAGTGTTCAAACAGAATTAAGTCTTTTACTTCAAAAATCCTAAATCGTCGGCAAGAACTTCAAATTTTCTCTCATTTCATTCTTTTTAATTCTAGTTCGATTCGAGTTCAGTTCTTGTTTAGTTCTGGTTAAGTTTTGGGTTATTTCTAGTTCAGTTCTAGTTCGGTTCTAGTTCAGTTCTAATTCATTCTAGCTCAGTTCTGGCTAAGTTTTAGGTTAGTTCTAGTACAGTTCTAGTTCAGTTCTAGTTAATTTCTAGTTCAGTTCTAGTTCAGTTTTAGTTCAGTTTTAGTTCAGTTCTAGTTATGTTCTAGTTTAGCTCTAGCTCAGTTGTATTTCAGTTCTAGCTCAGTTCTATTTTAGTTCTAGCTCAGTTCTGGTGTATTACTTGTTCAGTTCCAATTCACTTCTACTTCAGTTCTAGTTCAGTTCTAGTGCAGTTCTAGTTCAGCTCTAATTCAGTTCTAGTTCAGCTCTAGGTCAGTTCTAGTTCAGTTCTAGTTCAGTTCTAGTTCAGTTCTAGTTCAGTTCTAGTTCAGTTCTAGTTCAGTTCTAGTTCAGTTCTAGTTCAGTTCTAGTTCAGTTCTAGTTCAGTTCTAGTTCAGCTCTAGTTCAGTTCTAGTTCAGTTCTAGTTCAGTTCTAGTTCAGTTCTAGTTCAGTTCTAGTTCAGTTCTAGTTCAGTTCTAGTTCAGTTCTAGTTCAGTTCTAGTTCAGTTCTAGTTCAGTTCTAGTTCAGTTCTAGTTCAGTTCTAGTTCAGTTCTAGTTCATTTCTAGTTCAGTTCTAGTTCAGTTCTAGTTAAGTTCTAGTTCAGTTCTAGTTCTAGTTCAGTTCTATTTCAGTTTTAGTTCATATCTAGTTCAGTTGTTCTAGTTCAGTTTTGGTTTACTTCTAGTTCAGTTCTTGTAAAGGCCTTGTTCAGATCTTATTCAGCTCCAGATCGGCTGCAGTTTAGTTATAATTTAAATTGAATTAAACTTGTATTAAGTTCTAATTTAGTTCTATTTAAGATCTGGCTTAGTTCTTGTCAAGTTCTATTTAAACTCATACTTAGGGTTTATTAAAATAATTGGCTAGAAATTGCATCTCATTTCTCAAGACTTTGTATCACTATTTAAGTATGTACTTATGAATGTTCATATTTATGTATATTCAGAAAATTATTTTCTCAGAAAATTCAAAGAAATTTTGTAAAATCCAATAGAATCGTTTTTATATTATTAGATGGTAATTGAATCGTGCATTAAATACTCATGCTTATAATTGAAATAATTTTCGTATTAAAGAATTTAAGAGCTAAACAAAAAGAACTAACTTAATACTCTTTAAGGTTTATTTTTCTTAAAAATCTTTTAAATAGTGTAAGGGGACGTGACGTGCAACCCATGGCCAACAGACAACCGCATCCACCCTCACAGACTGTCTGTTATTAACAAGCGAGGCTCTGTCGACCGATCAAAGGTGGCATTACCTTAATATGAACATAGCATAAATGACATAACCTGAAGCCTGGTCTGGTGGCACAGTCAGTATTACTGACATCAGAATCGAACGCTGTGGACCAATCAATCGTTTACTCTTAATTCAAAAGATAAAAGCGATTGATTGGTTTCGGTTTTTTTGTTCTGTGCAAATTTCTTTTAAGAAGAAATAATTGCAAATTAACTCTTGAGCAACATTGTATTGAAATTGTTATTAACAAAACATATTGCGACAATTGTCATTTGAATCTTATTAACACTTTTCATAACCGTTATCTATAATTTCATATAAATTGTGCTAGAAGTAGTCATACGAATTTTTGTTCTAACAAAGCTTCAGCTACATTCTTGTATTACAAATTAAAAGAATTTATATGACATACTTTTTGTTTATAAATGAGAAAGAAGAAAACCGAAATTGGTAATTCTATTGCAAGAGGCCTAAAAGTTAAAACCATAATTTTGTTATTTTTAAGAGGATATGCTTGGTATAAGTATTTGGTATCACAACAACCTTTTGTAACGAAAACATAAATTTATGACGTTTTTGCCCTAACAACCTTTAACATCTGCCCTTTATAATTTGTCAAAATAAAGTTAAACTGTGTTGTTTCTGTCACGTTGTCGTATGATTGATATTAATTGAAAACGTTTACACAAAAAAATAAATCATACGACACGATGACTTATTTATTGTAAAAAAATTTACATGTACATAATTAAATTTCAAATCAACATTAAAAACTCAAACTTTTTTATTCAGTTTTTGCGTTATTTGAAAAAAGTATAAATTTATGGAAAGGGTTTGAGGTAAAAAGATTTTAACCTTTTTTTGAGCAAATAAGAACACAAAAAATGTTTAACAAAAAACATATAGGAAAAAACGTATGTGTTTTCAACGAACATATCAAACTATTGAAATTTTGAAGACTTATAAGAAACCAAGTAAGATTAATAAATTAAGCTGTGCTGAATCTTTAATAGCCACCACCGAGAGTTAAAAAATTCCAGGAGTGGGATCTATAGGTATCATGTGATATTTGATCAAACTGCATTTCTCAATGCATACCAATCATAATATGGTAATGATCTACTAATAGAGGACAATATGGTTACCCGTGAGAACAGTGTGGTTAAAGTAACCATAATATGTTGAAAAATGTTGGTTCAAAATGATTTTGGTAATGGTGACCACAGCAAATCTACCTTCTATAACTTCTATCTTCTATATATCGAGCCCTAATAGCAAAAATGATGTAACCAACAAAAATAAAATTTTACAGGAGAGTATTTTTTTTATTTTATTTCATATAAATATTGTTTGAAATTTGTCGGTTACCTCAAAATTGTTCTTGCTATAATATCGTAACGGTGCCTTATGTGACCACGACATTTTAGGAGATGATGCAAGTGTTGCCAATAAAGTAATTTATTAAAAAAAACTAAAATTGAAAATGATGTCGGTTACATAATTTTTGCTATTAGGGCTCGATATATAAAACAGGATGTGTGTATGTATGTAACGTATGGACTCCAAAACGGCTGGGCCGATTTTTATGAACTTTTTAGAGAATCTTCAGAATATTTAGGCGGGTGACACTGTAAAGTCTGATTTTTGATTTTCGGTCTGCGGGCGGAGGGGCGTGGCAAAATCCAATTTTCATATTGCACCACCAATGACAATAGATGACGATTTTTTCTTTAAAATTATCGCCACGGTCCAACTTAGATTTATACGATAAGAAAATTTTGTCCCGCCCACTTTTTTCGAATTACCTAAAATCAGAAAACGGCTCCATCGATTTGACAAATTTTTCTTTCAAATGTTCGTATTAATCCATTTTAAGTGTTCATCGAAAGAAAAATTTACCACGCCTACTTTTACGCCCGCTTTTTCTATTAAGCGCATAACTTGGGAACGGCTCGACCGATTTGGACGATTTTTCTTTAAATGATTATCATGGTCCAACTTAGGTTTTTACGGAAAGAAAATTTTGCCCCGCCCACTTTTTTCGATTAACCTAAAATCAAAAAACGGCTCCATCGATTTGACTAATTTTTCTTTTAAATGTTCGTTTTAATCCATTTTACGTTTTCATCGAAAGCAAAATGTACCACGCCTACTTTTACGCCCGCTTTTTCTATTAAGCGCATAACTTGAGAACGGCTTGACCGATTTTGACGACTTTTTCTTTAAAATCATCGCGATGGTCCAACTTAGGGTTTTACGGAAATAAAATGTTGCCCCGCCCACTTTTTTCGATTAACCTAAAATCAGAAAACGGCTCCATCGATTTGACTAATTTTTCTTTCAATTGTTCGTGTCTTTTTAACGGATTTTAAAAATCGAACGCAAACATTTTTCCTAATATGGATAGGACAACGTGTGTCGGGTCAGCTAGTAGTATTATAACGTCAACATCTATTGTCAAATTTTTAACAAAACGATGTCAAATTGAAACCAACGCTCGGTTGTTCTTATTAATAGCGTACATAGTACACAGTGTTTAGGCTAATGGAGCGGAAAATAATGAAAACATGGGTTCTTTCATAATCAAATGACCTAACGATTTTCGCAAGGTATTTGCTAAAACTAATTGACAAAAGACCTTTCACAAGCAAACGATTCATATTCACACATATGTTGTCAAATTACCCTCATTGCTAGCAGTTTTACGAAATAAAAAAGGTTGCAACTGATTAAATATTTCCAGGAATGGTAGCTTTATGTTTTCGTTTATTTAAATGCAAGGTGGTCAACTATTTCTTAATAAAATCTGTAAATATAAATGAATGAATAAATAAAAAATGTATGTAGGCATTTCAACAGAATCGTCACGTTACGCCACCAAACAATAAATCTCGTATTTAAGACCCATTTTGTTAAAATTTTTCCTCTCTTTCACTTTGCTCTTTACATCAAAATACAAAAAAATTTAATATATACAGATTATTCTTTGAGAAACAATTTAAAAGGCTTGGTGGCGCAATGTGACAATAAGTACACTTTCCTGTGGAAAATCCCATATCTCATCTGTTTTTTGTGTGGTTCGCTTACAATCGCCCAACCACAAACCTGATCATTTGTACGGCTAACTTTGTATTTCAGATATGAGCAGGGGAAAAAGAATTAGATCGTTTGGATACAAAAGTTTAATTTCGGAGTGGCATTTCTACATATATTCAGTATCTCTCTCGAATTCTATACCCCAAAGCCTTCAACTTTTAAGTAACGCACGAAAATTTAAGGAAAATATTTTTAAACTGTTTTCAGCTAAATAATTTCCAACATAATTATTTGAGATTAAAGTACATATGATTTAATTATTTAAATTTTGTTTGATCTTTAATTGGTTTTGCTTTATATATAAAAATTGTAATTAGTAATTAAGTTATTAAACTGGGCCCAATACTTTATATTATATATGCCAACGAGATGCTAAGTACGCTAAGGGAAAGCACAACATTCGCTTATGCAGACGACACAGCAATCATTGTAGCTAATAAAAATATCAACACCGCCACTCAAGTTATGCAATGTCAACTAGATATTGCAACAAAATGGTGTCACGACAATGGCTTAATTATCAACGCATCTAAGACGAAGATTATGCATATAAAGCCAAGGCACCTAACAGAAACGCCTATCTTTATAAAATTCCACAATACTGAGTGCTTGCATGATCAAGTCTTAAAACCTAATAGTAGTCACAACGAAAAATGTAACGAAAATATCGAACTTGTGCCATCGTATAAATACTTAGGAGTTTATGTCGATAGTAACTTTAAATGGAAGTCACAAGTTGAAAATGTAAAGAAAAAGCTTAGGAAATCGGCATACTTTCTGTACCATTTAAGCAACTGTGCAACATACAGTGTACTTCGACAAGTTTATTTTTCTCTTGCTGAGTCTTATATAAGGCATGGAATTGCTGCATGGGGAAATGCTACACATTGTAAAGCCCTACAAAAAACACAAAATCGAATTTTAAAACTGCTCTGGAACAAGCATCGAACCTACGCAAACATAAACACAACAACTAATAACTCACCTAACAGTATCCAAACATATACACCTATCAACAACATACTCATCGAAACAGGCAATTACTCTTATCATAGCAGCAACAACACAATAAGCAACAACAATATGAACAACGCAAACAGCGCTTTTAACAACAACACCAATATCAACACAAACATCAGCATAAACAACCAACATTTAAACACAAACAGCACAAGTATACAAAACCTTAACAGCGGAAACACCCGCAACATAACAAACATCTACGTTAACAACAACCAACAAGTAAACACATACTTCACAAGTATAAGTCACTCAAACAACGTTAAAACCAACAACAACACAACAAATCTACAAGTAAACACAAACAACACAACAACCCAAAATATGAACAACACAACTAACATCAGCACCAACCAGCTAAGCAACACAAATACCACAAATACTCGTCATTGGAACACCGGCAACATTGCAAAAGATCTGAAAGTTCTAAATGTGAAAAGTTTATTTTATTCTACTCTGGCAAATGAATTCTTCAACAACAAAGATTATTTGCATGAAATAGATCATGCATACAACACAAGACGTCGGGCGCAAAAACGATATAAGATTGAGAGATTCCATAATGAGTATGGAAGGAATACCCTCAGAGTTACTCTACCTTCAATACTCAATAAACTACCAACAAATATATTAAATACTAAAAACAAACACATAAGAAAAAAACTCATCAAAAACTTCTTTATAAGTTCGCAATGAACACATAGAATAATTTGTTAATCCTTTAACAACTACATACTTATATTTAATATTTATTTTAATATATAGTTTATTCAACTAGTTTTATTTTTTTCCTGCTGACAAGCCACTGGCTTAGCGGGGTTAGAATTAAAAACGTTGTAAAAATATATATAATTATCAATAAATGAATTTTGAATTGAATTTATAATTTTACATATTCTCAGTTCCATACTGCAAGATACGAATCTAATGGCTAATAAATCACAGATGGTTTAAACGCTGGTTTAGTTGAACTAAACTTGAACTTATATGTAGTTTAAACTCAACAACTATAAATCAGTGTCCCATGTATTATATGTTGTTAAAAAAATAACATGTGGCAGCACTACGATAAATCTTATCAAATTTTTATGGTCTGTATTGGCAGTTTAAACGCCCAATTTTATGCGCTTAAAGATGGTTTATATTTTAAGTGACTTATAGATTTGTTGGTTTAAAAACATTTTAAACTAAAAATAGAGCTTAACTTGCTCTGATTTTTTAGCCCTAAGTCTTGTGTATGGAGAAATTCAATTAAATAAATAAATAAATAAAGTAATACAGACATACAACATACATATGTTTATCGTCAAAAACTATAGTCTATAATTTAAAGTTTATATATAGGAAGTTTAAAAATTAATTAAGTAAAAAATTTTAAGGAAACCAAGACATTTAAAGATGGACAGTTAGAATAACAAACGGCATGACAAACTTATATGAGGGGCTTAGAGCACAAGGGGTTTAAGTGCCTTTTTCTAAAATTTAGTTTACATATGGAATTATAGATATAGTTCGAAGAAGTTGTTCAGAGCACAAGAGGTGAATGTAGGATTCTCATCCGGACGCTAGATATGGTGAACAATTCAAGCACTTGACATTAAAATACCTGCTTCGCTTGGAGCACAAGCGAAACAACCGCTTCTGTCTCATTATTTAAAATAAGTCACTTGAACCCCTTGTGCTTTAAGCCCCCCATATAGTATACCATTTCCACCTGTGACGAAGGATAAAATTAAACTTTATTCCAAATACATTAAATACAAAAATCAAATTCTCCGATCGTCTACCAAAAAAACGTTAACGGACAAAAGCTGTTATTTTCACAATTACAATCCCATATAAATTCAGTTAGTTAAGTCTGCAATTCTTTTTAAAAACGTTGATCCCTAACAGATACTTGGTTATTTTTGTGTACATGAATATACATTTATGGCGGTCTATTTAAAACGACCAATTGACATGTAGTTGACACATGTATTCGTATTCTATCGTTATAAGTCCTTTCCCACAAATCATATTACGTCGCTTAATGTTAACTAAGAACATTCACTTTAGGACTGAACGATTATCAAAGGAAATAAAAACAAAAAGCAACTGCCTTAAAAAAAAACAACAACGACTAAAACAACAATAAATTTGCCAAGTTTTCTGGTTCTGCAAATCAAAAAAAAAAAAAATATTATATAAAAAAAATAAACAAACAGGCCAAGTGTGAGAGCAGAAGGACCATTTTATATGTAATAGAAAATAAAATATTGAGCATTTGTGTTTTTATTTTTTTCCAGTGTTTCCCTTTACAAGTAAATCGCATGAATAACTGTAAACATTTATTTCTTCTACATTTATTTCCTTTAACATCTTCGCATACAAACAAACAAAGAGGTAAATGCTTTTTTAAAATAAAATTCTTTCATTGAAGCCAAGATTTGCATATGAAAAGAGTTTAGGTTTTTACAGTTTATTCCTTTATCTCTTTCCTTTAGTTAACACAATATTCAGACCCTTTCATCTGATTTGTATGATGGTTTTTTTACAAGTAAAATGTTGGACTTAGTCTTCAGTTCAGCGTTTGTTTGTACATATGTTTTTATTTTGTTACTGGGATTTTTTTTATGTTTGAGTCGTTTACAGAGGCGTAATAAAATAATTTTATGATAGTAAGTTAAAAAGTGGGAAGAACAACTTAATAGAGAAGACAATTAGATTTTTTTAAATATTTTATTTAAGTTTGATAAACTTGTTACATGCAGCGCGCTTATTTCAAATAAAGTTCCAGTTAATCTCTAAAACACAGAGCAAAAAAATTGGCAACCAATGAAACTTAAACGATAACGAATTGTTGTCAATATTTCGACAATATATGTTGTTAAAGTTTTACCAAAATTATTATCAAATTGAAACCAAGTTGTAAAAAAATCATTGTTGTCAAATTGACAAGTATCTGTTGTTAAATAGATAACACACACTTGTCATACTAACAACTTTTGTATTCGCAGCTTTAGGCCAGTTAACACTATCACACATTTCTTTAATATTCCATAATACTTTGTGAGACATAAATCTATTAAGTTTTGTTGCGAATGGTCAAAAAATGTAATTTAACATTACAGTTTGGGTTTACACTATCACACATGAACACGCTTTTGTTAAAATGTTACTCTGATCCAATAAAAGGTATTATTGTTTTGGAAATTTTCAAAGAACGATTAAGGTGTATGGGATGTAAATTTTTGTTCGTAATTACTTGTCATTTTCTTTACACATAGTATACACACTATTACACTTTTACATATTACTTAACATGTATTAATGTTAAGTATAATAATGTAAACTAGACTTTAACAAATAAAAAAGTGAAAATTTTAAATATTAAAATCAGGGACCAAAAATAACAGTTATATTGGAATTTTAAAACAAAAAAAGCATATAGAATTAAATGTCTGATTCAAGTATACCATATTGGTCCTTATGCACTTGTCAGTTTTAAAATATATTTATTTTTAAAATTTTGATTTTTATATTTTCGATAAAAAATTACATTTATATTTTTATATTTTTGAACAAAAATAACTGTTATTTTTTGATTTTTATTTTTTCGATCAAAAATAACAGTTACTTTTTGATTTTTATTTTTTCGAGCAAAAATAAAAGTTATTCTCTGAAGAAATGTATGTGTTTTAATAATTTAGTTGACTTTTAATAATTATTTTAATGTGCATAAGAAATTCCAATGATAATTACACATTTCAATAAAAATTTAAAGTCAACTAAATTATTAAATAACGTACATTTCTTTAGAGAATAACTTTTATTTTTGCTCGAAAAAATAAAAATCCAAAAATAATTGTTATTTTTGATCGAAAAAGTATAAATCAAAAAATAACTGTTTTCGTCTGATTTTAATGAAAAAAGGAATAACTGTTACGGTCCCTGATTAAAATAGTGTAAAATAAAAAAATATAAACATGCATTACAGTGATAACGACGACGACAATAAGAAATCAAGAAAATGTAACTGAGTAAAAATGGCAATGTGACATTTAGTTGTAAAAAAGCTTTATAGCCTTTTTACACTGATTAACATCTAACATCTACCATCAATTTGCCACCATTTGCGAAGATGTTAACATCTTTCTATAAGAAATACATAGGACTAAAAACCAACATCTTTCAACATCTTTAAAAGATGTTCCTATCTCATTTTATTCCATTCTACATCTTTCGATTATTTTAGTGTCATCACTAGAAAAGTGGCAATAAGTTATATTATTATTGTGGCATCACTGACAAAAAAAAATTTTTTTTAAAGCAGTGTTACCATTTGTCAAATTTTCTATAACTACTTTTTTCTGGATGTATTTAAGTAAAAACATAATGACTTGCTTAAAAATGCGTTCATTTTGGGACATTCCTTGTAAAATTCATTGGTTCTTTCAGTAGAATTGTAAGTAGTGCCTTCATGTTTTTCTGATTACTCAACACATTATTTTGTAGGCGAAGCTTGTACTGGGTTGTTCATACTTTTTTCTGGGCTCTTACTACTTTATGTAGTAAACACATGTACAAGTAAAAAGTTATTGTGTAATATTTCATGCATGAAGCTCACTTTGTATGAAGAACGAGCCAACGAGCCAAAATATCAGTAAAAGCGAGTGCTTAAAAGTATTCGAGACTAAAAATGATTTAGTAAACAGCGAGTGCGCTCGCAAGTATTATGTATTGTTGCAGTTCTCTGATCGGTATACCAAATTGTTTGCAAATTCTAGGGGATTATTTTGTAAATCCCTTCACTTGTCATGCAAAATTTTTTTTTGGATTTTCAAATTTTGTCTGAAAATATTTTTAAATGAGGTGTAGTGGTGGCACTTACTTATTAATATGATAACTAAAATCAGTGTTGCAAAACTTATTGAGGAAAAAATGCTAGATTTCGTTAAAAAAAAATGCTAAAAAAAATAATATGAAAAATATAGAAAGATCTTTAGTAAGGGGCAATAAATTTTTTATAATATGCTGCATATTGACCTTCAGGTTCAATGACAAGCTGTCAAATTGACAGGGTTAATCGAACTATGCACAGCGCATAAACGTAGTGTCGCCTCTGCTGCACTTTGTAGCAAACTCTTAAGAAAGAGATAGAATTGTTTTTAGTTATGCCCTTAACACTAATGTTCTTTCTTATTTTTGCGTGTTGCTTCAGGCCACTTATTTTGGGCAATATCGCATTTGCAGTAATTGCAAAAGGTTTTTTCAAAGTCATCAGTTTCTTTCACCCATTATTTTAACTTTAGGGCTTGTCCTTATCTTGGCGAAACTTTTGTGAAATGGTTTTTCTTCTCCTTTTTTGATTTTTACTTCAGTGAAACATTAATGAGCATTTACATTGTTGCATTTTCTATTTTATTTCAATTTTAGAATCTTCCGTTTTTTCTTTTATATTTTCATTAAACATTATAAAAATGAAAAATATTAAAAATATCACAAGAACTAATAAATGCTATGAATTTTTAAATAATGCTAGAAAAAATGCTGCCAAATGACTATAAAAAATGCTAGATCTAGCATGAAAACTGCTAAATTGGCAACACTGACTATAATATATTTTAGGACTTGAAGGTTCAATTAAATGAATCTGACAGAGGAGAGTCTCGAGTTGAATTCACAAACCAAAAAAAAACTTGTTTGAAATCAAAGAGATAAGATTATAAATATTATTATTAGGGACATCATTTCAAACAACGTAGTGCTTTTTTTGTAAGTTTAACAGAATAAATTATTTCAATAATTTCTTTTTGAATGTAATAAAAAGGTGATGTAAAACCATGAGCATTTTATTTCATAAAATATGTGAATTTTAATTTGATTTTTAAAAAATATAAAAAAAAGGTAAATAAATAAACATTAAATATATTTTATTGATTTTACTTAGAATTGGTTCTTCTTTACTAGACCGAAAAAACTGTGCTATCGAAATGACAACTGAATATTGAAAAACGATGTATTGTCAAAAATGATAACATCTGTTTGGGAATGACACCTATAATAAATTAACGGCTTGTTGTTATAATGAGACTAAATAGTGGTTGAAAAATATTGAAACAATCCGTTAATTAAATGAACGCAAACGTAGTTGGCTCACTTTTAACAACGGATGTTGTCAATTTTGTTGTTTTTATACCAGATTTTTCTCTCTGTGTATTACAGTATCCTTTCAGTTCCAATTCTAATCTAGTTAAGTTCTAATTCTGTTATTATTTAGTTATGTTACAGTTTCAGTTCAGTTGTATTTCATATTTGCAACAATTGAGTTTTAATACTATGTATTTCGATTCCGAAGGAATAATTTTCGAGTTCGAACAATTTACTATGAATTACTTTTTGCATAATATTTTTTTTTAGTAAATTGAGGTCTTTTAACTCTATCGAAAATTTAAAATCCCTTTGAAACAGCAATCCTACATTACGACAAATAAAAATCCCTTTCGAAAATGTAACTTTGTATAACATAAGATTATTTGAATTTTATAATCCTGGAATTTTAAAGAAATACTCTGAAAGAATTACATATATGTAGAAGTGGATCCGAACGGGTTAAGAAGGTCAGCAAGGCAGAGGGCGAGCAGAGGTGGAGAGAGAGAGAGAGAGTTGTTACACAGAAAAAATTATTTTTCCAATTCAATAAAAACATTTGTAGAATCAAACAATTTTTTGTCTGAAATCGGTCCTATAAACAAATTCGCTAATTCAAACAATTTATTTGCATTTTTTTTATTGAAAAAAAACACTGATTTTTTCAAACAAATAATTTAACTGAATCAAACAAAAAGTTTACTGAAATTCATATACTAAATTTCAAAATGAAAAAAAAGTTTTTGCACAAGCAATGACGCGCACACAAGTAAGCACTGTATGAGAAGACGACGGCAGAGCAGAGCCGCCGGCTGGCTTTGAGACACATTTTTTTTTTGTTGGAATAATTTTTGAACGAAGTCTTATTTATACACACAACACAATGTTTATTCTTTATCACTCTCTGTTGCTGTATCCTTTCCTTTGCTAAAGAAGAAATGTAACCAAAAACGGTAGCAGACCGACTCGATATGTTTTTCGTCATCATTCTATTTTTGTATTTGATGTATTTAACCAAACAGTTTTAAAAAATTGAATACGGGATTTTGTTTCTTGTAATGTTGTGTCTGCTAATGTTTTTCTTATAGTTGCACTTTTTTAAAGCGTCCAAAAATAGACTGTGTGTGTTTTTTGTTGTGTTCTTATATTTCACATAAAGAAGTGTTGCTTACGATCAAATAAAAAAAGACAAAAGATGACAACATTAAAGAGCGTTAAATTTTCATACAAAATTATGAAAACTTGACACCAATAACGCGTTTATTATATTTTTGAAGAGTTGTCCACATTTTTGTTGGATAAATAAAAATCAAACAAAAATATTGTTTGAATCAGTAAAAAAAATTATAGAAATAAAAAAAATTTTCCAAGAAACGTTTGTTTGAAAATAATTCGGCAATAATTTTTTCTGTGTAGGTGGAATGTGGGATGAGTGGGATTGGGAAAGTAATTGAAAGACGGACGTTATGGACAAATTAGTTAGTTGTTCTTGAGTGGTTGAAGTGAAAGACAAGTGCGGACAATTTGATTTTAAATTTGTAAACTATTATTCTTTTATTATTAAATGAAATTGAAGTTCATATGTTTTGTTTAACTTTTATATTTTAATAAACTTTTTAAAAATAATAAAAGTGTGAGTTTTATTTGGATAACCAACCAAGGGATCCTACATATAAAAATAAAAAGCAGTTTGAAAAATGGATCCGTTTATGTCGAAGCATCCAGACTTAAAAAAAGTTCCAGATACTAAAAAAAAGTTAAATATATACTATGGTTAAAATTGTACTCAGTCATAAAAACATTTGGACAACCTGAGCGTGATGTTTAAGGCTGTACCTTCTTTAGTGGAATAGGTGGTATCTTAGAGTTTGGTGAAAAAAATCATTTAAACACAGCCCCATAATCAAATAAAAATTTACCCAATGAAATAAAAATGGTCTATGAAAACGATGCGCAAATTTATTCAGACCATTCCGTTTAATGGGAGATTTAAGAAAAGTGTTTAATAAAGTTGCTTTATGGGGAGACAGATTGGAAATTAAATCTCTTACAAAGAGAATTCAACAACAGCTTAACAGAAAGCGTTTGTGTAAAAATGAAGCAAGAAACCAAAAATAAATTTAAGAAGAAGCTCTGATACTAAAGGACGCCGTTATTAAAGCTTGGTTAAAAAAACTCGAACTTTTAGGAATTTGAAAAATCAAAACGGAAACTGCAATAGTAGAGTTTTTTACTTTATTATATTTATACCTACACCGAAATAGTAAAGAGGGTATTATGCAGTTGTGCTGAAATGTGTAACAACTTAAAATATGGGTCCTAGGCACAAGGACCAAACCTATTGAAAATGGAATCGAATCGTAGGACCACGATGGAAGATAGGGTTCAATTTTGTCTCTCAGAAACTATCATACCTATTTAAATGAAATTTAAAACATAGATAAATCCATATTTATAAAAAAATAGGATCACGAGTGTATTTATACCAGGGGATATGTAGGACATAGTTCTGCCTCCCCAAAACTATCTAACAGATTTTAATGAAATTTAAATCATAGATAGAAACATATTTATATGAACACATAAGCTATGCAGTTTAAAAAAAAGGGGCTACAAGGGAAGGTAGGGGTCAATTTCTGCCTCTCACAAACTTTCAAGCCGATTTTAATGAAATTTAAAACATAGATAGATCCATATTTATACGGACATAAGCCTGATTTTTCATGAGTTTCGAATAGGGTGCACACTCGAAAATGTGTTTTTTAAAACTGTGGTGTAGTGTATCATATGGGCTTGTCTGACTATACTTTTTTCATTTTTTTTTATTAAATTAGCTTTTTAAATTCATTTATTTATTTTAATTATCCCTTTTTATTGTATTTTATTAGCAGTGCTGCCAACTTTTCTTAAATTTTCCCATTTGTTTTAAATAAAACTCTGCTATCGTTGCAAACAAGCAACACAGTTTAATTTTCAATTCGATTCGGAAACTGCTTTCGAAAAATTGTACTTTTCGAATTGAAATGCGCAGTAGCCATCACGGTTCAGGTTAATATCTAGATCAGCTCGCATTTTCCAGTTTATTTCTAGTTCAACTCCAGCTTCAATAACATTATTGAAACTAATTCTCATTACTCGTATATGAAAATCAGTTGACATTAAACATTACGTCAGTTTTATTGCGGTCAATATTTTAGTTAAATGATCAGACCTATAAAATGTATGGCGACATTTTGTTAAAAAAAAACAATTGTTAAATGGCAAAATATGAATATACACACGAGTACATGTTAAACATGCAAGTTCCAAAAAAATATTCTTAATACTAATTGAGAACTTCCCATGACAAACTGCCGGAAAATTAGTTCGCTGAAGCTAGTTCCCAAAAATGGGAACCTTTTTAAGGAAGAAGAATTAAAATCTACGTGTGTCATTTTTTAATTCTTATTCTGAAAAAACGGCAATTTCTAATACTAATTATGGATTACCTCCGCATAGACTAGTTATCTAGCAAAATCTGCACAGCTTAAAGCTTAGCAACGTTTCTGCTTATCAGCCCTTATTTGTTCACATACAATATCAGTTTTAGCTTAAACAGCAGGTTTTTTTATTATCCCTTAAATTTATACTTGTTTAGATTATTCTATTATAGACTCACTTGTATGTTTCAAATACATATCTGCATAAAGAATACTTTTAAAAATCCCTACACAATACTTACAATTGTATAATTTGTTTATGCGAAGGTGAATTAAGAAGTTCGTGAACTGTTTCCTTAAATCTATTACCAAACAGTCGTAGGCGTATTTTAAATACGCCAAACACAATTAGGGTGAATAAGTTTGTGAATATGGTGGTGAAGTGCTGCAAATAACATTATGAAACACAACTTAAGGGCTCAGTTAGGCCGAGGCCACGCAATGAGCGGCTAAGCGTCAAGCGGCTGAGCGATGAGCGTCAAAAAATTAAAACATATGAAATACTATTGAAGTGGCCACGAAATGAGCGGCATGCGAGCGAAATTTTTGAGCGGCTAAGCGGCGTCGCTCAGGAATAAAACTTGTTCTAATTTTTAGTTGTTTTCTGAGCGTCAAAAAATAAACATGGCAAAAGTTAATATGGAGCTTATGATTTCATCCGTACAAAGCCGACCGCATTATGGCAAGACAGATTATCAAATTTTAAAAATAAAAATATGACCGAGAAATTATTTTTTGTTTTGTCAATTTGGTGTTAACTTTTAGCAACAGCAAATCAAAGCATTTCACAGACATACGGCAGTATTGTATTGGGTAGATTTGTATATACATACATAAATGGTTTAATTCCCCTTGCTTGATAAATATGGACACATTAGCATGATGTGTTTATTAATACTGTGTTGTAGGGTGCCATATGGTCGGGCTTGACCGACTATAATTTCTTACTTGTTTATAATTTGTTTTTGTTTTACATGTAAGTTAAGCGAACGAAGTCTTCGCTCGAAATCGACGAACAGGCAAGTTTGAGCGGCAAGTGGCTTTTTACTGAGCGTCACTTCTGAGCGGTTAGTTGTTAAAATGCCATTGTAAAGAGTGGCTTGTTCAATGTTATTACGCGAAAATCGTATTCATAAAAATGTTATGCGTTTTTTAAGAAAAAAAAAATGCAGCCTGTTCGTCGATTTCGAGCGAAGACTTCATTCGCTTAACTTACATTTAAAACAAAAACCAATTATAAACAAGTAAGAAAGTATAGTCGGTCAAGCCCGGCCATATGGCACCCTACAACACAGTATTAATAAGCACATCATGCTAATGTGTCCATATTTATCAAGGAAGGGGAATTAAACCATTTATATACAAATCTACCCAATACAATACTGCCGTATGTCGGTGAAATCCTTTGATTTGCTGTTGCAAAAAGTAAACATTAAATTGAAAAAACAAAAAAAATAATTTCTCGGTCATATTTTTATGATTTGGTAATCGGTCTTGCCATAATTCGATCGGAATTGTACGGATGAAATTGTAAGCTCCATATTCACTTTTGCCATGTTTATTTTTTGACGCTCAGAAAACAACTAAAAATTAGAACAAGTTTTATTCCTGAGTGACGCCGCTTAGCCGCTCAAAAATTTCGCTCACATGCCGCTCATTGCGTGGCCACTTCAGTAGTATTTCATATGTTTTAATTTTTTGACACTCATCGCTCAGCCGCTTGACGCTTAGCCGCTCATTGCGTGGCCTCGGCCTTAGGCGAACGTTGCTGTACCGTATCTGTACTGTATCAATCAGCTGTTCGCTTTTTGTTATATGAAAACCAATTTAAAAGCTTACCGAAATGCAATGTACCGTAGTTGCAACATACCAATCTGTATAAAATAGAATTTCATGCCGTTGTTACGTGACACCTGTAAGACAGTGATGGGCGGCCTGTATATTACATTGAATGCGGGTATTTTTGCTCTTTTTTTTTGTACTTTTTTCAGTAAAGCTATGGAATTGCGACAAAACAACCTTCAATACAACATATTTCCATATTTGCAAATTTTCATATGCTTAGAAGTACAAAATAATCAAATGCATATACACATACAATAGAAATGAGAAACATAAATATAAAAGGCTATAAATGGTATCAAAACCTTGTTTGGTGTATGCATATTTACAATATAAGTATGCTAAAAATATATATGTATACTAAAATACTGATTTGTTTATTGTAGATCTATAAAGTTAATATTTATTTATTAACGTTTTTTACATACACAAAATACTTTTTTAATACCATTAAAATCACTTGGTACTTTTTCCGCACAGCGGCCACCATTTAAACATTTTTGATTCCCATCACTGTATGTATTGTTTTATGTATACTATTGCTTTTCGTTTATGTATGGAAAAACATATGACACGTTTTTAAATGTTCTATAAGTGCACCAACGTGCTTACAGTACGGTGCGGTACATTACGGGTACAGCAACGTTCGCTTAATTGGGCCTTAATACCTTTTGTACACTTGCATACATTTCGGAGGAACGCATGGAAGATGTTGAAAATGTGAAATACGCGTTCACACTTGAAACATCTAACATCTTCTATCAATAAAAAATGTCACCATTTCTGAAAAAAAAACTTTTATTTTTTTTAAATACTTTTTTTCTACAAAAGTGCCAACAAAGATAACACCAAAATTTATTTCTAATTCATTTCGTTTAATAATTTTAGCAAAATTTAGCAAAATAAGGCTTGCAAAAAAGGAAAAACTTGAGCAATGGTAACGCTGCTTTCAAAGCAACTTCCATTTTCTCAGTGATGCCACAATAATAACAGAATTTATTGTCACTTTTCTAGTGATGACACTAAAAGAATTGAAAAATGTAAAAGGGAACAAAATGAAATAGTAACATTCTGTAAAGATGTTGAAAAATTTTGATTTTTAGCCCTATGTATTTCTTATGGGAAAATTCCAACATCTTCGCAAATTGATGTTAAATGTTGACAAGTGTGAAAAGGCTATAGCACTGGAAACATCCAACATCTACTATCAACCAAAAATGTCACCATTGCTGTAAAAAAAATTTTTTCAATACTTTTTTAACAAAAGTGCTAAAGTTTTAAAAGAAAACAAAAAATGTAGTTGGAATTCATTTTGTTTAATAATATAAAAAAACAAGTAAGAGTGCTATATTCGGCTGTGCCGATTCTTATATACCCTTCACCATTATGCGAGCAGAATACAGAGCAACTAGACAAAAACTAAATAATTTTTACATATACATACATATTTTCAATACCTCAAACTTCATTATAAATAAAATTTAAAAAGCGAAAACTGGTAAATATTTTTTTTAAATCTTTTTTAGAACATAAAAAAATAAAAATATTAAAAAAAAAATTTTCTTTTTAAAAAACCAAGAATCGAACCGGGAACTCTCAGTTTCTAACAAACCCCCTAGACAACTGAACCATAAAGGAACGTTAATCGAATATCATTAAAATGAAATATGGCACGTTGACTGTTCACAAAATTCAACAAAGTTTTGTTGTAATTACTTCTGATGTTTTTGTTCACCACAAAGTTGGGAAATATATTCACCAAAATAGTTTGCGCCATGTATGTGTGTTTGTTTGTTTTCTTTTATCTTTTTTGGCGAGTTTTTAAGTAGCAAAAAACACAAAAATTCCTAGTTTCTATTTGTAAAAATATTTAGAGGGACATCACATGGTTAAATCAAGTTCTCTCCTCATAAGGACCCTGAATATATATACTTTATAGGGTCTTAGATCAATATTGTAGAATTGGTCATAACTTTTTAGCATCTGAACCGATTTTCTCGAGTTTTTCAGAAAATATTTTCTACGATCTTCTGATATATAAGGCGTAACCATAGGTCATATCACAGTCAAAAAATTCAGGTTATTATAAAATTTTTGAAATTTTTTGTATGGGAGGTACCACGCCCAATTCTCCAACCCCGCCCACATTTTGTGGGTTGGTGTGTATTTATAACTTGAATGTTTGCACCTAATTTGCAAACTTCGGCTCTTGCCGTTCTCCAGATATACAGAAAAAAGCAATAAAAATACAACAACAGCAAGGGGTTTTTGGAAAAAATTAGAGGCAGTCGTGCTTTGTTGGTCATATCTCAGCAATTTGTGGACCGATCTTGCTGAATTTAAATAGCACAAAATGGTGGACTATATGTGACATAAATGTAAAACAACCTAGCAGCTATCATGTCTGGAGTCTCCGGAAAACACATATCAAACGTAAGACGGACAGACGGACGACAGACGGACAGACGGACGGATATGGTTAAATCAAGTTTTCTCCTCATAAGGACCCAGAATATATATACTTTATAGGGTCTTAGATCAATATTGTAGAAATTACAAACGGAATGACAAACTTATATATACCCTTTTCACCTGAGGTGAAGGGTATAAAAAAAATTAAACAAAAAAAAGACTCTCTAAAAATTAATAACTTGAGAAATGGCAACGCTGGATTCAAAACAAGAGCCATTTTGTCATTGATGCCACAATCATAATATAATTAATTGCCACTTTTCTAGTGATGGCACTAAATGGCACATCTTTTAAAGATGCTCATTTACAGCTCTTTGTATTTCTTATAGGAACATTTTAACATCTTCGCGAATTAATGGTAAATCTTAGATGTTCACAAGTATGAAAAGACTATAATGCGCCACAATGGACCATTATAGTCTTTCGGTGAGAATGTGAAGATTGACTTCCCACTAGCCTTTTTCATCACTACAAAAAAAGATTTACAACGATTTGCTTGTTTTGTGTAGAAATAACAACAACTACAGGAAGAAAAATATACTTTATTTTTCTGTTTAAAAAGTAAAACAAGAAGCGAAAATTCCCATATTCTATTTGTTAAAATTATTTAATTAATAAAATTTTCAAAGTAGTAGAAGGATTACGAAAGCCATATCATTCCGAAAGCAGGTCATCTTATAATTGAGAATTCTTCTGTAAACAAAGGGTGAAATACAAAAAAAGTGAAACATTCATGTGTAACGGGTTAAGTCAAAAATAACGTTATCTCTATATATCTGAACTAAGAGTTTAGTTTAGTTTAAATTCAAATCATCCACTTTCGAATTATTTATAGTACAAATTCAGGATTAAGCCAACTTAAAAATTCTTGAATCAAGCAAGTACAGTTTGAGATTAATTTTTATCTTACTTTTACTTGCGAGATTGAACGTACTCGAATTATTTTTAATACCTTTGAATAATCCGTACTTAAATCAAGCATTCTTGGTTTAAGCACATCCGTACTTACCATACTATTGACACCGCTTAATCTTGATTAAAGTACGGATTTTTATTTTACGCTTGATTTTATCATCTTATATTTGATGATTAAAAATGACATCTACATGTTTTGTCACATATTTCGGAAGTTTTTCGGGAAGCGCTTGTTTTAAATCGATTGTATTCGGTACAGACCCAATGTGAACGTCTGATCCCATGCCGATAAAATCACTTAAAATCACACTCATAGCTGGTATGGAATTTTTTTTTTTTGTCCAATCACAGAGCATTACTTTTGTGGGATGAATAATTGGATTTGGCGTTGAGTTGACTGGTCTGCCGGTCTTTTCATACGATTTCTTGCGGTTCAGGTAATTTTACTCGATACAAATTTTTATCGCAGGTAATAATCTTTAAAAAATTAATTTTTTATAGCGTTTATGCACTGCTTCATTTTGTGCAGTTGCAATTGTTTTGAAACTTCTATTTAGGTGGCTTGAAATTATTTTGCAAGTTTTTACAACAATATTCACTGAGGAATGCCTCGTTTTTACTGGAGAATGTCGCATCTTCAAACTTGTTTGACTGACCTGGAAGGTCATTGTCATCACTTACGTATAATAAAATATCGCACGTTAAATAAAATAATTTACTAGGGTATTTCGGAATATTATTCTCATATTGGCTTTACAGTTTTTTATGCTGAGCTAAGAGATTTTATTTCCTTCCCATTTTGAACTTTGCACTTTTCAACACTGTAATAAAAGCCGCATGCGGTTCTAAAATTTTTTTTTGCTAAAGCCCAAAGAGGTCCATGAGGGCTTACTGGTGCAGTTTTGTTTTTATACAGACCACTCAGAAAGTTTCAAAAGTCATAGCCTCATAAATCGACCTTCGTACTATTAACAAAAAGTGGTACAGAGCAAAAAGCCGGCAAAAACATTTTGTAAACAAAATCATAAGTATGTACTTTAAGCATCAGGCTGTATGCACATGAATGAATAAACGTATGCTTTAGTTTTTTGTTCCCTTTTTGCATGTTTTTAACGATATTATTTCTGCTATTGCATTGCATTGCATTCTTTTTATGCAAAAACTATTATGGCTGACTAAAATAAATAGTTAAACAAGTACCGGGGCTGCTTTTTCTGGGAAATTTTTATGCAAACACTTTCGTTTTTGTCGAATAGTTTTAGTAAAAAGGCGGGCTTAAAAAGGGTTTTTTAAGTCAACTAGTTTCTTTACTTTATGGTTAACAATGGGTGGGATTTACAAATAAATTAGCTAAAATTTATTTTAAAATTTAGCTAGAAGTTTTATTAAGGAAGGAGATTCTGATTAAAAAAAATAAAAAAAATAAATAAAAGATATTTGTAACAATTCAGAGCCATTGTGCAAAAATGTTGTCTTCTGTTCCCATTAGATGGGCATTTGCTTAGAAATTGTGTTGCCAGCATGTTACAATTACAACTGGTTGCTCTTTTTATTTATTTTTTAAACTGTTGTTTGTTTAATTTTGTTTTTATTTAGTTCCATTTTGAATTTCTCTCTATTTAGTTCTACGGTGTTTTTTTTTTTTGTTGGTGTTTAAGTTTCCTTTTATTTTGTTGGTGTAGCTATTTTTGTTTTTCTTGCTAATGCAGGCCACAGCTGCAAGGGGTTGTTGTTGAAACTCGTACTTTTTGGTGTTATCAAAAAAATATACTATTTTGTTTTTGTTTTCTTCCAATTTATTTAACTATAGATTTTAAATGTTTAAAGGGTATTTTGTTGCAAGTGTTTTTTTTAGTTTTCTATGGTAAGTTAACTTTTTATTTTTATTGCTGTTGTGTAGTGTTGCAAATTTTATTTGATTTCGTTTTAGTTATTTTTTTTTTCTTTTTTTTTGTACAATTTACTTAACACAAAAAGAAAACTTTGCACTAAATAAAAGAAAAAAATTGATTTGTTTTAACTTGTAAGGTAAACAACTCACATGAAAAACTTACAAGGTTAGTTATTTAACAATTGAAATGTTTATTTTATTTTTATAGCGGGTGTTATGCGTTTATGTTGATTTTTGAAACACCTTTAAATATTGGCGCCAGACCAACCTTTAAGTATACCGATTGAATCACTTTCTGAATAGATGTAACGATGTCCGTCCTTCCGGCTAGCTAGCTGTCCATGTAAACCTTGTGCGCAAAAAACAAGTCGCAGTTTTGTAGAAAATTTGACGAAACTTGGCAAATAGGTTCTTATTATCACAAGGACAAAGTCAAGCACAAGCTGATAATTGGTTCAATATTTCACATTGCTCCCATGCAAGCTTCTTTGCAGAATAGAGTCTTTGTGATCATAAAATTCTTCTTCTGTAAGTAGTTAGACTACATTTGGTCCAAACCTCTTTTCTTGCAATCTTAATCATCTTACTAATTTTTTTTTTGGAATCGGTCCATATTTTGGCAGGTGCCTTCCTATAGAAATTAATATTTGGCGACAATAATTTTTACATATGACAAAATTCTGTGCTATTAGGTCCAAAAAACCCGTAGCTCCCATATAAACATCCATCCTAAAATTACTTAAAGGCAAAGAAATCTCATATAGATGAAGATATCTAAATAAAATGAGGCGCAAAGAAACTTTACATGAATCTTAACCTCATAACATAATTTTGTTCTGGCGGGTCCACGATTGCCAATGGATCCCGAATATGGGTCTCGAAAAGTTTTTTTTTTTAAATACTGTTGTGAAGGGTATCGGTCTTGACCGACTATACTTGTTTTTTGTTATCTTGTATTGTTTTATGATATATTTGTTTTAACGTAAAAATTAAATGACAAAAAAACATAAAAATATGACTTTTTATATTACGTAAAAAAATAAATAATTTAAGAAAAAAAATACTTCAAGGAAACAAAGCAAATTCATTACAGGTAATCTCGGTACTACAACAAGTAAAGCTTGTACAAGAACAAAAAAATAATATGACTTAATTTAAGTTAGATATTAATTTAGTTTTAGTTTATAAAATTTCATTGAACTAAGTTCAAATTTACTTAAAAAAAAGAAATTTAACTTAAATTAAAGAAATTGTATTAGACAGAAGTTTACACAAAATTCTGGTGAACTTCAAAAAATCCAACAATTTTACTTAATTTTCCATTCTTAAATGAAGTAAGTATTACTAACATAAATTATAAAATTTCCAGCATGCAGAAAATAAATCGTAATATTAAGAAATTCTTATTCTTTGTATTAGTACTGATGATTTTTTGTGAAAAGTGAAACCTTTAGTACATTGAGTTATTGGATGTATTGCTAATGGCAAATTTTAAAAACTTATATATTATAAATTTAAAATCCCATTTTGAATATAACAATAAAGAATATGTTAAACTATTTTCAGATACTTTAAAAACTAAGCACCACTTCTTATGTCATTATGCCAGAATCTTAGAACACTCCGGTCCGCTTATATTTTTATGGGCCTTTAGTTTTGAATCAAAGCATAGAGAACTTAAATCGTATACTAAAAATATTACTTCAAGAAAAAATATAACTTTGTCCTTAGCGATAAAATTTTGTATGTCATTTTCAGAAAAAATACTTAACTTTGTTTTGTGCTCGGTTCAGCAAAATACAGCATCGAAAAGTCACCATGCAATACAGAAATAAATAACTGTTTAAGCAATACAAATTTAACTAAATGTCAATGCTATGCATCTCTTACTCGATATGGTACAACGTAGGCTTGTGTCGTTCTTGAATGAATTACTTCAACTGAATGATTCACTTAAGTGAAAGAATGAAATATTTCCGTATTTTCTTTCCATTTCTTTCATCTTTCGGTTTCATCTTGTATTCTTTCATATTCTGTTTTATGTATATCTTGTTTGTTATGCTTCTTCCCTTCTATTGAACTTCTATTGAAATTAAGTTTTTTTTTAACTTTTATTTAGCGAATGACAATAAGAGCAATCTGAACTTTTACATACATACATAAACATACTAAATGTGTGCTTATTTTATACTTACATTTTTCTAAAACAACTCTTTAAATCTAATTTCCATTAACTATAAAAATACGTTTTTGTTTTAAAAATATCAATTTAATCATTCCTCAAACGAACTTGACACTTCATTCTGAAAGCTGTTTGTGATTTAGAAAGGTGAAAGAAAAGAATGAATTAATTCACTTAACCTTTCTGAAAGAGAATGAAAGATTCACATAAATGAAAGATGTTGCCCAATACTAGTACAACGTATAAAACAGGATTTATAATTTTTAATTATGTTCCTTCATTTGAAGCATTACTAAATATTTTAAATATTTAGTTAAATACATCAAATTTTTAAAGTAGAATGATTACGAAAACCATATGGGGCATGGCGCTGGTTTCTTTATTATTGAGAGTTCTGCTGTAAACAAAGGTCGTAATTCAACAAACGTGAAAAAAACATGTGTAACGGGTAATTAAATAATAATATTCTCTCACTTTAACTTAAGTAAATTCCAATGACTTTGACTTAATGACAAACTGTCACTAAATTGATGCGGATGTGTCCTTTATCCGATGCTACTCCGATTAACGGTTAACCGAATGAATACCCTTGTCTGTACATACCTTAAATCATATCTATGTATTTTGTTGGTTCCCTACCATTGTGAATTGTTTTGTTTTTATTCAAATTAACGTTTTATTATAAAAACTAGTTCAATTTTTGTATTATTATGTATTCGAACTAAAACCGGTTAACCGGTTATTTTTAAAATGCTTAACCGAAAACCGGGCTTTTTTAAATAGCCGCTATTCGGAATATTCGAAAACCGGAATATCTTGTATTTTCTTGTTACATTTTACCTTAGCTATCCTTTGGATAGCAAGGAAGTATATTGTATGTACAGAAAAATTAACAATTATTAGCAGGGAAACCAGAAATATGCTCTAAAAAACACGTTTTATGCGCATTAAATATGCATTAAAAACTGGAAAATATGCCATGAAAAATGTTAAAAATATGCCCTAAAAATTAAAATTGTTCATTTGAAGACACAATATTCAACAATTTAATAACAAAATCTAAAAAAAAACCTAAAAAAGGTTAAAATTAATATAAGAGATGTTTGTGCCAAATATTATCCAGATATTACCATCCATATGGGTTTTTGTCTTAAAGGGATTTTAGGTACGGTCGCTAAATTGTTAACAAATGTTAAAATTTAAAAGGAATTTATATTATTTATAGTTAAGGACGGGAGCTTTGAGCAAATGTGAACCGATTCGAAAATAATTTAATTTGAAGTAAAATATTTTTGACACAAATTTAATTTAAATACCATCCTAATTAGATAGCTTGCGAACACAAAGAGTCTAACTTGGATGTGAAATTATAGACCGATTCTCACCATCTGCATAGACTTCGTCCATATTTGATCAAATCATCTACAAAAAAGGAACTTGTACTCTGCGCACAAGGCTAACATGGACAGACAACCAGCCAGACGGATGGATGAACATCGTTAGATCACTTTAAAAAGTGATTCTTAGTCGATCGGAATACTAAAATATTGGTATAGATACAATTCGCATAACATTTAGTCTTAATGAAAACCTGCTTTGTCTTACAATATAAGAGTAAAAATTAAATGTGAATGTCGAAATGTAAGTAACAGATTTTCGACAAAAAATTTTTTTTTTTTATTTGCTGCGAAAGCTAATGTACACAGAAAAAATTATTTTTCCAATTCAAACAAAAAATTTGTAGAATCAAACAATTTTTTATCTGAAATCGGTCCTATAAACAAATTTGCATATTCAAACAATTTATTTGCATTTTGTTTATTGAAAAAAAAACACTGATTTTTTCAAACAAATAATTTAACTGAATCAAACAAAAAGTTTACTGAAACTCATGTACTAAATTTCAAAATAAAAAAAAAAAAGTTTTTGCATACGCAATGACGCGCACACAAGTAAGCACTGTATGAGAAGATGAAGGCAGAGCCGCCGGCTGGCTTTGAGACACATTTTTTTTTGTTGGAATAATTTTTGAACGAAGTCTTACTTATACACACACAACACAATATGTTTTTTTTCTTCATCACTCACCGTTGCTATATCATATCCTTTGCTAAAGAAGAAATGTAACCATAAACGGCAGCAGACCGACTCGATATGTTTTTCGCCATCATTCCATTTTTGTATTTGATGTATTTAACTAAACAGTTTTAAAAAATTGAATACGGGATTTTGTTTCTTATAATGTTGTTTAAAGAGAGTGAAACGTTTTTTTTACCTGCTGTTGTTTTTCTTATACTTGTTGCACTTTTTTAAAGCGTCCAAAAATAGACTGTGTGTGTTTTTTGTTGTTGTTCCTTTATTTCACATAAAGAAGTGTTGCTTACGATCAAATAAACATATGCAAAAAGACGACAACATTAAAGAGAATTAAATATTTCATAGAAAATTATGAAAACTTGACACCAATAACGCGTTTATTATATTTTTGAAGAGTTGTCCACATTTCTGTTGGTTAAATAAAAATCAAACAAATTTATTTATTGAATCAGTAAAAAAATTTGTAGAAATTAAAAAAATTTTCAAACAAACGTTTGTTAGAAAATAATTTGGCAATAATTTTTTCTGTGTAGGCATCTAAAAATATTGAATATGTATCAAAATATGCATTAAAAAGGCAAAATATGCGCTATAAACCTAAAAAATGCAGCAAAAAGGCTCTTTTAACTAAAAAATGCTGCAGTTGGTAAAATATGCAAAAATATGCACTAACAAATCGATGCCAAAATTCATAAAAACCTCTAAAACGGATAAATATATTGTTTCTGCCTTCATTAGTCGCACAAGGTAAAACATGCAATTGCATATTTCTGGTTTCCCTGATTATTAAACACCAGCAGAATGTAATGCATTTTCTGGCCCGCTACGGCCTTCGTCAGCATTCTTTGTGTCACACTGGCTAGTGATACTTTATAAATTTAATGTATTTAACTTAACAATTTCTTTTCATAAGTTATTTTAATATAATCGAAAAAAATTTATTTCAGATGTTACAGTGTGCGTGCCAAATTTTAAGAAAACCGGTTGATTAGTTAATAAGATATAGGGAGAGGGAGTTTTTACTCCCTCTTTCCCTATTTTACGCTCATTGCGATCTGAAATAAACCTTACAACCTATTATCATACCTAACAAATACAAAATTTCATAGAAATCGGTCGAGCCGTTTCGGAGGAGTTCAATTGCAAACACCGTGACACGAGAATTGCATATACCTATAAAGATATTACGAATATATTTGGTCATAATCAATGATTCAATAATAATCGTAATATGTTGACTACAATCATGAATCTTATCATAATATGTTGCTCTTAGAATATGTTTACCACAACCATGTTTTTTCTTTGCGTGTAGGAATAAAAAAAAAACATAATTAAATTTTTATGCCTGCATTCATAAAATAAATAATATAACAAATTTTCTATAAAAATTTTCCTTAATAAACTTTTGTTAAATTTAATACTTCGTCGGCTTAATATGCAAACCTGCTTAATCCACTTTTTGAGTAAATTGAGATTTTGATGACATGTGGAAGATTAAGATACGCCTCGTCGACAAAGTCAAAGTATGTCAAATCAACTATATTTTTGGTTTTCCTCTCAAGCAATAAATGAAAAATATAAAAAGATTTTGTCTCTCCTGTAAAATGTGTTGACAGAGAGTTAGCTGGTTGTCATTTTAAGTCAACGAATTGTTTAATTTAAAATTTCTTATTGCATTTTTATTTTTATATTCAAAGCATAATTAAATTTTAACTGCCGTATTTATAAAAAATAATATACAGGGGTGTCATGGAAATCGAAAACGCAAAACGAAAGAATTTTAAGAGTCGTTTTTCAATAAGATTTATGTAATAAAAAAATGTTATGACAATTATTACACAAATAATGCTCTATTAAATAGAATTGTTTAACAAAAATTGTAAAAATTAGATTAAAAGTATAATAAAAAGAACTGCTAAATTCTTTCGTTTTACGTTTTCGATTTCCATGACACCCCTGATAAGTTTGAAATGTGTTTTAAGGGAAAATTTTCATACAAATTTCACTTAAAATTAGGGAATGGTAAATCGATTTCGATTCCAATCGAAAATCGATTTTGTGGTAAAAAAATCGATTTTTGAAATCAAATTTACGTAAGCGATTTTATACTGAAATCGATTATTGGGCTTTTAAAATCGATTTTTTATTTTTATCAACATTTTGGAAATTTTTAATTTTAATCTTAATTAAATCGATAAATTATGGGCATCCACAATACAACTTGAGATTTTTTTGTGCATACAAACGTGTGTAGGTGGTATGTTTACGCAGTTTTCCAAGCTTAACGTTGTAGTCTTACGCATTTACCTATTAGTACACTCACAATATTCTGTACGTAAAATTAACTGAAATTGTAATATAAAATAAATGAAACTTCATTTAAAAACCGGTCTACTTATTTTTCATTTATTTTTAACAAAAAGTTCATTTAATTTTTACTGTCAAAAATTCAACACCATATTCCGTAAAATCAAATAAATATTCAGTTATTTTGTAAAATTTTACTGTTAAAAATTCAACACCAAATTCAGTAAAAATAATTAAATATTCAGTTATTTTTTAATATTTTACTGTCAAAAAATTGACCCCATATTCAGTAAAAACAATAAAATATTCAGTTATTTCATTAAATTTTCGTTTACTCCACAAAAGAGCCGAATTTCTAAAAAATACCAGACAGACACCTGTCCGCTTGTTTATCTTATAAGCGAGAGAGGGAGAATATTATTATTTACTTACCCTGATACACACGTTTGTTTTACTTTTGTTGTACTGACCACGTTGTTTACAGAATAACTCTCAATTATAAGACACCAGCAGCATGACCGATATGGCTTCGCAATTATTTTACTTTTAAAATTTTATGTATTTAACTAAATTATATTAACAAATAGAAAATGGGTATTGCTTACACAAAACAAGCAATTCATTTTTTATTAACAAGTAAAAATTAATTTTTGGTAGTACAATTATATAAAATAACTGAATATTTAATTGTTTTTACTGAATATGGTGTTGAATTTTTGACAGTAAAATTTTATAAAATAACTGCATATTTATTTGTGTTTACGGAATATGTAGTTAATTTTTTGACAATTAATTTATATAAGATAACTGAAAATTCATTTGGTTTTACGGAATTCGTGGTTGAATTTTTGACAGTAAAAATTAAATGAACTTTCCGTTGCTTTAAATTACATTTTTATTTAATTTAACATAAAGAAGAATTTAACTCAATCAACGGACAATATTAACTGCAACTGAAAATCAGTATTAATATGTACTTAGTTTTTTGAATAACTGTTAGAGTCAGTTAAAAATAAATTTGCTTGGAATTTTAAATGTTTATTTATTTAAAAATGATTGAACGGAATATTTCTTAAATAAACTACAGTCCGTTACTGTAATAATATTGTGAGTGTACCCTTGGTATACTTGCAACTTTAATATAAGGGCTCTTGTTCTTCAGATTTTATAGTCATCAATGCACAGTGAACAAAAAAGGCCAAACATACCGAACCAAACACTGAAAGTCAGCTTAGTGAAAATCAATATATTATAGAAACACAACAGGTGAATTGAACCATGGCATTCCTGTGGAATTACGCTAATATCAAAACAGACCAGTATGTGGGCATTATTTAAATTTAGTTATAAGCAGAGTGAACAACAAAAAGTATGTATTTTATCCTAACAAATTCAAAATTACAAGGCAATAAATCTGCATCTTTCCGACATCAACGACATGCAAACGTTTGTTGTCTAAAACTAACTTATAGTAACTAAACAAAGAACAGTCGCCGCCGATGAGGAAAAATTGTCAAAATCCTGTGAAATATGTACTATTCAAGTGATTTCGTTTTATGTGAAGCAACATACGAAATCACTTTCGATCGGGATTGATTTATGTGACAGGCCTGACTGACTACACAAGAACACAATTTTAATACAGCCAAAGCCCGGCTTAACGAATGATATAATGTTCAGAACTTTCGTTATACCGAGATATTCGTTATATCGATCAGTAATTTTACCTTAAAATTTTATAAAAAACGGTGGTCCACAATTTGAAAACCATCAAAATTTAATTGTCTTTATAAGTTAGTGTAGATATAAAACTTTAATAAGATTTTGGTATTCCATACTTTTGGGATATTAAGTGCGATTCACACTTCAAGTTTAACTCGTCAAGTCTTGAACTTTAAGGAGAGAAGGGAAAAGAGAATGCCATATCTTTTCCCCTCTCTCCTAAAAACTCAAGGCTTGACGAGTCAAACTTGACGTGTGCGAACCGGCCCTTACTGAAAGATTTACACTTTTCTTACACTCTTCTAAAATCTTTTTTAAAAAAAAGAGATTCTTTTTCGATTTGACATCTCGTTTTCACAATGAACAAAAAAAAAAAAAACTACTGAAACTTTAACGAAAAAAGCAACGCATCACACGTGTTCTTTCAATGCAAAGCCAAGAATCCAAAAACACACAAAAATCTAACGGTTCTATTACGATTTTTTTATTTTGCTTTGTCGTTCGTTTAATCGGGACAATTTTTTTTTTTGCCATTCGCTATATAAGGTAGTTAATGTACAAATTTGGCCATTCGTTATATCAGATATTCGTTAAACTGCGTATTCGTTATACCGGGCTCTGACTGTATGTGAAATGTTCATACATATCACACTTGTTCCTCTAAAAGCCATCTTAAAATTTACACATTTTCACTTTTTGCAGAAAAATTATAAACAATTGTCATAAATACCCACTGTAAAAATCTTAGTTCAATTTCTCTAGTAGTTTGCCATAAAAATCTTAATCTTAAACGATTTGGAAATCGATTTTAAAATCGATTTTGAGCTTCGAATAATCGATTGCAAAACCGAAATAAAAAAAGTTGATCGGAAAATCGAAAATCGATTTTGGAATCCATTTGCCATTCCCTACTTAAAATGCATTTAAAATTCATTTTAATTTTTTATGAATACGGCAGTAAATGTTTTAAATTACAAATTTTTTAATAATACGAACGTTTCATTTCAAAATACATATAAAAGTTTAGAAATTTTTATAAACTTTATTAAAATTTCTTATTGCCTTTTTATTATTATATAATATAATTATGAAGACATTTGAGTTCTTCATTTAATTTATCCAAATCATATTGATAACACTCATCTAATAATCTTATTAACTGCTGAGTTTTCTTAATTCAATATCTATTAATAATCAATTAGAAACGTCTACAGTCTTTTATCATTTTATTAATGCACAATTGTAAGGGTCGCTTATTTTTTTAAACGAATTTTTTACCCAATTAATTAAAGATTTTGCCAATTAAATAATATATCTTTTAAGATTGTAATTAAATAAGGCTTAAAAGCATTATTTCTTTAAAAGAAATTGTTTTATTTTATTTTTTTCTTTTTAAATCTTAAAAAGGAACGAAAAAAAGAGCAGACAACAACAAAAAAAGTGAGTCAGTCCCTTGTCAAAATATTATGACAAAATGCTACGCTGAAAAATTAAGTAACATAAAATAATTAATAAAGTAGGACTACAAAGTGTCAAAATAAACTTTGTTCAAATACTCTTTCTCTTGCCTACACAAGCCGAAGAGGACTAGTGAATAAATGGATGAACATGAATGTTTATTGCAAATGACAGCTTAAACTGTAAATGATTTTGTTTTGTGTGTCCTTCTCCATCGAGGCATCTTAATGAAGATTAAAAGTTTTTTGTTTCTTTTTTGATAATTCAAATCTTTAAAACGAAATAAATATAATACAATAATTTCAATTTAGCAGTTTAGTGATTTTGTAATACAATTTGTTGTTGATATTTTTTTCTTATTTCTATTCATATTTGAACTTAACCGAATGGTATTAGATGTCTTAAATGCTTTCCACTTCCTCTAAAAAAAAGATAACGAAAATCTTTAATTCGCAGAAATTTTTGATTGGAAAACTGATTTCCCTTTGTTTTTTTTTTTTTTTTTTTTTTTTTTTGTGTAAATTATCCATTCTTTTTTGTCTTTTGCTATGATTTAAATTGATTAAATAACGTTTGCTGGATTGACGAATACATTATTGTGTGAAAGTTATTGGTTAAGGGAATAAAGGCACTCAATAAGAACTGAACCAAAACTGAACTAGAACTAAACTGAATTTGAACAAGAATTAAACTAGAATTGAACAAGAATTAGAAAAGGAACCAATATCTGTATGTGTTTCACACAAACGCATAATGCACTTTCCACTGTTGCACACTAGATAACTTGAGTTTTTAACCCAACATTTATTACAGCCAAAGTTTTGAACCGATATGTCTGACATTTGAAATTTAAGACCCAAATTGTGTATAACGCAACGCAATGCCAAAAATAACATTGAAAGCAAAAACAATATCAAAAATTTTTAAAAATTATGCTGTTGCTTTTTACAGAAATATATATGGGCATATCCGTCAAAAGGTCTACCGTGACCGAAAATTTAAAAGTTATTAAAAGCTGATTATTTTACGATATTGTTATAGAGAAATATTTAGATTTTACTAATTTTATAAATTTACCCATAAATTTGTCCACTTAGATGAACAATCAGACTGCAAAGTTGTGCAAACGTAATTTCTTATTTGTGAGAATTTTTTATTGTATGTTTTCTTTGATATAATCTTCCTGAAAAGAGGTGATATTTGATGAAATTATTCCAAAAAAATGTTCTTGCATGGTCTGTAATCTAAAGAAGTGTTCAAAGAGAAACATGTTATTCGGATTAAAGGTAAATTTTTATTTTGTTTTAATCATTATTCAGTTCAATTATTTTGGAAAAAATTTCACGTTCGAAATGTCACGTATCGACCCAGATTTTGGCTTAAAAAAAAAGAAATACAGAAGATTTTGGAATCAAATCAAAGACATTTTAATGTTACATTGCTACGTAAAATTAGGGTAGCCAGATTTTGAATTCGGAAAAACAGTACATTGGTTATGAAAAAACAGTACAATCAAGAAAAAAACAGTACATTTTTACGAAAGCATAACTATTTATTTAATATTTACAACTCTTGAACAACAATAACATAAAGAAATACACTTTAAAAGTATAACATCAAAGGTCGAATAAAATACATTTTATATCAAAGGAAAGATTTATATTTAATGGTATTTCATATACAAAACTAGCAAACCCGGCGAACTCCGTTTCGCCAACAGATGGCTTCGTTTTATGTAACATTTCGTTTGGTGATTAAAAGATGAAGAACATTTTTTTTGTAGCTGACCCGACAGACGTTGTTACATGTCGGTTGGAATCATTGGGATCCGAGGTATCAAAACATTTTCTCCCTTGTACTTTCCTTTAAGCATTGTTGCTTGGATGACGTTATTCATCAGTTTTTTTTACCGTAAGTCGGGTGCCATTACAAAGACGTGGTTGGTTTATATTTCGTAACATTATGATTACCGATCCATATTTTAGTTTGAATTTGAGGTAATCCGGGTAATCCCAGAGAGTTCGATTGGATAGGTGACGACATCGTTCTGAGAAGTAATGGAATCTACCGATTTGTACGTCTCCAATTTGCCAGCGATTTCACTTTGAATCTTAAAATTCAGTTCGTCGACATCAACGTAGCTAACAAATCATGATTTCTGTAATTTTGTGTAATGTTTGAAAACACCTTTCGGATGAGTTCGGACTTTGATTCGGTGAACCGGCAGAAATTGAAATATCCACCGGGATTTTGCCGTTTCCTATGTCCAGCAATTGTTTGGAAAATACGTCTCGAGATTGATTGTTTTGCAGCTCGACCCGCATTTTCAGAGTCAATTTGAGCTTCCTAACGTGTTTCCACAAAGCAGACGACTTCAAACATGCATTTAATACATCGACGGGCGTTGATCGTGGTATCACTGGAAGTGTTTGTCAAAAATCACCTGCCAACAAATCATCGTACCTCCAAATCGGCTTTGATTGTTTCGTAGTAGGCGTAAAAGTAGGCGTGCTAAATTTTTCTTTCGATGAAAACTTAAAATGGAATAATACGAACATTTGAAAGAAAAATTAGTCAAATCTATGGAGCCGTTTTCGGATTTTAGGTAAATCGTACAAAGTGGGCGGGACAAAATGTTCTTGCCGTATAAACCTAAGTTGGACCATGGCGATCACTTTAAAGAAGAAATCGTCCAAATCGGTCAAGCCATCCTCAAGTTATGTGCTTAATAGAAAAAGTGGGCGTAAAAGTAGGCATGGTAAATTTTTCTTTCGATGGATACTTAAAATGCATTGATACGAACATTTGAAAGAAAAATTAGACAAATCGATGGAGCCGTTTTCTGATTTTAGGTAAATCGAAAAAAGTGGGCGTAAAAGTGGGAGGGGAACAATTTTATATGCTATAAACATCACGGAGCCCGAGACCTTTTCAACGAATGCAAAACCTTGGAAATCGGTTCGTGCGTTCTGGAGTTATAGCGTCAGGAAGGAAAACCCGACTTATTTTTATATAATAGATGACACCATTTGCGTTTATAAATCATGTATCACAAACAAAGCATTTGGCCATAGTATTATTTTCCAATGTAAAACGTTTAAATATTTAAGTTTATATTTAACTTAAAAAAAGCTACTCATTGATTGAGTTAGTAGAATTTTCTTAAAGCATGTTTGTATTTAAAGAAATTTTCACTACACACATAGTGTGGAACTATCGTATAAATTTCAGAAAATATTTGTGTCTTTCTTCAATTAATTTTAACAAATAGAAACTGGGAATTATTTCCTTCCAGTGTGACACAAAGAATGCTGACGAAGGCCGTAGCGGGCCAGAAAATGCATAACATTCTGCTGGTGTCTAATAATTGTAAATTTTTCTGTACATACAATATACCTCATTGCTGTCCAAAGGAAGGCTAAGGTAAAATGTAAAAAGAAAATACAATATAATAGTCTGGTAGTGTTTAAAGTCATTTCTGAAAAATTGGAGGAATAGAACTATTACAAAAAAGCTTTATAAAATACATAACTGAAATTAAACTCATAGAATAAATTCGAAAAATGAAAAATCTTCAATTAATTTTCCGATATCAAACAAATGTTTATTTAATTACGGCCAATACATATATAGCTATAACTGTATTTTGTAATATTCACATTTATAGTTATAGTTAAGTATAACTGAACTTATTGAAATTGACCGTTCATCTATAAGCTCAAGAAAAATGTTGGGTTTATTGGTTTATTTTTTTTCACAAAATCTGAAAATATTTTATCAATATAAAATTAATTCCATTATAAATCTTGTTGTATTGGAAAATAATTAAATAAAATACTAAAAATACTAAAATACTAAAAATACTAAATAAATAAAAGAATTTTTTTCAGGTGTGTTAAATTTATGCACTGTTAATATTCTGATAAAGGGAATCTTTAATCTGTGTATTTTTTGACAAAACAATAGACGTAGTTAAAAAATTCTAATTATTTAACAACTTTTTTTTTTGCAACACAGCAACAATTTCTTAAATATTATGACAATATAGCTTGATAGCATACCGTTAAAAATACTCAAATGTGTATTACTTAAACTCGGTTTTTCTTTATACCATTTTTTTTTTTTGGAGACTAAACTAAAAAATCAGTATAAAAAAAGTACAAAGTGTAAAAAACAGTACATTTGCGTACTGTTTTGGGTGTTGTGCATAAAACAGTACAATTGACAAAAATCAGTACATGTACTGCTAAAAGCAGTACTTATGGCAACCCTACGTAAAATTCTCAAAGTAGTTTGACTAAAAAATTGTGCCAGGTTTCGCTTAATTACGCCTTTTTATACATGGCCACAAAAACTTCTTCAATTTTTTTCACGTTCGAAGCGCTACTTCTTTTGTTATTATCTTTGGCCTAGAATCGCGCCCTCCATAAACTTTAGCATAGATAAGAGTGCTTTCTTAGTGCTATTATTTAACGGTTAAGAGAACGTAACAATATTTGTTGTTTAAAATGTTATTGCATTTTTGATGCGTACGACTGTCACGTTCAACACTTTGGATTTACCCATATTGCATTTTAAAATTATCAACGCCACAAGATATGCAGCGTTTAAAATTAAAAAATTCAATATAAATTTTTATAGAAAACAACAACAAAGTTATGAAATATTTTCGATTTTGTTTTTGCTTTCAATATAATTTTTGACGTTGCGTTTGCGTTTTACACTGTAAGGGCTTTAGCGTTTTTTATGAGCTGGCAAGCTGGCGTTTTTGATTTTTGGAATAGATGAGTTTTTTAGGGTTGCCAGCACTTGAAAAAAAGTAAAAGTAAGTTTTGGAATTCGGCACGATGAAAATATGCAAGGGAGCTAGCAAAATGGCGTATAAGCCATGCAAACAAAATAAGTTTCGGTTTTGCTTAAAAAAGTCGTTAATTTTTCGTGAGCCGTGTGTCACCTTAACGGTATATTTTTACAAAATGTTTGACCTTTTGCTTTAACGAAGCTAAATCTTGGTTTGAAACACAGATAATAAAATTGTAAACAGCATCAGTTTTTTTCTTTCTATTTTTTCACAAATCCAAACATTCGAAAGTTCGCTATATTTTAAGCTGAGGCTAAACGAAAATGATATAAATCGAAAATCGGAACGAAAAATAACCAAAACTTAATTCAGAGTTCTTTTATTAACAGTATTCGTCAATAAAAAAAAACACGGCAGTGCACGGCCAACATCATCCAAAGCTGATGCGAAATTTATATTTTTGGAAAAAGTCATTTTTGTTTAGGTTAAGTTAGAATTACACGTTTTGTTAACAAAAGCAATAACTTTCACCAAAATACGTTGGCTTCTCTTATTACTTCCTATACCATCTCTTCTCCATATTATGCACGATTTCCTTATTTTTGTTTAATAACTGATGAAAAACGTTTTACTTTATATCAAAATTACACTTTTTATGCTGAACTGTGAACGTTGCTTGTTGCAAAAGTCAACTTCGACTGCCCATAAATCAGGTGATATGTGTTTTTTTTTTACAAAAACGTCATCAACTGAAACATTTTTATTGTAAGTGCAAAAAACTTTTAGTTTTGGCCAAGATTTCGGGTCAAATTACCTATAGTGCTTTGTTAATGTGGGTATACAAACTATTGCATTTTTCGATACACTTTGATGATGTCTTACATTACAATACTTTTATTTTTAGTAAGTAACTGATTTTTTTTGGTAAGAGATTTAAAAAATAAAGATTATCTTGAAAAGTAGAACTGAATAACAAAAATCTTTGTCTCAGTGATCGTTCTAAAATTAATGTTTTTTGCGTACAGTACGTATGATTGATTCAAATTATATGGATATTATTATATGAATGTACTTTCATTACGTATACGCTGTAAAAGGTATATAGCACAAGGGAACAAAATTGAATTTTTTTGTGTTGATTGGAAGTTTTATGCAATTTTTTACTAATTTACGGTCGCTGATTTCAAATCTAATCTCTGTTTTTCTCCATCAGGTACTAATCGTATTTTTAACTTTTTTTCAAAAATTAAAATTTTTAAAAGAACTTAACTTTACTCTTCATTAAGCGATTTCCAAAATGTTTCGTTTTTTTTAAAGATGTAATTTTTAGCTTTGAAAAACAATAAAATTTTTGAAAATCACCAAAAAAAATGGCTTGACTTTTAGAGTTGACAAAAAATATTAAATAGTATACATGAAAGTCACATTGGTAACCTTTAGCCAAATTTTAATCACGACATTTTCAATTTAGTTTCCAATTACGAAATTTGCATCAAATACAAAAACTCTAACAGCAAACGAGAACTTCTTCCTCATGAAATTATAGATTTGCCATGGTATGAAATGGCGTCTGATATTTTTGAATTTAAAAAAGATAATAGCTTTTGGTTATTGGTTACTACTAGGGTGTTCATTCGGTTAATCGTCAATCGGTTAACCGATTAATTACTACCCGATTAACTGATCGGTTAATTTCAAATTGGCTTTTTTCGATTAACGATTAAACCGATTAATTTCAGTCGATTAACCGATGTGATAAAATTTTCAATATTTTGTAGTATTATAACATATTTTTTTGTGATTTTATAAAATATTTTTTCAAAAAAACAAATAAGGTGTTCAGTGATCTTAATTTTAACACATTTTCCGCCGACTGGTGACTAAAATTACAGTATTTTTATCTTTATCATCTATCAACAGGAATGTGGCGAAAAATGGGTTACATTTTTGATTACCAACACGTTTTTCTGTTTTTTGTATGTGTTTAGTTATGTATTTGTTTCTTCCTATATCTTCTCATATCAGTCTTTTAACAGAATTTTAAAACAACTCTAAAAGCATAATGGAGTATTTTATATGTTTAGAGAAATCCTGGAAAAGGACTGAGAAATTAGATATTCATCTACGATAAGTGAAAGAATTTTTTCCAAGTCAAGTTTTGGCAAAAAAAAAAAATTTTTTTTTAAAGATTATTTAACTGCCTATTTTTAGAAAACGTAAACAAGTGATTGAGTGAAAAATTACATTGAAAACAAAAACAAATTATCGTTTTTTATTGTTGTTTTCAATATAATTTCTCACTCACTCACTTGTTTACGTTTTCTAAAAACAGGCAGTTAAAAGATCTCCTATAACTACTGAAATTATCTCAGTTTATTTTTTTATAAATACATATTTGGGGGATATAGGTACAGATAGTCATAAAGTCTTATGTCTTTTAATAATTACAAGAAATATATATCGTCGGCTTAATATGCAAACCGGCTAAATCCACTTTTTATGTAAATTGAGATTTTGATGCCGTGTGGTAGAGAAAGGTACACCTCGTCGACCAGCATGTGGTTTTTATTCTATTTAAGTCTTGAAGGGTGTTAAACTAACTGTATTTTTAATTTTCTATCAAGCTGCAAATAGAAAAATTAAGAAGTTTTTCGTCGCTCCTGTTAAATGTGCTGAAAGGATATTAAGCCGACGATATAACTGTTGTGGGCTACTGCTTATAATTTAGATTTCTACTGTACAGTTATGAAGAATCAATGAACGCAGCATTGTAAAATATTATTTGGGATATTATGGCGATATGACTTGATAGCACACCTTGTGTATTAATTGAAAAATGCATATTAAATATTTATGAATTGTTTTTTTTTTCTAGTTTAAGTTCAAGAATTTGGTATGTTATTGTTTTTTTTACTAATAAACTCCAAATAATAAACAATTAATGCGTTTTTATATATTGAAATTACTTAATTTACAAAAAAAAAAAAACATTATTAATCGGTTAACCGATCAAAAACAAAATTAACCGATTAGTATCCGATTAAACCAAAACCTCAGTTAATTAATCGGGCGATTAACCGATTAAAGCAAAAGGCCGATTAAATGAATACCCTAGGAGCGATTCTATTCTGACGGGTGCAACATTCAGACGCTTTAAACGTCTTTTACTAATAGAAACACATTTGCAATTAAGTTATTTCTAGAAGGGGTAACATTTTTGTATATACTATTGTTATCTACTTACAAGAATTTATATGAAACGATCAAATAGTCACGAGAGAGCTTTAAAGTGCATGATGGGTGCAACCAAATCGGCCCACTTTCATAAGATCATACCACAAAAACACAAAACTCTGTTAATTTTTAAACTTTTATTGTATTATTCTTTTTAATTGTGAAAGATGAGATATCAGACGATGATTATCAAATCAAACATCGTAGAGAAATATAATCCAATAATAAGAAATTTGCTCTTTAAGCCATGACGGGTGCAACATGCAATGAATTTTCTGTTCAAGCCAAATCTATGAATCTTAATGATTCGAAGTGAACAACAAATTAATATTTAAGCTTACGTCTAAAAAAATTATATTATTATAAAATATAGATATTTTACTTTAAATTGGCATCAAAAAGTGTCAAATAGTGTGATTTGAAAATTGATGTTAAAAGTTGTCTGGAATAGTTTCTACTCAAAGTATATTGAAATTGATATATTAAACGAGGGTTATTCTATCAAGCAGGTGGTTACAAAATTCAAATCTATTTTTGCCAGACACGATATTCCCAAAATTTTTTATTTCCTATAATGGCCCTTCGTACAACTCAAAAGATTTCATTCAGTTCTGTAGTGATTGGTCTTTCGAACATATAACATCTAGCACGCACTTTCCGCGATCGAATGGTATGGCAGAACGCTCAGTTCAAACTATAAAAAAGTTATTGGCAAAGTGTGAAGAAACAAATTCAGATTATTACACAGAATTACTACACTACAGGACAACTCCAAAGGGTAATTTGCCTAGTCCTTCAGAATTATTGATGTCGCGTCAGTTAAGAACAAAAATACCGACTTTATACGAAAACCTCAGTCCGAAAGTTGTCAATAGTGACAAGTACCAAATTCAAGTTGAGCAAAATATTGTCTGACAATTTATTCTTGTGTATAGTTGACCTGTTGTTTATGTTGTTTTATTATTTTGGCTTGAGGTCCTATATAAATAATAAATAAAATTCAAAAAACTTTTTATTTTATTTTTATTTATTTTTATATTTTTCAAATATTTCGGTCAAAATCTCTGACCATCATCAGGGGAATATTTAAATAAATAAACAATAAAAGTTTAAAAACTCGGACAAATTTAACTCTTCTCTGATAAAACCAAATCAAAGAAATTTTTTAAACACATTATAAAATGCAATAGCCAATTGCTAAGATTTGTAATATTGTAAGGGCCGATGTTGAATGTGAACCACACCTAAGCGCCAAGTTTTTTTCCGAATTTTATTTGACATTTCTCTATTTCAGACTTACTCAACTTGAACCATGGAGAGATACACAATCCAACAACGTGTTAAAGTTATCCAGACTTATTATGAAAATGGGCGTTCAAATCAAAATGCATATCGTGCACTTCGTGATTTTTTTGGTCAATTTGATCGTCCAAATGTGCGTACAATCGCAAAAATCGTGGAAAAATTCGAGCAAACCGGGTCTGTAGAAGATGTGAGAACACCAGTGCATGCTCGTACAGCTCGTACTGCAGGAAATATTGCTGCTGTTCGCGATAGTGTGGCTGAAGAGCCGTCCACCTCAATTCGTCGTCGTGCCCAACAATTGCACCTCTCACGCTCGTCGTTGATGAACATTATGCATAAAGACTTGCATTTACACGCTAACAAGGTGCAATTGGCTCAAGAACTAAAGCCTCTTGACCATTCCAAACGTCGTGAATGGGCAGAATGGTGGCAAGAAATGGCAACAGTGGATGATAAATTTTCGAAGAAAATCATCTTCAGTGATGAGGCACATTTTCACCTCAGTGGATTCGTCAATAAACAGAATTGCCGCATTTGGGCGAATGAGAATCCAAGAGTGATTGTCGAAAAATCAATGCACCCACAAAGAGTGACTGTTTGGTGCGGTTTATGGGCTGGCGGCATCATCGGGCCGTATTTTTTCCAAAATGAGGCCGGTCAGGCAGTTACTGTGAATGGTGTTCGCTATCGTGAGATGATAACGAACTTTTTATGGCCCGAATTGGAAGATGTGGATGTGGACGATATGTGGTTTCAGCAGGACGGTGCCACTTGCCACACAGCTAACGAAACAATGGCTCTTTTGCGCAACAAATTCAATGGCCGTGTTATCTCACGTAATGGCGATGTCAATTGGCCGCCAAGATCATGTGATTTGACACCGTTGGACTTTTTTCTTTGGGGTTATTTGAAAGAAAAGGTGTACGTCGATAAGCCAGCAACAATTCAAGAGCTAAAGGATGAGATAATTCGGCACATTAACGGCATAGAACCTCCATTATGCCTAAGGGTCATCGAAAATTTGGACCATCGGATGGAGGTGTGCCGCCGTGGTCGCGGCGCCCATTTGGCCGATATTTTGTTCCATACATAATTGAGTAATACCAATATATGATAATAAAATAAAGTTACAATAATTTCCTAAATAGTTTGTGTTTTATTCAAAACCAACATCGGCCCTTGAAACTTAACCACCCACACTTAAAAAAGACAATGGAGTTATTACTATTAATTTCAAAAAATGTTTCAGCATATAAGTAAGTTAAAAAGGGAAGATGTTGGGTAATTATAAATTAAGAGTAATATGACTCCCTTACACACTCTTTACATTGCCTAGTATATTTAAGTAGAATTAAGAACTTATGTTAATTTTTTGTTTTTTAATAAAGTCAGTTTTTTCTAAACACTTCAAAAGCACATTCAATTCTTAAACAACAAAAACCTTGTTCCCTTGTGTAATTAATCCGATATTTAGCTCACTTAGAAAGAAATGTTTATTTTTTGATACTTCACCTATTCTTATTGCCTTTTAAGACTTGGTTTTTTCTCTCACCCAATATACTATAAATTGCAAGTGTATATTCATTTTCAAAAATTCCTCCAATATCAATGTCAACGACTAAAGACATTAGGGCATGCTTTGGAAAATAAAAGCTATTTTTGGTTTTTTTATTTCTCTTTAACCAAGTTTTTCTAAAAAAAAAAAAAATTACATTTCATCGTTATCTTTGAACAACTTAAGCACACAGCAGACCGTGAAATGTTTCTTTTTTTTTACTTTTGTTCCAAAATACAAATACGAGTCTCAACTTTTTTTTTTGCATATAAATTGAAAATTTATTGAACAATAGTTTTGTTTTCTCTTGTTTGATAAACATTAAATGGAAGAAAATTCCTTAAAAACACTTTTAGTTATAACAATTAAATTTCAATCTTCAGTACCATTTTTAAATAACGCAAATACTTTTTATATGAAGATTTTATTGTGTTCAGAAGTATCAATTAAATTATTGGTTTTGATTACATTTCGTTTAAATTGATTTCATTTAAAATGATTTATTATTTCTGGAGGCTCATTTGTGAATAACAATAACAAGCAAATATTCACAATTGTTTACATTGCCCGGGGTTACAATTAATTATGTACACAAGTATTAGAAGTAGCAGTGGTGATTTGTGAGATTTTAATTTGTATGTTCGATATTGTTATGTTTGTAAGGGCGTAAAACATGCTTGCAAATTAACGGTTAATACACCCTTAAATTTAGATAAATAACTTGATATACACGTACGTTTGTATTTGGGAAATACGTTTTAATTAATTGGTTTGTATAATTTGTAATGCGGCTTTTTTACGTTGCAACTTGTTGCACAATTTGTTCAAGTTGTACAACCAATTGTTACGAAAGAGTCTGATAACCTAATCGATGGTCATCGTTTGAATAAAAATCAAAAAAAAAATTTTGATATGTAATCCAAATTTTGATATTTTTAATTAGGCTAATTTTCATTAAATTATTTTTGTGAAGAAACGAATTTTACAACATGAAATTAATTAAAATCTATTGAAAATATTTCATTCTTGATTGCCGCGGGGCTCGAACCCAGGCTTTCACGGACAGGTTACTCTTACTTGTTGCAATTGTAACCACTCAATCTCTTCGGAGGGTTTTGCCGTTTAACACTCACAGCCATTGACGACTACTGGCAGTCAATAGCCACACATCAATCTTTTAACCAAATTGTATTGTTCTTCCTTACTTCTGTTTTTTTCGTACTTTTTGTCAAGAATTCTTCTTAAAACCCATAAACAGTTCAACAAAAATAACCACAATACTAATTTATTTGATATTTACTAAACTAAATATCTAAGTTACTAAATTGGTACATGTGACGTCGGTTTTTTCTTTTCTTTTTAATTTCTTTAGTTTGGTTATAAACAAAATGGGTGTGAAAAAAAGGAAGAAATACCAAGACGTAATTGTGGCTTCAATATCAGGCACTTGGACTTTGGTCTATTATATTCGACATCGGGCTTAAGGTCTATATTGTTTGTTATTGAATTTGCGCGATACATAAATAAGTATTGGAACGAAAACAAAACATTTTTATCCAAAAACGTCTGTTTTCTGGTGGATTTGTTATTACTTAGAAAAGAACTGCAAGCAAATATACAAACGAAATAAGTCCCAAATTTTTGGAGTCTTAATTCATATGAAATAAAACCCCAACGAAATGAAATAACGCCTCAAACAGAAATTAAATAATCTCCCTTATCGCGGTTGGCGAATTTTAAATACGCCTGAGACTATTTGGTAATAGATTAAAGGAATTAAGTTCACGTTCGTTTGAATCTATTACCAAACAGTCGGAGGCGTATTTTAAGTTCGCCAACCACGATAAGGGTGAATTGTACAGTTTTAGTTAAAGAAATCGCGCAATTGACAGCACGGTTAGGCCTTCGGCCGGTAGCAAGAATTTTCTCCTCTACGGCTTTTTTGTAAACACGGCCTTTTAGCTTCTATAGTATATCAAACATCGGCTCCGCTAACTAAAGCTTCTCTGCATTGCTGGCCTTTGGTCGGGAGCGAGAATTTTCCCAAAAATTTTGACCTGAGATCTTTTCGAAAGAAATTATTAATTAAGAATATATTCAAGTATTCCTTCTTAGTCCGTCCATCTGTCCGTCTGGATGGCTATCTGATGGCCAAAACACAATGCCTAAAAAATTGTTTAACTATAAAACAAAACTAACTCATTAAATAATATTTAAAATTGTAAAATTGTTCCAAAAAAATATACATAAAAACGAGCATTTGCTTAGATATGGGCATTTCCGTCAAAAGGTCCGCCGTGACCGAAAATTTTAAAGTTATTAAAAGCTGATTATTTTACGATATTGTTATAGAGAAATATTTAGATTTTACTAATTTAATAAATTTATCCATAAATTTGTTCACTTAGATGAACAATCAGACTGCAAAGTTGTGCAAACGTAATTTGTTAATTGTGAGAATGATTTCTTTAATATTTATCTTTCTTAAAAGAGGTGATATTTGATAAAAATTATTCCAAGAGTTCAAAGAAAAATATGTCATTCGGATTAATGGTAAATTTTTATTTTGTTTTAATCATTATTTAGTTAAATTATTATGGAAAACATTTCACGTTCGAAATGGGACGTATCGACCCAGATTTTGGCTTAAAAAAACGAAATACAGAAGATTTGGGAATCAAATCAAAGACATTTTAATGTTACATTGCTACGTAAAATTCTAAAAGTAATTTGACTAAAAAATTGTGCCAGGTTTCGCTGAATACATGGCCACAAAAACTACTTCTGTTTTTTCACGTTCGAACCGCTACCTCTTTTCCATTTTCTATGACCTAGAATCGTGCTTTCCATAAACTTTAGCATAGATAACAGTGCTTTCTTAAGGCTCAGTTAGTCTTTACTTTCCGTTTCTGTTCTGTTCCGTGCCGCTCTGTTATGAAATTGTAATAGTTACTTTTTCCGTAGCAACTTATCAGCCATTTATGACAAATTTATTAGCTTTGCACCGTCTATTGTTTTATTTTAATAACTTTAATGCACATAAATTTGAAAAAATTAAATTTTATGAATTCTTAAAATCAAAAAACAGTTTATCTACACAGAAAAAATTATTGCCTATTAATTTTCAAACAAACGCTTGTTTGAAAATTTTTTTGATTTCTACAAATTTTTTTACTGATTCAATTAATATTTTTGTTTGATTTTTATTTAAACAACAAAAATGTTGACAACTATTCAAAAATATTAAATACGCGTTATTGGTTTCAAGTTTTCATAATTTTGTATGAAATATTTAACGCTCCTTAATGTTGTCGATTTTTTGCATTTTTCATTTGATCGTAAGCAACACTTTTTTATGTGAAATATAAGAACTACAACAAAAAACACATGCAGTCTATTTTTGGACGCTTTAAAAAAGTACAACAATAAGAAAGATGATAAAATAGCGTGACGAGGTTTATAGTAAAAAAACCACAAAAAAAATTGCAGGTAAAAAAACGTTTCACTCTTTTTAAACAACAGAAACAACAACAACGTTACAAGAAACAAAATAAATTTTTGGTTGGTTTCAAAGTTGATAAAAACAAACAAAATCCCGTATTCAATTTTTTCAAACTGTTTACTTAAATACATCAAATACAAAAATAGGATGGTGACGAAAAACTATTGAGTCGGTCTGCCGCCGTTTTTTGGTTACATTTCGTCTTCATTAGCAAAGGAAAGGATGAAGCAACAGTGAGTGATGAAGAAAAAAAAACATTGTGTGTACAAATAAATCTTCGTTCAAAAATTATTCAAACATAAAAATGTGTCTCAAAGCCAGCCGGCCGTTCTGCTCTGCTTCATCTTCTCCAACAGTGCTTGCTTGTGTGCGCGTCTTTGCTTGTGCAAAAACTTTTTTGTTTGCTTCAGCAAAACTATTTGTTTGAAAGTTATATGAATTTCAGTTAACTTTTTGTTTGATTAAGTTAAATAATTTGTTTGAAAAAATCGGTGTTTTTTTCAATAAACAAAATGCAAACAAATTGTTTGAATATGCGAATTTGTTTATAGGACCGATTTCAGACAAAAAATTGTTTGATTCTACAAATTTTTTGTTTGAATTGGAAAAATAATTTTTTCTGTGTAATAAAAATATGTATTTTTTATTATTTATTTTGCTGTCACTTACAATTACTTAACAAGTTTTTGATTTTACCAAACTGAACCGCAGCAGAACAGAAAAACTAATCAATTTCACAGGTTTTTTAATAACAAAAACAAATCAGCTGATTCGTAACAGAACAGAAAGTAAAGACTAAAGGCTCAGTTAGTCTTTACTTTCTGTTTATGTTCTGTTCCGTGCCGTTCTGTTAGGAAATTGTAATAGTTACTTTTTCTGTAACAACTTACCAGCCATTTATGGCAAATTTATTAGTTTGGCACCGTCCATTGTTTATTTCAATAACTTTAATGTACATAAATTTTAAGAAATTAAATTTAATTTAATTCTTTAAATCAAAAAACAGTCCATTTCAATATAAATATGTATTTTTTATTATTTATTTTGCTGTCACTTACAATTACTTAACAAGTTTTTGATTTTAACAAACTGAACCGCAACAGAACAGAAAAACTAATCAATTTCATAGGTTTTTCAATAACAAAAACAAATCAGCTGATTCGTAACAGAACAGAAAGTAAAGACTAATTCTGCCTTAATTCTGCCATTAGGCTATAATTTAAGAGTTAAGAGAACGTAAAAATATTTTTTGTTTGGAATTACCCATATATGTTTTTATTCAATGAAAGATTAATCTAATCATAAAGACATTAGAGTTTTAGATATGTTTTAAAATCTTATTGAAGTAATTTAAATTTAATTTTAGTTTAAGTTGCTAGTCTGTAAGCATTATTTTGAACAAACACATTTTTTCTTTTCAGTTGTGTCGTATATATTTTTATCTCCATCACAACTAGTTGTGAAGAGGGTATACTAAGTTTGTCAATTAGCGCTAAACTTTTTTAATATTTATCTAAGACCCCATAAAGTTGATTTAGCTGTGTCTGTTGAAATCACGCTAACTTTTAAACGACTCAAAAGAACAGAACAATATTTATATCTAATTGTTTCTAGTTTTCCTTAGCAGTTGGGAATTGAAATCCAGCAAAATCGGTTCAATAGGATAAGAGTTATCAAAATGTGGAAGAACCAACCTAAAAAATTGAAAATTTGGTTACAAAAACCGGGGGGTCTGCTCTCTATTGCGATGCGAAAAATATTTCGATGCGAAAGCTAAATGCCAACACACTATCACTTATGCAAAATTTTTTAAAAATGAAGCGATAGTGGCAATAAAAATTAAAGAAGGCTCGGATTTACAGTAATGAAATGCCAAAGTGTGTAAAAATATTTGAAATTCGAAAATTTAAATAATATAAAGTGATGATTTACGAAAAAAAAAAAATTAAAAGATGCGAAAGACAAATGCGCAAACGTATTGAAGAGTACCAATCGCTAGATTTGCTACAATTTTCTTTCGCATCGCAATAGAGAGTAGCCCCCCAGGGATCTAATCACCGCATCCATATCGAACAAAATTTATCGAAATTTTTATTTTGGTTCATGACACTCGATGTCGAATAAAATGTATCGTAATTTGAGATGATAGCATTCGATATCGAGTAACCAGAGACATTACACCTCGAGTTTTCATTCGATACGTCAATGTCTATCGTATGCAGAAAAATACGATAGCTTATGGCGTTTTCTTTTCAGAGTAAAATTCTGCATTTTTTTCTGCCTTTTACATTTTTTTATGTTCTTTTCTGAAAAACATGTGTTATTTTAAAAGTGTAAAGCGTTTTTGCTGATAATGTTCCCTTTAAAATTAAAAAAAAAATGCTACTTGTTTAACACTCATCTGAATTAAAGGGGCATGAATGCAGCACTTGGCGAATTCAAGTACAAGGTGGTGGCAAGTTTCGAGCCGTAAACACTAACAATGCAAAAGTAAATAGCGTGGCTAGTGGCAAACTCTGCCAGTCACAAAAATATAATACTTTTTAAACACTTAACTTTACACAAAAAACATCTTTTGTTTTTGCTGGCTTTGGATTGTTGTAGTCTTGCCACCACCTGTAATTGAATTTACCTTGCGCTAATTGTACTTTTTTGTTTAATGCCGAAATTTGTGTACTTTTGTAAACGTAAAATATTAAACACTTCTTATTAGGGAAGCATTTCAAAATGTTGCTAAGTCACATGTAACCTTATGCAACACTTTTTTTAAGAAAAGAAAACGCCATGCGGTGATTTTACCCCAGCATAAATATTGGCGAAAGGCACATGCTGATATATGAATTTTACACAAATTCGTTCTATATTACTAGAAATCATGCCCATTTTTATCACGCCTAACACTATTGTAATAAAATTTGGTCTGTCACATTTTTATATGACTAGAAATCACACCGTGCAATTTCGTGAAGATGGGTTTATAATTTACCAAAGGTACGATGTAAAGACCACACTTTTTTCAACAAAAAATTTTACATTTATGAAAATTGTACCAAATTTTTAAATTCTTATTTAAATTGCTTTTTAATCACAAACCTGATTATTTGTACTTTTTAATAATTTCAATTTAAAATTGCTTTTAATATTCAAACTTTCTATTTAATTTCAGTGTTTTTCTATTTCATTTTTGTCTTGGAGGGCCTTTTTACATTAATTGTTTTAAATTAAATGTTTTAAGATTTTTAATGAAACTAAAAATTTTGATAACCATTTGATATTTTTTACACCCTCCATTACAGATGGAACTGAAGATCGAAAAAAGCGAACATTTACCAAGAATTGGCAAAACAAAAATGTTCGCTATACCAAAAACAAAAGTGAACGTTCGCAATAACGAAGATAAGGCGAACTTAATTTTCAGTAAAATTCTTATTACCACTGACTTTTTACCAAAGCTTTACAAATAATATTGCGTAAAAATGCCTGTTTTTATCTGGGAAATAAGCAAATACACAAAATTAAGAGAAAAGTTGCAAACAAAAGCTTCGCTTTCGAACTTTTTTAGTGTAATCATTTAAGTTGTTCATTATAGATATTGCTTAAGATTCACTTTAAATAACAAAGCAAACCTTCGAAATATTTGGTGCGACAAACTGAGCGACGGGTTCTTTTGCGTTTCACTAGCAATAATCGTTCTCGAATGTATAATCAAAGGAACGTTTGCCAGGTGTTCAATAGCAATATTATTTTCGTCGGCCGTAGTCAAGCGAGTTAGTTCGTTTTTATATAAGTTTGACATTCTAATGAGTAGCAGAGGGAATTAAGCAATGTCCGTCCGTCACTATGTCTGTCCGTGTATACTGAAATTAAGTGGGTTTCCCGAAGACCCCAGATATGATGGGGATCAGTTTATTATAAATTAATATTAGATATGGTGCGGAATAGCCACGACACGACTGTCTCTACATTTTACCCAATAATCTTTACTTTCTGAAGTCTTCTTCTTATTTATTATTTTTCAACTGAAATAAACTAAGTAGAATACAAGTTGTAAAACTTAACCAATCAGTTTATAATCTATACCCAGTGGTAAATATTGAAAGGACTGCAAGTGGCAGGCCTTTTTGAATGCCTCTATACTCCTTTCTAAAAGATTCGCTTCGCATGATATCCTGCCTTCAGAAGAATGCCTTCTAGAAGGTATAAACTTCTTTTTAAAAGACCTTCTAGAATATTCAGTACACATTCGCTACTCCCTTCTTTGAGAAGGGAGAAAGGAAGGTGTTAAGTTTTTTTTACTTTTTATTTTTAGTGACCTTCCTTACTCCCTTCTTTGGGAAGGGATCGAAGTTGTAATTAAAGGAAGTGTGGATGGCCTTGCGCCCAATGACAACCTGTGTAAAAAATAAATAAGTTTGGAACGCGGCGAGAAGGGCTTCTGACTGCTTGTGACTGCTAAATAAGGCCTTATATTAGGCCTATTTACTCATTCTAGTTACCGCTGGGTATTTAAATCGGCAAAGGGAAAACAGTTAAGAACACTTTCCTCCTCTGTATGTCAACCGAGTTGAACAAAATGTACACCATTTGAAAGGTATTTGCTCATAGAAGTGCACAATATATATTTTATTAAAATCTGTTTAATAATTTAAGAGCTATAACCCAGCAAATAATAGGACCAGTCCAAACACGCGTGTAAAGAGTAGTCCACAAGGGACCAGGACTAGTCCAAAACTAACCCAAACGTATGGAAAAAACCTGGTCTATTTAACATTGCGATAACCTAGGAGAGGACCATATAACCCACCTTTGGACCACTAAGGAGTAGTTTTAAAACTACTCCATGGTATACTCAAGAGGATTAGTTTTGAAGTCGGTTAAAAACGAAAGCATGTCGTTAAAAAACAAAGACATGTCGTCTCACTACAAACACTTTTTAACAATGACATGGTCCATGCTTGCATTACATCGGACCAGTCCATGGAGTAGTCCATTTTATCAAAATGGATCAGGTGGTCCAATTTTATTTGCAGGGAAGCGTTAAAATTTGCTACTAACACAAATGCAGAGCACATAAATTAAAAATTTGTTTTTTTCTCAATTATAAAATAATAAAAAAATAGGGTGGTCGATTATTCAACATTCTTGAGAAACCGGTTTACGAATAATTCGACTGTATAAATCGGCACAGGCAAAACACTTTAGAACGCGTTCTCCTTTGTTTGTCAACCGAACCTCTATGTGGAGAAAAAAAGTATCAAAAAGGGGAAATACGGGAAATTTTGGAATTTTCTTTAAGATTGACTTAGAAACATACTAATTTAGGTGCAGGGTCCTGAGTGAATGAGAACCTATAAAATGAAAATTTTGGTACTACTAAAAAGTTTTTCATCTGGTACTTTTAAAATTTTTGTTAAAATTCGCCCTATAAATATATAATTAAACATGCATGGTCCTGAAAAAATAAGAATATGTAAGGAGCTTTTTTGTACTTTTTTGTTTTGCATCTGAGGGGCTACTCTCTAATGCGAAGCGAAAGAAAATGGTAATGCGTTTGCGCATTTGTCTTTCGCATCTATTAATTGTTTTCTTATCGCAAATCATCACTGTTTATTTTATTTAAATTTTCCAATTTCAAATATTTTTTCATGTTTTAGCATTTCATTACTGTCAATCTCCGCCATCTTAAATTTTTATTGCCAGTATTGCTTCATTTTCAAAAAAATTTTGCGAAAGTGATAGAGAGTACCAAGTTGGCATTTAGCGTTCGCGTCGAAATTGCTTTCGGATCGCAATAGAGAGTAGCCCTCCTGGTACTTTGATTAACTTTCGTTAATATTAGATACAGAAACATGAATAACTCACGTGGAAGACAACATATAAACCGGAGGTTGTTACCTCGCCAAATCGATCTACTAACACCGGAAAAATAAATGCTCGAAACATGTAATTTCATATATACCTAGATTTACTATGTTTTCTTTACATCCACATAATTTCGACTATTAGGCAAACACTAGTATAATAAAAATTACTAGCATTTTCTTCTCGAAATAATGGTATTTGCACAATTGCGCTCATTCCATATGAACAAGGCGGTACCAAATTTTACTCAGATATTTCATAAGAAGTTTTTCAGGAAAACAACCCGTAAAATTTGTGCGGAAATTTTCGAGATTTTATAATTGTAAATAAGTTATGTCACAAAATAGATGTAAAATCAATTCCGATAAGTAAGGCAATGTTGGATGTTTGCTGCTCTGAAATTTTGAACTAGTAAAAGTAGATGGTGGCGACGTGGTTTAGTGGTTTAAGTGCTCTTTTTCAAAACCAATCACCCCAGGTTTGATCCCTGTCCAAGAAAGAAATGTTTTGATAATGGTTTTCTAGTTTATAAAAATTAAGTGGCTTCAGCAACCCAACAATCCATCCAAGAAGCCCCCTGACCACGCTTTCCCCTGAAAGAGGATAACATCATGGAAAAAGTCAGGCAGCCTCCACCTCCTTAGAAAAAACAGTTTGGAATCAAATATAAGCAAGGTTCCCCACCACTACACTAAATCCTAGGACCTGCAGACTAATCATCTACTTAGCTGTAATAACAACCGATTAACGAAACTGAAACAAGGCAAAATAACAATACTGCATGGATCGATTTTCCAAGAAATAGTACTGTAAAATCTAACATGGGAAGACGCATAAACAACTGCAACAAATCGAGTAAGATGAGAAGATGCTTTGTGGAAGCCATATGCTCCCAAATGGGGTACTGGAAGAAAAAAAAAAGTGGATTAAAAATGTACACAATTTTAAAGTTTTTTTAAGACTCAATTTTTTTTTATATATACCAAAAACCGTTCTTCCCAATTAATAAAAGCATTTAAAAATTTTATATGAATATAAAGACAAAAGTTAAAAATTAAAATTTCAAGAAATTTGAAATGCTGCAATTAGTAAAGAAAACGCTTGTTCGATTTAAAGAAAATTATTTTCTTAAAAAAAAATATTACAAGTTTTTGAAGGAGGTGGTGAGAAAACTGAAGGCTCAGTTAGCCGGGAGTAACAGTAACGTTGCAAATCAGCTGTTTCATTTTGTTGTATGTAAAGCAATTAGAACGATTACAGTTAGCTGTAAGATGTTACGTCTAAATCTGTAAGAAATATATTGGTCTTTCTTTTTTATGGTAAGGTTACTGTTACTGTTACTCCCGGCTAACTGAGCAATGAGTGTCCAGATATTGTATAATCACTGCTGCCAATTTGACGGTTTTACCGCGAATCTGTTCACAGATTGATTCTATTACGTCTAGTTTTTTATTGGCTTGACTAATGTTTCGTCCGAAATAGGTGGCTATGCTATGAATTGAATTTTATTCCAAGTCATCTGCTTGTAATTTAATCCACATCGGACAACATATCGTAACATATCTGTATCGTAACATATGTCTATTGATAAATGATAAAAATGTAAAACTTGTGTCCTAATAATTTTATATACATTTTTGAAAACCAAAAAAAAAAGTACTATTTTTGCATAAAAACCAAATTTATCGCAACTAACTCCGAAACAGTTAAAATTATAAAAAAAATGTTATTTTTATGATTAAAAGCAAATTTTATTCCTAATCATTTGTAAATTTTGTTCTCAATCATGTGATCAAAATCGGACAAGTCATTTTCCAGTCATGATGAAATATATAAGCATCACCAGCCCAAATTAAAAACTAGACGTGATAGAGAAAAACTTTAAGCGCATTTGAATTTAAAATATTTTTATTTAACAATTAGAAATTGGGAATTATTTCCTTGTGAAGGTTACTTTATATTATTATAAACATTTTTTTTTTTTTTTTTCATTTTTCGAATTTATTCTATGAGTTAAATTTCAGTTATGTATTTTGTAAAGCTTTTTTGTAATAGTTCCATTCCTTTAATTTTTCAGAAATGACTTTATACACTACCTGGAAATTAAAAACCTTACTATATAATTCAAAAAAAGTCATATACCTTTAAAAAAGCACCCTATATCATGATTTGTATATACATTTTGCAAAATATTGAGATTTTAGCGATATTTTAAAACATTTTACGCTAAATAAAAATTGAGCGGCTTCTAGCGGTCTTTGATGTACGATTTGACGGTAAGTCTTCAAAAAAAGTTGGCAACAATGTGTATAATGTTCATTTGACTACAAACAGGGTTGTTACGCTTTTTTCTTCAAAAATCGTCAAAATCGTCATGAACCAGTGTTCGAAAATAAACACTAAATATCGTTTCTTAATGTTCGGTTCGGTAGATTTGTGGAAAACACAAACGCTAATACTGTTTGTGTAGAAAATCATTAAAAAAAATAACGTTTCCCTGTTAGTCATCTTTCGAACACAAAAATAATACTGTTTTTATCACACACAACAAAAGATGAGAACATTTAATTCCGTTCGGTTTTTTTTGAAAATCCACAAACTTCGATGTGTTCGGTTCGGCTCATTAATGTTCGGCACTTTTGGCTGGTAAAAAAAAACAAAAATTTTTTACAAATACAAAATGCACACACGAAAAAAACATTAAAGAACATTAAAATATAATGTTTTTCTACAGTATCACTACAATTGTTCTGTTTTTTAATAAAGAACCGAACATTATACAATGTTCTGTTCTTTCTTGAAAATAGTTACGAACGGTATTAAGGGTTGTGTATTATTACACAATCACTAAAAAAATAGATATCGTTCTTGGGTGTGTGAGCCGAACGTTAAATAATGTACTGTTTATTTTCGAACGCTGTCATGAACAGTTAACAAAATCGTCAACAAATCGTCAAATATTTAAATTTTACAAATTGGAGATAATTTATTGCATTGAGTGGTTCAAAAATCTTAATTTTTAGCAAGAAATTATATTTATGATAAAGAAAGTGATATTGTTAAGTTTTATTCTACTAATTCAGCAAGTGGGCTGAAAGATATTTATCATTTGAAAAGAAAGACATAAGAAAAAATATATTTTCTTAAAAACATAATAAACATTTATTTATTTCATTTATCCATATTCACAAAAACATTAAATAAAAAATAAAATCTCATTTGCTATTACATAACTCGAGCTATCTTTAAATGATTAATTTTTAGCGCTATCACTAATGCAAAGTGTTTTTACTGTTGAAGGTGATAAACCAAGGGTTCTGTCTAAATCAACAGTCTTTGTACCCGACTTGAAACAATTTATGACGTCCAATTTTAGTTCCAAACGAATGCATTTTCTCCCCTTTGCACTCATTTTTCTACACAACTTCTTATTAAGAACTAACTTCTTACTTCCTAACATTCAACTATACTTAGAATAACTTACCTAACAGAATTAAATAGGAATTCGGCTTTTTACACGCAAATAGAAAAATTCTTCAAATATGATTATGACTTCAGCGAAAAATGAAATTGTATGTAGCGACGCAAATCGAAATCATTAAAACGCAAAGCGGTTTTAACCAATTTTTAAAACGAGGACCAAATAGGACCGACGCAAATCGGGGCTCTAGTGTATATTTTTTTGCCGTATCGATGGCATTCGTTTAATTGAATTCGAATTACCAGTGCTTCTAATGAAAACCACCTGGTTTGTGATGGGGGAAGAACATTTTTTTTTTTAATTTCTAATAATTTTTGTATATCGAAAAATGATTTTTACGTTTTGAACTGTTCCCAATATAATTGTTAATATTTCTTGTAAGTGTTTTACTGATGCCAGAAAATCGTCATAACACTATTACTTTCAGTTTAAAAATCGTCAATCGTCATTTTACTGTATTTTCACAAAAAAATCGTTAAAATGACGAAAAATCGTCACATCTAACAACCCTGACTACAAAGGCAAACATCCGTCAAAAGAGAACGTGTTTTCTCATTGACACGACTTTTCTTAATTAAACTTATAAAAGGCTGTCAAACGATTTTGTAAATGCTTATTCTGTACTAAACTCCTCTTATTTTCAAAGATTTTGTTTTAAAATTTTTTTGTTAAATAACTTAAACAGAACTGAATTTATTATTTTTATTTTTTTACAAACGTGTAAAACATTGGCAACTTATTTAAAAGATCTGTTGGATTGTAATTTGTTTTTTGTTAAAATTAATTAAATTGTATTTTGCACCGTTTTATATTAAGCGGGGATTCCCGGGAAATTGAAAAAGAAATAAGTCCGGGAGAAGAAATAAGTTAAATTTTAAAGAAAAGTTATCCCAAAATCGTTAAAAATTTAATTTTTTATGAAAAAATGGTTTAAAGTTCTTTTTGAAATAATTTAAAAAATAGACTTGTTTTTCACTATGAATTGTATATTTAATTTTTCTTTCATCATTTTTTTTAATAAATTATTTTCCCATAAAATATTCATTCTTATAGGTTCATAAATCTCACTTTCAAAATTTATTTAAAATTAAATTACTTTTATTTATTTTTTGAACTTATTTATTGCACTCAATTTTTATATTTTTCTTTTAAATATTTTGTATTTTTTAACCGTTATAATTCCATCACTTAATTTTTAAAATTTTATTATTTTCAATCATTTCGTACAATTTTCTTAAGAGATCCTTCACGTGCGAATGTCGCGCAGCAACTGTTGTGTTGCTACAAATGCAGCATCCTTAAATAGCCAAAAATATTTTGTACAAAATTATTTGTTGCTTTTGTGAACAAAAAGACAACAGTATTGCTTTGCTTTAGTTTAAGTTTTTGTGTGTGTCTGTGTTTGGGAAAATTAATGAATGAATGAATTCATACAGGTGCGTGCGTAAACAGAGGCAGAACAGACGAAAACACTAAAGCGTTAAAGTGGAATGTATTTCATTTTCCTTGCTGACTCTTCCTAAGAAAAGACAAAATGTTTGGGGTCATTATTTAAAAAAAGGAAACAATTTATAGCATATTTTGTTTAAGGTTGTTGAAAAGCTTTGTGGTTGTGATATTTGCTAAGTTCGTAAATATGTACCATTACACAAAAATATTGAAAAATACAGCAATGTTTAGTTTGTTACTAGAGCGGAGAACTTTCTTCGTCATTAACAGGTAGACCTCGATTTACGCGGTCTATTGGGACTGAACAAAGTACGGGTGCGTTCGCAAATGCATCAGTGATTTCAAATGGTTATATATTTATTAGTGAAGTACATAAATGTGGACCTAAAAATTGTGAAATACTCCACAAAAATAATAGTCACACAATAAAAAAAAATATAATTATTCTTTAATCGCCATTAAAAAAGTTTCCTTTTCTGATGCAGCGCAGTGATGCATCAGAGTACAAAATCGTTTTTTGGGACCAAGAATTTAACATACAGCGTAAACATTAGATAAATACAAAATTTATTTTCGGTGCTATTTCGGTTATACCAAAAACACATACAATAATTAACATTTCACTTATTTTGTTTTTGCTTTTCAAAAACTAGAGGATATTTGTAAACATTACCTGCCGTATTCATAAAAAATAAAACAAGTTTGAAATGTGTTTTAAGGCAAAATTTTCATAAAAATTTTTCTTAAAATACATTTCAAATCTGTTTTAATTTTTTATGTATGCAATTGCCTAATTCATATTGTAAAAATTTTAATTTTATGTTATACTAGCTGACGCGACAGACGTTGTCCTGTCCAAATTAGGAAAAATGTTTGCGTTCGATTTTTAAAATCCGTTAAAAAATTACGAACATTTGAAAGAAAAATTTGTCAAATCGATGGAGCCGTTTTCTGATTTTAGGTAAATCAAAAAAAGTGGGCGAGGCAAAAGTTTCTTTCCGTATAAACCTAAGTTGGATCATGGCGATGATTTTAAAAAAAAATCGGTCAAGCCGTTCTCAAGTTATGCTCCTTATAGAAAAAGTGGGCGTAAAAGTAGGCGTGGTAAATTTTTCTTTCGATGAAAACTTAAAATGGATTAATACGAACATTTGAAAGAAAAATTTGTCAAATCGATGGAGCCGTTTTCTGGGGGGTTATTATGTAATTCGATTCGAAACGAAAATACTTTCGATAGAAATTTCCGTATCGAAAATTAAATGGTATTTTCTAATCCGTTCGAAAGCACCACAGATTTGTATTTGTTAAAAAAAAAGGGAAAAACAAAGTGTTGCCAAATTTATACACAATAAATTTGACAGTACCTGTCAATATTGACAGAACTTTTTTTGGAAAAACAAGCATTTAAAAAAAAACGTTAAATTTTCCGCAAAACATAAATATAAATGAAAACTTCCATACAAAATAAAATAACAAATAATTATTAATAAAAAAATAACGGTTTAAGAACATGGATTCTGTTGCATTGTGGTTGGAAGATAGCGATAAAAAAAGTGATGCAATTGCAGAAAGAGTTCAACAGAAAATAATAAGAGATTCATCCGAGATTATGAGCCTTGCTAATAGTACGTAAGAAAGATTTTTTTAATTATGAAAAATCATAAAAATACTACTTTTAGTTTCGTGAAAAACTTTCGGCTTAATAAAAATTCATTTATGTATAAACCCTAAAATCAACCATCACCTCATACTGTCTTGGTTTTGTAAACATTGCTTTGTTTGAGCTTTCCCTAAAGCATTTAAGACAAGTTAGAGTGCTATATTCGGCTGTGCCGAATCTTTGATACCCTCCACCGACAGTTCGAATGTTTAAGGAGAAATATCTGTATGTTGTTATTATTACCTTAAACTGTGACGATTTGTTATTGATTATGGTTTTAGGCGAATAAACCGTTTTCCGGTAGTAGGGTTTATATGGGGCCTAGGGTAAATTATGGACCGATCATCACGAAATTTCACAGCGTTATTTCTAGTCCTTTAAAACTGAGACGTACCAATTTCTGTTATGATAGCATTATTAATTATGGTTTTAGGTTTACTAAACTGTTTTCCGGGAGTAGGGTTTCTATGGGGCCTTAGGTTAATTATGTACCGATCTTCACGAAATTTCACAGTATCATTTATAGTCCTATAAAACTGTGACGAGCCAAAATTTGTTATGATTGCATTATTTTTTACGGTTTTAGGCGTACTAAACTGTTTTCCGGTAGTAGGGTTTATATGGGGCCTAAGGTAAATTACGGACCGATCATCAATCAAATTTTATAGTGTTATTTCTAGTACCAAATTTATTTACGCTAGCGTTATTTTTTACGGTTTTAGGCGTACTAAACTGTTTTCCGAGAGTAGTGTTTATATGAGGCTTAGGGTAAATTAAGGACGGATCTTCACGAAGTTTAACAGCACGATTTCCAGTCAAATAAAACAAATTTTTGCAAAATCGTATCTCATTCCGTGCCTTGCTCCAGCATTTATGTTATTTTTTGTAACAAAATTATCAATTTTTTTAGGTGGTGGTTCCACATTTTGATTCATAGCTCTGGTCTTACTGAACCGATTTTGCTGGATTTCAATCCCAAACTGCTTAGGATAACTACAAGCAATTTGGCACCAAGTTTATTCATTTCTTTTGAGTTGTTCGAAAGTGAGCGTGTTTTCAACAGACGGACAGACGGACATGGCTAAATCGACTTAGAATTACTCAAGGACCCAGAGTATATATACTTTATGGGGTCTGAGATGAATAATAAAAAAGTTTCACACGGAATGACAAACTTAATATACCCTCTTCACAACTAATTGTGGTGGAGGGTATAAAAATTGCTATGTATAAAAATTTTCAGACTAAAAACAAAGAGTTGTGACAACAAACACTTGGTATAAATTGTGGTTTCAAGTCACTCACAGTTCTAAATATAGAGGATATCTTGTTTTTAATTGTATTTTACAGTTTTTGTAAAAAGTTTTATTTACTTACTTACATTTTTAAATTTTTTATCGTTTTCGCAAGCACAGTCACTTTCGAATAATTTACGAACAATTTAAATAAACTGACTTTCGTATAACATAGTTGCAATTGTAAAAGGGTAATTTTTAATTTACGAAAAGGGGTAAAAAAAATCCCTCAAAAATAAAATATTTCCGAACGTTCGAAAATAAATTTTCGAAAAACGTACTACATAATACAATTTGTACGAATTCGTAAATCTTTTCTTTCGAATCGTATTACATAATAACCCCCCTGATTTTAGGTAATTCGAAAAAAGTGGGCGTGAAAGTGGGCGGGGCAAAATTTTCTTTTCGTATAAATCTAAGTTGGACCATGGCGATCATTTTAAAGAAAAAATCGTCCAAATTATAAAGATGGAATTGATGGTGCAATATGAAAATTGGATTTTGCCACGCCCCTCCGCCCGCAGACCGAAAATCAAAAATCAGACATCACAGTGTCACCCGCCTGAATATTCTGAAGATTCCCTGTAAATTTCATCAAAATCGGCCCAGCCGTTTTGGAGTCCATACGTTACATACATACATACATACATACATACATACATACATACATACATACATACATACATACATACATACATACATACATACATACATACATACATACATACATACATACATACATACATACATACATACATACATACATACTTACATACACACATCCTGTTTTATATATGGGTTAATCCTGCGTTACGGACGTTACATTCGAACGCAAATTTGCTTGTTAAGATTGACACAGCTGACGTTAACATTGGAATATTTTCCTGAAATTTTTTGCAAAATGCAGTTCTTTGGGAGTACTTTAAAACTTGTTTAAACTAAAAGGTTAACTGTTTTTGAAAAAAAAGTTATGCTAGGTTAAAGTTCCGTTACGGACGTTACAAAAAATGGAAGTCGACTTTGAGGCTTTGCACATTTTTTAGCTAATTTTGCATAATAAACCAAAAAAGTCCAAATACAAAAAATTAAGTGGAATATATGACCATATCAATCCAGCTTAGAAAAGAAGGCTAAGTAGTCCCGTTGAACAAAAATCTTAATTTTTGTCTGTTACGGACGTTACGTTACGGACGTTACACTTTTTCCATTAAAACAAATTGTGTATATAAAAAACATTTATGTATTTAAAAATCTTTTTAACCTTGTAATTATTAATGTATTAGTTACAACAAAATATAAAATATTTCATTACTCTTATATAAGGTTATATTCATTTATTTATTTGTTTTTTTAACTGTTTAACATTGTATTTTATGCTTAATAGACCCAGCTGTTCGAGCTACTTTTATGGTATTGTCATTGGAAAAGCCCGAAAAATAATGATTTGATTTAAGAGCTGGAATATTTTTAACATTTATCCATGTTTTCGATATTTCGTCAGATGAAGTTTCGACATCATTTTTACCAACGTAAATAAGGAAAACGCCATTTATATTTTTTTTTTTTTGCTAATTTGTAAGAATCTCGAGCGTTTTTTAAGTTGAGATTTTGGGCTTTTACTAGTTGCCAAACTTTTCGCTTAACAACAGCGCCAACACCGTCCACCGCTCCTTTTCCATGCGAAGTAGCAAAAAATTCCATTCGCAACAACTCACGTTCCATTCTCTTACTAATTGTGGAATGCTTCTCAGAATGTATTTATTTTTAAATTGACTTCCACAGCCATCAGAAAATATCTTTATTCTATTGAAAGAATGAATTTTTCTGATTTTTTTAATTAATAATTTTATAAAACAATAAACAGAATTTTTATTGTGCGACAGGTCATCACTTACAATGCAATAAGACTTGGCGCAATTGTTGAACCAAGCAACGCATGTAAACAAAGTAACTTGTGAGTAACTGAAATGAGCAGATTGAATCTCATTTTGCGACAAAATTCTGTAATTTTCAGCAAAGTCAATTTGCAATATCAGATCATTGGGTTGTATTTGTGTCTTTCGAGGCATTAAAATAGTTTTTCTGCGAACGTTTAATGTATGAATGCAGCTTAAAAGCAGGAAGCTTGGCGTTAAGCTCACACATTAATTCGTAAACAGATCCTTTGGTGTTACATAGTATCATCCTGTTGTTTACCATTCTCCAATGCTTCCAAGCAGCAGTTTTGTCCTTGCGATTAACATACACCAATGGTGCAATATCTGCTATGTCAATCACACATTTTTCACACTCGTTGGTCATACACATTTCACTGTCACATCACAGCAAGTCTCCTTTAAAAACGTATCAAAGTTTGATGGAAACGTTGGTACTATCTTAACCAAACTTTCTAATAAGAAACCTATGTTTGCGTGATATTGACATACGCACATGTAGTGTGGTATTTTTTCAGTCAGCTCAACTGATATTGGACGGTTTTCATGGAACTTGGTTCTAGAAATATGTCTCTCCGGAAACTCGTGTTGAAAAAGGTCATATGCCTGATTCACAGTGACTAGCATATATCGCTTGGAAACTGGAAGTTGATTAGCTCCAGCTAATATTGTTGCTTTTCTACAAGCAGATTGCACCGAAATCTCATCACGTTCGTAATATTCTTGAATTAGATTGACATCATCATCAGCTTTTGCTAGTGGGGCACTTTGGTTATTGTATTTGCCAAGGTATTTTTTATTAGCACCTTAAGAACTGCGCGTTTCTTGTTTCCATTTTTTGGTAGCGCAATATCCACCCTTTTACCAGCTTTGGCCAAAGACTGGGTAGAATTATAAGGCTTATCATTGTTTACTTTTGTTGTTGCGTTTTGCTTACGTGCCTCTCTAAATTTGGCCACTCGTTGTCTATTATTTTTTTTGCCTGTGACACACTATTTTTTAATTGTTCTTTGATTTTCTTACGAATGCACGCTTTCTTTCTGCCTCTTTAGCAGTGTTCGAAAATAAACACTAAAAATCGTTTCTTAATGTTCGGTTCGGTAGATTTGTGGAAAACACAAACGCTAATAGTGTTTGTGTAGAAAATCATTAAAAAAAATAACGTTTCCCTGTTAGTCATCTTTCGAACACAAAAATATTACTGTTTTTATCAAACTCAACAAAAGATGTGAACATTTAATTCCGTTCGGTTTTTTTTTTAAATCCACAAGCTTCAATGTGTTTGGTTCGGCTCGTTAATGTTCGTCCCTTTTCGCTGGTAAAAGAAAACCAAACATTTTTTACAAAAACAAAATACACACACGAAAAAAACAATATACATATGTAGATGTACAAATCAACCCTTTTTGTACTGTAACAACTCTGGTAAAAAAAAATCGTTCAATATTATGGTAATATTTTGTGTTTCCGTTGTAAAATATCATCCCAACAATTTATTTTACATCTGTATGTAAAAGGGTATTAACCATTTGAGCTGATGTGTGTAACACCTTAAAACACTGGTCCTCAAGTATACCGATCGACTAACGATGTCCGTCCGGCTGGCTGTCCATGTAACCTTATGTGCAAAGTACTGGTCGCAACTTTGAAGATAATTTAATGAACTTCAGTACATACATAGGTTCTAATTGGCACAATGGCGGATCGGTCCATAACTTTATATAGCCCCCATACAAGCTGCTGTCCGCAATAGGGTCTTTGTGCCCACTATCAAACCAATTTCAATGAAATTTAAGCCATATGTAGATAGATCCATATTTATATGGTAGGTGGCAATTTCTGCCTATCAGAAACTATTAAACCGATTTTAATGAAATTTTCATATAGCCATACACTCTCGAAAATTTGTTTTAAATACTGTGGTGGTATTGGGTTTCACATGGTCGGGCTGGACCGACTTACTTTCTTACTAGATTTTTATGTTACTTTGTCTTAGAAGTACTGTAACGTCCTTTTTATAGTGTTGTATATAATTTGTATGTTTTAGGCCTGTTTTCACAACTTACCGATAGCTAAAAGTAGACTTTAACCGGCCTTATGTGTTCCATTATAAAAACTTTACTTTAACCTTAAGTGAACGATTAAGTAAATTAAGGTTTATCCTACCTGGTAGGTAAAAGTAAAGTTGTAATAATGGAACACTTTTTATACGGCCGATAAAATCCTACCTTTAGCTATCGGTAAGTTGTGAAAACGGGCCTTAAAGTTTTTAGTATTAAGCCTTTTTATCAACGTATTTTACACAGAAAAAATTATTGCCGAATTATTTTCAAACAAACGCTTGTTTGATAATTTTTTTAATTTCTACAAATTTTTTTACTGATTCAATTAAAATTTTTGTTTGATTTTTATTTAACCAACAAAAATGTTGACAACCATTCAAAAATATAATACACGCGTTATTGGTTTCAAGTTTTCATAATTTTGTATGAAATATTTAACGCTTTTTAATGTTGTCGCCTTTTTGCATTTTTTTATTTGATCGTAAGCAACACTTCCTAATGTGAAATATAAGAACTACAACAAAAAACACATACAGTCTATTTTTGGATACTTTAAAAAAGTACAACAGTAAGAAAGATGAAGAGGTTTGAAGTAAAAAAAAAAAATAACAGGTAAAAAAACGTTTCACTCTTTTTAAACAACAGAAACAACAACATTATAAGAAACAAAATAAAATTTTGGTTGGTTTCAAAGTTGGTTAAAAAAAACCAAAATCCCGTATTCAATTTTTTCAAACTGTTTGCTTAAATACATCAAATACAAAAATATAATGATGACGAAAAACATATCGATTCGGTCTGTCGCCGTTTATGGGTTACATTTCTTCTTCATTAGCAAAGGAAAGGATACAGCAACAGTGAGTGATGACGAAAAACATTGTGTGTATAAAAAAAGAACTTCGTTCAAAAATTATTCCAACAAAAAAATGTGTCTCAAAGCCAGCCGGCCGCTCTGCTCTCTCTGCCATCATCTTCTAATCAGCGTTACCGTTGGTGCCACTAAAGTGGCAATTTGCCACTTTTTCGGCTGCTTGGATACTATTTGGACACTTTTACAAAATGCACCCAAATGTGGTACTTTTTGTGATTCTTGCCACTTTTGTGATACTTTTTACGTTAGGAAAATATACTTTTTTCTTTCTGTTTTATTATAACTCCCAGCTTTAATTTATGCTAAGAAATAAGAGTCCTTGGTGGGTTCAAGTCTTTTTCAACCGCCACAAAATGCTTTAGAAAAGACACTTTTATAAGAATTTTTTTCTTGTCATGCGTGGTTAGCTGAAAATAGGTTGAATAAACTTTCTATTAACCTGTTTTATTAATTATGAATAGGGGGGTAAAGATATCTCGCATATATTGGTCGTGAAGTAGAAACCGAACTGTTGTGTACCGAAAACTTTTCTAAAATTTGTATAATTGACATTAAAAATCAAAAATTGTGTATAGAATTACAAGAATTGATATAAAAACAAAAAGCTCAATATATTGAAGTATTTAGACCCATTATTTATAGTGTCTAATGAAGATATAAACTATTTCGAATTAGCTTCAGAGCTTAAAGATATTATAACTAATCCAGATGCATTTATACATGAATTTAAACTTCAATAGAGTGAAGTAAATAACACGAATTACACATATTTAAAATTTCGAATGCTGAAGATTTTTGGCGTGAAATTGGAACATGGATTCAGAAGGAAAAGTACAAGAAATATATAAATAAATGTATTTATAAAACACATTACATAAATATCTTCTATTCGCTGCAACAATGTCATGATCCAAAAAACATGTTTTGGCAGAAAACAAGTTTAACGTTTTTGAATTTCCAAAACATTTAAGTAAATATTTTATAAAAATTACTTCTCCAGACAAATATTTACAAAATATTTATTTTAGTTTTTACATGTCTATTGAAATACGATCAATTATTTTTTAGTGCATATAATTACTATACAATGTTTTTTGTTATGTTGTTATACCATTTAAAATCAGAATAAATAGAAAAATACATAATGTGGTGTACTTACATTAATTTTAAAATATGTGCTAATTTTTTTTTAAATCCTCTTTTTGGTGCCACTTTTTTTGTAGATATCCCCTTTTTTTGGTACTTTTTTAAAATATCCGACGGTAACACTGCTTCTAATACAGTGCCTGCTTGTGTGCGCATCATTGCTTGTGCAAAAACCTGTTTTTTTTTTGATTTTGAAATTTAGTATATGAATTTCAGTAAACTTTTTGTTTGATTCAGGTAAATTATTTGTTTGAAAAAATCAGTGTTGTTTTTTCAATAAACCAAATGCAAATAAATTGTTTGAATATGCGAATTTGTTTATAGGACCGATTTCAGACAAAAAATTGTTTGATTCTACAAATTTTTTGTTTGAATTGGAAAAATAATTTTTTCTGTGTATTATTTGATTGTTTAAGTTCTTTTCTCTCGAAAATTTCGTAGCTGTGTTCTAACGATCAGTCACTTTATACCAGTGGTGATCAAAATTGAAATGCTTGTGTATTGGTGAGAATATGAGACAAATTTTGAAATACAGTACAACAAAAAAGTAAATGAAAAGATTTTTATAAAAATGTAATCGTAAAAATTGTTTTGGTTTAAAAAATCGGTTTAATACTTCAATACACAATTAATTTGCTATTTGGTAAAACAAAATATGTTTCCTTATATTTTAAAGGTAAAAAAAAACAAAACAAAATGCAGTATTTATCATAAAAAATTTTCGTAATGGTACGAACATTTTTTTTACGCACTATTTTTTTAAATCAACCAAAGCATCCGCCAAGCAAATGCACTATTTGCCGTTTGAAAGACAACTGAATTAAAAGAGCATAAAAAAGTGATGGGTGGATCCAAAAAGCAATTGCTCTATGAAATGATCACCACTGCTTTATACCATTCAAGGCCCATCTATCAGGTCTGCTTACTTGTACAAAAACAAAAAACTTTTTCTTTTAAACTGTCAAAAACTTACTACCACATATACAAAGCAAAAGGAAAAAACGTGTATGTAAACAACTTTTGAAAGCTCAAAAGAACGAAAACAATGATCATCAGGCTTCTTGCGCAGACCTTTTCAATGGGCCTTGATACCATTGATGTTTAAAAATGTTTTGCATATGTATTATGAGAGAATTTCAAAATACAGAGATACGCAAAACTAATCGCATAACTTTTATTTAAATTTAATAGAAATAAATTGTTTTGATTGTAAAATATTTATAATAATACCTACCGTCCAACTAAATTTTCTATTTTTTAAATTGACTTTTAAAATTTTAATTTTTAAAAATTTTTAACAAACAGTAAGAATTGGAAATTTTTAAATATTACCATGAAAAAAATTCAATGTGAAGTGCGAGCATGTTTAGAAATTAAAATTAAAAAAAAACTCCACTAAATTCTTCTACATTTATGCTTTTATGACAATTTCGTAAAAACATTCAAATATTTTTTTAATTTGATTACTTATCTTACACACTGTATTTGAAATAAGATCAACTCATCTTCCGTACGTGTGCAACTAAATAAATGAGCGTAAAAAACAAAGGGGTGGGGCTTCTAAACAATTGTTTGCTTGAATGAACATCACTGCTTTATACAATTATACTCTTCCTGTAACGTCTTTTTACCATCATAGTTTGTAACGTCTTATTTCTTTTTTAATATGGCTTTTGAAAAGTAACGTAACGTCTGTTAGTTCCCCTGCTCTCTGTTTTTGGTACAGTTACGTTTATTTATTTTTATTTTTTTAATATAGTTTTAGCTATTAAGAATTTCTCTGTATACTTATACATATTGGAATGAAAGTGATTTGCGGAACCAAATATTGTTAATTTCTGAAATTTTCGTTTTTTACACGAAGTTGTAACAAAATTGGAAACAAAAAATCTTTCATTGATTTTCCAATTGAATATAGTTATGGATATTTTGGGAGGCAAGCGGAATTGTGAGTCCAATCGTATAAAATATATGTACATCAGAGCAAATACTCAATTTTAAATATGCTCCCTTAACATCTGTAGACGTAGGAAGAACTTTTTCTATGTACAAGAACTTGTTGACTCCAAATAAACATAGTTTTCTTTTCGAAAATTTATTGCATCAACTTATAATTTACTGTAAGTAACAACGTATTAAACAAATAAAGTGAAAAATAAAAAATAAATTAAAAATGCTTTTTTTTAACTTCAACAGCTTATTTTCATGTTTTTTAATGCTTTTTTAAGAGCTTAAAACTGTTTTCTAGAGCTTTTTTTGGTTACCATAGTTAGTACCAACGACTTCCGGCTAAAGGTTTCAGCAGCCATTTTGTGTAGGTTTTAACTTTTTTGAAGATTTTATTTCTATATATTTGTATGTATTTATATGTATGTATTTGAAATATGTACTTGACACAGTTCTGATGTATAGTATTGATAACAAAGATGCTTGTAGCTAATTTGGAAACTTTGGCTTTTGCCTTTCTTAAGATAACTTTGCGAATATTGCAATACAGAATAGCAATTGTTCGCATTAATGCATTTTCGCACCGCAATTCAGAATAAGCCTCCTGATAACATTAAATCTGGGGGTCTACTCCCTATTGCGATGCGAAAGCTAAATGCCAACTTGGTACTCTTTATCACTTTCGCAAAATTTTCTCAAAATGAAGCGATAGTGGCAAAAAAATTAATGATGGCGCGGATTTACAGTAATGAAATGCCAAGTGTGTAAAAGTATTTGAAATTGGAAAATTTAAATAAAATAAAGTGATGGTTTACGAAAAGAGAGAAAAATTAAAAGATGCAAAAGTCACATGCGCAAACGTATTGAAGAGTACCAATCGCTAGATTTGCTACAATTTTATTTCGCATCGTAATAGAGAATAGGCCCCCTGGTAAAAAAAAATTTCGCTAAAATTAATTTTTTCTTATATCTTTATCTGAAACGCAAAAGGCCCTAACTAATCAAAATTTATAAATCGAGTTTTTCATTGATTCTGATGTATTACATCAACATAAAAGTTCACAAAAACTTTTGAAATCTAAATTTGCGATTAGCAAAAAACAAAAGGCCCTTCTTACAAAAGAGTTTATGGTAAACGCTGAAAGGCTTAACTAATAGCAAACTGTAAGCTGGTGTGTTCTAGAATCCGAATCCACTCGAAAGTGGATTACTTTAGCATTTTTGGTGTTCTGCATTTCACATCCACAAGTTTTTATTCGTTTTCAATTAGAGTAGTAATGGGTTGGTGAAAGTAAAACGAATCGACTTTTATTCTGATATTTGATAACATTTTTAACAAAAAAATAAATTTTGTTTTTAGCTTAAAATCTTCTTTATCCAATTTAATCAAAAATATATAGTTATCTAAAATGTAAAAGTCCCTAACTTACCCTAAATTTAAAATCGACTTTTTCATTATTTTGACGTGATTTTTGCTTATTTTAGCCATGCTCGCGATAGCAGCGACTTTTTCCTAAAAGTTTTCTGATTCTTTACAGCTTTAACGATTTTAAATAAATATAAGACTTTGCTATCATGTAGCTGTTAAGCTTCGTACAGACGATGGTCAGATCTTACAATGTTGTCATTAAAATTGCCTGAAAATGCCTTGCAAATGTGTGGACATTGTAAGCTCATTTTTATTTGGAAGATGTGTAAAATTAATGCATCTGACAATGGCATCATTGTCAGAAAAATGACAACATTGTAAGATCTGACCATCGTCTGTACGAAGCTTTAGCAATTTTTTGCGAATTTCCGCTAATTTTGCAATTTTAGCAAAATTTTTGCCATTTCTTATAGTTTTAGGACTTTCGTTATATATTCACGCCTATTATGTAAGGCGTTGTTGACGTCGACATTAATTTTTAATTGTTGTCACATCAAGGCGACGACTACATCACTTCGACGTTAATTTGGTATTTTATAAGAATGTTGTGTCGACGTCGACTAGTTATCGAAAATTTGACAAAAAAATCCCATCTCCAATTGTTTTTTTTTATTTTTTGTTCTTCACTCACTTTTTAACGCTATTTATGCTATTTTACGACATATTTTTTAACCGATTAGCTTTTTAAAATAAAGTGTAGAGTTTGTTTCCAATTTTTAATTTTTTTCGCGAATTTTTGGCATGTTTTTGATAAAAGATATTTTTACTGTAAGTTTTCTGATTCTTTATAGCTTTAACGTTTATTAATAAATACATATAAGACTTTTCTTTCATGCCGCTGTTAGCAAATTTTTGCAAATTTTCGTTAATTTAGCAATTTTCACCGAATTTTTGCCATTCCTTTCAGTTTAAGGGACTTTTAATCAATTTTATGGCTTGTTTGATATATTAAAAATTTTCGCGAATTTTCGCTGTTTTTGCATAATTTTTTTATAACTTCCCGACATTTTGTTTTTTCGCCGATTTAGCGATTTCAAACCAATTTAAGGGTTTGTTTCAAAGTTTGCAATTTTTGCTTATTTTAGCCATGCTCGCGATAGCAGCGACTTTTTCCTAAAAGTTTTCTGATTCTTTAGAGTTTTAACGATTTTAATAAATATTAGACTTTGCTATCATGTAGCTGTTAGCAATTTTTTGCGAATTTGTGCCCATAACTTCTTTTAAATTTGCATTTTTTATTTCAAACGTATTCAATAAATATGTTAACATTTCATTTAAAATTTCTTTAACTTTCATTTGAGTCGTCACAAAATTTCCTGTCGACTAAAACGGGGACAATACTACTCGACGTCGACTTAAAAGCGCCTTAGAAAATATCACTTGACTGTCAAAAGTAATCGATTATTGTCAACAACGACTCAGAAAATACCATTAATGTTCAGGTGCCGTCGACTTGTGTGATATCGACTTTCATAATAGGGGTGATTGTTCATTTAATTGAAAGATTGATTGCAAATATTCCATATTCTGTTCTGTGTTATTTCTGTTCTTTAGTAGTTTTTTGACTTCTTCATCTAAATCCCGATGTTCCACTTTCCATTGATTTCGAATTCTGGATCTGACGTTGCCAATAATATATTAAATAAATCTTCATTAGTGGAATTTCGTGAAATTTTTCTAGTATTGTGCTCTCTATAAAATCTGTAATCCTTATTCCTTATCGTAATTGATATAGGAAAGTATCTTGAATATTTTCATATCCGATTTCTTCATTTATATCCTTAAGCTTCCGCCTCTTAGATCTATCGCTACAGTTGTTCATCGATTTTTGTGGTTTCCCACGTGTGTTTTGATTTGAGTTCGCAAAGATCTTATAAAATCTATCTTTGCTGTAATCAACTTTCCTGTATCGCTGTTTTAAATGTTTGATGAAAACATATAATTTATTTTCTAAGTCCAATTGTATTTCAGTGCTATAGGAATTTAAGTTTTCTTTTTTCAAATGTAATTTTTAACATCTTCCTCGTTTTTGTTTCTAAAATACTCTCCGGCCAATTCTTTATATCTGAAGCTTTCCATGTTTATGAAAAACGTTGTTATTGCTCAGATATATTATATCCACTGAGTTTGCATCCGAATGCCTCTTGCTTTTAAACCTTTTCATACTTTTTTCATATCAAATACAGGTAGAATAAAAAGGATTAAAAAACTTAAAATCCTTTTATTTATATGCTATAAAATACCTGACACAAATTAAACAACGCATTGCATAGTAATAAGGTCATAGAATATTATTAAAGTCATAAAAACAGATAAAATAAAAAGACCAAACAAAATTTAAAAATCCCTTTTAAGGTGGGATTCACAATATACCTATTTTGCGTAAACGCGTGTCTTAGCTCTTTATTCTACTATAAAATACGCTAGTGTGAACGTAGTGTAACGGATAAGGATGAATCAGGGTAACTATACGTTTTCTGATTTTGTAACATTAATACAATTTTTTATATGTACTACCTGTATTATGTTCGATCACGATCAATTTTCCCTACATCATAATTTTTTTTTCAAGACAATAGCACATACATAATTTCTGTTACTTCTGCAAACATTTTTGCGGAATAAAAAAACTGTAAAAAAACAATTTTAAAAAAAATTAGTTTTTCTAAGTAATTTCATTAAAATTACCTTTCTATCAGTGGTTTTACCGTCTTAATCCCTTTTGATCCGCAAAAGTTCTATTCTACTAAAGTTGAAATTTGACAAAAATATAGTAGTTTAGAATTTTTTTTGTCCAAACGGGTACAAGAGTATGTACAGGGGTAAATAAAACACTTTCACCTTTCTATCAGTGGTTTCACCTTCTTGGTCCCTTTTGGTCCGCAAAAGTTCTATTCTACTAAAGTTGAAATTTGACAAAAATATAGTAGTTTAGTAATTTTTTTTTTTGAGTAATTTCATTAAAATTAAAAAAGTGTTAAACAGACGGGTCCAAACGGGTACAAGAGTATATACAGGGTTAAAGAAAACACTTTCACCCTTCTATCAGTGGTTTCACCTTCTTGGTCCCTTTGGTCCGCAAAAGTTCTATTCTACTAAAATTGAAATTTGACACAAATATAGTAGTTTAGAATTTTTTTTGAGTAATTTCATTAAAATTAAAAAAAGTGTTAAACAGACGGGTCTAAATGAGTACAAGAGTATATACAGGGTTAAAGAAAACACTTTCACCTTTGTATCAGTGGTTTCACCTTCTTGGTCCCTTTTGGTCCGCAAAAGTTCTATTCTACTAAATTTGACAAAAATATAGTAGTTTAGAAAATATGTCTTAACATCTCATATATAAATAACACAGAAGTCGCAAATATTACCTTTTTAAAGATAACAAGACTACCAACATAGCAAAAAAGCAAGCAGGCCATTATCGCTGATAGTTTTTGTGCAATGATAATTTCTTTCGGATTAAATATTAAAAAAAAAACACTTTTTTCTGAATTAAAAAAAAAGTTGTGTTTAACAACATGGCACAACCACAATTACCAATATTTTGACCTTATTTTTTGGCTACCTTAGTTTTAATCACCCCTATCGTGAAAAATTTTTCCCTCGTAATTTTTCCCCTTTTCACATATTTGCGATCATGAACAACTCCCATGAAAAAATGTAATTCAAAGGAGAATAATAACGTGAAAAAATGTTCACGGGAAAAAATTCCCCTTATCGTGAAAAATTTTTACCCTCGTAATTTGTTCACATTTCCCTTAGATTTTCTCACTTTATTTTTGCTAGGGAACAGAACATGCATGTAAGAAGCTCCTCCTATAAATCGAATATAAAGGGTTAATAAAGTTAATAAGGCACAAACCGATATATTTCTCAACAAAATGCAAAACAACAAGTCGATTGCCTGCGAACTTGTGAAGCTTCCGATTGACTCGGTGACAAACAAAAACTGGGGTCTAATCACCGCATACGATATCGAGCAAAATTTATCGAAATTATTTATTTTGGCATCATGAAACTCGATATCGAATGAAATGTATCGAATTTGAAATAATAGCATTCGATATCGAATAACTCGACATTACATTTATCGAGTTTTCATTCGATACGTCAGTGTCTATCGTATGCAAAAAACATCTATAGTTTATTCGATACGATAGTATCGAATGCGGTGATTGGGCCCCTGGACTTTTGGCCAATGAAATAAAATTTTCAGCCACTGTGAGCCGCGAATAACGTTGTAAGCCACTTTTTGCAAATAACCGTTAACCTTACTCTCGTACACTGTTTAAACCTCAAATCACCCAAAATTATGCACCTTAAAGCCTTTAAAGAGTCAGTTAGTGGAAGAACGTTAAAATAAAAAATCTTGCCTGTTAAAAACGTTTTTTGCTCTCCTGAAAAATAATTATTTTGAGACTTAAAACGTTATTCGCGGCTGTGCTTCAATTATAAACAGATAAGGCGATTTATCAATTCATCGTTTTAAAGTTTTTGGATCTCCTCAAAAATTTTCAAAACATTAGAAATTTAGGTGACGATATTAACATATCGCACTTGATCAAAGAGGGTTTAACTCAACATTTTTATTTTTCCACTTTTTGGAAGAAATCGACACGTAATTTTCTATCTACCCGCTGTAAAAATGCCATGCTATTTTGTCTACTTGTTGAAAATGAAAAGGTTGCTCTAAAAATTTTTTTTATATGCCTTTAATGTAAAATTACAAATTGTTTGGCTTCTACTGAAATTTTTAAATTTTAAGTTAATACCCTCTTTTGGATGCGATATGTATAAAAAAAATATCAAAAACAGCAATACAAATGAGTTTGACTTGAATTTCTTAAAAAACATATGTTCTTTAATTTAAATAAAACACATTTTTATTTAAACGCTTTATTAAAACTTTTTATTTGTTTTAATCCTGTTAAATTTTCCAAATTGTGCCATCAGCTGATAGATGAAGTAGCGTTCCATTTAAAATGTATTAATGGAAAAAGGGGTTCCACACGATCAATATTATTATATATTAGTAAGAAATTAGTTAAAATGTTTTTTTTTTTTTTTTTTTTTTTTTTTTTTTTTTTTTTGTTTTTGCAAATGTGTGTGTTGTAAAGTACGATTTGATCTTTTAAAAATTCACTTATTATAAACATTTAAAATTAATTAACAATAATAATTAAAAATAACTTACAAACTAAGAATAAAACTAAAAATAAAGGGTTAAATTTTTATTTATAAATGAATCATATGCCAATGTTTACATTCAAATTCACTTTTTGCTGGTTATAAAAAAAATAAACTAATTTTAAGATATAAATATTTATGAAAAAATGTAGATAGCAGCTCTTATAAAGAGTTGAAATAATAATATTAAATTTTCTATATAAATTTATATAAATTAAAAAAAATCAGACATGCTTACGACTGTTGAGAGCTGGATGGGTGGTGTGATGATGGTAGTTTGACATGACTTCCAATTCTGCTATTGCTTGAGAATAAGTTAAACGCAAAATTGATTCCACATGGTTTGCTTTATCCGGTTAAAGAGTTTGTAGATTTTCTTTACACCTTCTTATATTCTTCTAGTCAGGTTACCCTCTGGCAGCAGCATTATCGTTTCTCTTTATTAAATTTCTCAGAGAAAAAATAAACATTGATTATTATTTTGCTTTTGTTTTTTTTTTTGTGTTTTTTAGTATTTGTATAAATTCTTGTAACTAATGTTAACAATTATTTGAAGTAGCCAAAAAAAAAAGTGTTGTTTTTTTTTAAATTTCAAAATTTTGTAAACATTAAAATATAAAAAAACTGTTGGTCTTTTAATAAAAAATCAAAGGACGTTACAACAAATTAAAAGAAGATAAATAAATAAAAAAAATTAAAACAATTTAAAAAAAAAAACAAAAAATTAATTTTGTAAAACGAGAAAGAAGCGAGAGAAAATATTCACTATTTTATATCCAAGGAATAGGTAGATATATTTCTAACATTAAAAAGGAACATTTTAAATTATTTTTTTTATATTCTGGGAAAGGAAAAATTATTAGTTCTTCTCTTTTTCAATGGAGTTTTAAAATTTTAATTGGAGTTTTTAAATTGGATAGGGTTTTATGAGGGATTAAAAAATTTTCACTTTTAGTTGAATGTTGATTTTGGGGGTTGGTGGTTATTTTCTTGTGATTGTAGTCTCTTTGTAATTATATCAATTTATCCCTTATTTAATAGATCTGACATGTAATCACAGATTCTATTTTAATTATGTTATTCATTTTTTTTTTTTTTTTTTGTCATAAGCATTTTTTAGTGATTTTAAGTTTTTTTTAGCTTGCTTTTTAGCAAAACTATTTAAATTTTTTTATTATTATTAGTTTTGTTTGAAAAAAATTTTAATTTTTTTTTTTTATTTATGTTATTTTGCTTTTTTTATTTTTTTTTTTTTAAATTTTTTTTTTTTTTGCTCCAACTTTGTTTACGATGTTCTCTATTTATACTTCGTAAAATTTAATTTTGCTTCCCAAGTTATCTTTGTTTCCTAGAAATTTTCTGAAGTTTTCTTGCTACATATGGAAGTAAATTTTAAAAAATTTTTTATCTTTTGCAGTTCCAAATTTATGTAAAACTTTTGGATTCCATTACCGGATCTTTAGCTTTTTGAGTCCACTGGTTGATTCTGCTATCCTTGGTTACATTTAAAGGATGTTATCAAAAAGTTTTGGGAAAAGTTGTAATGAATCTTCCTGCTCAAAACACTGGATCTCTTATATTCCAAATTGTTAAATCATATTCTTAACATTTATCTGATAATTTTCGGATTTTTATTCTTTGATTTCAACAAGATTCCAAAAATTATTAGTTTAAAAACGATAAGTTTTTTTTTATTCATTTTCCAGCCATTTCCGAACTTAAGAACGAATTTAAAGTTTTTTTTTTTTTTACTTAAAAAATTCTGTTTATTTTAGTTAAGTTTAAACTGCTTTCATGAATCTATTTTAAATGAGAAGTCTCGTCTCTGTATGCTTCAATTATCTTCTAACCGGTTAATTCCTTTGCTGATATTAAATAATCCGTTGCTTTATAAAAACTTAATTTTCTTTCGAAAATTTCACATTTCTTTCAGGCCGAAATTTCTTTCATTTGTAGATAAAAATTGTATTTAAACATTCATTTCTTTAAGATTTAAAGACTAAGAAACTGTATGTTTCCAACTGCTGGATTTGAAGTTACGATGGTTTATTTTCTCTGGTTTCAGAATCAGTTGAGTTAAGATTGGCAAAATCTTTTATGCTCTTTTCGATTTTTTTCTGTTGAAAGCTCTGATTTGAACAACTACGAAAGTTTTCAATCATTAAATTTTATCTTCATCTTAAAATATGCAAAATGTTAGTAGCCAAGTCCATTCCATTTCTTGAATTTCCAGTTTTATGGGCTATAAGAAGCTCTGGCTGTTGCTTTCCAAATATTTGACCCGTCAAGTCATTGTGACTCTAGTTGACGTATTTTGTTTTTAAAATAAGGTGTTTCTTGATGTACAGTTTCATTTTTCAAATAAATACCAAAGTAGTAAATATTTCTTTAAAGTTCTTTCAAGTTTAATTTTCGAAGTTATAGCTTAGATGTTCTACAACTAAGTGGATGTGTGTAGATTTATATTTTAACCAAAAATTACTCAGACCATCTTAAAATGAAATTAAAGAATAAAAAGCGTGGACGAAAACGATTAATTTCTTTTAAAACAGACGATACCATGAAAATTAAAAAATCACAATTTTCTTTTGTATGCCGTAGAATAGTTCAGTAGATAATTTAGAAAATAATAGCATCACAAAAAAGTCATTAATAATTTAAAACACTTTTTTTACAAAACTGCATTTTTGGGAAAAAAAAATTTTTTTTAAGTGCAGATTAATAAAATATCAAGTCCAAAATGTATCGATTTATGAAAATAGGCTCGTTTTGTTTCAAGGGAATAAATTGATATTTAAATTTACAACATCTTTTTAAGGATGTGTTAAAGATTATTGATTGTTCATCTATTTTTGCATGCCAATTTTTTTTTTTTTTTTTTTTTTTTGTTAATTTATGCTTTTACGAATGGAGAACGCTTTTAAAATCTGTAGATTTTAAAGAGTTAAACTGTTATCTGTTACTTAAAAAGGGACAGGTAGCGAAAACAAATTTTATGTGTGTAACAAGATTTAACAGTTTGCTCTTTTAGTTGTTGTTTTAAATATTCCTGAACGTTGTATATACGTTGTATTTTTGAGTATATTTTATTGCTTCATATTGCTATTGTTGAAGCAACTTTGCAATCAATTTGTGTTTCATCAGCACCTACAAATGGTAAACTAAAACCTTGCAACCATTCTTTACACTTATCAAGTGAATCAAATGCCAACAATTCGTTTATATAGTCAATGTGTATATTTGGACGATAGCTGGAAGAAATAAAAACAAAATAAATTGTTAATTGAAAAACATAAATTTTAAACGGTTGCAATATGTTTAAGTAATATATTTATAAATTGGTGATTTAGCAAATGCTTAACTTTAAAGTTTAAAAAATCTTAATATTAGATCAACTTTTAAAAAAATAATGTGGAGTTCGGCGATAAAACAAGTCTTTAAATTAAGTAAATTAATCAAGGCTTTACCGTTTGCCACTGAACAAAACACCGCCAAATAAATTCTGGTTAATATATATTATCAGACCGATAAGACAATTATTCCTTATTCCAAAAAAATATTTTACGTTTATAACAGGTTTAGAAAACGAATTTTCTATGAAAATTAATTTAATAAACCGTTTATAAATCCAAAAAAATTTATGAATATATGGATGTAAATATTTTCTAACATTTATTTTTAACAAGATTGTTTTAGAAATTTTCTGACACATTGTTTCAGGCATCATTAACTAAGGCGGCATTTATAATATGTCTTTTCAGATATGTCTGTTTTATTCATTCTCTTTTGAACATGGTCACATTTTGCGTTTTTACGATGTCCTTGCAAACATGTCTGTTTCATGCAGTGTTCCCAGTTTTGGGGATTATCCCCAAATTGGGGATTTTTTTTTGTAATTGGGGGGAAAAGCACTTTTTTTGCTGGGGATTTTTGGGGATAATATATTGTTATAAATTCCTTTTTTGTATTGGCAAGACCGATTTTGTCAGGACTTGGGCTCAAATTTTAGTCTTTTTTGCGGTTTAAAACTTTTTCAAGAACTTGTTAAAATAGTTTTATATATGGTTTTGTACCAACTAGCGTTACTTCTGTTGAACTAGTCTTTTTCTGTAATGAATACAATCAAAATCAATATTTGTAACAGAATGCAATATAAGTTAGGCTGAGTTCCTAAACATCATAATACTTTGCAGTCAAAGTCAAAAAAGTATCATAGAGTTTAACTATATCTAGTTTGATTATTGTGTACGCATCGATATTGTTTTTAGTGAACTTTGGTACAGATAACATTGTAAAATTTTTCACGGTTGCTTGGTAGAAAGCACTTAAAAAAGCGAGTTGCTTTGCAACTGATGTTTTGGAACTCACCCTTATTAGAATTAATAAGAATAAATACACACTTTAAAATAATGCAGCTTGCTGTGACAAATTTATTCAATCATCTCAAATGCACTTTTTAAACAACCAGCATGTAAAACAAAATTGCACTGGCTGATGAATCAAAGGATTTTGATTCCCTAGTTTTTGAATTGATAAATATTGACGCGTAATTATGGCTGACTTCCAAAACGTCAAATGCTTTGTATAAGAACAAAGCATAATGTTTCATTACGCCGCAGTACAATTTATATGCAATGCAAACCCTTCCAAAACGTCAATGGTAAGTATTAGTAACGCAGCAAAAAAGCAATCGGAGCATCGGTTTTAAAGTTGATGCCTTGTGGTATTTGACATTTAATTTGCAAGCAATACAGATTTATTTTAATATTATGCATTGCATCACTTACATTTCAAAACGTTTAAATAAACAGAACACAAAGTTGCATTGATTCGGTACTTTGTACATGTGCATCGTTAAAATACAGTAGTGAAACTGTATACAAACTTTGTATTAGTACGTTTTGGAAGTCAGCCTATGTTTCTTTTGCGTTTAAACGTTACCCTTGTTACATTCTATACATGTGTACATAAATATGTACGTAGAACTCAAAGAATAAATAACATTAGTTTTAATATGTATTACACAAATGGATTTATTTATATAAATTTTTCCATTGACACAATATTATGTATTGAGACAATGTTATGTATTTTATTTTAAAAAAAATGTGGGGATTTTTGGGGATAAGAAAATAGCTATTTTGGGGATTTTTGGGGATGAAAAATATAAAATTGGGGATAAGACTTAAAATAAAACTGGGAACCCTGGGGTCTAATTACCGCATATGATATCGAGCAAAATTGATCGAAATTATTTATTTTGGTATAATGAAACTCGATATCGAATGAAATGTATTGAATTTGAAATAATAGCATTCGATATCGAGTAACTCGACATTAAATTTATCGAGTTTTCATCCGATACGTCAGTGTCTATCGTATGCAAAAAACATCGATACGATAGTATCAGGCATGTTCTGAAATTTAACCAAGTTAAAACTCATGTGATTTGAAATTTTGTGATTTTTAGAACATGCCCGATAATAAATATAAAATGTATAAATTTTGTTGTTGTCGTCTTTTAAATTAAGACTTAGATCATAAGATGTTCAAGGGGTACAATAAATCTGTTATTTTTTTTTTTTTTTTTTTTTTTTTTTTTTTGAACTATGTATTTTTATATAAAATATTCTTTACAGTCTTCGACTATCTCTCAGAGCGATCGGTTGTGTTTCTCTATTGTTTTTTTATTTATACAGAGTAAATAAACTAACGGTTTCCGACATTCTTTATTCTTTTTCATATACACGCGTGTAAATTAAAAAAAGAAGAAGCCTTTCATAAAAAAAAAAAAGCAGTTGCGGTAAAAGTTAAAAATGCCTCCGGGCCCAGACCCCCCGGACAGACTCTCCAACAATAGGTTTCACTTATTGGGAGACTATATTGATAACACCCCTAAAAGACAAAAACCAAATGACTATCCAGATTTACCAACACCAAAACTAGACACAGTTTCCAACCCAAAATACGTAGTTATCTCATCCACAGATCCTAATAAAACGCTGTCTGACATCAGCCCATTCGTCCTTAAAAAATGCATTGAATCAATAAGTACTGAACTCAACTCTATCTCCCAATTACGTGATGGCAGTCTCCTCATACTTGCTCGTAGCACACGTGTTGCAGAAAGATTCCTCAAAACAAAATCGTTAGGAGCATTCTCTGTTGTCTGCAAACTACACTCATCCTTAAAAGGCGTTATATGTATATGCACCATGCCTTAAAAAAGTCCCCGAAGATGAAATAGTCAAGGAACTGAAAAATCAAGGTGTTATTGAAGCATATAAATTCACCAGATTGAACGAAGATGGTAAAACGCGATCAGCAAATGGCAAAATAGTGTTAACATTCAACCTTTATCGCCTACCCACCGTCATCGACGTGGCATGGTACAAGTGTAAAGTAGACTACTACTTCCCTAACCCTATGCTTTGCAAAAACTGTCAAAAACTCGGACACACAATGAAACGATGCAACAGTAGCCCCACTTGTCCTCAATGCAGCTTGCCACCACACGAAAAAGAAAATTGCTCCCGAACTTTCTGCACCAATTGCTCTGGTGATCATTCATCTACGGACAAGGAATGCCCACGATACATCCAAATGAAAGAAATACTCAAAATCAAAACAAAAAATTACTGCAGCATAGGTGAAGCCCGCCGTAAGTACCAAGCCATCCATCCAACACCAAAAACCAGTAAATCAAGCACATATGCATCCATAACCACAGAACCAACAACAAAAAATATAGAAACCGTTAACCAACAATCTAAAAAAGTAAATCAACAAAATATTTCAACAACTTCAACCAAACGCTTTGATATTCAAGCATTAACATCAAAGTACAGCACAAAGACAACAACAACAACAAATACTGATAAACCATCAACATCAGAAAACTCTGAAACTGTAATAAATACACCAACAAAAACAACTAATACAACATCAGCTAAAAAAACCAACGAAACTTTAACAAACATCACAAAAGAAATTACTTCTTCACAAACACATTCAAGTAAAATTAACTCACCAATATCAAGCTTAACACAACAACTAATCAATACAAATTCATACTTTATTCCAATGGCATCTCTTGAAGAGATGGATCAAGCACCTCTGTAGGAAAACACAATGGCCTCAGAATCGTCAAATTTTCTCTCACTAAAATAATAACTCTTTAAAAATAACTCCCCTGCCTGTTGGGTGGTTTCGGGGGCTCTTCACGTCGAGGGGTCTCTGCCGTCATCGTTCAACGGGCACTTCAATTTCTTCTGTATGGGCTTTAACATAATCCAGTGGAATATTAAAGGCTTTATTAACAATTACAACGACCTGCAATTAATATTGAGAGAATTTGATCCTAGCGTTATTTCCCTACAGGAAACCCACTGTCCGTTCAATTTCACTCCCATACTTCCAAAAAATTACAATGGATATTTCCTCAACTCATCACACAACACCACCGCAAAACAAGGAATTGGAGTACTAGTAAAATCCAACATACCCCACAAACAATTACATATCAGCACCAGTTATCAAGCCATTGCCATCGAAATTAATCTTAACACAAAATTTATTATACTCTCCATCTACATTCCACCTAATAAAGAAATTGATGAAAACGAACTTTCTACAATTTTCTCCTCCTTCCGTAGCCCAGTAATAGTAAACGGGGATTTCAACAGCTGGAACACAATCTGGGGATCGACGTCTAACAACAACAGAGGCATGACTCTAGAGAAGGCAATAGACAATTCAAACTTATGCATATTAAACGACTGTAGCCCTACGCACTTATCAACTCATGGTACCCTCACGCATATTGATATCTCATTTTGCAGCCTCTCTTTACTCCCCCTACTTAACTGGTCGGTCATCAACGACTTACACAACAGTGATCACTTCCCAATATGCATCTCTATGAGAATTCTTGATGGCAACGGACCTCCTATAAAACTGCGCAAATATCTTCACCACCGCGCAAACTGGTTGAAATACTCTCAAAAAGCCGAAGTAGAAATTCTCAATAAACCTTTCTCTCAAAATAGCAACCGTGACGCAGCGCTATTCATTAGGGCCATACACGCCGCAGCAAACGAATATATTCCACAAACAAAAAACACACTCTTCACACCAATAAGGGCAGTACCATGGTGGAACGATACACTTTCTTATTTACGTAACCAAAAGATGGTAGCATGGCAAATCTTTAAAACAAACCCAACTCAAGAAAATCTAATACCGTACAGAAAAAACAATGCCAAGTTTAGACAAGAACTTAAAAAAGCCAAAAGGGAATGCTTTGACAATTTTACAAAGATTATACACAGAAATACTCCAATAACGGATATATGGAATAAAATTAATCGTATCACCCGGCGAACGCAAGCCTCAACCATTAAAGCAATTAACAACCAGAATGTAATCTTAACCGACCCCTTGTCAATCGCTAACGCTTTCGGCAACACATGGGCAGAATATGCCTCAGATAAAAACTTTTCACAATTATTTATTTCCCGCAAACAATCATCTAACTCAGCATCGGCGAGATACACCATAGATAAAACAGCGTCACTTTTGGAAGAACCAATTACCTTGATTGAACTCTCAAGTTGCCTGAATAGAGTTAAAGGAACAGCTCCAGGATTAGACCGGGTGAGCTATCAGATGATCAAAACTTTAAGCCATAACTCCAAACAAAAATTGCTAGACCTTTACAATACGATTTTTAAAAGCGGCAACATTCCACAAATCTGGAAACTAGCAATAATAATACCTATTCCGAAGACAAAAAATTCTTACACCACTGATGCTTACCGCCCCATAACGCTGCTCCCCTGTATTTCAAAAATCATGGAACGTATCATCGCTGCCAGACTATTATGGCTAATGGAAAAGAAAAAACTAATCGCTAAGGAACAGGTTGCTTTTAAGCCAAATAAGGGATGTGACGACGCTCTACTACACTTTGACAACTACATATCAAAAGTATTATCAGCCAAAAATCATGTGACAACACTATCGATCGACTTCGTAAAAGCTTTTGACAGGATTGGCTCACATGTCATTTTAGACGTCCTAAGATCTTGGAAAATAGGGCAAAACATCTTCAATTTTGTAAAATCCTTTCTTACAAATAGAAACTTTAAGGTAAGAATTAACGGTCATTTATCTGATACGTTCTCCTTAAAAAATGGCATCCCACAGGGATCCCCCCTCTCAGTAATATTATTTCAAATTTCGTTCAATGAAATAAGCAAAATCCTGAACAACATCCCCTACATTGACCACTGTCTATATGCAGATGACCTATACATCTTAAGCAAAAGAAATAAGAATAACGAATCTACAAGCAGCTTATCACAAGCACTGAGCGAAATCAGTAAATGGACCGATTACTCAGGCGCAAAAATTTCATTGCAAAAAACAAAAAAATTTCATATCTGCAGGAAACAAAATTGTAATTCGGATATTCACAACATACAAACTGATGGAACTGTTTTACAAAACGTAGACAAATTAAAAATTTTAGGGATAATATTTTCCCGTAAATATCATTGGAAAGATCACTGTTTTCATCTGAAGAACTCACTACTTGGTAGAGCAAATATAATCCGATATTTGTCATTGAAAAGTTCCGTACATATCAACACTTTGGTTTATTTAACGAAAACCTTAGTACTGAGCAAAATAGACTATGGCATGTTCCTGTACGGTAATAGTCCCAAATCCACACTAAACATCATTAAATCAGCATACCACAAAGCCGCACGCGCCGCAGTATACGCATATAGGACGACACCTATTAACAATATCCTCAACGAAGCAAGTCTTCCATCCATAGAAAACAGACTCTTGGAAGTTAAAGGCAGAATATTATTAAAACTCTTAACGAGCACAAACTCTATAATTGATCACGACATCTTAACAAACCTCTCGTCTAAAAGACCTAACCGCATCAAATCTGCAATAGCCCTATCCTTGGATCTGGCACGTAACATGGACATTCCCACTAAAATTTCCAAAAAAACCATCAACAAGCCACCATGGAAACTGAACACCACCTCGGTAGACCTCTCGTTATCTAAACTTAAAAAAACCGAAACAACCAATGAACAATTTCTAAAACTTTTTGCTGAAAAGAAGAGTGAACTGAGAAGTAACGGTTGGCGATTCTTATACACAGACGGTTCAAAATCTCCACAAACCCTACCCGCCTACGCTGTAGTAGATGATGAGGGGAATAGTGTGGCACTCAACACCCTATACCAATATTCCTCTATTTTCACAGCTGAAGCTTGTGGAATTTATCGTGCTATTCAAATTGCAATTGAATCGAAAAAGAAAACCCTAATCTGTGCTGATAGCTTATCAGTACTTAAGACAATACACAGCCCCTACAACAATAAATGGAACAAAGCTATTAAAATCAGAGACGCCCTAATAAACAACGCGGGAAAAATAAGAATTCTCTGGGTCCCTAGCCACATAGGCATCTTAGGCAACGAAAAAGCGGACATGGCTGCACGATACGCATCACATGCACCCATCTTGCTAGACAACACGATAGAAAAAATAGATTTACGCCGACAAATCACGAATTATATTAACATTAACGTCAGAGATAACCAAATACAACACCCTCATTATGCCAATATCAACCCAAATCTTCAGCGTCCTATTTATCCCACTGATGTCGACAAAAATAAAATAAAAACCTTCTCAAGACTTCGACTCGGCCATACAATATTTTCCCACGAATACATATTAAGTAAACGCACCAGGCCCATATGTGCCACCTGTAACAGAAACCTAACAATAATCCACCTACTCAATGAATGCACACTATTACACAATCTAAGGATTAAGCACTTCAACAACACAACAGCCCTCGAATTCCTACAAGATCCATCTACAACAAAAATTAACATTATCTATAATTTCATAAGGGAAGCAAAAGTTTCCATATAAGTACACTAAAGCAAATTATACATGTACATACATATATGTATATACATATATACATTGCAAAACTAGTTACACATACATATATACATTTACCGAGCTGATAGCCCTGGCAGCTATGCTCCTTATAAAAATTTCTAGTCTTAGAATTTATTCATAAGACTAGAATAATAAATAAATAAATAAATAAATAAAAAAAATAAAATATTCAACAAACCTATACTTATTAAAAACATATACTTACCATTTAATAATAGTTCTTAATGCAGCTTTGCGTTCTCTTTCGATAAACCAATCAATAAGATGACCAGCCATTAAAGGAGCAGTTTTATACAAACGAAACAATTTACAGTAATTGCCCATAGCCCAGGCAGACCGAAATTCCAAAGCGTGGGCAATAGCAGGATTTTCTCGTTGAGCTTGTGTTATAGAACGTAGAACAGTTGTAGTGTCTGAAAAAAATGAGAAAAAAATGAGAAAAAATTATAAAAAAATGTATAAAAGAATTACATCAGAAAAAGAACTTACCCAAGGTATTTTTAGTAAATATATAATACAATATGCGATAAGCTGTAAATTCCAAAGTATTCGAACTAGTACCGACTTCACTGTACAACATCTTCAACTGAGTCTGGCATTGATTGAATTCCTCATGATCACCCTTTTCCATAGCTATGCGAGCATGTGTTTCATAAACTTCAACCGTAAACTTATCGCGTATACCTTGTACCTAGAAACAAATGCTTTTTATTAAAACTATTCTTCGAATATTCTTTTAAACCCCATTTTCACCAAGTTCGGTTAAAACTAACTTTCAATTAAAGTTCCGGTTACCAATATGTTTTGAAAGCTATAACCGAACTTGGTAAAAATGGCCGTAAGTTGTTTAATATTTCAGCTTACCGTTAAATCTTGTCTTATAGATTTTAACTGATCACAAGCATAGAAATAATCCTGAATACTACGCCACTTTTGTTTAACATTTTCCAATGAATGTACCAATACTTCAACGGGTCTAACTTCACTGGGAGCTGGTGCTTTAGTCAAACGCAAAAACGACTTTTCCAAATCACGACATGTACCAACGATGTGTAAATCAAAAAGATCAATATTTTCATAATTTTCCCCATCATCAAGATACAAACGCGAATTATTAAATTTCTTAGCAATTTTGTTATTGCTGCCAGCTTTATTCGTTTGGACACTAAAGGGAGAACTAGCCACAGCTACTATGGCTTTTTTCGTACCACTTTGTGAAAAACGTGCTGCTCTTTGTTGGAGTCGCGCAGAATCATCATCTATAGCGCCACCAATCGAAGAAGAATAAAAGGGCGCCTTTGATTTTCCACTACCGTTTGTAGTGTTCAAATCTTGTTTTTTATTTTTCTTATTTTGTAGTTTTAGTTGTTTTTTACTAAGAAAAGATGAGTTATTGGAAGAAGAAGAAGAGGAAAGTGGAATAAAACCAGAGGAAGACGACGAAGAAGATGAGGAACGACGCATTTTACGAGGACGCGTAGGTGACGATGACGAAGAACGCGAACGTGATCGAGATCCGGACCGAGATGAACGTTTGTGACGATATTTAGACGAAGAGGGTGAACTGCAAAGTGAAAATAAAGATTATTGTTTAATCATATAATTTTTTTTGTAATAGCTTATGATGTACATATACATAATTTTAAGCATGAAAATGCCAGCACTTTCAGTCAGCCTGATTATGGATGGCGTAAAACGCCTGTTTCTTTTTTTGTAATGGAGGTTATGTACTTTTGACATACAATTTTAATGTTTTTATTTTTTAAAACAGCCGATTTCTTTACCAGTAAGAGTAAATAAAAAATCTTTGCTACAGAAATGAACGGCAACAATAAGTAGAAACGAATGAAAGCTCAGTTAGCCGGGAGTAACAGTAACGTTGGAAATCAGCTGATTCATTTTGTTGTATGTGAAGCAATTAGAACGATTACAGTTAGCAGTAAGATGTTACGTCTCAATCTGTAAGAAATAGACTAGTCTTATTTTTTTACGGTAAGGTTACTGTTACTATTACTCCCGGCTAACTGAGCCTTGAGGTCTTTACCCTACGTTTACACATGTAAGAAATTACTTGAAAGTAGAGTACATATACGTATTAACATCGAAAATATCGCCGAAATAGTCTAATGTCATACAAGTTGCATGAATGTTTACAGAGTCAAGTGGAAGTTATTCATAAATCAGAGTTACCAAGTGCGAAACTAAGCTTCATTTCTAAATAAACAGTTGGCATTAATATTTATTATTACTTTTTCTAATAAGATTTTTGTCTTGCAAAAAAAAAACAAGAAATTTTTTCGGCCCCGTTTACGGTTTTTTCTTAATTTTTTAATTATGGTTTACAACTTTGCTATAAGGGTAATCACGATGGTCATTGTGCAAATTTGCAATGTGTAAATTTGCAGTGCATATTATGATTGATCGTGAGCATAATAACACTTTTATTTTTGTGCAAATATGGTATTTTATTTATTTATTTATTTAATTACTCAATGTTACACACAAACCGAGCCCAGAGGGCCATATATGGTTTAAAAATACAACTCAAAATTTTTCTAAAAATTTATCCTGGCAACACTAATAACTTCTGGCAGCACTGTTAAAAATCTGCATTTGTTTACAATTATACACCAGCAAATTAAAATAAATGTTGTCTTTTAAATTTTGATTTTAGCTTTCTTGGGTGTACTTTTAATAACTTTATTAAATATCGGAACATGATTTTGTTTTATAAAATTATCAAAAATGGTAAACCACCTGAATTATTAAACTCCTTTGAGTTTATGCGTTCTTCTAGGAATCCCTTAATTCGTATACCAAGAATCTCAGCATCCTGTTTCGAAAAATCTTTTATTGTTCGGATTGCTAGGCTTTGGAACTTTTTACCATTTTCGTTACGAGTCTTTTCCTATTTAAATAATGTCTTCCGGGTAAAAATTTTAGACTTCCTTAATAATCTTGATTAGCTACTGATGGACGATACTTATGATATTTATATTTAAAATGTGGCTGGGGAGCCTTAATCTGAAGTATTAGTATGTATATTATTCTTATATCTGTATATTATTTTCAATTTTCATTTTATTAGTTTTTATTATGAATTATAATTACTGATTAATGAATATTATATACGCATGTATATGTACCTTAAGCATATATTACTTGTAATATTGATTTTTGGCCTAGATGGCTTAATATTACGTAAATAAATGAATAAATAAATAAATAAATAAATTTATTTCTCTATTTTATTTTACAATCTGCGAAAATGTTCAAGTTATAAGTTTTCTTAAAATCAACATGGCATTTAATATGTCAAATGTTATTGCTTACATTTGTTTGCAACTGAGCAAATATGCACTACTAACTTTGCTCATGGTTTTTGAGTGCAAACGAAGTAAAAAAGAGCAAATTGCAAATACGTACATTTTGTTGTTGTGCTGTGCAAATGTGTGTATTTTTGCACGCATTTGCATCGTTTGCACACTTTGCACTACCCATCGTGATTTCCCTTTATATTGCGGTGAACAAAACATAACAAAAATTACAACTGATCACAACTAGTTGTCTTAATTACAACTCAACTGAGTTGATTTGTAAACCGTAATAGGGGCCTTCATATACAAACTCAAGGCTAGATAACACTATTATACTTTGTATTAATACATGTCAAAAACTCAAGTACATAATACGTAAAAGTCTGATATTGTGAATGCATGAGTCATGTAAATGTCAAGTATTATGAAAAAAAAGTTTGACGTCCCACACGACTTCAACGTTTTTAAAAAAATTTCTAAACAATAATACTTTTCATTGTATCAGGGTTGCATTTTATTTCATTCGTGAGTGTTTATACTTTGCGATGGTGTGAACATGTTAAATTAGATTTTTTGACAGTCGCAACAAAACTCCTTAGAAATCTATCTCATAAAGTATTATGGAATACTTAAAACTTGTGAGAAAGTGTAATCTAGCCTTTAATGAGTTATTAAAACTAGGGATGGGCAAATTGAAAAAATATATCGATAAATATCGAATCGATATTTTTAGAGTATCGATATTTATTATTTTAAAAATATCGATGTATCGATATATCGAACGTATTACCAAATTAAAAAATTTAATGTATATATATATATATATATATATATATATATATGTATATGTATGTGCACAAATCTTATTATTATTCCAAATATATATAGGCACATATATTCTTCCAAAACCGAATAAAATAAATCTATTCAAGTTCGTTTGGCTTTAATGTTTTAATTAGAAATTTACAAGGTGAAAACCCGCTTCTTTCTTAATTCTTCTTCTAGTACATGCAGTCCACAACTGACATGAAATGCTTAATATTAACACTAATATGATGTTAGTGTTAAGTATAGACTCATAATCTAAAGGCCATTATTACAACTTGAAGTTAGCTAAAGTTAAGATTAAATTGACTTAGGGCCATTATTATAACTTGGCGTTAGCTGTTATCCGACAGTTAACAGACGCTTTTTGACAGATAACACATTATTATCTGTCAATTTAATCTTAACTTTATCTAACTTCAAGTTGTATACGGTATTTGAAATATCGGCGATATATATCGATTTTTTTTTAAATATCGATATTTTGATATATCGATATTTTTTGCCCATTCCTAATTAAAACTATAATAATTGTTTCCGGAATCAGGTCAAGCAACACTGTTTATGGTTTTTGACACTAATTTAATGAGCTGGAGGTTGACTGCAAGTACGAAAATGTTGTGGGGTTAGAGAAAAAGTTTGAGTGTATTGAGTTTTTCCAAAGCATACAGAGATGAAAAAAGTGACGTAAGAAAAATGCCCAAATTAAATTTAATAAATTAAAAATTAATATATATGTATTTTCTGTCTCGTGAAGCCTCTGTGTGCTCTGTGTTGCATGTGTAAATGCCAGGTTAGGCGTGTACGGCAACGTCAATCATAAATAACCTGAATGTGTATGTTAATTTCCTTTTTAGATAAATTCCTTACGGTTTAAAAATATTAAATTAGAAAAATTTTAATTGGGATAAAACTTATGATATCGAGTACTGATTCGTAGTGTTCAAAATAGACATGTTATATAAATTTAAACCGAAAATTTGTCTACAAGGTCCTGTAACGGTTCTGACCTGAATTTTTGCCGTTAGCTTTCAGCCAAATTCGTAACGAAAATTTGGCAAGAATTTAACTTACCAAGCTCTGGCTAACGATTTGCTAAATTCTGGTTAATGAGTTTCATGTCAAACATATTTAATTGTTTTTTTTTTTTTTTTTTTATTTACTGTATTTTTTTAATTTTCAATTAAAAACTTTTAAAAATGTTTATACCTATGTTGGACGCAAAAAAATTAAATGACAAAACCAGCCATGATTAATGCAATGTTTTGCATTTTTGGGCGATATAATATGGTATCATTAAAATACGGAGTTGATTTATAAGAGTTTATTATACGGATAAAAGTTTGTTATAAATTAACTCTGTGCTAGCAAGCTGATAACTCTTTTTTTGTAAATACGGTTGTAATGATTCTTTACTTAAAATTTGAAAAACTAATGGTTATTCGCGGCCCCTACTAAAATCTGATACAAACTTCAATGTAAAAATAGACAATAATATAATGAAAACTTTACTCACCGCGACCGACTGCGAGAATCCTTAGATTTATTCCCGATGCTACCAAATGAATTACGTTGACCGAGACGAGCATTTAAATTACGCGATAAACCGCCAGCACCGGATTTATTTTTTAAATGGTCCATGGGTATACCAGGAGTTTGATGATTTTTGTGATTATTTTGGAAGGGATTTCGTTGATTTTGCGGTGTCGAAGGTGCGGAGGTATTATGAAGTTTAACATTTAGACTGTTACGTTCACTAAAAACGCTAGGTATGGGTTCATTATCCCAATCGCGTGTCCATAGCTCGTTGCGATTAGCAGCCGCTATTATTTTGCCTTTTAAACAAATGTCTATTTGATCTTTATCTAAGTCAGTAGTGCATTTGGCATAACAACGGGCCACATAATTGTTCAAAGACTCAGGCCATGCATCATTTGGGTTATGAAAAGCATTTGGTTTTTTGAAAGTCGACGCTGAAGGATTTGTAGTAGTATTAGACATTTGAGGCTGCTGTAATTCTGTATTCATATTATTATTTGCCAATGATTTTCCAATGGGTGGTGGTGGTTTACTTAAATCCACATTAGCTATTATGGGAGGCGGTGGTGGAGGTGGTATAGAAGTATTAATAAAGTTGCTATCATCAACCGGTGAAGCATTTTGCATTTGCAGCAGCTGACTCTCCTCAAAATGAGCATCAAATAATGCCTGCTGTTGTTGTTGTATTTGATTTTGTTTATTTTTATTACGTTTACGTTTCTTTTTATTACTATTGTTGTTACCACTATTATTGTTTTGATTATTTATGTTGTTTGGGAAATTACCATTAAAATGCCCATTCATGCCCTGTTGCTGCTGCAAGGGATTTGGAGCATTAGCCAAACGTTTTTGTTGATTTAAATTGAATTTAATGCCCCCGAAATTCTTTTGCTGCTGATTGCCTCCACTACCACCGTTAATACCAGGTGGTGGAGGTGGTGGTCCTGCAGGCAAAGGTGGTAAATGTTTGTCACCTAGAGATATAACGGCATTACTAAAGCCCGGAGGAGCATTACTATTGGAAAGGGTAGAGGTAACACCTGCTTGTTGATTTTTATTATTCATGCCATAACGCATGTAATATTGGTAATATTGGGAATATTGTGGATGATATTGTCCACCATTTTGGTACCAGGAATTATAGTTGCCCCATTGATTGTTTTGTTGCTGCTGGTTGCCATTATTGGCATTAACGTTAGGTTGTTGCTGCATTTCTTGTAATTGCGGTATCAAGGGTGCCGCCAAAGCTTCAGTCATTACAAAAAAAAGATTCGTAGGAAACAATGGACAAATCCCAGTATCGATTTTTTTTTTTTAATATAACCTCTCTAGTAGTTGTATATGAACCTTTCTTCTATAAAAACTTACCTTTTTATTTGTTTAAACAATTTTTATATACTAAAATTATAATAGAAAAATTAAATTTAAAATTCGTGAAAATGTCCTATTACAAATTAAAAATTCTCTAGTATAGACATGTACAGTGTATCACTAAAATAAGTATAAACTTAATACTTTACATCAGGACGTCGGCTCACAATTACTGACGAAAGTTTTCCAGTTGCTTGAGACGCCCCTGATACAAAATTTACTTCATTACTAACCAACCATTGTTAACATTCTAACAATTGGATGAGTTTTTCCTGTTAAATTTCTAATATTTCGCGTACTGCATACATACCAATTATTTATATATCGCTCATTTGCTGCAAGACCGGCATAACTCAAAAAAATCCATTTCGAGATAAACGCATTTAAAGTTTTTGATTTGCTTTAACTACTTAGAAAAAAGAAGACACATTCTTTTCAAACTGGGAAAGTATAAGATATAAAGATGAATTTAATACACAATATAAAGAAAAACAAAGCGAACAATTCTGCACCTCTAACTCCAAAATTTCATTTTTGGAGTTATGCCGGTCTTGCAGCAAATGAGCGATATGTAGTTAAATTTTGTTATTTTTATTGCTTAACTTGTAAAAATTTCACATATATAAAAATAATTGGGTTGTTCACGGAAACCGGATTATCATATTATAATACCTATAATAATTATATGGATATAGTTATATTAACAGCTACAAAAAAATATATGTATATAAAAAATTTTAAATGAATATTGTTAATATATCTAAATAACCTAATTTTGGGCTTAAATCTTGTTTACGGACGCAACTACAGATGCCATAACTCGAAAATTACGCGTTTTCAAGGTTTTTTCCATTTTAAATTTTACTTAACAAACCAAAAATTTTTCTATTTTAATGTCGGGATAGAATAGCTGTATACTTATTTTAGTGATACACTGTACTTATAAAATATTTTATATCCGCCATTTTGTTTTTTCTAATACCTTTTTGTGAAGCAATTTTCTTTTGCTTTTATATTGAAACTTTATTAAATTATTTTGCCCAACTTTTTACACTTTTATTTGAACAAATTTTTCTTTAGTTTTTAATATTTTTTTTTATCGAATTTTAAATAAAAATTATCACTTATTTGGCATGCTATTTCTTTTAACGTTTTATCTGTTAGATGACAACTGAAAGAATGACGAAATAATGGGTAGGCGATGAACAGTAATTGTAAGTATGTGTTGCACAGAGTTGTATTTTGTTATAGTGGCGCGCACACACGATGCAACATTAGTAGAAACATGAACATGTTTAATCGTGTGTAGTAATGTCTCATACCCTGCGGCCAAACGATCAAGTTGTTCTTGATAGTATTTTACATATATTGCTTGTCAAAACTTACATAAATTGAAACCTGTGACGTAGGCTGCCTTCAATTTGTAAGCAATTTACTTTCCTGAAGTCGTCTAAAAAACAATTTTTAAAGATAACCATGTTATCAGCTGTTAAATTGAAAGTAAAATTGCCAAACAAATAGAAAGGTGAAACTGAAAGCCATCTCGTGGTCAATTTAAAAAGTGTGAGAGTGTTAGTAAAAAACTGAGAGTGTATTGCAAATTGAAAGGAATTGAAAGGAATTGAAAGGCAAAACTTGATCTTGTGGCCACCAAGTTACTTGAGGGTTACACGATCAAGTTTTGCCTACCAAGTTTTAATATACTAAGTCCCAATTCACACGTTGGAAGTCTTATTGATCAGCATGCTACTTTATAACGAGAGTGAAGAGAAGAAAATAAACGTTTCTCTCTCACTCTCTCTCGCCTATAAGGTAGCAAGCTGATCAATAAGACTTGCAACGTGTGAATTGGCACTAAGATGGAGTTTACACGGTGTCTATTCAGACATGTCTAACAAACACGTTTGATTTGTTTGTAGGCGATCGGGGTAGAGAAGAAAGAGGGGTTGCCAAACAGACATGAAATGAGTTTTCATGTTTGAGGGAGTTTACACGGTGTCTATTCAGACATGTCTAACAAACACGTTTGTTTTGTTTGTAGGCGATCGGGGTAGAGAAGAAAGAGGGGTTGCCAAACAGACATGAAATTAGTTTTCATGTTTGTTTATATGAATTTCCATGTTTTTAATTTGTATGTATATTAGACTATTATACATGAAAACAGACATGTTTGGAAAGACATAGTGAAAAGACAATAGGTTTTTGGAAGCATGTTCAAAAGAGAATGTCAAAAACAGACATGTCTGAAAAGACTCCGTGTAAACTCCCTCTTAGTTTATAAGAATTTTCATGTTTTCAATTTGTATGTATGTGTATATTAGACTATTAAAGGCCAGTTTACACGGTAATATAATGTATTACGACATGTCGAAAGATTATGTAGAATGAGAAAAATCTTATCATGTAAAAGCAAAATGTATTGAGTAAGAGAGAATACGGATACAAAATCTGACAAGCGGTCGGTAAATGGTTTTTTTCTAAACCATTTTAGAAACTTATGTATTCTCATCACACCAGAGGTGTATTTTAACGGAGTACATTAAAGGTGATAGCATTTTTATACAATTACAAAAACAACTTAATTCAACTCAGGAAATTTTCATGTTGTTTTTGTAAATATTTAAAACTGCAACCATCTGCTTTTTTGTTATTATTTTTGATTTTACTTATACCAACCGTGTAAACATGAATTATACTTACAAAAGATTTTTATTTTTTTCTTTTAAACACGGAGAGAATTTCGTAATATTTTGATTCTACAAAGTCGTAATACATTGTATTACCGTGTAAACTAGCCTTAAGCACGATGGCCACGTATCAAATTGATTTGTCAAACTCAGTTTTTTTTGATTGTGTTAGTGAAAAAAATCTCACACGTATATGTTGATGTGAGTTTGACGAAAATCAAAACAATTTAGATTTTCACTGCCGCTGCTACTATGATTTGAAGCGAATTTGATGTGTTGCTGCGAAAAACGTCAAATGGCATTTTTATTCAGTTTTCGCAGTGACAACACCGTACGGTAAAAATTTTGTGGTTAAATAAAAAATGAAGGAAACAAATTTTGTACTTGAATTTATTGAAGTATACCAAGGAATACAGCAACAGAGATGAGAAAAATTCTCAGTATAAAGTTCTTCTTCAAAAATACAAAGAAAAGTATTTTCCTGCATATGTCAGAGCAATAGCTTTGCAACAATTTTCTATGTCATTCACATTTCTAAAAAAAAAAAAATTTGTAAACATAAAAATATTTTGCGACCAAATTAACCACACGTTCTTACCTTTTAAAAACAGCTTTGAAATGAAATTTGATGGTTTGAGTTTGATACGTTGCTGTGTTAAGCAAAACCAAATATTACCAATACATACATATTATTTGTCAAATCAGTTTGAACGTGGCCATCGTGCTTAAGACATGAAAACAGACATGTTTGGAAAGACATCGTGAAAAGACAATAGATTTTTGGAAGCATGGAAGAGAATGTCAAAAACAGACATGTCTGAAAAGACTCCGTGTAAACTCCCTCTAACACTTTTTACCAATACACTCATACTTTTAAAAATTGATACGAACTTGCCATTAAAATTCTCTTTCCAGTGAGTGTTTCAATATACGTTCAAGAAAACTACTGATTTCAAGGTAAGTGAGCAAATTTTTCGTTTGTCTTTATAAATTGTTTTCTTGATAACATCTTGAAAGTAAATGGCTCAAAAATTGAATGTAGCCTACGTCACAGCTTTGAATTTATGTAAATTTTGACAAACAGTATATGTAAAAGACTATCAAGAAAATCTTGATCGTGTGCCTGCACTGTAAGGGGCGTAATGAACTATACAAAATGCTTGGCAAACACACATTGTTTAACAATAAACAACACGATCTGTTTTGTGGCAAGCAATACTGCTTAAAAAATTGAATTTACTATTTAAAATTATTTTAGTGCTTCTTTTCCAACGTTTTCTTTTTGACAAGTTTTCGCTGATCTGAAAAAAGTTTGACAAATATCAAACACGACTGCCAAATATTAAAAATTTTTAATATTTCTACAAACATTGATTTAAATGTTTGTCCAAACGGCAAACACCCCAATTAACAACACAAAATATATGTACAAATGTAAACTTTGTGGGTAATTATGCCCTTTATTAATGCCCTAATTGTGCAGATATGCAACGTATGAAATTTAAAAACTCAATATGAATTTCTATGGAAAGCAACAACAAAATTATGAAATATTTTTGACTTTGTTTTCAATGTAATTTTTGGCGTTGCTTTGTGTTTACACAATAATTGCCAAAAATTCGTGTTTTGCGCTGTAAAAAAATTTGTTTCTATTTTAACTATGATCATATCTGTGGCATTTTGACACCACATGTTAAGTCGAGATAAGATAGCAAAAAAGTTTTAAAAACACTAGGTGAAAAAATCATTTTTATTAAATAATAAAATAAACCAAAATTAAAGAAACTAAAAGACTACCAAGTTTTAAAATCGTAAGCAATCGTATAATTAACAACATATTTTTCAACTTTTAACATTTTACTTAAGATGTTTTGTCAAAACACCTTATGGTGTTTTCTTTTCTGACAATAATGTTCCATATATGCTACCATTCGTGCGGGTTTTTGTTCTATTCTAAAAATATATGCAAAAATGTGAGAAGTTGTCGTTTTCCTTTCTAAACATGTTGCAACAATAAATGGCAAATTTGTTCCATTTATTACCCGCAGTTATAACTGAGTGTGAGATAATACCCTTTATTGCATCTGCGTAAAGTACTTTTTTATGCAAATTATATTTTGACGTTTCCCTATTTTTTTTTAATTCGCCGTGGAGACATCTGATGAACGGCTGACGCAAGGCGAATGGCTGACGAGTTGAGTTTACCTTATTGAATTCGCCTTGGTCGTGCTCACATTCAGAGAACTAAAGAGAGCAAGAAACCACATGCATTAATACACACACAAGGTATATTTATAGCAGGTAGCCGCGAGATTACAACAATTGTACAATAAAACAAACAACAGGGCTTTTTATTGTTGTTTTATGATACGAACTGTCAAACAGCAAAGGGGTTGAAAAGAGACAAAAGATAAAACAAAAAACTTGTTTACTTGTTTACTATACAACTTTGACAGTTTGTATCGCAAAACAAGCAAATAAAAAATAACCAGCTGGCTTTCCGAGACTACCTGCTATAAATATACCTTGTACACACACATGTTTGCTGTTTTTGCTAGCCAGAGTGTGTGTGTGTTTGTGTTTTTTTTCGTTGAAACCATGGCCCAATTAGTAGGTCTGCGCGCAACTACAACAATCCAACAACAGAAAAAACAACACGCATTTTGTTTGTGTAAAAAATGATAAAGATGTCAAGAACAAAAGCAATTGTTTGTGTAAGAAATGGTGGAAATGTCAAAAGCAATTGTTACAAAAACAATTGCACGTATAAAATACAACTCTGCAAAAAATCAGCAGGCGTTTCAAGCAGACCTACTAATTGGACCATGGTTTAAACCGGTTTTTGGTATCTTTATACCCTTCACCACAGGTGGAAAAGAGTATATATAAGTTTGTCATTCCGTTTGTAATTTCTACAATATTGATCTTAGACCCTATTAAGCATATATATATTCTGGGTCCTTATGAGGAGAGAAGTTGATTTAACGATATCCGTCCGTCCGTCCGTTCGTCCGTCTGTCCGTCTTACGTTTGATATGTGTTTTCCGGAGACTCCAGACATGATAGCGGCTACGTTGTTTTACATTTATGTCACATATAGTCCACCATTTCTTGCTATTGAAATTCAGCCAGATCGGTAAAACAATGGCTGAGATATGACCAAAAAAACACGACTGCCTCTAATTTTTCCAAAAAATCCCTTGTGGTTGTTGTATTTTTATTACTTTTTTCTGTATATCTGGAGAACGGCAAGAGCCAAAGCTTTGAAATTAGGTACAAACATTTAGGTTATAAATATACACCATCCTATAAAATGTGGGCGGGATTGGAGAAGTAGGCGTGGTACCTCTCATACAAAAAGTATTAAAAATTGTATAAAAACCTGAATTTTTTGACTGTAATATGACCTATGGTTACGCCTTATATATCAGAAGATCGGAAATTTTTAATAAAAAATATTTTCTGAAAAACTCGGGATAATCGCTTCAGATACGAAAAAGTTATGACCAAAATATTAATTTTTTTTGAAAAATACCCATTTTCTGGAACCATAGATCTTCCCGAGTCCACGTTTTATAGCCAAAATAACCCAAAAATTACTCTTTTTTATAATTAAGTTTGTTTTTTATACCCTTCACCGAAGGTCCTACACCCTATAAAGTATATATATTCTGGGTCCTTATGCAAAGCGAAGTTCAAATCCGGTTGTCGTCTCTTCTTCCTATCCATTTTTTAGATTATTAATTTATGTACTTACCCTGCAAATAATAGGACCAGTCCAAACACGCGTGTAAAGAGTAGTCCACAAGGGACCAGGACTAGTCCACAAGTAACCCAAACGTATGGAAAAAACCTGGTCTATTTAACATTACGATGTCCTAGGAGAGGACCATATAACCCACCTTTGGACCACTAAGGAGTAGTTTTAAAACTACTCCATGGTATATAACCCACCTTTGGACCAGTAAGGAGTAGTTTTAAAACTACTCCATGGTATACTCAAGAGGATTAGTTTTGAGGTCGTTTAAACACGAAAGCATGTCGTTAAAAAACGAAGACATGTCGTCTCACTACAAACACTTTTTAACAATGGTATGGTCCATGCTTGCATTACATCGGACTAGTCCATGGAGTAGTCCATTTTATCAAAATGGGTCAGGTGGTCCAATTTTATTTGCAGGGTACCATGTGTGTATGTATACATTAGGGCGGGTCGATTTGTATGGATGAAAAAATTAAAAATCGTATAGCAAAAACGTAATATACATTAAATTCTAAGAAAATTCTCCGAAGAAACCATGGGTCTAAAACAAAATCCTAATCCGCGCCTCTCGACTTGAACATTTTTTTACTTGGCTGAAAATTTTTTTAATGTAAAAAAATTTTTGAGTGTAATATAAATTTTCAAGTCGAGAGGCATATAAATTTTCAAATCGAGGAGTGCGGATTAGGATTTTATTTTAGACCCATTGTCTCTTCGGAGAATTTTCTTAAAATTTTATGTAGATTACGTTTTTGCTATATGATTTAAAAACAAAATCGACCCGCCCTAGTATACATATATCAAACGAATTTAAAAATAACAAGTAAGAGTGCTATACTCGGCTGTGCCGAATCTTATATACCCTTCACCATTGTGCGAGCAGAATACAGAGCAACTAGACAAAAACTAAATAAAACTGGTAAATATTTTTTAAAATAAGAGACAACCGGTTTTGAACTTCGGTTTTCATAAGGGCCCAGAATATATATACTTTATAGGGTGTAGGATCAATATTGTAGAAATTACAGTCATATATACCTTTTTTACCTTCGGTGAAGTGTATAAAAAGTTTAATTTTTTGGAATTCAAGGGTCTAATCACCGCATACGATACTATCGTATCGAATAAACTATTGAATTTTTTTGAATACGATAGACACTGGCGTATCGAATGAAAACTCGATAAATGTAATGTCGAGTTACTCGATGTCGAATGCTATTATTTTAAATTCAATACATTTCATTCGATATCGAGTTTCAAGACACCAAAATAAATCATTTCGATCAATTTTGCTCGATATCGTATGCAGTGATAAGACCCCAGTATTTCGGTTATAACTCTAAAAATTTCCGATATTTTGGTATATAAGTCATATACATAGGACATATGGCAGCCCTAAAATTTAGGTTTTTATAAAAATTTTGATGTTTTTTAGCCCATTTTTGGAGTATTTTGCTCATAAATTACCCATTGTCTAACCGATTTGATAGTTGAATATACCGACGTGTTAAGGAAGAATTTTACCATTTACTTAAGTTATATTTATATATAAACATTTATATATACTTGTATACATATATTTTAACAAAGTTAATTATAAAAAAAGAGTAATTTTTGGGGATTCAGTATTTCGGTCATAACTCAGCCATTTTTTAACCGATTTGACAGATTTATATACTGGCATGTTGAAGAAGAAATTTTCCATTTACTTGAGTTACAAAGCTTGTTGTAACGATTAAATAATTTTTCAAATAATACAATTTGAATAAAAATAAAATTGAAAGAAATTACGTTCATACACATCAAACTGGTGGCAAATTTTATGAAAATTAAAAGTATTTTGATTATCATCAAATTCACATTGAACCATACTTGTGAGTTTTTTATTACTATCACAATTACAAAATTGTGAGTTTGATGAGGCATGTTAATGTGTGGCCATGTCGCTTTAGAAAATATAAAATATCTTTTATGAACAAAGCAATTTATTCTTTCAGAAAAATTATTTTTTATATACCTACAATTGTTTAAATTTAGACAATAACAGCATTTGAACTTCGGTGCGAATCGATATAATTTCATCTGTACAACAATAAAACACATATTATTGCCCTACAATTTAAATCCGTGACATTTGGTTTAACGTAGGTTATTTGCACAGAAATGGAATGCAAACAAAACATCTTTTATTATTTAAATGTGTTTTCAACGAGAAAACCAGACTTCTTTTAGTTTGTTTTTATTTTTTTAATGCAATAGGTCTGTCTGGATACTTTTCCAGTAGCAAATACTCAGTAAATTTTTTTGGGAGAGTAAGACCAATATTACTCTATCGGCTGAAAAAATCTCAAAAAGTACGCAGACAGTATCCAGTGAAATTTTGCAAGAAAACAGCTGATCGGTGTGTAAACAATTGAAATAACAAAGCAAAAGAATTTTAGCATACATACATATGTGTACGCAAAATTTAATTCTCGAGGTAAATTAAAAAATTATTAATTAAAGCGAAGCTTAAAAAGTGTTGTAAATTAAAAAACTTGTTTATTACACTATTATTAGTTTGGTAAATACAATTTCTTCTTAGTTTTTAGTTTTATTTGTCGGGTTTTTAATAAAACTTTTTTTGCTTACTACAATTATAATTTATTATAAACGTTAAAAATCAACACAATTCTAACTACTTACCTCATGCCATTGTTAAATTTCAATTTTTATTTTCATTTCACAAAAACTATTTCATTCAAACAGCTGTTCAAACTATTTGCAAAATCTTGCAAGCGGAAATTTCTCCAGTAACATTTTGCAAGTTCTCTAACTTCCAACTGTCAAAAAATTCTCTCTTTGGCTCTCTCTCTGCAAGAGATTTGGAGTACGCAGACAACATTTTGCAAGATTTTGCAACATTTTGCGCAAAATATGTGTACGCAGACAGACCTAATGTATACACATACAAACACACACACTCGTGTGCACATACATATGCGCTGATAAGTGAGAAAAGTTCTCTGAGAGTAATAATAAAGACTGTAATTTACTCTCACAAGTGGATTTAGCGGCTAAATCCACCAGAAAAATTAATATAGAGAGAAAAATGTATGAACTTTGTATGGTCGTGCAATATCTTTATAAATCTATAGTCTTTGGTCAAAGTCTATATAAAAAAAAACTCGAAAATTTTTGTCAGCGTTTTTTTTAATATGAAGTTTGACGTTTGGTATAACAAAAAATTGTCAGGTGAAGACGCTATGTTAGAAAAATGTATCACTTTGTAAGGGTTCTTGTAACCTGATTAATATATTACACAACTATAATGCATCATTGTTTTTTAGAAAAGAAAACACCATTAGATATATATTTAATTTTCATATTGAAAATATATATAAAACACAAAATTCAAAGAAAAATTTTTATCGCTGTTGTTCTTATTCGACCTTTCGAAATTTTTATAAATAAAAATTAGTTAAGCTCGAAGTCAGTGTTTTTTGTAAATAAAAATCCTTTTTTATCTGCTTCCAATATTTCGATCTTCCTTGTAGATCATCATCAGGGATTTCTTTCAGTGAATTTTTGTAAACACAAAAACTTAAGTGCAGTCATGGTCCAATCAGTAGGTCAGCTCGAAACACCTGCTGATTTTTTACAGGGTTGTGTTTTTTACGTGCAATTGCTTATGTAGCAATTGTTTTTGACATTTCTACCATTTCTTACACAAACAGATGATTTTCTTCTTGACAAACAAAATGCGTGCTGTTTTTTCTTTTGTTGGATTGTTGTAGTGAAGCGCAGAACTACTAATTGGGCCATGAGTGAAGTGAAGAGTGCAATTCTAGATGTCGATGTGTAAACAACATAGTTTTCAGTTTTTGTGGTTTTACAAATTCACTAAAAGAAATCCCGAAAAAGGAATTTTTATTTACAAAAAACACAGGCCTCGAGCTTGACTAATTGTTATTTATTTATATTTTAAAGTATTTATAATACAACGGGTTCCCTTTAAAAAAATAAAAATATAATTATGGCTTACAAAAAGTTATTGGTTATCAGGCACGATTTCTTCTGTGTAGATTAAAAGTATTTTCACTCATATTTTCGTAAGAAATATTTATAACATCATTATTTGTTTTTCTATATTTAATATGAAAAAAGTTTCTTCTATAAGTTTTTTCATAAATCAGACTTTTAACAATATGTATAAGACCTCGGAGTATTGTGATATGCAATTATCAGACCGGGTATCCACTTCTGTGAAGAATTTATTCTAAGAAAAATGTTATCTCCAATTTTAAACTCTGGTTTTCTTTTTGTATTTCGATTATAATACTCCCTAAAATTTTTTTATTATTCTTTCCATTTCTTCACTTATAAGTTAATTTTTATATTTTTTGTATCAGGCTTCAACAATTTGTCAGTGATTGGAATTGTAGTTCTTAGACCCCTATGTAATAATAGATGCGATGGAGAATAATTTAAATTTTTAACTGGTGCATCCTATACTCTAATAATGCATTATAAACCTCTTCTTTAGTTTTAAATTTCTTTAAAATGTTGTTCACAATTCCCACAGTTCTCTCTGCCAATCCATTAATCCTGGGATAATTTGGGCTACTTGTTATTATTTTAATATTCCATCGGTTAGAAAACTCTAAGCATTCGTAAGAAGCAAATCTCATATTATAGGCTATTATAATCTTTGGTATACCGTACCTTGAAAATATTTCTTTCCGCGCCTCAATCACATCCAATGATGTCTTCGATTTTAAATAAATCAACCCAAACCACTTACTATAATAATCTACTATAACGAAATAATTTTTTCCCGAATATTCTAAAATATAATATCAAATTTTCTCAAAAGGTAAATTCGGAATTTCACGAAAAATTATTGGTTCTTAAGCATTTCAAGGCCATAATTCCTGACATTTTTTACATTTTAAAATATAATTCTCAATATCTTGATTCATATTTATCCAATAAAATTATTCAGAAGCTCTTTTTCCTGTCTTTGAAATACCGATATGGTTATTATGTAATTTTTCTAAAATAATTAATTGCAAATTTTTAGGCATCATGATACGTTCATTATAAAATACTAATTTACAATCTAGTGTAATGTCATTTCTTTTATTATAATATCCTATAATATTATTTGCTAAACTCTTAGGAAATTTTCTACTCATATTTTCTAATCGAAAGTGACATCTGAAGGCCTTAAAAGCCCTGGTTGAGTGCTATGAAATTCAGTTATCAGATTTTATAAACAGGCAAATTTATAGATTTTATTCATATAACAACATTTTGCTAAATTTTAGAATTTTTTTCTTTAACACGGAATGCCCTATAAGCTTTTAACTTTCCGAAAGTCACATCAGTGGGCCTTAATAGCCACAGTTGCGCGCTATCGAATAAAGTTATCAGCTTTTATAAACAGGCAAATTTACATATTATATTTATATAACATTTTGCAAAAATTTTTTATTTTTTTTCTTGAACATGAAATACCCTCAAACTTTTAAATGGTTGAAAGTGACATCTGTGGGCCTTAAAAGCCGTTGTAATGCGCTATCACATTATTCAGTTATCAAATTTTATTAACAGGCAAATTTACAGATTTTATTCATATAACAACATTTTTGTATAATTTTTCAAACATTTTAAACTGCTAAATTTAAAGATTTTTTTTATATTTTCATTAATATCTTGACTTTTTATAAATATTAAAGCACTAGTAATGTTTTCTGATCTATTTTTGCTTGTATTATTATTGTTTGTCACGCACGTGTTGCTGTTTTCAAAACAATAATAATTGCACGTGTTCAACAAAAAAAAAATTGCGGCATATTTTTCAAATATTGATTTGTTCACACGCGTTTTTAAACTTGACACTTGTACATGGCTGTATTTAATTCGTCTTGGCTGTATTTTAAATTACCATGTGGCAACTTTAGGCAATCTGTCCAAAACACAAACATCCAAGGCGAATTTAAATTCGCCTTTCAAACTTCTTTACAAAATTGGCGGATTTTTAGTTTGTTTTAAAAGTTTAGATTATAATTTGTGGTTTAGATATCATCGTTAGTTCTGTGTTATCATTATAATTTGTGGTTATCATCAATGTCTGTGTTTTAGATGATTATTATGAACACAGAGTACTCTGTGATTATGAATAATAATCTTAAGTTATAAAAAAAATATGGACAAATTTAGGAAGAAACCACCAAAAAGGGCTGATTTGCCCGATCTAATGGAAAATGTTCCCGAGGAACACAAAGATTATGTCAAAGAAATGTGCATGAAAATGATGCAGCATTCTGCTTATGGACAACCGTAAGTAATAAAAAAAGTTTGTTAATCATAATTTTAAACATTTGTGTTCAGCTATGAATGGTCTACTCGTGATTTTGATATGGGTGCTCCATTGGGCAGAGGAAAATTTGGACGTGTTTATTTGGCACGCGAACGTTTCACCCAATATATGGTGGCCATGAAAGTTTTATTTAAAGCCGAGTTACAAAAGGGAAATGTTCAACGCCAGGTCTTAAAAGAAATAGAAATTCAATCTCGCCTAAAACATCCTCATATTTTACGTTTGTTAACTTGGTTTCATGATAATGACCGCATTTATTTGGCTTTAGAATTGGCCTCACAAGGTGAACTGTTTAGAATTTTACGACGAGTACCTAACAAACGTTTCGATGAACCCAGAGCGGCAAAATACACTTATCAAGTGGCAGATGCTTTGAACTATTGTCACTTGAATAATGTTATACATCGTGATTTAAAGCCAGAAAATATTTTACTGACCGCCTCGGATGACGTGAAATTAGCAGATTTTGGTTGGTCTGCTCACACAAAGTCAAATAAGTAAGCATTTATAAATTTATGAAAAGATTTTATTTTTAATAATATTTAATATATAAGGCGCAAAACTTTATGTGGGACTTTGGATTATTTACCACCTGAAATGGTTGATGGTCGTACTTATGATGATTCTGTCGATCAATGGTGCTTAGGTATTTTGTGTTATGAATTCTTAATCGGAGGACCACCTTTCGAATCCAATGATGCGGAAATTACTTATGAAAAGATACGACGTTTACAAGTTCATTATCCGAGTTTTCTCTCAACTGGTGCCAAAGATGTTGTCTCGAAATTGTTACAAAAAGCGGGAAGTTCTCGGCTTACTTTAGTCGATGTTATGCAGCATCCTTGGATTAAATATAACATGGAAAGACGGAATGCTGAACTTGAACAAATTATAAAAAAACAATAAAACTTGAAGTTGAATTATGTTATAAAACTTGTTTGTTAGCTGCAGTAGATTCGCGTTTGCGGAATGAAAAATATCAAATAAACACAGGGTATCGCTAAAATAAGTGTACATTTCAATATACAAAGTTTTTTTTTTTTTTTGTCTAATTTACCTGAACGCAGGAATTTTTGTGAAATCTATAACCAACATATTTTTTTAATATATCATTAACTTTAAAGAAAATCTTTGTTTTTGCAATAATGTGCACAAGGTCTTGTTATGTATTAAGCTTTTCCTTTCACATTGCGTTTAGGAAGTTTTTATTGCTTCTTAATACGTTTCTAGTTATGCCAAAAAAAAAAAAAAAAAAACAAACGAAAAGTGAAAAAACTTAAAAAAGGAAAATAATACAAAATAGATAATACGTTATCAGCCCAATTATGAATAAAAATTCCACGGGAGGTTTTTCCCTTTTCCCATTTTTACAATTGAATCTACATAGGAAAATTGGGAGAAGGGAGAAAACTCCCGGGGAATTTTTATTCATAATTGGGCTGTATAACTTTTGTTAATAAGAACAAAGAGACATTTGTGTGTATGATGCGGACTTAATGTTAATTTACATCATAAACTAGACTAAACTTTTTAATATAGAGCTTTATTAAATCGTATTGTTAAGTTAATGCACTATAGCGTTAATAATGCGTTCGTATGTGAATAAAAAAAAATAAAACTAGATTTTTCATGTGTTATGGCCCTCTAACTACCAAAGCAGTCGAAATTTAAAATTCGAAACAGTCTCTTAAAAAACAAATTATAGAAAAAACTATTCATAGAATTTTAAGTATTAATACGATTTCCGTATGACGTGCTAAATTCCCAATTTTTCATATTTGATAAATACACTGAATTTATAGTTGAGGGAAGTTTTGACTGTTTTTCATCCAGGATAAAATGTATTATATTTGAAAGATATTTTATTGTTAGTATTGCAAGGAACTGGAATTGTCTGCTTGTTGATCTACGGTCTAACTAACCTAATAATGCGTTTCGTTTAAAGCAGAGTACGGGGAGTGCACGAATTGAACTCGATCGCGAGTTTTATTTTATTATCCACATTTAAAAGAATTTTTCTTTAATGCTCGCTAGTAAAAAAAATTATTATTTAGATATGTGATGAAAACCGATCGTTTTCAAAAGGATCGTTTTTAGCATGTGTGATGAATTTCGACCGATTTTTAAATCCATTTCTGAAGTAAGGTCTTAATTTTTTGTTCAAAATACAGTTCAATTAACATATATAATAAAGAATTTAAAAGAATATGTACGAGAAAACAGAGGAAAATGCATTAGACATACATTTTTAAAGATACTAAAAACGATATTATCGTTTTCAAATCGTATTGTTATCAAAATCGTTTTCTATCACATACCTGATTAATTTTTTAGAGTTGAAAAATATAACTCGCGAAAAGAATTCAAATTTTAAGAGTCCAAAATAAAACTCAATTCGTAAGTCGAGCTGAAAAGAATTGCTCGCGAGTTTTATTTTTGGTTTTAAATTTTTTCTTAACTAAATTTTTTTCCTTATTTATTTGTTTGTATGCGTGGATAAATATATCTATCATGCATATATGCCTGCATACTATGCATGAATAAATGTATCGTCGAAGACACACAAAAACAATAGCATATGGATAAAAAAAAGAAAGAAAATATTTTTATTGATACAACAAAAATGATGTTGTGACAAGCATAACTAATCATGAAGTAGAAATAGCAAAGGAAAGAATTCGTGTAAAGGAATGCAATCATGTAATACGTTTTGAAAATATAAAAAAAACCATGCTAAAGGAGTTTTAATTTTAAATTGGGAAATATTTACTAACATAGTATTGAAAATAAATGTTTGTTACAATCAGTGAAGAAGAAAGCTGAATGAAAAATAAGCTAAATCGGTATTTTAAAAGGGCTATAAAAGGCTTAATCTCACAAAAATAAAACCTAAAAAAGCAAAAACTTTTTTTTTTATTTTAAAATTCATTGTTTTCTTTATTATTAAATAAGTAAAAACACCTTAACATATTTTATCCAGTGCTTAACATTAAGACTCCATAACAACAAAACTAAAAGGAGTATACAAATAATATAAGTAACATTTAATAGAGAAACCCCGTTTTAAAGAATTAAACAGTTAATATGGATATACTGACAAAGTTTACATTAAAAAAGGTAGAAATAATTTAAATTCTATCTTTACAATCAATAAGAATCAACTGTCACAAAACAATTTGATGGTGGCTTTTGCAGCATTAAAAGTATAGTGCCATGCACATAAAAAACTCTTACTGCCTGTTTAATTTTATAAATTTAAGCATTTCCATTAGGGAATCTATATTGAAAACAAATTTGAGGTTTTTTTATTGCGGTTTCCATGTCAATTCGCAAACGAAAATTTTCAATACAGAAACAGGTAGCTGATTTATTTCTTATGAATTGCATTACATATCATTATTCATTTCATATGGCATAAACATTTTAAAACAAGTGTATATACATATGTACTTATCTACATATTTATTCGCATTAGTCCATATATATAACCATTTCTTTTACAACCAAAACATTCTTTTTTTAGAGAAGTGTTCAGTTTAACAATAAATATTAATACAATATTTTTGAGACCCAGTTTCCATAAAAAACGGTTAATTCATTTATTACTAGTGTAATAGTGCAAAAGCAAAAAAAACAAAAAAAAAAAATCAAGCCTTTAAATAAAAATATATATAATATAAAGACTTTAAAGCGGTAAAGTTAAATTCGTTTGCAGTTTCAGATTTTTGTATAGGCTTGACTAATATTTCACCCGAAATTTCATCACAACTTAAGAACGATTTCCGATTTCCATCAAAATACCTACAAATGATTAGGAATAATGTTGCCTTTAAGTCATACGAATAACATTTTTTATGTTTTTCACTGTTTCGGAGTTATTTAGAAATTAGTGGCGACAAGCTTTTTTCGTGCAAAGTAAATAATACTTTTTTTTAAACTTTTTTATCATTAATGAGAAAGCCAGGTATATTACGAATAAAATGAGCCATAAACCATGAGAATCGGTGAAGAAATGTTAATTTTATTCACAATTAAAGGCAGCTTTTATGAAAATAAATATGTTACCAACCTTAAACACTTATGTAAGTCACTGAAGAACGCATACATTTTATTACACATCATTAAATATTTTGCATGTACCCAGCAAATAAAATTGGAGCACCTGATCCATTTTGATAAAATGGACTACTCCATGGACTGGTCCGATGTAATGCAAGCATGGACCATGTCATTGTTAAAAAGTGTTTGTAGTGAGATGATATGTCTTCGTTTTTTAACGACATGCTTTCGTTTTTAAGCGACTTCAAAACTAATCCTCTTTAGTATACCATGGAGTAGTTTTAAAACTACTTAGTAGTCCAAAGGTGGGTTATATGGTCCACTCCTAGGAAATCGTAATGTTAAAAAGACCATGTTTTTTCCATACGTTTGGATTATTTTTGGACTAGTCCTGGTCCCTTGTGGGCTACTCTTTACACGCGTGTTTGGACTGGTCCTATTATTTGCAGGGTATACATATTTTTAAACATATACGTACGTACATACTTATTTACATGTTTATGAATAGCATTCATATGAGTGCATAATTTTGTGTATGAACATTACTTTAACAACCCTTTCGCACACGTCTTGCCTTCCCTTCTTTTCTGAACAAATACATACATACGTATTTATATTTTTACTTCGCACAAGCAAACAATATTTTTTATATGTACGTGTTGCTCGATTTCAACTCGTTTGTGCTCGTTTTCTGCTCGAATAAAATTTGTACTTACGAGTTGAAAAATAATACTCGTAAGCACAAACTTTAAAACGAGTCGTTTTATGCTTACGAGTCGAGCACAAAATCTTACGAGTCGAAAAAAATTTGTGCTCGCGAGTTTTATTTTTCAACTCGTAAGTACAAATTTTATTCGAGCAGAAAACAAGCACAAACGAGTTGAAATCGAGCAACTCGTATAAAAAAATATTGTTTGCTTGTGCGAAGTAAAAATATACATACGTATGTTATTAATACGATATCCGTATGATGTGCTAAATTCCCAATTTTTCATATTTGATAAATACACTGAAATTTACCGTTGAGGGAAAGCTAGTTTCTATGCGCATTTCACTGGTTGCTTAGACCAGCTCATCAGGAAACCTTTTCCAAAGATTTTAGAAAAGCCAAAAATATTAAACAAATAAAACCCTAAAGCGAATAAGAATTATAAACGCTCTAAGTCTTACTTGTAACAATATCAAAGCTTAAACAAAACACCAACAATAAACAGTGAGTTTATCTTTTCTTACATCCCCCTACAATTGGTTGGGTTCTTTCCGACTCGAATTGTAGTTGTAAGTGGGTTAAAAGAAAAAAACAAAATGATTCATTCAGTTGTCTTCGTAAGAAAACAAAAAAAAAACTAATTTGCCAATTCAGTTTAACGAGCGAGTTTACTCAAATTGTGCTCGCGAGTCGAATTTTGTCCTACCCTGGTTTAAAGTGTGTTATTTTGATTACGCAATACTCAAAATTTCACTTAAACAGCTTGGCATCTGTTATCGCGTCAAGTTGTTTGTTTCAAGAATTTTTTTTTTGTGATTTAAAGTTTCCCAACAATTTGTAATACTTTAAATACCTGTTTTTATCTTCTCAGTTAGCATTTTGTATCATCATCGAATCTTTTGGGAATCAGCTTCACGGGTAAAATAAACGCATATGAGCTCATTTTTCGATCGTAAATAATACTCTCGTTGTGAGAAAATGGTACCCTACCGATGAATCACCTCAAAGAATCACTTGTGTTACAATTTTTTGATTTCTTTTTGAGGATATGAAAAAATCATATGTGAATCCTTTTTCAATCGCTCTAGTTATAAATCAGTTTTTTATCATCAGAAGTTATGTGAGAAGACTCATTTAGGTGATTTTTACAAAAAATTATCACCCAAATGCTAGCTGGGTGTATTAATGTACCCAGCGGGAAACGAGAATGTAATGCATATGTATTCATTACTCTTAACACAGAACATCCCAGCGGTAACTGGAATGAGTAAAGAGGCCTAATAGAACCCCTTATTTAGCAGTCACAAGCAGTCAGAAGCCCTTCTCGATGTTAATAGCACACCAAAAAAAAAAAAAAAAAAAAATTTGTTTCTAGTTTAAAATGTTCTTTATAGAATTTAATCAAAACTATATGCTTACCTAAAACGCAAAATCGACTTTTTCATTGATGTAATTACAACTCATTTGTTACCGCTTTTTATGTTATTTTCTTACAATTTATTTTTTAAGCGACTTAGCGATCTCAAATTAGTTTTTGGGGCTTTTTAAAATTTTGCAATTTTCGCGAATTTAAGCCATGTTCGCGAAAAAAGCAAAGTGTTCCTGTAAGTTTTCTGATTCTTTACAGCTTTAACGATGTATAATAAATAAAAGACTTTGATATGCCGCTGTTAGAAAATTTTTGAGAGTTTCTTACCGAACTTTTGCCATTCCTTTAATTTAATGCTTATAGGTCCAATACTAAAATGTTCAAAAAGTACCAGGTGAAAAACATAAAAATACTAAAAAGTTACCTAATAGATACTCATCCACTCAGGACATTGCATGTTTAATTTGATGATTCTAGGGCAAATATTAACGAAAATTCAAAAAGTAACAGTCGAAGAACAAAAAAGTACCAAAAAGTTCCTGTTATTGATTCTCATCCGCTCAGGACCTTGCATGTTTCTAGGTCCAGTATTAACGAAAATTCAAAAAGTACCAGTTGAAGAACAAACAAGTACCAAAATGTTCCCTCTTACAGTTTCTTATTCGCTCAGGGCCTTTCATGTTTGATTTAATGTTTCTAGGTCTAATATTAACGAAAATTTAAAAAGTCCAGTTAAAAAAGTACTAAAAAGTTCCCTCTGATAGATTCTCGTACGCTCAGGACCTTGCATGTTTAACTTAATGCTGTTAGGTCCAATATAAAAAGAAATTCAAAAAGTACAAGTTAAAAATAAAAAAGTTTCAAACATTTCCCTCAGTATTTTTACTCAGGACATTACATGTAGAATTTTATGTGTCCAGGTCTAATATTAACGGTTATTAAAAAAGTACCAGTTGTAGAACCAAGAAGCTAAAGAAAGAAATTCAATATTGTTGGTGCATACTTTTCTATTCGAAATTGTAATGGAAGCCCAAAGAACTACCAAATTCGTATTTGTATTTTTTAAATAAGTTTCGAATGTTTTAAAACCATTATGTCTATGTTTATTGGCTTAAAAGACAAAAAAGTGCCAAGATACAGGTTTTACCCGTTTATTTCCTTAAAGGGCAAAATATCAAAAACATTACCGAAACCTTTCCGCTTATTTTTCTAAAGAATAACGATAAGTATTACATTTTTCTCATCTCTTTTTGTTTTGGAGATATGGGAGGTTAGATATCTTTTAAAACGATATTTAATATTTTCTGAGGACCATATCCTAAGCACTTTAGTGGAATCTTATACATACAGCCTATGCCGGTTAGGTTTCATTCTTCATTTTGTTGAAAAATTGTTTAATATCGAACCGGCACACAATACTTTGATGTAGAACTAAATTGTCCAAAAAAAAGGAGTTGACCCACCTAATAATATTTTGCTTCGTCGTCTGGAGTTTTGAATATCGGTCATATTAATGCTCAGAGTTTATGTCCTTCCGTATCATCCACTATACTAGAGGAATTTAAGCATAACTTTCAAGACTCGTATCTTGACATTATTGGAATCTCTGAGACGTGGTTTAAGCCTCATTTGTTGTCACAATCGTTGGCGCTTTCTGGTTATGATCTTGTAAGAAATGATCGGATGAGGGATACGGGTTCTGATGGGGGTAGTGTTCCGAGAAGAGGAGGTGGTGTTTGCATTTATATTTCTAATAAACTCGGTTACCGTATTGTTTTCCGTGGCAAACGCTTTGGAGTCTGTGAATCTTGTTTATTGAAATTTTCGGTAATGGAACTTCTGTAGTTATTGGTGTTGTTTATCTACCCAGTGGTGACATTAATGCTTTTGAAAGTATTCATTGTGATTTGTTCGATCGGTATACTAATGTTGTTTTTATGGGTGACTTCAATTATAATCTTTTTGATATGGTTTAGTCTTGTAATTTACGGTCCTTGATTTCGAGATGTGGTCTTCATTGTGTGCATAATTCACTACCCACTCACTTTTTCTTACCTAGTGGTACTACATCTTTAATAGATTATTTTCTCTTGAGTCAACCTTCTAATGTGTTATATAAGAACCAGGTACAATTCCCATTTTTTTCATCACACCACAGTTTTATCTTTGCTTCTTCTATTACGTCTCAATTACGCAGCTCCTCGTTTGAATTTAAGAATTATAGACTAATAGATAATGAAGCCTTTACGGAGTATTTTACGCAATTTGATATATCTCCTATTTTTAGCACGAATGATGTTGATTTTCAATTGTCTGCTTTGGACAGTTTAGTGAATGGACTTCACAATTTAGTTCCGATATCAAGAATAGTACCTAGAACGAATAACTTTATTTGGATGAATTCTAGGGATATCTTGCAGGCAAGATCTCAAAGGAATCTTGCCTATAGAGCATATCTTCGGGATCGTACTGATGAGAATTGGAGGATTTACTGCAGGTTACGTAACAGGACTAAATCTGTTATTAGGAAGGCTCGTCGAATGTATGGCGTGAGTTTGTTTAATGGGGCTGATAATGGTCAGTTGTGGAATAGAGTGCGTAGGTTGGGATTGGTTAGTTCGGGTGAGTTTGGGGGAAATGAATTGGATGTTGGAGAGGTGGCTCGTATTTTTTCGGGTAATCTTAGCCCAAATGGTGGTGGCGAGGTTGATTTGAATGGTATTGATGATATTGCTGACTCATTTTCTTTTATCCCGGTTACTGAGTAGTATGATCTTTTAATAGCTATGAATTCTATTCGATCAAATTCAACGGGTCATGATAAGATTCCTATAAAATTTATTAAGATAATATTTCCTCTTATATCTTCTATTCTTCTTCATCTTGTAAATACTATTCTAACCTGTTCAAAGTTTCCTGTTTCTTGAAAACTTGGCAGAATCGTACCTATTCCTAAGAATGGGCATTTTGATAGGGATAACTTACGACCAATATGCGTCTTGCCGGTAATGTCTAAGATAATTGGGAATATAATGAAGACGCAGATACTTGCTCATTTTGAGGAATCCTCTTTAATTCACACGAGTCAATTTGCTTTTCAACGTAATCTTAGCACTACCTCACTACTCTTATCCCTTACGGAGTCAATTAGAAGAAAATTAGATAGTAACAAGAATTGCACTTTGGTTTCTTTGGACCTAAGTAAGGCTTTTGATCGTATTGACCATTCCATTCTCATTTTTAAACTCAGGAGATTTTTTAATTTCTCGAAAATGGCATGTAAACTAGTATCCTCTTATTTATCTGATCGCTATCAGTATGTATCTTTGAATGGTTATGACTCCAGTACTAGTCATGTCACCTCTGGTGTACCGCAGGGCTCTGTACTCGGTCCAATATTTTTTCTTACCTACGTGAATGACTGTTTGTCATTACTCGGGAATGATATTTGTGAGCCTTTTGTCTTTGCTGATGATATGTACGTTCTTGTTGTTCTCTAATGATACTAGGGACATATCTAAATTGGAGATGAATTTGAATGATCACCTTTCTTCTGTGTCTAATTGGATGTACGTAAATAATCTTGAGATAAATCCGAATAAGACGAAGGCCCTGAGTTTTCATTTGCCTAATCGGAGTGTCTCCTCATTTAGGATATTTATTAATGGACAGACAATAGTTTCCGTTGAATCTCTCAAATGTCTTGGTGTTATTTATGATTCAAAACTAAATTTTAATGAACACATAAACTTGATTGCAAAAAAAACTTGTCTTATTTTGAGAAGGCTTTATTCGTTAAGAGCTTATACACCTAGGCATGTGAGAAATCGACTTTCCTTTTCACTTATCATGTCTCAAATTAACTATTGTCTTGAAGTATATTCTGCTACGTGGTCTTATGGTTTGAGGATTATTGAATCGACAATTAGAAAGGTGGTTCGTTATGTATTTGGTATATGAATCTGGGAACATGAGCGTAATTCTATACTTACTTCGGTTTTTTTTGAAATGTAGCTTTCGCAACTATCTAGATCTACGTGTTTTACTTAATTTCTACAAGATCATAAAGAATGGTAGACCAGCATTACTTGTGAATGAATTTTCATTCACCAACTCGATGCGTAATATTCAAATTTATGTTCCCTTGGGACATCATACAGTATTTGATCGATCTTTTGTGAAACGGATTCATCATGCCTGGAGTCTACTTCCAAATGATCTTAAGCGTTTTTCTTATTCGTATTTTACTTATAAGAAAAAGCTTCTTAACTACAATGATTACGACCTTTAAAAGCCTTTAATACTTTTGTTAACCTGTGGCTATGGGAATAACTTCTTTATTTATAATTTTATATGCTCATAATTTTCGGCAATACACATATACAGGCTGGGGAGCCAAATCAATTTTATTAATTTGTATTTTTACATATTTTGTTTTTTACTTTAATTCATATTATTTTTTGTTATATCTTTGCTTAAACATAGTAATTAAATGTACAATACATATCTATTGGCCATGAAGGCTTTCTTTGTATTGATATTTAATAAATAAATAAATAAAAATAAAATAAAATAAAATAAATAATATACAAAATTTCAAGTTTCCGTCAAAATATTCATGTACCTCCCATATATCCTTTTTTTTAAATTTAATTCGGCAATACTTTATGTTGAATTGTTGGAAATTACCAAAGCTATCTAAATATAATGTTAAAATTGATGTACTTACTTTTTAATAAATTTTAGCAAGGATTTTTGTATTTTGAAATATCCTTTTGTTAAAAAGATCACAAAAATATAAAATCGTTACGCTTTATTCCATTAAATTATATAATTATAAATTTAAAGAGTTTAGTGCCAAACAAACTTAAGGATATGCATTTCTTATACATGTATGTATGTCCTTTTAAGGAAAATATACATGAAGGGAAAATATTTGATATTTATTTAATATTTATTACATGCATTCTACAACTGACATGAAATGCTTAACTTTAACACTAATATAGACTCATCATGTTAGAAGTTGTTACGAACCGTTTGGTCTGGCGAGGTTTCCCACTAGCTCTAAACACAACTCTACCATATGAAGAATTTGGGAGAAAGCTGTTCGTCTCCTTTGGCCCTCCCAACCATGTCATAAGAGCATCCGCTTATCTTCTTCCTATGACCCACAACCCACTTGGCCATTTCTTCACTTACCACTCCATCATTGCCTGTACCTTGCTAAATCAAAAATCTAAATATTAAAATTAAAATTTACATAATTTACTAGCTGGCCCGGCAAACGTTGTTTTGCCATATAACTTATTTCTTTCAGATGTTACAGTGTCTGCATGCCAAATTTTAAGAAACCCAGTTGATTAGTTAAGAAGATAATAAACATTATACGCTTTAGTTCTTTCCAGATGTTACACTTTTTGCCCGCTAAATTTCAAGAAAATCAGTTGATTAGTTAGGAAGATATAGGGAGGGGGAGCTTTTACTCCTCTTGCCCTATTTCATGCCCTTTCTTACAGTGTCTGCATGCCAAATTATAAAAAAACTGGTTGATTAGTTAAGAAGATATAGGGAAGGGAGCTTTACGCCCTTAATAATAAAAACTAAGGGCTATAGTAATTTCCAGCTGTAACACTATTTGGCTGCGAAATTTCAAGAAGATATTGGGAGGGGTAGCTTTTACCGTTCTTGCCCTATTTAACGTCCTATTTCCTTTCAGATGTTAAAGTATCTGTATGCCAAATTTTAAGAAAACCCGCTCATTAGTTTAAAAGATATAGGGAAGGGGAGCTTTTACCGCTATTGCCCTATCTTACGCCCATTTTCCTTTCAGATGTTACAGTGTCTGCATGCCAAATTTTAAGAAACCCGGTTGATTAGTTTAAAAGATTGGGGATGGGGAGCTTTTACCCCTATTGCCCTATATCACGCCCTAAATAATAAATATTTGAGGCTATAGTTCTTTCCACTATTTTCCTGTAAAATTTCAAGAAAATCGGTCGATTTGTTAAGCAGATATAGGAAGGGGGACCTTTTACTCCTCTTGCCCTATTTCACGCCCTATCCCCTATTTTCTTTCAGATGTTATAGTGCCTGCATGCCAAATTTTAAGAAAACAGGTTGATTAGCTAAAATGATATAGGGAGGGGGAGCTAATGGATGGCATTTTTTTGATATTTGTATGGAAATATATTGGAAAATCTAAATGCCATATCTCCGGAACCACTGGGCCGATTTCATGCAAACTTTACATAAACCATCTACAGACTATCCCTAACGTACCTTAACGTTTTTGTTGAAATCGGTCTAGCCGTTTTCGCAGTTAGTGGTGACATCAAACTGTACACTTCTTTTTATATATATAGATTATTAAAGAATATATTTTTTTATAATTAATAATAATAAAAATGATAATTCAGTGAAACTTTGATATTACGAACTTCGTTATAACGAAAAACTCAACTTTTTATTGCAAAGTTTTTCATACAAAAATGCTCTATAGCTGTAACGAAGAAATTCTGAGCTATAAAGCCTCTATATAGCGAAGTATTTTTCAGAAGCCTCTAAACAGTGTGTAAGTCATTCAAATCCCTTAACAAAAGCCTCTACATATTTCTTTTAATTTCGTTATACCAAGGTTTCACAATGCATATTTATAACGAATCAATAGCTATAACGAAGTAGTTTTCGATCCCCTCCAGATTCGTTATATCGAAGTTTCACTGTAATACACTCATACAAAAAACAAAACACAAATATATACAACTATAAGTTATTCTCATTTTTCCCTGCACTATTTAGCCTTTTTTTATACCCTTCACCGAAGGTAGAAAGGGTATATATAACTTTGTCATTCCGTTTGTAATTTCTACAATATTGATCCTACACCCTATAATGTATATATATTCTGGGTCCTTATGAAAAGCGAAGTTCAAAACCGGTTGTCCGTCTGTCTGTTGAAATGGGGTTTCCGAAGCCCCCAGATATGATGGGGACTTGGTTGGGGTATCTTTATGTCAGGTATGCCTATTATAATTTTGCTATTGAAATTCAGCCAGATCGGTCCACAAATGGCTGAGATATGAGCAAAAAACCACGACTACCTCTAATTTTTTACAAAAATCCCTTGTGTTTGTTGTATTTTTATTACTTTTTGCTGTATATCTGGGGAATGGCAAAAGCCAAAGTTTCCAAATTAGCTACACACATTTAGGTTGCCAATACACACCATCCTACAAAATGTGGGCGGAATTGGAGAAGTGGGCGTGGTACCTCCCGTACAAAAAAAATTAAAAATTGTATAAAAACCTAAATTTTAGGGCTACCATATGTCTTATGGATATGACTTATATACCAAAATATCGGAAATTTTTAGTAGAACATATTTAATGAAAACTCGGAAAAATCGGTTCAGATACAAAAAATGACCAAAATTTATTTTTTTTTTTTAAATACCCACTTTCGGGAACCATAGATCTCCCCGAGTCCAAGCTTTATAAGTTAAGTAAATGGTAAATTTCTTCTTCAACACGTTGGTATATAAATCTGTCAAATCGGCTAAAAAATGGCTGAGTTATAACCGAAATACTGAATCTCCAAAAATTACTCTTTTTTTATAATTAACTTTGTTAAAATATATGTATACAAGTATATATAAATATAACTTAAGTAAATGGTAAAATTCTTCACGTCGGTATATACAACTATCAAATCGGTTAGACAATGGGTAATTTATGAGCAAAATACTCCAAAAATGGGCTAAAAAACATCAAAATTTTTATAAAAACCTAAATTTTAGGGCTGCCATATGTCCTATGTATATGACTTATATACCAAAATATCGGAAATTTTTATGAGTTATAACCGAAATACTGGGGTCTTATCACTGCATACGATATCGAGCAAAATTTATCGAAGTGATTTATTTTGGTGTCTTGAAACTTGATATCGAATGAAATGTATTGAATTCAAAATAATAGCATTCGACATCGAGTAACTCGACATTACCATTATCGAGTTTTCATTCGATACGCCAGTGTCTATCGTATGCAAAAAAATTCAATAGTTTATTCGATACGAATAAAGAATAGCAAAGAATATAGCACTCTTACTTGTTATAATTCAATATATTTTTTTTCAGTTATCCTTTATTTTACTCTAGCTCATGCTTATCTTTCTGTACTCCTTTTTTTTATCTTAATATATATCTAAAGGAGCTCTCTGAGACATACGTTTTTCTTTTCTTTTAATATTTTCGATTTTCATACTTTTTGCAAAAAACAACCTGAATTTTTTTACGGCTATATAATAATGTCTAATAAGGGTAGAGATTTTCTTGAAGTAAATTTATTTAGAACGCTAAATTTTAAACACAGTACAAAGAAAATAGGATAATTGTATCGTACAGAAAAATATTTATAGCTTTTAATCTATAGTACTAAATTATAAAAAATAATAAATGCGTTTTGTACCTCTAAAAAAGATCATATATCTCTAAAAAAGTTTGTTGTGTTAACGAATATACCGCAAAGATTTTGTTCACGAAGATTTATTTCACCATGTGTAGTATCGAAACCGCCTGTAGTTGAATTCGCCTTGAGCTAGTGTAAAAATTTTTTACTAAAAAAACTGCATGTGGCAAGTTGTAATTACTGCTTTTAAGAGTTGCATTTTCCTAGTTACTCTATTTATCTGGCAACACTACAAGAATTCAAAAAAGGACGCAAGCGGCAATTTTTTGACAATCATTAAAAAATTTATATTTTTGTACAAAATACGCATATAAAATGCATAAAGCAATATCTAAACCTCCAACCCGAGCAGATTTACCAAAGTCAATAAAAGATGTACCCGAAGAACATCAAGAATATGTGAAAAACTTGTGTAAGAAAATGATGCAGCATCCAGCATATGGACAACCGTAAGAAACTTTTTTTAAAGTATTTACGAACATTAAATTTTATTGAATTATACATTCTAGTTACGAATGGACTACGGCAGATTTTGAAATGGGTGCTCCTTTGGGACGTGGTAAATTCGGACGTGTTTATTTGGCTCGTGAACGTTCCAGCCATTATATGGTAGCTATGAAAATACTATTCAAGGAAGAATTGCGCAAAGGCAATGTACAAAGACAAGTGTTAAGAGAAATTGAAATTCAATCAAGACTAAAACATCCACATATTTTACGTTTGTTAACCTGGTTTCATGACAATGAGCGAATTTATATGGCTCTAGAGCTGGCTTCACAGGGTGAAGTTTATACTTTGTTGAGAAGTGCACCAAATAATCGCTTTGATGAGCCTAGAGCAGCTAAGTATACCTATCAAGTAGCAGATGCTTTGCACTATTGCCATTTAAATAAGGTAATACATCGAGATCTAAAGCCGGAAAATATTTTGTTGACAGCTTCGGATGATGTGAAATTAGCTGACTTTGGTTGGTCGGCTCATACGATATCAAATAAGTAAGTTATTTTTAAAATGTTTATTTTAAAATGAAGTACGAGTATGTAGTTAGTTTACATGAATGTACGAACTGAAATTCGAATTAGGCACCAGTAGGTATTACTAAGAAATTCTCAAAAAGTCGATTTACTTGTAAGTGATGTTACGAATATACATTTTAATACATATTCGCGAATACGAATATCTTCGCCAATACATATTCAAAAAATATGAATATGCAATCTGATCTATAGCAGCGCCGCACGATTTTTAAAATTTGATTGAAAAAAATCTTCCCTTTGCGATTATAACAAATAAAGTAACTTATAAAATGTGTGGCATTAAAACTGCATGAGGCAATACGTTGTGGCAAATATATATTCGTAGAGCAAAGTTGACGCAACAAATCTGAAACTTTCCAGCTAACGTGATCAATACGAGTCTCAACGTTTAAACATTTATCTAAATAAATGCCTAGATATTTCAACCGATCTACGAAGTTCACGCATATTTCACCAACATGTATAATAATTGCTGTTAATTGATACCAAAAGCAAGCGCTTTAGTCTTTGACGAATTTATGGATTTTTTATGGAATTTCATTAGACCAATATAGAAAACGTAGAAGAATATCATTAATATTTAAACATAAATTATTAATTTCCGTCATCAGCGAACGAAAATGACTTACATATGTATATGGTTATCAATATAACTTGATAAGTTATTAACGCGTAACGTCAAATGGGTCCCAAAACTGAGCCTTGGGAAATAACAGATGTAAGATCTACAAACTGAACACGATCTGTCAAGTACGAATGAATCAACTTACAAGCCGTTACGGGGGAAAAAAATACGCCAAGTCTCGTAAGAGATATTTCCCTTAACTTTCTTATCAAAATTTGCTACCTTTTTAGCATTCAAATGACATCTGATGTCATCAGTAGGCTAAATAAAAGAGATGTAATACTATGACCATGGCAAAAAGCATATTGCGAACAAATAACAATCGGGCATGTTCTACAAATCGAAATGAAGTGGAATTGAAATCAAACGAGATTTTGGTTTTAATTATTGACAAAATAACTGTAGTTGTACTCAAATTATAAAATATATAAAAAAGGAATATTTTTATGAACCCGCTATACAGGCTCGTTTTCAAAATTTGTTCAGTTTTAAATCCACTTTATTTCGATTTACAGAACATACCCGAATATATAAGATCCTTCATAACATGTTCGACAGCTTTTGACAGAACAGGAAGAATTGAAATTGGCCTCAAAATCACGGAATATTTTTTGACTTAGGGATAGGTTCCACACGAGCAGTCTTCCACGAAGACGGAAACGCTGACAATATGGAAATGGTGTTAACATGATGGGTTAAAATAAGTGAAATATAAGAATAAATAGTTTTGAAAAAACGAATAGAAATTTTATCGATACCTATAGACTTTGAGAAAACTTTACATAATATTATGGCTTCATATACATACATCATTTTCACTATTACGATTGAAAGAAAACGATATATCCACAGCGTCAAAAGACCCAAAATCAATTAAATTATTATCTACTATATAAGAGTTATTAACAAAATACTTTTTTCTTTACGAATGATATTTTTGGCCCTGTTTCGGTATTTGCCAAGTCACTAAGGGATGTAGCCAATGAAATAACCCTAGACTTCATCCAAGTATCAATTGAAACAAAACAGTAAGTGAGGCAACCAATGAATCAATAACTAAATTCTGAAAATTTACATCAGCGGAATAAAAACACCATACGAGTCAAATCCCGATAGAAACTCTAAATGACCATTCCAGTCAATAGCATTACAATTTTGATATTCAATAACTTCACAGGACCGTACGGCTTTAAATCGAAAAGCTGCAGAAATTAATGAATGTTTTTTATATATAGGGTCCCATATTATAGATCCATACTCTAGAGTAAGTCTTACAAGCGCAGTAAACAAAGTTTTTATTGTTCAGGTATAGGATTCTTTCTGACAAATCGCATATATTTACATTTATTAAGATTTCACCATGAATAAAACGAGCTTAAGTCATTTTGGAGACGTTGTTGGTCAGATACTTGACAATAACTTAGAAACAATTTAACATCATCAGCAAACATTAAAATATATGCAAATGTCAACACCTCGACGATGCAAACGGTCATTAATTATCAATTTGCAGTTATTATGCGGTAAAGGCCAAAAGCACCGCGACAGCGACATAAAATTCACCAATTACCATCAGTCCTCTCAGATAAATAGGTTCTTTAAGCAAGGTCCCTAGAAAAATAGTGTATGCGTTTATGTTTTGTTTTTTAAAAATTCATACAAAATTGGAAATGCAATGTTTTCTACACGTATAAAAATTAAAATTTGTCTTTTATTTTTTTTTTTTTTTTTCAATAAAATCAATAGTTGTAGACACATTTTTAATCAAAGAAATTTTCGTTCAAATATATATGTACACGTACATATAAAGTTCAAATTTGTACATTTCAAAAATATTTTTAAGGCTTGCGAACAATGCAATATGTCGTCGTTAGAGTGATTGTGTGTCGGTGTGACGGACAAACCGGTTTTTTTTGCAAGTTATGCACTCAGTAAAGGTCTTTTTTTCCTTTTTCGACGGGCAAGATTTGCACCTTTTCCCTTCACTAGCGCATTGTTGTTTTGGAGAAGTCGAATTCGTACATGATGATACACTGTCTTCTTCTCGAATTCTTCGTACCAATGATGCAGAGGCTTCTGCGTGAGTAAGCCGACTTCGCCTCTTAATATAATCTTAAGCTAAAACTTTACCGAGTTGCTCTAAAAATAGGCGCCTTTTGTGCAGTTTATTTTTTTGCGATTCAGGATATATTTCGGTCCATATTATAAAAGCGTTGAGAGCAGAAATATCTAATTAATTAGAGAACACCGATTGGTTTTTCTTTTAAACGAATATGTGCGAACCATTTGGTCCAATGTGTCGACTCCGCCTTTTGTCGAGTTGTAGTATTCAATTATTTCCGGAATTTTGTTGGATGATCTTCAAAAATGTTGCTGTTATGGTGAAGAGTGCTAAGCAAATCAACCATTCTGTATTTTTTAGGCACATACAAAACTACAGTTTCTTTTTCATAAAAAAAGTACGTGAGTATATTGGAAGCTTACGCAATTCTTGCGTGTTACATGAACCGGCAAATAATGTTTGTTTTTCCTCACTGTGCCAACAATAGTAATTTTTGCTTTAGCAGTACTAATGCAAGATTATGAGTATTTAAAAAATTATCGCCCACGGTATGAAGACACAAAGTCTAGAACAACCCGTTCGCCTTGGTTCCTTTGCCCAAGAATAGTTGGAACTGTAAGCAAAACTCGGTGTCAGAATTCGCTGCTATCTACTACGCTTCATGCCATATTTCCCAGGATTACTTGGAATGTATACTTTGAAAGGACATCTACCTCAGAACGGAATAAATTGTTCGTCAATTGTTGTATTTGCACTTGGAACGTAAAGCATTGCTCATAAAATGTACAAATAGGAGCAAGTTTTTTTGTTCCGATATACTTCTTTGCCTATCGTCAAATGCTAGTACACGAGAAATATTGCTAAATCGCTCCAAAGACATGATTGCTCTCAAAAAAGGATGCCCATGAAACTCATTCCACAGGGAGTTACGACTTTCACCGTATGACCGGTAGACTCCTAAAAGAATAATATGTCCGTTATACAATTATAATAGAAAAATACAGAGCAAAAAAAAGCAAAACAGAGAGGTGTTCCAGGCGATGACTCTCCACTAAGGGTTTTTTGTTGCCTTCCTTTCTACAACCATGCGTTATTTTTTTGGGCGTTTTGTTGGTCATTCTTATTTTGTTTGTTTTGTTGTCATGTAAAACACCAAAGAGGTGAAAGACAAATGCAAAAAACATATAATATATACATATTATATTATATATTTTTTATTCGTTTTCCAAAAATAATAGAGGGTCATAAAATGACCCAAACATGATATGTGTAAGCACTTGCAATAAAAAATTGTCTAAGCCTAAGATGGTGATAAAACTAATTGAATTCAATATATTTCAACAATCGATGCACTGAGTAGTAAGAACTTTCAAATATATTCCACCAGTTAGAAATACGGTAATGTTAAATACGATTTGGGTCATCAAAAGACCCTAACGTAGTAGCAGGGTTAAAGAAAAGTTAAAAAAATAGCAAAATAAGCGTAGTTTGCAAAAGTGCAAACGAAATTTTGTTAAATCCCACAACAAAATACACAGAGTTTGCAATTGCTCTTTTATACGCCTAATACTGAACTCCGCTATTTAGTATTAAAGTGATCATTTGATTGCAACGTTAGTTTTTTGCACTTTTTAATTTTTATGTAGTAAAATAATTTCTAAAATTCTGCCGTCTTTCTAAAGCTCCCAAATCCGCAGGCAATCGAACTGTTGTTTTGCATTTTGTTGAGCAATATATCATTTTGTGCCTTATTAACGAATCTTGCCCGTAATATTCGAATTATAAGAAGAACTGCCTACATAGATGTTCTGTTCCCCAGCAAAAATTAAGTAAGAAAATCAAACGATAAGGGAAATTTTCGCCGTGAAAATTTTTTCACGTTATTAATCCTCATTTTTAGTTGTTTTTGTTTGGCTGCAGGTCCAAGTAAATAAATAAAAATAAAATAAATAAAAAAGCTCGTGATTTCTGTTTTCTATTTTTATTTTTTATTCCCAATATTTCAGGGGTCTGAATATATGTATTAGGGAATGGTAAATCGATTTCGATTCCAATTGAAAATCGATTTTTTGCAATCGAATTTACGTATGCGATTTTATACTGAAATCGATTATTGGGCTTTTAAAATCGATTTTTTTATTTTTATCAAAATTTTGGCAATTTTTAATTTTAATCTTAATTAAATCGATAAATTATGGGCATGCACAATATAACTTATTTTTTTTGTGCGTACATATGTCTGTAGGTATGCTTATGCAGTTTTCCCAGTTTAAAGTTGTAGTATTCTTGATATACTTCCAAGTTTAATATAAGGGCTCTGTGAGCGATATTTAAATCTAGTTATAAGCAGAGTGAAAAACAAAAAGTATATAATTTATCCTAACAAATACAAAATTATAAGGAAATATCTCTGCATCTTTCTGGCATCAATGACATGCAAACGTGTTTTCTAAAACTAACTTAATAGTAACTTAGCAAATAAACAGTCGGCACCGATCAGGAACCATTGTCATAATCCTTTGAAATACTATCCATACATTTAGACTTGTCACAGAAATCCATTCCGATCGAAATTGATTTCGTTTTATGTGAAGCAAGATACGAAATCCCTTCCACTTTCGATCGGAATTAATTTATGTGACAGGCCTGACTGACTATACAAGAATACAATTTTAATATGTGAAATGTACGTGTACTTGTTCCTCTAAAGGACATCTCAAAATTTACACATTTTCACTTTTTACACGAAATATATAAAAAGTAGTCATATCTACTAGGGTATTCATTTAATCGGGCGTTTGCTTTAATCGGTTAATCGAGGTTTTGGTTTAATCGGTTAATAATCGGTTAATATTGCTATTGATCGGTTAACCGATTAATAAAGTTTTGTTATAAATTAAGTCATTTCAATAAATAAAAATGCAAAAATTATTTATTATTTGGAGTTTATTAGTGAAAAAAAAAACAATAACATAACAAACAAAACAATTCTTGGACTAAAATGAGCAAACAAAGAAAATTCAATACTAATTAATACATACATATGGGCATTCCCACACAATGTTCTACCAGGATGAAAGAATATAATGTTGGTAAGCATCGTCTTTCATTGTTTATTATTATAAAAAAAGTATGTTTTTATAAAAGAATGGTTTTTATAGCATATCTCAGCTGTTTTACTTGAGGAAATTGGGCTGGAAACTGGAAAAATATTTTTTAAAGCTACATCTAAAGAAATTTTTATATAATTATTTTACATGCAAAAAAAATGTTATGTTTGGACTTTTTCTTCACAATCTCTCCATTACAATCAACTGTAAATTGAGTATTAGGTTTTTGTTAAGGAAATTTTAAGATATTTTTGGGAAAATTCATGGTGATAATAATAAAAAAACATATGGAAAAATCGTAAGTTCGCGACCCCGTACGTTCGAAAAATAATTTGGTTTAAATGTTTAGCATTTAAGCGATTATTTTCTTTAGATTTGTTAAATCTTGATTTGGAGAAAAATTCTTGCATTAATCGAAGATGTTAGAGAAATCCAAAGCAATCCATAATACAGAATATCTAATTTCTCAGTCTTTTTCCTGGATTTCTCTAAACATATAAAATCTTCCATTATGCCATTATAGTAATGTTTTAATTTTTTAAAATTTTGATCACTTCTAATTGTTTCGGTTACTATCGAGAGTTTCTTCTGTTGTCAGGCCATCATCTGGCATAGCTCAGCACCGCACATTCTGCAAAAAAGTTTATTTCCGAATCCCTTAGTTTCTGTTTTTGTACTGTATCTTAAGAATGTATTGCTAGAAGAAAATATATTGTATGAAAATATATTTTCTGAACACATACCTTTTGCATATGAGACGAAACAAATAATAAAAAACACAAACAAATTTGTTATAATACTATAAAAAATTCAAAATTTTGTTATATCGGTTAATTGGTTAATCGACTGAAATTAACCGGTTTAATCGTTAATCGAAAAAACGCAATTTTAAATTAACCGATCAGTTAATCGGGTAGTAATTAATCGGTTAACCGGTTAACGGTTAATCGAATGAATACCCTAATATCTACCCACTGTCAAAATCTCAGTTCATTTTCTCTAGTAGTTTGCCAAAAAAATGCTGGTGTATCCCCCTTTGTTATATAAGGTATAAGTTTGCAAATTATTCTTAAACGATTTTGAAATCGATTTTGAGGTTCGATTAATCGATTTCAAAAACCGTAATAAAAAAGTCGATCGAAAAATCGAAAATCGATTTTGGTACCCATTTACCATTCCCTAATATGTATAAATACATAAAATAATTATACCCATACCACAATAGTGGAGAGGGTATTATGCATTTGTGCTGATGTGTGTAACGCCTTAAAATAGTGGTCCTAGACCCACCTTAAAGTATACCGATCTACTCAGAATCACTTTCTGAGTCGAACTAACGATGTCCGTCCGGCTGGCAGGCTGGCTGGCTGTCCATGTAACCTTGTGCGCAAAGTACAGGTCGCAATTTTGGAGATAATTTGATAAAATTTGGGTCATAGGCTCTTATTGGCATAAGGACCAGGCCTATTGAAAATGGGCCAAATCGTAGGACCACGAGGGAAGATAGGGGGAAATTTCTTCCTCTCAGAAACTATCAAACCGATTTTAATGAAATTTAAAACAAAGATAGAACCATATCTATATTGACACAAAATTAATACATTTTTAAAAAAATCGGACCGCGAGGGGAGATAGGGGCCATTTCTGCCTCTCAAACCGATTTTAATGAAATTTAAAACATAGATAGATCCATATCTATAGGGACACATTAGCTATACAGTGTTTAAAAAATAGGACCACAAGGGGAGGCAGGGGGCAATTTCTGCCTCTCACAAACTTTCAAACCAATTTTCATGAAATTTATAACTGCCTGTTTTTTGAAAATAAAAACAACCCAATAAACAATTTTGCTGGAAATCAAATGCTAAACGATTGGTATTCAAGTTTCAAGGGTTGAGATATACTTTTGTTACACTTTATTTCAATACCATTCTCCAAAAATCAAGTAAATATTAGTAAAATATTTTGAAACTTGAATAGCATTAAAAATACGTTTGAACTTAAGTTTATTTCCAGTTAAATTTTAAGAACTTGAAGTTGAATTTTTAAGTGCTTATTAGGAAGTGAGTGAGTGAGAAATTATATTGAAAACAACAATAAAAAACGAAAATTTGTTTTTGTTTTCAATATACTAGTTTCTCAGTCATTCACTTGTTTTCATTTAACAGGCAGTAAATCAAGTTTTTTGGTCGTCTCAAGGACTATCCAATAGGTCTGCTTACCAGGGTTGTCAGATGTTTTTGAGCTCCATCGCCAAACCGGATGTCAGAAATCGCCAAAGATCGCCAAACGTCGATTTTGTTCAGTTTTTGTAAAATTTTCTTTTTTTTTTTAATTAAATTTTGCATACAAAAAACGCTAGTATAATTTTTCAGTCAAAAATCTTTCATCTTTTCGTTCTTCTTTTCGTTTCAAAATCGCCACGTTTGGCGAGAAATCGCCATATCTGACAGCCCTGCTGCTTCTACAACAATACAAAAAACAACAGGCATTTTGTTTGTGTAAAATTCCCGCCGTTGTCAAAATCTTACTACTACATAGGGAAAACAAAAGGAAAAATGTGATTTGTGTGCATGTATGTGTGGCAAAAAACCGAAAACGTAAACAAAAATACACATGTATAAGGAAAATGTAAGCAACTTTTGACATCGTTGAGGAATAAACCAAGTAAATATCTGGCTTATTGCGCAGACCTATTGGATAGACCTTGGATCGTCTGTTTTTGTTTATTATTTGTATATATATGTGTGCATAGTTTTTTGTATCTTGTCGGTAATTGAGACGAAGTTCTGGGTTAGTATCAATAATCACCCTTATCGCGAATCTCAAGGGAATAAATTTTAGGGAATAATTTTTTTATTCCCATGAACAACAAATTGGCATCGCCAATTGTAAGGGAATAAAATAAACATATGTTGCAAGTCGAACATTCTATTGTGAATTGATGTAATTTAATTTTTTATGCGAACTTTTGTAATTTTCTTAATAAATCGTTATTATTCAGTAAAATGCATAGTATTTCGCTAAGATTTATGTTATTAGAAGAAGAAACAAATTTATTGGAGAAAATAAAAAGACGAAATTTGAGAGATGCAGCAAATCCACTGTGTTTACCAGAAATAATGTAAGTGAAAACATGAATTGTATGCATATAAATAAATTCTTTGCAGGTTTCAACGACATTTCCGAGTTAACAAAGTTGCTTTTAAACACCTTTTAGACATTTTGGTCCAAAACACTATTTTACTATTGTACAAAATAACAAGACAACTACTTACATTGTGCTTCCTTTTTTATTCCCAATCTAAATGTTTGTGAAAAAAGTCACACAATTTTGGGAGAAATCCCACGCGAATAACAATTGGCGATGCCATATTTTTTTCGAACATGCGATTTTTTTCACGTGGAAATAATTCATGATTGCAATTTTAGGGAAAAGGGAAATAATTCGAGGGAAAAAATATTCACGATAGGGGTGAATAATATGTAGCATCGCTAGTGTAGATCTCCTTGAGTAACTTCTCTCTTCTTGTAATATTTGTACTTCTTCGAAATGTGGATGATTTATCTGCGTACAGTTTTTTTTCAATAGGTTTGTCACTGCCTTTTTCGTCAGATTTATGCGAAGATAATCTTGTCTTAATTTTTTTTTTGTCGTTCCAACGTATACTTTATTTCATATATTGGGTTCGTCACCACTACACGGAATTTTATACACCCCATTTGAATTTTCTTTCTTTTCAATTTTGTCTTACTAACACACAACCAGTGTTCTCTTACAAAAAACGACTTGATCGATTACGACAAACGGAATAAGGCTGATTATTAATGTGTCATCTTCATTCCATTTTTCATCAATTGTCCTTAAGGCTCAAGAATCAGTTAGGCGAACGTTGCTGTACCGTATCTGTACTGTATCCATCAGCTGTTCGCTTTTTGTTATATGAAAACCAATACAAAAGCTTACCGAAATGCAATGTACCGTAGTTGCAACGTGCCAATCTGTATAAAATAGAACTTCATGCCGTTGTTACGTGACATTTGTAAGACAGTGATGGGCGGCTTGTATGTTTTGTATGTTACATTGAATGCGGGTAATTTTGCTCTTTTTTGTTGGTACTATATCTATGGAATTGCGACAAAACAACTTACAATACAACATATTTCCAAATATACATATGTTTAGATGTTTAAAATAAACAAATGCATATACACATACATTGGAAATGTGAAACATATAAAATACTTTAAATGGTATTAAAACCTTGTTTGGTGTATGCACATTTACAATATATGTATGCTAAAAATTTATATATGCTAAAATACAAATTTATTTATTGTAAATCTATAATAAAACTATTAAATTATTAAAATTTTTACATACACAAAATACTGTTTTAATACCATTTAAATCACGTGGTACCTTTTCTGCACAACGGTCACCATTTGAACATTTTTGATTCCCATCACTGTGTGTTTTGTTTTATGTATACTATTGCTTTTTGTTTATGTATGGAAAAACATATCGTCAGCTCAGAATTGGTTTGGCGCATATGCCAAAAAGTCGGAGTGGAGAAAAACGACAAAGAAGATTTACATGAAGATTTCTCAAAATGTACCCGATAGAATTTTTTATATTTTTACCACTGCTTCCGGTATATGTTTTGAAGAAAAATTTAAATTTTTGCACACTTTCATGAATAAAGTTAGAATTTAAAAGTATTTTTTGCCGCATACGCCACTTTTCTAAAAAAAAATTAAAAAAATGGCTTTTTGTGCTGCATACGTATACTTATTGCTGTGTATTGAGTAACTTATTGTTGAGATTAATGTTTCTATATTTGCAATCTAATAAAAAGTCAACATTAATGAAATTTTTTTTTATTTGGTTTTATTTTACAAAAACAGAAAAAGCAGTTCTACTGTTTTTCCTCTCTCGTCGAAGTTTTATAATGTATACATAAATCATTATTTTTACTGTATAGAAGTACTTTAATTTTAGCAAAAGGGACTTTTCGAAAGTCCATTTGCTACCAACGAGTAGCATTTCCATAACTTTTAATTTTATTTTATTTTATTATTTGGCATTGTTTTAAGAAATTTAGTAAATGAAGAGGAATATGAATTTCAATATTCCTTAAGTACCGGTCAATAATACCATGAACACAGTCCACTTCTTGAATTAAAGAATGTCCTGGTTCTGAAAACTTTTGTATTACGGTATCAATATTATTTTGTTTAATGAACATTTTGATTGCGGTTGAGCTAATTCGATTTTTATTTTGAGGTACGCATATAGCTCCATAATGTCAAAGTTTTAATTAGTGGATAATCTTTTATTAATTCATTTAAAATTTTAATTAAAGCACTAGCAATAATGTTACCACTCCGACCGCTATGAGCTTCCGTCCACAAGGCACAATAATTAAAAGTTGGTATATTTGGCATAATAATGGTTGCTGTAAGATTGTACATATTTAATTTTCGTTTGTAGTAAAATGTTGAAGCATTTCCCTTAGGTAGGCTAAAAACACTTTGCTTATCATAGCAAACCGTACACTTGGTTGGGTCCATTATTTTATAAAACTATTTTTCACAAATTAATTTTCTTGTTGTCATATTATTTTGCTTTTGCTTTAACTATATTTTTTCTTACGGCAATGCAGCAAAGCAACAGTAAAATTTATTTTGTACGTTTTTGTATGAAGATCAAAACAGTACTTAAAAAATTTTGAAACAGTTGATATGCAGCAAAACTAATGCTTTATATCTCAGAAACCATAAAAATTTTCGCGAAACAGTTTTTTGATTTAGAAAGAGGGTATTAAAAAAATATATTCCTCATACCTAACTCATTTTTTTTAAAATGGTCGGTAGGTCAAACCAGTAATGAGCTGACGATATGACAGTCTGTGTTCATACGGCTCATGTCTTATTGACAAGATTGCTACTTTATAGGCGAGAGAGACGAGGGAAAAAGAAACGAGTACACAGATGCATGTACTGTCTTTACGTTTTGCTTTTTCATTCGTTGCTTAATTTTGTTATTGTTTTCAATATCAAAAAAGCACATGTCGTCAACATGACATGAATCATTTGAACGCCAATTCATGTTCAAAGAAAAAAAAGGAAGAATCTTGTCAATAAGACATGAGCCGTATGAACTCAGACACACATTTTTAAACGTTCTATAAGTGCACCAACGTGCTTACAGTACGGTGCGGTACTTTACGGGTACAGCAACGTTCGCCTAACTGAGCCTTAAGGCCCCTATTACGGTTTACAACTCAACTGGTTGTGATCAGTTGTAATTTTTGTTATGTTTTTGTTCACCGCAATTTAGCAAAGTTGTAAACCATAATACAAAAATTAAGAAATTACAACTCAACTGAGTTGAGCTTTAAACTGTAATAGGGGCCTTATCTTTTTGTTCACCGCAATATAGCACCGTTGTAAACCATAATACAAAATTAAGAAATTACAACTCAACTGAGTTACCGTAATAGGAGCCTAAATTAATCGGAATACTTGGAAATAATGCAACCACAGTCAGATGAAATAAGTGCTTCGTCATCGGCGATGTATGTGTTGTTTATTTTTGAACTAAATTCTACAGCATCTTTTATAATTACCCCTATCGCGAATAACAAGTGGAATTTTTGTTCCCATGAAATTTCCATTCCCCTCGAAGGGAAAAAAGCAATTGTGAAATGTAAAAAAACAAAAAAGATTAAAAAGAATTAAAAATCAATGAAATATTTGTTCAAAAATATACACGTTTAAAGAAAAGTTAAGAGCATATTTAGTATTGGAGGGTTAGTTTAATTACAACGTTAGTTTTTTTGCACTTTTTATATTTTATGTAGTAAAATGTTTTCCAAAATTTTGCCACCGCGTCTTTCGAAAGCTTCACAAATCCGCAGGTAATCGACCTGTTGTTTTTCGGATGTTGCCCGCAATATTCGAATTATAAGAAGAACTACTTACACACAATGTCTGTTCCCCAGCAAAATTATAGTAAGAAAATCAAAGAGAGAAGTGAAAAAATAACGTGGTTAAAAACTATTATGATAAAGCCGGCGATACACTATCCTATTCAGACGTAAGATTTATCAAATAAATCGTGTGTGCTCAAAAAGTAGGATGTGGCTTAAAAATGAATTAAGTGACAGATTTTTTTGACAAGTCTGTCCGATTCGCAAATGTTTATGAAAATTTTCATTTTCTTGTAAAGTAGCTGAGTCATTTGAGATGGCATAATTTTTGTGGGATAGTGTGGCATTGACAACAGATTTTGAAGACAGAATTCCATCAGATATTCGTGTAAATGAATCGTACGATTGTGTAGGATAGTGAATCCCGGCCTTAAGGAGAATTTTGTCCAGTGAACGTTATTATTCCCCCTTGAATTACCTCAAAAAAAAAAAAAAAAAAAAAACCGCAAATATGTGAAAACGGGAAAAATTACGAGGGAAATTAATAAACTTAAGTTTGTATAATTTGTCTATAAATAAGTTGTTTTTACAAATGACTATCAGCCCAATTATGAATAAAAATTCCCCGGGAGTTTTCTCCCTTTTCCCATTTTTCCTATGTTAATTCAATAGTAAAAATGGGAAAAGGGAAAAAACTCCCGGGGAATTTTTATTCATAATTGGGCTGTATATGTAAAAAAATCTTGTAAAATTGTTTCTTCTTCTTATATTAATTTTTGTCCATCGCTACTGTTTTACTTCCCTAATCGGCTTTAAGAATAAGTATGTCATACAGGTATGTGATGAAAATCGATCGATTTCAAAACGACCGTTTTTAAAAGGTGTGATGAATTTCGAACGATTTTAAAATCTATTTCTGAATTAAAGTCTTAAATTTTCGTTCAGAATACACTTTAGTTAACGTATATAATATAAAACTTTAAAGAATAAACACTGAAAATAAAAGGAATATGCATTTAAAATCCATTTTAAAAGATACTGAAAACGATATTTTCGGTTTCAAATCGTATCGTTTTTAAAATCGATTTCCATCACATACTTGATAATTTTTGTTAAAAAGAAAGTTGGTTTGATCGTCCCACTATGTTTAGTATTATTCTAACCCTTTTGTTTATTGTTGTATTTTCTAAATGGTTGTCCGATGTTAATTTTATCCGTTGAATTACATACCTCAACAACATTTTTTTCATGGGAGTTTTTCATGATCGCAATTGCGTGAAAAGGGGAAAAAATTAAAAGAAAAAAGCTTTTTGGATATTAGTTTAATTAACTGTAATTTTAAAGGATTGCATCGTATACCCATAACCGAAATTGTAATTTTATAAAGAATTCGTTTTTCCCTTTATTCATTAGGAGTGTTTCTGTTTTGTTAAGGGATTACTATAGGCATACCAGTATTAATATTACACAATTTGCAAACCTTAAATACCTCATGAATAATTATTCTTTAAATTTTGTTTTTATTCTTGAATTTTTTTTTTGTAGAATGATATAACTTAGTTTATAATATTTTTAATTATAATATTTTATATTTTATAATATTTTCAATACAAAATGTACGAAATATTCCAGTAATGCGCTTTGGCCTTGAAGGCTTTTTGTATTACTAGCAATAAAAAAAAAAAAAAGAAATTGAAACAAAATAAAAAACAGGTTAATAAGAAATAAGTACGTAAATTAGTTAAAGACTAAAGCAAAAGAAAAAGTAGAAGAAATTGAGGTAAACGGAGAAATATTTTCTGACAACCAAAACATTTCAGAGTATTTAATATACCCCTATTACGGATTACAACTCCACTCAGTTGGGTAAAATTTATTACAACTGCCAGTGATGCGTTGCAAATTTTTGATGTTTTTTGTTAACCGCACCATAACAGAGTTGTAAATCATAATACAAAAGTTGCAAAATTTCAACTGAGCAAGGGTTAAGTAACTGTAGTAGGCGACTTAATTAATTTTTATAGAAAGTCTTAAGGAAATCGCTGTAAGTATACCCCATTTGCCAAAGGCTTTTGATTCAGAAAGGGGTGATTCAAAATCTACATATATACCAGGGTATTCATTTATCCGATTAACGGTTAACCGATTAATTACTACCCGATTAACTGATCGGTTAATTTAAAATTGGCTTTTTTCGATTAACGATTAAACCGGTTAATTTCATACGATTAACCGATCTACCAAAATTTTTTTAATTTCAATTTATTGCAGGTAATATAATAGCCTCGTTAGTTGGGATGAAACGATAAATCTACGGTATCGATACTTTTACTCGATATGGTATCGCTCGAAAAGTATCGACACCTACTCAGTAACGAAAAAATAGTATCGATACTTACTTGTATCGGTTTGTATGATAAAAAAATAGAAAGCAGGACTTATAGACGTTCTTATTAGTATGTTTGTACTATACAATACAATAAGAACTACGAACCATTAGAATTTTTGTGAAAAACGAAAAGTGTAAGAATTCAGACCACTTTTAGTTACCACCTAGTAGCAATTTCCTTTCGAAAAATCTTTTTTATCTAAGGAAACAACATTTTATAGAACGTTCAGGATAACAACCTTCATTCACCTTTTATTCCGGAAATCAACAATGTCACTATGTACTTATTTAAATGTAAATATGTATTTTATTTTGAATTAATAAATATATAATAAAGGGTGATAAAACCATAATCACGATGTTAATTGTGAGTCACACCTTAACGTCAAGTTTTTTGCGCAACTTAATTTGAACTTTCCTTGTTTCAGTATTTGACATCTTGAGAGGTACACGATTGAGCAACGCATTAAGATTGTTAAAGCGTTTTACGAAAATGGGAGTTCAATCAAAATGCATTTTGTGCATATCGTAATTTTTGTTTGGTCAGCACGATCGACCAAATGCTTCCACAATCGGGAGAATCGTGCGCAAATTTCAGCAAACCGGGTCTGTAGGAAATGGGAAAACATATGTAAGTACATGTTCGCCCAGTTAAATCTGCGGCTGGCGGCGTTATCGGGCCGTACTTCTTCGAAAATGAGGTCGGCCAGCAATTACCGTGAATGTTCCGGTCTTCCTATAGCCAGAAATTTAGGAAATGTACCTAGGCAATATGGGGTTATAGGTGTTTACTGCTCAAACGGTTTCTTGATACCGTCACTGCTGCTTAAGCTTTGGGAAATAATCCAAAATTAAAGATTAATTTCAATACCAAAGGTTATTTTTTACCGATACTATCTACTTGGTACTCGGTTGCTAAGTATCGATTACAAAAATACTTGATACTTATATAAAAGTATCGAATATGTACTTTTATTTACTCGTATCGTTTCATCCCTACTCATTAGGCCAATAAAGAGATATACCTGAAATAATACTAAAAAAATTTAAATTTAGAATTTAACATAAATCCCTAGGTCCCAAACCAAAATAAATATCATTATATATATATGTACATATATACATGCACATATATATATATATATATATTCAAAGGTAGAATTAAATAGAAAATATCAAAATGCAATTGATACCAAAAATATCTAAGCAGCATCACGTTTAAATTAAGTATAAAGAATTGTTCACTATAAGTTCGTAAGAACAGCCAACATTTTCACACGAAAGGCATTATTTGAGTGTGAAAACACGCGAAGCTCAATGGGTAATGTGTTCCAACGACGTGCAATTCTTACAATAAAAGGCCTTTCAAATTAAGCATTGTTAATTCTAGGCAATATAATTTGAGGGTTCCTTGTTGAATGGGAAAAAAGAAATTTGGAACAAAGTTGCGTGCGAAACCCGCTTTTTATAATTTTATAGAAAAACAGAAAGTTACGTAAAGTTATTACATTACCGAAAGAACATCCTTTGAAGCGTTTAACATATTCAGATATGTGATCATTCCTACGAACACCATAAACGTACCGTACAATCGTGATAGCGATACGACCTAGCTTAGAGGTTATATAATTCATTGAACCAGAAAAAACTTCAAGACGCAATTTAATTCGTTGTGGCAAATAAATATTCGTAGAGTAAAGTTGACGCAATAACCCTGAAACTTTCCAGCTGATGTTATCAATATGAGTCTCAAAGTTTAAAAATGTATCTAAATATATGCCTAGACACTTCAACCGATCCACGAAGTTCACGCATGTTTCACCAAAATTTTTTCATTTTTGTAGTATTTTAACAAATTTTTTTTTTTTTTTGTTTTCAATAATTTGTTTCGTCTCATAAACAAAAGGTATGTGTTTAGAAAATATTTTGTTGTACAGAATATTTCCTTCTAGCAATACATTGTTAAAAAACTGTTTTGTTTTTGGCTTTACTTAAAACTAAAAAAAATTTTTGGATAACTATGAAAGTTATAGTGCCAGGGTATCACACAATTTCCAGAGCCTCAACCACAAGACCTCGTTCGACCTTAACCTTCGTATAGGAAGGCAAGAGCTTCCAGAATCCGCTTCGGAGTATTTTTGAAAAACGTCTGATTTATATTTGGTTCTTCACCAGTCACGTTGAGTTATTAATGGTTCTCCACCAGACAAAAACCTTAAATTGAGGTTAAAAACGAATGGTGACAGCCGAAAAAACCGTACAGTTATACGACGCCAAGCCATTAACCAATGCGGGGTGACACCGCAAAACGCACGAAAAGCAGACAAAAAAGAACGACCTGATTGTCCGTCCTTTAAACAAAAATGACAACGAGCACGAGCTTCTCCACTCAGAGCAGTTTTATAAGTACAGTACAAAAAACAGAAAGTAAGGAGTTCGGAAATAAACTTTTTTGAAGAATGTTCGGTGCTGAGCTTTGCCAGGATGAGTCAGATGATGACCTGGCAACAGAACAAACTCTCGATTGTAACACAAACAATCGTTTAACAGAATTAACCGAATCAATAAGAAGTGTTAAAAATTTAACAAAAATTAAAATTATCTTACCAATTGAAATCTATATCTACATATATCTATAAATATAAAAGTGAATGTATGTATGTATATTTGTATATTGTATATGGGCTAATCCTGCGTTACGGACGTTACATTCGCACGCAAATTTGCTTGTTAAGATTGACACAGCTGGCGTTAGCATTGGAATATTTTCATGAAATTGTTTGCAATATGCAGTTCTTTGGGAGTACTTTAAAACTTATTTTAAACTTAAAGGTTAACTGTTTTTGAAAAAAAGTTATGCTAGCTTAAAGTTCCGTTACGGACGTTACAAAAAATGGAAGTCGACTTTGAGGCTTATGTGCATTTGCACATTTTTTAGCTAATTTTGCATAATAAACAAAAAAAAGTCCAAATACAAAAAATTAAGTGGAATATATGACCATATCAATCCATCTTAGAAAAGAAGGCTAAGTAGTCCTGTTAAACAAAAATCTTAATTTTTGTCTGTTACGCACGTTACGTTACGGACGTTACATTTTTTCCATTAAACCAAATTGTGTATACAAAAAACATTCATGTATTTAAAAATCTTTTTAACCTTGTAATTATAAATTTATTAGTTACAAAAAAATTATAGAATATTTCATTACTCTTATATTACTTATATTCATTTATTAATTTGTTTATTTAACCGTTTAACATTGTATCTTATGCTTAATAGACCCAGCTGTTCGAGCTACTCTTATAGTATTGTCATTGGAAAAGCCCGAAAAAATAATGATATGATTTAAGAGCTGGAATATTTTTTTCATTTATTCATGTTTTTGATATTTCGTCAGATGTAGTTTTGACATAATTTTTACCAACGTAAATTAGGAAAACGCTTACATATATATATATTTTTTTTTTTTTGCTAATTTGAGAAAATCTTGAAAGTTTTTTAAGATGAGATTTTGGATTTTTACTAGTTGCCAAACTTTTCGCTTAACAACAGCGCCAACACCGTCCACCGCTCCTTTTCCATGCGAAGTAGCAAAAAAATTCCGTTCGAAACAACTCACATTCCATTCTTTTACGAATTGTGTAATGTTTCTCAGAATGTATTTATGTGCCTCTCTTAATTTGGCCACTCTTTGTCTATTATCTCTTTTTATTCTTTTTGCCTGTGACACACTATTTTTTAACTTTTATTTGATTTTCTCAAGATATGCTTGCTTTCTTTCTGCCTTTTTAGTTTTAAACACCAACAGTTTTTCAGTATTATTTTCAAATTTGCACATTTTTGGTCTGTCTGCATTTAAACACATTTTAATTAATACGAATATATTTGTCACCACGCGCAAAATTTTGAGATCAAAGCAAGAATTGCTTAAAGATTTCTAACGGAAAATCCAGTACGTAAACATTGCAAGCATGGGCGTACCACCAAATATTTGAAGGGGTGCATGGAGGTTGCGGTTTACAACATGGTTATTAATTACTAATTATTAATATTCAGGAATTATTTTAGGTTTCAGAAGAATTTGAAATTCATCTCAATTTAAGTTGCAGATTGGGGGATCGCATGTTATTAAAACACACTTTTTGTTACTTTGAGGTGAAGTTTTTCGGATTCTCGGCAACCTAGAGCAATTTTAAGTCCAGATTCAGATTCAGCAGGTGAAAATCCATTATAAACACTTAGTTCCACCTCATAATATTAAAATAAAACTTTTGGGTATTTTCATGCCGTTACGGACGTTACACACTTTGTCATTTATATTAAGAAAAAAAAAGCGTAATAAAGGTATTTCTTTTTTTCATCAGATTAAAGTGCATAAAAAACTATCACTCAATTCACATGAGGGCTTTTACGACGTCGTTTTATCTTGATTCCCTTTTAAAGCAACTTCCAAAATCTCTTTGCGTTCATACGATGATTTTTGGTTGCATGTCTTTTTTTTATTTACAGTATGGCCTTGATTACCCGTCATTCGATTAACCGGCAGCTTCAATAAAATGGAAAACAAACATTTTTTTGCACTGATTTAAATTGCCTCTATTATCCGAAATTATAAACAAATTATCTTTTTTTCGTTAAATTTTGAACAATCAAAAGAAATTTAAATAAACAAAGAAAGAGAATATATTAACGGTGTGGAAGCATGTTCTACCAAATTTACTTTATTCCTCATGTTTACATAATAAAACGTTATATATTTACATAAAATAAGAAACACACCAAAAAAAATAAATAATCAAGAATTCTGCCGATCCCGTCTATTATCGATAATCGAGGTCTCACTGTATTTTCAACCACACACTTCAAAGTAAGAAAAAGAATAAAACGTAAACAGAAAAAGTTAAAAGAGAAATGTAAAAAACGACATGCAAAATACAAAACGAGACATTTTGTTAACCCCTCTTTCTTTTCTACACCGCTCACCAACAAACCAAAAGAGACGTCGACAAAGCGACGTCGTAAAAGCCCTCATCTAAACTGAGTGTATGTTTATAAAGCTAGTTTGGAAAACAAAATTATTAAAATTCATTCTGTTAAATTTAAAAAACCCAATTTTCCGTTACGGGCGTTACACAGAGTCTTCCCATTTTAAGTTCAAATTTTTAATATATATTAGATAACCTACATATATGATTTTTATCTTAAATAAAAGAAAATTAAACAAATTAAAGTTTTGCTAAACGCTAAATACTGAAACGAATGTTTTGCCCACTTTTTTGACCATGGAAAATATCCTTTTTTACAAGAATAAATGAAAGCAAGAGGTACGTTTAGGTTAGCCTCTGCCAAGAACAAAAAAACCACCGTAAAACCTTATTGCTTATATATGTTCAAGGCGAATTCAACTACAGGTGGTGTCGGAACTACAACAATCCAAAAACAACAGAAACAACATATGGTTTTTTGCATTGCATTGTTAGTGCCATTAGCTCGAAATGTCAACCATTATTAGCAAAACACTAACAAATCAAAACAAATAAGCCCGAAATGTCAAAACCAGATGCCGTTTCGACACCACCTGTAGTTAATTCGCCTTGTATATGTTGAAGCTTGAATATGTATCCTATTATTCCATTAACAAACATTTGGATTTTGGGCAACTTTAAATTTCTGCCTTTGGTTTAAAAATTTTCGGATTAGCCCATATATATTTGTGCCTTATAGGAGGCCAAACCAATTGACCGATGGCCTTGAAATTTTCACAGCATGTAACTCTGAGCCTGTACCTCGTTTCTGTATTTCTCGCATCGTAAAATTTCTTACATGAAGTGTGAAACAAAAAATTCCATCGTTTCTCGATTTATGAGATAAAAGTGTTTCTGTATTTGAATGCGAAAACAGACACAACAAATTCTGTTTATACTGGAATATTTCGAGTAATTTTGTGTCAAATAAAAGAGAAACGTCAACAAAAGAAATAAATATAATAAAAACGGGGCTGCCAGATTTGACGAGTTATTGTCATTTTGACAACTTTTTGTTCCGAAATTAGCAAAGTGACGATTTAATGATTTTTTCTAAAAAAGTGACGAAAGCCAAAACAAAATCAAAAATATTTTATAATTTTGTTGTTATTTTCTATAGAAATTCATATTGAATTTTTAAATTTCAAACACTTCATATTTTGTGGCGTTGAAAATTGAAAAAACAAAATGAATTTCTGTAGAAAGTAACAACAAATTTATAAAATACTTTTGATTTTTTTTTTGCTTTCAATGAAATTGTTGGCGTTGCCCCTTAGTCTTCGAAATAAAATAGTTTTAAATATTTTAATATGTTTGTTTATTAGTAAAAAAAATATCTTTAAAAACAAGACAGCTTAAATTTTTTTATTTATCCCTTTTGTGAAAATTGTCCTCTTCTTCCCTGAAAAATGTATCGGCAAAAGCAAAATTTCGAGGGAAAGAAATGGACCGATTTGGCTTATTTTGAACATTTAATACTTCTTATATACATTAACAAAATATGATTGATATTTGGGTGTATCCAAAGTAACGGCCGTTACTTTATAAATGTGCTGTTTTTAAATGTCTGAAACAAACATCATGTTTTGTAAAATTTTGCACAGGATATGTCAAGTTAAATATCTGATTAAATTCTTTGAAATGTTTTGTTTAAATAATACATTATAAAAATTACAAGTTTTTTGCGTGTGAATTCATTTATTATCAGTGACAAAAAAAAAATATATTGTCAAGTGGCCTTTTAAACAGAAGACAATAATAAATATAACATCAATTATTTTAAATATTTAATTAAAAGTTTATTAAAGTTTTATTAAAATGATCTTTAAATGATAGTAATCGAAATTAATATCTCTCGTCTTTTACTCACAAACACCGACTGAATTAACATCAAACATACATTTTCTAATCATACTAAAATGATAACACAAAACAAAACTGCACTATGGGGCAGGGTAGTTTGTGCGTGACAATATTTTTGTTAGTATAAATAAAATTAAAGTTAATCTTTAGGAATATGACACGATACATTTATTTTGTATAATAGCGGAAAAATTAATTCAAAATAAAAATTTAATTTTTGAGCTATAAGGGGTCAATTTCTGTGGAAACACCCTTTTGATATTCTTATCTTATATGGACATTTTTGGGCCAAAACCATTATTTCTTCAAGAAAAAAAGTTGTTTGTCTGTAACCCGTTCATTTATGAACCGATTTTTTTAACTAAAACTACCAGCTGTTCTACTAAGTCTATTTCAGGTAAAAAAAAGAAAAAAAGTTTATAGGAATAGGTAAATTACAGATTTATATCTCAGCCATTTGTAAACCGATATAGTTAAATTTCAATAACATCTATTTCGGACTACATACGATATAAATATAAAACCACGCTGATTTAATTTAAAAATTTTACATTTTGATCTCGGTATTTGTAAATATATATCTATTTTAAATAAGGATGTATGTTTATTTTATTAAGCTTGGCTTCTTTTTGCTTTTGTAAAAATATTGGCCCATAATCATAGTCAAACGCTAAAGTCGGTTCTATTTAAAAACAACTTTAAAATAAAAACATTCTTTTAAATATTTTGCTACTATAGTCGAAACTAAAGTATGTTTTAAATTGAACCGACTTTAACTGGGTGCCACCTCAAATGTAGCAAATTTTTCATACAACATACAACAAAATATAAGCAAGTGACAACTTTAAGCAGCCGACATTGAAAATTAAAATATAAATAAAACACTGCATATCTTGTACGGTTGAAACACGCAATATGATTTTATGTAGAAAGTAACAACAAAATTACAAAACTTTGTGTAAAACGCTAGGCAATTTTGGCCTAGCGTTTTACACAATTAGGGCCTATACACATGTATTTTGTGTTTCTTTCCATAAAAGTTTTCCTGCAAATCATTAATAATTGCAAAATAGCAGCCAACATCTTGTAACATAAACATTTTTAAGTTTTTGCAAGTACTGATGCTGTTGTTAAATGAGTCAAACACAACTTCAGCTGGTTTTAAAATTAACATCGGGTTTAACGTGCAAAGTATGCTTTTGCTTGTCTATAGTAGATCAAAAGCATATTTTTAATAAAAGTTTACTTTAGAACTCTTAAAGTATGCTTTGTTTATGACTATAGTTATGGGCCATTTATTTTATTTTTTGTTTAATATGATATTTTCTCATGCCTTTGTGTGACTTCTTCAGGGAAAAACAATTTTTAATTGTTATCGGATTAAAGAAAATAAATAGTCATTTCTGAAAAATTAAAAAAAAAAAAAGAATAGAACTATTACAAAAAAGCTTTATAAAATACAGACCTGAAATTTAACTCATAGAATAAATTCGAAAAATGAAAAAATGTTTAAGAAAATAAATAGTTTTATAAAAAATTATCCTTCAGCTTAACAAAAGAAATATAAATTTAAAGAAATTATTAAATACCCATGAACTTTAACTTTGTTTGATTATGTTTTAATAAAAGTCCAAACAAATTTGTTTAAAATTTATTTTAAATTACACGATTTTTAAAACAAAAATGGATGATCTTTTATATTTTTTTCTCAGAAAATTGACGATTTTGACACAAATTTATCTGGCAGCGCTGATTAAAACCAAAACAAGAAAAGGCTAAAAAAAATTTAAAATAACAAAATATAACAATGGTTTTTTGTTTATTTTCATCATATAAATTATGCATTCATCATTTATATTCCTTCTATTTTTTTATTTATTTAAAAAAAATAGTATATAAACATATTTTAAATTCAAAATATCTACATTTTGTTTTTCTCGCCACCAATTTCAAATGCGACTTATTTTGACAGTTCTTGAAAGAAACTTTTCGCAAAACATTGTTATAGAAACACTTTTTCTCGCATCCTTCCAATAATTGCTGGAAAATTATTAAAATGACAGATAATTCTCGCCAAGAAAAGATACAGAAACACTTGCGTGAGAAAAACCATTTTTTGTTTCATTTCACACTATTTTTGTTGCAATTCACACGTTTCATGCGGAAAATTTTACGAAGCGAGAAATACAGAAACGAGGTACTGGAAAAGACATTAGGCTATATAAAATTGTGACTGGGCAAAGGGGCGAAGCAACGCCCATACAACCCAAAATTTTTAATCGTGTTATCTATGATATTTTTTGGCCTACGGCGATAATATTTGGTATACATGTTGTTGGCATAAATAGAAATACGTTTAACTAAAAAAGAAAAAGTAAAAAACGTTATATCTAATAAACTATTGAACCGATCGTCACCAAATTTTCACAGAAGGCTATTGTTCTAAATTAATATGTCGTAGGGTTCATCTAGGTGTGATTGGACAAAGGGACGCACATTGGTTGAAGTTCATATAACGAGCGGCTAAAAATAGAAGAAGTTGTCGAAGGACAATGAAACTTGGCACATAGGCATTTTTTGTTTGAATCAAGAAAAAATGGAAAAATCAAAATAATCCGCCCACTTTTACGCCCACCTCCCATACAACTTGTATTGAAAAAGTGGCATAACTCCCTTGATTTTGATTGTATCAACTCAATTTTCACTAAAAATAAAAAATATAATTGTAGAATGGGCTCCTGAAAATATATACCTGATCCGCCTACTTTTACGCCCACCTCCCATACAACTTGTATTGAAAAAGTGGCATAACTACCTTGATTTTGATTGTATCAACTCAATTTTCACTCAAAATAAATACTATAATTGTACAATGAGCTCCTGAAAATACATATCTGATCCGCCCACCTCCCATACAACTTGTATTGAAAAAGTGGCATAACTCCCTTGATTTTGATTGTATCAATTCAATTTTCAATAAAAATAAATATTATAATTGTATAATGGGCTCCTTTTTGCCATCTATCTTTGAACTTTGTAAAAACGTATTTTTTCAAAAATCTTGTAAAGACTTCAACATCCCCAGCAGTCATTTCTTCATTGTTATTTGCAATGACTTCGACAGTAATATCAATATCCATTTTGGTATCAATCAATATTTCGCAAATATTTAAATAAGAAATTGTTAAATTTTCCATAATTAATAAAATAAAATATCACTTAATAATACAACACTTATCACTGCACTTGCCAATTTAATGTAAATTAGTAAACAACAATTCAAATTCAATTGAAGCTTATGCTTTTTTCAAGAATGAAATGTATAATTAACACTATTGACTAGTATGTAAATTACATTTTGTAATAATTTTAAACAGTTAAGAATTATGGCAACAACAACAAGCATGAACGAAAATTCATGTTTTGTTACTTTATTACTTTATAGTGTTTACTGTTTTTTTTGAAAAAGTGCAAATATGTGCAGCTGAATTTTTTTTAAACTTTTAGTTGAGACTTCAAGCTGTAAAAGTTTACTGTGATTGTACCAAAAGATTGAATATACAGTACATTTGCATGCTATTTTAAACAAGCGAACATATATGAACTTCGAGCGTGTCTATCCAAACAAATAATAAATATATCAGCCTAATATTACGGAATCATAATATTCAGATATCTGCCAACAAAATACCAAAAAATTATCCAAATCGGCGAACATGAAAAAAATGAATTTTGGCCACTCTTCAACCAATGTGGGGCGGTGCCATATTTTTTCGTGGATGGCTTTATTAAATATCGCATATTTTAAGAGCCGCTGCGGGCATTTTGTTGAACTTTTTGTAGTTGGATCTTCTAAGCCCCAAAATTTAAATAAAATAGCAGCGGGGGAAGTGGTACCCCCCATAGGACGCCAATGTTTAATATCGCATATTTTAAGAACTGGGGGGTTACTGCGTATTTCGATTCGAAAGAAATAATTTACGAGTTCGAACAATTGGTACAGTGTATTACGATTTTCGCAATCGTTCGAAATTATGACAGAGGTTGTATTTTTAAAAAAATGCGAAATTTGATGAAAACTTTTTGTTCGTAATAGAGAGTGGCTGTTAAGAAAGGAATTTTTTATCAATTTTTGTATGACGTGCTAAATTCCCAATTTTCCATATTTGATAAATACCCCGAAATTTATTGTTGAGGGAAAGCTAGCCTCTATGCGCATTTCATTGGTTGCTTAGGCCAGATCATCAGGAAACCTTTTCCAAAGATTTTAGAAAAGCTAAAAATATTATACAAATAAAACCCTAAAGCGAATAAGAATTTTAAACACTCAAAGTCTTACTTGTAAAAATATCAAAGCTTAAACAAAACACCAACAATAAAAAGTGAGTTTATCTTTTCTTTTTTATTTTTAATACAGTATAAAAAACGTCCGTTTATTCGAAACAAATATTACGAAATTCGTAATACACAGTACAAATTGTTCGAATCCGTAAATGTTTTCTTTCGAATCGAAATAAGCAGTAACCCCCCTGTAATAGTGAGAATATTCAAACTTTGTAGAAGTATAATGGTATACTACACTTTTGAAAATAAAAATAAAGCGGGTAGGCGCAGGGGGAGCAATACCTCCCATAAGATGCAAATATTAATTATCGCGTTACTGAAGAACTATGATAGCTAGAGTCTTCAAACGTGGTAAAATCCACAATTATGGTAAATTTTAAAAGAAAAATGGGCGGGGTTGACGGAGGGAGAGCAATACCCCCCATAAAACGAAACTACTGAATGCCACGGAATTCTCTTACTACGAAGCAGATAATAATTTAATAAATAAATTTTTGTTTATATATATTGTAAATACTTTCAGTTTTATTTTATAACGATGGGGGTAGCGAAGCACACCGGGTTAAGCTAGTATACTATAAAACAGGATGTGTGTATGTATGTATGTATGTATGTAACGTATGGACTCCCAAAAACGGCTGGGCCGATTTTGATGAAATTTTCAGGGAATCTTCAGAATATTTAGGCGGATGACACTGTGAAGTCTGATTTTTGATTTTCGGAATGCGGGCGGAGGGGCGTGGCAAAATTCAATTTTCATATTGCACCACCAATGACATCTATGTATATAATTGTGACCATTTTTTCTTTAAAATTATCGCCATGGTCAAACTTAGATTTATACGAAAAGAAAATTTTGCCCCGCCCACTTTTACGCCCACTTTTACCCGCCCCCTTTTTTTGATTTACCTAAAATCAAAAAAACCGCTCCATCGATTTGACTAATTTTTCTTTTAAATGTTCGTATTAAGCCATGATCATACTTAGGTTTTTACGGAAAGAACATTTTGCCCCGCCCACTTTAACGCCCCCTTTTTTCAATTTTCCTAAAATCAGAAAACGGCTCCATCGATTTGACTAATTTTTCTTTCAAATGTTCTTATCTTTTTAACGGATTTTAAAATCGAACGCAAACATTTTTCTTATTTGTACAGGATAACGTCTGTCGGGTCAGCTAGTAATTAATTAAATGATCACACAGTTTATTGTTTAATAAATACATACTGCCGTATTCATAAAAAAAAAATTAATTCCTAATGTGTTTTAAGGCAAAATTTTCATACAAATTTTTCTTAAAATGCATTTCAAATCCATTTTAATTTGTTATGATTACGGCAGATAATATGTATTTGGGCAATTCCATAGTGACGGGTGTGACCACGATACTCGCATTTGTTATTATAATTTAAAAATTATAAAATTTATAATTAAAAAAAAGATGTGAGATACTTAAGAATGTTAAGCTTTAAAACTTTAAATAACAGATACACACTGAAAGAACATGATATCTGCTAAATCGCCATCAGAAGGCTGTGACGGGTGTGACCTTACAAATCTTAGTTTTTAGACTTTAAGGATAAATTCTGTAAAAGTTCCACAGAACGCGCACAAAAACTTTTGTGTAGTTAATCGTTCAAAGTGTTTTTGATGGTGTTAAATACTTATTGCATAGAAATTTTTTTTTTTTTTAGTAAAAAAAAAGCTTTTTTCAAATTGTGACGGGTGTGACCTAGTATGAAAACTCAAACATTTTAATGAAAAAAAATCATTTTATTGAATTCATTAATGCAACAAACGTAAAAATAAACTCATAAGAAAAGAATATGACATAAATTTATTCGCTATCCGTACTATCATAGACAGCTGAATATTCCAGGCGAGTATCTTTTAAAGTAATTTTTTTTATATTCAGATAAATATGTAGAGCAAACATAAACAGACGCTGCATCTGCTCGTTTAAAGCTATGCATTTTTCAAATATTGGGTATTTTTTTGACGTCTTCCCACCTGTTATTTAAAAAACTACTATTCTTCACTACTTTATCTTTAGAAGCGTAAAAAACGTGAACGTTACGCAATTTATTTTTTCCTACTAGATTTTTGAAACAATCCAGCGGTGTTTTCATAATACATTCTCTATCTTTAATCGCTGCCCATAATGTTCTTTTTACAGTTGCGCCAATACCATCCAAAGCGCCTTTACCGTGCCCAGTAGCAAAAAAATTCCAGGTGACTTCTAGTTCAAAATCCTTCGGCGCATGACAAATGTTAAAAATATTGTACTGATTTTTGAATTGGGATGCACAACCATCCGAAAATATGTGCACAACTTTCAAATCAAGCTTTGTTTTGAGGTCGTTAATAATCATTTTTAAGAAAACCCAAACACTGTGTTTGTTATGGCTCAAATCATCGATGATAATAGCATAGGAATGTGAAATAACACAGTCTTCATGTCTTACCCAGGCGCATGCTGTGAAAACTGTAGCTTGTGGATGATTCCAATGTGCATTTTGGATTTCGTCTTGGAAAAATATCAAAAAATTTTCCGCAAAATCCACTTGCAAAACAGCTTCGTTCTGGATTATCATTCCCATGTTTTGGAAACATTGTGCTTGCATATTGTTGACGTAACAATGTTTTAAATTTGTTTAATTTTAATTGAAAAATTTTCAAATATTCGTCAAAAGAATTTTCAATAACATTTATTTGAAAATGCCCTTTTTCACTTACCCATTGCTTCCAAGTCACTTCTTGGGCTTGCTGGGGGCACTAAATTTTGTGAAGGAACCTCTTTGAAGAGTTGCTTAATAGCAGCCATTTTTTTTTTTTTGATGGACTTTGAGGAAGGTTTCGTTTAATTTTAGTGACTGCCTTTTTTAATGAACGCTGTAATTTAAAACAACCAATTTTAGAAGTATTCACAACGCTTAAAATTTGCCTTTCATCCTTTTTCCGTAGTCTGCTCTTTTGCTTTCTTTCTCGATCACTTTTTCTTTTTTCTTCCAATGATATCTTATCAATAATTTTTTTCTTAGCATCTCTTCTTTTCCTGTCCCTTTCTCTTTCCAAAGCCAAATGTAGTTCAAATTTTTTTAAGTTTCTTCCTCTGCACTCGTTTTCTATTTTTGGCATCCATTGCAAAAATACGAATTATTCCTAGTGTGACCGAATATTTCCTATAACTTAATTCTCGAACATTAAAAAGGTGGTTCACAAAATATCATTATTATGTTATTAATAGCACTTACTTTTGTTATTGTTGGAAAGTATCAAGAATTTATTATGTAAAGTAAAAATTTTATTAAACTTTTTCAACTTTTATTGTGACGGGTGTGACCGAAAATTTTAATTTTTAAATCAATCCATAAAACTCTTATTATAAAACATACAAAGTCGAAACTTCAACAAAAAGTAAGAAAGAGTATATTATTTCCAGAGATAACGGTTTTAATAATTCTGAGAAAGGGATTACAAAAAAAAAAAACTCAATATAAACGAATAACGTTCAAAGGAGTAGAAAAGAAATTTCAGTTTGTGCTCAATTCAAAGTGTTGCAAAATAGATAAAAATAAAAAAATTGTACTTTTTTTATTTGTTCATAATTTTCAATTTCTTCTTGACATAAATTGCTCTTTTTTTATTAAAAATATTTACATTTTTCTTTTCCTGCGAATGGTCGTTTTGCGTGGAATTGCCCATTTATTAAAAATATCCTACATATTTATGAATAATTTTTTTGTTTGTTCGTTTTAGTTCAAGAATTGTTTTGTTTGTTATGTTATTGTTTTTTTTACTAAAAACGCCAAGTTAAAATAATTTTTGCCTTTTTCTTTATTGAAATTACTTAATTTATAATAAAAATTTTCTTAATCGGACAACCGATCAATAAACAAGTTAACCGATTATTAACCGATTAAACCAAAACCTCGGTTAATTAATCGAGCGATTAACCGATTAAAGCAAAACCCCGATTAAATGAATACCCTAATATATACCCCATTACCTACATTAATTTTTATTAAATGGTCGGTAGGTCAAACCAATAACAAGCTGACGATTAAGTAAATTTTGCAGCCTTATAATTTAAGAAATTCTAGTGACTTTAGGCTTATATATCTCTTATCAAACTTTGGTCAAAACATTCTTTTTTATAAAGGACTCGACATTTTTAATTTAATCTCGCAAGGCCTGAAAAAGGAAACAATTTTTTTTGTTGAAACGTAAAATAATAACCTATGTTAAAAAATGTTGTTCAAAAAGTTTGAACGATATTCTTTACTTGATAACTACTACATTATTTCTTTACATTTTAGGCGCAAGACTTTTTGTGGAACCTTGGATTATATACCACCCGAAATGGTAGATGGTCGTATGTACGATGACGCAGTCGATCAATGGTGTTTAGGCATTTTATGTTATGAATTTTTGGTAGGAGCCGCTCCATTCGAATCAAATGATACCGACAAAACGTATGAAAAAATTCGACGTGTTGAGGTTAACTATCCACCTTATTTAACGGCTGGAGCTAAAGATGTCATATCGAAATTATTGCGTAAATCGGCTGGTGCTCGTATTACCTTAGTGGATGTTATGCAGCATGCTTGGATTAAAGAGAATATGGAAAAACGTAATAGTCAGTTGGCAAAAATCGTAGGAAAAAATTAGTTTATAGTTTCTGTTTTAATCGGCCTTATTCTACATTTCGAAAAAATAGTATTCCAACAAAAAACTGAATCGAAGGATAAAGAAGACAATATTGTTATTATTATTATTAAAATTATTTAAATAAATTTGACCTGCATTAAATTAAATTAAACTTTAATTTAAAAAATATATCGATCCCTAACCGCAAAAATAGCTTAAGAGACATCCTTTTTAATTCTCGTTTTTTATTAAATTAATTTATTGCCAACACTTACATCATCTCCTAAAATGTCATGGTCACATAAGGCACCGTTATGATTTTATAGCAAAAACAATTTTACCTTAAGCGCCAACCTTTTTGTCGCTTAAACTGGGGGTCTACTTCTCTATTGCGATGCGAAAACAATTTCGATGCGAAAGCTAAATGCCTGCCAATCTGGTACTCTCTATCACTTTCGCAAAATTTTCTGAAAATGAAGCGATAGTGGCAATAAAAATTAAAGATGGCGCGGATTTATAGTAATGAAATGGCAAAGTATGTTAAAAATATTTGACATTGGAAAATTTAAATAAAATGAAGTGATGATTTACAAAAAGAAAAAAATTAAAAGATGCGAAAGACACATTCGCAAACGTATTGAAGAGTACCAATTGCTAGATTTGCTACAATTTTCTTTGCTACTGTTTTCGCGGTAAGAACTCGATATGTTGCCTTTTACGTTTCTTACATTTCTCTAATAAAACCCCGTTTAGAATCGGTAAGTTAGTTGCGAAAGTCAGTTTTTAATTTTCTTTTGAATTTGCTTTTATGTTCACACTCAGCAATTTAGTTGCGCAATTTCTTATTTCTTTTTGCAACTAACTTGCCGAGTCTGAAAGGGGTCTAACACAGGTTTTTAAAAGAAATAAACAAAAATCGAAGAAAACGCAGCTACGACCGTAATTTAGAATTCATACATTCGAAAGAAAAAATTAAGCGGAACGAAGAAAACCAAAATTGCCAAACGGAGAAAAATTCGATCCGAATCGAAAGGCAGAATAAGGGTCATTAAATGTAGGAATTTTTTTAGAATTTTGGATTATATAAAAAACTATACAAAATGTTTTATATCTTAAATAAAGTAATGATCTTTGACTATTAACTGCATTGATGAGGGCGTATTTTTTATTTCAATAGAAACTAAGAAAAATATATTGATTTGGTAACTCCTATACGTAGTTCTGGGCCCTGAGGTCTAATTACCGCATACGGTATCAAGCAAAATTGATCGAAATTTTTTATTTTGGTATCATGACACTTGAAATCGAATGAAATGTATCGTAATGATAGCATTTGATAGAGTAACCAAAGAAATAACATCTCTCGAGTTTTCATTCGATACGCCAGTGTCTATCGCACGGTTGATAAAGTTGATACAATTGTACTTTTTTTTGGTACAATTCAAAACTAAAAAGTACGCTATTACACGGGAGATGACTGATTTGGTACTTTTTCCAAATTTTTCAAACCTATTGATAATTGATATAAATAAAATGCGAACTCGTATTTACTGTCCAATGAAAATAAGCGGAGTTGCATATGGTCTTGCGAAAATGTAAAATGTTGTAGCTTTTTTATGAAGTCTAACGGGAGCAGTTTTTTTTGTTTTTGGATTTAACAAAACAGCTTTGATATTTTGCATTTGCTCTTTTGCAAGACCATTTGCACCAAACACTGAACTCCGCTATTGTGAATAGATTTTTGAACTTGTTCATCGGGAGTCTCCCTATGCCACATTTTAGAAGAGACGACTTCCTCACATTTCAAGATTATTTTGGATCTCATAATATTTAAAATTTTCGTCAACAAAACGGTTGTCACGTCAAGAAGTAATCTACACAATTTTTGAACAGTGGAAGCCTACACCCTTATTAATTTACTCCGAATGATTTTGAATTAGATTTTAAAAGCGTCAAATTAAATTTTATTAAATCCCGACTTTCTACTCCAGCTTATAAAATGTCTTTCCTCTTTCTGCAGTACATATTGAAAATTCTAAACACAATAAATTTGGAAATGCAATATTCTTGAGATTGCATTTTGTGAAATATTTGTCCATTTTTAAAACAATTTCGTAAATTTTCCAGAAAAAGACGATATATTCTAAAAAGTGAACGAAAGCGCTCTCTGGCGATAATCAAAAATAAATGAATTTCTCTGTCCTAAAAACTGAATCATACAGGTTTGGCTAGAGCAAATACAATTCTTATGCCTCTATTCTTGAATATTTTGGAAAAGTATTTACATATTTTGAAAAATCCGGGGGCTCGAAATTAATTTTTGACCTATTAATAATTTAATAAATGTTTATTTTTGTTTGCCTCTATACTTTACATGTAAAAAAGAATTTTATGTATGTACTTTTTTTTTGTTGTATTAGATTTTTGTTTATAAAAATAAAATAAAGGAAATTAAAAAAAAAATATTTTGTACTATTGGGGTACGATTTTAAAAATTCGTTGGTAGGATATTGGTTTTCTCATTTATCGTCCCTGGTCTACCGTATGCAGAAAAATTCGATAGTTTACTCGATATCGAAGTAGTAGTAGTTTCTCAAAACTACAAGTTACAAGTCAACAAGTGTAATGCGTTAAAAAAAGCAACTACGTATTTTACAATTCCTGCTTGTTTCAAATATATTTTGCTTGTAGATTTGTAACTTGTAGTTTTGAGAAACAGGGTCCTGGTACAAGATTTTAATGTAATAAAATCTTTATAATCGCAGTACTCTCTAAATCCATAGGAAAATTATCCACTGCTCGGATAAGGGTACGCTAACTATGCTCTCTAAAACCGACAAAATTTTATGATCCAAGGAATTCAGATCTGTGCTTCAAGTAGTCCAATCGCCAGTTGAAAAGGTCCAGTTTTGGTGTTCAACGATGGAATTGTTTAACGGCTTGACAACTTTCTCCAAAACGTCAGATCGGTACACCGCTGCAGAGATTTTTACTCCTTTTTCGCACAAATCGAGTTATTTATTTTAATCCCATCATGTGCGAATCTCCACCATACCAACACTGAAGTGGGATAGTGTCCACTTTGAACTCTGGAACGACATCTGCTGCTTGTCGAGATGATTGGACATATCGTCGGTGTCATGCAGAAAGGTCCTAACGCGATTTTTTTCGAAATTGAGTTTTTTAGTAATTCCAATACATTTCCCACAAATACACCTCGTCAGAATAATTTAACGCAATAGCATCAAAAATATCAGTTTTGCAAGCAATTGAAGAAGTTGGGATTTAAACCAGAAATACTACAGCATACTTTAGCTATACAATTAAAAGAAAATGGAATCTTGATTTTAGATGGATTCGAAGCTTAATTTTCTTGAAAATTTGACTTAAAAAAACAAAAAATTACTAAATTTAGCACCCATAACAGGAAACCCATTAAATTTTTCAGAAAAATAACTTTAAATGCACATTGCTCTGCAAATATATTTTGTTTTGATTTTTTTTTTTCTTTGTTTCAAATAAGACCTTAAAACAGCTGCGTCACTTAGTTTAAAATATTATTTTATATTATTTATATTATTATTGCAAATCTTAACAAATTGTTGGCAGTTAAAATAAAATAAGGATAAATAGTAAGTGTGGGTTGTCTTCTTGTAATTGGAGTTTTTTTCTTGTTGCTTTTGTTTACTTTAATAAATAAAATTAAAACTGGCATTTAGAATTTGTTGGATGTTTTTTTCTTATTAAATTTTTAAATAATTTATAACATTATTATTTATCTTTTTAAGTGTAATTTGTTGCTGTTGTATACTTGTTAAGATGATGATGTTGTTTTCTTCTTTCCTAAACACTTAATTTGAGTTTTTGTTGTTGTTGTTGTTATTGTTGAAGTAATTTGTGAACAAAACAACCGAGTTGGTTTTTTTTTATTATTTGGTAGTGTTAGTATTTAATTTAAAAAAAAAAACTTAAGAATTGGTGGATGTTATGGTTTAGGCTTCCAATTCTAAAGCGACACCGATCTTGTGGCCACCGGCATTAAAGTTCTTGCCATCGATCAAAGTGGAAAGAGTAAGTGTAATACCATCACGTAATTTTTGTTGATAACCCAAACCAACTTGGCAGTTGTTGTTGACCTTAGCGCGCAAAGCGGCATCATGATCTAATTGATATTTACCACCCAAACCGAATTTTGTGTTGTTGGTACCAGAGGTCCAGGACAATTGTACACCAACATCGATTTTGTCAGAGCATTTTTGGAAGATGGAACCGCTGAATTCTTGGCCATCGTTGCTAAAATTGGAGATATAAACAAACAAATTTTAATTTTACGAAATGAATTTTAGTAAAGTTAAAATTCTGCGATATAAAAAAACAATGGTGGCTATACTTGGAAACGCGTCGAAGGGTGAAGATTTTCATGAAAACAACATTTACGAACATTGCTTTTGTTATCTATACGCTTCTAAAAGTTTGTATGATAAAACAAAACAATTTTTGTAAATTTATTTTTCAAGAAAAGCCACCAATATGCATAATGGGCCAAATACACTTGTCAAATAAATGCTTGTCCAGCAGGCGAATTCACACTTGTACGTGTGCTGGACACTGTTGCCAATTTAGAGATTTTCCCGCTAAATCTAGCGTTTTTGAAATGCCAATCGCGGGAAAAAATACGTCTTAGCGGTAAGCGGAAAATCTAGCGATTTTCAAACATTTCTCAGCGGTTCAATTTCGCCACAAAAACCTTTCTCAAATTTTAAATTTACTTAATACTTTTTCTTATTAAGCTTTTTTGTTTTTCTGGTTAAAAACTAGTTGTTTATGTTCACGGTTTTACTTACTTTTGTAGTTTTAGTTAACTATGAGTGTATGTGATATTTTTTTTCGATTTTCCCCTAGTATATTGTTAGGGCTATATGTGACAATACACAACTTTAAGCCTGCTAAAAATTGTTAAACAACAGGTAGGGTATTGATCTAAATTGTCTCGATAAATCAAAAGCAATATAATTCAATTACTCTGCACTAACTAATTTGACCTAATTGCTTAAAACGGCAAATAATTGCCAAACATAGCGTAAGTGTTATAGACTTTTTGCGTTTTAATAACGGAATTGTTATACATACCCTCCACCACAACTAGTTGTGATAAGGGTATACTAAGATTGTCATTCCGGGTGAAACTGTTTAAGTATTCATCTAAGACCCCATAAAGTATATACTGTCAGCGTCAAAATAAACTGTAAAACTGGTTTTCCAATATAAAAAGTGTTATTTTAGTAAAAAAAAAGAATACAAATTTTTAAAAGTTTATCATCGTTTACAAAACTTTGGATAATGTTATTGCAGTTTAAAATTAAAAATTTGAAATACTCCAAGAACAACAAAAACAGTACAATAAGAAACAAATTAACTCCGTTTTTAACGCGTCCAAAAAAAAGTGTACAGTTTTAAAATACTAAGAAAAGTGAAGTGGATAATACTTTTTTTTTTTTTTTTTGCTTTTAGGACGTCTTCTAGTCTCTTTGGCATCGATTCCAAATATTTTAAAGTTTGCTCAGTGGACAATTTTGGCCACTCTTCCTACAGAATTTTCTTCAGAGAGTGCTTGCTGCTTATATTTTTTTTTAATTTGTCTGTCCGAATGTTACCAGTTGTTTAATTGAGTTGATATCGAGCGACTATCGGGCTAATCCATCAGTCTTAGGACATATTACAAAAGCCAAACCTAACACGCTTCATTTTAGATACTGTATTTTTCCGTTGAATTTCTTATTTCTACTTTTATCACGTTTTTTTTTGTCCAACTTGCTTCCGTAAATTTTTGGAGCAACGTATTTTTCACAGATGACATCAAGCTTGAAGTCTGATGAAACTTGGCAAAGTAGAAATTTAACTTTTTATAACTTAACATAACACTTTTTAGATTGGAAAACAAGCTGTACACTTTATTTTGACGCTCACAGTATACTATGGGACCTTGAGTAATTCTGTTCAAGGTCACTTTCGAACGACTCAAAAAATAATAAATATTGGTATCAAATTGTTTCCAGTTCTCCTAAGCAGTTTGGGATTGAAATCCAGCAAAATCGGTTTAGTAGGAAAAGAGTTATGAATCAATATGTGAAACAACCACTTTAAAAATTTATCATTTTGTTACAAAAACTAGCATAACTAATGGCGGAATGCACATATTGATATAAGATTTTGCACAAATTCGTTGATTATTTCGTGAAGATCGGTCCATAACTAACGAAAGGCCCAATATAAAGCCCACTCTCAAAAAACCTTTAGTACGGCTAAGCCCGTAAAGACCATAGGCCCCATATAAAGCCCACTCTCGGAAAACAGCTAAGTACACCTAAAACCGTAATAAATAATGCTATTGTAATAAATTACGCTGTCAACTTTCGTGCCGATCGGTTCATAACTAACCATTGGCACCTTATAAAGCCTTTTCTTGGAAAAAACTTTAGTACGCGTTAAACCACAACGGTGTATGGTATCAAAGATTTGGCACAATCTAAAGTTTTTTTTTTTTTTTGTTTGGGAAAAAATAGCTTGGAAAGTTGAAAACCTGAGTATGTAACGTTATTTAAGAGTCGTATATCTTTGAAAAAGCAACCGATATCTAGGTTTATATAAAACTTTTAAAAATGTTTAGGTTTTAGCGGTATTTAAATATTTAAAAAAAATCCCGCTAAATTAAATACTTAGCGGTTTCTAGCGGTTTTGAAGTCCGATTTGGCGGGAAGTGTTAACAAATAGTTGGCAATAGTGGTGCTGGACGTAATATTCGCCGTAATATCTAATTTTTTTGTTTTTCCATCCAGCATTGTCGGTGTGACACATTCAAACACATTTTCACTTATACTACCACAATGCTTGATGATTATTTTGATCAGTGTATTTGGGCCTTAATAGATGTTTTGTTAAACTTTTAAAAAATGCATTTGAAAAGAAAAACCTTTTGGTTATTTTTTAATATATGAACGTATCGTTACTTTAATATAGAAAAGCCCTAACTAACATTTCCCTTACTTTTCAGGAGAAGGAAAATACTTAATAAAAATTGTAGTATCGTAGTTGCGATTTTTTTTTTAAACGCAGTTTTTTATTAAATTGTTTAGAGAGTTTAATAAAAAACTGCGTTTAAAAAAAATCGCGACTACAAGACTATAATTTTTATTAAGTTTTTTCCTTCTCCTGTAAAGTAAGGAAAATGTTAGTTAGGGCTTTTCTATATTAAAGTAACGGTATGTACATTAGATCGACGAAAAAAAAACAACTTTGACATGTTTTGTTAAGATTCCCAAAATTGTGATTTTTTAGTTGAGCTGTCGATATTTAATTTGAAATTTTTATATACATATAGTTAGGCTTGAGTTCATTAAATTTAATTTTCATTAGATCATTTTACTGAAGGAAGCAATTTTAAAACATGAAATTAATTAAAATTTATTGATAATTTTTATTCTTGACAGAGCTGGTGATCAAAGTCGACTTGAATTTACGTTTCGAGAATAACCACATTCACTATCAGAGTTGTTTGCAGTTCTTTCCACTGCACCACTGCGGTGCCTGCCAGCCAACAGTCAAACATCAATCTTTTATCAATGGTATTGTATTGGTGGTTCGAAATTTGCTGTTAGTTATAATTTTTTTTATTCATTTACATGTTTCTTCCTTTTTTCGTACGCATTCTGTCAAGACTTTGGCCCTAATTATATAAAACGCAAAGCCAAAGAATTAATAAAGGGAATGTGAATTTCTGTAGAAAGCAATAACAAAATTACAAAATATTTTTGACTTTGTTTTTGCTTTCAATGTAATTCTCTGGCGTTGCGTTTTACATAATTAGGGCCTTTATCTTGAATACCTGGGGGGCTACTCTCTATTGCGATGCGAAAGCTAAATGCCAACTTGGTAAAAAAAATTCACAAAATTGAAGCAAAACTGGCAATAAAAATGAAAGATAACGCAGATCGACAGTAATGAAATGCTAAAATATGTGAAAATATTTGAAATTGAAAAAATTTATATAAAATAAAAAGTGATAATTTGCGAAAAGAAAAGAATTAATAGATGCGAAAGACAAATGCGCAAACGCATTAAAGAATACCAATCGCTAGATTTGCTACCATTTTCTTTCGCCCCCCTGAGTACATTTGTTAATTATGTTTTTTGACCACGTTCGCCGACATTTTATTTGGACCATTTGAAGTACAAATGTATACATATAGAGCTTGTGCTATAGCTATTCTAAGAACAATTGTGATTTTTTTTATTAATTTTGGCTCTGGCGATAATTCCATGAGCTAAACCGCGTCAAAAAAGGTCCAAAAATAGTTTTTTTTTCATGAATAAATTTTTGGATAATTTTTTTTTTATCCAATTAACTTTTAAAACATTAACTTAGATTTCATTAAAAAAACCCATTTTTTAACCACAATAAGCATATGTTTGGGCAGGAAAAACTTTTTTTAAATATATTTAGCTACTTTTAAATTTACCCGTTCATGACCAAATATTTTTGATTACAATCCCAAGCGGTGGTCAGCACTTTTCTAACGACGTATTGGAAATGAAAATTGGACAAAATATGGTTGTTATTTAAATTTTTATTGAAATCGAATTGAAAATCCAAAAAAAAAAAATGACAAACATCTCGCTATCTCTAGTCTGTGGTTAGATTTTTAAAATGTTTTAATTCAGAATCAAAGAATTCCTAGAATTTAGCTCACGAGAGATTATCGCTAGCGCCCAAATGTTTTGGGAATCATCATAAAAAATGTCAAAGTTTATTTTCAGGTAGTACAACTTTTAACTTTTTTTTGCCCATATAAGGTGAGTCGATCTAATGTGCATACATATTTTTTCGAATCAAATCTCTTTCATTATTTTGCCGATTTAAATTTCAATTCGACTTAATTCACGAAACATTTGTTTTTTTTTTTTGTTTAAATTAAAAATAATAATAAAATTAAACTTACACAGCTGTATGCAAGACAAAGTCCTTTGTGGTGTAGCCCAAGGCAAAGTTGTTGGTGGTCAACTTAGTGTTTTTGGTATCAAAAGCTGTTTGGTAACCAGCTAGCCAACCTTCATAACCCAAAACAGCTGAGGCGTTGATCAATGGACCGTTCAAGTCAACATTAACATCAGAATCGATTTTCACATTATCATGACCGTAACCAACCTTGAATTTGCCAGATTTGTTACCAGATTGGGGAGCAAATGAACCCTCGAAAGACATTTTCAAACCTTCGAGCAATTTATCCTGTACGGCAACTTCAGTGAAGAGAGTATTGTCTGTGTTCCATTTTTCGGTCAAAGTCAAACCATAATCAGAGACTTTGTATTTGGTTTCCAATGAACCGAAAACTTTGCCAGTTTCTTGATTGGATTGGCCACCGGTGCTGAATTCAATGCCAGTGGCAGTTTTGGTTTTGCAGTCCAACTTCCACAAACCGAAGTGATAACCTTTGCCAAAGATATCACGAGCTTGTTTACCCAAATCAGAGAATGATGGAGGAGCCATCTGGAAAGAGAAAATATTTAAATAACTGGAATTTTTTTTTAAGATTTTGTGAAAACCAAGTTTATAAAATTCTTAAGAAATTCAAAAAAGGTTTACCCTTATGCTAAAAAAAAGTTAAAAGTTCAGATTAGTTAACCAACACATTACGCCCAGCAAAAGTGTATGGGATAATGTGTTGGGTTTTTTAAATGAGCCCTACAAGAAATGAATGAGCGAATCATCATTTTCTTAACGCCAAAAATATGATAAGCTCATTAATTTTTTGTAGGGAGGGTTATTAAAAATTAATAAGGAGAATCAATGTATAAAAAACTGTAGTCAAAGAAAAAATATGCCTATTTTTTCAACTTCTTAATGTTTAATTAGCCAAAAACAAACTGTTAATTTTACTTTTATACACAACAAAGAACTTCGGCAGTCGACATGTTCAAAATTTTTTGGTTTGACTGACTGAAACTTTTAACAAATTCATAAGCTAAAGAAGTAGATGTGTGTTTTTTCCTTTTGATTTTGCAGTTTGAACTGTAAGCGGTTCATCCGGTTGGCACCACAACAAGTTGTGAAGAGGGTATACTCAGTTTGCAATTCCTTGTGAAACTTTCTTAATATTCATCTAAGATCCCATGAAGTTTACATATGGGCATTTCCTTGGGTCACGAACGTACGTTCGTACGGTTTTGATGTACAAATAATATAGCAAACAAAACTTTTCCTAGTTTTTTTTTGCGATTCTATAGCATTGAGGTACCCAATGTCTAGTACAAAAAATGGATTTCATCGAGTTTAAGTTTTCATAATAAGAGTTATAAACGTGTGGTCACGAACGTACGCAAAATAGAAGTCAACTTCGGCTCTACTTTGTACTGCTATGCTTTGAAATACGCTTTTTATATTTTTAAAATAAGGGTTTAGTTGTAAAAATTAAAATTAAAAATGGTAAAAATATTAAGGGAAATCACGATGGGTAGTGCAAACGATGCAAATGCGTGCAAAAATACACACGTTTGCACAACACAACAACAAAATGTACGTATTTGCAATTTGCTCTTTTTTACTTCGTTTGCACTAAAAAAAACCATAAGCAAAGTTAGTAGTGCATATTTGCTCAGTTGCAAACAAATGTAAGCAATAACATTTGACATATTAAATGCCATGTTGATTTTAAGAAAATTTATAACTTGAACATTTTCGCAGATTGTAAAATAAAATAGAGAATTAAATTTAAATAAATTAAAAAGAAAACATTTATTTTTTTTTTTTTTTTGGATTTGTGTGCAAGATATGTTAAAAACTATATGCTTGCAATGGCAAAACCTTAGGTTTATATGCCAGGACTAAAATATTTGTATGCTATTCCTTCACATACAGTTGCTTTCTATAAAAGGAGGTGCTTCAAGGATTGCACAGAACGAACTATACCGTCGTATAGGAAGCTGGAAATCCTGAAATCCACTCCACGGATACTTTCGAATTGAATTTTGAATGGTCTTCCACCAGTAGCTAGTTTTATTTTTTCCTTTTAAGAGTTTTGACTGGAACTCTACCAGTAGTTAACGAGTTTTAAATGGTCCTCCACCAATATCTATCAATTTGAGTACAAAATCGTTGGCCACTTAATTCCACATTGTTTTCACAAGTAAAAAGTAAGGTTAAAACGAAGGCATGTAATTAATGCTGAGACCCGAAAAACCGTAACAATTTACGTTTATACGACGCCACACATCAACCAATGCGGTGAAACGCAAAACGCACGAAAGACAGACAAACAAGAACGACCTGATTGTCCTTAAAATAATGACAACGAGCGCGAGCTGCTTCCCCGTCCAGAGCAGTTTTACGAATGAAAACATTTATTTTAATTTGCTTGTGTATTAAGCCTAGTACTCTGTTCAAATTTGTGAAAAATGTTAAGCAACATTGATTATTCCACACGAAAATTTTGGCATTTATCAATGTTACCAATCTTGCGAGTTTGTACAATTTGACGTTTTTATTCCTTCAAAGTATCCTACATTGTTTCGTGTATGTAAACAAACGCCACATGTATTTTACTAAAATTATTGTTTTTTAATTAAAAAAAAAGTAAATATGGCTAAAAAACTGTTACCGGTTATGTTATTTTAATTTTTTATTTCTTTTTTAATATTAAGTTCATACTTTTTTGCTTTTGCTTAAAATTCCACGTGAAATAAAGGCAGCTTATAGTATGTTCACATTTGGGTTTTTAAACGCGTTTAAGCAAAATGTTGATTTAGCTAATCAAAGCCGTTCACATTACATTTGAGATGATTAAGATGACAGATGATTAAGAAAAAACACACACACAAGCACACAAAAAAACAACAAACAAATTTAAATTTCTTTAAAGTATTAAACATGGATAAAAACACTTTTATAAAATTATCAGAAGATTATTTTAATCAATTTAATGATGAAATTGTGAAAATTTATGAATTATTTAAGGAAAAAAAAAATAAAAATATTAAGCAGACATCTTGGCCGGTTGTACACAATCGAGCGATTCTACATTATTAGGGTATGTTCAGTGGATTCTATGTGGTTTATGAAGTGATTTAGTTGTAATCATGTCGATTTGAAGTGATTAACAAATCACTTCAATGTATGGGTAATCATCTCGATTTTGAAGTGATTAGAGCTTAATCACGTTCGAACTGCTTAAACGCGTTTAAGAAGCCAAATGTGAACATACTATTACATTATTTCGCAGTTGTAAAAAAATGTTGCCAGAAACATTTCGGAACTTTTTCACAAAATAAACAGAGTACAACTTCATCAACATTATTTCATAGATATTCCGCATAAGTTTTTTTCATATGCATTTTGACAGCATTTCACGTGAAATTTTGAACAGAGTACCAGGCTTAATTGTAAACAAATGCAGATTTTTTTAGTGCTGCCAGAAGTTTTTAGTGTTGCCACAATACATTTTTAGAAAAATAGCATTTTTGCACAAAAATAAAAGTGGTATGCTCACGATCAATCATAATATGCACTGCAAATTTACACATTGTAAATTTGCACAATGACCATCGTGATTACCCTTATTATTAAAAAAATTTAAATAAATGAAAATATAAAACGGACGATGTCGATGTTTTTTACTTTTGACGCCGATGTATCGTCCATCCAAACATCGACGTTAATATCGATGTTTATGAACGATACATCGATGTTTTCTAAACATCGATGCATCGTTTACATCCCTAGTTGTATGACTAAAAAACATACCCCAAAATTTTGTGAAGATTGATCCATAATTAACCTAGGCCCCATATAAAGCCCTTAAGAAATATCTCTATTGTAATAATATTTGGTCCGTCATAGTTTCACATGACTAGAAATCACACTGTCAAATTTCGTGAAGATCGGTAAATAATGTACTATATGCTATATTTGGGGGGTGGGACTTTTCGCAGAGGTGGAAAGTTCTGATTTGCCACTCACTTGGGAGTGGCCAGGACGATTCCTTTGTTGAACTGTCCAAGCAGCTAACTACTTCCGGTCTTAGACCAAGTACCCCCCGGGCAATAGCTTTGTAGCATCCGCTTTAAGGCTAGCCAGAGTTAGAAGGCGCCACAACCATGTATCCTGAATGGTCGAAAGGACGTCTCAGGAAAGTAGGCGATAACCGCTGAAACATGGTTGCATCGTGGGATTGGACACGTAGATAGCAGCCCTATCACCAATCTAGGGGACGAGGGTTAGCAGCCCACTTTCCCGAATCACAAATTGCTAACGAATCGCTAATTTAGGCGCCCTATGCTCCAATGGGAGTTAGAGGAACACATATATATATGCTCCATATAAAGCCCACTCTCAAAAAACACGCGTAAATCCGTAACGAATAGATTTTGGTCTGTAACAGTTTTGTATAACTAGAAATCCCACAGCCAAACTTCGTGAAGATCGGTCCATAATTTACCTCGGAAAACCGTTAATTACCTTTACGAATAATGCTGTTGTAATAAAACTTGTAATTGACACGGTATTTTCCCGTTTTCGCCTGCTGCCCAAAGAGGTTAGAGCACCAATATCTTTTGTGTTGGTATTTTGTCAAATCTTTGATCCTCTAAGCCTTTGGAACAAATAGAGAGATTTGGAAGATAGTGCGCAACAGAGAATTAGTGATCTGAGAGAATTGTTGACATCTAATGAAGAGTTACTGACGAATGGACAAAATTATATATCGCTCATTTGCTGCAAAAAATCGGCAATTTTGAATTAATATCACAAATGCATAGTAAATCAGGTGTTTTATGAAGTGGTAATTATTTCATATGAAGATATTGTAAACTCAACTATTAAAGAAGAATAAAATTTTATTTTTCCATTATTTTGTGTGTAAATATAAGACTTTAATTGAAATAACGTGGTTTTAAATCACAAGTGTCATTTTAAAATCTCACGTGTGATTGTGGTGTTCAGTTTTTGTGTTTTCGGTGTGATTTTCAGTTGCCGAAAGCTCACCCAGAAACAAAAAAACGGTGGAATTTTCAGAACACCACAAAAACCACATGACTGGAAACCATGGGATTTTCAGAAAGGGGTTCTTTAAGTATTAATTAAATTAATTAAAAATTTTATAAAAAAATAATTTTTTAATGTGCTTATGTAAAAAAAATTCGTATTGGGCGATGTTGAAAAAAAACTAGTTTGTCCATAAAAACATCTTATAACTTTCTTCTCTTTTCGTATTACATACATAGAATTATGAAATACAAAAGCAATTATTAAAACCAAAAATTGAGGCATAATTGGTCAATAGTTCACGCTTTTTTTCAGCCCAATAACGTTCAAATGACGGTAAATCTGCCAACCGTGAATGTAAGACTTGAACAAGAAAACTTGCTTTATATATTTTGACAAAGAATCTATACTATCAAGAAATAACATAAAATAAACGCAACACAACCGATTCACTAATTAAAAACAATCAATGAATAAATAGCGTATAAGTATTAAATAAAAATAGAAGATGAAGTTGGCGACGAATGATGTTTTATTATTTTTTTTTTTTTTGCTTACACTTAACACAACGTGTATGTCTTTTTTTAGTAAACTAAAAATAAAAAGGTAAATGAACCCAAATGTAATGTTTGTCTGGTGCGTGTGAATATATATTTTTTTTTTTGTAATTTAGTAAAATACTTAAAAAAAAAGAAGCAAAAAATATGTGTGTTTAGTTTTTCTTTTTGGTAAAGGTAAAGAGTTAAAATATAGTAAAATAGTACATGGTATATTAGAAAATGTTCAGTTTTTTTTAATAAAATCTTTTAATTAATGTCAAATATTTTAATAAATTTTTTATGTAAGAGTCGCTTACTCATATCTAATTTATTTTAAAACAAACTTTCTAGTCACTAAGGAAAAACACTAATGCATAGAAACAAACAACCATCTATAAATATGTATGTATGTATTATGAGATGTGGCATAAAATAAAGCACGTGATTTCAATTTCTTATTTATACTTAAATGTGTGGATGGTTAAGTTTTATTTTCTATACACCTAATTTTTGAGTTTTTTTTTTAGGAAAATAAAATATTCTTCAGTCGTGTTAAAGAATATTAAAAAAAAATGGTATCTAAAAATTTTCAGAACTAATTTTAAAACCTCTTTTTTCAGTGTCCCTTAGAGTGGTTCGTAAAAATTTTTTTTGTCAGTCCTCCCTAGGATTAAAGATAATGTAAAAAAATTCCAAAAATTATTTTTTTATTTTATTGCCACGCCCTTTTAGTTTTTTTGTCGCCATTTTTAGTCCGATCATAACATTTTGTATATCGGTGTTCATGGCTCTGTAAGGGCTACATTTCTGTCTTTAATAGTTTTTTTTTATACAGAAGTTGTATCAAAATAACACAGCTTCATTTTAGTTCAAAAATATTTAGCGTTTGGGAGGGTACAAACCGAGCTTTTGAAAGACATGACTAGAATTTGCGTGGTTTAAAAAAAACTGACAAAAAAAATTTTTCGAACCACTCTAGTGTCCCTTCCCTGACTGCCAATAATTTAGCTTAGAGATAGATGGATAAACTTATGAAACCAAGTAAAGGAAAAAACATGTAAAATCAATTAAAATGGATAATCATTCAGGAAAGCAAATTTCGATCTACCAAATGTTAAAATACAATTTGGTTTAAGGATTGATGTTTGACTAGTGACGTCAGCAGTCGTCGAAGGCTGCGAGTGTAAGACGGCAAATCCATCTGAGGAGATCGAGTGGTTGCGATCGAAACATGTCATGGTAACCTGCCGGCCAGGGTTCGAGCCCGAGCCACGTCAAGAATGAAAGATTATCAATAACAATTTTAATTAATTTTCATGTTGTAAAACTCCTTTCTTCACAAAAATAATTTAATAAAAACTAAATTTCATGAACTTAAGCCTAATTAAAAAATATTAAAAATTTGGATTAAAAACCATAAATAGTTCAACAAAATAACCACAATACTAATTATTGTTCAAGCTAAGGCACGAGCTCTATGTGTACATTTGTCCTTTAAGTTGTGCTGAAAAAGGTCAACAGAAAAGAGAAAGACAAAGTGAAAAAACAAAAAATGTACTTGCACTTCAAGAAAAATTCTTGACGAAAGTACGAAAAAACAGAAGTAAAGGAAAAAACATGTAAAATCAATTAAAATGGATAATCATTCAGGAAAGCAAATTTCGATCTACCAAATGTTAAAATACAATTTGGTTTAAGGATTGATGTTTGACTAGTGACGTCAGCAGTCGTCGATGGCTGCGAGTGTAAGACGGCAAATCCATCTGAGGAGATCGAGTGGTTGCGATCGAAACATGTCATGGTAACCTGCCGGCCAGGGTTCGAGCCCGAGCCACGTCAAGAATGAAAGATTATCAATAACAATTTTAATTAATTTTCATGTTGTAAAATTCCTTTCTTCACAAAAATAATTTAATAAAAATTAAATTTCATGAACTTAGCCTAATTAAAAAATATTAAAAATTTGGATTAATTATCAAAAATCTTGAAATTTTTTTTAATATTTTCTAAAATCATTTTTAACATTTTCTGGCGTTGTCTAATGCAAGATTAAGCTGTAACCAATTTTAAGAACTGGCCTGATATGTATGCAAACCACTGTTGCCAGAAGTGCAGATTTCTCTGCATTTTGCTGATTTTTCATTGCAAAAATGACGAAGTGAGATTTGCAGATTTTTGGAAATTGAAGAAATTATAAAAGTTGGACTTTTATATTGAACTTTGTGACTAACTTTTTAAAAGATCGGATTTTGGGATCAATTAAAAATTTTAAAAGGAATAAATCCAAAGATTTTAGTTAAATCAATATTTGAAATTTTATAAACAGTTTCCAAATTTAATATGCAAAGAACATAATCGTGCCTTTTGGTTAAAAAAATTTGCTTTTCATCAGCTAATGTGGAACCAATATAAAGTTAATATACATATATAAAACAAAGCAAAATCGTTCAGATAAAATATCGCTTGAAGGAAATTTGTACACAAGACTTCTTTAAATTAAATAAATCAAATTATTTTAATACTTTCATTCAAAATAAAATTTTACGACAAATGACTTCTGAAATTTACAATAGATAAATGTATAAAATTATTTTATATACGATGATATGATACTATGTATGCACAATGTTTTTGAATATACATTTAAGTATATACTACATAAATATATACATACATTCATATTATAAATTTTTTTCTCTTTTGTATATATTAAACTTTCAATTTTAATGTACCAAAAAAATGTTAGATATCGGCTCAAGTTTTAGTTTGTTGTACGAAACCGAACATAAAAACAAAATCAACCCCAAAATAAAGTATTTTAAGTTCCTAGATATTTTGCAGATTTTTACAATTTTTTTCCAGATTTTTTAGTCCAATTTTTCAGATTTATTAGAAAAAATTTCTGGTAACAGTGATGCAAACAGTTCCTTGAAGTTATTTTAATGACTTCAGGACTAACTTTATTTGTAGCCTTAATCTACTTCAGTGAACACTAGTACTGCACATTAGACACTTTGGGTTGCGGAGCTTATGGCAATTAAATAATAATAATAATGTTAGTAGGTAGGTATACAAATTTTTAATGTTCACTAGTGGCATTCAGGTAAGATCTTGATCGTTACATTTTTCTAATGGAGAATGGGAGATTTCTTCAATCAAATTTCTAATTGGATATTCGTATTCATATTCGGCGAATATTGAGCAGATATTCGTATTCGCAAATATTAAAAATTTATATTCGTAACATCACTAATTCATACATATGTATGTATGTTTATGAATGTATATAAAAAACAACAATAAAAATTATTAAGCAAATATGAAAAGGTGTTGTTGTAAAAAAAAAAAGAAATAATAGATGAAAAAATAGAAGTAATGCAAAAATGTGTACTGAAAGTACGAGTATACATATGTATATCTACTAATCTGTTACTCATGGACAGAAAAAAGAATTGAATAAAAATTTTTTTAAAGCACATCAAAAGTTTTTCATAATTTGCAACTAATGAAAAAAAGGAGCAGATGATGACGCAATCAATCTAACCAATTAATTACAAAATTAAAATAAGAAAAAAAAAAAAAAACACATCTATTTATAAAACCCCTAACATATATAACAAACACTTGCCTTATTATCGTTATCATCATCTTGATAAATTAATAAATCTTTATGGAGTTTCCTAAATTTTTCATTACTTCTAGCGAAAAACCAAGAAGAAGGTTGAAAATAAAATGTAGCTAAAATACGCAGAGGAGTTGATTTCCTATCTCTAATGATATTTTGATTTTCCTCTGAAGTTGAAGAAGTACTGGTCATAATTTGTTGATACTATGTTTGGTTTTATTTTAATTATAGCAATCAAAAATAGTGTTGTGCTGATATAGATAATAACAAATAGGTATTACACAACTTTTTTTTAAGTTAAACACACATGTTTGACATAGAACCAATATTTTTTTAATGAAGTGATGGCTTAGAGATAAATAATTTTGTACGTATTATTTCTAAGGTCACGTCAAGTGAGTTTACGATTTTATTTTACACAATTCAAAAATATTTAATTATTTTTGTAAGTTCTTTGTTTAACGTACTTTTTATATTTTAAATCTTAATTACTTTCACTATGTAGGTATTCAACAATTTATTTTTTATATTTGTCACCACCTTGCAGACACCAAAAAGACAACTGTGCCAGCAATATAAATATTTTAAACTACTTTTAGTTAAATTTCTTCTCCGTTTTAATTTTTTTTATTTCTTTATTTTCTATTTTCTCTATTTCTAGGGGCGAGTTGTTGAAATTTCACCCTTTATGATATGATTTATACAACAACAGCTGTCCTATATACATCATGCACCACAAGCCAAAAAACACAATTGTTACACTAACGAACGACAACCCCCACATGTCTCATTCCCTATTTTTAGGAGCAAAGTTGAATAATTTTCAATTCTATTGATTATTGTTTCGTTCTTTTAAATTGTAGGTAGTGACGTCACATTTGTTGTTGTTGTTTTTTTTAAAGGGATAATTGTAAATAATGATGTAAAAATATACATAATTTTTAAAACTATATTAATTTTCATAGAAAATTAATTTCATAAACCTAAAATGTTTTTTATGAATATGGGGGTAAAAGTTTAGGTTCGGTCTAACTTTGCAAAATTTACCGAAGTTCGAGTGCGGTTTAAGAAAGTGCGTTCGGTCAGACACTTGAAAATATACTATACGTTTACTTTAAATCGCCTTTTAATGAAAACGGCCAAGAACTGTCTAAGTTCACGGATTTTTTTTGGAAATGAATTGAATAAGTAGTAAATGAAAATTAACTGGTTGTTTTTTCGATGTCAAATAGTTATAAAAAACGACTTATTAATAATTAAGAGGCAGTATCATTAATCATACCTATAGCATTAGTAATATAGGTACCTACATATATATTTAAATAAATAGGTATTACTATTAATATATTAGAAGATAACACTAGCAATTAAAACACATCGTATAAAAGAAATAACATAAAAATAAACAAACAGCAGATAAGAAACATATAGTAAATATGAACCTAAAAGGTGTGAACTTTATCAATGAAAAAAGATATTCACATGATTTTGTGCATCGATTCGAAAAATCTATCTAGGTATAAGAAATTTTAAATTACATATTAATTTTTCTATAAACTAAAAGCAAATCTTTCTTTTATAAAACATAAGTAATTTGATTTAATTAAAAAAAGAAATTGGGTAAAATAATTTTCTCTTCTGTTATAATAAAAAGTTTAAAAACGTTTGTTACGTAATTGGCGCAATGAACGAGTTTTTTTCTTTCTTAGTTTGAACAGATCAGCGTTGGCAGCGCAGCCAACAGAGTAAATGTAGAAGTTTCGGCATAAAGTGATTGACCGGCTAACATGCGTTAAACAATGTTCCGGCAGCCAATAGATATTATATTGACTATTGTTTTAACAAAAATATACCTTTAGATACCTTTTTTTTTAAATATATTTCCTGCTTTTTTATAAAAAAGTTATAAAACAAGGTATAATTTTCACAAGTTTCTACTACAAGAGAAAATTTTTCATTCTTTCTAGTTTTTTTTTCTTTATCCGCAGAGCACACACCAATGCACACCCTTATACACATCACATTTTTTCTGCAGCTTTTCGTCGTTTTATTTTTTAGGTTATGAAATCACTTTGGTACTTTGTTAATTCTTTTTTCTGATTTTCTTAAGTAAATAACTTTTTAATTGTTTTACACTTTATTTCAATTTTTTCATTTTATTTGTATTATTAATTATTTTGTTACATTTACTACTTACTTTTTTTCAAATGTGTTATTTGCAAAGCGAGGAACAAGTACGACCACGAACAACACCACAAAAGTAATGTAACAATTTTGCAAAGTGAAATATGAAATTAGACATTCGTTAGTTTTATATTACTCGTTGAAAAATGACAGCAACTATATTACCAGATTGTTGAATTTTTGGTTAAAATTGCCATTGAAATTTTTGGTCTGTACTGGAAAGTACATCAAAACGTAAATTAACCTCACTGTAAAAATTCTTCAATTTTACTGCCTGTTTGTAGAAGATTCGTTCGCTTAGCTAAAATTTTAATCAAATTTTGAAATTTTGTTTTAATTGTAAGTTAAATGAACAAGTCTTGCGCTCTTGTTCTACAAACATATACAAACTTTTATATTTGATTATAATGAACTTTGTATGTACATATTTCAGGCAAAAGGTATATTGGTACAAGAAAAACGAAAATAATAAAAATTTGGGCGGGCGGGACTTCTGCAATTTGATCACGATTGTAAATATTTTGTATTTTTTTTAATGTTTTATACGCGATTTTTTTCTAAATTTTTTTTTTTGTAACTAAAGCTTCGCTGCATAGCAGGCCGGTCGCATGGATTTTCTCCTCTATGGTATACCGGCATTGCTACCTAAAGCTTCTCTGCATCTAACAGATACTTAAATTAACCTAGAGGAGAAAATAACGAACGAATACAAAAACAAAATACATATTTGCAATCTTGAGCATCCATACATCCAGGGGGCCCATAGATCCACAGCCTCCTTAAGCTTTAATTTTTTTTATTCTGAATCGGGTGGCCTGTGTTTTTCTTTTCGTACGCCGCTTAAATTACAGTTCAAACACCAACAGGGTCCTCGGATCCGTTTAGGCCGATTACAAATTCTCAGTGAATCCGTAAAGGAGAAAACGGTTTTATATAAATTTCAAATATAAAAAAATTAGATCTTTTTTTATTTTAAAATCTTTTAAGTCGTAAAAAAAGAAAACATTGGCTAAAAAGCAAATATCAGCGTTTACCTTTGCTTTACACCACCCAGGTAAAAACTGCGACATATAATTATTTCATTAAATGTCAAAATAATGCTATCTTTAATGTATTAGAAGTTTTCTCATGTTATAACACGGTTGTTAATTTTTTATTTTTTTATTTTTTTAATTCCCTAACTTCAAGTTATAACAGCAAATCATGTCAGTTGTAGTCGGGCAGTAACGCCAAGGTATATTTAAGCTGTTATGATACTTGCTATTTTTTGTATTTTTTCTATATTGGAGAACAGTGCAAATATATTTGCATAGGAAAACTGACTAAGTGTAAAGAGTATGATTATATCATAAAAAATCTTGAAATGTCAAACAAATATACATGTGTTATCGATAAATAATCTAAGACTGTCAAAAAAAATATAAAATTTTTTAACTTAAAATTGACATTTCCAGATTAATTGTTAGCACTGTTGCCAATTTTTTTAGTTTTTGATCGGTTTGACGGTTTTTAACTTTTTTTTTGCGATTTTTAGCTTTTATGACGGTTTTTTGTGGGAAAAAAACGTGGGCAGTATTGTTTGTTTTGTTTACATTTTATCAAATTGTATTTCTTGTTCTTTCTCGCACCTTTACACAAGGTGACTCATTTGGGATGTTGACATGCTGCTCTATAAAAGGAACCGAGTTGTCAGTATTGTCTTCATATAAAAAAAATTTTGGCTCATATACACCAAATTTGACGCTTGGGTTCCAACTAGGGGTAATCAGCTGACAAACATATGGGCCAACGAGTTTACCTTGTGTAAATATACCTATACTTAACAATAATATAATTTTAGTGTTAATGTTAAGCATTTCATATCAGTTGTAGACTGTATGTTAGAATGAACTGTATGATTGTATAGGATAGTGGTCCCGGCCCTAAACGCTTAAATGAAGCTTAGGCCCCTTTTACGGTTCACAAATCAACTCAGTTAAGTTGTAATTTTTAAATTTTTGTGTTATAGTTTACAACTTTGCTATATTGCGGAGAACAAAAAATTACAACTCAACACAACCAGTTGTTTTATTCACAACTCAACCGAATTATAACATTTCAAAGTTATAACTTATACTACATTTACATTAGCCCGAAATCTTGTAGATTTGATTTAAAATCTTCTTCGAAATCTAGTGCGTTTACATTATACTTTTTTGACATTAGCGAGGTTTTGTTTTTATAACAAAACAACTGACTAAAAGTTTTTTCATTACACATACAAACACAAAAAGAAATATACATCTAAAAATTTGCATTACCTTTTATTAATAATCAACCATATTTATTTTATCAATATTACTCGTTTTTTTATATTTTTACAGTTTTTATTAAACTTTTAATTTGTTTTTTAACAATTTTTGTTTTGTCTTTTTTTTAAATGTCATTTTTTCTTGTGCAGGGAAGTATTTTTTAGTGCTTTATTGAAAAAACCATAGTTGCATCATTAAGTACTACTAGATTTTGAGTAGATTTCGTCAAAATCTAGTCACGAAGTAGATTTTGTTTTGTATGGGAAATCTAGTCAAAAACAACTAGATTTGGCTCGAAATCTCGTAAGTACTAGATTTGGCGTAGGTGTAAATGTAGTATTAGAAATAACTGCCCTGCAGATCCAATGTTATGCAAGCATGGACCATGTCATTATTAAAGAGAGTTTGTAGTGAAACGACATGTCTTCGTTTTTAAACGAAATGTTTTCGTTTTTAAACGAAGTTAAAACTAATTCTCTTGAGTATATCATGGAGTTGTTTCAAAACTAATCCACTAGGAGTATGTATGAACATGGAGTAGTTTTAAGACTACTCCGTTGTAATGCAAAACTGGGTTGTATGGTCCACTCCAGAACAACGTAATGTTAAATCGACCACCTTTTAACCATATATTTGGAGTAGTTTTGGAGTATGCCTACTCCTTTATGGACTACTCTTTACATGCATGTATGGACTAGTCTCGTTATCTGCAGGGTGACAAAACAATAACAGTCAGCTGTTTTTTGCGACCACCTTTTTACATTTGTTTTTTGTATTTAGTAGTGTTACCATACTTTATCTTAATTATGCAAGACTTATGGCTAATAAAACTCTGATGGTTTAAACGCTGGTTTAGTTGAACTAAACTTGAAATTATATTTAGTTTAAACTTAACAACTATAAATTCGTTTCCATATATTATACATATGTTTTAAATCTTATCAAATTCATATGACAGTTTAAACGCCCAATTTAATGCGTTTAAAGGTGATTTTTATGTTTAGTGATGTATAGATTTGTTGGTTTAAACACATTTTAAACCAAAAAGAGAGTTAAACTTGCTTTGATTTTTTAATCCTTAAAATAACAAAAAAACAAACTACATTTAAATCCGATTCAAGTTTATATGAAAATAAACAAAATATAGATTTAGGCCGTAATTGCGTAAAACGCAATGCAACGCCAAAAGTTACATTGAAAGTAAAAACAAAGTCAAAAATGTTTTATAATTTTGTTGTTGCTTTCTACAAAAATTCATATTGAGTTTTTAAATTTCAAACGCTGCAATCTTGTGGTGTTAGAAATTTTAAAACGCAATATGAGACCTACATATGTATGTTAAAATATTAACCGACAATCGGAAAGCTTTATGCTTTTATTTCTAGTTATATTAAACTTAATTTGAAAAAATTTGAGTAAAATATCATGATTTGCAACTGTTTAATCCAAACTAAAATTATTTTCGAGAGGGTAATTTATATTGGACCCTTGGTAAATTATTTACCAATCCTCACAATATTGTGTAGAGGTATTACAAATCCTAAATTAGAACAATTTTCTATATAGTACTGAAAGTTGTTATAGCGTTTTTCATATGGATGCTTAACATGAGAACTTGTGAAGCAACAAATTTTACTACAGTAGCATTATGTATTACTTACGATTTTAAGCGTACTAAACTGTTTTCCTAGAGCTGGCTTAATATGGGGCCTATGGTAAATTATGGACTGATAACTACGAAATTTAATAGTGTAATTTTAAGTCCTACAAAACTGTGACGCACCAAATTTTACTACAGTAGTATTATTTCTTACGGTTTAAGACGTAATTAACTGTTTTCCGAGAGCTGACTTTATATGGGGCCTATGATAAATTTTAGACCGATTTCACGAAACTTAACAGTGTGGTTTTTAGTGACGTACCACATTTTATTACAACAGCATCAATTGTTACGGTTTTAGGTTACTGTTTTCCGAGATTAGGCTTTAAATGGGGCCTATGGTAAATTATGGAACAATATTTACGAAATTTAACAACATGATTTCTAGTGATATATTCACAGAGTTGGGGGTAGTGCATTAAATATTTAGTTCACTAAGGATTCCACTAAATCCCACTATAGTGACAAAATTTTGATTTTTCACTATTTTTCATCACTATAGTGGTACTGAAAAATATTTTAACTACCATTAAAAAAATTAGTGGTAGGGAAACATATTTTAACTACCACTAAAAAAAATAGTGGTAGTGCAAATTTTTCACTACCACTAATGTGCAAATTTTTAACAGTCACTACATGAATGATTTTATTATATTATATGCACTAAAATCTCAAAAAATAGTGTTTATAGAAATATTCCAAACAAATTGAAAATATAGTCAAAATATTTCCATTTTATTATTTTTTATTGTATAAAAAAAACTTTAAATTTTTAAGTAAAGTAAATTTAATTTAATTTGATTTCAATTCAATTATTTATTTATAATAATATTTGTACAAAGTTCAATGTGTGTGATTTCTTATACATACATCTTTATATATAATTTCGTTGTTTGTACGGATGTATGTCCGGTTCTCTTTCCGCGGCTTTCTGAAGCCGTCTGATGTCGCAGAAAGATGAAATTTGGCATACGTAAAGCTCATTTGCTCCACTGGTGCAAGACGGAGCCCGATTTTAAAGTAATTAAAGAATAATCATATTCTAAGAGAAAGTAACTCCTATTTACATTCATCTAAATTAAAAAATAATAATATTGAGTTATTGGAATTTATTCTTCATTGTGCCCATATGAATTGGATTGAACTACATATTTACGGTGCGTTGCGCGTTTTTTAAATTATCATTAACGGAAGAAATTATAACAACCTATTTGAAGTGAATTTATATAATTTTATAAATATAAAGTTAAAGTTCTTTTTTTACAAAAATCAACTAATTAACTTCATTCATTAATTTTGAAAGCTGCTCAAAGTCCTCTTCAAGGTAGGTTATATTTTGTTATGTACATCCAAATTTTACGAAAAACTTTCGTTGTCTATTATTTCGAAATACGTTTTTACGAATATTTCGTACGATGTATGTCAGTTTTCGTATAAATAAGCAGAAATTTTTTCGGTGTTTGGTATCAACTGTTTCATACGTTTACATTTTACTATACTTCAGGTTGGTGGATGGTTTATAACCAGCAATATGTAAAACGCCGAGGATTTAAATCAGAGACCGTAAATATATATAAGAGTATTCAATTGTTCGTTGTTTTTCAAAATTTGCCTATAAAAAACAAATTCCGTTAAGGGCACGGAAAGACCTCACCCAGTGAATGATCTGCATCCGATTGCCGGCAGCGAAAGGCTAATGCAATAGCATTATTGAATTATTTAGAGGGGGCCGCACATATCATTCTCAGTTCAAGCTACCAGTACCATTGACAGAAACATCAACTTCAAGTATGAGAGAAAATTCAGTGGATGCAAAGCAAATAAGAAAGGCTAGGTTAATCATTTGGGATGAGACAATAATGGCACCTAACTATGCATTTAATGCAATTGACAAGTTGCTTAAAACATTGATGAAAAATAACAAGCCTTTTGGAGGTAAAGTTGTGCTTCTTAGAGGAGATTTTCGCCAATGTTTACCAGTGGTACCACATGCTCACAGGAAGGCCATTATCGAATCATTTATTAAGTTTTCTTATCTTTGGTCCACCTTTAAAATTTTACAACTTAAAATCAATATTCGTGGAGTGGATAATAATTACAGAGATTGGCTTTTAAAAATGGGGAATGGTGAACTCAGTTCGCAATTTGGAGAGGACATTATTGCATTACCAAACGAAATGCTGGCTGAAAACTCAATCGTGAATGTTTAAAGCCGTCTGATGTAGAACAGTATTGTAAAGAAGTACTAAGTCTTTTTGAGGGTGAATGTTTTACATTTTTGAGCGTTGACACGGTTGAGGGCAATAGCATAATTATCCGGTGGAGTTTTTAAACAGTCTATCGCCATCTGGAATGGCTCCTCATAAGTTGCAAGATTAAAACATTGAATAATAATTTTTTGTTTAATTTCTTTTATGAGAGTTACTATGTTAGTTATTATCTAAAAGATTTTTATGCCTGGCAGGGACAGGCTTTGTGACTAGTATTAATATATTGATGATGAAACTTCCTTATTTTTTTGTACTACTATTTCCTTTGGTTTTTGTAATTTTGTTACTGCTTTAATATGTATTTGAGAACATTAGCACATTCGAAAGCTGCCCTCGCAAATGATTAAGGCATTTTTCATACGTCACTTTTTTCATCTCTGTATGCTTTGTGACATTGGTGAATGATTATATTTTTCCACTATCCTGTTAGTGGAGAAAAAAATTTGCACTAAGCTGTAAAAAAAAGGTTTTTCACTATCACTAAATTTATTATAGTGAAAAACTTTATTGTACCACTACCACTATTGCTTAAGGCCAGTTTACACGGTAATATAATGTATTACGACATGTCCAAGGTCTATCCAATAGGTCTGCTTAAGAAGCCAGATGTTTATTTGGTTTTTTCCTCAACAATATCAAGAGTTGTTTACATTTTCCTTATACGTGTATATTTTTGTTTACTGTTTTGGTTTTTTGCAACACATTCATGCACACAAAACACATTTTTCCTTTTGTTTTGCCTATGTAGTAGTAAGATTTTGACAACCGCGAGGAATTTTACACAAACAAAATGCCTGTTGTTTTTTGTATTGTTGTATTGTTGTAGTAGTAAGCAGACCTATTGGATAGGCCTTGGACATGTCGAAAGATTATGTAGAATGAGAAAAATCTTATCATGTAAAAGCAAAATGTATTGAGTAAGAGAGAATACGGATACAAAATCTGACAAGCGGTCGGTAAATGGTTTTTTTCTAAACCATTTTAGAAACTTATGTATTCTCATCACACCAGAGGTGTATTTTAACGGAGTACATTAAAGGTGATAGCATTTTTTTACAATTACAAAAACAACTAAAATCAACTCAGGAAATTTTCATGTTGTTTTTGTAAATATTTAAAACTGCAACCATCTGCTTTTTTGTTATTATTTTTGATTTTACTTATACCATCCGTGTAAACATGAATTATACTTCCAAAAGATTTTTATTTTTTTCTTTTAAACACGGAGAGAATTTCATAATATTTTGATTCTACAAAGTCGTAATACATTGTATTACCGTGTAAACTGACCTTTAAGGCTGTTTTACACTATCACACAAGTCTTAAGACTTTTGGTCTTACAAAATAAAATGATTTTTGGTCTGATTGTCAAAAAATCAAAGAGAAATTTTTTTTCATTACATTTTGCTTCTACACTATCACACTTCAAATAAAAAGTAAAATCTTTGTGATTTATGAGATCCACTTTAGATTACAAAATAAAGACGAAAAAACATTTTATTAAGCATTGGAACATTGTTAGCTGGCGTGTTATGCACTAACTTGCACATTTAAACTTGCACCTTGGTCCTCAGATATATTTTTGCTTTATTTTTAATATTTCTTTAATATTTAATAATTTTTATTTTGATGTGGTCGGCAAATTATTCAACAGCTGTTTTTTTATTTTCTTCTAGGATGGAAAAGTTGATACAATCATATTTTTTTATTTTTTTTTTCGTCTGTGTAACGTATTTAACGATTTTTTACAACAAATATTTGTGATTTATTTAAATTTTAAAAGAATTCACTTGAAATTTTATATTTTTTTTATCGTTTTGCAATTTTTTATTAGAAAAAATAATAGTGAATATTTGTGCGCAAAATTTTAAATTTCCATCCCTGATTTTCTTCTTGTGCTTTTGTAAAAACACAATTCTGATAAAATGAAAAATCTAATCGTTTAGAAAAATTTCAAAAAATGGAGAGAACCATACGACTGCCAAATTTCTTTACGTATTTTTTGACATTTCATTACAAAATGTTTTTACACTATTATACATTATGAATTATTTGTAAGTTTTTGACATGTCTTAACACAAAGTATTATAGTCTAAAATGGCCTTTAGTGAGACTGTTATTTTTCAACTCACCACTAAATAGCTATTAGTGATAGTGAAAAGTCATCACAGGAGGCGCCATTAAGTATGGAGGGAGAGCTACCTTTCGCATCTGAGGACTCGATAATAAATTTCGTAGTGCCAAAGAGATATAAAAGTATTACGACATTTGGCTACATCGATGGTTAAAAGCGAATTTTGACTATCGACACTGGTGCAGGATTTTCAATTATAAGGCCTGACTTGGTAACGGGAGCTGTCGAACCACTAAGCGGAGTGAGCTTGCGAACAGCTACAGGTGAGCCTGCTACTGTCTATGGCAAAACACTTGTGGTGTTAAGAATTGCAAATATTGTCAATTTTCATGAGTTTATTGTGGCCGACATTGTAGACGAAGTACTGATTGGCGCAGATTTTATGATTATTCATAACATAAGTCTGAATATGGGAAAACAAATCATGTATTTGTTTGATTATGAAATACCCCTGAATGTTGGGCATGGAAGTGAGGCTCGTGTACGACAGCTTCTCGCTTGTACTCGTCTGGAATCGTCACCTTACAGAAATGTTGAAAAACGTGAAAAAGCGGTTGCTCATGTAAGACAGCTTAGCAGATTGGAAGCCAGGCACTGTACGGAGGCAGATAAAAGGGAATGCATCAGTGAAGGTCTCTCGTTGCAGGTAGAGCCCAGTAAAGACTGGGTAACAGCGAAAAGATTTGAACCCGTATCGGCTAAAGCTATAAGGGCCAATAGTATAGGTGGAAGACAAAATTTTAAGGGAAACTGCCCAAAGCGTGTGGCAGCCAGGAGCACAGTAAACAGAGTTTGTGCGTCGCTTCCACAGTGCAGTTGTAAGGCACTACCTATATCAGAAGATAAGCAGGTATCTTCGTTGGAGCGGGGAAATCCTTACGAGCACAGAAAGCCCGTTCGTGGCCATAGAAAGTTGTCCAGATATGATCAGGCGGTGTATTCCGGAGGATCTAAGAAGGGCCAGTTGATTTTGCCAATGAATCAACAACCAAAGGAAAGATTAGTTGCCAAGCCACAACTACATTGGAAAAGACCACATAAGGTGATAAAGAAATTAAATGATGTATACCGAATACAGAAATACAAAAGTCCAAGAGCAAAAATGAAAGTTGTTCATTTAGAACGATTAGCCCCTTTTGGAAGAGGTGATTTTGAGCCTATTCCGGACGAACAGGCTTAAATGGGGGGCAGTGTTACGAAAGTAACTTTAGTTAGTTGTAATTATTGTTTAAGAATTAGTTGTAATTATTTTTTATCTTGTATTGATTAGCTAATAAGTATTTGTTAGTTATTTTATTAGTTTACATTGTTTGTTATAATTTAGTACACTTCAATCCCAATGTGCAGAAAGCCCTAGAAATGACCGTTAAAAACGCTTTAGTGTAAGTGGTGAAGTTATGTAAACATAAGTGCCGCCATAAATCATAATTGACGATAGAGTGGTGAATAAGTAAAGCCTCGAACCTTCGAGAAACATTTCGATTGTTCTAGATGGCTGAATTAATTTGTTTTCCTATATTCTATGAAAACACACTAGCTTAACTTTTTTTGACAGAAGACGACAGAGCGCGCGCGCACTAACGCGTGTTATGTACTTCCACCTTTACAGTATAAATACTTGTGTTTGTTTAGTTTTATTTCAATTGCAATCAACGAACTCGAAACGGTTTATTATAAAGGAAATAAACCAAAACGTTATTGAAAGGCAGTAACGTAACAATATTTTGCATTTGCTCTTTTGCAAGAGAGTAAAAAATATCAAAAAATTTACCTGATTCGTTTCTATAGTACCTTAAAAGAGCAGAATCGTTCTATTACCAGAATGATGGGAAAGAGTCGATGCTACGACAATGAATGAAATGGTATATTTATTAAAAATTTTATTAAAACAAAGTCATATTTTTTGTATTAAAAAACAACTGGAACTTAATTATATGTACTACCAAATATTGTTTATATAATACATATTTACATTTATGTATATTAGAGTTTTTCTTTTCCCGGACTTTTTAATTTCCCGGGAAAGCGGGATTTATTTTTAAATTTCCCGGAATGCCGGGAATTCCCGCTTAATACAAATCGATACAAAATATTATTTTATTTAACTTATTTGAACAAATAACATTTTCTGAGATCAATAAGTTTATAAATGCATTCAACTTTTCTATTTCTGTGATAAAAAGAAAAAAATGCTTAATAGAACCTTAAGATCTTCATGTCCAAAATTACATATGGGCAAACTACTTTTTTTAAGTTTAAAAGAAGTGTTAAAACAAGTGTATGGTATGTTTTGTGGATTTTAAGGAATATCTTAGTAGGGAAGTTTTGGCATTAAGTTAAGAATTTTATTATTAACACGGAAATAATTAGTATAGAAGCGAAAATATGTTAAATTAAAGTATGTGTAAGGTGCACCTACATATTATGTACATACATATGTACGTACATGTGCACTATTAAATCTCAATGAGGCACGTGTAAATGTTATAATATCGATTTGAAACTTTTACAGAATGATAAAAATAATGTTTTAGGGGGTCCTGCTTTAAAATTTAAAAAAAAAATGTTTTAGCCTTTCGAAATTTCAGAAGATTAAAAATTGCCTTACTATCTGTTATGATACTAAGGACCCTCGAGATAGAGATTGTGGAGGCTCCGCCATTTTGATAAAAGCCCGAATCAAACACTACTAAATGTTTGATCATTGTGAAGATTATCTGCAAGCAACGACTATTTGTGTTGAAGAGCTAAATCCAAACTTATTAATTTCTTCTTTATACTATCCACCTAGATTTTCCATATCAGAAAGCCAATATTATAAATATTATAAATCATTAGGACCCTGTTTCCTGGCCGCTGGCGATTATAACGCTAAACATACCTTCTGGGGATCACGACTTATAACACCAAAAGGTCGTGTTTTGTTTAACAAAATCTCTAAAATGAGTTTAAATGTGGCCGCGAGCGGACAACCAACATATTGGCCTACTGATCAGCTAAAATTACAGATGTTATCGACTTTGGCGTGGTTAAAAACATCCCCACAGAAACGATTCATGTTGAAGCTTCCTTAGAATTATCATTCGACCACACACCTACAATTGGTACTATATAGAACCCAAATAGAATTGTATCTCCGTCAGGTTACTTAGCGACGTCAGCCACACAAATAAATTGGTTAAAATATAAAAAATTTCTCAGTGCCCATTGCACATAAAATATTCCGCTAAGCACACTGGAGAATGTGGATCTCTCTATTGTTAACTTTGACAGTTATCTTAAACTAGCTGTTCAACATTCCAACGTTACCCCCAAAAAAATTTAAAATAATAAAATAAATTTGTTTTCCCGATTAAACGAACAATTGATTGTCAGCCCTGTTCGTTAAATTGAAAAATTCGTTAAATCCAGTACTAAAAAAAATATTAATTAATGTAACAACAAATTAAAAGAAAAATCATATCATATCATAATTAATAAAAAAAGTAATTATTTTAAAAAAAATTAAGTACATAATTATTTAAAGAAACTTGTTATTGACGTTTGTTTTTGCGATTTCTTTAAAAATTTTACAATTGATTTCTCTTGAAGCTCACATAAAATTAATGTCTTAGATATATCGATATTTTTTCCTGTTCTTCTAAAGATTTCTAAAATTGTTTACATACATATGTGACAATGCGTAATCCAATGGTAAAACTTCGTTTATAAACGAGCGAGGATACTGTGCTTTTCCGATAAGTAGTGGACTGATTATTTTGGAACCGCTTGCGTTAGCAGATAGCAGCAAAGTTTTTCTTTCTTTTGCCATTTACCGACCAGGGGCGCTGTTTTCCTCTGCAAGTGCATAAGTCCTGTCAGGAAGCGTTTTCCAAAATAACCCGATCTCATCTGCATTAAAAGTTGGCTCCTCAGATAAATCATTATCATGTAACATGTATGATAAAGTTTAAAAGGTTCTACTAACTCCTCCCTTGCAGATAATTTTTCACCACATTACTTTAGTAATCTTATTCCAAATCTCTTTTTAAAACGAGTAAGCCACCCATTACTGGCTTTAAAGTTATCATTATAATCCTGATTGTGGAACTCCTTTGCCCGTTATCTTTTATCCATTTTTTAATGTTTACAAGTTTAAAAGTTTACAACACAAGTTCACAACACGTAGTGGCCAAATTAGTAAATAAAAAAAAATCAAAAAGCAAAAAGAAATGGAAACAAAAAAGTCTTAGGCCCTAAATTTGTAAAACGCAAAAGCAACGCCAAAAATTATATTGAAAGCAAAAACAAAATCGAAAATATTTCATAATTTTGTTGTTGTTTTCTATAGAAATGAATATGGCTATTTCCAAAAAAACGTCAACCACATAAAATGGAAAAAAAAAATTTTTCTTTTCAAGATTTATTTAGAGAATTGCTTATATTTTTTTAATATATGCGTATAAATTAATTGATTCGAAAAAAAGACATAAATGGTAAACGAGGTACTACAACTTTTAGCACATACTTGTGTATATTAGAAAATATGCATTTGGAACAACAATACTCTAATCTAAGGCATATTTATGATCTGAAAAACATTTTTTATTAAGTTTCTTATATAAAGGATTATAAATAGCAACATAAAAACATTTTAAATCATGGTGGAAAAATTGTCCCGTTTACAATGACCCGTTTACAATTTCTTTAACAATTTATTTAAAAAAATGTAATTCATATTTTATTTTGAAATCGAAACCATTTTTAGGGCACATTAGTACGCAACATTTTAAAATTAATCCCAATAAAATATTGTGTCAGGTTTCGCAGAAATCACTGTTTAAACGATTACCCCTTAAAACCCACTTCCGTTTTTTTTCCCGTTTACAATCACTGGTTTTTTGCAATTATCTCGGAAACTACGACAGTAAGCGAACAATTTCATTTGCGGAAATTAAAGAGCTAATTGAGAGTTAAAAGAATCATTAATTTAAAAAATGAAAATCAGGTTGTTTTTTACAGTTTTGTCAATATAAACGTGTGCGAATGTCCCGTTTACAATCTTGGAAGTGTCCATTTTGAATTTTTAAATTTTAAACGCTGCATATCTTGTGGCGTTGATTATTTTTAAACGCAATATGTATTTCTGTAGAAAGCAACAACAAAATTTTGAAAAATTTTTGACAATGTTTTTGCTTTCAATGTTATTTTTGGGATTGCGTTGCGTTTTACAAATTCAGGGCCTTAAGCTCGATTCACCCATGCGTTCCGAACAAAATTTTTGTACGGACAAAATTTTTTTTATATTGAGTTTGACGTTTTACTTTTGAGAGAGAGAGCAATGAATTTGTTCGGAACGTTTTTTCTTGAATTGGTTTAATTTTAATTCTCGTGCCGAACAAAATGAACTGAGAACAACATTTTTGTCCGGACAAAATTTTTTTTATATTGAGTTTGACGTTTTACTTTTGAGAGAGAGAGCAATGAATTTGTTCGGAACGTTTTTTCTTGAATTGGTTTAATTTTAATTCTTGTACCGCACAAAATGAACTGAGATGCCACTTTTTTCAATTTGTACATAAAAGTTGAATTGAGCTGCCACATATTAAATTTTTCGTTTTGTGCTGAATAATAAAAAAAAAAAAATGAAACAAAAATGGATTTAAAGGAAAATTTCCCTGAAACTTATTGAGGAAATAAAAAATCCAGGAACTGAATGTATTTATGATATGGGAAATCGTTCATATAAAAATACTTACTAAAACAAAATATATGGACGGAATAAGAAAAATCTATTGGAATTGGTCGTAAGTAAATTTTAAATGGTAAATTTTAATATTTTTTAACATAATGTTTAGCAATTTTTGTTACAACGGTTAATCGACTGAAATTAACCAGTTTAATCGTTAATCGAAAAAAGCCAATTTTAAATTAACCGATCAGTTAATCGAATAGTAATTAATCGGTTAACCGATTAATGAATACCCTAGTTTTATGCAATTCAATTAAAAATAATAAAATTAATTTTCTTCTTTCTTCCATTTTCACACACTTTATAAAAAAAACTAAAAGTTTGCTAACTGTGCTGCCACTTTGTATAATCGTTTACATCTGTAAACCATATGGTAGCTTTGTTTGTCCGGACAAATTTTCCGAGATGGGTGAATCGTTCTGCAGAACACTCTCTAAAAAAATTATTGTCCGGTCAAAAATATTGTTCGGAACGCATGGGTGAATCGAGCTTTAGTATGAAAGAAATTCAAACTGTAATTTAACAATTTGTTTATCAGAACCAAAAAACAAAAAAAAAAAAAAAAAAAATAGAAGGCAATAATACACAATTCATTGAAAACAAAATTAAATATATGCCTGGAGGTGTGTGTCAAGACACCAACTGCCCAGCGGGAAAAAGAAGGAGTACGGAGGCCTTCTAGAAGGGCTCTGTACCTAAATATTGTAAAATAGATTGTAAATAAAAGTATATAATAAAAAAAAAAAAACTTTTAAGCACAACTACCTATCTTTCTTAATGAACAAAACTCAACTAAAATGATTTACATTATCGTTTTTATTTTATATTTTAATATGTACCTACCAAGAATGATAGAAATAAAGATTACGACATCAGTGGTGCGATTCACCAACTTTGAACGATCCGACAATCGTAATATTTGTCGACAAATTTATTCGCTTGCAGTAACGATAGTGCGATTCTGTAATTTTTTTTAACGATAGTATACAGCTGTTTTTTTGTAACATCTTTGTCTACAAAATGTTAAAAAAAAAAAACGAAAAGCACAAAAGAGAATAAAATAAAAACAAATGAAATTGTTCTTAACCCCCCCCCTGTTACACATGTTTTTCCATTCAAAATGCATTGAAAAAGGTCTGGCCAGAATCATGAATAAGACGAAAGGTTAATTTGTGGTTTTTATATTTTTTTTGTGAATTTTACATTTAGAATTTGGTTTTTGTTCTTAATTTGCTTTTTTTTGTAAATTTTAAATTTATTATTTTGTTTTTGTTCATACATATACATATGAATATATCTTTGTATGTATGTAAGCTATTTTAAACATAAAAAAACATTTTATCGATTAAATAAACACAACCTTAATTATTGTCGCTAATATAACGACAACAAAATTGCTTAAAGTAACAGCTGACTTTAAACGACAGCGAATATCGTTTAAAAATTTTACTGAATAGCATATTCAATAAATTTTCGTTCTATGTACTTATTTTAACGATTCGATTATCGTTATAAAAGTTAGTGAATCGCACTACAGGCAGATATAAAAAGTTTTTACTGCGCATGTAGGAACTGTGACGTCACACAACCTTTGTTCTCATTGGATAATAATTTGTAACTTTCAAACTGTTATGTTTATGTGTAAACTTGACAGTGGAACAATTTATTATTTTTCTAATTAAATTATTTGAAGACTGAAAATTTTTTATAAGAAGTTCCTTTTTTCTTCATAATTTTATTGTTAACTTACATAAATATATATTAGCTATGGTTAAAAATATAGACATTTAATTAAAAGGACGCAACACGTTAGCTTTTCGCACAATTTCCCGATTTGTTTTTTTGCGGCTAATTGGTTGGCATTTGCCCACTGCACACTTTATGTTTGTTCTCTTTTCTGCTCTCTTCTATTTATATTTAGATTTTATTTTTCTTAATTAAGCTACTTTTAACACACGTTTGAACACTTTTTAATATTTTATTTATTGTAATAATATTTTTTATATAAAACATTAAGCAAAATTCTTAGTTTTTTGACAATTAATATAATGTTTTTTTTAACTCTCTGAGTAAATTAATTGCAGGGTTGCCAACTAACACGTAATACATAAATTTTTTTGTAAGAAACTACGATTTTCACATATAAAAGAGACTTGGTAATCTTAACAAGGGAACTACTACGTCATCAAACGGTAAAACATGCGCTAGGCGTAATCAGGGTTGTCAGATCGATTTTGACCTTTTCCGCCAAATTCAATGTCAAAAATCGCCAAAATCGCCAAAGCCTTTGTTTACAAGTTTTTGACAATAAAATACATATTTTTTTAAATTATTAAAAATATTTTTTATTAATCCTAAAAAATAAATTAGTTCCGTATCGCTAAAATACGCCAAAAATTCAAAAAAGTCGCCATAATATATATTTTGTTTAATTTTGATTTAGAGCGAAATAAAAATAGTTAGTGCACACAAAAAAGGTACGATGTTTACTATAAAATAATTTATAGTAGTCTACTTAAAGCAACAAATAAAGAATTTTTGCGGTTAGTTCTAAACAAATATTAGAAATACAAAAGTTGCACTTTTATTATATATCTAAACGCTTCACCGGCAAGACTCGCTATTTGTGTTCTTATTTGGAATACTTTGTGAGGGTACTACATTTATTCAACGAAAGTTCAAAAGAAGTGCAAAATATACTATTCCGATTCATATAATTTATAACTCCTAATAACGCGTCTAGAAGTTCGTATTGCATTCTAATTCGAAGGCGAGTTTTAGTGGAGTTCATAGTTTCAACACAGGCATTACTAGTTGTAATAACCGCATATAAAGGAAGTTTGTAGCTTTAAAATGTTGGCCTAAACTTTTTTGGTTATCTTTCCAATTAACAAACGCTAATTTTTTTCATTGTGTTTCATAAACGTCCAAAGGTATGATAGGGTTCATACAAATCTTTAAAATATCACTAACAACAACGTATTTTATCTGTGATATTTGACACATACGTAATGTAAAAATGTTTATGGACTTAAAACCTAGTAATCTTTTAAGGAATTCTATTTATTGATTTTTTCAAGTGCAATTTTAAATATAAAAAACACTTTTCTAGAAGATTTTCATTAACTTCATCAGCCATTTGAACATACCTTCAAATACCTATCATACATATGATTGCCTGAAATTTCATTCATAAAAATACGAGAATTAAAATAATATTATTGAATTTAACGAATTTCAAAACAAATTCATAGGTCATCAAAAATAGCCAGTCGGCGATTTTAACTATTTAATAAATCGCCAAAAAATCGCCATGTCGCCAAATCAAAAATTAGGTCGCCAAACATGTTTGGAAGTCGCCACGTTTGGCGGGAAATCGCCACATCTGACAACCCTGGGCGTAATCTTTATTTCTATTATTCTTGGTATCAACTATGTTACTTTGTTTTTGTAAAGGGATCTGAATTCTTTTGCTTTTGTTTGTGCAAGAAACAAAACAAAAAATGTTACTCCTTCTTTTTTCGCTTCTCATAGAAGGGAGTGTGGAAGGTGTATCTTATCTTTTATACCAAAGAGCCGAGGTCTTCTATGAGGCATTCTTTAGCAGTTACATAAGAATAGTAATTAAATCAGAAAATTTTTTAAGCAGGCCTTTAAAGAGGCCTTAAGTAAGAAGGTCTTCCGAGTTTTCCCGCTGGGTGTTTGCCTGACTTCTCCATCTATGTATGAATTTAAATAAGTTTAACTAATTTTGTGTATATTATTTTTATTTGTTCGTTACATCGGGTACCAAATTGGATTTTAATTCGTTATACACAGTTCCTAAGGTAAAATTTTTGCCTGTTCGTTAAATCCCGAATTCGCTAAATCGAGAGTTCGTTAAATCGGGAAACCACTGTATATTCTTCAGATGTCGAGCGGCTCTTGACTGAAAAAAGAAGAGTTCAAAGAGAGAGTGGCAATTGTACAGATCCCCGCAACTTAAGAATTTATTAAAAGAGTGTACAAAAAGGCTAAGAAAGTTACTGCAGACTCAGAAAACGGCTTCTCTAGAAAAATATCTTAAGGAACTTGATGCAACTCCACAATCTGACAATTCATTATGGCGTGCAGGTAAAAATCTAAAAAGACCAGTTATATCTAAGCCACCATTAAGAAACTTGAATGGTAGTTGGGCAAGAAACGATATTGAAAAAGGAAATCTGTTTGTTAGTCACTTGAAAAACGTATTTACACCAAATATATCTCACAATATTGCGGTCGAGTTACCACCTGTTGCTGCTGGAGCAGCTATTCCCCTCAGATTTGAGATAAGAGAAATCGAAAAGGCAATTTGTGACTAAAACACTAAGAAGGCACCTGGTATTGATAAAATCAATAAAAAAATGCTTTTAGAGCTACCGCGCATAGCAAAGAAAATTATTTTTTTTATTTTTAATGCTATTTTACGCCTTGAATACTATCCTCAAAAATGGTAGGTTTCCTAAGTTACCATGATCCCAAAGCCAGGTAAAGATCATACAAAAGTTGAGTCATATAGGCCTATTAGCATATTATCAAATATGTCAATACTGTTTGAGAAATTATTAGTTTCAAAATTAACACCGATTTTAAGTGAAAATAGATGTATTCCAAACCATCAGTTCGGATTTAGAAGAAAACACAGCACAATCGAAGAGACTCATCGAATAGTAAATGTCATAAGAAAAGAATTTGCAGAAAAAAATATTGCTCAGCACTCTTCATCGATGTTTCGCAAGCTTTTGATAAAGTCTGGCATGAAGGCTTATAACATAAATTGAAGCAAAATTTACCAGCAAACACACACAAGCTGCTAGAAAGCTACTTAGGCGGTCGTCAATTTATTATTAAAGAAGGAAATTTCTGAAGTTCACCACAGCCCATTAGCGCTGGAGTCCCACAAGGCAGCATCCTGGGCAATTTATTATACTTAATTTATACTTCGGACATGCCAACAAGCAACTACAGCCAAACTTCAACATTTGCAGACGATACAGCTTTTCTAAGCTTCCACGAAAACCGTTATGAAGCATCTCGTTACTTACAGCATCATACATTTCAACTAGAAATATGGTTAAGACAATGGAGGATAATGGTCAATGAGCAAAAATGCGTACATATAACATTTACCTTGCGCCGGGAATCTTGCCCGCCTATTACAATCAATAATCAAATAATTCCTCATGTAAAATATCTCGGTATACATCTGGATCGGCGATTAACGTGGAAATGCCATATAGAGGCAAAATTAACTCAAATGAAACTAAAAGCCATTCAAATTCATTGGCTTATTGGTAGAAATTCTGTCGTTAGTCTCGATTGCAAGCTTCTACTTTATAATTCTATCTTAAAGCCTATCTGGTGCTACGGTATTCAACTATGGGGCACTGCCTCGGCCTCTAATATCGACAAAATTCAAAGGCGACAAAAATAATTTTAAAAAAGAATACATAGTAACTCATAACACTTTTCTATTCAGTAATAAAAATATAATTCAAAAGCCTGCTTTGTATGGGACCTATGATAAATTAAATACCGATTATCTTAAATTGCACGGTGTTATTTCTGATCATATAAGGCTAAATTTTACCACAATTTCCATTGTTGCTACGGTTTAATGCGAATTTAATTTTTTTCCGAGAGTGTTATATGGGATCTGTGTAAATAGGTCTATGCTATCTTCGCGAAATTTGGTGGTGTGTTTTTTTTAGTGCTATGAAACCCTGATAGACCAAATTTTGCTACAATAGCGCTATTTGTTGACTGACTTAGTCGCCAATTTTAATGAATAAAAGATTTGAGATACAAAGCTCGAACATTTCAACGACTATATATTGTAACGTTACTGCCTTTCAATAACGTTTTGGTTTATTTCCTTTATAATAAACGTTTCGAGTTCTTTTATTGCAATTCAAATAAAATTAAATAAACACAACACTTTAATGTATAACACTTATTTATTAAGAACTTAGTCACTTTAACAACCGTAATTTACAGCTTTTATTTACAACTCACTATTGTAATCAACACACTACAATGTTTTATAGTTTTCTCCGCGTGAAGCGCTCTTAACTTGACAAAGTCTGAACTAATACTGTTTTTTGATGCTAGTCGCCGCAAGTATTTATACTGTAATTCAGCTACTAGAACATTCGAAATGTTTCTCGAAGGTTCGAGGCTTTACTTATTCACCACTCTATCGTCAATTATGATTTATGGCGGCACTTATGTTTACATAATTTCACCACTTATACTAAAGCTTTTTTAACGGTCATTTCTAGGGCTTTCTGCACATTGGGATTGAAGTGTACTAAATTGTAGCAAACTTTAATAACAATGTAAACTAATAAAATAACTAACAAATACTTAATAACTAATCAATACAAGATAAATAATAATTACAACTAATTCTTAAACAATAATTACAACTAACTAAAGTTACTTTCGTAACAATATTGAAAAATTTCTTATTGAGCTACTTAACATGATTTTGCATTCCGAAAGTGGTAAAGACACGGTCACCCCTTCATTGATAAGTCTACAATAACTGATACCTTAAATTTTCTAATTTGTCTAGAGATGCATAACCGCTTGTTTACTGGCGGAATGAAATGTTATACCCAAAATTTAAGGCGCAGAAATACTTAGTTTTTGAAATTAGTTCTGTCGCATTTGAGTTACGTTTTCACTACCGGTGTGCTTCAAACGGATTTGCAAAATCGTCTATCTTTGCAAAAGTTAAGAATACTTTGTTTTTTAAACAAAAATCTTATTAATAATTATTTTATATATTAATAATCTCTCATGCTTTTTTTATTGCTTAACAAATAATTTAACTTTTGTTAATTTTATTATGAATTCGAATTCAATTCGTTGTTTTTAAAATTTTATTAACAGGCCCATCTATCAGGTCTGCTTACTTGTACAAAAACAAAAAACGATTCTTTTTAGTTGTCAAAAATTTACTACCACATATACAAAGCAAAAGGAAAAAACGTGTATGTGTAGCATACCATAAACGTAAAAAAACGTATACATGCACATGTAAGCAAAATGTAAACAACTTTTGACAACTAAAAAGAACATAAACAATGATCATCAGGCTTCTTGCGGAGACCTTTTCAATGGGCCTTGAACAGGCCTGTTCTGGAAATCACTTAAAAAATCTTAGATCAATATTGTAGAAATTACAAACGAAATGACATACTTATATATGTATACCCTTTCTGACTGTGGTGAAGGGTATACAATCATATAGATTTTTTTTTATTCCACACGTGAGTTTTGCCGAAATACTAAAAATATATACGAAAAACACAATATTGCAGTCTAAGAAAACATGTTGGTAAATAAGAGAAAACAATTTAGAAGAAACATATTCTATAAAAATAGATTGAATAAAAGAAAATTGCAATAGAGAAAAATACACACATTTATAAACCTTAAATATAGCAAGTAAGAGTGCTATATCCGGCTATGTCGAATCTTATATACCCTTCAACATTGTACGATAGAACAGAAGGTAATATAAATAACGTTCTTTTATTATAAAAAAAAACTTTTTAGTCTCACGTCCACTTCTCCAAACCCGCCTACATATTGTTAGATGCTGTGTATTGATAAAGGTTAGTTTACACTATCTCACAAGTATTATGTATTCCATAATACTTTGTGAGATAGAAATCTAATGAGTTTTGTTGCGATTGTCAACAAATCGAATGTAACATTACTGTTCATACTGTCACACATGAACATGCATTTGTTTAAATGCAAGCATGATCAAATGAAAAGTATTATTGTTTTGAAAAATTTCAAAACACGTTGAAGTCGTATGGGATGTCAAATTGTTTGACGTTATAAATACTTGTCATTGTCATGACACATTACATTCACACTTCCTAATATAACTTGAGTTTTTGAAATGTATTAATAGAAAGTATAATAGTGTAAACTTGCCCTAACCAAGAAGCCGATCATCAGATATACAAGAAAGACGAAAACACTAACAAGGGAATTTTGGGTAACATTAGAGGCGGTCGTTGGCTTTTGATTATATCGCAGGTATTTACGGACCGATCTCACCAAATTTCAACAGCAAGCTTAAACGAAGTATATGTGACATAAATATATAAGATCCTAGTCACCACCCCGGCAGGCTAGCTGGTAGTGAGTTAATCTATCTAAGATCAATATTTTAAAAATTACAAACGAAGTGACAAACTCTTATACTGTCAAACCGTTCAACATTTGGTGAAGGGTATACAAATTGTGAAAAACAAAACAACATTTGTATTTTTTGCAATGTGTTGAAATTATTTTACTAAATCGAACACAACGAACGATAACAGTCAAACAAATCTTTAAACAATTAATTGGAAAATACAACAATCAAATTTTATTGACAATTTATGTAAATATTTTTTTTTTGCCAAAATTATTGAGTTACAAGAATTAAACTCAAAAATTCCAAATAAATCGTTAAATGATCCACATATTAATGTTACACACATGAGTGCAAAACAAAATTGCTGTGGTGAAATGTTTAAATCACGTATAGAAATTGTTCCACGTTATGGACGCAGTCTTGTAACCACTGAACACGTTCGTAAGGGCGATGTTGTGGTTGAGGAACTTCCATTTGCTTGGGGTCCAAAACAAAATAGTGGTATTGTGTGCTTAGGTTGTTATCGCGATTTACAATTCGACGAAGATGGTGATTCCCTGGATCGATGTGTCACTTGTGATTGGCCATTATGCAGTGCATGTGTAGATGCAGACGATCATCTGGGAGAGTGTAGAGTTTTCTCGGAAGCAAATGTAAGATTTGCTGGTAATGTAAGTGAAGATGGAATCTGTGCACAACTGGATTGCATAACGCCTTTGAGGTTAGTATATGCGATGTAAAACTTAATTTTTTTTAAAAACTTTTATAGATCTTAAAATTTTATTTATTTTAATTAAATTTTACTAAATACAATATTAACACAAACATTAAAAGAAAAATACATTAAAATATTTAATGTATAAAATCATCTTGCATTTTATAGATTACACAGAGCAACAATAAAAATATTGTAATGTACTTAACAAGACTCTCAAATCTTCATCTACAAATGGCTTAATTTTGAAAATAGCTTTTTTTTAATTCGTGAATCCCTGTTTTATAAATTTAGCAATTTTTGATTTTAAAACGTTTAATGAATTTGTAATCTTTTTGATTATTCTTTAAAATTTTTTTTTTAATTATTTGTATTTATAAAAAAGTCAATTCGATTGTTATTAGATATGACCGTAATTTCTGATATGATCATATTTTCTTACTTTGAGACAAATTTTTTAAAAGATCTTAAGAAAGTCTGTTTTCTCTAGTTTTTTTTTTTTTAGTTGAATAGTGTTATTTAAATGAATAAAAATACTATGTACATTAGGGTGACCGTTAAAATCAAAAGTTGGATTTATTTAGGTCTCACTCGCCACTTTGGTGGGTATTGACAAAAAAACAACTCAAAATAATTTTTAGGACGATCGGCGAAGGCTAAATGGGTAATTACCCGAATTTGGTATAATTTTTATTGTCGTGGGTAGAGCATGGGTAATTTTTCTTAGGTGTAATTCAGGTGTAATTTAAAATTCTTACTTCAGATACCCAAATAAAATCAAGATTCGATATCAGTGATGACATTTATTTCTTTTTTAAATATTGTTGATAGAAAATGCACAGTCTTCTGAACCAAAGCCTCGGTTTCTTTTTAAGAAAAATCTTCAATCATTTAATATATATTTTCAAAAGTTCAATAATGAATTTCGCAAGATGGACTCTTAGATTTGGATAAAGATGGCTATCATAGTGGTTAAGAACCGAAGGTTTATTGAAAAAAGTTATTTAAACTAAAAACTAGCCTGGGGGAAGAAATTTAATATTCCAACATATTCAGCCCAATTATGAGTTTTTTCCCTTTTCCTATTTAAATTCCATTCTAAAATGGGAGAAGGTAATAAACTCCCGCGGAATTTTGATTCATAATTGGGCTGATAATTAATTTTATTTTTATCTGGCAACTTTCAAATGCTTAAGCTTGAATAATATTTAACGCCCTTAACAGTTGTAAAACTGAATTACGAAATGGACAGACGTATAAATCCCTGCAGGCATTTTACGTACTAAATAAGGTATAAAGGGTATTTTTAAGACCATGAAACTTAAAATGGTAGACAACACAAAAAAATTTAGTTTAATCACAGATTAATACATGGCATTATCAATTGAAACTTATTTCAAACAAATAGGAACCGCGCCTGTTCTTGACGAAATGCATTGCAGACGTCCAATTTTAATCCTCTCTTTCGAGAATTTCTGGCTGCATGTCACCAATTAAATAAACAATGTTGAAATCCAAGACGTCAATTGCTGCTGGTTTATCAGCATTTTGAACCTTCTCTAGATATATGCAACCAAATGGGGAAATTAAACTCACTATCTTAGGAGTTTAATTTTATGTTTTATTAATAGTTTTTTAAATCTTTAATTTTTGTTAATTTATTTTAACATTTTGACTAATATTAATCTTCTTTTAATGAGTTTGTTGTGCTTTCCTTCTTTGTAAATGTCTTTTTATTAAATAAAACTTCAATTTTATATCAGGTGTAATTTCATTTAAATTGGGTAATTTTGCTTCATCTCAAGTGTAATTTTGAATTTTGCTGGTGGTAACACTGGACGTGTGTAAGAAAAAACAGTTCTAAAGAAAAAATTCGCATCAATGCTGCTGTTTACTTTTTATTTTAATTAGGTTTTGTTCAATATGAGTTTAAGAGAAAACTTGTTAAGGCAAAAGTTGTTGGAAACTTTACTAACAACAACTTCTTAGAAAACGATTTTTATGTAAAATTAATATTTTCCTAAATATAAGTCATACAAGTCGGACTTTACGATTTTTCTCAAACTTTGGCGGGCTTGAGAGACGGCTTAGACTTCGCCGATCGTCCTAAAAATTTTTTGGAGTTGTTTTTTTATCAATACCCACCGAATTGGGCATGGAAAAAAAGAAAAAAAATTTGATCCATACAGTTAATGACCACCCTAATGTACATATATACAATTTTGCAATTAAACATACATACTACATATTCTATTTGTTTTCAAATTTCTTTAACATTATGCATTAGAAATAGTTTACAATTGACTTAGGCAATTATTTTTGTAAAATATACATTAAGGAAACAAATGTTATTGCCTGTATTTGTAAAGTTAAAAATAAACAAGATTTAAAAATTTTCATTCTATGGTCACACTAAACAAATATTTGACATTAAAGGGTGAATTCCAAAACTTCACACAGTGGGATAAATCGCAAAGAATGGTAATAAATCTAAATCTCCTAAGCTACTGGTCGGAATGTAAAATGATGTATGAACAAGTCGTAGAGGACATAGGATTAAAGAAAATGATGTTTCTGTCCACCCTGTTAGAATACAAGGTGAGATACAGGGTGTCAAAGTGGACCACCTTGGGTTATGAAAACTTTGTAAAGCTTGTAACTTGTGTAAATATTGACAGATTTTTATATTATATTCAACCCTATCGTGAATAATTTCTATCTCGTAAATATTCCCCTTTTTACATATTTGCGATCATCAAAAACTCCCATGAAAAAAGGTAATTCAAATCGGAATAAAAACGTGAAAAATGTTCGAGGGTAAAAAATTCCCTTATCGTGAAAATTTTTTTCCCTCGTAATTTGTTCACATTTCCCTTAGATTTTCTCACTTTACTTTTGGTAGGGAACAGAATATGTATGTAAGTAGTTCCTCCTATGAATCAAATATTAAGGGCTATTTCTGTTAATATGGCACAAACCTATATATTGGTCAACAAAATGCAAAACAACAGGTCGACTGCCTGCGGATTTATTAAGCTTTCGAAAGACATGGTGGCAGAATTTTGGAAAATATTTTACTACATAAAATTTAAAAAGTGAAAAAAAACTAACGTTGTAATCAAACTATACCTCAAATACTAATTATTTTGCTTTTTTATTTTAACTTTTCTTTATAATATACTAGCTGTTTGGTCCCGGCGCTGCTCGGGATTTTCTAAATAAAAATAAAAAATTAAGTACTGAAGAATTTTATTAATAACTTGACCCCAGCGCTATCCACCATCAATAAAAAATTTAAATATTACGACAACAGTGCCACCTATAGGGAGTTTTTTTATAAACCTTCAGTGAAAGTAGACCTTTCCAACGCATGTACTCGTTTGAAAATCGGTTGAGATGTTTGCTGCTATGATGGCAAAAAAGGAAAAATTGTCGGAGCAAAATTCTAAGAATTCTAGAATGACCATAATTCCAAAAGCATGGTACAGATGATAAAAGAAAATTCGAGTGATATTCTAGCTAAAACTTCAAGAAAGATTGATGAAACTTCTAGAAAAATAAAAGAGAAGTCTAGCACCATCCTGGTTGAAATTCAAGATAATTCTAGAATAACAAATGAGAAACTTCAGAAGATTTCCACGGAAATAAATGAAAGAGTAAATGCAATGGAAATAGAATTTAACTATAAGTTGTCTGAAGTTAAATTACAAGTAACGAATTTTGATGAAACATTTAATCATCTTGAAGCCAAGGTAAATAGTATACAATGCCAAGAGGGATCAGTACGGCTTATTCCAGAAGTTTCTAGTAGAATAAAGGCCCCTTGCTTTGACAGTAGTTCCAGTTCGATACAGTTGCCAACAGAAATGCGTGGACCAGTGAGGACAAAGCCATCGAGCTAATTCTTACTTTAAAGAGGACTGCGGCTGAAGTGCTTGAAAGTGTACCAGTAAGTAGCAGAAACAATTATGATGAAATTATGGTAGCACTGCAACGTTAGTATGGTGGTGAACACAAAAAGGGAAATATACAAAATGGAGTTGCGTGGCAGAGTGCAAAAGGCAAACGAAACCTTACAGGACTTCGCACTGGAGATTGAGCGGTGAGAATCATCCATTGTTGGAAAGCTTCAAAACAGAAGCATTCATTAACGGTATAAGAGATGCTGATGTTAAGAATGCGGTATGTGCAGCATTAAAGTCAACATTAGCAGAAACTGTTTCATTTGCCCTGCCTCAGGGAACTGCAAGAATAGTTGCAAAGCAGAAGTCGTATAAGGTGCAAAGGATCGATGTTATTGCTCATGATGATAGAGACATCATGAATGAATTAAAGCGACTTAAAGAAGAAGTTTTTGCGGATTTTAAGTGAGAAGCTGGGCAAAAACAAATTGAAATGCTATAACTGCGGTGAGATTAGACACATACAGCGTAACTGTAAAGCACAAAGAAAGCGAACAAGATCTGCTTCGCCGCCAAGAAACAGCCAGCAGACCAGTCATCAGTCATCACAGGAGTCGCCGTTAAGTATGGAGGGCGTGCTACCTTTTGTATCTGAGGACTCTATAATAAATTACGTAGTGCCAAAGATCAAAGTATTACGAAATTTGGCTACATTGATGGTGAAAAGCGCATTTTGACCATCGAGACTGGTGCAGGATTTTCAATTATAAGGCCTGACTTGGTAACGGGTGCTGTCGAACCACTAAGCGGAGTGAGCTTGCGAATAGCTACAGGTGAGCCTGCTATTGTCTATAGCAAAACACGTGTGGTATTAAGAATTGCCAATATTGTCAATTTTCATGAGTTTATTGTGGCCGACATTGTAGACGAAGTACTGATGGGCGCAGATTTTATGATTAGTCATACATAAGTCTGAATATGGGAAAACAAATCATATATTTGTTTGATTATGAAATACCCCTGAATGTTGGTTATGAAAGTGAGGCTCGTGTGGGACAGCTTCACGCTTGTACTCGTCTGGAATCCTCACCATACAGAAAAGTTGCAAAACGTGAAAAAGCTGTTGCTCCTGTAAGACAGCTTAGCAGATTGGAAGCCAGGCACTGTACGGAGGCAGATAGAAGCGAATGCATCAGTGAAGGTCGCTCATTGCAGGTACAGCCCAGTAAAGACTGGTTAACATGGAAAAGATTTGAACCAGTATCGGCTAAGGTTATAAGGGCCAATAGTATAGGTGGAAGACAAATTTTTAAGGGAAACTGCCCAAAGCGTGTGGCAGTCAGGAGCACAATAAACAGAGGTTGTGCGTCGCTTCCGCAGTGCAATTGTAGTGCGCTACCTATACCAGAAGATAAACAGGTATCTTTGATGGAGTGGAGAAATCCTTACGAACATAAAAAGTCCGTGCGTGGCCATAGAAAGTTGTCCAGATATGATCGGGCGTTGTATTCTGAAGGATCTAAGAAGGGCCAGTGGATTTTGCCAATGACTCAACAACCAAAGGAAGGATTAGTTGCCAAGCCACAACTACATTGGAATGGACCACATAAGGTGATTAAGAAATTAAATGATGTTGTATACGGATTACAGAAATACAAAAGTCCAAGAGCTAAAATGAAAGTTGTTCATCTAGAACGATTAGCTCCTTATGGAAGAGTTGATTCTGAGCCTATTCGTAACGAACGAAAAAGTCAGTATTAGTTCAGACTTTGTCAAGTTTACTATAAACATTGAAGTGTGTTGATTACAATAGTTAGTTGTAAATAAAGCTGTAAATTAGGGTTGTAAAAGTGAGTAATAGGCTTTTTTCATCTTATCGCAAAGATGATAACATCTTCCCATAAGAATTGTACATGGCTTAAAATCAACATCTTTCTTCATCTTTAAAAGATGTTCCTATCTCATGTTGTTTCATTCAACATCTTTCGATTCTTTAAGTGTCATCACTAGAAAAAACAAATAATTTGTTAAAAAGTATATACCATCACTAGAAAAAAAAATACAAAAGAGCAGGACAGCAATATCATTTACTTAGTTTTTATTCGCTCCTACACGTGAACATAAATATTTTTATGATGAAAGATGTTACAAATGTAGACAAGTTTTTTCATTTTTAATATCTTCCACGCATTCCTCTAAGATGTGCTCAAGTGTAAAAAGGCTAAGTTCTTAATAAATAAGTGTTATACATTAAAGTGTTGTGTTTATTTAATTTTATTTGAATTGCAATAAAAGAACTCGAAACGGTTTATTACACTGCTTTACAAATTTTTAATTTGGAAAAATACCAAAAACACCACATGCCTAGATAAGTTAATTGGGACCTCCTGAACACGAAAATCGCTGTGATTTTTTTTCCTAAGTACCGTTTTTTAGATAACGGTACTTTTGTGTTTTTCGGTGTATGGTCCCACTCAAACCCTTGTGGAGCCCAACCAAAAAGTCCGATCGAAATAAATGGCATATCGTTGGAGAGGTAATCGAATGCCTTTTCCATCGTTCCGTGTTTTTTATATACGTTTAAACTGATGGATTTAAAAAACACGGAATTTTATATGAGATGAAAATATTGTCGTTCCACAAAATCCTTAATAAAAACTTTATTTTTCATCCGATTTTTTTCAAATTACGCTCAAGATGTTGGTAATTAAATATACTATTTGGTTAAGAAATAAAAAATTCCAGATATTTAATATAACGTAGTAAAAAAACGAAATGAAAATGAAAAATTTTGAAAAAAACGTAAAAAATTTACATTTTTTGAATTTTGAGGTGCCATTCATTACTCAGCCATTTCTTATCAGATAGAAATTTGTAGCATATCGATGGAAAAGGCATTCGATTACCTTTTCGGACTTTTTGGTTGGGCTCCACAAGGGTTTGAGTGGGACCATACACCGAAAAACACAAAAGTACCGTTATCTAAAAAACGGTACTTAGGAAAAAAAATTACAGCGATTTTCGTGTTCAGGAGGTCCCAGTTAACTTATCTAGGCATGTGGTGTTCTTGGTATTTTTTGGCTGTAAACCAGTGTTATAAAGGAAATAAACCAAAACGTTATTTAAAGGCAGTAACGTTACAATATAAAACGTATATAAAATGTTTGGTATTTTGTTTGTTATTTTCTTCATTATTATCTAAAATATTTTAGCAAAAAACTTTCTTTGAGGGTAATGTTGTTGACTAGAAGGGCTAAAATATTGTCATATATCGTATACTTGTAAAATATTTTTTAAGCAAACAAACTACATTTGAATAAATGGGCTAGAAGGCAAGTTTTGAGGGGCGGACGGCGCTCCTAAAACACAACTTATCACTATGAATTTTTTTTTTTTACATTAAATTGAACCGATTTAGGGAGGAGGGGGGGGGGGGGGAGGTTGGAAATACAAGAAATTTTGGCACGTCACAGTTTAATAGGACTAGAAATAACACTGTGAAATTACGTGAAGATCGGTCCATAATTTACCCTAGGCCCCAAATAAAGCCTACTTCCGGAAAAAAGTTAAGTACGCCTAAAACCTTAAAAAATAACGGTATAACAAATTTTGGCACGTCACAGTTTAATAGGACTAGAAATGACACTGTAAAGTTTCGTGAAATCGGTCCATAATTAACCCGTGGCCCCATATAAAGCCCACACTGGTAAAATAATTAAATACGCCGTAAGCCGTAGCAGATATAGATATTGCGGTAAACTTTCTTTCAGCTTAGCTTCTTATGGCCAGAAAAAATGTCATGCAATTTTGTTATATGTATGTATACGGTCCATACATACAGAAAAAATTATTGCCGAATTATTTTCAAACAAACGCTTGTTTGAAAATTTTTTTAATTTCTATAAATTTTTTTACTGATTCAAACAATATTTTTGTTTGATTTTTATTTAACCAACAAAAATGTGGACAACTCTTCAAAAATATAATAAACGTGTTATTGGTGTCAAGTTTTCATAATTTTGTATGAAATATTTAACGCTCTTTAATGTTGTCGTCTTTTTGCATTTTTTTATTTGATCGTAAGCAACACTTCTTTATGTGAAATATAAGAACAACAACAAAAAACACACACAGTCTATTTTTGGACGCTTTAAAAAAGTGCAACTATAAGAAAAACAATAGCAGAAACAACATTACAAGAAACAAAATCCCGTATTCAATTTTATAAAACTGTTTGGTTAAATACATCAAATACAAAAATAGAATGATGAAAAACATATCGAGTCGGTCTGCTGCCGTTTTTGGTTAAATTTCTTCTTTAGCAAAGGAAAGGATACAGCAACAGAGAGTGATAAAGAAAAACATTGTGTTGTGTGTATAAATAAGGCTTCGTTCAAAAATTATTCCGACAAAAAAAATGTATCTCTGCTCTTGCCGTCATCTTCTCATACAGTGCTTACTTGTGTGCGCGTCATTCCTTGTGCAAAAACTTTTTTTATTCATTTTGAAATTTAGTATATGAATTTCAGTAAACTTTTTGTTTGATTCAGTTAAATTATTTGTTTGAAAAAATTAGTGTTTTTTTTCAATAAACCAAATGCAAATAAATTGTTTGAATATGCGAAATCGGTCCTATAAACAAATAATTTTACTGAATCAAACAAAAAAGTTTTTGCACAATCAATGACGCGCACACACTATAGGAGAAGATGAAGGCAGAGCAGAGCGGCCCGGCTAGCTTTGAGACACATTTTTTTGTTGGAATAATTTTTGAACGAAGTTTTATTTATACACACAATGTTTTTCTTCATCACTCACTGTTGCTGCATCCTTTCCTTTGCTAATGAAGAAGAAATATAACCAAAAACGGCGGCAGACCGACTCGATGTGTTTTTCGTCATCATTCTATTTTTGTATTTGATGTATTTAAGTAAACAGTTTGAAAAAATTGAATACGGGATTTTGTTTTTTTACCAACTTTGAAACCAACCAAAAATTTATTTTGTTTCTTATAATGTTGTTGTTGTTTCTGGTGTTTAAAAAGAGTGAAACGTTTTTTTACCTGCTATTGTTTTTGTTGTTTTTTTACTACAAATCTCGTCACGCTATTTTAGAATTTTTCTTATTGCTGTACTTTTTTAAAGCGTCCAAGAATAGACTGTATGTGTTTTTTGTTGTAGTTCTTATATTTCACATAAAGAAGTGTTGCTTACGATCAAATAAAAAATGCAAAAAAACGACAACATTAAAGAGCGTTAAATATTTCATACAAAATTATAAAAACTTGAAACCAATAACGCGTATATTATATTTTTGAATAGTTGTCAACATTTTTGTTGGTTAAATAAAAATCAAACAAAAATATTAATTGAATCAGTAAAAAAATTTGTAGAAATAAAAAAAAAAAATTTCAAACAAGTGTTTTTTTGTAAATAATTCGGCAATAATTTTTTCTGTGTAGGTTACCTTAGATCCCATATTTAGCAGCCTTCTGAAATTCACTGTAAACGCTAAAACTAATTTCACCGCTGTATTGAAATTTATGTTTTTTAATACCAGAAATTACTCTGCAGAGTTTTGGGATGAATGGTTCATAGCTTACCATGGCTCCAGTATAAATTCTGCTCCTGAAAATCATTTAAGTTCGGCTTAAACCGTTACGAGTCATGATATGTTACTCAAGCTAGTTAAAATTGCTAAAAAAAAAGCACAAATATTTCTGATTGTCGGTCAGTAATTTAATATCGGTCTGTTTTTATAAAGATAAATTAATAATTAATAGACATCATATGGATATCACTTCTAAAACAGTCAAACTGTCGGTGGAGGGTATTAAAGATTCGGCACAGCTGAATATAGCACTCTAACTTGTTAACAATCTCATTGAAGAATTTGTCAAAATAGGAAAACGAAAAATCGTCCAAAAATTTTTCTCAATTATGTAAAAAATTAGTAATTACCCAAAATTACAAATTATTACGAATAAAAAAAACGCAAAAGAAATAGGTAATATTTCTTACGCAAAATCACTAAAATTTGTATGGAAAATGTTTAAGCTATTTTTATATGTACATATACGACCATTCCACTAACTTTGTGAACAGTGAGGATGCTTGAATCACTTTCGGGCCAAAAGTGATTTGTAACCCTTTCATACTTATTAATAATTTTTTTAAGTTAATATTAAGAATGAAAGATTATTTTTTTAAGTTAATATTAAGAATGAAAGAAATAGTCACTTACCTTTAAAATTGGTGATATGGTGATCATTAGCATGAGTACATATGATAGCTGGCGATTTTTACTCACGACCTTACATATGAGTTGATTTTGGCCGATCTCTGTGATCGTGCGCTATACCGGCCCACTGGCACGTTTTCATCTCTGTAATCAGATAGAATGAAGATATTCAACGAGTTTTATACAAAATACAAATACTTATATTACCTTTGCCGCTGGCAAACATTAGCTTGTAGCCTTAGAGGTTCAGTCCGCAAATCTGGTCCTTACGAATTGATGGTTCTTGGACCATCAGGAGCTCCTCCTTAATCACAGACATTAGGAGGAGGAGAGCAGCAGATGCTGCCTTAGAGCGATGAAGGTTGATTTGCGTTACCTTCATCATACTTCGATTTGGCAACGATTGCGGTGTAATCGTCATCTTGGTCACACACCAAGAGAACTTTATCATCAACCGTTGTACTCATGTTGCCAAAGAAGTCATCCTCTATCTCAGAGATGGACTGGGTGTCATCGGCCTCGTCAAGGGCCTTGCTGTCTTCAGACTGCATGATGCTCTCTATGTTCGGAGTAGGATTGTCCTTGTTGTCACTTCGGTAGACACGGAGCAAGATTGTACTAAAGCCATAGAACAATTTGCCCTTTATATCTCTAAGTGGTTCTAAGGATTCCTGGTTTATTAAAACAATCACAGTCCTTGAGGAGCCTATAACTGCCGAAACCTTCACTACTCTCCAGTCTTGAGTGGGAAGTTGAGGGTTACAGCATTGAATGATCTTTAAGATCTCCTCCGGTTCTGATGGTTCAGATGGGATAGTTGCAACAGACCTTGGTCTCCGCGGTATTTCACTCATCAATACCACATCAAGCCTTGCGCCTTCCCAAACCTCTCCCAGAGACTGAATGGCAAGCTTAAGTAGCAACGCTGAGCGTTCATCTACACAAGCCATTAGCTTAACATGACTCTGATGCCAACCAGCGTCATCGCATTGTGGAGGTGATCCTGGATTTTCACTTAGGATCTGCCAGAACACACTCAAAAGTTTTTGTTTCACCAAGTCCCACTTTGTATGGGAAATGGATCCATCGGAGGCACCTCTATCTATGACAGCTCGAACAAGATGACCTTTCGCGACCTTGCTGAATGATTTGTTCATCGGTTTCGGTGTTGGCTTAGGACGTTTAGTCCGTGGTTGCTGTTGAGCGGCTTCTGCTTCGTCCTCTGGATGTGGCCGTTTAAGCATTGTCGCCTTCTCAGGGACAGGAGGCGTAGCATTTTGCAGGCCAGAAATGTGAGCCTTAGCCCATTCCAATGAAGCTTTCTGCTCATTAGTTACCTCTTCAGCCTTTTTAGAGCCTAAATGCTCAATAAAACGCAAGGCATTACGCCTTTTAATGCAAGCCCTTTTGGATGGATTTTTGTGCCTGAGGATTTTCTTAAGGTCGCCGGAGATGGCTGGAAGAGATGCAGGTTTGGAACAGGAGAGTTTCATCACTGAACCTTTTTGCACAAAGGGCACGTGGGAGGCTGCTGAGTAGGACGACTTAGTCATTCCTGGGTTAGCAGTAGCCGAGTAAGGGAGTTTTACCGACCTTCTAACGAAAAGGGCTTCAGCAGCTTTGGAGGTACTTGATGCGAAGGACAGAGGTACCTCACCACTTCTTTTAGAACAACCGCCTTCTGGTCGAGTTGCTTTACCGCAGTTGGACATCTTAGGTTTGCCAGGATGTCCATCTGCAACGCCGGGCGCTCGCAGGCTAGTCAAGCCCGGTGTTGCCACCTGACTAGCTTGGGTGACAGTAGCATTCAATTGCCCACAGCCCGTCACCGACGCTGAGGGAATAGGGTCCCCGGAGATTATGAAGCCCCTAACCGGGTACGAGGGGCATGATTTTTTTTCTGACATTTAACCTTTTGTTCTTTTGCATTTTCAACCTTCTGCCAGGTTTAGGAAGCTGCCGCCCCACAGGGGATCAGACGCAGACCACCAAGCCGCCCAATGTGGGAACAGACGCTGGTGGATTCAGACGGACTATACCATTGAAGATACTAGGCCCTATGGACCATACGGAACCAAATTCCCTTTCTCAGTGAAAGGAGAAGTATTTGCTGCGACCAGTGATGCCAACTCTTCAGTACTAAAAATTACTAAATTTTTAGTAAAAAATGGCTACATTTTTAGTAAAAAATGGCTAAATAGTGGTAAAAAAATGGATAAACAAGTTTTTATTACAAAAAATCATCAACAATAATAAAAAATTTCTAAAATTTATTTACTACACTGAAATTACATAAAGACATTATTTTGTTTGTATTAATACATTTTTAATAACAATAAACGAAACATAAGAAATATTTTTGAATAACGAAAAGCTCAAATTATCGATAAAATAGATTTTTTTTTGCTGTAATAGTCATTTGCGTCACTAAGAAAAATTTAACGTTACAACACAACATCTACTGCATGTATAAAATTTTTTGGTCGAAAATATTTAAAAATTGGAAGAAAATTTGGCTTAATTAAAATGGCTATCGCTAAATTGATATTTTTATTGATAAACGAGATGGAAAATGGCTAAAGCCACTAAAAGTCCAAATTGGCAAAGCTGGCTGCGACATCTGATAGCAGTACCATAGGAAAAAACAGACGCATCAGATGTAGGTGGGTAATTCTTAGTTTTGTGCTCCTTGCTAGCCCATCTGACATGGGAGACCCTGCCAGGAATAGCCATCCTCTTCTTATGCTACTCCAGCCAACACGGCCTACGCAAGTTTACGCACTTAAGCCTCTGCATCGCGACAAGATGACTACCCATCGCAGAGGATCCTAATCAAAGTAACAGCCGAATTATAACTTTTTGGTTATAGCCAGAGCTGTGCGCGTGAGTTGTTATTACGCACGCTCACGACCACTAACAAAATAAAATTTTATCACGCACAGCTGAATTATGACTTTTTGACTATTCAATATTGGCACAGAAATTTTCGTTAAATACGGCTTGTTTTGATCATGAAATTTGTACATACCAATCTCTTACCGCAGAAAAGGCTAAGGCGACATCATTTTCAATTTTCGTTTTTTTTTTTAATAAATGACTTTACTGGCAACACTTGCATCATTTCCCAAAATATCATGGTCACATAAGGTACCGTTTCGATTTTATAGCAAAAACTATTTTATCTCAAGCGACAACTAGGGATGAAACGATACCTCTAAGGTATCGATACTTTTACTCGATGTGGTATCGCTCGTAAAGTATCGATACCTACTTAGTATCGAAAAAAAGTATCGATACTTATTTGTATCGGTACTTGTATCAGTTTGTATCATAAAATAACAGAAAGCAGCATTAAAAAACGTTCTTATTAGTGTTTTAGTGCTATACAATACAATAAGAACAACGACTAGGGTTTCCAGATATCAAAAGTCAAATAACTGAACAATAGAAAAAGTTCACCGGGATTTTAAAAAAATTACTGGACAATTTGAAAAAGAACTTAACTATAAGAAATACAAAATTTTACTTCAGATTTTATTTTGCAATAAAAAAAAAATTTTAAAATGCAAAATAACGTAACACTTTAAATTCAGTCTTATTTCGTATTACAAAATTAAAATCAGGGCGAATTTGCTACAAGTGGCAGCGAAAAGTCTGCTGACTTTGACAGTTCGAAACAATTTGTTGTGGTTTCATAATATATTATTTATAAATAGTTGACATTTCGAGACGTTAACATCAGCTGTTTCTGTGGTCTTTGTTTTGTTGTAGTATGGCTGCCACCGTTTATATAAATTCAACTTGGTATATATTAAATTAAATCAAATAAAAAAGTACATAAACAGCCATGTTACGAATCGAGTGAAATTGAAATCAATAAAGATTTCCAGTTAAATTTTTGTTTAAATTACCGTCGTTTTTTATTTTGAGGTAAGTTCTAATAAAGATAAGATGTACTCATAGTATGAAGTATAACCACTCCATAGACTCGCGAGCCAGTCAATAATCGTATTTTTCACACAGACACGGTCGGCAATTCACATGTATATAACAACTTTGTTCGTTTCAAAACATGAGACTATCATCAGTCTCTGCGACCGCACACAAGCACATAATATCTTTGTGTGCGTGCGTTCGGGGCTTTCTTAGTACGGGGCTTGGTTATCACTGCTTTAGTTGTAAGCAAAAATGTTTAAAATATTTTGCAACATTCATCAAAATTTTGTATTATTAAAATTGTAACCTTTATTCGGTCATATGAATGGATTCTTATGAATAAAGATTATCAGAAATACCTCAAATGCATGCACAAAAAGTATTTCTAGATGGCATGACTAACAAACGAGATCAATTTAAATAAGTTTTCTACGTTATTTGTATCGCATTTTTGAAAAACTGGACCTCTATCTCATTAATTTGAATGTTTGCCGACAAAATAGAAATTGTTTCATTATACTTTTTTCTTAGTATATGATTTTGTTCTAAACAATAATAAAAATAAATAAAAATGTTTTTTCAAAATTAAATAAGATTTTTTAACTGGACAAATGGTCAATCCAGGCCGTCTGGCAACACTTACTACGACCCATTAGAATTTTTGTGCAAAACACAAAGTTTTAAGTTTGAGACCCCTTTAATTTACCATAATTTACCACCAAGTATCAATTTCCTTTCGAAAAATCTTTTTTATCTTAGGAAACAAAATTTTATAGAACGTTCAAAATAACAACCTTTTATTTGCCTTTTATTCCAGAAATGAACAATGCTACTATGAATTTATTTTCAATGTAAATACTTATGTATTTTATTTTTAAATTGATAAATATATAATAAAGGGTGGTTAAACCATAATCCACGATAATTGTGAGTCACCTTAACGTCAAGTTTTTTGCGCAACTTAAATTTACCTTTCTTTGTTTCAGTATTTAAGGACTTCTATCATTGAGAGGTACACAATTGCACAGCTCGTTAAGATTGTTAAAGCCTTTTTCGGAAATGGGCGTTCAATCAAAATGCATTTCGTGCACATCGTGATTTTTGTTTGTTTCCACAATCAGGAGAATTGTGCGCAAATTTCAGCAAACCGGGTCTGTAGGTAATGGGAAAACATATGTGCATGCTCGCCTAGTTAGTTCTGCGGCTGGGAGTGTTATCGGGCCGTACTTCTTCGAAAATGAGGTCGGCCAAGCAATTACCGTGAATGGTATTCGCTGCCGCGACATGATAACGATAAGTGGTTTATAGGTGTTCACTGGTCAAACGGTTTCTTGATACCGTTACTGGTGCTCCAGCTTTGGAAAATAATCAAAAATTTAAGATTTATTTCAATACCAAAGTGAAACGATTACTTTTGACCGATACCGAGTATTTTTTTACCGATACTACTTGGTAGTCGGTTGCTAAGTATCGATTACAAAAATACTTGGTACTTATATAAAAGTATCGAATATGTACTTGTATTTACTCGTATCGTTTCATCCCTAGCGACAACCTTCATACAAAATTTGTATGAAATAAAAAAAACCTTCTCCCGTAAAATTTTGTTTTTGTCGCCTAAGCTTTTTTGTGGTTATGGCTCGATATGTTGAGTTGTAATTAAGACAACTGTTTATGATCAGTTGTAATTTTTGTTATGTTTTTGTTCACCGCAATATAGTAAAGTTGTAAACCATAATACAAAAATTAAGAAGTTACATCTCAACTGAGTTGAGTTTGTTTTGTTAAAGTTTGCGTTTGTCAAAGTTTATTGTAGACACTACACAAGAAGGTAGAAAGTTTGGGAACAACAAAAACAACAGAACAAGAAGAAAAATTAACGATTTGGCACAAGACGAATATTTAGTTTATCGATTGTTCAACAAGTACTTCGATGTGTTACAAACGGAGTGTTAAAATCAATACCAATATCTTTGTGCAGTATAAAAATGTACAACACATACTGGTTATTTTTTAAATACATATAAACGTTAATGTTTTTATTTATAAAAATGGATAAAATTTAATAAAGGTTTACAAAAGAAATTTTCTATGAGGATTTTACTTAATAAACGTTTGCTAAATTTAAAACTCGTTTTTAAAGAAGGGGACTTTAAATCAGTGTTCGAAAATAAACAGTTAACATCGTTTCTTAATGTTCGGTTCGGAAGATTTGTGAAAAACACAAACGCTAATAGTGTTTGTGTAGAAAATCATTAAAAAATAACGTTTCCCTGTTAGTCATCTTTCAAACACAAAAATATTACTGTTTTTATCAAACTCAACAAAAGATGTGAACATTTAATTCCGTTCGGTTTTTTTTTTGAAAATCCACAAACTTCAATGTGTTCGGTTCGGCTCATTAATGTTCGTCCCTTTTGGCTGGTTTAAAAACCAAACATTTTTTACAAAAACAAAATACACACACGAAAAAACATTATAGAACATTAAAATATAATGTTTGTCTACGGCGGTGCGCAAAATGACCCCAGGAAATATGGCCCCAAAAGGAAAATGAAAAACGGCCCAAAAATTTTACATGAGACACAACAACACGCAATTTTGGCGCAATTTTATTGTTTTTTTGGGGTTATTTTTCATTTTTTCGTTAGGGTGTTTATGCATTTTAAGAGGAATGAAAAATGACCCCAATTTCAAGGAATGAAAAATGGTCCCAAATAAAATCACAATTTTTACTTTGGGGCTATTTTTCGTCTACTAATAAAAAATGCAAATTTTAAGAAATGAAAAATCACCGCAAACATTTTTACACAAATTTTATAAAATTCTATGTAAAAGTTTCTAGGGATAGTATAAAAAACCCGAATACTTATACCAAAGTAGAGAAAATCCTTGCCGGTTATGCAGAAATGCTTTCGTTAGCGAAGCCGGTGTTTGTTATACCACAGAGGAAAAAATCAATGAGCCCGGCCGAAGGCCGGCTATTATGAGAAGCTTTACTGAGCGAAGCCAGAATTCGTTATATCATAGAAAAGAAAATCCTTGCGCCCGGCCGAATGCCTGCTATGTAGTGAAGCTGTAGTTAGCGAAGCCAGTGTTCGTTATACCAAAGAGAAGAAAATCCTTTCATACAGAGAAGCTTTAGTTAGCGAAGCCAGTGTTCGTTATACCATAGAGAAGAAAATCCTTTCGCTCGGCCGAAGGCCGTTTATAACGTGAAGCTTTAGTAAGCAAAGCCAGTGTTCTTTATACCAAAGAGAAAAAAAATCCTTGCGCATTTTCGAAAGCCAAACCATGCTTTCAACCGTACGATTTTTAAACTGTTTAATTTTCCGGATTTTGAAATCGGGATTCTAAATTTGGGATTTTTAGTTTCGGGCATATGAACTCCACCAAACATTTTTAATATAACTTTTTTTATGCTCTTTTTTGGGGTTAAAATTCATTATAAATTTTGAGGTTATTTTTCATAATGAAGAATTACCCCAAATTTAGGGTCATATTTCATTTTATTTTTAGGGTTATTTTTAATTTTTTTTGGGGTAATTTTTCATTAAAAAAATTTATTTATTTTTTGGGGCCATATTTCGCAGCGCCTTTGTCTACAGTTTCACTACAATTGTTCTGTTTTTTAACGAAGAACCGAACATTGAAAATAGTTACGAACGGTATTAAGGGTTTTGTATGTCTACACAATCACTAAAAAAATAGATTTCGTTCCTGGGTGTGTGAGCCGAACGTTAAATAATGAACTGTTTATTTTCGAACACTGCTTTAAATTGCTTTTTGGCAATAAACATTAAAAATTATATTTGCGCTTTCGGAAAATTTTTAGAACTAGACGAATTAACATTTTGTGTCGTTTTCTTTTTTAATATCATACAGTTGTACGGCGAGAAAATTTTACTTTCAAACAAAATTTTTTATTGCAATTTTGAAATAAATTCATTGTGTGAAAAAATTTTAAAAATTGATCAAATATTTCACTCATTATTGGTTTTATTTGATCTAATTGGATTTCTAAAAAAAAAAAAACAAAATGTGTTGAGCGCAAAAATATAAGAATTATTTTTGATATCATGCTTTATTAGTAATAAATCAGATTGAACGCATAATACTTAAAAACATGTTCCCTTTAATGTATATAAATATGTAAATTAGGGTGGATCACTGATGTATGAGAAAAAATAAAAGTTTCCGAATCATATTTTAATAGCAATATTTTCTTTTTCTTAAGTTAAAAGAAATAAAAATTGCTTAAAAAAAGGATAAAATGTCACATCTTGAGCCCGCACCGGAGGTCCTAAGAATTAAGCATTTTTTTAAATTTTAATATTTTATTAACCATCAATTATTATTAATTAAAACTGAAAACTTTTTAGTTAAACTTAAAAAACTAAAACTTTGGTTCTTATACAACATAAAACAAAAAATTATTTTGTGGTCACAAAATCTTGTTTGCTGTCATATCTGGGCGTCTGTCGTCTTGATTCATGTTTCGTCTGTAATTAATCTAATCTTGATTTGTTATCGCATAGAGTCATGGATGTTTCTGGCACTATTTTCACGAACTTAAAAGTCGTTAGAATACAGTAATATGCTTTTCTGCAATACAATGCAATGTTGTTACATTCAAAATTTAATAATGTTGAAGGTCAAAGCGCGGCCTCTTACAAAAATGAATTTCCCGATTATCATAGAATTTACCAATTATCATAGTTAAGAGGTTCCTAACTTACGTTTTTATAACATTTGGTCCGTTAATTTATTAAATGCACAACAGATGCGATTTAATATTGAAATGGGGTTAAATTAATTTTGAGACTATGATTTGAGACCTGAATAAATGAACCACCAGGACAAATGTTGCGATTAAAAAAGGAGAAATATTTTGTATAAAAAATATTTGTTTGATATTAAAAATTATCTAAATATTAAGAATAAGAATTTTGGCTCCACTGCGATGACATAAGCAGATTTAAACTTTTTTGAGGCAAAAATAAATTACTCTGATAATTAATACATCGAGCCCTATTTGCCAATATATCGTAAGCATGGTTGCCGAACTGGGACTTTTCCGCAAAATTTGGTCGGATGGTAAGCCAAACGTAATTTTGGTCGGTTTGAAAAAATGTACTATATTTATTTAAACAAATTTTGAACACTGGGGGGCTACTCTCTATTGCGATGCGAAAGAAAAAGGCAGCAAATATAACGATTGGTACTCTTTAATGCGTTTGCGCATTTGTCTTTCGCATCTATTAATTTTTATCTTTTCGCAAATCATCACTATTTTTTTTATTTAAATTTTTCCAATTTCAAATATTTTTACATACATATTTCAGCATTTCATTACTGTCAATCTCTGCCATCTTTCATTTTTGTTGCCAGTATTGCTCCATTTTCAAAACATTTTTCGAAAGTGATAGAAAGTACCAAGTTGGCATTTAGCTTTCGCACCGAAATTGTTATCGCATCGCAATAGAGAGCAGCCACCCTGGTCGCAAAGCAAACAAGTGAAAATCTATTACCTTTTTTAACTCAAAATGTTTTTTGATTGTTGAGGAAACTATGGATGTGGCAATGAAATGAAATGTATGACGTTAGTAGCAAGTTACTTAAACAGTGTTAGTTTTATAAAAATAGTTTTTTCATCTTATTTGAGCTTGATAAGTCAAATGGCGTTTAAATTTTTCTTCTTATAAAAAACTTTGTATCAACAAAGGCGGTGATTTCACGGATTAATTAAAAAGAAGTTCAAGCATGGTGGAATAAACTTATTCCACCATGAGTTCAAGTACTAGGAAAACTAAATGTAGGTACACTGTTAAAGTGCACAAAATTCTATATCAGTAGGCGAAGAAATAAATGTCAAATATGTAACGGTGCTTTTGTAGTGACGCGTTGAAATTAAACATTGTGAGAAAAAAGTGAAAAAATAGGCAAAAAAAGCTAAAAACTTTTTGTAATTAAATTCGATTTACCGAAAGTAATTTTAAAAAGAAACAAATATAGCCATACAACCATCAAGCTGAGGTATTTATTTAAATGTTTTGCTTAAAATTGTAAAAAAAAAATATTTTAGGAAGTGCCTCTACACTGAAACAAATTTCTTCACAGATCCAATGAAATTTACATTAAAATTCAACCTATGTATCCTTTCATTGGATTAATGAAATGTTTCATAAAATCAATGAAAATTTTGCATTAGTTTAATGACAAACGTTTATTTTATCCATTTTTTCAATGAGGATTCATAAAATCAATGAAAATTTTGCATTAGTTTAATGACGAACGTTTATTTTATCCATTTTTTCAATGAGGATTCATAAAATCAATGAAAATTTTGTCATTGATTTTATTAATCCTTAATTAATCCAATGAAAGGTTACATAGGTTGAATTTTAATGTAAATTTCATTGGATCTGTGAAGAAAATTTTTTCAGTGTAGTGTAAATTATTTATTAAAATTAAACATTGTGATCATTTTATTAATTATTTTAATTGATAAGATCTCCATATAAAATAATCTAAACATATAAAATAGAGTCCTGTTTTAATTTTTTAAATTGTTAGCACTTCTAATTGTTTCGGTAAATTCATTGTTTATGTGTAACTATCGAGAGTTTCTCTGCTGTCAGGTTATCATCTGACTCATCCTGGCAAAGCACAGCATCGAACATTCTTTAAAAAAGTTTATTTCCGAACTCCTTAGTTTCTGTTTTTGTACTGTATATTAATAATGTATTGCTAGAAGAAAATATTTTGTACAAAAAATTTTTTTCTAAGCACATACCTTTTGTATATGAGTCAAAACAAATAATCAAAAACAAAAAAATTTTGATATAATACTACAAAATATGGAAAATTTTGTTAAATCGACTGAAATTAACCGGTTTAATCGAAAATTGCCAATTTTAAATTAACCGATCAGTTAATCGGGTAGTGATTAATCGGTTAACCGAATGAATACCCTTATACATACATTTCGTCATATCACAAACGATTTCCTACACACTCCCGAAGATTTTCTTTAAATACTTTTTGAATCTTCTTAAAAATTAATTAAATTTTAAAAGAAATAAAGCAACAACAAGCAAATATTGGATAACCAATTCAACGACATCATTTTGATAGTTTTCAACTATATTTTCATAAGATCATACATATGATTTTTAAATTCTTTATTTTATATTTTGCATTTTTTATTTTTTTTTTTTGCAGTAATAATTGTTATTTTTTATTATTATGTACATATATCACTTCTTCTTTCATTTTTTGACTCAAATGGTTAAAAAATTTAACATTTCCTTAATTTGATGAACTAATCATGTCAAAAGTGAATTCCGGAAACTTTACGAAAAAAATCAATAATGAACTTTTGTTGATACAAAAATTTAAAAATAAGAATTATTTTTTTAACAAATAGAAACTGGGAATTATTTCCTTCCGAAGGTAACTTTATATTATATTCAAAATTTTTCATTTTTCGAATTTATTCTATGAACTAAATTTCAGTTATGTATTTTATAAAGCTTTTTTGTAATAGTTCTATTCCTACAATTTTTCAGAAATGACTTTTTACACACTACCAGACTATTATATTGTATTTTCTTTTTACATTTTACCTTAGCCTTCCGTTGGAAAGCAATGAGGTATATTGAATGTACAGAAAAAATTTTTTTTTAAAAAAAACAAAAAATTTTTTTTCAAAAGTTGGATCAAATAGCTATCAAAGCTACTTGGGACAAATTTTGCTAACAACAATAGGTAATAAGTGAGATGGATGAGAAAGAACACTGCATATGCTAAAAATTGAAAAACCCTCGTCTTGAGTTAGAAATTATTTTTGTTTATACATATCCCACTCGCATCCCAAAAAGCGACCAAAACTACCTTTAAGGAAAACCCATTCCGATAAAAAAAAAGTTTTGAATTTAAAAAAAAAAATTAAAAACAAAAAACAAAAGAATATTTTTTCAAAAGTTTGATCAAATAACTATCGAAGCTACTTGGGACAAATTTTGCTAACACCAATAGGCAATAAGTTACATGGATGAGAAAGAACACCTGTTTGGCCAAAATGTCAAACTTTGGCCCCCTTTAACTCAGAAACTTTTTGACTGATCTTGTTGAAAATTTGCGTCTAAACTACTATCCAATAGGACTTACCTTATCCAAATCGGAAGATATCGATTTAAAAATTGGGTCACTTGACATGAAATCCCCCATAAGTTTATGATACTTTTTTATTTACTTATACTTTGTAAACGTACATAAAAACATATGTATGTTATTCTAAGTTCAGAATGTGAAAGTTTTCATTCAGAAAGTCTTAAGTTTATTATAAAAGAAGAATAGCATGGAGAACATATTTTCACGTACTTTGATATTTACTTATATTTTATAACACGTTAATATGAACCTGAACTATGCTTTTTGAATGTTTTCTTTGTTTTTCGTAAAAGTTTTTTCTTATCCAAAGTTTTGTTCAATAATACAATTCCATTAAAAAGACTTTCGATGTGTAGACGAGAATGAATGTTTAAAAGAGAATTAAGGGAAATTTTAGATTTTTAAAATGTGAACCCAGACTTAAGCAACGCGGACGGCAAAAGTAAATTTTCTATGAAAATTTTCATTCTTTTTTCGATTGAAAATGAATTTACACTTTTACTTTAAACAGGCAGTCAATTTTAAATATAATAACAAAAATTTAAAATATATAAATAAAACCTCCATAAAAACAGTATTTTTTCAAATATTACTCCACACCGCATAAACAGATTCCTCCTTATTAAATGCACACAGAAGTGTAAATGAATTTCTGCTAGGCATTTAAGATAACAATATTAAGTTTTGAAAAACAAACTACACATAGTAGCTACTAAATATTTAAAAAAAAATATGTATATATACTATACATATATACATATGTATGTATGTACATATACATAAATTTTTTTGATTGGCATCATCATTAGAAAAGCACAAGAATTTCCCAGTATTTTTTAAAAATGTAAATTTTTCAACAAAATAATTCTTTACATTTCTGCTTCAGTATTTAAAATGTCACAGACTGCACCACAAGTTCGAATAAATCATACTGAAGTACGTCACACTCCAGTATTAGGTCGTTACTTAATAAACGGTCCAAAATTAACTAAATCCACGGATATATTAATAGAAGAATTACCATTTGCTCTGGGTCCAAAATGCAATGGGCCTGTTGTGTGTTTAGAATGTTATTGTTATGTGAATTGTGATAATGATGATGACGTTCAATCAAATGAACGTTGTCCAAAATGTGGCTGGCCATTGTGTATGAAATGTCAAAAGAATAAAAATGGCCAAAAATATCATGCCAACAATGAATGTTCAGTATTTTCAAAAGCAAAAGTAAAATTTTACAATATGTTAAGTGATGTTAAAGGTTGTCCACAACTGGATTGTATATCACCATTAAGGTATTTTTGTTGTTGTTATTATTGTATAAAGCAACAATATTTTTTCTAAGATTTTAAAGAAAAACAAATTTAATTAGTGGTATATGGGGGAGTTGCAATCTATAAATTAATAAAATAAATTAAAAGAAAGAGTGAAAAGTAAGAAAAAAATAATCGGTTGTGCCAAATCTTTGAAACCCTATACAAGGAATGAAAGTAATATTCACTAAAAATATAATGTGTAGAACATATAGAAGGCGAATTCATTACTGGTGATCTCGGTACTACAACAAGTACAACTCATACAAAAACCACCAGCAATTTGCTTTTCTAAAATCATTGTTTAATGTCAAAAACAGAAACAGAAATAAAGATAATAAACAAAATTTTGACATCCAACAATTATAAAGGTAAAAAAAAAAGTTATTAGCAGGGCTTTAAGGACCACCTGTAATGCATTTGCCTTGGAGCATACATATGCATAAATATTAAAAAAAAACAAAATGAAATTTTGTATGTATCTCATGTTTTGATTTACGCGATATGCTAAATTTCTGGTCCCATAAACGGAATTTGTCCTGAACCTTGTTTTACGCGAATTTGATTTACACGTGCTTTCTTCGGTCCCAACAGACCGCGTAAATCGAGGGTTACCTGTACCATAACTTATAATTATGTTAAAAAAAAAACAGTATTTAATTACTAAAAGAGCAACAATATTTTGTTAAGATTTTAAAGAAAAACAAATTAAATTAGTGGTATATGGGGGAGTTGCAATCTATAAATTAATAAAATAAATTAAAAGAAAGAGTGAAAAGTAAGAAAAAAATAATCGGTTGTGTCAAATCTTTGAAACTCTATACAAGGAATGAAAGTAATATTCACTAAAAATATAATGTGTAGAACATATAGAAGGCGAATTCATTACTGGTGATCTTGATACTACAACAAGTACAACTCATACAAAAACCACCAGCAATTTGCTTTTCTAAAATCATTGTTTAATGTCAAAAACAGAACAAAATAAAGATAATAAACAAAATTTTGACATCCAACAATTATAAAGGTAAAAAAAAAGTTATCAGCAGGGCTTTAAGGACCACCTGTAATGCATTTGCCTTGGAACATATGCATAAATATTAAAAAAAAACTATTTGTGCCAAATATCATGATAAGGAAACTTTTATAAATAAATGAAATTCAAAAACGTGAAGGTTTTTTTTAGGGATTGGTTTTATATGGAAGCTATGACCAATTGGGGTTCTATATGTACTTTTATGTATACAGGTATCCCTTGATTTACACGGTACTTGATTGACGCGATTTAGATATAACACGGATCAATAATAGTAACCTTTTTTGGAAATACGCGCTTTTTTACGCGTTTTAATAAAACACGTTCAAAAAATGATGGCAATTTTTTCAGCTACCAGTAAATTTTTACTGTTGACTGAAAAAATTACAGTATTCAGCAAACTTTTACATGTTACTGAAATAATGCAGTACTAAGCTAATTTCCCTTTTCTGAAACATATGCAAACAAATATATTTTACCTGAAAAAGTCTAAAAATTAATTGACAATGCTTACAATATAACTTTTTTTTATTAAAATTCTTTTAAAAAGTGAATACTGATTTTTTTAATTAATCAGTAAAAATTTACTGAATATTGCCATTATTTCAGTAACCAGTAAA